>JASDDO010000024.1:874122127-876622127 GCA_030015575.1 Agapanthus africanus | reverse complement strand
ATCATCCAGGGCGGCCTTGGAGACAGTTTCCCCTTTGGCTGCTGAAAGAGCCGGAGGAGGATTAGATGTCTCCCCTCAATCGTCTTCAATAATGATCAGAGGGTCTTCGGCTGGAGGATCCGGCTGTAACATCATACCTACCATATCTTGGAAGAGAAGTGTCATTCGCTTTATGTTAGCCGCTTGCTCTGCAGCTTCTTTGTCCTTCTTTTCGAGGACTCTGCGTAAGAAGTCAGCATCAGTTTCTTGTTCGTGACGCTGCTCCGATGATGCCTCCGGGCTTTCTTTTGGCCTGGTGAGTGCAGCCATTTGCGTCAGCATTTCTTGAAGCTTCTGTTGCTGCTCCTGGGATTTTGTCACAGATCGAGTGAGCGGCCGGTGACACATCGAAGCGCGGCTATCCTCTTTCCCGGATGCCATATGAACAGTATGCACCACTATGCCCCCAGACTTGGGGCGTTTGTGCTCAGCGCTTTTACGGTTCGCCATGTCCACAGAGGCTTTTTGCGGCCTCCTTTTCTTTTGAGTGATTGACGTTGAGGGAGCCGTTACAGTGGGCACCCATCCAGCTGTTGCTTTTTCTGGCTTAACAGAGTAGTCTTTCTCCTGCCGAACCTTCAACTTTTTCTGTCGGCGGAGATAGTGTTGATCTATCATGGGGTCTTGGACTTGACGCCAGACCTTGTAAATTTCAGAGGATAGCCGTTGAGGAGGTTGCTCCGGCTTCTTCTCTGTAGCATTCTTCACAGGTGAATGAATTCTCTTTAGCACTGCAGTAGGAGAGTTTCTGCGCACCTTGTTGAGCAGTTCAAAGCTGTTCTTGGTTGGAACAGCAGAATTGATCCCCACCATTGGAGCTGGCGGAGTTATCCTAGAGTGGGAGTTGCCCCCAGCCTTCCTTACTCGGCGCCAGTGGCGACGTCGAGCGTATAGTGCGGATGGAGTTGTTTCAGCCGTAGGGGTGACCTCCTCATGCCCCCTGCTTTGAGGAGAGACCGTTATTAGTGCTAGCCTGTCGAAGACTGACACCCATTGAGAAGCAATGTCTAATCTGTCAAAGACAGACCTCTGGGCAGAGGAAGCGGCTTTGAGGACCTCGCCTGGAGCAGAAGCCGAAATGGCCATACTTGTAAAAACCGACTTTTTGGAAGGAGAAGCCTTTCCAATGATTTTGTCCGCTTGAGCCGGAATGGCTATCCGTTTTGGGATGGCAACTTCGGATATCACGGGCTTGTAGACGCTCTGGCCCAGTCTGTTGAAAACTGAGGTATTGAAGTTGGGCGACCCGTTGAGAGGGGCCGCGGTAGTGGTAAGTCGATCAAAGACCGACTTCTTTGGGGCTTCTTGCAATGTCATTGGGGCATTGAAGCTCATCGGTGGGAGCATGGTCCCGAAGAATAATCCAGTGGTGGCTTGAGTTACCCGCTCCACTCGCATATTGAAAAGGGAGGCCGCTTGGGGCCCATAAGTCACTCCTCCCGTAGGGACGGAGCGAGAGTTGCAGTTGCAGGTAGTGCAGTTTGAAGCCATTGATCTTCTGTTTTCTGCACGGAACAAGACACCAAATCTAAGTACCTCGAATCCACAGGCAACCACAGCAAACCGCAATTTGTTCGCGAACACGACACACAAAGTGTGGAGTGGAAAGAGGAAGAGGTCCCACCGGGTGTGCCAGAATCTGTTCCCCTCCGAATGGCGGCCAAGACATGGGCGTCTTGCCTGAGAATCGGGGCAGATGCTATTTGGTTTTATCCGTCCACCTCTCCGAAGATGCCAAGTTGATTTATGGCACCGTGTATCGGAGGTTTAGACGGATGCGGCCTATGTAGCAGACTTCGTCAGATTCCCCCTCGCTTGAGGGGTTTTTGATTGTGGGGACGCTCTTCCCTGCAGGCGCAAGCCCTTGCAGTTAATTATGCTACCGCATCGCGGTAGCAACTTTCTCCTTCTCCAAAATTTCACTTTGTGTCGTGGGTGTTTGTTTTGTTTGTGGTTGCTCGTGGATTGTGTACGGAGACTAATTTATGTCGTCGCCCGTAGGACGTGGATTAGTCCAAATCCGTATTTTCTTAGATTTGGGTTGGGGTTTTGGTTTAAGAATACGTTAGCCCTATTTAAGGCTAAGATCAACTTAAACTTTTGTTAAGGATACGTTAGCCTAATCTCGAGACTAAGATCAACTTAACGGGATCGTTTGGATCCGACAAGAGAGCAATTAGCTCTATTGTTTGGTTTAATGACATTGCGGTCGATTTCCAGTTTAGGGACATGGTGGTCCATCATTCACATTTAGGGACGAACATTAGTTTAGGGACATTTCGGTCCAACGTTCCCATTTGGGGACGAATATTAGTTTAAGGACGTTTCGGTCCAATGTTCCCATTTTGGGACGAATTTTAGTTTAAGGACATTTCGGTCCACGAGTTTAAGGACCCCGCAGTCCGTATCGATGTGTGGTTGTCGGGACTCGTCACCTCTCTGAAGACGTTGAAGGATTACAACGATAAATATCAGAGGAGTTCGGAGATGTACCCATGAACCGGGTGTAAATTGATTTAAGAGAGCAGTCGTGCTCAGTCAATGTTAATTTGAGGACTTATGGCCATGATTGGGTTAAGTCCAGTTGAAAATGTTCAACATTTTATTTATATTAGCCTATTAGGCCTTTGCTTGGGCTCTGCCCTTTATTAATGCATAGCATTGGGCTTTTAATTAAATGCACAACATTTGTTTTGGTCTAACAGACCTCTGTTTGGGCTCTGCCCTTTTTAAAGTAATGCATGGCATTTTTATCAGGCCTGTTAGGCCTTTTTAATTAGGCTATGTCCCTCTATTAAATAATGCAGAGCATTAAATCTTCTTACAGTGTGCCACGTGGCTTGTCAGGCGCTTTGCACCAATTGATGAGCGCAAGGCGCAAGTCCATGTGTTGGTGACACGTGTCACGCTCTGGTGAGCGCAAGCACAGTGTGCTGTGCCAGTGCGCTGCGCCGTTGCTGCTGACACGTGGCGCGCTCTGGTGAGCGTAAGCGCAGTGCGCTGCGCCAATGCGCTGCTGACACGTGGCGCGCTTTGGTGCAGTGCGCCAATTTATGAGAGCAGTGCTCTGTTTTAGAAGCGCATAGCGCAGTCTGTTCTGGAGCTGACACGTGGCGCTCTCTGGTGGCTTGCGCCAACCCAAGAGCGCAACGATGCAATTTTTTCAAGTGCAGGGCACTGTTCAATATCTTAATCCAATTTTGGATCAAAGAAGAGAATCTTTTAAGATTCCAGAACCAATGGTTCTTCAAAAGGCAATGCCTTTATGTAGATCAGAAAGATCTAATGAAGAAGTAAATTACTTCTTTTTATTATTATATATTTTTTATTCAAGATCTTGATTTTGTTTTTAGATCACCGATCTTTTTAGAAGAAAATTCTTCTTTTTTTCAAAGGTTTTTACCTTTTTCTTTCTCTGAGTTCTTTCAAAGTTTTCAGAAGATTTCTCTGAGTTCTTTCTGTGTTAATCTCAATGTGTTTTAGACTTGGAGTCTAGGGGACTTTTATGGTGCCATTTGATTTGTTAAATCAGTTAAAGAGATCTTTTTTGAGTGATTTAGGGATTTTTCCCCACCGTTGGATCTTTGATCCAAGGGCTTCTGTTTTACAGAAGATAATCTTCTTGTTTTAACAAGATCAGAAAGATCTTTCTAGAATTTTGATTCTGTTTTAGTGCTGGCACAGTTGGCACAAGCGCACCTGCGCTAGACACGTGTTGCGCAGCGCAGAGTGCAGCGCAACTGCGCTGACACGTGTCGCGCAGCGCAGAGCGCAGCGCACCTGCGCTAGCGCAACTGCGTTGACACGTGTCGCGCAGCGCAGAGCGCACCTGCGCTGACTCGTGTCGCGCAGCGCAGAGCAACTGCGCTGACACGTGTCGCGCAGCGCAACTGCGCAAGTCAGCTGAAGCGTTGCTTCAATCATTTTAACTTTAACTTTAACTTTAATTTCAAGGCAGAGCTTTCCTCTGATTGGGGGAAACAGAAGCGTTGCTTCGTTTCCCGCCTTAGAATTTGAACAGAGTTTTGCTCTGAAAGGGAGATTTTCTCCTTTATTATTATTATTTATTTATTTATTTATTTTTCTTTTATTGTTATTATTTTATACGGAGCGGGTTTTGAGCCAAAATTTTGGCGGGAACACTTGCCTTTCTTTCTCTTTGAGTTTTCTCAAAGTTTGCAGAGGGTTTTCTCTCTCTTCTTTTTTTTGTGTTCCCCCCTCCTAGACTTGTAGTCTAGGGTCCTTTATATAGGGCCAAATGATTTGTTACATCAGTTTTAAGAGATCTTTCTCTGATTGATTTGAGAATGTTTCCCCACCATTGCATCTTTGATCCCAGGGCTTCTGTTTTACAAAAGGGAATCTTCTCGTTTTTTAACAAGATTGAGAAAATCTTTCCATAACAGAACTTTTTCTGTCTTTTGGTAATTTTCATTTACCATTAGATCATTGATCCAACGATGCTCTGATTTACAGAGCACAATCTTGTTATTTGGAAAGATTTTGAGGAATCTTTCCTTAACAGAATTTAGTTTCTGATTAATTAATGATTTATCATTATTATTAGATCTTTGATCTGACGGTTGGGGAGCTTTTAGGTTCCAGCGCTAGCACACCCGTGCTTTGCACGTGGTGCGCTGCTAAGAGCGCAGCGCAACTGCGCTAGCGCACCTGTGTCTGACACATGGCACGCAGTGCAGAGCGCAGTGCAACTGCGTTAGCACATCCATGTTTGACACGTGGCACGCAGCGCAACTGCGCTAGCGCACCCGTGTTTGACACGTGGCGCACAGCGCAAAGCGCTGGATCTGAAGTGTTGCTTCAACTTTAAATTTTGAATTTTAAAACAGAGTTTTGCTCTGATTGGGGGTGCGCTGCCTAGGGTGCAGCGCACCTGGTGCTAGCATACCCGCGTTTGACACGTGGCACGCAGCGCGTGGCACGCAGCGCGTAGCGCACAGAATCTGAAGTGTTGCTTCACAATGTTTTAACTCTTGGCTTTGAAGCATTTGTTACATTCTTTTCATGTGGAGTTTTTATTATTATTTTATTTTATTTTATTGTTATTATTGGGAGCGGGTTTTGAGCCAAAATTTTGGCGGGAACACACATCTCCCCATAAAATTGAAAAGCTAATTCTCATTGGGAAGATTCTGCCACGCAAATTTCTGAGGAATTAAATTTCTATAAAAAAAAAGAAGAGAAGAGAAGTTAGTAAGGGACTTGAAACTCAGAATTATATGCATATTGATGATCACGTGGTAACACGTGACCTCCTTTCTTTGAACCAGAAAAAGAGATTTTCCAAAGTGTTTAACACTTATTTAAAAGGGAATAGGGAAAACAATAAAGACAGTTTCTCTTTTAGGGTGCATCACATGCTCCCACGTGACCCTTAAAAGATCCTCAAAACAAAAGGGAGTAAATCCAAGATAGTTCCTCTTTTAGGGTGTATCACGTGCTCCCACGTGACCCCCGACAAATACTTTTAATATCCAACGCATGGATACCCATCACGTGCCCACACATGATGGTCATAAAGGTCAAGTGTTTAACACTTATATGCATATTCTGAGAGTAAAATAAAAGAAGCAAGGCCCAATTTTCAGGCGCCTCATGTGACCCCACATGAGCGCTTCAGTTTTAGTGTTTAACACTATTTTAAGCGCCTCACGTGGGAGCACGTGAGCACCGAATGTACTCTAGTGTTTAACACTATATTCGAGCCAATCTTAGCCCAAATTAGCTAAGTCTTCAAGAGGCAAGATCCCCTGAAACTGAACCCCAACTATACTCTTGTCTTCCAAAATTGATCATCCCATATGACATTCAAAGTAATTCCCAGAGCCTTTCAATCAACATTGGTTCAAGGGTACATCTCTTCATACCTCTGATATATGTCATTGTAATTCTTCAACGTCTTCAGAGAGGTGGAGGGTCGCACTAACCGATAACTTTTGGTGCATCCCCAAACGGTTGAATCAAAACCAAACAGACTATGACGTCTTTAAACTGGACTAAGATGTCCTTAAACTATATGAACTATGGGGTCCTTAAACTCATGGACTATGATGTCCTTAAACTTTATGGACTGTGAGGTCCTTAAACTCATAGACTATGATGTCTTTAAACTGGACTAATTTGTCCTTAAACTTTATGGACGGTGAGGTCCTTAAACTCATAGACTATGATGACTTTAAACTTTACAGACTATGACGTCTTTAAACTGGACCGTAATGTCCTTAAACTAATTATGGACCGCAACGTCCCTAAACTAAACCCTACAGACTATGATGTCTCTAAACTAGACCATAATGTCTTTAAACTCCATGGACTATGATGTCCTTAAACTTATGGACCGCAAAGTCCCTAAACTAAAACAATAGAGCCCAAATGCTCTTTTGTTGGATCTAAATGATCCTGTTGAGTAGATCTTAGTCTAAAATTAGATTAACGTATTCTCAATAAACGTTTAAGTTGATCTTATTCTCAAATGAGATTACGATTCTTAAACTCAACCCAAACCCAAATCTAAGAAGATACGGATTTGGACTGATCCACGCCCTACGGGCGACAACATAAATTAGTCTCCGTATACAATCCATGGGCAACCAAAAATAAAACAAACATACACGACACGAAGTGACCATCTGGAGAAGGAGAAAGTTGTTGCCGCGATGCAGTAGAGTAATTAATTGCAGGGGCTTGCGCCTGCAGGGATGAGCGTCCCCACAATAAAAACCCCCTCACAATGAGGGGGAATCTGACGAAGTCTACTACATCGGCCGCATCCGTCTAAACCTTCGATACATGGTGCCATAAATCAACTTGGCATCTTCGGAGAAGTGGACAGATAAAACCAAATAGCATCTGCCCCTAAATTCAAGCAAGACGAACCTACGCGGTCCCGTCTCCAGTATTCGGCGGAGAACAGATTCTGGCACGCCCGGTAGGACCTTTTCCACTTTCCACTCCACACTTCGTGTGTCGTGTTTCGCGAACAAGTCGCGGTTTGATATGGTTGCCTTTGGATGTGAAGTACTAAGATTTGGTATCTTGCTCCGTGCAGAAAAACAGAAGATCAATGGCTTCAAACTGTACTAATTGCAACAACTCCCACTCCGTCCTCGTCGGAGAAGTGACCTACGGGCCTCAAGCGGCATCCCTTTTTACGATGCCGGTGGACCAGGTGACGCAAGCCACCACAGGGCTATTCTTTGGGACCATACTCCCACCAATGAGCTTCAACGCCCCATTACCGTCGCAAGAAGCTCCAAAGAAGTCAGTCTTTGATCGGCTTACAACTACCGCGGCCCCTCTCAGCGGGTCGCCCAAGTCCAGTGCCTCAGTTTTCAACAGATTAGGCCAAAGCTCAAGTAGGCCCGTGAAGAAGCCTGCGATACCTGAAGCGGCCATCCCAAAGCAGATAGTCATTCCTGTTTCTGAAGTCATCAGAGCGACTTCCCCTGCTAAGGAGTCGGTCTTTGCAAGACTGACCGTTTCAGCTCCCGTTCCAGGAGAAGTCATCAAAACTGCTCCCCCTGCGCGAAAGTCTGCTTTCGATAGATTGGCCATCCCCACTCAACGGACGTCAGTTTTCAAGAGACTAACGCCGGCAGCAACCCTCCGCCAGAACAGGGGGCATGACGAAGCCACCCCCATAACTAAGACGGTCCCGTCAGCACGACATGCTCGCCGTCGTTACTGGCGCTGAGTAAGGAAGGCTGGGGGCAACTCTCCTTCTGGACTGACTCCGCCAGCTCCGATGGTGGAAATTGATGCTGCTGTTCCAACTGGGAACAACTTTGAACCACTTAGGAGGGTATGCAAGAATGCTCCGAAGGCCGTGCTAAAAAGATCTCCTCCACCTATGGAGAACGCCACAAAGGTGAAGCCAGAGTAGCCCCCTCAGTGGCTGTCCTCTAAAATTCATAAAGTTTAGCGACAGGTCCAAGACTCGGTGATCAACCAAGACTACTCCCGCCAACCAAAGAAGATGAAAGTTCGGCAAGATAAGGAACATCCTGTCATACCACAGGAGATGTTATCTATTTGGGTGCCCAATGCAACGGTTCCCTCAACTTCGACCGCCTACAAAAGAAGAAGGCCGGAGAAACTCCCCATGTCTGCGACGAATCTTAAGAACACTGAATCTAAATGCCCCAAGTCTAGGGGCATGGTGGTGCACACTGTTTATATGGCATCCGGAAAAGAGAATAGCCGTATCTCTACGGGCCATCTACCACTCACCAGATCTGTAACAAGGGCCTAGGAGCAACAACAGAAGCTCCAGGAAATGTTAACACAGATGGCCGTACTCACTGGGCCAAAAGAAAGCCCGGAAACGTCGTCAGAGCAGCGTCATGAACAAGAAACCAATGCTGAGTTCCTCCGCAGAATCCTCGAGAAGAAGGACAAAGAGGCAGCGGAACAAGCTGCCAACATAAAACAAATGGCGCTTTTATTCGAAGACATAGTCGGGATGATGTTACAGCCGGATCCTCCAGCTGAAAACCCTCCGATTATCCTCGAAGACAACCGAGGGGAGACGTCAAACCCCCTTCTTGCTTGTTCAGCAGCCAAGGAGGAGACCATCTCCAAAGCCGCCCTGGATGACTATATCGCTCAGTAGATACGAGCTTATCAGGCGAGTGAAGCGGCCCGGCAAATTGTTAAGACTGGACGACCCTATCCGGGTTGGTACAACCAAATAAAGTACCCGCCGGGATATACGATCCCTAAATTCCATGTAGATAAGGGGACAGGGAATCCACACCAGCATGTTGCTCAATTTAAGGCTCTGTGCGGCAACACCGGAGGTGACGACAAACTGTTGCTTCGCCAGTTTGTTGGCAGCTTGTCGAAGACAGCGTTTGAATGGTACTCCAAGCTCCCGAATGAATCCGTTAAGACATTTGCAGAAATGGAGTTACTGTTCACACAAAGGTTCGCAAGCGCTAGCGAGCGCACCCCGATCACCGCATTAATTAACACCAGAATGAAGCCAGGCGAAACATGGGTGCAGTACGCGATACGGTGGCGGAATCTATGGTCGAAGTGCGAGCAGCGCATCGAAGAAGCGCCTGTGGTAGGCATGTTCGTGGGTACTCTTGATCCGCAGGCGACCATATCCCAGTTCATGATATTTTTCAAGCCAACTACTTTCCAGGTCTTGATTGACAAGCTGGCCCAAATGGATCAGATGGGTCATAGACCATCTTCTTCGAAGTTGGAATCTCGAAACGAAAAAGGGAAAGGGAAAGTGACCTTCGTCGCCAATGCTCAGCAGCAGCCCAGTGATCCAAAACCAACTGATCGCCAAGATGATAGACGACGAATCTTCAATGAGAAACTGAAACGCCCTTATTCGCTTCCCCGAGATAAAACGAGGAGACTGTTCTAGCTGGCGGTGCGCAACAGACTCATCACCTTGCCGGATCCAAAACGCCCATTGCAACCCGGTGAGGCCAATAATCCCAATTATTGCTCCTATCACCAAGTGGTAGGCCATCCAATCGAAAATTGCTTCGTCTTCAAAGGCTGGATTGAGGACCAATACCAACAGGGCAAATTCGCACTGTCCGAGAATTGGAAAGTAAGCCCGCCTCAGCCGCACGCTCTTAAAAAGAGGACACACCAGGGGCATCATGCTTTTTTATAGAAGAAGCTCCATGAGAGGTCGCTCTTTCAGCCGAGACGAAAAGAATGCTGAAGGATTTCCAAACATGCCCAGCGATCAGGTGGAAAAATCCGCTGGAACCCGAGTTCATTGAGGGAATGCTGAAGCCGTGCCTGACTCCTAGAATTGGTAGCGATAATCAAAACGCTCAGGCCCAGCCATAAAAGTCTTCGAAGAAGAAGATGACCAAAAAGCCCGTGAAGCCTGATGACAAGCGCACGGACCTGCAAAAACATATTGACGCGCTGGAGGAATACAGCCAGAAGGCGCGAACCCCGGTTACACTCCAAGAGTTTCTCAACCACATCCTTGAAGATAGAGATGGCGATGAAGATGAGGGAGAAGACTCATTAGACAAACCTGAAGATTATGTGGCAAGCTACCACGTGATCTCTCACTTGTCGGTAGATGGTGAAGAAGCTCCTGATACAGAGAAACTGGGGGCAGATCCCGAACTGGAACTCCTAGGATCGTCAGACAAGATGATTGACGTATTCCTAAACGAAGCTCTTCTGAAAAGTAAAGCTAATCAGGAGCGTGAAATCGCCGTATACGAAAAAGCCAAACGTCGGCGACTGAACATACTGGAGCTGGTAAAGTACGGTGAGAGAGTGCAGCAACTGCTGACCTAAATCCCCTCCTATATGCTGGAGAGCATACCGTGCGCGGAAAATAGCAAAGCGGATGCGTTTGCCAAACTCGCTAAAGAACTGGCTGACGAAGGCCTTGATGACATAAGGATCATGATACAAAGCCGTCGTGTTCTTGCACCGGCAGAAATATCTCCGGAGTCGTCCGAAGAAAAGGGAGCGACCGAGCAAACGGCCCTACAAATAAAATACCAGGAAA
The DNA here is from genome assembly GCA_030015575.1 of Agapanthus africanus. Classification (NCBI taxonomy): domain Eukaryota; kingdom Viridiplantae; phylum Streptophyta; class Magnoliopsida; order Asparagales; family Amaryllidaceae; genus Agapanthus; species Agapanthus africanus. The sequence goes on along the minus strand of JASDDO010000024.1, from coordinate 876,611,560 downwards.
AGGCTAAGGATCGGAGAGAAGTCTTTATAGACTACTTCAAATCCCGTCGAACACCTGAAGATGCGTCCTCAAGACATCAGCTCATGAAACGAGCTCTATCCTTCGCCTTTGTCAATGACACTCGATATAAGAGATCATTTGATTCTCTATGGCTAAGTTGCCTGGGACCTGAAGAAGCAAGGAGAGTCGTCCAAGAAACTCACAACGGATTCTGCGGTTCTCACCAAGCCGGGCCAAAGATGAAACTGAAGATCAAAAGGATGGGCTACTATTGGCCCAAAATAATCCAAGACTGCCTCGAATACGCGAAGCAGTGCCACTCGTGCCATATTCACGGGGACTTTATCCACCAACATCCAAATCCGCTACATCCAACGGTGGCTAGCTGGCCGTTCGAAATATGGGGAACTGACATAATCGGGCCCATTAAACCAGCATCGTCCAGAGGACATCGGTTCATACTGGCGACAACTGATTACTTCTCCAAGTGGGCAGAAGCAGTACCACTAAGAGAAGTGAAGACGGAGAATATCCTCCATTTCTTCAAGACACATGTTATCTATCGGTTCGGCACTCCGCGATGGATTATCTCCGATAACGGGCCGGCCTACAGAAGTCACAAAATCAGCCGCTTCGCACAGCAACATAATATAGACTGGAGATAGTCTCCGGTCTATAATCCCCGAGCCAACGGTCTGGCTGAGGCTTTCAACAAGACCTTGACGAAGATTGTGAAAAAGACGGTGTCCAAAAATAAAAAGGACTGGCACGAGAGATTGCATGAAGCTCTCTGGGCGTATCGAACTACGTTCAAAACGACCACAAACACAACGCCGTATGCATTGGTATTCGACGCTGAAGCAGTACTTCCCTTGGAGATAGAGCTACACTCTCTACGAGTGGCGGTCCATTACAAGCTAACAGACGAAGAGAATGCTTATCTTCGCCTGGAGGAGCTCGATGCCCTTGATGAAACTCGTCTTATGGCGCAACAAAACTTGGAGGCTTACAAAGCAAAGATGACGCGCTCATACGAGAGACTGACTAGGCCGAGAACATTCTGCCAAGGCGAACTCGTGCTAGTGGTCAAGAGACCTATGATCCCCAATCGTGCTAAACGGGGAAAATTCAAGCCGAATTATGAGGGCCCGTACATCATAGACAAGGTCTACCAAGGTGGGGCTTACTTGCTCATGAATGTGCATGGCGAAAGACCCTTCAGGCCAATAAATGGCCGGTTCCTGAAAAAATACTACGCCTGACGAGTTACGGCCTAGGTTAATGATAGATGACGACACCTATGTCCGCTCGCTATCTTCCCAAGCCCAAACTCTAAAAGTAGTATCCGACGAAACATCGCCTCGAAAACGTGCGACGGACCGTAAAGTCCTTAAATTAACAACGGACCATAATGTCCTTAAACTAGCAATGGACCGAAATGTCCTTAAACTAGCAATGGACCGAAACGTCCTAAAACTAACGACTGACTCAAACGTCTGTAAAACTACTACGAACCGCAATATCCTAAAGCTGACAAAAAAAGGGGTACGTCCACAAGCAAAATGGGCACGGATGAAAACCCGAAAGTGCTTCGTAAGTAAAAAACAGCAGGGCTACCGGCGAGTTTGTGAAAACCCGAAAGGGCGTAATCTCGTTAAAATACACCTGCAAGCTCCTCTCGACCTTGTAAGGAGAAAACTACCTGCGTGAGATCCATACGACTCACAAAGGAGCAACACACTTAGGGATCCCCACGATTCCTAAGGAAAAATTACACTTACGAAATCCTCACGACTCGTAAGGAGAACCCTCTTTATGAGACCCTCACGGCTCATAAGATTCAAAAGCCTTAAGCTACAGGGATCTGAACCTGTTCTTAAGCTGTCATACACCTCAATTTTGCCCTACAAGCGGTTCAATATTGATCTTGTATACAATCCACGGCCACAAATAAACGTTTCCCCAATAGAGTCCCACCACTGACGAGGGATATCTTCATATGGCGAACGACACTTGTAAGTTCTCTTGACTTATAAGGAGAAAAAACACTCTTGTAAGATCCTTACGACTTATAAGAGAACACACACTTAGGAATCCTCACGATTCCTAAAGAGAAAATGCACCTACGAGATCCTCATGACTCGTAGGGAGAAATACAATTATGAGACACTTACGGCTCGTAAAGTCAAAAGCCTTAGTCAACAGGATCCTAACCCTGTTTGCTAAGCCACCTTTGTTCGACATCGACAGAGGCAAATGGTGATTCACTCCTGGCAATGTCCCAGTAGTAGCGATGCTGATGCCTAAATCGGTATGAAATTCCAAACCCTTTCACGGCAAATGATGATTCGCTCCTGGCAATATTCCAGTCGTAGCGATGCTGATTCTGAGATTGGCACCAGATTCCAAGTTTCACACTCGCGGTAAAAATCAGCGAGCCAAAAATGCATATGAAATAGCCAAAATGATGGACCAACATGCAAAATCAGCAAGTAAAAATATATGCATACAAAATAGCCGAAATGGTTGGGCAACTGGCAATAAAAAACGGCGAGTAAAAAGAAAAAAATAGCCGAAATGATTGGGCACCGCAAAAAATACCCGAAATGATTTGACAATAGCGACTTTCGCGATACAAAAAGTTGAAATGATAGAGCATCGTGGAAAGAAAACAAAAAAAATATAATACATATAAAATGAAACTTTTGCCCTACAGGTGAGATCACATCGATCCCTGTATACAATCCAGGGGCACAAACAAAGAAGGAACCATATCATCGCACCAGGCTCTATCAGAAAGAGAGCCAAGTCTCGATGGCAACATCTGCATCTCAAGAGATCAACAACGGCGTTCCTTCTCGTTCCAACCGGAAGCAGATACGACGTCAACAAACGGAGCCATGGCAAAGTCCCCTAGTTCCAAATATCGAAGGTTCACAGACAGCCCAGAGACTATCTTGGAGCCACGACAGAGTCCCTAGTTCCAAGTCTCGACGGCCGCATCTACAGCCTGGAGACCCACAACAGCGTTCCTCCTCATTCCAGCAGGATTCAAACGCGACAATCAAGCGGAGCCATGGCAAAGTCCTAAGTTCCAAATCTTGACGGTTCACAGACAACCTAGAGACCACCTCGACATTCGTCTCGTTACAGCAGACGCAACGTCAGCAAAGCGGAGCCATGGCAAAGCCCCTAGTTGCAAATCTCGAAGGTTCACAGAAAGCCTAGAGACTATTTCGGAGCCGTGGCAAAATTCCCAGTTCCATGGCTCGGCGGTGCATAGACAACCGAGAGTCAATCCTGACCTCGTATGGCTAAAGTCAATCCTGACCTCGTATGGCTAAAGTCAATCCCGACCCCCGTATGGCTAAATTCAATCCTGACCTCGTATGGCAAAAGTCAATCTTGACCCTATATGGCCAAAGTCAACCCCTGACCCCGTGGAACACGGCTAAAGTCAATCATGTCCCCGTAGAAAACGGCCAAAGTCAACCCTCGACCTCCCCGTCAAAGCAATGCTTTGATTCGGGAGCAGGTCAACACATCAATCACTTACGAGTCCTCTCGACTTGTAAGGAAGAAAATTCTCCTGAGAGATCCTTACGACTCTTAAGAGAAAAACACACTTAGGAATCCTCACGATTCCTAAGGAGAAAATACACCTACGAGATCCTCTAGACTCGTAGGGAGAAAAATCTTTATGAGACCCTCACGACTCATAAAGTTGGAAAGCCTTAGGAGGCAGATCTGAACCTGATTCCTAAGCCATCGCTGTCCTACAAAGATATCAAAATAGATTATCCACAAAATGCATTTGCTAAAAGGGACACACCACCATGAAACAAAATATGTCTTTTATTCATGAATCAAAATGAATACAAAGTACAATCTATAAAAGAATAAAAAAATACTCTCATTCAGGAGTAAGTACAAAAGGAGAATAAAAAAGAAACATATACATTTGTTTAAGCCGGCGGACGGTTTAATAGATTCGTCAGTTCATCTTTCTTCCGCTGGGTCTCAGCTTCATGATTCGTTATTGCTATGAGACGGGTCTCCGCTTGAGACTGTTGGGCCTGATACGAGGCGAGCCGACTTTAAAGCTCCTTTTCAGCAACTTTGCGGGCTTCAACCATCTCGCGAGTAAAAATAACGGCTTTATCAATAGCTACCACCTCCTTGATAGCTTCTTGAAGAACCCGCCAAAGTTTATATGCACGAGTGGTCTTAGCCGTGAGTTCGGCTTGAAGTTCCCCCAGCGCATTTGAAGCTAGCTCCCTCTCCAAAAATTTTCGGTTGAGCCTCTTCTCACATGATTGCAGATTTGGGGCACCGTTCAACCAGCCCCCGCAAGCTCGTCTTTGCAGCCACGGCCTCTGAAGGAAGGCGCGTGCACTCAAGACTATGTAAGCAAGCCTCCACCTGATGACAAAACTCAACCCAAACATGCACCAATGTTTCATCATGGTAAGCAGCAAGAAAGGGGAGAGAAATGTTGGCTTCAGCAGCAAATTCTTCGGCCGTGATCGAGCTACCAGCACGAAGATCTTCGATGAGAGCCGACAAAGAGTGAAGGCTTTGCTTCGCCATCCGTTCAGATGCGCGTAGGGCATAAGGGCCAGGTGGCATAAGGATGCGAGATTCCAGCGGGATAAGAATGGGCAAATCTATCAAGATTCATAAATAATCAGCGAGATTTACAAACGAAGAGCAGATGGAACAACGTCAAAACTTTACTTACCCACAGTTATGCAAGAAGGGTTTAAAAGATCTCCAGGCCCGTCAAGGATCTCAACTTCGTCGTCAGCTTCCAGAACTAAAGAAGACATTAGCATCGTTATACAAAATAATAATAATGCCATTAGGAGGGGCAAATAACACTAACCTTGCTCGGAAGAGAGGACGATGTGTTGCGGGGATATTGCCTGCGGAGCGGCCATTTCGAGCAAACGCTGGAAAGACTTTCTAGGGGATAGATCCGCGATAGACGACGCCAATCCGCATAATTCTGAAAAGACGGAAGGATTCAGATAATGAAGAGATCATTAAAACAAAAGATAGAAGAATACCTTCGATACTCCTCCCACTTTTAACAGGAGGGATAGCAGCTTCGGCAGCCTCCTCCATACCCTCAAGCACATCATCGGAGACATTTGCTGGTGTGACGGCTATCAGTCGAGGGGCAGCGGCCACCACTTCAGAGACGGAAATCTCAGTTACCTGTTCCACCATCACCAGGCCATCATCAGAAAGGTCCATTAAATCTACGGCTGGAAGGGACACCTCTTCAGGGTGAACGGGTACAAGGGGAACAGAAGCCACCAATGGAAGCTCTGCAGCAGGAATAGCAACTGTAGCGGCCCCATCCACACCTACTGGTGTCTCATCGGGGATATTTACAGAGTCCACGGTCAAGACGCTACTCGAGCTCAGAGTCTTTGCCATGGCCGAAGTCCCTGCAAAGTTTTACGAAGATAAGAAGACATAGAAAGCAAAACAAATTACTTTCCAAAGGAAAAATACAGAAAACGTGCATACCGATATGCCAAGATGCCTCAAGTATAGCTTTTTCAAGCCGACGTTCCTTCCTAAGAAGGTATGCTCGCCGGGGTTCTAGGGTAGATCCATGGCCGTCGGTCCACAACGATAACTCATCTTCAGAAGCGGCTGAGATAGGCTTTTTGAGGGCTATCTCGCCCTCTGCTCTAGAGGACCTTGTTTACCCCAATTAGAGCAAAGCTCTGTTCAAATTCCAAGACGGGAAACGAAGCAACGCTTTTGTTTCCCCCAATCAGAGCAAAGCTCTGTTTTGAAATTGAAATGAAAATTAAAGTTAAAATAAATGAAGCAACGCTTCAGATCCCCTGCGCTGCGTGCAGAGCGCCACGTGTCAAAATCAGACACGCCAGCGCAGGGAGCGCAGCGCCTAAGGCAGCGCACCCAATCAGAGCAAGGCTCTGTTTAAAATTCAAAGTTTAATAAAGGAAGCAACGCTTCAGCTGACCTGCGCTCTGCGCTGCGCGACACGTGGCAGCGCAGTTGCGGTGCGCTCTGCGCTGCGCGACACGTGTCAAGCGCAGGTACGCTTGCGCCAACTGTGCCAGCAATAAAACAGAATTAAAATTCTAGAAAGATTTTTCTGATCTTGTTAAAACAAGAAAATTATCTTCTATAAAACAGAAGCCCTTGGATCAAAGATCCAACGGTGGGAAAAAAATCCCTAAATCACTCAGAGAAAGATCTCTTTAACTGAATTAACAAATCAAATGGCACTATAAAAAGCCCCCTAGACTCCAAGTCTAAAGAAGAATATTAACACACTGAGAATTCACAGAGCTCTTCTGAAAACTTTGAGAAGAACTCAGAAAGAAAAGAAGGTAAACCTTTGAAAAGAAGAATTTCTTCTAAAAAGATCAATGATCAAAGATCTTCAATAAAAAAATTGATAATATTAAGAAGTAATTTACTTCTTCTTTAGATCTTTCTGATCTAAATAAAGGCATTGCCTTTTGTTGAACTATTGGTTCTGAAATCTTAAAAGATTCTCTTCTTTGATCCAAAATTGGATTAAGATATTGAACAGTGCCCTGCACTTGAAAAATTGCACTGTTACGCTCTCGGGTTAGCGCAAGCCACCAGAGAGCGCCACGTGTCAGCCCCAGAACAAACTGCGCTATGCGCTTCTAAAACAGAGCACCGCTCTTATAAATTGGCGCACTGCACCAGAGCGCGCCACGTGTCAGCAGCGCAATAGCGCAGCGCACTGCGCTTGCGCTCACCAGAGCACGCCACGTGTCAGCAGCAACGATGCAGCGCACAGGCTCAGCGCACTGCGCTTGCGCTCACCTGAGCGTGCCACGGTCACCTCCAATTGAGTTTGCGCCTGCGCTCCTCAATTGGCGCAAAGCGCCTGACAAGCCACGTGGCACTCTGTCAGACTAATTAATGCAGCGCATTATTAAAAGGCAGGGCCCAATTAAGAGGCCCAATAGACCAAAGCAAATGCTCTGCATTATAAAAAAAGGGCAGAGCCCAAACAAAGGTCTGTCAGAACAAAACAGATGCTGTGCATTATTTAAAAAAGGGCAGAGCCTAAATAAAGGTCTAATAGACCAAACAAAAATGCCATGCATTATTAAACAGGGGCAGAGCCCTAGTAAAGGCCTAACAGGCCAAATGCAGATAAAACGTTGAACATTTTCAACTGGACTTAGCCCAATTCTGGCCATAAGTCTTCAAATTAACATTGACTGAGCACGACTGCTCTCTTAAATCAATTTACACCCGGTTCAAGGGTACATCTCCGAACTCCTCTGACATTTGTCGTTGTAATCCTTCAACGTCGTTAGAGAGGTGACGGGTCCCGACAACCACACATCAATATGGACTTAAGCGTCCTTAAACCAACTCATGGACTTAAACGTCCTTAAACCAACCTATGGACTTAAGCGTCCTTAAACCAACTTATGAACTTAAGCGTCCTTAAACTCATGGACTTAAGCGTCCTTAAATCAATGGACCACTATGTCCCTAAACTGGAACAATAGAGCCCAAACGCTCTTTTGTCGGATCTAAACGATCCCGTTAAGTTGATCTTAGTCTCAAATTAGACTAGCGTATCCTTAACAAATGTTTAGTTGATCTTCGCCTCAAATAGGGCTAACGTATCTTTAAACCCTCAAACAGACTTTAGTCCCAAATTGGACTACAGGTCTCCCAACTAACTTTGGTTCAAGGATACATCTCTGAACTCCTCTGATATCTGTCGTTGTAATCCTTCAATGTCGTCAGAGAGGTGACGGGTCCCGACGGCCATACATTCAATGGACCACTATGTCCCTAAACTGGAACAATAGAGCCCAAACGCTCTTTTGTCGGATCTAAACGATCCCGTTAAGTTGATCTTAGTCTCAAACTGGACTAACGTATCCTTAACAAACGTTTGAGTTGATCTTAGCCTCAAATATGGCTAAAGTATTCTCAAACCAAAATCCCAAACCCAAATCTAAGAAAATACGGATTTGGACTAATCCACGTCCTACAGGCGACGACATAAATTAGTCTCCGTATACAATCCACGAACAACCACAAACAAAACAAGCACCCACGACACGAAGTGAAATTCTGGAGAAGGAGAAAGTTGTTATCGCGATACAGTAGCGTAATTAACTGCAGGGGCTTGCGCCTGCAGGGAAGAGCATCCCCACAATCAAAAACCCCTCAAGCGAGGGGGAATCTGACGAAGTCTGCTACATCGGCCGCATCCGTCTAAACCTCCGATACACGGTGCCATAAATCAACTTGGCATCTTCGGAGAGGTGGACGGATAAAACCAAATAGTATTTGCCCCAAATCTCAGGCAAGACGCCCATGTCTTGGCCGCCATTCGGAGGGGAACAGATTCTGGCACGCCCGGTGGGACCTCTTCCTCTTTCCACTCCACACTTCGTGTGTCGTGTTCGTGAATGAATCGTGATTTGCTATGGTTGCCTGTGGATTTGAGGTACTAAGATTTGGTGTCTTGCTCCGTGCAGAGAACAGAAGATCAATGGCTTCAAACTGCACTAGCTGCAACTACAATTCTTGCTTCGTCCTTGCTGGAGGAGTGACTTATGGGCCCCAAGCGGCCTCCTTTTTCAAGATGCCAGTGGAGCAGGTAACTCAAGCCACCACTGGACTATTCTTCGGGACCATGCTCCCACTGCTGAGCTTCAATGCCCTAATGACATCGCAAGAAGCTCCAAAGAAGCCGGTCTTTGATCGACTTACCATTGCCGCGACCCCTCTCAACGGGTCGCCCAACTTCAATACCTCAGTTTTCAACAGACTGGGCCAGAACGTCTACAAGCCCGCGATACCCGAAGCTGCCATCCTAAAGCGGATATCCATCCCGGCTCAAACGGACGAAATCATTGGAAAGGCTCCTCCTTCCAAGAAGTCAGTTTCTACAAGGCTGGCCATTCCGGTTGCTGCTCCAGGCGAGGTACTCAAAGCTGCTTCCCCTGCCCGGAGGTCTGTCTTTGACAGATTAAACATTGCTTCTCAACGGGTGTCAGTCTTCGACAGGCTAGCACCAATAAAAGTCTCTCCTCAAAGCAGGGGGTATGAAGAAGCTTATCCAACAACGAAGGTGATCTCATCCGCACGACATGCTCGACGTCGCCACTGGCGCCGAGTGAGGAAAGCTGGGCGTAATTCTCCTTCTGGGCTAACTCCACCAGCCCCAACGGTGGAAGTCAATGCTGCTGTTCCAACTGGGAACAGCTTTGAATTGCTGAATAAGGTGCGCAGGAATTCTCCTACCGCCATACTGAAAAGATCTCCTCCATCAGTGGAGAATGTCGCGGAACCAAAGCCAGAACAGTCCCCTCAGCGGCTGTCCTCCAAAATCTACAAAGTCTGGCGGCAGGTTCAGGACTCAGTAATTGATCAAGATTACCCTCGCCGACAGAAAAAGGTGAAGGTTCGGCAGGAGAAGGACTACACTGTCAAGCCAGAAAAAGCAACAGCTGGCTGGGTGCCCACTGCAACGGCTCCCTCAACGTCAATCACTCGAAGGGAAAGGAGGCCGCAAAAAGCCCATGTGAACATGGCGAACCGTAAAAGCGCTGAGCACAAACGCCCCAAGTCTGGGGGCATGGTGGTCCATACTGTTTATATGGCTTCCGGAAAGGAGGAAGGCCGTGCTTCGACGGGTCACCGACCGCTCACTCGATCCATGGCCAAAGCCCAGGAGCAACAACAAAAGCTCCAAGAAATGATGACTGCAATGGCCGCACTTACCGGGCCAAAAGAAAGCCCGGAGGCGTCATCAGAGCAGTGCCATGAGCAGGAAACTGATGCCGAGTTTCTTCGGAGAATCCTCAAAAAGAAGGACAGAGAAGCAGCAGAACAAGCTGCCCACATAAAACAAATGGCGCTTCTCTTCCAAGACATGGTAGGAATGATGTTACAGCCGGACCCTCCCGCTGAAGACCCTCCGATCATTATTGAAGACGATAGAGGGGAGACATCTAATCCTCCTCCGGCTCATTCAGCAGCCAAGGAGGAAACCATTTCTAAAGCTGCACTAGACGACTATATAGCTCAGCAGATACGAGTTCACCAAGTGAATGAATCGGCTGGGCAAATTTTTAGAACCGGACGACCCTATCCGGGCTGGTATGACCAAATCAGTTACCCGCCAGGATATACGATCCCTAAATTCCATGTGTACAAGGGGACAGGGAATCCACATCAGCATGTCGCTCAATTCAGGGCCTTATGCGGCAACACTGGAAGCGACGACAAACTGTTGCTTCGCCAATTCGTCGGCAGCTTGGCAGAAATGGCCTTTGAATGGTATTCGGAGCTACCTAACGACTCTGTCAAAACATTTGCGGAGATGGAGCTACTGTTTACACAAAGATTTGCAAGCGCTAGTGAGCGCACCCTGATCACCGCATTGATCAACGCCAGGGTAAGGCCAGGCGAAACATGGGTTCAATACACAATACGATGGCGAAACTTATGGTCGAAGTGCGAACAACGCATCGAAGAAGCACCTGCGGTAGGCATGTTCGTGGGCACTCTTGATCCGCAAGCGATCATTTCGCAATTCATGATGTTCTTCAAGCCAACTACTTTCTAGGCCTTGATCAACAGACTGGCCCAAATGGATCAAATGGGCCATAGACCGTCCTCTACAAAGCTAGACTCTCGAAATGATAAGGGGAAAGGAAAGGCGATCATCGTCGCCAATACTCAACAATAGTCGAGCAACTTAAATCCGGTTGTCCTTCGAAACAATATGCGACCATGCCCATCCCTTGAGGAAAGACTAGGACGTCCTTACTCGTTTCCTCAGAATAAAACAAGGAAACTGTTCGAGCTGGCAGTGCACAACAGACTCATCAATCTGCCGAGTCCAAAACGTCCGTTGCAGCCAGGCGATGTCAACAATCCCAATTATTGCCCTTACCACCAAACAGTAAGTCACCCAATCGAGGATTGTTTCGTCTTTAAAGGATGGATCGAAGATCAATACCTACAGGGCAAGTTCGGGTTGTCTGAAAACTGGAAGGTGAACCCGCCACAACCACATGCTCCGAGAAAGATGGATATGCCGGGGGCATCATGCTCATTCATAGGGAAGGCCCCATCGACCGAAAAGTCAGTAAACTAGAAATTCGCCTCAAATACGGCGACATTGGACCACTATGTCCTAAAACTGGCGAAGGACCGAAACGTCCTTAAACTAATGACGGACCACTACGTCCTAAAAATAGCTGTTGACCGAGATATCGATAAACTACGGTGAATTGCAACATCCCAAAGCAGACAAAAAAAAGAAGAAAAAAGCAGTATGTCCATAAGCAAAATGGGCACGGATGAAAACCCGAAAGGGCTCCGTGAGTAAAAACAGCAAGGCTACCGGCGAGTGTTCGTGAAAACCCGAAAGGGCGCGACCTCGTTAGAAAAAAGAATAAAAATAATTAAAAAAAGGGTATGTCCATAAGCAAAATGGGCACGGATGAAAATCCGAAAGGGCTCCGTGAATAAAAACAGCAGGGCTACCGGCGAGTGTTTGTAAAAACCCGAAAGGACGCAATCTCGTTAAAGGACACTTACAGGGTCCTCTCGACCTTGTAAGGAGAAATCACCCGCGTGAGATCCTTACGACTCACAAGGGAGCAACACACTTAGGGATCCTCACGATTTCTAAGGAGAAAATACACTTGCGAGATCCTCACGACTCGTAAGGAGAACTCTCTTATGGGACCCTCACGACTCATAAGATTTGAAAGTCTTAAGTTACAGAAACCTGAACCTGTTCTTAAGCAACTCCCACAACCTTCGATATTGCCCTACAGGTGGCTCAATACTGACCCTTGTATACAATACACAGGCGCGAATAAACATTCCCTAATCAAGTCCCACCCGTGGCTAGGGATATGTCCATATGATGAACAACCCTTGTAAGTCCTCTCGACTTATAAGGAGAAAACCCTTTTGTAAGATCCTTACGACTTACAGGGGAATATACACTTAGGAATCCTCACGATCCCTAAGGAGAAAACACACCTACGAGATCCTCAAGACTTGTAGGGAGAAATACCTTTGTGGGACCCTTACGGCTCATGAAGTCAAAAGCCTTAGTCGACAGCATCCTAACCCTGTTCGCTAAGCCACTTTTGTTCGACATCGACAGAGGCAAATGATGATTCTCTCCTGGCAATATCCCAGTTGTAGCGATGCTGATGCCTAAACCGGTATCAAATCCCAAGCCCTTTCATGGCAAATGATGATTCGCTCCTGGCAGTTGTTCCCCTCCGAATGGCGGCCGAGACATTGAGACGTCATGCCTGAGATTCGGGGCAGATAATATTTTGGTTTTATCCGAAGATGCCAAGTTGATTTATGGCACCGTGAATCGGAGGTTCAGACGGATACGGCCGATGTAGCAGACTTCGTCAGATTCCCCCTCGTTCGAGGGGTTTTTGATTGTGGGGACGCTCTTCCCTGCAGGCGCAAGGCCCTGCAGTTAATTACGCTACCGCATCGTGGTAACCACTTTCTCCTTCTCCAGAAATTTCACTTCGTGTCATGTGTGTTTGTTTTGTTTGTGGTTGCCCGTGGATTGTATACGGAGACTAATTTATGTCGTCACCCGTAGGACGTGGATTAGTCCAAATCCGTATTTTCTTAGATTTGGGTTTGGTGTTTTGGTTTAAGGATACGTTAGCCGTATTTGAGGCTAAGATCAACTTAAACGTTCGTTAAGGATACGTTAGTCCTTTTTTGAGACTAAGATCAACTTAACGGAAGAAGCATTTAGGGGCTCTATTGTTCCAGTTTAGGGACATAGTGGTCCATTGCCAATTTAGGGACATGGTGGTCCATTAAAATGTATGGCTGTCGGGACCCATCACCTCTCTGAAGACGTTGAAGGATTACAACGACAAATATCAGAGGAGTTCAGAGATGTACCCTTGAACCGGATGTAAATTGATTTAAGAGAGCAATCGTGCTCAGTCAATTTAATTTGAGGACTTACGGCCATGATTGGGCTAAGTCCAGTTGAAAATATTCAACGTTTTTTTATTTGTGGTTGGCCTGTTGGACCTTGGCTTGGGCTTTGCCCTTTGTTTAATAATGCAGTGCATTTTGTCTGGCCTATTAGGCCCCCTATTAATTGGGCTATGCCCTTTTTAAATGATGCACAGCATTTATTTTGAGCCTGACAGACCTTTGTTTGGGCTTTATCCCTTTTAATAGTGCATAGCACTTTGATTGGTCTGATAGACTTTTCTTTATTGGGCTCTGCCCTTGATAATGCATTGCATTAATTAGTCTGACAGAGTGCCACATGGCTTGTCAGGCGCTTTGCACTGATTGAGGAGTGCAAGGCGCAAGTCCATATGGAGGTGACACGTGTCACGCTCTGGTGAGCGCAAGCGCAGTGCGCTGCGCTAGTGTGCTGCGCTGTTGCGCTTCTGACACGTGGTGCGCTCTGGTGGATTGCGCCAATTCATGAGAGCGGTGCTCTATTTTAACAGCGCATAGTGCAGATTATTATGGGGCTGACACGTGGCGCTCTCTGGTGGCTTGTGCCAACCCGAGAGCACAACAGTGCAGATTTTGCAAGTGCAGGGCACTGTTTTATTATTTTGATCAATTTTAGATCAAAGAAAACAAATTTTCTTGTTTTCAAAGAACCAGTGGTTCATCAAAAGGCAATACCTTTATCATTATTATATTTTTATTGAAGATCTTTGATCTTGTTCTTGGATCAATGATCTTCTTAGAAGAAATTCTTCTTTATTTAGAGGTTTTTACCTTTTATTTTTCTGAGCTCTTCTCAAAATTTTCTTTAGAGGAGTTCCCTGTTTTTCTCTCTGTGTTCCTCTCTAGAATTGGGGTCTAGGGGCCTTTTTATAGTGCCATTTGGTTTATTAAATTAGTTACAGAAATCTTTCTCTGAGTGATTTGGGGATTTTCCCCCACCGTTGGATCTTTGATCCAAGGGCTTCTGTTTTACAGAAGGCAATCTTCTTGTTTTTAACAAGATTGAGAAAGATCTTTCCAGAATTTTTTTGTTTGGCGCAAGCGCACCTACGCTTGACACGTGTCGCGCACCGCAGAGCGCAGCGCAACTGCGCTGACACGTGTCGCGCAGCGCAGAGCGCAAGTCAGCTGAAGCGTTGCTTCTTTCATAGAGCCTTGCTCTGATTGAGCGCGCTGCCTTGGGCGCTGCACTCCCAGCGCTGGCGTGTCTGATTTTGACACGTGGCGCTCTGCGCGCAGCGCAGGGAATCTGAAGCGTTGCTTCATTTATTTTAGTTTTAATTTTCACTTTAATTTTCAAAAAAGAGCTTTGCTCTGATTGGGGGAAACAGAAGCGTTGCTTCGTTTCCCGCCTTGGAATTTGAATAGAGCACTGCTCTGATTGGGGTAAACAAATGCCCCCCCACCGTTGCGCTTACGTGGCCCCCAAACGTGAGTGCAGCGGTGGCAGAATTCCAACCGTCGCGCCATCCCTTGGAAGTTGAAAGGGCATTTGATGCCTATAAATAGGACTTTTGGTCCTCCACAGATGATCATCATCTTTTAAGATTTTTATTTTCAAAACTTCAGAGCCTTGCTCTTGCCTTCAAGAACTCCAAGAGTTAGAATTTCTTTAGAAAACACTTTTTAGGTAAATTTTTTTAATTAAATTAAATTAATTTTCATTGATAGAGCCTTTCTCTCAATTGATCCCTGATCTAAAGAAAACCCATTTAGGGTTTCACTTAGCAGAGCTTTGCTCTAAAAGGATCCAAAGAGAACTAAAGAGAACCCTGTTAGGATTCCATCAATAGAGTTCTGCTCTCTGAAAGATTTCTTCTTGTATATTCTTGATTCACCTCTTGCTTAATCAGGCCGTCTGCTAATTTTGTTAAGTTTCTTTTACAGAAGTAATGGACGCCCACATGTATCACCTTGACGAGATCATTTCTTACGGGGACATCCGTCGACTCGGCCATTCTCAAAACCGAGAATTTACCAACGCCGAGTGTGCCGAAATCATGAGCCACTTCGATACATACAACGGCCAACTGCTTCTTCGGCGCTCCCCTCTCCTGAAGCTTATTGTGGGAGCAATTTGGGAAGCGCTTCCTCTATTCTGTACTGGTATGCCACTTGGGGCATTGGATGCCGCCGAGGATAAGGTGCACTCGGTGTATCTGATGAGCCTAATCTCAAAGAGGAGGCAAGATAACCTTATCGATCTTCTGCACCAAGCTTTTCAACAGTCTGCAATACATGCTGTCTATCGGAGGGAGGAGGACATCAGTGGGGATCCCGACGTTCGTGCTCGCGAAAGGAAGCATACTAGGATGGTTCGCCAGGCTTGGAAAGTCTTGGACAAGATTACTTTTGAGTTCATCAATCCATGCCCTGGATTTGAGCTTTTGCCATTGTAATCATTTGGATAATATCTTTGTTTATTGCCTTTATTGATGTAAAAACTTTCCAAGTATGAATGACAAATCTTTTGCCTCCTTCCTTTTATTTTCTGCTTTGTTACTGGCACATTCTTTAAATAAGCATAGCCTGTAAGCGATATAGAACATTCTGTCTTGAACATCTTGGGGAGTAGTGATGGCTTAGGAAGCAGGTTCAGGTCTGCTACCTAAGGCTTTTCAACTTCATGAGCCGTGAGGGTCTCATAAAGACTTTTCTCCCTACGAGTCGAGAGGATCTCGTAGGTGTATTTTCTCCTTAGGAATCGTGAGGATTCCTAAGTGTGTTTTCTCTTATAAGTCGTAAGGATCTTATAAAAGAATTTTCCCTCTTATGAGTCGAGAGGACCTGTAAGCGGTTGTTTCCCTCCTTGTCGAGATTCGACTTCGGAGAGTGAGACCCGTGGATAGTATGCAAGAGACCGTTTTGGGCCGACTTGCAGGATCCCAGTGCTTAGGAAACAAGTTTTTTTTTAATCCCCGCTGCCTAAGGCTTTTTCTCACGAGTCGAGACGAATCGAGCAGTTCTCGCAAAGACATCAATTTCCTCACGAGTCGAGACGAATCGAGCAGTTCTTGCAAGAATATCCTAACGTTACAGTTAACCTCTGCTATTTACGACAGAAGTCCGTTAGGGTCTGTGGTACTTAGGGTTTTGGCCGTCGTACCGTCGCATCAGCTGATATATTCCTCGATAGGCAATCGTGCTGTTCGAGTAGCCCTGCGACTGCCGTGTCTCTGATCCCTTCGGGGGCTGGACAAGACGTCTTCAAGCAATCTTCTTAGGCAGTTTGACCGTCGAAAGAGCAAGCGTTAGGAATTTTGCCATGCCGCTTTTTACTTGAGGTTGGGCTCATTTTGGAGAGCCCCGATGAGTCATAACCACTCTGCGCTGGTGTGGGATGATCTCCGATAGTCTTTCAGGTTTTATGTGAGTTGCCGTCAAGACCCTGAAGCTAGGAATTTGGCCTTCACTTCGTTTGCTGGCATTGCGTCTGCTGTATCGAGACGAATGTCGCGCTTATCTCTAGGTTGCTGGTGAACCGTCGAGGTTTGGAACTAGGGATTTTGCCGTGGCTCCGTTTGTTTGATTGTCGCGTCTGATCCCTGCTGGAGGAAGAACGCTGGGGTGACATTTCGTCTACTGTATCGAGACGAACGTCGCGGTTGTCTCTAGGTTGCTAATGAACTGTCGAGGTTTGGAACTAGGGATTTTGCCGTGGCTCCGTTTGTTTGATTGTCGCGTCCGAACCCTGCTGGAGGAAGAACGCTGGGATGACATCTCGTCTGCTGTATCGAGACGAACGTCGCGGTTGTCTCTAGGTTGCTTGTGAACCGTTGAGGTTTGGAACTAGGGATTTTGCCGTGGCTCCATTGTTTGATGGACACGTCTGATCCCTGCTGGTGGAAGAACGCTGGGGTGACATTTCGTCTACTGTATCGAGACGAACGTCGCGGTTATCTCTAGGTTGCTAGTGAACCGTCGAGGTTTGGAACTAGGGATTTTGCCGTGGCTCCGTTTGTTTGATTGTCGCGTCCGAACCCTGCTGGAGGAAGAACGCTGGGGTGATATCTCGTCTGCTGTATCGAGACGAATGCCGAGGTGGAGCTGGGATTTTGCTGTGGCTCCGTTTGTTTGGTTGTCGCGTCTGCAGTATCAAGACGAACATAGAGGTGGTGACCATTCCATGTTGGTGTGGGATGATCTCCGGTTGTCTTTCAAGCTTTATATAACTTGCCGTTAAGACCTCGAAGCTGGGAATTTAGCCTTCGCTTCGTTTGGTTTGTCATGTCCGAACCCTGTTGGGGGAAGGACATTATTGCTGACATTGCGTCTGCTGTGTCGAGACGAATATCATGGTGGTGACCATTCCGCACTGGTGTGAGATGATCTCTAGTTGCCTTTCAGGCTTTATATGACACGCCGTTAAGACCTTGAAGCTAGGAATTTGGCCTTCATTTCGTTTGCTCTGTCACGTCCGAATCCGGTTGGAGGAAGAACGCTGGGGTGATAACCCGTCTGCTGTATCGAGACGAACGTCGCGGTTGTCTCTAGGTTGCTTGTGAATCGTCGAGGTTTGGAACTAGGGATTTTGCCGTGGCTCCGCTTTGTTTCGACCGCGACGTCTTTTGTTGGCGTTGTATCTGCATTCGTAGATATTGCCGTTAATATTTGGCTCCATTTTCTGATGGAGCATCGGGAGGGAAAGGGTGCTTCCTTCTTTATTTATGCCCTTGGATTGTATACAGGGATTGCTGTGCTATCGCCGGTAGGGCAAAAGTTTCATTCATTTTCATTTTTTATATATATATATTTTTTTCGCGATGCTCTATCATTTCAGCTTTTATATCGCGAAAGTCGCGATTGCCCAATCATTTCGGCTATTTTTCGCGGTGCCCAATCATTTCGGCTATTTATTTTATTTTTACTCGCTGCTTTTTATTGCGAGTCGCCCAATCATTTCGGCTATTTCGCATACATACATTTTACTTGCTGCTTTTTATTGCAAGTTGCCCCATCATTTCGGCTATTTCGTATGCATGTGTGGCTCGTAGATTTTTTTATCGCGAGTGTAGAACTTGGAATCTTGATGCCAATCCTAGCTTCAGCCTCGCTACAACTGGGATATTGCCAGGAGCGAATCATCATTTGCCATGAAAGGGCTTGGAATTTGATACCGGTTTAGGCATCAGTATCGGTACAACTGGGATATTGCCAGGAGTGAATCATCATTTGCCTCTGTCGATGTCGAACAAAGGTGGCTTAGCGAACAGGGTTAGGGTCCTGTCGACTAAGGCTTTTGACTTCATGAGCCGTAAGGGTCACACGAAGGTATTTCTCCCTACAAGTCGTGAGGATCTCATAGGTGTGTTTTCTCCTTAGGGATCGTAAGGATTCCTAAGTGCATGTTCCCCTGTAAGTCGTAAGGATCTTACAAAAGGGTTTTCTCCTTATAAGTCGAGAGGACTTACAAGGGTTGTTCACTATATGAACATATCCCCAGTCACGGATGGGACTTGGTTAGGGAAATATTTATTCGCGCCCATGGATTGTATACAAGGGTCAGTATTGAACCACTTGTAGGGCAATATCGGAGGTTGTGGGAGTTGCTTAAGAACAGGTTCAGGCTTCTGTAACTTAAGACTTTCAAATCTTATGAGCCGTGAGGGTCCCATAAGAGAGTTCTCCTTACGAGTCGTGAGGATCTCGCAAGTGTAATTTCACCTTAGGAATTGTGAGGATCCCTAAGTGTGTTGCACCCTTGTGAGTCGTAAGGATCTCAAGCGGATGGTTTCTCCTTACAAGGTCGAGAGGACCCTGTGAGTGTCTTTCAACGAGATTGCGCCCTTTTGGGTTTTCACAAACACTCGCCGGTAGTCCTGCTGTTTTTACTCACGGAGCCCTTTCGGGTTTTCATCCGTGCCCTTTTTGCTTATGGACATACCATTTTTTTTATTTTTTTATTTTTCTTTTTATTTTTTCTAACGAGGTTGCGCCCTTTCAGGTTTTCACAAACACTCGCCGGTAGCCCTGCTGTTTTTACTCACGGAGCCCTTTCGGGTTTTCATCCGTGCCCATTTTGCTTATGGACATACCTTTTTTTATTTTTAATTTTATTTTTTTATTTTATTCTTTATTCTATTTTTTTATCTCGTCCGCCTGAAGATACTGCGGTAGTAGTTTAATGACGTTTCGGTCATTTGCAAGTTTTAGGACATTGCGGTCCATCATTTGTTTAAGGACGTTTCGGTCCGCCGTCGCCGCATTTGAGGCGAATATCTAGTTTACTGACTTTTCGGTCTATGGGGCTTTCCCTATGAATGAGCATGATGCCCCCAGCGTATCCATCTTTCTCAGAGCGTGTGGTTGTGGCGAGTTCACCCTCCAGTTTTCGGAGATGACGAACTTGCCCTGTTGGTATTGGTCTTCAACCCAATTCTTAAAGACGTAACAGTTTTCGATCGGATGGCCCAATACTTGGTGGTAAAGACAATAATTAGTACTGTTGACATCATCCAGTTGTAGTTGGTGTTTCGGCTCCTGTAGAGTGATAAGCCTGTTATGTACTGCCACTTCGAACAGCCTCCTTGTTTCATCCTGGGGAAATGAGTAAGGACGTCTTAGTCTCTCCTCGAGGGATATGCGTGGACGCATATTGTTTTGACGAACAACCGGTCCAGGGCCACTCGACTGTTGTTAAGTGTTGGCGACGAGGGTCATTTTCCACTTTCTTTTATCCTTTTTGCTCGATCCTTTGTTTACGGGGCCGAGATTTTTTCCGAGTAGCGTGCAATTGCACGGCTGAACGTTCTCGCAACTCCTCAATTCCTTCATTTTTGAAATAGATTCCTTGAGGAGAGGGTTGAGGGCAGCTTCTTCGTCAGAGTCGCTTCTAAAGGTGATAATTTGCGATCCCTTGGAGTCGGCTATATGACAGTCGGCGACGGCTCTTTTGCGCTCATCTATCGCATTTTTTCGAAGTCTACGAGCTTCACACTTTGTTCTGTTGAAGTGTTGCTTTTGAGCGACATACCCTTGCTACCAACACTTAAAAGAGTCGCAGTCTTCGGTAGGATGTATGATCTTCTGATGATATAAGCAGAAGTTAGGATGCATCTCTACTCCATCGAGAGTATTTTCTTCTGAGGGTGGTAGTTTCATTCCCACTGATAGGGCTTTGGCGAACCTTTTCCTCGCCTTGAATTTGTTTTTATTCGTAGCGGATGACTTTTGATTTGACGGAAGTGTCTCGACTCTTTGGTCTAATAGTGGGTGTTTGGCTCCTTCCAGTATGGCCATCCCATGCTCTTGATTGGCTTTAACTTTCAGACGAACCTCATTCAGGAAGGCATCGATCAACTCGTCTGACGGCTGCGGAATTTCTGGTTCAAGGTTCGCCCTCGGTTTCTCGACACAGGGAGCCTCTTCATCATCCGCCAATGAGTGAGAGATCACATGACAAGTCATTATACAGTCTTCGGATTCACCTGAAGAGTCTTCTCCATCGTTTTCGTCCTCGACAAAGAACAAGTTGCCCCCGGCGTGTCCGTCTTCTTTGGAGAGTGCGGCTATGGTGGTGGGTTCACCTTCTAGTTTTCAGACAGCGCGAACTTGCCTTGTAGGTACTGATCCTCGATCCATCCCTTAAAGACGAAACAATCCTCGATCGGGTGACTTACCGCTTGGTGGTAAGGGCAATAATTGGGATTATTGAGATCGCCTGGCTGCAACAGATGTTTTGGACTTGGCAGATTGATGAGTCTTCTCGTTTTATTCTGAGGAAATGAGTAAGGACGTCCTAGTCTCTCCTCGAGGGATGGGCGTGGACGCACGTTGTTTTGGTGGACGACCGGCTTTGATTTGCTCTGCTGTTGTTGAGCATTGGCGACGACGATCGCTTTCCCTTTTCCTTTCTCATTTCAAGAATTGGGTTTTGGAGGAGACGGTCCATGGCCTATCTGGTCCATTTGGGCTAACTTGTCGATCAAGGCCTGGAAGGTGGTCGACCTGAAGATCATGAACTGGGATATGGTCGCCTGCGGATCAAGAGTGCCCATAAACATGCCTACCGCAGGTGCCTCTTCTATGCGTTGTTTGCATTTTGACCATAGGTTCCGCCATCGTATTGCGTATTGGACCCATGTTTTGCCGGGCCTTATCCTGGCGTTAATCAGTACTGTTATCGGGGTGCGTTCACTAGCACTCGCGAATCTTTGTGTAAATAGTAGCTCCATCTCCGCAAATGTTTTGACAGAGTCGTTAGGTAGCTCCGAATACCATTCAAAGGTTATTTCTGCTAAGCTGCCGACGAATTGGCGAAGCAACAATTTGTCATCGCCTCCAGTATTGCCGCATAAGGCCCTAAATTGAGCGACATGCTGATGCGGATTCCCTGTCCCTTTATATACGTGGAACTTAGGGATCGTATATCCCGGCGGGTAACTGATTTGGTCATACCAGCTTGGATAGGGTCGTCCGGTTCTAACAATTTGCCCAGCCGCTTCATTCACTTGATGAACCCGTATCTGCTGAGCTATATAGTCGTCTAATGCAGTTTTGGAAATGGTTTCATCTTTGGCTGCTGAGAGATTCGGCGGGGGCTTAGATGTCTCCCTTCTATCGTCTTCAACAATGATTGGAGGGTCATCAGCTGGAGGGTCCGGCTATAAAATCATCCCTATCATATCTTGGAAGAGGAGCGCCATCTGTTTTATGTTAGCCGCTTGCTCTGCGGCTTCTTTGTCCTTCTTTTCGAGGACTCTACGTAGGAAGTCAGCGTCCGTTTCTTGTTCGTGACACTGTTCTAATGAC
The DNA here is from genome assembly GCA_030015575.1 of Agapanthus africanus. Taxonomy (NCBI): domain Eukaryota; kingdom Viridiplantae; phylum Streptophyta; class Magnoliopsida; order Asparagales; family Amaryllidaceae; genus Agapanthus; species Agapanthus africanus. Next base: position 876,589,762 of record JASDDO010000024.1, on the reverse strand, counting down.
GACTCCGAGCTTTCTTTTGGCCCGGTAAGTGCAGCCATTGCAGTCATCATCTCCTGAAGCTTCTGTTGTTGCTCTTGGGCTTTCGTCACGGATCGGGTGAGCGGTCGGTGTCCCGTAGAAGCACAGCTTTCCTCCTTTCCGGCAGCCATATAAATAGTATGCACCACCATGCCCCCAGACTTGGGACGTTTGTGTTCAGCGCTTTTACGCTTCGCCATGTTCACAGGGGCTTTTGCGGCCTCCTTTTCCTCTGAGTAATTGACATCGAGGGAGCCGTCGCAGTGGGCACCCAGCCAGCTGTCACTTTTTGTGGCTTTGAGTAGTCCCTCTCCTGCCGAACCTTCACTTTTTTCTGTCGGCGGGGATAATCTTGATCAATTACCGACTCCTGGACCTGTCGCTAGACTTTGTAAATTTTTGAGGACAGCCGCTGAGGGGCTGCTCCGGCTTCTTCTTCGGAGCATTCTCCACAGTTGAAGGAGTTCGTTTCAACACCGCAGCAGGAGAGTTTCTGCGCACCGTGTTCAGCAATTCAAAGTTGTTCCCGGTTGGAACAGCAGCATCGATCCCCACCGTTGGAGCTGGTGGAGTAAATCCAGAGGGGGATTTGCCCCCAGCCTTCCTCACTCGACGCCAGTGACGACGTCGAGCGTATCTTGCGGATGGAGTTGTTTCAGCTATGAGGGTGACTTTATCGTGCCCCCCTGCTTTGAGGAGAGACTGTTATTGGTGATAGCCTGTTGAAGACTGACACCCGTTGAGAAGCAATGTCTAATCTGTCAAAGACAGACCTCTGGACAGGGGAAGCAGCTTTGAGGACCTCGCCTGGAGTAGCAACCGGAATGGCCATTCTTGTAGAAACCGACTTCTTGGAAAGAGAAGCCTTGATTTCGTTCGCTTGGGCCGGGATGGCTATCCGCTTTGGGATGGCAACTTCGGGTATCGCGGGCATGCGGACGTTTTGGCCCTGTCTGTTGAGAACTGAAGTATTGGAGTTGGGCGACCCATTGAGAGGGGCCGCGGCAGTGGTAAGTCGATCAAAGACCGACTTCTTTGGGGCTTCTTGCAACGTCATTGGGGCATTGAAGCTCATCGGTGGGAGCATGGTCCCGAAGAATAGTCCAGTGGTGGCTTGAGTTACTTGCTCCACTGGTATCTTGAAAAGAGAGGCCGCTTGGGGCCCGTAAGTCACTCCTCCAATAGGGACGGAGCGAGAGTTGCAGTTGCAGGAAGTGTAGTTTGAAGCCATTGATCTTCTGTTTTCTTTCTGCACGGAGCAAGACACTAAATCTTAGTACCTTGAATCCACAGGCAACCACAGCAAACCGCGATTTGTTCGCGAACACGACACACGAAGTGTGGAGTGGAAAGAGGAAAAGGTCCCACCGGGCATGCCAGAATCTGTTCCCTTCCGAATGGCGGCCGAGACATTGAGACGTCTTGCCTGAGATTCGGGGCAGATGCTATTTTGGTTTTATCCGTCCATCTCTCCGAAGATGCCAAGTTGATTTATGGCACCGTGTATCGGAGGTTCAGACGGATGTGGCCGATGTAGCAGACTTCGTCGTTTTTGATTGTAGGGACACTCTTCCCTGCAGGCGCAAGCCCCTGCAGTTAATTACGCTACCGCATCGCGGTAACCACTTTCTCCTTCTCCAGTAATTTCACTTCGTGTCGTGTGTGTTTGTTTTGTTTGTGGTTGCCCGTGGATTGTATACGGAGACTAATTTATGTCGTCACCCGTAGGACGTGGATTAGTCCAAATCCGTATTTTCTTAGATTTGGGTTTGGTGTTTTGGTTTAAGGATACGTTAGCCGTATTTGAGACTAAGATCAACTTAAACGTTCGTTAAGGATACGTTAGTCCTTTTTTGAGACTAAGATCAACTTAACGGAAGGAGCATTTAGGGGCTCTATTGTTCCAGTTTAGGGACATAGTGGTCCATTGCCAATTTAGGGACATGGTGGTCCATTAAAATGTATGGCTGTCGGGACCCATCACCTCTCTGAAGACGTTGAAGGATTACAACGATAAATATCAGAGGAGTTCAGAGATGTACCCTTGAACCGGATGTAAATTGATTTAAGAGAGCAATCGTGCTCAGTCAATTTAATTTGAGGACTTACGGCCATGATTGGGCTAAGTCCAGTTGAAAATGTTCAACGTTTTTTTATTTGTGGTTGGCCTGTTGGACCTTGGCTTGGGCTTTGCCCTTTGTTTAATAATGCAGTGCATTTTGTCTGGCCTATTAGGCCCCCTATTAATTGGGCTATGCCCTTTTTAAATGATGCACAGCATTTATTTTGAGCCTGACAGACCTTTGTTTGGGCTTTATCCCTTTTAATAGTGCATAGCACTTTGATTGGTCTGATAGACCTTTCTTTATTGGGCTCTGCCCTTGATAATGCATTGCATTAATTAGTCTGACAGAGTGCCACATGGCTTGTCAGGCGCTTTGCGCTGATTGAAGAGTGCAAGGCGCAAGTCCATATGGAGGTGACACGTGTCACGCTCTGGTGAGCGCAAGCGCAGTGCGCTGCGCCAGTGTGCTGCGCTGTTGCGCTTCTGACACGTGGTGCGCTCTGGTGGATTGCGCCAATTCATAAGAGCGGTGCTCTATTTTAACAGCGCATAGTGCAGATCATTATGGGGCTGACACGTGGCGCTCTCTGGTGGCTTGTGCCAACCCGAGAGCACAACAGTGCAGATTTTGCAAGTACAGGGTACTGTTTTATTATTTTGATCAATTTTCGATCAAAGAAAACAAATTTTCTTGTTTTCAAAGAACCAGTGGTTCATCAAAAGGCAATACCTTTATCATTATTATATTTTTATTGAAGATCTTTGATCTTGTTCTTAGATCAATGATCTTCTTAGAAGAAATTCTTCTTTATTCAGAGGTTTTTACCTTTTATTTTTCTGAGCTCTTCTCAAAATTTTCTTTAGAGGAGTTCCCTGTTTTTCTCTCTGTGTTCCTCTCTAGAATTGGGGTCTAGGGGCCTTTTTATAGTGCCATTTGGTTTATTAAATTAGTTACAGAGATCTTTCTCTGAGTGATTTGGGGATTTTTCCCCACCGTTGGATCATTGATCCAAGGGCTTCTGTTTTACAGAAGGCAATCTTCTTGTTTTTAACAAGATTGAGAAAGATCTCTGACACGTGTCACGCAGCGCAGAGCGCAGCGCAACTGCGCTGGCGCAACTGCACTGACACATGTCGCGCAGCGCAGAGCGCAAGTCAGCTGAAGCGTTGCTTCTTTCATAGAGTCTTGCTCTGATTGAGCGCGCTGCCTTGGGCGCTGCACTCCCTGCGCTGGCATGTCTGATTTTGACACGTGGCGCTCTGCGCGCAACGCAGGGAATCTAAAGCGTTGCTTCATTTATTTTAGTTTTAATTTTCACTTTAATTTTCAAAAAAGAGCTTTGCTCTGATTGGGAGAAACAGAAGCGTTGCTTCGTTTCCCGTCTTGGAATTTGAATAGAGCATTGCTCTGATTGGGGTAAACAGCAGTATTCCAGTTGTAGCGATACTGATGCTGAGATTGGCACCAGATTCCAAGTTCCACACTCGCGATAAAAAAAATCAGCGAGCCATACGTGCATACAAAATAGCCGAAATGATGGGGCAACCTGCAATAAAAAGCAGCAAGTAAAAATGTATGCATGCAAAATAGCTGAAATGATTGGGCAACTAGCAATAAAAAGCAGCGAGTGAAAATAAAATAAATAGCCGAAATGATTGGGCACCGCGAAAAATAGCCGAAATGATTGGGCAATCGCGACTTTCGCGATATAAAAGCTGAAATGATAGAGCATCACGGAAATAATATAATAGCATAAAAAAATGTGTGAAACTTTTTCCCTACAGGCGATATCATAGCAATCCCTGTATACAATCCAGGGGCGCAAACACAGAAGGAAACATATCTTCCCTCCCCATGTTCCATCAGAAGACGGAGCCAAGTCTTGATGGCAAGTCATATAAAGCCTGAAAGACAATCGGAGATCATCCCACACTAGCGCGGAGTGGTCACCACCCTGACATTCGTCTCGATACAGCAGACGAAATGTCAATACATCGTCTCTCCTCCAACAGGATTCAGACACACCACAGCAAGCGAAGCGAAGGCCAAATTCCTAGCTTCAGGGTCTTAACGGCAAGTCATATAAAGCCGGAAAGACAATCGGAGATAATCTTGCACCAGCGCGGAGTGGTCACCACCCTGACGTTCGTCTCGATACAGCAGACGAGATGTCACCCCAGCGTTCTTCCCCCAGAAAGATTCGGACACGCCAAAGCAAATGAAGCAAAGGCCAAATTCCTAGCTTCACGGTCTTGACAGCAACTCATATAAAACCTGAAAGACAACTGGAGATCATCTCACACCAGTGCGGAATGGTCACCACCTTGACGTTCGTCTCGATACAGCAGACGCAACATTATCAAACAATGGAGCCACGGCATAGTCCCTAGTTCCAAATCTTGACGGCAATAACTACAGCCTAAGAATCAACAAAGGCATTCCTTCGCAGCCCAGCAGGATGTAGATGCAGCGTCAACAAAAGACCCCATGGTCGGTAAAGCGGAGTGACGGCAAAATCCCAGCTCCACCTCAGCATTCGTCTCGTTATAGCAGACGCAATGTCAACAACAATGTCCTTCCTCCAACAGGATTTGGATATGACAAAACAAACGAAGCGAAAGCCAAATACCTAGCTTCAGAGTCTTAACGGCAAGTCATATAAAGCCTGAAAGACAACCGGAGATCATCTAACACCAGTGCGGATGGTCACCACCTCGACGTTCGTCTCGACACAGCAGACGCAACATCATCAAACAGCGGAGCCACGGCAAAGTCCCTAGTTCCAAACCTCGACGGTTCACCAACAACCTAGAGACAACCACGACATTCGTCTCGATATAGAGGACACAATGTCAGCAAACGAAGCAAAGGCCAAATTTCTAGCTTCAGGGTCTTGACGGCAAGTCATATAAAGCCTGAAAGACTATCGAAGATCTTCCCACACCAGCGCGGAGTGGTTATGACTCATCGGGGCTCTCCAAAATGAGCCTAACCTCAAGTAAAAAGTGACATGGAATATCCCTACGCTTGCTTTTTCGACGGTAATACTACCTGGAAGATTACTTGAAGACATCTTGTCCAGCCCCCGAAGGGATCAGAGACATGACAATCGCAAGGCTACTCGAACAGCAAGATTGCATATCGAGGAATATATCAGCCAACGTGACGGTACGACGGCCAAAACCCTAAGTACCACAGACCCTAACGGACCTCTGTCGTAAATAGCAGAGGTTAACTGTGACGTTAGGATACTCTTACGAGAAATGCTCGATTCGTCTCGACTCGTGAGGAAATTAGTGTCTTTACGAGAACTACTCGATATGTTTCGACTCGTGAGGAAAAGCCTTAGGCAGCCGGGATCAAAAAACCTGTTTCCTAAGCACTGGGACCCTGCAAGTCGGTCCAAAATGGACTCTTGCATACTATTCACGGGTCACACTCTCCAAAGTCGAATCTCGACAAGGAGGGAAACAACCGCTTACAGATCCTCTCGACTCGTAAGAGGGAAAATTCTCTTGTGGGATCCTTACGACTCTCAAGAGAAAACACACTTAGGAGTCCTCACGACCCCTAAGGAAAAAATACACCCATGAGATCCTCTCGATCCGTAGGGAGAAAAGTCTTTATGAGACCTTCACGGCTTATGAAGTTGAAAAGCCTTAGGTAGCAGATCTGAACCTGCTTCCTAAGCCATCACTACTCCCCAAGGTGTTCAAGACAGTATATTCTACATCGATTACAGGCTGCGCTTGCTTAAGGAACATGCCAATAGTAACAAAGCAGAAAATAAAAGGAAGGAGGCAAAGGATTTGTCATTCATACTCGAAAAATTCTTACATCAATAAAAACAATAAACAAAAACAACATTATTGAAAGGTTTACAACGGGATGACCTCGGACCCAGGACATGGATTGAGGAACTCGAAAGTAACCTTATCTAAGACTTTCCAAGCCTGGCGAACCATTCTAGTGTGCTTTCTTTCGCAAGCACAAGCGTCGGGGTCCCCACTGATGTCCTCTTCCCTCCAATTAGCAGCGAGTATGGCGGACTATTGGAAGGCCTGATGCAGGAGATCGACAAGATTGTCTCGCCGTCTTTTCAAGATTAAGTTCATCAGGTACACCGAGTGCACCTTATCCTCGGCGGCATCCAACGCCCTAAGCGGCACACTGGAACAGAATAGGGGAAGCGCTTCCTAGATTGCTCCCACGATAAGCTTCAAAAGAGAGGAACGCCGGGGAAGCAGTTGACCATTGTATGCGTCGAAGAGACTCATGATTTCAGCACACTCGGCGTTGGTGAATTCTCGATTCTGAGAACGGCCAAGTCGGCGGATGTCCCCGTAAGAGATAATCTCGTTGAGATCATACATGTGGGCGTCCATTGTTTCTGTAAAAGAGAATCAATAAAATTATCAGAAAGACTGATTAAGCAAAACGATATAATGCATCGAGGAATAAAATGCCATCTTTAAACTCCAAGATCCATGAAAAACTCCTAAGAGTTCTTTTGTATGATTTGGAAGGAGCAAAACTCCATTGATGAATTAAGAAAATACAAGGAAAATCTTTTAAAGAGCACAGCCTTATGATGGAACCCTAATAGGGTTCTCTTTAGTTCTCTCTAGATCCTTTTAGAGCAAAGCTCTACTAAGTGAAACCCTAAATGGGTTTTCTTTAAATCAGGGATCTATTGAGAGCAAGGCTCTGTCGATGAAAATTAATTTAATTTAATTTGATTTAAATTAAGATTTTTACCTAAAAGTTTTAAGAGTTTAACTCTTGGAGTTCTTGAAAGTAAAGAGCAGGGTTCTGAGATTTTGAAAGTAAAAATTTTGAAGATGATAATCATCTGTTGAGGGACCAAAGGTCCTATTTGTAGGCATTGAGAACCCTTTCAACTTCCAAAAGTTGCCGCAACAGTTGGAATTCTGCCACCGCTGCGCTCACGTTTGGGGCCACGTAAGCGCAACGGTGGGGGGGGCATTTGTTTACCCCAATCAGAGCAAAGCTCTGTTCAAATTCCAAGGTGGGAAATGAAGCAACGCTTCTGTTTTCCCCAATCAGAGCAAAGATCTGTTTTGAAATTGAAGTGAAAATTAAAGTTAAAATAAATGAAGCAACGCTTCAGATCCCCTACGCTGCGCGCAGAGCGCCACGCGTCAAAATCAGACACGCCAGCGCAGGGAGCGCAGCGCCCAAGGCAGCGCACCCAATCAGAGCAAGGCTCTGTTTAAAATTCAAACTTTAATAAAGGAAGCAACGCTTCAGTTGCGCTGTGCTCTGCGCTGCACGACATGTGGCAGCGCAGTCGCACTGCGCTCTGCGCCGCGCGACACGTGGCAGCACAGGTGCGCTAGCGCAGATGCGCTGCGCGACACGTGTCAAGCGCAGGTGCGCTTGCGCCAACTGTGCCAGCAATAAAACAGAATTAAAATTCTAGAAAGATCTTTCTGATCTTGTTAAAACAAGAAGATTATCTTCTGTAAAACAGAAACCCTTGGATCAAAGATCCGACGGTGGGGAAAAATCCCTAAATCACTCAGAGAAAGATCTCTTTAACTGATTTAACAAATCAAATGGCACTATAAAAAGCACCCTAGACTCCAAGTCTAAAGAAGATTATTAACACACTGAGAATTCACAGAGCTCTTCTGAAAACATTGAGAAGAACTCAGAAAGAAAAGAAGGTAAACCTTTGAAAAGAAGAATTTCTTATAAAAAGATCAATGATCTAAGAACAAGATCAAAGATCTTCAATAAAAAAAATGATAATATTAAGAAGTAATTTACTTCTTTTTTAGATCTTTCTGATCTAAATAAAGCCATTGCCTTTTGTTGAACCATTGGTTCTAAAATCTAAAAAGATTCTCTTCTTTGATCCAAAATTGGATAAAGATATTGAACAGTACCCTGCACTTGAAAAAATTGCACTGTTGCGCTCTCGGGTTGGCGCAAGCCACCAGAGAGCGCCACGTGTCAGCCCCAGAACAGACTGTGCTATGCGCTTCTAAAACAGAGCACTGCTCTCATAAATTGGCGCACTGCACCAGAGCGCACCACGTGTCAGCAGCGCAATAGCGCAGCGCACTGCGCTTGTGCTCACCAGAGCGCGCCACGTGTCAACAGCAATGGTGCAGCGCACTGGCGCAGTGCACTGCGCTTGCGCTCACCTGAGCGTGCCACTTGTCACCTCCAATTGAGTTTGCGCCCGCGCTCCTCAATTGGCGCAAAGCGCCTGACAAGCCACGTGGCGCTCTGTCAGACTAATTAATGCAGCGCATTATTAAAGGGCAGGGCCTAATTAAGAGGCCCAATGGACCAAAGCAAATGCTCTGCATTATAAAAAGGGCAGAGCCCAAACAAAGGTCTGTCAGACCAAAACAGATGCTGTGCATCATTTAAAAAAGGGCAGAGCCCAAATAAAGGTCTAATAGACCAAACAAAAATGGCATGCATTATTAAACAGGGGCAGAGCCCTAGTAAAGGCCTAACAGGCCAAATGCAGATAAAACGTTGAACATTTTCAACTGGACTTAGCCCAATTCTGGCCATAAGTCTTCAAATTAACATTGACTGAGCACGACTGCTCTCTTAAATCAATTTACACCTGGTTCAAGGGTACATCTCCGAACTCCTCTAACATTTGTCGTTGTAATCCTTCAACGTCGTCAGAGAGGTGACGGGTCCCGACAACCACACATCAATATGGACTTAAGCGTCCTTAAACCAACTCATGGACTTAAGTGTCTTTAAACCAACCTATGGACTTAAGCGTCCTTAAACTCACGGACTTTAGCGTCCTTAAAGCAATGGACCACTATATCCCTAAACTGGAATAATAGAGCCCAAACGCTCTTTTGTCGAATCTAAACGATCCCGTTAAGTTGATCTTAGTCTCAAATTAGACTAACGTATCCTTAACAAATGTTTAAAACCCTCAAACAGACTTTAGTCCCAAATTGGACTACAGGTCTCCCAACCAACTTTGGTTCAAGGATACATCTCTGAACTCCTCTGATATCTGTCATTGTAATCCTTCAATGTCATCAGAGAGGTGACGGGTCCCGACGGCCATACATTCAATGGACCACTATGTCCCTAAACTGGAATAATAGAGCCCAAACGCTCTTTTGTCGGATCTAAACGATCCCGTTAAGTTGATCTTAGTCTCAAACTGTACTAACGTATCCTTAACAAACTGTTCCCCTCCGAAGGACGGCGCGACGGACGTCTTGCCTGAAATTCGGGGCAGATGCTAATTGGTGTTATCCGTTTACCTCTCCGAAAATGCTAAGTTGATTTATGGCACCATATATCGAAGGTTTAAACGGATGCGTCCGATGTAGCAGACTTCATCAGAATCCCCCTCGCTTGAGGGGTTTTTGATTTTGGGGACGCTCTTCCCTGCAGGCGCAAGCCCCTGCAGTTAATTACGCTACCGCATTGCGGTAACAACTTTCTCCTTCTCCAGATGATCACTTCGTGTCGTATGTGTTTATTTTGTGTTTGGTTGCCCGTGGATTGTATACGGAGACTGAGTTATGTCGTCACCCGTAGGGCGCGGACTAGTCCAAATCCGTATTATCTTAGATTTGGGTTTGGGGGTTTGGATTTAAGGATACGTTAGTCTCGTTCAGGACTAATATCGACTTAAACGTTTGTTAAGGATACGTCAGCCTAGTTTTTAGACTAAGATTAACTTAACGGGATCGTTTAGATCCGACAAGAGAGCAATTAAGGGGGCCCTGTTGTTTAGTTTAGTGACGTTGCGGTCGATAGGTAGTTTAAGGACATTGCAGTCCAGTGTTAGTTTTAAGACGTTGCGGTCAAGGTTAAGGACGTCGTAGTTCGTGGATTTAAGGACTCCACAGTCCAATGTTAGTTTTAAGACATCACGGTCAAGGTTAAGGACCTCGTAGTCCATGGATTTAAGGACTCCACAGTCCGGCGTTAGTTTTAAGACATCACGGTCAAGGTTAAGGACGTCATAGTCCGAGGGTTTAAGGACCCCACAGTCTGTCGTTAGTTTTAAGACATCCCGGTCAAGGTTAAGGACCTCATAGTCCATGAGTTTAAGGACCCCACAGTCCGTATCAATGTGTGGTTGTCGGGACCCGCCACCACTTTGAAGACGTTGAGGAATTACAACACCAAGTATCAAAGGAGTGAAGAGATGTACCCTTGAACCGAGGTAGATTAAATAATCTTTGGCCCAATTTGGAACCAAGACCAGTTAATTATGTTATGAGCCCTGTTTCCTGATTTAAAATCAGGAAAGCTTCTGGGAAAAGCTTCAAAAAGGGGTCACGTGTTGGCACGTGACACCTAAAAGGCATCATCAAGTCAAGTTCGGTTTCCTGACTACGCTGAAGAAAATGGGCTTCAGAAAGAGTCACGTGTTCCCACGTGACCAGGGTCACGTGGCAACACGTGACATTTAAATGCGAGCGTCAAAGGCACACAAGTTCCCTGATCAAGTCTAAGAAAAGGCTTAAGAAGAGGTCACGTGTTCCCACGTGACCAGGGTCACGTGTTGGCACGTGACGTTCAAGGCAGCAGACTCGTGCTCCAAAAGAACCGAAGAAAGAGAGTTCAAACAAGGGTCACGTGCTCACACGTGACCAGGGGTCACGTGGTAGCACGTGACGTTTAAGCAGCAATCAGAAGACAAAGCGCAAAAGAAAGGAAAAGGCTCATGCCAAAGGGGGTCACGTGCTCACACGTGACCATGGGTCACGTGGTCACACGTGACCTGCTTTCAAAGCCCATTGTATTAACAGAATTAAATTCTGAAGGAAATTCAAATCTTGCCAAAGGAAAGCAACTATCTGGAACCAATCAAATTAAAGATTCAGAGGTGATGAAATATCATCTATCTATGGGAAAATCTCGGGTTTGGAAAGATTTCCCCTTTAAATCTAACCAAAATAACAAGGGAGAATCTCTGGATTTAAAATCCAATGGTGAATAAAATTCACCTAATAATCCAACGGCCCAAAATGAATGATGAATGCAAATCAAATCTCAATGAAGATTCGTCAAAAACTGATTGATTCGGCTGCTTCTCCTATAAATAGGAGCCAAGAGACACAGAGATATATATGCGCAAAGAAGAAGAAAAAAAAGAGAAAAGGAGGAGAGCTTTGATACTTTGAAAAGACTCGGATCTTCTGCAAAAAACCCTAGGTAAGAAAGGGAAGGCCTTTTGAAAGAAAGAGAATTTAATTCTCAACAGAGTTTAACTCTGATAATGTGAAAACAGAAGAACATATTTCTTCTCTCTTTGATGGAGGATCTGCAAAGTGCACATCTCCCCTTAAGGTTGAGAATTTAATTCTCAATGGGTTGAGATCCTGCCATGCAGATCCAAAACATGGAGAAGGAATGCAAGCACGAGAATTTAATTCTCACAGAACTATAGGAATTTAATTCCTTTAAAATAAAAGTAGGGCTTGACCCTATATCATGGGAATTTAAAAAGAAACAGGGTTTAACCCTAATTAAGAACCTAGTTCTGTTGAAACAGCAGGAATTTAATTCCTTTAATCATAATTTAACAGAGGATGGAAGTTTAAACTCCTTAAAAACTTTTATTAGGGTTTAACCCTATTCAGCCCTTCACGTATACGAGGAATTTAATTCCCACAGAAAATTCGGAGTTAAACTCTATTCCAGAAAACAAAGTCTTCGAAAGGAAGTAGGAATTTAATTCCTCTGAAATTTACAGTTCGAGGAATTTAATTCCTGAAAGAAGATTAACAAAGCCTCTAAACAAAATACATGGAGGCAGGGTCACGTGTCATCACGTGACCCCCCAAGAGATCTACAGAAAGCCCCTTTGAGACAGCACCCCACGTGACCCACGTGACCCTCGGCAGAAGCTCTAATACATAGGCATTTGAATGCCCATCACGTGATGGCACGTGATGCTCTGAAAGACACGATAATCTCAGAATAAATGAAGGGAGGGCGCTCTCACGTGCTGCCACGTGACCCCTCTTGCCTTAGTGTTTAACACTAAATTAAAACTCTCGAACCCAGTGTTAAAACACTGTTGGGCCTTAGTGTTCAACACTAAATAAAAAGCTTTATCTGCAGTGTTCAACACTGATTACCTTAGTGTTTAAACATTAATCTGAGATCTTCATTTGCAGTGCTCAACACTGATCTGTTTTAGTGTTTAACACTAATCTGAAAAGCCTTGTTGCTGGTGTTTAACACCAATTATCTCTTAGTGTTAAACACTAACTTGTCAACCCCATGCCCAGTGTTCAACACTGACTGCTCTGTAGTGTTTAACACTATGCTTTGGCCCAATTGGCCTAAATGGATAGAGGCAAAGCCTCTCCTGATTGGACTTAGCCCAAGATGGCCATAAGTCCTCAATTGGGGATTAACTGGTCCAATGGACCCATAACATAATTAATCGGTCTTAATCCCAAATTGGACCAAGACTATTTAATCCACTCCGGTTCTAGGGTACATCTCGTCACTCCTTTGATACTTGGCATTGTAATCCCTCAATGTCTTCAAAGAGGTGACGGGTCCCGACGACCACACATTGATATGGACTGTGGGGTCCCTAAACTCATGTCTAATGCAAATTCCTGGTTACGTGGAACGCGGATAATGTCACTCTTTGACCCCGTGGGAAACGTCCAGAGCGGAGCCTGGTCCTCGCCAAGCACGGCAGTGAACCCGTGTGAAGCATCCAGAGCACATACCGGACTATGGGGTCCTTAAACCCATGGACTACGACGTCCTTAACCTTGACCGAGATGTCTTAAAACTAACAATGGACTATGGGGTCCTTAAACCCATGGACTACGACGTCCTTAACCTTGACCGAGATGTCTTAAAACTAACAATGGACTATGGGGTCCTTAAACCCATGGACTACGACGTCCTTAACCTTGACCGAGATGTCTTAAAACTAACAACGGACCGCAATGTCCTTAAACTACCCATGAACCGCAATGTCCTTAAACTACCCATGGACCACTATGTCCCTAAACTAGAACAATAGAGCCCCGCATGCTCTTTTGTCGGATCTAAACGATCCCGTTTAAGTTGATCTTAGCCTCAAAGATGGCTAACGTATCCTTAAAACCTTCAAACAGAGTGGACTATAAATCCCCCCAATTAACTCTGGCTCGAGGGTACATCCCTGAACTCCTCTGACATCCGTCGTTGTAATCCTTCAACGTCGTCAGAGAGGTGACGGGTCCCGACGACCATACATTCATGGACCACTATGTCCCTAAACTGGAATATTAGAGTCCAAACGCTCTTTTGTCGGATCTAAACGATCCCGTTAAGTTGATCTTAGTCACAAAGCTAGACTAACGTATCCTTAACAAACGTTTGAGTTGATCTTAGCCTCAAGTGTGGCTGACGTATCCTCAAACCAAACCCCCCCAAACCCAAATCTAAGATAATACGGATTTGGACTAGTCCACGCCCTACGGGCGACGACATAACTCAGTCTCCGTAAACAATCCACGGGCAACAAAATACAAAACAGACACCCACGACACGAAGTGACCATCTGGAGAAGGAAAAAGTTGTTACCGCAATGCGGTAGCGTAATTAACTGCAGAGGCTTGCGCCTGCAGGGAAGAGCGTCCCCACAATCAAAAACCCCTTAAACGAGGGGGAATCTGACGAAGTCTGCTACATCGGACGCATCCGTCTAAACCTTCGATACGTGGTGCCATAAATCAACTTGGCATCTTCGAAGAGGTGGACGGATAGCACCAATTAGCATCTGCCCCGAATCTCAGGCAAGACGCGGTGTCGCGCCGTCTTTCGGAGGAGAACAGATTCTGGCACGCCCGGTGGGACCTTTTCCTCTTTCCACTCCACACTTCGTGTGTCATGACTTGCGAACCAATCGCGGTTCGCTAATGGTTGCCCTTGGGTTTCAAGATACTAAGAATTGGCGTCTCGCTTATTGCAGAAAGCAAAGGATCGATGGCTTCTACTTCCGTGAAATTCTCCAACCGCTCAGACTGCAATTGCAACCAACGCTCTGCCTCGCCAGGAGGTATAGCCTACGGACCCCAAGCTGCTTCGCTATTCACAATGCCCGTGGAACAGGTCACTCGCGCCACCACAGGATTGTTCTTTGGGACCATGCTCCCGCCGACAAACTTCACCGCTTCAGTGCTGACAACGGAAGCTCTCAAGAAGTCAGTCTTTGATCGACTTACCCCTGCCGCGGCTCCTCTCAACGAGTCGCCCAGCGTCAACGCCTCGGTCTTCTCTAGATTGGGCCAGAAATCCTTCGAACCCATCATGGGACCTACAATCTCAGAGAAGGTTGCTTCTAAGAAAGTGGCCGCTCCTGTCCCAGAAATCGCCAAGGCAGCCTATCCGGCCAAAAGGTCGGTCTTTATAAGATTGACGGCTTCAGCTCCCGCTCCTACTGCCCAAAGGACATCGGTCTTTGACAGGCTAATACCAACTGCGACCCCACACCCAGATAGAGGGCAAAACGAAACCATTCTTACCGCTGACCCTACACCGTCCGCTCGACACGCTCGACGTCGCCATTGGCACCGAGTGAGGAAGGCTGGGGGCAACTCCCCTTCCGGGTTGACTCCATCGGCCCCGGTGGCAGAGGTTAATGCTGCTGTTCCAACTGGGAACAGCTTTGAAATGCTAAATAAGGTGCGAAGGAATTCCCCTACGGCAGTACTGAAGAGGTCTCCTCCCCCGTTAAAAAAGGTCGTGGAAATGGAATCAGAACGGCCCCAATCTCCTCAACGGCTGTCTTCCAAAATCTATAAGGTTTGGCGGCAGGCACGGGACTCGATCATCGATCCGAACTTCTCCTGCCAACACAAGAAGCTGAAAATCCAACCGGAAGCTGGTCACCAGGCCAAACCCCAAAAGGCTGTGGATCAACTGACTCATAAAAGAAGGAGGCCGGAGAAGACCCCACAGCATGCAACGGCAGCTAAAAGCACTGAGCCCAGACGCCCTAAGTCTGGGGGCATGGTGGTGCACACTGTTTACATGGCCTCTGGAAAAGAGGAAAGCCGCACTTCTACGGGCCACCGACCGTTAACCCGATCCGTGACGAAAGCCCAGGAACAGCAACAAAAGCTGCAAGAAATGATGAATGCTATGGCCGCGCTCACCGGGCCAAAAGAAAACCCAGAAACATCCTCAGACGCACGCCGGGAAGAAGAAACCGACGCTGAATTTCTTCGCCGGACACTGGAGAAAAGGGACAAAGAGGCTGCTGAACAAGCGGCCAACATACAACGGATGTGCCTTCTCTTCCAAGATGTGATAGGAATGATGATCCAGCAAGACTTATCCGCCGAGGATCCCCCAATCGTTCTTGAAGACGACCGAGGAGAAACGTCAAATCCACCACCAGCCCTCTCAACGGCCAAGGAGGAGGCAATCTCTAAGGCTGACTTGGCTGACTACATAGCCCAGCAAATCCGAGTTCATCACGCTACTGAGGCAGCTGGTCAAGTCGTGAAAACGGGGCGGCCGTATCCGAGCTGGTACGACCAAATCAAATACCCGCAAGGCTATACGATACCAAAATTCCACGTGTATAAGGGGACCGGCAATCCCCATCAACATGTCGCCCAGTTTCGGGCCCTCTGCGGTAATACCGGCGGTGATAATAAATTGTTGCTCCGCCAGTTCGTGGGCAGCTTATCAGAAACAGCGTTCGAATGGTATTCGGAACTCCCGAACGATTCTATCAAAACGTTCGCTGAAATGGAGTTGTTGTTCACTCAGCGATTTGCAAGTGCCAGCGAACGCACTCCAATAACTGCACTTATTAACGCCAGGGTAAAACCGGGCGAAACCTGGGTCCAGTACGCTATACGCTGGCGGAACTTGTGGTCGAGATGTGAGCAACGCATTGAGGAAGCACCTGCGGTGGGCATGTTCGTGGGAACTCTAGACCCTCACGCAACTATCTCCCAGTTTATGATGTTCTTTAAGCCAACCACATTCCAGGCTTTGATCGACAAGTTGGCTCAGATGGACCAGATGGGTCATAGACCACCTACCCCGAAGTCGGAACCCCGGAACGACAAGGGTAAAGGAAGAGCAACCTTTGTTGCGAATGCCCAACAGCAACCTAGCGCCCCGAAACCGGCAGATCAACTGGAGGAAAGGCGTCGGTATTATAATGAGAAGATGAAGCGTCCCTACTCGTTCCCACGGGACAAGACAAAACGGCTATTCGAGCTGGCAATACGCAACAAACTTATAAGCCTACCGAATCCAAGGTGACCGCCGCAACCCACCGAGGTGAATAACCCTAACTATTGCCCTTACCATCAAACGGTAAGCCATCCGATTGAAGATTGCTTCGTCTTCAAAGGATGGATTGAAGATCAGTACCTCCAGGGGAAGTTTGTACTGTCCGAAAAGTGGAAGGTGAACCCACCACAGCCGCATGCTCCTAGGAAAGCGGATACACCGGGGGCAACATGTTCTTTTATTGAAGAAGCTCCATGGGAGGTCGTGCTATCAACTAAAACCGAAAGAATGCTGAGAGACCTTCATGCGTGCCCTGCGATCGAATGGAAGGACCCTCTTGAACCTCAAATTATCGAAGGGATGCTAAGGCGCCGCCCGACTACAAAGACCCACGGTAAGAGCCCAGATACTCACGCCCAATCGTCAAAATCTTCGAAGAAAAAGAAGAAGAGATCCAAGAAGTCCGTGAAGCCTGGAAAAGAGCACACGAACTTGCAGAAGCAAATAGACGCACTGGAAGAGTACAATCAAAAGGCGCGAACTCCTGTCACACTGCAAGAGTTCCTCAACCACATCTTTCAAGAGGAAGATGATGGAGAAAGTTCGTCGGATGAATCCGAAGGATATGTGGCGAGTTGTAACGTAATCTCCCACTCGTTTACCGATGAGGGGAAAACTCCTGGCACTGAAAAGCTGGAGGCAGAGCCTGTACCAGAACGCGCATGGCCAACAGATGAAATAATCGACGCTTTTCTAGACGAGATTCGTCTAAAATGTAAAGCGGACCAGGAGCGTGAGATGACCACGTCGGAAAGAGCCAAATGCGGGCGACTGAACGGAAGAGTTAAACTACCTCCGCCAGAGCGAAAGGTATCCGAAGTAGACAAGAAGATATTCAAGACGAGAAAAAGGTTTGCCAAAGCCATGTTAATGGGGATGAAGCTACCGCCCTCGGAAGGAAACACACACGATGGGGTGGAAAGGCACCCTGACTATTGCGCATATCACCGGAAAGTCTCACACCCCACGGAGGAGTGCGACGCCTTTAAGATATGGTGGCAAGGATATGTCGCTCGTCGGCAACATGTTAAACGCATGAAATGCAAGAGCCGTCGGGAACGAAGAAGTACTGTCGATGGGCACAACAGAACGACTGGCAACTGTTGCGTGGTTAACGCCAGGGGGTCGCAAGTTCTCATCTTTGGGAGCGACTCTGATGAAGAAATGGCTCTGGGCCCTCTCTTCAAAGAATCTGTTTTGGGGAAAGAGGAGGAATCGGAGATCTGCGAGAACATTCAGCTGCGCAACCGCACACTCCCAGAAAAGAATCTCGGGCCCGGGAATGGAAAAGATAAGGGAAAGGAAAAAGTCACTGAAGATATCACTTTAGATGACCAAGTCACGAGAGAGCTGGCTGCCAAAGACCCTCCTAGGAAGAGTAAAGTGGACTATAATATCCTCGCGCACTTAAGGAAGCTACCTTCACAGCTTAGCATTCTCGATGCCCTCCAATTATCGAAAGAAGCGCGAGACTCACTAATTAAGGCGTTACAGGAACCCGAGCAATTCCAAGCCTTCCTCGCCATTGAAAAGATGAAGGATGAATTGGAGGAAGTGCATACAGCCGACATCACTTTCGGTGATGAAGACCTCCTTCTCGGGACGTGCGACCACAACCGTCCCCTATATGTCTCCGGATACTGCCATGATATCAAGATAGGCAAGATCCTGGTGGATAATGGATCATCCGTCAACCTCCTTAATGTTCGGGTGTTAAAGGAAATCTGCATGAGCGTGCAACACCTCGCTCGTGACAAAATTACTATCTCTGGTTTTGATTCACAATCGTCACAGACTCTCGGATCTGTGATACTAACCTTACGCTTTGGACTTCTCGTTACAGACATCAAATTCCATGTCATTGACACCAAGACCTGCTACAACGCCTTGCTCGGCCGTCCCTGGCTACACGAGTACAACATCATCCCCTCTACACAACATCAATGTATGAAGTACTTCAAGGATGGTTTCGAGTATACCGTAACAGGTGAGTTAAACCCATTTTCCGTGAACGAAGTCCGTAAATACGAAGATGCGAAGTACTTTTTTCCAGATTTCGAGTATACAGAAAGGTGTCGCAAGCCGGAGAACAAAGCCGCCGCCACCATCCCCGTTTTCGGGAGCAATACCGAAGAAGAGGAAGAGATAGTTTATGCAGGGCCATCTCAACGCAACAACCTGAGGACGCCCGCTCCCGTATTAGTCTTCGGAAGTGATTCAGAAGATGAAGTCAATGCTGTGTTCTCCAATCGGCTACCGACACAAGCACCCCTTGGCGATGACCATAGTTTGCAAATCACCATGGTACCGCGAGAACACTACAAGGATCTCGACACGCTTCAAGCTCACAGTGTGCAGGACCTGGAAACATTTTACATCCCTCCCAGGCGAAGGGGTGAGAAAGTGATCCTATTTTACCGATCCTCAAAGTCGAAAATAGAGAAGGAGATCTGGCATGGCGCAGATACTACATTCGACAGGCTCCAACCCATCCGTCTGCCCAGATACTATACGGATGGATTAAAGAAGCTATTGAAGCGCCAAGGAGTACCCTTAGAACAGACCGTTCGGCAGGCTCGGTTCTACAACAGGATTTGGGATGTCCCCGGGACGCAACGTAAATTGCCCAACGGGAAGATGGAAACACTCGGGCTTGGATACACAAGAGCTGGAAAACGGGAACGGACTCACAGCAGCTACCCTATATATACCTTCGATGAAGAAGAGGACGCCCCGTCAGGAGATGCCAACCCTTCATTTGAAACATCGAGTCCGTCGTTTGAAGAACGAACGAACAAGCCTATCAGGAAAACGGGTCAGAGAGCTCAGGAAGACCACAACCGCGAGATGGCCATCTACAAGAAGGCCAGGACGCAACGTCTATCTCAGCGTACCGAAAAAGACAAAGACGCATATCCTCGTCAATCCGTTGTACGAAAGGCCCGACGCAGAGACGAAAATAAATCAAAAAGCGGCGCGGGTTTGTCCCTCGTGAAGAAGATGAGTCGAGCGTATTCCTTCCCCCGAGACAAGACGGAGAGATTACTCAACCTCGCTATAAAACATCAAATGATCACGCTTCCAGAGTCTAGACATCCTGAGCAAGCTAGCAAGGTCTCTCATCCGAGTTATTGCTCTTATCACCAAGCCATAGGACATCCTACCGAAGACTGCTTCACCTTCAAGAACTGGGTCGAGGACCAGTACCGACGGGGTAGATTCGCTTTATCCGACGGCTGGAAGGTAACGCCGCCGCGAAAGCATGAGCCCAAGGCCGCGAGAGCAGAACCGGGTCCATCTCAGTCCACGGAGCGGGTTCGCACTTGTTATACGATTACGATATTGGGAGAAGAGCCCGAGAACGTAGATAGTCCCATCTCCTTGATTTCCAATGCCTTCCTTTTTTTGGGCCTTGGAAATAGTTCCACCATGCAGCATTCTTCGTGCGCAGCATTTAATACTCCACTTTATAACCTGAGGCCATGGCCTTCTTTTTCTCTTCACAGAGAAATTTATTCTCAACCTAGTGTGATTTATTTTGAGGAGACGACTGAGTGCCATGGCCTGCAACCGTTCTCATGCTCGTCGACAGCCATGGGAAGTACCTATCAAGGAGATGATACCTCGCTTTGCTGCACGGTTGGTGGATCCCCTCCTTACTGACGACGAATGTGACTCCACGACATATGAACTCTCGATCCGTAGGGGGTCTCCGCTCCCAATGGGCTCCCTCTGGCTCCGGATGATTCTTGCTGCCGTGCTTTCCGACATCCCTCTTCACCCGGCGGAGATGACCCTGGCGATGCTTGACGCGGCTGAAGAAAAGCTCGAGGGTTTTCATGAAGCGTGCCTGATTACTCAGGCTTTGAAGGATTGCTCGATTCACCTGTTGAGCCAAATAAGAGCCCGACGGGCTATCATGTCTGCTTTTGCGGACGAACATGGCGCCAATCGGTGGGGAGCGACTCCTCGCGAGAACCGTCGCTTCGATGTGCTGGAGAAGGCGGCGGGGGAGTTAGAAAATTTTGAATACTGCTTTGTTCACCCTTGTGCCACTGATCCCTTGTTTGGCGATCTTTTCTCGGTAGTGTAGTATGCTTAAATCGATGTACTCTTTTTGTCATTGGCTGTTGTATGCTTTTCTGTTGAATTTTCATGTTTGCTGGGTACTCGTATGTGCGTCTCTGCTTGCATAAATGCTCTTTGTATTCTTCCCATGAGAACTTTCTTTAATTACGAACACTATCACCATGTTGCACGCACATTAGAGCTTCGAGTATTATTTCTTCTCGGATATTCATATAGTTGCAAATGCATGCTTAATAGGATATACATCGGAAATTTTCTTGTTACTTCCCATACCCGCTGATGTGCGCGTGTTTTAGATCGACTATCGCTACCAACCGAGGCTTGTTTATACAGTCCCAAGTGTACCTATCCCGTTTCAGAGGCTGCAGTCGTGACAGCGGGCTTGCGTGATTTGATAGAGCGATGTGTAGCGAACATGGTGTCGTGTGAGAAGAGGCTCGACCGCAAATTCTCGGAGAGGGAGCTGACCTCTAAGACATTGCACGAGCTTCAAACCAACCTTACAGCCAAAGCCAATAAAGCGTATGAACTCCGGCGGGTATTTCAAGAGGCTATCAGAGAGGTGGTGGCTCTTGATAAAGCTGTCGTGTTCACTCGCGAAAGGGTCGAGGCTCACAAGGCCACTGAGAAAGAGCTCGAAGGCCGGCTCGCCTCGTATCAGGCCCAGCAGGCTCAGGCAGAGGTCCGTCTTCTGGCGATCCTAAGTCATGAGGCTGTGGCCCAGCAAAAGCAGGATGAGCTAGCAAAATTGCTAAATCGCCCGCCAGCTTGAAAAACTTTTATCTTTTCTTTCCTTTTTGTACATACTCCTGAATGAGAGTATTTTCTTTTTGCTCTTTCATGAATTGTATTTTGTACCCATTTTGGTTTATGAATAAAGACATATTTTCTTCTCAATGATGTGTCCCCTTTTTATTGAATGTGTTCTGCGGACAGTCTATCTTGATCTACTTGCAGGGCAGCGATGGCTTAGGATTCAAGGTTAAGATCTACCTCCTAAAACTTTTGATCTTTAGGAGCCGTGAGGGTCTCATAAAGAGTTTTTCTCCCTACAGGTCGAGAAGATCCCGTAGGTGTAAGTTCTTCTTAAGAATCGTGAGGATTCTTAAGCGGGTTTTCCCTTGGGAGTCGTAAGGATCTCACAAGAGAGTTTTCTTCCTTGCAAGTCGTGAGGACCCACAAGTGCTAAATGAGGTCGCCCTTATCCGTATTTCACGGGGTCAAGGGTCGCTTTGGGATGTTCTCCAGGGTATCGTAGTTTAAAGACATCGCGGTCAAGGTTAAGGACCTCATAGTCCGTGGATTTAGGGACTCCACAGTCCAATGTTAGTTTTAAGACATCGCGGTCAAGGTTAAGGACCTCATAGTCCATGGATTTAAGGACTCCACAGTCCGATGTTAGTTTTAAAACATCACGGTCAAGGTTAAGGACCTCATAGTCCGTGGATTTAAGGACTCCACAGTCCGATGTTAGTTTTAAAACATCACGGTTAAGGTTAAGGACCTCATAGTCCGTGGATTTAAGGACTCCACAGTCCGATGTTAGTTTTAAGACATCACGGTGAAGGTTAAGGACCTCATAGTCCATGGATTTAAGGACTCCACGGTCCGATGTTAGTTTTAAGACATCAGGGTCAAGGTTAAGGACCTCATAGTCCGTGGATTTAAGGACTCCACAGTTCGATGTTAGTTTTAAGACATCACGGTCAAGGTTAAGGACCTCATAGTCCGTGGATTTTAAGGACTCCACAGTCTGATGTGTGGTTGCAGGGACCCGTCACCTCTTTGAAGACGTTGAGGAATTACAACGCCAGGTATCGAAGGAGTGAAGAGATGTACCCTTAAACCAAGGTAAAATCAGTATAGAATCAGGGTGGTTGATCGTTAGTTTTAAGACATTACGGTCGAGGTTAAGGACATCATAGTCCGTGGATTTTAAGGACTCCACAGTCCGATGTTTGCTCTGGATGCTTCACACGGGTTTGCTGCCGTACTTGGCGAGGACCAGGCTCCGCTCTGGGCGTTTTCCGTGGGGTCAAAGAGTGACATTATCCGCGTTCCACGTGACCAGGAATTTTGCACTAGATACTTCACACGGGTTCACTGCCGTGTTCGGCGAGGACTAGGCTCCGCTCTGGATGCTTCACATGGGTTCACTGCCGTGCTCTGCGAGGACCAGGATCCGCTCTGGACGTTTTCTACGGTGTCAAAGGGTGACATTATCCGCGTTCCATGTGACCAGGAATTTTGCACTAGATGCTTCACACGGGTTCACTGCCGTGTTCGGCGAGGACTAGGCTCCGCTCTGAATGCTTCACATGGGTTCACTGCCGTGCTCTGCGAGGACCAGGATCCGCTCTGGACGTTTTCCACGGGGTCAAAGAGTGACATTATCCGCGTTCCACGTGACCAGGAATTTTGCACTAGATGCTTCACACGGGTTCACTGCCGTGTTCGGTGAGGACTAGGCTCCGCTCTGGATGCTTCACACGGGTTCACTGCCGTGCTCTGCGAGGACCAGGATCCGCTCTGGACGTTTTCCACGGGATCAAAGAGTGATATTATCCACGTTCCACGTGACCAGGAATTTTGCACTAGATGCTTCACACGGGTTCACTACCGTGTTCGACGAGGACTAGGCTCCGCTCTGGATGCTTCACACGGGTTCACTGTCGTGCTCTGCGAGGACCAGGATCCGCTCTGGACGTTTTCCACGGGGTCAAAGAGTAACATTATCCGCGTTCCACGTGACCAGGAATTTTGCACTAGATGCTTCACACGGGTTCACTGCCGTGTTCGGTGAGGACTAGGCTCCGCTCTGGATGCTTCACACGGGTTCACTACCGTGCTTTACGAGGACCAGGATCCGCTCTGGGCGTTTTCCACGGGGTCAAAGAGTGACATTATCCGCGTTCTACGTGACCAGAAATTTTGCACTAGATACTTCACACGGGTTCACTGCCGTGTTCGGCGAGGACTAAGCTCCGCTCTGGATGCTTCACACGAGTTCACTGCCGTGCTCTACGAGGACCAGGATCCGCTCTGGACGTTTTCCACGGGGTCAAAGAGTGACATTATCCGCGTTCCACGTAACCAGGAATTTGTTGATTGTATCCGTATTTCACGGGGTGGGGATTTGACTCTTGGTGATCTGTATATTGCCGAGCCATGGAACTGGGAGCTGCCGCTGTTCCGCTTCGTTTGAAGTTGTGTCCGTTGTCACAAGACGAGTGTTGAGACGATCTCTAGATCACTTGCGGCCCGTTGAGATTTGGCTTCTTCCTATGATGAAACCTGGGGGAGGAGCATGATCCCTTCTTTGTTTGCGCCCATGGATTGTATACAGGGATAGATATAACATCACCTGTAGGGCATAAATTTCATTTTTATTTTATTTCTTTTTCCGCGATGCTCTATCATTTCAGCTTTTATATCGCGAAGGTCGCGATTGCCCTATCATTTCGGCTATTTTTCGCGGTGCCCAATCATTTCGGCTATTTATTTTATTTTTACTCGCTGCTTTTTATTGCGAGTTGCTCCATCATTTCGGCTATTTTGCATGCATACATTTTTACTTGCTGTTTTTTATTGCAAGTTGCCCCATCATTTCGGCTATTTCGTATGCACGTGTGGCCTACTGGCTTTTCGCCATAAACCTGAAATTAGACACCGATTTCGGAATCAGCACCGCTACAACTGGGATATTGCCAGGAGCGGATCATCATTTGCCTCTGTCGATGTCGAACAAAGGTGGCTTAGTAAACAGGGTTAAGGGTCCTGTCGACCAAGGCTTTTGACTTCATGAGCCGTAAGGGTCTCACAAAGGTATTTCTCCCTACAAGTCGTGAGGATCTTGCAGGCGTATTTTCTTCTCAGGAATCGTGAGGATTCCTAAGTGTATGCTCCTCTGTAAGTCGTAAGGATCCTACAAGAGGGTTTTCTCCTCCTAAGTCGAGAGGACTTGCAAGGGCTGTCCACCATATGAATATATCCCTAGTCATGGATGGGACCTTGCTGGGGAAATGTTTATTCGCGCCCGTGGATTGTATACAAGGGTCAGTATTGAGCCACTTATAGGGCAGTATCGAAGGTTGTGGGGGTTGCTTAAGCACAGGTTTAGGTCTCTGTAACTTAAGACTTTCAAATCTTATGAGCCGTGAGGGTCCCATAAGAGAGTTCTCCTTACGAGTCGTGAGGATCTCGCAAGTGTATTTTCTCCTTAGGAATCGTGGGGATCCCTAAGTGTGTTGCTCCCTTGTGAGTCGTAAGGATCTCACGCGGGTGATTTCTCCTTACAAGGTCGAGAGGACCTTGTAAGTGTCCTTTAACGAGGTTGCGCCCTTTCGGGTTTTCACAAACACTCGCCGGTAGTCCTGCTGTTTTTACTCACGGAGCCCTTTCGGGTTTTCGTCCGTGCCCTTTTTGCTTATGGACATACCGTTTTTTTCTTTTTATTCTCTTTTTTTCTAACGAGGTCGCGCCCTTTCGGGTTTTCACGAACACTCGCCGGTAGCCCTGCTGTTTTTACTCACGGAGCCCTTTCGGGTTTTCATCCATGCCCATTTTGCTTATGGACATACCGTTTTTTTATTTTTATTTTTGTTTTTTTATTTTTTTTTTATTTTTTTATTTTTTTATTTTTTATCACGTCAGCCTGAGGATGCTGCGGTAGTAGTTTTAAAGACGTTTCGATCCGTCATTAGTTTAAGAACGTTTCGGTCCGTCGTTAGTTTAAGGACGTTTCAGTCCAACGTTAGTTTAAGGACGTTTCGGTTGTAAGGATCTCACTCGGGTGATTTCTCCTTACAAGGTCGAGAGGACCTTATAAGTGTCCTTTAACGAGGTTGCGCCCTTTCGGGTTTTCACAAACACTCGCCGGTAGTCCTGCTGTTTCAACTCACGGAGCCCTTTCAGGTTTTCATCCGTGCCCTTTTTGCTTATGGACATACCGTTTTTTTTCTTTTTATTCTCTTTTTTTTTACGATGTCGCGCCCTTTCGGGTTTTCACGAACACTCGCCGGTAGCCCTGCTGTTTTTACTCACGGAGCCCTTTCGGGTTTTCATCCGTGCCCATTTTGCTTATGGACATACCGTTTTTTTATTTTTATTTTTATTTTTTTATTTTTTTATTTTTTATCACGTCAGCCTGAGGATGCTGCGGTAGTAGTTTTAAAGACGTTTCGGTCCGTCATTAGTTTAAGAACGTTTCGATCCGTCGTTAGTTTAAGGACGTTTCAGTCCAACGTTAGTTTAAGGACGTTTCGGTCGTAAGGATCTCACGCGGGTGATTTCTCCTTACAAGGTCGAGAGGACCTTATAAGTGTCCTTTAACGAGGTTGCGCCCTTTCGGGTTTTCACAAACACTCGCCGGTAGTCCTGCCGTTTTTACTCACGGAGCCCTTTCGGGCTTTCATCCGTGCCTTTTTTGCTTATGGACATACCGTTTTTTTTCTTTTTATTCTCTTTTTTTTACGATGTCGCGCCCTTTCGGGTTTTCACGAACACTCGCCGGTAGCCCTGCTGTTTTTACTCACGGAGCCCTTTCGGGTTTTCATCCGTGCCCATTTTGCTTATGGACATACCGTTTTTTTATTTTTATTTTTATTTTCTTATTTTTTATCACGTCAGCCTGAGGATGCTGCGGTAGTAGTTTTAAAGACGTTTCGGTCCATCATTAGTTTAAGGACGTTTCGGTCCGTCGTTAGTTTAAGGACGTTTCGGTCCAACGTTAGTTTAAGGACGTTTCGGTCCAATATTGAGAGGGCCAGCTACTACTTATAGAGCTTGAGTTTAGGAAGATAGCGAGCGGACATAGTCATCGTCATCTATCATTGACCTAGGCTATGGCTCATTAAGCGTAGTATTTCTTTAGGAAGCGGCCGTTTATTGGCCTGAAAGGCCTTTCACCGTGCATATCCATGAGTAGATAGGCTCCACCCTAGCAGACCTTGTCTATGATGTACGGGCCTTCGTAGTTCGGCTCAAATTTTCTCCGCTTGGCGCGATTGGGGATCATAGGCCTTTTGACCACTAGCACGAGTTCGCCTTGGCGGAATGCCCTCGGTTGGGTCAATCTTTCGTATGAGCACGTCATCTTTGCTTTGTAAGCCTCCAGATTTTGTTGCGCTATGAGCCGGGTTTCATCAAGGGCGTCAAGCTCCTCAAGCCGAAGGTGGGCATTTTCTTCGTCCGTCAACTCGCAATGGACTGCCACTCGTAGAGAAGGTAGCTCTATCTCGAGGGGGAGTACTGCTTCCGTACCGAATACCAATGCGTATGGCGTTGTGTTCGTGGCCGTCTTGAACGTAGTTCGATACGCCCAAAGAGCCTCTTGCAGTCTCTCATGCCAGTCTTTCTTATTTCGAGACACCGTCTTTTTCATTATCTTTGTCAAGGTCTTGTTGAAGGCCTCGGCTAGACCATTAGCTCGCGGATTATAAACTGAGAAATATCTCCAGTCTATATTGTGTTGTTGCGCGAAGCGACTGATCTTGTGGCTTCTGTAAGCTGGCCCGTTATCGGAAATGATCCGTCGCGGAGTTCCATACCGATAAATGACGTGCGTCTTGAAGAAATGGAGGATATTCTCCGTCTTCACTTCTCTCAACGGCACTGCCTCTGCCCATTTGGAGAAGTAATTAGTCGTCGCCAAGATGAAACGATGTCCCCTGGACGATGCTGGTTCGATGGGGCAGACTATATCAGTTCCCCACATTTCGAATGGCCAGCTAGCCACCATTGGATGGAGTGGATTTGGATGCTGGTGGATAAAGTCCCCATGGATTTGGCATGAGTGGCATTGCTTCGCATATTCGAGGCAGTCCTGAATCATCATGGGCCAGTAGTAGCCCAACCGCTTGATTTTCAACTTCATCTTTGGGCCTGCTTGGTGAGAACCGCAAAGTCCGTCGTGAACTTCCTGAACGACCCTTTTTGCCTCTTCAGGTCCTAGGCATCTCAGCCACAGAGAGTCAAATGACCTCTTGTACAGAGTATCGTTGACGAAGGCATAAGACAGAGCTCGTTTTATAAGCTGATGTTTTGAAGACGCATCTTCGGGCGTTCGACGGTATTTGAAGTAGTCTATAAAGACTTCTCTCCAATCCTCGGCCTTTTCCCGGTCTTTTATTTGCAAGGTCATCTGCTCAGTCGCTTCCATTTCTTCAGATGATTCCGGAGATATTTCTGCTGGAGCGAGCACCCGACGGCTTTGTACCACGATTCTTACGTCGTCGAGGTTCTCATCAGCCAGTTCCTTAGCGAGCTGGGCTAACGTGTCTGCTTTGCTGTTTTCCCCGTGCTGTATGCTTTCCAAAGTACAGGAAGGAATTTGAGTGAGCAGTTGTTGTACTTTCTCGCCATACCTCACCAGCTCAGGTTTGCACGTTTGGTAGTCACCATTTACTTGACTAACGACCAGCTGAGAGTCTCCGTAGATGAGGAGGTTCTCAATCCCCATGTCGATGGCGATCTCGAGGCCTGCTATCAAAGCTTCATACTCGGCTTCATTGTTCGTCCTCGGTTCTGTTAAGGAGAAAGCAAAGCGCATTATCCCTCCTTGTGGAGTTACAAAGATGAGTCCTACCCCCCATTTGATTATCGGGGTACTTTGTTTGCGCTTCTTCATGGAAGATGCTCCATCGAAATAAAGCTCCCATCGGGTATCACTACCATTGATCGTGTCAAATGCATGTTCGTCTGGCAGCTCGCAATTCAGAGGAGAACCGGCGGTACTGGATGCTCAGCAAGGAAGTCGGCGATGGCTTGGCCTTTCACTGCCTTGAGAGGCTGATAGGTTATCGAGAACTCCATCAAGAGCAGGGCCCATTTGGCGAGTCTCCCTGTCAATATGGCCTCTGACATTAGATATTTGAGGGGGTCTACCTTTGATATAAGACGGACTTCATGCGCCAATGCATAGTGCCTGAGTTTTGTTATCGCAAAGATTAACGCCAGGCAATGTTTTTCGATAGGGGAGTAATTGCTTTCTGCCCCCAGAAGAACTCGACTCAAATAGTAGAGCGCTCTCTCTTTCCCTTAGTCGTTTTCTTGTGCCCATAATGCGCCTAAGGAACCCTCAAGGGCTGTTGTATAAAGAATAAGGGGCTTTCCCTTGACTGGAGCAGCTAACACCGGCGGGTTCTGCAGGTACTCATCCAGCGCGCTCTGGCATTTTCGATCCCAGACAAATGGAGTTCCCTTCTTCATCAGGTGGCTGTAAGGACGACACTTGCCTGATAGGTTGGCGATAAACCGCCGGATGTACGCGAGCTTCCCTTGGAGAGACCGCAACTGTTTGAGAGTTCTCGGCGGAGGCATTTCCATGATCGCCTTGATCTTAGATGGATCTATTTCGATACCTCGGTGTCGGATGATGAATCCCAGGAATTTACCCGAGAAAACTCCGAATGCGCATTTGAGGGGATTCATCTTCAAATTGTATTGCCGAAGGCATTGAAATACGGTCTTCAGATGCTCTAAGTGCTCTTCGTATGACATGCTCTTTACTACAAGGTCATCGATATAGCATTCGACGATTTCATGTATAAGATCATCGAAGATATTTGTCATGGCCCTCTGATAGGTGGCACCGGCATTCTTTAAACCAAAAGGCATAACTTTGTAGCAGAATATACCCAAAGGAGTCCGGAAAGCGGTGTGCTTCTGGTCTTCGGGATGCATCTTTATCTGATTATATCCTGATGAGCCATCCATGAAGGAGAAGACTTCGTGAGTGGACGTGTTATCTATCATCAGTTCGGTGACTGGCACTGGGAAATCGTCCTTCGGGCAAGCTTTATTGAGATCCCGGAAGTCCACGCATATGCATACTGTCCAATTTTTCTTCATCATCGGGACGATGTTGGCGATCCAATCGGGATACTGAACTTCCTGGATAAACCCAGAGTCGATCAGCTTCTTGACCTCGGCGTTGATACTCATCTCAAGCTCGAGACGCATTCTTCTCGGTGCCTGCTTGATTGGTTTGACGTCCGGGGATATCGCCAATTTATGCACAGCAATCTCTGGATCTAATCCCGGCATTTCGGAATAGTTCCATGCGAAGCAATCTCTATGCTGTAGAAGCACGTCCTTTAATGCAGCCACCCTTTCTTCAGATAGCAGCTCGCTGACGAATGTCGGTCGCGGGTCATCTGCTGACCCCAACTCAATCTTCTTGAGGTTATCTGCAGTAGTATGTATGCCATCTTCTAATTCTTTCGGAGATGGTGGAAATTCTGAGATCACCTCATTGTCATTGTTTTCGAAGTACCAGGGAAGGTCATCCATATTCTCGGGCTCTTCTTTTGATATCGTTATTACGCGACAGGTACGAGCTCGCTTCCAAGACCGTCGTGGATCTGGTTCTGCTCTTGTGGCTTTGGGTTCGTGCTTTTGTGGCGGCATCACCCTCCAGCTGCTGGATAAAGCAAACCTGCCTTGCTGGTACTGGTCTTCCACCCAGTCTTTAAAGGTGAAGCAGTCTTCGATAGGGTGTCCTATGGCTCGGTGATAAGAGCAATAGCCCGGATGAGTGACCTCGTTAGCTTGCTCAGGGTGTTTAGACTCCGGAAGTGTGATCATTCGGTGCTTCATAGCGAGATCGAGTATTTTCTTCGTCTTTTCTTGAGGGAAGGAATACGCTTGACTCATCTTCTTCATGAGGGACAAGTCCGGACCGCGCAATACCCGATCACATGACTCTTTAATCCTGCGTCGTTGCCGTCGACTCCTTTTTCTGCCCTTTGACTTATTTCTACCTCTGCGTCGGGCCTTTTGCGGAATGGGTCGACAGGGAGGAGCATCTTTGTCTTTTGCAGCCTGTTGAAACAGACGTTGCGTCCTGGCTTTCTCGTAGATGGCCATTTCGTGACTATGGTCGTCTCGAGCTTTTTGACCCGCTTTCCTGATAAGCTTGTCCATTCTTTCTTCAAACGACGGATTCGGCACTTCGCTCGCGGGATCCAGTTTTGACGAGGGGTTAGCATCTCCCGATAGGGCGTCCTCTTCCTTATCGAAGTTATATATGGCGTAGCTACCGTGGACTCGCTCCCGTTTCCCGGATCTCACATATCCAAGCCCAAGCGTTTCTATTCTTCCGTTGGGCAATTTGCGCTGGGTCCCAGGGACATCCCAAATCCTGTTGTAGAATCGAGCTTGTCGGATAGTCTGTTTTAAGGGTACCCTTTGGCGCTTCAATAGTCTTTTCAACCTGTCTGTGTAGTATCTGGGTAAACGGATGGGTTGAAGTTTGTCAAATGTAGAATCCGCGCCGTGCCAGATTTCTTTCTCCACTCTTGTTTCCGTGGATCGGTAGAATAGGATTGCCTTTTCACCCTTTCGCCTGGGAGGGACGTAAAACGCCTGCAGGTCCTGCACATTGTAAGCTTCAAGTGTGTCAAGGTCTTTGTAGTATCCCCGCGGCATCATGGTGATTTGCAAACTCTGATCATCGCCAGGGGATGCTTGTATTGACGGCCGACTGGAGAACACGACATTAACCTCATCTTCCGAGTCATTTCCGAAGATCAACATGGGGGTGGACGGTCCCGGGTTGTTGCGTCGAGATGGACCAGCGTAAACTATCTCTTCTTCTTCTTCAGTATCACTCCCGAAAACAGGAATGGTGGCAGTGGCTTTGTTCTCCGGTTTGCGACATCTCTCTGTATCCTCGAAGTCTGGCAAAAAGTACTTTGCATTTTCGTACTTGCGGACTTCGTTCACGGAGACTGGGTTCAGCTCACCTGTTACGGTATACTCAAAACCATCCTTAAAGTACTTCATACACTGATGCTGTGTAGAAGGGATGATGTTGTACTCGTGTAACCAAGGACGACTGAGCAAGGCGTTGTAGCAGGTCTTGGCGTCGATGACGTGAAACTTGATGTCCGTGACGAGTAGTCCGAAGCGTAATGTTAATATCACAAATCCGAGAGTCCGTGATGACTGGGAGTCAAAACCGGAGATGGTAATTTTGTCACGAGCGAGGTGCTGCATGCTCATGAAGATTTCCTTCAACACCCGAACATTAAGGAGACTGACGGAGGATCCATTATCAACCAGGATTTTGCCTATCTTGATATCGTGGCAATATCCGGAGACGTATAGGGGACGGTTGTGGTCGCACGTCCCGAGGAGAAGGTCTTCGTCACCGAAAGTGATGTCGGCCGTGTGCACTTCATCCAGTTCATCCTTCATCCTTTCTTCGGCGAGGAAGGCTTGGAATTGTTCAGGCTCTTATAACGCCTTGATTAATGAATCTCTCGCTTCCTTTGATAATAGGAGAGCGTCGAGAATGCTGAGCTGTGAAGGTAGTTTCCTTAGGTGTGCTAGCATGTTTTAGTCCAGCTTACCCTTCCTAGGAGGGTCTTTGGCAGTCAACTCTTTCATGACTTGGTCATCTAAGGCGATATCCTCAGTGACCTTCTCCTTTCCCTTATCTTTTCTATTCGCGGGTCCGAGATTCTTTTCCGGGAGCGTGCAATTGCGCAGCTGAATGTTTTCGCAGGCCTCTGTTCTTCCTCTTTCCCTAAAATGGATTCTTTAAAGAGAGGGCCCAGAGCCATTTCTTCATCAGAGTCGCTCCCAAAGGTGAGAACCTGTGACCCTCCGGCGTTAACCATGTAACAGTTGCCGGCAGTCCTTTTGCGCCCTTCGGTCGTACTTTTTTGTTCCCGACGAGTCTTGCATTTCATGCGCTTAAAATGTTGCCGGTGAGCAACATATCCCTCCCACCACATCTTAAAAGTGTCGCACTCCTCAGTGGGGTGCGAAATCTTCCGATGATATGCGCAATAATTAGGGTGCCTCTCCCCATCAAACGTGTTTTCTTCCGAGGGTGGTAACTTCATTCCCATCGACATGGCTTTGGCAAACCTTTTCCTCGTCTTGAATATGTTTTTATTCGCATCGGATGTCTTTTGATCTGGCGGGAGTGCTTCGACTCTTTCGTTTAGTCGCTTGCGTTTGGCTCCTTCCGATGCGGCCATCTCACGCTCCCGATCGGCTTTACTTTTCAAACAAATCTCGTCTAGAAAAGCGTCGATCATTTCATCTGTCGGCCATACAAGTTCTGGCTCAGGGTGTGCCCTCAGTTTCTCAGTGCCAGGAGTTTTTCCATCGTCCGTAAACGAGTGGGAGATCACATGACAACTCGCCACATATCCCTCGGATTCATCCGACGAGCTTTCTCCATCATCTTCCTCCTGAAAGACGTGGTTGAGGAACTCTTGCAGTGTGACGGGAGTCCGCGCCTTTTGATTGTACTCCTCCAGCGCGTCAATCTGTTTCTGCAAATCCGTGCGCTTGTCTCCAGGCTTCACGGGCTTCTTGGATTTCTTCTTCTTTTTCTTCGAAGATTTTGACGGTTGTGTGTGAGTACTTGGGCCATCATCACCGCTCTTTGTAGTTGGACGCTGCTTCAGTATCCCTTCGATGATTTGAGGTTCAAACGGGTTCTTCCATTCGACTGCTGGGCACGCATGAAGATCACTCAGCATCCTTTTGGTTTTAGCTGATAGCACGACCTCCCATGGAGCTTCTTCAATAAAGGAACAAGTTGCCCCTGGTGCGTCCGTCTTCTTAGGAGTATGCGGCTGTGGCGGGTTCACCTTCCACTTTTCGGACAGCGCAAATTTTCCCTGGAGGTATTGATCCTCAATCCATCCTTTGAAGACGAAGCAATCCTCAATCGGATGGCTTACCGTTTGGTGATAAGGGCAATAATTGGGGTCATTCACCTCAGTGGGTTGTGGCGGTCGCCTTGGGTTTGGCAAGTTGATAAGCCTGTTGCGTACGGCCAGCTCGAATAACCGTTTTGTCTTATCCCTTGGGAACGAGTAGGGGCGCTTCATCTTCTCATTATAATACCGGCGTCTTTCTTACAGTTGATCCGCCAGCTTTGGGGCACGGGTTGCTGCTGAGCATTCGCGACGAAGGTTGCCTTCCCTTTGCCCTTGTCACTCCGAGGCTCTGGCTTCGGGGGAGACGGTCTGTGACCCATCTGGTCCATCTGGGCCAACTTGTCGATTAAAGCCTGGAACGTGGTTGGCTTAAAGAACATCATGAACTGGGAGATAGTTGCATGAGGGTCTAGGGTTCCCACAACATGCCCACCACGGGCGCTTCCTCAATGCGTTGTTCGCATTTCGACCACAAATTTCACCAGCGTATAGCGTACTGGACCCACGTTTCGCCTGGTTTCACCCTGGCATTAATTAATGCTGTTATCGGAGTGCGTTCGCTGGCGTTTGCGAATCGTTGAGTGAATAGCAATTCCATTTCAGCGAACGTCTTGATGGAATCGTTCGGGAGTTCTGAATATCATTCGAACGCCGTTTCTGATAAGCTGCCCACGAATTGGCGAAGCAACAGTTTATCATCACCGCCGGTGTTACCGCAAAGGGCCCTGAACTGAGCAACATGCCGGTGGGGATTGCCTGTCCCCTTATACACATGGAATTTCGGTATTGTATAACCCGGCGGATATTTGATTTGGTCGTACCAGCTTGGATACGGTCGCCCAGTTTTTACGACTTGACCAGCTGCCTCAGTCGCCTGATGAACCCGGATCTGCTGGGCTATATAGTCGTCCAAGTCAACCTTAGAGATTGTCTCCTCCTTGGCCGTTGAAAGAACCGGTGGCGGATTCGACGTTTCTCCTCTATCATCTTCGAGGACGGTCAGGGGATCTTCAGCGGGAGGATCTTGTTGAATCATCATCCCAACCATGTCTTGAAATAAGTAGGCTATTTGCTTTATATTGGCCGCTTGTTCCGCAGCTTCTTTATCTTTCTTTTCCAATATCCTCCGAAGGAACTCAGCGTCGGTTTCCTGTTCTTGTCGTTGATCCGAGGACGCTTCGGGGCTTTCTTTCGGCCCAGTAAGCGCGGCCATTGAGATCATCATTTCCTGGAGCTTCTGCTGTTGCTCCTGAGCTTTGGTCACCAACCGTGTAAGCGGTCTATGCCCTGTAGACGCACGGCTATCTTCCTTCCCCGACGCCATGTATACAGTATGGACCATCATGCCCCCAGACTTAGGGCATCTGGGTTCAGTGCCTTTAGCTCTCGTTGCAGGCCCGGGGATCTTCTCCGGCCTCCTCTTTTTATGAGCAGTGGAAGTTGAGGGGGCCATTAAGGTGGGCACCCAGACAGCTTTTCGTGGCTTAGCGTGATGACTGACTTCCTGTTGGATTTTCAGCTTCTTGTGCTGGCGAGAGAAATTTGGATCGATCACCGAGTCTCGGGTCTGCCGCCAGACTTTATAGATTCTGGACGACAGCTGTTGAGGAGATTGAGACTGTTCTGGCTTTATTTCCGCGGCCTTTTTCAGCGGAGGGGGAGACCTCTTTAGCATCACGGTAGGAGAATTCCTACGCACCTTATTCAGCATCTCAAAGCTGTTCTTAGTTGGAAAAGCAGCATTAACTTCTGTCGTCGGGGCTGGAAGATTAGCCCAGAAGGGGAGTTGCCTCCGGCCTTCCTCACTCGGCGCCAGTAGCAACGTCGAGCGTGTCGTGCTGATGGAGTCGGCTCGGTGAGGGCGATAGCCTCGTCTTGTCCCCTGTGTAGGTAGGGGGTCGCTGCTGGTGTCAGCCTGTTAAAGACCGATGTCCTTTGGGTAGCAGGAGCGGGAGCTGGAACAGCCAATCTTGTAAAGACCGATTTTTTGGCAGGAGAAGCCGCCTTGACGACTTCAGAAACAGGACCGGTTATTTTCTTAAGAGCAGCCTTCTCTGGGATTGTGGGCCCCATTGCGGGTCCACAGGAGTTCTGGCCCAGTCTGGAGAAAACCGAGGCACTGGTGTTGGGCGACCTGTTGATAGGGGCCGCGGTAGGAGTAAGCCGATCAAAGACCGACTTCTTGGGAGCTTCCGGTGTCAGCACAGGAGCGGTGAAGCTCGTTGGCGGGAGCATGGTCCCGAAAAACAACCCGGTGGTGGCTTGAGTGACCTGTTCTACGGGCATTGTGAACAGCGAAGCAGCTTGGGGCCCATAGTCTATACCTCCTGGCGAGGTGGAGCGCTAGTTGCAGTTGCAGTTGGAGCATTCGCACAAGTGGAAGCTATTGATTCTTTGCTTTCTGCAATAAGCAAAACGCCAAATCTTAGTACCCTGAAACCCAAGGGTAACCATTAGCGAGCCGTGTTTGGTTCGCGAATACGACACACGAAGTGTGGAGTGGAAAGAGGAAAAGGTCCCACCGGGCGTGCCAGAATCTGTTCCCCTCTGAAAGACGGCGCGACGGACGTCTTGCCTGAAATTCGGGGCAGATGCTAATTGGTGCTATCCGTTTACCTCTCCGAAGATGCCAAGTTGATTTATGGCACCATGTATCGAAGGTTTAAACGGATGCGTCCGATGTAGCAGACTTCGTCAGATTCCCCCTCGCTTGAGGGGTTTTTGATTATGGGGACGCTCTTCCCTGCAGGTGCAAGCCCCTACAGTTAATTACGCTACCGCATTGCGGTAACAACTTTCTCCTTCTCCAGATGATCACTTCGTGTCGTGTGTGTTTATTTTGTGTTTGGTTGCCCGTGGATTGTATACGGAGACTGAGTTATGTCGTCGCCCATAGGGCGCGGACTAGTCCAAATCCGTATTATCTTAGATTTGGGTTTGGGGGTTTGGGTTTAAGGATACATTAGTCTCGTTTGAGACTAAGATCGACTTAAACGTTTGTTAAGGATACGTCAGCCTAGTTTTTAGACTAAGATCAACTTAACGGGATCGTTTAGATCCGACAAGAGAGCAATTAAGGGGCCCCGTTGTTTAGTTTAGTGACATTGCGGTCGATAGGTAGTTTAAGGACATTGCGGTCCAGTGTTAGTTTTAAGACGTTGCGGTCAAGGTTAAGGATGTCGTAGTCCGTGGATTTAAGGACTCCACAGTCCAATGTTAGTTTTAAGACATCACGGTCAAGGTTAAGGACCTCGTAGTCCATGGATTTAAGGACTCCACAGTCTGGCGTTAGTTTTAAGACATCACGGTCAAGGTTAAGGACGTCATAGTCCGAGGGTTTAAGGACCCCACAGTCCGTCGTTAGTTTTAAGACATCCCGGTCAAGGTTAAGGACCTCATAGTCTATGAGTTTAAGGACCCCACAGTCCGTATCAATGTGTGGTCATCGAGACCCGCCACCTCTTTGAAGACGTTGAGGAATTACAACGCCAAGTATCAAAGGAGTGAAGAGATATACCCTTGAACCGAGGTAGATTAAATAATCTTTGGCCCAATTTGGAACCAAGACCAGTTAATTATGTTATGAGCCCATTGGCCCAGTTAAGTCTGAATTGAGGACTTATGGCCAGATTGGGCTAAGTATAATCATGTTTAGGATATGGGCCCTCTGTTGGTCCATTGAAGGAGGGGCTTTGCCTCTAGAAACTTAGCCAATTGGGCTAAAGCTAGTGTTGAACACTAGAGACCAACAGTGTTGAACACTGGGAGTGAGATTGACAAGTTAGTGTTTAACACTAAAAGATAATCAGTGTTGAACGCTGGGAACAGAGTTTTCAAATGAGTGTTAAACACTAAGGCAAATCAGTGTTAAACACTGGGAACAAAGGTTTCAAATTAATATTAAACACTAAGGAAATCAGTGTTGAACACTGAGAGCAGAATTTTCCATGTTAGTGTTTGAACACTAAGAAAATCAGTGTTAGACACAGGAAATGGAGTTTTCAAACTAGTGTTAAACACTATGGAAATCAGTGTTAAACACTGGGAGCAGATCATCAGTTTGATGTTAAATATTGTAAGAGAAGAGATCATGTGGGGGCACGTGATGGGGGCTCACGCTTTGATCTGTTAGAATGTTCATTAGGGGTCACGTGGTGACACGTGAGGGCGCCCCAGAGCTTCTTTTCTTTTGCTTTTTCTTTGTGCGCTTTGGGGGTCACGTGGAGCACGTGAGGCGTTGCCTCAAAATTCTTCTTTATGGATCTTTACAGGGGTCACGTGGTAGCACGTGACCCTGTTTCTTTGCCTGTTTGAAGATGTGTTTATCTTTTTAAGAATTAAATTCCTCGTAGGGTTAAACCCTAGCAATAAACTTTAGAGGAATTAAATTCCTGTTTTCTTCTGAAGAATTATATTCTTAGATAGGGTTAAACCCTAATTTCTTTTCTGTAGGAATTAAATTCCTCATGTATGTAAAGAATTAAATTCTGGCATGGGGTGAAACCCTAATTTCCTTTTCTTTTGTTTAAGGGAATTAAATTCCTGTGATTTTCAGAGAATTAAGTTCTCCAATAGGGTTAAACCCTGGTTCTGTCCATTTTGAAGGAATTAAATTCATATAACATAGGGTTAAACCCTAATTTTATTTGAAAGGAATTAAATTCCTATAATTCTGTGAGAATTAAATTCTCAAAACTCAGTTCCTCCTCTGTGTTTTAGATTTGCATGGCAGGATCTCAACCCAGTGAGAATTAAATTCTCAATTCATGGGGAGATGTGCACTTTGCAGATCCTCCACCAGAGAAAGAACTAAGTTCTTTTCTTTATATAAGAGCTAAACTCTTTGAGAATTAAATTCTCCTTTTTAAGCCTCTCCCTTCTTACCTAAGGTTTTCTTTTGTAGAGGATCAAATTCTTCCTAAAATCTTAAGGCTCTATTTCTCTCTCTCTGTATGTCTCTGTATGTGTCTCCCTCTGTCTATATTTTCTCTCTTTTCTGGCTTCTATTTATAGGAGAAGGAAGAGAATCAATCAGTTTTAGTAAATCTTTCATTGAAAGATTTGATTTGTTTATTGAGAGATTTGATTTATATTTATCATTCATCTGGACCTTTGGATCATTAGATGAATTTTATTCACCATTGGATTTTAAATTCAAAGATATCTCTTTGTCATTTCGGTTAGATTTAAGGGGAAATCTTTCCAAGTTCAAGATTTTTCCATAAATAGGTGACATTTAATCACCTTTAGATCTTTAATCCAACGGTTCCAAATAATCATTCTCTTTTGGAAAGATTTGAATGCTTTAAAAATTTAATTCTGTTAAATAAAGAGGCTCTGAAAGCCGGTCACGTGCGGCCACGTGACCCCTGGTCACGTGTAGGCACGTGACCCCTGGTCACGTGTAGGCACGTGACCCCTGGTCACGTGTAGGCACGTGACCCCTGGAACGGGCCTTTCTTCTCCTTTTGCGCTCTGTTCTCTGGCCGCTGCTCAGCCATCACGTGCCAACCCGTGACCTCTGGTCACGTGTGAGCACGTGACCTTTTCTGGAGCCTTTTCTTAGATTTAAACAGGGAGCGAATCTGCCTTTTGCCGCTGCTCTTAAATGTCACGTGTCAGCACGTGCCCGCTGGTCACGTGTCAGCACGTGCCCGCTGGTCACGTGTCAGCACGTGACCGCTGGTCACGTGCTCGCACGTGATGCCTCCTCCATAAGCTTTCCTGATTTTAAATCAGGAAACACAAATGTTTGAGTTGATCTTAGCCTCAAATATGGCTAAAGTATTCTCAAACCAAAACCCCAAACCCAAATCTAAGAAAATACGGATTTGGACTAATCCACGTCCTACGGGCGACGACATAAATTAGTCTCCGTATACAATCCACGGGCAACCACAAACAAAACAAACACCCACGACACGAAATGAAATTCTGGAGAAGGAGAAAGTTGTTATCGTGATGCGGTAGCGTAATTAACTGCAGGGG
This sequence comes from Agapanthus africanus, assembly GCA_030015575.1. Classification (NCBI taxonomy): domain Eukaryota; kingdom Viridiplantae; phylum Streptophyta; class Magnoliopsida; order Asparagales; family Amaryllidaceae; genus Agapanthus; species Agapanthus africanus. Next base: position 876,550,614 of record JASDDO010000024.1, on the reverse strand, counting down.
CTTGCGCTTGCAGGGAAGAGCGTCCCCACAATCAAAAACCCCTCAAGCGAGGGGGAATCTGACGAAGTCTGCTACATCGGCCGCATTCGTCTAAACCTCCGATACACGGTGCCATAAATCAACTTGGCATCTTCGGAGAGGTGGACGGATAAAACCAAATAGCATATGCCCCGAATCTCAGGCAAGACGCCCATGTCTTGGCCGCCATTCGAAGGGGAACAGACCTATAAATACTCGCTGTATAGATGGAGGATCTTCGTAGAATGTTACGGCAGGATAGGAACTCTTCGAGACGCGCACATTCTCGGTCTCATCCTAGGAACGCCTTATAGCCTCAGCCAATTGTGCGGCTTTCTCGACAGATGAACTTGGAAAAAGAAGACCATCATTCGGCTCTTGCATAGATATTGGTTCGTCTTGAACGATAGGCTCGGATTCCACTAAAAAGTCAAGCAGACCGGTGACTTCTTTCTTCCTCTGCTTCGACCTGGAACTAGCGCTAGAAGATGATCGCTTCCTTCCCTTCGGCGCTTTGGTGCGACGTTGCCCAACCTTGCCTCCGGTATTCTCTTTTGGTGGTGCTACCGATGATGACACTGCCATCGATGACGCCGCAACTAATGGAACTGCTACCGACGCCTCATCAGAAGCCTTTGCCTGAGCTCTAGTGCGTATCGGCATATGTGGGTGGAGTCAGGCCCGCATCCACCGCCTTAGGAATAAGTAAGGCACCAGTACCCCTCAAGGGAGGGCGAACCATTGTCCGCTATCGCGGCGGGACTCCCATAGCCTGGATCGGGGCGGGAGCTCTATATCCAAAAAGTATCCTCTTCTCCTCAGCAATGATGGGACCAACTCGGTGGCGGTACCAACTCGTAAAAGCCCCCACACACCTTGGAATGTAGTCGGCCTCAGGGATCATGAAGTGAGAGCTGGTGTTCAGCCGCATGAAGTGATGAGTGGCGTCACGAACAACTTCCAAAGACGAGCCAGGCTCCACTATGAATGCCTCTAAGGGAACACCCTGGTTATAACCCAATTGCCGGGCAAAGCGGTGTGGATTATACTGCATCATTCCGACGGAACACCAAATAACCCGGTGTGATCGAATACAAGTGCATGGCTTCCCTAGGCTTCAAGGATGGTGCTCCCTCTTTCGATAAATCAAACAGCTGCTGAATAGGTCCCGAAGGAGCAGAGAAGACTCGATCATTGAATACCATCCCGCCTTCGTTGGCATAAGGATTAAGCAGCGCACAAAGAGCCCCTAACTGAGTCGGATCAGGAGCAGAAGCGTCCACCAACCTCATGAGCCACGGGAAGGTATAAGCATCATAAAAACCCGGTCTCTGGTGCACAGCGAATGCCCCTAACACATGCATCTCAATCCACGACGTAAAATAATGAAGAGAGAAACTCACCACATCCACACCCGGGGTCGAGGTATTAGCCGCAGTACTCAGCCCATGGTATAAGTGCGATAACCTTGCAATGCCTACGGCTAGTCGTGTCCCTTCGGCAATGCAATGAGTAGGATAAATGACCGAGGCTCTCATAAAGCGACGATGCGTTGGAACGACCAACCAACTGAGCCAAAGGCTGATAAAACCGGCGAAGAAAGTTTCTTCATCCATACCAGGAGCCGCAATCGACTCAAAAGGTACGGCCGACAAGATTAGGATGTAAAACTGTGGCAAATCTTCTTCTCTGGCCGGTAGCTTATTTAGCCCAAACCCGAAGGGGTCGTTAATATTCGCGAATTTCAAAGCCTCCTTTGATAGGACGTCTCCACGAAGGAAGCAGACGATAAAACTCTTAAAAGTGACGCCCTGTTCCTCTGACTCTGCGAACAGCTTTTCGAAAATACCCAGAGTCTTGATTAGACTTGGATACTTGTGACGGACGGCATTTTCGGTCGACAAGCCGTCAAGCATAGCAGGCACAGTTGCGAATGCATACTCATCAGGAGGCAGCAATTCTTCATAGGGCGCTTCCCTGATCGGAAATCCGGAGATCTCGCGAAACTCTTCTAAAGAAATCGAAACTTCGCGATCCCCTAATAAGAAAGTGTTGGTGGGAAGATTCCATTGATTAAGGAAAGCTTTAACCCACCAAACATGGGGAGACTAATAATGAAAGAGAGACGCGTTCACCGCCTGATAAAGCCCGACCTTCTGCAGTCGCGCACGATGGGCAGACAAGATATAACGAGCCCAGAGAAGATAGCCCGTTGGATGGCGAGGGGTAAGCCCTATCTTATAGACTTGACCCCAGGGCTGGGATTCACCTTGGAAAATACAACGCCCCAGTATGTCTATGGCTGGCAAAGGGTGGTTTGGTATCCCAGTTGTCGACGGCTCAAGCCGGCCCGTAGGAGTCCAATCCAGCACCTCCACGGCAAAGGCAGTCTGTGGACGCTCCATCGAAAAGAATGGGTAGAGAGGCACCTCGCAAAGAAAGCTGCGGCGGCCCTGAATGATATGCCCGTACCAGGTTCCCCACAAAAGCAGGTTGGTGCAATCCGGGTCATGAGCCCTAATCATTGCCATCATTTCTTCGTCAGACAGTGATTGAGGAAAAGCAGCCTTCGAGCAGGTAAAAGGAAAGCATGGAAGAGAAGCCATTGTTCCTAAAATAAGGGAAGGGAAAACTGTTAATGAAACCCATACATGTATATATATATATATATGAGAATAATGGAGAAAAGAGGCCATAGGAGGAAATTTCCTCCTATGGCGTGGAAAAAATACAACCTCTACCAATTTTTTTCGACGATCGGCCCCCATCATCTTCATCGTTATCATCTAAGATGTGGGTACACCAAATTTCATGTGATTCTACAACTTTTTCACCGTTGATTTAGCAATGTAAAAAGTTCTATTGTCGGTAAACCGTTAATTTTGAACCCACTAAATCAACGGTGAAAAAGTTGTGGAATCACATAAAATTTGGTGTACGCACATCTTAGATGATAACGATGATGATGATGGGTGCCGATCGTCGGAAAAAATGGTGGAGGTTGTATTTTTTCTATGCCATAGGAGGAAATCCCCTCCTATGGCCTCATTCCTCCATTAATCTCTCTCTCTCTCTCTCTCTCTCTATATATATATATATATATATATATATATATATATACACACACACATATATATATATATAAAGACAATGAAAGAAAACGCCAAGCAGCTTATTTCATGGGACCATTGGTTGCAAAACACATGAGCCCCACAAAATCAATATGGCGACTCACTAATGATGAGGCGGGGTAATCATTATGAGAACAAAAGGAAGATTCTCAATAAATGAATAGTGGAGTTCAAACATCTTTGCACATTCCCCCAAGGAAAAGCCCATCATGAACTCTGTGCAAATCAAACAGAACCTCTCCTAAAATTTTTTGTCAAGAACAACTGAGGATAAAAATCCCAAGAGGTCTTCTTGTTAGAACTAAGTTCTCTGAGTGAATTAAATTCCTTTTGAACAGAGGAATTAAATTCTAAGAAAATTTTCAGAGCTGAGCTCTTTGGAATGGAATTAAATTCTAGAAGAAAACAAGTACCATCATCAATCCCCTAAGAGCAGAAAAAAGCCTAATATTGGGGGCTTACTGATAGTTATATGTATGCCCTAAGCCATTACTGTACATGAGATGTATATTGTAGTGGATGCTGGGACATATATAGGGAGGACTTTCTTGCTCGACATGATAATACGCTATCTGGTTGCTCTTTATCTTAACATGTATACTTACCGTCTCTCTGTTACATGTTGATAAAGCCCTTAGGATGTGTACTCGACTTCCAGGATTATGATGTAGATCATACTAATGGGGCCTGGGTAGTCTATGAGTACATCCTTCAATGTTCCTAGTCGTGGGAATGTCGAAACGGGGCATCGATATTCCAGAGTAGACTAGCTTATATCTTCTCGACCCATGTGATGGGCGATGGATGTTCCCATATCCATTGGTGTTTGACATTAGAGATGGTATATGGGTGCTCAGTGGAGACTGGGTACACTGAACGGACTCCCCGAGAACTCCCAGATGGTATTATACCTCACGTCAGATGGCAGTTCTCTGGTGACACTGGTACAGCTTAGTCTGTTGACCCGAGATCGTCATAGAGTCTTGTGTGTCTCCCACTGTGCTTTGATTTCCACACTACCACGGCTCTACTGAGTCGTGCAAACAGGTGATTTTTGGGTACAGTCCCGAGTCACATGAAGGCAATGAGCAATAGGAGGGGATTCATCTCTTCCGGTATTGGGGGTTGATGTTGCGCTATGCTTGACTGGCCATAACTGGAAATCCCTGGCCAGGGTTGCTGTGATGTACTGGTAAGTGTTATCAGTAGTTTCACGCTCGTTATGGACCTTACATCGGCATGAATTATCAAGCTACTGGGGTCTGACGTTTACCACCCATAGGCGAGATATGCGATATATTAGACGAACAGACCGGACTGTGCGGTAAGTGTTACTGATTGGATTCACAGGAGTGTGAGCAGGCTCGCTCGTTGATCTTCTGATCGCTCAATACCCGGGTGGCCATTACGTTTAGCAGACCGCTTGCGGCTTGTGGGTGTTTGATATGATCACCACCTACTGCCGGTGTATTGACGAGTCTTTAGAGTCCTACACAGTGGTTTTCTGGCTCAGGCGAAACGAAATAGGAGCACGTATATGATATGTGCGGGATCGAGAATAATACCAGTATGTGATAGTGTATTCTATTCTCGCGATTTGTATCATCGGTCGGTTATATGCGATATAGCCGGGTTACCGAATCAAGTGTTGATTCGATATATTGATACACTAGATATTAGTCGGTTATATGCGATATGACCGGATCATTAAATCAAGTGTTGATTTAATGATTTAATGTATAATTATATATTTGATATATTACTTTACATTAACTAGTATTGGTTCACTTAAGATTGCTTTTCTCACTTGATGTGCACAAAGTGTATATGTGATATATAATTGTGTACATGTTTGTATCATGATTGATGATACATGCAAACATGGGTGGGTGGGTGACATACACCATGTTAATTATAATTTAGGTTTTTATTATCTTAATTATTCAAAATGGTGGCATCTTTTGTCATGACTTGAAGCTTCATGAAGCTTGAAGCATCTTTGACAAAGTCCACTTATTTTGTCTCAATTAAGATATTTATTAACCAAACCATTATAATTAGCCATGGTTATGTCTCTACAATAGTAAGTGGTTGATACCAACTCACCCATGGTTGCATAATTATCATTATTCTTTTCTCATTTTTCATTCTTACTTCTTCTTCTTCTTCATCCAAAAGGAAAAGCTTTCTAGGTTTTTTCGAAGTGGTGAAAACAAGTGAGAAACCAAAATCTAAAGTGAACCCACTTCCAATTTCATCATCCTCTACTACTTTCCATTTAGTTTAGGGTGTTCTCTTCACAAAATTCATTACCTAGTGAATGGTTAGCTTGAGTTTGAGTCATCTCGACGTAGATCGTCTTCGGTCTCGAAGACTACTAGCAAGCTTATTCATTTCTCCGAGGAAACCATCATAAGAGTCCGGGGGATCGATGATCGCAGCGAAGGGATGTCAACACGGAGATTTAGAAGTGAAGGACCGAATCTACAAAGCTTGTATTCTCGTTCACTTCTCTTGTAATGTTAGATCGCAAAGTTTTGTTACCCTATTTTTCTAGCATGATTCTTAGTTTGATTGCTTACCACCCCCTTGAATTTTTGTTGTGGCATGTGTGATGCTTGCAAACCCTAGGCTAGGTGCTAAGGAATCCCAACATGGTATCAGAGCCTAACTAGAAACTTAGACGATGCTAAGATAATACGAAACCGAAAAACTCCGCAAAAATACGATTTTAGAAACCTTGAAAATTGCTCTCTGGAAATTTTTTGAAAAGTGATTTAAAAATTATTTTAGTAACTGCAGAGTGATGTACTGGAGATTGTAAGAACACAGGTGGAATACGAGAGGGGGGCTCGGATTTTAGCCGAGCACTAGGGCTCTTTTTCCGGCGTCGCCGGCCTTATGTGCTCCTTCCCTCCTCGTATTGCACCAGTGCTCAAGTCTTAATTTTTTGGGGTTTTTGGTATTGTTTGGGTAGTCCAGAATTGCATGTGATGTTAGTTTGGTAATGGACTCTTTGCGGAGTATTTCGTAGTCGTTTATTTTAGCATTTTAATTGGTAACCTAGGCTATGTTTAACACTTTGAATGAATTTCAAACAGCACCCTATGACCTCCTCTGAAATTTCCAAGTGTTGGAATTTTTTCAAGTTAATTATATTCAATGTTCGTGCAAGTAACTCTATGGACCCTCTAGAAGAACATAAACCTTAACTCGATTCTATGCCCTCGGAACCGCGGCTTGAACCCTAGGGTTTGCCGTAGTTCCGCGGTGTCATAGATGAGGCGTTGGTTTGACCCTTCTACGGCTGGATCATAGGTACTGTGGCACGTTTTGGGTACTTTAACTTCGCTTAAGTGTTGAGCTCATTGGGAGATGAGAGTGTTGTTTGATTCGCTCGAAGCGTTTAACATTGTCTAGTATATTATGATACAATACTTGGAATCAACAACATTTGAATTTTATAAGTCTGGCAATTTAGTCTCATTTGATCGGTTGCCACGGGATTTTGATGCGATCAAAAGTCCGTCGCAATCACTTTGTGTATTCAGATACTCGCCGGGTAACATTACTAGATTGCCACTCCCCATAATCCCGACCAAGTGACTGTAGGAGAACCCCGTTGCCAAAAGCATCCGTCCGGGTGCTCGCGGCCGCGGTGTTCCGCCTAAGCGCACTTCGTCGTCGGTATCGAGGGGTGCGGCCGTCTACTAAAGTTTCCGACGAACATTCGATCGGGATGTCGGAAATCTTGTTGAATTGCCTGACTGATTATTGGAAAGTGTTTTCAATATCGAGACTAAAATGCGGGGTTTATAATTGTTAGGCATACGATGTCTAAGAAATTCATATTGTTAGGCATGAAATCCGCAATATGAGATATTATGGATTTATAATATCTAAGGTGGTTGCGGATTCCAACTATTGTAGTTTTCGTTTTCTTTTCTGCGACCGTAAGTGTAATATGTGGAGTATCGCCGATTTCGTTGCTATACATCAACGATAATTGGGATACGCATATTTACTTACGTTGATGACATGTGATGTTATGTGTTGCTAGATATGTTATATTGGATCGTCGTGTTTGAATAGCCGGGGTTTTTTATGTGAGATGAGAGTTTTTTTTCATTCATGTATAAATTTGTATGTAATATTCTTTTATTGGGGCACTTCCGGGTTGAGGGAGATGTCACCGTTGATGTATATTATTTACTTTTCCGCATTAGGATAGACTCAAGGAAGGGAGAACAAGTAACCGGGTTCTAGAGTCCAGTGGGAGACCATCTCGAGGAGTCGAGTCCGGGTCTCCTAACTCTAGAATTGGTAGGGTTTCTTGCCGCTCTCGTAGGGGTCTAGGGGTGTGGGATTGGCTATTCATCACGACCGTGGAATCCGTGTTTTATACAGGCTCAAAATAAAACACAGATATCCTAGTATATCCAATATTTCATATGTTGTTTTCTGCTGCGATATCTGTGATATGATCATTTGATATGTTGAGATGGATACTGTATATAGTATATATGATATATTATATAGACGTTGCTTATGTTTTACACCCGTGCTAGCCCTGCCCCGCTCTGCCGTTAGTTACCTAACCTAACGGTATATGACGGGACATCGAGGCGAATGCAGATAGCATAAGCGTACGTTGTATTTATCTGTGATGTTTAGGTAAAGTTAAATGATAGGACATTCATTAATAAGATTAATGAAAGAAAATAAACCTAAAAGATGTTGTGGAATCGAATTTTCAAAAATTAGGTAGCTCTAGTTGTTGCTTTGCATAGCGGTATTCCTTGTAGAATATCCAGCACCTCATTCGACGAGGAAAGAGCCGAGATCCCTTCACCGGGAGTGACCTCTTTAGCAATAATTAGCAGATGTTACAACCTTCGGTTTGTCTTTTGACTGCTTTTCTAGTTCTTGCTTTGCATAGTGGTATTGTGAATATCCTGCACCTCATTTGACGAGGAAAAAGCCGAGATCTCTTCACCGAGAGTGACCTCTTTAGTGAAACTAGCAAAAGCCTCAAAAACACTCCATTTTAAACCATTTGATTCTGCAACGAGATCAAGTTCAAAGCGTTAAAGGTTTTCTTAAAAACCATCCGCAACCCTCTGTCATTTTAGGAAGTAGAGTACTTAGTATTCGTGTTGCGTTTGTTGACCTTAGTCAAAACGCAGTGTACGGTAGCTAAGTGATGTCTTCCTACACAGCATATGATGCGATTAGTTGGGACAGTCATGTGACTTTGTTGACCTTATCTAAGGGTCATGTGGGTAGGTCTAATTAGTCACGAAATGACGGGTAGAACTTGACTAGTTCTTATGATTTATTGACCATAACCAAGGTCATAGGTACTAGGGGTAAAAACCATTATCGGGAGTTTCGAGTATTGAAATTTGCAATGAGATTGCATACCTTCTATATGATAGTTGGATCCTGATACCCACTGTGAGTAATTGTTACTCCTGGGAGAGTTTTGTACTTTACAATTAGCCGATCAAGTAGGTGTCTAGAAAGGTGTCAACGGGGTTACGCCCATAGGAAAACGAGGTTTATTTTAATTAGGTCCGTGCGAAAGTACGGGGAACCTCCCTCAAAATACCGGCACTGGCCTGGCTGAAAGATTGGCGAACTTTTAGAGTGTAATTAATCCCGGCTAATCTCTCCTTTTAAGGTTTGAAGAAAGATTTGATAAAAACAGTGGGAGCCATCCTGATTAGATAAAATATATAACCAATCTAATCTTGCAAGAGCGCACGCAGAGTGTTTTCTTCTCTCTCTCTCCAAGTAGCGACCATGTCACGCCTTAATCAAGATAATAATATGGATGTATTGACTGAACCTGCTTGTTATACCGAGCTGGGGAATGTTGGTCCCGCACCAACTTATAATTGTTATAAGACCGAGGAGGAAATAGGGGAATACCAGGATTCTCATGCCGCCCAAACGAAGAAAATGCATGATGATGCATCTCCTTCGGCTGTGTTCATTACAAAGAACTATTTCTCAGTATCCTCTACGTCCTGGGTATTTGATACCGGATCAGGATCCCAGATATGTAATATGTTACATGGGCTACAGATAGGTAGAGAACTGAGAACGGGTGATAAGTTTCAGGAGTTGAAAACGGTGCAATTGTTGCAGCCAAGGTGTTGGCAGTTATCACCCTGTATTACCAAATACATTAATTCTGAATGAATGTTATTAGATACCGAACCTGATATACAACATCATATCGGTCTCTTTATTTACTAAAGAAGGATATAATTTTGTATTGTTGGATAATGTTTTGAACATTTCCTATATCAAGAGTTGATCGGTTCAGGCACGTTATCTAAAAGCATATACATTCTAAATCAAACCACAGTTCTTAACGTACAGAACACACACAAGAGGAAGAGTTCAGAAATGAACGAATTTTTCTTGAGGTATTGTAGACTAGGTCATATCAATATGACCCGACTAGCTAAGTTACAGTTAGATGCGTATTTAAATCAGTTTGAATTTACATCTTGTGAAACTTTTCAGTCATGTCACAAAATAAGATGACCATAGCTCCGTTTACTTGAAACAGAGAAAGGGTTAGTAAACCCTTGGGACTGATACATAGAGATGTATATGGTCCCCTATCTACACATGCCAGGACTGGTTCTTTATACTTCCTTACATTCACTGATGATCTCTCAAGATTCAGACACATGTTCCTGTTGAAACACATGTCTGAAGCTTTTGAGAAATTCAAAGAATATAAGATAGAAGTAGAGAACCAATACAGTTATAAGTATTATGTCCTTTGATGTGATCAGGGAAGAGAATACTTAGGCATAGAGATCCTGGACTATTCTAAAGAAGAATAAGATTCTCTCTCAGTATTACTCCTCCGTATACACCACAGCATAACGGTGTATCGGGGCGGAGCAATCGCACCCTATTAGATATGGTACGCTTTATGATGAGTACTACTGAGTTACCTGTTTCCTTTTAGGGGTTATGCACTTATGAAGTTGCATACCTATTGAATAAAGATTCAATAGTTCCTGACGAACCTCAGTCTCTCCGCCGATCTAGTAGGGTTCGTTATCCGCCTGAGAGATACTTCAGTTTCTCGATGACAGTGGGAGCGAGGATTGCATCATGAGATGATGACCCAACTAGTATCGAGCAGGCCATCAGGAGTAGTGACTCTGTAAGAATGACTGGATGCTTAGCGATCTGAGATGGAATCCATGTACACCAACAAAGTATGGACTTTGGTTGCTATATCTGAAGGGTTAAATCCCTATCAGGAGCAAGTATATCTTGAGAAGATTACTTGGTGTTGATGAAAAAGTTGAGACTTTCAAAGCAAGACATGTTAAAGGTTCTCATCATCGACCAGGCGTGGATAATGATGAAACCTTTTCCAGTGGCTGTGCTTAAATCCATCCGGATCCTACTTGCCATTGCTACATACCATGACTACGATATCTGGTGGTTGGGTGTCATGACTGCTTTTTCTAAATAATAATTTAGAAGAGAACGTCTATAAGTACACAGCCAGAGGGCTTCATAGACAGTGGGAGTAGTGGAAACGTGTGCAAGTTGCGTTAAAAGTTAAAGCAGGCATCGCGGAGTTGGAACGTCTGTTTTGATGTGGTAGTCAAAGTGTTTGACTTCATCAAAATGGTAGATGAACCTTGTATATACAAAAAGATAGTAGAGAGTAAGGTGGTCATCCTCGTATTGTACGTGGACAACAAACTCTTGATAGGAAAAGAGTTTCCTATGCTACGCACGGTCAATCTCATTTTATCACAAGGATTCTTCATATAGGATCAAGGTGATACCTCCTAAATCCTGGGTTTTGGATCTATGAGATAGATCTAAATGGATGTTAGGATTCTCACTAGGTGTAGTAAGATGGTATCAATCGATCCTAGGGAAAATCACTGGATAGCTTCCAGGGTGGTGAGGACGACTGAATGTCAGTCACATGCATTGTCTTTACCCTCAGTGGAGGGACGGTATGTTGGAAGAGTTCCAAGCTAGATATCGTGGCAGATTAGACGATAAAGGCTGGTGACATCGCTATCAAAGATGCTACCAAAGAGGAAGTCAGGGTGTATATTAGTTCATGAGATGAACTAAGTTCCTTCTATTGTGAGACAATGGAGGTGTGGCTTTGGCCTAGGAACCCCGGTCTCATCAGTGACCCAGACATATTCTAAGGCAATATCACCTGATCATAGAGATGGTTGATTTGCAGGGAGATCGAGATTAGGATAGTAGACTCAGAGGTTAACACGACGGATCCACTCACTGAGGCCTTTCCCAGAGAGAGAATTTTATGGGATGGTTGAGTATGCGATATTACAACCACTGCTACATGATGGCCCTAGTGCAAGTGGGAGATTGTTAGTTATATGTATGCCCTAGAGGCCATTACTGTACATGAGATGTATATTGTAGTGGATGCTGGGACATATATAGGGAAGACTTTCTTGCTCGACATGATAGTACACTATCTGGTTGCTCTTTATCTTAACATGTATACTTATTGTGTCTCTGTTACATGTTGATAAAGCCCTTATGATGTGTACTCAACTTCCAGGATTATGATGCAGATCATACTAGTGGGGCCTGGATAGTCCATGAGTACATCCTTCAATGTTCCTAGTCGTGGGAATGTCGAGACGGGGCATCGATATTCCAGAGTAGACTAGCGTATATCTTCTCGACCTATGTGATGGACGATGGATGTTCCCATATCCATTGGTGTTTGACATTAGAGATGGTATACGGGTGCTCAGTGGAAACTGGGTACACTGAACAGACTCGTCGAGAACTCCCGGATGGTATTATACCTCACGTCAGATAGCAGTTCTCTGGTGACACTGGTACAGCTTAGTCTGTTGACCCAAGATCGTCATAGAGTCTTGTGTGTCTCCCACTGTGCTTTGATTTCCACACTACCACGGCTCTACTGAGTCGTTCAAACAGGTGATTTTTGGGTACAGTCCCGAGTCACATGGAGGCAATGAGCGATAGGAGGGGATTCGTCCCTCCCGGTATTGGGGGTTGATGTTGCGCTATGCTCGACTGGCCATAACTGGAAATCCCTGGCCAGGGTTGCTGTGATTTACTTGCAAGTGTTATCAGTAGTTTCACGCTCGTTATGGACCTTACATCGGCATGAATTATCAAGCTACTGGGGTCTGACGTTTACCACCCATAGGCGAGATATGCGATATATTAGACGAATAGACCGGACTGTGCAGTAAGTGTTACTGATTGGATTCACAGAAGTGTGAGCGGGCTTGCTCGTTGATCTTCTGATCGCTCAATACCCGGGTGACCGTTACGTTTAGCAGACCGCTTGCGGCTTGTGGGTGTTTGATATGATCACCACTTACTGCCGGCGTATTGACGAGTCTTTAGAGTCCTACACAGAGGTTTTCTGGCTCAGGCAAAACGAAATAGGAGCACGTATATGATATGTGCTGGACTAAGAATAATACCAGTATATGATAGTGTATTCTATTCTCGCGATTTGTATCATCGGTCGGTTATATGCGATATAGCCGGGTTACCGAATCAAGTGTTGATTCGATATATTGATACACTAGATATTAGCCGGTTATATGCGATATGACCGGATCATTAAATCAAGTGTTGATTTAATGATTTAATGTATAATTACATATTTGATATATTACTTTACATTAACTAGTATTGGTTCACTTAAGATTGCTTTTCTCACTTGATGTGCACAAAGTGTATATGTGATATATAATTGTGTACATGTTTGTATCATAATTGATGATACATGCAAACATGGATAGGTGGGTGACATACACCATGCTAATTATAATTTAGGTTTTTATTGTAGGGTTCCTAGGCACTCTTGTGAGAGTTCATAAGGCATCAAACATGCCCGAATAAAATTTTAGACGTGCCGAACAACCCAAAGCCGGGATCTTTGCTAGATTAATTAGGGTTTAACAAGCAAGTAAACATCTTTACTACTAAGTTTGAGGGATTACAACCTTTGTAGTCCGCTCCTTCGTTGCACAAGCTCCGAGTAGAAGTCCCTTCGCCGCGATCCACGATCTTCCGGACTCAAGAGAGGCTCCACGACTCGAACGATCCATGCTAGCTTGTAGTGTTCCGCTTCTCCGATGATCTACGTCGAGGTTGCTATAACTCAAGCTCTCTCACTCTAATGAGGTGAACACCCTAATCTAATGGGCTAGATTAGATGAGGATGATGGAGTAGTATTTATCCTTTTTTTTTATATCATTTTCTCACAAGAAATCATCACAAAAGAAATCACTAGTGAGCTCTTTCAAAAACTCAAAAGAGAAGAAGATGAAGAATAATGAGATAATTCCTTTTTTGATGAATAGTAGATAAGAATATATGATTGATTATGGAACCATGGTCAAGGATGAGAAGCTTAACCTTTGTAGAGAATAAACTAGAGCTAGGATTTGGTTAGGTTAAGTAATGAGTCATGGATAAATATCAACCATAATATCTTAACCAAGACAAAAGCAATGCTTCTAGATGGTGCAAGAAGAAGTTAACCCTAATCAAACCCTAATCTCTTTTTATCATCCTTAAACATGTTTCATAATAAATCATATCATATTACTATAATATATATCACATAAATATTATATTTGTAACAAAAGAAAATAATACAATTAATATATATCGCATATATATCAATGTATTATCCGGTGAGAAAATGAAATAATAAAGTGAGCCAATATTAGATAATGTAATATAATATATCATATATATTATTATACATTAAATCATCGAATCAACACTTGATCCGACAATCCGGCTATATCGAATATAACCGACTAATATATCATGTACCGATTCATCGAATCAACACTTGATCCGATGATCCGGTTCATATCTAAATATCGCGAGAATATAGTACGGTATCACATATCGCATTATCCTCGGTCCTGCACATATCACATATGTGCCTCTACTCTGTTTTGCCTGAGCCAAGAAACCTCTGTGTAGAACTCTAAAGAATCGTCAATACGCCGGTAGCAGGTGATGATCATATCAAACACCCACAAGCTGCAAGCAGTCAGCTAAACGTAACAGCCATCCAGGTATTGAGCGATCAGAAGATCAACAAGCTAGCCTGTCCATTCTCCTGTGAATCCAATACAGTAACACTCCCATACAGTCCAGTCTGTTCGTCTGATATGTCGCATATCAAATCTAGGGGTGGTATACGTCAGACCCCAGTAACCGATAAGTCATGTCGATGTGAGGCTCAGAACAGGTCGAGAAACTACTGGTAACACTTACCAGTATATCTCTATATCAGCCCTGGCCAGGGACTTCCAGTTATAGCCAATCGAACACAGCACAACATCAACTCCCTATACCGGGAGAGACGAATCCCCTCCTATCGCTCATTGCCTCCATGTGATTCGGGACTGTACCCAAAAGCCACAGTTTTGCACACCCTCTTGGACGTGGTAAGGTGGAAATCAAAGCACAGTGGGAATCACACAAGACTCTATGACGATCTCGGGTCTACAGACTACCCTGTACCAGTGTCACCGGAGAACTGCCATCTGACGTGTGGTATATCACCATCTGGGAGTTCTCGGCGAGTCCGTCCAGTGTACCCAGTCTCCACTGAGCACCCGTACACCATCTCTGATGTCAAACACCGATGGATATGGGATCATCCATCGCCCATCATATAGGTCAAGATGCGTATACGCTAGTCTACTCTGGTGTATCGATGCCCTGTCTCGATATACCCTCGACTAGGAACAGTTATAGAATGTACTCATCGACTACCGTGGCCCCACTAGTATGATCTCATCATAATCCCAGTAGTCGAGTACAGATCCTAAGGGCTTTATCAACATGTGAGAGAAAGACAGTAAACCAATACAAGTCAACATGTTAAGATAAAGTGAAACCAAATAGCATACTATCATGACGAGCAAGAAAGTCCTCTCTGTATATATCCAAGCATCCATCATAATATACATCATATGTACAACAATGGCCTCTAGGGCATATACATAACTAACATTTATTTATCTTAATTATTCAAAATGGTGGCATCTTTTGTCATGACTTGAAGCTTCATGAAGCTTGAAGCATTTTTGACAAAGTCCACTTATTTTGTCTCAATTAAGATATTTATTAACCAAACCATTATAATTAGCCATAGTTATGTCTCTACAATAGTTAGTGGTTGATACTAACTCACCCATGGTTGCATAATTATCATTATTCTTTTCTCATTTTTCATTCTTACTTCTTCTTCTTCATCATCCAAAAGGAAAAGCTTTCTAGGTTTTTTCTAAGTGGTGAAAACAAGTAAGAAACCAAAAATCTAAAGTGAACCCACTTCCTATTTCATCATCCTCTACTACTTGCTATTTAGTTTAGGGTGTTCTCTTCACAAAGTTCATGACCTAGTGAAGGGTTAGCTTGAGTTTGAGTCACCTCGACATAAATCATCTTCGGCCTCGAAGACTACTAGCAAGCTTGTTCATTTCTCCGAGGAAACCATCACAAGAGTTTGGGAGATCGATGATCGCAGCGAAAGGACGTCAACACAGAGCTTTAGAAGTGAAGGACCGGATCTACATAGTTTGTATTCTCGTTCACTTCTCTTGTAATGTTAGATTGCAAAGTTTTGTTACCCTATTTTTCTAGCATGATTCTTAGTTTGATTGCTAAGCACCCCCTTAAATTTTTTGTTGGTGCATGTGTAATGCTTGAAAACCCTAGGCTAGATACTAAGGAATCCTAACACTTACTACCTAAAGATCGTGCATTCTTAGAACTTGGAAAGATGAGTTTTTATTAAAGGGAAAACGCTTGGTGTGGATTTAAAATCCAAAGAGAATTTTATAAAAAGTTCCTCGGCCGTTCAAGATCCTTACCTGAAAAATGATTCTTTTTTGTTGACAGTGTTAAACTCTAGATTTTGTTTTGTTGAACAGAGAACTGAGCCCTGAGGAAGAGAATTAAATTCTCAAAGAAAATGAAGAAGGAAGAAGATGAAGGAATGGAGGCGTTACTGATGAGACCGCTGCATTTATAGGACGTGATAGGAAACGGTTCATCTGCCCCGTTCCCTAGGCAAATCCAACGGCTACAAAGATGACAGCGTTGTACTCACGTGAAAACACATGAGAACAACGCTGTGTGGGCATTTGTTCCTTCATGGGAACTGAATAAAATACAAATAAAGCAGCAAGGAAAACACCCAAATGGGGCATCACATGCTCACACGTGACCGGGCCTCACGTGCAAACACATGACCTTTTATGGGCAGATTCTATCTACGCTTGAATGCCTAATTGATAAAGTCACGTGCTCACACGTGATGGGCTCTTGAACCCACTGAATTAATAGAAGTAAATTCTAAATTAAAAAGAATTAAAAACATTTGTTCCTTCATGGGAACTGAATAAAATGCAAATAAAGCAACAAAGAAAACCCCCAAAGGGGGCATCACGTGCCCACACGTGACCGGGTCTCACGTGCAGGCACGTGACCTTTTACAGGCAAAGCCTATAGGTGCTGAATGAAATAAACAATTGGAAATGCTTAAGAAGTAGGGTCACGTGCCAACACGTGATGGGTTCCTGAGCCCTCTGAACTAATAGAATTAAATTCTAATTAAATGCTTAATCGGTGGGGTCACGTGCTAACACGTGATGCGTTCCTGAGCCCTCTGAACCAATAGAATTAAATTCTAATTAAATGCTTTATCAGTGGGGTCACGTGCCAACACGTGATGACTCTTGAACCCTCTGAACTAATAGAATTAAATTCTAATTAAAAGGAATCAAAAACCCTAATTGGAAAAATATTTCCCTACATCTTTCCAAACAAAAAAGATTGCACTCTGTAAAAGGGAGCACCGTTGGATTAAAAATCCAATGGTGATTAAAAACCACCAATTTATAGAAAGATTCTATACAAGGAAATATTTTCCTAAAATTTGCCAGGAACAACAAATAAAATAGCATTTGGATTAAAAATTCAATGGTGAATAAAATTCACCGAGTGATCTAAAAGATCATGTTGGTTATAAAATCAATCAAAATCTCTCAATGAGAGATGCACTGAACAAACTGATTCTTTTCTTTCTCCTATAAATAGGAGCCAAGAAGGAAGAGAAAGAGGGGAATACAGAAGAGAGGATTGAACAGAGAAAAAGAGAAAAACCTCTCCCTAAAATCAAAAGAAAAGGAGAATTTAATTCTTCAGAGAGAAGAAGATCTCTTTAGAGAAGAAAGAAACTCTAGGTGAGAGAAGGAAGGGGATCATTCCATAAAACAAAAGAGAATTTAATTCTCAAAACCAAGAGTTTAACTCTTCTAAATAAGAACTTAGTTCTTCCTCTGGTTGAAGATCTGTAGAAGCAGATCTTCCCATAAGTTGAGAATTTAATCCTCATCGGGGAGATTCTGCCATGCAGATCTAAAACCTAAGGGAAGACCTAAATTCAGAGAATTCTATTCTCCCACAAAAACATATAGGAATTTAATTCCTCCAACAAGGATAGGGTTTAACCCCTAATATAAGAACTTAGTTCTTTCTCATGGTGATAGATCTGCAGAAGCAGATCTCCCCATAAATTTGAAAAGTTAATTCTCATTGGAGAGATTCTGCCATGCAAATTTCCGAGAAATTAAATTTCTATAAAAAAAAGAAGAGAAGAGAAGTTAGTAAGGGACTTGAAACTCAAAATTATATGCATATTGATGATCACGTGGTAACACGTGACCCCCTTTCTTTGAACCAGAAAAAAAGATTTCCCAAAGTGTTTAACACTTATTTAAAAGGGAAAAGGGAAAACAATAAAGACAGTTTCTCTTTTATGGTGCATCGCGTGCTCCCACGTGATCCTTAAAAATCTCCTCAAAACAAAAGGAAGTAAAGCCAAGACAGTCTCTCTTTTAGGGTGTATCACGTGCTCCTACGTGACCCCTGACAAATACTTTTAATATCCAACGCATGGATACCCATCACGTGCCCACATGTGATGGTCATAAAGGTCAAGTGCTTAACACTTATATGCATATTCTGAGAGTAAAATAAAAGAAGCAAGGCCCAATCTTCAGGCGCCTCATGTGACCCCACGTGAGCGCTTTAGTTTTAGTGTTTAACACTACTTTAAGCACCTCACGTGGGAGCACGTGAGCGCCGAATGCACTCTAGTGTTTAACACTATATTCGAGCCAATCTTAGCCCAAATTAGCTAAGTCTTCAAGAGGCAAAATCCCCTGAAACTGAACCCCAACTATACTCTTGTCTTCCAAAATTGATCATCCCATATGACATTCAAAGTAATTCCCAGAGCCTTTCAATCAACATTGGTTCAAGAGTGCATCTCTTCATACCTCTGATATATGTCATTGTAATTCTTCAACGTCTTCAGAGAGGTGGAGGGTCCCAATAACCGATAACTTTTGGTGCATCCCCAAACTGTTGAACCAAAACCAAACAGACTATGACGTCTTTAAACTGGACTAAGATGTCCTTAACTTTATGGACTATGGGGTCCTTAAACTCATGGACTATGATGTCCTTAAACTTTATGGACCGTGAGGTCCTTAAACTCATAGACTATGATGTCTTTAAACTGGACTAAGATGTCCTTAAACTTTATGGACTGTGAGGTCCTTAAACTCATAGACTATGATGTCTTTAAACTTTACAGACTATGACGTCTTTAAACTGGACCGTAATGTCCTTAAACTAATTATGGACCGCAATATCTCTAAACTAAACCCTACAGACTATGATGTCTCTAAACTAGACTGTGATGCCTTTAAACTCCATGGACTATGATGTCCTTAAACTTATGGACCGCAAAGTCCCTAAACTAAAACAATAAAGCTTAAATGCTCTTTTGTTGGATCTAAATGATCCTGTTGAGTAGATCTTAGTCTAAAATTAGATTAACGTATCCTCAACAAACGTTTAAGTTGATCTTAGTCTCAAATGAGATTAACGATCCTTAAACCCAACCCAAATCCAAATCTAAGAAGATACGGATTTGGACTAATCTACGCCCTACGGGCGACAACATAAATTAGTCTCCGTATACAATCCACGGGCAACCAAAAATAAAACAAACATACACGACACGAAGTGACCATCTGGAGAAGGAGAAAGTTGTTGCCGCGATGTGGTGGCGTAGTTAACTGCAGGGGCTTGCGCCTGCAGGGAAGAGTGTCCCCACAATCAAAAACCCCTCACAATGAGGGGGAATCTGACGAAGCCTGCTACATCGGCCGCATCCCTCTAAACCTTCGATACATGGTGCCATAAATCAACTTGGTATCTTCGGAGAGGTGGATGGATAAAACCAAATAACATCTGCCCCCAAATTCAGGCAAGACGAACCTACGCGGTCCCGTCTCCCGTATTCGGCGGAGAACACCGGCGTACACATCCAACGGCGACAGTCATCTCCAGCCGAAACGACTCATTGCATTCGATGACCACCATCGCTCCACCTGTTGCACGCACATTGATCGCATCCCATCGGACGCCAGAAATCTGCGGCCCGTCGCGTCAGCCAACCAGCGCCAGATACGTGGGCTGTCACTTCGGTGAATGTACGCACGATCTGGCGCATCCTCTTTAATGCAAGATCTGGCCCCTGATCCGCTGACGTCATAAAGAAAATATAGCTGATTGCCCGGAAATGCACGCTTATGATATCTACGAAAAGGAGCTCATCTCGGGTGACCCGGCAGAACACTCTCGACCTGACCTGTAACAACCGAGTTCATTTATACCAATTCCAATTCCCGTATTTATATATATATCTGTGGTATTTTATTGGTCTATCATGTTTGGGTGCGAATGGTAGTTTACATTTTATATTGCATTTGACCCGCTCGCTTGAACCTGTTGATTCATGTTTATAAATTACCCTGGCTTGTTACATAGACACATGCATCTAGTGGATACTACATATTAACATTTCACCTAGCATTGCGTATTTTACATATAACATTTTAGATCACGTAAAATAAATTAAAATTGCATTTCATAGCCTGCATGATACCCTAACCCCGTGGTAGCGTCCGCGTATTATGTTCTCATACCGTTCAGTGAAACGGACGTGTTTGGATAGATACGCGCACGTACGTGCGTCCGTTCTTGGGGGTATGCATTTTAGTTACCTAATCATTCATTTCAAAATTTGGAAGTTGCATATAATTTTCGTATTTTAATCTGAATTTTTAGACCCGACCCGGACGCATTTTGAAATATTTTATATACCGCTAAAATTCAATTATTTAAATTTTAAATTAATTATAATATTTCTTTTAACCGCTCAGAATATTTTCTCAAACCAATTTAAATCTTTTAAAATTTTTCCTAACAAAATCAAATCCTAACTCTCTCCCTTTCCCCACGAGCCAATCAATTTTTCCCTTTTAAATTGCGCCGGCCCCACTCAAATCTCTCTTTCTTTCTTTCTCTCTTCTCCCTCTCTATCTCAGCCGCAGATCCCATTCTCTCTCTCTCCCCCATAATCTTTCTCTCTCTTCTCTCTTTCTCTCACTCTAGCTAACGACAACTTTCTTTCTCCTCTTCTTTCTCTCTCCTCTCGTTCTCTTCCTATCTCTCTCATCTCGCAAAGCTTTCTCTCTCTTATCGCGGATACTGTGCGCGATCCCGTCACCTCCTCGTATCTCATCACCTCCCTTCTCCATATCTCCTTCTTCTTTTTTTCAAACCCGAGCTCATTTTTCCCTCCTCGCCAACCCACCGTCACCGAGCCCCTCTCCTCAAACCCTAACCCTAAAACTCCATCACCTCTCTACCCTCAACCAATCCTCCTCCTCCTCGCCATCTCCTTCTTCTTCCTCCTCCTTTCCGAGCACCTCCTGCGACCCCCGCACACCCACAAAACCCATTGCCGCCGATCACCTCCTCCTCTCGCCTCCACATTCATCACCATCTCCTCCTCTCTATCTCCTCTCCTCTATCTCCCCCTACACCAAAACCCTGCACCCAAGAACCCCAGCCAACAAAACCCGAGACCAAACCCTAAAACCACAGAAAACTGTAGACACCAAACCCTAGCTTTGCCGGAGCTCGTTCACGGCCGTCGACACCCTCGCGACTCCTCTCTGCAACCACAGTAAGATTTCTTTTCTTCTCATGCTTCTTCTTCCTAGTTCCTTCCTTCTGTTTCTTTCTTTCTTTCTTTTCTTTTCTTTTCTGTAATTCTTGATCTCTGTAGATCGTCGGAGCCGTGATGACGTCGACGATCCCGACGACCCAGCGAGCGTACCTGACCCGTGTGTTCGCTTTATGCGTTGTTTGGATCCGTTCTGTGTACCGTGCGTGCGTCGCGACTTTTCCTGCCGACGTGTGACGTTCCGTATACCCGTTTCTTGATCCGTAGGCAAGTAAAACTTGCTACATGCTATTCATATTATTTTATACTTATTTAATTGCATATTAAACCTGTAGATTAAATCTAATGTCACATGTTCCATTTTAACATTTCGATGTTCCATTATATCATTTTAGATCTAGAACTTGAAACATATCATGTTGTATTTTAGTTTACAATACGTGGTACCCACGTCCATATTTATATCACATAGTGCTTGGTTGCATAGCCCATAGTACCCTTTTAATAGTTTATACCTTATTGGACACTCGTTTGCATACATCTAGCCTAATATATATTCAATTGCATCCCTGGATCATTTAATACATATTAATGTGATTTTAACATTCCATATTCGATAAACTGTATTTAATTAATGTTGGAACTATCCCCTTAATCCAAATCGATAACTGTGCATCCATATGCTTTAATTTGTACCTATTTGCATATAACACCACAATGTTCTATTTTTATTGTTCCATTAGTACCCATACTTGTTTTGTGTACCCATGCTTACTATAGTTTGATTATGAGCACCCACGTGACAATTGTACACCCCTGACATGACTTGATATACCATTACTTGACATGACATGATACCGTGCACTTCTTGACATGACATGATAACTATATATTACCTGACTTGACTCCAGGTACCATGGCTTTCTCTATTACCTGATCTTGTTACTAATGTCAACAAACCTGACATGTTGTCCCTACGGACATTTCCTGTTGTCTATCCAGACAAACCTGTACCTGCCTGATCCTGTGTTGGCATTAGTTCCAGATTATTTAATACCTGACTTGAACATATATAACTTAGGGGTATGGGGAAATCAATAATGAAACCTGACTTGTAACTCGACAGTTCGATACCTTTACTGATCAGTCTTACGGGCAAGGCCAGCCCCGGGGTGATGCTGCTAACATCACTCGTCATTACCTACCACCCTTTACTGCCTTGCGGCACGTCTCGGATCCAGCCCGAGAGTCATAGACCGTGATCCCGGGCACGCACGGGATACTATTGAGTTACATCGATAATTCATCAAATTGATTTCAAAGACTTGAGAGTAGATGACCTAGTAGACTAGTTTAGATTACTCACTGCACACTACCCTTCACTGTCCTTATTTATATTGTTGTTTTACCTGTTGTACCATTCATGATCATACTTGCATGCTTGCTACCCCTGTTTATATTATTGCTTGATGTTATGACACACTGACGTCTGGGTTTTGCATGGCCCAGTTTCTTTACCTTTGCTACAGGCCGAGCAGGAGTATTTCAGTCAGCAGGCTGAGCAGTGAGGACTTGTTAGTAGTTAGTTCATTTTATTTTCGGTATTTTCATTCCTGATGTGAGCCCGCATTATGGGACGTACATTCCAGTTTATTCTTGCATTGGATCTTTTGCTTCCGCATTATTTTATTCTTGACTCGTTTTATTCTGGCTTATGGACATGTGTTAGATAGTTTATTATTGTTCTTGATATCTCTACAGCCGTAATGTGACCGTGGAAGGATATTTCCTATCCACAGGTAGCATGGTTGGCTATATCGCGTGCCTATCTTAGCGTACTCTGGGAAGCGGGGCGTGACATGACCCGTGAACAGGTCGGGACGAGAGTGGAGTGCTAATGATGAACTTGATATCGTCGATTTCCCAGATCGTGACACATGGTAGATGATGGTGTCCCGAAACTAGCAAGAAAGGACCAGAAACGGTACGTCGGTAGAATACCCCAGGTCTGCGGCCCATGGACGTAGCCGACCTTCTGCGACCAACGACGCCACTCCTGTGCCCGCCTTACAAACAACCGTTGGCTCACCTCCGACCCCCTGCACAATTGGCCTCCTCGGCCCTCTCAGCTCGTCTCTGGGCTATCGCAGAACTAAGATATCTCGGCCTCCCGCTCGTCCCCGAGCCTCCAGCCGAGCTTATCTTCCTCGGTCTTATCGACCGACCAACGGCACCAATCGCAGGCGCAACCGCTTCACCCCCGCGGATCTCGCCATGCGCGAGATATTCGCCGGCCACGTCCCGCGTTCCACGCCATCACGATCCCCCATTAACGAGCCTGTCTCGTCATTAATGCGGGATCCCGCCTATCACGCGGGCGTGATGCCAGGAGCGTAACGGCTGGCGTGATTCTCGCGCCTGCCTGCCTGTTGCCACCACTATATAAACCCCTCTTTCAGACGGTTCAGGTAAGTCATTCTTTCCTCACTAGGCCGTTACTCTGCTCAAATATCCGGTCTAACTTGATCATCGGGGGGTCCTCGGTGGTACAATCACCCATGGACTTCCTTGCAGGTAGCTCGGCCTCAACCACCTCAAACCCATTGAGATCCACAAGCTTCAGGAGACAACCTCCAACTCAATCTCAGCCGTCCATCGTCGCTCGCAGCAGATCTACGGAAGGTAACATCTTGACGAGATCCGACATCCGTCAATAGTTGAGGGTATTTAGTGTAATTTACCCGTTTTGTCTTTCAATCTCTAAAATTTCATGAAAAGATATGGTACATTGAATCAACTAAAATATTCAAGGTCGAGCATGTTTGACTACCGTGTCGAACTTCAACTAAAGGTGTTCAGTATTAGCTTATTATTCGGTTCAATTACACGGACAATCTTTAGAAAATAATATAGTTTAATATATAATGAAAATCAAAATCTTTAGAAGGTGGCAATTTGTTTCTCATAAAACCAATAACAGCTTCCATTTTTGAGTTTGGTAGGCTAGGTTAGTTAGAGTTCGAACTCAGCTTTATTTGAGTTTGTTTCTGAGTTTCAATAGTTTGGTAAACAACTGATTGAGCTAAATTTGAACTTAGAAAATGAGACGAAATCAACACCTAGAATGAATATAATCATCAAGCTCTATCAAATATTGTCCTTCCAAGATCGTTATTTAGCAAAATCAAGAGCAACCACATATCCTTATGCAAAACTTATATGAGACGATCCTTATACAATTTCAGTGTACAAGTGAGATACAAATATGAATGAATTAACTGCAAGCATTGCAATATATCCAACTAGTAAGGTGCATGCCGCACGTTTATTATTGGTTTTTTTTTGTCCGAATTGAAAAACAAATTCAAGTTTTGGGAAAAGAGAGGGCCAGATTGGGAGGTGAGAGAGAGAGAGAGAGAATGAGAGATGAGATGGCAACTTGGGGTTGAGAGAAGAATGAGAGAATTTTGTGGGGTTTTTGGTTTTTCCTCAAAAAAATGAGGAAAAGTCATGTGGCTTTCGTCTTATCAAGCATTGGTTTGGATTACAATAGTAGAGATGATGTTTGCATTACGATTCTCAAATTCCATGATTAAAGAGATTTAATGATTGTTATCTCTGATCAAAAGTAAAACATATGTTGAAATCCGTTTAACTACGGATGAAACATTAAGTACGCATGGACCGGAGAAACCCAATGGATGCAAATAAACGATCGGGCCATGTTAGGGGATTTTCTTTAAACTGGTATTAGAACCTAGACAATGCGATCTTCATTTACATATGTCGACCAGGCACAAGAGCCATTCTCGAGGTGCCTAATGCATAGGTTTGATAGGTCTTTTGAGACGTTACGAGAATCATGCAATGGAGAATACACATGTCGATAGTGCAAAGCGCAAAGGTAGAAACAAGTCTAATTTGACACATGTAAAGGCAACTCAAAATAATATGATAGTCCTTTTCTTTCTTTTGAATAATAGGATGTCGGGATTTGTTCCCTAGGTTGTTGGGATTTGATCCCTTGACCTCTTGCTGCAAGAAGCTTTACCAAATTGTAGACGTACCTGTAATTGTATGGTGGTTGTCAATGCAATTTCGCTATTAACCGCTAGTAAAAATTGATTTATATTGATATTACAAGTTTTTTTCATTTACCGTAGGTACATCTACAACTTAAACTGTTATATGGCAAATGCAATATAAAAGCTGAATAAAGTGAACAAAACTATACATAAATCCATTTTATTTGCAAGCAAAAAATAAAAAATAAAAAATAAAAAAATAAGCATATACCAAATGCAGCATTTCTATTGCAGCAAACCAAATAGCCTACATTCATACACTCATACACCTTGATAAACTGATAACTGCTATTACAAGATGATGACGCTGCAAGCTACATGACCTTCTCATGAAAACTGCAGCAAGGCATTCCCACAGATAACAACGGCGGTGATACCTTCACCTGTGATAAAGGTATGCCTTCTATATAAACTGGCTCCTCTCTGTTCAGCATTTGTTTCCGCGGGGACAAATACCTGCTGAAAGTGCAAAGGGTTAAAATCTGAACAATCAGTAAAGGCTTATATGTCGCTGTTGTACTCCCAATAACTTTGTTTACAATTGAAGGCTTGTTCTTAAAATTTCCAGTGAGAAGTTAATATCTCACCAACCAGTAAAGACTTGTTTGTCGCCTTTGCATTCCCGTATAATAAAAGGCTTGTTGTTAAAAGTTCACTCACATGAATATATATCGCTCAACCGGTCACTATAAGATATACTTACAGTGGTACATACAAATGAAAAAGGTAAGAAGACATTGATCAATGAATGGTGCATCGTCATGTGTCCTACCAACCTACCACTACTGGAAATTCCTATATGGTGTTCGTTATATTTCCTCTATATGTATATATGATGCATGCATGTTTCTTTTTTTTTTCTTGGGTGGGTGGGGTGGGTGCCGGGGGGGGGGGGGGGGGTTGTCCTGCTAGCATAGTGGCGTTTACCTAGGCCTAGGCCATAAATTTAATTGTCAATACGATGAATACCTATTGATGATTAAAAAAAAATTTGCAAGCATGATATTTAATAGTGATACATGCATCATAGCTGTTTTATATTTTACTAGCTAGTGCCCCCGTCCCATACACAGGCCCGGAGAGTCACCCAAAAAAATATGCTATCGCATTTTGCATGGATGACCAGAATCGTAATTAAATT
Organism: Agapanthus africanus; assembly: GCA_030015575.1. Taxonomy (NCBI): domain Eukaryota; kingdom Viridiplantae; phylum Streptophyta; class Magnoliopsida; order Asparagales; family Amaryllidaceae; genus Agapanthus; species Agapanthus africanus. The sequence continues at coordinate 876,524,066 of JASDDO010000024.1, read as the reverse complement.
TTATTGCAGGCAAATCTTTCAAACTTAACATAATTCTCTAGAAATAATTTAGAAAATTTCTTCATTCTCTCAAAATGATTGCATAAAAGTATTTGCCCATCACTGATTGCATTTGAAATTTAGAAAGATTTTCTTCGGAGTCTTTTTGCCATCATCACTAATTGTTGTCGATCTTTGTCCTCCTCCAGACGATGGTTATCTTCACATCACATGGACTCTTCTCTTGCTAATTTTCATATTATATAATTTAGCTCGTAGCTTTTAATATATATTTAAAAATGCATATAAATTTTATATATTTTATAGCCTTATTGGTAGTCGATTTATAATATACGGATTTTCATTTCTTATAACTATCCATATCTATATCTGCATCGGCCAACAACCACATTATACGAATATAAAAACATCTACATCCGATCCGTATCCGATCGATAAGAATGTATACAAAGTTGTAGTGAAAGCGTTGAATGAAATTTTTCGGAATACATCTAAGCTTCATCTAATCTTCCATACATGTATATATACAAAGTAATAATGGACGAGTTGACGGCTATTTTCAAAAGATATCAAAGCTTCTCATTTAATTTCCATCAACATGTGTCCAGGGAGAATGCTTTCTATAGATGTTACGCTATAATCTAAACTAAAAAGTGATAACCCGTATGAAGATTTATACCGATAATTCATTCAAAATTATATTGCGTGTATGTGAAGATAAACGTAGAATAGGCCAATTACATAGTAACTTAAAATATAAGGGGTGAAGAATTAATTTCTAGCAAGAAGTCGAAAAAAGCTCTAGGGGATAAACTTGGAAGGGGCTAAATGCAAATTTTCTTAAATAGAAGAGACAGAGTCCAATTTTTCATGAAAAAGACCAAAAAGGACAATTTTTTGATTTAGGCCATTTTTTAATAATGTTATTGAAATTAGGCCACTTTCAAAAATAATTACAAATCTAAGCCACTTTCGACCATCTAAGCTCCACGTCAGCGCCAGCTCAATGTTGGTGCTGAGCGTTATTAAAAAAATTCTTTGGGACGCACTTGTTTATAATTTCCCCTCTCAAATGTATGGGGCGCACTTGCGAAGTGTGTCCCATACATTTTCAATTGGGCGCAGTTCGCAGCTACGCTAAAAAAAACCCGTAACTGGGTCCCTTAAATAATTAGGATCTATCTCATCACTCTGTCTCTCTATCTCAATCTCTCTAAAGCTCCATCCAAGACCCTCCGACCCGTCCTCCAAAAAACCGAGCCCCTTCCACCGCTCCACCCGAGACCCCCTCCAAAAAATCGGGCCCCTTCCTCGAGGCGAGACCGATCTATGGTTACCTAATCCCTTCGTGTTCGACTCGTTTTCGGCATCGAATTAGGTAATTCAATTTTTTTTTAAATTCAATTTTATGTTATTTTAGTAGTTATTTTAGTTACGTTGAAATGAAAGATAAATTAAAATTTTATTTTATGAAATTATGTTTAGATTGTTAATTTGTGCATTTTAGCTGTTAATTTAAGTAATTAGGTGAGTAGACATGTGAAGATAAATAAGTAGGGTGTTTGTGGAGAACTCTCCAAGCATATCTCAAGTTTTTTGGCAGGTGGGAAAATAACGGATAATTACATTCCTTTAATTTGCTAGCCAATTATCGATCGAAGAAAATAACATTCCTAAATATGAGGGAGGAAAAAGTAAGATCACGAGAGTCAAAAAGCCTAGCAAATAGAAAAGTTGAACCCGCTAGAGTTAAATATTTCCTTAATATGAAAATGGACGACGGAGCATGAATACACCGCCATTGAAGTATCTGATGACAAGGATACACAAGTCATGCTTGGTTCGGGATTGAAAACAATCGAGCTGTTTGTGAAGAAAAATATATTGACGTCCGCTCAACTGGCCGAACCTTCCACTGAAGTGCTGGATCCTTCTACTCAAGCGTCCGAGCATGACCCTGCACGACATCGTTGTGCTACTTGGTCTCAATATAAACGAAGATGCGGTTGCAGCGATTTAGTTACGATTGGACAGATTTGTGCGGCCGCTTGTTGGGTAGGACTCCGCAGGAAAGGAAAGACGGTATCATTAGTTTGAGTTGGCTGCGGAAAGCGTTTAGTGCTGAGCCTCCTATAGATGTTACATCTGTGGCGACTGAGCAGCATACACACACCTATATTCTGTATCAGATAGGGGTTCGCTTATTCCCGAACAGAAATAAGAGCGGAGTTGGTCTTAAATGGCTGGCACTGTTAGAGTATCTCGATGAGTGTGCTACTCTATCGTTGGAAAGTGCAGTTCTTTCATTCCTGTATAACGAACTGAACATGGCTGCATTGATGGAGCAAAAGGTCCTTGGGGGATATTTGACGCTTTTTCAGATATAAAACATTTAATTGAGAATTACTCTTATTTTGCTGAAGTAAATTGATATTCATTGTAATTCATATTTTATTCCGGATATAGTCATAGACACATCTCCCTATTGGTCGCCCGACCATTATAACCCAGTTTGCTCTTGACGGCCAAAGGTCATATGGTTGCATGCAAGTAATTCAACTTATGTGCATATTTTAACTTTCAGGTTTTTAAAAATATTTACTTGTTTTGTGCAAATTGTATACAGGTCATGTGATGTGACACCGAGTCACAGCCTTCGCTTCTACCGCAATGAGTTCGACGTAATGGAGGAGACATTTGTTACATGGACACCATACACACATGAGCTATTGACTCCTCTTACTCCGTTGTGCTTGCTAGGAGCCTACTTTTGGTGTACGAGGACACCAATCATCAGCAACGAGATTATTGAGATGCACGTGCCAGACCGTGTCCTTCGCCAGTTTGGCATGAGGCAGCACATACCATGTGTGGTGGAGCAGAAACCACGAGAAGGTGGAACACTAGCTGGAGAAGCTTGGCTCGTGGAATATCATATTTGGATGGATCGCTGGTACGATCGGAAAACATTCAAATTGAGAGGCAACCGGTTATACCGATAGAAGAATACCTTACCTGGCATTAGATGATCACCTGCAGATTCATCCTTATGGTCGCCCCTCCGTCGATCACATATACGCCTCGAACACCTATAGAAAGATTTGGTAACTTTATATCAAACTTTATAAAACTATAATCTTATGTTAAAGAAATTCATTATCTTATTTATTATTAAAATGGCTGCAAACCATGTACGAGTTGGAAGATATCGTTGATGAAGGGATTCATGGCACTAGAGATCCAAAGAGCGCATGTATGAACATCAAGGCCCTCATCAAGTGTTCGCGAAGCACAGATTCACATGTCATCCTACCGTGCTCCTACCGTACCCATCATATATTCACGTCGAAGACGTGGACATGCACAAGCAGAATAATCTCAGCCACCACCGTCTCAGCATCCCGATGAGTACATGCATGGACCATCCCAGCCAGAGCTGTCTCAGCAACTTGGGCTGACAAAGCCGAACCAACCCAGCCTCTGCTTCATGTGAACAAGACACCATACGAGGTGAAGCGATTGCGTTAGATTTTGTAATGGAACTCGTTCATTGTTGTAGTCGAACTCGTGCGGAATCGGCTTGACTTTATTTATATATAGCGTTTATTGCTTTCCGTTTGTTCTTCTTTAGGCGTCGTATATTTTGCGTGAATTGTATCTCCACCGTGTGGGCGTCAAGTTAGCTCCCGTGATCGGGTGGCGTTTATTTTACTACTATTGTACATGATTTTATTCAAAATTTACGAAGGAAGTGCTCTCCATTTTTCAAACGTTAACTTTTTACAAAACAAGCTTACTTAACAGACCCAGTCACGGAGAGAGCGGGATGAGAGATGTAACATCCTAGTTCATTTATACCAATTCTAGTATTTCTTTATTTATGGCATTTTCCTGATTTACTGTGATTTGGGTGCGAATAGTGTATTTGACATCTGTATCTGCATCCGACCCGACCCGTTTGCTTGAAACATGTCTTAATTCATGTTTATGATCTATCCTGACTTGTTACGTAGACTCGTGCACTTTCATTCTAATTTATACATCCTGCATACTGACATTTTATCTGGCATTTGCATTTTTACACTAACATTTTAATTCACGTAAAATATTTTAAAAATACATTGCATGATCTGCATGATACCCCTAACCCGGTGGTAGCATCCGCGCATCTTGTTCTCGTTCCGTTCGGTGAAACGGACTTATTTGGATGGCTACGCGCACGTACGTGCATCCGTTCTTGGGGGGTATGCATTTTCGTTACCCGGATATCTAATTTTAGTTTTGGTCGACGCTTATATTTTTCATATTTTAAAACTGGATTTTTAGACCCGACCCGGGCATGTTTTGGACTAAATTTGTATTTACCTGGAAATCCAATTTTATTTAATATAATATTTTTTATTAAAATTTTATCACAGTTTAAATTCATTTAACTAAATATATTTTTTCAATTAAAATCCTAACTAAAATACAAATCTCTCTCTCCTCTCGATCTCTCTCTCATGATCTCTCTCCTCGTCTCATATATATATTTTTTACACACGTCCCCTCTCTCCCATCAGCATCTTCTTCTTCCTTTCTTTTTTTCATCCCCGCCTCCGAGAAACCTAGCCTCGCCTCGCGCTTGCCTCTTGCCACCGCCGACTCCCTCTACCCATCATCATCATCACCCCCTTCTCCTCTCCTCGACCACCGCTTCAACCTCACCTCCCTCTCCCGAGCCTGCACTCTGCACCCATCGTCGCCTGCCTCGCCGCCGTCCCTTCATCCCCGACGGCCTCACCTCGTCGTCGCCCTCACACCATCTCTGCCACCTCTCCTCTTCTCCTCCCCTCTTCTTCCAAACCCCGAGCCCCTGAAAACACCCCGGCAACCAAACTCCAACCACCCTCGAACCCATCCCTGCACACCCCGACCTCGACCCAACCTCCACCGCCGGCGACCCTTCATCGTCACCCCATCACCACGACCTCCTCTGACCCCAAAGCACCAACCCAGAAGCAACCTCTCTCCCTCTTCTTCTTCTCTTCTTCTTTCTCTCTTGGCTTCTCGGTTTCCGATCGTCACCGGAGCCGTGCTCGTCGCCGACGATCCGGGCGACCCAGAAGACGTTCTCGTGCAGCGTGGTCACTTCTTACATTGGCTGGTTCCGTTCCAGGCACGCGTGTGTGCATCGCAACTTTTATCGACATCCGACGTGCCGTAGCATCCGTTGTGTGATCCGATCGAGGCAAGTTAATCTTGCTATATTACTACTATATTCTATATTCATTTGAATAATATCACATAATGATTAGTTATGCATCCCACATTATCATTTAGCATGTTTCACCGTTTTCGGATATCCGTGTGCATCCGTGCAAGTTATTTCATATCTAGTGCATGCAAATTTATCTTGATACATGCTAGAGTACAATATACTGCACCCAATTGAATATTTACATTTCATATTGTTTAGTTGTACATCACGCATTTACCAGTTTATCATTTTAATGTTATACGACGTCCGTACACATCAATATCATTATTTACATGTCTAATCGCATGATAAATTATCTTGCTACGTGCTAGGTATAGTATTATGCATCAATACGAGTAAAATGTTGCCTGTTTGTCACATTATACATCCATACAAAAGTTTCGCTGTTTTCGGATACCCGTTTACATCCATATCATTTAAAATATATATAACTGCATCTATAAATCACATTAATTCATATTATTATTGTAGCAACGCACATGCTTAATAAAGTGCATCCTAATTAGTATTGGAACTGTAAATGTAACCCCTAATCGATATTTGTGCATCCATACCATTAATTCTATAACTATTCGCATACCATGTCACATTATTACATATCGTTGTTATATTGATACCCCATGCTTGATATTGTGCACCCTACATAGTCATGATATAATCCCTGATCAATATTTGTGCATCCATGCTTTTATTGTACATCCGTAATTTCACCCCGATTCAATACTTGCTACAGTTTGATTATGAGCACCCGTTTGATACATGTGCACTACTTGACATGACCTGATACACCACTACTTGACATGACTTGATACATGTACACTACTTGACATGACCTGATATACCACTACTTGACGTGTTACCTGATCTTGTTTCTAATGCCGACAATCCTGACATGTTGTCCCGATGGACTTATCATGTTGTCTGTATAGACAAACTTGTTCCTGCTTGATCCTGTGTTGGCATCAGCTTCAGATTTATCAATACCTGACTTGAATACATAACTTGGGGGTAAGGGGAAATCAATGATGAAAACTGGCTTGTAACTCAACAGTTCGACGCTTATACTGATCAGTTTTAGGGGCTAGGCCAGTCCCGGAATGATGTTGCTGACATCATTCGTCCGTACATGTTTCATGTTTGTGCTTAGCGGCACGTCTCGGATTCAGCCCCGAGAGTTTGGACCGTGGTCCCGGGTACGCACGGGATACTATTGAGTTACATCGACGATTCATTAAATTGATTTCACAGAATTGAGAGTAATTAACCCAGTATTTAGTTCAGATTACTTACTGCACGTCACATGTGCTTTTACCCTTCACTGTTCCATATTTATGTTACTGTTATACATTTATTACTGTTCATACTCGTGCATGCATATCTTGCTACCCCTGATTATATTATTGTTGATATTATGACGCACTGACGTCTGGGTTTTGCATGGCCCAGATCCTCTACCTTTGCCGCAGGCCGAGCAGGAGTATTTCAATCAGCAGGCCGAGCAGCGAGGACCTGTTAGTATTTTAGTTTTATTACAGCATTTTCATTCCTGATGTGAGCCCGTATTTAGGATGTACATTCCAGATTATTATTGCTTATTGGATCTATTGCTTCCGCATATTATTTCTTGACTCGTTTATTCTGGCTTATGGACATGTACTGGATAGTTTATTTTATTTCTACTGTTCTTGATATCTCATAGACAGCCGTAATGCAACTGTGGAGGGATATTTCCTAGCCACATGTAGCATGGTTGGCTCTGTCACGTGCCGATCTTAGCGCACTCTGGAAAGCGGGACGTGACAAGAGATTACTTAACATGCTCGGTGAGGGGTATGGTTTTTGGCGCAGTTGTTATTTGCGCCCCTGCGTGTGCCCATACATTTGAGGGGAAATTCTATGGGGCTCACGTGATCAGTGCGCCCCATACAAAAAAAATTTAAAAAGCTCGGCGCCAGCGCGGAGCTGGCGTTGATGTGGCATTTAGGTGGCCAAAAATGGTCTAGAATTGTAATTATTTTTGAAAGTAACCTAATTTTAATAATATTTTTTTTAAATGGCCTGAATCAAAAAATTGTCCAAAAAAAAGCTTGAAGCTAGAATCTTTTCTCTCGAGCAAAATGCTAATATCGTGTAATGATGATTGTGCTTGATGAAAGTTTAATCTATCAAAAAATATTACACATTAATATTTAAAATTGCCATTCAAGAAATAAGAATGCACCAAATACAAAATTCGCAAAGCACAACAAATTCAAACGGTTGATTATAAGCAGAAAAAAGAAGAAAAACTCTTCGCAAACTCTCTACCATCTACAAATTCAAAGAGAAATGTGTTCAAATTAATTTAAGGAAAACCAATTGATATTTTGAATGAAATATTTTATGATTGCAACTATGGAATAGACGGATACAAATAATCCTAATGGAATCCATATTCATATTTAATCTTTATCGAACATGGATATGTTTCATATCCAAGGAATATCCGTATTCGAATTTATATCTGGTAACGATAACCAGATACTGATACAGTAACAGAAACATTCCTTCTGTATCCATATCCAATTTAATATACTTCTTCTATTATGTACGAATATAATTTTTCGTTTTTAATAGTAATTGTTTATTATTTATTTATGTTATTTGATGATGGATTTCAAGAGACATGGATATGCTTGTAATCTATTTATGCTATTTTTTCATCCATGGCTTACTTGAGGAGGTGGCCCAACCCAATTTTCAACTACTTTGTAATTTTTGCCAAGTAAATAGGATCATTTGTAAATTTTCCACTCAAGCAAATGCTATTTTTATTGTAGTGAAAGGGAAAATTGCTATTTGTAAAGACATCTCGGGTGGGAGATGAAATTTTGTGGGTAAGGGAGGACCAAAAAAAGCTTGATATGGGAATCTTTTTCCATATGGCTTTATATATGATATATAAGATAGCAGGCAATATCCAATGCACTCAATCAGTCAATCCCTTAACTATGTTGTGTGTTCCAACATCTAAGAAACTTCCTCCTACAATTTGTATTACCTAATATATAACCCGCCAACCCGAATATAGCATAGAATGAATTGTTTTCTACTGAGAAATCATAAAATGATGATATTCTTTGGCATTTTGATCTATAAAAATGGGAGAGAGGAGGGGCGACATTGACCATTGATTCTTTCTCCAGCAGAACAAAAACTTGTATGCGCAAGCAAGTCTTTCGCAGCATCTGCAATTTGATAGAATGCCATATATCAGATAACAAATCACATTTAAGTAACATGAAAAACCTGTGATGATCAATTCTGCAATCTGGATCTAAAATAAACATTTTGTGGATAAGATACAAACCATGTTTCATGGTTAGAGATGGATCTTTTTCCTCTACATGCCCAACTACTTTTGCCGGGTTTCCTGCAACCATGCTTTAGAACATAGAAATAGAAGTGTGTCAAATTAATACGGTCCATCAATGTCTCATGCCATTAGTCAAGGTGCTCAGGAGAACATAAAATCATATGCAAAGAGAAAGGAACAAAAGGGAAACTGATTTAGGGCAATTCAAGTTAACAACGCAAGCATAAAATGACAGGTTAACAATGATCTAAGCAAGCATTTACTGCTAACACGGTCAAATTAAAATAATTAATGAATTGTGTTAATTATAGGGATATTTACTAGAAACCAGCATGTGGTTTGACCCTTTTACCAGAAACCACCTTATAATTTTTTCTCTATCGAAAAGCCACCCTTAAGTATGCAATGTTAACGAAAAACCACCCTGCATGGTGGTTTCTTGCAAAAAACAGTAAAGTATATAGTGGTTTTTCGTTAAAACCATCAAACTACATGATGGTTTTTGATGAATATCTCAATTTGGCGTGGTGAAAAATAAGGGGTAGAAATATCAGTTCATGATATACTTAGTGATATGGTGATTTTTCGCTGATAGTGCATACTTCAGGAGGGTGGTTTTTCATTAAAGAAAAAACCATAGGGTGGTTTCTCTTGAAAGGGTCAAACCACATGGTGATTTTTGGTAAATACCTCTTAATTATATCTTCCTCGATCCTAGTATTTTTCTGGCTAGAAAGTTCTTTTTATCATATCAAAGATGAAAGGTTAAATCAAGAAGAAAAAAATTTCTGGTATGAGACCATGATACACAACCATCTCTGTTGGGAGTAAAAAAGGTTTTATATGACATTTTTATTAGAATTAAAATGTAACTAATTTTATCATTATCATGAAAGCATTAGCTTTTGTAGTCATCCACAAGTGAAAACTAAAACATAAGCTTTAGTGATATATGTGGGCATGCCATCAGGGAGAACTTTACCAAGATTTATAGATATTAGTTAAAAGGTGAAACACTTAAGTTTGCAATTTACTAATAGCATGCCTTAACTTCCATTAAAAATCACATCATTTTCTATCCACAAGCTATTTTCATTTGTGATAATTTTAGGCAGGGCGTGCTACATAAAATCCACCAAGTTTCAAAATGTTTCCCAAATTATCAATTTTCCCTCCTATTTTTGTCATCACTCAACCCCCTCTTCCATAGCATTGACCAAGTTGGTTTACTTGGAAAACTTTGCTAACTTGGAATTGTCACATTGATTCTTGTCCATTATTATAACGGATGAAAATAGGCAAAGGGCAGTAAAGCCCTAGAGATAGAAGGGAGATGCTGAATCCTATAAAAAAATAGGACTAGGTGCCCATTGACTCAAATGAGCATGTCGAGGAACAAGGGGGACCATAAACACTGCTTCTGCCATTACTGTTCTTACTATGCTTCTTGTTGAGATATATAGGATTAATAGTCCCACATTGAAAAAACTACGAGAGCTACATGGGTATAAGTTATAATTGTGCCCCCCACTAAGGAGGCTTCAGTCTATTTGGATGGACCCCATTTATGTTGAAAGCCCGTATACTATCATATATAAATCACAACGCTCCTAAAATATCAAATATTAAAAATAACATGATATCAAAGCAAGTCAGCAGCACCTTTGAGAGAGCAATATATAAGCATGCATCGAGTATGGGAATCGTAAGTGTCTATAAGAGACTCGCTTTACAAATGTTGCGCGGTCAATTGGGACCTCTAACACAATACCTCTGCGAGAGCCGTCTATAAGCATGCATCGTGGGTGCGGGTATCGCGAGTGCCGCTAAGAAGCTAGCTAGCTCTACAACTGTTGTGGTCCACCAAATTTTTTTAAAAAAAATTAAGTGTTGAGATAATGTGGGATTAATAGTCCCACGTTGTAAAAACTAAGAGAGATGCATGTATATAAGATATAATTGCCCCTCCCCCACACACACACAAGTAGGCTTCAGTCTATTTAGATGGACCCCATTTATGTTGAAAGCCAGTGTACTCTCATATATGAATTACAACTCCTCAAATATCCAATATTAAAAATAACACTTCTCAATACTTCTCATATTGTTAGATGTTGGCTTGATTAGGTAACATTCCATCCATTAGTTCTACAGATGGAGAGAGGACAGTAGAAATGGTAGCACGATAGCGAGGGTCTAGGGAGGGAGTTTTCCTACCTTGAGATAAATAGCAAAAAGTTTGTTCTATATAGAAGAGGGAAGTTAAGTATGCATGAATAAGCAATAAATAAAACACTTGAGGAGCTTTTAAAGTATTGTGTTTATCTCTCTACTCTCCACCAACTATAATATGTATCAATCTCATAGATATAGTTTATATAGCGTTGGCATGAGAAATGTCATCATGTTTAACATCTAATAACCAAACAGAGATGTCTCTTTACCATATAGTGATTAAGGCCCAATGACGATTACCATCTTAGACTTTTTAGCCGTAATTTATTTTTCCCTGAGTTGTTTTATTTTATTTTTTAGTGTTCGAACATATTATCACGTTTTTTAGTTGTTTTGTTATTTTGGAAAGTTTTAGACTTAGTTTCAAATATGAATTGATACGGTATATAGAGGGACTAAGCCTTTGGTGTCTTTCTAATGTTATGTTATAATGGGTTATTGTTTCAATTTAAAAGTAGTATCTTTACCCCCTAGCGAGATGTTGTTGAAATGGAATGTGATTTGGTTTTTGATAGGATTGCGATTTCCCTTGATTGGAGTGTAATTCTCTATTCTTTATCATGTTATCTTAGTATATAATTGCTATTTATATAAACTCTATCTTTTCAGCCGCCACTTGAAGGATTTGAAGTTGCAAATACCAAGTGCAACTATTCAGCCTGCAAGAAATCTATGGCTACTGACTTTTCATCTGTATGAAATTCTAATATTTTTCCAGCAAACAAACTCTATTCCTGCGCATTAGAAGCAGTTGACAGAAGCTTTCTTCAGGTTCTAGCGTAGAACAGCCAAGATTTGCCACTTCTCTTCAGTTTCCAGTGAAGAACATCAAGCAAACCTCTACTAAGCTCAAACAGCAAAGGCCACTTCAGATAGTGAATCGAACCCAGTTTCAGTCCAGATTCGCAATGAATTTGGCTCCAGTTCAATCCAAATTCATTGTATATAACCCAGGTCTATTCTGAACAGCCACCACGTATTGAATAAGAGCTTGGGTAATGGGTTCTTGGTATTTTGTCCAAGTCAAGAACATAAAAATATTGAATAAAATATAGAACTTTGGCAGTTGTATTGAGATTCATTTACGGAGAGGATCTGATACCTTTTAAATATCGTTTAATTGAACTACACTTCAGGTAAGCTTTCATCACATGATATTGTTCATAGTTTCTGAATCGCTTGTTATTATCATGTTTAGAATTTACACCTTTTAATGTTGAATATATCTCTTACAGTATGCTTCAACATCATGTAGAGTAAGGATCTCACATAAACTTTACCTGTTTTCATCATATTCATGTTACATGTGGCACTCCATATCATCTTAGGACCATATGTAAAGGGATTATCTATCTATTAGGATTTAAATATTGACTTAATCAGGCATCTAGGATAAGTTTAGATTTGTGGTGTTCTTTCATTGCTTTAATTCATTACTTGCTTATCAGCTCAATAGTTTCTTGCAACAATTTGGTACCAGAGCTCTTAGATCGGAGATGTTTTATAGTCGAAAAAGTTTAGGAATAGCAATCAACAAGCTAGTTTGAAAATCACATGGATTATCATCATGACCATGACAGTGTTTTAGATAAGAAATCACACCATGACCATTCACGCAAGCAACATATGGTCATTCATAGGATCACCATTTAATAATGATCGAATTGGTCGTAGGGATGAAACCAGTGAGCCTGATGGTACTGAAAATCAAGATTGCAACACTCATACGTCTTGGACCAATCACCATCTAGGGACACCACAACATAAATCACAGTTACTGATAACACTACGTGAATTTTCGATCACATCATGACTTTTCTTGAACTAGGATAGAAACGCTGGAAACCAAACATGAGAAGCCTAGTGAAGAGACTTCAATAGTCACTAATGATCTCTAGTGAATCCCCAGATTACCAGGTCTTAGCAGTAGTAGTGATGATTTTAGGGAGTCGCCGACCCTCTATAGTTGGTGACCTTGTTATATGTCCTAGGAAGTCTTAGAGTTTATCACTCAGGTTCCGCTATCTTGTTCAATGTAAATTTCCAGACATGACACTGTATTTTGATAATTGAGCCTAGAGTGCCTTCTAAGCCTGTCTTTTTAGTGTATATTAGCAGAATCACGTCCATGACATCTGGCATATGGATAGATTTCAATTCAAGGATAGATTTTAATTAGTTTCGTGGGAATATCCATGACATCTAGCATAATCGTTAAGAGTCGTGTCTGCCATCTACAAGGCATTAGCTTAATGAGTATGCATAATTTGCACCATTTGAATGTTTACTGGCTTGGTGCAAATGTCGTTTGATTCAGTGCACATTGGGATTATACCAATAATCTCCCTTTTTCCATGGTGGTTTGACAATATTCCTGTTCTTGTTCTGGTTATGTTATAGGTAAAGTTCTACATGATTCAAAGTGCTAGCTAAGCTAACAAAAGCTTTGTTAGACAAATGGATAAGCATGACTCACAATATCAACCGTTACAAGAATGCAGGGAGTATATAAGCAAGATGAAGGGGATGAGATGGGATCCCAAAAGAAGAAGATAAGAAGAATGCTAGATTTTGGATCTGAGACTTGCTGGGGGAGGGACCATAAGATACATAAATGAGTGTTGGAAAAAACCTATATTTACGAATTTAATATTCTTTCTAAAGGACAAGGACGACTGGTTATACTGTTTAAACGATACATGTGATGTATTCCTTCAAACAATGGCAACATGCTAACATCGTTTATAATTGAAGAAAATGGATGACTATGTATGACCAAATTTTTTCTCCAAGCAAGTTAAGATAAACTATTGCTAACCTGTGGGAAGGTATATCCTTCAAAACAAGGGAACCAGAAGCAACCATAGCACCTTCACCAATTGCAATATTACCAAGAACTGCAACACCAGCTCCAATAAGAGCACCATGTCCAATTTTAGGGTGTCTATCTCCCGTTTCCTTTCCGGTGCCTCCTAATGTGATACCCTGAAATCAAATATACACAAACATACTTTGTTTCATACCATTGAGCCATATAATTTTGCATGATTACATGTTCTAACAGGCACATTTTATATGGAATGGAGGAAAGCACAAATTTATATCACAAACCAGTGTATTTTATTTTCACCATCACCATTGTTGCTGCCACTACACAGTTCCTGGTTCACTTACTCTTAAACCAGAGTGCAATAGATCAATACTCATCATGTAAAAGCATATTTATTCAAAAATTCATGTACTAGCTATATTCTATATAAGCTCAAAATCGATCAGATGTATTACAAACCACAATCTCACTTGTAGTACCATGAAGTTTAGAACCTAGATATTACACAAAGCTTGTAATAAGAACTTAACATTGTAGAGTATTTTTGGTCATCCCATAGAGATGGGATGCGCATTCAGGCTTATACATATTCCCCCGCCCATTACAGACGGGGGTTTATTGATCGTGGGGATTCTAATCTCTAGTAGCCACGAGCAAATCTGCTGTTTATTACCTCTCGTTCTAACACAAGAGCACCTCCAATTAACGGGTTATATGTATCATGCAAACTCACTCTAAGATATGTGCATTATGTTTGAAAACAATTTTCAGGCCTCTTTGAACATATCAAGGGGCCATTACACGAGGGTCCTGCAGCCCAGTTAACGGGCGAGGGTCCTGCTGCCCGGTCAATGGGCTGGGAAAGCCCCCTTGCGGGGCTTGGGGCAGCGTCCCGAAAATGAATTTTTTTTCAAGAGGGAATGTTTTGAGTGCTTCGGATGGCCCCCGAATAGAAAGGAGTTACGGGTATTTATAGGGGAATACCCGTATGGGGGTTCCTTCATGGAGGTTCCCGCAGCGGGTTCCTCCGTGGAGGGCGAAGACTCCCCTTTGCGGGGTAACCAAGATGGAGACTCCCCTTGTGGGGTAACCAAAGTGGGCATTCCCATGAATGTTCGAGGCAAAGATTCCTTTTGGGATCTCTGTGGGTTCATCGAGGTTCTATAGCCGGAGGGTTGTTCGGGAATGCTTGCTCGAGGTGAGAGCCATAGACTTTCACTCCGAGAGTTCTCTCTTTCCTTCAAGCTTGATGAAGAAATGGTGCTCTTTTATTGGGTTTTGATCTTGAATCTTGCCCTTTGGAGATGAGGTTTCTTTTAAAGAGATGGGTTCTCTTTTGATGGGTTATTTTGGGGAAGGAAATAGAGGAGATGAAAGAGACCCAAAAGGAACTCTCTTTCCTTTTGGGTCTCTCTCTTTGAGAAAGAAGATAAAGATCTCACCTCAAAATGAGAGTAGAGGCATAAAACCCTTGAGAATGAGAATGGAATCAAAGTTGTTATCATTTCCTCGTATGGTTGGCTTTTATATCCTTACATATTTGCATCTTAGCCCTTGGACTTTACAATTTTTGGCTTTTTGCCCGTTCTTTTCTTACATATGTGCACACTTTGCACATTTAGCCCTTGTGTTTTACAAAATTGGCTTTTTGCCTATTTCTTTTATTCTTATTTCCAACTTATTTACATATTAAATTTATTTATTACATTTTTCTATTCTTTTCTTGGCATGGGGCCGGCCTCATGCTTGAGCTTAGCCCGGTTTTGGGCTTTGGCTTGACTTAGGCTCAGGCCCTCTTGCTTGGACTTGGACTTCAACGGTAGGGTATAATTTTTTACCTCAACAAACATAATACACAACTAATAACATTTACGCAAATTAATGTTGCTTGTGTGAAATACAATGGTGCTCGGTGCTTGGAGTACTTAATTATAAGCAATTCATGAAGTTGCACCAGTAGAGTCGACTCTCATTATTCACTGTCCTAATACTATTAATAAAGGTATAAAAAGATAAACAAAATTCAATTGATGATCGTTGTAACATGACAAGTTCCATTATGAGCCATATCCTAGTCGACCATGTAATACTTCTTAGTTCTTGGACACCCTGCAAACACTTCTCTAAAACTTATATTAAATTTTATATTTTATTTTCCGATTCATAGCATTTTTGGATATTTCTCATATACTTTATCAAACTCGTTACACATCGAGATACATGATTGCTTTTAATCATATATTGAACATTATATTTTAGTGGAAGAATGTCCTAAGATTGACTCCTAGAAAATTGTCAAAAATCAGGAGTGTGTCCATGTAAAATTGAATTGCATTCAGCCATTAAGCTTTCTATATAAAGTTCAAGAGCAAAAATTACTAATGCAAACTCATAAAAATAATAATATTTTTGATTTGGCGTGCGCGCGCGCACACATGCTATTAAATCATTACAAAACACGTTTAAACATTTGAATATGTAATCATGTCTATGTATAAAAAACTAGGTATTCATGTGTGTATGTTATGCACTCCTCAAAAAATCATATATATTTTTACACATTCTCATGAACACTCATGTTCTATTTTGATGTCATTTTTCCATGTCATCCTTATTTATTCATGTCCATGTCCTAGGTCTGTTTACATGCTTCTTAGCTAACAACTAAACTAAATAAATACAGAAATCAAATATATAGATAGAAATTAAAGATTAATTTTTCAGAACTCTAGTAAACATTTTTAAAACATAAACAAGGTCAAGCCTTAAATTTTCTACTGGTTAGTCCCTGCGGTTTAGAAGCCCTGATTCATCTCTATAATATTTTGCAATGTTTTAAATTACGGCCATAGCGGCCGCAATAGTGCCGCTATCGCGTTTTAGATCCTCATACGCTATACGGGATGCACCGGTATGGTTTTATAGCGGGTCAGGATATAGCGGGCGCATACTCGCAATATTTGTAGTATAGCGGGCGCTATGACACCCGCAAATGATGATTCTACCTCCGACTCCGATGTTGATGGAGATGATTGAATTTGCTTTTGTGATACTTGATTGTTTGTTGAAAACTTATTTCATTTTGGTTTTTTGAAACTTATGATTGTTTACTGGCACATTTGCTTTTTGGTTTTGGATAATGATGATTGTTCCTTTTATTTTGAACATTGATGTGTATGAAAATTTATGTGAAATGTTATTTAATCTAATTCTATAATGAATTTCATTCCAAAAAACTTGTAGAGCCATTTATATATAAAGGCCACCATAAAGGCCGCTATCCGCCATGAAACACCACCCCCCGACTGCCATGGACCGCCATACGCGATTTACAACCTTGATATTTTGTATGTTCAAATCTCAAGTCAGAGACAAGGATCATCAGTCCAATTAAACAGTTGTTTGTTTAAGAACATAAACTACTGTTTGTCTACCTCATTGCAATCACATAAAAAGATGGTGAATAAAGATCCATTGGATGCCAATAATTTTCAGCACCCTATTTAAGATTTCAAAAGCATAAACAAGGTCAAGCCTTGAATTTTCTAATAGTTACGGTCGTAAGGTGCCCACCAACAGAAATTAACAGCAAAAAAAAAATCAATCACCTAAAACCTATCGAATGTACGACTTCAACAAATTTACCACCAAATTATCTACCACATCATGCGAATAAGAGAAAGAAGAAAACTTGCCTGCATCAAAGAAACCCTGTTCCCTACTACAGCTGTTTCACCAATTACTAGACCTGTTCCATGATCTAACAATATCCCTTCTCCGATTTTTGCAGCTGTATAATATTCATGACAAGTGTCAGAACAACAGAATTATACAAATATATAACAGCATCATCAGTCTATATTCTGTCAGGTTAGAACCAGAGAGAGAGAGAGAGAGAGAGAGAGAGAGAGTTCTGTCAGTTCAGAGAGAGTCAAGAAAATAGAGAATATAAAACGTGTGGTGCTCTGTACTTGAAAAAATGTCTTTTGCACCAAATCTTACTATACTTGAGAAATATAATAACAACAGATCTATCTTTGCTTGATTAATCATTCATATCAAGAGTTCTGACAGTTCAGAAAAAAACTGGATGGTCCAGAAAGTTTGATCTAG
Organism: Agapanthus africanus; assembly: GCA_030015575.1. Lineage (NCBI taxonomy): Eukaryota > Viridiplantae > Streptophyta > Magnoliopsida > Asparagales > Amaryllidaceae > Agapanthus > Agapanthus africanus. The sequence continues at coordinate 876,506,273 of JASDDO010000024.1, read as the reverse complement.
TATTCAAATCGATAAACCCACATGAAATTGAGGTAAAAACTATTCATGTTATCTGTGAAGCTGTAGCAGAGTATATAGGATTAGATGGACGATATGCAGTGTACAAATACGGAAAATAGCAAGTGCAGAGCTCCTCCCTGTCAGCTCAACACAAAACAATAAGCAAGTTCGTTCAATTGAACTCATGAAACAACCATCCATTCCAATAAGCTTCCATACCTAAGCTCTCAAATCGCACAAAACTCCAGCGAGTCTGAAACCATGATCTGGCTTCTTCCTAGACGTTCAAGATTCAACCAAATGGTTCACTGCTCATGGTTGGCCTAGCATCTATTGTTTCTCCATTTATGGCACATTATTGGTCACTATTTACATATGAAACTCGCTTAACCCTATCAGCCAGGTTTACAAGCAGCTTGATAGAGCTCAGAGTATCACCCCTTCAAGTCTTGCTTTAGGTCCACTGAACCAAACACACATGCATTTACCTGCTACATGAGAATTAAGAGAACTGCCATACTCCTATTCCACTGATGCGAGTGTCGCTATAGCAAGAGGCCTGAGAATCAAACTACGCTTGCACCACTCAGCCCCCCCCCCCCCCAAAAAAAAAAACCTACGTATCATATAGAAGTCAATGTATCAATAAACCAAACACTTCAATATTACTCTAAGTCTAAGTACTTATCTTTGATCCTTATGACTTATGGCTTTATCCATAACACACATGTAGTTGTAGGCAAAAAGTGATGGTTTTATGATTAGATAATGAAAACAATTGGAAAGAATGATAGAGATATTGCCAGAGGCCAATATGATGATTACTATACCATAAGTTTTGCCAACACTTTCATGTCTAAACCATATGAGTTCCTAGCTCCCATTCTATGGAAGTCATGTGCATAAAAAAATTAAAAAAAGAAGATAAATAACAGATCAATCATTCATGCTTCAAAGAACATTGAAACCAAGTTTACATAAAACTAAAATAAATAAATTAATATAATACAATTCTGTATAAAAGGGTATATGTAATTACCAAGTGCATGAATAGTCATTCATTACAGAATTCAGATAAAATATTCCATGAAATAAGAACATCCATAGAGATGAACATCTACAAATATGATCTTTTTTAACTATAGTATAATGGTTAGGCAAGAGAACAGATATTTACCCGGGTGTATATCAACAGCAAAAACCTGCAGAAAGACCAAAAAGAAACTACTTCAAAGAGAGAATATATACTTTAAAGTGATAGTAACCACTGAAGAGCATTTAATCACCTCACTAATTCGACTTTGTAATGCCAAAGCTAATACTTTACGGCCTTGATTCCACAACGCATGGGCAACACGATATGACTGCAAAGAATGGTACCCCTGAGAGAATGCATGCAAGCATTAAACGTTATATTATTATTACACTTGTTTTTTATATATGGAAATGATAGAATTACTACTACTAGATAGTATAAAATTGTTCATAAACCCTAAACTCAAATACACACAACTGTGAATATGTACCGTCGGCCTTTAGCATATTTATACCTTCAAGTTGAATATAGTTACCCTATAAAATTCATCTTTCCCTTCTTCTAGCCCACAACCACCCAACCCAGAGTCTAGTATTGTCCATTGTTTCTTCCACATATATATTGACACTAAGTATAAGCCAATTCACATCAGGATGACACAGGTTAGAGGACTTCGTAAATCTTGTGGAGCCTTGTCAAAGCCGACCACATTCCGATGGGAAAAGGCTTTGATGGTGATGAAACTCAATTGGAGATGTAGGTAATTCAAAAAATATATATATGAAAGAAACAAGCACACCAAGGAAGTCTTCCAAAAGAAGGAAAAGGAATTTAAGACTCATTCCTTTTTATGTCAACACGAATTCAGTATGGCCCTGTTTGGGTATGGAGTTAAGAAAACTGGAATTTATTTTTAAGTGGAGGTAGAGGGTATGCAAACTCTTGTTTGCAAGGCCTTGCCTCCATTTAAAAACTTAACTTTAATGGGTATTTGGCTTTGAGTTTTATAAACCCTAAAATATTGTTTTGGAGTTGTGTGAACTTCAAAATGGGTGTTTTCTTCACATATTTTGGAGTTTAGAAACCTTTAGTTGGATTGGAGTTTAGTAATTTATCTCCACTTTTGAGTTTAGATAACCAGAGTTTTCTAAACTCCAAAATGAAGGCCAAATATGGCATAGTTAGTATTTTGGAGTTGAGTTTAGATAACTTTATGAACAAACAAGGCCAAGAGCATACCTTAAGATACAAAAGCGCCCAACTATACGATGAACAAGCAGGGTCTCTATCTTTAAACGCCTGCACACGAAAACTAATCACACCAATCAGTAAAATACATTCTCAGCATCAAACAGAGGTGAACCCAAAGTGCCCAAAACGGCAACAGAATCACCTGAACATCTAGTCGAATTGCACGTTGAATACCTCTATCGTTCAAAATCACGTTATCAAATATGTCCATCAGCTGCGTCGCCAGCAGCGACGGGTTCTGCAGCCTATTCGCCAACACAAACGCCAACGCTTTCTCCAAACAATCATGCGATAACACACTGGCGTACAAAAAGCTACTCAAAACCGGCTCTTTCTCAGCCTATGCCAAAAAAAATCGAAATTACACCAAAAAATCCCAACTTTTTTCGAAATCAAAGAAAAATAGGGAGAATGAACCACCTCGGACTTGGCCTCAGCTCGAATCGAATCCCAAATGGGGTCCGCTGACGCTTCGAAATCGGAGATGACCTTCTTCGAGCTCGAATTTAGGTTTAAGTTCCCCATTGCGTAGATTGGGAAGATGCACTCTGATCGCCACCTGGATTTCACCTCGTCGTCTTCCCTCGATTCTTGAAGGACCACGCACCCGCACGACATCTCGGAACCCTAGAACTCGATCTCTCCAAAATTCTAGGGTTTCAAATTTCTAGAGAGAGCAAGAAGAGAGAGAGAGAGAGAGATTGTTGCAACGAGATTTTAAACAGACGCAGGAAGCGAGAGACGACAAAGCGAGAAGAACTGAAAACGCAGCCGGCGTGGAATTACAGTCTTACCCCTGTCCCTTGGAAACGGTGGGCCACGTGATTGAGCGGCGACGGGGCAGCCCAAAAAGATGACGATGTGACAGCAAGCGAATCGTGGCCGTTCATTTGGATAAGGACAAGATCTGAAAAGGAAATGTGGGGCGTATTTGGGCCCCACAGTGTTTGATACTTGAAAGCCTAGAGGGGTCAAAATAACAAATGCGACGCCTACAATTGAAAAGGGCCCGCTTTCTCCTGTATGGACCGAAAGCATATAACCGACAACAGGTAAAAGCTAAAACTATACAAGTGGTTTGGATAAGCAATGATGTCATATAGAATATATTTTAGGCTTATTTCAGAAAGAGATCATATATTTTATTCATGTTTAAATACTCAACCAAACCTAAAAGTTATTTGGTATTTGGATAGCAGTATCATATGACAGAAAATAAGGATATGGTCGCTCAACTTCAATGAAGGAGTCGATTCACAAAAAAAGCTCGAAGATGAAAATTCCCATAAAACCGAAGGAAAAGGAGAGCAAAGATGTAACATAAAGTTTATTTTAGATGTTTTTTATGCTCCGGAGCTAAAGACAAATTTGCTATGTGCTGGACAAGCAATACATAAATAATATCCAGCAAACTTTGTGAAAGACGAATGTGCGGTCAGTGATGGCAACGATGCCATCAACAATCACACATTAGGGCAAAATTAGGGATAAAAACATAACCTGGAGTTGAGGCGCCCTGATGTTTCCAGTGTGGTAGAAGTCAAGTCGACTCGCTGAACCGTTCTCTCATAGCAATGCCGTTCTCCATTGTTCAAGGGCATGTTATAACTCCCTTAAAAAAAAATTATATGCCACAAAAAAACAACCTTCATGGTCATTTCAGACCTCCTGCAATAAAACCACTATTTAAAAATATTGTCTCTATGGAGCTGTAAGTAAGACATTCAAAGGCTCCAGCATTTTTTTTAAAGATAATATTAGAGAGAACAAATACAGGTGTTTAATTCACTGAGCATATATCAATCCCAATTCCTGTTCCTGATCTAATTGATATAATTTCCTTGACAAGTTCATTAATTGCTTTCGGCAAAATGATAGTCATTTTCTTGTTAGCAGGTAAAAGATGCATCACCAGCGATTAGTGCTGGGATTTTACCTTTGGCATAAGTTACAAAAATCCTTATCTGAGATTCGCCTGCATTAAGAGTCATTTTATTTGAGATTACGAAACGGTTGCCGTTCCCTTGGGTACACGCAAGTGACGAAGTTCCTTTGACCAACTGAACCATGCCTGTAGTGTCTGATGGAGCAAATTGGGACAGATCCAAAAGTTACACATCCGGTACTGAACCCTTGTACCACTTTGCTTTAACGTTCCTAGAAAGTAGAATAGAAGAGTCCCCTGTCGATCACCGGATCACAAACTGGTTCTCTGTGCCACCCAAGGACATGACATCTATCATTTTCCCTCTCGAAAACCACGACAATTGCTCCATAATTTCTGGCAACCTTATACAATTTCACAAGTCCTCAGCCGCCTCCATGAAGCTCCAAGATCATTCTAGCTTATTATCCAAAAGTTCGTCGTATGCAACTCGAAGAGTGCAACTCGCACAACCTCATTAACAGTAAAGACTTCAACCAAGATTGTGAGAACCGTAATTCTTCATCCTTGTACTTAAAAGAGCATAATTCCAATCAAACATTGAAAGACAAAATTCCTCGGAAACAAAATACAACGACAAACTTGCAAATAGAAGAAACCTGAAATAAAGAATATTTATTTACCCACTTAGCCGTGGCACATATAATGCCACCTTTACAAGTTTCAACACTCAACTTAAAGATTAATAACATACTCAGCGAGAAAATAGACCGACAAATTTATAAACTACAAGATTGCTCACAACAACACAAGAACACTAATTTGCAGGTTTATGCAACTTTAGTTGCACCACTCATTATCAATGAATTGCTCGAATTATATGTACCCTTCTTTAAGTTAGCCATCAAACTCCAAAAAGCTCTTCTAGAGTCTGTTATTTATCTAGCAAGAACAAAGCCGGTTCCGCTTTTGATGCACATCCGAACTTAAAAGTACTGTATTTTTTATGGACCCCTGTGAGCTTCCCGCTTCCAGCCTTCTGATGAAAATCCACCATAATCCTCGAACAGTCCCTGCAATTTAAAGTTGTCGATTAATAATAAATGAATTATGTTCACTAAATAATATTTAGAAGAAAAAAGGTAGGGATGAAAAACTTACAAAAGTTCATCCTCTGTGTATGCAGTGTAGAGTTCACTAGTCTTCGTCCATTGCTTGAATCCTTTAAGGCTGCAATGAGCAGTGTATATTGCAGCCGCAGCCAACAACGACGGCTTGAACTTTAACATTTGGTATTCGACTAGAGAAAGCTCAATGATGAAGAAGGAAAGCAGTTCTAGCTGAAAAAAGAAGAAAAGTAAAATGAGAACTCCATCAAAAAGCTGTCAATATTCTTTTTGCTAAATTTCACTATAAAATCATGTAGGATTTAATGATAAATATCAACTCAATAATATACGGATAAGATCTAAGAACTTTGGCATTTACCATCAGTGGAAACACAGTCTGTCATGTAACATGAAAACTCTGTCAAAAAGATATCAACGTCCTTTTTGCTAAATTTCACTAAATACCATGAAGGATTTGATGATAAATATCAACTCAGTTAAATACAGATAACATCTACGAAATTTGGCATTTACCAACAGTAAAAACATAGTCCAAATGCCATGTACACAAGAGTATTGTTAACGTCCGATACTTTTTCCGCCAAATTTTACTAATATATCATGTATGATTTTTAGATATATATCAACTCAGTAAAATACAGATAAAACAAAGAACTTTGACGTAGTAACCTATTTATGTACATTAGCAAATTTTCCCTACATTATTCTTCTCTATCAGAACCCTAAACTAACTATGTTTTCACTTTGGTAACTCCCCAACCTAAAACTAGTATTAAAGCATTAATATGTTCGAGTTCCTAGAGAAAAACCTTTTAAAAAAAATATTTGTTCTGCTGCGTACAAAGTAAATAATAATACCATTTACATAAAAAGTTAAAGCACAAGTTCCTAGATATATACCTTCTTGTCGGAATCAGCTGCCTTCAAGAACCTCCTCATAAAAACATAAGGAGTTGGAACTGACATGTTAAACTTCAAAGCATTCACCATTAATTTCTCCTGGCAGCATAAAATTGTACACAAATGGCTCGTAAGTTAATCATGTTTTTAAAAAAATTGATACAATAAATGGGTAAAGAATGAAAACTCACCATCGTTAGAACTTCTTCTCTTGTGTAAGCTTGGTCAGATATCAATATAAGATCCTCAACTACTGGAACTGATACTTCCTCATACTTGCAAGCCAAAAACATAGCTGTTACCCCAACCAATTGAAGCTTCTTTCTAACAACAGTTTGCTTTGATAGAAATCGATCTATAATGTTGATAGTGAGATATAGTGTCTCATCCATAAGCTCAAATTTGTAATGAACCTGAAAGATAGTTTTTTTTATACAAATGTCTTTATAAATTGAACTAGTCAAATGTCTTTATAAATTGAACTAGTCCTTTTCAATGTATACAAATGTGGGGGGGGGGGGGGGGGGGGGGGTGGGGTGGGGGGGGCGGGTGGGAGGGGAACACTGTACCTCTATCAGCCAATCTATGAGAATAGCTCGCATCTTTTCATTTATGTCAAACTGGGTGGACATGTAATTAGGGTCGACACAAGCAGTGACCTGCATGAATTTAAATATAATATAGATAAAACTTAATTTAAAAAACATTGATTGGCTTTGAAGCTAAAACAATGGTTAGGTTATATTCCAAACCGAAATAGAGTGCTTCATCGATTTAAACAAACAAAATATGTTAACACGACTTATTAATAAGCCAACACAACCATCTTAACAAAACCAGTTCTGTAAGCACTAATAAACTTTCAAGTATCTTCTGCTTATGCTATTGACTTTTAAGTTTTTAAACTATTATTTACTTTGAACAAAACAATGCTGCAACACGGAGATCAAATCTTTATTCCAGGAATCGCAAACAAGTCACTTGAAAATGGATAAATTCCGGGTACAAAGAGTCGAAAAAACTAACTTTTCTGTTTAGATTAACTTTGGAGAAACTCATTTAAGACCTAGAAATCACTGCATCACAATTTATCATCTACAATATACAAATGACAGTCCTTTATATGGGAATTACAATCTAATCGGTATTTTAAATAATGAACAACACAAAAGAAAGAGTTGGTCTTTTTTCTCCATGCCTGAAGGCCTATGGATGAAAATGTCTTGGATCGAATTAAATGGAGATGGGACGGTAGTGGTACTTCGTAGTCAAATAAACGACAAGAAGCTTTTATTCCAAACTTTTGGGACGTCTGTGGAGCTCCATGTTATTTTGGTGAAAATACCAGACGTCTATGATATCCTTATTCAGATGTCTGGATTTCTTTCCGGATTCTCATGACAACAAATGCAGACGTCTGCCGATTCCTTCTGCACACGTCTGCCTTTCTAGGCCAAACGAAGATTCACTTGGTTAGGAAATTAGTTTCTTGTTTGTATGTTATATATATGATTGATTATTTTATATCTAGATCTGATACCTTTTGTTAATTTGTGAAAACCCATTGGTAATTGTGAAAGATCTAGGATTTGAGAGGGATTTGTATTCTCCATCGATTTGTACTCCTCCGATATTTGATTATTAATAAAGCTTCACCTTCGCCTATTAGTTAGTATTCATATTTCTATTTTTCCTGTGTTTTGATTTTCTCCTCGCTATCGATTGTGTATTTACTTTATGATTGTCTCATATCAAAGCTATTGTTGCGTTATTGTGGGATTTTTGGTGTTTAATTTTGCACGGTGGGTACAACTGCGTCCTCTTCCCTACTTTTATAGATCGTGATTTTGAAGTTTTAGTGTTCGTTAGTACTCAAGGTATTTTGATTTGATCCCACATTATATCTCCGACAATTATGAAATTCGATATCGAGAAGTTTGATGGAAATATGAGTTTTGGTTTTTGTGGTTGCCGTTTTGACTCAAAACAATTTGAAGAAGGCAATTCTAAGGAAGGATAAAAAGCCTTTCACTATGACGGAGGAAGCTTGGGGGAAAATAGATGAGAATGCCCCCACGGCTATCCATTTGTGTCAGACTAACAAAGTTCTACAGAAAGTTTTGGTGGAGAAGACGGCGGCTGATTTGTAGAATAAATTGGACGGGTTATATTTTAGGAAATCTTTCACGAAACCTGTTGAAACAGCGTCTCTATCCACTTCATTTGTCAGAGGGCTCTTCAATAAAATCTCACGTTGGTGAGTTTAATGCGATCATTACGGATCAAAGTAAAATCGATATTAAGATTGATGATGAAGATCATGCTCTTCTCATTGTATTCGTTATCACCCTCTTATATAAGTACTTCCGTGATACCATGGTTTATGGACGAAACACGAACTCAATCAAGGATGTCAAGGAGAATTTGATGAACAAAGAAAAGATCGATAAGAAGTTAACTTCCACCGAAACAGATGGTTCATTGTCTAGCTTATTTGTTCGAAGGCGAGCAGAGAAGAAAGATCCGGAAGCAAATTGGAAAAAGTCACGGTCAAAATCCAAGGCTCTACAATTATTGTAACAAAAAGGGGCACTTCAATGTCGATTGCTTTAAGTTACAGAATAAGCTAAAGTAGCAAGACAAATCAAAGGAGTCTTCGGCTGAAGCGAGTATAACGGAATGAGAAGGAGATCTTCTTGTGGTCCTTGACAACACACAGCGATCTAAGGATGAGTGGATCATAGATCCGGGTTGTTCTTACCACATGTATCCCAATAAGGATTTGTTCATCACGTACGAGTCCGTTGGTGTTGGAGTGGTTTTGATGGACAACAATAGCTCGTACTGAGATATTGGTAAAGAGACAATCCAAATCAAGATGTTCAATGGTGTTGTGAGGATATTGGCAGAAGTCATGCACATACCTGACTTGAAGAAGAATAGTGTCTCTTTAGGCACTCGACAACAAGACTTACAAATTTTCCACTGAAAGTGGAGTTTTGAGGTAACCAAAGGTGCTCTCGTTGTGGTGAAGAGCTTGAAGGTGCTCTCATCATAGATTTGCAAGGTTCGACGGCTTCCGGATTGGCGGCTATTTCATCATCCAAATCTATGATGGATAAAGAAACTACCAGATTATGGAACATGAGGCTCGGGCATATGAGTGAGAGATTTGGCCGAGTTTTTGAAGCAGGGTCTATTAGGTGAGAAGAATACGACGAAGCTGGAGTTTTGTGAACGTCTTTGGAAAACAAAAGCACGTTAGTTTCAGTTCGGCGGTGCACAATACGAAAGGTGATCTAGATTATATATATCCATTCGGATCTTTGGGAACCCCCTCCGGTTGCTGCTTACCTTTATTGATGATTTTTCGAGGAAGCTTTGGATTTACTTCCTGAAACACAAAAGTGAAATGTTTACTATTCAAGCAATGGAAGACGTTACTTGAGAGAGCAGATATGGAAGCAGATCAAGAAATTGAGGACGAACAACGGGTTAGAGTTTTGCGGTGGAGATTTCAACAATTTCTGCAAAAACGAAGATATAGTTCGGTATCATACCGTTGTCTATACACCACAACAGAATGGAGTTGCGGAGCGGATGGACTGGACTCTTTTGGAGAAAACGCGGTGCATGTTGTCCAATGCAGGGCTCGGAAAGGAGTTTTGGGCAGAAACAGTAAATACGACATGCTATATTGTGAATTGGCCACTTCATACATCGCTACGTTGTAAGACACTGGAGCATGTATGGTCAGGAAAACACGCCGATTATTCGACACTTAAGGTGTTTGGTTGTCCTACTTATGCACATTGCCGTGAAGGAAAATTAGATTCTCGAGCAAAGAAATATATAGTTCTCGGTTATGATACCGGGGTTAAGGGCTATAGGTTGTGGTGTTCGGATCCAAATTCACCTAAATTTAGCAGAGATGTGACTTTTGATGAATCTGCTCTGTTGAAGCCGAACAATAATGAATCTCCAGTTGAAGACGATTCGAAGAAAGATGAGCCAAGAGCTCGGGTTCGCAGGAGATCTCTCATTCACCATCGTCTGAAGAAGTTCAAGAGAAGCAGTCCCATGATGACCTAGTGGCGTATGTGATGTCTGTTGCAGAGACAGTTAATAGCAGCGAGCCGATAAGGTATAAAGAAGTCATTTCATCCGCTATGAATGAAAAGATTGTGTCTCTTCATAAGATGGTTGGAAGCCCATGAAGCCTGAAGGAGGAAAGAAGAGTCGGCTGCAAGTGGGTTTTCAAGAAAAAAGAAGGTAACCAAGAGACAGTTGATACGAAATACAAGGCGCGGTTGGTAGCTAAAGGCTATTCGCAGGTGTGGAATCAACTTCATTGAGCTATTTTCATCGCTTGTAGCTAAAGGCTATTGGTAGCTAAAGTCTATACGTGTCTTGCTCAGTTTGGAAGCTATGTGAAAACCGCTTGAAGTGAAAACTGCATTCTTGCACGGTGATTTGGTAGAGAAAATCTATATACAATAGCCCGAAGGTTTCGAAATCGAAGTTAAAGAAGACCACGTTTGCTTGTTAAAGAAGTCTCTTTATGGTTTGAAACAATCACCTAGATAGTGGTATAAGAAGTTCGACTCCTTTATGAAAGAAATAGGGTTTACGAGAAGTACGAGCGACAGTTGTGTATATTCGAAGAAGCTCGCCGATAGTTCTGTCATATATTTGCTACTCTGTATTAATAATATGTTGATAACGGTAAGATATATAGTTGATATTATGAATTTAAAGAAACAGTTGAAAGGTAAGTTTAAAACCAAGGATTTGGGAGCGGCCAAGAAAATACTTGGTATAGAGATCAGGCGGATTGCAAAGGAGGAAAGCTATACTTGTCTCAACAACGATACGTTGAGAAAGTTTTTAAGTAATTCAGCATGGCAGACGCTAAATATGTAAGTACTATGTCGGCTAAACTTTCAGCTCATTCATATGCGAATGCCGTGGATAGCGTTATATATGTTATGGTTTGTACACAACCTGACATTCACATGCTGTTAGTGTTGTTAATCGCTATATGGCTTCACCTGGTAAGGGCCATTGACAGGCAGTGAAATGGATATTACAATAACGAAAACAGGTCAGAGACGGACTGGTGTCGAACGTCTTGCCTGAATTTGGGGACAGATGTATAGGATCAATCCATCCACCTCTCCAAAAACACTAGGTTGATTTATAGTGCCGTATATCGGAGGTTTGGAAGGATGCGACCGATACAACTGACTTCAGATTCCCTCAGAATGAGAGGTTTATTGATTGTGGGGATGTATTTTTCCTACACGCGCAAGCTTCTGTAGTTAATTATGTTGTCGCGTATGACAACAACTTTCTGCACTCCAGGTGTTTTGCTTCGTGTGTCATGTCTTTTTGGTTTTTATTTTATTTGGGTTGCCTTTAGATTGTCTACGGAGACTAATTTATGTCGTCACCCGTAGGGCGCGAATTTGGGTACTTGACGGGATCCACGTGTTAGTTATATGTATGCCCTAGAGGCCATTACTGTACATTGGATGTATATTGTAGTGGATGCTAGGACATATATAGGGAGGACTTTCTTGCTCGACATGATAGTATGCTATCTGGTTGATCTTTACCTTAACGTGTACACTGATTGTCTCTCTATTACATGTTGGTAAAGCCCTTAGGATGTGTACTTAACTACCTGGACTATGATGCGGATCATACTAGTGGGGACATGGTAGTCCATAAGTACATCCTTTAAAGTCCCTAGTCGTGGGTATATCGAGACGGGGCATCGATATACTAGAGTAGACTGGCGTGTACCTTCTCGACCCATACAGATGGGCGATGGATGATCTCATATCCATTGGTGTTTGACATCAGAGATGATATACGGGTGCTCAGTAGAGACTAGGTACACTGGACGGACTCGCCGAGAACTCCCAGATGGTATTATGCCTCACGTCAGATGGCAGTTCTCTGGTGACACTGGTACAGAATAGTCTGTTGACCCGAGATCGTCATAGAGTCTTGTGTGGTTCCCACTGTGCTTTGATTTCCATCTTACCACGTCCAAGAGGGCGTGCAAAACGGTGGTTTTTGGGTACAGTCCCGAGTCACATGGAGGCAATGAGCAATAGGAGGGGATTCGTCTCTCCCGGTATAGGGAGTTGATGTTGCGCTGTGTTCGATTGGCTATAACAGGAAATCCCTGGCCAGGGTTGCTGAGATTTACTGGTAAGTATTACCAGTAGTTTCTCGAATTGTTATAGACCTCATATCGACACGACTTATCGAGCTATTGGGGTCTGACGTTTACCACCCCTAGGCGAGATATGCGACATATCAGACGATCAGACCGGACTGTACGGTAGTGTTACTGGTTGGATTCACAGGAGTGTGAGCGGGCTTGCTCGTCGATCTTCTGATCGCTCAATACCCGGGTGGCCGTTACGTTTAGCAGACCGCTTGCGGCTTGTGGGTGTTTGATATGATCATTATCTGCTGCCGGCGTATTGACGAGTCTTTAGAGTCCTACACAGAGGTTTCCTGGCTCAAGCGAAACGAAATAGGAGAGCATATGAGATATGTGCGGGACCGAGAATAATGCGTGTATGTGATACCGTATTCTATTCTCGCGATGATTGTATCGAATGGTTGTATGCGATATAACCTAGGTATCGAATCAAGTATTGATTCGATAAGCCGATACATTGAATACTAGTCGGTTGTGTGCGACATGACCGGACCATTGAATCAAGTGTTGATTTAATGATTTAATGCATAATTATATATTTGATATATTACTTTGCACTAACTAGTATTGGTTCACTTTAAACGGATTTTCTCACTTGGTTTGTGCACATTGTATATGTGATATACTTTTGTACACTTGATTGTATCATGTTTGATGATACATGTTTAACTATAGTTAAGTGTAATGAATTAAGCCATGGTTAAACTAATGATTAGGGTTTTCTTTTCTTACTTATTTATTTATTTATTTTGAATAGATGAGAAAAGAATGGTTGCTAATTTTGGAGTTTAGTTGAAGCTTCATGAAGCTTTGACTTTGTAACCATTCTTGTCTTCATCTTTAACCCTAACCATTAATCTAACCTTAGTTAATTCTCTACACTTGACCATGGTTGATGATGATAAGTATTCTTTTATTTTCTATTTTCTAAATAACTTATCATAACAATTTCTATCTTCTTCTTCCTTTCTTCACTTGAAGAAAGCAAGCTCCATCAATGGTGATTGATGGATATGAGTGAGAAATCCAAAACTAAAGTCTACCCACTTCCTATTTCTTCATCCTCTACCTCTTGCCAAGTAGTAGAGTGTGTTTCCTTCACAAGTTTTCATGGCTTGGTGAAGGTGGAGCTTGATCTAGCGATGCCTCGACGTAGATCATCTTCGGCACGAAGCCGACGACCTTGCCCGCTCGTTCTCCGATGAGGCCGACGCTTGAGCCCGGATTTGATTTGGACAGCGGAGAGGACCTCATCTCGGAGCCGTGGAGGTGGAGAACCGGATCTACAAAGGTTGTATTTCCGTATTCTTGTAGTTTAGTGTTAACTAGTTTCTTTTTCGCCTAGATTTCTAGCAAACGATCCGTAGTCGGGTTTCTCGGCACCGTTAAAATTAGAAATTGGCATGGTTGATACCTTGTGAGACCTCCTTGGGGTGCCTAGGAACCCTACAGTGGTATCAGAGCCTAGCTAGAGCCTTAGGCGAAGTCTAGACGGAATTTGAAACCCGAACGAACTCGAAACCCGATCACAAACATGCTCTCTGGACTTTATCTAAATTCTGGAGTTTTTCGATATTAAAAATATTCAGAAACTTCAGCAGGAATATTTAAGAGTTACTGTTAAATTCGATCCTCTAACTCCTTCAAGCTGCCGCGGATCCGCGGCACGAGCATGGCTCGTGCGGCGGTTCCGCGGCCGTACGCCCTCTTTATTCAATGAAGTTTACACAGTAACTCCTAATTTCCAGTGTTGGTTTTCCTGGGAATTTTTAATATTTTTTCAAGAGTTGAATTTTCTGGATTGTTTTCGGGATTCGAATGTTCGGTCGGATTATCAAATTTTGTCTGTGTGGCTTTCCGGATAATTTTAGAATATGTTAAAAAGTTCGACCGGATATAAATACCCACTTTTTCCCCTGCCAGGAAATTTCCAAGTGTTGGATTTTTCCGTAGTTTAACGACGTTCTAAGTAGTGCAAGTAACGCGATGGACCCTCTAGAAGACAACAAACCTTAACTCGATTATGTGACCGTCTTGAACTGCCCTTTGAACCTTCGGGTTTGGGGCAGTACGGCGTGCCACATATGAGGCGTTGGCTTGACCCTTCTACGGCTGGACCGTTGGTACTGAGGCACGAACTGAATGTTGTTAGACTTATTTCATGTGTTGATCTATATCGGGAAAACTTGGGTGTTCGATTGTTCGATCGGAAAGTTTAACATTTTCTATTTATCCGGAATGGGATACAATAATTGGAATTCACAATAAGTTATGTGTTAACTGAATGAATGTTATAAACATAGCACTTTAGTCTCACTTGATCGGTTGCCACGGAATTTTGATGTGATCAAAAGTCCGTCGCAATCACGTAGCGTACGCGGATACTCGCCGGGTAAACTTAATAGACAGCCTCACTCCATAGCCCCGACCAAGTGACTGTAGGAGAACCCCGTCGCCGAAAGTATCCGTTCGGGTGCTCGCGGCAGCGGTGTTCCGCCTTGGTGCACTTCGTCGACGGTATCGGGGGTGCGGCCGCCTACTAAAGTTTGCGACGAGTATTCGATCAGACTGTCGGGAATCTTGTTGAATTGCCCGACTCGATATTGAAAAGTGTTTTCGATAATGAGACTGAAATGCGGGGTTTATAATTGTTAGGCATGCGATGTCTAAGTAATTCATTTGGTCAGGCATGCGATGTCTATGGAGATTGCGGATTCCAACTGTTGTAGTTTTACACTTTATTTTCTGTGACCGTAAGTGTAATATGTGATATCGCCGGTTTCGTTGCTATATGTCAACGACAATTGGGATGGACATATTTACTTACGTTGATGACATGTGATGTTATGTGTTGCTGGATATGTTATATTGGATCGTCGTGTTTGAATAGCCGGGTTTTTTTTATGTGAGATGAGTGTTTTTCATTTTCATTCATGTAAAAACTTGTATATAATATTCTTTTATTGGGGCACTTCCAGGTTGCGGAAGCTGTCACCCTTTGTATATTATTTACTTTTCCGCACTAGGATAGACCCAAGGAGGAGGGCACAAATAACCGGGTTCTGGAGTCCAGTGGGAGACCAACTCGAGAAGTCGAGTCCGGGTCTCCTAACTCTAGAATTGGTAGGGTTACTTGCCGCTCTCGTAGGGGTCTAGGGGTGTGGGTTTGGCTATTCATCACGACCGTGGAATCCGTGTTTTATACTGGCTCGTATTGAAAACACGGACGTCCTAGTATATCCAATATTTCATATGATTCTTCTGCTGCCATATCTGTGATGTGATCATATGATGTTCTGTGATAGATACAGTATATAGTATATATGATATATTATATAGGCGTTACTTATGTTTTACACCCGCGCTAGCCCTGCCCCGCTCTGCCGTTAGTTACCTAACCTAACGCTGCACGAGGGGACATCGAGGCGAATGCGGATGGCATAAGTGTACGTCGTATTTATCTGTGATGTTTAGGTACTTATATGATGGGACTTCATTAATGTGATTAATGAAAGTAAAAGAAACCTAAGATGTTGTAGAATCGAATTTCAAAATTAAAACAGGTAGCTACAGTTCTTGCTTTGCACAGCGGTATATGTGATATATCCTGCACCTTATTCGATGAGGAAAGGACCGAGATCCCTTCACCGGGAGTGACTCCTTTAGCAATAACCGGCAGATGCTACACACTCGGTTTGTCTTTTGATTGCTTTTAAGAGTTCTGCTTTGCACAGTGATATATATGATATATCCAGCACCTCATTCGACGAGAAAAGGACCGACGATCCCTTCACCGGGAGTGACTCCTTTAGCAAAACTAGAAAAGCCTCAAAAACACTCCATTTCAAAATTCATTCGATCCTACAACGATATCAAGTTCATTACGCAATAGGTTTTCAGAAAAACCTGTCGTAGCCCTCCGTCATTTCAGATACGTACTAGTTAGTATTCGTGCTGCGATTGTTTGGCCTCCGTCAAGGCGTAGTGTACGGTAGCTAACTAGTGCTTATCTGCTAGCATATGATGCGATTGGATTAGGGTATTCGTACGGCGTTATTTGGCCTCCGTCAAGGGTCGTGCGGGTGGGTTTAATTCAATCAGGAAATGACGGGTTGAACTTGACTAGCGGACTATGGGTTGTTTGGCCTCCGTCAAGGTCATAGGACGCTAGGGGCAAAATATTATCGGGAATTTAAAGTGTTGAAATTTGCAATGAGATTGCATACCTTCTATGAGATAGTTGGATCCCGATACCCGCTGCGAGTAAGAGTTACTCCTGGGAGAGTTTTATACATTACAATTAGCCGATCAAGTAGGTGTCTAGAAAGGTGTCAACGGGGTTACGCCTCTGGGAAAACGAGGCTTACATTAATTAGGTTCGTGCAAAAGCACGGGGAACCTCCATCAAAGTACCGACACTAGCCTGGCTGAAAGATTGGCGATTTTGTAGTGTGTAATTAATCCCGGCTAGTCTTTCCTTTTAGGGTTTGAAGGAAGATTTGATAAAAAGCAGTGGAAGCCATCCTGATTAGATAAAATAATAACCAATCTATACTTGCAAGAGCGCACGCTGAGTGTTTTCTTCTCTCTCTCCTGGTAGCGACCATGTCACGCCTTAATCAAGATAATAATACGGATTATTGACCGAACCCGCTTGTTATACTGAGCTGGGGAACGTTGGTCCCGCTCCAACTTATAATTGTTATAAGATAGAGCAGGAAATTGGGGATTACCAGAATTCCCGTGCCGCCCAAACGAAGAGAGTGCATGTTGATGCATCATCTTCGGGTGTGTTCATTACAGAGAACTGTTTCTCAGTATCCTCTATGTCCTGGGTATGTGATACCAGATCAGGATCCCAGATATGTAATCTGTTACATAGGGCTAAAGAAAGGTAGAGAACTGAGAACGGGTGATAAGTTTCATGAGGCAGAAAACGGGGCAAGTGTTGCAGCCAAGTCTGTTGGTCACTGTCACCATGTATTACCAATACATTGATTCTGAACGAATGTTATTAGATACCGAACCTGATATACAAAATCATATCACTCTCTTTATTAGTAAAGAAATGATAAAATTTTGTATTGTTGGATAATGTTTTGAACATTTCCTATATCAAAGGTTGATCGGTTCAGGCACGTTATCTAAAAGCATTAATGTTCTAAATCAAACTACAGTTCTTAGTATACGGATCACACACAAGAAGAAGAGTTCAGAAATGAACGAATCCTTCTTGAGGTATTGTAGACTAGGTCATATCAATGCGACCCGACTAGCTAAGTTCCACATAAATGCATATTTAAAACAGTTTGAATTTACATCTTGTGAAACTTGCCAGTCATGTCACAAAGATAAGATGACCACAGCTCCGTTTACTGGAAACAGAGAAAGAGTTAGTGAACTCTTGGGATGATACATGTTGATGTATGTAGGTCCCCAGTCTATAAATGCCAGGACTGGTTCTTTATACTTCATTATATTCTCTGATAATCTCTCAAGATTCAGACATATGTTTCTGATGAAACACAAGTCCGAACCTTTTGAGATATTCACAGAATATAAGTTAGAAGTAGAGAACCAAAAATACGGGTATAAGTATTATGTCCTTTGATGAGATCAAGGAGGAGAATACTTGAGCACGGAATTCCTGGACTATTCTAAAGGAGAATGAGATTCTCTCTCAGAATTACTCCTCCGTATACACCATAGCACGATGGTATATCGGGGTGGAGCAATTACACCCTATGTGATAAGGTGTGCTCTATGATGAGTAATACTGAGTTACATGTTTCCTTTTGGGAGTTATGCGCGCTTGAGAAGCTGCATACCTATTGAATAGGTTCGAATCAAATCAGTTACCTACCACTTCATATGCGATATGGAAAGGGAAGAGCCCATGTCTTAAGCTAGTTAAGATTTGGGGTTGTCCGAGCTATGTCTAAAAGCATAATCCGGACAAGCTCGAGGCAAGGTCTGTTATGTAGAACTGGAAATGTTCCAGCTATACAAACTGCAGCTGATGATTTGAAAGAACCAAAGGATTCAGTAGATTCCAACGAACCTCAGCCTCTCCGCCGATCTAGTAGGGTTCCTCACCCACCTGAGAGATACTTCGGTTTCTCTATGACAGTGGGAGCGAGGATTGCATCATGAGATGATGACCCAACTAGTTTCGAGCTGGCCATCAGGAGTAAGACTCTGTAAGAATGGCTGGATGCTTAGTGATCTGAGATGGAATCCATATACACCAACAAAGTATGGACTTTGGTTGCTATATCTGAAGGGTTATGTAACACCCGAGCCCAATAGTACTATGTATATTACTAGTTGAGGGTTGTGGTTTTTCTTATTTCCAATTTTCCTGATTTTCTGGTGTTTATTGCTAAATTTTACCCGGTTAAGTCATTTTGGCACATAACAAATTTTAACTCCGAAAATGAAATTTAAGATGTCCATGTTGGCCTACTCGTCGCCACTAGTCGTGTGGTAGCGTCCGCGTGTCGAGATTCCGTTCCGTTTGGCTAAACGGGCAAGTTTGGGCGACTACGCGCTCGTGCAAGTGTCCGACTTGGGGGCATGCATTTTAATCATTAAACACCTCTTTTCAAAATTTGGAACCCGCTTAAAATCCTATATTTTGAATTTGGAACATTTGGGCGCAAACCGGGCGCGATTTGGAAATGTTTCATTTCGCGCCAAAAAGGGCCCGTTTCAATTTAATATCTAAATATATATATATTATTCAAATCTAATTTCCTTAACTAATTCCCCTCACAGATCCTACGCAATTCATTCTCAAATCTTTTTCTAAAATTCGTGATCAGCCAATCACGAGCTCTTACTTGAGCTCGTGGGCCCCGCTCCTGTTTCCTCATCTCTCTCTCTCTTCTCTCAAATCTCTCTCTCTTCTCTCAAATCTCTCTCTCTCTTCCTCTTTATATATCCACGCCATGCATCAGCCGCCTCACCATTTCCCTTCCTCGCGAGAAAACCCGACGCAAACCCTAACCCTAGCCCTCGCGATCCCGTCGCCGACTACTCGAGACCTCGCCGTCGCCGCCCTCACCACCACGACCTCCACCGCACCCACCTACATTCCTCCTCCCGTTCTCCCGCTCCTTCCCGCGCCTGCAACCCATCTCCCCGACGCCTCCATCCCCTCGCAACCTCACCGTCGACGTCGCCCATCGTCGTCGACGACCCCACGACTCCCTTTCACCCTACTCGACCCGACCTCGTCGTCGTTTCCCTCCTCCCCTCACCGGAAAAGCAAACCCGACCCTTCACCCAACGCCTGCACCTTCCCTGTTCGCCGGAAAAACGCGCCGGCGACCCCGTCGACACCACCTCCGACCACCTCCCTCTCTCCCACGACCACCAGAGCCGACCACACTCTTCCCCACTCGCCGCAGCCCCCTTTTCCAGCGACCCCGAGCCCTTTCAGCCGTCCAGCACCCTCGCCGCACCTCCTGTTCACCGCCGGTGGGTCCATCGCCGTCGGCCTCATCACAGTTACCCCTGTTCCTCCTCTGTAAGCATTCATTTACTTCCTTTGGTGCAAACCCCGCTGATCTTGCATATTTATCGTATTGCTAACTTCGCTCTTTTGTCGTTGCCGGAATCCGACCGTGCCGTCTGACGAACCCGACGCTCCAGCGAAGTCCCCTGGTCCGTGTGATCCCGCTGATCTCTGTTGGGACTCGATCCGTGGCCCGTGTTTCCGTATCACAGTTTCTGCCGACATCGCATCCGTGTTTCGGTTTGCGGAACCGCCGAGGCAAGTATCTGAATACTTGCTTAACATGCTACAACTTAACCAACATATTATAACCACACAACTAATATAATATCGATACCTGTTATAACTTAGAATTGCTAGCCACGATTATTCGTAACTTTAAATCAATGGAAACAGTGCTCGCTTTAACCGGTCTGCTATTAATTCATACTTAACTAATCAAACCAAGTAGATCATCCCCACTTCATTGGTTAAAATCAATCCTGAGACAATTATTATGCTTAGTTCAAATTCATATAACTCCATTATGTATACTATCGATATTGTTTCATCTTGTGGCTCTTGCACCTCAAAGGTGCGTGAACCGGATTAATATGAAAATACAAACATCACTGTGTTCACATAGAATAATATTTGCTATTTACTGTTTCCTACCACTGTTCATTACTTGTTACTATACCTGTTATCATTATATACCTGATTGCATTACATATTGACCGATCTTGATATACCTGACTCATGTACTGATACACCGGACATGACACCCTGTGCATATCGACTCTACCTGTTGAAAGTAACCTGACCTGTTACCTGATCTCAGGCCTAATGCCGACAAACCTAACCATTCCTGCTGTCGATCCAGACAGACCTACCTTTACTGACTTGTGTTGGCATTAGTCCTTGACCACTGAACACCTGACCTGACATACATAGCTTGGGGGTATGGGGAAATCAAAGGTGAAACCGACTTGTAACTCAACAGTTCGACACATTGTTCTGATCAGTCTTACGGGCTTGGCCAGCTCCGGAGTGTTGATGCTGACATCACTCATCTATCCTACTACCTTTTACTGCTTAGCGGCACGTCTCGGATTCAGCCCCGAGAATCATGACCGTGGTCCCGGGCACGCACGGGATACTATTGAGTTACATCGACGATTCATCAATTGGTTTCAAAGACTGTAGAGTAGAAAACCTGATAGGGCAGTTTAGTCACCTTTGCACTTTACCCTGCTTGTTACTTCTTATTACTGTTTATTCATAATCATGCTTGCATTGTTTATTACCATGTTATGCTATATACTTGATATCATGACGCGCTGACGTCTGGGTTTTGCATGGTCCAGATTCCGTGCCCTTGACGTCGACCGAGCAGGAGTACTTCAGCCAGCAGGCTGAACTGTGAGTTCTTGAGAGTTTAGTTTATTTATGTCATTTCATTTCCAGATGTGAGCCCGCATTATGGGACGTACTGTTTATTCATTGTATTGGATCATTAGCTTCCGCACTTATTGTTTATTGATTCTTGTTATATTGGATCTGGACATGTATTAGTTTAGTTTATTTTACTGTTCTTGATATCTTTACAACCGTAATGTGACTGTGGATGGATACTTCCTACCCACAGGTAGCATGGTTGGCTATGTCACGTGCCCAAATCTTGCGTACTCTGGGAAGCGGGGCGTGACATGGTTTTATGGTATCAGAGCCATAGGTTAATTGGGTTGATTCTTGTAGTTGGGTATTGCACCCGATACACGAATTATAATACCCGTAATTAGGAAACATGTCCTGCCACCTTGACCGTTTTACCGTTCTTGAATCATTCTTCCAGATCATGTCGACATGCAGACTTACTTTGCACTGTTAACTCGAAAACCTAAATTCTTGTTATCTCTAGGACTTAGGCGACTTGGGTGGAGTTAAGTAATTGCGGCTATGATACCGCGGCATAGCTACAATGCAGTACTCTATTTAAGTATCTTGGAGTTCTAGCCTTGATTTATATATTGAATCTATCATCATGCTAATGTTGTTTGTTTTGATTTCAGGACCATGGCAGATAAGAATTTCAAGACGTATCATAGGCGTGTGGACGAAGCCGCCATGTTAGGAGTGATACGTGGGATGTTGGAAAATCAGAAGAGGCAAACTGAGCTGATCCAGCAGCAAGCCGATTCATTTCAGGAGGGTTTGCAGGCTATGCAGCAGTCTGTAAACACCGCTGTAGCGAAGCCAGTCGACCGAGTAGGGACCGTGGCAGATTTCAGACGGTTGGGTCCTATTACTTTTACTGGCTTGGAGGAGCCGTTGCCCGCCGAGCAGTGGCTTGTGGACACAGAGAATTTATTGATTGCGGCACAGATCCCAGAAGACAAGAGAGTTGATGTGGTGCGCATTCAGTTGGTGGATTACGCCCGAGAGTGGTGGCTTGTGGAGGAGACCCGCCTGTCTAAGCCAATCAGTTGGGCGGATTTCTCCAAAAGTTTCTTGGAAAAGTTCTTCCCGCGAACTGCACGGGAGGAAATGGAGGAGAGATTTATTGGGCTGAAACAAAATGGAGCAGCTGTGGATGTGCATGCAGCGGAGTGGACGAGACTTAGCCGTTTCGCTGGACCCTTAGTCGCCAAGGAGGCAGACAGGGCACGAAGGTTCTTGCGCAGTTTGGATGTGGACATCCAGAGGCAGATTGTCTCCCTGGGTTTGACCACTTTCTCGCAGGTTCTTACGGCAGCCAGAGAGCAACAGAGTCTATCAGGATCGAAAGGGAACCTTCACCAGACAGCAGTTGCGGCCAGGAAGCCTGCACTTGTACCTAACCGAGATCATGGGCGCAGAGGTATTCCAGTGGACCGTCGAGGTGTAGCGCCAATGAAGAAGCCTGTGATCGTTGATCGAAGGAAGAGCGTGATTTGTGATTACTGCCGATTACCTGGGCACGTGCAGAAGGACTGTCGAAGGAGACTAGGACTTTGTCTGGTTTGTGGGGCAGCCGATCACGCAGTTGGTACTTGTCCGTCGAAGCTTCGCACGAGAGATGATATACGGAAGCCTCCGCAGAGACCGTTCCAAGGGCAGAAGCAGCTGACACAAGAACCTAACCAGGGCCGAGCTTTCACTTTGACAGCTGAGGAAGCCAAGGCATCAGGAGAAGTGGTTTCAGGTATTGTACTCGTTCGTGGTTTTCCCGCTTTGGCATTATTTGATTCCGGAGCATCCCACTGTTTTATGTCATCAAAGTTTATAACTACACATTCGATCACCTGCACGACCCTGTCTAGTTTTTGGGACATACACACTGGAAATGGGAAAATCATAGCTAGTAAGGAGTGTAGAGATTGTACTGTTGTTGTTTGTGGACGGGAGCTTTTTGCGGATTTCTTGGTGATTGATACGGGCAGTTATGATGTAGTCTTGGGAATGGATTTTCTTGGCACTTTCCACGCACACATTGATTGTAGGGCAAGGAAAGTAATTTTCCAGATTCCCGGACACCCTGAGTTTACTTTCATCGGAGGAAGCAGTTCTGTCGGGCCAGTCGAGTTTAGGGCTAGGCCGACGAACAATGTTCTTGCGGCTATGGTTGTGGATAGTAATGAAGAGCCGGCAGTTGTTCGCGACTTTATGGATGTGTTTGAAGATATTTCAGGCCTACCGCCGAAGCGAGATGTGGAGTTTGCGATCGACCTTATTCCTGGTGCAGCGCCAGTATCAAAATCTTATTATCCGATGGCACCGGTGGAATTGGAAGAAGTTAAGAAACAGGTGGGTGAATTACTCGAGAAAGGATGGATTCGAAGCAGCAACTCACCTTGGGGAGCTCCAGTTCTTTTAGTAAAGAAGAAAGATGGCACTAGAAGAATGTGCATCGATTATCGAGAATTAAACCGGGTGACTATTAAGAACAAGTACCCGATCCCTCGCATTGGAGAACTTTTTGAGCAGCTTAGTGGCGCGAGGGTATTCTCGAAACTGGACTTGCGATCAGGATATCATCAGGTCCGAGTGAAGGCAGAAGACATTTGCAAGACGGCGTTTCGGACTCGGTATGGGCATTTCGAGTATTTAGTGATGCCCTTCGGAGTGACTAATGCGCCGGCAATATTTATGGACTTGATGAACAGGATCTTTTCACCGTTCTTGGACCAGTTTATTGTGGTATTCATTGACGATATTCTGGTGTACTCGAAGAGTCCGGAGGAGCATGCTGAGCACTTAAGGATCGCACTGCAAACGCTGAGACAGGAGAAATTATTCGCGAAGATGAGTAAGTGCGAATTCTGGTTGGAAGAAGTGAAGTTTCTAGGGCATGTCGTGTCGGGCGATGGAATCGCCGTTGATCCCGAGAAGATTGCAGCAGTTCGAGATTGGCCTGTTCCGAAGAATGTTGCAGAGATAAGAAGTTTTCTTGGACTTGCCGGTTACTACAGAAGATTTGTGGAGAACTTCGCTCGTCTAGCTGAGCCGTTAACCAAGCTTACGCGTAAGGAGGTACCGTTTGTTTGGACAGATGGATGTGCATTGGCCTTCGAGACGTTGAAGCAAAAGTTGATAACCGCCCCGATCCTGACCGTACCGGATAATTCAGGAGGACTGGTGATTCACAGCGACGCATCTGGAAAGGGATTGGGATGTGTTTTGATGCAGAATGGGAAAGTGGTCGCTTACGCATCGAGACAGCTGAAGACTCATGAGCAGAACTATCCGACTCACGACTTGGAGCTTGCAGCCGTGATCTTCGCCCTGAAGATTTGGAGACACTACCTTCTGGGCGAGAGAGTTGAAGTCTTTACGGATCATAAGAGTTTGAAATATGTGTTCACTCAGAAGGAGTTGAACATGAGGCAACGCAGATGGTTGGAGCTGATGGCCGACTACGACCTTGATCTTAAGTACCACCCGGGAAAAGTTAACGTCGTGCCAGATGCGCTAAGTCGGTTACCGGCAATTCAGTTATTGACGGCACAGAGAGAGATCATTGAGGAGTTTCGGAGATTTGACTTGGAGGTTGTGCTACCACGTGCTACAGGACAGTTGATGCAGTTGCAAGTACAATCGTCCTTAGTTGAAAAGATTAAAGTGGCGCAATCGCAGGATCCTAGACTGCAAAAGTTTCGAGAGCAGGTTGGAGCCGGACTACGAACCGATCTACTGATCCATGAAGATGGTTCGTTGAGATATGGTAGCCGTGTGTGTGTGCCAAAAGGAGATGTGCGTGAAGAGCTTATGAAAGAGGCACACAGTTCAGCTTACTCTATACATCCAGGAGGGACAAAGATGTACCGAGATATTCGACAGCACTTCTGGTGGGAAGGTATGAAACGGGAAATTGCTCGCTTCGTGGCTAAGTGCTTGGTGTGTCAGCAAGTCAAGGCTGAACACCAAAGGGTTGCTGGTTTGTTGCAACCACTTCCGATTCCTCAATGGAAGTGGGAACATATAACCATGGATTTCGTGACGGCTCTACCGCGGAGTCCAAAGGGTAACAATGCTGTATGGGTGATTGTCGATCGTTTGACCAAGGCAGCTCACTTTATTCCTTTTCGGGTTGGTCAATCGACAGAGACTTTGGCAGAGCGATATATACAGGAGATTGTCAGATTGCATGGAGTACCGGTAAGCATCGTGTCCGATCGGGACACTCGGTTCTTGTCGCACTTTTGGAGGAGTTTACAAGAAAGTTTGGGGACTCGATTGAAATTCAGCACAGCTTATCATCCCCAGACTGATGGACAATCAGAGAACGATCCAGACCCTTGAAGATATGTTGAGGGCTTGCATGTTAGACTTCAAAGGTTCTTGGGAGGATCATCTACACCTGGTGGAGTTTTCGTACAACAACAGCTTCCAAGCAACTATTCAGATGGCCCCGTTTGAAGCACTGTATGGTCGTAAGTGCCGTTCACCGGTTTGTTGGGATGATGTTGGTGAACGAAGGTTACTAGGACCAGATTTGGTGGTGCAGACAGTCGAGAAGGTGAATACAATCAGAAAGCATATGAAGGCAGCTCAAGACAGACAGAAGAGTTGGGCCGACACGTCAAGAAGACCTCTAGAGTTCGCCGTGGGCGATTTGGTATTCCTGAAGATATCACCGACTAGAGGGGTGATTCGCTTTGGAAGTCGGGGAAAGCTTAGTCCCCGATTCGTTGGACCCTTCGAGATATTGGAGCGTGTCGGAGAGGTATCGTACCGGTTGGCGTTACCATCGTCATTAGCAGGAGTTCATGATGTATTTCATGTGTCTCAACTACGGAGGTATGTTCGTGATGAGACCCAAGTTTTGGATCACTCGGAGTTGACCGTTCGGGAAGACCTGACTTTTGAGGAGCGACCAGTCGAGATCACGGATCGAAGAGAAAAGGTTCTTAAGAACAAGGTTATCCCTCTTGTGCTAGTTTCTTGGGGTAACCGATCGCATGGAGAATCTACTTGGGAGCGAGAAGACGAGATCCGGCAGAAATTCCCTTATCTTTTCCAGTAGTTAGTTATCTTGTATCCTTGGAATTTCGAGGACGAAATTCTTTTGTAGTTGGGTATGATGTAACACCCGAGCCCAATAGTACTATGTATATTACTAGTTGAGGGTTGTGGTTTTTCTTATTTCCAATTTTCCTGATTTTCTGGTGTTTATTGCTAAATTTTACCCGGTTAAGTCATTTTGGCACATAACAAATTTTAACTCCGAAAATGAAATTTAAGATGTCCATGTTGGCCTACTCGTCGCCACTAGTCGTGTGGTAGCGTCCGCGTGTCGAGATTCCGTTCCGTTTGGCTAAACGGGCAAGTTTGGACGACTACGCGCTCGTGCAAGTGTCCGACTTGGGGGCATGCATTTTAATCATTAAACACCTCTTTTCAAAATTTGGAACCCGCTTAAAATCCTATATTTTGAATTTGGAACATTTGGGCGCAAACCGGGCGCGATTTGGAAATGTTTCATTTCGCGCCAAAAAGGGCCCGTTTCAATTTAATATCTAAATATATATATATTATTCAAATCTAATTTCCTTAACTAATTCCCCTCACAGATCCTACGCAATTCATTCTCAAATCTTTTTCTAAAATTCGTGATCAGCCAATCACGAGCTCTTACTTGAGCTCGTGGGCCCCGCTCCTGTTTCCTCATCTCTCTCTCTCTCTTCTCTCAAATCTCTCTCTCTTCTCTCAAATCTCTCTCTCTCTTCCTCTTTATATATCCACGCCATGCATCAGCCGCCTCACCATTTCCCTTCCTCGCGAGAAAACCCGACGCAAACCCTAACCCTAGCCCTCGCGATCCCGTCGCCGACTACTCGAGACCTCGCCGTCGCCGCCCTCACCACCACGACCTCCACCGCACCCACCTACATTCCTCCTCCCGTTCTCCCGCTCCTTCCCGCGCCTGCAACCCATCTCCCCGACGCCTCCATCCCCTCGCAACCTCACCGTCGACGTCGCCCATCGTCGTCGACGACCCCACGACTCCCTTTCACCCTACTCGACCCGACCTCGTCGTCGTTTCCCTCCTCCCCTCACCGGAAAAGCAAACCCGACCCTTCACCCAACGCCTGCACCTTCCCTGTTCGCCGGAAAAACGCGCCGGCGACCCCGTCGACACCACCTCCGACCACCTCCCTCTCTCCCACGACCACCAGAGCCGACCACACTCTTCCCCACTCGCCGCAGCCCCCTTTTCCAGCGACCCCGAGCCCTTTCAGCCGTCCAGCACCCTCGCCGCACCTCCTGTTCACCGCCGGTGGGTCCATCGCCGTCGGCCTCATCACAGTTACCCCTGTTCCTCCTCTGTAAGCATTCATTTACTTCCTTTGGTGCAAACCCCGCTGATCTTGCATATTTATCGTATTGCTAACTTCGCTCTTTTGTCGTTGCCGGAATCCGACCGTGCCGTCTGACGAACCCGACGCTCCAGCGAAGTCCCCTGGTCCGTGTGATCCCGCTGATCTCTGTTAGGACTCGATCCGTGGCCCGTGTTTCCGTATCACAGTTTCTGCCGACATCGCATCCGTGTTTCGGTTTGCGGAACCGCCGAGGCAAGTATCTGAATACTTGCTTAACATGCTACAACTTAACCAACATATTATAACCACACAACTAATATAATATCGATACCTGTTATAACTTAGAATTGCTAGCCACGATTATTCGTAACTTTAAATCAATGGAAACAGTGCTCGCTTTAACCGGTCTGCTATTAATTCATACTTAACTAATCAAACCAAGTAGATCATCCCCACTTCATTGGTTAAAATCACTCCTGAGACAATTATTATGCTTAGTTCAAATTCATATAACTCCATTATGTATACTATCGATATTGTTTCATCTTGTGGCTCTTGCACCTCAAAGGTGCGTGAACCGGATTAATATGAAAATACAAACATCACTGTGTTCACATAGAATAATATTTGCTATTTACTGTTTCCTACCACTGTTCATTACTTGTTACTATACCTGTTATCATTATATACCTGATTGCATTACATATTGACCGATCTTGATATACCTGACTCATGTACTGATACACCGGACATGACACCCTGTGCATATCGACTCTACCTGTTGAAAGTAACCTGACCTGTTACCTGATCTCAGGCCTAATGCCGACAAACCTAACCATTCCTGCTGTCGATCCAGACAGACCTACCTTTACTGACTTGTGTTGGCATTAGTCCTTGACCACTGAACACCTGACCTGACATACATAGCTTGGGGGTATGGGGAAATCAAAGGTGAAACCGACTTGTAACTCAACAGTTCGACACATTGTTCTGATCAGTCTTACGGGCTTGGCCAGCTCCGGAGTGTTGATGCTGACATCACTCATCTATCCTACTACCTTTTACTGCTTAGCGGCACGTCTCGGATTCAGCCCCGAGAATCATGACCGTGGTCCCGGGCACGCACGGGATACTATTGAGTTACATCGACGATTCATCAATTGGTTTCAAAGACTGTAGAGTAGAAAACCTGATAGGGCAGTTTAGTCACCTTTGCACTTTACCCTGCTTGTTACTTCTTATTACTGTTTATTCATAATCATGCTTGCATTGTTTATTACCATGTTATGCTATATACTTGATATCATGACGCGCTGACGTCTGGGTTTTGCATGGCCCAGATTCCGTGCCCTTGACGTCGACCGAGCAGGAGTACTTCAGCCAGCAGGCTGAACTGTGAGTTCTTGAGAGTTTAGTTTATTTATGTCATTTCATTTCCAGATGTGAGCCCGCATTATGGGACGTACTGTTTATTCA
Source organism: Agapanthus africanus (assembly GCA_030015575.1). Lineage (NCBI taxonomy): Eukaryota > Viridiplantae > Streptophyta > Magnoliopsida > Asparagales > Amaryllidaceae > Agapanthus > Agapanthus africanus. The sequence goes on along the minus strand of JASDDO010000024.1, from coordinate 876,477,054 downwards.
TTGTATTGGATCATTAGCTTCCGCACTTATTGTTTATTGATTCTTGTTATATTGGATCTGGACATGTATTAGTTTAGTTTATTTTACTGTTCTTGATATCTTTACAACCGTAATGTGACTGTGGATGGATACTTCCTACCCACAGGTAGCATGGTTGGCTATGTCACGTGCCCAAATCTTGCGTACTCTGGGAAGCGGGGCGTGACAGGTTAAATCCCCATCAGGAGCAAGTATATCTTGAGAAGATTACTTGGTGTACATGGAAGAGTTGAGACTTTCAAAGCTAGACTTGTTAAAGGTCTACATCATTGACCAGGTATGGATGATGATGAAACCTTTTCTAAGAAGCTATGCTTAAGTCCATCCAGATCCTACTTGCCACGGCTACATACCATGACTACGATATCTGGTGGTTGGGTGTCATGACAGCTTTTCTAAATGATGTTTAGAAGAGAGTGTCTATAAGTACACAGCCAGAGGGCTTCGTAGACAGTGGGAGCAGCGGAAACGTGTGCAAGATGCTTTATAGGATAAAGCAGGCATCGCGGAGTTGGAACATCTGTTTTGATGAAGCGGTCAAAGAAGTTGACATCATCAAAATGGTAGATGAACCTTATATAAACAAGAAGGTAGTAGGGAGTATGGTGACGATCCTCGTAGAGTACGTGGATGACATACTCTTGATAGGGAAGGAGTTTCCTATGCTACGCTCGATCAATCTCCGCTTATCACAATGATTCTCCATATAGGATCAAAGTGATACCTCCTAAATCCTGGGTTTTTGGATCTATGAGATAGATCTAATTGGATGTTAGGACTCTCACTAGTTGTAGTGAGACGGTATCAACCGATCCTGGGGAGAATCACTGGAAGGGTTCCAGGGTGATAAAGACGACTGAATGTCAGTCACAGGCATTGTCTTTACCCTCAGTAGAGGGACGGTATGTTGGAAGAGTTCCAAGCTAGATACCGTGACATACTAGACGATAAAGGCTGGATACATCGCTACTTAAGATGCTACCAAAGAGGCTGTTTGGGTGTATATTGGTTCATGAGATGAACTATGTTCCTCCCATTGTGTGACAATGGAGTTGTGGCTTATGCCAAGGAACGCCGGTCCCATCAGTGATCCAGGCATATTCTAAGGCAGTATCACTTGATCATGGAGATGGTTGATCTCCAGGGAGATCGAGGTTAGGAGAGTAGACTCAGAGGACAACACAGCGGATCCACTCACAAAGGCCTGTTCCCAGAGAGAGACTTTTATGGGATGGTTGAGTATGAGATACTACAACCACTGCTACAGATGGCCTCTAGTGCAAGTGGGAGATTGTTAGTTATATGTATGCCATAGAGGCCATTACTGTACATTGGATGTATATTGTAGTGGATGCTGGGACATATATAGTGAGGACTTTCTTGCTCGACATGATAGTATGCTATCTGGTTGATCTTTACCTTAACGTGTACACTGATTGTCTCTCTATTACATGTTGGTAAAGCCCTTAGGATGTGTACTTAACTACCTGGACTATGATGCGGATCATACTAGTGGGGACATGGTAGTCCATAAGTACATCCTTCAAAGTCTCTAGTCGTGGGTATATCGAGACGGGGCATCGATATACCAGAGTAGACTGGCGTGTACCTTCTCGACCCATACAGATGGGCGATGAATGATCCCATATCCATTGGTGTTTGACATCAGAGATGATATACGGGTGCTCAGTAGAGACTGGGTACACTGGACGGACTCGCCGAGAACTCCCAGATGGTATTATACCTCACGTCAGATGGCAGTTCTCTGGTGACACTGGTACAGAATAGTCTGTTGACCCGAGATCGTCATAGAGTCTTGTGTGGTTCCCACTGTGCTTTGATTTCCATCTTACCACGTCCAAGAGGGCGTGCAAAACGGTGGTTTTTGGGTACAGTCCCGAGTCACATGGAGGCAATGAGCGATAGGAGGGGATTCGTCTCTCCCGGTATAGGGAGTTGATGTTGCGCTGTGTTCGATTGGCTATAACAGGAAATCCCTGGCCAGCGTTGCTGAGATTTACTGGTAAGTGTTACCAGTAGTTTCTCGAATTGTTATAGACCTCATATCGACACGACTTATCTAGCTATTAGGGTCTGACGTTTACCACCCCTAGGCGAGATATGCGATATATCAGACGATCAGACCGGACTGTACAGTAGTGTTATTGGTTGGATTCACAGGAATGTGAGCGGGCTTGCTCGTCGATCTTCTGATCGCTCAATACCCGGATGGCCGTTACGTTTAGCAGACCGCTTGCGGCTTGTAGGTGTTTGATATGATCATCATCTGCAGCCGGCGTATTGACGAGTCTTTAGAGTCCTACACAGAGGTTTCCTGGCTCAAGCGAAACGAAATAGGAGCGCATATGAGATATGTGCGGGACCGAGAATAATGCGTGTATGTGATACCGTATTCTATTCTCGCGATGATTGTATCGAATGGTTGTATGCGATATAACCTAGGTATCGAATCAAGTATTGATTCGATAAGCCGATACATTGAATACTAGTCGGTTGTGTGCGACATGACCGGATCATTGAATCAAGTGTTGATTTAATGATTTAATGCATAATTATATATTTGATATATTACTTTGCACTAACTAGTATTGGTTCACTTTAAACGGATTTTCTCACTTGGTTTGTGCACATTGTATATGTGATATACTTTTGTACACTTGATTGTATCATGTTTGATGATACATGTTTAACTATAGTTAAGTGTAATGAATTAAGCCATGGTTAAACTAATGATTAGGGTTTTCTTTTCTTACTTATTTATTTATTTATTTTGAATAGATGAGAAAAGAATGGTTGCTAATTTTGGAGTTTAGTTGAAGCTTCATGAAGCTTTGACTTTGTAACCATTCTTGTCTTCATCTTTAACCCTAACCATTAATCTAACCTTAGTTAATTCTCTACACTTGACCATGGTTGATGATGATAAGTATTCTTTTATTTTCTATTTTCTAAATAACTTATCATAACAATTTCTATCTTCTTCTTCCTTTCTTCACTTGAAGAAAGCAAGCTCCATCAATGGTGATTGATGGATATGAGTGAGAAATCCAAAACTAAAGTCTACCCACTTCCTATTTCTTCATCCTCTACCTCTTGCCAAGTAGTAGAGTGTGTTTCCTTCACAAGTTTTCATGGCTTGGTGAAGGTGGAGCTTGATCTAGCGATGCCTCGACGTAGATCATCTTCGGCACGAAGCCGACGACCTTGCCCGCTCGTTCTCCGATGAGGCCGACGCTTGAGCCCGGATTTAATTTGGACAGCGGAGAGGACCTCATCTCGGAGCCGTGGAGGTGGAGAACCGGATCTACAAAGGTTGTATTTCCGTATTCTTGTAGTTTAGTGTTAACTAGTTTCTTTTTCACCTAGATTTCTAGCAAACGATCCGTAGTCGGGTTTCTCGGCACCGTTAAAATTAGAAATTGGCATGGTTGATACCTTGTGAGACCTCCTTGGGGTGCCTAGGAACCCTACACCACGTTGGTGCATAAGGGTGAACTTAGGTCACATTTCTCACACTAAAGAGGTTCATGGGTTCACATGCTTGCATAAGCCTTATCTAAAGATCGTTAATCTTATTTGAGACTAAGGTCAACTTAGATTTTTTTATAGCATATGAGCTCAAGGAAGTTTAAGCTTCAGGACTTAGCCGATTTGGGACTAAGAATTGGGTCTGTTTGACACCCAAACATGATTGGTGCATATAACTTAGCATATGGCTCACAGCTCGAATATCGGCTCGTGGCCAGGTGCATGCCCACGTGCATATCACGTGGCGTGCGGTGGCATCAGCTTGGCGCGGCTCGAGCGCACGTGCATATCACATAACGCTGGCGCATGATGGCATCGGCTTGGCGTGGCTCAAGCGCACATGCATAACTACAGGGGTAAGCTCCTGTAGTTAATTACGTTGTCGCGTACGACAACTTCCTGCACTCCAGGTGCTTTGCTCCGTGTGTCGTGTCTTGGTTTTTATTTTATTTGGATTGCCCTTGGATTGTGTACGGAGACTAATTTATGTTGTCACCCGTAGGGCGCAGATTTGGATCGAGTGTTGCTTGACGGGATCCACGTTGGTGTTTTGATTTGCCAACGAGGGTGAACTTAGGTCGTATTTCTTATACTAGTGATGTCCATGGTTTCACATGCTTGCATAAGCTTATCTAAGGATTGTTAGTCTTATTTGAGACTAAGGTCAATTTAGATGTTTTTTAGCATATGAGCTCAATGAAATTTAAGTTTTAGGACTTAGCCTAAGAATTGGGTCTGTTTGACACCCAAACATGATTGGTGCATATAACTTCGCACATGGCTCATGGCTCGAATATTGCCTCGCGGCCAGGCACATGCCCACGTGCATATCACGTGGCACGCGGTGGCATCAGTTTGGCGCGGCTCGAGCGCACGTGCATGCATGATAGCATCGTCTTGGCGTGGCCCAAGCGCACATGCATATCACGTGGTGCAGCCTATCTATCTTGGTATTAGACACATGCATGTGCGTATCATATGGTGTGAGCTTAAGCTCTGGCGTAACTTTCTTGCTCACGTGCATATAGCATGGCGCGACTAGGGATTTAAAGATTAATCTCTGTCTTCTTCAAACAAGAATCTAACTTTTTTTGTCCACAAAATTCAACAAGATCAATTTTTTATTATCTTGGGTTTTTTTGGTAATGGTATATGTCTATGGTGATAAAACTTTGGTCTTGTGAAGGTTAAGCTTTGGTTTGAAGCAGATCTTGATGTTCATATGTTTCTTGGTGGAGGAAGACTTGAGTTTTCCTCCAAATCTCAGACTTTAAGATCGAAAATCTCTCAATGGGAACTTAAGTTCTCGACAAAATGGAGATTTGACTTAAGGATCTTCGATCGATCCAGAGAAAGAATTTAGGTTCTTATTGAAGAAGGAAAAGAACTTGCTCTGGCTTAAGTCTCTTTTCTTCACCTTATGGGTAGAATTCTCCCTCTCCTATAAATAGGAGAGGAGATTGTTGATCAAGTTGAAAGAATCTCTCATTGAAAGGAGATTGTTGATCAAGTTGAGAGAATCTCTCATTGAGAGATCTCCAATTGATCTTAAGATCAATGGATGATACTTAAGTATCGTTAGATCATTAATCCAAAAAGACTTTTTGTTAACAAGAAAATATCTTTCTGTTTAAGAAAGATAGGAAAAATATTTTCCCAAATAGAGCTTAAGTTCTAATTGAAGCATACACATGGGTTTGGCGGTTAGCGCGTGGTGCGCATGCGCATGGGCACTGCTGCCTGCATCATGTGCTTTGCACGTGGGGCGCATGCGCAAGGGATTAGCGGCTTGCGTCTCGTGCTTTGAATGTGGTGCGTGCATACGCAGCCCGGTTTGACACTTTCACCTCGGCGTTTTTTTGTCTTGATGAAACTTAAGCTTCGAACACCAAATTTTTTTCCGTAGGAATCATGAGGATCTCTAAGTGTATTTTCTCTTGTAAGTCGTAAGGATCTTACAAAAGTGTTTTCTCTTTACGAGTCGAGAGTACATGTAAATGGCTTTTTCTCCTCATTGGTAGCTTGGTTAACTAATGGAGGATGTTTGGATGCAACTTCGTTGCGAATAGACCATGGATCGTATACGGTAGTCAATTTGGTGACAAGCCGCATGGCAATGGCTTAGGAGACAGGTTTAGATCCCTGTCACCTAAGACTTTTCAATCTTATGAGCCGGGGTCCCATAAAAGTATTTTCTTCCTATGAGTCGAGAAGATCTCATAGGAGTATTTTCTTCTTAAAAGTCGTGAGGACTATATTTTCTTCTTAGAAGTCGTGAGGACCCCTAAGTGTCTTTCTCCTTGTGAGTCGTATATTTTCTTCTTAGAAATCGTGAGGACCCTAAGTGTCTTTCCCCTTATGAGTTGTAAGGATTCACAAAGGTGTATCTTCTCTTTATTTTTGTCATGAAATAAAAGACACCATTTTTTAAATAGCACTTCTTTGTGCTAAAATGACCTGAGGCTTAGTTTATGTACTCATCTCGGAGCGTTCAACTTAGCCTCATTTGATGGATAAACTCGGCCTAACGTTAAATATACATAACTCTTGATAGCGTAGGAGTCCGTTAGGTTTGTGACGTTTGTGGTACTGGGTGTAGTCCGTCACACCATTACATTATTTCGTCTCGGTTTGCGTTCTCTCGAATTGTTGTTCGAGTAGTCACGCACTTGCCGTATCCTCCAATCCCTTCTAAGGCGGGATACAAAGTCTCATGTGGCCATTGGAGATTTAGCGTTAGGCGTCACCATAACGTTTTATCTTGAGGTCAGAGACTCTTTTTGAGTCCCGGAGAAGTCATCTAATGGTGACTTCTGAGGTGAGATGACATCTAATGGTCTTTAGGTATATATGCACTGCTATCAAGACCTGCGGCTAGGAATATGCCATTACTCCACTTATTTTGGCTCTTTTGAGCTTGCGGAAGTAGAATGGACATGCAAATAGTCTCTAGGATGTATGTGATGCCGTCAAGACTCGGAACTAAGAGAATGCCATCACTCCACTTTTTTTTACCTTTTAGCCTTTGCTGACGCCATGTCTATACTCTACTGGAGTGAAATGAACGTCGGGATAGTCCTTAGGCTATTGAGCCAGGCTAGGTCGGAAAAACCTCGATAAAGCTAGCACCTACACGCAAGGCACAAAGCCTCTCTAAAACCCTGGATGCATCGAATCCGGTCGACGCATCAAATCCTTCTTTTCGAGAAGGAAGTAAGTGTTGGATATAGTGCCCTCAAGTCAATTATTGTAATCGCAGACACGCAATTGTGATGATTGAAGGAGAACATATACGGGTAGGACATTTTTACTCAAAATGATAGTATGTTATATGATTTGTCTTTATCATCATGTATATGCATTAGTGGTATTGCAGATCACTATTACATATTGATAGAGCCCATAGGATTCTTGCTTGACTACCGGTATTATGATGGCAATCATATATGCGAGAGCTGGGTAGCCTATAAGTATCAAGACTGGACATCGATATTCCGGAGTAGACTAGTGTATACGCTTCGAGACCCCGATGAGGGATGGTGAATGGTCTCACAAGCCATTGTTGTTGTATATCACCTGAGATAGTATCCAGGTGCTCACTGGAGGTGAGTACACTGGACGGACTCGCCGAGAACTTCTAGATGGTATTATACTTATCGTCAGATGGAAGTTCTCAGGTGGCATGAGTACAGATTAGTCTTTAGACCTGAAGTCGTCATTTGCCCCGTGTGAGTTCCCACTGTACTTTGATTACTACCCTACCACAGCTCAAAAGAGTCGTGCAAACAGGTTTTAGTTGGGTACAGTCCCGAGCCATATGGAGGCAGTGGTCGACTGTCAGGGATTCGCCCCTCCTGATATTAGGAATCGATATCGCGCTGTGTTCAGTTGGGTATCACCAGAAATCCGTGGCCATGGTAGGAGAGATTTACTGATAGTTGATCAGTGGTGTCTCAGTTGGCGATGAGCTAGACTCAGACATGACTTATCGGGTTAGTAGGAGTCTAACGTTATCCACCCCCAGACCTGATATGCGATACTTTTTAACGAAGAGACCAGACTGTACGGAGATTGCCACATTCAGGCTCAGTAGGGTAAGGACGCACTTGATTGCCGATCCCCCTTTCGCCAAGTAACTGGATAGCCGTTACGTACAGTTAGTGCCGCTGACGTGCTTGTAGTTAAACCCACTGCCAGCGTATTGTCGAGTCTTTAGAATCCCACACAGAGGGTTTTTCCGGTTCAGACGACAGATGTAAGAGCCGTACGGTGGTACGTACAGGGGTCCGATTAAATACGTGTATACAGACTTTAATCGGACGGTTAATAATAAAAGACGGCTTAGGATTAAGCCCTCTGTACAATTTATATCAGGTTTTAAATCAGGTTTTGATTTAATAATTTATTAATTTATATCAGTACACGGACTTTAAATCAGGTTTTGATTTATATCAGGTTTTAAATCAGGTTTTGATTTAATAATTTATTAATTTATATCAGTACACGGACTTTAAATCAGGTTTTGATTTAATAATTTATATATGTATTTTGATACATATATTTTAGTATTATTGTTCACTTCGTACTACGTATATTTTCTCTCTTTGGTGCTATCCGTATTTTTATACGGATACGTGTATGTGTAGCGATACATATACCAGGTGAAATATTCCGTATTTATACGGAAATGCTTCTAGAAGAAGGACACCTCATATTTTGATTTTCCAAGGAAAATTGAATAGGAAATGAGGTGGCAAGTGGAGAAAGGGAAGCATGGTTCCAAACAATGTAGAGAGACGTGGTTATGTATTTTTATATTGTTATTTGATCATGGTTCAAATATTATAGCCATTCCTTTCATACTAGTTGACTTGATGAGATTTTTCCTCATCTCCTCCACCATGGCTCATGCTTCCTCTAGCTCATCTCCTTCTTACTTCCATTTTTGAGCAAGATCCTAGAAAGAAAAATATAGTGAAGTATTCCTACATTACCGGCCATCAACCTAGCAAAACTTTGGATCGTCGGTTTGAGCATCCTCCGCGTTCCCTCGGGTGGATCGTCTTCGACAAGGATGATCGATGCTCAAGCACGTTCCTGACGGCTACAAGTTTGCAGGGGGGTTTCCACAATTGGGTGGACACGCGATAAATGTTGTATTTCTCAACTTGCATGTTTTAGTTTACTAGTTTAGGGTGTTTGGTTCGTATCCTCGGGTGTGAGCGTCCGGTGCCCGCAAAAAGTCTTTTATTTTCGCTTCTGCATCGCCCGCGGCCTCCGCGGCACGGGCGCCGGATCCCAACATGGTATCAGAGGCTCCCAAACACCTTAAATTAGTTAGTTACAACATCAGAATTCGCGTTTTTTCAGGCATCGAACACTGTCCGAAAAATAGTCCCAAATTTTTGAGTTTTGAGATGTTTGCACATCCTGCGGACTCTCGGTTTGAACCGAGAAGCCGCGGGGTGGTGCGTAGGCACCCCGGGGAGACCGAACGGCTGACCACACTCTCCAAGACCACCACAAGGGGGCCTAGAGGTGATGGGGACCCAAAACTGCCCCCCATGGGCAGTTTCGGGTCTGCTTCACCCCTTCTAAGCCCCCCGACTCGAAGTGAATTTCATGCTCTAACTCCCCGTGAAGGTTCGGACGCATTTCGTTTCGATTCGGACTTCCGAATTGGCTCAAAACTCGATTTTTTGGATGCTCACTTGGTTTTTGATCCTCGGTAAATTTGGGATGTGCGCTAATTGTGTTTTGGAATTCTAATGTCGTGACTTCGTTTGCGTGCGTGGATGTGTTGTTAACGTTGTCTAATTACTATATGCTCAATTAGATGTGTTGTTAACGTTATCTAATTGCTATATCCTCGGTAATCTTGGTTATGGTTTGTGCGGATTGTCGTGATGGATAGCCTTGTGTGCAATGTTAGATGTACAGTTCAGAGTCATTTGTATATTTATTATTGCGGGACGAGCGTCCGATATGTGGACTGTCGTCATTGCCAAATTTGTATACTCTTTTATTGGGGCACGACCAGGTTGAGGTTGATGTCGCCGCTGTATATATATTTTCTTTTCTGTACTAGAATTACCCCGCGGAGGAGTGCTCGAATAGCCTGATTCTATAGGGTAACAGGCCCGCATCTCATGGAGTTGAGACCGGGGGCCTTACTCTAGAATTGGCAGGCTATCGCCGCACTCGTAGGGGGCATAGGTTGGCCCACGGAGGCTGCTCAAGTTACCAGATTCCATGAAGTGCTGGGTGACCCACTCACTTTATTGATTGTGGTTGCCTCATTTCGGGAATTGGCGGGTAACTTGTCGCACTCGTAGGGGTCTAGGATCTTCATTGCACTAGTTATCCACACGATCGGGAAACGTCGCGTTTCATTTATGGCTCAAATGAAACGCGGGGCTACTAGATTATCCGCTATTCTATATTGTTGTTCGTATACTTATGATGATTTTATCTGCTGTGATGACTATTATCTGCCTGCGATGTTGATATATATATATGATATATATTTAGTAGATATTTCTATATGTTTTGCATCCGTGCTAGTTCAGCCCCTGCTCTGCCGTTAGTTAAGTAACCTAACGGTGCATGACGGGCCCCGTGGCGAATGCGGATGACATATAAAAAGCATGTTATTTTGGTTGTTTCTTTTATAGCTTGGAAATATAAAATGATGGGAACGCATTATCTGAATAATGCAAGGAAAAATAAACTTAAATGATATTGCAGGAACCAATTTTAAAACTACTCAGGTTTCTTCAAAACTCATGGTCGTATTCTTTTGCTCTGCATAGAGGTATTCGGTTAGGAATATCCCTCATCTCATTCTATGAGGGAAGAGCCTTGATCCCTTCACCGGGGAGTTCGCTCTTATGCAAAAATGTTTATGTTACTAGTTTAAAAATGCGGAGCTTAAACCACTCCATTTCAAAGCCGTTCGAGTTCATTCAACGATATCAAGTTCATTACATTAAAGGTTTTTCGCCAAAAACCAGCCGTAGCCCTCCGTCATTTCAGAAAGGTAGCGCCTAGTATTCGTGCTATATTTGTTGGCATCCGTCAATGTCATAAGCTGCTTGGAGCAAAAACCATATCGGGAGTTTCAAATATACGGGAAACTTGCGAGGTATGCGCATACCTTCTGGAGTGGGATGACTTGAGTGGATTCCATCAGGTTTTCACATGATGATAGTTGGGTCCCAATTCCCACTGATCAGTACGTATTACTCCTCAGGAGATTTTTCACTTAAATGATCCCGACTAGTTCTCCTTTTAGGGTTTAAAGTGATGGCTAATCTGATCTTGAAAGAGTGCACGCTGAGTGTTTCTTTTCTCTCTCTGGTACAGCGGCCCATGACTTACCTTAAAAACTCATGAACCAATTTAACTGAACCTTCCCTTTGGCTTTGGCTTGTCTTGATTCGCGACAAAGTTGAATATATCCCTGCCGCTTCTACTTTACCCTTTGCATTTCTTCAGAACACGTCATATCACTACGATGATCCATATTGCTTGGGACGGCCATCATATAGTTACATACGAACTCGAAGAAATTACTTCATTCGAGAATGGCCACAGGTTCTGAAGAAATTGAATAGGATTATTCGGTTGTCTCTTCCCTTTACCTTCTCTCAGATTGCGAGAGCTCCTTGCATTAGGAGAGTACACCCATTATTACGCTTATTGGATAAACCTTAGGCCGGTGCTGAAAGGTAGGATAGGAAGAAAACCAGTTAGCGCAGGGACGGTGTGCAGAAGGTAAGAAGTAAGATATATAAAGGAATAGAAATGAGGGCAAAGGAAATTGCGATTACTGTCATGAATCTGGATAATGGAAAAGACATTACTAGGAATATCTGACTATCCCCTATGAAATATCTTCATGTTTCAGTTTTTCTGTGTACATGTAATAGAGAACTGTTTTCCTAATCAATTCTGACTCCACGGTATGTCTTTACCAGTTTTGGATCTCACATATGTATGGTGTTACAGATGATGAGAAGGAGCAGAATATTGGGAAATGGGCAATTTGATCCTCAATATCGGAATTCGTTGTAATTGGTGATATTAGATTAAATCGCCTGGTTTTTGCCTGACGTCAAATATTTGGTTTTGAATAACCGTTGTTTTGCACCACATTTTAAAATGAAATATATGTACCTTAATTTTTATAAAGTGACATACATTTTGAAAATTGTGTTGTAAACATTTACCTTTATCAGTTGAGCATAAGATAAGGTGCATTGAATACTCTTAACGGTGTAAGACATTCTTAACTAAGATACAGTTTTCAATTTACAAAACACAGAATTTGAGTTGGTATACTCTTGGGACTTATGCATGAAAGTGTATGTTGTCCCAGTGTCCTTCGGGACAAGGCATTAATACTCTTACTTCATTCAGGATTACCTATGAGTTCTCTAATTTTAGACACGCATTCGTAGTAATGCAGGATAAAGATTTTGAGAAGTTTGTAGGTATAAGAATAAAGTAGAGAACCATATGTTGGAAGTATCGGGATTCTTCGAGGTGATCGAAGATGTAGATACTTATGCTAGATATTCCATTATAGTAATATCGAGAACTTGATTCTCTCGTAGGTTACTCATCCGTGGACGCGCTCCATGATAAGTAATACTGTATTGGCCTTTTTCCATTAAGTGATATGCACTGGAAACAGGCTGCATGACTTTTGAATCTGGTTCCATCTAAATTTGTGCCTTGATTTTATATGGATATAGAATGGTTGTGTATCTTACGGTTGTTAAGATATGGAGTTGTCTGGTTTTTGTTTAAAAGCAGAATCCAGACAAACTCGAGGCACGCTTCGGTAATGGCGGTTTGTGGATTAGCTAGGATTTTGTTTCTACCATTTTCAAGATCAATAGTTATAGTGTTCTTGGCTCTCACCCCACATTTTTATAAAAGGATATTTTTGCAAAAGAAATTAGTGGGAGTATGGTAGAATTAAAAATGATTCCAGAACCACAAACGGTTACCGAAAATTTAGTAGAACCTAAGAATTCAATTGGACTTGACAAACCGTTAGCCACTCCGCAGATTTTAGTAGGTGACCTCATACTCCTCAGAGACACTTCGGTTTTCTCGTAGACGGTGACAGGGAGATCAGCATCATAGTTTTGATGACCCTACTAGTTATCAGAGGTCATAGGAAGTGGTAATTTCCAGGTGACCAGATACTTCATACCCAAGATGGACTCCACGCACTTCAGCAAATTATGGATGTTAGATTTTGCTGGGTGCTCCTAAAACCCATTAGGAGCAGGTAGATCTTTTGAGATCTGTGCAGGTGGAAATATGCTTACCTAATAAGGCTGGACTTGTTGTAAAGAGTTTTCATCAAATACCCGTTATGGATTATGATGTGACTTTTACATCAGTGTCTATGCTGAAGTCCATATGGATATGTTTTGGCGCTGATGCAGTTCATGGTTTTGATATCTGGCAGGTGGGTGATTATAGCGTCTTTCCAAATGGGATTTTGAAAATGCACGTGTATATGACTCTGCCAAAGGGTTATCGTAGTCGGTGGAAGCAGCAGAAGGTGTGCAAAGATAGCGGAGAATGTGATAGTCAAAGTGGTTGACTTCATCAAAACAAAAGATGAACCTAGTAAGAAGCATGTAGAGAGTACTGTCCATGTTTTAGATGACATGCTCCAGATAGGAAGTGATGTTCCTATACTACAATCGGTCAGATTTTGGTTGTCACACAGTGTTTTCTCCATGTTGGATATGTATAGTATATATGTATAGTATATATCAGGAGTTCTGGTGACTAGATCTATGGTTTTAGATCTAAATTTGGGAAGTTTTCCAAATCAGGTACTTAGACGGCATTCTAAAAGTATTTTAGAATGGACGACTCATGGCGTGGTGGTGTACCCGCAAGTGATGGAGTCACCCTCTCTAAAAAGATGTTTAGACTGATGAAGAGAGGGACATGCATGAATGACATATCATTTGCTTAGGCGATTGAGTCAATCATGCATAGTCTTGTACAACACCAGATATTGCTGTTGCACTAGTTGCAACAAATAGATATTAATCCAATTCTAGAGAAACAAAAAGAAGCAATTATGAACATTAGAGAATATTCTTGGTATTTGGTAATGGCAGCTTCCTCCGAGATGCGGTTATCGGTTATGGCTTCCAAGATGATCTAGATGACAGAGATGCTGTCAAGTTTTGAGTTTAGCCTCTTCTGAGGATCGGTATATTGGATAGTATTCCAATAAGGATACTAAGGTAATCATGGTGCAGGATGCTGGTAACTCAACAGAGGATACAGCCTAAGAAGTTTGTTGGATAGGAGTTGTTCATTGATAAACTTGGTCACATTAGGTATTCTGACAAATTCTTGTGGCGGGGTATTGCTCAGTTTGGGAGATTGTTGATATCTGCAAAGTAGAGAAGAAGTTAAGACATTATAGCGGATCCACTCACTGAGGAACGAGATTTGAGAAACTGATTAGTAGAGAAGTTGGGTATTCGATAGCACACGGGATGTGGGTATGCGATACTGCAATAATTAGCCTTAAGTGCAAGTGGGAGATTGTTGGATAGTGCTCTCAAGTCAATTATTGTAATCGCAGGCACGCGATTGTGATGATTGAGGGAGGACCTATACAGGTAGGAAATTCTTACTCAAAATGATAGTATGCTATCTGGTTTGTCTTTATCATAATGTACATATCCAACAAACTTCTTGGGAGATTGACTCCTATCCAACAAACTTCTTGGGCTGTATGCTCTGTTGAGTTACCAGCATCCTGCACTATGATTACCTTAGTATCCTTATTGATAAACTTGGTCACATTAGGTATTCTGACAAATTCTTGTGGCGAGGTATTGCTCAGTTTGGGAGATTGTTGATATCTGCAAAGTAGAGAAGAAGTTAAGACATTATAGCGGATCCGCTCACTGAGGAACGAGATTTGAGAAACTGATTAGTAGAGAAGTTGGGTATTCGATAGCACACGGGATGTGGATATGCGATACTGCAATAATTAGCCTTAAGTGCAAGTGGGAGATTGTTGGATAGTGCTCTCAAGTCAATTATTGTAATCGCAGGCACGCGATTGTGATGATTGAGGGAGGACCTATACAGGTAGGACATTCTTACTCAAAATGATAGTATGCTATCTGGTTTGTCTTTATCATAATGTACATACATTATGCGGTATTGCAGATCAATATTACATGTTGATAGAGCCCATAAGATTCTTGCTTGACTACCAGCATTATGATGGCGATCATATACGTGAGAGCTGGGTAGCCTATAAGCACATTCTTAAATGTCACTAGTCGTGGGAGTATCGAAACTGGGCATCGATATTCCGGAGTAGACCAGTGTATACGCTTCGAGACCCCGACGAGGGGCAGTGGCCGGTCTCACAAGCCATTAGTGTTGTGTCACCTAAGATAGTAAGTATATAGATGCTCACTGGAGGTGAGTACACTGGACAGACTTGTCGGTAACTTCTAGATGGTATTATACTAATCGTCAGATGGAAGTTCTCAGGTAGCATGAGTACATGTGTGAGTTCTCACTGTACTTTGATTACTACCCTACCACGGCTCAAAGGAGTCGTGCAAACAGGTTTTAGTTGGGTACAGTCCCGAGCCACATGGAGGCAGTGGTCGACTATCAATTCGTTTCTCCTGATATCAGGAGTCGATGCCGCGCTGTGTTCAGTTGGCTATCACCAGAAATCCGTGGCCATGATAGGGAAGATTTACTGATAATTGATCAGTAGTGTCTCAATTGGTGATGAGCTAGA
This sequence comes from Agapanthus africanus, assembly GCA_030015575.1. Lineage (NCBI taxonomy): Eukaryota > Viridiplantae > Streptophyta > Magnoliopsida > Asparagales > Amaryllidaceae > Agapanthus > Agapanthus africanus. Next base: position 876,461,645 of record JASDDO010000024.1, on the reverse strand, counting down.
CTCAGACATGACTTATCGGGTTAGTAGGGGTCTAACGTTATCCACCCCTAGACCCGATAGCGATACTTTTTGATGAAGAGACCGGACTGTACAGAGATTGTCATATTTAGTTTCAGTAAGGTAAGGACGCACTTGATTGTCGACCCCCTTTCGACAAGTACCTGGATAGCCGTTACGTACAGCTAGTACCGCTGACGTGCTTGTGGTTAAACCCACTGCCATCGTATTGTCGAGTCTACAGACGGTTTTCCCGGTTCAAGCGACAGATGTAGGAGCCGTACGGTGGTACGTGCAGGGGTCCGATTAAATACGTGTACGCAGTACACGGACTTTAATCGGACGGTCGATAATACTAGTCGGCTTAGCATTAAACTGGATTATTAAATCAGGTTTTGATTTAATAATTTATATATGTATTTTGATATATATATATATATTAGTACTATTGTTCACTATTCATTTTCTCTCTTTGGTGCTATCCGTATTTTTATACGGATACGTGTATGTGTAGCGATACATATACCAGATGAAATATTCCGTATTTATACGGGAATGCTTCTAGAAGAAGGACACCTTATATTTGATTTTCCTTTTTGGAAAATTAAATAGGAAATGAGGTGGCAAGTGGAGAAAGGGAAGCATGGTTGCAAACAATGTAGAGAGGCATGGCTATGTATTTTTATATTGTTATTTGATTTGGATGCACTATTGCATCATGATTCAAATATTATAGCCATTCCTTTCTACACTAGTTGACTTGATGAGATTTTTCCTCATCTCCTCCACCATGGCTCATGCTTCCTCTAGCTCATCTCCTTCTTCTTCTTGCATCTATTTTTGAGCAAGATCCTAGAGAGAGAAATATAGTGAAGTATTCATACATTACCATTCATCCAAACCTAGCAAAACTTTGGATCGTCGGTTTGAGCCTCCTCCGCGTTCCCTCAGGTGGATTGTCTTCGGTAAGGATGATCGATGCTCAAGCGCGTTCCCGGCGGCTACGAGCTTGAAAGGGTTTTTCATAATTGGATGGACACATGAGCTTGGTTCGTATTCTCAGATGTGTGCGTCCGATGCCCGCAAAAAGTTTTTGTTTTCGCTTTCGCATCGCCCGCGGTCTCCGCGGCGCGGGCGCCGGATCCCAACAGTAAGGCATTGGAATTGGGAAAAGAAATTGCATTATCCTTACTACTACAAAACCCAGGAGCCTAAAAGAGATAGACGCGCTTACTGCTTCGAGGTTACGTATAATATAGTAATAGCAGGGATCCCAGCAGACGATTTGCGGTATATCGCTACTTCTTCTTCCTCAGTACATTCATAGGAAGAGAAAGATCTATTCGCATTGACGTCAAGACTTGGAGCTATTGAGAATGTCGTTACCCTGCTTTTGTTTTGGCTCCTTAAGCTTTCATGACATCGCATTTGTACCCTACTACAGTAAGAGAGACGTCCGAATAGTCTCTAGACGGAACATGACGGAACTACTTATAGGGCAGAAAAATTTTCTTTTCTTTTCTTATATCCGCGATTACTCTATCATTTCAGCTTTTCTTATCGCGAAAGTTACTATTGCCCAATCATTTCGGCTATTTTTATTTTTTACTCGTTGAACTTTATTACAAGCTGCCCAGTCATTTCGGCTATTTCCTTTTTTTTACTCGCTGATTTTTATTACGGGTTCCTAATCATTTCAGAATTTTTATATTATTTTTTTATTTCCCAGTTTAATGATTTTGGGTCGAGATTTTTGACTTCAAGTTGGCATTAACATTGCTAATACTGAAGCATGCATACCAGGAGAAATTGATTAGTAGAGAAGTTGGATATTCGATAGCACACGGGATGTGGGTATGCGATACTGCAATGATCGGCCTTAAGTGCAAGTGGGGGATTGTTGGATAGTGTTCTCAAGTCAATTATTGTAATCGCAGGTATGCGATTGTGATGATTGAGGGAGGACCTATACAAGTAGGACATTCTTATTTAAAATGATAGTATGCTATCTGGTTTGTCTTTATCATCATGTACATGCATTATGTGGTATTGCAGATCGCTATTACATATTGATAGAGCCCATAGGATTCTTGCTTGACTACCAGCATTATGATGGCGATCATATACGTGAGAACTGGGTAGCCTATAAGCACATTCTTAAATGTCCCTAGTCGTGGGAGTATCGAAACTGGGCATCGATATTCCGGAGTAGACTAGTGTATACGCTTCGAGACCCCGATGAGGGGCAGTGGCCGGTCTCACAAGCCATTGGTTTGTGTCACCTAAGATAGTAAGTATATAGGTACTCACTGGAGGTGAGTACAGTGGACAGACTCGCCGGAAACTTCTAGATGGTATTATACCAATCGTCAGATGGAAGTTCTCAGGTAGCATGAGTACATGTTAGTCCTTTGACCTGAAGTCGTTATTTGTCCCGTGTGAGTTCTCACTGTACTTTGATTACTACCATACCACGGCTCAAAGGAGTCGTGCAAACAGATTTTAGTTGGGTACAGTCCCGAGCCACATGGAGGCAGTGGTCGACTATCATTTCGTTTCTCCTGGAATCAGAAGTCGATGTCGCGCTGTGTTCAGTTGGCTATCAGAAATCCGTGGCCACGATAGGGAAGATTTACTGGTAGTTGATCAGTAGTGTCTCAATTGGTGATGAGCTAGACTCAGACACGACTTATCGGGTTAGTAAGGGTCTGACGTTATCCACTCCCTAGACCCGATAGCGATACTCTTTGATGAAGAGACCGGACTGTATGAGATTGTCACATTCAGTCTCAGTAAGGTAAGGACACACTTGAATGTCGACCCCCTTTCGACAAGTACCTGGATAGCCGTTACGTACAGCTAGTACCGTTGACGTGTTTGTGGTTAAACTCACTGCCATCGTATTGTCGAGTCTACAGAGGGTTTTCCCGGTTCAAGCGACAGATGTAGGAGCCGTACGGTGGTACGTGCAGGGGTCCGATTAAATACGTGTACGCAGTACACGGACTTTAATCGGACGGTCGATAATACTAGTCGGCTTAGCATTAAGCCGGATTATTAAATCAGGTTTTGATTTAATAATTTATATATGTATTTTGATATATATATTTTAGTATTATTGTTCACTATTCATTTTCTCTCTTTGGTGCTATCCGTATTTTTATACGGATATGTGTATGTGTAGCGATACATATACCAGATGAAATATTCCGTATTTATACGGGAATACTTCTAGAAGAAGGACATCTTATATTTGATTTTCCTTTTTAGAAAATTAAATAGGAAATAAGGTGGAAAGTGGAGAAAGGGAAGCATGGTTGCAAACAATGTAGAGAGGCATGGCTATGTATTTTTATATTGTTATTTGATTTGGATGTACTATTGCATCATGGTTCAAATATTATAGCCATTCCTTTCTACACTAGTTGACTTGATGAGATTTTTCCTCATCTCCTCCACCATGGCTCATGCTTCCTCTAGCTCATCTCCTTCTTCTTGCATCCATTTTTGAGCAAGATCCTAGAGAGAAAAATATAGTGAAGTATTCATACATTACCAGCCATCCAAACCTAGCAAAACTTTGGATCGTCGGTTTGAGCCTCCTTTGTATTCTCTCAGGTGGATCGTCTTCGGTAAGGATGATCGATGCTCAAGCGCGTTCTCGGCGGCTACGAGCTTGAAAGGGTTTTCCACAATTGGATGGACACACGACAAAGGTTGTATTTCTCAACCTTGCATGTTTTAGTTTACACGTCCGATACCCGCAAAATGTTTTTGTTTTCGCTTTCGCATCGCCCGCGGCCTCAGCGGCGCGGGCGCCGGATCCCAACAGTAAGGCATTGGAATTAGGAAAAGAAATTGCATTATCCTTACTACTACAAAACCCAGGGGCCTAAAAGAGATAGACGCGCTTACTACTTCGAGGTTACGTATAATATAGTAATAGCAGGGATCCCAGGAGACGATTTGCGGCATATCGCTACTTCTTCTTCCACAGTACATTCATAGGAAGAGAGAGATCTATTCGTATTGCCGTCAAGACTTGGAGCTATGAGAATGTTGTCACCCTGTTTTTGTTTTGGCTCTCGCATTTGTACCCTACTACAGTAAGAGAGACGTCCGAATAGTCTCTAGAAGGAACATGACGGAACTACTTATAGGGCAGAAAAAATTTCTTTTCTTTTCTTATATCCGCAATTACTCTATCATTTCAACTTTTTTATCGCGAAAGTTACTATTACCCAATCATTATTTCTTCGTAGTCACCCAATCATTTCGGCTATTTTTATTTTTTACTCGTTGAACTTTATTACAAGCTGCCCAGTTATTTCGGCTATTTCCTTTTTTTTACTCGCTGATTTTTATTACGGGTTGCCTAATCATTTCAGATTTTTTATATTATTTTTTATTTCCCAGTTTAACGATTTAGGGTCGAGATTTTTGACTTCAAGTTGGCATCAACATTGCTAATACTGAAGCATGCATACCAGGGTAGAGAAGTTGGGTATTCGATAGCATACGGGATGTGGGTATGCGATACTGCAATGATCAGCCTTAAGTGCAAGTGGGGGATTGTTGGATAGTGTTCTCAAGTCAATTATTGTAATCGCAGGCATGCGATTGTGATGATTGAGAGAGGACCTATACAGGTAGGACATTCTTACTCAAAATGATAGTATACTATCTGGTTTGTCTTTATCATCATGTACATGCATTATGTGGTATTGCAGATCACTATTACATGTTGATAGAGCCCATAGGATTCTTGCTTGACTACCAGTATTATGATGGCGATATTCTTAAATGTCCCTAGTCGTGAAAGTATCGAAACTGGGCATCGATATTCCGAGTAGACTAGTGTATACGTTTCGAGACCCCGATGAGGGGCAGTGGCCGGTCTCATAAGCCATTGGTGTTGTATCATCTAATATAGTAAGTATATAGGTGCTCACTGGACAGACTCGCCGGGAACTTCTAGATGGTATTATACTGATGGAAGTTCTCAGGTGGCATGAGTGTATGTTAGTCCTTTGACCTGAAGTCGTCATTTGTCTCGTGTGAGTTCTTATTTGATTACTACCCTACCATGGCTCAAAGGAGTCGTGCAAAAAGGTTTAGTTGGGTACAGTTCCGAGCCATATGGAGGCAGTGGTTGACTATCAATTCGTTTCTCTTGATATCAGGAGTCGATGTCGTGTTGTGGTCAGTTGGCTATCACCAGAAATCCGTGGCCACGATAGGGAAGATTTACTGATAGTTGATCAGTAGTGTCTCAGTTGGTGATGAGCTAGACTCAGACACGACTTATCGGGTAAGTAGGGGTCTGACGTTATCCACCCGTAGACCCGATAGCGATACTCTTTGATGAAGAGATCGGACCGTACGGAGATTGTCACATTCAGTCTCAGTAAGGTAAGGACGCACTTGATTGTCGACCCCTTTTCGACAGGTACCTGGATAGCCGTTACGTACAGCTAGTACCGCTGACATGCTTATGGTTAAACCCACTGCCATCGTATTGTCGAGTCTACAGAGGATTTTCCCGGTTCAAGCGACAGATATAGGATTAAATACGTGTACGCAGTACACGGACTTTAATCGGACGGTCGATAATACTAGCCGGCTTAGAATTAAGCCGGATTATTAAATCAGGTTTTGATTTAATAATTTATATATGTATTTTGATATATATATTTTAGTATTATTGTTCACTATTCAGTTTCTCTCTTTGGTGCTATCCATATTTTTATACAGATACGTGTATGTGCAGCGATACATATACCGGATGAAATATTCCGTATTTATACGGGAATGTTTCTAGAAGAAGGACACCTTATTTTTGATTTTCCTTTTTGGAAAATTAAATAGGAAATGAGGTGGCAAGTGGAGAAAGGGAAGCATGGTTGCAAACAATGTAGAGAGGCATGGCTAAGTATTTTTATATTGTTATTGATTTGGATGCACTATTGCATCATGGTTCAAATATTATAGCCATTCCTTTCTACACTAGTTGACTTGATGAGATTTTTCCTCATCTCCTCCACCATGGCTCATGTTTCCTTTAGCTCATCTCCTTCTTCTTCTTGCGTCCATTTTTGAGCAAGATCCTAAAGAGAAAAATATAGTGAAGTATTCATACATTACCGGCCATCCAAACCTGCTAAGTTTGGATCGTCGATTTGAGCCTCCTCCACGTTCCCTCAGGTGGATCGTCTTCGGTAAGGATGATCGATGCTCAAGCGCGTTCCCGGCGGCTACGAGCTTAGAAGGGTTTTCCATAATTGGATGGACACACGACAAAATTTGTATTTCTCAACCTTGCATGTTTTAGTTTACTAGTTTAGGGTGTTTGGTTCGTATCCTCGGATGTGTGCGTCCGATACCTGCAAAAAGTTTTCGCTTTCGCTTTCGCATCATCCGTGGCCTCCGCGGCGTGGGCGCCGAATCCCAACAGTAAGGCATTGGAATTAGGAAAAGAAATTGCATTATCTTTACTACTACAAAACCCAGGAGCCTAAAAGAGATAGACGCGCTTACTGCTTCGATCCCCAATAGCTTTTGACAGCAGACAATTTGCGGCATATCGCTACTTCTTCTTCCTTAGTACATTCATAGGAAGAGAAAGATCTATTCGCATTGCCGTCAAGACTTGGAGCTATAAGAATGTCGTCACTCTGTTTTTGTTTTGGCTCCTTGAGCTTTCATGACATCGCATTTGTACCGTAATGGAGACGTCCAAATAGTCTCTAGACGAAACATGATGGAACTACTTATAGGGCAGAAAAAATTTCTTTTCTTTTCTTATATCCACGATTACTCTATCATTTCAGCTTTTCTTATCGTGAAAGTTACTATTGCCCAATCATTTCGGCTATTTTTTCATGGTCACCCAATCATTTTGGCTATTTTTATTTTTTACTCGTTGAACTTTATTACAAGCTGCCCAGTCATTTCGGCTATTTCCTTTTTTTTACTCACTGATTTTTATTATGGATTTGCCCAATCATTTCAGATTTTTTATATTATTTTTTTATTTCTCAGTTTAACGACTTTGGGTCGAGATTTTTGACTTCAAGTTGGCATCAACATTGCTAATACTGAAGCATGCATACCAGGAGCAATTCATTATTTGTCTTTGGGAACTTAGGATTTGATACCTGATTTGGCGTCAGTATCACTATAACTGGAATAGTGCCAATAGCGACTCATCATTTGCTGTTGCCCGTTGGACAATGGGTGGCATCAACATTGCTAAGACATGTTTTCTCCTTAGGTTTTTCAGTCTTCATGAGCCATAAAGGTCTCACAAAGTTGTTTTATCCTTAGGAGTTGTCAGGTAAGTGGGTTTTCTCTTATACTTTCGTAAGGATTTTACAAGAGTATTTTCTTCTTGTAAGTCAAGAGGATCTCACAAGTGTCGTTCACCATGTTTGGAGTATCGCCCGCCTTTGATGAGACATTGCTGAAAAAATTTTTTATGTGCCCGTGGATTGTATATAAGAGTCTGTATAGAACTACTTGTAGGACATTTTCTTCCTTCACGACTTTATGCCCTTTCTGGTTTTCACAAACTCGCAGGTAGTCTTGCTGTTTTTTTTACTCATGAATCCTTTTCGGGTTTTCATCCGTACCCTTTTTGCTTATGGACTGACATTTTTTTGGTCCTCGTTTAACGATTTAATGGTCGATACGCTCCAATTGAACCGGCTTGTCAAGGATAAACATGCCCTCGCGGATCTAGGATGCCTATGAACATTCCGACGGCTGGAGCTTCGGTGATCGGTGTCCACACTTCGATGCAAAATTTCTCCACCGAACAGCATAAACAGCGACCAGCGTTTCATTCGATCTTCTCTCTTCATTGATCAAATCAGAGATGGTGCTGCGTTTGCTAGCACCGATGAACCTCTGTGTGAAGAGCAGTTCCATATCAACGAAGGTCTCTACGGAGTCATTTAGGAGCTTCGAATACCTTCGACGAAGGCAGCAGTATCCACGAGGCTTCTGACGAACCGTCGGAAGTGTAGCTTATCATCGTCTCTGGTGTTACCGCACATTGTTTTAAAATGTGTGATATGCTGGTGGGGACTCCCCGTTCTTCTGAAGACGTTAAACTTCGGGATCGTATATCCCGGGGGTATTACTTCTGGTCATACCATGCTGGATATGGATGACAGGTCTTGACCAACTTAGCATTTGCTTCGCGGCGGTGAGGATTTTGACCCACTGGGCTCGTTGGGCTGAGCTTTCGAGATCGTTTTATCTTTTGAGCTTGAAGGGGCCTGCAGAGCTTGTGGCATCTCCCTTCTCAATATCAGGGACCACTGGCGGTTCTTCAGCCGGCGGTTCTGACAACTGGGCCTTCATCCCACACATCTTCTGCAAGAGAAGAGCCATTTTGTTCAAATTGGCAGCCATATCCACCGCGGTTCTTCGGCCGGTGGCTCTGACAACTGGGTCATCATCCCACACATCCTCTGCATGAGAAGAGACATTTTGTTCATATTAGCGGCTATATCCACCGCTTCTTTACTTTTCTTATTGAGAGCACGTTTCAAAGAGTCAACTTCAGACCCTTATTTCTCAAGATGTTCTTGTTCGTCTCCCGGACGTATCTTGGGCGGTGGGCTAACGAGTGGTATAGTAAGCTGCCATTTCTTGCAGTTGTTGTTGTATTTGAGCTTGAATCAAGAACCGAGTTTAGAGTCAATGACCGGTGGAAGTGTTATTTTCAAATCCGCACAGCATGGACCACTTTGACTTTCTGTGGGAAGCTTTTGATATTTCGCTTTTTGGGATTTATCCAGGACGACGGGGATCTTTGTGGCCTTTTCTTTTTAGGAAGGGCCACGCTTTAGACTTAGAAGCTGAATCTTCGGCTTTTGGCGGATTCTTGAGCTTCTCAGATTTTAGAGATGGGTTGCTGTTGATATAAGAGCTACTAACTTCTTTCCGGACTTTGTAGATCGTCAAGGAAAGTTTTGGCTTGAACATTGGCTTTTGCTCGTTTGATGCACCTACAGGTGGATGGCGGTTCTTTAAAACGGCAGTAGGCAAATTCCGTCTAACCCTTCTAAGCGGCTCGAACCTGTTTTTGGACAAGACAGCTACATTGTCAGAGGACTTACCCCAGACTGTCTTGCAGATACCAGTAACGACATTGAGCGTATCTTGAAATAGGAGTTTCTTCGGTTTTGCAAGCTTCATAGAGATGCCTCATATGTGGCTTTAGAGCTTCCGTAGGTGTCAGTCGCTTGAAACAGGGGTGACGTTTTGGCTTGAGCATTGAGTTTTGCTCATTTGATGCACCTACAGGTGGGTGGTGGTTCTTCAAAACGACGGTAGACGAATTCCGTCTAACCCTTCGGAGCGGCTCAAAACTGTTTTTGGACGAGACAGCTGCATCGATAGTGGGTATTAGTGGAGTTACCCCCAGACTGTCTTGCCGACACCAGTAACAACGTTGAGCATATCTTGAAACAGGAGTTTCTTCGGTTTTGGAAGCTTCATAGACATTCCCCATGTGTGGCTTTAGTGCTTCCGCAGGTGTTAGTCGCTTGAAAACTGATGTTTTGGCAGAGCAGGAACCTTGAGGAGCCAGTATGTGGAAGATGGACTTTCTTGGAGGTGGAGCGTTTTTTGGCGCTTCGGGAGCAGTATGAGCCAGCCTTTTAAAGACCGACCTTTTGGACTTCATATGCTTCTTTGCTGGGCATGTGAAGCTTGATGCTGGCCTCTCAAAGACTGAGCTTTTTGATTTGGCATGCTTCTTTAACGGGCCCACGGAGCTTGTATTCAGCCTGTGGAAGACCGAGCTTTCTGGTTTTGCGAGTTTCTCGGAAGAGCCTGCGGAGTTTGTTGCCAGTCAATGGAAGACTGATTTCTTTGAGACCTCCTCCTTTAGCATTGTAACACCAATGGTAGGAATGAGCGGAAGCCTTTTCCCGAATTGGAGCCTGTTCCATTCTTGCATAAGTTGGGATGTCGGGATGCCGATCAGTGGGGCCATAATCTGCCCAGATAAGATCAGCTGAGGCATGGGGGTCTTGGAGTAGTTGCAGAATACCATTGAAGTTTGCATAGGGGAGAAAGCACAAGGTCTTCCTCGGAATCCAAGAGCAACCATAAACATAATATATCGCGATTTTGTCCGCGAAACATGACATACGGAGTTTAGAGTGGAAAGAGAAAAGTCCCACCGAGCATGCCAAACTCTGTTTACCACTGAAAACGGGTTAAAGACGCACTTGTGTCAAACATCTTTTCTGAATTTGGGGGCATAGGTTTGATCCATCCATCTCTCCGAAAACACTAAGTTGATTTATAGTGTCGTATATCGAAGGTTTGGAAGTATGCGACCGATGTAGCTGACTTCATATTTCCTCCCAGGATGAGAGGTTTATTGATTGTGGGGACGCATTTTTCCTACAGGCGTAAGCCACTACAGTTAATTACGTTATCGTGTACGACAACAACGTTTTACACTCCAGGTTCTTTGCTTCGTGTGTTGTGTCTTTTGGTTTTTATTTTATTTAGGATGCCCTTAGATTGTTTGGATTGTACGGAGACTAATTTATGTCCAAATTCGTATATATTTTAGATTTGGATCAAGCATTTGCTTGACGGGGGGCATTTGCTTGACGGGGTCCACGTTGGAGTTTTGATTTGCCAACGGGATGAACTTAGGTCACATTTCTCACACTTGTGAGTTCCATGGGTTCATATGCTTTTGCATAAGGTTTATGAGCTCAATGAAGCTTAAGTTTTAGGACTTAGCCGATTTGGGGCTAAAAATTGGGTTTGTTTACACTCAAACATGATTGGCGCATATAACTTGGCACATGGCGTACGACTTGAATATCGGCTCGTAGCCTAGGCACATGCCCACATGCATATCACGTGGCATGCGGTGGCATCGGCTCGAGCGCATGTGCATATATCACGTAGCGCTAGCGCATCATGCCATAGGCTTGGTGCGGCCCAAGCGCACGTGCATATCACGTGGTGCAGACGCTGCCCATCTTTCTTGGCATTTGGCGTATGCACATGCGTATCACGTGGTGCAGCCCAATCGTAGAGCTTAAGCTTCTGGTTAATGGTTTTTTGGCTATTAAAATCAACAAGATCATTTTTTTATGATCTTGGGTTTTGTTTTGATCACTATATGTCTTTGGTGACAACTTTAAAGCTTCGGGTCGAAGAAAATCTTGATGATCATATATTTCTTAGTGTAGGATGACTTGATGATTGTAACACGCTAGTTTATTTATACCAATTCTATTTCGAGTATTTCTTTATTTATGTTATTTTCCTAATTTATTGTGTTTTGAGTGCGAATAGTGTATTTGACATATGTATTTTGCATTCGACCCGACCCGCTTTCTGGAAACCCGTCTTAATTCATGTTATGATTTATCCTGACTTGTTGTGTGGATCCGTGCACTTTTATTATTTTATACTGCATACTGGTATTAAAATCTGGCATCTGCATTTTTAATATAACATTTAAAATCAAGTAAAATATTTTAAAATATATTGCATGGCCTGCATGATACCCCTAGCCCCGTCGTAGCATCCGCGTACCTTGTTCTCATCCCGTTCAGTGTAACGGACCTGTTTGGATGGATACGTGCACGTGCGTGCATCCGTTCTTGGGGGTATCCATTTTCGTTATCCGGATATCCAATTTTGTTTTTGGTTGACACGTATATTTTCCGTATTTTAAAACTGGATTTTTAGACCCGACCCGGGTGTGTTTTGGACTATTTTTGTATTAGCCAAATATTAAATATTTTATTAATATTATATATTTTTTAAACATATTAAAGATTTTCCTAACGAAAATAATCTTTTAAATTTTTTTTAAAAGAAATCTTTTTTTTACTGACTCATTCTCTCTCTTTCTCTCTCACCTCTCGCAACTACTATTGCTTCTCGATTCTCGTCACCTCCCTTCTCTTTACTATTGTCACCTCCCTCTTTCTTTCTTCCTTTTCTTTAAATAAGCCCCGCGACGAGAACCCACTGCCGCTCACAGAAATCCAAACCCTAGCCTCACGCTCGTCCCTCGACGACCCTCTTCTCGAACCTTGCTCCTTTCTTCCTTCAACACCACCTCTCCCTCTCCCTTCATCTCGACACCGTGTTCTCTTTTCCCAACCACGAAACCCACCAACCCAACAACCGAGCACCCACGCCGAATCCAGCCACCACCTTCGCCCTCATCCCTCGCCGTCACCATTTCTTGTTACCCTCATCTCTCTCTCCTCTCGCGACTCTCTCTCTCCTTTTCATCTCGAATAACCCATCACCATTACTCACCTCCTTCTTCTTCCACCCACCGTCACCGCCTTTCTCGACCCCAACTCCATAACCGACACCATCACCTTCACCCTCTTCAGTCCTCAACAGCCACCGCAACACCCTACTCGACCATCAATGTCTCATTCTTCTTCTCTTCAACCCTAGCACCCTAAACTCTAATAACCCTAGTCTTCGCCCATTGTTGCTGCTCCACCCTCGCCGTCGTCAACATCCCCTCTCACCCGAAACTCTAACCCTAGCCTTCGCCCACTCTTGCTGCTCCACCATCGCCTTCGTCAACATCCCCTCTCACCATCACCAAATCATCTCCTCTCTCCATCCGACACCACCATCACCCGGACCCAAGAACACCCGAGCACCTGCACACCCATCGACGAGCCCCTGCCCTCGTCGCTGCACCTTCACCGAAGCTCCGTTAACCCGACGACCTCACACCATCGCCACCCTCTCGTCTCCTCTGTCCCAGAAACCCCAAGTCAGCCATCGCCGGAGCGGTGCTCGTCGCTGCCGATCCAGTGAACGTTCCTTACCTGCGTGGTTGTCCTCTTACCTTGCCTGGACCCGTACAGCGTGCCGTGTGTGCGTTGCGACGATTACCCGACGTCGGACGTGCCGTACGCACCCGTCGCGTGTTCCGTTCAGGCAGGTTTATCTTATCTTGCATCTATATGACTACAAATACTACATGTTGATTGCATTATACATCCATACTAATGTTTTACTGTTTTTCGGATACCCGTATACATCCATATCATTTAAAATACATATAGCTGTGTCTACAGATCATATTAATTCATGTTATTATTATAGTAACACCCCATGCTTAATAATGTGTATCCCACTTAGTTTTGGAGCTGTAAATGGAATCCCTGATCGATATTTATGTATCCATTCCATTAATTATATATCTAGTTGCATGCCATGTCACGTTATTTCATATTACTGCTATATTAACACCCCATACTTGATAATGTGCATCCTACATAGTCGTGGAACTATAGTTGTAACCCCTGATAGTTAATTGAGCATCCATGTTTATTTGTGTATACATACCATTAACTCAGCATACCTAGTTGCACGACATATTACCTTAACTCATATTATTATTACATTAGTACCCCATACTTGATATTGTGTATCCTATATAGTCATGATGTAACCCCTGATAGATATTCGTGCACCCATGCTTTTGCTATGCATCCATACTTTTATCCTGATTCAATACTGGCTACATTTTACTGTTGGGCACCCAAGTGACACACCGTGCACTACTTGACATGACCTGATACACCACTACTTGACATGTTACCTGATCCTGTTTCTAATGCCGACAATCCTAACTTGTTGTCCCGATAGACATATTCTGTTGTCTGTATAGACAAACATGTTCCTGCTTTTGGCATTACCTTCAGATTTATCAATACCTGACTTGAACACATAACTTGGGGGTATAGGAAAATTAATGATGAAACCTGACTTGTAACTCGACAGTTCGATGCTTATACTGATCAGTTTTAGGGGGTAGGCCAGTCCCGGGATGATGTTGCTGACATCATTCGTCTGTACATGTTTCCTGTTTTGTGCTTAGCGTTACGTCTCAGATTCAGCCCCGTGGTCCCCGGTATGCACGGGATACTATTGAGTTATATCAACGATTCATTAAATTGATTTCAAAGACTTGAGAGTAGTTAACCCAGTAGTTTTAGTTCAGATTGCTCACCGCACGTCACATGTGCTTATACACTCTTATATTCATACTCATGCCTGCATATCTTGCTACCTCCTGATTATATTTTATTGTTTGATATTATGACGCACTGTCTGGGTTTTATATGGCCAAGATCCTTTATCTTTGTGGCAGGCTGTTCAGGAGTATTTCAGCCGACAGGCCGAGCAGTGAGGACCCTGTTAGTATTCTAGTTTAGTTTCCTTTTAGCATTTTTATTTCTTGATGTGAGCCCGTATTTGGGACGTACTTTCCAGATGGTTTTGTTACTTGGATTTATTGCTTCCGCATATTATTCATGGACTCGTTTATTCTGGCTCATGGACATGTACTAGATAGTTTATTTTATTTCTATTGTTCTTGATATAACCGTAATGTGACTGTGGAGGGATGTTTCCTAAGCACAGGTAGCATGGTTGGCTCTGTCACATGCCGATCTTAGCGCACTCTAGGAAGCGGGGCGTGACAGGGTTTGTTTGGTATCAGAACCATAGGATTTAGGTAATCGGGTTTGATTTTTTTTGTAGTTGGATATTGGACCCAATACACGAATCGGAATGCCCGTAATTAGGAACATGTCCTGCTACTTAGTTATCGTGATTCTTGAATCATATCTTTCTCTTGACCCCTGTCTTGACGATATGCAAACCACTTTGCATATTGACCTGAAACTTTTGGTTCCCTATTGTTTCTCTCTAGAATTTGGACGACTTGATCGGAGTTAGGTGATTGTAACTATGAACTGCAGCATAGTTATAATGCGGTACTATATTTGAGTAACTTGGAGTCCTAGTCTTGATTCATCTCCTTATTTTATGGTCGTGATATCTCTTGCTTTCCAGCTTATGTTTTATCGCAAACTTGAATCCTGTTTACCGTACTAATCTTCTTCAGTGTTTGGCTTCAGTTGAAGTCATTTAAACGTATCCTACTTGTTCATGTTTTTCCCGCATTAACATTGTTCGATTCAGGTGCATCATATTGTTTGATGTTGTCTTGGAAATGGATTTTCTCGGCACTTTCCATGCTCACATTGATTGTAAGGCAAAGAAAATGATTTTCCAGATTCCCGGACATCCGAAGTTTGTTTTGCTGGAGGTAGCAGTTCTGTCGGGCCAGTCGAGCTTAGGGCTAGGCCGACAAGCGCTGTTCTTTCGTCGATGGAAGTTGATAAGGAGGAAGCGCCAGCTGTAGTTCGAGAGTTCATGGACGTGTTCCAGGACATCTCGGGTTTACCACAAAAACGAGATGTGGAGTTCGCGATCGATCTTGTTCCTGATGCAGCGCCAATCTCAAAGGCGTACTATCCAATGGCACCAGTGGAGTTGGAGGAAGTCAAGAAGCAGGTTACCGAATTGCTAGAGAAGGGTTGGATTCGCAGCAGCAATTCATCTTGGGGAGCTCCAGGTCTTCTAGTAAAGAAGAAAGATGGCACAAGGAGGATGTGCATCGATTATCGAGAATTGAACCGGGTGACTATTAAAAACAAGTACCCGATCCCTCGCATTGGCGAATTATTCAAGCAACTCAGTGGCGCGAGGGTATTCTCGAAGCTGGATTTAAGATCCGGATATCATCAGGTCCGAGATAAATCAGAGAATATTTGCAAGATTGCGTTCCGAACTCGATATGGACATTACGAATATTTAGTGATGCTATTCGAAGTCACGAATACACCGGCGATATTTTTGGACTTGATGAACCAAATCTTTTCACCGTTCTTGGACCAGTTTATAGTGGTATTCATCGATGATATTCTGGTCTACTCGAGGAGCCTTGAAGAGCATGCAGAACACTTGAAGATCGCACCGCAGACATTAAGGCAAGAAAGATTATATGCAAAGATGAGCAAGTGCGAGTTTTGGCTTGAAGAAGTGAAGTTTTTGGGGCACATCGTATCCGAAGATGGAATCACTGTTGATCCTGAGAAGATTGCAGCAATTCAAGATTGGCTGATTCCGAGGAATGTAGTGGAGATCAGAAGTTTTCTTGGACTTGCTGAATATTACAGAAGGTTCATGGAGAATTTTGCTCGCTTAACTGAGCCTTTGACCAAGCTTACGCGAAAGGAGATGCCATTCGTATGGACGGATAGTTGTGCGTCAGGTTTTGAGGCGTTGAAGCAAAGATTGATAACTGCTCCTATTTTGACCGTACCAGACGGTTCCGGAGGATTGGTGATTCATAGCGACGCATCTGGGAAAGGTTTGGGATGTGTTTTGATGCAGCATGGGAAAGTTATATAGCCTATGCATCGAGACAGTTGAAGACCCATGAGAAGAATTACCCAACTCATGATTTGGAGCTAGCAGCAGTGATTTTTGCTTTGAAAATTTGGAGCTTATTGGGCGAAAGGGATGAAGTATTCACCGATGACAAAAGCCTAAAGTACGTGTTCACGCAGAAAGAGCTTAACATGAGGCAGCGAAGATGGTTGGAGCTGATGCCTGACTACGATCTTGATCTAAGTACCATCCGGGGAAAGTTAATGTAGTGCTGGATGCGCTTAGTCAGTTACCAGCAATTCAGATGTTGACTGTACAGAAGGAGCTTACCGAAGACTTTCGGAGATTCGAGTTGGAGATTGTGCTGCCGCATTTTTTCAGGACAGTTAAAGCAGCGCAGTCACAGGACCCAAGGTTGCAGAAATTTTGAGAACAAGTAGAAACGAGACTTCGAACTGACTTGTTGATTCATGAAAATAGTTCGTTGCGATATGGTAGCCGCTTGTGTGTGCCGAAAGGAGATATCCGCAAAGAAGTTATGGAGGAGACACACAGTTCCGCATATTCCGTACATCCAGGAGGCACAAAGATGTACCGTGATCTAAGACATCATTTCTGGTGGGAAGGCATGAAAAGGGAGATTGCTCGCTTTGTAGCGAAGTGCTTGGTGTGTCAGCAAGTTAAGGCTGAACATCAAAGGGTTGCTGGTTTATTGCAACCACTTCCGATTCCTCGATGGAAATGCGAACATATTACCATGGATTTCGTGACAGCTTTACCGCGAAGTCCAAAGGGCAACAATGCAGTTTGGGTGATTGTTAATCGATTGACCAAGACAGCTCATTTCATACCGTTTCGAGTCGGTCAGTCAATGGAAGCGTTGGCAGAACGGTACATGCAGGAGATTGTGAGATTGCATGGAATACCTGTGAGCATCGTTTCCGACCGTGATACCCGATTCTTATCACACTTCTGGAGGAGTTTACAGGAAAGTTTGGAGACTCGATTGAAGTTTAGCACAGCTTATCATCCTCAGACAGATGGCCAGTCGGAGAGAACGATCCAAACTCTTAAAAATATGTTGAGAGCTTGTAAGTTAGACTTCAAGGATTTATAGGAGGATCATCTACACTTGTTGGAGTTTTCGTACAATAACAGCTTTCAGGCGACTATTCAGATGGCTTCATTCGAAGTATTGTATGGTCGCAAGTGTCGCTCACCCGTTTGTTGGGACCGGATCTTATCGTGCAAACCGGGGAGAAAGTTAATACTATCCGGAATCACATGAAGGCTGCACAAGATCGGCAGAAGAGTTGGGCCGATATATCGAGAAGACCTCTAGAATTCACTATCGGTGATCATGTATTCCTGAAAATATCACCGACTAGAGGAGTGATTCATTTTGGGAGTCGAGGCAAGCTTAGTCCTCGATTCGTGGAGCCTTTCGAGATTATAGAGCGTGTTGGAGAAGTGGCTTATCGATTGGCGTTACCATAATCTTTGGCGAATGTTCATGACGTGTTTCATGTTTCTCAACTCCGTAAGTATGTTCGAGATGAAACACACATGGCTAGATCATTCGGAGCTGACTGTAAGGGAGGATTTGACCTTTGAGGAGCGACCGATGTCGATTGTTGATCGAAGAGAAAAGGTCCTCAAGAACAAGATTATCCCTCTCGTACTTGTTTCGTGGGGGAATCGCTCGCATGGAGAATCAACTTGGGAACGTGAAGACGAGATTCGACAGAAGTTTCCACACCTATTCTATTCATGTTTGTTTATCTTTTCTTGTTCCTGGAATTTCGAGGACGAAATTCTTTTTGTAGTTGGGTATAATGTAACATCCTAGTTCATTATACCGATTCTATTTATATGGTATTTTCCTGATTTATTGTGTTTTGGGTGCGAATAGTGTATTTGACATCTGTATTTTGCATCCGACCCGACCCGCTTACTGGAAACCCGTCTTGATTCCTGATTATGATTTATCCTGACTTGTTGTGTGGATCCGTGCACTTTCATTATTTTATACTGCATACTGATATTAAAATCTGGCATCTGCATTTTTAATATAACATTTAAATTCAAGTAAAATATTTTAAAAATATATTGCATGGCCTGCATGATACCCCTAGCCCTGTCGTAGCCTCAGCGCACCTTGTTCTCGTCCCGTTTAGTGTAACGGACATGTTTGGATGGCTACGTGCACGTGCGTGCATCCGTTCTCGGGGGTATGCATTTTCGTTACCCCGGATGTCCAATTTTGGTTTTGGTTGACACGTATATTTTCCGTATTTTAAAACTGGTTATTAGACCTGACCCGGGCGTGTTTTGGACTATTTTTATATTAGCCAAATATTAAATATTTTACTAATATTATATTTTTTAAAACAGTTATATTAAAGATTTTCCCAACGAAAATAATCTTTTAAAATTTTTTAAATGAAATCTTTTTTTTACTGACTCATTCCCTCTCTCTCTCTTTTTCTCTCTCTCTTGCTCCTCCTCTCTCTCACCTCTCACAACTACTGTTGCTTCTCAATTCCCTTCTCTCACCTCCCTCTTTCTTTCTTCCTTTTCTTTAAATAAGCCCCGCGATGAGAACCCACTGCCGCTCATAGAAACCCAAACCCTAGCCTCGCACTCGTCCCTCGACGACCCTCTTCTCGACCACGTCCCTCTCTTCTCCTCCCCTCCCCTCCTCCTTCAACACCTCCCTCTCCATTCATCTCGACACCGCGTTCTCTTTTCCTAACCTCGAAACCCACCAACCCAACAACCGAGCACCCACGTCGACCTTCGCCCCCGTCCCTCACCGTCACCACCTCTTGTTACCGAGCCCTCGTCCTTCACCGTCACCACCTTCGCCCTCGTCCCTCACCGTCACCACCTCGACGACCCTCTTCTCGACCTCGCCCCACTCCTCTCCTCCCCTCCCCTCCTCCTTCAACACAACCTCTCCCTCTCCATTCATCTCGACACCGCGTTCTCTTTTCCTAACCTCGAAAACCCACCAACCCAACAACCGAGCACCCACGCCGAACCCAGCCACCACCTTCGCCCTCGTCCCTCACCGTCACCACCTCTTGTTACCCTCATCTCTCTTTCCTCTCGCGGCTCTCTCTTTCCCCTTTTCATCTCTTGTTACCTTCACCTCCTTCTCCTTCCTCCCACCGCCACCATCTTTCTCGAACCCAACTCCATAACCGACACCATCACCTTCACCCTTTTCAGTCCTCAACAGCCACCGCAACACCCTACTCGACCATCAACGTCTCATTCTTCTTCTCTTCAACCCTATCACCCTAACCCTGCACACCCGAAACTCTAACCCTAGCCTTCGCCCACTCTCGCTTCATCTCTTGTTACCCTCACCTCCTTCTCCTTCCTCCCACCGTCACCACCTTTCTCGACCCCAACTCCATAACCGACACCATCACCTTCACCCTTTTCAGTCCTCAACAGCCACCGCAACACCCTACTCGACCATCAACGTCTCATTCTTCTTCTCTTCAACCCTATCACCCTAACCCTGCACACCCGAAACTCTAACCCTAGCCTTCGCCCACTCTCGCTGCTCCACCCTTGCCGTCGTCAACATCCCCTCTCACCATCACAAGAGATAGACGGCTCAACCTCTGAAATGCAAGAACTTCTACTCTCTCCACCCGACACCACCATCACCCCGACCCAAGAACACCCGAGCACCTGCACACCCATCGACAAACCCCTGCCCTCGTCGCTGCACCTTCGCCGGAGCTCCGTTAACCCGACGACCTCATACCATCGTCACCCTCCCGTCCCTCCGTCCCAGAAACCCCAAGTCAGCCATCGCCGGAGCCATGCTCGTCGCTGCCGATCCAGGCGATCCAGTGAACGTTACTTACCTGCGTGGTTGTCCTTTTGCCTTGCCTGGACCCGTCCCGCATGCCGTGTGTGCGTTGCGACGATTACCCGACATCGGACGTGCCGTACGCACCCGTCGCGTGTTCCGTTCAGGCAAGTTTATCTTGCTACATGCTATAAATACTTATCTTGCATCCATATGACTACAAATATTACATGTTGATTGCATTATACATCCATACTAATGTTTTACTGTTTTTCGGATACCCTTATGCATCCATATCATTTAAAATACATGTAGCTGCATCTACAAATCATATTAATTCATGTTATTATTGTAGTAACACCCCATGCTTAATAATGTGTATCCACTTAGTCTTGGAGCTGTAAATGTAACCCTTGATCGATATTTGTGTATCCATTCCATTAATTATATATCTAGTTGCATGTCATGTTACGTTATTTCATATTACTGCTATATTAACACCCCATACTTGATAATGTGCATCCTACATAGTCGTGGAACTATAGTTGTAACCCCTGATAGTTAATTGAGCATCCATGTTTATTTGTGTATACATACCATTAATTCTGCATACCTAGTTGCACGCCATATTACCTTAACTCATATTATTATTACATTAGTACCACTCCATGCTTGATATTGTGCATCCTATATAGTCATGATGTAACCCCTGATAGATATTCGTGAACCCATGCTTTACTATACATCCGTACTTTTACCCTGATTCAATACTTGCTATATTTTACTGTTGGGCAACCAAGTGACACACCTTACTTGACATGATACACCACCACTTGACATGTTACCTGATCCTGTTTCTAATGCCGACAATCCTGACTTGTTGTCCCGATGGACATATCCTGTTGTCTGTATAGACAAACCTGTTCCTGCTTGATCCTGTATTGGCATTAGCTTCAGATTTATCAATACCCGACTTGAACATATAACTTGGAGGTATGGGAAAATCAATGATGAAACCTGACTTGTAACTCGACAGTTCGATACTTATACTGATCAGTTTTGGGGGCTAGGCCAGTCCCGGGATGATGCTGACATCATTCGTCTGTACATGTTTCCTGTTTTGTGCTTAGCGGCACGTCTCGGATTCAGCCCCGAGAGTCTGGACCGTGGTCCCGCGCATGCACGGGATACTATTGAATTACATCGACGATTCATTAAATTGATTTCAAAAACTTGAAAGTAATTACCCAGCATGTCACATGTGCTTACTCTTTCACTGTTCCTTATTCGTGTTACTGTTATACACTCTTATTACTGTTCATACTCATGCATGCATATCTGGTTATCTCCTGATTATATTTTATTGTTTGATATTATGACTGTAACACTCGAGCCCAATGCTATTAATTTCTGTTACCGTTTGAACGTAGTGTGACACTCATTTCATTTATCTTGCTTGATTGTTACTTACTGTAAAATTTTACCCGGCAAATTCATTTCTGCATATAACAATTTTATAGCATCTAAAATAAAATTAAAAATATTCATCTTGGCATACTTGACACTCCTAACCTTGTTGTAGCGTCCGTGCATCGTGTTCTCGTCCCGTTCAGTGAAACGGGCGAGTTTGGACGGCTACGTACACGTACGTGTGTCCGTTTTGGGGGTATGCTTTTTGATCATAAAACTCATTTTAAATTTTGGATCCCGTTTAAAATTCTATTATTTCAATTTCAAATTTTTGGATCCGACCCGGGCGCGATTTGGAAATGTTTTACTTTGCGCCAAAATCCCAAATTTTAATATATTTTAAACCATTCGTATATTTCATTTCTTTAACAATCTTATATATTTGTTAACTGCTTAAGATTTTTTTAAGATTCTTAAATCTTTCTCAATTAATTCCCCTCAACCAATCATCGCTCTCTATTCCCGTGGGCCCCCATACCTCACACATCTCTCTCTTTCCCCCGTCTCTTTATCTCTCTCTCTCATTTAAATCTCTCTCCCCTCCATTTCTTCCTCACGTAAACCCAAACCTCCTTGCAACCCTAGCTACCGCCGCCTTCCCCCTCGCCGCTGCAGCCGTCGCCGATGACTTCTCATCACCATCTCACCACCCTCACCACCACTCCCTCCTCCTTTTCTCTTCTTCCCGTGCTCCCTGCACCAGCGCCGCGCCCACCCGAGGACCCCCTGCACGCGTCTGCGCCGTCTCTGGTCATCGCCGACGATCACCAGACCACCCTTGAACGCCCTGTAAGCGCTTTCTCCATCTCATTCTTTATTTTTCTTCTGTACTTGCTTCTTGGATAATTACTGTTATGGGTTCTTGAAAGGTGCTATACTGTTCACCGCCGGAGCACCGTCATCGCGGCCGACGATCTCGACCCCTTTACTGATCATCGTACCGCCGGAGCACCGTCGTCGCGACCGACGATCTCAACCGCCGACGACTTCTCATCACCATCTCACCACCCTCATCACCACTCCCTCCTCCTTTTCTCTTCTTCCCGTGCTCCCTGCACCAGCGCCGCGCCCACCCGAGCATCCCCTGCACGCGTCTGCGCCGTCCCTGGTCGTCGCCGACGATCACCAGACCACCCTTGAACGCCCTGTAAGCGCTTTCTCCATCTCATTCTTTATTTTTCTTCTGTATTTGCTTCTTGGATATTTACTGTTATGGGTTCTTGAAAGTAGTTCACCGCCGGAGCACCGTCGTCGCGACCGACGATCTCGACCCCTTTACTGATCATCGTAAGCACCCCTTCTCAGATCCTCCTTCCCTCCTTCTTTGTATTTCCTTGTATTTCTTTTCTTTCTTGTTGCATGCCTTGATTTTTTGTCCACTGTTGGTT
Source organism: Agapanthus africanus (assembly GCA_030015575.1). NCBI lineage: Eukaryota > Viridiplantae > Streptophyta > Magnoliopsida > Asparagales > Amaryllidaceae > Agapanthus > Agapanthus africanus. The sequence continues at coordinate 876,438,683 of JASDDO010000024.1, read as the reverse complement.
GCTTGGCCGGAATCCGGTGTTGCCAACGTCGCGTCCCGACGTTCCAGCGAGGCATCCCGACCCGTGTGGTTCCATTGTTCGTCGTTTGGGTTCATTCCGTGAACCGTGCGCCCGTCGCGAGTTTTCCCCGCCGACGTTTTACGTTCCGTTTTCCCGATTCGCGACCCGTCGAGGCAAGTACCCCTTGCTACATGCTAAATAATATTTACATATATATTATGACACCCTATGGTACGATCATTTCTCATTTTCATGTACAATATTGTTATATATCATTTTATCTTTAAACTTGGAAGCTACAGTTTGCAATTGAACCTAATAATCACATTTACATGTTTTGATTACACTTTCACTGATGATGTAGCCTATGGCACCTTTTCTACCGTTTTACTTCATTCGGACACTCGTATACATTTAACCTGCTTAAACCGTGATTTCATTCGTGGAACCTATATACACGTATAACATTGCATCTATGAAATCTTAGACTTGTTAACATGATTAAACGGCTATAATTGTCATACCGCATTCTTAAAATGTTGAGATCATCCCTATGACACAAGCGATAACTGTACTGCTAATGAATCTGCCTATTGCTTAATTCATTGCTTAGATCATATTGTTAACCATGCTTGATTATGTAACTGAGTATGAGTACACCCATGATATTGTTTACATCTTGACTCGACTTGCTACATACATATTGATTGACCCGACATGGTACCGTATACTGCTTGACTTGACCTGATGTACCATGACCTGACCCGTTACCTGATCTTGTATCTAATGCCAACAAACTTGATATGTAGTACTCACGGACCGTTCATGTTGTCTATCCAGACAAACCTGTTTACCTGATCCTGCGTTGGCATTAGTTTCTTGATTACGGGATACCTGACTTGACTTACATATATAACTTGGGGGTATGGGAAAATCAGTATTGTAACCGAACGTAACTCCAAGGGCCATCCTATTGTTTGCCGTTTTTCCGGGCGTTACGGAATACCTATTGTTTGCCATTTTTCCGGGCGTTACGGAATACCCATTGTTTGCCGTTTTTCCGGGCGTTACGGAATACCCATTGTTTGCTGTCTTTCCGGGCGTTACGGAATACCCATTGTTTGCCGTTTTTCCGGACGTTACGGAATACCTATTGTTTGCCGTCTTTCCGGGCGTTACGGAATAACTCCCGACGAGTTACGATGAGGATTACATTATTTGGTTTTAAAGACTTTAGAACCTGATAGAACAGTTTAGTTTACCCACTGCACACTACCCTACACTGCTCTGACTTATATTATTGTTACCCTTGCTTTATTCATGTTTATATTGCATTGCCTGCTACTCTGTTTATATTTTATTACTTGATGACATGACGCGCTGACGTCTGGATTTTGCATAGCCCAGATCCTGTACCGCTGTTGCAGTCCGAGAGGGAGTACTTCAGCCGACAGGCTGAGCTGTGAGTGTCAGCAGTAGTTATTTTTTCTTTCCTGCATTTTTATTCCTGATATGAGCCCGCATTATGGGACATAAATTCCAGTTATTTGTATTGGGTCTTTCGCTTCCGCATTTTATTATTCTTGACTCATGATATATTGGATTATGGACATGTTTAGATAGTTTTATTTTGTTTTTGATATCTCTACAGCCGTAATGTGACTGTGGATGGATACTTCCTACCCACAGGTAGCATGATTGGCTATGTCACGTGCCCATTTTAGTGTACTCTGGGAAACTGGGCATGACAATGACGCACTGACGTCTGGGATTTGCATGGCCGAGATTCTCTATCTTTGTCGCAGGCCGTTCAGGAGTATTTCAGCCGATAGGCCGAGCAATAAGGACCCTGGTATTCTAGTTTAGTTTCTTTCAGCATTTTTATTTCTTGATGTGAGCCCGTATTTAGGACGTACTTTCCAGATGGTTTTGTTACTTGGATTTATTGCTTCCGCATATTAGCGCATATTAGCCCGTATTTAGGACGTGCCCATTGACTCGTTTATTCTGGCTCATAGACATGTACTTTATTTTATTTCTACTGTTCTTGATATCTTTTAGACAGCCGTAATGTGACTGTGGAGGAATGTTTCCTAGCCACAAGTAGCATGGTTGGCTCTGTCATGTGCCGATCTTAGCGCACTCTGAGAAGCGGGACGTGACAGGGTGTGTTTGGTATCAGAGCCATAGGATTTAGGTAATCGGGTTTGATTCTTTTGTAGTTGGGTATTGGACCCAATACACGAATCTGAATGCCCGTAATTAGGAACAAATCCTGCCACTTAGTTATCGTGATTCTTGAATCACATCTTTCTCTTGACCCCTGTCTTGACGATATGCAAACCACTTTGCATCTCGACTTAAAACTTTTGGTTCCCTGTTGTTTCTCTCTAGGATTTGGACGACTTGATCGGAGTTATGTGATTGTAACTATGAACTGCAGTATGGTTACAATGCGATACTCTATTTGAGTAACTTGGAGTCTTAGTCTTGATTCATCTCCTTATTTTATAGTCGTGATATTGCTTACTTCTCTTGCTTTCCAGCTTATGTTTTATCGCAAGCTTGAATCCTGTTTACCGTGCTAATCTTCTTCAGTGTTTGGCTTCAGATGAAGTCATTTAAGGTATCCTACTTATTCATGTTTTCCCCGCATTAACATTGTTCGATTCAGGTGCATCCCATTGTTTGATGTTGTCTTAGAAATGGATTTTCTCGGCACTTTCCATGCTCACATTGACTGTAGGGCAAAAAAAGTGATTTTCCAGATTCCCGGACATCCGGAGTTTGTTTTGCTAGAGGTAGCAGTTCTGTCGGGCCAGTCGAGCTTAGGGCTAGGCCGACAAGCGCCGTTCTTTCGTCGATGGAAGTTGATAAGGAGGAAGCGCCAGCTGTGGTTCGAGAGTTCATGGACGTGTTCCAGGACATCTCGGGTTTACCACAAAAACGAGATGTGGAGTTCGCGATCTTTTTCCTGGTGCAGCATCAATCTCAAAAGTGTACTATCCAATGATACCAGTGGAGTTGGAGGAAGTCAAGAATCAGGTTACCGAATTGCTAGAGAAGGTTGGATTCGCAGCAGCAATTCACCTTGGGGAGCTCCAGTTCTTCTAGTAAAGAACAAAGATGGCACAAGGAAGATATGCATCGATTATCGAGAATTGAACCGGGTGACTGTTAAGAACAAGTTATCCGATCCCTCGCATTGGCGAATTACTCTAGCAATTCAGTGGCGCGAGGGTATTCTCGAAGCTGGATTTGAGATCCGTATATCATCAGGTCCGAGTTAAATCAGAGAATATTTGCAAGACTGCATTCTGAACTCGGTATGGACATTACGAGTATTTAGTGATGCCATTCGGAGTCACGAATGCACCGGCGATATTTATGGACTTGATGAACCGAATTCTTTTCACCGTTCTTGGACCAGTTTATAGTGGTATTCATCGATGATATTCTGGTCTACTCGAGGAGCCTTGAAGAGCATGCAGAACACTTGAAGATCGCACTGCAGACATTGAGGCAAGAAAGATTATACGCAAAGACGAGCAAGTACGAGTTTTGGCTTGAAAAAGTGAAGTTTTTGGGGCACATCGTATCCGGAGATGGAATCACTGTTGATCCTGAGAAAATTGTGCAGCAGTTCAAGATTGGCTAATTCTGAGGAATGTAGCGGAGATCAGAAGTTTTCTTGGACTTGATGGATATTACAGAAGGTTCGTGGAGAATTTTGCTCGCTTAGCTGAGCCTTTGACCAAGCTTAAGCGAAAGGAGATACCATTCGTATGGACGGATAGTTGTGCGTCGGCTTTTGAGGCGTTGAAGTAAAGATTGATAACCGCTCCTATTTTGACCGTACCAGACGGTTCCGGAGGATTGGTGATTCACAACGACGCATCTGGAAAAGGTTTGGAATGTGTTTTGATGCAGCATGGGAAAGTTAGCCTATGCATCGAGACAGTTGAAGACCCATGAGAAGAATTACCCAACTCATGATTTGGAGCTAGCAGCAGTGATTTTCGCTTTGAAGATTTGGAGACACTACTTATTGGACGAAAGGGGCGAAGTATTCACTGATCACAAAAGCCAAAAGTACATGTTCACGCAGAAAGAGCTTAACATGAGGCAGCAAAAATGGTTGGAGCTGATGGCTGACTACGATCTTGATTTTAAGTACCATCCGGGGAAAGTTAATGTAGTGTCGAATGCGCTTAGTCGGTTGCCAGCAATTCGGATATTGACTGCACAGAAGGAGCTTACCGAAGACTTTCGGAGATTCGAGTTGGAGATTGTGCCACCACATTTTTTCGGGACAGTTGATGCAACTGCAAGTACAGTCGTCGTTGATCAAGAGTATTAAAGCAGCACAGTCACAGGACCCAAGATTGCAGAAGTTTCGGGAACAAGTAGAAGCAGGACTTTGAACTGACTTGTTGATTCATGAAGATGGTTCGTTGCGATATGGTAGCCGCTTATGTGTGCTGAAAGGAGATATCCGCGAAAAAGTTATGGTGGCATACAGTTACGAATATTCCGTACATCCAGGAGGCACGAAAATGTACCGTGATCTAAGACAGCATTTCTGGTAGAAGGCATGAAAAGGAAGATTGCTCGCTTTGTTTGGTGTGTCAGCAAGTTAAGGCTGAACATCAGAGGGTTGCTTGTTCACTTCTGATTCCTCAATGAAAGTGGGAACATATAACCATGGATTTCGTGACAGCTTTACCGCGAAGTCCAAAGGGTTACAATGCAGTTTGGGTGATTGTTGATCGATTGACCAAGGCAGTTTATTTCATACCATTTCGAATTGGTCAGTCAACGAAAGCGTTGGCAGAACGGTACATGCAGGAGATTGTGAGATTGCATGGAGTGCCTGTGAGCATCGTTTCCGACCGTGATACCCGATTCTTATCACACTTCTGGAGGAGTTAACAGGAAAGTTTGGGGACTTGATTGAAGTTTAGCACAGCTTATCATCCTCAGACAGGTGGCCAGTCGGAGAGAACGATCCAAACTCTTGAAGATATGTTGAGAGCTTGCATGTTAGACTTCAAAAGTTCATGGAAGGATCATCTATACTTGTTGGAGTTTTCGTACAATAACAGTTTTCAGGCGACTATTCAGATGGTTTTATTCGAAGCGTTGTATGGTCGCAAGTATCGCTCACCCGTTTGTTGAGACGATGTTGGGAGAACAAAGATTGTTAGGACCGGATCTTATCGTGCAAACCGTGAAGAAAGTTAATACTATCCGGAATAACATGAAGGCAGCACAAGATCGGCAGAAGAGTTGGTCCGATACATCGAGAAGACCTCTAGAGTTCGCTGTTGGTGATCTTGTATTCCTGAAAATATCACCGACTATAGGAGTGATTCGTTTTGAGAGTCGAGGCAGGCTTAGTCCTCGATTCGTGGAGCCTTTCGAGATTATGAAGCGTGTTGGAGAAGTGGCTTATCGATTGGCGTTACCACAATTTTTGGCTAATGTTCATGGCGTGTTTAATGTATCTAGACTCCGTAAGTATGTTCGAGATGAAACACACGTGCTAGATCATTCGGAGCTGACTGTAAGGGAGGATTTGACCTTTGAGGAGCGACCGATGTCGATTGTTGATCGAAGAGAAAAGGTCCTCAAGAACAAGATCATCCCTCTCGTACTTGTTTCGTAGGGGAATCGCTCGCATGGAGAATCAACTTGGGAACGTGAAGACGAGATTCGACAGAACTTTCCACACCTATTCTTGTAGATTCATGTTTGTTTATCTTTTCTTGTTTCTGGAATTTTGATGACGAAATTCTTTTTGTAGTTGGGTATAATGTAACACCATAGTTCATTTATACCGATTCAATTTATATGGTATTTTCCTGATTTATTGTGTTTTTGGGTGCGAATAGTGTATTTGACATCTGTATTTTGCATCCGATCCGACCCACTTGCTGGAAACCCGTCTTGATTCCTGTTTATGATTTATCCTGGCTTGTTGTGTGGATCCGTGCACTTTCATTATTTTATACTGCATATTGGATTTAAAATCTGGCATCTGCATTTTTAATATATCATTTAAAATCAAGTAAAATATTTTAAAAATATATTGCACGGCCTGCATGATACCCCTAGCCCTGTCGTAGCATCTGCCCACCTTGGTCTCATCCCGTTCAGTGTAACGGACCTGTTTGGATGGCTACGTGCACATGCGTGCATCCGTTCTTGGGGGTATGCATTTTCGTTACCCGGATATCAAATTTTGGTTTTGGTTGACACGTATATTTTCCGTATTTTAAAACTGGATTTTTAGACCCGACCCGGGCGTGTTTTGGATTATTTTTGTATTAGCCAAATATTAAAATTTTACTAATATTATATATTTTTAAAACAGTTATATTAAATATTTTCCTAACGAAAATAATCTTTTAAATTTTTTTTAAAAGAAATCTTTTTTTTACTGACTCGTTCTCTCTCTCTCTTTCTCTCTCTCTCGCTCCCCCTCACCTCTCGCAATTACTGTTGCTTCTCGATTCCCGTCACCTCCTTTCTCTTTACTATTGTTACCTCCCTCTTTCTTTCTTCCTCTTCTTTAAATAAGCCCCGAGATGAGAACCCACTGCTGCTCACAGAAATCCAAACCCTAGCCTCGCGCTCGACCCTCGACGACCCTCTTCTCGACCTCGCTCCTCTCCTCCTCCCCCTCTCTCTCACCTCTCGCAACTACTGTTGCTTCTCGATTCCCGTCACCTCCCTCTTTCTTTCTTCCTCTTTCTTTAAATAAGCCCCGAGATGAGAACCCACTGCCGCTCACAGAAACCCAAACCTTAGCCTCGCGCTCGTCCCTCGACGACCCTCTTCTCGACCTCGCTCCTCTCCTCCTCCCCCTCTCTCTCACCTCTCGCAACTACTGTTGCTTCTCGATTACCATCACCTCCCTTCTCTTTACTATCGTCACCTCCCTCTTTCTTTCTTCCTCTTCTTTAAATAAGCCCCACGATGAGAACCCACTGCCGCTCACAGAAACCCAAACCCTAGCCTCGCGATCGTCCTTCGACGACCATCTTCTTGACCTCGCTCCTCTCCTCCTCCCCCTCTCTCTCACCTCTCGCAACTATTGTTGCTTCTCGATTACCGTCACCTCCCTTCTCTTTACTATCGTCACCTCCCTCTTTCTTTCTTCCTCTTCTTTAAATAAGCCCCACGATGAGAACCCACTGCCGCTCACAGAAACCCAAACCCTAGCCTCGCGATTGTCCCTCGACGACCATCTTCTTGACCTCGCTCCTCTCCTCCTTCAACACAACCTCTCCCTTCATCTCGACACCGCGATCTCTTTTCCCAACCTCGAAACCCACCAAACCCAACAACCGAGCACCCACGCCGAACCCAGCCACCACCTTCGCCCTCGTCCCTCGCCGTCACCACCTTTTGTTACACGCATCTCTCTCTCCTTTCGCGACTCTCTCTCTCATTTTCATCCCGAATAACCCATCACCACAACTCACCTCCTTCTCCTTCCTCCCATCGTCGCCACCTTTCTCGACCCCAACTCCATAATCGACACCATCACCTTCACCCTCTTCAGTCCTCAACAGCCACCGCAACACCCTACTCGACCATCAACGTCTCATTCTTCTTCTCTTCAACCCTAGCACCCTAACCCTGCACACCTGACACTCTAACCCTAGCCTTCGCCCACTCTCGCTGCTCCACCCTCGCCATCGTCAACATCCCCTCTCACCATCACCACCTTCACCCTCGCCATCTACTCTCTCCACCCGACACCATCATCACCCCGACCCAACACCCGAGCACCTGCACACTCATCGACAAGCCCCTGCCTTCGTCGTTGCACCTTCGTCAGAGCTCCGTTAACCCGACGACCTCACACCATCATCACCCTCTCGTCTCCTCTGTCCCAGAAACCCCAAGTCAGCCATCGCCGGAGCCGTGCTCGTCGCTGCCGATCCAGTGAACGTCCCTTACCTGCGTGGTTGTCCTCTTGCCTTGCCTGGACCCGTCCCGCGTGCCGTGTATGCGTTACGACAATTACCCGACGTCGGACGTGCTGTACGCACCCGTCGCGTGTTCCATTCAGGCAAGTTTATCTTGCTACATGTTATAATACTTATCTTGCATCCATATGACTACAAATATTACATGTTGATTGCATTATACATCCATACTAATGTTTTACTGTTTTTCGGATACCCGTATGCATCCATATCATTTAAAATACACGTAGCTGCATCTACAGATCATATTAATTCATGTTATTATTGTAGTAACATCCCATGCTTAATAATGTGTATCCCACTTAGTTTTGGAGCTGTAAATGTAACCCCTGATCGATATTTGTGTATCCATTCCATTAATTATATATCTAGTTGCATGCCATGTCACGTTATTTCATATTACTGCTATATTAACACCCCATACTTGATAATGTGTATTCTACATAGTCGTGGAACTGTAGTTATAACCCCTGATAGTTAATTCCATGTTTATTTGTGTATATATACCATTAATTCTGCATACCTAGTTGCACGCCATATTACCTTAACTCATATTATTACTACATTAGTACCCCATGTTTGATATTGTACATCCTATATAGTCATGATGTAACCCCTGATAGATATTCGTGCACCCATGCTTTTACTATACATCCGCATTTTACCCTGATTCAATACTAGCTACATTTTACTGTTAGGCACCCAAGTGACACACCGTGCACTACTTGACTACTTGACATGTTACCTGATCCTGTTTCTAATGCCGACAATCCTGACTTGTTGTCCCGATGGACATATCATGTTGTCTATATAGACAAACATGTTCTTGCTTGATCCCGTGTTGGCATTAGCTTCAGATTTATCAATACTTGACTTGAACACATAACTTGGCGGTATGGGAAAATCAATGATGAAACCTGACTTGTAACTCGACAGTTCGATGCTTATACCGATCAGTTTTGGGGGTAGCCCAGTCCCGGGATGATGTTGCTGACATCATTCGTCTGTACATGTTTCCTGTTTTGTGCTTAGCGGCACGTCTCGGATTCAGCCCCGAGAGTCTGGACCGTGGTCCCGGGCATGCACGGGATACTATTGAGTTACATTGACGATTCATTAAATTGATTTCAAAGACTTGAGAGTAGTTAACCCAGTAGTTTAGTTCAGATTACTCACCGCACGTCACATGTGCTTATACTCTTCACTGTTCCTTATTCGTGTTACTGTTATACACTCTTATTACTGTTCATACTCATGCCTGCATATCTTTGTTACCTCCTGACTATATTTTATTGTTTGATATTATGACGCACTGACGTCTGGGTTTTACATAGCCCAGATCCTCTATCTTTGTCGCAGGCCGTTCAGGAGTATTTCAGCCGACAGGCCGAGCAGTGAGGACCCTGTTAATATTCTAAGTTTAGTTTCTTTTCAGCATTTTTATTTCTTGATGTGAGCTCGTATTTGGGACGTACTTTCCAGATGGTTTTGTTATTTGGATTTATTGCTTCAGCATATTATTCATTGACTCATTTATTCTGGCTCATGGACATGTACTAGATAGTTTATTTTATTCTACTGTTCTTTATATCTTCTAGACAGCCGTAATGTGACTGTAGAGGGATGTTTCCTAACCACAGGTAGCATGGTTGGCTCTGTCACATGCCGATCTTAGCGCACTCTGGGAAGCGGGGCGTGACAATGATCATAAGTTTTCCTCCAAATCTCAGATTGAAAATCGCTTCATGAAAACTTAATTTCTCGACAATGAGGAGATTTGACCCAAGGATTTTCGATCTATAGAAAGAACTTTAGTTCTTATGTTTCTTTTTAATGGAGATTAATCTCCTTAACTATGGTTTTGAGGAAGAAGAAGAACTTGCAGAGGGTAGAATTCTCCCTCTTGAAATTGTTAATCAAGTTGAGAGAATATCTTATTGAGAGAGATTCAATTGATCTTAAGATCATCATAGATGCTTAAGTATCATTGGATCATTGATCCAAAGAGATTTCTTATCAATAAGAAAATATCTTTCTGTTTAAGAAAGATAGGGAAAATATTTTCCTAAATAGAACTTAAGCTCTAATTGAACCATGCGCTTGTGACTTGCGCTTGCGCATAGGATTGGTGCCTTGCGTCACGTGCTTTGCGTGTGGTATGCGCAAGGGATTGGTGGCTTACGTCTCGTTCTTTGCACGTGGTACGCATGCGCAACCCGGCTTGACACTTTCACCTCAGTTTTTTTTGCCTTGGTGAAGCTTAAGTTTCGAATGCCAAATTTTGGCAGGAACAGGGTTGGTGTTCGGAAGGAATGATGACAATTTGGTTGGATTCATCGGTTTTGGTTATGCGGGTGATCTTGACAAACGAAGGTCGATCACCGGTTATGTATTCTCTTTGGAAAGATGTGACATTAGTTGGCGTGATTTTTTGTAGCCTACGGTAGCGTTGTCTACGACGGAGACGAGGTATATAACCGTTGCTGAGGCCGTTAAAGAAGCAATCTGATTGAAGAGATTATTTTCAGAATTTGTTATTCAAAAAGATATCTTATAATAGTCTACTGTGATAACCAAAACGCAGTTCACTTAACGAAAAATCAGATGCATCATGATAGGACGAAGCACGTTGACTTGAGGTATTGGTTCGTGCAGGAAGACGTTGAAAAAGAATAGATTATTATGAAGAAGGTTGGCACAACACACAATCCGGCCGACATGTTGTGTCTTTCAGTTGTTAAGTTTGAGCACTGCTGAAACTTTACTGGAGTGCGTCACACTCATTTGAGCCCTTGAAAGGTTTTGTGGTGAAAGTGGAGCCGTTATTATTTTGAAGAAAGAGTTTGTGGAATGCGGGGTAAGATGGAGATTTGTTAGATATGCCTCACATTCGATGCTGAAGATTATACCAGTTGGATTTCCTAACGATTCGGTGTCATCACAAAGATTTGAGTTTATCTTTAAGACAGACGTATAGGGCTGAGAGCTCCAGATGTCTGCTGAGGTCCTAGGTGCGCGAGCGCTTATGGCAGACGTATGCCCCGATGAGGTGAAGATACCAAACAACTGCAATATCCTTGTTCAAAGTCTGATTGCTCTCTGAACTCTCGTGACGACAAATGTAGACGTCTGTCTTTCTGGGCCGGGCGAAGATTAAGTTAGTTAGGAAATTAGTTTCTTTAGTAAATCTTTTGTATGCTATATATATATATATATATATATATATATATATATATATATATATATATATATATATATATATATAGCTTATTTTAGACCTAGATCTGATGCCTTTTGTTAATTTGTGAGAATCCATTAATAATTGTGAGAGTATATGGGTTTGAGAGGGATTTGTATTCTCCATAGATTTATATGAAGCTTCGCTTATTAGTTTTGTGGTTAGTATATATATTTCTATCTTGCATGATTTTCTTCTCGCTATCGATTGTATGTTTGCTTTGTGATTGTCGTCTAGTATACGCAACACTCTAATGAAAAGAGTTGGGTTTTCACCCTTTTCCCTCAAAAATACAATGAATAACATAACAAATTCTTTGCTTTACGAAAAAGCTTCTACAAAATAGTCTTAAACGCCTAGTTATTAATGATACTTTTAGATTTGGATATCATTCTAAAATTAGACATATCTCATTAAAGATTTCAAATTTAACTGCATTTATTAGCATTTAAACACCGATGGATTTATTTGAAGGTCAAATCCAAACAATGGATAAGCAAAAAATGTGACAACACAATTTTCGAGGACAAAATAGCTTAACTATTATGGTATGGTACAAACATCTTTCATAATAGCATTCTAAGCACCCAAATATTATCAATTAAACCAACAAAGGAGCAAAATAGAAACAAAAGGTTGGACTTTACCTCGACTCGTTTATAGTACTTGTATATATCATCAATATACTCCACAACTGCCAATGGATTTTTCAAATCACATCTGTCGATATCCACTACACTCTCCACAACTAGATCCTCCATCACGACCTCCTCCTAAACAGAAAGTAGCATTCCATCAATGAGGACTAACACTGAATCAAAACAACAAAAATAAATTCCCTTAAAACAAGAGGAAATTAAAATTAAAAAAAAATACCATTTCTTCCGAGTCCTCGCCCATCAACAAGTCCACATCAATGACATCAATTTTTTTCAAACCTTCCGGCATCGAAGGGATGCTTGGTTTCTTCTGCTTCTCACTAACATCCTATAAATTTATTTATTTTTTATAAAAAAACACAGATTCAACTTTCTGAGGAAATCAATCAATCAGGTAACGGTCAAAGGAAAATTTCAGTACCTCATCACAATGTTGTGATTTGTTTGCTAAGGAAGCAGCAAATTTCCTACAAAAATCAATTAGGCATAAATATACTCCCAATTTTTACAAGATTTTTTTTATTAAAAACGGTAATGCTTCTTTCAAACCTCGTCATAGGCCGCCGGGCTTCAAAGGGCTGATTCTTGCCTCCGACGACATTCTTTCTGTACAAAATCAGAAATTAATAGATATGTAAAGAAAAGAAGATAACAAATTTATCAAAAAGATCCATAGAATTTACCCTGCTAATTGCCTCTTAGTAGTTACCGCACAAGGATAAGGTGGAACCCCAACCAAATTCCTTATCTCCTTCAATGCTCTCCTATTCCCCATCTCTGTACACAAAAAAAAAACCGATTTTTTTCATAACCCTAACTAAAAGATCAATTCTTGAAGTGATCCCACTTCAAATTACACAATCCTCAATCGATACCTCTCAAATTCACAGGCTTCGACACTCCACGGTTCTCATCGGCTCTTTCCATGATCCTCTACGATTCAAGAACCCCACGAAAAGAATCCAAAAGAATCGATCAAAACCCTTAGAAAAAACCACTTGAAATCCCCCTCTCTCTCCTCAATGAAGAGAAGAGAGCAGAGACCAACAAAAAGAAGAGAGAGAAAAAGGAGCGAATTTTTTTTTTTTGGAGAGAGAGAAACAAATTGGGGACGAGAGAAGAGCGGATATATGTCAGAATGAACTTAACGGCTAGTGAATGACAGCCGTCGGATCGATCTCAGCGAGATCTGACCGTTGGTTCGGTGTCCTAATGGTTATCTCTGCCATGTGCTTTCAAAATTTTGAGGGGTGAGTATTGATGGCTTTATCCTTGTCCCTTTGATTATAGCCGTTGGATTTTGAATTGGGAAAAGGTTTGTGCACCTAGAGAATTGCCCAAGTTTTGACCCAGTAGGGGGAAGTTCATTGGATCTTATTCGGCTTGTGTCCGTTGAGAGAACATAGGGCGGCTTTGGTGATAATTTGCACATTAATAGTGTGTTTTCTTTTTGAGATGGAGTAGGGTTTGTGTATTTGTTTGAATATATGGTTGGATTTTGCAAGATTTTTGGCTATCGTGGTTCAATGGTGGTTCATTTTCTTTGGGCATGGAGGAAAATAGCAAGTTTTAAATATGAATTTTGATTGGGTTTCTTTTTAACCGTCTCGAGTTGGAGTTGTTGTTTGCGACTCCACGTCAAGGCTTGCTTGAGTGTGTACCAATGAATTGCATGACGGGGTTTAGGATTTCAAGAAATGGAAACTTCAAACATATGATAACGGAAACATTTTCAACAATTCAAATCAGTAGAAAGCAAACAGTTTAGGCATTCTATAAATCGATACGATGCATGTGATATCCTGACCGATTTACAATGTTTGGTCAATAAAATAATTAAAAACATATCCATCATTTAGATAATTTTTGTACAACAAACAATGATTGCAAGTTCAGACACCGTTCAAACAATTAGTATGGCAAAATACATCTTCAAGTCGTCGATTTTAACTCTTCCAAACCAGACTCGATTCCTCCCGAGCAGACATTTGTTTCCCCTACCATCTTCAACCTTCTCCTCAGATGTGTGAGGTGAAATTGCATGAAGCGGCGGCAAATGAAGATGTTTGCAACATTTTCATGTGTACACCCTCATGAATATACATTGATAGAATAAAGTTATGCGCTTAGCTCATGTCCTCATGAATATATCTTGATAGAATCAAGATATATTCATATAAGCATATGCGGGTTTTAGGAGGGTTTTGCTTGAGACCACTGCCAGCTTAGCCAATCCATATATTCCGTCCTTTTTGTACTATATTTGTCAATATTTGAATAAGTGCTATCAAATCAAATACTATTTTTTTTTCCTTTTTCTCTCTCGCTCTTTTCTCGCTCTATTTTAGTACAGTCTTCTCTCCAAAGCTTCAACCTGATTACTTTTTCTTTTTCTTCATCCGCTTCTTTTTTATCTGGCATTGTATTCTCTACCCCATTTCATAACTGAACCATGTTCCTTCCTGCCCTAGTCCTAAGAAGACTATACGTAATTCGTACATTAATTAAACAAAATATTCTTCAAAGAGATCACAAGAGTTTTAGCTTTAGCTTTAGCTTGATTTTTTAGAAAATAACCAATTCCTATACTAAGAAAGTTAATGATTCACCTGGTTCAAATTCAGAAGCACCCTATTTTACATCATGTTTTTGATATAAGAAATTCTTAATCTATCAATCCGGCAGATTCCACGTAAACCACCGGATTGATGATTTGTTAAAATGATGGATAAATCTTTAAGTCCCAAAATTATTTCAATCATCATCCGGCAGCATATATGAAATCTATCAGGTTGTAGTTAATGATGTAGGACCAGCAAAACATTAGGATTTTTCGCAAAAACAACCTGTAAACCTCAGATTTTGTAAACACAACCCCAGACTGGTCATTTAACTAAATACAACATTTATTTTCTTATCTCAACTCGAAGCTTGGGTAAAGCATGACCGGAGGTAGATAGGGAGAATTAAAACAGCCTCAGCTTCGTCATACAAAAACCCTATTATTCCTCTCTTCTTATGCAAAACTCATGGACTTTCTCTCAAATCTTTTTATAATATCTTAAAACTCTGTATCGATTATTGCCTAAAATACCCAAGTAAAGATCAAACAACCCTCTCATCCCATTGAATGACCAATTTTGAAGAACCCAAACTCACGCACAGATCGAAGTAAACTTTTATCTCGAGATTGATTTTATTTTGCGATTTTAGGGATTGATTCATACATAATTATGTTATTTAGCTCAAATTTAGTTTATGGATTAAATTCACATTTAACCTTTAATTGTCTTTAAATATATCCATAAGATGTCATTTTTCTTCTTTCTGAAAATAAATAAGAAGATGTAGAAGAAGTTTCGTTCGAAACAATAGAGAAGAATAACAGTATTTCAATCGAGATAACCAATTATTAATGAAGGAAAAGGTTTAGAAGTATCAAAATCAAGCACATCGGACAAACTAGTCATTTTAGATCCCAACGACCCCTTTTAACGCCGTTAAGCATCGAAATTGTAAATATATGGGCCAACATGTCTTCTTATGTTGCAAACTCTTGATTTTGTCTTTTTTCTTAGATGTTAATGACTTATACGTTGTGAGGAGAATTTTTTTTTTGGGGGGAAAGGGGTGGATCCTTTATAAATTTTCCCTATTCCGCGCTTTTCATGCCACCGCTCATTTAGATTTTGAAATGATACCTGCTCTTTCCCTCACCAAATAACTCCTCTCTTTCAAAAATACAAAGATCTTTCTTTTGAAATGTTCATAATATTTTTTAAAGAAAAGCTAGGCTTAAAAGCCCATCTCATAAAATGTGGGGAGGGGCGGGCGGGGGGTGGGGTGGGGGGCATTCTTAGAAGTAAAATAACAAAAGGTATGCCTTGATGATGCTCAATAACGGTAATTTTTTAGATCATGACACGTCGCAGATGATGTGTCACATGCGTAAACCAGTTAGGCCCCTGAGGGCCACGGAGGGAGAACCGGTATGCTACAGTGGGGGGTTTCTCTCAAACCCTGTCTCCGAGGATGCACCCCACTCCTTGCCCCCGAGCACCTCAGCAGCCAAGCCAACTGTCCCTTTGCTTTACTCCGAGCTATCACCGGCCTGAGCCTCCTCGGCCCTCTCAGCTCGCCTCCGGGCTCGAGCAGAACCAAGATATCTCGGCTCTCCCGCTCGTCCGCGAGTTCTCCCGCCGAGGTCATCTTCCTCAGTCTCATCGATCGACCAACGACACCGCTCATAGGCGCAACCGCCATCCCGCGAATCTCGTCATGCGCGAGATATCCGCCGGTCAAATCCCACGCTCCACGCCATCACGACCCCCCATTAACGAGCCTGTCTCGCCATTAATGTGAGATCTCGCTCATCACGCGGGCATGACGCCGGGAGCGTAACTGCCGGCGTGATTCTCGCGCCTGCCCTGCCTGCTGCCACCGCTATATAAACCCCTTCTTCAGACGGTTCAAGTAAACCATTTTTACTCCACTAAGTCGTTACTCTGCTTGGATCTCTAGTCTAACTTGACCGTCGGAGGGTCCTCGGTGGTACAACCACCCCGGGTGTCACGCCCCGATTCCCAGTGTACGGCGAAGGGGACGCGACGAGATCCGCTACATTTATACTTAGAAGTACATACGCTAAGTGTATCTAAGCAATATAAAAGTAATTCACAAGAGACAAGAGATATAGAAATAACAGCAACTTTATTAATAACATTCTTTTGTACAAAGCATGAAAAGTAAATACAACTGGAATGAAAAGCGATGCCTGAACAATGGCATAACAGGAAATGAAAATACTGAATAGAACAAGGTACAATATCTAGAGCTCGGGGTCTTCGTGAAACTGATCCAAGTCTTCACCGGTGGCTCGATCTCTGCTGGGTCCAAAGCACCCGACGACATTCAAAGAAGAAACAAATAGAATGTCGTCAGCGAACATGTCGCTCGGTAAGTCCCAAAGATAAGAGAGAAATAGACAGAAAGTAAGAGAGAGAGAGAGAGAGAGAGAGAGAGCGCTTTTAATGTTGTATTATAATATTGTAATATTGTATTAACGCTGTTGTTTGTAGCCTGGTACAGAAGATGCGAGTGTATACGAGGGGAGTCCCACTTACACCGGGGACCTTGATAACCTGTAGTACAAGCCTCCGTCGATAATACCACGGAACAACGGCATGGATATAATTACGTCTTAAGTGACCGCCTCGTGCCACCTTTAACATATTCCGTACCAGTATACCCCTTAAACCCCGTAGTGTTCTGATTGTATTGTTGTATTGTATTGTATAAATTGGATGACTGACCAAAACCATGATATCAGTAAACAGATTGTAACTGCATAATCAGGTAAATGGAATAACGGAATAATGGATGTATATCCATGGTTTGGTTCAGTCAAGTTGTATAGATTGATAACTGGATTCTGGAATTCATGTGTTCATATTGAGTTGGAATATTAAAGAATGTAGATTGACTTGAATCATATTCAAGTCAGAAATAATCAGACTCAAATCCGAGTCAGACTAAAAGAAATGTAAGTCGAGGTTCTATATTTGTTAGGGTCCTTATTGTAATTTATAAAACTTGAGGGGGTTTTATGTAAAAATAATTTTGTATAGTTTTCAAGATACACTCCAAGTATTTATTATTCGTCTTTATAGTTATAATGAGTGTGATTTCATTTAGTGTTATTTCTAGTGAAAATATCCTCATTACATAAATAAAGGTATTAATTTGTAATATTGATTTATTTGAAATTCATGGTATTTTAATGTAACTTTTAATCTTGTAATTTTTTTAGGAAAATGCTGAAACTTTATATTATAATAAAATAGGTGTTTAAATGATAAATATACATATGTTTATACAAGAATAATTTTTAATAAATATTTTGTTTTCAAAAATCTCCTTTTTCTTAAATGTCGTATTTTAAACCTTTCGAGACCGAATGCTTCTTGCGGAGATCTGAATCTCGCACTACTAAGCCCGAGGGTGCACGATAAACCGTGCTATCCCTAACGAGTTCCCCAAAGGTGGGTTGTAGTGGCGCTTTGCAAAGATTTAATAAATACTAATCATTTAGAAAACGGTTTTATAAAGATAAGGTATTTATTTGAAAAAGGGTGTAAATTTCCGTATTTTAGATTCTAGGGTTTCCTAAGCCATCTAACCTATTTCTAAATGGTCTAAACGACAAGTCATTAAAAGCCTCAAATCGCCTCTTCACCGCCAATTGCGGCCAGGTAAGTGCCAGGTGAGTGGGAGGCTCTCCACTACAAGTAGTGGTCCTAATTAAGTAACCACTCGTCTTAAACACACTTATCTAGACACCACAAAGTCAGGTTTAGATAAACGATCGATGTCCATAACTTATCGTAGTTTTCCTATTAAAGATATTGGTTTAAGAATGTATTAACCTAAAACTTTTAGAAAAGGTTTTATAAAGAAAATGGTATTTTAATGTAAAATCTTGTTTTATTGTATTCTAAGTTTTCAAGGTAGCGTGTTATGATTGCATATGAGTGTGTGTAGAGGTAGGTCATTACCTCGTGATCTACTTTAAGGTTTAGCAAGGTTAAGAGATTAAATGTGATAAACTAAATATGGTGGTATTTAAGTGAAAGAATACGATATATTGCAAAAATTATCATTTCATATGAGAAATTTTATCCAAATTAGTTGTTATATGATTAGTAGTCAACATGAATATGTTTAAGCATTATGGAATTAGTGATAAGTGAGATTTGATATAAAACTGAAACGGAAATCGGTTGTTCCGATTTCCGTCGGGTTTATAAAGTTCGTATTTTTATGAAGGAAAGGAAAGGTAGAAAAGGGGGACTTATGGTTTGGACAACGCTAGAGAGTGAGAGGGAGGTAGAGGGCTTGCCGGCGCGTCGAAATGTCGTCGAGAGCTCCTAGCACGATCACCGGAAAGTCGCCGTCGATTTCGTCAGCGCTTCGCCTTTCGCTCGTTTTCTAACGTACCAAGTTCTCTTGGAATTTTGAGAGGGTGGACATAGAAATTTAGGATGAGAGGGTAGAGGGTAGGTGTGTTTAAATAGGGTTAGGCTAGGGTTAGGGTTTTAATTAAAAAAAATATTAAAATATATATAAAAATCATTAAAAATCATTAAATCTAGGATTAAAAGGGATTTATTGGCCAAATGATAACCGATCCAAGCATTTAGAGTGTGCAGGAGGGTGGACCTGGTCAAGGGCCAACTTTTCTCTGTTGGTGACTCGGCTGTCCGGCCAAGTCTGGCCGGCGGCGCCGGATCGAGTAGCGCCGAGTCGAGCCGAGTCAGGGCTCCAATGGCCGGGGATTCTTCGGGGGTACAATTTGGTATATTTACCTTTTGTTGTCCAGTATATATTTTGGGAGTTATGGCCTTTTGACCGTTAACTTCCAAAAGAAATTAAAACAAAATAAATACAAAAATAATGTGGGGCATGGGATTTGAACTATGGTGGCTTGGTTCAGCAGTGCAAGGTGTTACCAATGAGCTACAAGCTCCTTCTTGTAATTATTGTGGGAAAATAACTACTTAAAGTGGTAACAGCAACACTAAATACCCCAAGTATTACTTTAATTTTAAAACAATTTTATGTACGCTAAAAATGGAGTTATTTAAAAATAAAATAATTACTTATATATATATTATGCTCAGGTTAAAATACTCCTTTATGGATTTTTAAAAAATTTAAAAAAATTTGTATGGAAAAGTGTATAGGAAAATTAGGGTTGTTACATTCTACCCTCCTTAAAAAAATTTCGTCCTCAAAATTTGAAAAAGGAAAGTGTAACAGTTTCAAAACAATTTGGTGATCGTGAGTGTGAAAAAATAGGGTTAGGATAGATTCAACGGATATGAAATGATAAGATTCAAGGAATATGAAATGGTAAGATTCAAGGAACATGAATTGTAAAGAATATTTTAGTTGCTGGTTCTTGTGTTTATATTGCTTAGGTTGTTCACACAGAATAGAACTGCATAGTATGGTTCTATACAGCTCTGACCTGCATGGGCCACCAACAAAACCTGTCACGCCCCGCTTCCCAGTGTACGGCGAAGGGGACGCGACGAGGTCCGCTACGTATATACTTAGAAGTACATACGCTAAGCGTATCTAAGCAATATAAAAGTAATTCACAAGAGACAAGAGATATAGAAATAACAACTTTATTAATAACATTCTTTTGTACAAAGCATGAAAAGTAAATACAACTGGAATGAAAAGCGAGGCCTAAACAATGGCATAACAGGAAATGAAAATACTGAATAGAACAAGGTACAATATCTAGAGCTCGGGGTCTTCGTGAAACTGATCCAAGTCTTCACCGGTGGGCTCGATCTCTGCTGGGTCCAAAACACCCGACGACATTCAAAAAAGAAAGAAATAGAATGTCGTCAGCGAACATGTCGCTCGGTAAGTCCTAAAGATAAGGGAGAAATAGACAGAAAGTAAGAGAGAGAGAGCTTTTAATGTGTAACACCCGAGCCCAATACTACTATTTTCTGTTATTGGTTGAGCAGTAGATATTACTCATTTTATTTATCTTGCTGGTTTGGGTCTTGCCGTAAAATTTTATCTGGCTAAGTCATTTCTGCATATAACAAATTTTAGCACCTAAAATAAAATTTAAAATATCTATCTTGGCCTACTCATCACCCCTAGCCGCGTGGTAGCGTCCGTGCGTCGAGTTCTCGTTCCGTTCGGTGAAACGGGCGAGTTTGGACGACTACGCGCGCGTACAGGTGGCTGACTTGGGGGTATGCTTTTTAATCATAAAACATTTCATTTTAAAATTTGGAACCCGCTTAAAATCCTATTATTTGAATTTCGAATTTTTGGACCCAACCCGGGCGCGATTTGGAAATGTTTCATTTAGCACCAAAATCCCAAATTAATAAAATAATCAAACCTTATATTATTTCGTTATACATTAAATCCTACTGTTAACTAAATAAAATTTTGGAAATCTATTAAATCTTTTTTATCTCTTTTAACCGCTTCAGCAGCCAATCACGAGTCGTGGGCCCCCTTCATTATTCCAATCTCTCTCTTTCTCTTTCCTTCCCTCCAACGTTTCTCTCTCTCTCTCCCCCCTATATATATGCATAGGTTCCTCCTCCTCATAATTTTACAGAACCCATCACGAGAACCTGCAACCCTAGCCGCCTCATCCCCGTCGCCGCCGCAACCCGTCGTCGACGACACCAGCACCTTCGCCCGCGCCTCCTCGCCTCAACCAACCCTCGTCCTCCTTCCCGTGCGCCTGCACCCTCGCAGCGGCCTCGCCCTCGCCGCTACAGCGCCTGCGCAGCCACCCGTGGCCCTGCACGCCGTCGAACCGCCGTTTGTCGCCGCCGACGACCCCGTCCTCTTGTCCCCGACCTCGCACGCTCCTCGGTAAGATAATTCCTTTCTCTTTTCCCTTCTTCTTCCTATCTCGGCTAATGCATTCATCGGTAGATTTTTGCCCGCGATCACTGTTCACCGCCGGAGCTCCGGTGACGTCGTCAACCTTCGCAACCCCTCTGCTGATCATCGTAAGCACTCTCTCAGATCCTCCTCCCCCCTTTTTTCTTGGTATTTTCCTTGCGTTTCTTGCTTCTTGTTTCATACCATAATCTCTCGTTCACTGTTCTCTTTCTCGCCGGAATCCGGCGATGCCGACGACGTGATCCGACATTCCAGCAAAGTACCCCGGTCCGCGTGGTTCCATTGTTCGTTGTTTGAGTTCAATCCGTGAATCGTGCGTCCGTCGCGTGTTTCCCCGCCGACGTTACGTTCCGTTTTTCCCGGTTTGCGACCCGTCGAGACAAGTATCACTTGCTACATGCTATACTATACAATTATATATGTTTTGACTCATTAAACCTGCAAAACTTAACTCGGTATAGTTATTTTCTCATTTGGTTGCAATATGACATATATCATTTTACAGTTGACCTAAAATTACAGTTTGCCACTTTAACCCTAACAACGAAGTATACCTGTTAATCACATTTTACTGTTTAAAGGATGATAGCCTTTACACATGTAGTTCTATTACATTCGGATATTGATATAACAGTATTGCACCATCATTTAATCTGTTGCACCGCGAAGGGTGCTCAAAACCTGTTAATATGATAAAACGGCTGCACTATATTAATGCACTATTGTGATTGAATGAACTGCTTATTGTTGTTTAATTTATTGCTTATTTCCTGCTGTTAATCCCCTGTTCGATTATATATCTGTTGTGAGCACACCCACGATATTGTTACATCTTGACCTGACTTTGCTACACATGATATATACTGATGCACCTGACATGGTACCTTTTACTATTGACTTGACCTGATGTACCATGACCTGACCTGTTACCTGATCTCATGCCCAATGCCAACAAACCTGACATGGAGTCCTCATGGACCAATCTTGTTGTCTATCCAGACAAACCTACTGTTACCTAAACTTGTGTTGGCATTAGTTCTTGACTACTGAATACCTGACCTGACACATATAACTTGGGGGTATGGGGAAATCAAAAGGGTAAACTAAAGTGTAACTTAAAAGGGTATTACTTGATCCGTGGTCCCGGGGGGTAACGGGACAGAGCCATTCGTGACTCTTACATTTTCCTGATCCGTGGTCCCGGGGGGCAACGGGACAGAACCACTATTGGTTCCCATATTCCTGATCCGTGGTCCCGGGGGGTAACGGGACATATCCTTTGAGTTACATGGAGGATTACTCGAATTGATTTCAAAGACTTTAGAATAGAAAACCCAATAGAACAGTTTAGTTACCCACTGCACATTACCCTGCACTGCTTGTTTCATACTATTGCTTTATTCATGTTATTTCTGCATTGCCTATTACACTGTGTATATTATATTGTTGGTTGACATGACGCGCTGACGTCTGGGTTTTGCATGGCCCAGATTCTTTACCACTGTCGCTGTCCGAGCAGGAGTACTTCAGCCAGCAGGCTGATTTGTGAGTTCTGTAGTGGTTAGTTTTATTTCCTGCATTCTTATTTCCAGATGTGAGCCCGCATTATTGGACATACTTTTCTATTATTGTATTGGATCATTTGCTTCCGCATTTATTTATCATTGACTCTTGTTATTCTGGATTGTGGACATGTGTTAGATAGTTTTATCTTGTTCTTGATATCTCTACAGCCGTAATATGACTGCGGATGGATACTTCCTACCCACAGGTAGCATGGTTGGCTATGTCACGTGCCCAATCTTGCGTACTCTGGGAAGCGGGGCGTGACATGGTTCTTTTGGTATCAGAGCCATAGGTTAGCTGGATTGATTCCTTTGTAGTTGGGTATTGTACCCAATACACGAATCAGAATACCCGTGTTTAGGAAACATGTCCTGCCACTTTGCCTTTTACCATTTTTGAATCACATTCTTCCTGATTATATCTTTTACGACGGGCAAACTTACTTTGCATGTCGACTCGAAAACCTGATTTCTTGTTATCCCTAGGACTTAGGCGACTTGGGTGGAGTTAAGTAATTGTGGCTATGATACCGCGGCATAGTTACAATGCGGTACTCTATTTAAGTATCTTGGAGTTCTAGCCTTGATCTATATATTGAATCTATCATCATGCTAATGTTGGGTGTTTTGATTTCAGGAATATGACAGATAAGAATTTCAAGACGTATCAAAGGCGCGTGGACGAAGCCGCCATGTTGGGAGTAATACGAGGAATGCTGGAAAATCAGAAGAGGCATACTGAGCTGATCCAGCAGCAAGCAGATTCGTTTCAGGAGGGTTTGCAGGCCATTCGGCAGTCTGTAAACAACGCTGGAGCTAAACCAGTTAACCGAGTAGGGACCGTGGCAGATTTCCGACGTTTGGGCCTGACTACATTCACAGGTTTGGAGGAACCGTTGCCAGCCGAGCAGTGGCTGGTCGACACGGAGAATTTGCTGATTGCGGCACAGATTCCAGAGGACAAAAGAGTTGATGTGGTACGTATTCAGTTAGTGGACTACGCTCGAGAATGGTGGCTTGTGGAGGAGACCCGCTTTCCCAAGCCGATCAAATGGGCGGATTTTGTTGCGCCACGGCAGCGCCCCGGCCTCGTACTCGAGGCCAAAATGCGGAATCAAAAATTTTCCTTACTCGGAAACCGGCGCTACCGCGGACAATGAAAACCCGGATCGTTTACCATTAACCTAATGCTAGCAATCAAGAGATGGGAAGAGAAGTATACCGAATGATCCGAGTCCTCCGGTCTTCTCCTCGCCGTCCCGATCTCCCGCGGAAAGTCTTGTCTCCATATCGTCGCCTCCTTGCCGGAAAGGGCACCATATCGCCTGCGTCTTTTACGGGCTCCCGCCTCAATACCGAGGCAACTCGAGCATGAAGCCGGCAACTCGACATGCTCAAGATATGCTGTAGAATGTAGTGTAGAAGATGCTTGTCTCGTTTGGGGTTTGTTGCCATGGTGATGGAGGAATCAAGAATAGAAAAATGGTGCTTGCATTTTTCTAGCAAGAAAATGAGACCATGAATGAAACTCTCAAGATGAAGCTCTCTTCTTCTTCTTCTCTCTTTCTTTTTCCTCTCATGAAAAACTTATCATCTAAATGAGAATGGTGGAGGAGGTAATATGAAGCAAGAAGGGAGGTGAGTGTAGGGTAAAGCAAGTGGTGACCACATCAAGACATAATCATCATCAAACTTACATCAACCTCAAATCCAATCTTTTCACAATAAAGCATGAAAGGAATGGTATCTAAAAAGGTTATCATAATAAATCATCTTACAAATAAAACCTCCACCAAATGTTATTTGCAAAACTGCAAATAACCCCCTCCATCAGAAAAGTCCGGCCGGGAAAGAACAAAGGAAAACCGGCCGGAACGGAATGCAAACAGGCAACTCCAGAAAACTGGTCCCGTAATAAATTACAGGAAAACCCCGACACTGTGCTTACACACCCGCATCTGTATTCCGACCGGATACAAATGCAAAGAGACAAAATCTACACTGTACTAAACTAGGACCGGCTTAAGCCAAAGCCGGCTAGTAAAAACCGTTCGATTCTGATTCGTGCAATACCGCACGTATCAGATCAAACCCTGCCATATAACTATACGGCCACTAGTACAAAACTGTCCGATCCTGATCCGTGCAATACCGCATGTATATGATCGGACCCTGCCATATCTCCATACGGCCTCTACAGCGTTTCGCCCGAAAGCTTGAGTAACTGTAAGTGTGGTGGACTCTAAAGACTCGTCAATACTATGGCTGTGGATTTAACCACTAGCACGTCAGAGGTATTAGCCAATACGTGACGGGCTACCAGCTATTGACCAAAAGGGACGTCGATGAGCGAACTCATCCTAACACCCTACTGAGCCTGTCAGTGACAATATCCGTACAGTCCGGTCCGTTCGTCTATGAGTATCGCATGGCGGGCCTAGGGGGTTGGTAAAAGTCAGACCCCAAAAGCGGTACAAGTCGTGTCGGAGCGTAGCCCAGAACGCCCTGAGATATTACTGGAATACCTACCAGTAAATCTCCTGCCTCGGCCGAGGGCTTTGCGTAATGGCTCTCCTAGACACAGCGCGACCTCACCCCCAATACCGGGAGAGACGAACCCCTGCAGATCCGCTCACTGCCTCCATGTGGCTCGGGACTGTACCCAACTAAAACCTGTTTGCACGACTCCTTTGAGCCGTGGTAGGGTAGTAATCAAAGCACAGTGGGAACTCACACGAGACAAATGACGATCTCAGGTCGATGAACTAACCTGTACACATGTCACCAGGGAACTGCTATCTGACATCTGGTATAAGACCAACTAGCAGGTTCCCGGCGAGTCCTGTCCGGTGTACTCATAACCCAATGAGCACCTGTATACATCTTAGGTGAAGCAACTGACACCAGTGGCTTGTGAGACCGGCCACCGCCCCTCGTCGGGGTCTCGACTGTATACACTAGTCTACTAATGGAGTATCGATGCCCAGTCTCGAAACTCCCATGACTAGGGACCTTTTAAGGATGTGCTTATAGACCCCAGCTCCCACGTATATGATCGCCATCATACTGCTGGTAGTCAAGCAAGAATCCTAGGGGCTCTATCAACGTGTAATAGCGACATGTCAGGTCACCTAAAGCAGTACACGATGATAAAGATAAACCAGATAGCATACTATCATCTCGAGTAAGACTGTTCTACCGGGATAGGTCCTCCCTCAATCATTGCAACCACGTGCCTGTGATCCAATAATTGACTCTGAGGGCACTATCTCCAACAATCTCCCACTTGCACTCAAGGCTAATTATTGCGATGTCGCGTACTCACAGCCCGTGTGATACCGAACACCCAACTCCCCTACTAGTCAGTCTCACAAAGCTCGTTTGCGAAACTATTGCGTTCGAGGAATAGCCTCAGTGAGTGGATCCGCTGTGATGTTTCTTTCTATGTCTCTCTATATCTCAAGTTCGCGGAGAAAGCCATCTCCCGAAATGAGCAATACATGTCTTAGAATGTCTGGATGTCTGATGGGACCTAGCTCATAAATGAACTCCAAATCCAAACTTCTTAGACTGTATCATCAACTGAACTTAATCAGTATCCTGCGCCATGCCTCCCTCAGTATTGCCTTGGACCACCTGTCCAAAATACAGTCCCTCGTCAGAGGGAGAACTATAACTCTGACAACCTCCTTGTCGTCCATGTCACCTTGGAAGCCTGGAGTGATAACCGTCTCCTAAAGGAGGCTGCCGTTATCATATCCCTAGAACAGTCACTTATGTTCTAAAACTGCTTCCGATTGTTTCTCAAGGATTGGACTAATATCAACTTATTGCATCTACTGCTAGAACAACATCTGGTGTGGTACTTGACATCTCATGATTGTCTCAATTGCCTAAGCAAGTGATCTGTCAATCATGCGTATCCCTCTCCCCTTTAGTCTGTAAGACACCTTTAGAGAGGGTGACTCCATGTCCTGCAGGTATACTACCGTGCCAGGAGTCGTCCATTCTAAATACTCATAGAATGCTGTCAAGGTACCCAGATTAGGAAACCACCCAAATCTAGATCTAAAACCATAGATCTAGTAACCAGAATGTCTGATATAATATCCAAGTCCTGTGTGGAGAAACTACTGTGTGACAACCAAAGTACAACCGAACGTAGTATAGGAGTATCTTTTCCTATTCTGTGTATGTCATCCAAATACCAGGACATCATACTCTACTACCTTCTCAACAGATCCATCCCCTATTCTGATGAAGTCAAACCTATGACTGTCAGGTCAGAAATAGATGATCTATCTCCGCTATATCTGCTTTAGTCTATAAATAGACATAAGTCTGATGTCCACCAATGCTTCCGCTGCTCCCACTGACTACGACAACCCTCTGCCAGAGTCATATAGACGTGCACTTCTAAATCTAATTTAGAACGACGCTATACTCATCCTCCTGCCGGGTCTCGCAGCCTGGAACAACAACAATGGCAAGTGTGGGTAAACAAGAACTTCCCTGTCACCGTCCTTGAGGCTACCGGAGTACCTCTCGGGTGCCTGAAGTTACCCACCTTATCTGCGGAGTGGCCAATGGAATGTCAGATCAGATTGAATCTTTAGGTTCCTTATTAAATCTTCAGTAATCGTTTGCGGTTCTGGAATCACTTCCAGTTCTACCATACTCCCACTGCTGTTTTTGAAAAAATCCATTTTTAATAAAACTGTGGCGAGTCTAGAACAATATTTCTATTGATCTGCCAGATGGTAGAAAGTCAACCCTCGTCATAGCCTGGGTCAACCCACAAACAGCCATTACAGAAACGTGCCTTGAGTTATCCGGAGTCTGGTTTTAAGCATAAGCCGGACAACTCCCCGTACCTTAACATCGTTAAGATATGAACTGTTCTATATCCAATATAGAACCAGAGGCACTGATTTAATTGAACCAGATTCAAATCATACAGCTGTCTCCAGTGCATGTCAACTAAATGGAAGGAGGCCGATCAGCGTTACTCAACTTAGGAATGCTTCCAATTATGAGTAACCTGAAAGAGAAGCAATTTCTCTTTACTATCAACTGAATACCATACACAAGTATCTACATCTTCGATCACCTTGAAGAATCCCGATACTTGCAATACCTGGTTCTCTACTCTATTCTTATACCAATAACTCCTCAAAACTCAGACCCTGTGTTTCAACGAAACATATGTCTAAGAACTAGAGAAGTTAAAAGTAAACAGAATATAGTATGAGGACCAACCCCTCTGTCCCAATGGACACTGGACAACATACAATACTCTGTATAAGTCCGCTGAGTCTAACAACTCTTTCACTGTGCGTTGTAGGTTGAAAACTGTACTTATGGTTAAGAAGAATTACACCGCTGTTTGATGCTACTTACCTAACCATCCACTGATATAGGTAAATGTCATCGACATAATATCAAAAGGTATATCTCACTCTATGAAAATAGACGTACAGATATATCAATTTGAAATTGGTGCACAACAGCGGATATTCAAAACCAAATATTTGTCGACCGGCAAACAGCCCAGGTGATCTCCTCAAATATCACCGATTACAACGAATCCCGATATAATGAGGATGATCACCCAATTCCCAATAACTTACTCCCACTCATCATCTGTAAAACCATACAGATGTGAGAATCAAACCTGGTAAATACATACCCTGGAGCAAGTATCCAATCGGGAAATCAGTTTTCTTTTAACAGTACACAGTTGAACTGAAACATTGAAATGTTTCGGTGGGGTATTCCGGTATTCTTAGTAATGCCTCTTCCATTATCCAGATTCACAACTATAACCGTATAATTCTTTGCCACCTCTCCAAATCCCTTTATATGTCTTTAGTCATTACCTTCTGCACACCCCTTTAGGCCAATTGGTTTTCTTCCTTCCCTACCGTTCGGCTCCAGCCTATGGTTTGGAAGAAGACTATCCAATGAGCATAAAAGGTGTACTGTCCTAATCCTAGGAGCACTCGCAATGCGAGAGAAGGTGAAGAGAAAAGACAACCGAATAAACCGAATTCCTATTTCTCCTGGACCAGAATCCATCCCCGAACTGGAACAAGTTCCTTTCGAGTTCGTATATAACCATACGATGGAGTATCCAATAAACTGTGGATCTTCGTAGTGATACGGAGTGTCCTGGAGAAATACAAAGGTGATTTAGGATTGGCGAAGAAATACTTGGTTTGGTCGTGAATATCAGTCGCAATTTACTTTGCCCTCTTACTAATCCCTTGCTTTGTCTTAATCTTAATACCTTCTGCACACCATCATTATGCTAATTGGTTTTCTTCATTCCCCACCGTTCGGCACCAGCCTAAGGTTTGGAAGAAGACTATCCAATTTGCGTAATAGGCGTACTATCTCCTAAACCAAGGAGTACTCGCAATGAGAGAAGGTGAAAAGAAAAGACAACTGAATAATCCTATTCGTTTTCTCCAGAACCAGAAACCATCCTCGAAGTCCTTCGAGTTCGTATATAACCATACGATGGTTTTGTCCAATGGAAGTGGACGTTCGTAGTAATACGGGGTATCCTGGAGAAAAGGGTAAAAGTAGGAGTGGCAATGAGGTCTGCAACTCTGACAATCCAAAAGCCAGTGTTAAGAAGGTTCGGTCAACTTGGTCACTGAGTCATAGTCTAGGGTCGGGTCAATGGTCGCTGCCAGAGAGAGAGAAAAGAAACACTCAGCGTGCACTCTAACCTAGATCAGAATGGTTATCACTTTGTCTAATCTGGAAACCTCTCATTGTACCTCAAATTCTCCTCCAAACCTGAAAGAAGAATTAGTCGGGATCACCCGAGGAGTAAACCAACTCATCAGTGGGAATCGGGATCCAACTATCATCGCATGATAACGTGACGGAATCCACTCACGTCACCACACTCCAGAAGGTATGCGCATGCCTGGCAAGTTTCAGTTCTTTTGAAACTCCCGATGTGATTTTTACCCCTAGGACTCAAGTGACCTTGACGGAGTCAACAAATCAAAGAGTCCTAGTCAAGTTCAACCCGTCATTATCTGGATTGCATTAAACCCACCCGTACGTGCCCTTGACGGAGTCAACAAGGCCGCACGACTGTCCTAACCAATCCCACTTATGCAACAAACAAGCACCACTTAGCTACCGTACACTACGCCTTGACGGAGTCAACAAACGCAGCACGAATACTAAATAATACCCATAAGAAATGACGGAGGGCTACGAATGGTTTTTGGTGAAAAACCTTTAACGTAATGAACTTGATATCGTTGAAGGAACTGCATAGCCTTTTATAAAATATAGTGACGAAAACCTTTACTAAAGAGGTCACTCCCGGTGAAGGGATCTCGGCTCTTTCCCCGTAGAATGAGGTGCAGGATATTCCAACTGAATACCACGATGCAAAGCAAAAGTAATCGGCTATAGTGAAGTTAATGCCCTGACGCAAACTTTTGTCCAAGGGGTCACTCCCGGTGAAGGGATCTCGGCCCTTGCCTCGTCGACTGAGGAGCAGGATATTCCAAATGAATACCACGATGCAAAACAAAAGTGAACGTGCTTGCAATAACAGCTTTTTGAAAAGTGTTCCAACAACATCAGATTAGGTTTGTTTATCTTGCATTGATCCGAATCAATGCAGTCCCATCAAATGATCACACCACAAAGAACGAAAATATACTGACGTACGTATATGCCATCCGCATTCGCCACTGGGTCCCGTCATCACCCGTTAGGTTAGCTAACTAACGGCAGAGCGGGGACTGGACTAGCGCGGATGTAAAACATATACAACATCTACTAATATATATACCAATATATAGTATTTCGCTCAAGGCGTGAATAAAATGCAACAACACAGAAATGTACAGCATCACAGAACAATACAGATATCTGGAAGCCCCGGGTTTCACAGAGCCGCTGCTGAAACCCGACGTTTCCCTGGTCGTGTGGATAGCCTGTGCAATGAAATCCTAGACCCCTACGGGCGCGGCAAGTCACCCGCCAAAACCTGAAGCGAGGCAGCCCCCTTCAGCACCGTGAATGGACCACCCAGCACTTCACGGAATCCGGTAACTTGGGCCCCCTCCTGGGTCAACCTGTACCCCCTAAGAGTGCGGCGAATAGCCTGCCAATTCCAGACTGAAGCCCCCTCCGTCTCAATGCCCTGAGATGCGGGCCCGTTGCCCTCTAGAACCCGGCTATCCGTGCACCCCACCGCGGGGCAATCCTAGTACAGAAAGTAAAATATACATACACCGGGTACATCGACCGCAACCAGGTCGTACCCCAAAAGAATAATACAAACAGGCAGTGACGGCAGTCCACATGTCGGACGCTCGCCCCGCAATATCAAATGTACATAATACAACAAAACTGTACTAGCATTGCATCCAGGCTATCCCCCACGACCGATCCGCAACAACACAGCATAAACATAGAACATCAACGTGAAAGTCACGTTCGCAAATCCGTCTAACCGGGCTATAGCAGTCAGACCGGATTTACCGATCGAGTGACATTCACGGTCGCAGATATAATGTAAATACAGTGAAATAATGTGTTTAAAAATATCCGATCGATCAAACAATTAACAAGTGGGCCCCCAAGAAAAACTGTAGCACTCACAGAGAAACTGGGCCCAAATTTAATATTCCAAAACCCACAAAAGCAGCCCAGAAGCCCACTGTACAAATTTGACACAGCAAAGAGATTAGAGTGCGGCGGAACCGCGGCCCAAGGGGGGATTTGGCCGCGGTTCCGCGCTTCCATGTACGACTGACTGAGTCGAATTTTTACAGAGGGCTTATAATTTGCAGTACATTAGTTTTATACAACCTGAAAAATTTTTTGAGACCAAAAATTTTCAACAGAAAACTGATGTGAATGAAAATGTAGTTTTTGGAATTTTGGTCGATCGGATAAGTAAAACACATTAGAACAAGCTAGGTAAGGTTAATGGCCTGGCTCTGATACCATGTTGCGCCACGGCAGCGCCCCGGCCTCGTACTCGAGGCCAAAATGCGGAATCAAAAATTTTCCTTACTCGGAAACCGGCGCTACCGCGGACAATGAAAACCCGGATCGTTTACCATTAACCTAATGCTAGCAATCAAGAGATGGGAAGAGAAGTATACCGAATGATCCGAGTCCTCCGGTCTTCTCCTCGCCGTCCCGATCTCCCGCGGAAAGTCTTGTCTCCATATCGTCGCCTCCTTGCCGGAAAGGGCACCACATCGCCTGCGTCTTTTACGGGCTCCCGCCTCAATACCGAGGCAACTCGAGCATGAAGTCGGCAACTCGACATGCTCAAGATATGCTGTAGAATGTAGTGTAGAAGATGCTTGTCTCATTTGGGGTTTGTTGCCATGGTGATGGAGGAATCAAGAATAGAAAAATGGTGCTTGCATTTTTCTAGCAAGAAAATGAGATCATGAATGAAACTCTCAAGATGAAGCTCTCTTCTTCTTCTTCTCTCTTTCTTTTTCCTCTCATGAAAAACTTATCATCTAAATGAGAATGGTGGAGGAGGTAATATGAAGCAAGAAGGGAGGTGAGTGTAGGGTAAAGCAAGTGGTGACCACATCAAGACATAATCATCATCAAACTTACATCAACCTCAAATCCAATCTTTTCACAATAAAGCATGAAAGGAATGGTATCTAAAAAGGTTATCATAATAAATCATCTTACAAATAAAACCTCCACCAAATGTTATTTGCAAAACTGCAAATAACCCCCTCCATCAGAAAAGTCCGGCCGGGAAAGAACAAAGGAAAACCGGCCGGAACGGAATGCAAACAGGCAACTCCAGAAAACTGGTCCCGTAATAAATTACAGGAAAACCCCGACACTGTGCATACACACCCGCATCTGTATTCCGACCGGATACAAATGCAAAGAGACAAAATCTACACTGTACTAAACTAGGACCGGCTTAAGCCAAAGCCGGCTAGTAAAAACCGTTCGATCCTGATTCGTGCAATACCGCACGTATCAGATCAAACCCTGCCATATAACTATACGGCCACTAGTACAAAACTGTCCGATCCTGATCCGTGCAATACCGCATGTATCTGATCGGACCCTGCCATATCTCCATACGGCCTCTACAGCGTTTCGCCCGAAAGCTTGAGTAACTGTAAGTGTGGTGGACTCTAAAGACTCGTCAATACTATGGCTGTGGATTTAACCACTAGCACGTCAGAGGTATTAGCCAATACATGACGGGCTACCAGCTATTGACCAAAAGGGACGTCGATGAGCGAACTCATCCTGACACCCTACTGAGCCTGTCAGTGACAATATCCGTACAGTCCGGTCCGTTCGTCTATGAGTATCGCATGGCGGGCCTAGGGGGTTGGTAAAAGTCAGACCCCCAAAAGCGGTACAAGTCGTGTCGGAGCGTAGCCCAGAACGCCCTGAGATACTACTGGAATACCTACCAGTAAATCTCCTGCCTCGGCCGAGGGCTTTGCGTAATGGCTCTCCTAGACACAGCGCGACCTCACCCCCAATACCGGGAGAGACGAACCCCTGCAGATCCGCTCACTGCCTCCATGTGGCTCGGGACTGTACCCAACTAAAACCTGTTTGCACGACTCCTTTGAGCCGTGGTAGGGTAGTAATCAAAGCACAGTGGGAACTCACACGAGACAAATGACGATCTCAGGTCGATGAACTAACCTGTACACATGTCACCAGGGAACTGCTATCTGACATCTGGTATAAGACCAATTAGCAGGTTCCCGGCGAGTCCTGTCCGGTGTACTCATAACCCAATGAGCACCTGTATACATCTTAGGTGAAGCAACTGACACCAGTGGCTTGTGAGACCGGCCACCGCCCCTCGTCGGGGTCTCGACTGTATACACTAGTCTACTAATGGAGTATCGATGCCCAGTCTCGAAACTCCCACGACTAGGGACCTTTTAAGGATGTGCTTATAGACCCCAGCTCCCACGTATATGATCGCCATCATACTGCTGGTAGTCAAGCAAGAATCCTAGGGGCTCTATCAACGTGTAATAGCGACATGTCAGGTCACCTAAAGCAGTACACGATGATAAAGATAAACCAGATAGCATACTATCATCTCGAGTAAGACTGTTCTACCGGGATAGGTCCTCCCTCAATCATTGCAACCACGTGCCTGTGATCCAATAATTGACTCTGAGGGCACTATCTCCAACAGATTTTTCTAAGAGTTTCCTGGAGAAGTTTTTCCCGCGAACTGCACGGGAGGAAATGGAAGAGAAGTTTATTGGGCTGAGGCAGAATGGAGCACCCGTGGATGTGCATGCAGCAGAATGGACGAGACTCAGCAGATTCGCTGGACCTTTAGTTGCCAACGATGCAGACAGGGCACGGAGGTTCATGCGCAGCTTGGATGTGGACATCCAGAGGCAGATTGTCTCCCTGGGTTTGACCACTTTCTCACAGGTTCTTACGGCAGCTTGGGAACAGCAGAGTTTATCTGGGATGAAAGGAAGCTTGCAACAGACAGCAGTTGCGGCAAGGAAGCCCGAATTTGTACCTAACAGAGCTCATGGTCGCAGAGGTATTCCAGTGGACCGTCGAGGTGTAACACCCATGAAGAAGCCTATGATCGTTGATCGAAGAAAGAGCATGATTTGTGACTACTGCCGTTTACCTGGGCACATGCAGAAGGATTGTCGAAGGAAGCTGGGACTTTGTTTGGTTTGTGGAGCGGCTGATCACGCAGTTGGTGCCTGTCCGTCGAAGCTTCGTACGAGGGATGATATTCAGAAGCCTCCGCAGAGACCGTTCCAAGGGCAGAAACAGCTGACTCAAGGACCTAATCAGGCTCAAGCTTTCACCTTGACAGCTGAGGAAGCTAAGGCATCAGGAGAAGTGGTTTCAGGTATTCTACTCGTTCATGGTTTTCCCGCAGCGGCATTATTTGATTCTGGTGCATCCCATTGTTTTATGTCATCCAAGTTTATAACTACACACTCGATTGCCTGCACGACCCTGTCTAGTTTTTGGGACATACACACTGGGAATGGGAAAATCATAGCTAGTAGGGAATGTAGAGATTGTACAGTTGTTGTGTGCGGACGAGAATTCTTTGCAGATTTCTTGGTAATTGATACGGGCAGCTATGAAGTGGTCTTGGGAATGGACTTTCTTGGCACTTTCCACGCCCACATTGACTGTAGGGCAAGGAAAGTAATTTTCCAGATTCCCAGACATCCTGAGTTTACCTTCACTGGAGGAAGCAGTTCTGTCGGGCCAGTCGAGTTTAGGGCTAGGCCGACAAATAGCGTTCTCGCAGCTATGGAAGTTGATAGTAGTGGAGAGCCGGCAGTTGTTCGCGATTTTATGGACGTCTTTGAAGATATATCGGGTTTACCGCCGAAGCGAGACGTGGAGTTCGCGATTGACCTTATCCTTGGTGCAGCGCCAGTATCTAAAGCGTATTATCCAATGGCACCAGTGGAATTGGAAGAAGTTAAGAAACAAGTTGGTGAATTTCTTGAGAAGGGTTGGATTCAAAGCAGCAACTCGCCTTGGGGAGCTCCAATTCTTCTAGTAAAGAAGAAGGATGGCACGAGAAGGATGTGCATCGATTATCGGGAATTAAACCGGGTAACTATTAAGAACAAGTACCCGATCCCTCGCATTGGAGAACTTTTTGAGCAGCTTAGTGGCGCGAGGGTATTCTCGAAACTGGATTTGCGATCCGGATATCATCAGGTCCGAGTGAAAGCAGAAGATATTTGCAAGACGGCGTTTCGAACTCGGTATGGACATTACGAGTATCTAGTGATGCCCTTCGGAGTAACGAATGCGCCGGCAATATTCATAGATTTGATGAACCGAATCTTTTCACCGTTCTTGGACCAGTTTATTGTGGTATTCATTGACGATATTCTGGTTTACTCGAAGAGTTTGGAGGAGCATGCTGAGCCTTTGAAGATCCCACTGCAGACATTGAGACAGGAGAAACTGTATGCGAAGATGAGTAAGTGCGAATTTTGGCTGGAAGAAGTGAAGTTTCTGGGGCATGTTGTGTCGGGCGATGGAATCGCCGTCGATCCCGAAAAGATTGCAGCAGTTCGAGATTGGCCTATTCCAAGGAATGTAGCTGAGATAAGAAGTTTCCTTGGATTAGCCGGATACTACAGGAGGTTTGTGGAGAACTTCGCTCGTTTGGCAGAACCGTTGACCAAGCTTACGCGCAAGGAGGTACCTTTTGTATGGATGGATAAATGTGCGTTGGCTTTCGAGACGTTGAAGCAGAAGTTGATAACCGCCCCTATCCTGACCGTACCAGACAATTCCGGAGGACTGGTGATTCACAGCGACGCATCTGGAAAGGGATTGGGATGTGTTTTGATGCAGAATGGGAAGGTTGTAGCGTACGCATCGAGACAATTAAAGACCCATGAGAAGAATTATCCCACTCACGACTTGGAGCTTGCAGCTGTGATCTTCGCTTTGAAGATTTGGAGACACTATCTTTTGGGCGAGAGAGTCGAAGATTTTACAGATCACAAGAGTTTGAAGTATGTGTTCACTCAGAAGGAGTTGAACATGAGGCAGCGTAGATGGTTGGAGCTGATGGCCGACTACGACCTTGATCTTAAGTACCATCCAGGAAAAGCTAACGTCGTGCCGGATGCGCTTAGTCGGTTACCAGCGATTCAGGTGTTAACTACGCAGAGGGAGATCATTGCAGATTTTTGAAGATTCGACTTGGAGGTTGTGCCACCACATTCTACGGGACAGTTGATGCAGTTGCAAGTACAGTCGTCCTTGGTTGAGAAGATTAAAGCGGCACAATCGCAGGATCCTAGACTGCAGAAGTTTCGAGAGCAGGTTGAAGCCGGACTACGACCAGATTTACGGGTCCACGAAGATGGTTCGTTGAGGTATGGTAGCCGTTTGTGTGTGCCAAAGGGAGATATTCGTGAAGAGCTTATGAAAGAGGCACACAGTTCAGCTTATTCTGTACATCCGGGAGGCACAAAGATGTACCGATATATTCGACAGCATTTCTGGTGGGAAGGCATGAAACGGGAGATTGCTCGCTTTGTGGCTAAGTGCTTGGTGTGTCAGCAAGTCAAGGCTGAACACTAAAGGGTTGCTGGTTTGTTGCAACCACTTCCGATCCCTCAGTGGAAGTGGGAACATATAACCATGGATTTCGTGACGGCTTTACCGCGAAGTCCAAGAGGCAACAATGCAGTATGGGTGATTGTCGATCGATTGACCAAGGCAGCTTACTTTATACCTTTCCGGGTTGGTCAATCAACGGAGACTTTGGCAGAGCGGTACATGCAGGAGATTGTAAGATTACATGGCGTACCGGTAAGCATCGTGTCCGATCGGGACACTCGGTTCTTATCACACTTCTGGAGGAGTTTACAGGAAAGTTTGGGGACTCGATTGAAGTTTAGCACAGCTTATCATCCTCAAACTGATGGTCAGTCGGAGAGAACGATCCAAACTCTTGAAGACATGTTGAGAGCATGCATGTTGGATGGTTCATTGGAGGATCACCTACACTTGGTGGGGTTTTCTTACAACAATAGCTTCCAAGCAACTATCCAGATGGCTCCGTTTGAAGCTTTGTATGGTCGTAAGTGCCGTTCACCAGTTTGTTGGAATGATGTTGGTGAACAAAGATTACTGGGACCAGATTTGGTGGTACAGACAGTTGAGAAGGTGAATACAATCAGAAAGCATATGAAGGCAGCTCAAGACAGACAGAAAAGTTGGGCTGACACGTCAAGAAGACCTCTAGAGTTCGCCGTAGGAGATTTGGTATTCTTGAAAATATCCCCGACTAGAGGGGTGATCCGTTTTGGGAGTCGAGGGAAGCTTAGTCCTCGATTCGTTGGACCCTTCGAGATATTGGAGCGTGTTGGAGAGGTAGCGTACCGTTTGGCGTTACCACAGTCCTTGGCAGGTGTACACGATGTGTTTCATGTATCTCAACTACGAAGGTATGTTCGAGATGAAACACACGTTTTGGATCATTCGGAGTTAACTGTACGGGAAGACCTAACTTTTGAGGAGCGACCGGTTGAAATCATGGATCGAAGGGAAAAGGTTCTTAAGAACAGGGTTATCCCCCTTGTGCTAGTTTCTTGGGGTAATCGATCGCATGGAGAGTCCACGTGGGAGCGAGAAGACGAGATCCGACAGAAGTTTCCTCACCTTTTCCTGTAGTTTTCTATCTTGTATTCTTGGAATTTCGAGGACGAAATTCTTTTGTAGTTGGGTATAGTGTAACACCCGAGCCCAATACTACTATTTTCTATTATTGGTTGAGCAGTAGATATTACTCATTTTATTTATCTTGCTGGTTTGGGTCTTGCTGTAAAATTTTATCTGGCTAAGTCATTTCTGCATATAACAAATTTTAGCACCTAAAATAAAATTTAAAATATCTATCTTGGCCTACTCGTCACCCCTAGCCGCGTGGTAGCGTCCGTGCGTCGAGTTCTTGTTCCGTTCGGTGAAACGGGCGAGTTTGGACGACTACGCGCGCGTACAGGTGGCCGACTTGGGGGTATGCTTTTTAATCATAAAACATTTCATTTTAAAATTTGGAACCCGCTTAAAATCCTATTATTTGAATTTCGAATTTTTGGACCCAACCCGGGCGCGATTTGGAAATGTTTCATTTAGCGCCAAAATCCCAAATCAATAAAATAATCAAACCTTATATTATTTCGTTATACATTAAATCCTACTGTTAACTAAATAAAATTTTGGAAATCTATTAAATCTTTTTTATCTCTTTTAACCGCTTCAGCAGCCAATCACGAGTCGTGGGCCCCCTTCATTATTCCAATCTCTCTCTTTCTCTTTCCTTCCCTCCAACGTTTCTCTCTCTCTCTCCCCCCTATATATATGCATAGATTCCTCCTCCTCATAATTTTACAGAACCCATCACGAGAACCTGCAACCCTAGCCGCCTCATCCCCGTCGCCGCCGCAACCCGTCGCTGACGACACCAGCACCTTCGCCCGCGCCTCCTCGCCTCAACCAACCCTCGTCCTCCTTCCCGTGCGCCTGCACCCTCGCAGCGGCCTCGCCCTCGCCGCTACAGCACCTGCGCAGCCACCCGCGGCCCTGCACGCCGTCGAACCGCCGTTTGTCGCCGCCGACGACCCCGTCCTCTTGTCCCCGACCTCGCACGCTCCTCGGTAAGATAATTCCTTTCTCTTTTCCCTTCTTCTTCCTATCTCGGCTAATGCATTCATCGGCAGATTTTTGCCCGCGATCACTGTTCACCGCCGGAGCTCCGGTGACGTCGTCAACCTTCGCAACCCCTTTGCTGATCATCGTAAGCACTCTCTCAGATCCTCCTCCCCCCTTTTTTCTTGGTATTTTCCTTGCATTTCTTGCTTCTTGTTTCATACCATAATCTCTCGTTCACTGTTCTCTTTCTCGCCGGAATCCGGCGATGCCGACGACGTGATCCGACGTTCCAGCTGTTGGGGTAAAAATTTACACCCCGGTTGACCAAGTCAAAATCCAAGTCAACCCCAAGCCAAGTGGGCCCAGGCCCCGACCCAGTGGGCCCATGCCCGGGTCGAGCCCGAACATGAAGCGGCCGACCTCCCCCATGCCAAGATAAAAATTTTGTAAAAAATAATTTTGTTGCATTTCTTTTATTTTATTTATGGATAAATGTAAGAAAAATAGGCATAAAGCCAAATTTTTGTAAAGCCCATGGCTTATGCGCAAAAAAGAAATGGCACATGAGCCATGGGATAGGCAAAATGCCATTTTGTGAAGCCCAAGGGGCTATGTGTAAAATGTATGGCCTATAAAGGCAAGGATAATGAAATATCCCAACAACTTTTTTCTCTCTCCAAAAAAAAGTTTCAGAGCTGAGCTCTTTCCTGCTTCTTCTCCAAGGTTCTAAAACCTTCTCATTTCTTTTGAATTAAATCGAGAGTTTTACCCTTTCTTTCCCAAAAAACTAAGTGGTTTTCCACCACAAAACCCACAAAGGGGAACTCAGATCTCCCATCAGATCTCAAAAAGGAGTGATTTTTAAAATCTCCTACTTCTTGATCTTCAAGATCCGGCCAAACAACAGGAGGAAGAAGAAGAACCCCCTTTATCAGCTTCAAAACATCATAGGAGTTTAACTCCATACATATATACATAATAAATATTTCATTTCTGAAGCACAGCTTCTGTTCTTAGGCTAAAAGCCTCTTGAGCCTCTCCGGCACTTGCGCAAGTGCGCAAGGCGCCCGCGTGCCGACACGTGGCGCGCGCGCTTGCGCACCCGCGCAAGTGCGCAAGGCGCCCGCGTGCCGACACATGGCGCGCGCGCTTGCGCACCCGCGCAAGTGCGCAAGGCGCCCGCGTGCCGACACGTGGCAATTGTGCAAGGCGCCCGCGTGCCGACACGTGGCGCGCGCGCTTGCGCACCTGCGCGCTTGCGCAAGTGCGCAAGGCGCCCGCGTGCCGACACGTGGCGCGCGCGCTTGCGCACCCGCGCAAGTGCGCAAGGCGCCCGCGTGCCGACACGTGGCGCGCGCGCTTGCGCACCTGCGCACAGCACCTAAGCGCACAGCGCCCAAGGCCCCACGCATCCCTTGGATGCCTTTCCCCCCTCTTTTTATGTATATACATATATATATACATTTGTATACAAATGTACACATACACATACTCCGCAACATTCTCCCCCTCCAAAAAATTTTCGGGCCGGGGCGCTGCCCCGCACCCCGCACCCCGCAAGGGGGCTGCTAGCCCCCTTGACCCCCAGCCCGCTATCCGGGTAGCGGGACCCCCGTAAAAACTCTGCGTGGCTCCCGATATATCCAAAACCCCCCTTTCAGAACAGAACACACGTACACTGCACATTAAGTTCGCATGACCAGTTTGACCCGTTAATCGGAGGTTCCCTCGCCCCAAAGGCGAGGGGTAATTAACGGCAGCTTAGTCCGCGGCTGCCGGAGATTCGGATCCCCACAATCATTAAACCACGGCCTACCCTGGGCAGGGGGAATCTGTAGTACGCCTGGCAAGCGTGCGCGTATTCCCATCTCAATGGGGTGACGAAAAACACCCTACAGATTCTGGCACGCCCGGTGGGACCTTTCTCTCCTCCCATATTTCGGGTTAAACGGTCACGCGAACTCAATTAATATACATATCTATTGTCTATACTGAAATGATATTTTCTTTTCTATGCAGCAATCAACCTTCGACGACAATGTCTCTCCAGACGAATTCAGCTTCCAACGTGACCACGATTCCATACGTGGTCAAGACCAACGCTCATGTGGTTCTCCCTGCAAGCCTCAGTCGACAGTGGGAGGAACCGCCCCGCCAGTTTGGCTCCGTCATCATCTACCCTGCTGGAAGCGCTCATCTGGCGGAAATCCCGGCGGAACAGGTGGTCAAGCCGGTCCCAAGGGGCAAGAGGCCGAATGTTGTGATTGCTAAGGCACCACAACCGAAACTTAAGATGGTGTCTGAACGATTCCCTGACGCTCTAACTGGGGGCAAGACTTCCGGTGCGAAGGGCAACAACAAATGTCGCGGACGAGCTCAAGCGATGACTCCAACAAACGCACAATCGAGCGTATCTCCAAAGCCCTCCATCGCCCAGTCTGCGGTGTCTTCTCGAAAAGCCGAAGTCTGCCAGGCGCTTAGAACAGAAAAGTTAAGGCAGAAGCGGCTCAGGTATCGAGCCAACAAGAGGGCCAGGGCTTCGGCCAAATGGAATCGTGTGAAGTTCCAAGTGCAGGGTTGCCCTGCGACGACGGTTGAGTCGGACGTAAGCATCAGCAATTCCTTCGAGCCTCTGAAGTGGGTTCAGAAAAATGCCATGACCGCCAGAATCAAGAAGACAGCGGTCCGAATAGCGCCACAAAGAGACGTGTCCCGGCCCCAACAGAAGAAGTATGACACTGTCTCTTCAAGAGTCTATCAAGCACTCTGTGCCGCACGAAAGCAGTGGGGCAAACCCAGAAAAGAAGCGCCAGCACCATTCAAAAACCTGGTTAGGCCAGCCGCCTTCAATCGACTACCAGCTACCGAAGCAAGGGGGTCAAGACAGCGATCCGTGAAATCAGCTTCCAATGATAGAAAGACGGCCGGATACATCATCCATACGGTCTATATGGCGGGCGGGCGCCCTAGCGACAACCTTCGCAGCAAAAGCAAGGACGGGGCCACCACATCCCAAGCCCAATCTAGCCTGAATGTGGTTGCCGCCGCCCAAGAACAGCCGCCCCCGCTAGATGAAGAAAACCCTCTCGATGAGGATGATAGGCAGAAAGACCCCTCGGTCCATGCAGAGTCAAGCTCGGACAGCGAGGAAGAGCCGACTTTCCGCCCCAGGACTGCGGAGCAAGAGCTGCTTCAAGAGCTTCGAAAACAGCTTAGGAGCAAAGATAAAGAGATGGCCAAGCTCTACTCGAAGATTGACGACTTGACGAACGTGGTGATGCAGCTTACGGCTCAAATTGCTCGAGCACCTCCCAACCAAGCACAAGCCGCTACTAATCAGCCGGGTGATGACAATCTGAGGCAGCCAATGCCTGTTCCTTTAGGACCAAGACTGGTCGAGCCGCATGAAAGCCGGCCGCACTCCGCTTCTGGGGACGCCTTGGCCCTAGATAGCACTATCCCGCTAACACAGGACCGGATAATGGATTTGGTCACCAGCAAGGTTAAAACATTGGTGGCCGAAGCTGAAGCTCAGAAAGAAATCGGCAGTAGTGGGCGGCCATACCCCGCGCAGTACGATCTGATTGAGTTCCCAAGCGGCTACGTCATTCCTAAGTTCGGAAGATTTGATGGAACGGGGAATGCAAATCAGCACGTCGCCCACTTCAAAGCATCGTGCGGAAATACAGGGGGCAATGACGCGCTCCTTCTTCGTCAGTTTGTCAACAGCCTGACCGGCGTCGCCTTCGACTGGTATGCGAGTATACCGGATGGGTCCGTCATTACCTTTGCCCAAATGGAGTCCCTGTTTCGGCAAAGGTTCATGAGTGTCAGTGATAAAATCTCCATTGCCGACCTTGTGAGGACCAAGCCGGGGAAGAATGAAAGCAACACTGACTTTATCGCTCGATGGCGTAATCTCACAGTCAAGTGCGAACCGCCGCTGGAGCAGGACCAGTCCGTCAGCCTTCTCATTGGGAACCTCAGCAATTGGATGGTCCCATTCTTGTGTACAGCGGGCCTCAAGACATTTCAGGAGCTAACCAAGAAAGTCCAAATGCTGG
Organism: Agapanthus africanus; assembly: GCA_030015575.1. NCBI lineage: Eukaryota > Viridiplantae > Streptophyta > Magnoliopsida > Asparagales > Amaryllidaceae > Agapanthus > Agapanthus africanus. The sequence goes on along the minus strand of JASDDO010000024.1, from coordinate 876,395,507 downwards.
AACGCTCAAAGCAAGAGTCCCCGCCGGACACTCAGAGAGACAAAACCTAGAAAAGCAAGCGGGACGACAACCATAGAAGCGGGAGTTCCAGCAGTACCAATGTCTTCAATGCCTCCGACAATGAAGAGAAGCGAAGGGCGGGCGAATCCAAAACCAACCGGTCTCGAAAGCCATTGCTGGGAGGAGATGGGCCTTCCCTAGAGGAGAAGAAGAACAAGGTTTACTCTTTCAGAAGAGACAAGGTCCGTAAGATATTTAAAGATGCCTTGAACAACGGCCTACAATTGCCGGAGTCGAAAAGACCCCAAGAAGCAAAAATGACCGACAATCCTCTGTATTGCCCGTATCACCGAGTAGTGAGCCATGCGATCGAGGATTGCTATATCTTCAAAGACTGGGTCGAGAAGCAGTACAAGGCTGGAGAGATCGAGCTGTCCAAAAGTGTGTTGGTGAACAATCAAGTTGCAACCACCAACTTTATACAGACAGAAACTGAAGCTTTCTGGGAGCAGACAGCCGAACCCGCTGCCCTGAGAAATGAAACGGACTCATCGCGGCCTCCGTGGAGTATGCACATATCTAATAAGACGAAGAAGATGATAAAGCTACTTCAGAAAGAACCCAGGACGGGATGGGAAGGGCAGAAGAAGCCTACTAGTCCAGCTGCCAATGCGGCTCCATCAGGCTCAAAATCCAAGAAGCTGAAGAAGAAGAAAAGTGCAGTTCGGCGCGAAAAAGAGTCTGCAGGGAGATCGACCATTCAAAAATATATCGATTCTCTCGAAGAATATGAACAAAAGGAAAGAACATTGATTCAATTGAAGGAGTTCTTCCCTGTACAAGCGACTGAAATTCTGGAGGAGTTAGAAGAAGACTCCAATAAAGAGATCCCAGTAGTGACCTGCTACGCCATCCATCTTGGCAGCGACTCCGAGGATGATCTTTGTTTTCCCGAAGTAGATGAGGAGCTCGCCACAACGACCAATCAAATCCAGCTCAGAAGCGGCAGGGCTCTACCGCCGAATCAGGGCAACGCCCCAAAAGGGAAGGAAAAACAAGTCGCTAATGAAGAAGATGGCAGAGAACCGGCTGATGAAAACATAAGTCCTTCCTCGGTGGACTATAATGTCTTGGCGCATCTCCGGAAGCTTCCGTCTCTCCTGAGTATCTACGACGCCTTGGTCCTATCTAAGGAGCTTAGAGATGTTCTCATCCACGCTCTACAAAACCCCGAGCGGTATCAGGCCCACTTTGCGGAAATTAATATGAAAGAAGCCCAGTACGCTTTGCATGCCGCCGCAGTCACATTTAAGGATGAAGACTTGCTACTGGGAACGGCTGAGCATAATCGGCCGCTTTACGTGACCGGGTACAGCGACGGAGATCGAATTACTCGCATATTGATTGATCCGGAGTCCTCAGTGAACATCATGAACTTGCGAACTCTGAAGAGTTTATCAATGGACGTCCGACATCTGTCAAGGGAAAGGATTGTCATTCAAGGCTTCAACCAAAATTGCCAGCAAGTTCTGGGGTCCATAGCTCTGCCAATCAAATTCGGGGATCTGCAAACTGAAGCTAAGATATACGTGATCGACGCTGACACGTCTTATAAGATTCTCTTAGGGCGGCCGTGGCTCCACGATTACGGCATCATTCCGTCAACTCTCCATCAATGCATGAAGTATACTAAAAATGGCGAAGAAAGACGCATTGACGGGGACATCCAGCCGTTCGGTGTGCATGAAGTCAGGTATGAAGATTCTCGGTACTTTATGAACCATCAAAATGCTAAGCCACAACTGACTGAGGATAGACCGGCCCCAAGACTCAAAAGCAAATCTGCGCCGGCTGTCACTTTTAAAAGCAAAAATACCCAAGTGCGCCCGCATTTCGGCAGCGACACTGATGAGTCCGCTGCTGGAAGCCCGTCCTCCCGTAAAACTCACCCTCGTTTCGGCAGCGATACGGACGAATCTGTTACCGAAGGCCCGTCTAGTAGCAAAGTCCGCCCTCATCTTGGCAGTGACACTGAAGAGTCAGAAGAAGAGGACCTGCCGTGCAACAGCTGTGCAGATCGGCCCCCCGTGCAGCAAGCGAAACTACGAGAGACCTTCGAAGTCGCAGAAGGGTCCCTGGCCATCACAAGGGTGCCGGAACGGATGTGCAAAGAGCTCGACGCATTGTCAGTCTCTACCGTGGACCAACTGGAAACTTTCTACGTGCCCGGGAGGAAAAATGGACAGAAGGGCATCCTGTTTTACAGGTCAAACTCCGTTGTGCACCCGGACGACCTTTCTAGCGTGTGCCTTCCCTATGAGAGAGGCATAAGAGCCGTCCTCAATCCCCGATACTATGCGCCCGAGATGCGGGAATACTTTAAGAAGTGCGGATGCCGGTTATATCAAACGGAGTCCGAAGCAAAGTTTTACGAAGGGCTATGGTATCCGTCCCAGGTCCGAGCAGTCATCGATGGACGAATTCCAGATAGACGGGGCATAGGCTACATTCAACCTGATTCCAAAGCGTGCTACATGATCCATGTTGGTGAGGCCAGCGAAAGGTCAAGTGATGATGACGAGATAGCCGAGCCAGAAGAAGCTCCTCAAGAGCTCGAAGATGGCGGACAAGCAACCTTTGATGAGCTAGCCGAGATTAACTTAGGAACGCCCGATAATCCAAGGCCGACCTACATCAGCTCACTCTTGTCGGAGGAAATGAAAGAGCAGATAATTGCCCTGCTGTGTGAGTTCGTCGACTGCTTCGCGTGGACGTACAAAGAAATGCCTGGCCTTTCTCCTGAGGTAGCCGTGCATAAGCTGGCTATATCTCCTAATGCTAAGCCAGTCAAACAAGCTCCTCGAAGAATGAGAAGGGAGTTGGAAGAAAAGGTCATCGAGGAAACCAAGAAACTCATCGATGCCGGCTTCATCAGGGAAGAGAAATATGCAGACTGGATCGCATGCATAGTCCCAGTGAAGAAGAAAAATGGGCAAATCCGAGTTTGTGTCGATTTCAGGGACCTCAACAAGGCATGTCCTAAAGACGACTTCCCGCTACCGGTCATGGAAATGATGGTCGATGACACCTCAAATTACGAACTGTTCACCTTTATGGATGGCTCGTCTGGATATAATCAGATCAAGATGTCGCCTGAGGATGAGAAGCACACAGCATTTCGAACCCCGATCGGAATATATTGCTACAAGGTAATGCCATTCGGACTGAAGAACGCAGGTGCTACATATCAAAGGGCAATGACTAATATCTTTGATGACCTAATCCATAAAGTCGTCGAATGCTATGTTGATGATCTGGTCGTCAAGACTAAAACCAAGGCCGATCATATCCAAGATCTCAGGACCGTTCTCACCAGACTGAGGGAATACGATTTGAAGATGAATCCTCTGAAGTGCGCTTTTGGCGTGTCATCGGGAAAATTCCTGGGCTTCATAGTCCGACATCGAGGGATCGAAATTGACCCATCAAAGATAAAGGCCATCATGGAGATGCCCCCTCCGAAGAGTCTGACGCAGCTAAGATCTTTTCAAGGCAAGCTTGCTTATATACGGAGGTTTATCTCAAATTTATCAGGGAGATGCAGGCCCTTCTCAAAGCTCATGAAAAAAGGAGCTCCTTTTATCTGGGATGCCGAATGTCAAGCAGCGTTCGAAAGCATCAAACAATACTTGTTGCACCCTCCAGTGCTGGCCGCTCCCATTCCAAATAAACCGCTGATTCTCTACACTGCCGCGCTGGACGAGTCACTCGGTGCGCTCCTTGCCCAGAATAACGAGGAGGGAAAAGAAAATGCCCTCTATTACCTCAGTCGAACTCTAGTCGGGGCGGAACACAACTACTCCCCAATCGAAAAGCAATGCCTGGCTCTGATATTTGCTGTGAAGAAGCTGAGGCACTATCTGCTGGCTCATCGGGTTATGCTGATCTCCAAGGTCGACCCGCTCAAACACTTGATGTCCAAAGCAAGCCTAGCCGGCAGGATGGCAAGATGGGCTGTCATGCTACTTGAGTTTGATATAGTTTATACTCCTCAAAAAGCAGTAAAAGGGCAAGCCCTTGCAGACTTTCTCGCTGCTCATCCCATACCAGAAGGGTCGCCGCTAAATTGTGAGTTACCCGACGAACAAGTGCTACACCTCGAGGAAGATGAGCCATGTTGGAACCTCTACTTCGATGGAGCCTCGTCAATAAGGACCTCCAGTAAATCAAGCGTCCCGGAGATAAAAGCAGGGATAGGATTGGTGTTCATCACACCATCAATGGGAACCCTACGGCGTTCTTTCGCTCTCACCGAGCCTCGGACAAACAACGAAGCTGAGTATGAAGCTCTGATAGCTGGTTTGGAGCTTGCCATAGAAATGGAAATCCTTCGGCTACGGGTTTATGGTGACTCCCAGCTTGTCGTCAACCAAGTAAGTGGCGACTATAAGATATACAAACCCGAGTTAGCTCGGTACAGAGGTCGAGTGGTGGAACTCATGAAACGGTTCACTCATATTGAACTAACGAGAGTCCCTAGAGCGTTGAACGGAAAGGCTGATGTACTCGCTCGCTTGGCCAAGGAGCTGGCTGAGCCTGACATAGACGAAATTCTGATCACAGTCAGGAGCCGGCAAATTCTACCCCCAGTCTCTCTACGAGAAGAGGAAAGCGCGGAACAGAAGAGCAGTCCTGCGGAAGAAGCTTCGATCATCCAAGACGAGTCCGATTGGAGAGAACCCTTCATAGAGTACCTCCGATACGGCAAGCTGCCCGAAGAAAAATCTGCGAGAATTCAGCTAAAGAAAAGAGCTCTCCGATACGTGTTTGTAAACGACACGTTATACCGCAGGTCATATGACCAACTCTGGCTCAGGTGTCTGTCATTGGCCGAAGCCCAAAAGGTCATGAAAGATGTCCACTCGGGCGTTTGCGGTGCTCACCAATCTGGCCCCAAGATGCGACTTCAAATCAAACGGCTTGGGTATTACTGGCCCACCATGATACGGGATTGCGGAGAGCATGCAAAGAAATGTTATATCTGCCAAATTCACGGTGATTTTATTCACAAACATCCCAATCCATTGCATCCTACAGTGGCGTCGTAGCCCTTCGAAGTTTGGGGCACCGACATTGTTGGCCCGATTGATCCTCCGTCATCTAAAGGTCACCGGTTCATACTGGCCGCAACAGACTACTTCTCCAGATGGGCTGAAGCTGTCCCGCTAAAAGAAGTTAAGACAAAGGATATTTTGACATTCTTCCAGCATAATATTCTATACCGCTTCGGTACACCAAGAAGAATCATTTCTGACAACGAGCCTTCTTTCAAGAGCTTCAATGTCTCAAGGTTCGCTACTCAGCACAAGATAGACTGGAGATATTCCTCCATCTATAATCCAAGAGCCAATGGGCTTGCCGAAGCCTTCAATAAGACTCTATGCAAGCTCCTGAGGAAGAATGCTTCAGCCAACAAGAGAGACTGGAATCTCAAACTTCACGAGGCGTTGTGGGCATATCGTACCACGCACCGTACTCTAACTCAGTCCACTCCATACTCATTGCTCTTCGGAGTGGAGGCGGTCCTCCCCCTCGAAGTCGAAGTTCCAAGCTTAAGAATGGCCGTTCAGCACGAGTTGACGGAGGAGGAAAACGTGCTCCTTCGACTTGAAGAACTCGATGCCCTCGAAGAAAAGAGGCTCGCGGTGCAGCAAAATCTGGAGCTATACCGAGCCCAAATGTCACGGGCCTATGACAAGATAACTCGTCTCCGCGCTTTCAAGAAAGGTGAATTGGTGCTGGTCCTCAAAAGACCGATCATCCCCAATCGACATGCTAAGGGAAAATTCGAGCCGAACTGGGAAGGACCATACGTTATCGAGAAAGTGTTCGACGGAGGATCCTACCAACTAATAAGTGCCGAGGGAGAAAGGCCCATGCCACCCATCAATGGCCGATATCTCAAGAAATACTACACATGAATGCTCCAAGTCGCAGGCGAATTGAGCACATCAGCCCTACGGTCTGGATCAGACATCCTGCAAAACCGTATACACTCAACGGGCGTAAAGGACCCCTATTTCTCCCAAATCCTGCCGGTGAGACTACTTTTAAATTCCCACCAGCGGCAACAAAAAAAAACGGTATGTCCACAAGCAAAACGGGCATGGATGAAAACCCGAAAGGGCTCCGTGAGTAAAAACAGCAGGACTACCGGCGAGTCTGTGAAAACCCGAAAGGGCGCAAACTCGTGAAAAGAGATGAAATACACTCGCAAAGCCCTCTCGACCTTGCGAGGAGAAAACCCCTGCGTGAGATCCTTACGACTCACAAAGGAGCAACACACTTAGGAATCCTCACGATTCCTAAGGAGAAAATACACCTGCGGGATCCTTACGACTCGTAGGGAGAAAATGCTTTTATGGGACCCTCACGGCCCATAAAATTGAAAAGCCTTAGGTGATAGGGACCTAAACCTGTCTCCTAAGCCATCGTTCCCCAACGGGCAACGGCAAATGATGAGTCGCTCCTGGCATTTCGCTTCAGTGTTAGCGGTGCTGATGCCGACCAAAAACCCAAATCCCAAGTCCTCCCAAGGCAAATGATGAGTTGCTCCTGGCATTATTCCAGTGCAGCAATGCTGATGCCAAACAAGATCCAAATTCCAAATCCCCAAACGGCGAATGATGAGTCGCTCCTGGTATCATATTCCAGTGTAGCGATGCAGACGCCAACCAAATTCCAAATCCCATACCCCAACGGCGAATGATGAGTCGCTCTTGGTACCACATTCCAGTGCAGCGATGCAGACGCCAACAAATCCCTGAAATCTTTCTGGCCCTACGGTCTGGATCATACCTCCTGCAAAACCGTATACAATCCACGGGCGTAAAACAATCCTAATCTCTCCTAAGTCCTACCGGTGAGACCACATTCAAAGTCCCACTAAAAAAAAAGGGTATGTCCACAAGCAAAATGGGCACGGAGGAAAACCCGAAAGGGCTCCGTGAGTAAAAACAGCAGGACTGCCGACGAGTTTGTGAAAACCTGAAAGGGTGCAAACTCGTGAAAAGGAGATGAAATGCACTCTCAAAGTCCTCTCGACTTTGAGAGGAGAAAATTCCCGCGTGAGGTCCTTACGACTCACAAAGGAGCAACACACTTAGGAGTCCCCACGACTCCTAGGGAGAAAATACACCTACGAGATCCTTTCGACTCGTAGGGAGAAAATGCTTCTATGGGACCCTCACGGCCCATAAAATTGAAAAGTCTTAGGTGATAGGGATCTAAACCTGCCTCCTAAGCCATCAATTCTCAAATTCTCTCGGGGCAAATGATGAGTTGCTCCTGGCATTATTCCAGTGCAGCAATGCAGATGCCAAACAAAAACCAAAATCCCAGAATCCTCTCAATGACAGATGATGATTCGCTCCTGGTACCATATTCCAGTATAGCGATGCTGATATCAACCCAAATCAAAATCAACAAGTCAACTTCCACTCCGACACCGCAGAAGGCGGAGCGAGTCAGAATCCAATCTCGACACCGCAAGAAGCGGAGCAAGTCAAGTCTACCCCTGACACTGCAAGAAGCAGAGCAAGTCAAATCAAGCACCGACCGTCCAAGTCGCAAAAAGGGCAGCACCGACCGTCCAAGTCGCTAAAAGGGCAGCACCGACCGTCCACGTCGCTAAAAGGGCAGCGCCGACCGTCCAAGTCGCAAAAAGGGCAGCACCGACCGTCCAAGTCGCTAAAAGGGCAGCACCGACCGTCCACGTCGCTAAAAGGGTAGCACCGACCGTCCAAGTCACAAAAAGGGCAGCACCGACCGTCCAAGTCGCTAAAAGGGCAGCACCGACCGTCCACGTCGCTAAAAGGGCAGCGCCGACCGTCCAAGTCGCAAAAAGGGCAGCACCGACCGTCCAAGTCGCTAAAAGGGCAGCACCGACCGACCACGTCGCTAAAAGGGCAGCACCGACCGTCCACGTCGCTAAAAGGGCAGCACCGACCGTCCAAGTCACAAAAAGGGCAGCACCGACCGTCCAAGTCGCAAAAAGGGCAGCACCGACCGTCCAAGTCGCTAAAAGGGCAGCACCGACCGTCCACGTCGCTAAAAGGGCAGCACCGACCGTCCACGTCGCTAAAAGGGCAGCACCGACCGTCCAAGTCGCTAAAAGGGCAGCACCGACCGTCCAAGTCGCAAAAAGGGCAGCGCCGACCGTCCACGTCGCAAAAAGGGCAGCGCAGGATTCCTACAAAGCGGGAACCAGATAACTCCGGGCCGGGGAAAAAGTCTATCACGGACACTCCGTCTCGGAGACATGTCAAGCAACGACCGTCCATGTCATAAAAAGGGCAGCGCTGGCTTCCCAAAAAGCGGGAACCAAATCAGGTCGCCTCCAAGTAAAAGAAGATCCATCAATTTCATGCACACGACCCACATATGTGGTGTGCATGTATTGATGGGGGGCAATTTGTTGGGGTAAAAATTTACACCCCGGTTGACCAAGTCAAAATCCAAGTCAACCCCAAGCCAAGTGGGCCCAGGCCCCGACCCAGTGGGCCCATGCCCGGGTCGAGCCCGAACATGAAGCGGCCGACCTCCCCCATGCCAAGATAAAAATTTTGTAAAAAATAATTTTGTTGCATTTCTTTTATTTTATTTATGGATAAATGTAAGAAAAATAGGCATAAAGCCAAATTTTTGTAAAGCCCATGGCTTATGCGCAAAAAAGAAATGGCACATGAGCCATGGGATAGGCAAAATGCCATTTTGTGAAGCCCAAGGGGCTATGTGTAAAATGTATGGCCTATAAAGGCAAGGATAATGAAATATCCCAACAACTTTTTTCTCTCTCCAAAAAAAGTTTCAGAGCCGAGCTCTTTCCTGCTTCTTCTCCAAGGTTCTAAAACCTTCTCATTTCTTTTGAATTAAATCGAGAGTTTTACTCTTTCTTTCCCAAAAAACTAAATGGTTTTCCACCACAAAACCCACAAAGGGGAACTCAGATCTCCCATCAGATCTCAAAAAGGAGTGATTTTTAAAATCTCCTACTTCTTGATCTTCAAGATCCGGCCAAACAACAGGAGGAAGAAGAAGAACCCCCTTTATCAGCTTCAAAACATCATAGGAGTTTAACTCCATACATATATACATAATAAATATTTCATTTCTGAAGCACAGCTTCTGTTCTTAGGCTAAAAGCCTCTTGAGCCTCTCCGGCGCTTGCGCAAGTGCGCAAGGCGCCCGCGTGCCGACACGTGGCGCGCGCGCTTGCGCACCCGCGCAAGTGCGCAAGGCGCCCGCGTGCCGACACATGGCGCGCGCGCTTGCGCACCCGCGCAAGTGCGCAAGGCGCCCGCGTGCCGACACGTGGCAATTGTGCAAGGCGCCCGCGTGCCGACACGTGGCGCGCGCGCTTGCGCACCTGCGCGCTTGCGCAAGTGCGCAAGGCGCCCGCGTGCCGACACGTGGCGCGCGCGCTTGCGCACCCGCGCAAGTGCGCAAGGCGCCCGCGTGCCGACACGTGGCGCGCGCGCTTGCGCACCTGCGCACAGCACCTAAGCGCACAACGTCCAAGGCCCCACGCATCCCTTGGATGCCTTTCCCCCCTCTTTTTATGTATATACATATATATATACATTTGTATACAAATGTACACATACACATACTCCGCAACATTCTCCCCCTCCAAAAAATTTTCGGGCCGGGGCGCTGCCCCGCACCCCGCACCCCGCAAGGGGGCTGCTAGCCCCCTTGACCCCCAGCCCGCTATCCGGGTAGCGGGACCCCCGTAAAAACTCTGCGTCGCTCCCGATATATCCAAAACCCCCCTTTCAGAACAGAACACACGTACACTGCACATTGAGTTCGCATGACCAGTTTGACCCGTTAATCGGAGGTTCCCTCGCCCCAAAGGCGAGGGGTAATTAACGGCAGCTTAGTCCGCGGCTGCCGGAGATTCGGATCCCCACAATCATTAAACCACGGCCTACCCTGGGCAGGGGGAATCTGTAGTACGCCTGACAAGCGTGCGCGTATTCCCATCTCAATGGGGTGACGAAAAACACCCTACACCAGCAAGGTACCCCGGTCCGCGTGGTTCCATTGTTCATTGTTTGAGTTCAATCCGTGAATCGTGCGTCCGTCGCGTGTTTCCCCGCGGACGTTACGTTCCGTTTTTCCCGGTTTGCGACCCGTCGAGGCAAGTATCACTTGCTACATGCTATACTATACAATTATATATGTTTTGACTCATTACACCTGCAAAACTTAACTCGGTATAGTTATTTTCTCATTTGGTTGCAATATGACATATATCATTTTACAGTTGACCTAAAATTACAGTTTGCCACTTTAACCCTAATAACGAAGTTTACCTGTTAATCACATTTTACTGTTTAAAGGATGATAGCCTTTACACATGTAGTTCTATTACATTCGGATATTGATATAACAGTATTGCACCATCATTTAATCTGTTGCACCGCGAAGGATGCTCAAAACCTTTTAATATGATAAAACGGCTGCACTATATTAATGCACTATTGTGATTGAATGAACTGCTTATTGTTGTTTAATTTATTGCTTATTTCCTGCTGTTAATCCCCTGTTCGATTATATATCTGTTGTGAGCACACCCACGATATTGTTACATCTTGACCTGACTTTGCTACACATGATATATACTGATGCACCTGACATGGTACCTTTTACTATTGACTTGACCTGATGTACCATGGCCTGACCTGTTACCTGATCTCATGCCTAATGCCAACAAACCTGACATGGAGTCCTCATGGACCAATCTTGTTGTCTATCCAGACAAACCTACTGTTACCTGAACTTGTGTTGGCATTAGTTCTTGACTACTGAATACCTGACCTGACACATATAACTTGGGGGTATGGGGAAATCAAAAGGGTAAACTAAAGTGTAACTTAAAAGGGTATTACTTGATCCGTGGTCCCGGGGGGTAACGGGACAGAGCCATTCGTGACTCTTACATTTTCCTGATCCGTGGTCCCGGGGGGGCAACGGGACAGAACCACTATTGGTTCCCATATTCCTGATCCGTGGTCCCGGGGGGTAACGGGACATATCCTTTGAGTTACATGGAGGATTACTCGAATTGATTTCAAAGACTTTAGAATAGAAAACCCAATAGAACAGTTTAGTTACCCACTGCACACTACCCTGCACTGCTTGTTTCATACTATTGCTTTATTCATGTTTATTTCTGCATTGCCTATTACACTGTGTATATTATATTGTTGGTTGACATGACGCGCTGACGTTTGGGTTTTGCATGGCCCAGATTCTTTACCACTGTCGCTGTCCGAGCAGGAGTACTTCAGCCAACAGGCTGATTTGTGAGTTCTGTAGTGGTTAGTTTTATTTCCTGCATTCTTATTTCCAGATGTGAGCCCGCATTATGGGACATACTTTTCTATTATTGTATTGGATCATTTGCTTCCGCATTTATTTATCATTGACTCTTGTTATTCTGGATTGTGGACATGTGTTAGATAGTTTTATCTTGTTCTTGATATCTCTACAGCCGTAATGTGACTGTGGATGGATACTTCCTACCCACAGGTAGCATGGTTGGTTATGTCACGTGCCCAATCTTGCGTACTCTGGGAAGCGGGGCGTGACATAATGTTGTATTATAATATTGTAATATTGTATTAACGCTGTTGTTTGTAGCCTGATACAGAAGATGCAAGTGTATAAGAGGGGAGTCCCACTTACACCGGGGATCTTGGTAACCTGTAGTACAAGGCTCCGTCGATTATACCATGGAACAACGGCATGGATGTAATTACGTCTTAAGTGACTACCTCGTGCCACTTTTAACATATTCGTACCATTATACCCTTTAAACCCCGTAGTGTTATGAATGTATTGTTGTATTGTATTGTATAAGTTGGATGACTGACCAAAACCATGATATCAGTAAACAGATTGTAACTGCATAATCAGGTAAATGGAATAACGGAATAATGGATGTATATCCATGGTTTGGTTCAGTCAAGTTGTATAGATTGATAACTGGATTCTGGAATTCATGTGTTCATATTGAGTTGGAATATTAAAGAATGTAGATTGACTTGAATCATATTCAAGTCAGAAATAATCAGACTCAAACCCGAGTCAGACTAAAAGAAATGTAAGTCGATGTTCTATATTTGTTAGGGTCCTTATTGTAATTTATAAAACTTGAGAGGGTTTTATGTAAAAATACTTTTGTATAGTTTTCAAGATACACCCCAAGTATTTATTATTCGTCTTTATAGTTATAATGAGTGTGATTTCATTTATTGTTTTTTCTAGTGAAAATATCCTATTTACATAAATAAAGGTATTAATTTGTAATATTGATTTATTTGAAATTCATGGTATTTTAATGTAATTTTTAATCTTGTAATTTTTTTTAGGAAAAGGCGAAAACTTTATCTTATAATAAAATAGGTGTTTAAATGATAAATATACATATATTTATACGAGAATAATTTTTAATAAATATTTTGTTTTCAAAAATCTCCTTTTTCTTAAATGTCATATTTTAAACCTTTCGAGACCGAATGCTCCCTGCGGAGGTCTGAATCTCGCACTACTAAGCCCGAGGGTGCACGATAAACCGTACTATCCCTAACGAGTTCCCCAAAGGTGGGTTGTAGTGGCGCTTTGCAAAGATTTAATAAATACTAATCATTTAGAAAACGGTTTTATAAAGATAAGGTATTTATTTGAAAAAGGGTGTAAATTTCCGTATTTTAGATTCTAGGGTTTCCTAAGCCAACTAACTTATTTCTAAATGGTCTAAACGACAAGTCATTAAAAGTCTCAAATCGCCTCTTCACCGCCAATTGCGGCCAGGTAAGTGCCAGGTGAGTGGGAGGCTCTCCACTACAAGTAGTGGTCCTAATTAAGTAACCACTCGCCTTAGACACACTTGCCTAGACACCACAAAGTCAGGTTTAGATAAATGATCGATGTCCATAACTTATCATATTTTTCCTATTAAAGATATTGGTTTAAAAATGTATTAACCTAAAACTTTTAGAAAAGGTTTTATAAAGAAAATGGTATTTTAATGTAAAATCTTGTTTTCTCGTATTCTAAATTTTCAAGGTAGCGTGTTATGATTACATATGAGTGTGTGTGTAGGTAGGTCATTACCTCGTGATCTACTTTAAGGTTTAGCAAGGTTAAGAGATTAAATGTGATAAACTAAACATGGTGGTATTTAAGTGAAAGAATACGATATATCGCAAAAGTTATCATTTCATGTGAGAAACTTTATCCAAATTAGTTGTTATGTGATTAGTAGTCAACATGAATATGTTTAGGTATTATGGAATTAGTGATAAGTGAGATTTGATATAAAATCGAAACGGAAATCGGTTGTTCCGATTTCCGTCGGGTTTATAAAGTTCGTATTTTTATGAAGGAAAGAAAAGATAGAAAAGGGGGACTTATGGTTTGGACAACGCTAGAGAGTGAGAGGGAGGTAAAGGGTTTGCCGGCGCGTCGAAACGTCGTCGAGAGCTCCTAGCACGATCACCGGAAAGTCGCCGTCGATTTCGTCAGCGCTTCGCCTTTCGCTCGTTTTCTAACGTACCAAGTTCTTTTGGAATTTTGAGAGAGTGGACTTAGAAATTTAGGATGAGAGGGTAGAGGGTAGGGGTGTTTAAATAGGGTTAGGCTAGGGTTAGGGTTTTAATTAAAAAAAATATTAAAAAATATATAAAAATCATTAAAAATCATTAAATCTAGGATTAAAAGGGATTTATTGGCCAAATGATAACCGATCCAAGCATTTAGAGTGTGCAGGAGGGTGGACCAGGTCAAGGGCCAACTTTTCTCTGTTGGTGACTCGGCCGTCCGGCCAAGTCCGGTCGGCGGCGCCGGACTGAGTCAGATGAGTCGCTGGCCGGCGGTGCCGGGTCGAGCCGAGTCAGGGCTCCAATGGCCGGGGATTCTTCGGGGGTACAATTTGGTATATTTACCTTTTGTTGTCCAGTACATATTTTGGGAGTTATGGCCTTTTGACCGTTGACTTCCAAAAGAAATTAAAACAAATAAATACAAAAATAATGTGGGGTATGCGATTTGAACTATGGTGGCTTGGTTCAGCAGTGCAAGGTGTTACCAATGAGCTACAAGCTCCTTCTTGTAATTATTGTGGGAAAATAACTACTTAAAGTGGTAACAACAACACTAAATACCCCAAGTATTACTTTAATTTTAAAACAATTTTATGTACGCTAAAAATGGAGTTATTTAAAAACAAAATAATTACTTATATATATATATATTGTGCTCATGTTAAAATACTCCTTTATGGATTTTTAAAAATTTTAAAAAAAATTGTATAGAAAAGTGTATAGAAAAATTAGGGTTGTTACACCGGGACTCTCTTGCAGGTAGCTCGGCAACCATAGCCTCAAACCCATTGAGATTCACACGATTCAAGAGCGACAACCTCCAGATTCAACCTCAGCCATCCATCGCCGCCATCAGCGGATCAACGGAAGGCAACATCTGAAGGAGATCTACGCCTCCATCAGCTGACGCCGTCTGTGGGAAACGACACTCTTGATTCCACAAAATAAAAAGTCCGCCTTCTGATCTCAACCTAATGGCGAACGATCATCACGACGATCCAAGCACCAGCTGCAGCCTCCCCCTCAACGGAGGCGCGGACGAACCTCCTCCGCCGAATGCCATCAACGCCCTCGCCGGCCGAATAGACCTACTCGCGTCTATTGTGGAGGCGTTGATCCGCGTCCAAACGGCGGGGCAAGATCACCAAGTCGCCGCTACCCCTCCTCGGGACCAGGACCTCTACAGAGAAGGCTCCGTCTACATCGACACAACCGACCACGTCGACACAACCGACCACCGCCTCGCTACCTCTCACGGCCTCGGATCTCCCGGGCCAATACATTCTGCAACCCGCGTCAGCGCCGAGGTCTGTCGCCCGAGCACCTCGTCCTGAGGTCCTCCGCGCACCTGTCCCTCCTGAGGAGATGTCTGTTAGTTTGCCTGTTACCAGGCATGACCGACACCCCCTCCCTAGACGGGGTCGCGCGGACGGTACTCGCCGCGGCGGCTCGAAGGCCACCTCGCCGGGGATCTAAGGAACCTCGTTGAAAGGAACCGGGGCCGCGGCCAAACACAGGTTTCCAACAGCAGAGGCCAAGGATCGAAACCCTCACCAAGAGGCAGCCGAGCAGCTACCCTGCTCGGCTATCCCTGGCCGGTAGCTCCCTACCCCACAACGCCAGAGTTCAAAGCCCTCGCCAAGAGGCAACCGAGCAGCTTCACTGCTCGGTCCATCCTTAGCAGGCCTTTTACGGCCCCTCCAGTGCTAAGGATCGAAGCCCTCACTAAGAGGCAGCCGAGTGGCTAACCCGCTCGGCTATCCATGGCTGGTAGCTCCCTTACTCCACAACGCCAGGGATCAAAGCCCTCACCAAGAGGCAGCCGAGCAGCTACCATGCTCGGCTATCCCTGGATGGTAACTCCCTACCACGCAACGCCAGGGATCAAACCCCTCAGTAAGAAGCAGCCGAGCGGCTACCCTGCTCGGCTATCCCGGGTTAGTAGCTCCCTACCACGCAACGCCAGAGATCAAAACCCTCACCAAGAGGCAGCCGAGCGCCTACCCTGTTCGGCTACCCCGGGCCGGTAGCTCCTTACCATGCAACGCCAGGGATCAAACCCTCACCAAGAAGCAGCCGAGCGGCTACCCTGCTCGGCTATCCCGGGCTGATAACTCCCTACCACGCAACGCCAGGGATCAAAGCCCTCACCAAGAGGCACCCAAGCGGCTACCCTGCTCGGCTATCCTTGGCCGGTAGCTCCCTACCACGCAACGCTAGGGATCAAAGCCCTCCCCAAGAGGCAGCCGAGCGGCCACCCTGCTCGGCTATCCCTGGCCGGTAGCTCCCTACTACGCAACACCAGGGACCAAAGACCTCACCAAGAGGCAGCCGAGCGGCTACCCTGCTCGGGTATCCCTGGACGGTAGCTCCCTACCACGCAATGCCAAGGATCAAAGCCCTTACCAAGAGGCAGCCGAGCGGCTACCCTGCTCGGCCATCCCTGGCCGGTAGCTTCCTACCACGCAACGCCAGGGATCAAAGCCCTCACCAAGAGGCAACCGAGCGGCTACCCTGCTCGGCCATCCCTGTTCGTTAGCTCCCTACCATGCAGCGCCAGGGATCGAAGCCCTCTCCAAGAGGCAGCCGAGCGGCTACCCTGCTCGGCTATCCCTGGTCGGTAGCTCTCTACCACGCAGCGCCAGGAATCGAAGCCCTCACCAAGAGGCAGCCGAGCGGCTACCCTGCTCGGCTATCCCTGGCCGGTAGCTCCCTACCACGCAACGCCAGGGATCGAAGCCCTCACCAAGAGGCAGCCGAGCGGCTACCCTGCTCGGCTATCCCTGGCCGGTAGCTCCTTACCACACAACGCCAGGGATCGAAGCCCTCACCAAGAGGCAGCGGAGCGGCTACCCTGCTCGGCTATCCCTGGCCGGTAGCTCCCTACCACGCAATGCCAGGGATCGAAGCCCTCATCAAGAGGCAGTCGAGCGGCTATCCTGCTCGGCTATCCCTGGCCGGTAGCTCCCTACCACGCAATGCCAGGGATCCAAGCCCTCGCCAAGAGGCAGCCGAGCGGCTACCCTGCTCGGCTATCCTTGGCCAGTAGCTCCCTACCATGCAACGCCAAGGATCGAAGCCCTCACCAAGAGGCAGCCCTGCAGCTGCCCTGCTCGGCTATCCCTGGCTGGTAGCTTCCCTACCCCACAACGCCAGGGATCAAAGCCCTCGCCAAGAGGCATCGAGCAGCAACCCTGCTCGGCCATCCTTAAGGACAAAAAGCCCTCGCCAAGAGGCACCGGGCAATAACCCTGCTCGGCCATCCTTAGTAGGCCACTTACGTCCCCTCCCGCGCTAAGGATGAAAAGCCCTCGCCAAGAGGTAACCGGGCCCGCCCTTGCTCGGTTATCCCTGGCTGGTAGCTCCCTACCCCAACAAACCAGGGATCAAAGCCCTTGCCAAGAGGCACCGGGAAGTAACCCTGTTCGGCCTGTCCTTAAGGATCAAAGCCCTCGCAAGAGGCAACCGGGCCGGCCCTTGCTCGGTTATCCCTGGCTGGTAGCTCCCTACCCCAACAAACCAGGGATCAAAGCTCTCGCCAAGAGGCACCGGGCAGCAACCCTACTCAGCCCCATCCTTAGTAGGCCTCTTACGGCCCCTCCCGTGCTAAGGATTAAAGCCCTCGCCAAGAGGCCACCGAGCAGCTACCCTGCTCGACGCATCCCCAGCGGGCAGCCTCCTGCTCATCAGACGCTGAGGATCTGAAGCCTCATCGCGAGGCCGCCGAGTCCCTTCCTGCTCGACGCATCCCCAGCGGGCAGCCTCCTGCTCATCAGACGCTGAGGATCTGAAGCCCTCATCGCAAGGCCGCCGAGTCCCTTCCTGCTCGGCGTATCCCCAGCAGGCATCCTCCTGCACATCAGACGCTGAGGATCTGAAGCCCTCATCGTGAGGCCGCCGAGTTCCTTCCTGCTCGGCGCATCCCCAGCGGGGCAGCATCCTGCCCATCAGTAGCTGAGGATCTGAAGCCCTCATCGTGAGGCCGCCGAGTTTCTTCCTGCTCGGCGCATCGCCAGTGGGCATCCTCCTGCCCATTAGTCACTAAGGATCTGAAGCGCTCATCGTGAGGCCGCCGAGTTCCTTTGTCACGCCCCGCTTCCCAGAGTACGCTAGATTGGGCACGTGATATAGCCAACCATGCTACCTGTGGGTAGGAAGCATCCATCCATAGTCACATTACGGCTGTAGAGATATCAAGAACAAGATAAAATTTTCTAAAACATGTCCATAATCCAGAATAACAGGAGTCAATAATAAATAAATGCGGAAGCAAATGATCCAATACAAATAAACGAAAAGTATGTCCCATAATGCGGGCTCACATAAGGAAATAAATGCAGGAAATAAAAACTAACTAACACTAACACCTCACAGCTCATCCTGCTGGCTAAAGTACTCCTGCTCGGACAGCGACAGTGGTAAAGAATTTGGGCCATGCAAAACCCAGACGTCAGCGCGTCAAGTCAACCAGTAATATAGTATGAACAGTGTAACAGGCAATGCAGAAATAAACATGAATAACGCAACAGTATGAAACAAGCAGTGCAGGGTAGTGTGCAGTGGGTAACTAAACTGTTCTATCAGGTTTTTCTAGTCTAAAGTCTCTGAAATCAATTTGAGTAATCCTCCATGTAACTCAAAGGATATGTCCCATTACCCCCCGGGACCACGGATCAGGAATAGGTGAACCAATAGTGGTTCTGTCCCGTTGCCCCTCGGGACCACGGATCAGGAAGATGTAAGAGTCACGAATGGCTCTGTCCCGTTACCCCCCGGGACCACGGATCAAGTAATACCCTTTTAAGTTACACTTTAGTTTACACTTTTGATTTCCCCATGCTCTCAAGTTATATGTGTCAGGTCAGGTATTCAGTAGTCAAGAACTAATGCCAACACAAGATCAGGTAACAGTAGGTTTGTCTGGATAGACAACAAGATTGGTCCATGAGGACTCCATGTCAGGTTTGTTGGCATTAGGCACGAGATCAGGTAACAGGTCAGATCATGGTACATCAGGTCAAGTCAACAGTAAACGGTACCATGTTAGGTGTATCTATATATATCATGTGTAACAAAGTCAAGTCAAGATGTAACAATATCGTGGGTGTACTCACAACAGATATATAATTGAACAGGGGATTAATAGCAGGGAATAAGCAATAAATTAAACAACAATAAGCAGTTCATTCAATCACAATAGTGCATTAATATAGTGCAGCCATTTTATTATATTAACAGGTTTTGAGCACCCTTAGCGGTGCAACAGTTTAAAGGATGATGCAATACAGTTATATCAAGCCTTTGAATACGAATATCCGAATGTAACAGAACTACATGGGAAAGTGCTACAATCTATTAAACGGTAAAATGGGTTTAACAGGTAAACTTGGTTCTTAGGTTAAAAGTGGCAAACTGTAATTTTTATGTCGACTGTAAAATGATATATGCAACCAAATGAGAAAATAGCTATACCGAGTTAAGTTTGCAGGTTTAATGAGTCACACATATATAATTGTATAGTATAGCATGTAGCAAGTGATACTTGCCTCGACGGGTCGCGAACCGGGAGAATGGAACGTAACGTCGGCGGGGAAACACACGATGGGCACACGGTTCACGGATTGAACCCAAACAACGAACAATGGGACCACGCGGACCGGAGTACCTCGCTGGAACATCGGATCACGTCGTTGGCATCGCCGGATTCCGGCGAGAAAGAGAACCGTGAAACATCAAGTTGTGCAAACAAGAATGCAAAGGGACCAGAGAAAAAGGAAGGAGGAAAGGAGTAGAAGGCTTACAGGGGTTGCAGAGGGCGTGCCAGCGATGGGGTCGACGGCGGTGGGGCGCCGGCGAGGAGGTTTCAGGCGACGGCTAGGGCTGCGGTTATGGAAACGGGGAAGAAAGTGGAGATGGAGAGGGGCTGGTCGGGTCTGGTGCGCGCAGGTGAAGAGGAGGTGCCGACGGTGGCGCGGGTGACGACGACGAGGGTCGCCGACGATGTCTCCGGCCAAACAGAGAAGGCACGGGGTTGCTGCGGGGTCTCTGTTGCGGCGCCGAGCACACGTGGAGAAGGAGGTGCAGTGGCCGCGACGAGGGCGACGAGGCGAGGGTGATGGTGGTGGTGGCGTCGGCGCTGGGGCTGCGGCGGCGACGGGCACGGTGGCTAGGGCTAGGGCTAGGGCTAGGGTTGATGGGTTATCGCGAAGGAGTTCTGGTTCGTGGTTAAAAATATGAAGGGGAGGGGAAAATATAAATATGAGGGGGAGAGAGAAAGCTAGAGAGAGAGAGAGAGAGATAGAGGAGTTAAAGGAGGGGCCCACGGTAAAATTTCCATGCTGATTGGCTGAAGGAAAGGATTCGTGGGTTAAAAAGGATTTTAAAGATTTAATAGATTTTAAGTATCGATTAACAGTAAGATTTGAATGTTTTCGAATATTTTATTAATTTGGGATTTTGGCGCTAGATGAAACATTTCCAAATCGCGCCCGGGTTGAGTCCAAAAATCTAAAATTTAAATAATAGAATTTTAAGCGGGTTCCAAATTTTAAAATGAAATGTCTTATGATTAAAAAGCATACCCCCAAGTCGGACACCTGTACGCGCGCGTAGTCGTCCAAACTCGCCCGTTTCACTGAACGGGACGAGAACTCGATGCACGGACGCTACCACGCGGCTAGGGGCGACGAGTATGCCAAGATAGATATTTTTAATTTTATTTTAGGTGCTAAAATTTGTTATATGCAGAAATGACTTAGCCAGATAAAATTTCACGGCAAGTGTCCAACATGCAAGCTAAATGAAATAAGTAATATCTAATGCTCAACCAGTAACAGAAAATAGTAGTATTGGGCTCGGGTGTTACATCCTTCCTTCTCGGCGCATCCCCAGCGGGCATCCTGCCCATCAGACGCTGAGGATCTGAAGCCGTCATCGTGAGGCCACCGAGTTCCTTCCTGCTCGGCGCATCCCCAGCAGGCAGCCTCCTACCCATCAGACGCTGAGGATCTGAAGCCCTCATCGTGAGGTCGCCGAGTTTCTTCCTGCTCAACGCATCCCCAGCGGGCATCCTCCTGCCAATCAGACGCTGAGGATCTGAAGCCCTCATCATGAGGCCGCCGAGTTCCTTCCTGCTCGACGCATCCCCAGCGGGCATCCTCCTGCCCATCAACGCGATGGGTCCAAAGCCCTCCTTACGAGGCCGCTGAGTAGCTTCCTGCTTGGCGCATCCACAGCGGGTAGCTTCTTACCCTACGAAGACACGGATCCAAGGCCCGCCGAATAAATTCATACTCAACGCGCGATCAGCGCCTCAACTCTTGCAAAGGGAGAATACCGACCTTCCCACACTCGTCCTTCGTTCGAATTATACTCGATGCGCGACAACAAGAATGCCGTGTCGTCCCCGAACAATCCACCACGAGGAATTACCAGCGCCAAGCCGCACAGAAAGAACCAAGCAGTCCACTCTCGACCCGACCCACGAATAGATCGGAACGAGAGTGGGGGGCTAATGATGATGCTCAATAACGATAATTTCTTAGATCATGACACGTCGCAGATGACGTGTCACATGTGTAAGCCAGTTAGGCCCCTGAGGGCCACAGAGGGAGAACCAGTATGCTGCAGCAGGGGGCTTTCCTCAAACCCTGTCTCCGAGGATGCACCCCACTCCTTGCCCCCGAGCACCTTAGCAGCCAAGCCAACTGTCCCTTTACTCTACTCCGAGCTATCACCGGCCCAAGCCTCCTCGGCCCTCTCAGCTCGTCTCCGGGCTCGAGCAGAACCAAGATATCTCGGCTCTCCCGCTCGTCTGCGAGCTCTCCCGCCGAGGTTATCTTCCTCGGTCTCATCGACCGACCAACGACACTGCTCACAGGCGCAAGCTGCAAGTCTATATAGCTCACCCCGCAAGCTAGCGAGGAGGCGGAACAAGTAAAAATCGAAACTTTCTTACATAGCAACATAGACTAAAGTTAAAGGATCTTTGCCAGACCATTACTAACGGAACTACCGAGGTTTAATCTACTGTGATACGAAGATTATACCTTACGAAAACGGTCCTTCGGTTCTTTCCTCCGCTGTCCTCCCCGTCCATGTGAGCTCCGAGGATCGATCCGGATCTTGGTCACCTCCGCGGCCTCCTAGAGTCGAAGACGATTCACCCGAGAGTTTATAATCCGAGCTCCACCTCAAGCCGAGGTAACTAGGGCAACAAGTATGCTACTCTTGATGTTCTAGGTGATGTAGAGGAAGATGATGGATTTGTTTGTCTAATTAGTTTCTATTTTTCTCAACACATGAAAGCTATAGAAAAATCTAGAGAGGAAGAAGAAGGAGGAACCATGGGAGCTTTCTTTTGGATGAGAGAGAATGAGCACAAGATAATGATCCATAAGAAAAATATTTAGTAATCTTTTATCATGATGAATTATGATGGCTACCCTTGATTTGACCATTACCATCTCAAAGATAAATCCAAAAGAATAAGAAGAGTCTAGTGCTTGCAAAATATCTAAGTCAACAATGATCAACTAGGTCAAATTGTCAAGCAAGGTCAAATGGTCAAACCAATTAGCCAAAACACAATTATCATTAAAAAGATTAATAAACATTTTTCTCACCTCATATTGGTTTTGACCTAGTCAATGGTCAAAACCCTAATGAGACACCTCATTCTTAGGTCCTCACAACCGTGCATACACACTCGCATCCGCATTCTGTAGAATACGAGTACACAGAAGAAAAAACTAATCCATCTGTACAATATTAGGATCCAGCTTAAACCAAAGCCCACTAGTATTGTCTGCCCGAACATCATACGCGCACAAGTGCACGTAAGTGATCGTAGCCTTACCGTAAAACCATACGACCTCTACACCTTTTTGCCCAGTGCAGGGAAACTCTCAGTGTGGGACTCTAAGGACTCGACACTACGCTGGCAGTGGGTTTAACCACAGACCGCAAGTGGCACTAGCTGTACGTAACTGTCACGCCCCACCCTCAATACAGAGAGTATTGTTCGCTCTGGCCGAAGCCGCATGGTTTTGTCCTTCGGGGAGAACTGGACCCGACCAGGGGCCACTTCCCAGAAGGTCACCCATCCCGGAACTTCCCTGGCTCGAACACGCTTAACTACGGAGTTCTCAAGCTCCTATAGTGCCGGTTCACTTAAAAGGCGCCTCTGTATTGAAGAGTGGGATCATTCCATTTATAGTACAGATCTGCCCTCTTTTGGAATGTATTCCGAAGATTCCCCATTGTTCTACAGTGGGTCCCACGGACTCAAAAGGTGGCCCCCACAGATTCAAGAGGTGGCCCCCGCCCACTTAACATGACACTTGGCGTGGCACTTTGTTCCGTGTGGCACTTTGCTCAGTGATCAAGAACCGGGTCCCGAGATTCTCCCCACCTTTGAACAATGGTTCATCCTCGAACCACAGACCTACTATTGAGAAACCAGCTCTGATACCATTCTGTCACGCCCCACCCCCAATACAGAGAGTATTGTCCGCTCTGGCCGAAACCGCACGGTTTTGTCCTTCCGGGCGAACCGGACCCGACCAGGGGCCGGTTCGAACACGCTTAACTACGGAGTTCTCAAGCTCCTATAGTGCCGGTTCACTTAAAAGGCGCCTCTGTATTGAAGAGTGATCCTTTGTCCTTCCGGGCGAACTGGACCCGACCAGGGGCCGGTTCGAACACGCTTAACTACGGAGTTCTCAAGCTCCTATAGTGCCGGTTCACTTAAAAGGCGCCTCTGTATTGAAGAGTGGGATCATTCCATTTATAGTACAGATCTGCCCTCTTTCGGAATGTTTTCCGAAGATTCCCCATTGTTCTACAGTGGGTCCCACGGACTCAAAAGGTGGCCCCCACAGATTCAAGAGGTGGCCCCCGCCCACTTAACATGACACTTGGCGTGGCACTTTGTTCCGTGTGGCACTTTGCTCAGTGATCAAGAACCGGGTCCCGAGATTCTCCCCACCTTTGAACAATGGTTCGTCCTCGAACCACAGACCTACTATTGAGGAACCAGCTCTGATACCATTCTGTCACGCCCCACCCCCAATACAGAGAGTATTGTCCGCTCTGGCCGAAGCCGCACGGTTTTGTCCTTCCGGGCGAACCGGACCCGACCAGGGGCCACTTCCCAGGAGATTACCCATCCCGAAACTTCCCTAGCTCGAGCACGCTTAACTACGGAGTTCTCAAGCTCCTGTAGTGCCGGTTCACTTAATGGCGCCTCTGTAATTGAGGGTGGTATCATTATATTTATAATGCAGTTCGGTCCTCTTTCGAAATGTGTTCTGAAGATTCCCCACTGTTCTACAGTGGGTCCCACGGACTCTAGAGGTGGTCCCCACAGATTTAAGAGGTGCCCCCCGCCCTCTTGGTATGACAATTGGCGTGGCACTTTGTTCTGTGTGGCACTTTGCTCCGTGAACAAGAACCGGGTCCCGACAGTAACGGTCCCCAGGTAGATGTCGATAAGAAGGCCGATTAGGTAAACTCATCCGAACTCCTACTGAGCCTGAATGTGACAATCTCCGTACAGTCCGGTCTGTTCGTCTAAGAGTATCGCATGTCGGGCCTAGGAGGGCGGTAAACGTCAGACCCCTAATAGCGGTACAAGTCGTGCCGGAGTGTAGCCCAGAACACCCTGAGAAACTACTGGAAACACTACCGGTAAATCTCGCTTGCTCTGGTCAGGGACTTTGTGTAATGGCTATCCTTGACACAGCGCGATATCAACCCCAAATACCGGGAGAGACGAATCCTATCCAACCGCTACTGCCTCCAAGTGCTTCAGGACTGCACCCAACTACTACCTGTTTGCACGACTCCTTTGAGCCGTGGTAGGGTAGTAATCAAAGTACAGTGGGAACACACTCGAGGCGAAGTAGCAGTATCAAGTCGACGGACTAAGCTGTACTCCTGTCACCTGGGAACTGTTATCTGACGATAGGTAGAGTACCAACCAACAGTTCTCGACGAGTCCTGTCCAGTGTACTCGTAACCTAACGAGCACCCGCATACTATCTTCAGTACGACGTACTAATGGCTGTGGGACAGACCATATCCCCTGCTGGGATGAGAAACGTATACGCTAGTCTACTCCGGAGCATCGATGCCCCGTCTCGATAATCTTACGACTAGGGAGCTGTATAAGGATGTGCTTGTAGATTACCCAGCCCCCACTAGTGTGACTGCCATTACAACGCTGGTAATCAAGCAAAGATCCTAAGGGCTCCACTAATATGTATAAACGATATGCTAAAAGAAACACATGCACATATTGAAGTAGAAACAAACCAAGCAGCATACTACCATTTTGAGCAATACTGTCTATACAACTGTGAATATCCCAAGCTTCCATTAAGTAATATACAAACTAGTATGATACAGTAATGGCCTCTAGGGCATACACACTAACACAACCGCCATCCCCGAATCTCGCCATGCGCGAAATATCCGCCGCCGGCCACATCCCACGCCACCACGATCCCCCATTAACGAGCCTGTCTCGCCATTAATGGGAGATCCCGCTCATCACGCGGGCGTGACGTCGGGAGCGTAACTGTCGGCGTGATTCATGCGCCTGTCCTGCTTGCTGCCACCGCTATATAAACCCCTTCTTCAGATGGTTCAAGTAAGCAATTTTTACTCCACTAAACCGTTACTCTGCTCGGATCTCTAGTCTAACTTGACCGTCGGAGGGTCCTCGGTGGTACAACCACCCCGGGACTTCCTTGCAGGTAGCTCGGCAACCACAGCCTCAAACTCATTGAAATCCACACGCTTCAGGAGCGACAGCCTCCCGATCCAACCTCAGCCGCCCATCGCCGCCATCAGCGGATCAACGGAAGGCAACATCTGAAGGAGATATACGCCTCCATCAATGCTAGATCAATCTCTAAACAATGGAAAATGTACATAAATTTTTTTAAAAGATCATTTAAAAAATAAAAGACGAATGCATATACAGAGCTTCTGCTAAAATAGTATTATAATTAGCTCAATAAAATAAAAAAATTATCATACGAAATTTATGATAAATAAAAGATACCCAAATAATAAATATTATTTCTTCATATATTTATATAATGAATGAAGCTATGAATTTTTATACATGCTCTTTGGTTTCACGTGCATGGCGCGTAAAGAAAGTTTAGTTTAGTTACAAGGTTTGGAGGTTGTATTTACGCCATCAAACATTTTGGGGTTGTTATCGAAATCTCAGTAATTTTGAGGGCCTATATTAAAAATCAAAACTTTATTTCTTTTCCCGCTAGTATATGCTGCAAAATTAGTTAATTATTTCTTAAAAAACCTTAATGGATTTGAGATCAACAAAATCCTTTCCTTTTTTTTATTCTAAACCTAGAAAGAGACGTTTTTCCCGTTAGTTTCCAAGCTTCGATTAATCTTCTTCTCCAAAAAACCCCCTAGATTTTATATATTCTGCTCAACAATCTATTGGAAGGTAAAATGTTGCCCTAATTTCACTTTCTTTTCGTCTTTTATTCAAAATTCCAGAGGGGTTTTGGTCTGTTTTGGAAGTTTATTTGTTTTGGGTTTAATTTAGGACTTACTCTTGGAGTTTTTCTTTGTTTGTTTATGTTTTATATACTTCATTGTATGAGAGCACCCATTATTATCGCATATATAATTCAGGTTTATAATTGGATGAAAAAGGGTCTTTTTCCCCCTGCAATTTAAATTAGTTATTTGATTTGGTTGCATGCACCTGATTGATTATAGAACGAGATGCTGCATGTTTAATTCCCTTATTTCATTTTTCGTTAAAATTTGAGTAATAAGTTTGGTTGCTATCGAGTATTATTGATGATTGTTGCTGGAATCGTTGCTCATGGAAAAATGATGCAACTTTAGTTATATCAATTAATGGTGCCAAAGTTGTATTATTTTAGAAAATATCTAATTTTAGGTCATGAGAGATGGGATAAAATTTTCGATTACCTTGCGTATCTATTTGTTAATCTTTCGATATTGCTTGTTCCAATGTTTATATGTCAAGAAGAGTTTGTGGATTTGGCATCTTGGATGTGTGATTCGCGTGATGTGCATAAAAATAGGATAAATTAAATATTGTCGGTTTTCATTAATCGTCTTTAAAGATAGTAAACTATCTTAAATGCTATTTTTTAGGGTATTGTAATGAAAATTAAACACGGTTGTTGTAAGCTGGATAGGCTCGGAGCGCACAGTTACAACATGTTTGTTGAGATTCATCAACCAAGGGAATGCGACGTCCAACACGGATATTACGGGTTCCTTCCCAACAAAGCTTGCTGGAGAACTCTCGTCCGAAACGAGAGAAAAAGAACTAGATGTAGCTTCTTCCCGTCCGGATGAAATTAAAATACCTTGACACTCATAATTGAGGTATTTAGTGTAATTAAAATACTTTGAGGTACTATAGTGAAAAATCTTGATAATTTAGGATATTTTAGTGTATTTGTTTCTTTTAAAATACATATATATAGTTCATTTGTTTGAGAGAAAAGGTCAAAACAGCACATGTATGATTTATTAATTTATTTAATTATTTTTGGGAATGTATGATTTATTATGTAAAGCACTCTAAAAGTAATATATAAGGGCTGGGATAAACATCGATAACTTTGATATAGAAAAGTTTTAGAGTAACATAAACGCATGTGTACATTAATTCAAATATTCTGAAATGTAATCATGCATATATACTTTTATTTACGGATGGATGTCAAAATCCCCCTCATGTTGTCCTCCGTTGATCTTGTGGCCAGCGGAGCTGAACGGCTGAGATTTGTTATGGAAGATTGAGCGTGCGGATCTCAATGAATTGTTGTTGACGCCGAACTATCTGCAAAAGAAGTCCTAGGGTGGGAAATCACCGTAGGACCCTCCGACGATCAAGTAAGTACCGAGGAATAGATGGGCAGAGTAGCGGCGTATTGGATTCAATTCGAATTTCCTGAGTCGTCTGGAAAAGGGGTTTATATAGCGGTCGTATGGAGCGAGCCGATGTGAGATCTCGCCGTTACGTCCCCGCGTTACGTTGCGTTAATGGCAGGATACACCCATTAATGGCGAGATAGGCTCATTAACGGCGAGATACGTTTGCGTGAGATGCGAGACATGGAGCGGCGGGGATCACGTTATCATGAGATATACGGAGCCGTTACGGAGGCGTTCGTGCTCCGTGCTCCCGGCCAAACAGGGGGCGCCAAGAAACCACGGCTATAGAATCGCTTGAAGACGAGCAAGGGAGCTGAGCAGTCCCAGCTATAAGATAACTCGGAGACGAGCTATTGGCTGGCGGTCAGTCGAAGGGGGAACGTACTCTGGAGAGGTCTTCTAAAAAGTCGGGTGCAACCTCGGAGGCGAGACACCGAGAAGTGTCCCCAATGCATTGTACTTATCCCAGCTCCGTGGCCCTCAGGAATCTAACGAGCATACGTGGATGACACGTCATTCCCCGCGTGTCGTGATCTTTGGGGAATTCCCATATATGAGTATCATCATTAGCCCATCACTTTCGTTCCGACCTATTTATGGGTCGAGTCGAGAGTAGTCTGCTCGGTTTTCTCTGTTCAGCTTGATTCGAGAATTCTCCATGGTGGTATGTCCGGGAACGACATGACGTTCAGCGGTTGTGACTTTTCGATTTCCGAGCACATGTGGCGTTTATTGTGCGCCTTAGTTTTCGTGCATATCCTTGATGACGTCAGCGGATCACTGAGAGGGCGCCACCATAATGGAGACATCGCTTCGCTTGTTCGGGCTGTCGATTTCATGCCATGTGGCCATAATTGGATGGCGGATTGTGAGACATCGCTTCCGCTGGTTGGTCTATGTGAGGGGGGAAGCGCCCAACGGTTGGCTACCATATGGTGCCATCTGGATTGTCGGATACGATGCTTCTTTTCGACGAGAGCGAATCTGGGTCGCCAGATGGCCTTTGCCGAATGTATAAATAAGGGGGCCTATCCCTAAGAAACACTTTTGCTTCGCTCGCCTTCTGTCGTCTGTGGATTGCTCGTCTCTCTTGGTTTTAGGTCGGATTCCCAGTCTAAATCCTTCTCCAGCTACTATTCCCTTGAATCATGTCAGATATCTTCTCCTGACCCTATAGTAGATGTAGTTAGGGTAAAATCAGGCGATGAGACTTCATCCTCTGAAGTCGAGTCTAGTGGGCCATCTTCATCATCCTCGGCTTCTGATAGCTGAGAAAGTTTTTCCTCCGCATCGGGTTTGCTCCTAAGGGGCGGCGATTCCCTTGTTCTTCATCGTCGGAGGGCCAAAAAGGCCTCCAAGGTGCGTATTGAGAATACTCGTGACGCTGCTTCGATGTTGAGAAAGTCAGACAAGCTTTCTGATATCCGGGCTCGCTTTCATATTCTCTCTGGTTACTTGTTATGTTTGTCCAGAGAGGGTGAACGGGCAGACTAGGTACAAGGTAATGAGATCGCCATATACTTGGAAGCGTTTCGAGCAGAGACGCGGCTGCCCTTTTCACCTAAGATTTGTGCCGTCTTTCATTGCTTCCAACTCGTGCCGGGCCATCTAGCACCGAATTTGTGGAGGATTCTCCTCGGATTCTTGGTCCGGCTACAAATTGATCGAATCCATTTTAGCGTAGGTCTCCTTCTGTCCTTCCTCTGCTATAAGATTCACCCGGGTACTTGTAAGGATTAGTCAAGTTGGGTTTATTTCTCTTTTAAAAAGCATAAGGGTAGGACGTCCGGGTCAGGGATAGTGGCTGTCCCTTCTTCTATTTATGAGTGGTAGGAGAAGTTCATCTTCGTCGGTCTTTCGAAAGGAGAGGAGTGGCCTGTGCCCGGCATAGGGCAGAATTCCCGAAGGCCAAGCAGTCCAACGCCCCGCAGGCTGGGGTCGTGTCCCGGTGGGAGCCGATCCAGCATGCCGAAGCCTTGCTTTCTGAGAAGGCCTTGAGCTGGGAGGGACTCAGTCCTGCAAGATTCAAAGGTAAGTTAGGTCTTAGCTGATCAATTTAAACTTGGTATACTTTCCTGCTTCTGTCGCTAACCCCTTTTGTTTCCTTTCGCAGAGCCTATGGACCGATCAAAGATCATGGCCGCCTTGGCCGCCAAGGTGCAGGGAAGGAAAGGC
This sequence comes from Agapanthus africanus, assembly GCA_030015575.1. NCBI lineage: Eukaryota > Viridiplantae > Streptophyta > Magnoliopsida > Asparagales > Amaryllidaceae > Agapanthus > Agapanthus africanus. The sequence continues at coordinate 876,365,694 of JASDDO010000024.1, read as the reverse complement.
GGTGCCGACTGCTCGTCCAAGCCCGCACCGAGTGCAGAGTCTCGCCAAGGTCCTACCGTAAGGGTCACCGTCGCTTTGCCTGTCCCGGAGGAGCACAGGAGTGGAGGGAAAAAACATGCCCAGGAACAGACTTCCCGGTTGAGACCAGGGGCGCCTTTCTCTGCTAAGTCTCCGGTTAAGAGACTCAAGAAGGTGGTCTCCCGGCGGTCTCCGGCTGGGATACACGTGCAGGAGGGTGACTTCTGCATCGAGATGCCGTCGGGGCTTTCCGTAGCCAACATCCTGTGGCGGACATAGAGAAAGCGGCGGGGGCCAAGATACCCCAGGGCACCATGAAGGCTCAGGTTGCGGCGATAGCTCAGGAGGCCGTCCAGGTTGGTGATCTTTCTGCTAATTTCCAAGTGATTTTTCCCCTGTTCAGTCCCTGACGAATGTTGTTTGCTCCTTTTTCTGCTGGTCCTTCAATGCTGCGTCCTCCTAGCCGCTATGGAGACTGAGGAAGTTTCCCAGGCGATGAAAAAGGCTAGGGAGACATCCTCACGTGAGGAAGAACTCCTCGTCAAGTTGAAGGAGGCCGAGGATAACGCTGCTTCCCTTGAGCTGAGGCTGGTCTCAGAGGGTATGAAGTCCATGAGGCTGAAGGAGTCTCACCGGGCTCTGACCGAGTCTAGCCGGGCTGTCCTTGCTCAGGTCGGTGAGATAACGAGCTCTTTGATGCCATGAGGAAGTAAAGAGACTCGCTTAAGAGGGACGCCCGGGCGGCTAACGAGGCGGCGAAACGGGCCGAGGAGAGGGCGAAGAAAGCTGTGGAGAACTATAAGATGTTCGACCTGTTGGGTTATGCCAGCGCCCTGGCCATCTACCGTGACCATTTCCGGAACAAAAATTTTATAAACTGGCACTAGAACAACCCGATAACCCGGATCTCCCATAAACCTAAAGCTAGCAAACTAAAGATGAGTTTAGAATGGTTATACCGAATGATCCGAGTCCTTCGGTTTTCTACCATCTTCCTAAGCTTCTACAGGCCACCATGATCAAGCTTGATCGCCGGTCTCCCTCCATCGAAGATGATCCACCTGAGGATTTGTAGTTCGAGCTCCAACCTCATAGCCGAGGTAACTAGGGTACCTAGTTCGCTAAACTAGATAGCCTAGAGTATGTAAAGTCAAATGATGGATTAATTTATCTCCAAACACCCTAGCTTTCTTAACACATGAGACATTTAGGGTGGAGGTAGAAGAAGCAAGAATGAGAAGATGAGAGTGTTATGAGCTTTTTTCCAACCAAAGAAAAATGGCTAAGTGTTGTGAGCTTTTTTCTAACCAAAGAAAAATGGCTAAGTGTTGCGAACAAAAGAATCAAGCCACATAAAATATCTCACAACACATAAATAAATCAAGCATGCTACAATAGTAATCCATGAGTCACCCCATGAGTCACCCCAAGAGCCATGCTTCCATAAATGCCAAGTCACACCTCATCCTCCACCTCATTAACCGTTTAACAAAATGGTTATAAACAAAAATGAGGTAGCATCTTCTAGAAGCACCTTGTAATAAATTATAAAAATACCTCTCATCCGTCTATACATATCCGTATTTGTATTCTGAAAAACACGAATACAAAGAGATGAAAGTAATCTAATAATATAATACTAGAATCTGGCTTAAACCAAAGTCCACTAGTATAATCCGTCCGAATCATGATACATGCATAAGTGCACGCATATGATCGAACCCTGCCGTAAAACCATACGGCCTCTACATCGTTTCGCCCGAAGCAGGGAAACCATTTGTATAGAACTCTAAAGACTCGTCAATACGCCGGCAGTGGGTTTAACCACAAGCAAGTCAGTGGAACTACCTGTACGTAACGACTACTCAGGTATTGAGCGAAAAGAAAGTCGACGAGCAAACTCATCCGAACCCCTACTGAACCTTTCCTACTTACACCGGTTTAACTTTCGTTTACAGATATGTGTGAAAGTAGGCTCATTCATATACGCACATGCACACATGTGGGTTGCAACAATACAATCAGAGGAAAACATGTGTTAGAAAGGAAGCATTAGGTGGTCAACGATAAAAGAAAAGCATTTAAATAAACATTTTATTCTATAGGAAATAGATCACCAAATACGGGATCAAAAGTACAAGGGTTTATAAAACTATGAATAAAGTTTTCTAAAGTCCTCTCCGCCTTCTCCAGTATGACTAAGCGGCGATCTTCGTGAGGAGTCGCTCCCCATCGGTCAACGCCGTGCCCATCGGCGAAGGCAGACATGATGGTCCGTTGAGCCCGTATTTGGCTTAGCAGCTGAATAGAGCGATCCCTCAGAGCCGTGGTAATCAAAAGTGCTTCATGAAAGCACTCGATCTTGTCCTCCGCTGTGTCAAGCATCGCCGGAGTCATCTCCGGTGGATGAGGGGGAATGTCATCGAGCACAAACAGGAGGATCATCCAGAACCAAATGGAGCCGATGGGGAGATGGGATCCTCTACGAGTCAAGAGCTCATGCAACACCGTATCACATTGATCATCCGTAAGAGCAGGATTCACCAAGCGTGCAACAAAATGAGGAACAATTTCCTCAATGGGCACCTCTCATGGCTGCCGATGAGCATGTGGACGATTACAAGCCATGATTCTCCTCTGTTAAAATAATTCTCTGAATGTGAGAGCGAAGAGGAGTATTGTTTCAGATTATAAGGAGAGGCATTTAAGTCTCGGCATAGAAAATGTTGTGCATGGTGGAATTATTTCCAAGCTATGACGAAAGAAGGCATTGAAAAAGAAAGTTTGACTTAGGAAAAACAGAGAAAGAAGGAGAAAAGAAACCTTTATCAATGAGGCAACGTCTCACATGCCCTCCATAAGGGCGCCAGTGCCGATAGGATCAAATCCTATGATGGCACCTCACGTGCTCCTCCGCGGGCACCTGCGTGCAAAACACAAAAGAATTTATTAGATGAAATAAGAGTTAAATCTCTCATATAGCGCCGCACGTGCTCTTCACGCGGGCGCCAGTATGCAAAGCACAGAATGCCCACCCTGAGGACCAAATTCTTAAGTGGCGCCCACGTGAGGAACACGTGAGCACTGGCGCCCAGGTAGAATTAAATTCTATTCTCTGTTAAACAGAGCCATTGGATCAAAGATCCAACGGAGATGATAAATCATCAAGATACAGAATTAAATTCTGTTGGGGAGAAAACATTTCCTAAATCTTTCTAAAATAAGAAAGATACATTCGGTTGGATCATAGAATAAAATTCTATGCCCTCTGTAAAACAGAGAACCCTCAGATTGAAAATCTAATGGTGATTAAAAATCACCATTTCACAGAGTAAAACTCCGCATATGAAAGATATTTCCCCAATCTTGTTAAAAATAATAAAATATGTTCTGTAAAAACAGAAACCTTGTATCAAAGATCCAATGGTGGGTAAAATTCCCCAAATCAATTGGAATATCTTAATGAGATATTTCTTCAAAACTAATTAATAAACTTGCCTCTACTATATAAAGGACCGAAGACTTCAAGTCTGATAGGGAGGAACCCCCCATAAGCTTCCAAAAACAAAAACAGAAAGCTTCAAAAAGTAACAGAGAATTAAATTCACGGTAAACGAAAATATACGGATTTTGACTAATTCACGCCCTACGGGCGACAACATAAATTAGTCTCCATATACAATCCATGGGCAATCTAAACAAACAAAAACACACACGACACGAAGTGAACTTCCGGAGCAGGAGAAAGTGGTTATCGCGATACGGTAACGTAATTAACTGCAGGGGCTTGCGTCTGCAGGGAAGAGCGTCCCCATAATCAAAACCCTCTCGCAAACGAGGGGGGATCTGATGAAGTCTGCTACAACGGTCGTGTCTATCCAAACCTCCGATGTACGGTGCTATAAATCAACTTGGCATCTTCGGAGAGGTGGACAGATAAATCCAAATAGCATCTGCCCCCAGGATTCAGGCCGGACGTCCCGACGTCCCGTTCCGTCTTCCGGCGGTGAACAGATTCTGACATGCCCGGTGGGACCTTTTCCTCTTTCCACTCCACACTTCGTGTGTCGTGTTCGCGAACAAAATCACAGTTTGCTATGGTTGCCTTTGGATTCGAGGTATTAAGATTTGGTGTCTTGTTTCTGTGCAGAAGAAGAGAACAACAATGGCTTCCAGCTGCACAACTTGCAACAACAATTCTCGCTCCACCCCAACTGGAGGAGTGACTTACGGGACCAATGCGGCCTCCATCTTTTCAATACCGGTGGGGCAGGTAACAGAAGCCATTACTGGATTGTTCTTCGGGACCATACTTCCACCAATGAGCGTCGATGCCTCAACGCCGCAACCCGAAGCTCCCTAAAAGTCGGTCTTCGATCGACTTGCAACCACAACGGCCCCTCTCAATGGGCCGTCCAAATCCGATGCCTCAGTCTTCAACAGGCTGAGCCGAAGTTCAGATGTCTCAGTCATCAACAGGCTGAGCCAGAACCAAAACGGGCTCGTAAGGAGGCTCGTCGTACCTGAAGGGGCTGCCCTAAAAAGGATAGCCCTCCCAACTCCTGCTGCAAATGAAGCCGTTAAAAGTGATTCACCAGTCAGGCGTTCGGTCTTCGAGAGGCTGACCGTCTCCAATCAAATCTTGCCAAGGACGTCGATATTTAACAGGTTGGCAACTGCTGGAGCTCCTCAACAAAACCAGGGGAAAGCTGCAACCGCCTCCGAAACCGAGGCGGTCCCGTCTGCAAGACACGCTCGACGTCGCCACTGGCTCCGAGTGAGAAAAGCTGGGGGCAACTCCCTTTCTGGACTTACCCCACCAGCTCCAACAGTGGAAGTCGATGTTGCTGTTCCAATCGGGAACAACTTTGAACCGCTGAAGAGGGTGCGCAAAAACTCCCTCACAACGGTACTGAAGAAATCGCCCCCTCCTGTTGAGGTCCATGTGCAGGAAAAGCAGGAGCGTCCCCATCAGCGACTCTCCTCCCAAATTCATAGGGTCTGGCGAAAAGTCCAGGTCTCTGTGATCGATGAAAACTACTCTCGCCGACTGAAGAAAATGAAGGTTCATCAGGATAAAGGACACCCCTCCGTCATACAACAAGGGACGTCTTCTACATAGGTGCCTGTTATAACGGCTCCTTCAACTTCAACCTCCCACAAAAGGACGAGACCGGAGAAAATTCCATCGCCGGCGGCAAATTCCAAAGGAGACGGACCTAAACGCCCCAACTCTGGGGGCATGATCGTGCATATGGTTTACATGGCTTCCGGAAAAGAAGAAAGCCGTGATTTCGTGGGTCACCGGCCGCAAACTTGGTCACTGAAAAAAGCTTAGGAGCAACAACAAAAGCCCCAGGAGATGCTGACGAAAATGGCAGCACTCACCGGATAGAAATAAAGTCCGGAATCAGCAAGCGAACAACGCCAAGAGCAGGAGACCGATACAGAGTTCCTGCGAAGGGTGCTTGAAAGGAAGTATAAGAAGGCCGCAGAACAAGCTGCTAACATAAAGCAGACGGCTCTTCTGTTCCAGGACATGGTTGGAATGATGATCCAGATAGATCCTCCAGCCGAAGATCCACCGATAATAGTTGAGGACGACAGAGGGGAAAAATCAAACCCCCTTCCTGTGCTATCAGTGGCAAATGATGAAACAATATCCAAGGCTTCTCTTGATGATTATATAGCTCAACAAATACGAGCTCATCAAGCGAATGAAGCGGCTGGCCAAATCGTCAGAACTGGACGACCGTATCCAGACCGGTATGATCAAATCAAGTACCCACCGGGATATACGATCCCCAAATTCCATGTGTACAAGGGGACAGGCAATCCACACCAGCACGTCGCTCAGTTCAGAGCTCTGTACGGCAATACTGGAGGCGACGACAAACTTCTGCTTCGCCGGTTCGTTGTTAGCCTGTCGGAGACAGCCTTTGAATGGTACACGGAGCTTCCAAATGACCCCGTAAAGACATTCACAGAGATGGAGCTACTGTTCACACAGCGGTTCGCCAGTGCAAGCGAGCGCACCCCGATCACGGCATTAATCAATGCCAGGGTGAAGTCAGGAGAAACTTGGGTCCAATATGCGATCCGGTGGCAGAACTTATGTTCAAAATGCAAACAGCGCATCGAAGAATCCCCCGCCGTGGCTTGTTCATCAGGACCCTAGATCCGCAAACGACTGTGTCCCAGTTCATAACGTTCTTCAAGCCAACCACATTCCAGGCTTTGATCGATAAACTGGCCCAAATGGACTAGATGGGCCACGGGCCTTCCTCCTAAAAAATGGACCCTCGAAATGCCAAGGGTAAAGGGAAAGCGGCCTTCGTTGCCAACACTCAACAACAACCGAGTGACTCGAAACCGGTTATTCGCCAAAACAATATGTGTCCGCGCCTATCCCTGGAAGAAAGGCTAGGATGCGCTTACTCGTTTCCCCGTGACAAGACGCGGAGACCGTTCGAGCTGGCAGTGCGCAACAAACTCATCACATTGCCAGACCTATGGCGTCCACCGCAACCCGGCGACGTCAATAACCATAACTACCGATCCTACCATAGAATGGTGAGCCATCCAATTGAGGATTGTTACGCCTTCAAGAACTGGGTTGAGGACCCGTATCAATAGGGGAAATTCACGCTGTCTGAGAACTGAAGGGTGAACCCACCATAGAAGCACACTCCCAAAAAGGTGGATGCACCGGGGGCATCATGCTCGCTCGTGGAAGAAGCTCTATGGGAAGTCGTTCTCTTGGCTAAAACCAAAAGAATGCTGAAGGATTTCCAGGCATGTCCGGCAGTCGGGTGGAGAAGCCCACTTGAACCGAAAATCATTGAATGGATGCTGAAACCGTGCCCTATACCGAAAACCGTCGACAAAAGGCAAAATCCCCAAGTCAAGCCTTCAAAGTCTTCGAAGAAAAAGAAGAAGACCAAGAAGCCTGTGCAGCCTGTCGAGTATGACGACAAGCACACAAATATACAAAAGTACATTAACGCGCTGGAGGAGTACAACCAGAAGGCGCGGACACCAGTCACCCTCGAAGAGTTTCTCAAGCATATTGTTGAGAACAAAGAGAGTGACAACGATGAGGAAAATGATTCATCAAAACCGAAAACTATGTAGCAAGTTGCCACATGGTTTCCCATTTGTCATTAAATGACGAAGAAGCCCCCTCAGCGTCAGAAAACAACGCAGAGGAACTAGGGACAGGATCGGCATCAAAATCCCTGGAATTGTCGGAAGACCTAATCGATAGGCTATTAAACGAAGCCTTTCGAAAAAGCAAAGCTGACCGAGAGTGTGAAACAGCCATATGCGAAAGGGTTAAGCGTCAGCGTCAGTATGAACAAGCTGTGGCAAGGAGGAGTCATAAAGTACTCCGACCAGACCAAAGCACACCTGCGGCAAACAACAGCAGAATCAAGACAGAGAAGCGGTTCGCCAAAGCCCTGTCAGTGGGAATGAAGTTGCCACCTCTCAAAGGAAACACGTCCGGGGTCATAAGCCTCAACGGAGAGGACTTATATCCGAACTACTGCCTATATCATCGGAGGGTTAATCATCCTACCAAAGAATGCAGTGCTTTCAAGAAGTGGTGGCAAGGATATGTTGTCCATCAACAACACTTCAAGAGGATGAAGCGTGAAGCTCGTCGACAGCGAAAAAGTGCGACGAATGCGCGTGAGAAAATGACTGGCAACTGTCATATGGTTGATACCAGTTCGGACAAGGCAAAACTCCAAGTTCTTACCTTCGGGAGCGATTCTGAGGACGAAATGACCCTCAACCCTCTCTTCAAAGACTCTACCTCTGAAAAAGAAGAGGGGGAGAAGAACTGTAAGAACATTCAGCTGCGTAGCTGCACGCTGCATGAAAAGAAGCTCGGACCTACAAACAAGGGTTCGAGCCAAAAAAAAAGACAAAGGGAAAAAAAAATCCCTGAGGAAATTGCCTTCGACGAAACCCGCTTTATAGCACAGCAAAACCTGGAGGATTATAAGGCGAGGATGACACGGTCATACGAAAAACTGACCAGGACAAGAACATTCCGCCAAGGAGAATTTGTGCTAATCGTCAAAAGACCTATGATCCCCAATCGTGCAAAACGGGGGAAGTTCGAGCCAAACTATGAAGGTCCGTATATCATAGACAAAGTCTACCAAGGTGGAGCCTACCCACTCATGGATATGCATGGCGAAAGACCCTCCCGACAATAAATGACCGATTCCTAAAAAAAAAATACTACGCCTAACGGGTTACGACCTGGGTCAATGATAGATGACGACGCTTGTGTCCACTCACTATCTTCCTGAGTCAGAACCCTAAAAGTGGTATCTAAAAGATCCGTCGCCTCAAAAATAGGCGATAACGGACCGAGACATCCCTAAACTAATACTCGTTTCTGAATGAAGGACAGAGATGTTTTTAAACTAAAACCTTGCCTCAAACACGGTGACATCGGACCGAAATGTCCTTAAACTAAAAATTTGCCTCAAACATGGCAACACCGGACCGAGATGTCATTAAACTAAAAATTTGCCTCAAACATGGCAATACCGGACCGAGATGTCCTTAAACTAAAAATTCGCCTCAAACATGGCGATAACGGATCGAAATGTTCTTAAACTAAAACCTCGTCTCAAATATGGCGATATTGGACCGAGAAGTCCTTAAACTAGAAATTATCTGCCTCCAGCATGGCGATAACGGACCGAGATGTCCTTAAACTAGAACCACGCCTCAAACATGGCGATTACGGACCGAGATGTCCTTAAACTAGAACCACACCTCAAATATGGCGACATCGGACCGAGATGTCCTTAAACTAAAACTTCGTCTAAAAAAACGTCGATACCGGACCGAGATGTCCTTAAACTAGAATCTCGTCTCAAATATAGCGACATCGGACCGAGAGGTTCTTAAACTAGAACTTCGTCCCAAAAATGGCGATAATGGACCGGAATGTCCCTAAACTAGTACGTCGTCTCCAAAACGGCAATCTCCACCCTTGAGATCTACATTGCAATCGAAGCCCCAACGTCGAAGACTGCAACTCAAGTCCCACTGGCTACACAGCTATTCCAGCGGTGAAGTCACCCTTAAGTCCCATTAGCAAACAGATGGGTCAGAAAAAACAAAAAAGAAGGTATGTCCACAAGTAAAATGGATACGGATGAAAAACCCGAAAGGGCGCTGCGAGTAAAAACAGCAGGGCTATCGGCGAGTTTGTGAAAACCCGGAAGGGCGTGATCTCGTTAAAAAAACAGTATGTCCACAAGCAAAATGGGTACGGATGAAAACCCGAAAGGGCGCCGTGGGTAAAAACAGCAGGGCTACCGGTGAGTTTGTGAAAACCCGGAAGGGCGCAATCTCGTAAAATTTTCACTTATGAGATACTCTCGACTCGTAATGAGAACTCCCCCAATGAGACCCTCACGGCTCATGGTATTCAAAAACCTTAAGCTACATGGATCCAAACCTGTTCTTAAGCCACCACATTTCCCAAGTTGCCCTACAGGCGGTCCAATATTGGCCCTTGTATATAATCCACATGCACAAATAAATATAGTCCTCACCTAGTTCCACCAATGGAGCGAAATGTTCCCATATGGTGAACGACACTTATATGTCCTCTCGACTTATAAGAAGAAAACACTCTTGCAAGATCCTTACGACTTGCAAGGGAGAACACACACTTAAGAATACCCACGATTCCTAAGGTGAAAATACACCTACGAGATCCTCACGGCTCGTAGGGAGAAATAACTTTATGAGACCTTTACGGCTTATAAAGTCGAAAAGTCTTAGTTGACAGGATCCTAACCATGTTTACTAAGCCATCTTTGTTCAAATCGACAAAGGCACATGATGATTCGCTTCTGGAAATATTCCAGTGGTAGCGATGCTGATGCCTAAACAGGTATCAAACTCCAAGTCCTTTCACGGCACATGATGATTCACTTCTGGCAATATTTCAGTTGTAGCGATGTTGATGCCATGTTTGGTATCAGATCCCAATTCGCAATAAAAAAACATTAGTGAGCAAAAAAATGCATATAAAATAGCCAAAATGATGGGGCAACTCGCAATAAAAATCAGCAAGCAAAAAAATGTGCATATGAAACAGCCGAAATGTTTGGGCAACTCGCAATAAAAAATAGCGAGTAAAAAAAACCGATATAACCGAAATTATTGGGCACCGCGGATAAAAAGCTGAAATGATCGGGCAATCACGACTTTTGCGATATGAAAAGCTGAAAAGATATATCGTGGAAATCAAAAATAAAATAAAATAAAAGGAAATTTTCTTTTCCATGCAGGTGAGTCTACACTGACCCCTGTATACAATTCATGGGCACAAATGAAAAAGGGAACCATGTTTTCTCACCAGGCTCTGTCAAAGGAAGAGCCAGATCTCGATGGCAATATCTACAGTCTAGAGATCAGCCTGACGTTCCTTCTCAGTGCAGACGCGACATCAACAAAGACCCAAGGGTCGAACAAAAAAGGAGCCATGGCAAATTTCTAGCTCCAAGTCTTGACGGTTCATATACAACCTAGAGACAATCCCGGAGTTCCTTCTCATTCCATCATGATGCAACAAAGGCCCAAAGGTCGAAACAAAATAGAGCCATGGCAAATTCCTAGCTCCAAGTCTTGACGGTTCATATACAACCTAGAGATAATCCCGACGTTTCTTCTCATTCCATCAGGATGCAGACACGACGTTGACAAAGACTCAAGGGTCAAATCAAAAGTGGAGTCATGGCAAAACCCTAGCTCTAAGTCTTGATGGTCCATACACAACCTAAAGACTACCTGACGTACCTTCTCATTACGACAGGATGCAGACACGATGTCAACAAAAGGCCCAAGGGTCGAAACAAAACGGAGCCATGGCAAATTCCTAGCTCCAAGTCTTGACGGTTCACATACAACCTAAAGACTCCTCCGGCGTACCTTCTCATTCTATCAGGGTGCAGATGCGACGTCAACAAAGGCTCCAATGAGCCAAATCAAAAAGGAGTGACGATGAAATCCCAGCTCCAGTTCGTCATTCTTCTCGTTACAGCAGACGCAATGTCAACAAAGGCTCCAAATAACCAAATCAAAAAGGAGTGATTGCAAAATCCCAGCTCCAGCTCGACATTCTTCTTGTTACAGCAGACACAATGTCAACAAAGGCTCCAAATAGCTAAGTCAAGATGGACCAACGGCAAACTCCTAGCTCCAAGTCTTGACGGTTCATATACAACCTAAAGACTACCTCGGCGTTCCCTCTTATTCTGTAACACCCGAGCCCAATGCTACTGGTTTCTGTTGTCGTACGTTGGCCTATGGTATTTATTTCGTTGATCCTACTTGACTGTTGTGACTTATTGTAATTTTACCCCGACAATTCATTTCTGCATATAACAATTTAAGGCATCTAAAATAAAATTAAAAATATTCATCATGGCATGTTTGACACCCCTAACCCTGTTGTAGCGTCCATGCACCGTGTTCTCGTCCTGTTCAGTAAAACGGGCAAGTTTGGACGGCTACGTGCACGTACGTGTGTCCGTCTTGGGGGTATGCTTTTTGATTGTATAATACTTCATTTTAAATTTTGGATCCCGCCTAAAATTTTCTTATTTCAATTTCGAATTTTTGGACCCGACCCGGACGCAATTTGGAAATATTTTACCTTGCGCCAAAATCCAATTTCTAATATATTATTTTAAACCATCGTATATTTAAATTTAACCATCTAATATTTTTCCTATTCCTAAATCTTTTAAAGTCTATTCCTAAACCAAACGAAATCCTTCCCAGCCAATCACATTCCTTCTCTTAATCCCGTGGGCCCCACCTTCTTTCTTTCTCCCTCGTTTTCTCTCTCCCCGTCTCTCTCTCTCTCTCTCGCTTTTTCCTCTCTCCTCTCTCTCTCTCTCCCCGTCTCTCTCTCTCTCTCCCCCTATATCTCTCTCTCTCTCTCTGTCTTCTATATATAAATTCCTTCCCCCCTCCATTTCTTTTTACTCAGCAAACCCAACGTCGAGAAACCCTAGCCGCCTCACCCTTTCGCCGCAGCCCCAACACCGACGCCACCATCACCGGCCTCCTCGCCCTCGTCGCATCCTCATCCACCTCTTCTCCCTCCTTCATCATTTCCCCGTGCACCCTGCACCGGCAACCGGGGCCACCTGCAGCCGCAACTCGTCGTGGGATCACCGCCGGCGATCTCCATACGTCCCTAGCCTCGCTAGCACCCTCCTCAATAAGCTTCTTCTCCTCTCCTCCTCCCTTCTCCTTTCTTCTTCTTCCCTCCTTCTTTTCTGTACTCATTTTGGCGATCTGCAGATTTTCGCGGTCACTGTTGTCCGTGCGCCAGAGCTCCGTCGACGTGATCGGCGATCACCACCCCTCCACAGATCCTCGTGAGCACCCTCGTCTCTATCCTCCTTCTCTTCCCTCTTCTTGATTCTCCTTTTGTCATTCATGAATTCTTGAAATTGTAGATTCGCTGTTCGCCGGAATCCGGCCGTGCCGGCGACGTGTCCCGACGATCCAGCGAGGTACTCTGATCCGTGTGGTTCCACTATTCGTCGTTTGGGTTCAATCCGTAAACCGTACGCCCGTCGCGAGATTTCCCTGCCGACGTTTATCGTTCCGTATTCCCGGTTCGCGACCCGTCGAGGCAAGTACCCTTTGCTACATGCTAAATAATATTTACATACACATTGATGACACCCTAAACCTGTAAATTTAACTTTAGTACGATCATTTCTCATTTTCGTGTTCAATATTGTTATATATCATTTTATCTTCCAAACGTGAAACCTACTATTTGCAATTACTGTATTGAACCTAATAACCACAGTTACATGTTTTGATTACACTTTCACTAATGACGTAGCCTATGGTACTTTATCTATCGTTTTACTTCATTCGGACACTCGTGTACATTTAACCTGCATAAACTGTGATTTCATCCATGGAACTTATAGATATATATCATTGCATCCATGAAGTCTTAAACTTATTAACATGATTAAATGGCTATAATTGTTTTACTGCATTCTTATAATGTTGAAATCATCTCTGTGACACAACTGATAACTGTACTGCTAATTGAGTGAATCTGCCTATTGTTTAATTCGTTGCTTAAATTTATGCTGTTGATAACCATGCTTGATTATGAAACTGAGTATGAGCACACCCATGATATGGTTTACATCTTGACCTGACTTGCTACATATACATTGATTTACCCGACATGGTACCGTATACTGCTTGACCTGACCTGATGTACCATGACCTGACCCGTTACCTGATCTTGTATCTAATGCCAACAAACCTGACATGTAGTCCTCATGGACCGTTCCTGTTGTCTATCCAGACAAACCTGTTTACCTGATCCTGTGTTGGCATTAGTTTCTTGATTACGGGATACCTGACCTGACATACACATATAGCTTGGGGGTATGGGGAAATCAAAGGTGAAACCTGACTTGTAACTCAACAGTTCGCTACCTGTTCTGATCAGTTTTGAGGCTAGGCCAGCCTTGGAATGATGATGCTGACATCATTCATCTGTACACATTCCTGTTTGGTGCCTAGCGGTATGTCTCGGTTTCAGCCCGAGAATCTGGGGCCGTGGTCTCGGGTATGTATGGGATACTATTGAGTTATATCGATGATTCATCAATTTGGTTTCAAAGACTTTAGAATAGAGAACCTGATAGAACAGTTTAGTTTACCCACTGCACACTACCCTGCACCCCTCTGATTTATATTATTGTTACCTTGCTTCATTCATGTTTATATTCGCATTGCATGTTACCTTGTTTATTATGTTCTTACTTGATGACTTGACGCGCTGACGTCTGGGTTTTGCATAGCCCAGATTCTGTACCGCTGTCGCAGTCCGAGCAGGAGTACTTCAGCCGACCGGCTGAGCTGTGAGTGTCAGCAGTAGATAGTTTTCTTTCCTGCATTTTATTCCTGATGTGAGCCCGCATTATGGGGCATACATTCCAGTTATTTTGTATTGGATCTTTCGCTTCCGCATTTTATTATTCTTGACTCATGTTATCTTGGATTATGGACATGTTTTAGATGGTTTTATTTTGTTCTTGATATCTCTACAACCGTAATGTGACTGTGGATGGATACTTCCTACCCACAGGTAACATGGTTGGCTATGTCACGTGCCCATTTTAGCGTACTCTGGGAAGCGGGGCGTGACATGGTTCTTTTGGTATCAAAGCCATAGGTTAGTCAGGTTGATTCTTTTGTAGTTGGGTAGCGTCCTTGCATCGTGTTCTCGTCCCGTTCAGTGAAACGGACGTGTTTGGATGGCTACGCGCACGTACGTGCGTCCGTTCTTGGGGGTATGCATTTCTGTTACATAATCTTTCATTTTAATTTTTGGAACTTGCTAATAATTTCCATATTTCAAATCCAAAATTTTAGACCCGACCCGGGCATGTTTTAGACTAAATTTGTATTTACCAGAAAATCTAATTTTATTTCAGCTAATATCTTTATTAAAATTTAACAGTTTAAAATATTTATAACTTACAAAATCTTTTTAAATTAAAATCTAAACCTTAGTAACAACTCCTTTCTCTCTCTCTCTCTCTCCTCTGAATATATATATTTATACATATTTTATTAATTTAATTTTTCTTTCCTTATTTAATACACAATCTCTTCTTCTTACTTCTTCTTCTTCTTTCTTCTTTCTTTTTCTTGATCTTGTTTCTTGATTCCGGTGATCACCGCCAGAGCCGTGCTCGTCGCTGACGATCCGAGTGATCCAGTGAACGTACCTGACTTGCGTGATCATCCTCGTGCGTTGTTTGGAACCGTTCCGTGTACCGTGCGCGCGTCGCGACATTTCGCCGACGAAGGACGTTCCGTACACATCCGTTCTTGTTCCGTCTAGGCAAGTTAATCTTGCTACATGCTATATAATTCATTTTATACCTATTTAAATAAATACCATACCTATAGTTTAAATCTAGTACCCCATGTTTAATTTTATAACGTTTCGATGTTCTGTTTGCATCCGTTTATATCATTTTAAATCTAGATCATGAAAACTTATCTTGTCACATACTAGATTACATTATACTGCATCCATATCATTTAAAATATATATCGTCGTAATATTTCTTATTATTATCTTTAATTAGTTTATAATCTGAATTTTATAATATTATACACTTGAAAATATTATAGTTTACACATGAAACGTCGTTGAAAAGCGGATACGACAAATCTGAAATTTACTGTATACCTTACCTTATAAAATTCATTATAAATCATAGAAAAATCATTAGTATATGTTCTTTAGTTCGTTGCGAAGCTAACTCAGAATAATATAACTCTATAAAATATTTACTTGCAAAATAAATTGTTTAAATAACGTAAAATGCAAATGAATACGTCTCTAAACTGCTGTCCAGGGAAATTCCAGCAGCAAACTTTCAACTTCGAATGTTCATAACTTTTTGTAGGAACACCCTGAGATACTTATACTTATAAAAATAAAAACCTTATTGAATTATCTTTGTTTTGGTATAAGACACGTCCTTTTTGGAGAACGTTTGTTATTTTTAAGCTATTTTACAAATCAGGGTGACGCTGAATTTCTGAACAGAACTTTCTTGTGCATGGTTAATCAATACCACTTTTAAAGTTATTAATCGCTTTGAATATACTATCCATACTAATATTATTATATCAATATTTATATCATATATAACTTAGGGGTATGGGGAAATCAAAAGTGTAAACTAAAGTGTAACTTAAAAGGGTATTACTTGATCCGTGGTCCCGGGGGGTAACGGGACAGAGCCATTCGTGACTCTTACATATTCCTGATCCGTGGTCCTGGAGGATAACGGGACAGAACCACTCTTGGTTCACATATTCCTGATCCGTGGTCCCGGGGGGTAACGAGACATATCCTTTGAGTTACATGGAGGATTACTCAAATTGATTTCAAAGACTTGAGAGTAGATAACCCAATAGAACAGTTTAGTTTACTCACTGCACATTACCCTTCACTGCCCTGATTTACATTACTGTTACATCTGCTTTTCATTCATGATTATATTTGCATTGCCTGTTACCCTGTTCATATTTTATTGCTTGATGACATGACGCGCTGACGTCTGGGTTTTGCATGGCCCAGATTCTTCTACCTTGTTGCAGACTGATCAGAAGTATTGCCGCTGTTAGACTGAGCGGTGAAGTTCCTGTCGGTACGTAGTCTTCTTCCAGGTTTCTTTATTGTACCTCTTGGCTTCCGCATATTGTTATTTCTTGACTCTTTTACTCTGGTTTATGGACATGTACTAGATGGTTAGTTTACTTTCCTGTTCTTGATATCCCTACAGCCGTAATGTGACTGTGGAAGGATTTTTCCTACCCACAGGTAGCATGGTTGGTTATGTCACGTGCCCATCTTAGCGTACTCTGGGAAGCGGGGCGTGACATATTCTATCAGGGTGCAGACGCGACGTCAACAAAAGCTCCAACGAGCCAAATCAAATTGGAGCAAAGGCATATTCCTAGCTTCGGACTTCAACTGCAATACATACAGTATAAAGGTCCTATAGATGTCTACCATACTTCAGCAAAGAAACGACATGGCATCGTCAAACGAAAATGAAGCAATGGCAAATTCCTAGATTCAAGGTCTCGATGGCAACTTATATAAATCCTAAAAAACTATCGAGGATCATCCCACACCAGCGCGGAGTGGTTATGACTCATCGGGACTCCAAATTGAGCCTAATCTCAAGTAAAAAACGACATGGCAAATTCCTAACGCTTGTTCTTCCGATGGTCATATAGCCTAAGGAGATTACTTGAAGACATCTTGTCCAGCTCCCGAAAGGATCAGAGACACGACAGTCGTGGGGCTACTCGAACAACGGCTTAAAAACCACATATCGAGGAATACATCAGCCAACGCGACGGTACCACGGACCAAAGCCTTAGTACCACAAAACCTAACGGACCTCTGTCGCAAAAAGCAGGGGTTATCTATATATAACGTTAGGATAAGTTTGCCTGTAAACCCAAGAGAGGTAAACTAAACAAACTCTGAAATGAGTCCATAAACTAAACAAACTCCGAAATGAGTACATAAACTAGAGACTCCGAAACGAGTGAATAAACTACAAACTCCGAAATGAGTATATAAAATAGAGACTCCGAAACGAGTGAATAAACTACAAACTCCGAAATGAGTACATAAACTAGATACTCCGAAACGAGTGAATAAACTACAAACTCCGAAATGAGTACATAAACTAGAGACTCCGAAATGAGTGAATAAACTACGAACTCTGAATGAGTACATAAACTAGAGACTCCAAAACGAGTGAATAAACTACGAACTCCGAAACGAGTAGATAAACTACTTCGTGCCAGATCAAGACATCAAGAAACAGAAGGGTGCAACTCATGGGTCTTGGGGTTTAGAATGAGATTTGAGTTAATGATAGATGACAACATTTGTGTCCGCTCGCTATCTTCTCAGATCAAGATTCTAAAAGTTATGAATGATACACCAGCCTGAAACTGGTTGTATGCTACGTATTAGGCTACACTACTTCACTCACGGGTATACCCCCATGAGTAAAGTAGTGAGGGGCATCTGTTTACACCGGTTTAAGTTTCGTTTACAGATATGTGTGAAAGTAGGCTCATTCATATACACACATGCACACATGTGGGTTGCAACAATACAATCAGAGGAAAAACATGTGTTAGAAAGGAAGCACTCGGTGGTCAACGATAAAAGGAAAGCATTTAAATAAATATTTTATTCTACAGGAAATAGATCACCAAACACGCGATCAAAAGTACAAGGGTTTACAAAATTATGAATAAAGTTTTCTAAAGTCCTCTCCGCCTTCTCCACCATGACGAAGCGGTGATATTCATGAGGAGTCTCTCCCCATCGGTTAGCACCGTGCCCATCGGCGAAGGCAGACATGATGGCCCGTTAAGCCCGTGTCTTGCTTTGCAGCTGAACAGAGCGATCCCTCAGAGGCGTGGTAATCAAAAGTGCTTCATGAAAGCACTCGATCTTGTCCTCCGCTGCGTCGAGCATCGCCAGAGTCATCTCCGCTGGATGAATGGGAATGTCATCGACACAAACAGGAGGATCATCCGGAGCCAAATAGAGCCGATGGGGGAGAGGAGATCCTTTACGAGTCAAGAGCTCGTGCAACACCGTATCACATTGGTCATCTGTAAGAGCAGAATTCACCAAGCGTGCAACAAAACGAGGAACAATTTTCTCAATGGGCACCTCCTATGGCTGCTGATGAGCATGTGGACGATTACAAGCCATGACTCTCCTCTGTTAAAATGATTCTCTGAAAGTGAGAGCGAAGAGGAGCATTGTTTCAGATTATAAGGGAAGGCATTTAAGTCTCGGCACAGAAAATGTTGTGCATGGTGGAATTATTTCCAAGCTCTGACGAAAGAAGGCATTGGAAAAGAAAGTTTGACTTGGGAAAATCAGAGAAAGAAGGAGAAAAGAAACCTTTATCAATGAGGCAGCGCCTCACGTGTCCTCCACAAGGGCGCCAGCGCCGATAGGATCAAATCCTATGGTGGCGCCTCACGTGCTCCTCACGCGGGTACCAGTGTGCATAGCACAAAAGAATCTATTAGATTAAATAAGAGTTAAAACTCTCATATAGCGCCGCGCGTGTTCCTCATGTGGGCGCCATGGAAGAGAAGAGTGCTTAGCACTTACTGGGCAGCGCTCAGCATCCAACGCCGCACGTGTTCCTCACGTGGGCGGCACTGAAGGGAAGAGTGCTTAACACTCACCATGTAGCGCCTAGCACTCACTAGGTAGCGCCTCGCGCCCAGCGCTTCACATGCTCCCCACGTGTGCGCCACAAAAGAAAAAAAGAGTGCTTAGCACTCCACAAGCAGCCCAAAACGGCCGAGTGTTCAACACTCATTGGGCAGCGTCCAGCGCCTCACGCGCTCCTCACGTAGACGCCATAAGGAGTGCCTAGCACTCCATATAAAAACAAAAGGAGTAAAGTGTTCAACACATATTGGGCAATCCCCATGCCTGAAAGTTCCACCTGATCATATGTGGGCGTCAGAACTCATATAAGTGCTCAGCTCTTTTTGCATAAGAAAAGGGGACTGATTAAACAGAGCCCAAACAAGTGCTTATCACTTTTTCAGAAAAGAGGGGAGACTAAGAAGACTAAATCCCAAATTGGCTAAGTTGCTAAAATCTTGCAAATGAGTCCAAATGCTCTGTTGCTGGGTTTTAAATAGAGAAGATCCTAAAATGTTGTGGATCTTAGTCTCAAATTGGGCCAACGTATCCTTAACAAAAATTCTTATAGCCACAATAACCCTCTTTTCCTTCAAGCACGAGATTTGGTTTAAGGGTACATCTCTCCACACCTCTGATATATGTCGTTATAATTCTTCAATGTCTTCGGAGAGGTGGCGGGTCCCGACAACCAATAACTCCTTTCTTGTCCCAACTTGATATAAAACTTCATCAAGATTGGGAATGAAACATCCCACGTTGATGCACTTCCAAATTGACGTGCACACCTTAAATCAGATCGCACCCTAAATTGGGTGAATTCCATATCACCATTATTTGCTTCGTTACGTAACAAATACACGTGTGCGCAAGATGGATAAAGGACCGAGAAGTCCCTAAATTAATATTCGCCTCCGAAATGGCGATAATGGACCAAGATGTCCCTAAACTAACAACGGACCGAAATGTCCCTAAACTAATATTTGCCTCCAAAATGGTGATAATGGACCGAAACGTCCTTAAACTAAAATAATAGAGCCCAAACGCTCTTTTGTTGGATCCTAAATAAAAATGATCCTGAAATCTCGTTAAGTGGATCTTAGTTTCAAATTGGACTAATGTATCCTTAATAAAAATAAATCGAGCCTCAAATGCTCACATACATTTAAGTCGATCTTAATATCAAAATAGATTAATGATCCTTAAATAAAAAAACCCAAATATAAAATATACGGATTTGGACTAATCCACGCCCTACGGGCGACAACATAAATTAGTCTCCGTATACGATCCACGGGCAACCTAAACAAACAAAAACACACACAACATGAAGTGAACTTCCGGAGCAGAAGAAAGTGGTTATCGTGATGCGATAACGTAATTAACTGCAGGGGCTTACACCTGCAGGGAAGAGCGTCTCCACAATAAAAAACCCCTCGCAAACGAGGGGGAATCTGATGAAGTCTGCTACAACGGCCGCGTCTGTCCAAACCTCTGATGTACGGTACCATAAATCAACTTGGCATTTTCGAAGAGGTGGACGGATAAATCCAAAATAGCATCTGCCCCTAGGATTCAGGTCGGACGTCCCGACGTCCCTGTTCCCCTCCGAATGGCGGCCAAGACAGGGACGTCTTGCCTGAGATTCGGGGCAGATACTATTTGGTTTTATCCGTCTACCTCTCCGAAGATGCCAAGTTGATTTATGGCACCGTGTATCGGAGGTTTAGACGGATGCGGCCGATGTATCAGACTTCGCCAGATTCCCCCTCGGTTGAGGGTTTTTTTTGATTGTGGGGACGCTCTTCCCTGCAGGCGCAAGCCCCTACAGTTAATTACGCTACCGCATCGCGGTAACAAATTTCTCCTTCTCCAGAATTTCACTTCGTGTCGTGGGTGTTTGTTTTGTTTGTGGTTGCCCGTGGATTGTATACGGAGACTAATTTATGTCGTCGCCCGTAGGACGTGGATTAGTCCAAATTCGTATTTTCTAAGATTTGGGTTTGGGGTTTTGGTTTATGGATACGTTAGCCATATTTGGGGCTAAGATCAACTTAAACGTTTGTTAAGGATACGTTAGTCCAGTTTGAGTCTAAGATCAACTTAACGGGATCGTTTAGATCCGACAAAAGAGCGTTTGGGCTCGATTGTTCCAGTTTAGGGACATGGTGGTCCATTTCCAGTTTAGGGACATAATGGTCCATCTCCAGTTTAGGGACATGGTGGTCCATCGTTCCCGTTTTGGGGATGAATGTTGGTTTAAGGACGCATTAGTCCATGATTTTAGGGACCCCACAGTCCGTATTGTTGGTTTAAGGACGCATTAGTCTATGAGTTTAAGGACCCCACAGTCCGTATTGTTGGTTTAAGGATGTATTAGTCCATGAGTTTAAGGACCCCACAGTCCGTATTGTTGGTTTAAGGACACATTGGTCCATGAGTTTAAGGACCCTACAATCCGTATCGATGTGTGGTTGTCGGGATCCGTCACCTCTCTGACGACGTTGAAGGATTACAATGACAAATATCAGAGGAGTTCGGAGATGTACCCTTGAACCGGGTGTAAATTGATTTGAGAGAGCATTTGTGCTCAGTTCAATTTAATTTGAGGACTTACGGCCAGAATTGGGCTAAGTCCAGTTGAAAATGTTCAACAATTTATTTGCATTTGGCCAGTTAGGCCTTTACTAGGGCTCTGCCCCTGTTTAATAATGCATGACATTTTTTCTGGCCTATTAGGCCCTTTTAATTGGGCTCTGTCCCCTTTTTTTATAAGGCAGAGCATTTGTTTTGGTCCATTAGACCTCTTAATTGGGCTCTGCCCTTTAATAATGTGCTGCATTTATTATTCTGACAGTGCGTCACGTGGCCTGTCAGGTGCTTTGCGCTGACTGAGGAGCGCAAGGCGCATGTGGATGTGACACGTGTCACACTCTAGTGAGCGCAAGCGCAGTGCGCTGCGACAGTGCGCTGCGCTGTTGCGCTGCTGACACGTGGCGCGCTCTGACGACTTGCGCCAATTTATGAGAGCAGTGCTCTGTTTTAGAAGCGCATAGCGCAGTTTGTTCTGGGGCTGACACGTGGCGCTCCCTGGTGGTTTGCGCCATTCCAAGGAGCGCAACAGTGCAAACTCAAAAGTGCAAGGCACTGTTTAATATCTTGATCCAATTTTGGATCAAAGAAAAGAATCTTTTAAGATTCCAGAACCAATGGTTCATCAAAAGGCAATGCCTTTATGTAGATCAAATGATCTGTGCAGTAATACTTCTTTTTATCTTTTTGTGATTGGATCTTTTTGATCTTTTTTCCTTTTTAATTGAAGATCTTGATCTTGTTCTTAGATCATTGATCTTTATAGAAGAAAATTCTTCTTTATTTAAAGGTTTTTACCTTTTTTTCCTCTGAGCTCTTCTCAAAATTTTCTTTAGAGGAGTTCTCTGTTTTTCTCTCTGTGTGTCAATGTTTTAGACTTGGAGTCTAGGGGCCTTTTTATAGTGCCAATTGATTTGTTAAATCAGTTAAAGAGATTTTTCTCTGAGTGATTTAGGGATTTTTCCCCACCGTTGGATCTTTGATCCAAGGACTTCTGTTCTACAGAAGATAATTTTCTTGTTGTAACAAGATCAGAAAGATCTTTCTGGAATTTTAATTCTGTTTTAGTGCTGGCATAGTTGGCGCAAGCGCTCTTGCGCTTGACACGTGTCGCGCAGCTGCGCTAGCGCATTTGCGATGCCACATGTCGCGCAGCGCAGAGCGCAAAGCATCTGAAGCGTTGCCTCCTTTATTTTTATTTTATATAGAGCCTTGCTCTGATTGGGTGCGTTGCCTTGGACGCTGCACTGGCGTGTCTACTTTTGACACGTGGCGCGCAACGCAAGGGATCTGAAGCGTTACTTTAATTTTTGAATTTTTGAAATTCAAACAGAGCTTTGCTCTGATTGGGGAAAACAAATGCCCCCCCCACCGTGGCGCTCACGTGGTGTACACGTGAGTGCAGCGGTGGCAAGATCCCAGCTGTTGGATCAACTCAGGAGTTGAAGGGGCGCAAGCGTCTATAAATATGACCCTTGGTCCTTAACAGATGTTCATCATCTTCAAGAATTTTAATTTTCAGAGCCTTGCTCTTGCTTTTAAGAATTTCAGAGCCTTGCTCTCGTTTTTCAAGAACTTCAGAGTTCAAACTCTAGAAAAAAACTTAGGTAAAATTTAACTTAACTTAAATTAAATTAAATTAAATTAATTTTAATTTTAATTGACAGAGCCTTGCTCTCATAGATCTTTGATCTAAAGAAAACCCTTTTGGGGTTTCATCAACAGAGCCTTGCTCTCAAGAATCCATAGATCTAAAGAGATCTTGTTTCAGGGTTTTTTACCCATGAACAGAGCTTTGCTCATGGACCAAACATAGATCTTTTTGATCTAAAAATGAAGAACTTTTAAAAGTTTTCATGGATCTTTAAGATCCCAAATTTTTAATCTTTTAGGAGTTAATAATTTTTTTCTTTTAATAGATTTCCTCATCATTTTTACAGAGCTAGGCTCTTTTAAGGAATTTTATTCCCTTGAGACCAGAGTTTGACAAGTGTCACTCTGTGACAGAGCTTTGCTCTGAAAGGAGAGATTTTCGCCTTGTCTCTAGGAATCTTTCACTTATTGAGATTTATTCTTTTGGGGATCTTCTCATTAATTGACAGTCCCATCCAATGATGGGGTTGTCCTATTAACTGATGCATTGTCATCTAGATTTTGTAGGTCCCCCTTTGGTCCCCTATCCACTATATTGCAATGTGGTACAAATCTTAAAATGCCAAGCGTTGGAATTACAACACTGACGGCTGATTTCTGTCCCTTCGCTGGAAACATGTCTACTGATTTGTCATTCCTTTTCGTTCGCTCAGAGGAAGGATTTCCCGAGGCGCTGGTGGATCGGGAGGTGCTCGCTCTCATTAAGGATCATGACCCAGAGCATAAGAGCCTTCACCTGTGGGGTAGGTGGTACAGTGAAATCATCAAGGGTCCCGAAGCTTCGGTTGCGTGATTCCGTCAGAGCCTATCTCGTCAATTCCCTATGCGGATGAACCCCCGGTGAAGTATGCCGTGGAGGTCGTGAACTGGAATTCGGAGGATCTTCTCCAGCCTTCGATTGGCGCCATTCCCGTGCAGCCGCCGCCGGCCGTGGATATTCTGGGGAGACGCATATGCCAGGGTGAGGCGCGCCCTTGGGGACATGCTTATAACCTCGGATTGACCCCTCGACAACCGCCCGGATATCTGCAGCGGGCGAGGTATATTTTGTCAGCGAAGAAGACGCATTTGATGAAGATCGGTTTGTACCCTGCCGTCTACGCCTCGCTTTTTGAGTATCCTGCTCCTCCAACGTGGTGGGTTAAGGCATTCATAGAACAATGGAACATCCCCACCCACACCTTCCTTCTATCGGACAAGGAAGTCTCCATCTCCCTAGAAGAGTTCGCCGAGATCTCGGGTTTGCCGGTGAGGGGGGAGCATTACGAGGGGCTGCTTCCTCCTGACGAGTACGTCTTCGCCACCAAGCCGTTGGTATTTGATCTGACGCCAGAGATTGCTATTCGGCACCAGTTTCCGAGTCTGGTGAAGGTGCTGAATATATACGAATGTCTTTATTTGGAATCAGGAGTCCGGGGAGTCAGTTTTGCAGATTTCATCGCCCGCTTTCTTCGACCGGAGACTATATCACAGCGGAATGAAAAGTTCGCCAAGCTTGACGACCCCTTTGGCTTTGGATTAGATCTCCTAACAGCATTGGAGGGTGACCAAAAGGGTTTTTATCTTCCCGATGCTGCGATCATGCCCCTATCGGAGATTGCCGCCCCGGGCATCGAAGAAGAGACCTTCTTCCTCGGGTTTCTGGGGCTGTGGCTGTGCTGTTTCGTGCTCCCTATGCACCCATGTTATATGAAGCCTACCATCTTCTACCCAGCGCACCGGATGGTGGCTGGTATACAGTTATCGATTGGAATCGCCGGGCTGACTTATCTGTATCAAGGACTCAGCGCGGCGGCGGACGCTAATGAACCCGGGGTGCAACCTGCGAATTTCTCGATGCACTATTTTACTTCATGGATGGAACTACACGTGCTCGGAGTATTTGAGATTCATAAGAGCCCCTCCTTTTATGAGAAGTGCAGACTCCCAAGAGTCATGCGGTTAGTTGGTGCTTCCATTGTGAATCCGCCTCCGCGGGAGGCTAAGGGGTTGCTCCTCCGTCCGCACATGGTCGGCGCGAAAATTTCTTTCCAGGACAAGGTGATGACCATTGGCCCGGATACCTCCAAAACGGTGTTGGCGCTGCACGATAGCTTCAAGGACGGGGCCTCCGTATTAAAAGCCCGGGAGGTTCTCCAATTATACTCCATACGGCCGGGCTTCTTGGTATCCAGGCAGGGTGATCAGGCGCTCTTCATGAGGTATAGCCCCAATCGGTTCTCCCAGCAACTAGGCTATAACCAAGGGGTCCCACTGGAGGCATTTCTTGAAGAGCCCGCGGCCACCAGGGAGGGGATACTGAACGCGCTGCACCACTTCATGCGGCTGAACACGGGCTCCTACTTCTTCATTAGTGAATCGAGCTGTGCCCCACGCATCCTCAACATGTACGTGGCTTGGTACGGGCACGCGATGGGTGCAGTCATCCGTGAAGAGAAGCGGATGTTGGTTGATTGCAAGGGTGCGCCTCCCGGCAGCGACCACAAGGCTCCCTTGAGGCCAAGGACCTCGGTCGTTCCTCCACTGAAAGATGCTGGAGCTGGGCCACCACGTGTGCTGAGCCCTCCGCGCGGATTGCCGCCCCGTGATACCTTGAACGCGCCTCCAGTGCCCCATGCTCCAGTGGAGACAGTGAATGTGGTTTCGTCTGAGTCTGGCGTGGGCACGGACATTGGGACCCGCCGCCCTAAGGTGCCCACAAAGCGCAAGTTAATTTTGGGTGCGACTGAGGTCCGCGCGCAGAAGAGGAAGAAGAAGTCGATCCTCTCTGCTGTTGTTGCGTTCGGTCAGGAACCTCATGCTTCCTATAGCGAGGGCTTGGGCGAGTACGGGACCAACAAAGGATTAGTTATGCTGCCAGACGACACTGATCTGGCGGCCGCCATCGCAGCTTCAGAGCGATTGGCGAGGCGCGACGCATGGTTAGCCAAACTTGTGCAATCAGGTAATCACTAGTTGTGTTCTTCGTCATTTCATCGTGCTTTTATCATTGTCTTTGACTGACGTTTTTCCTTTTTTAAACAAGCATTTCTACCGAAGACGCCATCGCTGCTTCCCTCAAAACTTTCCAGGAAGAGGAACGACTCAGAGAGTCCTTAGGACTTGGTACATTTCGGTTCACTATACTTTTCCTTCCATTTCGTATGAGTGATCTGACCCCCCCTTTTGTCTTATCGCAGGGACCATAAGATCTATCTCGCAAACTGATGCGGGACTTCTCTCCGGGCCAACTACCGATGTTCCGGCCTCTTCGGAATTGCCGCAAGAGACCCAACTCAAAAAGCCGATGAGGGATGCCTTGAAGGCTCTGGAGGCAACTCTAAACGAGGACGAAGACGCCTTGATGAAGGAAGCAT
Source organism: Agapanthus africanus (assembly GCA_030015575.1). NCBI lineage: Eukaryota > Viridiplantae > Streptophyta > Magnoliopsida > Asparagales > Amaryllidaceae > Agapanthus > Agapanthus africanus. The sequence continues at coordinate 876,339,246 of JASDDO010000024.1, read as the reverse complement.
CGAAGAGGTCCATCGTGACGGCCCGGGAGGAGAGGAAGCGCTTGAGGCGTGAGGCGAAGGAGCGCAGAGCTGCTTTGGCTGTGGGAGCGAGCTCAAGCGCCGTTCCTCGTGCTGCTACTGCTTCGGAAGAGTCTCCAGTCGCCCTGTCCACTGCTCATAGGCGGGTGGTGCGTGCAGCTCAGGGGACCAACGATCAATCCACCTCAGGTAACGTGTTTTTTTAAGGTTTTATTGTAAGAGTTGTAAAACTATCGTTTCTGATACATCTTGTCTTGCAGGGCCAAGTCCAATTGAGGGAGCGGCAGAAACCGTCAAGCCTGAGAGGATAGTGGGGGAGGCACTGGCTGAACCTGAGCCGACGGTGGGCGACGTCGCCAGGGTTGCTGGACCCGAGCTAGGGGCTGAGGGCACTGTGCCAGAGAAGGCTGTCGATGCCGAGCCTGAGGTAGCGGCAAATGAGACGGTTGCTATAACCGAGCCTGGGGCAGCAGCTGACGGAGCGCCTGAGACCGACGACCCCATGGCGACGGCGGACGAGATAGCAGTGACCGCCGAGCCCGAGGGAGTAGCGGGTGAGACGGGCATGACTCCCGAGGACATGCCAGCCACTCTTTCTCAAGAGTCTGGCAATGCTCCAATCATTGCCCTCCCCGTCTACGGTCCTCCGCCATCTCCTGGCCTCGCGAGCACGACGACAGCTCCCGTAGAGTCTGGTGATGAGGCCATGGGAGGTGGACTCATGTCAATGGAGGAGGGAGACGCCTCCGTTTCGGCTGGCGGTTCATCAGGTAAATTTCGGGTTACCGTCCCTTTTTTTCTTATCTTGCAATATCTCCTGACAGGTTTATCTTTGTTTTTAATGCAGGTGCGGCCAGTGCTGATGTTCCATTGCTCGAGGGAGCGCCGTCAACTACTGCCTTGACGATGGCCACCTCTATACCTTCTCTCGCGCCATCGCAAATGTTGGAAGGTATGAATTTATAACCCATCAGTTTCATCTTTAGGCTGCATAATTCATGTACTGATGTTGTACTACTGCATCTTGGCAGGAGTGATTTTTGATCACCTTTACCAGGTGTTGCACCCACACTTCTCCTTCTCGTCGGAGCGTGCTTCCTCCAGCGGCGCTGGTGAATATGATTTTCAATTAATACCCTTACTCTTTTTAGTAATAGAATTATTTCTGATTTTTCCTTGCCCCGATTGCAGTGCTACAAATCGAAGGAGGAGATGCAAGATCGGTCGCGCCACCGGCCCTCCCGGCTTTGCCGCCTGCTGCAGCTGGTATAGTAAACTCTCCCTTTAATGATTTTCTCATATTTTTTTAAATTGTCATCTGATTGTGTTTTGTCTTTTCAGCTGTCGTTCCGGTTCCGGCCCTCTTTGAGCCTCGCATCATGATACCGGCAGGCCCCTTCTTGAGACGTCCATCTTCAAAGGGTGCCGCGATGAGCTTGGGCATGCTGAGCGGATACGTCGAAGAGGTTGACGCAGACGCTCCCCCATCTGCCGCAGATTTCGCTGCGGAGGTTAACCCGATGTTGGCGGCGCTTGTAAATTTTCATAATGAAAGCGTCATCGAGTTTTGGGTTAATCACTGCAGGGAAATCGAGACCCGCCTGCGTCAACTGGAGTTTATGTGTCCTGCCCCCGAGACCTTAGCCGCAAGCACTCAACGAGCGGCATGGATCGAGCAAAGCGCTTCTTACTTCCGCCATTTGGAATAAGAAGCGGCTTTAAGGCTGAGGGAATGCCAAGAGACCTCAAGCAAAACTGCTCGCCTGCGTGTTGAGGTTGAGGCGAATGCTGCCCAGGTGAAGGCTATCTTCGAGGGCCTTCTGCAAAGTATTTCTGATGAGCTAACACTGAAGCAGGAGATCGATGCCGCTGAGCGTGATGCCCAAGGTCGCGAAGCAGCTCAGCGGGCAGTTGAGGAGCAGCTTTCATCCTTCTTGCAGCAGCGGGCTCAAGTGGAAGCAGAATTGGCGGTGGCAGTCGGTCAGGAGAAGGCATGGAAGGAAGTGCGTGAGCAATTGATAGGGCTATTTAAGACGCTTCTTTCCCAGTAGCTGCCTTTGTATCAATTATATACTTGTAAATTTTGAATAAGATGTATCCATTCTTTTATTCTTTTATACGATTCACCTTGTACTTGATTGAATTCATGAATAAAGATACACATTTTTTTTTTGCAATGTCTTGTGTCATCTCTGTGCTTTCTCCCTTCTTCTATTATCAGCATGCTACCTTAGTAAACATAGTTGACAGATGCTAGCGCGAGCATCTTGTCCTGGCTTCTTCAAGAGGTAATGATGGCTTAGGACGCAGGTTCAGATCTGCTGCCTAAGACTTTTCAGCTTTATGAGTCGTGAGGGTCTCACAAAGACTTTTCTCCCTACGGATCGAGAGGATCTCGTAGGTGTATTTTCTCTTTAGGAATCATGAGGATTCATAAGTGCATTTTCTCTTATAAGTCGTAAGGATCTTATAAGAGAATTTTTCCTCTTACGAGTCGAGAGGACTCGTAAGCGGTTGTTTCCCTCCTTGTCGAGATTCAACTTTGGAGAGTGAGACCCGTGGATAGTATACAAGAGATCGTTTTAGACCGACTTGCAGGGTCCCAGTGCTTAGGAAACAAGTTTTTTTAATTCCTGTTGCTTAAGGCTTTATCATGCAAGTCGAGACGAATCGGGAAGTCCTCGCGAAGACACTAATTTCCTCACGAGTCGAGACGAATCGAGCAGCTCTCGTCAAGGACACTAATTTCCCTGAGGTTGAAACGAATCGAGGTATTCCTGCAAAGACACTGGTTTCTCTGCGGGCCGACACGAATCAAGAAGCTCTCATCAAGGACGCTAATTTCCCTGAGTTGAGGTATTTTGCCGAGGACACTGGTTTCCTCGAGGTTGAAATTCGAAGTGCTCCTGCAAAGACACTGGTTTCTTTGTGGGTCGACGCGAATCAAGAAGCTCTCATCAAGGACGCTAATTTCCCTGAATCGATGAGGTTTTGCCGAGGACACTGGTTTCCTCGAGGTTGAAACGAATCGAAGTGCTCCTGCAAAGACACTGGTTTCTCTGCGGGTCGACGCGAATCAAGAAGCTCTCGTCAAGGACACTGGTTTCCCTGAATCGAGGAGGTTGCTAAGGACACTGATTTCCCTGGGGTTGAAACGAGTCGAGGTATTCCTGCAAAGACACTGATTTCTCTGCGGGTCGACGCGAATCGAGGTGCTCTCATCAAGGACACTGGTTTCCCTGAATCGAGGAGGTTTCCAAGGACACCGATTTCCCTGGGGTTGAAACTAGTCGAGGTATTCCTGCAAAGACATTGATTTCTCTGCGGGCCGATGCGAATCAAGAAGCTCTCATCAAGGACGCTAGTTTCCCTTAATTGAGGTATTTGCCAAGGACACTGATTTCCTCGAAGTTGAAACGAATCGGGGTATTCCTGCAAAGACACTGGTTTCTCTGTGGGCCGACGCGAATCAAGAAGCTCTCATCAAGGACGCTAATTTCCCTGAGTCGAGGTATTTGCCAAGGACACCGATTTCCCTGAGGTTGAAATGAATCGAAGTGCTCCTGCAAAGACACTGGTTTCTCTGCGGGTCGACGCGAATCAAGAAGCTCTCGTCAAGGACACTGGTTTCCCTGAATCGAGGAGGTTTCCAAGGACACTGATTTCCCTGGGGTTGAAATGAGTCGAGGTATTCCTGCAAAGACATTGATTTCTCTGCGGGTCGACGCGAATCAAGGTGCTCTCGTCAAGGACACTGGTTTCCCTGAATTGAGGTATTGTATCTTTCGGGTTTTACATGAGTTACCGTCAAGACTTGGCTCCGTTCTCTGATGGAGCATGGGGAGGAAAGATGTGTTTCCTTCTTTGTTTGTGCCCCCGGATTGTATACAGGGATTGCTATGATATCGCCTGTAGGGCATAAATTTCATTATATATATATATTTTTATTTTATTTCTTTCCGCGATACTCTATCATTTCAGCTTTTATATCGCGAAAGTCGCGATTGCCCAATCATTTCGGCTATTTTTCGCGGTGCCCAATCATTTCGGCTATTTATTGTGTTTTTACTCGCTGCTTTTTATTGCGAGTTGCCCCATCATTTCGGCTATTTTGCATGCATACATTTTTTTACTTGCTGATTTTGTTGCGAGTTGCCCCATCATTTCGGCTATTTCGTATGCATTTTTAGCTCGCTGATTTTTATCGTGAGTGTAGAACTTGGAATCTGGTGCCAATCTCAGCATCAGCATCGCTACAACTGGAATATTGCCAGGAGCGAATCATCATTTGCCATGAAAGTGCTTGGAATTTGATACCGGTTTAGGCATCAACATCGCTACAACTAGGATATTGCCAGGAGCGAATCATCATTTGCCTCTGTCGATGTTGAACAAAGGTGGCTTAGTAAACAGAGTTAGGATCCTGTCGGCTAAGACTTTTGACTTCATGAGCCGTAAGGGTCTCACAAAGGTATTTCTCTCTTCAAGTCGTGAGGATCTCGCAGGTGCGTTTTCTCCTTAGGGATCGTGAGGATTCCTAAGTGTATATTCCCCTGTAAGTCGTAAGGATCTTACAAAAGGGTTTTCTCCTTATAAGTCAGAGGACTTACAAGGGTTGTTCACCATATGGACATATCCCTAATCACAGGTGAGACTTGGTTAGGGAAATGTTTATTTGTGCCCGTGGATTGTATACAAGGGTCAGTATTGAGCCACTTGTAGGGCAATATCGAAGGTTGTGGGAGTTGCTTAAAAACAGGTTCAGGTCTTTGTAACTTAAGACTTTCAAATCTTATGAGCCATGAGGGTCCCATAAGAGAGTTCTCCTTATGAGTTGTGAGGATCTCGCAAGTGTAATTTCTCCTTATGAATCGTGAGTGTTCCCCTCCGAAAGACGGCGCGACATGGCGTCTTGCCTGAGATTCGGGGCAGATGCTAATTGGTGCTATCCGTCCACCTCTCCGAAGATGCCAAGTTGATTTATGGCACCATGTATCGAAGGTTTAGACGGATGCGTCCGATGTTGCAGACTTCGTCAGATTCCCCCTCGTTTGAGGGGTTTTTGATTGTGGGGACGCTCTTCCCTGCAGGCGCAAGCCCCTGCAGTTAATTACGCTACCGCATTGCGGTAACAACTTTCTCCTTCTCTAGATGGTCACTTCGTGTCGTGGGTGTTTGTTTTGTATTTTGTTGCCCGTGGATTGTTTACGGAGACTGAGTTATGTCGTCGCCCGTAGGGCGTGGACTAGTCCAAATCCGTATTATCTTAGATTTGGGTTTGGGGGTTTGGTTTGAGGATACGTCAGCCATACTTGGGGCTAAGATCAACTCAAACGTTTGTTAAGGATACGTTAGTCTAAATTTGAGACTAAGATCAACTTAACGGGATCGTTTAGATCCGACAAAAGAGCGTTTGGGCTCTAATGTTCCAGTTTAGGGACATAGTGGTCCATCGTATGTATGGCCGTCGGGACCCATCACCTCTCGACGACGTTGAAGGATTACAACGACGGATGTCAGAGGAGTTCAGAGATGTACCCTCGAGCCAGAGTTAATTAGGGGGATTCATAGTCCAGTCTGTTTGAAGGTTTAAGGATACGTTATCCATCTTTGAGGCTAAGATCAACTTAAACAGGACCGTTTAGATCCGACAAAAGAGCCTACGGGGCTCTATTGTTCTAGTTTAAAGACATTGCGGTCCATGGGTAGTTTAAGGACGTTGCGGTCCATGGGTAGTTTAAGGACATTGCGGTCCATGGGTAGTTTAAGGACATTGCGGTCCATTGTTAGTTTTAAGACATCTCGGTCAAGGTTAAGGACGTCGTAGTCCATGGGTTTAAGGACCCCACAGTCCATTGTTAGTTTTAAGACATCTCGGTCAAGGTTAAGAACGTCGAAGTCCATGGGTTTAAGGACCCCACAGTCCGATATGTGCTCTGGATGCTTCACACGGGTTCACTGCCGTGCTCTGCGAGGACCAGGCTCCGCTCTGGACGTTTTTCACGGGGTCAAAGAGTGACATTATCCGCGTTCCACGTAACCAGGAATTTTGCATTAAACACGGGTTTAAGGATCCCACAGTCCATATCAATGTGTGGTCGTCGGGACCCGTCACCTCTTTGAAGACATTGAGGGATTACAATGCCAAGTATCAAAGGAGTGAAGAGATGTACCCTAGAACCGGAGGGGATTAAATAGTCCTTGGCCCAATTTGGGATCAAGACGAATTAATTATGTTATGAGTCCATTGGCCCAGTTAATCACAAATTGAGGACTTATGGCCATCTTGGGCTAAGTCCAATCAGGAGAGGCTTTGCCTCTATCCATTTAGGCCAATTGGGCCAAAGCCTAGTGTTAAACACTACAGAGCAGTCAGTGTTGAACACTGGGAATGAGGTTGACAAGTTAGTGTTTAACACTAAGAGATAATTGGTGTTAAACACCAGCAACAAGGCTTTTCAAATTAATGTTAAACACTAAAACAGATCAGTGTTGAACACTGCAAATAAAGCTTTTTAATTAGTGTTGAACACTAAGGCCCAATAGTGTTTTAACACTGGGTTCGAGAGTTTTAATTTAGTGTTAAACACTAAGGCAAGAGGGGTCACGTGGCAGCACGTGAGAGCGCCCTCCCTTTATTTATTCTGCTGAGACTATCGCGTCTTTCAGAGCATCACGTGCCATCAGGTGACGGGCATTCAAATGCCTGTGTATTAAAGCTTCTGTCAAGGGTCACGTGGGTTACGTGGGGTGCTGCCTCAAAGGGGTTTTCTGTAGATCTCTTGGGGGGGTCACGTGGTGACACGTGACCCTGCCTCTATGTATATTGTTTAGAGGATCTGTTAATCTTTTCCAGGAATTAAATTCCTCCTAGGGTTAAACCCTGACAGTAATTTCAGAGGAATTAAATTCCTACTTTCTCTTAAAGGTTTATATTCTGAATAGAGTTGGACTCTGAATTGTCTGCAGGAATTAAATTCCTCATTCATATGAAGAACCAAATAGGGTTAAACCCTAATAAAAGCTTTTAAGGAATTAAATTCCCACTCTCTTGCTAAATTATGATCAAGGGAATTAAATCCCCGCTGTTTCAACAGAACTAGGTTCTTAATTAGGGTTAAACCCTGTCTCTTTTTGTTCTGAAGGAATTAAATTCCCATGATACAGGGTCAAGCCCTAATTTTATTTTGAAGGAATTAAATTCCTATAGTTCTGTGAGAATTAAATTCTCGTGCTTGCATTCCTTCTCTATGTTTTGGATCTGCATGGCAGGATCTCAACCCATTGAGAATTAAATTCTCAACCTCAAGGGAAGATGTGCACTTTGCAGATCCTCTATCAAAGAGAGAAGAGATATGTTCTTCTGTTTTACATATCAGAGTTAAACTCTGTTGAGAATTAAATTCTCTTTTTCTTTCAAGGAGCTTTTCCCTTTCTTACCTAGGGTTTTTGCAGAAGATCCAAGTTTCTCCAAGTATCGAAGCTCTCTTCCTTTTCTTTTTTCTCTCCCTGTCTCTGTATATCCCTTTTTTGTATCTCTTGGCTCCTATTTATAGGAGAAGCAGCCGAATCAATCAGTTTTTGACGAATCTTCATTGAGAGATTTGATTTGCATCCATCATTCGTTTTGGACCTTTGGATTATTAGGTGAATTTTATTCACCGTTGGATTTCAAATCCAGGGATTCCCCTGTGCTATTTCGGTTAGATTTAAAGGGAAAATCTTTCCAAACCCGAGATTTTCCCATAGATAGATCACCTCTGAATCTTCAATTCAATTGGTTCCAGATAATCGCTTTCCTTTGGAAAGATTTGAATCTTCTTTAGAATTTAATTCTGTTAACAAAATGGGCTTTGAAAGCCGGTCACGTGTGACCACGTGACCCTTGGTCACGTGTGGACACGTGACCCTCTTTGGAATGAGCCTCCGTCCTTCTTTTTGCGCTGTCTTCTGGTTGCTGCTTAACCGTCACGTGCCACCACGTGACCCCCGGTCACGTGTGAGCACGTGACCCTTGTTTGGATTCTTTTTCTTGGTTTAACTGGAGAACAATTCTGATGTTTTGAGCGTCACGTGCCAACACGTGACCCCTGGTCACATGGGAGCACGTGACCTCTTTTGAAGCTTTTTCCTTGATTTGATCAGGGATCCGGTGTGCCTTTGACGCTTGCATTTAAATGTCACGTGCCGACACGTGACCCTGGTCACATGGGAGCACGTGACTCTTTCTGAAGCCCTTCTCTTCGATGTAGTAAGAAAAACTGAACTTGTCTTGCTGAAGCCTTTAGGTGTCACGTGCCAACACGTGACTGCTGGTCACGTGTAAGCACGTGACCCTTTTCTGAAGCTTTTTTCCATAAGCTTTTCTGATTTTAAATCAGGAAACAAATGCCCCCACAGCGTTGTTCTCACGTGTCAGCACGTGAGTGCAACGCTGTCACCTTTTGTGACCGTTGGATTCTTTTAGGGATCTGAGGAGATGAAACGTTTCCATTGCCTCCTATAAATGTTCATGTCCCTTCCGAAGAGCCTTCACTTTGCTCATCTCCTTCTTTTGAGAACTTTTTCTGAGAATTTAATTCTCTTCTTCCAGAGCTTAGTTCTCTGTCTTAAAATATTTTCAGAGTTTAACTCTGTTTTAAAGGGATTCTTCCTCCTCAGGTAATGGTAATCGAAGCACCTTCGTTTTGACAAAACTCTCTGGATTTTAAATCCATATAAAGGGTTTCATAAAGAACCCATTTTTCTTCAAGTACTTTAACCAAAATATGAGACCACTTAACCTCCCACAGTAGATCTCTTAGGGTTTAGATGGTCCTTAGGGAGATGATGATGGCGGTTCAAATCCATGGAATTTAATTCCATCCCAAAAATGTTTCTGGGAATTTAATTCCCTTCTCTTAATAAGGAATTTAATTCCAATGAAGGACTTGATTTCTTCACGCGGAGGCTTCCTGGGGTCTCTTGGCCTGAGGTTGTTCTTCTGCAATTAATGAAATGGGGGTTTTGTAATGATGTCTTCTGTGGGAATTTAATTCCTTTGATCTTGTTGGATTCATTGTAGAGCCCGAGACAGATCCTGTTGGGGGAAATGTGCATGGTCGTCATTCTTTATTAAATGGGGATATTCCCTTTGTTTTATTGTAACTATTTGGTCTCATTATTAATGAGCCGTCATCCGGATTCTGTAGGGCCCATGTGTTTTGTAGCCAATGGTCCCAGGAAACTTTGCTGTTGTTTTCTTCAACTAGTCTTCATATTCGTGCATGAATATATATTGCTAACTTTTCTTTTAACGGTCTTCCTCTACTGGATTTCAGGTGCAATGGCTTCTGTTCCACGCTTTCCCTTTTCTCGCTCGGAGGCTGCTTTTCCTCAGTCACCATCTGATGAGGAGGCGATTGCGATGATTCGGGCCCATGACCCGAACTGCACCAACCTTCTTCAATGGGGATCTTGGTATAGTCAGATTATTCAGGGTCGCCGGAGCTTTCTTTGCGCGGTGCCGACGGAGCCCACTCTCCCATTCTTACCGATGGATCCTCTAAGGACAGTTTTTGCTGTGGAAATGCCCAACTGGACTCCAACGGGGAGGCTCGAGCCTTCGACGACCGGCATACCGAATCATCCGATCCCGGCCATAGACATCTTGGGACGGCGTATCTGCCAGGGTGAGGCCCACCCGTGGGGGCAAATTTATAAGATAGGGCTCACTCCTAGGCATCCTACGGGCTACCTCCTCTGGGCTCGTTACATCCTTTCTGCCCATCGGGCGCGGTTGCAGAAAGTCGGGCTTTATCAGGCCATATACGCGTCACTCTTCCATTATAAGTCCCCGCATGCCTGGTGGGTTAAGGCGTTTTTAAACCAATGGAATCTTCCTACCAACACTTTCATCCTAGGAGATCGTGAGGTCTCGATCTCTCTTGCAGAGTTTTATGAAATCTCGGGATTGCCAATCAGGGGCGCACTGTATGAGGAGTTGTTGCCTCCTGACGAGTATGTCTTTGAGCCCGAGTCTGCACCGGTTGACGGCCTGTCTGCTGAGAATGCTGTTCGCCATAAGCGCCCCAGCTTGATCAAGGCGCTGGGTATTTTTGATCGATTGTTCACTGAATCTGAGGAGCAGGGTGTTACCTTTAAAAGCTTCATTTCCTGCTTCCTTCGTGAGGATGTCATATCGAAGACTGCTCCGAAGTTTGCTAACATCAGAGACCCCTTTGGGTTTGGTCCGAAGAAGCTACCGACCGCTGAATCAGACCTGCCACAATATTATATTCCCATCGTGTCGCCGATGTCTTTTGAGTCCGTTGCAGCACCCGGTATGGATGAGGAAACATTCTTCGTGGGGTTTGTCAGTGTTTGGCTTAGTTGGTTCGTTATTCCCATGCATCGCCGCTTCATGAGAGCCTCGGTCATCTACCCAGCTCATCGTATTGCTGAGGGGACGCGGTTGGCCATCGGCATCCCGGTCTTGGCGCACCTCTATAATGGATTGGGCACCGCAGCTAATACCTCTACGCCTGGGGTGGATGTGGTAAACTTTTCGCTTCATTATTTCACGTCCTGGATTGAAATGCACGTATTGGGGGCTTTCGCCATGCATCAGAGGCCCTCATTTTACGATGCCTACCCTTTTCCTCGACTTATACGATTAGTGGATGCTTCTGCCGCCGACCCGACTCAATTCGGGGCTATTCGGGTGCTGATTTCTCCTCATGCCACCGCCGGTGGGTTGGTTTTTACTGATCGGGTCTTGTCTACTCCTTCGGGTCCCGTTGAACAACTCTGGGACCAGTCGAAAGACAACGCACCTTCTTTGAAGCCCCGGGAGGCCGCGCACTTGTATGCAATTAGACCGGGCTACTTGGTGTTTCGCCAGGACAGTGCGGCTCTTTTCATGCGGTACAATCCGCATCGATTTGCCCGACAGCTTGGATACGACCAGGGCGTTCCTTTTGAGGCTTTTATAGTTGCCCCGATCCCTTCGCTCGATGCTGTTCGCGATGCCGCTCATTATTTCATGAGGCTGAATACCGGCTCTTATTTCATGGTCCCTGAAGCCGAGTACATGCCCCGATGCGTAGGCGCGTTTACGGGTTGGTATCTTCATCGGGTCAGCCCAATCATTCTTGAGGAAAGGAGGGTGCTTCTCGGCCACGATACCCCTCCTCTGGTTCCTGGGGCTAAGCTACGACCGAGGGTTCCAGTCCGCTTTCCTTTGAGGGAGATTGGCACCGCGCTCGTTCCGGGGGAGTCCGGGGTAGACCTTACTCCAATAGCTGGTATGCCCTTGGGTTCTCGATCGCGAGGTAAACGGGCCCCAGTAGTAGCACCCTTGCCGGTGGCGACACCGCCCCCTGTGGCGTCGACAATGGCGATGTCGTCCTCGGTTGTGGCACCGAGCGAGAGTAACAGGGATAAGGGCGCTGAGGGCGATGTGGGCCAGCGCCGCCCTAAGGCTTCGCGAGGGAGGAAGCGGTCATCCTCAGCGACCGGCTCTGGGTCTAAACGGCGGAGGAAAGCGGCTACTGCACCGCTTGATTCTGTGGTAGAGTCTGAGCCTATCCTTGAAGACGAACCATTGGCCCTGCAAGGGTCAGACGCCGGACTTCTCTTCCCGAGTTCAGCTGATGAGGAGGCTGCACAGTTGGCCGAGGCCATACGGCGCTCAAAAGACGCATCTCATAACGCCAAGGTTCCGAAGAAGTCTTATCCCGCTGTAATTTTTTACGAAGACCCTTCGTGGATTCGGCGGCGATTTATCGGCCCTTTGGAGGAATGGGGAGAAAGGGCTTTGAAGCAGGCTGCTTCAGAAGACGCAGCTGATGCACTCTCTTTGTGGACCGGCGGTCATGAGTCTACCCTTGAACCCCGGTGAGCCCGCCTCCTTGAGAAGGAGCAGCGGCTTGAAGAAGCCATATTGAGGGCTTCTTTGCGTATAGGTACGTTGTGCTTCCTTTGTAGTCTTTCCGATTATTTATGCCTGTGCATATGTATCATTATTCTTATTTGAATCGTGCAGAATCTTCGACGCTGGGGGAGCTCCCTACGGGCCTATTAAAGCTAAAGCCCGCCGAAATTCTCAATGAAGCCTTGCTGGATGTGGAGGGGGCTGACGAGGCTGCTCCTCTCACGGTGGAACTTCCAGCGGCGATTCTTGACCAGGGAGTGCTTGCCCCTTTGGGGGAGGCTCCTTTGGAGGCCGCCGCCCTAATGACTCTTACTGAGGGCGGCCCAAAGGCTGGGAGCGAGGTAGTCGGGACTACTCTCCCTTTGTTGGAGCCTGAGGTCACGGCGGAGACCGTTGAAGCTGCTATCCCCCCGGCTCAGAATGGGAGGAGTGTTGGAGGTATCCCTCTGCGTTTTAATTTAGCAACTCCTTCATAGTCTGAACTTTTTTATCTTTCCCAGAATTGCGCGGTTTGGCTGCCACGATCGCGGATCTGTCGCCTTTCAGCGTTTATTGGAGATGGCAGCTCCGCAGGCGATCTCCCCTCAGCGCATTGTCCTCTCGTCTGGGCAAGGTTGGTGTCGTCCATCCCTTCTCATAGCATTGTCGTTATTTTGCATACTGACATTGATGTTTTCTACAGTTCTGGAAGCCGATGATGAGGTCGAGATTCTCGAAGGGCCAGGGGAGCCTTCAGCTCCTACTTGCACGACTGTCGGTGAGTGACATTTCATTGCACTCTCACTCGTTCTTTGCTTAAGAATTTTGTTGACGTCTTCCAAATTTGAACAGCTCTGCCAGTCTCCACGGCGTTGGAGTCGCGCATCGTGATGCCACCCGGCCCTTATGCCTTGTGGGCTTCAGAACGCTTGGCCCAACTAAGCCTCGTCTCCTTATCGTCTCTGATCGAGGAGCTTCTTGCTGGCCGCACGACCACGGCTGAAGCATTCGCTGCCGAGGCTAACGGTTCTCTTCCTTTTCTTGCCACCTACCACAGCGAAGAGGTGGTGCGAGTCTGGGTGGAGTTCTGCCGGCGGGTGGAGGCTTGCCTGCACGCCCTCGAATGTTCTCACCCTTCCTCGGAGGCCGTGGCTGCAAAGGCGGAGTTACGGGGGCTGATAGCACGGTGCTCGGCAAACATGAAGTCATGTGAGAAGAGGCTCGGTCGCAAGTTCTCGGAGAGGGAGCTAGCCTCCAAGGCGCTGGGCGAGCTTCAAGCCAATCTTACAGCCAAAGCCAACAAAGCGTATGAACTCTGGCGGGTGCTTCAGGAGTCCATCAAAGAGGTGGTGGCTCTCGATAAAGCTGCCATGTTCACTCGTGAGAGAGTCGAGGCTCATAAGGCCACTGAGAAAGAGCTTGAAGCCCGGCTCGCTTCGTATCAGGCTCAGCAAGCTCAAGCGGAGGCTCGTCTTTTGGAGATCTTGCGTCATGGAGCCGTGGTCTAACAAAAGCAGGACGAGCTGACCAAGTTGCTGACTCGCCCGCCAGTCTGAAACATTTGTATCTTTTTCTTCCTTTTTGTACATACTCATGGATGAGAGTACTTTCTTTTTGTTTCTTTCATGAATTGTACTTCGTACCCATTTTGGTTTATGAATAAAAGATACATTTTTCTTCTCAATGATGTGTTTCCTTTTCATTGAATGTATTCTGCGAATATTCTATCCTGATCTCCTTGCAGGACAGTGATGGCTTAGGATTCAGGGTTAAGATCTGCTTCCTAAGATTTTTGCATTTTATGAGCCACGAGGGTTTCATAAAGAGTTTTTCTCCCTACAGGTCGAGAGGATCCCATAGGTGTAAGTTCTTCCTAAGAATCGTGAGGATCCTTAAGCGGGTTTTCCCTTGAGAGTCGTAAGGATCTCACAAGAGAGTTTTTCTTCCTTACAGGTCGTGAGGGCCTGCAAGTGCCGGATGTGGTCATCCTTATCCGTGTTTCACGGAGTCAGGGGTCTATCAAGGTATCGTAGTTTAAAGACGTCACGGTCAAGGTTAAGGACCTCATAGTCCGTAGATTTAAGGACTCCACAGTCCGCTGTTAGTTTTAAGACATCACGGTCAAGGTTAAGGACCTCATAGTCCGTGGGTTTAGGGACTCCACAGTCCGGTGTTTGGTTGCAGGGACCCGTCACCTCTTTGAAGACGTTGAGGAATTACAACGCCAGGCATCAAAGGAGTGAAGAGATGTACCCTTAAACCAAGGCAAAATCTGTAAGGAATCGGTGTGGTTGATCGTTAGTTTGAAGACATCACGGTCGAGGTTAAGGACGTCATAGTCCGTGGATTTTAAGGACTCCACAGTCCGGTATTTGCTCTGGATGCTTCACACGGGTTCACTGCCGTGCTTGGTGAGGACCAGGCTCCGCTCTGGGCGTTTTCCACGGGGTCAAAGAGTGACATTATCCGCGTTCCACGTGACCAGGAATTTTGCACTAGATGCTTCACATGGGTTCACTGCCGCGCTCGGCGAGGACTAGGCTCCGCTCTGGATGCTTCACACGGGTTTACTGCCGTGCTCTGCGAGGACCAGGATCCGCTCTGGACGTTTTCCACGGGGTCAAAGAGTGACATTATCCGCGTTCCACGTGACCAGGAATTTTGCACTAGATGCTTCACACGGGTTCACTGCCGTGTTAGGCGAGGACTAGGCTCCGCTCTGGATGCTTCACACGGGTTCACTGCCGTGCTCTGCGAGGACCAGGATCCGCTCTGGACGTTTTCCACGGGGTCAAAGAGTGACATTATCCGCGTTCCACGTGACCAGGAATTTTGCACTAGATGCTTCACACGGGTTCACTGCCGCGTTAGGCGAGGACTAGGCTCCGCTCTGGACGTTTTCCACGGGGTCAAAGAGTGACATTATCCGCGTTCCACGTGACCAGGAATTTTGCACTAGATGCTTCACACGGGTTCACTGCCGCGCTCGACGAGGACTAGGCTCCGCTCTGGATGCTTCACACGGGTTCATTGCCGTGCTCTGCGAGGACCAGGATCCGCTCTGGACGTTTTCCACGGGGTCAAAGAGTGACATTATCCGCGTTCCACGTGACCAGGAATTTTGCACTAGATGCTTCACACGGGTTCACTGCCGTGCTTGGCGAGGACTAGGCTCCGCTCTGGATGCTTCACACGGGTTCACTGCCGTGCTCTGCGAGGACCAGGATCCGCTCTGGACGTTTTCCACGGGGTTAAAGAGTGACATTATCCGCGTTCCACGTGACCAGGAATTTTGCTGAATATATCCGCATTTCACGGGATGGAGGTTTGACTGTTGGCGATATGTATACCACCGAGCCATGGAACTGGGAGTTGCCGCTGTTCCGCTTAGCTTGAAGTTGTGTCCGTTGTTACGAGACGAATGTTGGGCTGATCTCTAGGTCGCTTGTGACCCGTTGAGATTCGGCTTCTTCTTCTAATGAAACCTGGGGAGGAAGAGTGCGACTCCTTCTTTGTTTGCGCCCCTGGATTGTATACAGGGATTGATGTAGCATCACCTATAGGGCATATATTTTATTTTTATTTTATTTCTTTTCCCGCGATGCTCTATCATTTCAGCTTTTTATATCGCGAAAATCGCGATTGCCCAATCATTTCGGCTATTTTTCGCGGTGCCCAATCATTTCGGCTATTTTTCTTTTTACCCGCTGCTTTTTATTGCGAGTTGCCCAATCATTTCGGCTATTTTTCATGCATACATTTTTACTTGCTGATTTTGTTTGCAAGTTGCCCCATTATTTCGGCTATTTCGTATGCATTTTTTTCGCTGATTTTTTCTCGAGAGTGTGGAACTTGGAATCTGGTGCCAATCTCAGCATCAGCATCGCTGCGACTGGAATATAGTCAGGAGCGAATCATTATTTGCCATGAAAGGACTTGGAATTTGATACCGGTTTAGGCATCAGCATCGCTGCAACTGGGATATTGCCAGGAGCGAATCATCATTTGCCTCTGTCGATATTGAACAAAGGTGGCTTAGTAAACAGGGTTAAGGGTCCTGTCGACTAAGGCTTTTGACTTCATGAGCCGTAAGGGTCTCACAAAGGTATTTCTCCCTACAAGTCGTGAGGATCTTGTAGGTGTGGTTTCTCCTTAGGGATCGTGAGGATTCCTAAGTGCGTGTTCTCTTGTAAGTCGTAAGGATCTTACAAAAAGGTTTTCTCCTTATAGGTCGAGAGGACCTAAAAGGGTTGCTCACCATATGGACATGTCCCTAGTCACGGGTGTGACTTTGCTGGGGAAATGTTTTTTCGCGCCCGTGGATTGTATACAAGGGTCAGTATTGAGCCTCTTGTAGGGCAATATCGAAGGTTGTGGAGGATTTGCTTAAGAACAGGTTTAGGTTTCTGTAACTTAAGACTTTCAAATCTCATGAGCCATGAGGGTCCCATAAGAGAATTCTCCTTACGAGTCGTGAGGATCTCGTAAGTGTATTTTCTCCTTAAGAATCGTGAGGATCCCTAAGTGTGTTGCTCCTTTGTGAGTCGTAAGGATCTCACGCAGGTGGTTTCTCCTTACAAGGTCGAGAGGACCCTACAAGTGTCTTTTAACGAGGTTGCGCCCTTTCGGGTTTTCATAAACACTCGCCGGTAGTCCTGCTGTTTTTACTCACGGAGCCCTTTCGGGTTTTCATCCGTGCCCATTTTGCTTATGGACATACCGTCTCCTTTTTTTTTATTCTTTTTTTTTTATATTTTTTTTCTCTTCTTTTTACCTCGTCAGCCTAAAGATGCTGCAGTAGTAGTTTTAGGGACGTTTCGGTCCGTCGTTAGTTTAAGGACGTTTCGGTCCGTCGATAGTTTTAAGGACGTTTCGGTCCGTCGTTAGTTTAAGGACGTTTCGGTCCGTCGTTAGTTTAAGGACGTTTCGGTCCGTTGTTGTGGGAAGGCCGGCTGCTGCTTGTAAAGTCTGAGCCTAGGAAGATAGCGAGCGGACATATTCGTCGTCATCTATCATTGACCTAGGCTGTGGCTCATTAAGCATAGTATTTCTTTAAGAAGCGGCCGTTTATCGGCCTGAAAGGCCTTTCACCGTGCATGTCCACGAGTAGATAGGCTCCCCCCTGGTAGACCTTGTCTATGATGTACGGGCCTTCATAGTTCGGCTCAAATTTTCCCCGCTTGGCACGATTGGGGATCATAGGTCTTTTGACCACTAGTACGAATTCGCCTTGGCGGAATGTCCTCGGCCTGGTCAATCGTTCGTACGAGCGTGTCATCTTTGCTTTGTAGGCCTCTAGATGTTGTTGCGCTATGAGCCGGGTTTCGTCGAGGGCATCAAGCTCCTCAAGCCGAAGGTGAGCATTTTCTTCGTTCGTCAGCTCGTGGTGGACTGCTACTCGTAGAGAGGGTAACTCTATCTCGAGGGGGAGCACTGCTTCCGTCCCAAATACCAACGCGTACGGCGTTGTGTTTGTGGCCGTCTTGAATGTAGTTCGATAAGCCCAAAGGGCTTCTTGCAGCCTTTCGTGCCAGTCTCTCTTATTCCTGGAAACGGTCTTTTTTATGATCTTCGTCAAGGTCTTATTGAAGGCCTCGGCCAGACCGTTAGCTCGTGGGTTGTAAACCGAAGAATATCTCCAGTCTATGCTGTGCTGCTGTGCGAAGCGACTAATCTTATGGCTTCGGTAGGCCGGCCCGTTATCGGAGATAATCCGCCGTGGAGTTCCGAACCGATAGATGACGTGCGTCTTGAAGAAATGGAGGATATTCTCCGTCTTCACTTCCTTTAGTGGTACTGCTTCTGCCCATTTGGAGAAGTAATCAGTTGTCGCCAGGATAAAACGGTGTCCCCGGGATGATGCTGGCTCAATGGGGCCGACTATGTCAGTCCCCCACATTTCGAATGGCCAACTAGCCAGCGTTGGGTGCAGTGGATTCGGATGTTGGTGGATGAAGTCTCCATGAATCTGGCATGAGTGGCATCGCTTCGCATACTCGAGGCAGTCCTGGATCATCGTGGGCCAGTAATAACCCATCCGTTTAATTTTTAACTTCATCTTTGGGCCTGCTTGGTGAGAACCGCAAAGTCTGTCGTGAACTTCCTGAATGACTCTTTCTGCTTCGTCAGGTCCTAAGCATCTCAGCCATAGAGAATCAAACGATCTCTTGTATAGAATATCGTTGACGAAAGCGAAAGATAGAGCTCGTTTCATGAGCTGATGTCTTGAGGACGCTTCTTTGGGCATTCGGTGGGACTTAAAGTAGTCTATGAAGATTTCCCTCCAGTCTTCGGCCTTCTCATGGTCTTTTATTTGTAGGGTCGTCTGCTCAGTCGCTCCCTTCTCTTCGCATGATTCCGGAGATGTTTCTGCCGGGGCGAGCACTCGACGGCTTTGTACCACGATTCTGACGTCATCGAGGTTCTCGTCAGCCAGTTCTTTAGCAAGTTTGGCCAACGCGTCTGCTTTGCTGTTTTCCGCGCGCGGTATGTTCTCCAAAGTATAGGAGGGAATTTGGGTCAATAGTTGTTGCACCCTTTCGCCGTACTTCACCAACTCCGGCTTGCACGTTTGGTAGTCACCATTTACTTGACTAACGACCAGCTGAGAATCCCCGTATGTAAGGAGGTCTTCAATTCCCATGTCGATGGCGATCTCGAGGCCTGCTATCAGAGCTTCGTATTCGACTTCATTGTTTGTCCTCGGCTCTGTTAAGGAGAAGGCGAAGCGCATTATCCCTCCTTGTGGAGTTGCAAAGATGAGGCCTATCCCTGATTTGATCATTGGGATACCTTGTTTCTGTTTCTTTATGGAGGACGCTCCATCGAAATAGAGTTCCCATCGGGTGCTTCCGCCGCTAATCGCATCAAATGCATGCTCGTCCGGCAAATCACAGTTCAGAGGAGAATCGGCCGGTATCGGGTGCTCAGCGAGGAAGTCGGCAATGGCCTGGCCTTTCACTGCCTTGAGAGGTTGATACGTTATCGAGAACTCCATCAAGAGCAGAGCCCATTTAGCGAGTCGACCTATCAATATAGCCTTCGACATCAAGTATTTAAGGGGATCCACTTTTGAAATGAGGCGGACTTCATGTGCCAACGCATAGTGCCTGAGCTTTGTTATCGCGAAGATTAATGCCAAGCAGTGTTTTTCAATGGGTGAGTAATTGCTTTCTGCCCCCAGCAGCACCCGACTTAAGTAGTAAAGTGCTCTTTCTTTCCCCTGATCGTTCTCTTGTGCCCATAATGCGCCTAAAGAACCTTCGAGGGCGGTCGTATAAAGAATGAGGGGTTTTCCCTTGACCGGCGCGGCCAACACCGGAGGGTTCTGCAGGTACTGCTTGATCTCGTCTAGTGCACCTTGACATTTGTGATCCCAAGCGAACGGAGTTCCCTTTTTCATCAGGTGGCTGTAAGGATGGCATTTGCCCGAAAGATTAGCGATAAACCGCCGGATGTATGCGAGCTTCCCTTGGAGAGACCGCAACTGCTTGAGGGTTCTTGGTGGAGGCATTTCTATGATCGCCTTAATCTTTGACGGATCTATTTCAATACCTCGGTGTCGAACGATGAATCCCAGAAATTTGCCCGAGGAGACTCCAAACGCGCATTTGAGGGGATGCATTTTCAAATTATATTGCCGAAGGCGTCGAAATACAGTCTCCAGATGCTTTAAATGATCTTCGTATGACATGCTCTTTACTACGAGGTCATCGATATAG
Source organism: Agapanthus africanus (assembly GCA_030015575.1). Lineage (NCBI taxonomy): Eukaryota > Viridiplantae > Streptophyta > Magnoliopsida > Asparagales > Amaryllidaceae > Agapanthus > Agapanthus africanus. The sequence continues at coordinate 876,319,614 of JASDDO010000024.1, read as the reverse complement.
CACTCGACGATGTCATGTATGAGGTCGTCGAAGATCTTTGTCATGGCCCTTTGATAGGTAGCGCCAGCTTTCTTTAGACCAAAGGGCATAACCCTGTAGCAGAATATACCCAAAGGGGTCCGGAAAGCGGTGTGCTTCTGGTCTTCGGGATGCATCTTTATCTGATTGTATCCTGATGAGCCATCCATAAAGGAGAAAACCTCATGAGTGGACGTGTTATCTATCATTAGCTCGGTTACCGGTACTGGGAAATCGTCCTTGGGACAGGCTTTATTGAGATCCCTGAAATCCACGCATATGCATACCGTCCCATTCTTCTTCATTACCGGGACGATATTAGCGATCCAGTCGGGATATTGGACTTCTTGGATAAATCCAGAATCGATCAACTTCTTGACTTCGGCGTTGATGCTCATCTCAAGCTCGAGTCGCATCCTTCTTGGCGCCTGCTTGACTGGCTTGATATCTGGGGATATTGCTAATTTATGCACAGCAATCTCCGGATCTAATCCTGGCATCTCGGAGTAGTTCCACGCGAAGCAGTCTTTATGCTGTAGAAGCACGTTCTTTAACACAGCCACCCTCTCTTCGGAGAGCAGCTCGCTGACAAATGTCGGTCGCGGGTCATCTGATGATTCCAACTCGATCTTCTTGAGGTTATCTGCAGTAGTATGTATACCATCTTCCAGTTCTTTCGGAGCGGGCGGAAATTCCGAGATCACCTCATCATCGCTGTTTTCAAAGCACCGGGGAAGGTCATCTACGTTCTCGGGCTCTTCTCCTAATACCGTAATCGTATAACAAGTGCGAACCCGCTCCGCGGGCTGAGGTGGACCCGGTTTTGCTCTTGCGGCCTTGGTCTCATGCTTTTGTGGTGGCGTTACCTTCCAGCCGTCGGATAAAGCGAATCTGCCCCGTTGGTACTGGTCCTCGACCCAGTTCTTGAAGGTGAAGCAGTCTTCGGTAGGATGTCCTATGGCTCGGTGATAAGAGCAATAACTCAGGTGAGAAGCCTTGTTAGCTCGCTCAGGATGTCTAGCCCTTGGAAGCGCGATCATTTGATGTTTTATAGTGAGGTTGAGTAAACTCTCCGTCTTGTCTCGGGGGAAGGAGTACGCTCGACTCATCTTCTTCATGAGGGACAAACCCGAGCCGCTTCTTGATTTATTTCCGTCTCTGCGTCGGGCCTTTCGTACAACGGGTTGACGAGGATAAGCGTCTTTGTCTTTTGCAGCATGTTGAAATAGACGTTGCGTCCTGGCCTTCTCGTAGATGGCCATTTCGCGGTTGTGGTCTTCCCGAGCTTTCTGACCCACTTTCCTGATAGGCTTGCCCATTCGTTCTTCAAACGACGGACTCGGCGCTTCAATCGCGGGGTCTAGTTTTGATGGGGGGTTGGCATCTCCTGACAGGGCGTCCTCCTCTTCATCAAAGGTATATATAGCGTAGCTGCTGTGAGCCCGTTCCCGTTTTCCGGCTCTTGCTTATCCAAGCCCGAGTGTTTCCATCTTCCCGTTGGGCAATTTGCGTTGAGTCCCGGGGACATCCCAAATCCTGTTGTAGAACCGAGCCTGCCGAACGGTCTGTTCTAAGGGTACTCCTTGGTGCTTCAATAGCTTCTTTAATCCATTTGTATAGTATCTGGGCAGACGGATGGGTTGGAGCCTGTTAAGTGTAGCATCCGCGCCATGCCAGATCTCTTTCTCTATTTTCGACTCTGAGGATCGGTAGAATAGGATCACCTTCTCACCCCTTTGCCTGGGAGGGACGTAAAATGTTCGCAGGTCCTGCACATTATTAGCCTGCAGCGTGTCGAGATCCTTGTAGTGTTCTCGCGGTACCATGGTGATTTGCAAACTGTGGTCATCGCCAGGGAGTGTTTGTATTGACAGCCGGTTGGAGAACACAGCATTAACTTCATCTTCTGAATCACTTCCAAAGACCAACATGGGGGCGGGCGTCCCCAGGTTGTTGCGTTGAGATGGCCCTGCATAAACTATCTCTTCCTCTTCTTCGGTATCGCTTCCGAAAATAGGGATAGTGGCGGCGGTTTTGTTCTCCGGATTGCGACATCTTTCTGTATCCTCGGAAGCTGGCAAAAAGTACTTCGCATCTTCGTATTTGCGGACTTCGTTCATGGAAAATGGGTTTAACTCACCTGTTACGGTATACTCGAAACCATCCTTAAAGTACTTCATACACTGATGTTGCGTAGAAGGGATGATATTGTATTCGTGTAACCAAGGACGACCGAGCAAGGCGTTGTAGCAGGTCTTGGCGTCGATGACATGGAATTTGATGTCTGTGACGAGAAGTCCAAAGCGTAGTGTTAGTATCACAGATCTGAGAGTCCGTGACGATTGTGAATCGAAACCGGAGACAGTAATTTTGTCACGAGCGAGGTGTTGCACACTCATGCAGATTTCCTTCAACACCCGAACATTAAGGAGATTGACGGAGGATCCATTATCCACTAGGATCTTGCCTATCTTGATATCATAGCAGTATCCGGAGACATATAGGGGACGGTTGTGGTCGCACGTCCCGAGAAGGAGGTCTTCGTCACCGAAAGTGATGTCGGCCGTATGCACTTCCTCCAGTTCATCCTTCATCTTTTCAGTGGCGAGGAAGGCTTGGAATTGCTCAGGTTCTTACAACGCCTTAATTAGTGAGTCTCGCGCTTCTTTTGATAATAGGAGGGCATCGAGAATGCTAAGCTGAGAAGGTAGCTTCCTCAGGTGCGCGAGGATGTTATAGTCCACCTTACCCTTCCTAGGAGGGTCTTTGGCAGCCCGCTCTCTCATGACTTGGTCATCTAAAGTGATATCTTCAGTGACCTTTTCCTTTCCCTTGTCCTTTCTACTTACGGGCCCGAGATTTTTTTCTGGGAGTGTGCGATTGCGCAGGTGAATGTTCTCGCAGATCTCCGATTTCTCCTCTTTCCCTAAAACGGATTCTTTGAAGAGAGGGCCCAGAGCCATTTCTTCATCAGAGTCGCTCCCAAGGGTGAGAACTTATGACCCCCTGGCGTTAACCATGTAACAGTTGCCAGTAGTTCTGCTGTGCCCATCGATGGTACTTCTTCGCTCCCGACGGATCTTGCGTTTCGTGCGCTTAAAATGTTGCCGATGAGCAACATATCCTTTCCACCATATCTTAAAGGCGTCGCACTCCTCCGTGGGGTGTGATATTTTCCGGTGATATGCGCAATAATTAGGGTGCCTCAGAACTTATGACCCCCTGGCGTTAACCATGTAACAGTTGCCAGTAGTTCTGCTGTGCCCATCGATGGTACTTCTTCGCTCCCGACGGATCTTGCGTTTCGTGCGCTTAAAATGTTGCCGATGAGCAACATATCCTTTCCACCATATCTTAAAGGCGTCGCACTCCTCCGTGGGGTGTGATATTTTCCGGTGATATGCGCAATAATTAGGGTGCCTCTCCACCCCATCGTGCGTGTTTCCTTCCGAGGGCGGTAGCTTCATTCCCATTGACATGGCTTTGGCAAACCTTTTCCTCGTCTTGAATAACTTCTTGTCTACTTCGGATGCCTTTTGCTCTGGCAGGGGTAGTTCAACTCGTCCGTTCAGTCGCCCGCATTTGGCTCCTTCCGATGTGGCCATCTCACGCTCCTGGTCTGCTTTACATTTTAGACGGATCTCGTCTAGAAAAGTGTCGATCATTTCGTCTGTTAGCCATGCACGCTCTGGTACAGGCTCTGCCTCCAGCTTCTTAGCGCCAGGAGTTTTCTCATCATCGGTAAACGAGTGGGAGATTACGTTACAACTCACCACATATCCTTCGGATTCATCTGACGAACTCTCTCCATCATCTTCCTCTTGAAAGATGTGGTTGAGGAACTCTTACAGTGTGACAGGAGTTCGCGCCTTTTGATTGTATTCTTCCAGCGCGTCGATTTGCTTCTGCAAGTTCGTGTGCTCGTTTCCCAGCTTCACGGGCTTCTTGGATTTCTTCTTCTTTTTCTTCGAAGATTTTGACGATTGGGCGTGAGTATTTGGGCTCTTATCGCGAGTCTTTGTAGTTGGGCGGCGTCTTAGCATCCCTTCGATAATTTGAGGTTCAAGAGGGTCCTTCCATTCGATCGCAGGGCACGCATGAAGGTCTCTCAGCATTCTTTTGGTTTTAGTTGATAACACGACCTCCCATGGAGCTTCTTCAACAAAAGAACATGTTGCCCCCGGTGTATCCGCTTTCCTAGGAGCATGCGGCTGTGGTGGGTTCACCTTCCACTTTTCGGACAATACAAACTTCCCCTGGAGGTACTGGTCTTCAATCCATCCTTTGAAGACGAAGCAATCTTCAATCGGATGGCCTACCGTTTGATGGTAAGGGCAATAGTTAGGGTTATTCGCCTCGGTGAGTTGCGGCGGTCGCCTTGGATTTGGTAGGCTTATAAGTCTGTTGCGTATTGCCAGCTTGAATAACCGTTTCGTCTTGTCTCGTGGGAACGAGTAGGGACGCTTCATCTTCTCATTATAATACCGACGCCTTTCCTCGAGTTGATCTGCCGGTTTTGGGGCGTTAGGTTGCTGTTGGGCATTTGCAACAAAGGTTGCCCTTCCTTTACCCTTGTCATTCCGAGGTTCCGACTTCGGGGGAGGTGGTCTATGACCCATCTGATCCATCTGAGCCAACTTGTCGATCAAAGCCTGGAATGTGGTTGGCTTGAAGAACATCATAAACTGGGAGATAGTTGCGTGGGGGTCTAGGGTTCCCACGAACATGCCCACTGCGAGTGCTTCCTCAATGCGTTGTTCGCATCTCGACCACAAATTCCGCCAGCGTATAGCATACTGGACCTAGGTTTCGCCTGGTTTTACCCTGGCGTTAATTAGTGCAGTTATTGGAGTGCGTTCGCTGGCACTTGCGAATCGCTGAGTGAACAACAGCTCCATTTCAGCGAACGTTTTGATAGAATCGTTCGGGAGTTCCGAATACCATTCGAACGCAGTTTCCGATAGGCTGCCCACGAACTGGCGGAGCAACAGTTTATCATCACCGCCGGTGTTACCACAGAGGGCCCGGAACTGGGCGACATGTTGATGGGGGTTGCCGGTCCCCTTGTACACGTGGAATTTTGGTATTGTATAGCCTTGCGGGTATTTGATTTGGTCGTACCAGCTCGGATACGGCCGCCCCGTTTTCACGACTTGACCAGCTGCCTCAGTCGCGTGATGAACCCGGATTTGCTGGGCTATGTAGTCAACCAAGTCCGCCTTAGAGATTGCCTCCTCCTTGGCCGTTGAGAGGGCTGGTGGTGGATTTGACGTTTCTCCTCGGTTGTCTTCAAGAACGATTGGGGGATCCTCGGCGGGTGAGTTCTGCTGGATCATCATTCCTATCATATCTTGGAAGAGAAGGCCCATCCGTTGTATGTTGGCCGCTTGTTCAGCAGCCTCTTTGTCCTTTTTCTCCAGTGTCCGGCGAAGGAATTCAGCGTCGGTTTCTTCCTCCCGGCGTGCGTCTGAGGACGTTTCTGGGTTTTCTTTTGGCCCGGTGAGCGCGGCCATAGCATTCATCATTTCTTGAAGCTTTTGTTGCTGCTCCTGGGCCTTCGTCACGGATCGGGTTAGCGGTCGGTGGCCCGTAGAAGTGCGGCTTTCCTCTTTTCCAGAGGCCATGTAAACAGTGTGCACCACCATGCCCCCAGACTTAGGGCGTCTGGGCTCAGTGCTTTTAGCCGTCGTTGCATGCTGTGGGGTCTTCTCTGGCCTCCTCCTTTTATGAGTCAGTTGATCAACAGCCTTTTGGGGTTTAGCCTGGTGACCAGCTTCCGGTTGGATTTTCAGCTTCTTGTGCTGGCGGGAGAAGTTTGGATCGATGATCGAGTCTCGGGCCTGCCGCCAAACCTTATAGATTTTGGAAGACAGCCGTTGAGGAGATCGGGGCTGTTCGGGTTTTATTTCCACAACCTTTTTTAATGGGGGAGGAGACCTCTTCAGCACTGCAGTAGCAGAATTCCTTCGCACCTTATTTAGCATTTCGAAGCTGTTCCCAGTTGGAACAGCAGTATTAACTTCTGCCACCGGGGCCGATGGAGTCAACCCGGAGGGGGAGTTGCCCCCAGCCTTCCTTACTCGGCGCCAATGGCGACGTCGAGCGTGTCGAGCGGACGGCGTAGGGTCAGCGGTAAGAATGGCTTCGTCTTGCCCCCTGTCTGGGTGGGGGTCGTTGTTGGTATTAGCCTGTCGAAGACCGATGTCCTTTGGGCAGCAGGAGCGGGAGCTGAAGCCGTCAATCTTGTAAAGACCGACCTTTTGGCCGGAGAAGCTGCCTTGACGACTTCGGGGGCAGGAGCGGCCACCTTCTTAGAAGTAGCCTTCGCTGAGATTGTAGGCCCCATGATGAGTTCGCAGGATTTCTGGCCTAATCTAGAGAAGACCGAGGCGTTGACGTTGGGCGACTTGTTGAGAGGAGCCGCGACAGGGGTAAGACGATCAAAGACCGACTTCTTGAGAGCTTCCGTTGTCAGCACTGGAGCGGTGAAGTTTGTCGGCGGGAGCATGGTCCTAAAGAACAATCCTGTGGTGGCGCGAGTGACCTGTTCCACGGGCATTATGAATAACGAAGCAGCTTGGGGTCCGTAGGCTATACCTCCTGGCGAGGCAGAGCGTTGGTTGCAATTGCAGTCTGAGCAGTTGGAGAATTTCACGGAAGTAGAAGCCATCGATCCTTTGCTTTCTGCAATAAGCGAGACGCCAATTCTTAGTATCTTGAAACCCAAGGGCAACCATTAGCGAACCGCGATTGGTTCGTGAGTCACGACACACGAAGTGTGGAGTGGAAAGAGGAAAAGGTCCCACCGGGCGTGCCAGAATCTGTTCCCCTCCGAAAGACGGCGCGACATGGCGTCTTGCCTGAGATTCGGGGCAGATGCTAATTGGTGCTATCCGTCCACCTCTCCGAAGATGCCAAGTTGATTTATGGCACCATGTATCGAAGGTTTAGACGGATGCGTCCGATGTAGCAGACTTCGTCAGATTCCCCTTCGTTTGAGGGGTTTTTGATTGTGGGGACGCTCTTCCCTGCAGGCGCAAGCCCCTGCAGTTAATTACGCTACCGCATTGCGGTAACAACTTTCTCCTTCTCCAGATGGTCACTTCGTGTCGTGGGTGTTTGTTTTGTATTTTGTTGCCCGTGGATTGTTTACGGAGACTGAGTTATGTCGTCGCCCGTAGAGCGTGGACTAGTCCAAATCCGTATTATCTTAGATTTGGGTTTGGGGGTTTGGTTTGAGGATACGTCAGCCATACTTGGGGCTAAGATCAACTCAAACGTTTGTTAAGGATACGTTAGTCTAAATTTGAGACTAAGATCAACTTAACGGGATCGTTTAGATCCGACAAAAGAGCATTTGGGCTCTAATGTTCCAGTTTAGGGACATAGTGGTCCATCGTATGTATGGCCGTCGGGACCCATCACCTCTCTGACGACGTTGAAGGATTACAACGACGGATGTCAGAGGAGTTCAGAGATGTACCCTCGAGCCAGAGTTAATTAGGGGGATTCATATTCCTGTCTGTTTGAAGGTTTAAGGATACGTTAGCCATCTTTGAGGCTAAGATCAACTTAAACAGGACCGTTTAGATCCGACAAAAGAGCCTACGGGGCTCTATTGTTCTAGTTTAAAGACATTGCGGTCCATGGGTAGTTTAAGGACATTGCGGTCCATGGGTAGTTTAAGGACATTGCGGTCCATGGAAAGTTTAAGGACATTGCGGTCCATTGTTAGTTTTAAGACATCTCGGTCAAGGTTAAGGACGTCGTAGTCCATGGGTTTAAGGACCCCACAGTCCATTGTTAGTTTTAAGACATCTCGGTCAAGGTTAAGGACGTCGTAGTCCATGGGTTTAAGGACCCCACAATCCGATATGTGCTCTGGATGCTTCACACGGGTTCACTGCCGTGCTCTGCGAGGACCAGGCTCCGCTCTGGACGTTTTTCACGGGGTCAAAGAGTGACATTATCCGCGTTCCACGTAACCAGGAATTTTGCATTAAACACGGGTTTAAGGACCCCACAGTCCATATCAATGTGTGGTCGTCGGGACCCGTCACCTCTTTGAAGACATTGAGGGATTACAATGCCAAGTATCAAAGGAGTGAAGAGATGTACCCTAGAACCGGAGTGGATTAAATAGTCCTTGGCCCAATTTGGGATCAAGACGAATTAATTATGTTATGAGTCCATTGGCCCAGTTAATCACAAATTGAGGACTTATGGCCATCTTGGGCTAAGTCCAATCAGGAGAGGCTTTGCCTCTATCCATTTAGGCCAATTGGGCCAAAGCCTAGTGTTAAACACTACAGAGCAGTCAGTGTTGAACACTGGGAATGAGGTTGACAAGTTAGTGTTTAACACTAAGAGATAATTAGTGTTAAACACCAGCAACAAGGCTTTTCAAATTAATGTTAAACACTAAAACAGATCAGTGTTGAACACTGCAAATAAAGCTTTTTAATTAGTGTTGAACACTAAGGCCCAACAGTGTTTTAACACTGGGTTCGAGAGTTTTAATTTAGTGTTAAACACTAAGGCAAGAGGGGTCACGTGGCAGCACGTAAGAGCGCCCTCCCTTCATTTATTCTGCTGAGACTATCGCGTCTTTCAGAGCATCACGTGCCATCAGGTGACGGGCATTCAAATGCCTGTGTATTAAAGCTTCTGTCAAGGGTCACGTGGGTCACGTGGGGTGCTGCCTCAAAGGGGTTTTCTGTAGATCTCTTGGGGGGGTCACGTGGTGACACGTGACCCTGCCTCTATGTATATTGTTTAGAGGATCTGTTAATCTTTTCCAGGAATTAAATTCCTCGTAGGGTTAAACCCTGACAATAATTTCAGAGGAATTAAATTCCTACTTTCTCTTAAAGGTTTATATTCTGAATAGAGTTGGACTCTGAATTGTCTGCAGGAATTAAATTCCTCATTCATATGAAGAACCAAATAGGGTTAAACCCTAATAAAAGCTTTTAAGGAATTAAATTCCCACTCTCTTGCTAAATTATGATCAAGGGAATTAAATCCCCACTGTTTCAACAGAACTAGGTTCTTAATTAGGGTTAAACCCTGTCTCTTTTTGTTCTGAAGGAATTAAATTCCCATGATACAGGGTCAAGCCCTAATTTTATTTTGAAGGAATTAAATTCCTATAGTTCTGTGAGAATTAAATTCTCGTGCTTGCATTCCTTCTCTATGTTTTGGATCTGCATGGCAGGATCTCAACCCATTGAGAATTAAATTCTCAACCTCAAGGGGAGATGTGCACTTTGCAGATCCTCTATCAAAGAGAGAAGAGATATGTTCTTCTGTTTTACATATCAGAGTTAAACTCTGTTAAGAATTAAATTCTCTTTTTCTTTCAAGGAGCTTTTCCCTTTCTTACCTAGGGTTTTTGCAGAAGATCCAAGTTTCTCCAAGTATCGAAGCTCTCTTCCTTTTCTTTTTTCTCTCCCTGTCTCTGTATATCCCTTTTTTGTATCTCTTGGCTCCTATTTATAGGAGAAGCAGCCGAATCAATCAGTTTTTGACGAATCTTCATTGAGAGATTTGATTTGCATCCATCATTCGTTTTGGACCTTTGGATTATTAGGTGAATTTTATTCACCGTTGGATTTCAAATCCAGGGATTCTCCTTTGCTATTTCGGTTAGATTTAAAGGGGAAATCTTTCCAAACCCGAGATTTTCCCATAGATAGATCACCTCTGAATCTTCAATTCAATTGGTTCCAGATAATCGCTTTCCTTTGGAAAGATTTGAATCTTCTTCAGAATTTAATTCTGTTAACAAAATGGGCTTTGAAAGCCGGTCACGTGTGACCACGTGACCCTTGGTCACGTGTGGACACGTGACCCTCTTTGGAATGAGCCTCCGTCCTTCTTTTTGCGCTGTCTTCTGGTTGCTGCTTAACCGTCACGTGCCACCACGTGACCCCCGGTCACGTGTGAGCACGTGACCCTTGTTTGGATTCTTTTTCTTGGTTTAACTGGAGAACAATTCTGATGTTTTGAGCGTCACGTGCCAACACGTGACCCCTGGTCACGTGGGAGCACGTGACCTCTTTTGAAGCCTTTTCCTTGATTTGATCAGGGATCCGGTGTGCCTTTGACGCTTGCATTTAAATGTCACGTGCCGACACGTGACCCTGGTCACATGGGAGCACGTGACTCTTTCTGAAGCCCTTTTCTTCGATGTAGTAAGAAAAACTGAACTTGTCTTGCTGAAGCCTTTAGGTGTCACGTGCCAACAAGTGACTGCTGGTCACGTGTAAGCACGTGACCCTTTTCTGAAGCTTTTTTCCATAAGCTTTTCTGATTTTAAATCAGGAAACAGTGAGGATCCCTAAGTGTGTTGCTTCCCTGTGAGTCGTAAGGATCTCACGCGGGTGGTTTCTCCTTACAAGGTCGAGAGGATCCTGTATGTGTCTTTTAACGAGGTTGCGCCCTTTCGGGTTTTCACAAACACTCGCCGGTAGTCCTGCTGTTTTTACTCACGGAGCCTTTTCGGGTTTTCATCCGTGCTCATTTTGCTTATGGACATACCGTCTTTTCTTTTCTTTTTTTTCTATTCTTTTTTTTTCTAACGAGGTTACGCCCTTTCGGGTTTTCACAAGACTCGCCGGTAGCCCTGCTGTTTTTACTCACGGAGCCCTTTCAGGTTTTCATCCGTACCCATTTCGCTTATGGACATACCGTCTTTATTATCTTTTTTTTATTATTATCTTTTTTATTCTTATTTTTATCTCGTCAGCCTGAGGATGCTGCGGTAGTAGTTTAAAGACGTTTCGGGTCGGCAGCTAGTTTTAGGACGTAGTGGTCCGTCATTAGTTTAAGGACGTTTCGGTCCGTCATTGAAGAAGGCCAGCTACTACTTATAGAGTTTGGGCTTAGGAAGATAGCGAGCGGACATAGTCGTCGTCATCTATCATTGACCTAGGTTGTGACTCATTAAGCGTAGTATTTCTTTAGGAAGCGACCGTTTATTGGCCTGAAAGGCCTTTCACCGTGCATATTCATGAGTAGATAGGCTCCACCTTGGTAGACCTTGTCTATGATGTATGGGCCTTCATAGTTCGGCTCGAATTTTCCCCGCTTGGCGCGATTGGGGATCATAGGTCTTTTGACTACTAGCACGAGTTCACCTTGGCGGAATGTCCTCGGCCCGGTCAATCTTTCATATGAGCGCGTCATCTTCGCTTTATAAGCCTCCAGATTTTGTTGCGCTATGAGCCGGGTTTCATCAAGGGCATCAAGCTCCTCAAGCCGAAGATGAGCATTTTATTCATCCGTTAGCTCGTAGTGGACTGCTACTCGTAGAGAAGGTAATTTTATTTCGAGGGGGAGTAGTGCTTCTGTACCGAATACCAACACGTATGGCGTTGTGTTCGTGGCCGTTTTGAACGTGGTTCGATATGCCCAGAGAACTTCTTGCAGTCTCTCGTGCCAGTCCTCCTTATTTCGGGACACCGTCTTCTTCACAATCTTCGTCAAGGTCTTGTTGAAAGCCTCAGCTAGACCGTTAGCTCGGGGATTATAAACTGAGGAATATCTCCAGTCTATGTTGTGTCGTTGCGCGAAGCGGCTGATCTTGTGGCTTCTGTAGGCTGACCCGTTATCAGAGATGATCCGTCGCGGAGTTCTAAACCGATAAATGATGTGCGTCTTGAAGAAATAGAGGATATTCTTCGTCTTCACTTCCCTCAACGGTACTGCCTCTGCCCATTTGGAGAAGTAGTCAGTCGTCGCCAAGATGAATCGGTGTCCCCTGGACGATGCTGGTTCGATGGGGCCGATTACGTCAGTCCCCCACATTTCGAATGGCCAGCTAGCCACTGTTGGATGCAGAGGATTTGTGCTGATGGATAAAGTCCCCATGAATCTGGCATGAGTGGCATTGCTTCGCATATTCGAGGCAGTCCTGAATCATCGTTGGCCAATAGTAGCCCATTCGTTTAATTTTCAACTTCATCTTCGGGCCTGCTTGGTGAGAACCGCAGAGTCCGTCGTGAACTTCCTGAACGACTCTTTTCGCTTCGTCAGGTCCTAAGCATCTCAACCACAGAGAATCAAACGACCTCTTGTACAGAATATCATTGACGAAGGCGAAAGACAGAGCTCGTTTCATGAGCTGATGTCTTGAGGACGCATCTTCAGGCGTTCGACTGGATTTGAAGTAGTCTATAAAGACTTCTCTCCAATCCTCAGCCTTTTCCTGGTCTTTTATTTGCACAGCCATTTGTCCAGTCGCTCCCTTTTCTTCGGATGATTCCGTAGATATTTCTGCTGGGGCAAGCACCCGACGGCTTTGTACCACAATTCTTACGCCATCGAGGCTCTCGTCGGCCAGTTCTTTAGCGAGCTTAGCTAGTGCGTCCGCTTTGCTATTTTCTGCACGCGGTATGTTTTCCAAAGTGTAGGAAGGGATTTTAGTCAGCAGTTGTTGTACTCTCTCGCCATATTTCACCAACTCTGGTTTGCACGTTTGGTAGTCGCCATTTACTTGACTGACGACCAGTTGAGAATCTCCGTATATGAGGAGGTTTTCAATTCCCATGTCGATGGCGATCTCGAGGCCTGCTATCAAAGCTTCGTATTCAGCTTCATTGTTCATCCTCGGCTCTGTTAAGGAGAAAGCAAAGCGCATTATCCCTCCTTATGGAGTTACGAAGATGAGGCCTACCCCTGATTTGATTGTGGGGGTGCTTTGTTTGCTCTTCTTCATGGAAGACGCTCCATCAAAATAGAGTTCCCATAGGGTATCGTCGATTGCATCAAACGCATGTTTGTCTGGCAGCTCGCAATTCAGAGGAGAATCGGCAGGTATCGGATGCTCAGCGAGGAAGTCGGCGATGGCCTGGCCTTTCACTGCCTTAAGAGGCTGATAGGTTATCGAAAACTCCATTAAGAGCAAGGCCCATTTAGCGAGTCTCCCTGTCAATATGGCCTTCGACATTAAATATTTAAGGGGGTCCACCTTCGAAATGAGACGGACTTCATGCGCCAACGCATAGTGCCTGAGCTTCGTTATCGCGAAGATCAACGCCAGGCAGTGTTTTTCGATGGGGGAGTAGTTGCTTTCTGCCCCCAGGAGAACTCGACTTAAGTAATAAAGAGCTCTTTCTTTCCCTTGGTCATTCTCTTGTGCCCATAATGCGCCTAAGGAACCTTCGAGGGCGGTTATATAAAGAATGAGAGGCTTTTCCTTAACCGGAGCAGCCAACACTGGCGGATTCTGCAGGTATTGCTTGATCTCGTCCAGCGCGTCTTGGCATTTGTGATCCCAGACGAACGGGGTTGCCTTCTTCATCAGGTGACTGTAAGGGCGACACTTGCCTGAAGGTTGGCTATAAATCGCCGGATGTACGCGAGCTTCCCTTGGAGAGACCGCAATTGCTTGAGAGTCCTTGGCAGAGGCATTTCCATGATCGCCTTGATCTTTGACGGATCTATCTCGATACCTCGGTGTCGGACGATGAATCCTGGGAATTTGCCTGAGGAAACTCTGAATGCGCACTTGAGGGGGTTCATCTTCAAGTTGTATTGTCAGAGGCGTTGAAATACAGTCTTCAAATGCTCCAAATGCTCCTCGTATGATTTTCTCTTAACCACGAGGTCGTCGATATAGCATTCGACGATTTCATGTATATGGTCATCGAAGATCTTCGTCATGGCCCTTTGATAGGTGGCACCGGCGTTCTTTAGACCGAAGGGCATAACCTTATAGCAGAATATACCTAAAGGGGTCCGGAAAGCGGTGTGCTTCTGGTCCTCGGGATGCATCTTTATCTGATTATATCCTGATGAGCCATCCATGAAGGAGAAAACCTGTTGAGTGGACATGTTATCTATCATCAGCTCGGTGACTGGCACTGGGAAATCGTCCTTCGGGCAGGCTTTATTGAGATCCCGAAAGTCTACACATATGCGCACCGTCCCATTCTTCTTCATCACTGGGATGATGTTGGCGATCCAATCGGGATACTGAACTTCCTGGATAAACCCAGAGTCGATCAGCTTCTTGACCTCGGCGTTGATACTCATCTCAAGCTCGAGCCGCATTCTTCTCGGTGCTTGTTTGATTGGTTTAACGTCCGGGGATATCGCCAATTTATGCACATCAATTTCTGGATTTAGTCCTGGCATTTCGGAATAGTTCCACGCGAAGCAGTCTTTATACTGCATAAGCACGTCTTTTAATGAAGCCACCCTTTCTTCAGATAGCAGTTCACTAACGAATGTCGGTCGCGGGTCGTTCGCCGTCCCCAACTCAATTTTCTTGAGGTTATCCGCAGTGGTGTGTATTCCATCTTCTAGCTCTTTCGGCGCTGATGGAAGTTCTGAGATCACCTCGTCGTCATTGTTTTCGAAGCACCAGGGAAGGTCATCCAGATTCTTGGGCTCTTTTTTTGATATTGTTATCATATGACAAGTACGAGCTCGCTTCCAAAACCGATGCGGATCTGGTTCTGCCCTCGCAGCTTTGGGTTCATGCTTCTGTGGCGGCGTTACCCTCCAGCTGTCAGATAGAGCGAACTTGCCGAGCTGATACTGATCTTCGACCCAATTCTTGAAGGTGAAGCAATCTTCGAGAGGGTGTCCTATTACCCTGTGATAAGAGCAATAGTTCGGGTGTGAGACATCGCCTGCTTGTTCGGCGTGCCTGTACTCCGGAAGTGTAAGCATTTGGTGCTTTATAGCTAGGTTATGTATCTTCTTTGTCTTTTCCTGAGGAAAAGAGTATGCTCGACCCATTTTCTTCATAAGGGATAAATCCGGACCGCTCGATTCCCGACTGCGTGACTTCTTGTTCCCGCTTTGTCGCTGTTGAATGCCTTTTCCGCTTTTCGACTTGTTTCTGTCTCTACGTCGAGCCTTTTTTACAACAGGTTGACAGGGAGCGGCATTTTCGTCTTTCACAGCCTGTTGGAGGAGGCATTGCGTCCTGGCTTTCTCATAGATGGCCATTTCGCGGTTATGGTCGTCTCGAACTTTTGACCAGCTTCCCTTATAAGCTTATCCATTTATTCTTCGAACGACGGACTGTGCATTTTTACGTCGGGGACTTTTTCTGGCTCAGGGTTAGCACTCTCCCATTGAGCATCTCCTTCTTCATCAAAGTCATGTACAACGTAGCAGTCGCTGAGGAGCTCCCGTTTCTTGGATCGAACATATCCAAGCCCTATTGCTTCCATTCTCCCGTTAGGCGATTTGTGCTGAGTTCCGGGAACGTTCCAGATCCTGTCATAGAATTTGGCTTTTCGAGCGGTCTGTTTGAAGGGTATCCCTTGGCGCTTTAAGAGTCTTTTTAGTCTGTCCGTGTAGTATCTGGGTAAACGGATGGGCTGGAGCCTGTCAAGCGTAGGATCCGCACCGTGCCAGATTTCTTTCTCTACTTTGGTTTCCCCGGAGCGGTAGAATAAAATGGCCTTTTCGCCTGGGAGGGATATAGAACGTCCGCAGCTCTTCTACACTGTAGGTGTCAAGCGCGTCCAGTTCTTTTTGATGTTTGGGTGGAACCATGGCGACTTGCAGACTTTTCTTTTCATCCGCGAATGTTTGTATTGAAGGCCGAGCAGAGAATATAGCATGGACTTCATCTTCTTAGTCACTGCCGAAGATCAACATGGGAGCGGATGGTCCCAGCTTGTTGTATTGGGGTAGCCCGGAATAGACTATCTCTTCGTCCTCCTCGGTATCACTCCCGAAGACCGGAATGGTGGCGTTAGCTTTGTTCTTCGGCTTGTGTCACCTCTCCGTATCTTCGAAATCTGGCAAGAAGTATTTTGCATCTTCATATTTACGGACTTCGTTCACGGAGAATGTGTTCAACTCTCCTGTTACGGTATACTCGAGACCATCCTTAAAATATTTCATACACTGATGCTGTGTAGAAGGGATGATGTTGTACTCGTGTAACCAGGGTCGGCCGAGCAAAGCATTATAGCATGTCTTGGCGTCTATAACGTGGAATTTGATGTCCGTGATGAGTAGCCCAAAGTGTAACGTCAGTATCACAGACCCGAGAGTCCGTGATGATTAAGAGTCGAACCCGGAGATGGTGATCTTGTCCCGAGCGAGGTGCTGGACGCTCATGCAGATTTCCTTCAATACTCGCACGTTGAGAAGATTGACGGAAGACCCATTGTCGACCAGGATTTTTCCTATCTTTATATCGTGGCAATATCCTGAGACATAGAAGGGACGATTGTGCTCGCACGTCCCAAGGAGAAGGTCTTCGTCGTCGAAGGTTATATCAGCCGTGTGTACCTCTTCTAGCTCGTCCTTCATCTTTTCTTCGGCAAGAAAAGCTTGGAATTGCTCTGGCTCTAGTAGCGCCTTGATCAACGAATCTCTTGCTTCTTTGGATAGAAAAAGGGCGTTGAGAATACTGAGTTGTGAGGGTAGTTTCCTCAAGTGCGCCAGAACGTTATAGTCTACCTTAGTTTTCTTTGGCGGGTCTTTGACAGTCAGCTCTTTCATGACTTGGTCGTCTAGGGCGATATCCTCGGAGACCTTTTCTTTTCCCTTATCTTTCTTACTCGTGGATCCGAGATTCTTTTCCGGAAGCGTACGATTGCGCAGCTGGATGTTTTCACAGGCCTTCGGTTCTTCTTCCTTCCCCGATGCGGATTCTTTAAAGAGGGGGCTAAGAGCCATTTCCTCATCAGAGTCGCTCCTGAATGTGAGAATTTGCGTTTCCCCGGCGTTAACCATGCGGCAATTGTTGGTAGTTCTTATAAGCTCCTCGGTCGTACTTTTCCGCTCCCGACGAGTTTTGTGCTTCTCCTGCTTAAAATGTTGCCGGTGAACAACATACCCCTGCCATCATCTATTGAAAGCTTTGCACTCTTCAGTGGGGTGCGAAACCTTCCGATGATACAAGCAATAGGAAGGGTGCATTTCTGCTTTGCCGGCAATGTTTTCTTCAGAGGGTGGTAGCTTCATCCCCATTGATATGGCTTTAGCAAACCTCCTCCTCGTCTTGAATTTGATTTTGTCCGCAATGGATGCACTTTAATTTGACGGGAGTGTCTCAACCCTTTCGTCTAGTCGCTGCCGTTTAGCTTTTTCAAATATGACCATATCGCGTTCCCGATTAGCTTTACTTTTCAACAGAGCTTCGTTGAAGAATGCATCAATTGTTTCATCTGATGTCCCCAGAAGTTCCGATTCAAGATCTGCCCCCAGCTTCTCAGTGCAAGGAGTTTTCTCATCGTCCGTAAACGAGTGAGAGATCACATGACAACTCGCTACGTATTCCTCGGATTCATCCGACGAGCTCTCTCCATTGTCTTCCTCCTGAAAGACGTGGCTGAGGAACTCTTGGAGCGTGATGGGAGTCCGTGCCTTTTGATTATACTCCTCCAGCGCGTCAATCTGTTTCTGTAAGTCCGTGTGCTTGTCGTCAGGCTTCACGGGCTTTTTGGATCTCTTCTTCTTCTTCTTTGAAGATTTCGACGGCTGGGCATGAGTTCTTGGGCCATCACCACTGATCTTTGGAGTTGGGCGCGGCTTCAGCATCCCTTCGATGATCTTGGGTTCTAGTGGGCTCTTCCACCTGATCGTCGGGCATGTCTGGAGATCATTAAGCATTCTCTTGGTTTTGGCTGATAGCATAACCTCCCACGGAGCTTCTTCAACCAGGGAGCACATTGCCCCCAGCGTATTCACCCTTTTCGGGGTATGACGTTGTGGCGGGTTCACCTTCCATCTTTCGGATAATGCGAACTTGCCTTGCTGATATTGATCTTCAATCCAGTTTTTGAAGACGTAGCAATCTTCGATCGGATAACCCAACACTCGGTGGTAGGGACAGTAATTGGGATCATTAAC
The DNA here is from genome assembly GCA_030015575.1 of Agapanthus africanus. NCBI lineage: Eukaryota > Viridiplantae > Streptophyta > Magnoliopsida > Asparagales > Amaryllidaceae > Agapanthus > Agapanthus africanus. Next base: position 876,301,764 of record JASDDO010000024.1, on the reverse strand, counting down.
GTCGTTTGGTTGCAATGGGCGTCTTGAATCCGGCAGATTGATAAGTCTGTTGCGCAATGCCAGCTCGAACAGTCTTCTCGTTTTATTTTGGGGAAACGAGTAAGGACGTGCTAGCCTCTCCTCAAGGGGTACGTGTGGACGCATATTGTTTTGACGGACAACCAGCTTCAAGCTGCTCGGCTATTGTTGAGCATTGGCGACGACAATCGCTTTTCCTTTCCCCTTCTCATTTCGAGAGTCCGGCTTTGGAGGAGACAGTCTATGGCCCATCTGGTCCATTTGAGCTAGCTTGTCGATCAGGGCCTGGAACGTGGTTGGTTTAAAGAACATCATGAACTGTGAAATAGTTGCATGAGGATCTAAGGTGCCCACGAACATGCCCACCGCTGGCGCTTCTTCGATGCGCTGTTCGCACTTCGACCATAAGTTCCGCCACCGGATCACATATTGAACTCAGGTTTCGCCCGGCTTCACTCTGGCATTGATCAATGCTGTGATTGGGGTACGTTCGCTGGCGCTCACGAATCGTTGAGTAAACAACAACTCCATTTCAGCGAAGGTTTTGATGGAGTCGTTCGGAAGCTCGGAGTACCATTCAAACGCCGTCTCCGATAAGCTACCGATGAACTGGCGAAGCAACAATTTATCATCACCGCCGGTATTGCCACAAAGAGCCCTGAACTGGGAAACATGTTGATCGGGATTGCCAGTCCCCTTATAGACATGGAATTTCGGTATTGTATAGCCCGGCGGGTACTTGATCTGATCATACCAGCTTGGATACGGTCGCCCCGTTCTGACAACTTGACCGGCTGCCTCAGTTGCCTGGTGAACCCGTATCTGCTTAGCTATATATTCATCCAGGTCAGCTTTGGAAATTGTCTCCTCCTTGGCTATTGAAAGAGCCGGTGGAGGATTTGACGTTTCTCCTCTGTCATCTTCAAGGACGATCGGAGGATCTTCGGCAGAAGGATCTTGCTGGATCATCATACCCACCATATCCTGGAACAGAAGGGCCATTCGTTTTATATTGGCTGCTTGCTCTGCAGCCTCTTTGTCCTTCTTTTCCAGTATCCTGCGAAGGAATTCGGCGTCGGTTTCTTGCTCCTGGCGCTGATCCGAGGATGTTTCTGGGCTTTCTTTTGGCCCAGTGAGTGCGGCCATCGCAGTCATCATTTCTTGGGGCTTCTGCTGCTGCTCCTGAGCTTTAGTCACCGATCGCGTAAGCGGTCTATGACCTGTAGATATACGGCTGTCCTCTTTCCCAGACGCCATGTAGACGGTGTGTACCACAATTGTTAGTTATATGTATGCCCTAGAGGCTATTACTATTCATTGGATGTATATTGTAGTGGATGCTTGGACATATATAGGGATGACTTTCTTGCTCGATATGATAGTATGCTATCTGGTTACTCTTTACCTTAACGTGTACACTGATTATCTCTCTGTTACATGTTGGTAAAGCCCTTAGGATGTGTACTTGACTACCTGGACTATGATGCGGATCATACCAGTGGGGACGTGGTAGTCCATAAGTACATCCTTCAAAGTCCCTAGTCGTGGGTGTATCGAGACGGGGCATCGATATACCAGAGTAGACTAGCGTATAGCTTCTCGACCCATACAGATGGGCGATGGATGATCCTATATCCATTGGTGTTTGACATCAGAGATGATATACGGGTGCTCAGTGGAGACTGGGTACATTGGACGGACTCGCCGAGAACTCCCAGATGGTATTATACCTTACGTCAGATGACAGTTCTCTGGTGACACTGGTACAGGTTAGTCTGTATACCCGAGATCGTCATAGAGTCTTGTGTGATTCCCACTGTGATTTGATTTCCACCTTACCATGTCCAAGAGGGCGTGCAAAACGGTGGTTTTTGGGTACAGTCCCGAATCACATGGAGGCAATGAGCGATAGGAGGGGTTTCGTCTCTCCTGGTATAGGGAGTTGATGTTGCGCAGTGCTCGATTGGCTATAACAGGAAGTCCTTGGCCAAGGCTGCTTTAGGGATTTACTGGTAAGTGTTACCAGTAGTTTCTCGACCCGTTATGAGCCTCATATCGACACGACTTATCGAGTTATTGGGGTCTGACGTTTACCACCCCTAGACAAGATATGCGACATATCAGACGAACAGACCGGACTGTACGGTAGTGTTACTGGTTGGATTCACAGGAGTGTGAGCGGGCTTGCTCGTTGATCTTCTGATCGCTCAATACCCAGGTGGCCGTTACGTTTAGCAGACCGCTTGTGGCTTGTGGGTGTTTGATATGATCATCACCTGCTGCCGGCGTATTGACGAGTCTTTAGAGTCCTACATAAGGGTTTCCTGGCTCAAGCGAAACGAAATAGGAGCGCATATGAGATATGTGCGGGACCGAGAATAATACCAGTATGTGATACTGTATTCTATTCTCGCAATTTGTATCATCGGTCGGTTATATGTGATATAGCCGGGTTACCGAATCAAGTGTTGATTCGATACATTGATACACTTGATATTAGTCGGTTGTATGCGATATGACCGGATCGTTAAATCAAGTGTTGATTTAATGATTTAATGTATAATTATATATTTGATATATTACTTTACAATAACTAGTATTGGTTCACTTAAGATTGGTTTTGTCACTTGAATATGCACATTGTTTATATGTGATATATGCAAGTGTACATGTTTGTATCATGCTTGATGATACAAACAAGTTGTGTGTATGAGACTTGAACCAAATCAAGGTTAGATTAGGGTTTACTATTTTCCTAAGCAAATAACAAAAGAATGTGACTTTGGTCAAAGTTATCAAGCTTCATGAAGCTTGATAAACATTGACAAAGTCAACTCTCTTTGTCATTTGTTTAAGATATTAGCTAACCCAACCCTTAACCTTATGCTATGGTTAATTCTCTACATGAGTTAAGCATGAGGGCTTAACTCTGTTGGATATATGTATGCCTTAGAGGCCATTATATGATAGTGGATGTATCTATACATGTATATATATATTCAGTGTACATTCTTGCTCGACATGATAGTATGCTATCGGGTTATTCTTTATCTGACATGTTGATTTGATCATGCTTTTATTCATTCATACGTATTGATAAAGCCCTGAGGATATCGGCTTGACTGCTCTGATTATGATGGAGATCATACTAGTGGGACATCTGTAGTCTATAAGCATATCCTAGAAAGTCCCTAGTCGTAAGTATATCGAGACGGGGCATTGATATACCAGAGTAGACTAGCGTATATGATACTAGACCCAAGCGATGGGCGATGGATGTTCCCACATTCATCGATGTTTGACATCAAGATCATATACGGGTGCTCAGTGGTGACTGGGTACACTGGACGGACTCACCGAGAACTCCTATATGGAATTATATCTATCGTCGGATAGCAGTTCTCAGGTGACACTGGTACAGGTTAGTCTGTAGACCCGAGATCGTCATAGAGTCTTGTATGTTCTCCCACTGTACTTTGATTGCCACCCTACCACGGCTCTACTGAGTCGTGCAAGCAGGTGGCCGTTGGGTACAGTCCCGAGACACACGAAGGCAATGAGCGATAGGAGGGGTTTCGTCTCTCCCGGTATTGGGGGTTGATGCTGTGCTGTGCCCGACTGGTTATATCAGTAAATCCCTGGCCAGGGCTGCTGAGATTTACTGATAAGTGTTATCAGTAGTTTCTCGATCTGTTATAGACCATTCACTGGCACGACTTATTGAGTTATTGGGGTCGACGTGACCATCCCTAGGCTCGATATGCAGCATATCTGACGAAGAGACCGGACTGTACGGTAGTGTTGCCGGATGGCTCGACGGGAGTTGTAACAGGTTCGCTTGTTGTCTTCTGATCGCTCAATACCCGGGTGGCCGTTACGTTTAGCTGACCGCTTGCGGCTTGAGGGTACTTGATATGATCATTACCCTCTGCCGGCGTATTGATGAGTCTTAGAGTCCCACAAAGGAGTTGCTCAATCCAGGAGAAACGTTGTGGTGCGCGTATGCGATATGCGCATGCACCCGATTGAAATGTGCGTATATGATACTGTACATTGATCGGGCGGCTTACTTTTGGTAGGGTCATATGTGATATGGCCGGATTGATAAATCAAGAGTTGATTTATCATTTAACCATTAGTTTTTCTCACTTGAAAACCTTTTCTTGGATGATGGATGTGTGCATGCATGTATGTTTATCTTTCTTTCTTTCATGCTAGTTTCTTGCACATATGGATGTGCATACATACACACATACATACAACCATCCATCATGGTTGTTAGCATATGGAAATGGTGGCAATGCAAGACTCACACCATAGATTATTTAATGGATTATTATTTGATTATGGATTTAAAAAGAAAATGAAAAGGAAAGGATAATTATGCTAGTTTCTACATGCTTCTTCTAACCTAACCATGCTCACCTACCACTAAACCATGGTTATCCTTTCCTTTATCATTCTAAACCCAAGTTAAATTAATCATCTATCATTTAATCATGGTTGGAGTCAAGAAGGAATAAATATATATAGTGATATTTATTTCTTTTGCAAGCTTAACCTTATGGTTATCATTTTACCTCTTGAAAAAAATAGCCACCATTTTCATCCTCCTTCATCTTCTCCTCTCTAGTTTTTTCTAGTGAGACAAACACAGTCAAAGAAAGGTTTTTGAAGTGAGATCCAAAGCCACAACAACATTCTACACAAGCTTAGCCGTTTTGTTTAGAGTGTTATCTTCGGTTTGACGAAGTAGCTAGCTTGGACGGGAAACTCCGGGTGGATCGTCGTGGACGTAGGAGGACAACAAGGAGAGCTTCTTCCAACACCCAAAGAGCCCAAGGAGTGAAGCAAAAATGGGAGCTACAAAGGTTGTAGCATTCAAACCCTAATTTTTCTAGTTTAAAGTTTTATAAACCTAATTTTCTAGGATCGATCCACTTTGCGTGTTTGTTTAGCACAATAAAAATCATAACTTTTGGACATGTGATGCTTCAAAACTCTTTATAGGGTGCTAAACAAACCCTTCATTGGTATCAGAGCCGACCTAGAACATTAGGCGACCTTTTTGCGAAGTAAAAAGTCCGATCGAAACAAAATACGACTTTTTAAAGATGCTCTCTTGAAAATTTTTAAAAACTGATTTTTTTCAGAATTAAAAATTCTCAAAAAATAGAGCAGGTAAAAATAAGATAATCTGGAGAATTCGAGCCAGTGAACAGTAACATTGGCCGCGGAAGCGCGGCATAAGAAAGCTTAGGCCGCGCATCCGCGGCCATATAAGGGGCTCTTTGATAATTTTTTGCACAGTAATTTTCTTTACCTGCTACAGTATATTTTGAGTATATTTAATCTGAATCTGCTGTTGAAAAATTCTGGAGATGTTTTTAGACTCGTGGTTTCGATCGGAATTTTCATTTCGCTTTCTTTTCTGGGTAAACTAGAAAGTATTGAAGTGTTTGAACGAATATCATTTACTCAATATTCACGGGGTTTAAATAGTTTGGAGATACGTGCAAGTCTTTTTGCGGTGGTCCCTCTAGAAGACAACAAACCTTAACTCGATTATGTGACCGTCTCGAACTGCCCTTTGAACCCTAGGGTTTGGGGCAGTACGGCGTGCCACATGTGAGGCGTTGGCTTGACCCTTCTACGGCTGGACCGCCGCTATTGTGTCACACTCCGGATCTTTTGAACCCTGCTCAAGTGTTGAGCTTTAGTGAATCTTGGGTGCTTGATTGTTCGTTCTAAAACTTTAATACTGTCTGTTTGTCTGGAATGTGATACAATATGTGGAATTCATATGGTTTAGGCATGAAATACGAGATATGCGATATTTCGCATTTATGATGTCTAAAGAGAATCTGGATTCCAAATGTTGTAGTTTTACACTTTCTTTTCTGTGACCGTAAGTGTAGTATGTTAGATATCGCCGGTTTCGTTGCTATACATCAACGACAATTGGGGTATGCATACTTACTTACGTTGGTGATATTATGTGTTGCCGAGATATGATGTGTAGGATTGTCGCGATCGAATAGCCGGGGGGTTTTGTGAGATGAGAGTTTTATATTTTCATTCATGTAAATTCAAATGTAATATTCTTTTATTTGGGGCACTTCCAGGTTGCGGTTGTGTCACCAGTGTTGTATATTATTTACTTTTCCGCATTAGGATGGACCCAAGGAGGGGAGCACAGGTGACCGGGTTCTGGGGTTCAATGGGAGGCCATCTCGAGGAGTCGAGACCGGGTCTCCTAAACTCCAGGATTGGTAGGGTCACTTGCCGCTCTCGTAGGGGTCCAGGGTATGGGCTTGGCCATTCATCGCGACTGTGGAATCCGTATTTTCTATTCTGGCTAAATACTAAATACGGACGTCCTAGTATATCCCACGTTATATCTATATCTGCTGCCTGTGTTCTGTGAAATCTGAGATGAATGACTTATTATATATATGATATATAGTAGACGTTGCTTATGTTTTACACCCGCGCTAGTCCCGTCCCGGTATGCCGTTAGTTAAGTAACCTAACGGTGCATAACGGAACATTGCGGCGAATGCGGATGACATAAGCGTACGTGTTATTTTCGTTTCTTTTCTGTGATTGGCTTAAGGACTTAAATGATGGGATTACATTAATGTGATTAATGTAAAGAAAATAAACCTAAAAGATATTGTAGAATCGGATTTAAAAACTACTCGGCTATTTATGAAAAGCTACATTTCAAAACTGCGGAGCTTAAGCCACTCCTTTTGAAAACTGTTTGATTCTACAACGATATCAAGTTCAAAGCGTTAAAGATTTTCTTAAAAATCATTCGCAACCCTCCGTCATTTTAGGAAGTAGAGTACTTAGTATTCGTGCTACGTTTGTTGACTTTAGTTAAGGCGTAGTGTACGGTAGCTAAGTGATGTCTTCCTACAATGCATATGATGCAGATTAATTAGGACATTCATGCGACTTTGTTGACCATAGTTAAGGGTCATATGGGTGGGTCTGATTGATCATGAAATGACGGGTAGAACTTGACTGGTACTTATGATTTGTTGACCATAGTTAAGGTCATAAGTACTAGGGGTAAAAATTACATCGGGAATTTCAGGTGTTGAAATTTGCAATGAGATTGCATACCTTCCATGCGATGGTTGGATCCCGATCCCACTGTGGGCAATAGTTGCTCCTAGGAGAGTTTTACAGTTTACAATTAGCTAACTCTAATTAGGTCCGTGCGAAAACACGGGGAACCTCCCTCAAAGTACCGACACTGGCCTGGCTGAACGGTTAGCGAAGTTGTAGACTGTAATTAATCCTGGCTAGTTTTTCTTTTTAAGGTTTGAAAGAAAACTTGATAAAAAGCAGTGGGAAACATCGATTAGACAAGATAATAAACCAATCTAATCTGTGCAAGAGCTTTCGCTGAGTGTATTCTTTTCTCTCTCTTAATGGCAGATACCAATGACTGGACTTAAGCTTCTACTAGATAAGAACAAACTGAATGGGACCAACTATAAAGACTGGCTAAGGAATCTGAAGATCGCCTTGACTTATGATAAAGTATGATATGTCCTCACGGCTTCAGCCCCGCCCGTCCCAGGTCCAAAATCCTCAGTTGCGGACATTGAAGTCCGCAAGACATGGGACGCTGACTGTGCCATGGCCACATGCCTCATGCTTGCATCGATGGATAACACACATCAAAAGCAGCACGAGGACATGGACATTCACGGGATACTGCTCCATACAAAGGAGTTGTATGGGGAGCAGTCCCGCGTATTACGATACGAAGCATCAAGGAAACTGTTTCACATGCGGATGGCCCCTGGCACACCGGTAGCGGACCATGTTTTGAAGATGATAGCTCTTATAGAAGAGCTTGAGGACCTTGGATGGACAATGGACAATGAGCAATATATAGATATTATTCTGCAGTCCCTCCCCTCCACCTTTGCTCAGTTCATAGTGAACTTCAATATGCATGGCATGGAGAAGGACCTCCCTGAACTCCTTAATATGTTAAGGAGTGCAGAGAGCACTATGAAGTCAGCAAAGACTCCCGTTATGACCATTGGACAGTCTTCTTCTTCTCGCCCAAAAGCTAAGGCCAAGGGAAAGAAAAAGAAGAAACCCACTAATCCTAAGGGCGGAGTCAAAAAGGTGAAGGGAAAGGGAAAGTCCACGGCTGGAGACCCAGGGAAAGGCGAGTGTTTTCATTGCCACAAGACAGGACATTGGAAGCGCAATTATACGGAGTACCTAAATCTCAAGAAGAAGCATGGCGATGCTTCTGCTTCAGGTGCGTTTGTGACTGAAAACTGTTTTTCTATAAACTCTGCTTCCTGGGTATTAGATACCGGTTCAGGTTCTCACATTTGCAATTCTATGCAGGGGCTGAGAAATAGCAAGGTTTTGAAGACAGGTGACCATACTCTCCGCGTTGGAAATGGTTCCAATGTACATACAGTCGCAGTGGGAGAGTATCACTTGGGGTTGCCATCTGGATGTATTTTGATTTTGAATCCATGTTATTTTGTACCAAGTATGCTATGTAATATAATATCCGTTTCTTTGTTGGACAATGAAGGATATAATTTTGTATTGCAGAACAATGTTATGAACATTCACCTAAATCAAATGTTGGTTGGGTATGGTACACTTAATAACGGAATATATGTCCTAAATCAACACACAGTTTTCAGTATACAACACACTAATAAAAGAAAAATTTCAGAATTAAATGAAGCTTTTCTTTGGCACTGTAGACTTGGTCATATTAACGAAACAAGACTAAACAAGTTACATAAAGATGGATATTTAAACCCTTTTGAATATAAATCTTATGCGACTTGCCAGTCTTGTATCAAGGGTAAAATGACCAAAACTCCGTTTACCGGACACGGAGAAAGAGCTACTCAGCTCCTTGGCCTCATACATAGTGATGTATGTGGGCCAATGTCTACACAGGCTAGAGGCAGTTTTTCATACTTCATTACATTCACCGACGATTTCTCAAGATTCGGTCATGTATTTTTATTAAAGCACAAGTCCGAAGCTTTCGAGAAATTCATTGAATATAAACAAGAAGTAGAAAAACAAACCGGCTTGAGTATTAAGATGCTTCGATCAGATCGAGGTGGTGAGTATCTCAGTACAGAATTTGCAAACTTCCTAAAAGAGAATGGGATTCTCTCTTAGCTCACTCCTCCTTACACACCATAGCACAATGGTGTGTCAGAACGACGGAATAGGACCCTATTAGATATGGTCCGGTCCATGATGAGTGACGCTGAGTTACCAGTCTCGTTTTGGGGGCATGCATTGGAGACTGCGGCGTTTCTGCTAAACAGGGTTCCAACCAAAGCCGTGTCTACCACGCCATATGAGATATGGAATGGGAAGAGACCATCTCTTAAAAGAATTAAGATTTGGGGTTGCCCGGCCTATGTTAAAAAGCAGAATCCGGACAAACTCGAGACACGGTCAGTCATGTGTAACTTTGTGGGATATCCAAAGAATTCTTATGGATATCTGTTCTACCACAAAGAGGAACAAAAAGTGTTTGTTTCTCAGTATGCCACATTCTTGGAAAAAGAGTTTTTCACAGATAGAGATGATGGCAAGGTGATAGATCTAGAAGAGGTTCTGGAGACACAAACTACAAATGACGATTTGGTTGAACTGGCTGTTGCAACAGAAACTGAAGAACCTCGGCCACTCCGTAGGTCTGGTAGGACTTCTCGCCCACCGGAGAGGTACTACGGTTTCCTCATTGATGGTGACAGAGAAGACTGTATCATGGAAGATGATGATCCTACCAGTTTTCAGCAAGCTATCACGAGTGGTGACTCTGTGAAGTGGCTGGATGCCATGAGATCCGAAATGGAGTCTATGTACACCAACAAAGTATGGACTTTGGACGTTGTACCCCCTGGGGTACAACCTGTAGGGTGCAAATGGATCTTTAAAAGAAAGATTGGTGTGGATGGGCAGGTAGAGACCTATAAGGCAAGACTTGTGGCGAAAGGTTTTCGTCAAAGACCAGGTTTGGACTATGACGAAACCTTTTCGCCCGTAGCCATGCTTAAATCTATTCGGATCCTACTTGCTATTGCTGCTCACTACGACTATGAAATCTGGCAGATGGACGTTAAAACAGCATTTCTAAATGGAGATTTAGAAGAATGTGTTTATATGGATCAGCCGGAGGGCTTCATTGACAGTGGGAGCAGCGAGAAAGCATGTAGATTGCTTAAATCCATATATGGGTTAAAGCAGGTATCTCGGAGTTGGAACATCTGTTTCGATGATGTTATCAAAGAGTTTGATTTCATCAAAAATCCGGATGAACCTTGTGTTTATAGGAAGGCTGTAGGAAGAGCTGTCACATTCCTCGTATTGTACGTAGATGACATTCTTCTGATAGGAAATGACATTCCTATGCTACAGTCGGTCAAATCATTCTTATCACTGAGGTTCTCCATGAAGGACCTGGGTGATGCCACATACATCCTGGGCATAAGGATCTATAGGGATAGATCCAAAAAGTTATTGGGATTGTCCCAAACCAGGTACATCAACACCATCCTAAAGAGGTTTAGTATGGAAGACTCCAAGCGGGGTGCCTTACCCGCTTGCCATGGAGTCACTCTCTCCAAGGATTCTTGTCCAAAGACCGATGAAGAGAGAGCTCGCATGAGCATTATACCTTATGCTTCGGCAGTAGGATCTATAATGTATGCGATGTTATGTACATGCCCAGATGTAGCTTATGCACTTAGTGTTGTAAGCAGGTATCAATCCAACCCAGGGGAGAACCACTGGACAGCTGTGAAGAACATTCTTAAGTACTTACGAAGGACTAAAGAATTGTTCTTGGTGTATGGTAATAAAGATCTCCAAATGGAGGCCTTTACCGATTCGAGCTTCCAGAGCGACAAGGATGACAGCAAATCTATCTCAGGGTTTGTATTTACCCTCAATGGAGGGGCGGTAAGTTGGAAGAGTTCCAAACAAGATACCGTTGCAGACTCTACGATGGAAGCTGAGTATATTGCTGCAAATGATGCCGCCAAGGAAGCCGTCTGGATGAAGAAGTTCGTCACGGAGCTAGGAGTAGTTCCAGCCATTATTGATCCAATACCTTTGTATTGTGACAATAATGGGGCTATGGCGTTAGCCAAGGAGCCCAGATCCCATCAGCGGTCCAGACACATCCTGAGGCGTTTTCATTTGATCCGGGAGATTGTTGATCGCCACGAGATCGAGATTAAGAGAGTAGACACAAAGAATAACGCTGCGGATCCATTCACCAAGGCCCTCCCTCAGCCGCAGCATGAGCGACTTTTTGAGATGTTGGGTATGAGATACGCCAATAATTGGCCTTAGTGCAAGTGGGAGATTGTTGGATATATGTATGCCCTAGAGGCCATTATATGATAGTGGATGTATCTATACATGTATATATATATTCAGTGTACATTCTTGCTCGACATGATAGTATGCTATCGGGTTATTCTTTATCTGACATGTTGATTTGATCATGCTTTTATTCATTCATACGTATTGATAAAGCCCTGAGGATATCGGCTTGACTGCTCTGATTATGATGGAGATCATACTAGTGGGACATCTGTAGTCTATAAGCATATCCTAGAAAGTCCCTAGTCGTAGGTATATCGAGACGGGACATTGATATACCAGAGTAGACTAGCGTATATGATACTAGACCCATGCGATGGGCGATGGATGTTCCCACATTCATCGATGTTTGACATCAAGATCATATACGGGTGCTCAGTGGTGACTGGGTACACTGGACGGACTCACCGAGAACTCCTATATGGAATTATATCTATCGTCGGATAGCAGTTCTCAGGTGACACTGGTACAGGTTAGTCTGTAGACCCGAGATCGTCATAGAGTCTTGTATGTTCTCCCACTGTACTTTGATTGCCACCCTACCACGGCTCTACTGAGTCGTGCAAGCAGGTGGCCGTTGGGTACAGTCCCGAGACACACGAAGGCAATGAGCGATAGGAGGGGTTTCGTCTCTCCCGGTATTGGGGGTTGATGCTGTGCTGTGCCCGACTGGTTATATCAGTAAGTCCCTGGCCAGGGCTGCTGAGATTTATTGATAAGTGTTATCAGTAGTTTCTCGATCTGTTATAGACCATTCACTGGCACGACTTATTGAGTTATTGGGGTCGACGTGACCATCCCTAGGCTCGATATGCAGCATATCTGACGAAGAGACCGGACTGTACGGTAGTGTTGCCGGATGGCTCGACGGGAGTTGTAACAGGTTCGCTTGTTGTCTTCTGATCGCTCAATACCCGGGTGGCCGTTACGTTTAGCTGACCGCTTGCGGCTTGAGGGTACTTGATATGATCATTACCCTCTGCCGGCGTATTGACGAGTCTTAGAGTCCCACAAAGGAGTTGCTCAGTCCAGGCGAAACGTTGTGGTGCGCGTATGCGATATGCGCATGCACCCGATTGAAATGTGCGTATATGATACTGTACATTGATCGGGCGGCTTACTTTTGGTAGGGTCATATGTGATATGGCCGGATTGATAAATCAAGAGTTGATTTATCATTTAACCATTAGTTTTTCTCACTTGAAAACCTTTTCTTGGATGATGGATGTGTGCATGCATGTGTGTTTATCTTTCTTTCTTTCATGCTAGTTTCTTGCACATATGGATGTGCATACATACACACATACATACAACCATCCATCATGGTTGTTAGCATATGGAAATGGTGGCAATGCAAGACTCACACCATAGATTATTTAATGGATTATTATTTGATTATGGATTTAAAAAGAAAATGAAAAGGAAAGGATAATTATGCTAGTTTCTACATGCTTCTTCTAACCTAACCATGCTCACCTACCACTAAACCATGGTTATCCTTTCCTTTATCATTCTAAACCCAAGTTAAATTAATCATCTATCATTTAATCATGGTTGGAGTCAAGAAGGAATAAATATATATAGTGATATTTATTTCTTTTGCAAGCTTAACCTTATGGTTATCATTTTACCTCTTGAAAAAAATAGCCACCATTTTCATCCTCCTTCATCTTCTCCTCTCTAGTTTTTTCTAGTGAGACAAACACAATCAAAGAAAGGTTTTTGAAGTGAGATCCAAACCCACAACAACATTCTACACAAGCTTAGCCGTTTTGTTTAGAGTGTTATCTTCGGTTTTACGAAGTAGCTAGTTTGGACGGGAAACTCCGGGTGGATCGTCGTGGACGTAGGAGGACAACAAGGAGAGCTTCTTCCAACACCCAAAGAGCCCAAGGAGTGAAGCAAAAACGGGAGCTACAAAGGTTGTAGCATTCAAACCCTAATTTTTCTAGTTTAAAGTTTTATAAACCTAATTTTCTAGGATCGATCCACTTTGCGTGTTTGTTTAGCACAATAAAAATCATAACTTTTGGACATGTGATGCTTCAAAACTCTTTATAGGGTGCTAAACAAACCCTTCAAACTCAACCATGGTGCCATGATTAAAAGGATAAGTATTTATATTATTCTTTTAATTGATTATTATTCTATCTTCTTCTTCATCTTCATCAAGCTCACAAAAGCTTGCGAGCTCCAATGGTGCCATGAGAAAAAAGAGTGAGAAATCCAATTCTAAAGTGAACCCACTTCCTATTTCTTTATTCTCTACCAATTGCCATGTAGTATAGGGTGTTCTCTTCACAAAGTTTTTGACCAAGTGAAGGAATAGCTTGAGTTTGAGTCTCTCCGACGTAGATCATCTTCGGCCTCGAAGTCAATGACCTAGCCCGATCATTTCTCCGACGAAACCATCACTAGAGTCCGGGATCCCGATGATCACAGCGGAGGGACGTCAACACGGAGCTAAAGAAATGGTGGAGCGGATCTACAAAGGTTGTAATCTCTTTCACTTATTAGCAAAGTTGTTTGCTTGCTTGTAGTTTCGCCTTTACTTCTAGTTAACGATCTATATTAGGGTTTCTCGGCACCGGAAAATTTTTGTTTGGCATGGTTGATGCCTTGTGGAACCTCTTGAGTGTGCCTAGTAACCCTACAGTGGTATCAGAGCCTAGCTAGAGCTTTAGGCGAAGTGTAGACGATGTTAGAAATCCGATCGAACCCCGAAACCCTAACTTTTAACCCTCTCTGGACATTTTCTGAAAATGTGGTTTTTTCTAAATTCAAAATATTCAAAAAATTCAGCATGGTTTTCAAGGAGTTACTGTGGAGCACGTGACCCTAATTCATCTAATGCGCCGCGGAACCGCGGCCCCACCCTAGCTTGCGCGGCGGTTCCGCGGCCATAAAAACGAATCTTGGCACATGACCTGCACAGTAATCTCTCTCTGTCAGTTCTGTATTTTCTGGGAATTTTTAAAGTTTGCTCAAGAGTTGAGTTTTCTGGGTTGTATTGGGAGTTCGACGATTCGATCGGAATCTTTAACTTTGTCTGTGTTTTTCCGGGTATTTTAGAACATGTTAAAAAGTTTGACCGGATATAAATACCCACTTTTTCCCCTGTCGGGAAATTTCCAAGTGTTGGATCTTTCCGTAGTTCAAGAACGTTCGAAGTAGTGCAAGTAACGCGATGGACCCTCTAGAAGACAACAAACCTTTACTCGATTATGTGACCGTCTTGAACTGCCCTTTGAACCTTCGGGTTTGGGGCAGTACGGCGTGTCACATGTGAGGCGTTGTCTTGACCCTTCTACGGCTGGACCGTTGGTACTGTGGCATGAAGTGGATGTTTTTAAACTTATTTCATGTATTGAGCTGTTTTGGGAAAACTTGGGTGTTTGATTATTCGATCGGAAAGTTTAACATTTTATATTTATCTGGAATGTGATACAATATTTGGAATCCACAAGGAGTTATGAGATAACTGATTTGAATGTTATAAACATAGCACTTTAGTCTCACTTGATCGGTTGCCACGGAATTTTGATGTGATCAACAGTCCGTCGCAATCACGTAGCGTACGCGGATACTCGCCGGATTAACTTAATAGACAGCTACACCCCTTAGTCCCGACCAAGTGACTGTAGGAGAACCCCATCACCGAAAGCATCCGTCTGGGTGCTCGTGGCAGCGGTGTTCCTCCTTGGTGCACTTCGTCGACGGTATCAGGGGTGCGGCCGTCTACTAAAGTTTGCGACGAGCATTCGATCAGTTTATCGGGAATCTTGTTGAATTGCCCGACTAGATATTGAAAAGTGTTTTCGATAATGAGACTAAAATGCGGGGTTTATAATTGTTAGGCATGTGATGTCTAAGGAATTCAGATGGTTAGGCATGCGATGTCTAAGGAGTTTGCGGATTCCAACTGTTGTAGTTTTATACTTTCTTTTCTGCGACTGTAAGTGTAATATGTGATATCACCGGTTTCGTTGCTATATGTCAACGACAGTTGGGATGTGCATATTTACTTACGTTGATGACTTGTGATGTTATGTGTTGCTGGATATGTTATATTGGATCGTCGCGTTTTGAATAGCCGGGGTTTTTTTGTGAGATGAGGGTTTTTATTTTCATTCATGTAAAATTTGTTGTATGTAATATTCTTTTATTCGGGCACTTCCAGGTTGCGGAAAATGTCACCCATTGTATATTATTTACTTTTCCGCACTAGGATAGACCCAAGGAGGAGGGCACAAGTAACCGGATTCTGGAGTCCAGTGGGAGACCAACTCGAGGAGTCGAGTCCGGGTCTCCTAACTCTAGAATTGGTAGGGTTGCTTGCCGCTCTCGTAGGGGTCTAGGGGTGTGGGTTTGGTTATTCATCGCGACAGTGGAATCCGTGTTTTATACAGGCTCGTATTAAAAACACGGACGTCCTAGTATATCTAATGTTTCATATGTTTCTTCTGCTGCGATATCTGTGATGTGATCATTTGATGTTCTGTGATAAATACTGTATATAGTATATATGATATATTATATAGGCGTTACTTATGTTTTACACCCGCGCTAGCCCTGCCCCGCTCTGCCGTTAGTTACCTAACCTAACGGTGCACGAGGGGACATTGAGGAGAATGCGGATGGCATAAGTGTACGTCGTATTTATCTGTGATGTTTAGGTAACTTAAATGATGGGGCTTCATTAATATGATTAATGAAAGAAAAAAAAACCTAAAGATGTTGTGGAATCGAATTTTCAAAAACAGGTAGCTACAGTTCTTGCTTTGCATCACGGTGTTCCTTGTAGAACATCCTGCACCTTATTCGATAAGGAAAGGACCGAGATCCCTTCACCGGGAGTGACTCCTTTGGCAATAACTGGCAGATACTACAACCCTCGGTTTGTCTTTTGATTGCTTTTATAGTTTTTGCTTTCCACAGCGGTATATATGATATATCCTGCACCTTATTCGATGAGGAAAGGGCCGACGATCCCTTCACCGGGAGTGACCCCTTTAGCAAAACTAGAAAAGCCTAAAAAACACTCCATTTTAAAAATTATTTGATTCTACAAACGATATCAAGTTCATTACGCTATAGGTTTTCAGAAAAACCTGTCGTAGCCCTCCGTCATTTCAGATAAGTCCTACTTAGTATTCGTGCCACGTTTGTTGGCCTGCGTCAAGGCGTAGTGTGCGGTAGCTAACTAGTATTTATCTGTTTATGCATATGATGCAGATTGGATTAGGGTAGTCGTGCGACTTTGTTGACCTGCGTCAAGGGTCGTGCGGGTGGGTTTAATTCAATCAGGAAATGACGGGTTGAACTTGACTAGCGCACTATGGTTTGTTGGCCTGCGTCAAGGTCATGGGACGCTACGGGCAAAATATTATCGGGAATTTCAATTGTTGAAATTTGCAATGAGATTGCATACCTTCTATGAGATAGTTAGATCCCGATACCCACTGCGAGTAATTGTTACCCCTGGGAGAGTTTTACAGATTACAATTAGCCGATCAAGTAGGTGTCCAGAAAGGTGTCAACGGGGTTACGCCTCTGGGAAAACGAGGTTTACATTAATTAGGTCCGTGCGAAAGCACGGGGAACCTCCCTCAAAGTACCGACACTGGCCTGGCTGAAAGATTGGCGAACTTGTAGCGTGTAATTAATCCCGGCTAGTCTTTCCTTTTAGGGTTTGAAGGAAGATTTGATTAAAACAGTGGGAGCCATCCTGATTAGATAAAATAATAACCAATCTGATCTTGCAAGAGCATACGCAGAGTGTTTTTTCTCTCTCTCTCCTGGTAACGACCATGTCACGCCTTAATCAAGATAATAATACGGATACATTGACCGAACCCGCTTGTTATACTGAGCTGGGGAACGTTGGTCCTGCTCCAACTTATAAATGTTATAAGATAGAGCAGGAAATTGGGGAATACCAGATTTCCCGTGCCGCCCAAACGAAGGAAGTGCATGTTGATGCATCATCTTCGGGTGTGTTCATTACAGAGAACTGTTTCTCAAATGTCCTTTACGTCCTGGGTATATGATACCGGATCAGGATCCCGCATATGTAATCTATTACATAGGCTACAGAAAGGTAAAGAACTGAGAACGGGTGATAAGTTTCATGAGGCAGAAAACGGTGCAAGTGTTGCAGCCAGGTCTGTTGGTCACTGTCACCCTGTATTACCAGAATACATTAATTCTGAACAAATGTTATTAGATACCGAACCTGATATACAAAATCATATCAGTCTCTTTATTGGTAAATAAAGGATATAATTTTCTATCGTTGGATAATGTTTGGAACATTTCCTAAATCAAGAGTTGATCGGTTCAGGCACGTTATCTAAAAGCATTAACGTTCTAAATCAAAATACAGTTCTTAGTATATAGAACACACACAAGAGGAAGAATTCAGAAATGAACGAATCCTTCTTGAGGCATTATAGACTAGGTCATATCAATGCGACCCGACTGGCTGAAGTTACATTTTAGATGCATATTTAAATTAGTTTGAATTTACATCTTGTGAAACTTGCCAGTCATGTCACAGAGATAAGATGACCATAGCTCTGTTTATTGGAAACAGAGAAAGAGTTAGTGAACTCTTAGGATGATACATGTTGATGTATGAAGGTCCCCTGTCTACACATGCCAAGACCGGTTCTTTGTACTTCATTACATTCTCTGATGATCGCTCAAGATTCA
Source organism: Agapanthus africanus (assembly GCA_030015575.1). Taxonomy (NCBI): domain Eukaryota; kingdom Viridiplantae; phylum Streptophyta; class Magnoliopsida; order Asparagales; family Amaryllidaceae; genus Agapanthus; species Agapanthus africanus. Next base: position 876,283,614 of record JASDDO010000024.1, on the reverse strand, counting down.
GACATATGTTCCTGTTGAAACACAAGTCCGAACCTTTTGAGATATTCACAAAATATAAGTTAGAAGTAGAGAACCAAAATACGGGTATAAGTATTGTGTCCTTTGATGTGATCAAGGAGGAGAATACTTGAGCACGGAATTCCTGGATTATTCTAAAGAAGAATGAGATTCTCTCTCAGCATTACTCCTCCGTATACACTATAGCACGTTGGTATATTGGGGCGGAGCAATAACACCCTATGTGATATGGTGTGCTCTATGATGAGTACTACCGAGTTTCCTATTTCCTTTTAGGGAGTTATGCACTTATGAAGTTGCATATCTATTGAATAGAGTTCCGATCAAATCAGTTGCCTACCATTTCATATGAGATATGGAAAGGGAAGAGCCCCTCTCTTAAGTTAGTTAAGATTTGGGGTTGTCCGGCCTATGTCTAAAAGCAAGATCCGGACAAGCTCGAGGCAAAGTCAGATCTGTGGAAGTTTGTTGGATATCCCAAGCATTCGCAAGGGAATATCTTCTACCTAACCGAGGAACAAAAGATGTTTTGTTACTCAGCATGCCACCTTTGTGTAAGAGAATTTCTTGTGAAGAAATTTGTGGTTATAAGGTAGAACTGGAAACAGTTCCAGCTATACAAACTGCAGCTAATGTTTTGGTAGAACCAAAGGATTCAATAGCAACCAACGAACCTCAGCCTCTTTGCCGATCTAGTAGGGTTCCTCACCCACCTGAGAGATACTTCGGTTTCTCTATGATAGTGGGAGCGAGGAATGCATCATGAGATGATGACCCAACTAGTTTCGAGCTGGCCATCAGGAATGGGACTCTGTAAGAATGGCTGGATGCTTATCGATCTGAGATGGAATCCTTATACACCAACAAAGTATGGACTTTGGTTGCTTTATCTGAAGGGTTAAATCCCCATCAGGAGCAAGTATATCTTGAGAAGATTACTTGGTGTACATGGAAAAGTTGAGACTTTCAAAGCTAGACTTGTTAAAGGTTTGCATCATTGACCAGGTATGGATTATAATGAAACCTTTTCTAAGTAGCTATGCTTAAGTCCATCCAGATCCTACTTACCACGGCTATATACCATGACTACGATATCTGGTGGTTGGGTGTCATGACTGCTTTTCTAAATGATATTTTAGAAGAAAGCGTCTATAAGTACACAGCCAGAAGGCTTCGTAGATAATGGGAGCAGCGGAAACGTGTGCAAGATGTTTTATGTGATAAAGCAGGCATCGCGGAGTTGGAACATCTGTTTTGATGAGTTAGTCAAAGAGTTTGACATCATCAAAATGGTAGATGAACCTTGTATATACAAAAAGGTAGTAGGGAGTATGGTGGTGATCTTCGTATAGTACGTGGATGACATACTCATGATAGGGAAGGAGTTTCCTATGCTACGCTCGATCAATCTCCGCTTATCACAAGGATTCTCCATATAGGATCAAAGTGATACCTACTAAATCATGGGTTTTGGATCTATGAGATAGATCTAATTGGATGTTAGGATACTCACTAGTTGTAGTGAGATGGTATCAATTGATCCTTAGGAGAATCACTGGAAAGGTTCCAGGGTGATAAGGAAGACTGAATGTCAGTCACAGGCATTGTCTTTACCCTCAGTAAAGGGACGGTATGTTGGAAGAGTTCCAAGCTAGATACCGTGGCATACTAGACGATAAAGGCTGGATACATCGCTACCAAAGAGGAAGTCTGGGTGTGTATAAGTTCATGAGATGAACTTCGTTCCTCCCATTGTGTGACAATGGAGTTGTGGCTTATGCCTAGGAACGCCCGTCCCATCAGTGATCCAGACATATTCTTAGGCAGTATCACCTGATCGTGGAGATGGTTGATCTCCAGGGGATCGAGGTTAGGAGAGAAGACTCAGAGGACAACACGGCGGATCCACTCACGAAAGGCCTTTTCCCAGAGAGAGACTTTTATGGGATGGTTGAGTATGAGATACTACAACCACTGCTATCAGATGGCCCTAGTGCAAGTGGGAGATTGTTAGTTATATGTATGCCCTAGAGGCCATTACTATACATTGGATGTATATTGTAGTGGATGCTTGGACATATATAGGGATGACTTTCTTGCTCGATATGATAGTATGCTATCTGGTTACTCTTTACCTTAACGTGTACACTGATTGTCTCTCTGTTACATGTTGGTAAAGCCCTTAGGATGTGTACTTGACTACCTGGACTATGATGCGGATCATACTAGTGAGGACGTGGTAGTCCATAAGTACATCCGTCAAAGTCCCTAGTCGTGGGTGTATCGAGACGGGGCATCGATATACCAGAGTATACTAGCGTATAGCTTCTCGACCCATACAGATGGGCGATGGATGATCCCATATCCATTGGTGTTTGACATCAGAGATGATATACGGGTGCTCAGTGGAGACTGGGTACACTGGACGGACTCGTCGAGAACTCCCAGATGGTATTATACCTTACGTCAGATGGCAGTTCTCTGGTGACACTGGTACAGGTTAGTCTGTATACCCGAGATCGTCATAGAGTCTTGTATGATTCCCACTGTGCTTTGATTTCCACCTTACCACGTCCAAGAGGGCGTGCAAAACGGTGGTTTTTGGGTACAGTCCCGAATCATATGGAGGCAATGAGCGATAGAAGGGGTTTCGTCTCTCCCGGTATAGGGAGTTGATGTTGCGCAGTGCTCGATTGGCTATAACAGGAAGTCCTTGGCCAAGGCTGCTTTAGGGATTTACTGGTAAGTGTTACCAGTAGTTTCTCGACCCGTTATGAGCCTCATATCGACACGACTTATCGAGTTATTGGGGTCTGACGTTTACCACCCCTAGACAAGATATGCGACATATCAGACGAACAGACCGGACTGTACGGTAGTGTTACTGGTTGGATTCACAGGAGTGTGAGCGGGCTTGCTCGTTGATCTTCTGATCGCTCAATACCTGGATGGCCGTTACATTTAGCAGACCGCTTGCGGCTTGTAGGTGTTTGATATGATCATCACCTGCTGCCGGCGTATTGACGAGTCTTTAGAGTCCTACACAGGGGTTTCCTGGCTCAAGCGAAACGAAATAGGAGCGCATATGAGATATGTGCGGGACCGAGAATAATACCAGTATGTGATACTGTATTCTATTCTCGCGATTTGTATCATCGGTCGGTTATATGTGATATAGCCGGGTTACCGAATCAAGTGTTGATTTGATACATTGATACACTTGATATTAGTCGGTTATATGCGATATGACCGGATCGTTAAATCAAGTGTTGATTTAATGATTTAATGTATAATTATATATTTGATATATTACTTTATATTAACTAGTATTAGTTCACTTAAGATTGATTTTCTCACTTGAATGTGCATATTGTTTATATGTGATATATGCAAGTGTACATGTTTGTATCATGCTTGATGATACAAACAAGTTGTGTGTATGAGACTTGAACCAAATCAAGGTTAGATTAGGGTTTACTATTTTCCTAAGCAAATAACAAAAGAGTGTGACTTTGGTCAAAGTTATCAAGCTTCATGAAGCTTGATAAACATTGACAAAGTCAACTCTCTTTGTCATTTGTTTAAGATATTAGCTAACCCAACCCTTAACCTTATGCTATGGTTAATTCTCTACATGAGTTAAGCATGAGGGCTTAACTCAACCATGGTGCCATGATTAAAAGGATAAGTATTCATATTATTCTTTTAATTGATTATTATTCTTTCTTCTTCTTCATCTTCATCAAGCTCACAAAAGCTTGAGAGCTCCAATGGTGCCATGAGAAAAAGAGTGAGAAATCCAATTCTAAAGTGAACCCACTTCCTATTTCTTCATCCTCTACCACTTGCCATGTAGTATAGGGTGTTCTCTTCATAAAGTTTTTGACCAAGTGAAGGAATAGCTTGAGTTTGAGTCTCCCCGACGTAGATCATCTTCGGCCTCGAAATCAATGACCTAGCCCGATCATTTCTCCGACGAAACCATCGTTAGAGTCCGGGATCCCGATGATCGCAGCGGAGGGACATCAACACGGAGCTAAAGAAATGGTGGAGCGGATCTACAAAGGTTGTAATCTCTTTCACTTATTAGCAAAGTTGTTTGCTTGCTTATAGTTTCGCCTTTACTTCTAGTTAACGATCTATATTAGGGTTTCTCGGCACCGGAAAATTTTTGTTTGGCATGGTTGATGCCTTGTGGAACCTCTTGAGTGTGCCTAGTAACCCTACAACAATGCCCCCGGACTTAGGGCATTTGGGCTCACTACCTTTGACATTCGCTGTAGGCGTGGGGACTTTCTCCGGCCTTCTTCTCTTGTGGGCCGTCGAAGTTGAGGGGCCGTTGCTTTGGGCACCCAGGTGGCCGTTGTCTTCTGTTGCTTAACGGGGCGGTCTTCCTCCTGTCGGACTTTCGACTTCTTATGCTGGTGAGAGAAATTCGGATCAATCACCGATTCTCGGACTCGTCGCCAAGTCTTGTAGATCCTGGAAGACAGCCGTTGAGGAAACTGCTCCGGCTTTTCTGATTCTGCTTCTACGACGGTCTCTACCGGCGGAGGAGATCTTTTGAGCACCACAGTTGGCGAATTTCTGCGTACCCTGTTCAGCAGCTCAAAGCTGTTCCTAGTTGGAACATCAGCATTAACTTCCACCGTTGGAGCTGGTGGTGTTAGCCCACAGGGGGAGTTGCCCCCAGTCTTCCTTATCCGGCGCCAGTGGAGACGTCGGGCGTGACGGGTTGCTAGGATTGGTTCAGCGACGGCTTCGTCTTGCCCCTTGTTCTGGGGATGGGCTGCTGTCGGTGTTAGCCTCTTGAAGACTGACGTTCGTTGAGAAGCTACGTCCAACCGGTCAAAAACAGATTTCTGAGCGGGAGCGGGAACGGGAGCAGTCAGTCTCGCGAAGACCGACCCTCTGGGAGGAGAAGCCGCCTTGACGACTTCAGGAGCAGCTATCTTTTTTGGGATGGCCACTTCAGGTGTTATGGGCTTCTTGATAGGCCCTTTGGTGCTCGAGCTCAGCCTGGTGAAGACTGAAGAATTGGATGACCCGTTGAGAGGGGCCGTGAGAGTAGCAAGTCGATCGAAGACCGACTTCTTTGAAGCTTCCGGTATGGGCACTGGGATGTTAATGTTCACTGGCGGGAGCATGGTCCCAAAGAACAGATCGGTGGTAACCTGAGTCACTTGCTCCACAGGCATAGTGAACAGGGAAGCAGCCTGCGGTCCATAGGCTACACCTCCAGGTGAGGCGGAGCGTCGGTTGCATTTGCATTTGGAGCAGTTTGAGCAGTTGGACGCCATTGCTGTTTGATTTCTGCGCCAAGCAAGAGATCAAATCTTAGTAACTTGAAACCCGAGGGCAACCATTAACAAACCACGATTCGTTCGCGAAGACGACACACGAAGTGTGGAGTGGAAAGAGGAAAAGGTCCCACTGGACGTGCTAGAATCTGTTCCCCTCCGAATGGCGGCCAAGACAGGGACGTCTTGCCTGAGATTCGGGGCAGATGCTATTTGGTTTTATCCGTCCACCTCTCCGAAGATGCCAAGTTGATTTATGGCACCGTGTATCGGAGGTTTAGACGGATGCGGCCGATGTAGCAGACTTCGTCAGATTCCCCCTCGCTTGAGGTTTTTTTTTGATTGTGGGGACGCTCTTCCCAGCAGGCGCAAGCCCCTGCAGTTAATTACGCTACCGCATCGCGGTAACAACTTTCTCCTTCTCCAGAATTTCACTTCGTGTCGTGGGTGTTTGTTTTATTTGTGGTTGCCTGTGGATTGTATACGGAGACTAATTTATGTAGCCGTCCGTAGGACGTGGATTAGTCCAAATCCGTAGTTCTTAGATTTGGGTTTGGGGTTTTGGTTCAAGGATACGTTAGCCATATTTGGGGCTAAGATCAACTTAAACGTTTGTTAAGGATACATTAGTCCAGTTTGAGACTAAGATCAACTTAACGGAATCGTTTAGATCCGACAAAAAGAGCGTTTGGGCTCGATTGTTCCAGTTTAGGGACATGGTGGTCAATTTCCAGTTTAGGGACATAGTGGTCCATCTCCAGTTTAGGGACATGGTGGTCCATCGTTCCCGTTTTGGGGACGAATGTTGGTTTAAGGACGCATTAGTCCATGAGTTTAGGGACCCCACAGTCCGTATTGTTGGTTTAAGGACGCATTAGTCCATGAGTTTAAGGACCCCACAGTCCATATTGTTGGTTTAAGGACGCATTAGTCCATGAGTTTAAGGACCCTACAGTCCGTATTGTTGGTTTAAGGACGCATTAGTCCATGAGTTTAAGGACCCTACAGTCCGTATTGTTGGTTTAAGGATGCATTAGTCCATGAGTTTAAGGACCCCACAGTCCGTATCGATGTGTGGTTGTCGGGACCCGTCACCTCTCTGACGACGTTGAAGGATTACAACGACAAATATCAGAGGAGTTCGGAGATGTACCCTTGAACCGGGTGTAAATTGATTTGAGAGAGCATTTGTGCTCAGTTCAATTTAATTTGAGGACTTACGGCCAGAATTGGGCTAAGTCCAGTTGAAAATGTTCAACAATTTATTTGCATTTGGCATGTTAGGCCTTTACTAGGGCTCTGCCCCTGTTTAATAATGCATGGCATTTTTTCTGGCCTATTAGGCCCTTTTAATTGGGCTCTGTCCCCTTTTTTTAATAATGCAGAGCATTTGTTTTGGTCCATTGGATCTCTTAATTGGGCTTTGCCCTTTAATAATGTGTTGCATTTATTATTCTGACAGTGCGCCACGTGGCCTGTCAGGTGCTTTGCGCTGACTGAGGAGCGCAAGGCGCTAGCGCATGTGAATGTGACAAGTGTCACGCTCTGGTGAGCGCAAGCGCAGTGCGCTGCGACAGTACGCTGCGCTGTTGCGCTGCTGACACGTTGTGCATTCTGACGACTTGCGCCAATTTATGAGAGCAGTGCTCTGTTTTAGAAGCGCATGCGCAGTTTGTTCTGGGGCTGACACGTGGCGCTCCCTGGTGGTTTGCACCATTCCAAGGAGTGCAACGGTGCAAACTCAAAAGTGTAAGGCACTGTTTAATATCTTGATCCAATTTTGGATCAAAGAAAAGAATCTTTTAAGATTCCAGAATCAATGGTTCATCAAAAGGCAATGCCTTTATGTAGATCAAATGATCTGTGAAGTAATACTTCTTTTTATCTTTTTGTGATTGGATCTTTTTGATCTTTTTTCCTTTTTAATTGAAGATCTTAATCTTGTTCTTAGATCATTGATCTTTATAAAAGAAAATTCTTCTTTATTTAAAGGTTTTTACCTTTTTTTTTTCTGAGCTCTTCTCAAAATTTTCTTTAGAGGAATTCTCTGTTTTTCTCTCTGTGTGTCATTGTTTTAGACTTGGAGTCTAGGGGCCTTTTTATAGTGCCAATTGATTTGTTAAATCAGTTAAAGAGATCTTTCTGTGAGTGATTTAGGGATTTTCCCCCACTGTTGGATGTTTGATCCAAAGTCTTCTGTTCTACAGAAAATAATCTTCTTGTTTTAACAAGATCAGAAAGATCTTTCTGGAATTTTAATTCTGTTTTAGTGCTGGTACAGTTGGCGCAAGCGCTCTTGCGCTTGACACGTGTCACGCAGCGCAGAGCGCAGCGCAACTGCGCTGCCAGGTGTCACGCAGCGCAGAGCGCAGCGCAACTGCGCTGCCACGTGTCGCGCAGCGCAGCTGCGCTATCGCAACTGCGCTGCCAGGTGTCGTGCAGCGCAGAGCGCAAAGCATCTGAAGCGTTGCCTCCTTTATTTTTATTTTAAATAGAGCCTTGCTCTGATTGGGTGCGCTGTCTTGGGCGCTGCGCTGGCGTGTCTGCTTTTGACACGTGGCGCATTGCGCGCAGCGCAAGGGATCTGAAGCGTTTCTTCAATTTTTGAATTTTTGAAATTCAAACAGAGCTTTGCTCTGATTGGGGGAAACAGTCCCGGTCCGTATTCCGGCTGTGAACATGTCCGTGACAATCTCCGTACAGTCCGGTTTGGTCGTCTAAAAGTATTGCATATCGAGTCTAGGGGGTGGATAAAGTCAGACCCCCTAATAACGCGATATTTCGTGTCGGTATGAAGCCCATCACCAACTGAGAAACTACTGATCCAAATTAGTAATTCTCAACTACCTTGGCTAATGATTTCTGGTGATGGCCACCCGTACACCTCACGACATCAACCCCCAATACCGGGAGAGACGAATCCCCGACGATCCACTCACTGCCTCCATGTGGCTCGGGACTGTACCCAACTAAAATCTGTTTGCACTACTTCTTTAAGCCGTGGTAGGATAGTAATCAAAGCACAGTGGGAACTCACACGAGACAAATGATGATCTCAGGTTGACATACTAACCTGTACACCTATCACCTGGGAACCGCTATATGACAATAGCTATAATACTAACTAGCATATTCCCGGCGAGTCCGTCCAGTGTACTCATAACCCAATGAGCACCTGTATACTATCTTAGGTGACTAACTGACACCAATGGCTGGTGAGACCTGCCACCGTCCCTCATCGGGGTTTCGATAAGTATACACTAGTCTACTCCGGAGTATCAATGCCCAGTCTCGATACTCCCTCGACCAGGGACATTTAAGGATGTGCTTATAGACCACTCAGCTCCCACGTATATGATTGCTATCATAATGCTGGTAGTCAAGCAAGAATCCTATGGGCTTTATTAACATGTAATAGTGATCTGTAATACCACATAATGCATGTACATGATGATAAAGACAAACCAGATAGCAAACTATCATCTCGAGTAAGACTGTTCTACCCATATAGGTCCTCCCTCGATCATCATAATCACCTGCCTGCGATTACAATAATTTTCTTGAGGGCACTATAGCCAACACGACCAGTTCTACGTCGACCTGGATGATTCCGTGGCCATTGGGTGGCATAATGTTTTCGACGCCGTCAAGGAGATGACGCCCGGGTTCGATGACCGGGAGATTCATGCGAGGTACCCCATTTTGGAGGAAGATCCAAAGGGCGGAGATGCCGAGCAGTCGAGCGGAAGCGAACAGGCGGCCGAAGGCGCCGTGCAGGTTAGCGGAAGAGAACAGGCTGGCGGAGGCGCTGAGCATGCTGACGGTGTGGAGACCTTTATTCCCCCAAAATTTAACATAATAAAAGAGTTAACCTTTGTTAAAAATTTGTTTGGGCAGCACCTCATGTGCCCCTCACTAGGGCGCCAGCGCCAGCACCTTAGGATTAAAACCTATGGTGGTGCCGCACGTGAAGCTCACGTGGACGCCAATATGCAAAGCACAGGAGCACCTAGAATTAAATTCGTAAATGGTGTCCACGTGCATGACAGGTGAGCGCCGGCGTCCAAGTTAAATTCAAGTAGAATTAAATTCTACATGGGGATATTTCCCTAAAAATTGGGACACTCTCTGTTAAACAGAACCGTTGGATCAAAAATCAAATGGTGATGATAAATCATCATATAATAGAATTAAATTCTATTATGAGGAATATTTTTCCTCAATATTTACAAACAAAAAAAGATTGCTCTCTGTAAAACAGAGAGCCCTTAGATTAAAAATCCAATGGTGATTAAAAATCACCGTTTTTACAGAATAAATTCTGTATATAAGAAAATATTTTCCCAATCTTGCTAAAAACAAGAAAACATATTCTGTAAAATAGAAACATTTGGATCAAAGATCCAACGGCGGGTAAAATTCCCCAAGTCAATTTTGAGACCAATTAAATCAAATAGAATCTCTCAGTAAGAGATTTTCTCAAAACTAATTAATAATTTGCCTCTGCTATATAAAGGACCCGAGACTTCAAGTCTCGACCCCCCATAAGCTTCGAAAAAAATATAGAAAACTTCCAAAACAACAGAGAACTCAATTCTCTAGAAAAGAAGAAGACTTTCCTCCTCAAAATCCTAGGTAAAGAAAACACAGAGATCAAAATATCTCTTTTTACCTATCTAAGGGTTTAACCTTTCTCAAAGAACTTAGTTCTTCCTCTGAATCAGAGATCCACAAGACAAGTCTCCAACAAGTTGAGAATTTAATTCTCATCGGGTTGATCTTGTTCTTGAGAATCAAAGATTCAGAAAAGAACTAGGTTAAAAAGAAAGAAAAAGGAAAAGAACATGTATTCTGGGAATTTAATTCCTCCGAAATTAGGGTTTAACCCTACATAAAGAACTTAGTTCTTATAAAAAGAAAAGAAGAACTTTGTCCTCCAATAAAAAAAATGATCCAAGGTCTTCAAAACAGAGATCTTGATGATCATTAATGGCCAAAATGGTATTAACAGAGATTTAATCTCTTAAAAAAAAAGAGATTAGCGCCTCACGTGTTCTCCATGTGGACGCCTTCCCAATAGCGTCCAGCGCCTCACGTGAAAAACACGTGGGCGCTCAAAGCAGAGGGCCAGCGCCTTACGTAAAATACACGTGGGCGCTGAATCTAAGTGCTTAGCACTTAATATATAGCCAAAACGGCTGAGTGTTTAGCACTGATTGGGCAGCGCCTCACGTGCTCCTCATGTGGGCGCCATATAAAAAGTGTTTAGTACTTCATATACAGCCAAAACGGCTGAGTGCTCAGCACTGATTGGGTAGTGCACAGCGCCGCATGTGCTCTTCACGTAGACGCCACATAAAAAGTGTTTAACACTATGTATATAACTGAGTGCTTAGCACTGATTGGGCAGTGCCCATAACTGAAGGCTTCATATGATACCCATGTGAGTGCTAGAGCATCAAACAAGTGCTCAGTACTTTTGCATAAAAAGTGGGGGGGGCCCTGAACAAATAGAGCCCAAATAAATGCTTAGCACTTTTGAACAAGAAAGACTGAGCAGACTGAGCCTAAATTGGTTTAGTCTCTCTAAAAAGGTTTTCTTACAACTGAGCCCAAATGCTCTGTTGTTGGATCTGAAATAAAAATGATCCTTGAAATTTTGCTAAGTTGATCTTAGTCTCAAATATGGCTAACGTATCTTTAGTTAAAAATAAATTGAGCCCAAATGCTCATATATTTAAGTCGATCTTAATCTTAAACTAGATTAACGGTCCTTAAATAAAACAAACCAAAATCTAAAATATATGGATTTGGACTGATCCGCGCCCTATGGGCGACGACATAAACTAGTCTTCGTATACAATCCACGGGCAACCAAAATAAACAAAAATACACACGACATGAAGTGAACTGCTGGAGCAGCAGAAAGTGGTTTTCGCAATGCGATAATGTAATTAACTGCAGGGGCTTGCGCCTGTAGAGAAGAGCGTCCCCACAATAAAAAAAACCCTCACAAATGAGGGGGAATCTGATAAAGTCACGCTACAACGGCCGCGTCTGTCTAAACCTTCGATATATGGTGTCATAAATCAACTTGGTATCTTCGGAGAGGTGGATGGATAAGTCCAAATAGCATCTGCCCCCAAATTTAGGCCAGACATCCCAAAGTCTCGGTCCGATCTTTCGTCGGTGAACAGATTCTGGCACGCCTGATGGGACCTTTTCCTCTTTCCACTCTACACTCCGTGTGTCATGTTTCGTGAACAAAATCGCGGTTCGCTATGGTTGCCCTTGGATTCGAGGTACTAAAACTTGGTGTTTTGCTCTTGTGCAGAGAAATCGATGGCTTTCCAATGCACTTCATGCAATAGCAACTCTCGCTCCACCCTAAATGGAGGAGTGACTTATGAGCCTAACGCTGCCTCTATTTTCTCAATGCCAGTGGGGCAAGTTACGCAAGTCACTACTGGATTGTTCTTTGGGACCATGCTCCCACCGGTGAGTTTCGGTGCCTCAGCGCCACAAGAGGAAGCTCCCAAAAGGTGGGTTTTCGATCGACTGGCAACCACAACGGCCCCTCTCAACGGGCCGTCCAAATCCGGCGTTACAGTCTTCAATAAGCCGAGCAAAAGCACAAACGGGCCCGCAAAGAAGCTCGTGATACCTGAAGGGGCTACCCCAAAATGGCTAGCTCTCCCAACTTCTGCTACGGGCGAAGTCATCAAAAGTGCTTCCCCCATCAGAAAGTCGGTCTTCGAAAGATTGGCCGACACTCTCTAAACTTTAACAAAGACGTCGGTTTTTAACAAGCTGACACCAATTGCAGCTCTTCAGCAAAACCAGGGGCGTGATGAAGCCGCTTCCAAAATAGAGGCGGTCCCTTCAATAAGGCACGCTCGACGTCGCCACTAGCACTGAGTGAAAGAAGCTGGGGGTAACTCCCCCTCTGGACTCACCCCACCAGCTCTAATAGTGGAAGTCGACGCTGCTGTTCCAACCAGGAACAACTTTGAACCACTTAAGAGAGTGCGCAAAAACGTTCCAACATCGGTACTAAAGAAATCACCCCCGCCTGCAGAAGTTACAGCGCAGGCAAAGCCAGAGCAGCCTCATTAGCGCCTTTCCTCCCGAATTCATAGGGTCTTGCAAAAAGTCCAGGACTCCGTGATTGACCAGAACTACTCTCGTCAACTGAAGAAATCGAAGGCTCAACAAGAAAAATACTACTACTCCGCCATACAGCAGAGGACTTCTCCTAAGCAGCTGCCTGTCATAACGGATCCTTCAACTCTAATCTCCCATAAAAGAACGAGGTTGGAGAAAACTCTACCGCCTGCGGCAAATTCCAAAGGCGATAGACCTAAACGCCCCATGGCTGGGGGCATAATCATATATACGGTCCACATGGCTTCGGAAAAAAAGAAAGCCGTGTTTCGGTGAGTCACCGACCGCAAACTCGGTTGCTGACCAAAGCTCAAGAGCAACAACAGAAGTTTCAGGAAATGCTAACCAAAATGGTAGCACTTACTGGACAGAAAGAAAGTTCGGACAAAGAAGCTAAACAACGCCAAGAGAAAGAGACCGATACAGAGTTCCTGCGAAGGTTGCTTAAGAGAAAAGACAAAGAAGCCGTTGAACAAGCTGCCAAAATAAAGCAGACGGCTCTCTTGTTCCAGGACGTGGTTGGAATGATGATCCAGCAAGCCCTCGGCCGAAGATCCGTCGATAGTCGTCAAAGATAACAGGGGGATATATCAAATCCTCCTCCGGCCATATCAACAGTCAAGGAAGAAACAATCTCCAAGGCCGCCCTTAATGATTATATTGCTCATCAAATAAGAGCTCATCAAGCTAATGAAGCTACTGGCCAAATCGTCAGAACTGGGCGACCATATCCAGGCTAGTATGATCAAATCAAGTACTCGCCGGGGTATACGATCCCCAAATTCCATGTGTACAAAGGGACATGAAACTCTCACTAGCACGTTGCGTAGTTCAGAGCTCTGTGCGGCAACACTGGAGGCGACGACAAATTGTTGCTTCGCCAGTTCATCGGCAGCCTGTCAGAAACAACCTTTGAATGGTACTCGGAGCTCCCAAATGACTCCGTAAAAACATTTACAGAGATGGAACGGCTGTTCACACAGCGATTCGCTAGCACAAGTGAGCGCACTCTAATTACGACATTAATTAATGCTAGGGTAAAGGCAGGAGAAACTTGGGTCCAATACACGATCCAGTGGCGGAACCTGTGGTCTAAGTGTGGACAACGCATTGAAGAATCTCCCACCGTGGGCATGTTCATCGGGACCCTAGATTCTCAAACGACTGTGTCCAGTTCATGACGTTCTTCAAACTAACCACCTTTCAGGCTCTGATAGATAAACTGGCCTAAATGGACCAGATGGGCCATGTGCCTTCCTCCTCAAATAAGGACCCTCGAAATAATAAGGGTAAAGGGAAAGCGGCCTTCGTTGACAACACGTAACAACAACCAAGTGGCCTAAAACCGGCTGCTCGCCAAAACAACGCGCGTCCTCGCCCATCCTTGGAGGAAAGACTAGGACGCGCTTACTCGTTTCCCCGCGACAAGATAAGGAGATTATTCGAATCGGCAGTGCATAATAAACTGATCACATTGCCAGACCTGCAGCGTCTACTGCATCCCGGCGACGTCAACAACCCTAACTACTGCTCCTATCACAGAATAGTGAGCCACCCAATTGAAGATTGTTACGTCTTCAAAAACTGGTTCGTAGACCGGTATCAACAAGGGGAATTCGCGTTGTCTGATAACTGGAGGGTAAACCCACCCCAAAAGCATACTCCCAAAAAGGTGGATGCATAGGGGGTATCATGCTCACTCGTGGAAGAAACTCCATGGGAAGTCATTCTTTCAGCAAAAACCAAAAGAATGCTGAAGGATCTACATGCATGTCCAACAGTCAGGTGGAAAAGCTCACTTGAACCTGAAATCATTTAAGGGATGCTGAAATCACGTCTCGCACCGAAAATTGTTGACAAAGGGAAAAATCCCCAAGTCAAGCCTTCGAAGTCTTCAAAGAAAAAGAAGAAGACCAAGAAGCCTGTGCAGCCTGCCGAGTATGATGACAAGCGCACAAATCTACAAAAATACATTGACGCTTTGGAGGAGTACAACCAGAAGGCGCGAACACATCTACCCATGAGGTCTTCTCCTTCATGGATGGATCTTCAGGATACAACCAAATAAAAATGTATCCTAAAGAACAAAAGAATACTTCCTTCCGAACCCCATTGGGCATATTCTGCTATAAGGTGATGCCCTTCAGTTTGAAGAACGCTGGCGCTACCTACCAGAGGGCCATGACAAAGATCTTTGATGACCTTATACACGAGATCGTCGAATGATATATCGACGACCTTGTGGTGAAGAGCAAATCTCACGAGGAACATTGGGAACATCTAAAAATAGTGTTCCATCGCCTTCAGAAGTATAATTTGAAGATGAATCCTCTAAAATGTGCGTTTGGAGTTTTCTCAGGCAAATTCCTAGGATTCATCATACGTCACTTGGGTATCGAAATCGATCCCTTAAAGATTAAGACGATTATGGAAATGCCCACGCTATGAACCCTCAAACAACTGCGGTCTCTCCAAGGAAAGCTCGCGTACATCCAGTGGTTTATAACCATCCTCTCCGGAAAATGCCGTCCCTACAGTCATTTGA
The DNA here is from genome assembly GCA_030015575.1 of Agapanthus africanus. NCBI lineage: Eukaryota > Viridiplantae > Streptophyta > Magnoliopsida > Asparagales > Amaryllidaceae > Agapanthus > Agapanthus africanus. Next base: position 876,268,587 of record JASDDO010000024.1, on the reverse strand, counting down.
TGAAGAAGGAGACCCCGTTCGTCTAGGATCAAAAGTGCCAAAACGCACTAGACGAAATCAAGCAATACCTGCAAAGTCCGCCGGTATAAACCGCTCTGGTTAAGGGAAAACCCCTTATCCTATATAAAACAGCCCTTGAAGGTTCTTTGGGTGCGCTATGGGCACAAGAGAATGATCAGGAAAAGGAGAGAGTTCTGTACTATTTGAGTCTAGTTCTCACGGGGGCAGAAAACAACTAGTCCCCCATCGAAAAGCATTGCCTGGCTCCGATCTTCGCAATAACGAATCTCAGACATTATGCCTTGGCACATGAAGTCCATCTCATATCGAAGGTGGATCCTCTCAAATATTTAATATCAAGAGCCATATTAACAGGAAAGCTTGCTTAATGGATCCTCCTCCTGATGGAGTTCTCGATAACGTATCGACCCCTTAAAGCAGTGAAAGGTCAGGCCATTACCGACTTTCTCGCGGAACATCTGATACCAGCCGACTCCCTCTTAAATTGCGAATTGCCAGATGAACATGCGTGTAATACAACCGAAGAAGAAAATGATTCCTAATGGGAACTCTACTTCGACGGAGCATTTTCCGTGAAGAGGCGAAAGCAAAACACCCCTATAATCAAAGTCAGGGTGAGCTTTATCTTCGTGATTCCGCAAGGAGGGATATTGCGTTATGCCCTCTCCTCAACAGAGCCAAAGACAAATAACGAAACTGAATATGAAGTTTTGATAGCAGGTCTAGAAATCGATATTGACATGGGAATCAAAGACCTCATCATATATGGAGACTCCCAGCTGATTGTTAGCCAGGTAAATGGCAACTATCAGACATGCAAGCCAGAGCTGATAAAGTATGGCGAAAGAGTGCATCAATTGCTGACACAAATCCCCTCCTACACCTTGGAGAGTATACCGCGTGCAAAAAACAGCAAGGCAGATGCATTGGCCAAATTGGCTAAGGAACTGGTCGATGAAGACCTCGATGATGTAAGGATTATTGTGCAAACTCGTAGGGTTCTCACGCCAATGGATATATCTTCGGAAGACCTAATAGAGCCATCGGAAGGAAAAGAAGCGACCAAACAAGTAGCCCTTCAAATAAAGGACGAAGAAAAGGTCAAGGACTGGAGGGAAGTCTTTATAGACTACTTTAAGTCTTAACGAATGCCTGAAGACGCGTCGTCTAGACATTGTTTCCCCCAATCAGAGCAAAACTCTGTTCAAATTTCAAAATGAAGCAGCGCTTCATAATAGCGCTAGCGCTGAGAGTCAAAGACTCTGAGGCAGCACTCACGTGCAAAGCACATGAGCGCCAGCGCTAAGAGCGCTGCAGCGCACCACATGCAAAGCGCGTAAGCACTAGCGCTAAGTGTGTTGCACTCTAAGCAGCGCATCACATGCAAAGCATGAGAGCGCTAGCACTGGAACTAAATGTTCCCAACCGTTGCATCAAAGATCCAACGAACATGATTAAAAATCATCAGTTGACCAGAATAAAATTCTGTTAAGAAAACATTCTTTAGAATCTTTCCAAACAAAATGATTTTTCTCTGTAAATCAGAGCACCGTCGGATCAATGATCCAATGATGATTAAAAAATCACTAAAATACAGAATAAATTCTGTGTAGGGAAAGATTTCCCAATCTTGTTAAAAACAAGAAGATTGCCTTCTGTAAATCAGTAGCCCTAGGATCAAAGATCCAACGGTGGGGAAATCCCCGAATCAATTAGAGAAAATATCTCTTCAACTGATTAAACAAATCAGCTTGCCCTATATAAAGGGCCCAAGACTTTAAGTTTCAAATAGAGGAACCCCCTCATAAACTTGGAGGAATTTCAAAGACAAAGAGCAAGCTCTCAGAAGAAGAAAATTTTCTTCAAGGTAAAAAAGAAAAGAGAGATGAAATCATCTCATATTATAATAAGAATTTACTTCTTTTTCTAAGATCATAGATCTATGAGACCAAGGTCTTTCACAACTGAGATAAAAGTATCTCAAAAATAAGGAGAAGAACTTGATCTTCTTCAGATCATAGATCTATAAGACAAATCATTTTTCAGAGATTATAATATCTCATTATAAGGGAGGGAGAATAATTCAATTCTCTTAAGATCACAGATTCAAAAAGGCAAAGCCTTTCATCAAAAACATACAAGATTGAAACATCTCCTATAAAAAAAATAATAAGAACTTTGTTCTTAAATCCATGAGACAAACTCTCTTATAAGAAAGATAATTTAATTCTCAGGGCATAAGGCTGCCTAAAAAGAGCCATAGCGCTCCAATCAAAAGAAGCGCTTCAGCGCTCCAAAATTAACGCATAAGAGTTGCAGAGCCTTAGCGCTCCAAACTTCACCAGAAGCGCAATGAGCTCATTGTCTGGCGCTCAGTGCCAAGCGCTCCACGTGCTCCTCACGTGTGCGCTACTTCACCAGAAGCGCAATGCGCTCATTGTCTGGCGCACAGCGCTAAGCGCGCCTCGTGCTCCTCATGTGTGCGTTACTTCACCAGAAGAGCAATGCGCTCATTGTCTGGCGCTCAGCGCCAAACGCGCAACGTGCTCCTCATGAGTGCGCTACTTCACCAGAAGCGTAATGCTCTCATTGTCTGGCGCTTAGCGCCAAGCGCGCCACGTGCTCCTCACGTGTGCGCTACTTCACCAGAAGCGCAATGCGCTCATTGTCTGGCGCACAGCGCCAAGTGCGCCATGTGCTCCTCACGTGTGCGCTAAATGAACATAAATTGTTCTACAAATAAAATCCCCAGAGCTATAATGAGTGCTCAGCGCTCAGTAAAAGACAAAAACAATTGTCAGAGCCACTGCTCAGCATTTCAACTGAATGGGCCGAGCCCAAGTTGGCTACAGATCCCTAATTCAGATCAATTGAGCTCATGTGCTCACAAATTTTTGATCTTAGTCCCAAATTGGACTACAGATCTTCCAACCAATATTGGTTCAAGGGTACATCTCTTCGCTCCTCTGATATTTGTCGTTGTAATCCTTCAACGTCTTCAGAGAGGTGACGGGTCCCGACAACCAGACAAACCATGGACTGTGGGGTCCTTAAACTCATGTACTATGATGTCCTTAAACTTTATGGACTATGATGACCTTAAACCTTACGGACGTGGGGTCCTTAAACTCATGGATTATGATGTCCTTAAGCTTTACAGATTATGATGTCTTTAAACTGGACCGCAAAGTCCCTAAACTAAAACAATAGAGCCCAAATGCTCTTTTGTTGGATCTAAATGATCCTGTTAAGTAGATCTTAGTCTAAAATTAGACTAAAGTGTCCTTAACAAACGTTAAGTTGATCTTAGTCTAAAATTAGACTAACGTATCCTTAACAAACGTTTAAGTTGATCTTGGTCTCAAATGAGACTAACGTATCCTTACACCCAAACCAAAACCCAAATCTAAGAAAATACGGATTTGGACTAATCCACGCCCTATGGGCGACAACATAAATTAGTCTCCGTATACAATCCACGGGCAACCAAAAACAAAACAAATACACACGACATGAAGTGACCATCTGGAGAAGGAGAAAGTTGTTATCGCGATGCGGTAGCGTAATTAACTACAGGGGCTTGCGCCTGCAGGGAAGAGAGTCCCCACAATGAAAAACCCCTCAAATGAGGGGGAATCTGACGAAGTCTGCTACAACGGCCGCATCCGTCTAAACCTCCGATATACGGTGCCATAAATCAACTTGGCATCTTCGGAGAGGTGGAAGGATAAAACCCAAATAGCATCTGCCCCCAAATTCAGGCAAGATGTCTGTCTTTCTTGGCTTTCGGCGGCGAACAGATTCTGGCACGCCCGGTGGGACCTTTTCCTCTTTCCACTCCATATTTCGTGTGTCGTGTTTCGCGAACGAATCGCGGTTTGCTATGGTTTCTCCTGGATTCGAGGTACTAAGATTGTGTGTCTTGCTCCGTGGAGAAAACAGAAGATCAATGGCTTTCAACTGCACCAACTGCAACAACCGAAACAACTCCCACTCCGTCCTTGCTTGAGAAGTGACCTATGGGCCTCAAGCGGCCTCCCTTTTTACGATGCCAGTGGAATAGGTGACTCAGGCCACCACTGGACCGTTCTTTGGGACCATGCTCCCACCCATGAGCTTCAACGCCCCACTACCGTCACAAGAAGCTCCGAAGAAGTCAGTCTTTGATCGGCTTACGACTACCGCGGCCCCTCTCAACGGGTCGTCCAAATCCAACGCCTCAGTCTTTAACAGATTGAGCCAAAGCTCCCATGGGCCCGTGAAGAAGCCCGCATTACCTAAGGGGGTTATCCCGAAACGGATATCCATCCTTGCTCCAGTGAACGAAGTCATCAGAGAGGTTTCTCCTGCTAAGGGGTCGGTCTTCGCAAGACTGGCCGTTCCAGCTCCCGCTCAAGGCGAAGTAACCAAGGCTGCTTCCCCTGCCAAAAAGTCGGTCTTTTTAAGATTGATCATTCCCTCTCAGCGGATGTCAATCTTCGATAGGCTGGCACCAACATCAACCCCTCATCAGAGCGTGGGGCACAAAGAAGCTCATCCAACAGCGGAGGTGATCCCGGCCGCTCTCTATGCTCGCCGTCGTCACTGGTGCCGAGTAAGAAAGGCTGGGGGCAGCTCACTCTCTGGACTGACTCCGCCAGCTCTAACGGTGGAAGTTGATGCTGCCGTTCCAACTAAAAACAACTTTGAACTACTTAACAGGGTGCGCAGGAATTCGCCGACTGCCGTGCTGAAAAAGTCTCCTCCACCTGTTGAAAAGATCACAAAGGCGAAGCCGGAGCAGCCCCCTCAGCGGCTGTTCTCCAAAATTTACAAAGTTTGGCGACAGGTCCAAAACTCCATGATTGATCAAGACTACCCCCACCGACAGAAAAAGATGAAAGCTCGACGAGAAGGGGATCACCCTGTTAAGCCACAGAAGGTGTCATCTGTTTGGGTCCCCGCTGCAACGGCTCCATCAACTTCGACCGCCCATAAAAGAAGGAAGCCGGAGAAGATCCCTGCGTCTTCGGCAAATCACAAGGATACTGAATTTAAACACCCCAAGTCTGGGGGCATGGTGGTGCATACTGTTTATATGGCTTCCGGAAAAGAGAATAGCCGTATCTCTACGGGTCACTGACCACTTACATGGTCTGTGACTAAGGCTCAACAGCAACAACAACAAAAGCTCTAAGAAATGCTAACAGCCATGGCTGCACTCACGGGACCAAAAGAAAGCCCGGAGACATCCTCGGAGCAGCGTCGTGAGCAGGAGACGGATGCCGAATTCCTTCGGAGAATGCTTGAGAAAAAAGACAAAGAGGACGCGGAACAAGCGGCCAACATAAAACAAATGACCCTTCTATTCCAAGATATGGTGGGCATGATGATCCAGCCGGACCCTCCAGCCGATGATCCTCCAATAATAATTGAAGATGATAGAGGAGAGACATCAAATCCTCTGCCGGCCCTGTCAATGGCCAAAGAGGAGACCATCTCCAAAGCCACGCCGATAATTATATAGCTCAACAAATACGAGCTTATCAAGTGAATGAAGCGGCTGGCCAAGTCGTCAGAACTAGACAGCCCTATCCGGGTTGGTACGATCAAATAAAGTACCCGTCAGGATACACAATTCCGAAGTTCCAAGTGTACAAGGGGGCAGGCAATCCCCATCAACATGTCGCTCAGTTCAGGGCTCTCTGCGGCAACACTGGAGGGGATGATAAGTTACTGCTTCGCCAATTCGTCAGCAGCTTGGCAGAGACGTCGTTCGAATGGTACTAAGAGCTTCCCAACGATTCCGTCAAAACTTTTACAGAGATGGAATTGCTGTTCACCCAGCGCTTCGCAAGCGCTAGAGAACGCACCCTAATTACAGCATTAATTAACGCCAGGGTAAAGCCAGGCGAAACATGGGTACAGTACGCGATACGGTGGCGGAATCTATGGTCGAAGTGCGAGCAGCGCATCGAAGAAGCGTCTGTGGTAGGCATGTTCATGGGTACTCTTGATCCGCATGCGACCATTTCGCAATTCATGATGTTCTTCAAGCCAACTACTTTCCAGGCCTTGATTGAAAAACTCGCCCAAATGGATCAGATGGGTCATAGACCATCTTCTTCAAAGTTGGAATCTCGAAACGAAAAAGGGAAAAGGAAAGCGACCTTCGTCGCCAATGCTCAACAACAGCCCAGTGGTCCAAAACCAACTGATCGCCAAGATGAAAGACGGCGATTCTTCAATGAGAAACTAAAGTGCCCTTATTCGTTTCCCCGGAATAAAATGAGGAGACTGTTCGAGTTGGCGGTGCGCAACAGGCTCATCATCTTATCGGATCCAAAACACCCATTGCAACCCGGTGAGGCCAATAATCTTAATTATTGCCCCTATCACCAAGTGGTAGGCCATCCAATCGAAGATTACTTCGTCTTTAAAGGCTGGATTGAGGACCAATACCAACAGGGCAAATTCACACTGTCTGAAAACTGGAAAGTAAGCCCGCCTCGGCCGCATGCTCTTAAAAGGGGGACATGCCGGGGGAATCATGCTCTTTTGTAGAAGAAGCTCCATGGGAGGTCACTCTTTCAACCAAAACAAAAAGAATGCTAAAGGATCTCCAAACATGCCCGGCAATCAGGTGGAAAAGCCCGCTGGAGCCTGAGATCATCGAGGGAATGCTGAAGCCGCGCCCGACGCCAAAAATGGGTGGGGATGATCAAAAGGCCCATACCCAGCCATCAAAGTCTTCGAAAAAGAAGAAGAAGACCAAAAATCCCGTGAAGCATGGGGACAAGCGCACGGAACTGCAAAAACAGATTGACGCGTTGGAAGAATATAACTAGAAGGCGTGAACCCTGGTTACGCTTCAGGAGTTTCTCAACCACATCCTTGAAGACGGAGACAGCGACGAAGATAAGGGAGAAGACTCGTCAGATGAACCTGAGGATTATATGGCAAGCTGCCACGTGATCTCTCACTCGCCGGTAGATGGTGAAGAGGCTCCCGATGTAGAGATACTGCGGGCAGATCCCGAGCCTGAACTCCTAGAACCGTCAGAAGAGATGATTGACGCATTCCTGAACGAAGCTCTTCTGAAAAGCAAAGCTGATCGAGAACGCGAAATGGCCATATTTGAAAAAGCCAAAGCCGACGACTGGACGAAAGGATAAAAACACTCCCACCAGATCAAACCACATCCGCCGCCAGCAAAAGCAAGTGCAAGACAAGGAAACGATTCTCCAAAGCCATGTCGATGGGGATGAAGCTGCCACCTTCTGAAGGAAACACTCCTGGTGTGATACTTCCCAACGAAACAGACGCACATCTAAACTACTGCTTGTACCATTGGAGGACTACACACCCTACTGAAGGGTGCAATGCCTTTAAAAACTGGTGGCAAGGATATGTTGCCCACCGGCAGCATTTCAAGCGAACGAAGAGCAAGACGCGTCGAGAGCAGAAGAGCGCAACAGATGAGCGCAAAAGAACTGCCGGCAACTGTCACATGGTTGATAGCAAGGGATCGCAAGTTCTCACCTTTGGGAATGATTCGGATGAAGAAATAGCCCTCGGTCCTCTCTTTAAGGAATCCATCTGTGAAGCAGAAGAGATGAAGACCTGTGGGAACATTCAGCTGCGTAATCGCACGCTACCCGAAAAGAATCTTGGGCCCACAAACAAGGGGTCAAACAAAAAGGATTAGGGGAAAGAAAAGATCTCTGAGGATATCACCCTCGATGATCGAGTCATCGAAGAGCTGGCAGCTAAGGACCCACCCAAGAAAAACAAGGTGGATTACAATATTCTGGCACACTTGAGGAAAATACCCTCGCAGCTAAGCATTCTCGATGCCCTCCTGCTATCTAAAGAGGCGAGAGATTCTCTGATCAAGGCACTATAAGAACCTGGCCAGTTTCAAGCTTTCCTTGCCGAAGAAAAGATGAAGGACGAGCTGGAAGAAGTTCATACAGCAGACATCACCTTCAGCGATGAAGATCTCCTCCACAGGACATGCGAGCATAACCGTCTCTTGTATATCACCGGATACTGTCATGACTTCAAGATAGGCAAAATCCTGGTCGACAATGGGTCCTCCGTCAACCTCCTCAATGTAAGGGTGTTGAAGGAGATATGCATGAGCGTTCAACAGCTCGCTCAGGATAAAATCACTATCTCCGGATTCGACTCCCAGTCATCATGGACGCTTAGGTCGGTAATTCTGACATTACGCTTTGGACTACTCATCACTGACATCAAGTTTCACGTCATTGACGCCAAGACTTGCTGCAATGCTTTGCTCGGCAGGCCTTGGTTACACGAGTACAACATCATCCCTTCTACACAACATCGGTGTGTGAAGTATCTCACGGATGGTCTCGAGTATACTATGACATGGGAGCTGAACCAATTCTCCGTGAATGAAGTCCGCAAATACGAGGACGCAAAGTACTTCCTTCCAGACTTTGAAGACACGGAAAGATGCCATAAGACGGAGAATAAGCAGAAAGCTATCACCACTATCCCGGTCTTTGGGAGCGATACCAAAACGGAAGTGGAGATAGTCTATTCAGGGCCACCCTAATGCAACAAGCTGGGGCCATCCACCCCTATTCTGGTCTTTGGCAGTGACTCTGAAGACGAGGTCAACGTAGTATTCTCGGTTCGTCCATTAGTGCAAGCCTCCATTGGAGATAACCAGAGTTTGCGGATCGCCATGGTTCCGCAAGAGCATTACAAAGAGCTCGGCGCACTTGATACCTACAGTGTGCAAGAACTGCAGACGTTCTACGTCCCTCTCAGGCGAAGAGATGAAAAGGCGATCCTCTTTTATCGATCCACGAAAACCAAAGTGGAGAAAGAGATCTGGCATGGTGCTGATTCTACACTTGACAAGCTCCGGCCCATCCGTCTGCCCAGATACTACACGGAAGGATTAAAAAGGCTGTTGAGGCGCCAAGGCGTACCCTTGAAGCAGATTGCTTGACAAGCTCAGTTCTACAATAAAATCTAGAACATCCCCGGGACTCAGCCAAAGTTGCCCAATGGGAGAATGGAAACGATCGGGCTTGGATATATTCAATCCAAGAAATGGGAGCGATTCCATGGCAGCTACGTTATACATGATTTCGATAAGGAATGGGATGCTCTATTAGAAAATTCTAACCCTGAACCAAAACGAGGTCTCGCCATGAATGTGTCAAGTCCGTCGTTTGAAGAACAGATGTACAAGCTAATAAGAGAAGCGGGTCAAAAGGTCCGGGATGATCATAACCGCGAAATGGCTATCTACGAGAAAGGCAGGACGCAGCGTCTTCTTCAGCAGGCTACGAAAAATGACGATGCCCTTCGTCGCCAGCCCATCATAAAGAAGACTCGACGCGAAGGCAAAAACAAACTGAAGAACGGAAAAAACGTTCGACAGCAGCAAAGCGGGTCCAAGAAGTCACGCGATCGAGAATTGAGCAGCCGGGATCCGTCTCTTATAAAGAAGATGGGTCGAGCATATTCTTTTCCCCAAGACAAGACAAGGAAGATATTCGATCTTGTCATAAAACATCAGATGATGACACTTCCGGAGTCTAAGCACCCCGAGCAAGCAGGCGGGGTCTCTCACCCAGACTATTGCTCTTATCACCGAGTGATAGGACATCCTCTCGAAGACTGCTGCACATTCAAAGACTGGGTAGAAGACCAGTATCAGCATGGCAGGTTCGCTTTATCCAGCAGTTGGAGGATAACCCCACCACAGAAGCATGAACCGAAAGCCACGTATGCAGCGAAAGTAGAGTCGGATCAACATCGGTCTTGGAAGCGATCTCGCATCTGTCACGTAATAACGCTGACAAGAGAATGAGTATGAGAGGATATGGATGACCTCTCCTGATGCTTTGAAAATGAGGATGAAAATGAGTTGATCTCAGAACTTCCACCGGCGCCAAAAGAGCTGGAAGATGGGATACACACTACTGCAGGTAACCTCAGAAAAATCAACTTGGGAACGACAAACGACCCACGACCGACGTTCGTCAGTGAGTTGTTGTCTGAAGAAAAGGTGGCTACACTCAAAGACGTGCTCATGCAGTATAAAGACTTCTTTGCATGGAATTATTCCGAGATGCCAGGATTAGATCCAGAAATAGCCGTCCATAAATTGGCAATTTCTCCAGACATCAAGCCAATCAAACAAGCGCCAAGAAGAATGTGGCTTGAACTTGAAATGAGCATCAATGCTGAGGTCAATAAGCTAATCGACTCCGGCTTCATCCAAGAGGTTCAGTACCCTGACTGGATTGCCAACATCATCCCAGTGATGAAGAAAAATAAGACAGTACGCATCTGCGTAGACTTTCGGGACCTTAACAAAGCATGTCCGAAGGATGACTTTCCCATACCGGTCACCGAGCTAATGATAGACAACACGTCCACTCATGAAGTCTTCTCCTTCATGGACGACTCATCAGGGTACAATCAAATAAAGATGCATCCCGAAGACCAGAAGCATACCGCTTTCCGGACTCCTCTGGGCATATTCTACTACAAAGTGATGCTTTTCGGTCTGAAGAACGCCGGCGCCATCTATCAGAGGGCCATGACGAAGATTTTCGATGACCTCATACATGAAGTCGTCGAATGCTATATCGACGACCTTGTAGTGAAAAGCAAATTGCACGAGAAGCATTGGGAGCATCTAAAAATAGTGTTCCAACGTCTTCGGAAATACAACTTGAAGATGAACCCACTGAAATGTGCGTTCGGAGTTTCCTCGGGAAAATTCCTAGGATTCATCGTACGACATCGAGGCATCGAAATAGACCCATCGATGATCAAGGCGATCATGGAAATGCCTCCTCCAAGAACTCTCAAGCAACTGCGGTCTCTCTAAGGAAAGCTCGCATATATCCGACGGTTTAAAGCCAACCTCTCCGACAAATGCCTCCCCTACAGTCATCTAATGAAGAAGGGGACCCCTTTCTTCTGGGATCGTAATTGCCAAAGTGCACTGGACGAAATCAAGCAATACCTGCAGAGTCCGCCGGTGCTGACAGCTCCGGTCAAGGGAAAGCCCCTCATTCTGTACACAACCGCCCTTGAGTGTTCTCTAGATGCATTATGGGCACAAGAAAACAACCAAGGAAAAGAGAGAGCCCTCTACTATTTGAGTCGAGTTCTCCTGGGGCAGAAAATAATTACTCCCCCATTGAAAAACACTGCCTAGCGTTAATTTTCACGATAACGAAGCTCAGTCACTATGTGTTAGCGCATGAAGTCCACCTCATATCAAAGGATGGATCGCTAAATGGGCCCTACTCTTAATGGAATTCTCGGTGACATACCAACCTCTCAAGGCAGTGAAAGGCCAGACCATCGCCGACTTTCTCGCTGAGCATCCAATACCTGCCGACTCACCCCTAAATTGGGAATTGCCGGACGAGCACGCCTTTGACACGATCGACAGGGAGAAAGAACTATACTTCGACGGAGCATCTTCCATGAAGAAGCGAAAGCACAACTCCCCCATAATCAAATCTGGGGTAGGCCTTATCTTCGTGATTCCATAAGGAGGGATAATGCGCTTTGCCTTTTCCCTAACAAAGCCAATGACAAACAATGAAGCCGAATATGAAGCTTTGATAGCAGGTCTTGAGATCGCTGTCGACATGGGAATCAAAAATCTCCTCATATACGGAGACTCCCAGCTGGTCGTTAGTCAAGTAAACAGCGACTATCAAACGTGCAAACCGGAGTTGGTAAAGTATGGCGATAGAGTACAACAATTGCTGACTTAAATCCCTGCCCACGCCCTGGAAAGCATACCGCGAGCGGAGAATAGCAAAGCAGACGCGTTAGCTAAACTCGCTAAAGAACTGGCTGACGAAAACCTCGATGACGTAAGGATCGTGGTACAAAGCCGTCGGGTTCTTGCACCGGCAGAAATATCTCCGGAGTTGTTTGAAGAAAAGGGAGCGACCAAGCAAATGGCCATACAAATAAAAGACCTGGAAAAGGCTAAGGACTGGAGAGAAGTTTTTATAGACTACTTCAAATCACGTCGAACACCTGAAGATGCGTCCTCAAGACATTAGCTCATGGAACGAGCTCTATCCTTCGCCTTCGTTAATGACACTCTATATAAGAGATCATTTAATTCCCTATGGCTAAGATGCCTAGGACCTGAAGAAGCAAGGAAAGTTGTCCAAGAAACTTATGACGAACTTTGTGGTTCTCATCAAGCTGGGCCAAAGATGAAGCTGAAGATTAAAAGAATGGGCTACTATTGGCCCACAATGATCTAAGACCGCCTTGAATACGTGAAGCAGTGCCACTCGTACCAGATTCACGGGGACTTTATCCACCAGCATCCAAATCCGCTACATCCAACGGTGGCGAGCTGGCCGTTCGAAATGTGGGGAACTGACATAATCGGGCCTATTGAACCAGTATCGTCCAGAGGCCATCGGTTCATACTGGCGACAACTGATTACTTCTCCAAGTGGGCAGAAGCAGTACCACTAAGATAAGTGAAGACGGAGAATATCCTCCATTTCTTCGAGACACACGTCATCTATAGGTTCGACACTCCGCGACGAATTATCTCCGATAACGGGCCGGCCTATAGAAGTCACAAAATCAGCCGCTTCGCACAGCAGCATAATATAGACTGGAGATACTCTTCGTTCTATAATCCCCGACCTAATGGTCTGGCTGAGGCTTTCAACAAGACCCTGACGAAGATCGTGAAAAAGACGATGTCCAAAAATAAGAAGGACTGGCACGAGATACTGCATGAAGCTCTCTGGGCGTATCAGACCACGTTCAAAATGGCCACAAACACAACACCGTATGCATTGGTATTCAGCACTGAAGCAGTACTCCCTTTGGAGTTAGAGTTACCCTCCTTACGAGTGGCAGTTCATTACGAGCTAACGGACGAAGAGAATGGTCATCTTCGGCTTGAGGAACTTGATGCCCTCGACGAAACTCAGCTCATGGCGCAACAAAACTTGGAAGCTTACAAAGCAAAGATGACGCGCTCGTACGAGAGATTGACTAGGCCGAGAACATTCCGCCAAGGCGAACTCGTTCTAATGGTCAAAAGACCTATGATCCCTAACCGTGCCAAATGAGAAAAGTTTGAGCCAAACTATGAAGGCCTGTACATCATAGACAAAGTCTACCAGGGTGGGGCTTACTTTCTCATGGATATGCATGGCGAAAGACCATTCAGACCGATAAACGGTCGGTTCCTAAAGAAATACTACGCCTGACGAGTTACGGCCTAGGTTAATGATAGATGACGACGCCTATGTCCGCTCACTATCTTCCTAAGCCCAAACTTTATAAATGGTAGCCAACGAAACCGTTGCAGCAACGGACCGAAACGTCCCTAAACTAACGACGGATCGAAACGCCCCTAAACTAACAACGGACCGAAACATTCCTAAACTAACAACGGACCGAAATGTCCCTAAACTAACCACGGACCGAAATGTCCCTAAACTAACGATGGACCGCAATGTCCTAAAACTTGCAACTGACCGAGACGTCTATATACTACTAAGGACAGCAGCATCCCAAGGCTGGAAAAAAAGGTACGTCCATAAGCGAGATGGGCACGGATGAAAATCCGAAAAGGGCTCCGTGAGTAAAAACAGCAGGGCTACCGACGAATTTGTGAAAACCTGAAAGGGCACAATCTCGTTAAAAGACACTTACAAGGTCCTCTAGATCTTGTAAGGAGAAAATACTTGCGTGAGATCCTTACGACTCACAAGGGAGCAACACACTTAGGAATCCCCACGATTCCTAAGAAGAAAACGTACTTATGAGATCCTCACGACTCGTAAGGAGAATTGCCCCTTTGAGACCCTCATGGCTCATAGGATTCAAAAGCCTTAAGCTACAGGGATCTGAACCTGTTCTTAAGCCGTCATACACCCCGATTCTGCCCTACAAGCGTTTCAATATTGACCCTTGTATACAATCCACGGGCATGAATAAACATCTCCTTAACAGAGCCCCACCAGCGACTAGGGATATGCTCGCACGGTGAACAAACCCTTGTAAGTCCTCTCGACTTATAAGGAGAAAACACTCTTGTAAGATCCTTACGACTTATAAGAGAGCATACACTTAAGAATCCTCACGATTTTTAAGGAGAAAACGCACCTACGGGATCCTCACGACTCGTAGGGAGAAAAATCTTTATGAGACCCTTACGGCTCATTAAGTCAAAAGCCTTAGTCGACAGGATCTTAACCCTGTTTTCTAAGCCATCTTTGTTTGAATCGACAAAGGAAAATGATGATTCGCTCCTGGCAATGTCCCAGTGGTAGCGATGCTGATGCCTGAATCGGAATCAAATTCCAAGTCCTTTTAAGGCAAATGATGATTCGCTCCTGGCAATATTCCAGTCGTAGCGATGCTGATGCTGAGATTGGCACCAGATTCCAAGTTCCATACTCGCGATAAAAATCGGTGAGCCAAAAATGCATACAAAATAGCCAAAATGATAAGGCAACTTGCAACAAAATCAGCAAGTAAAATATATGCATACAAAATAGCCGAAATGATTGGGCAACTCGCAATAAAAAGCAGCGAGTAAAAAAAAATAACCGAAATGATTGGGCAACTCGCAATAAAAAACAGTGAGTAAAAAAAATATAGCCGAAATGATTGGGCACCATGAAAAATAGCCGAAATAATTGGGCAATCGCGATTTTCACGATACAAAAAGCTAAAATGATGAAGCATTGCGGAAAGAAAACAAAAATAATACGTATAAAATGAAACTTTTGCCCTACAGGTGAGATCACATCGATCCTTGTATACAATCCAGGGGCACAAACAAACAGGGAACCATATCATCCCACCAGACTACATCAGAAAAAGAGCTAAGTCTCGATGGCAACATCTATAACCCAGAGATCAACAATGGCATTCCTTCTCGTTTCAACCGGAAACATATACGACGTCAACAAACGGAGCCACGACAGAGTCCCTAGTTTCAAGTCTCGACGGCCACATCTATAGCCTGGAGATCCACAACAGCGTTCCTCCTCATTCCAGCAGGATACGGACGCGACATCCACCAAACGGAGCCACGGCAAAGTCCCTAGTTCTAGATTTCGACGGTGACATCTACAGCCTAGAGATCATCAACGACGTTCCTTCTCATTCCAGCGGACGCGACATCCACCAAACGGATCCATGGCAAAGTCCCTAGTTCCAAATCTCGACGGTTCACAGATAACCTAGAGACTACCTCGACATTCGTCTCGTTACAACAGGCATAAAGTCAGCAAAGCGGAGCCACGGCAAAGTTCCCAGTTCCAGGACTCGGCAGTGCACAGACAACCGAGTGTCAACCCCTGACCCCATACTGCTAAAGTCAATCCTGACTCCGTATGGCTAAAGTCAACCCCTGACCCCGTACGACCAAAGTCAATCCTGACCCCGTATGGCTAAAGTCAACCACTGACCCGGTACGACCAAAGTCAATCCTGACCCCGTATGGCTAAAGTCAACCCCTGACCCCGTACAGCCAAAGTCAATCCTGACCCCGTATGGCTAAAGTCAACCCCTGACCCCATACAACCAAATTCAATCTTACACCGTATGACTAAAGTCAACCTCTGACCCCGTATAACCAAAGTCAATCCTGACCCCGTACGACCAAAGTCAACCCCTGACCCCGTACGACCAAAGTCAATCCTGACCCCGCGGAACATGGCTAAAGTCAATCCTGACCCCGTGGAAAACGGCCAAAGTCAACCCTCACCCTCCCCGTCAGAGCAACGCTTTGATTCGGGAGCAGGTCAATTCATCAATCACTTACGAGTCCTCTCGACTTGTAAAGGAGAAAATTCTCTTGTGAGATCCTTACGACTCTCAAGAGAAAAGCACACTTAGGAATCCTCACGATGCCTAAGGAGAAAATACACCTATGAGATCCTCTCGACTTGTAGGGAGAAAAATCTTTATGAGACCCTCACGGCTCATAAAGTTGAAAAGTCTTAGGTGGCAGATCCTAACCCTATCTCCTAAGCCATTATTGCCCTGCAGGGAGGTCAAGATAGACTATCCACGGGCCATATTCTCTGAACATCGGCAAGAAGGGAAACAATCACTTACGAGTCCTCTCGACTTGTAAGCGAGAAAATTCTCTTGTGAGATCCTTACGACTCTTAAGAGAAAACACACTTAGGAATCCTCACAATTTCTAAGGAGAAAATACACCTACGAGATCCTCACGACTCGTAGGGAGAAAGATCTTTATGAGACCCTCATGGCTCATAAAATTGAAAAGTCTTAGGTGACAGATCCTAACTCTGTTTTCTAAGCCATCATCACTCTGCAAAGAGTCCAAGATGGACAGCACATACTATCTACAGGCCACACTTGCTAAAATCACATGGCAACAAGACAATAAGGAGAAGAAAGCAACAGTAGAACAAAAAAATGTGTATCTTTTATTCATGAATTCAATTGAGTACAAGACGAATCATATAAAAGAATAAAAATGGATACATGTTATTCAAAGATTACAAGTGTTCAATCTATACAAAAATAGCTACTGAGAGGGAGGCGTCTTCAATAAATCAGCTAGCTGCTCGCGCACTCCTCTCAACTCTTTCTCACGATCAGCCGCCGCGGCCTGCTCTGCTTCAATTTGGGCCCGTTGCTGCAGACAGGATGAAAGTTTCTGATCAATTTCCTACCAAGCAGCCTCCTGACTCTGCGCAACCTGCTTACTAATATCAAGCTTCTTCCTCAGCACCAGCCCGTCAGAGATACATCGTTGAAGGTTTTCAAAAATGGAGTTCAGCTGGGCAGCATTTGTTGCGACCTCAGCGCGCAGTTGAATAGATTCAGCGAAAGTTGCCTCACATTCCTTTCGCTTAAGGGTTGCCTCTCGTTTGAAATAGCGAAGGAACGGAACGCTCTGCTCAACCCATGCAGCTCGCTGGGAGGTCAAAGCCAACACCCCCGGAACAGAACGCCTAAGCTCAAGCTCATGCAGGCAGGCCTTAATCTTCCTGCCGTGATTAGCCCAATACTCAATGACGCCTTCACTATGGAAGTTCACGAGCGTCGCCAGCATGGGATTAACCTCGGAAGAAAAATCTGTAGCAAATGCAGGGGCCTCGGCGTCAAGCTCCTCGATGTATTCACTCAACATACGCAGGCTAGTCACAACGCCTTTTGAAGATGGACGTCTAGAAAAGGGCCCTGCTGGCATTATGATGCGAGACTCGAACGGTGCTGGAGTCGGTGCGACCACTGCAAAACAAATCATAGTCAGATATTGTCTTAAGAGACAAAGAAGATGCAAGAGCAATGAAGGCTACTATACCGGTTACGGCAGGTGGCAGAGCTGGGAGTACTGGTGGCACGACAATACTCTTGTCCTTTACTTCAATTTGTAGTGCTATAATCAATTTAAAGTTAACAACGGTAGGGTCACTCATTAAAGAAAAGAAAAGACATCGTTTAGAGAAGTTACTCATCGGCACCAGCATGCAGACTAACTTCTGACTGGAAGGAGAAGTACGGGTTTAACCCTTGATAAAGATAATCGAAGAGAACTCCTGCAAGGTTATGATGATACATAGTCAGTACACGAAAGATGCTGTTCCTGATTTAAATTAATCGCAAACCCATACCTTCCATCACTTGAGAGGATATAAGAGGAGATGAAGGGGCAGCGACCGTCAGAGTAGCAGCTGGTGGTGCTTTTTCAGGTGTCGCAACCTCAGCGCTCACCACACCTACATTCGAAAGGAACAAAATGTCATCAGAAGGGATTGCAAAACGAAAAGAATGCAGCGACCCAAGACCTACCAGACAGGTCATCATCCAAAACGGTGACGGAAGCATCACCAACCATCACGACTTCTTTGATCTCATTCGGGGGGATGGATTCGCCGCCCGTGGCTTCGTCCTCCGATTCTACGAGAGCCGTCATGACACTCGCAATGCCGGGCGATGGCAGGGAACCGCAAGGGGAAAGAGCGGCAATTGGCACAGTCCCGGACTCCTGGGAGAGAGTAGCCATTTCAGGCCCAGCGGTTGCCGTTATCTTACCCGCTGCCTCATCGCCAAGACTTGGCCCTGCAGTATACGATATATGAGAATCTAAAGATCAAACTCTAATAAAAGGACCTAGTGTTTCGTTACCTTAGGACGGCTTTTCAATTGCTTCCCGAGCTACGCGTACCGCCTGTCTATGAGCGGTAGACAGGGCGGCCGGAGCACCCTCTGAAGAAGTAGGGACAAGGGAAGCGGTGCTCGAGCCTGCACCAACAGCCAAGGCGGCATCACGGTCTTTCGCTGCACGCTTCTTGCGCTTTCTTTAAGCCTGTGCCGCCAGAGCTGACCTTCTCAAGACCTCCGCCAAGGAGACGTCATCGTCCGAACCAAGTTTTTCCTCTGGAATCTCTACGGCGTCCGTCATCGGCTGTTTAAGCGAAGCTTCTTTCAGCGATATCGAGGGAGCTGGGACTTCGGCAGCTGGCCCTGGAAGTGTTACAACACCACCTTACATGATCGACACTGCACTTGGGATAACTGGAGTCGAGGTAGTCCCTGCAACAAGATGAAAAAGAAGGTTCAGATTACCTATAAAAAGGGGAATGAAAACACAGTAAGCCGAAATGTACCAATGCCCAAAGAAGCACGAAGCATTTCCTCCTCTTCAAAAGTCTTGAGAGAAGCCGCGAGAGCTTCTTCAGTGGAGATGCCTGTTGAAGAAGAAGTGTCAGTCAAAGCATGACAATAAAAATGTAACAGCAAAAAGATATGACTGAAGTTTACCTGACTGTGCAAGGGTGACCAGTCCTGCTTTGTGGCTTGCTAATCGCTCGGAAGCTGCAATAGCAGCCTCGAGGTCGGTATCATCCGGTGCTATGAATAAGCCTTCATTGGTCCCGTATTCACT
Source organism: Agapanthus africanus (assembly GCA_030015575.1). Taxonomy (NCBI): domain Eukaryota; kingdom Viridiplantae; phylum Streptophyta; class Magnoliopsida; order Asparagales; family Amaryllidaceae; genus Agapanthus; species Agapanthus africanus. Next base: position 876,249,644 of record JASDDO010000024.1, on the reverse strand, counting down.
TATGCGCTCGCTGTAAGGAGCATGAGGCTCCTGGCCGAATGCAATGTCTGCAGAAAGTATTGACTTCTTTCTCTTCTGTGAACGAGTGCCGGTAGCCGCTAGCACAAGTTTACGCTTGGTGGGCACCTTTGTGCGACGAGTCCCAATTTCTGTACCCATACCCGACTCGGAAGATGCCGCAGCTATCTCTTTTTCAGGCATACTGGGTAGGGGCAGCTCACGTATAGCACGTGGAACCACAGCCGCAACAGGTTCTCTCAAGGGAGGACGGACAATGGTCCGACGCTTCAGAGGAACATCTAGATTACCAGCCGGGGCTGCACCCTTGCGATCAAGCAAAATTCGCTTTTCCTCCTTGATAACAGCACACATCGTGTGTTGATACCATGCCACGTATACGTTCAGGGCTTTCGGAACACAACTCGGCTCACTGATGAAGAAATTGGACCTTGTGTTTAGGCACTTGAAGTGGTGTAAAGCGCTCCGGATGCCCTCTTCAGTATTAACCGGTTCTGCCAAGAATGCCTCTAGCGGGACGCCCTGATTATAACTTGATTGCTGGGCAAAGCGGTGGTGGTTATATCTCATGAACAAAGCCGAGTCGTTCTGCCTGAACACCAAGTAGCCCGGCCTGATTGAGTACAAATGAAGAATCTCCCGAGCTTTCAAGGTAGAGGCTCCATCTTTAAAGGTGTCCCACAGCGGCTGCACCGTTTTAGCGGATTACTTACCTGTATGTGGGCGAAGAATCACACCCCGAGCGTCTCGCTGACTTGGCTCCACAGTGGAAGTATCGACCAGACGCATGATCCTTGGAAAATTGCAAGTTTCATAGAAATGGGGCCGCTTGTGCATTCCAAAAGCACCAAGCACATGCAGCTCGAGCCAAGAAGTAAAATAATGCATCGGGAAGTGCACAGGCTGCACCCCCGGTTGAGTAGTGTCGGCCGCCAAGCTAAGACCATGATACAAATGAGCCAGCCTGGCAATTCCAATAGCAACCTGTATCCCTTCAACAATCCGATGAGTTGGGTCTAAGAAAGACGACCTCATGTAATGAGGGTGTTTGGGAAGCGCGAACCAGCTTAACCCCAAACCGAGGAACCCTAGAAAGAACGCTTCTTCATCGATGTCCTGAGCGGCGATTTTTGAAAAGGGGACGACTGCAACGTTGGGAAGGAAGAAACTCTTTTGATCGGCTTCTGCTATCGGCCGGCTATCCAAGCCAAAACCAAAAGGATCATCAAGTTTGGCAAACCTTTCGCCTTCTTGCGATAAAGCTTTGGGGCGGAGAAAACGGGCGATGAAGTCTTCAAAGCTAACCCCATGGCTTCCAGATTCAAGAAATAGACCCTCGTAAATGTTTAGCACCTTGATTAAGCTGGGGAATCGGTGTTGAATGGCATTCTCTGGGGTTAGACCCGTCATCGCCAGTCGGGTAGCGAAAATATATTCGTCAGGGGGCAAGATCTCCTCATAATGCTCCCCTCTGACAGGCAAGACGGAGATATCCGCAAACTCCTCCAAAGAGATGGAAACTTCCTGATCTAGCATAAGGAAGGTGTGAGTTGGAACGTTCCATTGTTCCAAAAAGGCTTTAACCCACCATGCTGGAGGTGTGGAATACTGGAACTGTAATACCCAGCCCCTTTTTATACCAATATCCGTATTTATATAAATTGTCACTTACAAATTCGTTAGTTTATATTTAAAATTATTTTAGTTTAAAAACCCTATTACCTATCTATTTTATATTTTTCCTAAACTCTTTTATTGCTATTTCCAAGCCCGGCCCCTTTCTTTTCCCTATTATTTTATCCCTTGGCCCGAGCCCATTTTCCCTTCCCAGCCCCTTAAAATAACAATTTAAATTAAAAAGACTTCGGCCCAGCACTAATCCCTCAGCCCAAGAAATTCCTATCAAGTTAATTTATTTAAACCAATTTTTCCAACCACAAAATTCCCAACCCAAGTTTTACCCCGGCCTTTCCCCAACTCCTCAGCCCAGCATATAAATAAAAAGGAATTTATTTTAAACCCTGGCCCAGCCCGTGACACCCAATCCCAAGCCCATTCTTTTTTTAAATAACTTAATTTCTTTTTCTCCTAAAACCCAGCCCATTCCAACTCAGCCCGCCTTCACACTCACCCGCCCACTTCAACCCGACCCAGCCCACACCCTCTTCATCTTCCAATGGCTCTTTCCTTCTCCCCCGCTCGCGCGATCCACCTTGCTCGCCAACGCTCGCGCCCACGTTGCAACGCCGTTACCCACGCCCACGCCCATGCCCACGCCTTTCCGTTATCCCCTCACGATCCCCCCAATCTCTTCCCTTATCTCCTTCACTCCTCTCTCACTCACAAAACTCTCCTCCCTCTCAAAAATTTCCCTCGAACCCACTCCCGCAGTCCTCTGCCAACTTCACCACTCGCCCCACCGCCGACGGCGACGACTACAACCCTTCACCATTCTCCCTCGCTCACTCCTCTCCACCAACGGAGCTCCCTACGCTACCCTCTTCGCCTTCAGCCGTTACCAAACTCCCCTGCACACCCAAACCACTGCACTCGAGCATCGACCTCGACGCCGGCCGACCCCATTTTTAAATGTTGTCTTCTGTGGCCAAATAAATTTATGTATAGTTTAGGGCCATCTTCGTTTTTTTAGAGGGGTTTGTTTTTAAATTCCTCGAATGAAATAAATTGCTGAGTTCGCTAATCTCCCGATCTTCTTAGTTCACTTGATGCTTGATTATTTCTCATGTACATTTATTTTTCCTGCTGAAATCCCTGACTGTCCACCCTTACTCCTTGTATTGTTTTAACCCTCGTTTCGATTAAAAAGTACCGCACCCTGATCTTTGGAATGAGCCACCCTTCATCCTTCGTCTATGCTTCGTTTGAGATCCTTCTGGGAGGGGAAATTGATAGTAAAATTTCCGAGTTGGCTGACTCTTCGGATTTTTGATTCATATGATGTATCGACCATTATCCTCCCCATACATCTTTTCCCCTTGTAGCCCTTTGCTGCTCACCCTTACTTCCTGTGCTGATCCAACCCCAATCTCTTCGACCTTCAGTCTAAAGCCGTCACACTCCGACCTTTTGAATGAGCCACACTCCATGGTAATCCCTACCCTAGCTAGCCCTATACATTTTTGTGCTATTCCCTGTTACCCTAACTATATTTAGGGACATTATTATTCAAAAATTTAGTTTTCATTATTTTGTATTTATCGAAGAGTGCGTGCTATTGACTACTCCGTTTTATGTATTTTAAGTACACTACCACTTTTCTCTCTCTGTTTTTTTGGTAGCGCGACCATATGTATTACGCATATTATTTTGGTGCTATGCTTCTTATTTTCACCATGTTGTTTTCTAAGTTATGTTACAATGGTTTGATTGATACGTTATTCTAAAAATGTTTTAAATCACCGACAAGTCCTTCACTGCTTCATTATAATTATGCCTTATACTTATTATATCTACTGTGCTACTTTTGATATACTTATATGTGCACATATTTGGGTTTCGATTTTATCGAACACGCCTTGATTATTACTGTTCGTTATTGTTATCTATATTCTCGTATATATGTAGTTTATCCTTATAGTTGTTCTTGCCTTATACCTATTTAGACCTATCCTTTTGTATGTTGGTCTTACATATATATACCTTCAGAATTTTATCCACCCGTTTTAAGTAAATCACTATGTATTAGTGTTCGATGTGGTAACTTTTCGATTATTATTTTATAGCTTGCCGTCCTTTTAAATTTCGAGGACGAAATTTTTGTAAGGGTGGTATGATGTAATACCCAGCCCCTTTTTATACCAATATCCGTATTTATATAAATTGTCACTTACAAATTCGTTAGTTTATATTTAAAATTATTTTAGTTTAAAAACCCTATTACCTATCTATTTTATATTTTTCCCAAACTCTTTTATTGCTATTTCCAAGCCCGGCCCCTTTCTTTTCCCTATTATTTTATCCCTTGGCCCGAGCCCATTTTCCCTTTCCAGCCCCTTAAAATAACAATTTAAATTAAAAAGACTTCGGCCCAGCACTAATCCCTAAGCCCAAGAAATTCCTATCAAGTTAATTTATTTAAACCAATTTTTCCAACCACAAAATTCCCAGCCCAAGTTTTACCCCGGCCTTTCCCCATCTCCTCAGCCTAGCATATAAATAAAAAGGAATTTATTTTAAACCCTGGCCCAGCTCGTGACACCCAATCCCAAGCCCATTCTTTTTTTAAATAACTTAATTTCTTTTTCTCCTAAAACCCAGCCCACTCCAACTCAGCCCGCCTTCATACTCACCCGCCCACTTCAACCCGACCCGGCCCACACCCTCTTCTTCTTCCAACGGCTCTTTCCTTCTCCCCCGCTCGCGCGATCCACCTTCCTCGCCAACGCTCGCACCCACGTCGCAGCGCCGTTGCCCACGCCCACGCCCACGCCTTGCCGTTATCCCCTCACGATCCCCCCAATCTCCTCCCCTATCTCCCTCACTCCTCTCTCACTCACAAAACTCTCCCCCCTCTCAAAAATTTCCCTCGAACCCACTCCCGCAGCCCTCTGCCAACTTCATCACTCGCCCACCGCCGACGGCGACGACTATAACCCCTCACCATTCTCCCTCGCTCACTCTTCTCCACCAACGGAGCTCCCTATGCTACCCCCTTCGCCTTCAGCCGGCACCAAACTCCCCTGCACACCCAAACCACTGCACTCGAGCATCGACCTCGACGCCGGCCGACCCCATCATCATCGACAAGCCACTTCTTCACCCGAGCTCTTCATCCTCGTCCTCTTCACCCGAGCTCCCCACTTTCCCCCTCGCCTGCAAACTCAACCCATATTCGAGCTCGAGCCCCTGCACGCCCTCTCTCACCGAGCCTCCCCCGCAGCTCCGACCTCGCCTTCACCAGCCTTTGACATCCTCGACCTCTCCTAGCCTCGAATCTCTTTCTCTCTCTCTCCTCCCCTCTCCCTATCTCTCTCTGCTTTTCTCTCTCTCTCTCTCTCTCTGTCTAACTCTCTCTCTCTCTCTAAATCCTTCTCTCTCCCTCTTCTATCAACCGACCACCACCACAAACACCCCACCAATTTCCCTAACCTCTAACCTCTGGCCACCGCCTCACTGCCGGCTACCTCGTCGCCCTACAACTCCATAGTCGACCCTCTACAACCCCATAACCAACCATCGACGGAGCCACAACATCGCCTGAGCTCGCAGCCGTCGCCGCCATTGCACAGAGCCCAAGTCAAGCCTCCTATCTCTCGAGCCCAAGCTCCACTAAAGCTCAAACCCAGCCAGTTTACTGCCGTGTCGGGTACAAGTCGTTGTACTAGTCGTTGCCGTGTCGCACGTATGTCGTTGCCGCTGCCGTGTGCCCCAAAACGTCTCCAGGCAAGTATTTTACTTGCTACATGCTAATCTATTTATGTTACAAACTCAATTCGTATAAATTGCAATGTTACAATTCTCGATAACTTATACTATTTACCTGTTCGATGCATGATCCCAATGAAATTATTCATTTAATTTGACGGAACTCAATTGCATGGTCTGGCCCATAAGGCAGTGAACCTAGTGTGTAAATCTCATGGGAAAATATGACCGTTAACGACTACAACGATTACCCCCAAGTATACCTGTAAACTGAAACTTTCTCGTATCTGAAAATCGTTAAAATTACCATAAATTATGTACATACTGGAATGATGCGTTCGAGGGCTTAAATCGAAGCCGACTCGACGAACTATAACCCTATATAAGTTTCTAATGGTTTCTGTACTTAAATTGTGACAATATTTGATCGGAGTGCGATTCTGGACTGCAGTCCAGAGCGACTCTGGTTACTGTGTGCTGTCCCATTATATGTACCATCTTGTTTCCTGAACTCGTATGTTGCGGAACTCCACAGTTTATAAAAAATGAATCTGTTATCTAGATAACACAAGTGGTTTCATTCTGTTTCATCGGCGTTTGCTATTTAAATTGTAAATTAAAAGAGCTGGACATATAATAGTCCAGAACAGATTCAGAAGTGACAAACTAGTGATAAACAGTGTGTAACTCCTGACGTACAGACGCGATTGAAAATCCGTCTGTTGTGTTGAAAGCCTTACTAAAAACCCTAGAATCATTCAACTATAGCGTCGCTAAATTCTGATCCCTACTAGGGTTAAAATACGTTGTGAAACGGACTTCCGATTCTGAAATCGGATTTCCAGCAGTGAACGCTTAAAATGAAATGGCCATAACTAGTGATCCTGAAACCCGATTGACGTGAAACCAAACTCGCTGAATAGATAATCAAACATACTATTTAATCCCCATTTATCATTTAGCTAAACTGTACACGTATGATTTATGATAAATTATGCAAGTGGTAAAATACTGATTTATGACATCTTAATCATGCTTTACATACTGTTTACTCATCATATCATACATATGTCACTGCATTGATAACCTAGTGATCATGTGTATTACCCGGTGTTAGGTATTAGTGATGATTGTGGCAAGTACGTTAGTGTTCGTGCATGAGTGGATAAGTGAAAGTGACACCTACTTGTACACAATCTGTGAACCCTATTTTCTATTGCATTGTCGACGTCTATGGGACGCGTGTAAGTGTGACTATAAGTGGTATGGGACACTTATGGAAGCTCTCGCATGGGTTTCACAGATAAGGCACCAGACACTGCCATTTATCTTGGGTATTAGTCGGGACGTGCTTGATGGAGATCCTGTCTCCAGTTCTCGCGCAGACTTGTCATGGACCGACCAATATTTGAGGTTATGGTTGGCGTTTGATGTAGACCACGGGGTGTGGGGTAGTTTGAGTGTGAGTCCAACAGAATCTCGGGAGTCCCATGCCGGCTTATATATATATGGAGATATATGGAGATTTACAGGGTACATGATTATTACCGTGAGTTACATTTTGGGCCCGTGGTCCCTTACCCTTGGGTCCTACCCTTGGGTGGAGGACACTCGCAAGTGGTTGACTCTCACACTTGGACTTACGATAGGCTCAGTGACCTGTACAGTGAGACTTAGAGACTGATAGGGATAGTGACATTGACATGTATTACCTACTGTATCGACACATCTGACATACTATACTACTGCTTTACTGTTCTCCTGATCTATTAAACATTGCATTGATTACTCCATGTTCATATCTTTACTGTCTTGGTTTACTGTTTTACATCCATTATTACTGTTCGAGTTGCCACTTGCATATATATATATATATATATTGCTATCGTATCGCTCTGACGACCTGAGTATGCATGCTCAGAGTGTGAAGTGGATCTAGCCGGGACCAGGACTAGACGTACATCGCGGACATCTTGATTAGCTATCCAGAGTTATACCCTTTTGATTTCCATCAGGTCAGTTCTTTGTATTGTTTTGTTTCAATTACTGCATTTCTCATTACCTGCGCATTGTTACTGTTTACCACGTAAAGCTAGAAGCAGAAGTGCGACTACGGAAGGACATTTCCTTGACCGTAGGAGCATGGCTGGCCTTGTCAACCCCTCGTATTCCGTATTTTGGGAAGCGGGGCGTGACATGGTTTTGTTGGTATCAGAGCCAGGTTTTGCTTCGATTGGGATTGCAGTTTTCCGTGTATACCTTGACAATCTAAGACATCCCTCGGTCTAGGTTGTAAACTTGTCATTCTTGATCCATATTCACATTGTGTGTTCTGCTATCCATCCGCTAGGGTTTGAGTGACTTGGAGCTCTACAGTGATTTCCACTTGTAATAAATTTCATCACATCTGATATTCTTGAATCCTTGCCTAATTCATATTATATCTTGATTCTTATAGCTTGTGCTTTATATCACTCTCAAAATAAATTGTTGTTTCAGGATCATGTCGTCCAACGACTCTTCCTCTATCTCCACTCCTCAGAATCAGACCGTTGAGATTCTGAGTGTACCGCAAGGTCTGAGGGAAGCCCAGGAGCGAACAAACGACTTGTTAGCTGAAGGACTGAGAAGGCAAATGAATCAGGCACCAGCGGGAGTTTCCAATCATAAAGGGATCCTGTTAGACGAGGAAAAGAGAAGAAGATGAAGCGCCCATTTGTTCCCCCGAGACAGAAGCAGCAGAAGACCCAATGTTGTGGGTACTGCAGGAGGCCAGGACATCTTCAGAGGGATTGTCGCCGCGCCCAAGGGAAATGCCTGATTTGCAGATCCAGCGAACATCTTTTCAACGGTTGCCCAAAAAGGAAGGAGCTACAAGGAAGAGACTCGTCCACACTCTCCACTTCTGCCAAGTGATGATTATTGCGTAGTTCAAACTTCGAGGACAAGGCGGACCCAGCGCAGCATTCAACTCGTGTGACGAGAATGCAGCAGCCTAGTAATCGAAGAAGAGTTATCATGTTTTCTGCTTTTAATAAAATGTTGTCATCCTCCTGTAAATATTCCTTTTTGTTTGAAATCTTGTATCCGTCGAACTTTTAGTTGAATGCAATAAAAACTTTGAATCGTAATATATGTATCATTCTCTTGCTTTCCCCCTTATTTATACTATTCGTTACCACAACATTTTTATTCTGATTTTTCAGTTCCTGCTCATCGCATATTCTCCTATACTTCGTACCCTTAGCTATTTTCTTGATGTGTTCCACCGTCTAATCATGACTTTTTCTTTTCAGGCCATGGCCCACCCTGGAGCAGCGCCGCATCTAGATGAGGATGCACAGTCATGCGTTTCCTTAGACCGCACGCTGATGAGTTCTGACAATGAGATCAATGGTCCCCAGGTCATCTTCGGAATCAGCGATTCCGAGGACGAAGGAGCCGCCGCCCCAGAGGTTGACATGATAGGCGATTCCGACGAAGAGGAAGAAGACCCTGAAGAGAACCCGGTAGAGGAAGATCCCGAGGAAGGCCCGATAAAAGAAAATCCAGTGGAGGAAAATCCTATGGAAGAGAATCCAGAAGAAGAGAATCACATGGATGCAGACCTCGATGAAGAAACTCCAGCCGAGGAAGAAGGACCCGAAGAACAAGACACTACGGTGGAAGAACTCCCAATGGCGGTCCCTGCAAGGCGCTATGGAAATGGACGCCCCTACCTGAGCGCGCGAGCCTACCGCAACCTGCTGAACCTTCACAACCGCGACTGACGGAATTTTTAAATGTTGTATTCTCTGGCCAAATAAATTTATGTATAGTTTAGGGCCATCTTCGTTTTTCTAGAGTGCTTTGTTTTGAAATTACTAGAATGAAATAAATTGCCGAGTTCGCTAATCTTCCGATCTTCTTAGTTCACTTGATGCTTGATTATTTCTCATGTACATTTATTTTTCCTGCTGAAATCCCTGACTGTCCACCCCTACTCCTTGTATTGTTTTAACCCTCGTTTCGATTAAAAAGTACCGCACCCTGATCTTTGGAATGAGCCACCCTTCATCCTTCGTCTATGCTTCGTTTGAGATCCTTCTGGGAGGGGAAATTGATAGTAAAATTTTCGAGTTGGCTGACTCTTCGGATTTTTGATTCACATGATGTATCGACCATTATCCTCCCCATACATCTTTTCCCCTTGTAGCCTTTTGCTGCTCACCCTTACTTCCTGTGCTGACCCGGCCCCAATCTCTTCGACCTTCAGTCTAAAGCCGTCACACTCCGACCTTTTGAATGAGCCACACTTCATGGTAATCCCTACCCTAGCTAGCCCTATACATTTTTATGCTATTCCCTGTTACCCTAACTATATTTAGGGACACTATTATTCGAAAATTTAGTTTTCATTATTTTGTATTTATCGAAGAGTGCGTGCTATTGACTACTCCGTTTTATGTATTTTAAGTACACTACTACTTTTCTCTCTCTTTTTTTTGGTAGCGCGACCATATGTATTACGCATATTATTTTGGTGCTATGCTTCTTATTTTCACCATGTGGTTTTCTAAGTTATGTTACAATGGTTTGATTGATACGTTATTCTAAAAATGTTTTAAATCACTGACAAGTCCTTCACTGCTTCATTATAATTATGCCTTATACTTATTATTTCTACTGTGCTACTTTTGATATACTTATATGTGCACATATTTGGGTTTCGATTTTATCGAACATGCCTTGATTATCACTGTTCGTTATTGTTATCTATATTCTCGTATACATGTAGTTTATCCTTATAGTTGTTCTTGCCTTATACCTATTTAGACCTATCCTTTTGTATGTTGGTCTTACATATATATACCTTCAGAATTTTATCCACCCATTTTAAGTAAATCACTATGTATTAGTGTTCGATGTGGTAACTTTTCGATTATTATTTTATAGCTTGCCGTCCTTTTAAATTTCGAGGATGAAATTTTTGTAAGGGTGGTATGACGTAATACCCAGCCCCTTTTTATACCAATATCCGTATTTATATAAATTGTCACTTACAACTTCGTTAGTTTATATTTAAAATTATTTTAGTTTAAAAACCCTATTACCTATCTATTTTATATTTTTCCCAAACTCTTTTATTGCTATTTCCAAGCCCGGCCCCTTTCTTTTCCCTATTATTTTATCCCTTGGCCCGAGCCCATTTTCCCTTTCCAGCCCCTTAAAATAACAATTTAAATTAAAAAGACTTCGGCCCAGCACTAATCCCTCAGCCCAAGAAATTCCTATCAAGTTAATTTATTTAAACCAATTTTTCCAACCACAAAATTCCCTGCCCAAGTTTTACCCCGGCCTTTCCCTATCTCCTCAGCCCAGCATATAAATAAAAAGGAATTTATTTTAAACCCTGGCCCATCCCGTGACACCCAATCCCAAGCCCATTCTTTTTTTAAATAACTTAATTTCTTTTTCTCCTAAAACCCAGGCCACTCCAACTCAGCCCGCCTTCACACTCACCCGCCCACTTCAACCTGACCCGACCCACACCCTCTTCTTCTTCCAACGGCTCTTTCCTTCTCCCCCGCTCGCGCGATCCACCTTCCTCGCCAACGCTCGCACCCATGTCGCAGCACCGTTGCCTACGCCCATGCCCACGCCTTGCCGTTATCCCCTCACGATCCCCCCAATCTCCTCCCCTATCTCCTTCACTCCTCTCTCACTCACAAAACTCTCCTCCCTCTCAAAAATTTCCCTCGAACCCACTCCCGCAGCCCTCTGCCAACTTCATTACTCACCCCACCGCCGCCGACGACGACTATAACCCCTTACCATTCTCCCTCGCTCACTCCTCTCCACCAACGGAGCTCCCTACGCTACCCCCTTCGCCTTCAGCCGTCACCAAACTCCCCTGCACACCCAAACCACTGCACTCGAGCATCGACCTCGACGCCGGCCGACCCCATCATCATTCTTAAGATGAAGAGCTGTGCTCTGAAGGAGAAATAATTCTCAGAAAAAAGTAAGAAGATGAACATAGATCATCTCAAAGGGCCAAGGGTCCTATTTATAGGCACTGAGAGCCGTTTCAACTTCTAAGTTGATCTAAGGGTGCAGATACTGCCACCGCTACACTCACGTGTGAGCCATGTGAGTGCAACAGTGGGGGGGCAATTGTTTCCCCCAATCAGTGCAAAGCTCTGTTCAAATTTCAAATTTTGAAATGAAGCAGCGCTTTAACAGCACCAGCGCTGAGAGTCAAAGACTCTAAGGCAGCGCTCATGTGCAAAGCATTTGAGCGCTGCAGCGCACCACGTGCAAAGCGCGTAAGCGCTAGCGCTAAGTGCGCTGCACTCTAAGCAGCGCATCACGTGCAAAGCACGATAGCGCTAGCGTTGGAACTAAATGTTCCTAACCGTTGGATCAAAGATCTAACGAGCATGATTAAAAATCACCAGTTGACCATAATAAAATTCTGTTAAGAAAACATTCTTCATAATCTTTCCAAACAAAAAAATTTTACTTTGTAAATCAGAGCACTGTCGGATCAATGATCCAATGGTGATTAAAAAACCACTAAAATACAGAATAAATTCTGTGTGGGGAAAGATTTCCCAATCTTGTTAAAAACAAGAAGATTGCCTTCTGCAAATCAGAAGCCCTAGGATCAAAGATCCAACGGTGGGGAAATTCCCAAATCAATTAGAGAAAATATTTCTTCAACTGATTAAACAAATCAGCTTGCCCTATATAAAGGCCCCAAGACTTCAAGTCTCAAATAGAGGAACCCCCTCATAAACTTGGAAGAATTTCAAAGACAAAGAGCAAGCTCTCAGAAAAAGAAAATTTTCTTCAAGATAAAAAAGAAAAGAGAGATGAAATCATCTCATATTAAAAGAAGAATTTACTTCTTTTTCTAAGATCATAAATCTATGAGACCAAGGTCTTTCACAACAGTGATAAAAGTATCTCAAAAATAAGGAGAAGAACTTGATTTTCTTCAGATCATAGATCTATAAGACAAATCGTCTTTCAGAGATTATAATATCTCATAATAAAAGGGGGGAGAATAATTCAATTCTATTAAGATCACAGATCCAAAAGGACAAAGCCTTTCATAAAAAACATACGAGATTGAAACATCTCCTATAAAAAAAATAATAAGAACTTTGTTCTTAGATCCATGAGACAAAGTCTCTTATAAGAAAGAGAATTTAATTCTCAAGGCACAAGGCTGCCTAAAAAGAGCCATAGCGCTCCAATCAAAAGAAGCGCTTCACCACTCTAAAATTAACCCATAAGCGTTGCAGAGCCTTAGCGCTCGAAACTTCACCAGAAGCGCAATGCGCTCATTGTCTGGCGCTCAGCGCCAAGCACGCCACGTGCTCCTCACGTGTGCGCTACTTCACCAGAAGCGCAATGCGCTCATTGTCTGGCGCACAACACCAAGCGCGCCACGTGCTCCTCACCTGTGCGCTACTTCACCAGAAGAGCAATGCGCTCATTGTCGGCGCTCAGCGCCAAACGCGCCACGTGCTTCTCACGAGTGCGCTACTTCACCAGAAGCGCAATGCTCTCATTGTCTGGCGCTTAGCGCCAAGCGCGCCACGTGCTTCTCACGTATGCGCTACTTCACCAGAAGCGCAATGCGCTCATTGTCTGGCGCACAGCGCCAAGTGCGCCATGTGCTCCTCACGTGTGCGCTAAATGAACATAAATTGTTCTACAAATAAAATCCCCAGAGCTATAATGAGTGCTCAGCGCTCAGTAAAAGACAAAAACAATTGTCAGAGCCAATGCTCAGCATTTCAACTGAATGGGCCGAGCCCAAGTTGGCTACAGATCCCTAATTCAGATCAATTGAGCTCATGTGCTCACAAATTTTTGATCTTAGTCCCAAATTGGACTACAGATCTTCCAACCAATATTGGTTCAAGGGTACATCTTTTCGCTCCTCTGATATTTGTTGTTGTAATCCTTCAACGTCTTCAGAGAGGTGACGGGTCCCGACAACCAGACAAACCACGGACTGTGGAGTCCTTAAACTCATGGACTATGATGTCCTTAACTTTATGGACTATGATGTTCTTAAACCTTACGGATTGTGGGGTCCTTAAACTCATGGATTATGATGTCCTTAAATTTTACAGACTATGACGTCTTTAAACTGGACCGCAAAGTCCCTAAGCTAAAACAATAGAGCCCAAATGCTCTTTTGTTGGATCTAAATGATCCTGTTAAGTAAATCTTAGTCTAAAATTAGACTAACGTGTCATTAACAAACGTTAAGTTGATCTTAGTCTAAAATTAGACTAACGTATCCTTAACAAACGTTTAAGTTGATCTTGGTCTCAAATGAGACTAACGTATCCTTAAACCCAAACCAAAACCCAAATCTAAGAAAATACAGATTTGGACTAATCCACGCCCTACGGGAGACAACATAAATTAGTCTCCGTATACAATCCACGGGCAACCAAAAACAAAACAAACACACACGACATGAAGTGACCATCTGGAGAAGGAGAAAGTTGTTATCGCGATGCGGTAGCGTAATTAACTGCAGGGGCTTGCGCCTGCAGGGAAGAGCGTCCCCACAATCAAAAACCCCTCAAACGAGGGGGAATCTGACGAAGTCTGCTACAACGGCCGCATCCGTCTAAACCTCCGATATACAGTGTCATAAGTAAACTTGGCATCTTCGGAGAGGTGGACGGATAAAACCCAAATAGCATCTGCTACCAAATTCAGGCAAGACGTCTGTCTTTCCCGGCTTTCAGTGGCGAACAGACATCATCTTATGAAACGAGCTCTGTCTTTCACCTTCGTCAATGATACTCAATATAAGAGATCATTTGATTGTTTATGGTTAAGATGCCTGGGACCGGAGGAAGCAAAGAAAGTCGTCCAAGATACCCACGACGGACTCTGCGGCTCTCACTAAGTTGGACCAAAGATGAAGCTGAAGATAAAAAGAATGGGTTACTATTAGCCCACAATAATTCAGGACTGCCTCGAATACGCGAAGCAGTGTCACTCGTGCCAAATTCAAGGGGATTTCATCCACCAACATCCAAATCCACTACACCCAACAGTGGTTAGCTGGCCATTCGAAATGTGGGTAACCGATATAATTGGCCCCATTGAACTGGTATCGTCCAAAGGACATCGGTTTATATTGACAACGACCAACTACTTCTTTAAGTGGGTAGAAGTAGTACCACTAAGAGAGGTGAAGATGGAAAAAATCCTCCATTTCTTCAGAACCCATGTCATCTATCGGTTCGGCACTCCGCGACTAATTATCTCGGATAATGGGCCAGTTTATAGAAGTTATAAAATAAGCCACTACTTACAGCAACAAAAAATAGATTGGAGATATTCATCATTCTATAATCCTCGGGCCAACGGTCTATGTAACGACTCTGAAATCACTGTACAGAAATTTTCTTGTTATTATATAGAAAAGAGTATTATTGTTGGGTTACAGCAGCACCCCGGCCATCAATCCGTGGCCAAATGTGGAACAAAAACTTTTAGAAACCGGCACTAACGGAACCCTAATCTACGGATCGTACCATTAACCCTACACTAGCTATATGAAAATGAGTTTAGAGAGGTTATACCGAACGATCCATGTCCTTCGGTCTTCAACCTCTGTCCCAAGCTCCTCGCGGCTTCCTCGATCATGTTTGATCTTCGGTCTCCCCACATTGAAGAAGATCCACGTCGAGGGTTTATAATACGGGCTCCGACCTCAAAACCGAAGCAACTCGAGTATCTAGTTTGCTAACCTAGATAGCCAAGATGAAGTAGAGAGTGTTTATGATTACTTGTCTTAATACACCATAGGTTTCCCAACACATGGGACATGTAGGGTGGAGGTTGAAGAAGATGCCAAGTGAGGAAAGTGTGAAGCAAAAAGAAAAAGCAAGTCAAGAAATGGTGGCCGCCTTTTTTTTCTTTTGTTGTGTGTTGTGTTATATTTTGTGAGCAAGTGAGCTACTAAAGAAAAGCCCCCACACATGAGAAAATATCTGCCTTGCCCTCTCAAAAGATCTCACAACATACACACACAAATATCTTAGCCAAAACAAAAAACCTATGCATGTTACCATGAATCACCAAGTGCACACGCATGAGTTAATGCATACCATGACTCACACTTTCCCACCAAATAAACATTTAAACTAAATGTTTAACAAAAAGAAGTGGCATCAACTAAAGTAATCTTGTAACGAATTACAAGAATACCCCTCATCCGTATATATATACCCGCATCCGTATTCCGACTGAATACGAATACAACAAGACGAAAAGAATACAACAATATAATACTAGGATCCTGTTTAAACCAAAACCCACTAGTATTATCCGTCTGATCATGATCCGTACACAAGTGCACGTATATGTTCGAACCTTGCCGTAAAAACATACGACCTCTACAGCTTTTCGCCCGAAGCAGGGAAACCCTCTGTGTGGGAATCTAAAGACTCGTCAATACACTGGCAGTGGGTTTAACCACAAGCACGTCAGTGGCACTAGCTGTACGTAACGGTTACCCAGGTATTGAGCGGAAGGGAGGCCGACAAGTAAACTCATCCCAAAACTCTACTAAGCATGACAGTGACAATATCCGTACAGTCCGGTCCGTTCGTCTATGAGTATCTCATATCGAGTCTATGGGGTGGATAAAGTCAGACCCCTAATAATTTGACATTCAGTGTCGGTATGAAGCCTATCACCACCTGAGAAACTACCAATGCTGGATCAATAATTCTCGACTACCTTGGCCAAGGATTTCTGGTGATGGCCACCCGTGCACTCCGCGACATCAACCCCAATAACGGGAGAGACGGATCCCCTGACAATCCGCTCACTGCCTCCATGTGGCTCGGGACTGTATCCAACTAAAACCTGTTTGGATGACTCTTTTGAGCCGTGGTAGGGTAGTAATCAAAGCACAGTGGGAACTCATACGAGAAAAATGACGATCTCAGGTCGATAGACTAACCTGTACACATGTCACCAGGGAACTGCTATCTGACAATAGGTATAATACCAACTAGCATATTTCCGGCGAGTCCGTCCGGTGTACTCATAACCCAATGAACACCTGTATACATCTTAGGTGTACCAACTAACACCAATGGCTTATGAGACAGGCCACCGCCCCTCTTCGGGGTCTCGATCAGTATACACCAGTCTACTCTTGGAGTATCGATGCCCGGTCTCGAAACTCCCATGACTAGGGACATTTTAAGGATGTGCTTATAAACCACCCGGCTCTCACGTATATGATCTCCATCATACTGCTGGTAATCAAGTAAGAATCCTATGGGCTCCATCAACATGTAATTGTGATTTGTAATGTCACCTGAAGCATGTACACGATGATAAAGACAAATCAGATAGCATATTATCATCTCGAGTAAGACTATTCTACTGGTATAGGTCTGTTGGGGTAAAAATTTATACCCCCGTTGACCGAGTCAAAGTCAAGGTCAACCCCAAGCCAGGTGGGCCCAAGCCCAGGTCAAGCGGGCCCATGCCCAAGTCGAGCCCGCGGCCAGCCTCCTCCATGCTAAAATATAGATCATGTAATAAATAATTTTCATGTAATTTTTTTATACATGAATGTATGCAAAATGGGCATAAAGCCAATATTTTGTAAGCCCATGGCTTATGTGCAAAAATGAAATGGCACATGAGCCATGGGATGGCAAAATGCCATTTTGTGAAGCCCAAGGGGCTATGTGTAAAACGTATGGCCTATAAAGGCAAAAGATAATGAAAATATCTCATAACTTTTTCTCTCTCCAAAAAAAAGTTTCAGAGCTGAGCTCTTTCCTGCTTCTTCTCCAAGGTTCTAAAACCTTCTCATTTCTTTTGAATTAAATCAAGAGTTTTACTCTTTCTTTCCCAAAACTAAGTGGTTTTCCACCACAAAACCCACAAAGGGGAACTCAGATCTCCCATCAGATCTCAAAAAGGAGTGATTTTTAAAATCTCCTACTTCTTGATCTTCAAGATCCGGCCAAACAACAGGAGGAAGAAGAAGAACCCCCTTTATCAGCTTCAAAACATCATAGGAGTTTAACTCCATACATATATACATAATAAATACTTCATTTCTGAAGCACAGCTTCTGTTCTTAGGCTAAAAGCCTCTTGAGCCTCTCCTGCGCGCAGCGCAAGTGCGCAAGGCGCCCGCATGCCGACACGTGGCACGCGCGCTTGCGCACCTGCGCAAGTGCGCAAGGCGCCCGCGTGCCGACACGTGGCGCGCGCGCTTGCGCACCTGCGCAAGTGCGCAAGGCGCCCGCGTGCCGACACGTGGCGCGCGCGCTTGCGCACCTGCGCAAGTGCGCAAGGCGCCCGCGTGCCGACACGTGGCGCGCGCGCTTGCGCACCTGCGCGCAGCACCTAAGCGCACAGCGCCCAAGGCCCCACGCATCCCTTGGATGCCTTTTCCCCCTCTTTTTATGTATATACATATATATATACATTTGTATACAAATGTACACATACACATACTCCGCAACATTCTCCCCTTCCAAAAAATTTTCGGGCCGGGGCGCTGCCCTGCACCCCGCAAGGGGGCTGCTAGCCCCCTTGACCCCCAGCCCGCTATCCGGGTAGCGGGACCCCCGTAAAAACTCTGCGTGGCTCCCGATATATCCAAAACCCCCCTTTCAGAACAGAACACACGTACACTGCACATTGAGTTCGCATGACCAGTTTAACCCGTTAATCGGAGGTTCCCTCGCCCCAAAGGCGAGGGGTAATTAACGGCAGCTTAGTCCGCGGCTGCCGGAGATTCGGATCCCCACAATCATTAAACCCCGGCCTACCCTAGGCAGGGGGAATCTGTAGTACGCCTGACAAGCGTGCGCGTATTCCCATCTCAATGGGGTGACGAAAAACACCCTACAGGTTCTGGCACGCCCGGTGGGACCAATCTCTCCTCCCATATTTCGGGTTAAGCGTTCATGCGAACTCAATCAATATACATACCTATATTTATACTAAAAATAATGCTTTTTTCATGCAGGATTTTCAAGCGATCACCTTTCAACAATGTCTCCGATGACGAACTCAGCTCTCAGCACAGCTCCCGTCTTCTACACGATGAGGATAGACTCTAGGACGGTCCTCCCGGCCAGTCTCGGGCGACAATGGGAGGAGCCGCTGCTACCATTCGGCTCTATTATGTTCATGCCAGTTGGCGCCATCTCAGCTCCTCAAGCCCCGGTGGCAGACAAACCGGTCTCGAAAAGCAGGAGACCAAATGTGGTGATCTCAAGGGCGCCCCAACCCAAACGCAAGTCGGTGTCTGAACGAATTTCCTTGGCCCCAGCTGGGGGCAAGGCCATCAACACCAATAAAGCTACAACACATCCTGAGCAAGCTCCAGCGATGCCCTTGACCACTGCTCGATCGGGTGTCTTCTCTAAGCTCCCCTATGATCAACTCACAATGGCTTCCCGGGTAGCAGATGCCCGCCAAGCCTTCAAAATTGAGAAGCTGAGGGAGAAAAAGCTCAGATATAGAGCCAACAAAAGGGCTAGGGCTACTGCCAAGCTAAACCTCATGAGGTTCGAAGAACAGGGTTACCCCGCCGAAGATGAAGGGATGGCTGAATGTGTTATCCACACTGTCTACGTGGTGGGCACGCGCAGCAAGAGCAAGGACGGGGCTACCACATCTCAAATCCAATCTGGCTTTAATGTGGTTGCCACTTCCTAAGAACAGCTGCCTCCGCTGGATGATGAAAACCCTCTCGATGGGGCTGATAGGCAGAGAGAGCCCTCAATTCATGAGGAGTCAGGCTCGGAAAGCGAAGATGAGCCAACTTTCCGTCCTAAGACCACAGAGCAGCAACTTCTCCAAGAGCTCCGAAAACAGCTCAGAAGCAAAGATAAGGAGATGGCCAAGCTCTACTCAAAGATCGACGACTTGACAAGTGTCGTCTTACGGCTTACGGCCCAACTTGCCTCTCAGCCGCCCAACCAAGTACAGGGCTCAGCTCATGAACCGGGAAACGGTGTCCCAAAGCAACCGACGCCTATTCCCTCAAATCCAAAAGTGGGCGGACCTCATGAAAGTCAATCGCATCCTATCTCAGGAAATGTCTTGGCTACCGATGACAGTAGCCCGCTAACTCAAGATCAAATCATGGATTTGGTTGCCAGCAAAGTCAAAACATTGGTGGCCGAAGCCGAAGCACAAAAAGATATCAGCAGTAGTGGGAGACCATATCCTGCTCAGTATGATCTGGTGGAATTTCCTAGCGGCTATGTCATCCCTAAATTCGGAAGATTCGATGGGACGGGAAATGCGAATCAACACATCGCCCACTTCAAAGCCTCTTGCGGGAATACTGGGGGCAATGATGCGCTTCTCCTCCGCCAGTTCGTTAATAGCCTGACCGATGTTGCTTTCGACTGGTACGCGAGCATACCAGATGGCTCCGTTACTACTTTCGTCCAAATGGAATCTTTGTTTCGACAAAGGTTCATGAGCGTCAGCGATAAGATCACCATTGCCGAGCTCGTAAGGACCAAGCCCAAGAACAACGAAAGCAACACAGATTTTATAACCCGATGGCGCAATCTCTCCGTCAAATGTGAACCACCGATAGAGCAGGACCAATCTGTCAGTCTCCTCGTCGGAAATCTCAACAATTGGATGGCCCCATTTCTATGCACCGCGGGTCTCAAAACATTCCAAGAACTGACCAGAAAAGTTCAAATGCTGGAGCGCTCAAAGCAGGAGTCCTCCTCGGATTCCCAAAATAACAATAGGTCCTGGAGAAACCGAAAGGACGATAATCGTAAAGGCGAAAATTCCGACGATTCTGAATCTTTCAATGCCTTGGCCAACCGAAATAAGCAAGGGTTGAGCGGGCCTAGCGCCGACCAGCCTCGGAAGCCAATGTTCGGAGAGGGAGGAGAATCTCCACTGAAAGAGAAGCTGGATAAGGTCTATTCCTTCAGAAGGGACAAAATCCGTAAAATATTCAAAGACGCCCTGAAGAACGGTCTACAACTGCCAGAGTCAAAAAGACCGCAGGAAGCGAATAGGACCGACGACCCCAAATACTGCCCCTATCACAGAGTGATAGGCCATGCCATTGAGGACTGCTTCGTCTTCAAAGATTGGGTCGAAAAGCAATACAAGGCAGGAGAGATAGAGCTGTCCAAAGGCGTGTTAACAAACAGTCAAGCTGCAACCGCCAATTTCATACAAACGGAGACCGAAGTTCTTCATGAAACCGATTCTCTCAGGCATCTGCCTTTCTCTGAAAACAATCGACCACCACGTCATTAAACTGGGAACAATCGACCACCACGTCATTAAACTGGGAATAATCGACCTCTAAGTCGTTAAACTGGGAATGTAAAAAAAAATGTAAATAAAAAAAATGTGTAAATAAAAGAAAAATAAAGAAAAGCCGAAATGATGGGGCAACTCGCAATAAAAATTAACGAGTAAAAATAAAAATGAAAATAAAGCCGAAATGATGGGGCAACCGCGAATAAATAGCCGAAATGATAGGGCAATTGCGACCTTCGCGATAAGAAAAGCTGAAATGATAGAGCAATCGCGGTAAAAAAAAAAAAGGTGGATGATGAGTTGCTCCTGGCATTATTCCAGTGCAGCAATGCAGACGCCAAACAAAAATCCAATTTCCCAAAATTCTTTCAGCCCTACGGCCAGTCCCCAAATTGACTACCGTATACAATCCACGGGCTCAAATAATTCTCAGCATACCCATGCCCCACCGCAACCACCAGTTACGCGGCTGGTCTCCGCCTTTGGAATTATGCTTCATTGGAAAGACCCACTCATGTGTCCTCACGATGCATGAGGAGAACAAACCTTCGTGAGATCCTTACGACTCACCAAGGAAAAACACACTTAGGAGTCCTCACGACTCTTAAGGAGAAAATACACCTGCGGGATCCTTACGACCCGCAGGGAGAAAATGCTTTTATGGGACCCTCACGGCCCATAAAATTGAAAAGCCTTAGGTGATAGGGATCCAAACCTGTCTCCTAAGCCATCGCTCCCCAATCCCCAACGGCGAATGATGAGTCTCTCCTGGTACTATATTCCAGTGCAGCGATGCAGACGCCAACCAAATTCCAAATCCCATACCCCAACGGCGAATGATGAGTCGCTCCTGGTACCATATTCCAGTGCAGCGATGCAGACGCCAACAAAGTCCCAAAAATTTTTATGGCCCTACGGTCTGGATCATACATCCTGCAAAACCGTATACAATCCACGGGCGTAAAACAATCCCAATCTCTCCAAAAAAAAAATAATAATAAAAAAAAAGGGTATGTCCACAAGCAAAATGGGCGCGGATGAAAACCCGAAAGGGCTCCGTGAGTAAAAACAGCAGGACTGTCGGCGAGTTTGTGAAAACCCGAAAGGGCGCAAACTCGTGAGAAAAAGATGAAATGCACTCGCAATGTCCTCTCGACTTTGTGAGGAGAAAATTCCCGCGTGAGATCCTTACGACTCACAAAGGAGCGACACACTTGGGAGTCCCCACGACTCCCGAGGAGAAAATACACTTACGGGATCCTTACGACCCGTAGGGAGAAAATACTTTGTGAGACCCTTACGGCTCATAAAATTGAAAAGTCTTAGGTGATAGGGACCTAAAACCTGTCTCCTAAGCCATCGTTTCCTAATAAGCAAGCGCAAATGATGATTCGCTCCTGGTACCATATTCCAGTGTAGCGATGCTGATGCCAAAACAAAAAAAAAAAAACAATTCCCAAATCCTCTCATAACAAATGATGATTCGCTCCTGGTACCATATTCCAGTGTAGCGATGCTGATGTCAACCAAAATCAAATCAACCAACAAGCTCTGCGTCGGAATCATGCTTCGTCTCAGAATATGCACCCCGTGTCGAAATGATGCTTCGCCACGGTGTATCTGCCTTCCCTGTCGGAATTATGCTTCGGCTCGGAATCAACCAACGACCTCCTCATCGGAATTATGCTTCGCCTCGGAATCAAGTCAATCAGCAAGCTCTGCGTCGGAATTATGCTTCGTCTCAGAATGCACCCCGTGTCGAAATGCTGCTTCGCCTCGGTGTACCTGCCTTCCCTGTCGAAGTTATGCTTCATCTCGGAATCAAGTCAGCCAACAAGCTCTGCGCCGGAATCATGCTCCGCCTCAGAATGTATCCCGTGTCGAAATCAATGCTTCGCCTCGGAATATCTGCCTTCCTTGTCGAAATTACGCTTCGCCTGGGAATCAACCTCTGCATCGAAATTATGCTTCGGTCAAAATGCCTGCCGCTCTTCGGAATGATGCTCCGATCCCCTGGAATCATGCTCCGCCCATCGGAACGATGCTCCGATCCCTGGAATTATGCTCCGCTCTTCGGAAAGATGCTCCGAACTCTGGAATCATGCTCCGCCCTTCGGAATGATGCTCCGAATCCTGGAATAATGCTCCGCTCCTCGGAAAGATGCTCCGAACTCTGGAATTATGCTCCGCAAATCGGAATGATGCTCCGACCCTGGAATCATGCTCCGCCCATCGGAACGAGGCTCCGATCTCTGGAATCATGCTCCGCCCTTCGGAATGATGCTCCGAATCCTGGAATCATGCTCCACCCTTCAGAATGATGCTCTGAATCCTGGAATGATGCTCCGCAAATCGGAATGATGCTCCGATCCTTGGAATCATGCTCCGCAAATCGGAATGATGCTCCGACCCTGGAATTATGCTCCGCCCTTCGGAACGATGCTCCGAATCCTGGAATCATGCTCCGCCCATCGGAACGATGCTCCGATCTCTGGAATTATGCTCCGCAAATCGGAATGATGCTCCGACCCTGGAATCATGCTCCGCCCATCGGAACGATGCTCCGATCTCTGGAATCTTGCTCCGCCCTTCGGAACGATGCTCCGAATCCTGGAATCATGCTCCGCTCATCGGAAAGATGCTCCGACCCTGGAATTATGCTCCGCCCTTCGGAATGATGCTCCGAATCCTGGAATAATGCTCCGCTCCTCGGAAAGATGCTCCGAACTCTGGAATCATGCTCCGCCCTTCGGAACGATGCTCCGAATCCTGGAATCATGCTCCGCCCATCGGAACGATGCTCCGATCTCTGGAATTATGCTCCGCCCATCGGAACGATGCTCCGATCTCTGGAATTATGCTCCGCTCATCAGAAAGATGCTCCGACCTTGGAATTATGCTCCGCCCTTCGGAATGATGCTCCGAATCCTGGAATAATGCTCCGCTCCTCGGAAAGATGCTCCGAACTCTGGAATTATGCTCCGCAAATCGGAATGATGCTCCGACCCTGGAATCATGCTCCGCCCATCGGAACGATGCTCCGATCTCTGGAATCATGCTCCGCCCTTCGGAACGATGCTCCGAATCCTGGAATCATGCTCCGCCCATCGGAACGATGCTCCGATCCCTGGAATTATGCTCCGCCCTTCGGAATGATGCTCCGAATCCTGGAATAATGCTCCGCTCCTCGGAAAGATGCTCCGAACTCTGGAATTATGCTCCGCAAATCGGAATGATGCTCCGACCCTGGAATTATGCTCCGCCCATCGGAACGATGCTCCGATCTCTGGAATCATGCTCCGCCCTTCGGAACGATGCTCCGAATCCTGGAATCATGCTCCGCCCATCGGAACGATGCTCCGATCTCTGGAATTATGCTCCGCCCATCGGAACGATGCTCTGATCTCTGGAATTATGCTCCGCTCATCGGAAAGATGCTCCGACCCTGGAATTAAGCTCCGCGCTTCAGAATGATGCTCCGACCCTGGAATTATGCTCCGCGCTTCGGAATGATGCTCTGACATTGGAATTATGCCCCGCGAATCGGAATGATGCTCCGATCCTCGGGAATAATGCTCCCCGGGATGATGCTTCGCCTCCGGAATGATGTTCCACCTCGAAGTTTAGCTTCAAGATCCATCAATTTCATGCACACAACTCAAATGTGCGGTGTGCATTTATTGATGGGGGGCACTTTGTTGGGGTAAAAATTTACACCCCCGTTGACCGAGTCAAAGTCAAGGTCAACCCCAAGCCAGGTGGGCCCAAGCCCAGGTCAAGCGGGCCCATGCCCAAGTCGAGCCCGCGGCCAGCCTCCTCCATGCTAAAATATAGATCATGTAATAAATAATTTTCATGTAATTTTTTTATACATGAATGTATGCAAAATGGGCATAAAGCCAATATTTTGTAAGCCCATGGCTTATGTGCAAAAATGAAATGGCACATGAGCCATGGGATGGCAAAATGCCATTTTGTGAAGCCCAAGGGGCTATGTGTAAAACGTATGGCCTATAAAGGCAAAAGATAATGAAAATATCTCATAACTTTTTCTCTCTCCAAAAAAAAGTTTCAGAGCTGAGCTCTTTCCCGCTTCTTCTCCAAGGTTCTAAAACCTTCTCATTTCTTTTGAATTAAATCAAGAGTTTTACTCTTTCTTTCCCAAAACTAAGTGGTTTTCCACCACAAAACCCATAAAGGGGAACTCAGATCTCCCATCAGATCTCAAAAAGGAGTGATTTTTAAAATCTCCTACTTCTTGATCTTCAAGATCCGGCCAAACAACAGGAGGAAGAAGAAGAACCCCCTTTATCAGCTTCAAAACATCATAGGAGTTTAACTCCATACATATATACATAATAAATACTTCATTTCTGAAGCACAGCTTCTGTTCTTAGGCTAAAAGCCTCTTGAGCCTCTCCTGCGCGCAGCGCAAGTGCGCAAGGCGCCCGCGTGCCGACACGTGGCGCGCGCGCTTGCGCACCTGTGCAAGTGCGCAAGGCGCCCGCGTGCCGACACGTGGCGCGCGCGCTTGCGCACCTGCGCGCTTGCGCAAGTGCGCAAGGCGCCCGCGCGCTGACACGTGGCGCGCGCGCTTGCGCACCTGCGCAAGTGCGCAAGGCGCCCGCGTGCCGACACGTGGCGCGCGCGCTTGCGCACCTGCGCGCAGCACCTAAGCGCACAGCGCCCAAGGCCCCACGCATCCCTTGGATGCCTTTTCCCCCTCTTTTTATGTATATACATATATATATACATTTGTATACAAATATACACATACACATACTCCGCAACATTCTCCCCCTTCAAAAAATTTTCGGGCCGGGGCGCTGCCCCGCACCCCGCAAGGGGGCTGCTAGCCCCCTTGACCCCCAGCCCGCTATCCGGGTAGCGGGACCCCCGTAAAAACTCTGCGTGGCTCCCGATATATCCAAAACCCCCCTTTCAGAACAGAACACACGTACACTGCACATTGAGTTCGCATGACCAGTTTAACCCGTTAATCGGAGGTTCCCTCGCCCCAAAGGCGAGGGGTAATTAACGGCAGCTTAGTCCGCGGCTGCCGAAGATTCGGATCCCCACAATCATTAAACCCCGGCCTACCCTAGGCAGGGGGAATCTGTAGTACGCCTGACAAGCGTGCGCGTATTCCCATCTCAATGGGGTGACGAAAAACACCCTACAAGGTCCTCCCTCAATCATTACAATCACGTGCCTGCGATCCAATAATTGACTTGAGGGCACTATAGCCAACAATCTCTCACTTGCACTTAAGTCTAATTATTGCGGTGTCGCATACTCACGGCCCGCATGATACCGAATACCCAACTTCTCTACTAATCAGTTTCACAAAGCTCGTTTGTAAAACTATTGCGTTCGAAAAATAAGTGAGTGGATCCGCTCTAGTGTTTCTTTCTATGTCTCTCTTTATCTCAAGTTCGCGGAGAAAGCCATCCCCCGAAATGAGTAATACCTGTCTTAGAATATGTCTGGATATCTGATGGGACCCGGTTCACAAATGAACTCCAAATCCAGCAAACTTCTTAGACTATATCGTCAACTGAATTTAATCAGTATCCTGTACCATACCTCCCTCAATATCCGCTTGGACCACCTGTCCAAACTACCGCCCCTCAAAAGAGAGAAAATTATAACTCTGATAGTCACTCTGTCATACAGGTCATCTTGGAAGCCTGGAATGATAACCGTCTCCCGAAGGAGGCTGCCGTTATCAAATCCCCAGAACATCCTCTTATGTTCATAAACTGCTTCCGAACGTTTCTCCAGGATTGGATTAATATATAAACTTATTGCAACTAGTGCAAAAACAATATCTGGTGTGGTACTTGATATCTCATGATTGACTCAATTGCCTAAGCAAGTGATATGCCAATCATGCACATCCTTCTCCCCTTTAGTCTGTAAGACACCTTTAGAGAGGGTGACTCCATCACCTGCAGGTACACCACCATGCCAGGAGTCGTCTATTCTAAAACACCTTAGAAAAGTGTCAAAATACCCAGATTGGGAAACTACCCAAATCTAGATCTAAAACCATAGATCCAGTAATCGGAATGCCTGATATAATATCCATATCCTATGTAGAGAAACCACTGTGTGACAACCACAGTATAATCAATCGTAGTATAGGAATTTCACTTCCTTTAAAGTGCATGTCATCCAAATACCAGGACATCACACCCTACTACCTTCTTAACAGATCCATCTCCTATTCTGATGAAGTCAAAGCCTATGACTGTCATATCAAAAATAGATGATCTATCTCCGCTATACATGCTTTAGTCTATAAATAGACACAAGCTTCTTGTTCACTATGCTTCCGCTACTCCCACTGACTATAACAACCCTATGGTAGAATCATATACACGTGTACTTCTAAAGCGAGTTTAGAACGACGCTATACTCATCCTCCTGCCGGGTCTTATAGTCTAGAACAGTAATAATGGCAAGTCTGGATAAACAAGAACCTCTCTGTCACCGTCTTTGAGGATACCGAAGCACCTCTCGGGTGCCTGAGGTTACCCACCATATCTGCGGAGTGGCTAATGGAATGTAAAACCCGAATGAATCTTTAGGTTCTATTAAATTTTCAGTAATCGTTTGTGGTTCTTGAATCACTTCCAGTTCTACCATTCTCCCACTACTGTTTTCTGAAAAAGTCCATTTTTCTAAAACTGTGGCGAGTCAAGAACAATATCACTATTGATCTTCCAGATGGTAGAAAGTTAACCCTCGTCATAGCCCGGGATAACCCACAAACTGCCATTACAGAAACGTGCCTTGAGTTATCCAGAGTCTGATCTTAAGCATAAGCCGGACAACTCCATATAGCTTAACATCGTTAAGATATGAACCATTCTATATATAATATAGAAACAGAGGCACTGATTTAATTGGAACCAGATTCAAATCATGCAGCTGTCTCCAGTGCATGTCAACTAAATGGAAGGAGGTCGATTAGCATTACTCAACTAGGAATGCATCCATATATGCGCAACCTGAAAGAGAAGCAAGTTCTCAAAACCATTACTATCAACTGAATACCAAATACAAGTATCCATATCTTCAATCACCTTGAAGAATCCTGATACTCGCAACACATGGCTCTCTACTTTATTCTTGTACCTATAACTTCTCAAAACCTGGACCTTGTATTCCTACTAAATACTTATCTAAAACTGGAGAAGTCACAAGTAAACAGAATATAGTACAAGCACCAACCCATTTATCCTAATGAACACTGGACAACATACAATACTTTGTATAAGTCCCCTGAGTTGAATAACTCAAACCCTGTGTATCGTAGGTTGAAAATTGTAATATGGTTAAGAAGAATTATATCGCTGTTTAATTCTTCATACCTAATCATCAACTGATATAGGCAAATGTCATGGACATAATTTCAAAAAGTTATATCTCACTTTATAAAATAAACGTATTGATATTTCAGTTTGAAATTGGTGTATAACAACGGATATTCAAAACCAAATATTTACCATCAGGCAAAATCCCAGGTGATTTCCTCAAGTATCACCAATTACAATGAATTTCGATATAAAGAGGATATAATCACCTAATTCCCAATAACTTACTCCCACTCATCATCAGTAAAACCATACAGATGTCAGAATCAAACCTGGTAAATACATACCCTGGAGTAAGGATCTAATTGGGAAATCAATTTTCAATTAACAACGCATACTGAAACTGAAACATGAAAATGTTTCGAATGGGTAACCGAGTATTCCTAATAATGCCTCTTCCATTATCTAGATTCATGACTGTAACCGTATATTTTCTTGCCATCTCTCCAAATCCCTTTATTTGTCTTTATTCATTACCTTCTGTACACCACCCTTCGGCTAAATGGTTTTCTTCCTTCCCTACCGTTCGGCACCCGCCTATGGTTTGGAAGAAGACTATCTAACAAGCGTAATAGGTGTACTCTCCTAATTCTAGGAGTACTCGCAACCTGGGAGAAGGTAGAGATAAAAAACAACTGAACAATCCTTATTCTATTTCTCCTGAACCAGAATCCATTCTCGAACTGGAACAAGTTCCTTCGAGTTCGTATGTAACTATATGATGGATTATCCAATAAATGTGGATCTTCGTAGTGATATGGGGTGTTCTGGAGAAATTCAAAGGTGAAGTAGGAGTGGCGATGATATACGCGGTTTCGTCATGAATGATAGCAGTCGCAATTTACTTTGCCCTCTTTCTAATTCCTTTATTTGTCTTTACTTATTACCTTCTGTACACCACACTTAGGCTAATTGGTTTTCTTCCTTCCCCACCTTTCGTCACCTGCCTATGGTTTGGAAGAAGACTATCTAATAAGCATAATATGTGTACCCTTTCATAATCCTAGGAGCCCTCACACTCTGAGAGAATATAAAAGGAAAAGACAACTGAATAGTCCTATTCAATTTCTCCAAAATCGGAAACCATTCTCGAATCTGAAATAAGATTCTTCGAGTTCGTATATAACTATACGATGGTCATATCCAATAAATATGGATCTTCATAGTGATACGGAATGTTCCGGAGAAAAGTAAAGGGTAAAAGTAGGAGTGGCAATGAATATGCAACTCAGACAATCCAAAAGCCAGTGTGTTTTAAAAAGGTTCGATTAACTTGGTTTATGAGTTCTAGTCTAGGGTCGGGACATCGTCGCTGCCAAAGAGAGAGAGAAAAGAAACACTCAGCATGCACTCTAATCTAGATCAGAGTGGTTAATCACATTATCTAATCGGGATGTCTCCCACTGTATCCACAAATTCTCCTCCAAACCTTAAAGAAGAATTAGTCGGGATCATCTAAAATCACCCGAGGAGTAAACCAACTCATCAGTGGGAATCGGGATCCAACTATCATCGTATGATAACTTGATGGAACCCACTCAAGTTATCACACTCCAGAAGGTATGCGCACGTCTGGAAAGTTTCCTGTATGTTTGAAACTCCCGATATGATTTTTACCCCATGCTCTTAGGACCTTGACGAAAGCCAACATATCATAAGTCACATGTCTTGTTCTACCCGTCATTGTCCAGGTTAATTTGAACCCATCCATACATACCCTTGACGAAGGCCAACATAGTACGACTGTCCCAAACCAACGCATCTATCTATGCAACAGAAAAGTAACAAATAGCTACCATACACTATACCACGACGAAGGCCAACAAACATAGCATGAATACTAAGTGCTACCCGTCTGAAATGACAGAGGGCTACGAATGGTTTTTGGCGAAAACCGTTTAACGTAATGAACTTGATATCGTTGAAGGAACCAGATAGCTTTTTACAAATATATAGTGGCGAAAACCTTTGCTAAAGAGATCATTCCCGGTGAAGGGATATCGGCTCTTTCCTCGTGGAATAAGGTGCAGGATATTCCAACTGAATACCACGATGCAAAGCAAAAAAGTAATCGACTATAGTGAAGTTATTACCTTGACACAAACTTCTGCCCAAGAGGTCACTCCCGGTGAAGAGATCTCCGCTCTTGCCTCGTCGAATGAGGTGCTGGATATTCATAACCGAATACCGCTGTGCAAAATAAAAAAAAAGTCCTTGTAATAACAACTTTTGAAAATTGTTCCAACAACATCGAATAGGTCTATTTTCCTTGCATTAATATGAATCAACGCAGTCCCATCAATTAATCACACCAGAAAAGAACGAAAATATGATGTACGTATATGCCATCCGCATTCGCCACTGGGCCCCGTCATCACCCGTTAGGTTACATAACTAACGATAGAGCAGGGGCTGGACTAGCGCAGATGCAAAACATATACAATATCTACTAGTATATATATAACAATATATAATAATCGTTCCAGGCATGATATATGCAACATCATAGATAAGCGATAAGTATCACAGAACAATACAAATAATCTGGGAGCCCCGGGTTTCCTTTGAGTCGCAAGTGAAACCCGACGTTCTCCTGGTCATGTGGATAGCCCTTGCAATGAAAACCTAGACCCCTACGAGTGCGGCAAGATACCCGCCAAAACCAGAAGTGAGGCAACCCCCTTCATAAGCTTGATGGAACTGACGAGGAGGAGGTGCAACTTGTGGTCCTCTAGGTGGTGGAGCAGGTAGTGCAAGTCTTGGAGCAGGTGCTTGGATGGCTGGGCGCTGTGGGTAAGTGTTTACTGGCCTGGGTGCAGCATACGAGTTTTGTCTATGAGGACAAGACACAATATCGTGAGCAGATAAGCCACAAACTAAGCAAAGGTTGTTCGCATGCCGACAATCTTTCGCCAGATACCTATTTCTCTTGCAGTAGTTACAAAAGGCTGGGCTGGGCCTGTTGTTTGGTACTCCCGGTCGCCTTGGCACAAAAGGTAGCCTGGACAAGGCTCCTCCTATCATCTGGTTGACAGGGCGCTTAACTCCTGCAGACTGAGGTCTGCCCCTCGCCTTTTGTCACTGCCTCATAACGGCGGGCAACTTTCAGAGATGATTCATGAGTCGAAAAAACTCGTATGGCTAGTGCAGCCTGGATCTCCGAATCCAAACCCTTTTGAAATCGACGGGCTCTGATCTCGTCCGTCGGTATTAAGTGTGCCGCAAATCTGTTTAAGTATTGTGTGAGCTGTGTAATATGTGATATTTAAAACTTCAATTATTGAGACATATCTTACCGACTGAGCATGGTGAACTCAGTGTCATACTCATCTACCAACTTGGTCCACATCGAATTTTGTTGTAGATGAATGAACTGCTGTTCCATGTTGAACCTGGCAGTCTCAGGGAAGTACTTCGCGTCGAACATATCACGGAAAGTCTTCCATTAAATGGGCTGTTCAAGACGGCTTTCTTCCTCCTTCCACCAGTTCCATGCATTGTCCGTGAGTTGTAATTTTGCAACACGAACCCAAGCTATTTCTGGCACTTGTACCGCTGCCAAATCATCCTCGATACTCTGAGCCCATTCCTCAGCTTCCAGTGGGCTCCCCTTTCCTGAGAACTGTTTGGGATGTAAAGCTCTGAATTGCTTCACCCCAGGTGCTTCAGCCTCGGGATTGTTCAAGAGCTGCTGCTGTCCCTCTAGGAGGCTGTGGATTGCCTCAATCAGAACCGTTTGCTCGTTGGGTAGAGCAGGAATGGCAGGTGTGATTGGTAGTGGAGGTGGAGTGTTGTTGAAGTTGGTGCTGGTGTTGTTTGGGAAATCCATAACCTTGAAGAAAAATTTGGGTTAGGACAGATTCAAAGTATATGAAATGATAAGATTCAAGAAACATGAATTGTAAAGAATGTTTTAGTTGCTGGTTCTTGTGTTATATTGCTTAGGTTGTTCATGTAGAACAGAACTGCATGATAGAGTTTCATACAGCTCTGACCTGCATGGGCCACCAACAAAACCTGTCATGCCCCGCTTCCCAGTGTACGGGCAGAGGACGCGATGAGGTCGCTACGTATTTACTCTGATGTAAATACGCTAAGCGTATCTAAGCAATATAAGAATAAATGCACAAGAGACAAGATATAATAAAACAACAACTTTATTTATTCACATTCTTTTTTACAATACATGGAAAAGTAAATACATGGGATAAAAGCAATGCCTAAACAATGGCATAACAGAAAATGGAAAAATACTGAAATGAAAGTGTACAATATAGCTAGAGCTCTGGATCGTAAGCAAGATGGTCCATGTCCTCACTGGTAGGCTCGATCTCTGGAAGATCCGAATCACCTGACGACATTCAAAAAAGAAAGAAAGAGAATGTCGTCAGCGAACAAATCGCTCGGTAAGTCCCAAAGATAAGGGAGAAATAGAATAGACAGAGGGAGAAAGTAGCTTTTAAAGTTGTATTATATTGTTTTAGTGTTAACGCTGTTGTTTGTAGCTTGGTACAGAAGGATACCAGTGTATACGAGAGGAGTCTCTATATGCCAGAGACTAGAGGCAAGTGTAGTACAAGGACCCGTTTATGCCACGGTACAACAGCAAATGGATTCAGGTTAGGTGTATTAATGGTTGCTGTCTCATGCCACTTCTAACACCTTCCGTACCAATCTACCACTTAAACCCCGCGAAGTATTGATTGTATTGTTTGTATTGTCTTGTAATATAGTTTGTATAATTGGATGACTTGCCGAAACCATGATATCAGTAAATGGATGTAACTGGAGAATCATGGATGTAACTGGAGAATCATATAAATGGAAGTATATCCATGGTTCGGTTCAGTCAATATAAATTGAATATATTGAATATATGGATTCATGGATTCATGTTGAATTGTAATGTTGTAAATTGTACTTGAATCATATTCAAGTCAGATTATTAAAGAGACTTAGTCTGAGTTAGATAATTAGAAAAGTAAATTGAAGTCCTGATTGTTTTGATATTATCGGTAACCGTTGCACATGGGCGGCAGGATTTGTGTTTTTTTCAAAGACGATTACCGTGTTCATTACACCGTGGTTAAGTTGTCTACCTTAAATAGGCAAGTACCCACTTCTCCGGCTCACTGAGGCTCAAGAGATTGGTCCCGCTTAAACCTATGTTTACCAGGGTCCTTAGGGTAATTTATAGAACTTGAGGGGGTTTTATAAAAAAATACTTTTGTATAATTTTCAAAATACACCCCAAGTATTTAATTATCGTCTTTAGAGTTATCATGAATGTAGATTTTATATTTGTGATATTTCTAGTGAGAAATAACCTAATTTCATAATACAGGGTATTTATTTGTAATATTGAACTTGCATGGAATTCATGGTATTTTAATGTAAAGTGCTTCTTGTGATTTTAGAAAGAGTTGGAATATTTATAATATCATATAATAGATATTTTGATGTTACATATATATATATATTTATATAAAAATAATTTTTAATATATATATTATATTTCTAGAAATCTCATTTTCTTTAGATGTTCGTATTTTAAATCTCTCGAGACCGAATGCTCCTTACGGAGGTCTGCATCTCACACTACTAAGCCCGAAGATGTACGATAATCCGCACCATCCCAGTCGGGTTCCTCAAAATGGGTTGTAACGGCACTTTGCAAAGATTTGTATAAAATACTTGATCTTTTAGAAAATGGTTTTATTAATTCATGGTATTTATTTGAAATGTTTCGTTTTCCCGTATTCTAGGTTCCCAAAAGTTTTGTGCTATATTGCATATGAGTTTTGTGAGGAGGTAGGTCATTACCTCGTGATCTAATTAAAGGTATAGCAAGATTGTGATGTTTAAATGTCGAAATGAAACTATATGATATTTTAGTGAAAAAGAGTGGTAAAAGTTACAAAATGAAATATATTGTCATGAAACTTGTTCAATATGTTTGATAATGTTTAATAGTCAACATGTAATGGTTTAATATGATTGTATTAAAGAAAAGTTAGAGTTTTAGGAAGAACCGAATCGGAAATCGGATTTGCTCCGATTCCGTCGGGTTTTAGAAATACGTATTTTAGAAAAGAGTAGAGAAAGGGGGAAGTGGGACTTACGGATTTCAAGCTTATAGGAGAGGAAGAGGGAATGGTAGACTTCGCCGGTACGTCGTTTCATAGCCGGGAACTCCTAGGGTTGTCGCCGGAAAAATCTCCGAAGCTTCGCCTTTCGCTACTTCAAAAGTACACTAAGGTTCTAGGAAATTTCTTAAGAGTTTTGCTCAGAATTTTGGAGTGAGGGGTGTGTATTTAGGGGTGTATTTATAGGGTAAGGCTAGGGTTAGGATAGGTGAAAGTTTAAATAAAAAAATATGATAAATTGTATTAAAATGGGGTAATTAGGGTTTTAAAGAGGCTCGTGTACTGGTCCAAGAATTTAAAGTATGCAGGTGTGCAGGGAAGTCCAAAAGGCAACTTTTTCAAGTTGACGACTCGGCGGTCCGGCCGAGTCGGGGGTGGTCGGGCTCCTCGTCGTTTCATTATCCCTCTGGTCCGGTTTGTTTTTAGGGTGTAGTGGGGTTTTTGTGAGTTATTCACGTGTAAACCATTGGTATTCTAAAAATTCAAAATAAAACAATATTAAAAATTATGTTGGGTATGGGATTTGAACTCTGGTGGCTTGGTTCAGCAGTGCAAGGTATTACCAATAAGCTACAAGCTCCTTCTTGTAATTGAAGAGTGAATTAATTACTTATAGTAATTACAGTAAATGCAAATACCGCAAGTATACATTAATTTTTAAGCAAATTTTTGTACACTAAAATTGGAGTTGTTACATAAGCCATGACATTTTCCACCTAATTTTGGTTTATCCCTTAATTATTAATCACCCAAATAATCTTTAGTTTGGTACGAGTCTCATACACCCATGTCCAATGTATCATCTAGCATGACACAAAAATAAATACATTAATATATATCTCATATATATTTATATGTATTTGTAGAAAACAAATTCTTAAGTGAGCTAATATTAGTTAATATATATTAATATATCAAATATATAATTATATATTAAATTATTAAATCAACACTTGATTTAATAATCCGGCTATATCACATACAACCGACTAATGTTATTTATATGTATATCAAATATATATATAACAAATTATTGAATCAACACTTGATTCAATAATCCGGTTATATCACATATAACGTATATCGGGAGATTAGAATACTGTATCACATACACGTATTAATCTCGGTCCCGCACATATCATATATGTGCCCTACTTCGTTTTTCTTGAGCTAGAAAACCTCTGTGTAGGACTCTAAAGACTCGTCAATACGCCAGCAGTAGGTAATGATCATATCAGTCACCCACAAGCCATCAGCGGTACTAGCTGGACGTAACGGCTATCCAGGTATTGAGCGATCAGAAGATCAACAAGCAAGCTTGTCCAAACTCCCGTGAATCCAGTAAGTAACACCACCGTATAGTCCGGTCTCTTCGTCTGGTATGTCGCATATCGAGTCTGGGGGTGGTAAACATCAGACCCCAATAACTTGATAAGTTATGCCGTTGTGAGGCTCATAACGGGTTGAGAAACTACTAATAACACTTACCAGTAAATCTCATCATCAGCCATGACCAGAGACTTTTTATTATAGCCTATCGAGCATAGTGCAACATCAACTCCCAATACCGGGAGAAATGAAACCCCTCATATCGCTCATTGCCTCCATGTGACTCGGGACTGTACCCAAAATCCACCTGTTTTTATGCTCCTTTGAGCGTGGTAGGGAGGAAATCAAAACACAGTGGGAATCACACAAGACTCTATGACGATCTCGGGTCTACAGAATAACCTGTACCAGTGTCACCAAAGAACTGTTATCCGACGATAGGTATAATACCATCTAGGAATTCTCGACGAGTCCTGTTCTGTGTACCCATTCTCCTGTAGGGTTGCCTAGCACGGCAGCAAGGTTTCGGGAGGCATCGTCCATGCCAAATTCAAAAATTTGCCGTTCTAGCTAACCCTAACCATGAATCGTTAACTAGAAATATACGGTAAACATATGCAAACACTTTGCAATAAGTAGTGAGCAAGGAATACAACCTTTGTAGACCGATCCTTCACTTCAAATAGCTCCGTGTAGTAGTCCCCTTCGCTGCGATCATAAACTCCGGACTCTAGAGAGGCTCTATGAAGAAACGAGCGTGCTTGCTTCGATGACTTCGAGGCCGAAGATGATCTACGTCGAGGAGACACTAACTCGAGCTATTCCTTCACTAGGTCATGAACTTTATGAAGAGAACACACTCTACTACATAGCAAGTGGTAGAGGATGAAGAAGTAGGAGGTGAGCTCACTTTAGAATTAATTTTCTCACATTATTTCTCATACCTCCATTGAAGCTAGAAAGCTTTTCATGGAGCTTGAAGAAGAAGAAGAAGAACTCATAAATAATTCATCCAAATGAATTATTGCACCCATGGTTGAGTTAAAGCTATTATGCCTAACTCATGTAGAGAATAAACCCAAGGCTATGGTTAAAGGTTGGGTTAAGGAAAAATATCCTAAGGAATGACAAAAGAGTTGACCTTGAGAAAGTTCTACAAGCTTCTCCAAGCTTGAAAACTTTGACCAAGTCTTTTGCTCTTTTGTAATAACTTAAGAAATAATCAAAACCCTAATTTAACCCTAGCATGGTATAAGTCTCATACACCCATCTTGTATGTATCATCAAGCATGACACAATACATGTACACAAATATACATATCACATATATACAATGTGCACATCAAGTGAGAAAAGAAATCATTAGTGAGCTAAATATTAGTTAATGTAATATAATATATCAAATATATAATTATACATTAAATTATCAAATCAACTCTTGATTTAATAATCCGGCTATATCACATATAACCGACTAATATCAAATGCAACATCTTATCGAATCAACGCTTGATCCGATAACTCGGCTATATCACATATAACCAATCATGTCACACATCGTGAGAATAGAATGCGGTATCACATACACGCATTAATCTCGGTCTTGCACATATCACATATGTGCTCCTACTCCATTTCGCTTGAGCCAGGAAACCTCTGTGTAGGACTCTATAGACTCGTCAATACGCCGGCAGTAGGTGATAATCATATCAAACACCCACAAGCCACAAGCGGTCTGCTAAACGTAACGGCCACCCGGGTATTGAGCGATCAGAAGATCAACAAGCAAGCCTGTTCGTACTCCTGTGAATCCAGTCAGTAACACTACCATACAGTCTGGTCTCTTCGTCTGATATGTCGCATATCACAGCCTGGGGGTGGTATAACGTCAGACCCCAATAGCCTGATAAGTCATGCCGATGCAAGGTCCATAACGGTCCGAGAAACTACTGATAAAACTTACCAGTAGATCTCAACAACCCTGTCCAGGGATTTCATGTTATGGCCAATCGAGCATAGCGCAACATCAACTCCCTATACCGGGAGAGATGAACCCCTCCTATAGCTTATTGCCTCCATGTGACTCGGGACTGTACCCAAAAGCCACCGTTTTGCACGTTCTCTTGAACGTGGTAAGGTGGAAATCAAAGCACAGTGGGAATCACACAAGACTCTATGACGATCTCGGGTTTACAGACTAACCTATACCAGTGTCACCAGAGAACTGCTATCCGACGATAGGTACAACACCATCTAGAAGTTCTCGGCGAGTCCGTCCAGTGTACCCAGTCTCCACTGAGCACCCGCATACCTTCTCTGATGTCAAACACCCATGGATATAGGATCATCCATCGCCCATCATGTGGGTCGAGAAGCGTATACGCTAGTCTACTCTGGTATATCGATGCCCTGTCTCGATACACCCTCGACTGAGAACATTTGCAGGATGTACTTTACGACTACTCTGTCCCCACTAGTATGATCTGCATCATAGTCCTGGTAGTCAAGTACTCATCCTAAGGGCTTTATCAACATGTAATATAGAGACAATCAGTGTACATGTTAAGATAAAGTGCAACCAGATAGCATACTATCATGTCGAGTAAGAAAGTCCTACCTATATATGTCCAAATATCTACTACAATATACATCGTATGTACAGTAATGGCCTCTAAGGCATACATATTACTAACATCTCTAATGACCACCTGTGTACAATCTTTGATGTCAAACACCAATGGCTGTGGGATCAACCATCACCCCATACAAGGTCAAGAAACGTACACACTAGTCTACTCTGGAATATCGATGCCCTATCTCGATACTCCATCGACTAGGAACAATTAAAGGACGAACTTGTGGACTACCCTGGCCCCACTAGTATGATCTGCATTATAGTCCTGGTAGTAAGTACACATCCTAAGAGCTTTATCAACATGTAATGGAGAGACTGTATAATGATACAAGTATACATGTTAAGATAAAGAGCAACTAGATAGCATACTATCATGTCGAGCAAGAAAGTCCTCTCTATATATGTCCAAGCATCCACTATAATATACAATCATGTACAATAATGGCCTCTAGGGTATACATATAACTAATAGTATTATTGTAATTAGAAAATAAGTAAATTATAACATTATAAATATTCATATCCCGAACAATCCAAACATGCATTAAATCGAAAAATCCATAGGATTTTCACTTTTAGGAATGCATATGCATTCCAAGACATTTCATTCCTAAATCAAATCCTATAAATTTTAATCTGAAATATCCAAACATGCCCTAAGGCCATCTTTTACATCCTATACTCCGGTTTTTGAATTGTTCTATTCGGAAGCATATCTGGTTTACATGTCTCCTTAGTTCATTGTATCACGGTCTACACCATCTTCGACTGTCATCAAAAGAGGGGGTAATATACAAAATTCCTAATCACCCGACATTCATATCCGGGAGTCCTCATGATTTCACTCAAGTTACTTTATTGTTCGCATTCCTTAGACCATCCTTCTTGCTTGCATTCTTATAAGATATCATTTATAAACATTTTTGAAACCAATCTTGTTTTGAAAGTCGGAATAAAAGCTATCATCCCCTTTCTTGTTTTCAAAACTCCTCCACCTTCCGTTGTTGTATCATGACCTATTAGAGCAATAACTAACGGGGTGTGAATGCAACAAGTGATCGCGTTGTCGTTACTATTTCCTTGCCCGGTTGTGGCACGCCCCTTGTGTAATTTCGAGGACCAAATTATTTTAAGGAGAGTAGAATGTAACGACCAAAAAATCTTAGTATTTTCCTTATCTTTTCCTTTTGTCATGAAATGCCCATTTTCTTTAAAACACATGTATGTTTATATTTATTTCCTTTCGAATAATATATATGGTCTATTCTTGTATATCTTGGTTACCACATTACATTGCTATTCTATAAGTCATAGTTTCGAACCCCGACTGAAATATTTTAGTTTTTATTTTAAATTCCCAAGTTTTAAAACTAATATTAGGGGCTTTCTAAATTTTTTTTCCATATAAAGACAAAAATGAGCTTGAAAATTCCAAGATACATCGACACACACACATACTATCTGGCTAGAAGACAAAAGAAAGATTGAAATTCCAGCTAGAGGACAAAAAAAAGCTTGAAGCTTAAACACACACCCCTCTCCCCCCACACATAATATATATAAACACACACATAATAGACTAGATTAGATAGAACCCCCGTGCAAGCGTAGGGGCACCAAAGTTTTCATCCATATACCGAAAACAAAATGAACAGTGCATTTAGCGACGATTTCCCAATATAGCAGTAACGACCCTAAATTCTATGTATCGTCCCTTTTGTTTTAATTAAGAAAAGGTGTTGTTTTTGTTCTGATTTCGAGTTATGAGTAATTCTTGTTAAATAAGTGCAAGAATTAGCTTATAGCTCATTGGTTAAACCTCTACGCTGCTGTCCTATAGCCCACGAGTTCAAATCCTTGCATTCTTATTTATTTGATTTTATTTTATTTTTCTTTTGATGTTTTGGAAGATCAAGGGTTTGCACGAGCATTGCATGGGGTTTCGAAATATTTTAATAGAAAAGATAGGTATTTATATGCTTTTAAACCCAAACCGAGCCTACAACCCTTGACCTGACCCCCATCCGACAACTTGGGGCCGACCCAATTGGCCATTGGGCGGGTTCAGATGGCCCAACCATCACCAACAGTGCTCTGCCCATGATCTGGAGTCGTTTAGACTCCCTTCTGCTCCATTTCATCTATCGAAATTCCTAGAAACATCCCTGTCGCTTAAAAAACACTATTTACTTCACTTTTAATGTTTTTCAACCCTATTTATACACCCTCACCCTAGTTTTTTTTTCCCTCTTCCACTTCCTTCTATACACTATCAAGACTCTCTTCCTTTCTAAAATTCCACTTAAAATCCCTCTCAAACACCTTTCTCTCAAGACTAGAAGCCAAACTCTCTCAAGTTCTCTTGAAGCTCGCTTACCCGGTGCGCCGTCGATCTCAAGGCTTCTTCTTCCACCATCCTACATCCCGTTTGAACAACCAACCTATAAGTCTCCCTCCTCTCTTTCTTCTTCTTTGAATCAAGTCCTTAACTATTTCGCCAAACACCCATATAATTTGAACTACATCCATGAATCTATGCTATTATAATCTCATTAGAATTCTCTCATGCCACCATGATCTATTTCATGAAAACTTGTGAATTCAATTTGCTACTCAATCATCTCAATGCCTATTGTCGTTAAAACCGTATTTTAATGATAGATTTTAGTTATACATACAATTATCATTTCATGTAACTTCTAATACCTTTATATTTAATATATATTTTAAAGTTTGTTAATACACACGGGGTAATGACCTACCCCACTCACGCACACTTTGGAATCATATCACGATTATATGATTTCACATTTTTTCCAAAAGAATCAATTTTCATTAAAATACCCTCAAATTATAAGAATTGGAATGAATCTATAATTCTTTTCCTTGGCAATTTTG
Organism: Agapanthus africanus; assembly: GCA_030015575.1. Classification (NCBI taxonomy): domain Eukaryota; kingdom Viridiplantae; phylum Streptophyta; class Magnoliopsida; order Asparagales; family Amaryllidaceae; genus Agapanthus; species Agapanthus africanus. The sequence goes on along the minus strand of JASDDO010000024.1, from coordinate 876,208,531 downwards.
CCCCCTCACAACCCTCAATAGGGGAGCCCCGTTGAAGATAGTGCGGATTATCACACATCTTGGGTCTAGTGAGTAAGATCGGAGCTCTTCACGCAAAGCGTTCTCGAAGGAAAAGAAATACTGTTTTTAAAACAAAGTAAAACAAATTTTAAAAAATAACTTAATTACCATCTAATTGTAAATTAAAAGGAAAAATTTGCAAATAAGATTTTAAATAAAATATCCTAAAATGAAAATATTTAAGTTTCTAATAAAATACCTCAATTTTTCCAAAACATAGATTTTTCACTAAAATACCATAAATTCTTAAAAGCTAGGTTTTGTTACTGAAATTCCATAAAATCTAAAATGTATTTTTAATAAAAAAAAACCCTCGACATTCAAATTAACATATTTTTACCAAAAATACCCTCGATTTTTACTTTCAGCATAAAAGTATTTTACATAAAACCCCTCGAGCTTTCAAATGGTTTAATTTAAATAAATACCTTAGAATTTCCAAATGATATATTTTCACATAAATACCTAAAATCCATAAAACAACTATTCTTTAAAGTATTTGGATAACGGATGGGTTTAAGTGATATATTCTCTCTTAAGGCTCGAGAAGTCGGAGTCAATCAGTGTTATCACTTACTTATCCCCCGATATAAAATTCATATATTCACAGAAATCATATTGTTTTAATACTGAATCAAATGTGACCCAACACATGAATAGACCTTGATTTGTATACTTGCACTTGACATGACTACTTTATCTTGACATGAACTCAATTGTATCTAAATGAATTACTTGATCAAACCTATTACATGCTTGACTAGAATTGACCCGAATCATGAATACGTAATGACTTGACATGAATACTTGAACTCGACATGAATACATGAACTCGACTTGAACCATGAACTTGTACTCTTCTTATGTATTCACTAATTCAGGCAAGACTTGTGACTATAATTGTAAATTAAATTACGTATGGTGTTTGCGTAGTTTAAGTATGAATCCAACGAAATCTCAGGAGCTCCCTAGTTCATGAATCCATATATACTAACACATGCAATCTATCATGAGGGCCCGTGTTTCCAAGGCCCTGGACGATAGCCTGTTGGGTTTGGAATACTTCAATACTAGGTTGAAATCCCGTTACCAACGCTCTTGATTCGGACCCGTAGTTCCTTACCCCTGGACGATAGCCTGTTGGGTTCGATAACACTCTTGAGATTGGTTGACATTCCCTCTTTAACTGACGTTAGATTATTTGACCATAGTAGATACCTTTTAAGACACATTACTAGCTGCTTAATGTTCACCAACACATACTTATCACCTATTTAGATTAACCAATTGTATGCTTAAAATGAACTGTCGTATTACTTAGTTTCCATGCTTAAATAATTTTCGTATCAAACCTGTATTATAACTGTCTACACAGCATCTCAATTCATCATTAATCCATTCTTAAGGACTTACCGAGCGCAAGTTCGCTGACGGGCATTTCACCCATCTTTATTTATTTGGAATGTTTGTCAGATAATCTAGTGACTGAGGAGGTGGAGCTGACTTCAGAAGATTACAACCAGTTCGCATCTGAAACAGATCATCATTAGTTTCCTTTTCAGCTTTTCTTTTCAGCAAGCCACTGTTTAGGCTTTTATATTTATATTTCTCGTTCATATCTTTTGTAATCAGTTTGAAACTTGTTGAAGTTGAATATAAATAAAATTGTTTGCAGAAACTTCATTCTCTTATCATTCTTGTCTCATTTTATATTGCTTACATATACTTAGCGTATTTGTTTCAAGAAATGACCTTCTTGGAATAAATACGTCGCAAGTTTCGTCATGTGTCTACTCCCGTCTTTTGGGAAGATGGGCGTGACAATAGCTACAGTAAGACGGTTGTCGCAAGCTAGAAGTTTTCCACGAGGAAATTAAAGTGTATTATTAGATTTTGTTTATGAAATTTTGCATCCGTGATGGTTTTTTGCGACGCAGGTCTGGTCATGTGCGATGCAGACCTATGAAAGCACCGGTTCAACGAATAGATACTCTTGATATGGGCAATGGCAAAAGGGTAAAAGGGAGAGCGAAAAAAACATGGATGGAGGTGATACGAAACGATATGGTTGCTAAAGGCCTCAATGAAAATATATTGTTCGATAGGAGTGAGTGGAGGCGAAGGATTCATGTGCTGGACCCGGTGTGATTCTCATGTTGTTTCATGTAGCCTACCCCATATGCTTGGGGTAAAAGGCTCTGTTGTTATTGTTGTTGATGGTTTTTTGCAACCATGTCCTCCAGATGCCAAAAAAGCATGAAAAACCGAAGTTTCCATCTGTACATTTGAAAACAAAATGAACATTGTATTAAGCCATGATTTTTCAATATAGTTGCAGTAAGATGGTTGCCGCATATTAAAAAATTTCCATGACTAAATTAAAATGTATTATTGGAGTTTGTTTACGAAAGTTTGCAACAATTGCAAAATTTTGAAAATGAGGGTCTTTAAATAATTATCCGCTAGATGCCTAAAAAAGTATGAAAAACCAAAGTTTTCATATGTACATTTGAATGCAAAATGAACAGTGCATTAATCGACGATTTCCCAATATAGCTACAGTAAGAGTTGTCACAAGCTAAAAATTTTGCATGATGAAGTTAAAGTGTGCTATTAAAGTTTATTTACGAAACTTTACAATCGTAAAAAAATTAAGGAAATGAGGCTCCGCATAATTTTCCGTTAGACGCCTAAAAATTGGGTTTTTCCTACATTTTTTCGCATAAAGACAAATTTGAGCTTGAAAATTCCAAGCTACATCCACACACACACATATTATATATATATAGAATAATGGAGGAAATATGCCATAGGAGAGAATTTCCTCCTAATATATATAGAATAATGGAGGAAAGATGCCATAGGAGGGAATTTCCTCCTATGGCGTCGAAAAAATACACCCTCTCTCATTTTTTCTGCCGATCGGCACCCACCATCTTCATCGTTATCATCTAAGATGTTGGTACACCAAATTTCATATGATTCTACAACCATTTCACCGTTGATTTAGCAATGTAAAAAGTTCTATTGTCAGTAAACAGTTAATTTTGAACCCACTAAATCAACGGTGAAATAGTTGCAGAATCACATGAAATTTGGTGTACCCACATATTAAATGATAATGATGAAGATGGTGGGTGCCGATCGTCGGAAAAAATGAGGAAGAATGTATTTTTTCGACGCCATAGGAGGAAATTCCCTCCTATGACCTCTTTCCTCCATTAACCCCCTCTCTCTTTATATATATATATATATATATATATATATATATATATATATAGGGCTCGAGGACAAAGAAAGCTTGAAATTTGCAACATAGCTTTTTATATACTAGAAAGAACCCCTGTGTAAACGCACAGGCATGGAAGTTTCCATCCGTATACTGAAAACAAAATGAACATTATATTAAGCGACGATTTTCCAATATAGCTGCAGTAAGACGGTTGTCGCAAGTTAAAAATTTTCCATGCGGAAGTTAAAGTGTATTATTGAATTTTTGTATGAAAATTTGCAACCATCACGATATTTTGAAAATGATGGTCTTCGATATAATTTTCCGCTAGATGCTAAAAAAGAGCACGGAGTTTGTATATTTGAAAACAAAATGAACAGTACATTAAACAACGATTTCCCAATATAGCTACAATAAAATAGCTATCACAGATTAAAATTTTCCATGACGAAGAAAAAGTGTAATTTCCATGACGAAGTTAAAATGTATTATTGGAGTTTATTCATGAAATTTTGTAACAATGACTAAGTTTTGAAAATTGGGGTATTCCATATAAGTATCTCCAGATGCCAAAAAGAGCATGAAAAACCGAAGTTTCCATCTGTAAATCTGAAAGGAAAATGAACACTGCATTAAGCAACGATTTCCCAATATAACTGCAGTAAAATAGTTGTCACAAATTAAAAAAAATTCATGATATAATTAAAATGTAATTTTTCATGATGAAGTTAAAGTGTATTATTGGAGTTTGTTTACGAAAGTTTGCAACCATAACTAAATTTTGAAAATGAGAGTCTTCCAATAATTATCCGCTAGATGCGTAAAAAAGAATGAACAACTAAAGTTTTCATCTGTATATTTGAAAGTGTAAGCGATATGTATGCTCTAGAGACCATTATTGTATATTATAATGGATGCTTTGACATATATATAGAGGACAATCTTGCTCAATATGATAGTATGCTATCTGGTTTCTCTTTGTCTTAACATATACATTTGTTTTAATTTACTATTTCATTGATACATATTGATAAAGCCCAAAGAATCTTTGTTTGACTACCAGGAATATGATAGAGATTGTACTACTGGGGCCTGAGTAGTCCACAAGCACATCCTTAAATGTTCTTAGTCGAGAGATCATCAAGACAGGGCATCAATATTTCAGAGTAGACTAGCGTATACATTTTTTGACCCTGTATGAGACGATGGTTGATCCCACAACCATTAGTATTTGACACCAAGATGTATACATGTGCTTATTGGAGACTAAGTATATTGATCGGACTCGCCGAGAACTTCTAGATGGTAACATACTTATATTAAGATAGCAGTTCTTTGGTGACACTAGTACAAGTTAGTTTGTAGACCCGAGATCGTCATAGTGTCTTGTGTGGTTCCTACTGTGCTTTGATTTCCTCCCTACCATGGCTCTACTGAGTTATGCAAACATGTGGTAGTTGGATACATTCCCGAGTCACATGAAGGCAGTGAGAGATAAGAGGGTTTTCGTCTCTCCCGGCATTAGGAGTTGATGTTGTGCTATACGCGATTGGCTATAACCGCAAGTCTCTGGTCAGAGCTGATGAGATTTACTGATAAATATTATCAATAGTTTCTTGATTAGTTATAGACCATACATCGGCATGACTTATCAGGTTATTGGGGTCTGACGATACCACCCCCACCTGATATGCAACATACCAGACGAAGAGACCGGACTGTACAGTAAGTGTCGCTTATAGGCTCTACAGGGAGTTTGGACAAGTTTACTTGTTGATCTTCTATTCTTTCAATACCTGGATAGTCGTTACATGCAGCTAGTACCGCTGACGTGCTTGTACGTATTTGATTTAATCATTACCTACTGTCAACGTAATGGCGAGTCTTTAGAGTCCCACATAGAGGTTTCCTAGCACAAACAAAAAGAAATAGGGCATGTATAGAGATATGTGCGGGAGTTCGATTAAATACGGATATATGATACTGTATTTTAATCTAGCATTATTTAATATTAGCCGGATTATATATGAAATCAAGTGTTGATTTACTAATTTTACACACACCCACACCCACACATTAACTAATATTATGCTCACTTTAATTTTTCCTCTCTTTATATATTATTTATATATGATATAAATAATATATGTATTTATAATGGTTGATTATACACAAGAGTTGTGAATATGAGAATTACATTGAGTTAAAGGATAAAAGGATAATGATTTCTTATTTGAATTTGAAATAAGAAAGAATGAGTCATTTCTTTAGAACATTGTAGTGTACATGACTCATTTCACTTTTCTTTTTTAGTTCATATAAGTTTATGATTTGCTCTTATCCTAACACTTAGTCATCCTCATCTCCATCTTCATCTTTTCTCTTGATTTCCTATTCAATCAAGGGTGGGGAAAAAGAAAAAAAATTAAGTGAGCAAAAATCTTACTTCTTCAATATAAACTAAATTAGCAAATTAGTTTAGTTTGTTCTCTTCACTATAAGTTGTTGTTAAGTGAAGTGAGAACTTGTGTTTGAGTTGCCTCAAGGTGGATCATTTTTGACCTAGAAGACCTTAAGTAAGCTTGATCATTTCTTCAAGTGGAGCTTATGGAAGTGTTCAAGGGACTTCTACATGGAACTTTAGAAGTGAAGCACTTGGCTACAAAGGTTGTAGCTCTTCCAACACTTAGTTTAAACTCTCTTTGTTTTCCTTTTTAGTCTTAAATCGTTAGTTTGATCCTTGTATGTAAACTTAGCCCTCTAGAATTTTTAAATTGCATACTTTCTTTCTCTAAAACCCTAATAGAAGTGCTAGAATCTACTTTCATGGTATCAGAGCCAAACTATAGGCTTTGGCAAAGTTTAAACGAAGTCAAAATGTTTGATCAACCGAAATTTTTCGTATAACACACCTTACTGTCCATTTTTTCAAACTGCAATATTTTCAAAATAAAAATTTTCAAACAATCGTGCAGGTAATTTTACGGGCCCAGAAGAAAACGGAGCCCCTAATGTGACTAGGCTACCGCGGATCTGCCGCCAAGTATTTGTATAGACCACGGATTCACCGCCTTCTGATCTAGTTAGGGCCCCAATTTTCTTTTGGGATTGTAATTTGAGAAAATAGGTTTTCAGGGTGATTTAGTTGGGGCTTAAGTGGTTGTAGTCTCTGCTTATTGAAGTTGAAAAGAAAGTTGATCCAAATGTTAACATTGTATAAATGTTGTGGTTGGCTGTTGCAATTTTTAGAATCCGCATTAATTAGTTTTATGAAAACTAGTTGTATAAATCTAACTTCTTAGCCTTATTTGTGAAATCACCACGGAATTTAGATTTGGATCAAAACTCCATCGTAATTTCATATCATACGTGAAGTCTCGCCGGGAGATACACAAGAAGTGCCACACCCCATTGCCTTGACAAAGTGACCATAGGAAAACCCCATGGCCAAGAGCATCCACTTGGGTGCTCTAAGCCATAGTATCCCATCCAAGACCACTTTGTTGACGGACTTGCGGGGGGTGGGGCCATCCCCTAATATTCCCGACGAACCTTCGACTAATTCACCGGGAATCTAGATGAATTCCCGGGCTTTTTCATTGAAAGCGGTTTTCAATTCGAGACTTTAAAAGTAAGTTTTTTAGTGGTTAGGCATGAAATTTGGGCTATGAGATAATCTGGGTTTATAATGTCTACAGTTGCGGATTCTAATTGTTGTAGTTTTTATTTCTTTTATGCGACCGTAATTGTAATATGTGGTGGTATTCCCCAATCTCCTTGCTATACGTCAACGACTTAAGGAGTACACATATTTACTTATGTTGATGACATATGATGTTATTGTGTTGTTGTTTGGATATAATATATTGTGATCGTCGTGATTAAATAACCATGGGGGTTTTGTGAGATAAGGGTTTTATACTTTCATTCATGTAAATAATTGTATAAAATATTCTTTTATTTGGGGCACATCCGGGAGTGAGGATATAGTCACCTTGATGCATATTATTTACTTTTCTGTGTTAGGATAAACCTAAGGCGGGGTGCTCAAGTAACCAGGTTCTAGAGTCCAGTGGGTGTCCATCTCGAGGAGTCGAGACCGGTTACCTAACTCTAGAATTGGCTGGGTTTCTTGCCGCACTCGTAGGGGTCTAGGGGTGTGGGCTTGGCTATTCATCATGACCATAGAATCTGTGTTTTCGTTAAATGGCTTAATCTAAAATATGGAACTCCTAGTATATCCTCTATTTCATATATGCTTCTGCTGTGATATCTGTGATGCTCTTATAAATGCGTAGGACTGATGCTGCTTATATATACTATATATGTTTTGCGTCCACATTAGTCCTGACCCCGCCCTGCCGTAAGTTATCTTACGGTGAAGACCCAGGTCCCTGTGGCGAATGCGGATAGCTGTGTTTTATTTTCGTTTCTTCTTTGATGTTTAGAGCTTAAATGATGGGACTTCATTAATAAAATTAATGAAAAGAAAGAAACCTAAAAGATATTGTAGAACCATATTTTAAAAAAATGTAGCTTTAGTTTTTGCTTTGCATAGAGGTATTCATTCACGAATATCTAGCACCTCATTCGATGGGGAAAGAGCCTAAATCCCTTCAGAGGGAATGCCCTCTTTAGCAAAAACCAGCATCTAGTATAACCCACTCGGTTTGTTTTGAAAACTACTCGACTTTTAAAGCGGAACTTAAACCACTCCTTTTCAAATCACTTGGTTTCTACAACGATATCAAGTTCATTACGCTGATGGTTTTCATCAAAACCAGTCGTAGCCCTCCGTCATTTTAAATAAGTAAAGTACTTAATATTCATGCTACGTTTGTTGATTATTCGTCAAGGTGTGGTGTATGATAGCTAAATGATGTTTATTAGCTGCATCTGATGTGATTAGTTAGGACATTCGTACGATTTTGTTGATCAATCGTCAAGGGTCATATGGGTGGGTCTAAATTAATCACAAAATGACGGGTAGAACATGACTAGAACTCCTTGATTTTTTGATCATTCGTCAAGGTCATAGGGTCTCAGGGGTAAAAACCTATCGGGAATTTCAAATGTTGAAATTTGCAATGAGAATGCATACCTTTTATATGATAGTTGGATCCCGATACCTACTACGAGTAAGCGTTACTCCGGGGAGAATTTTACACTTTATAATTAGCTAATCTAGTAGGTGTCTAGAAAGGTGTTAACGGGGTTATGCCTCTGTAGAAACGTGGTTTACTTTAATTAGGTCCGCGCAAAAGCACGGGAAACCTCCCTCGGAGTACCAACACTGGCCTGGCTGACCGGTTAGCGAACTTGTAGAGTATAATTAATCCCAGCTAATTTTCCTTTTACGGTTTGAATAAAGATTTGTTAAAAACAGTGGGAGTCATCCTGATTAGATAAGATAATAACCATTCTAATTTTTCAAGAGCGCACGTTAAGTGTTTCTTTTCTCTCTCTCTAGGTAGCGATTATGTCACGCCTTAATCAAGATAATAATATGGATGTATTGACCAAACCCGCTTATTATTATACTGAGCTGGGGAACGTTGGTTACGCTCTAACTTGTGACAACAGTCATAAGTATAGGCAAGGGAAAGGTGAATACAACCATTTCCAAACGACCCTAATGAAGAAGAAGCATTTTGACGCATCTTCTTCAGATGTGTTAGTTATTGAGAACTATTTCTCAGTCTTCTCTACGTCCTGGATATTGGATACCGGATCAGGATTCCACATTTATAATTTTTTGTAAGAGTTAAGGAAAAGTAGAACACTGGGGAAGGATGATATGTCTCTCAGAGTAAGGAACGGAGCAATTGTTGCTGCTGAAACTGTAGGCGAATATCATCTTGTATTGCCCACTGGTAATACATTGATTTTGAACGACTGTTATTTCATACCATTTATGATGTGCAATATAATCTTCGTTTCTTTATTAGATAAAGATGGATATAATTTTGCATTAGAGAAAAATGTTATGAACATTTTCCTAAATCAAGTGTTAATTTGGTTTGGTACGCTATGTAATGGTTTATACGCTCTAATTCAAAATACAGTTTTAAACATACAGAACACACACAATAGAAAAAGTTTAGATATGAATGAAACCTTCTTGTGACATTCTAAATTTGGTCATATCAATGAGACCCGACTAGCTAAGTTGTATAAGGATGGATATTTGGATCCATTCGAATTTATGTCTTATGAAACTTGTCAGTTTTGTATCAAAGGAAAAATGACCAAAACTCTGTTTACGGGACACAGAGCAAGAGCTACAGAACTCTTGGGACTGATACATAGTGATGTATGCAGTCCCATGTCTACACATGCAAGGAATATGTACTCTTACTTCATTACATTCACTGATGAACTTTCCAGGTTTGGATATGTGTTCTTTTTGAAACACAAATCCGAAGCCTTTGAAAAATTTAAGGAATATAAGAACGAAATAGAAAACCAAACATGCAAAAGTATCAAAATCCTATGATCTGATCGAGGAGGGGAATACTTGAGTATGGAATTCCGAGATTATCTTGTCTCCCGCCGAAAGACGCGATAAACATCTCGTCAGAATTTCGGGGCAGATGCTAATTGGTGCTATCCTTCCACCTCTCCGAAGATACCAAGTTGATTTATGGCACCATATATCGAAGGTTTAAACAGATACGGCTGATGTAGCAGACTTCGTCAGATTCCCCCTCGTTTGAGGGGTTTTTGATTGTGGGGACGCTCTTCCCTGCAGGCGCAAGCCCCTGCAGTTAATTACGCTACCGCATCGCGGTAACAACTTTCTCCTTCTCCATATGGTCACTTCGTGTCGTGGGTGTTTGTTTTGTGTTTGGTTGCCCGTGGATTGTATATGGAGACTAATTCATGTTGTCGCCCGTAGGGCGTGGACTAGTCCAAATCCGTATCTTTCTTAGATTTGGGTTTGGGGGGTTGGGTTTAAGGATATGTTCGCCTCATTTGAGACTAAGATCAACTTAAACGTTTGTTAAGGATACGTTAGTCTCATTTTAGACTAAGATCAACTTAACGGGATTGTTTAGATCCAACAAGAGAGCAATTGGGCTCTATTGTTTAGTTTAGGGACATTGCGGTCGATTAGTTTAAGGACATTACGGTCCAGCGTTAGTTAAAGGACATCTCGATCCATTGTTAGTTTAAAGACATCGCGGTCGAGGTTAAGGACATCATAGTCCATGGGTTTAAGGACCGCACAGTCCAATGTTAGTTTAAAGACATCACGGTCGAGGTTAAGGACATCATAGTTCATGAGTTTAAGGACCCCATAGTCCAATGTTAGTTTAAAGACATCATGGTCGAGGTTAGGGATATCATAGTCCATGGTTTTAAGGACATCACAGTCCATGAAATGTGTGGTTGTCGGGACCCATCACCTCTCTGAAGACATTGAAGGATTACAACGCCAAATATCAAAGGAGTGAAGAGATGTACCCTTGAACCAAGGTGGATTAAGTGATCTGCAGTCCAATTTGGAACCAAGATCAATTAATTATATTATGAGCACATTGGCTCAGTTTAGTCTGAATTGAGGACTTATGTCCAACTTGGGCTAAGTCCAATTAAGTTTGAAATATTGGCCCTTTATTGGACCATTAAACACTTGTCTGGGTTCAAGCCCACATTATTTAGCAATGGTAGACCAGAGTTTGAGGGCTCTGATACATCTTGGTCTTTGACTGAGCATTAAACATTATAGCTCTGAGTATTATTCAATTTTGAGATTTAATCAAAAGGAGAGGTTTTGCCTCTGGAAACTTAGCCAATTTGGCTAAGACTGGTTTTAAAATAGTGTTAAACACTAGAGGGCAAACAGTGTTAAACACTGGAAATAAACTCTCAAATTAGTATTAAACACTTGAGAACAACAGTGTTAAACACTGGAAATAAAACTCTCAAATTAGTGTTAAACAATAGAGAGGAAGGGGCCACGTGGGGACACGTGAGGGTACCCAAAGGTGGGGCCAGATCTCCTTTACTTTGTTTTGCAAATAAATGTTAAACACTTTTAATTTTCTGACCATCACGTGTTGGCACGTGATGGAGATTTGTGCATTGATTATTAAAGCGTTTATTGAGAGGTCACGTGGTAACACGTGAGAGCGCCCAACGCCAATATTGCCTTTGCTTTTATTTTCTGTGTTTTGGAAGTCACGTGGGAACACGTGAGGTGTTGCCTCAGAGCTTTTCTCCTCTCATTTTTTTGGGGATCTTCTCAGGGGTCATGTGGGGACACGTGACCTTAGTTCTTTGCATGTATGAAGATCTTTTTATTCTCTTTATCTTTAAGAATTAAATCCTTTGTAGGGCTAAACCCTAATTGTGATTTTGGAGGAATTAAATTCCTGTAAATTTGAGAGAATTAAATTCTTAATTAAGGTTAAACCCTGGTTCTGTCCTTCTTGAAGGAATTAAATTCATATAATTTTAGGAGAATTAAATTCTCATGTAGGGTTAAACCCTAATTTTATCATGAAGGAATTAAATTCCTATAACTTTGGGAGAATTAAATTCTCATGTAGGGTTAAACCCTAATTTTATCTTAGAGGAATTAAACTCCTATAACTTTGGGAGAATTAAATTCTCTAAACTCAATTCTCCCTCTAAATTTTGGATCTGCATGGCAGAATCTCAACCCGATGAGAATTAAATTCTCAACCTATGGGGAGATTTGCTTCTGCAGATCTTCAACCAGAGAAAGAACTAAGTTCTTTATGCAGAAGAGTTAAACTCTTAGATTTGAGAATTAAATTCTCTTTTTTTGAAGTTTTGCTCCCCTTTCTTTTCTCATCTAGGGTTTTCTTTGTTGAGAATTAAATTCTCCTTTCTTTTCTCTCTGCTATTTGCCTTTAGGAATTTTCAAGATCCAAAATTCTATACCTTTCTTCGCTTCTTGGCTCCTATTTATAGGAGAAGGAAAAGAATCAATTTGTTTAGTAAATCTCTCATTGAAAGATTTTGTTTGTTTTCATAATTAATATGATCCTTTAGATCATTCAGTGAATTTTATTCACCGTTGGATTTTCAATCCAAAGATATTCTGTTTGTTATTTTTGGTGAGATTTAGAGAAATCTTTCCTTGTCTAAGATTTTTTCATAAATTGGTGATTTTTATCACCCTTTGATTTTTAATCCAACGGTTCCCCCGTAATCCTTTTTCGTTTGGAAAGATTTAGAGAAGTTAGAATTTAATTCTATGAAACTAAGGCTTTCAAAGCCTGTCACGTGTCAGCACGTGACTCCTCTTCATTGAGAATTAATTCTTTATTTTAAACAGGGCTAAAGACCATCACGTGTCAGCACGTGACCCTTGGTCATGTGTGAGCACGTGACGCTCCAATGGAGTCTTTCCTTAGCCATTTGTTTTTACTTCTGCTTGCTTAAAATTTTAATTCTGTAAATAGATCACGTGTCAACACGTGACCCTTCGTCACGTGTGAACACGTGATGCCTCATTGAGGAAATTCCTGATTTTTAATCAGGGAACAAATTCCCCCACAACGTTGCTCTCACGTGTCCGCACGTGAGTGCAACGCTGTCACCTTTGTGACCGTTGGATCTGTCTAGGAAATAGGGGAGATGAAACGTTTCCCATCACATCTTATAAATGCCAGTGTCCCTTTAGAAGCGCCTCCACTTTGTTTATCTTCTTCCCTGCAAACTTTTTCCTTTTGAGAATTTAATTCTCCTTTCCAGAGCTTAGTTCTCTGCCTCAAAAATTTTCCAGAGTTTAACTCTGTTGAAAGATTCCCTTTTCTTCAGGTAATGATCTTTGAACAATCGAAGAAATTCCATTCATATGAACTCTTTGGATTTTAAATCCACACCAAGGGTCTTTCCCTTTAATCAAGAACCCATTTTTTTCTTTAAGTTCTTTAAAAAGAAAGCCACTCATTCTTTAATCAACAGGCCCTTTAGGGTTTCTCTGATCTTCAGGGGGTTGATGGTGTTTGTCTTTTCCATGGAATTTAATTCCATCTTCAAAGAGCTTTGGCTCTGAAAAAAGTCTCTGGGAATTTAATTCCCCTTTTTCAGAAGGAATTTAATTCCTATGAAGAACTTGGTTCTTCCCAGAGAACTCCTTGGGTTTTTCTTGCCCTGAGTTGTCTCTTTGTAACCAAGAAGAAGAAGTTTGCAGTGGTGCTTTATGGGAATTTAATTCCCTCAATTCTGTTTGATTTGTCACAGAGTCCAAGATGGATTTCTCATAGGGGAATGTGTAGGGTCATTTGAAATCCACTACTTATTTAATGAGAATCTTCCTTTTGTCTCATTGTAATTGCTTAGCCTCATTATTAGCAAGCCGTCATCTTGATTTTGTGGGACCCATGTGTTTTGTAACCAAAGGTCCCAAGAAATGAGTCCTCCGTCGCTTTCTTCCACTGTCTTTTTCCTATATATACACATTTATAAACATATATATATATATATACTGTTGGCTTCGCTTTAACAGTTTCCCCTTATTTTATTTCAGGTACAATGACTTCTATTCCGTATTTCCCTTTCACTCGCTCGGAGGCCGCTTTTCCTCAGTCGTCGTCTGGCGAGGAAGTGATGGCGATGATCAGGGCTCATGACCCGAATTTCACCAACTTGCTTTTGTGGGGGACCTGGTATGGTCACATCATCCGTGGTCGCCGAAGTTTCCTTTGCGAAATACCGACGGAGCCTACCTATCTATTCCTGCCGATGGATCCTCCAAGGACAGTCTTTGCCGTGGAGATGCCGAATTGAACCCCTATAGGGCGGCTTGAGCCTTCGACGACTGGCATCCCAAACCATCCGATCCTGGCCATAGATATTCTGGGACGCCGCATTTGCCAGGGAAAGTCCCAACCATGGGGGCAGATCTATAAAATAGGGCTCACCCCTCAACACCCCACGGGCTACCTTCTTTGGGCTCGCTACATCCTGTCCGCCCATCGCACGCGACTGCAGAGGGTTGTAATTTATCAGGCAATATATGCATCTCTCTTCCACTACCAATCTCCTCACGTCTGGTAGGTCAAGGCTTTTTTGAACCAGTGGAATCTCCCTACCAACACTTTCCTCCTAGGGGACCGCGAAGTTTCGATTTCCTTGGAAGAATTTCGTGAGATCTCGGGGCTGCCAATCAGGGTAACCTTTTATGAGGAATTGCTGCCTCCCGATGAGTACGTCTTTGAGACCGAGCCCGCGATGCCTGACGGCCTGTCTACCGAGAACGCCGTCCGACACAAGCTCCCGAGTTTGATCAAGTCCCTGAGAATCTTTGACAAACTGTTCACAGAATTTGAGGAGCAGGGCATCACTTTTAAAAGCTTCATCACTTGCTTCCTTCGTGAGGGTGTCCAATCAAAGGCGGCTCCGAAGTTTGCGAACATCAATGACCCCTTTGGGTTTGGTTTGAACAGGAGGCCGACTAAGGAAGAGGATTTGCCGCAGTATTACATTCCTATCATGTCGGCGGTATCTTTCGAGTCGATTGCAGCTCCTGGCATGGATGAGGAGACTTTCTTTGTAGGCTTCATTAGCGTCTGGCTTAGCTGGTTCATCATCCCCATGCATCGCCGTTTCATGAGAGCCTCGGTCATCTACCCTGCTCATCGCATTGCCGAGGGAACACGGTTGGCCGTAGGCATCCCAGCACTTGCGCATCTTTATCATGGGTTAGGCACCGCGGTCAATACCTCAACTCCCGGTGTGGACGTAGTAAACTTCTCTCTTCATTACTTCACATCTTGGATTGAGATGCACGTGTTGGGGGCCTTTGCTGCGCACCAAAGACCTGCATTTTATGATGCCTACACTTTTCCGCGACTCATGCGGCTGGTGGGTGCTTCTGCTCCTGACCAGACTCAGTCCGGGGCCATTCGCGTGTTGATCGCTCCCTATGCTAGTACGGGCAGATTGGTATTCGTTGATCGGGCCCTATCCTCTCCTTCAGGTCCAATCCAACAACTCCACGACTTGTCGAAAGAGGGGGCACCTTCTCTGAAGCCCAAGGAGGCCATGCATCTGTATGCGATCTGACCAGGTTATCTGGTATTTTATCAGAACAGTGCGGCCCTCTTTATGCGGTACAACCCACACCGCTTTGCCCGGCAGCTTGGGTATGATCAGGGCGTCCCCTTCGAGGTATTTACAGTTGCGCCCGTCCCATCACCTGAAGCCGTTCGTGACGCTGCTCATCACTTCGTGAGGCTGAATACTGGTTCTCACTTCATGATCCCTAAAGCTGACTATATTCCCCGATGTGTGGGGTCCTTCACGGGATGGTACCTTCATCGGGTCAGCCCAATTATTGCTGAGGAGAGGAGTGTGCTTCTTGGATACGGTGCTCCTACTCCGGTTCAGGCCATGGGAGTTCTGCTGCGACCGCGCGCACTGGTCCTCTTTCCCCTGAGGGACACCAATGTTGCGCTTATTCCGGGGGCTTCGGAGGTGGACCTCACTCCTACAGTTGGTATGCCATTGGATACCCGATCGCGGGCTAATTGGGCTCCGGTAGCAGTACCATCGCCTGTGGCGTCGACGATGGCCGTGTCGTCTTCGATAGCACCTCCAAGCGAGGGCATTGGAAACGAGAGTGTTGAAGGTGAGGCGGGTCGGCGTCGTGCCAAGGTTCCACGAGGGACGAAACGGTCGTCCTCGGCGGTCGGTTCTGGATCCAAGCGGCGGAGGAAAACGGCTACCAATCTGTTCGACTCTTTAGTAGAGTCTGAGCCCATTCTTCAGGACGAACCATTGGCCATGCAAGAGTCGGATGCTGGCCTACTTTTTCCGAGTTCAACTGCCGAGGAAGCCGCACAATTGGCTAAGGCTATAAGACGTTCGCAAGACGAGTAGGAGAACGTAAGGATTCCGAAGAAGCCCTATCCCGCCGTAATCTCTTACGAAGACCCTTCGTGGATCCGGCGATGATTCATCGGCCCTTTGGAAGAATGGGGCGAATGGGCTCTTAAACAGGCCGTTTCGGCCGACGCCGAGGACGTGCTTTCACTGTGGACCGGCGGCCACGAGTCCACCCCCGAACCTCGGCGAGCACACCTCCTTGAGAAGGAGCGTCGGCTTGAACAAGCCATACTGAAAGCTTCCTTGCGCATCGGTATGTTCCTGTATTTCTTTGTAATACTTCATATTGTCTGCACGCGTATATATGTATTCTTATCCTTGTGTGAACTGTGCAAAGACTTCGGCGATGGCGGAGGCTCTAAGCCGTGCTCTGACCGTAGAGCCTGCTGACACCCCCAGTGAAACACTGCTCAGTATGGAGGGGGTTGACGAAACTGTCCCTCTTGCGATAGAGCCTCCTGCGGTGACTCCTACTCCTAAAGCACTCGCTTCCTCGGGGGAGGCACCCTTGGCAGTCGCTGCTCCAATGGATCTACCAGAGGTGACCCGGAGGCTAGGGTGTAGGTAGCCGAGGCTAACATCCTTTCGTTGGCGCCTGCAGCGACAGCCGCTGCTCCTCATTCCGAAGCCGCTGCACCGGCCCGTGTCTCCGATATTGTGCCCGAGGTCGCGGCGGAGGCCGTTGAAGCTGCTATCCCTCCAGCTCAGAATGGGAGGAGCGTCGAAGGTAACCTTCTATATTTTAAATTAGTAATCTTTCCATTATCTGAACTCTTTTGTCTTTTCAGAATTGCGCGGATTGGCGGTTTCTATTGCCGACTTGTCTCCCAGGCAGTCTTTTCAGCGCCTGTTAGAGATGGCTGCTCCGCAAGCGATATCTCCTCAGCGCATCGTCCTCACTTCCGGGCAAGGTTAGTGTTGCTTACCCCCTTTTCACAGCATCGTTACTATTCCATAAAATGACATTGATGTCTTTTACAGTTCTGGAGGCCGACGACGAGGTTGAGATACTTGAGGGGCCAGAGGAGCCTTCAGCTCCTTCCATGACTGTGGGTAAGTAAAGTCCCAACGTTGTTCCATTTGTTCTTTGCTTACAAGTTTCCCTGACTGTTTATAAATCTGAACAGCCCTGCCAGTTCTCACCGTGCTGGAGTCACGCATCGCCATGCTGCCTGGCCCTTATGCTCTGCGAGCCTCAGAACGGATGGCCAAGCTAAGCCTCGCCTCTCTGTCATCTTTAATTGAGGAACTTCGCGCTGGCAGCCTTATCACGGTCGAAGCGTTCGCTGCTGAAGCTAACGGCTCTCTTCTCTTTCTTGCCACCTATCATAGCGAAGCCGTGGTGCAAGTCTGGGTTGAGTTTTGTCGGCAGGTGGAAGCTTGCTTGCATGTGCTTGAACGTACTCGCCTTTCTTCGGAGGCCGTGGCTGCGAAGGAAAGTTTACGGGGCTTAATTGAGCGGTGCGCGGCGAACATGATATCTTGTGAGAAGAGGCTCGGCCGCAAGTTTTCGGAGAGGGAGCTGGCTTCGAAAGCGCTGATAGAGCTTCAGGCCAACCTTACGGCCAAGGCCAACAAAGTGTATGAACTTTGGCGGGTGCTTCAAGAGGCTATCAAGGAGGTGGTGGCCATCGACAAAGTCGTCGTGTTCATTCGTGAAAGGGTTGAGGCTCATAAGGCTACTGAGAAAGAGCTTGAAGGCCGGCTCGCCTCATACCAAGCCCAGCAAGCTCAGGCGGAGGCCCGTCTTTTGGCGATATTGAATCACGAAGGCGAGGCCCAGCGAAAGAGGGATGAACTGACCAATATGCTAAATCGCCCGCCGACTTGAAGACTTGTATATATTTTTCTTTATTATTCCTTTGTACATACTCCTGAATAAGAGTATATTTTTTGTTTTTTCACGAATTGTACTTTGTATTCATTTTGATTCATGAATAAAAGACATATTTTTCTTCACAATGGTGTATCCCTTTTTATTGAATGTATTCTGTGGATAGTCTATCCGATCTCTTTGCAGGACGATGATGGCTTAGGATTTAGGGTTAAGATCTGCCTCCTAAGACTTTTCAACTTTATGAGTCGTGAAGGTCTCATAAAGAATTTTCTCCCTACCGGTCGAGAGGATCCCGTAGGTGTAATTTCTCCTTAAGAATCGTAAGGATTCCTAAGTGTGTTTTCTCTTGAAAGTCGTAAGGATCTCACAAGAGAATTTTCTCCCTTACGAGTCATGAGGACCCGCAAGTGATGGGTGAAGTTGCCCTTATCCGCATTTCACGGAGTCAGGGGTTGCTCTGGGTGCTTCCCACGGGTTCACTGCCGTGTTCTTGGAGGACCAGGCTCCGCTCTGGACGTTTCCCACGGGTCAGAGTTGACATTATCCGCGTTCCACGTGGCCAGGAATTTTGCTCTGGATGCTTCCTACGGGTTCACTGCCGTGTTCGGAGAGGACCAGGCTCCGCTCTGGATACTTCACACAGGGTCATTGCCGTGCTCTACGAGGACCAGGATCCGCTCTGGACGTTTCCCACGGGGTCAGGATTGACATAAGCCGCGTTCCACGTAGCCAGGAATTTTTCTCTGGATGCTTCCCATGGGTTCACTGCCGTGTTCTGCGAGGACCAGGCTCTGCTCTAGATGCTTCACACGGGGTCATTGCCGTGCTCTGCGAGGACCAGGATCCGCTCTAGACGTTTCCCACGGGGTCAGGATTGACATAAGCCGCGTTCCACGTAGCCAGGAATTTTGCTCTGGATGCTTCCCACGGGTTCACTGCCGTGTTCTGCGAGGACCAGGCTTCACTCTGGATGCTTCACACGGGGTCATTACCGTGCTCTGCAAGGACCAGGATCCGCTCTAGACATTTCCCACGGGGTCAGGATTGACATAAGCCGTGTTCCACGTAGCCAGGAATTTTGCTCTGGATGCTTCCCATGGGTTCACTGCCGTGTTCTGCGAGGACCAGGCTCTGCTCTGGATGCTTCACACGGGGTCATTGCTGTGCTCTGCGAGGACCAGGATCCGCTATGGACGTTTCCCATGAGGTCAGGATTGACATAAGACGCGTTCCACATAGCCAGGAATTTTGCTCTGGATGCTTCCCACGGGTTCACTGTCGTGTTCTGCGAGGACCAGGCTCCGCTCTGGATGCTTCACATGGGGTCATTGCCGTGCTCTGCGAGGACCAGGATCCGCTCTGGACGTTTCCCATAGGGTCAGGATTGACATAAGCCGCGTTCTACGTAACCAGGAAGGGTTGACTTTATCCGTATTTCACGGAGTCGGGGTTTGATTCTTGGTCATCTATGCACCGCTGAGTCATGGAACTGGGAGTTACCGCTGTTCCACTTTGCTTGATATTGTGTCCGTTGTAATGAGACGAATGTTGAGATGATCTCCAGGCTATCTGTGAATTGTTGAGATTTGGCTTCTTCTTCTGATGAAACCTGTGGAGGAACGGTGTGGTTCCTTCTTTGTTTGCGCCCCTGGATTGTATACAGGGATTGCTGTGATATCACCTATAGGGCATAAATTTCATTTTATATATTTTTTATTTTATCTCTTTCCGCGATGCTCTATCATTTTAGCTTTTATATCGCGAAGGTCATGATTGTCCCACCATTTCGGCTATTTTTCGCGGTGCCCAATCATTTCAGCTATTTATTTTATTTTTACTCGCTGCTTTTTATTGCGAGTTGCCCAATCATTTCGGCTATTTGCACGCATACATTTTTTTACTTGCTGATTTTGTTGCAAGTTGCCCCATCATTTCGGCTATTTCGTATGCATGTGTGGCTCGCTGGATTTTCGCTGCAAGCTTAGAATTAGACACCGATTTCGGCATCAGCACCGCTACAACTGGGATATTTCCAGGAGCGAATCATCATTTGCTTCTGTCGATGTCGAACAAAGGTGGCTTAGCGAACAGGGTTAGGATCCTGTCGACTAAGGCTTTCGACTTCATGAGCCGTAAGGGTCTCATAAAGGTTTTTCTCCCTGCGAGTCATGAGGATCTCGTAGGTGCGTTTTCTCCTCAGGAATCGTGAGGATTCCTAAGTGCATAGTCTCTTATAAGTCATAAGGATCTTACAAGAGTGTTTTCTCTTTATAAGTCGAGAGGACTTACAAGGGCTGTTCACCGTGTAGACATATCCCTAGTCACGGATGTGACTCTGTTAAGGAAATTTTTATTCGCGCCAGTGGATTGTATACAAGGGTCAACATTGAGCCGCTTGTAGGGCACTGTTGGAGGTTGTGGTGGCTGCTTAAGAACAGGTTCAGATCCCTGTAACTTAAGACTTTTGAATCTTATGAGCCGTGAGGGTCCCATAAGAGGGTTCTCCTTACGAGTCGTGAGGATCTCGCAAGTGTAATTTCTCCCTAGGAATCGTGGGGATCCCTAAGTGTGTTTCTCCCTTGTGAGTCGTAAGGATCTCACGCAGGTGGTTTCTCCTCACAAGATCGAAAGGACCTTGCAAGTGTCTTTTAACGAGATTGCGCCCTTTCGGGTTTTTACAAAACTCGCCGGTAGCCCTGCTGTTTTTACTCACGGAGCCCTTTCGGGTTTTCATTCGTGCCCTTTTGCTTATGGACATACCGTTTTTTTTAACGAGGTTGCGCCCTTTCGGGTTTTCACAAAACTCGCCGGTAGCCCTGCTGTTTTTACTCACGGAGCCCTTTCGGGTTTTCATCAGTGCCCATTTTGCTTATGGACATACCTTTTTTTTTACCACATCAGCCTGAGGATCCCGCGAGTTGGTAGTAGTTTAACGACGTTTTGGTCATTATCCAGTTTTAGGACATAGTAGTCCATTGTTAGTTTAAGGACGTTTCGGTCCGTTGTTAGTTTAAGGACGTTTCGGTCTTTGGTTCATAGGTCGGACATGTTTGAAGATCTTTCAGCATTCTCTTAGTTTTTTGCCGAAAAAATAATTTATCGTGGAGCTTCCCCTATAAAAGAGCATGATGCCCCCGGCGTGTCCATCCTTTTCTGAGCATGTGGTTGTGGCGGGTTTACCTTCCAGTTGTCAGACAACGCGAATTTGCCCTGTTGGTATTCATCCTCAATCCAGCCTTTGAAGACGTAGCAATCTTCGAGTGGGTGACCCATTACTCTGTGATAGGGACAATAGTTAGGATTATTAACGTCACCTGGTTGCGACGGATGTTTTGGATCTGGCAGTGTGATGAGCCCGTTGCGCACTACCAATTCGAACAGTCTCCTTGTTTTATCCCTGGGAAATCAGTAAGGACGTTTCAACTTCTCATCGAGAGATCGCGGCTTGTTTCTTTGACGAACAAACGGTCTCGGGTTGCTCGGCTGTTGCTGAGCGTTAGCGACAACGGTCGCTTTTCCTTTCCCCTTATCCTTTTTGCCTGATCCCTTGTTTGCGGGTCCAAGATCCTTTTCAGGTAGCGTGCGATTGCGTAGCGGAATGTTCTCGTAGCTCTTCGTTCTTCCTCTTTTCCTGAGGTGGATTCCTTGAAGAGAGGGCTGAGAGTAATTTCTTCTTCAGAATTGCTCCCGAAGGTGAGAACTTGCAATCCCCTGCTATCAACCATGTGACAGTTGTCGGCTGCTCTTTCTCGTTCGTCCGTCGCATTTTTCTGTTGTCGACGAGTTTCACGCTCCATCTTCTTGAAGTGCTGCCTATGAGAGACATACCTTTGCCACCAATTTTTAAAGGCGTTGCACTCTTCGGTGGGGTGCGCAATCCTTTGATGATATAAACAGTAATTAGGATGCACATCCTCATCATTAAGGCGTATATTGCCAGGAGAATTTTCTCTAAAAGAGGGCAGCTTCATTCCCATCAATATGGCTTTGGCGAACCTTTTCCTCGTCTTGAACCATCTTTTATTTGCGGTAGATGAAGTGCTTTGATTTGGCGAGAGCGTTGCAACCCTTTCGTCCAGTCGCCGGCTTTTGGCTTTTTCAAATATGGCCATCTCACGCTCTTGATCAACATTGCTTTTAAGACGGGTTTCGTTCAGGAATGCATCAATCATTTCGTCTGATGGTCCTAGAAGTTCCGGCTCAAGATCTGCCCCCAATTTCTTTGCGTAAGGAGCTTCTTCACCATTTATTAACGAGTGAGAGATCACATGGCAGCTTTCCACATAATCCTCGGGTTCATTTGACGAGTCTTCTCCATTATCATCACCTCCGTCCTCAAGGACGTGGCTGAGGAATTCTTGGATTGTGACTGGGGTCCGCGCTTTCTCATTATATTCTTCCAGCGCGTCAATATGTTTTTGCAGGTCCGTGCGTTTGAAGACATCATGTTTCACGGGCTTCTTGGTTTTCTTCTTGGAAGACTTTGACGGCTGGGTATGAGCGCTTTGACTATCACCACCAGTTTTTGGAATTGTGCGCGGCTTCAGCATTCCCTCGATAATCTCGGGTTCCAGCGGATTCTTCCACCTGATTGCCGGGCATGTTTGGAGATTCCTCAACATTTTTTTAGTTTTTGCTGAAAGAGCGACCTCCCATGGAGCTTCTTCAATGAAAGAGCATGATGCCCCTGGCATGTCTGTCTTCTTAGGAGCGTGTGGCTGTGGTAGGTTCACCTTCCAATTCTCAGACAGGGCAAATTTGCCCTGTTGGTATTGATCTTCAATCCAGCCTTTAAATACGAAGCAATCCTCAATTGGATGGCATACCGTTTGATGGTAAGGGCAATAATTGGGACTATTAGCCTCGCCGGGTTGCAACGGTCATTTTGGATCTGGCAGATTGATAAGTCTGTTGTGCACTGCCAGCTCAAACAGTCTCCTCGTTTTATCCTGGGGAAACGAGTAAGGACGTCCTAGCCTCTCCTCGAGGGATGGGCATGGACGCATATTATTTTGGCGAACAACTGGCTTTAAGTTGCTCGGCTGTTGTTGAGTGTTGGCGACGAAGGTTGCTTTCCCCTTCCCTTTTTCGTTTCGCGGCTCTGGCTTCGAAGAGGAAGGCCTGTGGCCCATATGGTCCATTTGAGCTAGCTTGTCAATCAAGGCCTGGAAAGTGTTCGGCTTGAAAAACATCATAAACTGGGAGATGGTCGCCTGCAGATCAAGAGTATCCACGAACATGCCTACCGCGGGAGCTTCTTCGATGTGTTGCTTGCATTTCGATTATAAATTCCGCCACTGTATCGCGTATTGTACCCACATTTCGTCTGGCTTTACCCTGGTGTTGATCAATGCGGTGATCGGGGTGCGCTCGCTAGCGCTTGCAAATCTCTGTGTAAACAGCAGCTCCACCTCTGCAAATGTTTTGACAGAGTCGTTGGGCAGCTCCGAATACCATTCAAAGGCTGTTTTCGCCAAGCTGCCGACGAACTGAGGAAGTAACAATTTGTCGTCACCTCCGATATTGCCGCAAAGAGCTCTAAACAGAGCGACATGTTTATGGGGATTGCCCGTCCCCTTGTATACGTGAAACTTAGAAATCGTGTATCCTGGAGGATACTCGATCTAATCGTACCATCCAGGATATGGTCGCCCAGTGCTGACGACTTGACCAGTTGCTTCATTTGCTTGATGAGCCCATATTTGCTGAGCTATATAATCATCTAGGGCAGCATTTGAGATGGTCTCCTCTCTGGCTGCTGAATGAGCCGAAGGAGGATTAGACGTCTCCCCTCTATCGTCTTCCATAATGATCGGAGGGTCTTCAGCTGGAGGATCCGGCTGCAACATCATCCCTACCATGTCTTGGAAGAGAAGCGCCATTTGTTTTATGTTGGCAGCTTGTTCTGCTGCTTCTCTGTCCTTCTTTTCGAGGATGCTACGTAGGAAGTCAGCATCGGTTTCTTGTTCGTGACGCTGTTCTGATGATGCCTCCGGGCTTTCTTTTGGCCCGGTGAGAGCGGCCATTGCAGTCAGCATCTCCTGCAGCTTCTGCTGTTGTTGTTCCTGAGCCGTTGTTATTGACCGGGTAAGCGGTCGGTGACCCGTGGAAGCGCGGTTTTCCTCTTTTCCGGAAGCCATATAAACGGTATACACCACCATGCCCACAGACTTAGGGCATTTAGGCTCAGTGCCCTTAACATTTGTCGCAGATATGAGAATTTTCTCCGACCTTCTCCTCTTATGGGCGGTCGAAATTGAGGGGGCCGTTGCAGTGGGCACCCAAGTAGCCATCGCCTTCTGTGGCTTGACAGGGTGGTTCTCTTCTTGCCGAACCTTCATCTTTTCCTGTCAGTGGGGGTAGTCTTGATCAATCACGGAGTCTTGGACTTGACGCCAGACTTTGTAAATCTTAGAGGATAGCTGCTGAGGGGGCTGTTCGCGCCTTGCGTTTGTGGAATTCTCTACAGGCGAAGGAGAATTTTTTAGAACAGCGGTCGGAGAGTTCCTGCATACCCTCCTTCGTGGTTCAAAGTTGTTCCCAGTTGGAACAGCAGCATCGACTTCTACCATTGGAGCTGGCGGAGTCAATCCAGAGGGTGAACTGCCTCCAGCTTTCCTCACTCGGCGCCAGTGGCGACGTCGAGCGTGTCGTGCGGCCGTGATCACCTCCGCTGTTGGATGAGCTTCTTCATGCCCCTTGCTTTGAGGAGAGACTGTTATTGGTGCTAGCCCATCGAAGACTGACACCTGTTGATAGGGGGTAGTTAGTCTTACAAAGGCCGACTTTCGAACAGGGGAAACAGCCTTCATGACTTTGTCTGGAACGGGAGCTGAAACGGCCAGTCTCGTGAAGACCGACCCCTTAGTAGGAGAAGCCGCCTTGGAGACTTCAGGAGTAGGAATGGCTAACCGCTTAGGGATAATACCTTCAGGTATTGCGGGCTTCTTCATGGGCCCGTTGGAGCTTTGGCCCAGTCTGCTGAAAACTGAGGCGCTTGGTTTGGGCGACCCGTTAAGAGGGGCCGCAGTAGTGGTAAGCCGAGCAAAGACCAACTTCTTCTGAGCTTCTTGCAATGGTTCAGGGGCGTTGAAGCTCATCAGTGAGAGCATGGTCCCGAAGAACAATCCAGTGGTGGCCTGAGTCACCTGTTCCACCGGCATAGAGAAGATGGAGGCCGCTTGGGGCCCATAAGTCACTCCTCCGGATGGGACGGAGCAAGAGTTGCAGTTGCAGTTAGTGCAGTTTGAAGCCATGGATCTTTTTTTTCTGCACGGAGCAAGACACTAAATCTTAGTACCTCGAATCCACAGGCAACCATAGCAAACCGTGATTCGTTCGCGAACACGACACACGAAGTGTGAAGTGGAAAGAGGAAAAGGTTCCACCGGGCGTGCCAGAATCTGTTCCCTCCGAAAGACGCGGAGACGCGATAAACGTCTCGTCTGAATTTGGGGGAAGATGCTAATTGGTGCTATCCGTCTACTTCTCCGAAGATGCCAAGTTGATTTATGGCACCATGTATCGAAGGTTCACCCCTCGACACCAGAATCTGTTTCCCTCCGAAAGACGCGGACGAAGACGCGGCGAACGTCTTGCCTGAGATTCGGAGCAGATGCTGATTGGTGCTATCCTTCCACCTCTCCGAAGATGCCAAGTTGATTTATGGCACCATATATCGAAGGTTTAAACGGATGCGGCTGATGTAACAGACTTCGTCAGATTCCCCCTCGTTTGAGGGGGTTTTGATTGTGGAGACGCTCTTCCCTGCAGGAGCAAGCCCCTGCAGTTAATTACGCTACCGCATCACAGTAACAACTTTCTCCTTCTCCATATGGTCACTTCGTGTCGTGGGTGTTTGTTTTGTGTTTGGTTGCCCGTGGATTGTATACGGAGACTAATTCATGTTGTCGCCCGTAGGGCGTGGACTAGTCCAAATCCGTATCTTTCTTAGATTTGGGTTTGCGGGGTTGGGTTTAAGGATACGTTAGCCTCATTTGAGACTAAGATCAACTTAAACGTTTGTTAAGGATACGTTAGTCTCATTTTAGACTAAGATCAACTTAACGGGATCGTTTAGATCCAACAAGAGAGCAATTGGGCTCTATTGTTTAGTTTAGGGACATTGCGGTCGATTAGTTTAAGGACATTACGGTCCAGCGTTAGTTTAAGGACATCTCGGTCCATTATTAGTTTAAAGACATCGCGGTCGAGATTAAGGACATCATAGTCCATGGGTTTAAGGACCCCACAGTCCAATGTTAGTTTAAAGACATCACGGTCGAGGTTAAGGACATCATAGTCCATGAGTTTAAGGACCCCATAGTCCAATGTTAGTTTAAAGACATCACGGTCGAGGTTAGGGACATCATAGTCCATGGGTTTAAGGACCCCACAGTCCATGAAATGTGTGGTTGTCGGGACCCACCACCTCTCTGAAGACATTGAAGGATTACAACACCAAATATCAAAGGAGTGAAGAGATGTACCCTTGAACCAAGGTGGATTAAGTGATCTGCAGTCCAATTTGGAACCAAGATCAATTAATTATATTATGAGCACATTGGCTCAGTTAAGTCTGAATTGAGGACTTATGGCCAACTTAGGCTAAGTCCAATTAAGTTTGAAATATTGGCCCTTTATTGGACCATTAAACACTTGTCTGGGTTCAAGCCCACATTATTTAGCAATGGTAGACCAGAGTTTGAGAGCTCTAATACATCTTGGTCTTTGACTGAGCATTAAACATTATAGCTCTGAGTTTTATTCAATTTTGAGATTTAATCAAAAGGAGAGGTTTTGCCTCTGGAAACTTAGCCAATTTGGCTAAGACTGGTTTTAAAATAGTGTTAAACACTAGAGGGCAAACAGTGTTAAACACTGAAAATAAACTCTCAAATTAGTGTTAAACACTTGAGAACAACAGTGTTAAACACTGGAAATAAAACTCTCAAATTAGTGTTAAACACTAGAAGACAACAGTGTTAAACACTGGAAATAAAACTCTCAAATTAGTGTTAAACAATAGAGAGGAAGGGGTCACGTGGGGACACGTGAGGGTACCCAAAGGTGGGGCCAGATCTCCTTTACTTTGTTTTGCAAATAAGTTTTAAACACTTTTAATTTTCTGACCATCACGTGTTGGCACGTGATGGAGATTTGTGAGTTGATTATTAAAGCATTTATTGAGGGGTCACGTGGTAACACGTGAGAGCGCCCAACGCCAACTTTGCCTTTGCTTTTATTTTCTGTGTTTTAGAGGTCACGTGGGAACACGTGAGGTGTTGCCTCAGAGCTTTTCTCCTCTCATTATTTGGGGGATCTTCTCAGGGGTCACGTGGCGACACGTGACCTTAGTTCTTTGCATGTATGAAGATCTTTTAATTCTCTTTATCTTTAAGAATTAAATCCTCTGTAGGGTTAAACCCTAATTGTGATTTTGGAGGAATTAAATTCCTGTAAATTTGAGAGAATTAAATTCTCAATTAGGGTTAAACCCTGGTTCTGTCCTTCTTGAAGGAATTAAATTCCCATAATTTTAGGAGAATTAAATTCTCATGTAGGGTTAAACCCTAATTTTATCATGAAGGAATTAAATTGATATAACTTTGGGAGAATTAAATTCTCATGTAGGGTTAAACCCTAATTTTATCTTGGAGGAATTAAATTCCTATAACTTTGGGAGAATTAAATTCTCTAAACTCAATTCTCCCTTGAAGTTTTGGATCTGCATGGCAGAATCTCAACCCGATGAGAATTAAATTCTCAACCTATGGGGAGATTTGCTTCTGCAGATCTTCAACCAGAGAAAGCACTAAGTTCTTTGTGCAGAAGAGTTAAACTCTTAGATTTGAGAATTAAATTCTCTTTTTTTGAAGTTTTGCTCCCCTTTCTTTTCTCACCTAGGGTTTTCTTTGTTGAGAATTAAATTCTCCTTTCTTTTCTCTCTGCTATTTGCCTTTAGGAATTTTCAAGATCCAAAATTCTATACCTTTCTTCTCTTCTTGGCTCCTATTTATAGGAGAAGGAAAAGAATCAATTTGTTTAGTAAATCTCTCATTGAAAGATTTTGTTTGTTTTCATAATTAATATGATCCTTTAGATCATTCAGTGAATTTTATTCACCGTTGGATTTTCAATCCAAAGATATTCTGTTTGTTATTTTTGGTGAGATTTAGGGAAATCTTTCCTTGTCTAAGATTTTTTCATAAATTGGTGATTTTTATCACCCTTGGATTTTTAATCCAACGGTTCTCCCGTAATCCTTTTTCGTTTGGAAAGATTTAGAGAAATTAGAATTTAATTCTATAAAACTATAAGGCTTTCAAAGCCTGTCACGTGTCAGCACGTGACTCCTCTTCATTGAGAATTAATTCTTTATTTTAAACTAGGCTAAAGACCATCACGTGTCAGCACGTGACCCTTGGTCACGTGTGAGCACGTGACGCTCCATTGGAGTTTTTCCTTAGCCATTTGTTTTTTACTTCTGCTTGCTTAAAATTTTAATTCTGTAAATAGATCACGTGTCAACACGTGACCCTTGGTCACGTGTGAACACGTGATGCCTCATTGAGGAAATTCCTGATTTTTAATCAGGGAACAAATCTAAAAGAGAATGGGATTCTCTCTCAACTTACTCCTCCGTATACACCATAGCACAATGGTGTATCGGAGCGGAGGGATCGCACCCTATTGGATATGGTGCGCTCTATGATGAGTACTACTAAGTTTCCTCTTTCATTCTGGGGATTGCGCTTCAGATAACATCATATCTATTGAATCAAGTTCCGTTAAAATCTGTGCTTAAAACTCCATATGAGATATGGAGCAGGAAGATACTATTTCTTAAATTTGTTAAGATATGGGGTTGTCCGGTTTATGTTAAAAAGCAAAATACAGACAAATTCAAGGTATGGTCGGTTTTATGCAAGTTTGTAGGATATCTAAAGAAATCTCTAGGATATATTTTCTACCACACCGAGGAAAACATGGTGTTTATTGCTCGTCATGCTACTTTTTTGGAAAAGGAATTTCATATAAAAGAAATTAGTGGGAGCATGGTAGAGCTGGGAAAATTTCCAGAAGAATGAACCGCAACGGAAGATTTGGTGGAACCACAAGATTTGATAGTCTCGGACGAACCTCAGCCACTCCGCAGATTTAATAGGGTTTCTCATCCACCAGAGAGATACTACGGTTTTCTCATAGACGGTGGGAGTGAGGATTGTATCATGGAAGATGATGACCCTGTTAGTGATATGTATGCTCTAGAAGCCATTATTGTATGGTATAATGGATGCTTGGACATATATATGGAGGACTTTCTTTCTCGACATGATAGTATGCTATCTGGTTTCCTTTATCTTAACTTGTTCACTGGTATTATTATACCGTCTCTCATATACATGTTGATAAAGCTCTTAGGATATTGGCTTGACTACCAGGACTATGATGCAGATCATACTACTGGGACCTGGGTAGTCCACAAGCACATCCATAAATCGTTTCTAGTCGAGAGTATATCAAGATAGGGCATCGATAAACCAGACTAGACTAATGTGTACGTTTCATGACCCTGTATGGGGGTGATGGTTGATCCCATATCCATTGGTGTTTGACATCAAAGATTGTACACAGGTGCTCATTAGAGAATGGGTACACCGAATAGGACTCGCCGAGAACTCCTAGTTGGTATTATACCTATCGTCAGATAGCAGTTCTCTGGTGACACTGGTACAGGTTAGTCTGTAGACCCGAGATCGTCATAGAGTCTTGTGTGGCTCCCACTGTGCTTTGATTTCCTCCCTACCATGGCTCAAAGGAGTCATGCAAACAGGTGGATTTTGGGTACAGTCCCGAGTCGCGTGGAGGCAATGAGCGATAGAAAGAGTTTCGTCTCTCCTGATATTGGGAGTTGATGTTGCGCTATGCTCGATTAGCTATAACAGTAAGTCCCTGGCCAGGGTTGTTGATAAGATTTACTGGTAAGTGTTATCAGTAGTTTGTCGAACCATTATGAGCCATACTTCGGCATGACTTATCAAGTTATTGGGGTTTGACGATACCACCCCTGGACTCGATATGCAACATATCAGACGAAGAGAACGGACTGTACGGTAAGTGTTACTTATAGGCTTCATGGAAGTTTGGACAAACTTTCTTGTTGATCTTCTAATCGCTCAATACCTGTGTAGCCGTTACGTCCAGCTAGTACCTCTGACGGTTTGTGGGTGACATATGTGATCATCACATATTGCTGGTGTATTGACGAGTCTTTAGAGTTCCACAAGAAGTTTTATGGTTCAAGCGAAATGAAGGAGGGCACATATGCTGATATGTGCGGGGGGCAGATTAAATATGAGTATATGATACCGTATTCTAATCTGGCAGTTATTTGTTATCGATTAGGTTATATTTGATATAACCAGATTACCGAATCAAGTGTTGATTAGATAATGTGATATATAGATAAATGATATTAGTCGATTATATGTGATATAACCGGATTATTAAATCAAGTGTTGATTTAATAATTTGATATATATTATATTTGATATAATTATATATTAACTAATATTATTAGCTCACTAATTATTCTTCATAATATATATATTAATATATATGATATATATATATATATATATATATATATATTATATGAAGCATGGCATGAATTTTCTATTTTTGGAAAATAGAAAATGAGGTGTAAATGGGGAGATATTTTGAGCATGGTGTGAAGCATGGGCTTTATTATTTGTTTATTACTCTTGATTCACTATTCAAGTATGGTTGCAATTTCTTATTGCATTTTATTCTATGCTTGAATAGGTGAGGAAAGAGAAAGCCATTCTTCACTTGAATCTCACAATTAATTCTTGACTTGAGTTATTTTTTTTAGCTCCTTCTTGAGCTCATGAGATGAGTTCTAGCATTCTCCATTTTCTTCACCTCATACTTCAAGCTCTAAACCCTCACATGTGATGTGAACCGTAGAGCTTGAAACCCTAGTGAGCATATAAAACCCCTACTTCACCATTCTACACTTCATTAGTACTCTAGTGTAGTGTGGTTCCTTCATAAAAGAGTTTAGTGAAGAGGTAGCTTGGATTGGCGGACTTCGGGTGGATCATCTTCGGCACGAAAATTATCGAAGAAAGCTTGCACCAACTCGAACTGGAGCCTAGTGGAGTCGCGTGGAATACAATCCGGAGCTTTAGAAGAGAAGGACACGATCATCAAAGGTTGTAGCCATCTTTCCTTCTCTTAGTTTTATGATATCATCATAAACTTCTAGTTAAGATCTTGGTTAGTGTTCGTTAGCAACCGAAATTTTTAAAATTGCATGTGTGATGTCTGTTTAAACCCTGTCGCGGTGCAAGCGTACACTATCATGGTATCAGAGCCAAACTAGAACATTTGGGTAGGTCTTTACGATGTTAAAGTGTTCGATCGGTTTTCGAAACCCGAAATTTATGAAGTTTCTATCGATTTTTCAGAAGTTGGAATTTTTCAGATTAAAAATATGCAGAAAATCGTGCAGGGTATCAAGTGGAGCACCAAGAAAATTGAGAAGCCAATCAGATTAAAAGGCCGCGGAACTACGTCCCAACCCATGGTTTGGCCGTGGTTCCACCGTTTCTTTGGGGCTTCATGGCATCAATTCTCTTGTGCTGCTCCACTTTGTGATTTTGCGCTCTCTGGGTAATTTTGATTAGACTCAAGTTGTTGAGCTCTCTGGATTTTTGGGTGTTCGATAAATCGATCGAAATTTTTAGCGTCGTATAGATGATGATGATATGTGATACAATTGTTAGAATCCGGGATAATTAGTTTTGTGAAAACTAGTTAGTATATTGTAAATCTAGCCGTTTAGTCTCGTTTGATTGATTGCCGCAGAGTTTTGATTCGGATCAAAACTCCATCACAATTGCGTATTGTACGCGAGCACTTATTCGGGAATCTTGTTGAATTATCCAACAGTTTATTGAAAAGAGTTTTCAATTTGAGACAAAACTGCAATGTTTACAAGTTAGGCATGAAATTCGGAATATGAGATATTCCGGGTTTAAGATGTCTAAGGAAATACGGATTCTAATTATTGTAGTTTTTCATTTCTTTTCTGTGACCGTAAGTGTAATATGTGGGGTATCCCAAATCTCGTTGCTATATATCAACGGAATTTAGGATACGCGTATTTACTTACATTGATGACATGGGATGTTATGTGTTGCTATGATATGTTTTATTGGATCATCGTGATTGAATAGCCGGGGGTTTTATGTGAGATGAGAGTTTTTCATTTTCATTCATGTAAAATTTGTATATAATATTCTTTTATTGGGACACTTCCGGGTTGAGGATGATGTCACCATTGATGTATATTATTTAATTTTCCGCATTAGGATAGACCCAAGACGGGGAGCACAAGTAGCCGGGTTCTAGAGTCCAGTGGGAGACCATCTTAAGGAGTTGAGATCGGGTCTCCTAACTCTAGAATTGGTAGGGTTACTTGTCGCTCTCGTAGGGGTCTATAGGATGTGGGTTTGGCTATTCATCACAACTGTGGAATCCATGTTTTACATTACTGGCTAAATTTAAAATACGTGCATCCTGGTATATCCAATATTTCATATGTTGCTTCTGCTACTTGGTTCTGTGATGTGATCATACAACCGTGTGATACGAATGTTATATTATATATATGATATATATAATAAACGTTGCTTATGTTTTGCACCCGCACTAGTTCAGCCTCCGCTCTGCCGTTAGTTAATTAACCTAACGGTGCATAACGGGGCCCCATGGCGAATGCGGATGGTTTAAGCGTACGTTCTATTTTTATTTCATTTTCTGTGATGGTTAGGAAACATTAAATGATGGGACTTCATTAATGAGATTAATGAAAAGAAAAGAAACCTAAAGATATTGTAGAATCAAAAGTTTTTTAAAAAGGTAGCTCTAGTTCTTGCTTTGCACAGTGGTATTCCTTGATGAATATCCGGCACCTCATTCGATGAGGAAAGAGCCTAGATCCCTTCACCGGGAGTGATCTCTTTAGCAAAACTAGAAAATGCTATAACCCACTCGATTTATTATCATAGCTTCTGTAGTTTTTGCTTTGCATAGTGGTATTCTTTGATGGATATCCAGCACCTCATTCTATGAGGAAAGATCCGGGATCCTTTCACCGTGAGTGACCTCTTTAGAAAAATCTAGTAAAAACTATTCGGTTTGTTTTTGAAAACTTCTCGATTTTAAAAGCGGGGCTTAAACCACTCCTTTTCAAAATCACTAAATTCTACAACGATATCAAGTTCATTACGTTAAAGGTTTTCTTCAAAACCAGCCGTAGCCCTCCGTCATTTCAGATAAGTGCTATTTAGTATTCGTGCTACGTTTGTTGGCCTGCATCAAGGTGTAGTGTGCGGTAGCTGATTAGTACTTTTCTGCAGCATGTGATGCGATTGGATTAGGGTAATCGTACGGCGTTGTTTGGCTTGCATCAAGGGTCGTACGGGTGGGTTTAATTCAATCAAAAAATGAACGGGTTGAACTTGACTGGCGCCCTATGGGTTGTTTGGCCTGCATCCAGGTCATAGGACGCTAGGGGAAAAAACAATTATTGGGAATTTCAGGTGTTGAAATTTGTAATGAGATTGCATACCTTCTTTATGATAGTTGGATCCCGATACCTACTGCGAGTAAGAGTTACTCCTGAGAGAGTTTTGCACTTTACAATTAGCCGATCAAGTAGGTGTCTAAGAAAGGTGTTAACGGGATGATACTCTTGCGGAAATGAGGTTATTTAATTAGTTCCATGCAAAAGCTTAGGGAGACTCCCTCGGAGTACCAATACCCGCCTGGCCAAACGATTGGCGAACTTGTAGGGTGTAATTAATCCCGGCTAATCTTACCTTTTAGGGTTTGAAGGAAGATTTGATAAAAACAGTGGGAGCTATCCTGATTAGATAAAATAATAACCAATCTAATCCTGCAAAGAGCATACGCAAAGTAACTATCTTTCTCTCTCTCCTGGTTGCGACCAATGATCAAGATAATAATATGGATGTATTGACCGAACCTGCTTATTATACTGGGCATGGTTCTGCTCTATCTTATGATTGTAATAAGTCTAAGAAAGGAATATGGGAATATCCGGATTCCAACGCCACCCAAACGAAGAATAAGCATGTTGATGCATCGTCTTCGGGTGTATTCGTTACCGAGAACTGTTTCTCAGTTAACTCTACGTCCTGAGTATTGGATACCTGGTCAGGATCCCACGTATCTAATATGTTACATGGGCTGAAGAGATGTAGAGAACTGGAAAAGGGTGATATGTCTCTAGTAGTAGGAAATGGTGCAATTGTTGCAGCCAAATCAGTTGGCGAATATCACATTGTATTACCAAAAGGTAGAACAATGATTCTGAGCGACTGTTATTTCGTACAAAAAATATTATGAATGTTTTCCTAAATCAATTGTTGATTGAGTATGGTTCGTTGTATAACGGTATAAACGTTCTAAATCAAACTAGAGTTCTAAGTATACGAAACACACACAAGAGAAACAGTTCAGAAATGAACGAAGACTTCCTGTGGCATTATAGACTATGTCATATCAATGCGACAAGACTGACAGAGTTGCATAAGGATGCATATTTAAATCCATTAGAATTTACATCTTATGAAACTTGCCAGTCATGTCTCAAAGGCAAGATGACCAAATCTCCGTTTACTGGACACGGAGAAAGAGCTACTATACTCTTGGGAAATATGCATAGTGATGTATGCGGTCCTATATCTACACACGCCAGGAATAGCTCATCGTTCTTTATTATATCCACCGATGATCTCTCAAGATACGGACATGTGTTCCTGTTGAAACACAAATCTGAATCTTTTGAGAAATTCAAGGAATATAAGTACGAAATTGAGAACCAGACGGGTAAAAGTATTAAAATTCTTCGATATGATCGGGGAAGAGAATATTTGAGCACGGAATTCAGAGACTATTTAAAAGAGAATGAGATTCTCTCTCAGCTTACTCCTCTGTATACACCACAGCACAACGGAGTATCGGAGCGAAGGAATTGCACCCTATTAGATATGGTGCACTCTATGATGAGTGTTGCTGAGTTACCTATTTCCTTTTGGGGTTATGCACTTGAGATAGCTGCATACCTATTGAATAGAGTTCCGACCAAATCCGTTTCTTACCACTCCATATGTGATATGGAATGGGAAGAGAACATCTCTTAAACGAGTTAAGATATGGGTTTTCCGGCCTATGTTAAAACGCAAAATCCGGACAAGATCAAGGCAAGGTCAGTTCTGTGCAAGTTTGTAGGATATCCCAAATATTCGCGAGGGTATATCTTCTACCATACTGAGGAACAAAATGTGTTTGTTTCTCAACATGCCACCTTTTTAGAAAAGGAATTTCTTGTCAAAGAGATTAGTGGTAATGAGGTAGAACTAGATGAAGTTCCAGCAGCACAAACTATTACTGACGATTTGGTGGAACCGGAGGATTCAATAGTCCCCAACGAACCCCAACCACTCCACGGATCTAGCAGGGTTCCTCATCCACCTGAGAGATACTATGGTTTTCTCATTGACGGTGAGAGCGAGGATTGCATCATGGAAGATGATGACCCAACTGGTTTCGAGCAGGCCATCACAAGTGGAGACTATGTGAAATGGCCGGATGCTATGTGATATGAGATGGGATCCATGTACACCAAAAAAGTATAGACTTTGAAAGTTGCTCCTGAAGGGGTAAAACCCATCGGGAGCAAGTGTATATTGAGAAGATAATTGGTGTAGATGGAAAAGTTGAGACTTTCAAAACTAGACTTGTAGCAAAATGTTTTCGTCAATGACCAGGTGTCGACTATAATGAAACCCTTTTCTCCTGTGCCTATGCTTAAGTCCATCAGGATCCTACTTGTCGTTGATGCATACCATAACTACGAAATTTGGCAGATGGACATCAAGAACGCTTTTCTAAATGGTGATTTAGAAGAGAGCATATACATGACAAAGCCAGAGGGCTTCATAGAAAGTGGGAGCAGCGGAAGTGTGTGCAAACTGCTTAAATCCATCTACGGATTTAAGAAGGCATCGCGGAGCTGGTACATCTATTTCGATGAAGTTGTTAAAGAGCTTGACTTCATAAAAAAATGTTGATGAACCACGTATATATATAAGAAGGTTGTAGAGAGTAAGGTTGTCTTCCTCGTATTGTACGTGGATGATATACTCTTGATAGGAAATGATGTTCCTATGCTACACTCGGTCAAGCTCTTCTTATCACACAAGTTCTCCATGAAAGATCTAAGTGATGCCTCCTACATCCTGGGGATATAGATCTATAGAGATAGATCTAGATGGATGTTGGGATTGTCCCAATCCAAGTACATTAACACCATACTAAAGAGGTTTAGTATGGAAGATTCTAAGTGTGGTAACATACCCGCTTGTACAAGATTCTAGACGGATGTTGGGATACCCTATGCTTCGGCAGTCGGGTCAATCATGTATGTGATGTTGTGTACCAGACCGGATATAGCTTACTCACTAGGTGTAGTGAGTCGGTATCAAACAGATCATGGGGAGAAACACTGGACAGCTGTGAAAAACATTCTTAAGTACTTGAGAAGGACTAAAGAGATGTTCTTGGTGTATGGTAACGGTGAAATCCAGGTGGAGTCCTTTACCGATTCGAGCTTCTAGAGTGATAAGAACGATAGTAAGTCGGTCTCGGGTTTTGTCTTTACCCTCAGTGGAGGGACGACATGTTAGAAGAGTTCCAAGCTATATACCGCAGCAGACTCATTGATGGAAGCTGAATACATCGCTACCAACGATACTGCCATAGAGGCTATTTGGATGACGAAGTTCATGAGATGAACTTGGTGTGGTTCCTACCATTGAGCATCCAATACCTCTGTATTGTGATAACAATGGAGCTATGGTTTTGGCCTAGGAACCCCGGTCCCATCAGCGATCCAGACATATTCTTAGACGGTATCACCTGATCAGGGAGATCGAGGTCAGGAGAGTTGACATTGAGGATAACACAGCGGATCCATTCACGAAGGACCTCCCCCAGATGCTAATCGAGAAACTTTCTAGGATGTTGGGTATGAGATACTACAACAACTGGCCTTAGTGCAAGTAGAAGATTGTTAGTGATATGTATGCCCTAGAGGCCATTATTGTATGATATAATGGATGCTTGGACATATATATGAAAGACTTTCTTGCTCGACATGATAGTATGCTATCTGGTTTCCTTTATCTTAACATGTTCACTGGTATTATTATACCGTCTCTCATATACATGTTGATAAAGCCCTTAGGATGTTGGCTTGACTACCAGAACTATGATGCGGATCATACTACTGGGACCTGGGTAGTCCATAAGCACATCCTTCAATTGTTCCTAGTCGAGGGTATATCGAGACAGGGCATCGATACACCAGACTAGACTAGTGTGTACGTTTCTTGACCATGTATGGGGGCGATGGTTGATCCCATATCCATTGGTGTTTGACATCAAAGACTGTACACAGATGCTCATTAGAGAATGGGTACACCGAACATAACTCGCTGAGAACTTCTAGTTGGTATTATACCTATCGTTTGATAGCAGTTCTCTGGTGACACTGGTATATGTTAGTCTGTAGACCCGAGATTGTCATTAATTCTTGTGTGGCTCCCACTGTGCTTTGATTTTCTCCCTACCATGGCTCAAAGGAGTCGTGCAAATATGTGGATTTTAGGTACAGTCCCGAGTCACATGGAGGCAATAAGTGATAGGAGGGGTTTCGTCTCTCCTGGTATTGGGAGTTGATGTTGCGCTATGCTTGATTGGCTATAACAGCAAGTCCCTGACCAGGGCTGTTGATGAGATTTACTGGTAAGTGTTATCAGTAGTTTCTCGAACCGTTATGAGCCATACATCGACATGACTTATCAAATTATTGGGGTCTGACGATACCACCCCTAGACTCGATATGCGACATATCAGACGAGGAGACCGGACTGTACGGTAAGTTTTACTTATAAGCTTCATGGGAGTTTGGACAAACTTGCTTGTTGATCTTCTAATCGCTCAATACCTGGGTAGCCGTTACGTCCAGCTAGTACTGCTGACGACTTGTGGATGACTGAGGTGATCATCACCTACTGCTAGCATATTGACGAGTCTTTAGAGTCCCATAAGAAGTTTTCTGGTTTAAGCGAAACGAAGT
The DNA here is from genome assembly GCA_030015575.1 of Agapanthus africanus. Taxonomy (NCBI): domain Eukaryota; kingdom Viridiplantae; phylum Streptophyta; class Magnoliopsida; order Asparagales; family Amaryllidaceae; genus Agapanthus; species Agapanthus africanus. Next base: position 876,170,275 of record JASDDO010000024.1, on the reverse strand, counting down.
AGGGCATGTATGCTGATATGTGCGGGGGCCAGATTAAATACCAGTATGTGATACCGTATTCTAATCTGGGGGTTATTTGTTATCGATTAGGTTATATGTGATATAACCAGATTATCGAATCAAGTGTTGATTAGATAATGTGATATACACATAAATGATATTAGTCGGTTATATGTGATATAACCGAATTATTAAATCAAGTGTTGATTTAATAATTTGATATATATTATATTTGATATAATTATATATTAACTAATATTATCAGCTCACTAATTATTCTTCATTATATATATATATATATATTATATGAAGCATGGCATGAATTTTCTATTTTTGGAAAATAGAAAATGGGGTGTAAATGGGGAGATATTTTGAGTATGGTGTGAAGCATGAGCTTTATTATTTGTTTATTACTCTTGACTCACTATTCAAGCACGGTTGCAATTTCTTATTGCATTTTATTCCATGCTTGAATAAGTGAGGAAAGAGAGTCATTCTTCACTTAACTCTCACAATTCATTTTTGACTTGAGTTATTTTTTTAGCTCCTTCTTAAGCTCATGAGATGAGTTCTAGCATTCTCCATTTTCTTCATCTCATACTTCAAGCTCTAAACCCTCACATGTGATGTGAACCGTAAAGCTTGAAACCCTAGTGAGCATATAAAACCTTTACTTCACCATCCTGCACTTCATTAGCACTCTAGTATAGTGTGTTTCCTTCACTAAAGAGTTCAGTGAAGAGGTAGCTTGGATTGGCGGACTTCGGGTGGATCATCTTCGGCACGAAGATCATCAGAGGAAGCTTGCACCAACTCGAAGTGTAGCCCAGTGGAGTCGAGTGGACTACAACCTGGAGCTTTAGAAGAGAAGGACACGGTGATCAAAGGTTGTAGCCATCTTTCATTCTCTTAGTTTTATGATATCATCATAGGAAACCCTAAATTTCTAGTTAAGATCTTGGTTAGTGTTCGTTAGCACCCCAAACATTTTAAAATTGCATGTGTGATGCCCGTTTAAACCCCGTCGCGGTGCAAGTGTGCAAGCTGCTTAAATCAATCTATGGATTAAAACAGGCGTCGTAGAGTTGGAACATCTGTTTTGATACAGCAGTCAAAGAGTTTGACTTCATAAAAAATATAGATGAACTATGTATATATAAATAGGTAGTAGAGAGTAAGGTCTTTTCCTCGTATTGTACGTAGATAATATACTCTTGAGAGGAAATGATGTTCATATGCTACACTTGGTCAAACTCTTCTTATCACAAAAGTTCTCCATGAAAAGCCTGGGTGATGCCTCCTACATCCTGGGGATAAAGAACTGTAGAGATAGATCTATAACGATGTTGGGATTTTCCCAATCCAGGTACATAGAAACTATACTAAAGAGATTTAGTATGGAAGATTCCAAACGTGGTAACTTAACAGCTTGCCAAGGAATCGCCCTCTCCAAAGAGATATCTCCCAAGACTAATGAGGAGAGGGCTCATATGAACATGATACCTTATGACTCAGCAGCAGGGTCTATTATATATGCTATGTTATATACTAAACCGAATGTAGCTTACGCACTCAGTGTGGTAAGTAGGTATCAATTAGACCCAGGGGAAAAACACTGGATAGCTTTGAAGAACGTTCTTAAGTACTTGCGAAGGAGTAAACAAATGTTCTTGGTATATGGTAACGGAGACCTCCAAATAGAGTCTTTTTACCGCCGAAAACTGGACAGAGAATTGGAGAACGTTTAGCTTGAATTTAGGGAAATATGCTATTTGGAACATATCTGTCCACCTCTCCGAAAATGCCAAGTTGATTTATGACACCGTATATTGGAGGTTTGGATGGATACGACCAATTTACCGTGACTTTATCAGATTCCCCCTCATTTATGAGGTTTTTTTTTATTGTGGGGACGCTCTTTCCTACAGGCGCAAGCCTCTGTAGTTAATTATGTTATCGCGTTGCGATAACAACTTTCTCCTGCTTCAGGCAGATCACTTCGTGTCGTGTTATATTTTGATTATTTTGGGGTTGCTCGTGGATTGTATACAGAGACTAGTTTATGGCGTCGCCTGTAGAGCGCGGATTAGTCTAAATTAGTATATATTTGGATTTGAACCTAAGTTATATGTTCCATCAGTTCAAGGAATATTTTAGTTTATTTAAGGACCGTTAATCTGATTTTAGATTAAGATCAACTTAAATATATGAGCATATGGGCTCAATTTATTTGAACTAAGGATACACTAGTTTTATATGAGACTAAGATCAACTTAGAAATATGGTTAAGAATCATTAAATTTTGTTAAGATCCATCAACAGAGTATATAGACTCGGCTGCAATGAACAATATGGGTTTAAGGAAATTTCAGAGACTTAGTCAATTTTGGGCTCAGTCTTTGGCTATTTCATCATCTAGCAGTGCTAAGCACTTAGTCTTTTAACTATGGATATAATATCCAATTTCTGCTCTGGCGCTTACGTGTGTATCTCGTGAGGTGCTCAGACTTGGGCGTTGCCCTATCAGTGCTAAGCACTTAAACACTTTGAATATATATAGTGCTAAGCACTTTAATACAGTGCTCACGTGGGTATCACGTGAAGCTCTACGGCTTGCCAATTTTCAAACGCTCACATGGGTAGCATGTGAGGCGTCATATTACGTGTGAGGCACGTGAGGCGCTGAGTCTTTACTTATTGGCGCTCACGTGTAAGGCACGTGAAGCGCTGGATCTTTGGAGATTTGATCTCTGTTTATTTTTTTGAAATAAGTTAAACTTCTATTAATGGTGTTTTGACCATTAATGATCACCAAGATCTCTACTTTTGAAGATCTGGTATCGGGTTTTTAAGAACTAAGTTTTTTGTTCTCTTTTTATGAGAACTAAGCTCTTTAAAGGGTTGAATCCTGTTTTAGAGGAATTAAATTCCTGGAATATACATTCCATTTCTTTCTTCATGTTTCTTTTCTCATATCTAGTTTTCCCCCTAGATCTTGAGTCTGAAGAACAAAATCTTCCCGGTAAGAATTAAATTTTCAACTTAAGGGAGATTTATCTTGTGGATTTTAAATCTAGAGAAGGAACTAAATACTTTTATAAAGGGTTAAACCCTTGTATTTATATAAATTAGGCAAATGAGATATTTTGATCTCTATTTTTTTCTTTACCTAGGATTTAAAGGGAGCAAGAAGGAGATTTTCTTCAGTAAGTAAGAGAATTAAATTCTTAGTTTTAGCTTTCTTTTTTATCATCTTATGGGATTAATTCTTTCCCTGAGACTTGAAGTCTCGTGTCCTTTATATAGGTGAGGAAAATTTGTTGGTTAGTTTAAAAGATCCCTTATTTGAGAGATCTCAATCTGATTTCATAATCAGGTGGTGATTTTTAATCACCGTTGGATCTTAGATCTAAGGCTTTCTGTTTAACAGAATTTATGTTTCTTTTTTAACAAGATTGGAAATATTTTCCCATATATAGAATTTAATTATATCTTAATTCATACGGTGATTTTTTAATCACCATTAGATTTTTAATCTAAGAGTTTTCTATTTAACAGAGTATATCTTTCTTGTTTAGAAAGATTAGGGAAATATTTTCCCATGTGGAATTTAATTCTATCTTTTGATGATTTTTAAAATCACCATTGGATCTTTAATCCAACGGCTCTTTATTTAACAGAGAATATTGTTCTTATTTTCTTTGATCAGGAAAATATTTTTTCCTAATAGAATTTAATTCTATCATTGAATTTTTGATCCAATGCCTCTCTGTTTAACATAAAATATTGTTCTTATTTTAAGGAAATATTTTCCAATGTAGGATTTAATTCTACCCAAAGCAAAGCTGCTTCAACTTGGGTGTTGACGCTCAAGCGCTATGCACGTGGGCGTAACCAAAGAATTTAATTCTTACAGAAACATGTATCCACGTGTTTTGCATGCCGGCGCTCACGTGCCTAACATGTGAGGTGCTGCCCTAGGATTTAATCCTATCAGAGGAGAGCGTCCATGTTCTTTGCACGCCGGTGCTTATGTATGTAGCACGTGAAGCGCTGTTTTAGGATTTAATCCTATCAAAGACAGACGTCTACATATTTTGCACGCCGACACTCACATGCCCAGAACGTGAGGTGCTACCTTATTTTTTTATGAGGGAACAAATGCCCCCCACGGTTGTTCTCATGTGGCTTGCACGTGAGTGTAATGGTATCCAGCTTTTTAGCCGTCCGATCCGCCTTTGGATACGAAGAATCTGAACTGACCAAATCATTTTATAAATAGGGCATTAAGCCCTAGGTGACAGCTGTGCATCCATCTTTTCTTCTTCCTTGAGAATTTTATTCTCCGTTAGAGTTTAGCTCTATCGTGAAGCTTAGTTCTTCAGTTTTTTCACATATTTGCATTGCAGACTCACTCTGCCAAAATTTTCATGGTAAGAGTCTTCTTCGGTAGAATTTAGCTCTTATATTTGGGACATTGTTCTTTATAAATTTTGAAAGATTAACATAGCTTAGCTCTAGCATATTCCTCTTGGGGATTTCTTGAAGTTCTGACTTCATTTATTGTCACAGAACAAAGTTCTGATTTTTTATTTTAGATCATCCTCCCTTTGGGGATTTTCTGAAATTTTGACTTCACTTGTTATCACAGAACTTACTTCTGACTTTGATTTTAGATCATATCCCCTTTGGGGATCTTCTGAAGTTTTGATTTCATTTGTTATCACAAAACTTAGTTCTGATTTTAATTTCAGATCGTCTCCCCTTAGGGGATTTCTTGATTTATTTTAATTCAACAGTGCTTTGGTCTGTTGATTTTTAATATCAAATCCCATGTTTGGGGATTTTTAGGACTTAACTCCATTTTGTTTTATAGAGCTTGGCTCTGGTCCTAATTATTTTTCCCCCTTTAAGGAAATTTTGGTATTTTAAACCATTTTATAATATTAAACAGAGCTCAGCTTTAAAAACTTTATTATTAACACCCACCTTAGAGAATATTTTTAGATTTCTCTACTTGGCACATGTTCCAATCGTTAATGAGCCGTCACTTTGATTTTTGTAGGGTCTACTAGCTTTTGGATTTAATGATTCTATCATTTCTTGCTAATTTTCCACCCGGTTTCTTTTCAGGTACCATGGCTGATCATTTGTATGACATCGAGGAGATTGTTTCCTACGAAGAGATTTGCATTCAAAGTCGCCTTCAAGGCCAGGAGTATACTGTGGCCCAATGCGATGATGTGATGTGTCGATTCCATGATCAAAACGGCCGATTGATTCTCCGTCGCTCTGCCCTTTTGAAGATCGTCGTTGGGTCGATCTAGGAAGCTCTACCTGAGCTTGCTGAGGCTATACTGCTCCAGACACTCGATGATGTTGAAGACAAGATGTATTCAGTATATCCGATGGGCCTGATTTCAAAGAAACAAAGAGATGAACTTGTCACTATCTTGCATCGCTTTTTCTAACAGAAAGCAATAATACCCTCGTACAAGAGGATGGAGAATATCAGCGGTGATCCCGAAGCTTGCATCAGGGAGAAGATACATGAGAAGATGGTCGATAAAGCTTAAGATGCTTTACTCAAACTTACCTTTAAGTTTGAGAATCCATATCCGGAATTTAGTGTTTTGCCGTTGTAGATCCTAGATGATGCGGCAGCATTTGTTTTTAATTTTGTTTCTTTTTTATTTCCTTTGTAATCATCCTCAGCTGACAGTGTTCAATCCCCATTTTTATTGAAGTATGAAAAGTATCTTTTCCTTTCATATCTATACTTTTCTTTTCTTTTTGTGCTAAATTTAGTTTATTTACTCATTTCGGAGTGTTTAGTTTATTTACTCATTTCGGAGTGTTTAGTTTAACTTTCCCTTAAATTTATAGGCAAACTCACCCTAACGTTAAATATAGATAACCCCCTTTTTATGATAAGGGTCCGTTAGGTTTGTGGTACTGGGTTAAGTCCATCGTACCATCGCGTTTGCTGATATATTCTCAATATGTAATCCCTTGAGCTGTGGCTCAAGTAGCCACGTGACTGTCGTGTCTCTGTTTCCTTCTGAGTCTGGATAAGACGTCTTCAAGTAATTTTCATAGGTTGAAATATCCATATTACCATCGAAAGATCAAGCATTAGGTATTACCGTGGCGTTTTACTTGAGGTTAGGTTTGGTTTGAAACCCCGATGAGTCACAACTGCACCCTTCCGGAGTGGGATGACATCCAATAGCCTTTAGGATTTCCATCAAGACCCGAAACTAGGCACATACCGTCACTTCGCTTTCGGTTTGGTATCACACCGATTCTTTGCTGAAGTAAGGTAGACATCCGTATGACCTCTATACTGTATGTATCGCCATCGAGATTTGGAGCTAGGAATATACCATTGCTCCGGTTTTATTTGACAGTTGCGCCCACACCCTGTTGTAATGAGGAGGAATGTCAAGATAATCACTAGGCTGTAGATGTACCGTCAAGACTTGGCTCTTTTTTTGACGAAGGATGGTAGGAAGATATGATTTCCTTTCTTTCATTTATGCCCATGAATTATTTACAAGAATCACTGTGGACCTACTTGCAGGGTAGAATTTTTTTTTTTTTTATTTTTTTTATATTTCCGCGATGCTCAATCTTTTCAGCTTTTTATATCGCGAAAGTCGCGATTGCCCAATCATTGCGGCTATTTTTTTTTACTCACTGCTTTTTATTTCGAGTTGTCCTATCATTTCGGCTATTTCTGTTTTTGAAAGTGTGTCTTAGCACTTCTAGTTGGTTTCCACATGCATCAAGTATGCAATTTTAAAAAATCTAGAGGTCTAAGCTATACTAACCTAGAATCGAACTAGAGAATTAGGGTTTTAGTGTAAGCAAACAAGTTCTACACTAAGTGAAAAGAGAATACAACCTTTGTAAACCGGTCCTTCACTTCAAAACCTCCAAGTTGTAGTCCTTAGAACTCTTCTTAGACTCCACTTAGTGAAAGGAACGAGCTTGCTTCGTCGTCTTTGAGTACGAAGATGATCCACCTTGAAATCTTTCTAGGTCAACCTACCTCTTCACTAATCAAGTATTAGTGAAGGAAACAACCTATAATAAAGGGCTGGTAAAGTGTAGATTGATGAAGTAGGTATTTTGCTCACAATATTTTCTTCTTTTTTTTCATTTTCACCTCAAGAAAACTCTAGAGAGCTAGAGAGGAAGAAGGAGATGAGGATAAACTTGGAAGAGAGTGAATGAGCCATGAGGTGAAGTGTGATAAGATAATGGGAAATATCTATGAATAAAAACAAGAAAATGGTGGTGAGTCATGGCTTCTCAAAGCTTCCACAAGCATCTTGAATAATGACTCATTTCCCATTTTCTTTAATTCATAAATAAATCCATTTCCGACTCATTATAATTCTCGTGTGATTCTCATAGATCCTAGTTCTATATATCATCAACCATGATACAAAAATATATACATATATTTATATATATCACATATATATTAATATGTATAATGAGAAGAAAATGTTTAGTGGGCTAATATTAGTTTATATATATATATATATATATATATATATATATATATATATATATATATATATATATATATATCAAATATATTAATATATATTAAATTATTAAATCAATACTTGATTCAATAATCCGGTTATATCATATATAACCGACTAATATTTTATTTATATGTATATCACATTATTAAATTAACACTTGATTCAATAATCCGGTTATATCACATATAACCGTCTAATATTCAATAACAGTTAATATATATAAATATTAAATTATTAAATCAACACTTGATTTAATAATCCGGCTATATCAAATATAATCCGGCTAATATCAAATACACAAATATATATCAAATATATATTAATAACATATACATATACTATTGAATCAACACTTGATTCAATAGTCCGGTCATATCTCATATAACCTGACTGATATCAAATATCGCGAGATTAGAATACAATATCATATACTCGTATTTAATCAAGCTCCTGCACATATCATCATATGTGCCCTACTTCGTTCCGCTTGAGCTCGGAAACCTCTGTATGGGATTCTAAAGACTCGTCAATATGCAAGCAGTAGGTAATGATCACATCAGTCACCCACAAGCCGTCAGCAGTACTAGCTGGACGTAACGGCTACCCAGATATTGAACGAATAGAAGATCAACAAGCAAGCTTGTCCAAACTCTCGCAAAACCTATAAGAAACGCTTACCGTACAGTCCGGTCTCTTCGTCTGAGATGTCGCATATTAAGTCTAGGGGGGAATCGTCAGAACCCAGTAACTTGATAAGTCATGCCGATATGTGGCCTATAACCGTTCGAGAAACTACTGATAACATTTACCAGTAAATCTCATCAGCCCTGACCAGGGACTTACTGTTATAGCCAATCGAGCATAGCGCAACATCAACTCCCTATACCGGGAGAGACGAAACCCCTCATATCGCTTATTGCCTCCATGTGACTCGGGACTGTATCCAAAATCCACCAGTTTGTACGACTCTTTTGAGCCGTTGTAGGGAGGAAATCAAAGCACAGTGGGAACCACATAAGACGCTATGACGATCTCGGGTCTACAAACTAACCTGTATAAGTGTCACCAGAGAACTTCTATCTGACGATAGGTATGGTACCATCTAGGAGTTCTCGGCGAGTCCTGTTCGATGTATCCATTCTCTAATGAGCATCTGTGTACAATCTTTGATGTCAAATACCAATGATGTGGGATCAACCATCGCCCCATACAGGGTCAAGAAACATACCCACTAGTTTACTCTGGAATATCGATGCCCTGTCTCTATACTCTCTCGACTAGGAACTACTTAAAGGATGTGCTTGTGGACTACACAAGCCCTACTAGTATGATCTGCATCATAGTCCTGGTAGTCAAGCTAACATCATAAGGGCTTTATCAATATGATCAGAGAGACAGTATAATAATACAAGTGTACATGTTAAGATAAAGAGCAACCAGAATGGAAATGGCAGTACATTACCATCGACTTCGTGACTGCCCTCCCTTGTAGCACGAAGGGTAACGACGCAATTTGGGTTATTGTGGATCGGCTCACTTTATTCCATTTCGAATTGGCCAGTCAACCGAAACGTTAGCAAAGAATTACATAGAGGTGAGCATAAATCTAAAGTAAGATTTAAATATTCAAGATGTACCATATTTGATAACCATAAACTCATGCAGAAGATCGTGAGATTACATAAAGTACCAGTTTGTATCGTCTTCGATAGTGATACAAGATTCCGATCATATTTTTGGCAGAGTCTGCAAGCTAACCTGGGAACAGGTCTGAATTTCAGCACGGCGTATCATCCACAAACGGACGGACAGTCCGAGCGAACAATTCAGATACTGTAAGATATGCTAAGAGCCTGTGTGTTAGACTTCGGAGGTTCGTGGGAAGATCACCACACCTTATGGAGTTTTCATACAACAACAGCTATCCGGTAAATATTGGAATGGCACCATTTGCAGCACTCTACGGACGGAAGTGTCGTTCACCGCTAAGTTGGGAAAACATTGGAGATCGTGAACTCCTTGGACCAGAGATGATCGTGGCAACTGTGGACGTGGTTTGCATGATCAGGGAAAGGATGCGTATAGCCCTAGACCGACGGAAGCATTGGGCAAATGCAAAGCATCAACATCTGGAGTTCCAATCTGGAAACCATGTATTCCTGAAGATCTCTCCAAACAGAGGAGTGATCCATTTTGTCAAGAGGGGTAAATTTTGTCCAAGATACATAGGACCATTCGATATGATCGAACGAGTGGGAGAAGTGGCATACCATTTAGCACTACCACTGTCATTGAAGGAGTGCCCAACGTGTTCCATAAATCCCAACTATGATGATATGTGAGAGACCCCAGCCATATATTTGATCACTCAGAGCTCACATTACAAACTGACTTAACCTGGGAGCAACAACCAGTTGAGTTCCTGCACCGAAAGATGAAGACATTGCGGAACAAGGAAGTAAACTTGGTTCGAGTAATGTGGAGAAAGGATTCGCCAGGAGAATCAACTTGGGAAAGAGAAGAGGATATGCGTACACAATACCATTACCTTTTTGAAAATTAGTCCTTATGTAATTGTAAATTTCAAGAACGAAATTTTTATCAGAAGGGTAGAATGTAACGACTCTGAAATCACTGTACAGAATTTTCTTGTTATTGTACAGAAAAGAGTATTACAGCCTGTGTAAGAGTTAAAAGTTATTTTGGTTAAATAAAAGAAAGAAACAACTTGTAGTTCACTGGTAAAGTCTCTACACTGCTGTGACGTAGTCCGTGTGTTCGATTCCAATCGGACACAATTATTTTTTTTGATTTTTCTTTTTAATTTATGGAAGCCCAAGAGTTGCATATGCAATACATGGTGAAATGAAAAGTTTCAGAAAAATCAAACAGGCGCAATGAGGTGTACACACCCAAAAACCCATGTGGCACGAATCTCGAGACGATTGCCTCAAATCCGACCGTCCATTCTTCCTTCTAGGCCGGCGCTGACGGTCCAAAGAGCTCCAAATCATCCCGTGCTTTGCACACACACCCCTTAACTCCTCTGCACTGTTTGATTTTCCTGCAATCAAATAGAGACCCTTCATTTCACCAATTAACACCTCTTTAATGCTTTTTAATCCAAAATATTAATTCCCAAACCTTAATTCTTCACTATAATACCATCCTATACTTTAGCTCTTCACCATTATGAAATTCTAGCAAAAATTCTCTCAAAAAGTTCCTAAGTGCAAGAGGAGTTAGCAACCAAGCTCCTTCCATCGAAGATCGAAGCCATTTCCGGAACTTCCGCGACTCCACGGAGCCTCCTCCCTTCTTCCTTTTCCTTTTCTCGATATTACCAAACCGTAAGTCCCCCTCATCTCTTCTTCTTTTCATCTCAATTTATCTTCTAAAAAGATACCGATAAAGTGGAGTTACTCCCGATACTTTTCGTTTAAAACTTGAAACTCCCTTTTCCTTCATACTTTGGTCAAACTAATGTTACAACCTTACTTGTAACTTTAATTACAAATATTTAGCTTCAAGATTAACCAAAATTCTCATGAGAAACAAACATAAACGAACTTTTTCATTAAAATACCTCGAACTTTATTATCGCCTCTTTTCGATATTGGTTAAAACAATACATTTAGGAAAAATTCACTGGGTAACGACCTACCACACTCGCACACCTTGGTTTCATAAAACGATGTTTATATATATATAATTGGTTCAAAGAATAACTTTTACAATAAAATACCGCATCTTTTCAAAAATAGGTTCTTTTAAAAGCTGTATTTTGTAATCCTAACTAAATACGCATCTACAACCCTCTTTAGGGGGCCTGCTAATGAATGGTGCGGATTATCACACATCCTTAGGATAGTAGAGTGAGATGCAAAACTCCTCACGGAGTATTCGATCTCGAAAGAAAATAAAATACGGCTTTTTAAGAAATGCGACTTTTCTAAATAAAACTAATTTTTTAAAAATTATATAAAAAATTATAAATCCGTATTTTCAATATATTATGAAACTATATTTTGTAAAATGAAAGATTAAATTTTTAATAAAATATCATCAAGTTACAAAAAATGGGTAGTTTTCAATAAAATACCATAAACTTTTGAAAGCTAAGTTTTTATCATTAAAATACCCAATAATTAAAACACATGTTCATGAAAACCATAAATATTATGAATCACCCTCGAGCTTTATTTTTAAACTATATTAAAATATTTTTCATAACACACCCTCGAGATATACAAAACAATATTTTAAGGACTCTAGTTAATATAGGTTTAAGCGGGATCAGTTCTCTTGAGCCCCAGAGAGCCGGAGAAATTGAGTGCTTGCCTATTCAGGTTAGACAACTTAACGGAGTTAGCAATGGCAATTGTCTTGAAAAAAGACACAAATCCTGCCGTCCATGTGCAACGGTTGCCGATTACTCCCGAACCTAAGAATTCAAGAGTTAAATCCGTTCACAAGTGTCTGACTCAATCTGAGTCCAAACTCAAACCTGAATCCAAAATCAAACACGAACTTGAATACTTGATCACTCGAAATCAATATCAAACTCAAACTTGTATATTTGACTCGACTTGACCAATCCATGGTTATAACGTGACATGAACTCGACATGACAACTTGAACACATGATTACATCCTGAACCTGAATATTTTAAATCCATGGATTCGGCCAAGACCTATATCTTAATCTATACAATACATTACGAGGGGATAAAGGGGTAGATTGGTACGGAACGTATATCGTGGCACGAGAGGTCACTTAAAATACACATATATAAATTCACGTGCCGTTGTCCCGTGGGTAATGACGGAGCCTTGTACTACATATTACCATAGTCCACGGGATAAGATGGAATCCTCTCGTATACATGAATACCTTCCTTATCAAACTACAAATAACCATGTCAGAATAACTATCATATACATGTAGATGATCATATACAATTTTACTCGTCCTTTGTTCTTGTAGTTCTTATTCATATGATATACCATTCTCTATTGTTTCTTTTGGGACTTACCGAGCGCCAGTTCACTGACGGGCATTCCATCCTGTTTTTCTTCTCTTGGAATGTTCGTCAGGAAGACCGGATTCTGAGGAGATATGGCTGAGCCAGGAAGACTTGGACCAGCTTACAGCTCAGCAAGACTACTAGTTCTTCCTGCACTTACTTTCTGTATGCCATTGTTTAGGCATTGCTTTGTTTATTGTATCTTTTATTTCAAACAGTTGTATGTAAAGTTGAATGTAAATAAAGTTGTTGTTCCATTTTAATACTCTTGTCATTCTTGTTCATAGTTATATTGCTTAATTACGCTTAACGCATTTATTTCATAATAAATATGTTACGGGCTTTCCATGTCACCATTACTGTCTATTGGGAAGCAGGGCATGACAGTATAAATTGATGTCCCCTCGATGGCGCTGGTTCAATACAGCCGATTATATCGATTCCCCATATCTCGAATGGCCAACTGGCCACTGTCGGATGTAGCGGATTTGAATGTTGATGTATGAAGTCCCCGTGTATTTGGCACGAGTGACACTGCTTCACATATTTAAGATAGTCCTGAATCATCGTGGGCTAGTAATAGCCCATCCTTTTTTATCTTCAGCGTTAGTTTTGGTCCTGCTTGAGGAGAGCCGCAAAGTCCATCATGTACTTCTTGGATGACTTTCTTTACTTCTTTCAGCCCTAGACATCTTAACCATACAAAGACGAAAGATCTCTTGTACAAAGTATCATTGACGAAGGCGAATGACAGAACTCGTATCATGAGCTGATATCTAGATGACACGTCATCAGGTGTGCTTTGGGACTTGAAGTATCTTATGAAGACTTCTATCCCAACGTCGACCTCCTGCTCATTCTCCATTTGGAGAACTTCTCGTTCGGTCGTTTCTTTTTCTTCGGATAGTTTTATCAGGGCTTCTGAAGGTATATCTGATGGCCCTAGGATCCTGCAGCTTTGAATAATGATCCTTACATCATCGAGGTCGTCGGCCAATTCTTCAGCCAACTTGGCTATCGCATCCGCCTTACTGTTTTCTAGGGTATATGAAGGGATTTGGGTCAACAACTGCCGCACTCTTTCGCCATACATTATTAGTTCTGGTTTGCAAGTCTTATAGTCACCATTTGCTTGACTGACAATCGGCTGAGAATCTCCATATATGAGGAGGTCCTTGATTCCTTTATCGATTGCGATCTCAAGACCGGATATCAAAGCTTCATATTCCGCTTCATTATTAGTCCTGGGTTCCGTCATGGAGAGGGCGTAACACAATATTCCTCCTTGTGGGGTCACGAAGATAAGATCCACCTCCGCTTTGATTATGGGAATGTTTTTCTTTCGCCACTTCATGAAAGATATTCTATCGAAATAGAGTTCCTAGCAAGGCTCATTTTCTTCTTTATCCTGTTCGACTGCGTCGAATGTGTATTCATCCGGCAGCTCGCAGTTTAGGAGAGAATCGGCTGGTATCGGATGTTCCGTAAAGAAGTCAACGATGGCTTGTCCTTTCACCATTTTGAGGGGCTGATATGTCACCGAGAATTCCATCAACAGTAGAGCCCATTTGGCAAGCCTTCCCGTCAGTATGGCCTTTGACATCAGATACTTAAGAGGATCCACTTTTGATATAAGATGGACCTCATGCACCAAGGCGTAGTATATGAGCTTCATTATTGCAAAGATCAGCTCCAGGCAGTGCTTTTCGATGGGGGGGTAGTTGCTTTCTGCCCCCAGGAGAACTCAACCTAGATAGTACAGAGCTCTTTCCTTTCCGTGATTGTTTTCTTGTATCCATAGCGCGCCTAGAGAACCTTCAAGAGCCGTTGTACATAGGATAAGGGACTTTCCCTTAACTGGAGCAGCCAATACCGGCGGATTTTGCAGGTATTGTTTGATTTCGTCCAATGCATTTTGGTATTTCTAATCCTAGACGAACGGGGTCCCTTTCTTCATTAGATGGCTATAGGGACGACATTTTCCGGAGAGGTTGGCTATGAACCACCGGATATGCGCGAGCTTTCCTTGGAGAGACCGCAGCTGTATGAGGGTTCTTAGTGAGGGTATTTTCATAATCGCATTGATTTTTGAAGGATCAATTTCGATACCTCGATGACGGATGATGAAGCCTAGGAATTTGCCTAAGGAGACTCCAAACGCACACTTTAGAAGGTTCATCTTCAGATTATACTTTTAAAGATGTTCGAACACGATCTTTAGATGTTCCCAGTGTTTCTCATGAGATTTACTTTTGACCACAAGGTCTTCGATATAATATTCGACGATATTATGTATGAGGTCATCAAATATCTTCGTCATGGCTCTTTGGTATGTAGCTCCGGCATTCTTCAAACCGAAGGGCATCACCTTGTAGCAGAATACGCTTAATGGAATCCGGAAGGCGGTATGCTTCTGGTCTTCCAGATCCATTTTTATTTGGTTGTATCCTGAAGATCTATCCATGAAGGAGAAGACCTCATGGGTAGTTGTGTTATCGATCATCAGCTTGGTAACGAACACTGGGAAGTCATCTTTCGGGCATGCTTTATTGAGGTCCCGAAAGTCCACGCAAATGTGAACTGTCCCATTTTTCTTCATCACCGGAATGATGTTAGCGATCCAGTCGGGATATTAAACTTCTTAGATGAAGCCGGAGTCGATTAATTTCTTGATTTTGGCATTGATACTTATCTCAAGTTCGAGTCGCATCCTTCTTGGCGCCCGTTTGACTGGATTTATGTCTGATGATATGGCCAGCTTGTGTACCACTACTTCTGGATCTAAACCTGGAATTTCGGAGTAGTTCCAAGCGAAACCGTCTTTGTACTGCATAAGCACATCTTTTAATATGGCTACCTGTTTTTTGGATAGCAACTCACTAACAAATGTCGGCCTTGGATCATCCTCCGTTCCCAAGTTGATTTTATTTAGGTTGTCTGTCGTGGTATGTATTCCATCTTCTATCTCTTTTGGTACCAATGGAAATTCTGAGATCTCTTCGTCATCGTCTTCGTTTGTGAAGTATCCAAAAAGGTTAATCATATTCTCGTCCGCTCCTTCTTTTTTAGAGTGTTATCATATGACAGGTATGGGTCCGCTTCCATTTTCGCGGTCGAGCTGGTCCCATCCTGATGGTATAGGTCTTCTTTGGCTCGTGCTTTTGCGGCGGGTTTATCCTCTACCTATCAGATAACATGAACCTGTATTGTTGATATTGGTCATCCACCCAGTTCTTGAACGTGAAACAGTTTTCAAGTGGGTGACCTACTGCTCGGTGATAGGAGAAATAATCCGGATGATAGACTTCATTTATCTGTTCGGGATGCCGAGACTCCGAAAGTATTATCATTTGGGGCTTCATGACAAGGTTGAAGATCTTTCCTGTCTTGTCTCGGGGAAATGAATATTTCCGACCCATTTTCTTTATGTGGGACGGGCTAAGAGAGAACATTTCTCATTTAGAAGGCATACTAGACTTGCTTTGTTGTTTTTAAACATTGCTCATGATTGCTGCCTCATTCCTATCTCCGCTTCGGGATTTTCCTCTTTCACGGGGGTACACAGCGGGTTGTGGATGATGAGTATCATGATCTACTCCTTCTACTAATTGCTGACTGAGACGCTATGTCTTGGCTTTTTCATATATGACCATTTCGCGACTGTGGTTGTCTCGGCTGTCTTGATAAGCTTCTTTTAATAATTCCCTTCACGTAGGCGCCATAGGAAAAAAAGGAGTGCTTAGCACTCAATGAGCGGCGCTCAGCACCCAGCGCCTCATATGCTCCTCACGTGAGCGCCACAGAAGAAAGAGTACTTTGCACTCAATGAGCGGCTCCCAGCGCCTCACGTGGGCGCCATAAAGAATGCCTAGCACTCCATAAAAAGACAAAAAAGGGTAAAGTGTTTAACACTTATTGGGAAATCCCCATGACTAAAAGCCTACATGATTATATGTGAGCACCAGAGCTTACATAAGTGCTCAACACTCTTTGTACAAAAAGGGGACTGATTATACAGAGCCTAAACAAGTGCTTGGCACTTTTCAACAAAAAACTGAATGGACCAAGCCCAAATTGGCTAGGTCCCCTCGAGAATAGAATCTCCTTGATTCAAACCATCCGAGCCCATGTACTCATGACTTCCTAAGCTGGCCTTAGTCCCAAATACGACTATTGATCTTCCAACTGATGATATCCAAAACGGTACTCATCCCACATCCTCCCGAGAAAATCTTAGTCTCAAAATATGACTAATGATTTCCAGGCTTACCACTAACTATTTTCCCTCAAATGCGAGAATTGGTTCAAAGGTACATCTTTCCACACCTTTGATCCACGTCGTTGTAATTCCTCAACGTCTTCAGAGAGGTGGCGGGTCCCAACAACCAACAGCTTTTTGGTGCACTTCCAAACTGATGTGCACACCTCAAATCAGACCGCACCCCAAGTTGGGTGCATCCTAAATCATCGTTGTTCATCCCGTCACGTAACAAATACACGTGCGCGCAAGATAGACAATGGACCGAGACGTCCTTAAACTAAAATCTCACCTCCAAAATGGTGATCAACGGACCGGGACGTTCTTAAACTAAAACTTGCACCTCTAAAAATGGTGATCGACGGACCGAATTGTTCTTAAACTAAAACTTTCACCTCCAAAATCGTGATCAATGGACCGAGACGTCCTTCAACTAAAATCTCACCTCCAAAATAGTGATCAAAAGATCGAGATGTACTCAAACTAGAATTTCGCCCCCCAAAATGGTGATAATGGGCTGAAATGTCCCTGAACTAAGACAACAGAGCCTAAATGCTCTCTTGTTGGATCTAAAACAAAATTAATCCTAAAACCTTGTTAAGTAGATTTTAGTTTCAAATTGGACTAACGTATCCTTAACAAAAGACTAACCGAGCCCCAACTGCTCACATACATTTAAATCGATCTTAATCTCAAACCAGATTAACGATCCTTAAATAAAACTAATCCAAATTTAAGATATACGGATTTGGACTAATCTACGCCCTATGGGCGACAACATAAATTAGTCTCCGTATACAATCCACGGGCAACCAAAACAAACAAAATCACACACGACACGAAGTGAAATTCCGGAGCAGGAGAAAATGGTTATCGCGATGCGGTAACGTAATTAACTGCAGGGGCTTGCACCTGCAGGGAAGAGCGTCCCCACAATCAAAAACCCCTCGCAAACGAGAAGGAATCTGACGAAGTCATGCTACAACGGTCGCATCCGTCCAAACCTCCGATATACGGTGCCATAAATCAACTTGGCATCTTCGGAGAGGTCGATGGATAAATCCAAATAGCATCTGCCCCAAAATTCAGGCAAGACGATCCATCCCGGTTCGTCCCCGTTTCCGGCGGTGAACAGATTCTGGCACGCTAGGTGGAACATTTTCCTCTTTCCACTCCACACTTCATGTGTCGTGTTTTGCGAGCTATGGTTGCCCTTGGATTCGAGGTACTAAGATTCGGTGTCTTGTTCCTGTGCAGAAGAAGAAGGAAATAGATCAATGGCTTCTGGCTGCACAAACTGCAACCGCAACTCCCGCTCTGCCCTAACTTGAGGAGTGACTTACAGGCCCAATGCGGCCTCCATCTTTTCAATGCCGGTGGGGCAGGTAACTCAACCCACCACTGGATTGTTCTTCGGGACTATGCTCCCGCCAGCGAGTTTCAGCGCCCCAGTGCCACCACAGGAAGCTCCAAAGAATTCGGTCTTCGATCGACTTGCAACCACCACGGCCCCTCTCAACGGGTCGTCCAAGTCTGCCACCTCAGTCTTCAACAGGCTGAGTCGAAGCTCAAGTGGGCCCGCAAAGAGGCTCGCAATACCCGAAGGGGCTATCCTAAAATGGATAATCCTCCCAACTCCTCCGGAAGGTGAAGTCATCAAAAGTGCTTCCCCTTCCAGAAAGTTGGCCTTCGAAAGATTGGCCATTCTCTCTCAAAGGACGTCAATCTTCGACAGGCCGGCACCAGCAGCAGCCCCTCACCAAAGCAGGGGCATGATGGAGCCGCTTCCACAACTGAGGTGGTCCCATCTGCAAGGTACGCTCGACGTCGCCACTGGCACCAAGTGAGAAGGGTTGGGGGCAACTACCACTCCGAACTCACCCCACCAGCTCCAATGGTGGAAGTTGATGCTGTTCTTCCAACCGAGAACAGTTTTGAACCGCTTAGGAGGGTGCACAAGAACTCTCCAACCGCGGTACTGAAGAAATCTCCCCCACCTGCTGAAAACACGACACAGGCAAAGCTGGAGCAGCCCCATCAACGGCTCTCCTCCCAAATCCATAGGGGCTGGCGGAAAGTCCAAGATTCTATGATCAACAAAGACTACTCTCGCTGACTGAAAAAAAATGAAGACTCGGCAAGAGGATGACCATCCCTCAATCATACAGAGAGGGACGTCTTCAACACAGGCGCCTGATACAATGGCTCCTTCAACCTCGACCTCCCACAAAAGGAGGAGACTGGAGAAAATCCCATTGCCCCCGACAAATTCCAAAGGAGACGGATCCAAACACCCCAAGTCTGGGGGCATGATAGTGCACACGATCTACATGGCTTTCGGGATAGAGGAAAACCGTGCTTCCGTGGGTCATCGGCCGTAAACTCGGTCGTTGAAAAAAGCTCAGGAGCAACAACAAAAGCTCCAGAAAATGCTGATCAAAATGTCAGCACTCATCGGGCAGAATGAAAGCCCGGAATCGGCATCTGAATAGCGCCAGGAGCAGGAGACCGATACAGAGTTCCTGCGAAGGGTGCTAGAAAGGAGGATAAGGAGGCCGCGGAACAAGCTGCTAATATAAAACAGATGGCTCTCCTGTTCCAAGACATGGTTGGAATGATGATCCAGCCAGAACCTTCAGCTGAAGACCCACCGATAATCATTGAGAACGACAGAGGGAAAACATCGAACCCTCATCCGGCTCTATCAACAGCCAGGGAGGAAACGATCTCCAAGACTGCTCTTGATGATTACGTCGCTCAGCAAATCGAAGCTCACTATACAAGTGAAGCCGCAAATAGGTCAGTCAAAACTAGGCGACCGTATTCAGCGTGCTACGATCAAATACAATAACCTCCAGAATACGTACTTCCAACTGTTCCCCAGTCGAACACGGAGACGTGACCGCGTAGGTCCGTCTTGCCTAAATTCGGGGCAGATGCTAATTGGTGGTATCCGTCCACCTCTCCGAAAATGCCAAGTTGATTTATGACACCATGTATCGAAGGTTTAAACGGATGGGGCCGATGTAGCAGACTTCGTCAAATTCCCCCTCGTTGAGGGGTTTTTGATTGTGGGGACGCTCTTCCCGACAGGCGCAATCCCCTGCAGTTAATTACGCTACCGCATCGCGGTAACCACTTTCTCTTTCTCCAGATGGTCACTTCGTGTCATAGGTGTTTGTTTTGTTTTTGGTTGCCCGTGGATTGTATACGGAGACTAATTTATGTTGTCGTCCGTAGGGCGTGGATTAGTCCAAATCCGTATTTTCGTAGATTTGGGTTTAGGGTTGGGTTTAAGGATACGTTAATCTCATCTGAGACTAAGATCAACTTAAATGTCTGCTAAGGATACGTTAGTCTAATTTTAGAATGAGATCAACTTAACGTTTGTTAAGGACACGTTAGTCTAATTTTAGACTAAGATCAACTTAACGGGATCGTTTAGATCCAACAAGATAGCATTTGGACTCTATTGTTTAGTTTAGGGACATTGCGGTCGATTAGTTTAAGGAAATTACGGTCCAATGTTAGTTTAAGGACATTACGGTCCGAGGTTAAGGACATCATATGGGTTTAAAGGGACCCCACAGTCCGAGGTTAAGGACATCATAGTCCATGAGTTTAAGGACCCCACAGTCCTGTTTAAAGACGTCATAGTCTATGAAATGTATGGTTGTTAGGACCCGTCACCTCTCCGAAGACGTTGAAGGATTACAACGACATATATCAGAGGGGTTCAGAGATGTACCCTTGAACCAATTTTGGTTGGTAGATCTGTAGTCCAGTTGGAGCTAAGATCTGTTAAAAGATTTATGAGCATATGGGCTCAATTAATCTAAGTTAAGGACAATGGCCAATCTTGGGATAAGTCCAATCAAGTTAAAATGTTTAGCATTTATTTTGGGCTGTTGAACATTTATTTGGGCTTGGCCCCTTTTAATAATGCTGAGCATTAGCTTTCATTCTGACAATGTTTTGTCTTTTATTGAATGCTGAGCATTCATCATAGCTCTGGGCTTATTAGAGAACAATTTATGTTCTATCAGCGCAACACATGGTGCGCTTTGCGCCAGCCAAAGAGCGCAGTGCGCTTCTGCCGAGTAGCGCATACGCGAGGGACGCGTGTCGTGCTTGGCCCTAGCGCCAGTTAATGAGCGCGGAGCGCCAGTTTATGAGCGCATTGCGCTATTAGTTCAGTGACGCACACGTGAGTGACACGTGGTGTGCTTGGCGCTGAGCGCCAGTCCATGAGCGCAGTGCGCTAATTTAAGAGCGCAAAGCGCTAACTGTTGAGTGGCGCACATATGAGTGACACGTGGTGCGCTTGGCGCTGAGCGCCAGTCCAATATCGCAGAAGCACATTTGATCAATTTTATGATCTGGGAAATAAATTCTCCCTCAGAAGAGACTTTGTCTCAAGATTCTGAGAACAAAAGTTCTTACTTTATAGGAGATGCTTCAATCTCTTATATTGACAAAAGACTTTGCCTTTATGGATATGTGATCCTTAAGAGAATTGAATTATTCTCCCACCTTTTTATGATGAGATGTTCATGATCTCTTTTTGTAAAAGACAATTTGCCTTATAAATCTATGATCTTTGAGAAGAATTATGTTCTTCTTTTTTTTATTTTATGATGAGATCTCTTGATCTTTTTGTGAAAGACCTTGGTCTTGTAGATCTATGATCTTTAAAGAAGTAAATTCTTCTTTTAATTATGAGATGATTTCATCTCTCTGTTCTTTTACCTTGAAGAAAAGAAGTTCTTCTATTGAGAGCTTGGCTCTTCTTTCTGAGATTCTCTCAAAGCTTATGGGGGAGGTCCTCTCTATTCTTCTGTATCCCTTAGACTTAAAATCTTGGGGCCTTTATATAGGGCAAGCTGATTTGTTCAATCAGTTAAGAAGATCTTTTCTCCAATTGATTTGGGGATTTCCCCACAGTTGGATCTTTGATCCAAGGGCTTCTGATTTACAGAAGGCAATCTTCTTGTTTTTAACAATATTGGGAAATCTTTCCATACAGCATTCATTCTGTATCTTGGTGATTTTTAATCACCATTGGATCATTGATCCAACGGTGCTCTGATTTACAGAGCACAATCTTGTTGTTTAGAAAGATTTTGAGGAATCTTTCTTTAACAGAATTTAATTCTGATTAATTAATGATTTATCATTATTATTGAATCTTTGATCTGACGGTGGGGAGCTTTTAGTTCCAGTGCTAGCGCACCCGTGCTTTGTAAGTCCACGTTGCCCACCCCGGTGCTTGCGGGGAGGCGGAAACGGTATAAAAATCGGATTTTTATTGAACTAGGCAATATGGACTATCAAAAGGAGGATCTTTGCTAAACAAAAACTAACTACAAGCTAACTAGTTTTAGCTATATGGAAGAAAGGTTATACCTTGGGCTTTATGTCCTTCTCTCCTTACTCCTTGGAGTGAACGGAAGTGATCTCCTTGTCGTCTTCTCTAGTCGAAGAAGGATCCACCCGAGAGCCTCAACCTTTGGCTTCAACTTCAAGCTAAAAGTAACTAAGATGCTAGAAGTGCTAATCCTAGAACCTTAGAAGAGAGTAGAGAGTATCTTAGAATGGTTTATCTCAAGCTCAAGTGTTTCTCAACTCAGAGGGGAGAGCTTGAGAGAGAGGAAGAGGAGGAGAGAGAATCTATATGATAGAATGAGGAGAATAATGAACCATTCTTTCATATATGTGTGAATTATGTAAATTAGATAATTAGCAAGATAATTGTCATGGTTAATCAAGACTTGACCATTATCATTTCACATTAAATGCAAATTGCAAGGATCAAAGAGCATCTTTCATATGGAATGATGATGGTCAACATGTCAACCTAAGTCAACAAGTCAAGATAGTCAAATGGTCAACAACCCTAATCATGCACAATTATATTTAACTAATATCAATTAATCATAATACACACATAAGCATTAGGGTTGTGAAAATGACAATGGTCTTCAACCCTAATCAAAGTCCTCTCCCTCTGTCTCAGTCAACTGTGCATACGCACCCGTATTCGTGATCCGAGGAACACGAATACAATGAGATAAAACCAATCCCAAATCATATACTAGGATCTGGCTTAAACCAAAGCCCGCTAGTATAAGCTGTCCGGACAGCAAACGTGCACTAGTGCGTGGATGCGAACGAACCCTGTCGCAAATCCATGCGACCTCTACTCATTTTGCCTAAAGGCGAATAACTCTCTGTGTGGGACTCTAAAGACTCGACACTACGCTGGCAGTGGGTTTAACCACAGACCGCAAGCGGCACTAGCTGTACGTAACGGTCCCCAGGTAGATGCCGATAAGAAGACTGACAAGGTGAACCCATCCGAACTCCTACTGAGCCTGAATGTGACAGTCTCCGTACAGTCCGGTCTGTTCGTCTGATACATCGCATGGCGGGCTTAGGGGGCGGTAAACGTCAGTCCCCTAATAGCGGTACAAGTCGTGTCGGAGTGTAGCCCAGAACACCCTGAGATAATACTGGAAACCTACCAGTATATCTCGCTTGCCCTGGCCAGGGACTACTTGTGTAATGGCTCTCCTAGACACAGCGCGATGTCAACCCCCAATACCGGGAGAGACGAATCCTGTCTAACCGTCACTGCCTCCAAGTGCTTCGGGACTGCACCCAACTACTACCTGTTTGCACGGCTCCTTTGAGCCATGGTAGGGTAGTAATCAAAGTACAGTGGGAACACACTCGAGGCGAAGTGACAGTGTCAAGTCAGCGGACTAAGCTGTATTCATGTCACCTGGGAACTGATAACTGACGATAGGTATAATACCAACCAACAGTTTCCGACGAGTCCTGTCCAGTGTACTCATAACCTAACGAGCACCAGCATACTATCTCAAGTACGACGTACTGACGGCTGTGGGACAGACCGTCTCCCACGCTGGGATGAGAAGCGCATACGCTAGTCTACTCCGGAGTATCGATGCCCTGTCTCGATAGTCCTACGACTAGGGATCTGTATAAGGATGTGCTTATGGATTACCCAGCCCCCACGAGTGTGAGCGCCATCACAACGCTGGTAATCAAGCAAAGATCCTAAGGGCTCTACTAATGCGTATAGGTAATATAATAAAAGAAACACATGTACACATTAAAGCAGAGACAAACCAAGTAGCATACTACCATTTCGAGCAAGATTGTATATACAACTGTGAATATCCCAAGCTTCCATCAAGTAATATACATACTAGTATGATACAGTAATGGCCTCTAGGGCATATACACTAACAATCTCCCACTTGCATTAAGGCCATGTACTGGCGTATCGAAGACCTATCATCTCGATCAGCCGCTCGAACTGAGTCTAGGGTAAGGCCTTCGTGAATGGATCTGCAGTGTTATCTTCTGAAGCAACCCTCCGAACCTCGATCTCCTGGCGATCCACGATCTCCCTGATCAGGTGATACCGCCTCAAGATGTGTCTGGATTTCTGATGGGGCCTGGGTTCCTTCGCTAAAGCTATAGCCCCGTAGTTGTTGCAATACAGAGGTATTGGATCAACAATGGACGGAACCACCTGAAGTTCTTTCAAGAACTTCCTCATCCAGACAGCTTCTTTTGCGGCATCAGATGCAGCGATGTATTCCGCTTCCATAGTCGAGTCAGCAACGGTTTCCTGTTTGGAACTCTTCCAACACATCGCCCCTCCATTGAGGATAAAGACAAAACCCGACATGGACTTGGAATCATCCTTGTCACTCTGCAAGCTGGAGTCAGCAAAGGCCTCAATCTGGAGGTCTTTTCCGCCATACACCAAGAACATCTCCTTAGTCCTTCTCAGGTACTTGAGAATGTTCTTTACCGCTATCCAATATTTCTCCCCAGGGTTTGACTGATACCTGCTTACCACACTCAGTGCATAAGCCACATCTGGTCTGGTACACAACATCGCATACATTATAGAGCCTACCGCAGAAGCGTAGGGTATAATAGACATGCGATCCCTCTCCAAATCAGTCTTGGGAGACATCTCTTTGGAGAGGGTGATCCCGTGACAAGCCGGTAGATTACCGCGCTTGGAATCTTTCATACTGAATCTTTTCAGTATGGTGTCGATGTACCTGGACTGTGAGAGTCCTAAAATTCTCTTGGATCTGTCACGGTAGATCCGGATCCCCAGAATGTATGAGGCATCACCCAAATCTTTCATAGAGAACCTGTGTGACAAGAACCCTTTGACAGATTGTAGCATAGGAATGTCATTTCCTATTAAGAGAATTTCATCCACGTATAAAACGAGGAATACTACAGTTCTCGCTACAAATCTACTATAGATGCATGGTTCATCTGGATTTTTGATAAAGCCAAATTCCTTGACCGTCTCATCAAAACAGATGTTCCAACTCCGCGATGCCTGCTTTAGTCCATAAATGGACTTAAGCAACTTGCATACCTTTCCGCTGCTCCCACTCTGAATGAAACCTTCTGGCTAGTCCATATAAACACACTCCTCTAAATTTCCATTTAGAAAAGCGGTCTTTACGTCCATCTGCCAAATCTCATAATCGTGGAAGGCAGCAATGGAAAGAAGGATCCGAATGGATTTCAGCATAGCTACTGGAGAAAAGGTTTCGTCATAGTCCAAACCAGGTCGCTGACGAAAACCCTTTGCAACCAGTCTAGCTTTATGGGTCTCAACCTGTCCATCTACACCAATCTTCCTTTTGAAGATCCACTTGCATCCTACGGGTTTTACCCCATCTGGAGCAATGTCCAACGTCCATACTTTGTTGGTGTACATGGACTCCATTTCGGTCCGCATTGCATCCAGCCATTTTACCGAGTCAACGCTCTGAATGGCTTGCTGGAAGCTAGTAGGCTCATCACAATCTATGATGCAATCCTCTCTATCCCCGTCTATGAGAAAACCGTAGTATCTCTCGGACGGATGAGACTGCCTACTACTCCTGCGGAGTGGCGTGGGAATGTCCTGATCTTTCGAACCCTCTGGTTCTATTAAGCTTTCAATAATAGCTCGTGGTTCTGGAATTTCTTCCAGTTCTATTGCGCTCCCACTAATTTCCTTTTCCAAGAACTGGTGTTCTAGGAAGTGGGCATGACGAGAAACAAAAACATTTTGTTCCTCTTCGCAATAGAAGAAATATCCCTTAGAGTTCTTTGGATATCCCACAAACTTGCACTGTACTGAGCGTGCCTCGAGCTTGTCCGCATGCTGCTTTTTGACAAAAGCTGGACATCCCCATGTCTTAATGTGATTAAGATAGGGTCTCTTCCCATACCACATCTGATATGGTGTAGTAGGCACAGTCCTAGTTGGAACTCGGTTCAAAAGGTATGCAGCTGATTCTAGCACATATCCCCAGAACGATCGCGGCAACTCAGCGTTACTCATCATGAACCGTACCATATCCAATAGGGTTCGTGTCACGCCCCGCTTCCCAGAGTACGCAAACTTGGGCACGTGACATAGCCAACCATGCTACCTGCGGGTAGGACGCATCCGTCCACAGTCACATTACGGTTGTAGAGATATCAAGAACAGTAAAATAAACTAAACTAATACATGTCCAAATCCATAATAACAAGAATCAATAAACAATAAGTGTGGAAGCTAATGATCCAATTCAATGAATAAACAGTACGTCCCATAATGCGGGCTCACATCTGGAAATGAAAAGCAATAAATAAACTAAACCCTAAGGACTCACTGGTCAGCCTGCTGGCTGAAGCACTCCTGCTCGGTCGACGACAAAGGTACGGAATCTGGGCCATGCAAAACCCAGACGTCAGCGCGTCATGATATCAAGTATACAGTATAAACATGGTAATAAACAACGCAAGCATGAACATGAATAAAGCAGTAATAAGAAGTAACAAGCAGGGTAATGTGCAATGGTGACTAAACTGTCCTGTCAGGTTTTCTACTCTATAGTCTTTGAAACCAATTGATGAATCGTCGATGTAACTCAATAGTATCCCGTGCGTGCCCGGGACCACGGTCAAGATCCTCGGGGCTGAATCCGAGACGTGCCGCTAAGCAGTAAAAGGTAGTAGGATGGGTGAGTGATGTCAGCATCAACACTCCGGGGCTGGCCAAGCCCGTAAGACTGATCAGAACAATGTATCGAACTGTTGAGTTACAAGTCGGTTTCACCTTTGATTTCCCCATACCCCTAAGCTATGTATGTCGAGTCAGGTATTCAGTAGTCAAGGACTAATGCCAACGCAAAGTCAAGTAAAAGTAGGTCTGCCTGGATCGACAGCAGGAACGGTTAGGTTTGTCGGCATTAGGCACGAGATCAGGTAACAGGTCAGGTAATGTATAAAGGTGTCATGTCATGTCAAGAGTGTACGGTACCATATCATGTCAAGTAGAAAGTGTAACAGGTCATGTCAGGAAGCACAAGATGTCATGTAGGTGCTCATAATCAAACTAACATAAGCATATGTATAAATAAACAAGCATGAGTACTATCAGAACAATAAACTGGAACATGTAATATGATATGTAAATAAATATAATTTCAAGGATATGGATGCACAGTTATCGATTAGGGTTACATTTATAGTTCCAATATTAATTAGGATGCAATTTATTAAACATGGAGTGTTAATATCACATTATTATGTAATAGTGTGATCTATGCTTGCAATTATATGTATCTTAAATGCGATAGATGCAAACGGGTATCCGAAAAGTTATAAAACTGTAAAATGATAATGTGGGATGTACAACTAAACAATATGTGATATAAATATTGATATAATAATATTAATATGGATAGCATATTCAAAGCGATTAGTAACTATAAAAGATGTATTGATTAACCATGCACAAGAAGGTTCCGTTCAGAAATTCAGCGTCACCCTAATTTGTAAAATAGCTTAAAAATAACAAACGTTCTCCAAAAGGGACGTGTATTATACCAAAACAAAGATAATTCAATAAGGTTTTCAGTTTTATAAGTATAAGCATCTCAGGTTATCCCTACAAAAAGTTATGAATATTCAAAGTTGAAAGTTTGCTGCTGGAATTTCCCTGGACAGCAGTTTAAAGGCATTTTCATTTGCATTTTACGTCATTTAAACAATTTATTTTGCAAGTAAATATTTCATAGAGTTATAGTATTCTTAATTAGCTTCGTAACGAACTAAAGAACGTATACTAATGATTTTTCTATGATTTATAATGAATTTTATAAGATAAGGTGTACAGTAAATTTCAGATTTGTCATATCCGATTTTTCAACGACATTTCATATGTAAACTATAAGATTTTCAAATATATAACATTATAAAATGAAGATTATAAAAGTATATAGCATGTAGCAAGATTAACTTGCCTCGATGGGTCGCGAATCGGGAAAACGGAACGTTAACCGTCGGCGGGGAAAACTCGCGACGGCGCACGGTTCACGGAATGAACCCAAACGACGAACAAAGGAACCACACGGGTCGGGGTATCTCGCTGGAACGTCGAGAAACGTCACCGGCACGACGGAATTCCGGCAACAAAAGAACAGTTAAAAGAAATGAGAAACGAGACATGAAGTAAGAAGAGAAAAATGATAAAGAGAAGTACGAGAGAATATATAAGGGAGAGGGAGAGAGGAAAAAGTGGAGAGAGAGAGAGAGAGAAAGTGGGGCCCACGGGGTTAAAGGGGAGGTTGCGATTGGCTGAGAGAATAAATTAAGAAGGATATAAAAGATTGTAAAAAATATTATATGGTTAACTTAAAAATTTAAAAGATAGGTAATGAACAGTAAGATATCAGGTTAGTTAGAAAAATATATGCGATGGTTTTAATAATATTAAAATTTGGGATTTTGGCGCCAAATAAAACATTTCCAAATTGCGCCCTGGTTGGGTCTAAAAATTCGAATTCAAATAATAGGATTTTAGGCGGGTTCCAAATTTTAAAATGAAATGTTTTATGATTAAAATGCATGCCCCCAAGTCGGACGCTTGCACGCGCGTGTAGACGTCCAAACTTGCCCGTTTAGCTGAACGGGAAGAAATCTCGACACGCGGACGCTACCACGCGACAAGTGACGACGAGTAGGCCAACATGGATATTTTTAATTTTATTTTAGATGCTAAAATTTGTTATATGCAGAAAGACTTAGCCAGATAAAATTTTACAGTAAGACCCAAATAAGCAAGATAAATGAAATGAGTAATAACTAATGCTCAACCAATAACAGAAAATAGTAGCATTGGGCTCGGGTGTTACATTATACCCAACTACAAAAGAATTTCGTCCTCGAAATTCCAAGAATAGAAAACTACAGGAAAATGTGAGGAAACTTCTGTCGGATCTCGTCTTCTCGCTCCCAAGTGGATTCTCCATGCGATTGATTACCCCAAGAAACTAGCACAAGAGGGGTAACCTTGTTCTTAAGAACCTTTTCTCTCCGATCCTTGATTTCAACTGGTCGCTCTTCAAAAGTTAGGTCCTCCCGTACAGTCAACTCCGAATGATCCAATACTTGGGTTTCATCTCGAACATACCTCCGTAGTTGAGATACATGAAACACATCGTGCACATCTGCCAAGGACTGTGGTAACGCCAACTGGTACGCTACCTCTCCAACACGCTCCAATATCTCGAAGGGTCCAACGAATCGAGGACTGAGCTTTCCCCGACTTCCAAAGCGAATCACCCCTCTAGTCGGTGATATCTTCAGGAATACCAAATCACTCACGGCGAACTCTAGAGGTCTTCTTGACGTGTCGGCCCAACTTTTCTGTCTGTCTTGAGCTGCCTTCATATGCTTCCTGATTGTATTCACCTTCTCGACTGTCTGTACCACCAAATCTGGTCCTAGTAACCTTCGTTCACCAACATCATCCCAACAAACAGGTGAACGGCACTTACGACCATACAGTGCTTCAAACGGAGCCATCTGAATTGTCGCTTGGAAGCTATTGTTGTACGAAAACTCCACCAGGTGTAGATGATCCTCCCAAGAACCCTTGAAGTCTAACATGCATGCTCTCCACATATCTTCAAGAGTCTGGATCGTTCTCTCCGATTGTCCATCAGTTTGAGGATGATAAGCTGTGCTAAACTTCAATCGAGTCCCCAAACTTTCCTGTAAACTCCTCCAGAAGTGTGATAAGAACCGAGTGTCCTGATCGGACACGATGCTCACCGGTACGCCATGCAATCTTACAATCTCCTGCATGTACCGCTCTGCCAAAGTCTCCGTTGATTGACCAACCCGGAAAGGAATAAAGTGAGCCGCCTTGGTCAATCGGTCAACAATCACCCATACTGCATTGTTGCCTTTTGGACTCCGCGGTAAAGCCGTCACGAAATCCATGGTTATATGTTTCCACTTCCACTGAGGAATTGGAAATGGTTGTAATAAACCAGCAACCTTTTGGTGTTCAGCCTTGACTTGCTGACACACCAAGCACTTAGCCACGAAGCGAGCAATTTCCCGTTTCATACCTTCCCACCAGAAGTGCTGTCGGATATCTCGGTACATCTTCGTCCCTCCTGGATGTACAGAGTAAGCTGAACTGTGTGCCTCCTTCATAAGCTCTTCACGCACATCTCCTTTTGGCGCACACACACGGCTACCATATCTCAACGAACCATCTTCATGGATCAGTAAATCAGTCCGTAGTCCGGCTTCAAACTGCTCTCGAAACTTTTGCAGTCTAGGATCCTGCGATTGTGCTGCTTTAATTTTCTCAATTAAAGACGACTGTACTTGCAATTGCATCAACTGTCCTGTAGAACGCGGTAGCACAACTTCCAAGTCAAATCTTTGAAAATCCGCAATGATCTCCCTCTGCGCAGTCAATATCTGAATTGCTGGTAACCGACTCAGCGCATCCGGCACGACGTTGACTTTTCCCGGATGGTACTTAAGATCAAGGTCATAGTCGGCCATCAGCTCCAACCATCTGCGTTGCCTCATGTTCAACTCCTTCTGCGTGAACACATACTTTAAACTCTTATGATCTGTAAAGACTTCGACTCTCTCGCCTAAAAGGTAGTGTCTCCAAATTTTCAGGGCGAAGATCACGGCTGCAAGCTCCAAGTCATGAGTCGGATAGTTCTTCTCATGAGTCTTCAGTTGTCTTGATGCGTATACTATGACCTTCCCATGCTGCATCAAAACACATCCCAATCCTTTCCCAGATGCGTCGCTATGAATCACCAGTCCTCTGGAATTGTCTGGTACGGTCAGGATAGGGGCGGTTATCAACTTCTGCTTCAACGTCTCAAAAGCTAGCGCACACTTATCCGTCCATACAAAAGGTACCTCCTTGCGCTTAAGCTTGGTCAACGGCTCTGCCAGACGAGCAAAGTTCTCCACAAATCTCCTGTAGTATCCGGCTAATCCAAGGAAACTTCTTATTTCAGCAGCATTCTTTGGAATAGGCCAATCTTGAACTGCTGCAATCTTTTCGGGATCGACGGCGATTCCATCGCCCGACACGACATGCCCCAGAAACTTCACTTCTTCCAGCCAGAATTCGCACTTACTCATCTTCGCGAATAACTTCTCTTGTCTCAGCGTCTGCAGTGCGATCTTTAAATGCTCAGCATGCTCCTCCGGACTCTTCGAGTACACCAGAATATCGTCAATGAATACCACAATAAACTGGTCCAAGAATGGTGAAAAGATCCTGTTCATCAAATCCATGAATATGGCTGGCGCATTAGTCACTCCGAAGGGCATCACCAAATACTCGAAATGTCCATATCGAGTTCGAAACGCCGTCTTGCAAATGTCTTCTGCTTTCACTCGGACCTGATGATATCCTGATCGCAAGTCCAGTTTCGAGAATACCCTCGCGCTACTAAGCTGCTCAAAAGTTCTCCAATGCGAGGGATCGGGTACTTGTTCTTAATAGTCACCCTGTTCAATTCTCGATAATCAATGCACATCCTCCTCGTGCCATCCTTCTTCTTTACTAAAAGAACTGGAGCTCCCCAAGGTGAGTTGCTGCTTCGAATCCATCCCTTCTCGAGTAATTCACCAACTTGTTTCTTAACTTCTTCCAATTCCACCGGTGCCATCGGATAATAAGATTTTGATACTGGCGCTGCACCAGGAATAAGGTCAATCGCGAACTCCACATCTCGCTTCGGCGGTAAGTCCGATATATCTTCAAATACGTCCATAAAATCGCGAACAACTGCCGGCTCTTCATTACTATCAACTTCCATAGCTGCAAGAACATTGTTTGTCGGCCTAGCCCTAAACTCGACTGGCCCGACAGAACTGCTTCCTTACCGCAACTGCTGTCTACATTGTTGGCCACGAAAGGTCCAGCAAGACTACTGAGTCTCGTCCATTCTGCTGCATGCACGTCCACGGTTGCTCCATTCTGCCTTAGTCCGATGAACTTCTCTTCCATTTCCTCCGCGCAGTCCGCGGAAGGACTTCTCCAGTAAACTCTTAGAGAAATCCGCCCACTGCTTGGCCTGGGGCAAGCGGTTCTCCTCCACAAGCCACCACTCTCGGGCGTAATCCACTAGTTGAATGCACACTACATCAACTCCTTTGTCCTCTGGAATCTGTGCCGCAATCAGCAAATTCTCCGTGTCACTAGCCACTGCTCGGCTGGCAACGGCTCCTCCAGACCAGTGAAAGTAGACGGACCCAAAAGTCTGAAATTTGCTACAGTCCCTACTCGTTCGACTGGTCTAGTTCCATCGTTGTTTACAGACTGCTGAACGATCTGCAAACTTTCCTGAAACGAATCTGCTATTGCTGGATCAGCTCAGTCTGTCTCTTTGATTTCCAGCATTCCTCTTATCACTCCAAGCATGGCGGCTTCGTTCACACGCCTCTGGTAAGTCTTCAACTTCTTACCTGTAATAATCCTGAACTCAAAACACCCAACATTAGCATGATGATAGATTCTGAATGTGGATCAAGGCTAGAACTCCAAGATACTTAAATAGAGTGCTGCATTGTAGCTATGCCGCGGTATCATAGCCGCAATTACTTAACTCCACCCAAGTCGCCCAAGTCCTAGGGATAACAAGAAATCAGGTTTCCGAGTCGACATGCAAAGTAAGTTTGCACGTCGTAAAAGATATAATCAGGAAGAATGTGATTCAAGAATGGTAAAACGGTCAATGTGGCTGGACATGTTTCCTAAACACGGGTATTCTGATTCGTGTATTGGGTACAATACCCAACTACAAAAGAATCAACCCGACTAACCTATGGCTCTGATACCAAAAGACCATGTCACGCCCCGCTTCCCAGAGTACGCAAACTTGGGCACGTGACATAGCCAACCATGCTACCTGCGGGTAGGACGCATCCGTCCACAGTCACATTACGGTTGTAGAGATATCAAGAACAGTAAAATAAACTAAACCAATACATGTCCAAATCCATAATAACAAGAATCAATAAACAATAAGTGCGGAAGCTAATGATCCAATTCAATGAATAAACAGTACGTCCCATAATGCGGGCTCACATCTGGAAATGAAAAGCAATAAATAAACTAAACCCTAAGGACTCACTGGTCAGCCTGCTGGCTGAAGCACTCCTGCTCGGTCGACGACAAAGGTACGGAATCTGGGCCATGCAAAACCCAGACGTCAGCGCGTCATGATATCAAGTATACAGTATAAACATGGTAATAAACAATGCAAGCATGAACATGAATAAAGCAGTAATAAGAAGTAACAAGCAGGGTAATGTGCAATGGTGACTAAACTGTCCTATCAGGTTTTCTACTCTATAGTCTTTGAAACCAATTGATGAATCGTCGATGTAACTCAATAGTATCCCGTGCGTGCCCGGGACCACGGTCAAGATCCTCGGGGCTGAATCCGAGACGTGCCGCTAAGCAGTAAAAGGTAGTAGGATGGGTGAGTGATGTCAGCATCAACACTCCGGGGCTGGCCAAGCCTGTAAGACTGATCAGAACAATGTATCGAACTGTTGAGTTACAAGTCGGTTTCACCTTTGATTTCCCCATACCCCTAAGCTATGTATGTCGAGTCAGGTATTCAGTAGTCAAGGACTAATGCCAACGCAAAGTCAAGTAAAAGTAGGTCTGTCTGGATCGACAGCAGGAACGGTTAGGTTTGTCGGCATTAGGCACGAGATCAGGTAACAGGCCAGGTAATGTATAAAGGTGTCATGTCATGTCAAGAGTGTACGGTACCATATCATGTCAAGTAGGAAGTGTAACAGGTCATGTCAGGAAGCACAAGATGTCATGTAGGTGCTCATAATCAAACTAACATAAGCATATGTATAAATAAACAAGCATGATTACTATCAGAACAATAAACTGGAACATGTAATATGATATGTAAATAAATATAATTTCAAGGATATGGATGCACAGTTATCGATTAGGGTTACATTTATAGTTCCAATATTAATTAGAATGCAATTTATTAAACATGGAGTGTTAATATCACATTATTATGTAATAGTGTGATCTATGCTTGCAATTATATGTATCTTAAATGCGATAGATGCAAACGGGTATCCGAAAAGTTATAAAACTGTAAAATGATAATGTGGGATGTACAACTAAACAATATGTGATATAAATATTGATATAATAATATTAATATGGATAGCATATTCAAAGCGATTAGTAACTATAAAAGATGTATTGATTAACCATGCACAAGAAGGTTCCGTTCAGAAATTCAGCGTCACCCTAATTTGTAAAATAGCTTAAAAATAACAAACGTTCTCCAAAAGGGACGTGTCTTATACCAAAACAAAGATAATTCAATAAGGTTTTCAGTTTTATAAGTATAAGCATCTCAGGTTATCCCTACAAAAAGTTATGAATATTCAAAGTTGAAAGTTTGCTGCTGGAATTTCCCTGGACAGCAGTTTAAAGGCATTTTCATTTGCATTTTACGTCATTTAAACAATTTATTTTGCAAGTAAATATTTCATAGAGTTATAGTATTCTGAATTAGCTTCGTAACGAACTAAAGAACGTATACTAATAATTTTTCTATGATTTATAATGAATTTTATAAGATAAGGTGTACAGTAAATTTCAGATTTGTCATATCCGATTTTTCAACGACATTTCATATGTAAACTATAAGATTTTCAAATATATAACATTATAAAATGAAGATTATAAAAGTATATAGCATGTAGCAAGATTAACTTGCCTCGATGGGTCGCGAATCGGGAAAACGGAACGTTAACCGTCGGCGGAGAAAACTCGCGACGGCGCACGGTTCACGGAATGAACCCAAACGACGAACAAAGGAACCACACGGGTCGGGGTATCTCGCTGGAACGTCGAGAAACGTCACCGGCACGACGAAATTCCGGCAACAAAAGAACAGTTAAAAGAAATGAGAAACGAGACATGAAGCAAGAAGAGAAAAATGATAAAGAGAAGTACGAGAGAATATATAAGGGAGAGGGAGAGAGGAAAAAGTGGAGAGAGAGAGAGAGAAAGTGGGGCCCACGGGATTAAAGGGGAGGTTGCGATTGGCTGAGAGAATAAATCAAGAAGGATATAAAAGATTGTAAAAAATATTATATGGTTAACTTAAAGATTTAAAAGATAGGTAATGAACAGTAAGATATCAGGTTAGTTAGAAAAATATATGCGATGGTTTTAATAATATTAAAATTTGGGATTTTGGCGCCAAATAAAACATTTCCAAATTGCGCCCGGGTTGGGTCTAAAAATTCGAAATTCAAATAATAGGATTTTAGGTGGGTTCCAAATTTTAAAATGAAATGTTTTATGATTAAAATGCATGCCCCCAAGTCGGACGCTTGCACGCGCGTGTAGACGTCCAAACTTGCCCGTTTAGCCGAACGGGAAGAAATCTCGACACGCGGACGCTACCACGCGACAAGTGACGACGAGTAGGCCAACATGGATATTTTTAATTTTATTTTAGATGCTAAAATTTGTTATATGCAGAAAGACTTAGCCAGATAAAATTTTACAGTAAGACCCAAATAAGCAAGATAAATGAAATGAGTAATAACTAATGCTCAACCAATAACAGAAAATAGTAGCATTGGGCTCGGGTGTTACAGTTCGGTTCCGTCTCTCCGATACACCGTTATGTTGCGGAGTGTATGGAGGAGTAAGCTGAGAGAGGATTCCATTCTTTTTTAAGTAACCCAGGAACTCGGCACTCAAGTATTCACCACCTCGATCAGATCTCAGTGCCTTGATACTTTTGCCTGTTTGTTTTTCTACTTCATTCTTATATTCCTGGAATTTTTCAAAGGCCTCTGATTTATGTTTCATTAAGAAGACATAACCGTACCTTGAAAAGTCATCCGTAAAAGTAATGAAGTAAGAATAACCGCTTCGTGCATGTGTAGACATTGGACCGCACACGTCGCTGTGTACGAGTCCCAAGAGCTCGCTCGCTCTTACTCCGTGTCCAGTGAATGGAGTCTTTGTCATCTTTCCTTTGAGACAGGATTGACAAGTTGCATATGATTGATATTCGAACGGATCCAAATATCCTTCTGTATGTAACTTAGTCAACATTCTCTCATTGATGTGACCCAGTCTACAATGCCATAAGAAAGTTTTATTGATTTCTGGAGACTTTCTTTTGTGTGTATTCTGGACATTGAAAATCTGTGGTTGGTTTAATACGTATATACCGTTGTTTAATGTACCTGACCCAATCAAAACTTGATTAAGGTGAATGTTCACAACATTACTTACAAATGCAAATTCATAACCTTCTTTAGACAATAAAGATACAGAAATGATATTACAGGTTGCATTTGGTACAAAATAACAACTACGCAAAACCAAAAATTGTCCATCTGACAATCCCAGGTGATAGTCCCCCACGGCCTCAGCATCCATGCTAGCTCCGTTTGCAACCTGAGGGTCATATCACCTGCCTTCAAAACCCTACGCTTTCTCAACGCCTGCAAAGAATTACAGATATGAGATCCTGATCCGGTATCCAATACCTAGGAAGTAGAGTTTATTGATAGACAGTTTTCAATAACATACACACCTGAAGCTGAAACCGCAACTCGCTTCAGATCCTGGGTTCTGGCCTTCCAAGCCTTGCAATCCTGTTTCCAGTGTCCACTTTTGTGACAGTAGAAGCATTCTTCCTTTCCCACCAGCTTTCCCGCTACCTTTGTTGCCTTTCCCTTTCCCTTCGTATCCACTTTACTGACACCGCCCATTGGTTTGGCGAGGGCTTTTTTCTTCTTTCCCTTGGCTTTCGCCCTGGACCTAGAAGAGGAAGATCCTCCTACAAACAAAGTGGATGTCTCCCTACCTTTCTGTAAGGTGCCCTCAGCACTCCTCAACATGTTCAGAAGTTCGGAAAGTTCAACCTCCTTTCCTTGCATGTTGAAGTTTAGGACAAACTGAGCGTAAGTGGAAGGAAGGGACTGGAGAATCAAGTCAGTGTAGAGTTCATTCTCCAACGTGGTCCCAAGGTCCGCGAGCTCCTCTATGTAGCCAATCATCTTAAGCACGTGTTCCGCTACCGATGATCCGACGGCCAATCTTGCCGAAAATAGCTTCTTCGACACTTCGTATCTTGCGATACGAGACTGCTCTCCATACAGTTCTTTTGTATGAAGAAATATGGATTCTAAGTCCATATTCTCGTGCCTCCTCTGATGTTCGTTGTCCATAGAGGCAAGCACGAGGCATTTGGCCTTCGCGCAATCAATCTCCCATGTCTTACGGATTTCTACATCCGCGACGCTGGAGGTGGGACCTGGGACGGGGAGAGCTTTGGTGGTAAGGACATACCCCAACTTGTCGTAAGTGATTGCCATCTTGACATTCCTGAGCCAATCTTTGTAGTTTGGCCCTGTCATTATATTTTTATCTAGTAATAACTTAAGTCCGGTCATGTTGAATGATCGCTGCAATTAGGAGAGAGAAAAGAAACACTTTAGCATGATGCTCTTGCAAGTTTAGAGTGGTTTTTAGTTTGTCTAAACTGGATGGCTCCCACTGTCTCTCGAATCCCTCCTCAAACCATAAAGGAAGAATTAGTCGGGATCAATCTCACCGTACAATACTTGCTTAACCGTTCAGCCAGGCCAGTGTTGGTACTTCGAGGGAAGTTTTCCAACACTTTCGCGAAGTTCCTTAATTAAGTAACCTCTTTTCCCTGTGGGCGTAGCCCCGCTAACACCTTTCTAGACACCTACTAGGTTTATAGCATTGATCGTTAAGTGAGAGATTTCCCGAGGAGTAGCATATACTCACAGTAGGATCAGGATCCAAATATCATCGCGTGATAAAACCGAAGGAATCCTACCAGAATCATCACACTCCAAATGGTATGCAATGCTAGCAAGTTTCAGTACTTATGAAACTCCCGATGTAGATTTTTGCCCCATGCTCTTATGACCTTGACTTTGGCCAAAATATCATAAGTCACATGTCAAGTTCTACCCGTCATTCTCCTGGTTAATTTGGACCCACCCATACCTACCCTTGACTTTGGCCAAAATGGCAGCACGACTGTCCCAAACCAACGCATCTACCTATGCTGCACATGAATACCCAATAGCTACCAATCACTATGCCTTGACTTTGGCCAACATACATAGCTTGAATACTTTTTGACCATTCATGTGGAATGACGGAGGGCTACGAATAGTTTTGGCGAAACCGTGAACGTAGTGAACTTGATATAATCGATGGAACGAGATAGCTTTTAAAAGGAGTGGTTCAAGCTCCGCATTTAAAAGTTTAGTTTTGAAAAGAACCGAGTGGTTTTCAAAGTGTTCCAATCGACTTTTACTTGGTTTATTTTCTTGCATTAATCTTAATGCGTCCCATCTTTTAATCCTACCATTGCAGAAAACAACCAAAATATGGTGTACGCTTATGTCATCCGCATTCGCCACGGGGCCCCGTCATCACCCATTAGGTTACTTAACTAACGACAGAGCGGGGGCTGGACTAGCGCGGATGCAAAACATAAGCAATACCTAAATAGTTATCATATATAGATATATAGCAATGATAGTCAATCTAGATCACAGATGAACACTTTGGATATACTAGGAATTCGCGATTCGTTCGAGCCTGCAACGAAAAGCGGATTACACGGTCGTGATGAATAGCCAATACCCCACCCAAGACCCATACGGGTGCGGCAAACTACCCGCCAAGTATCCGAAGCGAAGCAACCTCCCTCAACGACGTGAGTAGGCCACTCGGCACTTCGAGATACCCGGTAATTTATGCACCCCACCATGGGTCTATCCTAGGAGCAAAAACAGTAAAAAGAAATTATACAATGACGGCTACAACCCCGACCCGGTTGTGCGGCCAAATAAATAATATTACATCAATTTACATATTACATGAATGAAAGAAAAAAGAAACTCTCATCTCACATCCACCCCAGCTATTCATCCGCGACAATCCACCGAATTCATATACACAAACCAATAAGCATTACAGATCACAGATATGTATAACCCCCACTAATCGACGTATAGCGATTAGCAGACGTTAAATACATATAAAAATCACAGATATAACCCAATAGTCAAAGTATAGTGAAGTTCGATCAAAAATATGGATTTATAGCCACCCCAAATACAAATTTCTATTCTGGAAAATCTGGGCAGAAATAAAATATCTTAAAAATCCCAAAACCCTGACAGAAGAACACTGCACCAAACCCGGTCCACGACCGAGTCAACTGGGCCGCGGATCCGCGGCAAGAAGCATGTTCTTGCCGCGAAACCGCGGTGAGTTGAACGGTTCATTGGATCGTGTTTGGTGTGGTTCTTAACAAAACTCTGAGCTGATTTTTGAAGTGTGATTTATTATTTTTAGAGCAGAAAAAAAATCAGCAGAAACTTAGGG
Organism: Agapanthus africanus; assembly: GCA_030015575.1. NCBI lineage: Eukaryota > Viridiplantae > Streptophyta > Magnoliopsida > Asparagales > Amaryllidaceae > Agapanthus > Agapanthus africanus. The sequence continues at coordinate 876,130,588 of JASDDO010000024.1, read as the reverse complement.
TTTTGAAATTTTAGTTTTGCGATTTTTACCGATCGAACTTCTATACACTTTACTACCTAGCTAGTTTATGTTTAGTTAGGCTCTGATACCACTGTAAGTCCACGTTGCCCACCCCGGTGCTTGCGGGGAGGCGGAAACGGTATAAAAATCGGATTTTTATCGAACTAGGCAACATGGACTTTCAAAATGAGGATCTTTGCTAAACAAAAACTAACTACAAGCTAACTAGTTTTAGCTATATGGAAGAAAGGTTATACCTTGGGCTTTATGTCCTTCTATCCTTGCTCCTTGGAGTGAACGGAAGTGATCTCCTTGTCGTCTTCTCTAGTCGAAGAAGGATCCACCCGAAAGCCTCAACCTTTGGCTTCAACTTCAAGCTAGAAGTAACTAAGATGCTAGAAGTGCTAATCCTAGAACCTTAGAAGAGAGTAGAGAGTATCTTAGAATGGTTTATCTCAAGCTCAAGTGTTTCTCAACTCATGAGAGGGGAGAGCTTGAGAGAGAGGAAGAGGAGGAGAGAGAATCGATATGATAGAATGAGGAGAATAATGAACCATTCTCTCATATATGTGTGAATTATGTAAATTAGATAATTAGCAAGATAATTGTCATGGTTAATCAAGACTTGACCATTATCATTTCACATTAAATGCAAATTGCAAGGATCAAAGAGCATCTTTCATATGGAATGATGATGGTCAACATGTCAACCTAAGTCAACAAGTCAAGACAGTCAAATGGTCAACAACCCTAACCATGCACAATTATATTTAACTAATATCAATTAATCATAATACACACATAAGCATTAGGGTTGTGAAAATGACAATGGTCATCAACCCTAATCAAAGTCCTCTCCCTCTGTCTCAGTCAACTGTGCATACGCACCCGTATTCATGATCCGAGGAACACGAATACAATGAGATAAAACCAATCCCAAATCATATACTAGGATCTGGCTTAAACCAAAGCCCACTAGTATAAGCTGTCCGGACAGCAAACGTGCACTAGTGCGCGGATGCGAATGAACCCTGTCGCAAAACCATGCGACCTCTACTCATTTTGCCTAAAGGTGAATAACTCTCTGTGTGGGACTCTAAAGACTCGACACTACGCTGGCAGTGGGTTTAACCACAGACCGCAAGCGGCACTAGCTGTACGTAACGATCCATAGGTAGATGCCGATAAGAAGACTGACGAGGTGAACCCATCTGAACTCCTACTGAGCCTGAATGTGACAGTCTCCGTACAGTCCGGTCTGTTCGTCTGATACATCGCATGGCGGGCCTAGGGGCGGTAAACGTCAGTCCCCTAATAGCGGTACAAGTCGTGTCGGAGTGTAGCCCAGAACACCCTGAGATAATACTGGAAACCTACCAGTATATCTCACTTGCCCTGGCCAGGAACTACTTGTGTAATGGCTCTCCTAGACACAGCGCGATGTCAACCCCCAATACCGGGAGAGACGAATCATGTCTAACCGTCACTGCCTCCAAGTGCTTCGGGACTGCACCCAACTACTACCTGTTTGCACGGCTCCTTTGAGCCGTGATAGGATAGTAATCAAAGTACAGTGGGAACACACTCGAGGCGAAGTGACAGTGTCAAGTCAGCGGACTAAGCTGTACTCATGTCACCTGGGAACTGATAACTGACGATAGGTATAATACCAACCAACAGTTCCCGACGTGTCCTGTCCAGTGTACTCGTAACCTAACGAGCACCCGCACACTATCTCAAGTACGACGTACTGACGGCTGTGGGACAGACCGTCTCCCACGCTGGGATGAGAAGCGCATACACTAGTCTACTCCGGAGTATCGATACCCTGTCTCGATAGTCCTACGACTAGGGACCTGTATAAGGATGTGCTTATGGATTACCCAGCGCCCACGAGTGTGAGCGCCATCACAACGCTGGTAATCAAGCAAAGATCCTAAGGGCTCCACTAATGCGTATAGGTGATATAATAAAAGAAACACATGTACACATTAAAGCAGAGACAAACCAAGTAGCATACTACCATTTCGAGCAAGATTGTATATACAACTGTGAATATCCCAAGCTTCCATCAAGTAATATACATACTAGTATGATACAGTAATGGCCTCTAAGGCATATACACTAACATGCTTTGCACGTGGTGCGCTGTTTAGAGCGCAGCGCACCTAGCGCTAGCACACCTGTGCTTTGCACGTGGTGCACTGCTTAGAGCGCAGCGCACTGGGTGCTGCTTCTGAAGCATTGCTTCATTTCAAAATTTGAATTTTAAACAGAGCTTTGCTCTGATTGGGGGAAACAAATGCCCCCTCACCGTTGCGCTCACATGGCTCACACGTGAGTGCAGCGGTGGCAACATCTCCACCATTAGACCAATTTAGAAGTTGAAACGGCACTCAGTGCCTATAAATAGGACCCTTGGTCCTTGAGATGATTTCTATTCATCTTCCTTCTTATTTCCTGAGAATTTTTACTCTCTTACAGAGCATAGCTCTTTGTCTTAAGAACTTCTTTTAAGGACAGAACTCTGTCAAACTTAGGTAAGGATTATATCTTTTTAAAAGACCTTTTAATAATCTAGAGTTTTACCCATTAACAAAGCTTTTCTCTTTATAGATCTTTGTTCTAAAGAAAACCCTTTTAGGGTTTCATCAACGGATCTTCGCTCTCTTGAACCTATAGATCTAAAGAGGTCTTTTCTTGGGGTTTCTTAGCCCATGAACAGAGCTTTGCTCATAAAGAACACTTAGAGTTTGTTCATAGATCTTGAAGATCTCAGAATTTTAATTCATTGAAAAATTTTATTTCAATTTTTCTGATAGGTTATTCCATCGTTTTTACAGAGCAAGGCTCTTGGATTTCCCGAAGAATTTTTAATTCCCCTCATAATTGACTTCAACAGGTGTCATTCCTGTCTGTAGAGCATTGCTCTCGGGGTGTTTAACTCCTTGGCCCGAGGAACCTTTTTATTAAATGCGAAATCCCTTTTAGGTTTCCTTTCTTAATTGCATAGAATTAAATTCATTGGGTGATTTAATTAGCACTTATTTTCTCCTTGGGGATATCAAGAGTCGTTTAAATCCCGTGTCTGTTTCAGTAAGTTTTTTCTTAATCAGTCTGTCCACTAACTCCCACTGATTTTCCTTTTTAGACGTTATGGACGCTCATATGTATGATCTCGACGAGATTATTTCTTACGGAGACATTCGCGAACTCGGCCGTTCCCAAAACCAAGAATTTACAAATGCCCAATGTGCTGAAAGTATGGGTCGCTTTGATGCATACAATGGTCGACTGCTCTCTCGTCGTTCCTCTATCTTGAAGCTTATTGTGGGAGCGATCTGGGGAGCACTTCCTCTATTTTATGCCGGCATGCCGCTTAAAGCATTGGACGACGCCGAAGATAAGGTGCACTCGGTGTATCTGATGGGCTTAATCTCAAAGAAAAGGCGAGATAACCTTATTGATATCCTGCATCAAGCTTTTCAGCAGGCGGCGGTGCTCGCTGCCTATCGAAGGGTGGAGGACATCAGTGAGGATCCTGACGCTTGTGATCGTGAAAGGATGCACACGAAGATGGTCTAAGAGGCCCGAAAAGTTTTGGATGGCCCCACTTTTGAATTTCTCAATCCATGTCCTGGATTTGATGTCTTGCCTTTGTAACATTTTAATGGCGTCTTTGTTTAATGTTTTTATCGATGTAGGAATTTTCTAAAGTATGAATGGTAAGATTTTCCATTTCCATGTGTTTATCTTATGCATTAAACCTTTTCGCTCATGCATGAATGGGTGCGTTTTGAATGCTTAACTGAATGTGAATCAAATGTTCTCCTAACAGTTGCTTTCTTCTCTTTTTCTTTGTTGCCGGCATGTTACTTTTAGCAAGTGTAACCTGTAGTTGATAGAGAACATTCCTTCTTGAACTCTTCGAGAGGTAGTGATGGCTTAGGAAGCAGGTTCAGATCTGCTATCTAAGGCTTTTCAACTTTATGAGCCGTGAGGGTCTCATAAAGACTTTTCTCTCTACGAGTCGAGAAGATCTCGCAGGTGTATTTTCTCCTTAAGAATCGTAAGGATTCCTAAGTGTGTGTTCTCTTATAAGTCGTAAGGATCTTACAAGAGAGTTTTCTTCCTTACGAGTCGAGAGAACCCGTAAGTGATTGATGGGGTTGACATTATTCGCATTTCACGGAGTCAGGGGTTGCTCTGGGCATTTCCCACGGGGTCTGGATTGACTTTAGCCGTGTTCCACGGGACCAGGATTTGCACTGGATGCTTCCCACAGGGTCAGAATTGACATGAGCCGTGTTCCACTACACCAGAATTTGCTCTGGATGCTTCCTACGGGGTCAGGATTGACATTAGCCATGTTCCGCAAGGACCAGGATCCGCTCTGGACGCTTCCCACGGAGTCAGGATTGACATTAGCCGTGTTCCACGGAACCAAGATTTGCTCTGAATGCTTCCCACGAGGTCAGGATTGACATAGCCGTGTTCCGCGAGGACCAGGTTCCGCTCTGGACGTTTCCCACGGGGTCAGGATTGACATAGGCCATGTTCCACAAAACCAGGATTTGCTTTGGATGCTTCCCACGGGGTCAGGATTGACATAAGCCGTATTCCGCAAGGACCAGGTTCTGCTCTGGACGTTTCCCACGGGGTCAGGATTGACATAGGCCGTGTTCCACGAAACCAGGATTTGCTCTGGATGCTTCCCACAGGGTCAGGATTGACATTAGCCGTGTTCCTCAGGAACCAGGTTCCGCTCTGGACGTTTCCAACGGGGTCAGGATTGACATAAGCCGTGTTCCATAAAACCAGGATTTGCTCTGGATGCTTCCCACGGGGTCAGAATTGACATAGCCGTGTTCCGCGAGGACCAGGTTTCGCTCTGGACGTTTCCCACGGGGTCAGGATTAACATAGGTCGTGTTCCACGAAACCAGGATTTGCTCTGGATGCTTCCCATGGGGTCAGGATTGACATTAGCCGTGTTCCGCTAGGACCAGGATCCGCTCTGGACGCTTCCTACGGGTCAGAATTGACATTAGCCGTGTTCCACTAGACCAGGATTTGCTCTGGACGCTTCCCACGGGGTCAGGATTGACATTAGCCGTGTTCTGCAAGGACCAGGATCCGCTCTGGACGCTTCCCATGGGGTCAGGATTGACATTAACCGTGTTCCACTAGGCCAGAATTTGCTCTGGACGCTTCCCACGGGGTCAGGATTGACATAAGCCGTGTTCCACTAGACCATGAATGGTTGACTTTATCCATATTTCACGGAGTAGGGGGTTGACTCTCGGTTGTCTGTGCACCGCCGATTCATGAAACTGGGAATTACCGCGGTTCCATTTGGCTGATGTTGCGTCTGTTGTAATGAGACGAATGTTGAGATGATCTCCAGGCTGTCTGTGAACCATCGAGATTTGGCTTCTTTTTCTGATGGAGCCTTGTGGGAAGGTATGGTTCCCTCCTTGTTTGTGCTCCTGGATTGTATACAGGGATCGATGTGATCTCACATGTAGGGCAAAAAGTTTCATTTTATATATTTTTCTTTCCGCGATGCTCTATCATTTCAGCTTTTATATCGCGAAAGTCGTGATTGCCCAATCATTTCGGCTATTTTTCACGGTGCCCAATCATTTCGGCTATTTGTTTTATTTTTACTCGCTGCTTTTTATTGCGAGTTTCCCAATCATTTCGGCTATTTTGTTTGCATACATTTTTACTTGCTGATTTTATTGCAAGTTGCCCCATCATTTCGGCTATTTCATATGCATTTGTGGCTCGCTGACTTTTCGTTGCGAGTTTGGTATTTGATACCGATTTAGGCATCAATATCGCTACAACTGGGATATTGCTAGGAGCGAATCTTCATTGCCTTTGTCGATGTCGAAAAAAGGTGGCTTAGCAAACAGGGTTAGGATCCTATCGACTAAGGCTTTTAACTTTATGAGCCGTAAGGGTCTCATAAAGGTATTTCTCTCTACAAGTCGTGAGGATCTCGTATGTGCGTTTTCTCCTTAAGAATCGTGAGGAGTCTTAAGTGTATGGTCTCTTATAAGTCTTAAGGATTTTACAAGAGTATTTTCTCCTTATAAGTCGAGAGGACTTACAAGGGTTGTTCTCCATATGAGCATATCCCCAGTCACGGGTGGGACTTTGTCAGGGAGATGTTTATTCGCGCCTGTGGATTGTATGCAAGGGTCAGCATTGAACCGCTTGTAGGGTAGCATTGGAGGTTGTGATGGCTTAAGAACAGGTTCAGATCCCTGTAGCTTAAGACTTTTGAATCCTATGAGCCGTGAGGGTCTCAAAGGGGAATTCTCCTTACGAGTCGTGAGGATCTCATAAGTGTAATTTCTCCTTAGGAATCGTGGGGATCCCTAAGTGTGTTGGTTCCTTGTGAGTCGTAAGGATCTCACGCAGGTGGTTTCTCCCTGCAGGGTCGAGAGGACCTTACAAGTGTCTTTTAACGAGATTGCGCACTTTCGGGTTTTCACAAACTCGCTGGTAGTCCTGCTGTTTTTACTCACGGCGCCCTTTCGGGTTTTCATCCGTGCCCATTTTGCTTGTGGACATACCGTTTTTTTTTTGTGTCAGCCTTGGGATGCTGCGGTCCGTAGTAGTTTATCGACGTCTCGGTCAATGGCCAGTTTTAGGACATAGTGGTCCATCGTTAGTTTAAGGACGTTTCAATCCGTTATTAGTTTTAAGACATTTCGGTCCGTTATTAGTTTTAGGACATTTCGGTCCGTTGCCGGCTACTACTTATACAGTTTGGGCTTAGGAAGATAGCGAGCGGACATAGGCGTCGTCATCTATCGTTGACCTAGACCGCGACTCGTCAGGCGTAGTATTTTTTTAGGAAGCGACCGTTTATTGGCCTGAAAGGTCTTTCGTCATGCATGTCCATAAGTAGATAGGCTCTACCCTGGTAAACTTTGTCTATGACGTACGGGCCTTCATAGTTCGGCTCGAATTTCCCCCGCTTGGCACGATTGGGGATCATAGGTCTTTTGACCACTAGCACGAGTTCGCCTTGGCGGAATGCTCTCGGCCTAGTCAGTCTCTCATATAAGCGCGTCATCTTTATTTTATAAGCCTCCTGATTTTGTTGCGCCATGAAACGGGTTTCATCAAAGGCGTCGAGCTCCTCAAGCCAAAGGTGAGAATTTTCTTCGTCTGTTAGCTCGTAGTGAACGGCCACTCGCAGAGAGGGTAACTCTATCTCGAGGGGGAGTACCACTTCTGCGCCGAATACCAACGCATAGGGCGTTGTGCTTGTGGCAATTTTGAACGTAGTTCGATATGCCCAGAGAGCTTCATGCAGTCTTTCGTGCCAGTCCCTCTTATTTCGAGACACCGTCTTTTTCACGATCTTCGTCAAGGTTTTTTTAAAAGCCTCAGCCATACCGTTAGCTCGGGGATTGTATACCGATGAATACCTTCAGTCTATGTTATGCTATTTTGCGAAGCGGCTGATCTTGTGGCTTCTGCAGGCTGGCCCATTATCGGAGATAATCCGTCGCGGAGTGCCGAACCGATAAATGACGTGTGTTTTGAAGAAATGGAGGATATTCTCCGTATTCACTTCCCTCAGCGGTACTATTTCTGCCCATTTAAAGAAGTAATCAGTTGTCGCCAAAATAAATCGATGTCCTCTGGACGTGCTGGTTCGATGGGCCCGATTATGTCAGTTCTCCACATTTCGAATGGCCAGCTAGCCACCGTTGGGTGTAACGGATTTGGATGCTGATAGATAAAGTCCCCGTGAATCTGGCATGAGTGGCTCTGCTTCGCATATTCGAGGCAGTCCTGGATCATTGTGGGCCAACGGTAGCCCATCCTTTTGATTTTTAGTTTCATCTTTGGCCCGGCTTGGTGAGAACCGCAGAGTCCGTTGTGAGTTTCTTGGACGACTCTCCTTGCTTCTTCCGGTCCCAGGCATCTTAACCACAGAGAATCAAATGATCTCTTATACAGAGTATCATTAACAAAGGCAAAAGACAGAGCTCGTTTCATGAGCTGATGTCTTGAGGATGCATCTTCAAGCGTTCGACGGGATTTGAAGTAGTTTATAAAGACTTCTCTCCAATCTATATCCTTTTATTGGTCTTTTATTTGTAGGGCCGTTTGCTCGGTAGCTCCCTTTTCTTCGGACGACTCCGGAGATATTTCTGCCGATGCTAGAACCCGATGGCTTTGCACAACGATCCTCACGTCATCGAGGTTCTCGTCGGCCATTTCTTTGGCTAGCTTAGCTAATGCATCCGCTTTGCTATTTTCCTCACGCGGTATGCTTTCTAAGGTGTAGGAAGGAATTTGAGTCAGCAGTTGTTGCACTCTTTCGCCGTACTTCACCAGCTCTGGCTTGCACGTTTAATAGTCGCCGTTTACTTGGCTAACGATCAGCTGGGAGTCTCCGTATATGAGGAGGTTCTCAATTCCCATGTCAACGACGATCTCCAGACCTGCTATCAAAGCTTCATATTCGGATTCATTGTTCGTCCTCGGCTCTATTAAGGAGAAGGCAAAGCACATTATCCCTCCTTGTGGAGTCACGAAGATGAGGCCCTCCCCGGATTTGATTATGGGGGTGCTTTGTTTGTGCTTCTTCATGGAAGACGCTCCATCGAAATAGAGTTCCCACTGGATATCATTCTCTCTTCTCTCTTCGTCGATTGTGTCAAACGCGTGTTCGTCTGGCAATTCGCAGTTCAATGGAGAGTCGGCAGGTATCGGATACTCAGTGAGGAAGTCGGCGATGGCCTGGCCTTTCACTGCCTTGAGGGGACGATAAGTTATCGAGAACTCCATCAAGAGTAGGGCCTATTTAGCGAGCCGTCCCGTTAATATAGCCTTTGACATCAAATATTTGAGAGGATCCACCTTTGATATGAGATGGACCTCATGTGCCAGCGCATAGTGTCTGAGCTTCGTTATCGCGAAGATCAACGCCAAGCAGTGTTTTTCGATGGGGGAGTAGTTGCTTTCTGCCCCCAGGAGAACTCGACTCAAATAGTAGAGGGCTCTCTCCTTCCCTTGGTCATTTTCCTGTGCCCGCAACATGCCTAAGGAACCTTCAAGGGCAGTTGTATACAGAATGAGGGGTTTTTCCTTGCCTGGAGCGGTTAGCACGGAGGATTCCGCAGGTATTGCTTAATTTCGTCTAGTGCGATTTGGCATTTGCAGTCCCAGATGAACGAAGTTCCCTTCTTCATTAGGTGACTGTATGTACGGCACTTGCCGGAAAGATTGGATATAAATCGCCGGATATATGCGAGCTTTCCTTGGAGAGACCGCAGTTGCTTGAGAGTCCTTGGCGGAGGCATTTCCATGATCGCCTTGATCTTCGACGGGTCTATCTCGATGCCTCGGTGTCGGACGACGAATCCTAGGAACTTGCCTGAGGAAACTCCGAACGCGCATTTGAGAGGGTTCATCTTCAAATTGAATTTCCGAAGGCGCTGAAACACGATCTTCAGATGCTCTAAATGTTCCTCGTATGATTTTCTTTTAACTACGAGGTCGTCGATATAGCATTCGACGATTTCATGTATGAGGTCATCGAAAATCTTCGTCATGGCCCTCTGATAGGTGGCACCGGCGTTCTTTAGACCAAAGGGCATCACCTTGTAGCAGAATATGCCCAAAGGGGTCTGGAAAGCGGTATGCTTCTGGTCCTCAAGATGCATCTTTATCTAATTGTATCCTGGTGAGCCATCCATGAAGAAGAAAACTTCGTGAGTGGACGTGTTATCTATCATCAACTCAGTAACTGGTACGGGAAAATCATCCTTCGGGCATGCTTTATTGAGGTCCCGAAAGTCCACGCAGATGCGCACCGTCCTATTTTTCTTCATCACTGGGACGATGTTGGCACTCCAGTCAGGGTATTGCACTTCTCGGACGAAACCGCAGTCGATTAGCTTCTTGACCTCGGCGTTGATGCTCATTTCAAGTTCGAGCCGCATTCTTCTCGGTGCTTGCTTGACTGGCTTGATGTCCGGAGAAATCGCCAATCTGTGCACAGCTATTTCTGGATCTAGCCCCGGCATCTCGGAGTAGTTCCATGAAAAGTAGTCTTTATACTGTATGAGCACGTCTTTCAGCGTAGCCACCCTTTCTTCAGACAACAGCTCACTGACGAATGTCGGCCGTGGGTCATTTGCATTCCCAAGTCAATTTTCTTGATTCCATCTGCAGTAGTATGTATTCCATTGTTTTCTTGAGGTTTCAGCGTAGCCACCCTTTCTTCAGACAAAGCTCTTTTGGCGCCGGTGGAAACTCTAAGATCACCTCGTCATCATTGTTTTCGAAGCACCAGGGAAGGTCATCCATATTCTCGGGTTCTTCTTCTGACAGCGTTATCACATGACAGGTACGAGATCGCTTCCAAGACCGACGTTGATCCGGCTCTGCTTTCGTGGCTTTCGGTTCATGCTTCTGCGGCGGGGTTACCCTCCAACTGCTGGATAGAGCAAACCCATCTTGCTGATACCGGTCTTCTACCCGGTCTTTGAATGTAAAGCAGTCTTCGAGGGGATGTCCTATTGCCCGATGATAGGAGCAATAGTCTGGGTGAGAGACCACGTCTGCTTGCTTGGGGTGCTTGGACTCCGGAAGTGTCATCATCTGATATTTTATGACAAGATCGAATATCTTCTGTGTCTTGTCTTGGGGAAAAGAGTACGCTCGACCCATCTTCTTTATAAAAGACGGATCCTGGTTGCTCGATTCTTAATCGCGTGGCTTCTTGGTCCCGCTTCGTCGCTGTCGAACGCTTTTTCCGTTCTTGGGTTTATTTCTGCCTCTGCGTCAGGCTTTTTGCATGACGGGCTGGCGACGAAGGGCATCGTCACTTTCTGCAGCCTGCTGAAGGAGGCGCTGTGTTCTGGCTTTCTCATAGATGGTCATTTCGCAATTATGGCCGTCTCGAACTTTTTGACCCGCTTCCCTTATAAGCTTGTCCATTTGTTCTTCGAACGACAGGCTTGGCATTTTCACGACGGGAGCTCGTTTTGGTTCAGGATTAGCATCTTCCCACAGAGCATCTCCTTCTTTATCAAAGTCATGTATAATGCAGCAGTCATAGAATTGCTCCCGTTTCTTGGATTGAACATATCCAAGCCCGATCGTTTCCATTCTCCCGTTGGGAAATTTTCGTTGAGTCCCGGGGACGTCCCAGATCCTGTTGTAGAACTGGGCTTGTCGCGTGGTCTGTTTGAAGGGTACGCCTTGGCGCCTCAACAACCTTTTTAATCCTTCTGTATAGTATCTGGGCAGACGGATGGGCTGGAGCCTGTCAAGTGTCGAATCGGCACTATGCCAAACTTCTTTCTCCACTTTGGTTTCCGTAGATTGATAAAAGAGGATCGCTTTTTCATCTCTTCGCCTGGGAGGGACGTAGAATGTCTGCAGTTCCTGCACATTATAGGTATCAAGCGCATCTAGCTCTTTGTGATGCTTTTGCGAAAACATGGCAATTTGCAAACTCCGATTATCGCCAGTGAAGGCTTGTATTGATGGCCGAACAGAAAATACAGCATTGACTTCATCTCCCGAGTCGCTGCCGAAGATCAACATAGGGGTGGACGGTCCCGGCTTGTTGCATTGGGGCGGCCCTGAATAAACTATTTATTCTTCCTCCTCAGTGTCACTCCCGAAGACTGGAATAGTGGTAATAGCTCTGTTCTTCGGTTTGTGGCATCTTTTTGTGTCTTCGAAATCTGGTAAGAAGTATTTTGCATCTTCGTACTTTCGGACTTCATTCACGGAGAATGGGTTCAGTTCCCCTATCATGGTGTATTCGAGACCATCCTTGAAATACTTCATACACTGATGTTGTGTAGAAGGGATGATGTTGTACTCGTGTAACCAAGGTCTGCCGAGCAAAGCATTGTAGCAAGTCTTCACGTCAATGACGTGAAATTTAATGTCTGTGACGAGCAGCCCAAACCGCAACGTTAGTATCACAGACCCAAGCACTCGTGACGACTGGGAGTCAAACCCGGAGATAGTGATCTTATCCCGAGCGAGGTGTTGAATGCTCATACAGATTTCCTTCAACACTCTTACATTAAGAAGGTTAACGGAGGACCCATTGTCAACCAGGATTTTGCCAATCTTGATATCATGACAGTATCCAGAGACATAAAGCGGATGGTTATGCTTGCACGTCCCGAGGAGGAGATCTTCATCGCCGAAGGTGATATCGGCTGTGTGCACTTCTTCCAACTCGTCTTTCATCTTTTCTTCGGCGAGGAAAGCTTGGAACTGCTCGGGCTCTTGTAGTGCTTTGATCAGAGAATCTCTTGCTTCCTTGGATAGCAACAGGGCGTCGAGAATGCTTAGCTGTGAGGGGATCTTCCTCAGGTGTGCCAGAACGTTGTAATCCACCTTGTTTTTCTTTGGCGGGTCCTTGGCTGTCAACTCTTCAACGGCTCAGTCTTCGAGTGTGATATCCTCGGGGATCTTTTCTTTTCCCTTATCCTTTTTGGTTGACCCCTTATTTACGGGTCCGAGATTCTTTTCAGGTAATGTGCGATTGCGCAGCTGAATGTTCTCGCAGCTCTTCGGTTCTTCCTCTTTTCCTGAGGTGTATTCTTTGAAGAGAGGGAAAAGGGCTATTTCTTCATCAGAATCGCTCCCAAAGGTAAGAACTTGCGATCCCCCAACGTCGACCATGTGACAGTTGCCGGTAATTCTTATGCGCTCATCGGTCGTATTTCTTTGCTCCCGACGAGTTTTGCGTTTCATCCGGTTGAAATGTTGTCGGTGAGCAACATATCCCTGCCACCAGTTTTTAAAAGCGTCGCACTCTTCGGTGGGGTGCGCAATCTTTCGTTGATATAAGCAGTAGCTAGGATGTACATCCGCTTCATCAGGAGTGTTTTCTTCGGAGGGTGGTAGCTTCATTCCTATTGATATGGCTTTGGCGAACCTTTTCCTCATCTTAAACCTGTTTTTATTTGCGGCGGATGTACTTTGATCTGGTGGGAGTGTTTCAACCCTTTTGTCCAGTCGCCGGCGTTTGGCTTTTTCAAATATGACCATCTCGCGCTCCCGATCAGCTTTGCTTTTCAAAAGAGCTTCGTTTAGGAATGCATCAATCATTTCGTCTGATGGTCCTAGAAGTTCATGCTCAGGATCTGCCCCCAGTTTCTTTGCATAAGGAGCTTCTTCATCGTTTATCGACGAGTGAGAGATCACATAGCAGCTTGCCACATAATCTTCAGGCTCATCCGACGAGTCTTCTCCATTGTCATCATCTTCGTCCTCAAGGACGTGGCTGAGAAATTCTTAGAGTGTGACTGGGGTCCACGCCTTCTGGATATATTCTTCCAGCGCGTCAATCTGTTTTTGCAGGTCCGTGCGCTTGTCACCATACTTCACGGGCTTTTTGGTCTTCTTCTTCTTCTTTTTCGAAGACTTTGACGGCTGGGTGTGAGCGTTTTGACTATCACCACCACTTTTAAGAGTTGAGCGCGGTTTCAGCATTCCCTTGATGATCTCGGGTTCCAGTGAATTCTTCCACCTTATTGCCGGGTATGTCTGGAGATCCTTCAGCATTCTTTTCGTTTTGGCTGAAACAACGACCTCCCATGGAGCTTTTTCTATAAAAGAGCACGATGCCCCTTGTGTGTCCTCCCTTTTAAGAGGATGCGGTTGTGGCGGGCTTACTTTCCACTTCTCGGGCAGGGCGAATTTGCCCTGTTGGTATTGATCTTCAATCCAGCCTTTAAAGACGAAGCAATCTTCAATCGGATGGCCTATCGCTTGGCGATAGGGGAAATAATTGGTATTATTAGCCTCACCGGGTTGCAATGGGCGTTTTGGATTTAGCAAATTAACGAGCCTATTGCGCATTGCCAGCTTTTAACAATCTCCTCGTTTTGTCCCGGGGAAACGAATAAGGGCGATTTATTTTCTCATTATAGAATTGTCGTCTCTCTTCCAGGCGATCGGTTAGTTTCGGGCCACTGGGCTGCTATTGAGCATTTGCGACGAAGGTCGCTTTCCCTTTGCCCTTTTCATTCCATGGCTCCGGCTTTGAAGGAGACGGTCTATGACCCATCTGGTCCATTTGGGCCAGTTTGTCAATCAAGGCCTGGAAAGTGGTCGGCTTGAAAAATATCATAAATTGGGAAATGGTCACTTGAGGGTCAAGAGTGCCCACGAACATGCTCACTGCCGGCGCTTCTTCGATGCGCTGCTCACATTTCGACCACAGATTTCACCATCGTATTGCGTATTGAAACCATGATTCTCCAGGCTTCACCCTGGCATTGATCAATAACATTATTGGGGTGCGTTCACTAGCACTCGCGAAACGCTGGGTGAATAGTAGCTCCATCTCTGCAAAAGTTTTGACGGAGTTGTTGGGAACCTCCGAATACCACTCAAATGTTGTCTCTGACAAGCTATCAACGAATTGGCGAAGCAATAGTTTGTCGTCGCCTCCAGTGTTGCCGCACAAGGCCCTGAATTGAGCGACATGCTGATGCAGATTGCCCGTCCCTTTATATACATGAAATTTAGGGATCGTATATCCTGGCAGGTACCTTATTTGGTCATACCAGTCCGGATAGGGTCGTCCAATCTTAACGATCTGCTCAGCCGTTTCGTTCGCCTGATGAGCTCGTATTTGCTGAGCAATGTAATCATCCAGAGCGGCCTTGGAGATGGTCTCCTCCTTGGCTGCTGAAAGAGCCGGAGGAGGGTTCGATGTCTCCCCTCTGTCGTCTTCAATGATAATCGGGGGGTCTTCAGCTGGAGGTTCCGGCTGTAACATCATCCCGGCCATGTCTTGGAATAAAAGAGCCATTCGTTTGATGTTGGCTACCTGTTCCGCGGCCTCTTTTTCTTTCCTCTCGAGCATTCTTCGGAGGAATTCAGCATCAGTTTCTTGTTCCTGACGCTGCTCTGAGGTCTCTGGATTTTCTTTCGGCCCAGTGAGTGCGTCCATTGCAATCATCATCTCTTGAAGTTTTTGCTGCTATTGCTCCTGAGCCTTTGTTATCGATCGGGTAAGCGGTCGATGACCCGTGAAAGCACAGCATTCCTCTTTTGCGGAAGCCATATAAACGGTATGTGTTACCATGCCCCCAGACTTGGGGCGTTTAGATTCAACGTCCTTACAGTTTTCCGTGGTCACGGGGGCTTTTTCTGGCCTCCTTCTCTTGTAAGCGATTGACGTTGAGGGAGCCGTTGCAGCGGGCACCCAGACGAATGACATCTTCTGTGATACCGTGAGATGGCTCTTTTCTTGCCGAGCTTTAATCTAGTTAGGTCGGCGAGAGTAGTCCTGGTCAATTGTTCATATCAGAATTTTGCATTCGTATATCGCCCATTCTTAATCACATTACACATAAATAGGTGTTTTTGATCCATATCTGCTAAATAGTTGCAGGTTACAGTATCTCATATCGTTACAGTGAAATTCATGAAAAATCGCTATAAATGTGAGACTACGACCAACAATAGATGAATCCGTATGATGCCGCTTACCAGTTCAAGGAACAAATGAAAATCATTAGACAGTTCAATGCACAAAGCACAGGGGCAGCACAAGATTCAAGACTTCAACGCGAAGCTCAAAGCAAAAGTCTACATCATTCTGCACTGTTGGAAATCTGGAAGGAAATAGAAGAAATTCTGAGAAATCAAGTAAAGAAAATAGAAGATAAAATCAATACAGAGAAACCTTGAAGAGATGGGCCCAAGAACCCACCAAATGGCCGCGGAACCGCGGCCAAATAGGCCTTTCTGCCGAGGTTCCGAAGCCGTGCAATGTACGTGTCGGTGGGGTGTCGGTGCTTTGACTCGGTCTTTGGGGTTGTTTTGTAATTTCATGTATGGATCAGAATGTAAACCTAGGGTTTTTCCTATCTATAAATAGGAGGGCTTAAAGCCAAATAAAGTGTGCCTCTTTGAGGGTGCCTCTTTTAGGATGCATCTTTTTAATTCTTAGATTAAATTTTTATTTCCCTTGTAATCGTTGAGAGGTCATCAGTAAAGTAAGATTTTTTATTTTTATCTCGCATTCTTTTATTATCTGCAATTTAGTACTTGCATTTTTTTATCTGTTCTTTTATTATCTGCAATTTAGTTTTCTAATATAAAAATTATAAAAATGAATTGTATCGTCACTTTCCTAATGAGTGAGTAATTCCTCACTTGTTATGGTTAGGATAGGGAAGGTTTGAGAGAAGGAAATCTCTCACTCCTTTCTTTGCCCATATAATTTTTATAATACGGACTCTATTTAATTCAACCACACACCGCTCACTACGGCACCCTATCCTAAATGATAGCGGTGATTCCTTAGTTAGACCGGTTGTGGTTGAATTAACTGGAGATTAGGGCTAAGAGCCAAGAAAGGACGGATAAGGACCAAAAAGAAGAAACTCAGTTTCTTCCTAGTCGTGCTAATCCCCTTTGTTGACTATTACCCTAACACCTATATTCTTAACTAGGGCATTAAAAGCAGTGAGTAGAATCCCTATTCCAAACTAACCTAATCCTAATCCTAATCCTAGCAAGTATTTAAATCAATTTAATCTCATTCTTAGATCTTAAAACAAAGCCTACCAAAAATAGGACTTAACTCGTTAGAACTTAAAGAAAGAACACAATTTCCCTGTGGACCGACCCGTACTCAACCAGCTAGCTACCAAGTGACACCGTCTTGATTGCGGTATTCTTTAATTTAAAATAAGCACGTACAAAAACGCGAACAATCAAATGGCGCCGTTGCCGGGGAAACGGTAGCTTATTTCTTTTCGTAATTTCGGGTTAATTAAATAAAAATATAAAAATTGAAAAAATAAAAATACATAAAAAAATCATCTTGTTATTTTTTGATTGGTTTTGTGTGAATTGTGCAGGAAAAGAAGACGGACTGATTCAGATCTGGAGTAAGCCCAGAGAACAAATCAAGAAATAGAGGATCTGAACAGACAGAGGAGAACCATAACAGCGCACAGAAAATTTTTGGAGATCCAAACCTACCAAGCCGCTGTGGAAACGCGGCATAAGCAGGCGTTTGACCGCGGTTCCGCGGTCAACTGCTGACGTCAGCACCCCAAATTTCTCTGTGAGTATTTTTGTCTTCTCTCCTACCCTCTGCACTCCATTGAAAAATTTTCCTGCAGGGTTCTTTGCGCAAAATTCTTCTCCCTCTCCAATAAATCATTTTGTGCAGGATTTTTTGCACCGCAAATAAAAATAAAAAAAATTTGGCAAGTGTTTTAGATTTTTTGGTGTGTTAACTGCTTTGCATAATTAATACGGACTTTTAAGGGGCTATAACACCAATTCAGATTGGGTGGGGATTTCATTACCCTTCCTAAGATCCTAGAAATCACTAAAAGCATATGCATCACCCTTGAGTTAATTAAAAAATATCTAGACTCGACCAATTAGGGACTGTCACGCTCATTAGGACAGAGGAAGGTTGTGGGCATTCAGTCATTTATCTAAACCTGATTTTGTGGTGCCTAGGCTAGACAAGTGAGAAAGGTAATTTTCAAAGGCCCGTCTCATGGTGATTCGTGAGCGGAACCCTCCTTTCTTCATTTGTGCTTACCTGGCCACAATTGGCAGTGAAGAGACGATTTGAGGGTTATCTGACAACTTGTCACTTTGTAAAAGTTAGGAGCAGTCTAGTTGACTTAGGAGACCCTAGCTCTAGGTTTGATTGTGCATTGTGCCGTAGATCCGTACAAATTTTTGCAAAAACTCTTTCTAAAAAAAACACTTTCGAAAATTTCAAAACTCCAAAAACAAACAATTTTTTTAAAATATATATATAAAAAATATATAAAAAAAACACATTCTTTTTCTTCTCCTTTCTCTCATCACATCATAGGTACCCCACCTCGCAAAACTCTTGCCGAACTTTGGTACCCTCAACCAGACATTACTTCCTACGCTTTTTTTTTTGGTCGAATTTCAAACGACTCCTCCATGCCCAAAATTTCTTTGAAAGATCGGATAGACTCGTCTAGGACAGCCAATTGAACTCCGCAATCCACCTTATATCAACCATTTCAACCTTCACCACCTTCTTACGTTGATACTCCTTTATCGAGTCCTGTTGTAACTCTGAAACCCATGTCTATTGCTGAACATATTGAACAATCTCGTAACCGGTCTTTCACTCCTTTCACCGCTGCGAATTCTTTGGATCAACAATTCCATTCACCTTCTTATCCAAATATTGATCCTACTCCTGTCCAACCATTCAATTCCGAACAGTCCTATCCGATTTTTGCACATTCCCTAGACATTGCTTCTGAACAGCCATTTGGGAGTTTCCAGTATCCAAACAACTTTAAATCTTTTACTGAAACCCCATCACAACCCATGTCTAGTCTGGAAAAGTCGTTGGAAGATTTTATGGTGGCGTCAAGCCAACAGATAATGGATTTGAATGCGTCCATGACCGCTCTTATATAACCTAGTGACCCGGTAGCTAGTTTCCAACTAGCCCTAAATTTTTTAATGAATGATGAGGCGGTAGGACAGGTTGAGAATTTGAGTGGAGAGAGTGAGCTGTGCACCCTTCCAAATCAAACCTACCCATCCCCAATTGAATCCCACAATTCCGGTTTTGAATGTCTATCAAGTGTTCCAAATGATTCACCAGTTGAAAATAAAACGTTTAATGAGTTGTGCGACTTTGTAGTGTTTGATTTACCTAATTGTGAAGAGTCCCTTTCGAGTGAAACCATCACCAATCCTTTTGACCTCTACACCTCCACTCTAGAACCTGAATTGATTAATATCCATACTTTTGATGAGGTGTCTGAAAAAATTAATTTTCACTTGATTGAGGATATAGACGCTGGGAATATTTTGGTTGATGAACCCACAGATTTGGATGTGTTTCTCTCTCCAATTCATCATCTCGAGTCATTAACTGTTTTTCCCGAACTTCATATGCGTCTTGATTTTGATGAGAATTGCACGGATAAACTAAATTTTGAGGAGAGTATTGAGGAAACTATTGAGGATGAAGCAGTTTTACTTGAGGAGTCGGATTTTCCAATTCATTCTATCCCTTTCATTGACTGCGCACACCCTCCTGAATCTTTAACCGATACCCTTCCTCAATCACTTCCCTCCATCCTCGTTCCGACCTTGCAAGAAACCGTTACACTTTCATTTTTTATGTCTGGTTTACCAAGTTCGACGTACCCATGTTTTCTCACGAATCTTGAGGGATTTGACCTCATTTCTCAGTTGGTTGATAGATTAGCACAATCGCTTTTTACACATCGGTCGTTACAAATTGTGCTAATTTATACACTCCATCTACACCCTCAAGTTCGTATTCAACTTCTTTCTCCCACTTTCTCAGGTTCTTCTTCTATTCTTCGTATAATTTCAGTGAGTGTTGATGAATCACAATCCGATAATTCAAGTTTGATCATTCCAGAAAGACAACTGGATTTGGATACTTTTGAAAATGAGGTAGATGAGTTTTTCGAGTCTCCTACCTCCATAATTTTTGACAAATCAAGTATGATAAATTCTGGCACAAAACTTACTGACAGTAAAATGTTCAATTACATCGATAAGAGTTTTGAAGAACTTTTCGCTGACGAACTTGCATTCCTAAACAACAAGGATTTTGTGATTAATCAAGCTCCACCTATAGAAGTTGAACCACCACCCTTTTTTCTTATAAAATATGAGAATGCCAATATTCCACTCATTTCTGATTATTCACATTCTCGTTTTTATTTATCATCATCTCTTATCTCCTCACATTCATGTTCACGCAAACCCTTCCATACCACCACTTATCTCTTCCCCACTTCTTCTTGGCTCTATATAACATGTTCTTCCACCGACCTATACGTTACATTGGTAAATTCTTCAAATGGTTGGTGTTGACTTTTAGTCTTTGCAAAGCTTGGTATTGACCAATAACTTTGAACCCCCTCTTTAAAAGCTTAACATCGTTTAACTCAAGTTTAGGGGGGTATAATTTGGCTCTTGAAAATAATTTTTTCAAACTCAAAATGGTGAGCCAAAAATAAGTTTGGGGGAGATTTTCACGATCATATTGCATGTCCCCGTTAATAAATGTTTCCTCCCAAGTTTACAAGTTTATGAGATTTAAAAAATAGCAACAGTGGAAACAATGTTTCACTTAAGTTTGGGGGGAACCTTTTTGTGTATATATATTTTGTTTTCTTTTTCTGTTAATAATAAAAATTGAAATTAAAAAAAAGGAGGGAGTGCCGACAATTTTGACCCTCTTGGTGTAGCCTGACAGTGAGGGCATTGTCAAGTTTAAGTTTGGGGGTGTGCTCGGTAAGCTTTCTTCCTTCGCATTCATATGTATATTTTTGCATTTGCATACTTATTTTAAAACCCATAAAAATGTAAAAAATTTAAAAAATTATAAAAATTGAAAAGTTCAATTTTGGCCATATTTGACTTAAGTTTAACATGACGGTTGACTAGTTAGGAAAAACTAGATCCTAAACTTAGTAAATTAAAAACCCTAAAAATAACCTTTCTTAAAGTTTAACTATAGAAAATATACGTCCTTATAGTTTATTTCGAAATAGACAAATTTTGAGTTCAGTTCTTGGGCTAAACCGAAATAAAGGAAGAGTATTGAAAGCTCTATTTGAAATACAAGTCTGAAAAATAATTCTGAACCTTAAGTCCAAATTCTGAAAATATATACCCTATTATACGCACTTACACGCACCTTGAAATTTGGGATAGTAGAGGATACCTTGAAATGCTCTTGTCTAAAATCCTCAGTATGAAGGAAAATAAAATAAAAGTATAAGGTGAATAAAGAGATAAAAAAAAATGAACACCGGTTTTGTAATTACTTAAGGCAGTATAAAAAAATATAGCAAGGGTGCTTTATTACCTAATGCCTTAGACCAACTGGTTTGGGAGTCACTGCTAAGCCTTAAGTATTGCAAGACGAGGAATCACGCCTAAATGCGCAAGCACATTTTGTAATCAGTCGTCTAGGACCTCAAGAAGTATTAACGGTCGCATGAAGAATGTGTGAGCAATTTCATCTAAAATTCACCAACTAAAAGTACTTTGGACATGTACAAGAGTATGATAGCTAGAATTGAATTTCCAAGTGTAGGGGTAAAAATTACACACGCGTGGGGGTATATGATTAGGGATTGGATGAGAGATAGGAATAAAATATAGAGCTTATATCTTCAGTAGAGATGATAAAAATTCCTGAGTTAAAATTGCACCTTAGAAGGAAAATTCAAAACATGCTGAAAGCTTAATAAATTTGCAAAACATATATGATCTTAAGTTAAATGAAAAGTGAATGTGAAAAATATGGGTTGATGATTTCTAAGTTGAAGATAATAGAATTTCTTGCTAAAATACTGAATTGAAGAATTAGAGTCAACAGGCCAAATTGATCGGATTTTGTGGGTAGTATCCGCTGAAAACCCTCAGGAGACAACACTCCTCCTACCAGGGACACCTAGAGGTTTAACGGCTTGTTGCACGAGCTCAGTGCAATCGCGTTCCCTGTGAAAGCGAGATTAGGATTTTTCGAGAATAAATTGGTTTTGCTCGGGACGAGCAAAAGATAAGTTTGAAGGTATTTGTTCATATCAGAATTTTGCATTCGTATATCGCCCATTATTAATCACATTACACATAAATAGGTGCTTTTGATCCATGTCTGCTAAATAGTTGCAGGTTACAGGTTCTCAGATCGTTACAGTGAAATTCATGAAAAAATGCTACAAATGTGAGACTACGACCAACAATAGATGAATCCGTATGATGCCACCTACCAGTTCAAGGAAAAAATGAAAATTATCAGACAGTTCAATGCACAAAGCACAGGGGCAGCACAAGATTCAAGATTTCAACACGAAGCTTAAAGCAAAAGTCCATATCATTCTGCACTGTTGGAAATCTGGAAGGAAATAGAAGAAATTCTGAGAAACCAAGTAAAGAAAACAGAAGATAAAAGCAATACAGAGAAACCCTGAAGAGATGGGCCCAAGAACCCACCAAATGGTCGCGGAACCGCTGCCAAACATGCCTTTCTGCCGCGGTTCCGCGGCCGTGCAATGCACGTGTCGGTGGGGTGTCGGTGCTTTGACTCGGTCTTTGGGGTTGTTTTGTAATTTCATGTATGGATCAAAATTTAAACCTAGGGTTTTTCCTATCTATAAATAGGAGGGCTTAAAGCCAAATAAAGTGTGCCTCTTTGAGGGTGCCTCTTTTAGGATGCCTCTATTTAATTCTTAGATTAAATTTTTATTTCCCTTGTAATCGTTGAGAGGTCATCAGTAAAGTAAGATTTTTTATTTTTATCTCGCATTCTTTTATTATCTGTAATTTAGTTCTTGCATTTTTTATCTGTTCTTTTATTATCTGCAATTTAGTTTTCTAATATAAAAATTATAAAAATGAATTGTATCGTCACTTTCCTAATGAGTGAGTAATTCCTCACTTGTTAGGGTTAGGATAGGGAAGGTTTGAGAGAAGGAAATCTCTTTCACTCTTTTCTTTGCCCATATAATTTTTATAATACGGACTCTATTTAATTCAACCACACACCGCTCACTACAGCACCCTATCCTAAATGATAGCGGTGATTCTCTAGTTAGACCGTTTGTGGTTGAATTAACTGGAGGTTAGGGCTAAGAGCCAAGAAAAGACGGACAAGGACCAAAAGGAAGAAACTCAGTTTCTTCCTAGTCGTGCTAATCCCCTTTATTGACTATTACCCTAACACCTATATTCTTAACTAGGGCATTAAAAGCAGTGAGTAGAATCTCTATTCCAAACTAACCTATTCCTAACCCTAGCAAGCCTTTAAATCAATTTAATCTCATTCTTAGATCTTAAACAAAGCCTACCAAAAATAGGACTTAACTCGTTAGAACTTAAAGAAAGAACACCATTTCCCTGTGTACCGACCCGTACTTAACCGGCAAGCTACCAAGCGACACCGTCTTGATTGCGGTATTCTTTAATTTAAAACAAGCACGCACAAAAACGTGAACAATCATCAATCACCGATTCCTAGACCTGTCGCCAGACTTTGTAAATTTTGGAGGACAGCCGCTGAGGGGGCTGCTCCGGCTTCTTTTCTGTAGCATTCTCCACAGGTGGAGGAGATCTCTTCAGCACGGCAGTTGGAGAGTTTTTGTGAACCCTCCTTAGCGGTTCAAAGTTGTTCCCAATTGGAACAGCAGCATCGATTTCCGCCATGGGAGTTAGCGGAGTCATTCCAGAAAGGGAGCTGCCCTCAGCCTTCCTTACTCGGCGCCAGTGACGACGGCGAGCATGTCGTGCGGATGGAGTTGGTTCAGCTATAGGGGTGACTTCCTCATGCCCCCTGTGTTGGTCAGAAGTTGTCGTTGTCAGCCTATTGATGACTGATGTCCGCTGAGCAGCAATGTCCAATCTGTCAAAGACAGACCTCTGGGCAGGGGAAGCAGCTTTGAGGACTTCGCTTGGAGTGGGAGCCGGAACGGCCAGCCTTGTGAAGACTAACTTCTTGGCAGAAGAAGCCTCTCTGATAATTTCATCCTCCTGAGCCGGGATGGCTATCCGCTTTGGGATGAATGCTTCAGGTATCGCGGGCTTGTTGGTGTTCTGGCCTAGTCTGGTGAAAACTGAGGCATTAGATTTGGGCGACCCGTTGAGAGGGGCCGCGGCAGTGGTAAGTCGATCAAAGACCGACTTCTTTAGGGCTTCTTGTGACAGCAACGGGGCATTGAAGCTCATCGGTGGGATCATGGTCCCAAAGAACAGCCCGGTGGTGGCCTGAGTTACTTGCTCCACTGGCATCTTGAAAAGGGAGGCCGCTTGGGGCCCGTAGGTTACACCTCCAGATGAGGCGGAACGGGGGTTGCAGTTACAGCTGGAGCAGTTAGAGGCCATTTCTTTTTGTTTTCTGCACGAGAGCAAAACCAAATCTTAGTATCTCGAACCCAAGGGCAACCATTATCAAAACGCGATACGTTCGCGAACACGACACACGAAGTGTAGAGTGGAAAGAGGAAAGGGTCCCACCGGGTGTGCCAGAATCTGTTCCCCCGCCGAACACGAAGACGTGACCGCATGGGTCCGTCTTGCCTGAATTCGGGGCAGATGCTAATTGGTGCTATCCGTCCACCTCTCCGAAGATGCCAAGTTTATTTAGGACACCATGTATCGAAGGTTTAAACGGATGCGGCCAATGTAGCAGACTTCGTCAGATTCCCCCTCGTTGAGGGTTTTTTAATTATGGGGACGCTCTTCCCTGCAGGCGCAAGCCCCTGCAGTTAATTATGCTACCGCATCGCGGTAACCACTTTCTCCTTCTCCAGATGGTCACTTCATGTCGTAGGTGTTTGTTTTGTTTTTGGTTGCCCGTGGATTGTATACGGAGACTAATTTATATTGTCGCCCATAGGGCGTGGATTAGTCCAAATCTGTATTTTCTTAGATTTGGGTTTGGGGTTGGGTTTAAGGATACGTTAATCTCATCTGAGACTAAGATCAATTTAAACGTCTGCTAAGGATACGTTAGTCTAATTTTAGATTAAGATCGACTTAACGTTTGTTAAGGACACGTTAGTCTAATTTTAAACTAAGATCAACTTAACGGGATCGTTTAGATCCAACAAGAGAGCATTTGGACTCTATTGTTTAGTTTAGGGACATTGAGGTCGATTAGTTTAAGCACATAACGGTCCAACGTTAGTTTAAGGACATTACGGTCCGAGGTTAAGGACATCATAGTCCGTGGATTTAAAGGGACCCCACAGTTCGAGGTTAAGGACATCATAGTCCATGAGTTTAAGGACCCCACAGTCCAGTTTAAAGATGTCATAGTCTATGAAATGTATGGTTATCGGGACCCGTCACCTCTCTGAAGAAGTTGAAGGATTACAACGACATATATCAGAGGGATTCAGAGATGTACCCTTGAACCAATTTTGGTTGGTAGATCTGTAGTCCAATTGGAATTAAGATCTGTTAAAAGATTTATAAGCATATGGGCTCAATTAATCTGAATTGAGGACTTATAGCCAACCATAGGCTAAGTCCAATCAAGTTAAAATGTTTAACATTTATTTTGGGCTGTTGAACATTTATTTGGGCTTGGATTTTTTTAATAATGCTGAGCATTGGCTTGCATTCTGACAATATTTTGTCTTTTATTGAATGCTGAGCATTCATCATAGCTCTGGGCTTATTAAAGAACAATTTATGTTCTATCAGCGCAATACATGGTGCGCTTGGCGCCAGTCAAAGAGAGCAGCGCGTTTCTGCCGAGTAGTGGATACGTGAGGGACACGTGTCGCGCTTGGCGCTAGCGCCAGTTAATGAGTGCAGAGAACCAGTTTATGAGCGCATTGTGTTATTAGTTTGGTGATGCACACGTGAATGACACATGGTGCGCTTGGCGCTGAGCGCCAGTCTATAAGCGCAGTGCGCTAATTCAAGAGCGCAAAGCGCTAACTGTTGAGTGGCGCACATGTGAGTGACACGTGGTACGCTTGGCGCTGAGTGGCAGTCCAAGAGAGCAGAAGGGCATTTGATCAATTTTATGATCTAGGGAATAAATTCTGCCTTAGAAGAGACTTTGTCTCAAGATTCTGAGAACAAAAGTTCTTACTTTATAGGAGATGCTTCAATCTCTTATATTAACAAAAGGCTTTGCCTTTATAGATCTATGATCCTTAAGAGAATTGAATTATTCTCCCCCTTTTTTATGATGAGATATTCATGATCTCTTTTTGTAAAAGACAATTTGCCTTATAGATCTATGATCTGTTAGAAGAATTATGTTTTTTTTTTATTTTATGATGAGATCTCTTGATCTTTTTGTGAAAGACCTTCGTCTTGTAGATCTATGATCTTTACAGAAGTAAATTCTTCTTTTAATTATGAGATGATTTCATCTCTCTGTTCTTTTACCTTGAAGAAAAGAAATTTTTCTATTGAGAGCTTGGCTCTTCTTTCTGAGATTCTCTCAAAGCTTATGGGGGAGTTCTCTCTATGCTTCTGTATCCTTTAGACTTGAAGTCTTGGGGCCTTTATATAGGGCAAGCTGATTTGTTCAATCAGTTAAGAAGATCTTTTCTCCAATTGATTTGTGGATTTCCCCACCGTTGGATCTTTGATCCAAGGGCTTCTGATTTACAGAAGGCAATCTTCTTGTTTTTAACAAGATTGGGAAATCTTTCCATACAACATTCATTCTGTATCTTGGTGATTTTTAATCACCATTGGATCATTGATCCAACGGTGCTCTAATTTACAGAGCACAATCTTGTTGTTTAGAAAGATTTTAAGGAATGTTTCCTTAACAGAATTTAATTCTGATTAATTAATGATTTATCATTATTATTGGATCTTTGATCTGACGGTGGGGAGCTTTTAGTTCCATCGCTAGCGCACCCGTGCTTTGCATGTGGTGCACTACTTAGAGCGCAGCGCACCTAGCGCTAGCGCACACGTGCTTTGCACGTGGTGCGCTACTTAGGGCGCAGCGCACTTGGCACTGCTTCTGAAGCATTGCTTCATTTCAAAATTTGAATTTTAAACAGAGCTTTACTCTGATTAGGGGAAACACCAACGTTCCACATGTACAAAGGAACTGGAAATCCTCGCCAGCACATCGCGCGTTTTAAATCAATGTGCGGCAATACTGGAGCAAATGACATATTGCTCCTCCGACGGTTCGTCAGCAGCCTGACAGGAATCACCTTCGAATGGTACGCGGGACTCCTAAATGATTCCGTAAAGACCTTCGACGAGATGGATATACTATTCTGTCAGAGGTTCGCTAGTGTGAATAAACACACTACCGTAGCAGCGTTGGTCAACAAAACGGTTGGACCGAATGAGACCTGGATTCAATATGTTACCTGATGGAGAAATCTCTGGTCAAAATGCGAGTAACACATCAACGAAGCTGCAGCTGTGGGAATGTTCATAGCCACCGTTGACCCAAATTCAAAGGTGTTCCCATTTATGGCCCTCTTCAAGCCGACGACCTTCCAAGAGCTTATGGATAAAATGACTCGATTGGATTAGATGGGCCAAGACCCTTCATCATCCGATGAAGATGAATGAAAAGCGGAGGCAAGGTAGCATTTGTCGCCAACGCACAACAGAAAATGAGCGGCTCTGAAGCAACCTATCTCCAAAATAGCGACGGCGTGGGTACTCGCCCTCCCGAAATATACACATGGGGCATATTACTCACTGGCGGCAGAAGGAATGACGTGATATCTCGCTCCTTGTATATAAAGAAAATGCTCCATCGATATCGGAAAGCGACAATGATGGGCAGGGGGCAGGTAATGAGTAAAATGCCCGGTACTTCCCGTAAAACAACCCAATTGGTACGATGATAGATGAAGCAGTCCAAGAAGGTGAAGACAGCCTAAGGCATGAAGTGTCCATGCATACAAAAGACATGAGCAGTGCCTCGGCAAGTAGACGTTGGAAGGAATGAGTTATGTAGCTCCCCGACCAAATGATAAATAATGGACCGAGATGTCCCTAAACTAACAACGGACCGTAATGTCCTTAAACTAAAGCTTCACCTCAAAAAGGATGATAAAAGACCACTACATCCTTAAACTAACAACGGACCGTGATGTCCTTAAACTAAAGCATCACCTCAAAAATGGTGATAATGGACCGAAATGTCCCTAAACTAACAATGGATCGAGATGTCCCTAAACTAACAATGGACCGGAACGTTCCTAAACTAGTGCGTCACCCCAGATATGATGATACAATCTCTTAAGATCTTTATTGCAATCAAAGTCTTAATAGCAAAGATCTCAACTCAAGTTCTACTGACTTTACAGCTACTTCAGCGACAAAGCCACCCCTAAACACCACCGCAAAAAAAACGATATGTCCACAAGCAAAATGGGCACGGATGAAAACCCGAAAGGGCGCCGTGAGTAAAAACAGCAGGGCTACCGGAGAGCTTGTGAAAACCCGAAAGGGCAGAATCTCGGTTAAAAAAAACGGTATGTCCACAAGCAAAATGGGCACGGTTGAAAACCCAAAAGGGCACCGTGAGTAAAAATAGCAGGGCTACCGGCAAGCTCGTGAAAACCCAAAAGGATGCAATCTCGTAAAAAATTCACTTACGAGATCTTCTCGACTCGTAAGGAGAACTCCCCGTATGAGACCCTCACGGCTCATAGAATTTGAAAGTCTTAAGTTACAGGGATCTAAACCTGTTCTTAAGTCGTCGTATTCCCTAAGTTGCCCTACTGGCAGTCCAATATTGGCCCTTGTATACAATCCACGGGCACAAATAAACGATTTCTCCCCACCAAGTTCCACCAATGATGAGGAATGTCCTTATATGGTGAACGACACTTATAAGTCCTCTCGACTTGTAAGGAGAAAACACTCTTGTAAGATCCTTACGACTTGCAAAAGAAAATATCACTTAGGAGTCCTCACGACTTCTAGGGAGAACCTACACTGACGGGATCCCCTCGACTCGTACGGAGAAAACCCTTTATGAAACCCTTACGGCTCATAAAGTCAAAAGCCTTAGTCGACAGGATCCTAACCCTATCTACTAAGCCACCTTTCTTCAGATCAGCACCGGCAAATGATGATTCGCTCCTGGCAATATCCCGGTTGCAGCGATGCTGATGCCTAAATCGGTGTCAAACTCCAAGTCCTTTCACGGCAAATGATGATTCGCTCCTGGCAATATTCCAGTCGCAGCGATGCGGATGCCAAGATTGGTATTAGATCTTAATTTCCATACTCGCAATAAAAATCAGCGAGCAAAAAATGCATATAAAAATAGCAGAAATGATGGGGCAACTCACAATAAAAATCAGCGAGCAAAAAATATATGTATATGAAATAGCCAAAATGTTTGGGCAACTCGCAATAAAAAGCAGCGAGTAAAAATATAAAAATAGCCGAAATGATTGGGCACCGCGATAAATAGCCGAAATGATTGAGCAATCGCGACTTTCGCGATATGAAAAGCTGAAAAGATAGAGCATCGTGGAAATATAGAATAAAATAAATAAAATTTCCTTAGCCCTACATGTGAGTCTACACCGACCCCTGTATACAATTCATGAGCACAAATGAAAAAGGGAACCATATTTTCCCACCAAGCTCCGTCAAAGGGAGAACCAGATCTCGACGGTGGCAACCACAGTTTAGAAATCAGTTCAGCGTTCTCTCTCACTCCAGCAGGATGCAGACGCGATGTCCACAAAGACTCTAGAGTCAAAACAAAATGGAGCCATGGCAAAACTCCTAGCTCCAAGTCTTAAAGGTTCACAAAACAACCTAAAGACTATCCCGACATTCGTCTCGTTACAACAGACACAATGTCAACAACAAAGACTCCAGGATCAAAACAAAACGGAGCCATGGCAAAATTCCTAGCTCCAAGTCTTAACGGTTCACAAAACAACCTAAAGACTATCCCGACATTCATCTTGTTACAGCAGACGCAATGTCAACAACGGCGTTCCTTCTCACTCCAGCAGGATGCAGATGCGGCGTCAACAAAGACTCTAGGGTCAAAACAAAACGGAGCCATGGAAAAATTCCTAGCTCTAAGTCTTAACGGTTCACAAAAAAACCTAAAGACTATCCCGACATTCGTCTTGTTACAGTAGACGCAATGTCAACAACGGCGTTTGTAATACCCAGCCCCTTTTGTACCAAAATCTGTATTTTGTTACTCTAGAATTCTATTTATTCTTATTTATAATTGTATTTATTTTATTTATAATTTTATTTCTTCTAAACCCCATATTCCTTTTATTACAACCCAAACCTAATTCCCTTAGCCCAAATTAAGTTCAACTAAACAACCTAGCCCATTCCCCACTTAAAGAAAATTTATTTCCTTAAATTTTAACCCTCAGCCCAAACTTCTTTTCAAATAAATAAATTATTTCTTTTGTCTCGGCCCAACCCGTTTCCCATTTCAATTTAAATCCCCCAGCTCAATTTTCTCCCATTTTTATTTTTCCTCTAGCCCGTCCCCTTTCTTTCCCTCATTATTAATTCCCTGCCGGCCCATCCATTCTTCTCTCTTCAAATTTTCCCTCATTAATTTTTCCCAGCCCGTTTTCCCCAGCAGCCCGGCCCTCTTCTAATAAATTAAAATCCTTTTCCTTATATTTTTCCCGAGCCCACCGAGCCGGCCCAGTTCCTCACACCAAATTAATGGGAATTTATTTAAAACCCGGCCCAAGCCCACACCCGTTTTCCCCAGCCGACCCGACCCGCTCCTATTCTTTCTTCTTCCCCCCCAACGGCTAACTCCCTCCTAACCCGCTCACCCATTCATTTCGCGATCCGCCTCCTCCACCGCAGCTCGCGCCTATGCCCACGCCCTGCTCGTGCGCCGTTACCCCCACGACACGCACCCCTCGTCTCCCTTATCCCCCTCACGCCCTCGCTCCTCTCTCAATTTTTCCAAATTCCTCACCTCTCTCTCTCTCGAAAACCCATTAACCCCACCGAGCACCCAACTCCGCTCGAGCCCCTCCGACGACGACAACCCCCTCGGCGACCCCATACTTCCTCCCTCACACTCAACTCACACCTCACGAGCCCTTGCAACCACCAGTTGACTTCACCGCACACCCAACCCACTACACCCGATCTCGACCCCCACCTGCACTCGACGTCGACGAGCTCCTCACTGCCCCGAGCCGCCTTGTCGACTACATCATCATCATCATCATCGTCGCCATCATCCCCTCTCTCTGCAAGCCTCTCTGCTTCCCCTCTCTCTGTGTCTCTCTCACTCTCAATCTCTCTATGTTCTCTCTCTCTCAATCTCTCTATGTTCTCTCTCTAACTCTCTCTCTCTGTGATCTCTAATTCCCTCTCTCAGTCTCTCTCTCTCTCTCTCTCTATATCCCTTCTCTGCTTCTCTCTCTCTCTCTCTCACCGATTTCTCTCTCTCTCTCTCTCACTGATCTCTCTCTCTCTGAAATCTCACCCGTCTCTCCCTTTCTATCAACCGACTACCACCATCACGACATCGCCTGAGCTCGCAACAGCCCATCACCAAGCTCGAGCCAAGCCCAAGCCTAGCCGAGACTCGTCGCGTGCTTGCTACTCCGTGCCCGGGACGTGTTATTACTGCCTTCGCTGCCGCGCCATCAGTTCACCGTGTCCAGGCAAGTTCTCTACTTTCTACATGCTAAGTTGACTTGATTACAAATTAAAATCTTATAGATTCCGTAGTAATATTTCCTGATAAATTATATTATGTACCTGTTCGATGCTAGTTCCCAAAGAAAATGCTTTTCTAATTTGACGGAACTAAATGGTATAGTTTGGCCCGTATGACCATGAATCTAGTATGTGAATTTCGTTGGAAAATATGACCGTTAATGACTAAAACGACTACCCCCAAGTTTACTCGTAAAACTGGAATTTCCGTGTACCTGAAAACCGTTAAAATCACCATAAATTATATACATACTGGAATGATGCGTTCGGGGGCTTAAATCGAAGCCGACTCGACGAACTACAACCCTATGCAAGTTTCTAAATATTTCTGTACTTAAATTGTGACCATATCTGGATCGGAGTGCGACTCTGGAATGCAGTCCAGAGCGACTCTATTTACTGTGTGCTGTCCCGCAATGAGCACCACCCGGTTTTATTAACTCATAGGTTGTGGAACTCCACTTTCTATTATAGGTGAATGTGTTAGCTAGACAACACAAGTGGTTTCATCCTGTTTCGTTATCGTTTGTTATTTAATCTGTAAATTAATAGATGTGGACGTATAACAGTCCAGAACAGATTCTGAGATGACATATTAATGTTGAACAGTGTATAACTCCTGACGTGCAGATGCGATTGAAGATCCGTCTGTTGCGTTGAAAACCTTACTGAAAACCCTAGATTTCATTCAACAGTAGTGTCTCTAAAATCTGATCCCAACTGGGATTAAAATAGGTTGCGAAACGGACTTCCGATTCTGAAACCGGATTTCCAGCCGTGAACGCTTAAAATGAAATGGCTATAATTAATGATCCTGAAACCCGATTGGCGTGAAAATAAATTCGATAGATAGATAACTGAACATACTTTATATTTCCCCGTTCATCATTTCACTAAACTGTAACCGTATGATTTATGATACATTATTCAAGTGGTAGATTACTAATTCATGACATCCTAAACATGCTTTATATACTGTTTACGCATCATATTATACACATGTCATTGCATTGATAACCTAGTGATAACGTGCATTTACCCAGTGTTAGATTTTAGTGATTATTGTGGCAAGTACGTTAGTGTTCGTGTATAAGTGATTAAGTGAAAGTGATACGTACTTGTACACAATCAGTGAACCTTATTATTCTTTTGCATTGTCGACGTCTGTGGGATGCGTGTACGTGTGACTATAAGTGGTATGGGACACTTATGGAAGCTCTTGTACGGGTGTCACAGATAAGGCACCAGACACTGCCATTTATCTTAGGTATTAGTCGGGACGTGCTTGATGGAGGTCCTGCCTCCAGTTCTCGCGCAGACTTGTCACGGACCGATTAGTATTTAGGTTATGGTTAGCGTTTGATGTAGACCACGGGGTGTGGGGTAGTTTGAGTGTGAGTTCAATAGAATCTTGGGAGTCCCATGCCGACTTATATATTTAGGGAGATATATGGAGATTTACAGAGTACATGATTATTACCGTGATTTACATGTTGGGCCCGTGGTCCTTTGCCCTTGGGTTCTATCCTTGGGTGGAGAACACTCGCGAGTGGTTGACTCTCACACTTGGACTGACGATAGGTTTAGTGACCAGTACAGTGAGACTTAGAAACTGATAGGGATAATATCATCGATATACATACTTACTGTGTTGACATACGTGGCATAACATTCTACTGCTTTTACTGTTCCGCTGCATTGATTATTGCATGTTCATACCTATACCGTCATTGATTTACTGTCATATATATCTATTATCATTGTTAGAATTGTTACATGAATATATATATTGTATTGCTATTGTGTCGCTCTGACGACCTGAGTATGCATGCTCAGTGTGAGGAGAAGATTTAGCCTAGACCAGGACTAGACGCGCTTCACGGACATCTTGTTTAGCTATCCAGAGTTATATCTTTTGTTTCCCATCAGGTCAGTTCATTTTACTGTTTTGTTCCAGTTGCTGCATTTCTCATTACCTGCGCATTATGTACTGTTTACTATGAAAAACAAGAAGCCGAAGTGTGACTACGGCAGGACATTTCCTTGACCGTAGGAGCATGGCTGGTCTTGTCTACCCCTCGTATTCCGTATTTTGGGAAGCGGGGCGTGACGGCGTTCCCTCTCACTCTAGCTAGATGCAGACGCGACGTCAACAAAGACTCCAGGGTAGAAACAAAACGGAGCCATGGCAAAATTCCTAGCTCCAAGTCTTAACAGTTCACAAAACAACCTAAAGACTATCCCGACATTTTTCTCATTACAGCAGACGCAATGTCAACAAAGGCTCCAAAATATCCAAAACAAAAGGAAGCGAAGGCAAAATTCCTAGCTTCAGGGTCTTGATGGTAACTCAAATAAAACCAGAAAGACTGTCAGAGATCATCCCACACCAATGCGGAGTGGTTATGACTCATCGGGGCTTCCAAACTGAGCCTAACCTCAAGTAAAAAGCGGCATGGCAAAATTCCTAACGCTTGCTCTTCCGACAGTCAAACTGCCTAAGAAGATTACTTGAAGATGTCTTGTCCAGCCCCCGAAAGGATCAGAGACACGACAGTCGCGGGGCTACTGAAACAGCAGCATAAAGACTGCATATCGAGGAATGCATCAGCCAACGCGACGGTACCACGGACTAAAACCCTAGTACCATAAAACCTAACGGACCTCTGTCGCAAAGAGCAGGGGTTATCTAAAACATTAGGACGAGTTTACCCACAAGCCCAAGGGAGGTAAACTGAACAAACTCCGAAATGAGTCCATAAACTTGAAACTCTGGAATAAGTGAATAAACTACAAACTCCGAAATGAGTACGTAAACTAAAGACTTCGGAATGAGTGAATAAACTACAGACTCCAAAATGAGTACGTAAACTAGAAACTCTGAAACGAGTGAATAAACTACAAGCTCCGAAATGAGTGAATAAACTACAAACTCCAAAATGAGTACATAAACTACTTCACGTTAAGTCAAGACGGAAAGGTGCAACCTATGGACCTCAGGGCTCAGAACTACATCTGATTAGTGCATTTGATTCACACCCATTTAAGCGCTTATTCACAATCACATATGTACTTGAATGGAAATAGCGTTCAAAGCGTCCCGATTTATACATGCATGAGAAGGGTCAGTGCATGATACGGGCACAACAGTGGCGTGTTACACTTAGCAAAAATTCCTAAGGGTAAAGTATAAAGCACATGCGCAGATGCAAGATGCACATACAAATATGTGATGAAGATGAAACATGCAACGGTCAACGATAAAGAGATACCTTTAAATAAGCATCTTACTCTACAGGAAATAGATCACCAAAAATGGGATCAGAGATACAGGGGTTAACAAAACAATAAACAAAATTCTCCAACTCACTCTCTGCCTTCTCCACCATGTAGAAACGGCGATCTTCGCAAGGAGTCGCTCCCCATCGGTCAGCACCGTGCTCATCAGCGAAGGCAGACATGATAGCTCGTTGAGCCCGTATCTGGCTTAGCAACTAAACTGAACGGTCCCTCAGAGGCTGGGTAATCAAACGTGCCTCATGGAAGCACTCGATCTTGTCCTCCGCCGCATCGAGAATCGCCGGAGTCATCTCTACCTGTCACGCCCTGCTTCCCAAAAGAAAGAGGAGGATGGCGTGGTAAGGTCCGCAACCTAACTATATTGAAGGTGGTCTATTTAATACAGTTACGTTAAACGTATGAATATTTAACATGCAAGGTGTGTACCAAAACAAAAATAATAAAAGCGAAAGGCATTTATTTCCATTAACCAAACTTTATTACATACCAAAAGAAAGAGTAAAATAAACTAAGTAGTTTAATTACATCAAAGGAGGAATAAAAGCCCTAAACATGTGAGCAACAATAAAAATTAAATCTAACTAATCTTCCATCGTCCAGTCTGCATAATCTTCATAAGTTGGCTTCACACCTTGATCCTCGCCATAATACTCATTCTTATCTGACGGACATTCCAAAGATAGAGGAAGAAAAGGAAAGTCCGTCAGCGAGTTATACTCGGGTAGGATTGCCTCAAAAGGAAGTAAAGGTATATAAACAGACATGGGTGTATAAATGCATTGAATATGATGTACATGGGTATAAAGGTATGAGCTTATATACAAATTAGATATGTTGACAGAGATATATGTGAATATGAGTAGCTTGTATGAGGTATATGTTTGGTAAAAGTTCGAGTCAAGTCAAACGGATATTCAGTCTAAGAGTTAGATCGGGTTAAACAAGGTGTGTATAGATGGAACTGACTGGTGAACATACTCGTATCCTTGAGGTATCCCATGACTAGCTGGAAGCAGTATGAGCCGGTGCTCATGCTTGGGATGGCAATCAATATGGTAGCGTGAACATCCCCGAAAGGTGTCTCATGACTACGATGGAGCTTTGTCTAGTGTGAATATCACTCAAGTGCACAAGTATTACCACCCTTCAGTTCCATAATAAACAACAAGTCTAAACTGGTAAAATATCCACATCCAAGATACTGAATAACTTGTGTCTCATGAAGAAAGGTAGATAAGATAACAGGTAGGTATATCACAAGATGTGGGTTTAGTATTGAGTATCAATAGATATTGTAAACGTTTTAGTTTGTTAAACAAGGGTCCGGATACTCGCGATTATTCCGTTGTGACCACGAAACAACAACTGGGGAAGTGAAATGTACCGTTTCACTTTCCGGGATCATGACTGAGTAGTAGGGGAATCCGAGTTCCGAATCTCCTTGCCTAATCAAACTACCCATCCCCGTGGTTCAGTATAAAGGTTTTGACGAATTAGAGTTAGTGCGTATACCTCTAGGCATGGAATTTCCACATTGTATGCCATCCACATTTTAGATCATTCGCCCTCAAATAGGGTTAGTATTCGCCCGAATATCAGATTAGTAGTCGTCCACACATTGGACTGGTCACCCTGCCTACAGGGATCTTCATATATGTATAGTCGTCCGTACATCAGACTGATCACCCGGAATATCCGGATCTTCTCAATAAGTATTCCATACCTAGGTCCGCGCATTCTAACCCTAACCGTAACATGTGTCATGTATGTCATAAACTTGTAATCAAGAATTTGATCTCATTTAATGTGGCCTTCCACAACAGCTCGTTTTGTCTTGTTATCTTTTAAAGTTTGTAATGTATTTCGTATCATCTTATAAAACATTTAGTTAATAAAGGATAATAGTGTTTAATTATTTTTATTGTTTATTAAAAAACCATGATGTTTTGAATATTTATCGTTTTGGAAACCCATAATATTTTACTGAGAAAATATCCTTTTAATAAAAAGTTATGGTATTTGAAAAATTATCTTTTAACAAAGTTTTAGGTGTCCTTTTGGAAAATATCATTTATAAGGGTTATGGCCTTTGTTGAAAATAACCTTTTAGTAAAGGTCAAGGTATTTAAATGAAATTATATCTTTTTAGGATGGATTGAGATACTTTATTATAAATAATAGTTTTATGAAATTATAGTGTTTTAAATTTGATGTAATGTTTTAGAAAATACGTTCGTGTTGGCAACCGCTGCACATGGACGGCAGAATTTGTGTCCTTTTTAAGGACGATTGCCTATCAACCACGAGGTACTAGCGTAAAACATTACCCTATTATTAGGGTAACTCATTAAACCTTAGTTAACATTTTAAGAAGAATTAATATAAAATACCCTTTCGAGTGAAAGGGGCTAAGTTGGAAAAACCATATGCCGTTATTTAAATTTAGTATTATCCCCTTTCAAAAGGTGAAGAGATTTTTTTAACAAAACTAAAATAGTTGGTGGAAAAGTGTAAGTAAAATATATATGTCGTATCTAAAATATTTATTCCAAATATTTTATCTCAGGTGGATATTTTAAACAAATACAACATTTTAATAAAACGAGGGTATTTTATGGAAGTATGCTATTTCGAGATCAAATTGGTAGTATGGGTAAGTGTGGATATGTAAGGGATGAATCAATACTTGTGGGTTATGACTTTAAGCCTGTCACATTCCATATTGTATGAGAGTGCAGCATTTTTTTGGCATATAGGAGTGATTACGGAAACCATTTTAATCATAGGTTAAGATTATCATCATTAAGGGTACAAAAGAATATGCATGCAAGAATATTATAACAACATTTTAATGGGGGGTTGTTGATTAGAAATCGGAACTAAGGTTATTGAAAAGAAGAAGGTGACAGATGAGGGGAGAGAGGGGGATCCTACCTTTTGTTTGAGTCAGATGCCGATGGGTTAGAAGCGTAGGCTTGTACAAACTCCTCAATAGCTCCGCGCTCAGATTTTTCCTTAGTGATTAGGTGGAGCCGTAGCGTCGGCGTCGTCGATACAAAGGCATGGGTATTTTTTTCAGAATTTTTAGAGCTCTGAGGCGTGAGAAATCAGTGTTTGAAGGTGTCTATTTATAGGGTTTCTTTACCAACCATAAAATCCAAAAATAGTTTAAAAAATCATCAGAATCCGCGCCGCCAATGATTGCCCATGATTCCGCTGATGATTAGCCGCCGCCCTTCATCTCAGCCATTGGATCAAGATCCAACGGTCTGGATCGCGTCGCTCCCACTCAACTGCGCACCACGCGTCACGCGTGCGTCTGCGTGTGGAGACCATGCATTTTCGCGTGGTCCCCACCACGTGGGCGCCGCTGCGAGGGTCTGGGCCATTGGATCTTGTGATCCAACGGTCCAAGTTAAAGGGGTTAATATAATTATATATATTTTTTAAATTAAAAATAATAAACTGTTTATCATTTAAAAATTTGAATTTGGTTTTAAAAAAATTGTTTAAAATTGTTAAAAATACGAAAAATTATGGAAAAATTTCAGAAAATATATTTTATTGCTATCTTTAGTATAAAAATAATTTTGGGCTCAAACTAAATAATATATCCATTCCTATGGTTTTAGCTAGTTATTATAATTATTTAAAAATCTAGTTTATCCTTACAAATATTTTTAATCACGAATTATGATCCTAATTGATAATAAAATATTTAGAGCCTTTTAAGGCATTATAAAATTTTATTAAAACATTTTAAGCCTAGAAAAACAATAAATAGATTTTAGAAAATTCCTTTAATCATATTTCAATGCTTTGAAAATTATTACTTTAAAATTATTCTTTTATCAACGAAACACGTAAATAATTATTTGATAGTAGAAATTTAAATAAAATATATTTTATTAGGTATTAGAAAACACGGTCGTTACACTACCGGATGAGGGAGGATGTCGGCAAGCACGGATAGGAAAATCATCTAGAGCCAAATGGAGCCCATAGGAAGAGGAGAGCCCCTACGAGTCAGGAGCTCATGCATCACCGTATCACATTGATCACCTGTAAGAAGGGGATTCGCTAGCCACACAGCAAAACGAGGACAATCTCCTCGATAGGTACCTCCCATGGTTGCCGACGAGCGTGAGGACGATTGCAAGCCATAATTATTAAAATGGTCACCTTAACATCTGTTAAGAGAAATGGTTCTTTCTGTGAGAATAGGAGGAAGACATGGCCTCAGGTTATAAAGAGAAGCATTCAAGCCGAAGCGAAGAAAATTACGTGTTTGGTGGAACTATTTCCAAGGCCGGGAAAAAGGGCATGGGAAAAGAAGATAGTTGACCCATAGAAATCAGAGCAAGAAAGTGAACCGATTCCAGCACTTCACGAACGGTGGAAAAGATGCCACCGCTTCACTCACGTGCGAACCAAGTGAGCGCAACGGTGGGGGGCATTTGTTTCCCCCAATAATAAGAGCAAAACTCTATTCAAAATTTAAGAGGCAGCGCCTCACGTGCCTTCCACGAGGGCGCCAGCGTCAGAGTTAAAAACTCTTATATTGGCACCGCACTTGCTCCTTACATGGGCGCCGATGTGAAAAACACATAAAGGAATTAAAACCTTAATTAGCGTCCACGTGCACAACACATGAGCGCCGACGCCCAGGTAGAATTAAATTCTACTCTCTGTTAAATAGAGCCGTTGGATCAAGGATCCAACGGAGATGACAAACTATCAGAAATACAGAATTAAATTCTGTCAGGAAAAAACATTCCCCAAATTAAATTATAGAATAAAATTCTATTTTCAGAATATAATCCCTCAATCTTTCTAAACAAGAAGGATTGCCCTATGTAAAACAGAGAGCCGCTGGATTAAAAATCCAATAGTGATTAAAAAAATTACCGTTTTACAGAATAAATTCTGTGCAAGGGAAAATATTTCCCCAATCATGTTCTGTAAAGCAGAAGCCCTTGGATCAAAGATCCAATGGTGGGTAAAAATCCCCAAATCAATTAGGATCTCTTAATGAGAGATTTCTTCAACTAATCAACAAACTTGCCTCTACTATATAAATGACCCAAGACTTCAAGTCTAAAGAGGAGGAACCCCCCCCCCCTCCATAAGCTTCTAAAAACAAAGCAGAAAAGTTCAAAAATGAAGAAAGAAGAAGATCTCCCTTCTCAGAAAAAAAAACTCTAGGTAAATAAAAGAAGAGAGATCAAAGTATCTCATTTATCTATTGAAGGCTTTAACCCTTTTAAAAGAACTTGGTTTTTTCTCCGGATCTGAGATCCATAAGACAAGTCTCCCTCAAGTTGAGAATTCAATTCTCATCGGAAAGAATTTGTTCTTGAGGATCAAAGATTCAGAAAAGAATTAGAAAATCGAATTCCTCAAAACAAAGCATATAAGGAAAAAGCTAGCGTCCAGCGCCTCACGTGCCCCTCAAGTGGGCATCGCGAAAATAGGAGTGCTTAGCGCTCAGCGCCTCACATAGGTGCCATAGAAAAAAGGAGTGCTTAGCACTCAATGAGCGGCGCTCAACGCCCAGCGCCTTATGTGCCCCTCACGTGAGTGCCACAAAAGAAAGAGTACTTCGCACTTAATGAGCGGCGCCCAGCGCCTCATGTGTCCCTCACGTGGGCGCCATAAAAAGTGTCTAGCACTCCATACAAAGATAAAAAGGGGTAAAGTGTTTAACACTTATTGGGAAATCCCCATGACTAAAAGCCTACATGATTATATTTGAGCGTCAGAGCTTACATAAATGCTCGGCACTATTTATACAAAAAGGGGACTAATTATACAGAGCCCAAACAAGTGCTTGGCACTTTTCAACAAAAAACTGCATGGACCAAGCCCAAATTGGCTAGGTCCCCTCGAGAATAGAACCTCCTTGATTCAGACCATCCGAGCCCATGTGCTCATGACTTCACAAGCTGACCTTAGTCCTAAATACGACTATTGATCTTCCAACTGATGATATGCAAAACGGTACTCATCCCACGTCCTCCCGAGGAAATCTTAGTCTCAAAATATGACTAATGATTTCCTAGTTTAACACTAACTCCTTTTCCCTCAAATACGGGAATTGGTTCAAGGGTACGTCTCTCCACACCTCTGATCCACGTCGTTGTAATTTCTCAACGTCTTTAGAGAGGTGGCGGGTCCCAACAACCAACAGTTTTTTGGTGCACTTCCAAACTGATGTGCACACTTCAAATTAGACCGCACCCCAAGTTGGATGCATCTTAAATCATCGTTGTTCATCCCGTCACGTAACAAATACACATGCGCGCAAGATGAACAACGGACCGAGACGTCCTTAAACTAAAATCTCACTTCCAAAATGGTGATCAACAGACCGTGACATCCTTAAACTAAATCTTACCTCCAAAATGGTGATCAACGGATTGAGACGTCCTTAAACTAAAACTCTCACCTCCAAAATAGTGATCAACGGACCGAGACGTCCTTAAACTAAAATCTCACCTCCAAAATGGTGATCAACGGATCGAGACGTCCCTAAACTAAAATCTCACCTCCAAAATGGTGATCAACAGATCGAGATGTCCTCAAACTATAACTTCGCCCCCCAAAATGGCGATAATTTTCGCTAAATGTCCCGAAACTAAGACAACAGAGCCCAAATGCTCTCTTGTTGGATCTGAAACAAAAATGATCCTAAAACCTTGTTAACTGAATCTTAGTCTCAAATTGGACTAATGTATCCTTAACAAAAGACTAACCGAGCTCCAACTGCTCACATACATTTAAGTCGATCTTAATCTCAAACCAGATTAACGATCCTTAAATAAAACAAACCCAAATCTAAGATATACGGATTTCGACTAATCCACGTCCTACGGGCGACAACATAAATTAGTCTCCGTATACAATCCACGGGCAAACCAAAACAAACAAAAACACATACGCTACAAAGTGAACTTCCGGAGCAGGAGAAAGTGGTTATTGCGATGCAGTAACGTAATTAACTGCAGGGGCTTGCACCTATAGGGAAGAGCGTCCCCACAATCAAAAACCCCTCATAAACGAGGGGGAATCTGACGAAGTCACGCTACAATGGCCGCATCCGTCCAAACCTCCGATATACGGTACCATAAATCAACTTGGAATCTTCGGAGAGGTGGACGGATACATCCAAATAGCATCTGCCCCCAAATTCAGGCAAGACGATCCATCTCGGTTCGTCCCTGTTTTCGGTGGTGAACACCTACAAGTTCGCCAATCAGTCAGCCAGGCAGGTATTGATACTCCGAGAGAGTCTACCTATACTTTCGTATAGAACTAATTAAATAACCTCGTTTCCACAGGGGCATAACCCCGTTAACATCTTTCTTAGACACCTACTGGATCAGCTAATTGTAAAGTGGAAAACTCTCCCAGAAGTAACTCTTACTCGCAGTGGGTATCGGGATCTAACTATCTCATAGAAGGTATGCAATCTCATTACAAATTTCAAAATTTGAAATTCCCAATATCTGTTTTTACCCCATGCGGCTTATAACCTTAACAAGGTCAACAAACCATAAACTGCAAGTCAAGTTCAACCCGTTATTTCATTATTGAATTAAACCCACCCACACTACCCTTGACAAGGTCAACAAGGTCGTACGACTACCCTAATCCAATCGCGTCATATGCGGTAGATAAGCATTAATCAGCTACCGTACGCAGCACGAATACTAAATAATCCTTATCTAAAATGACGGAGGGTTACGACTGATTTTGAAGAAAACCTTCAACGTAATGAACTTGATATCGTTGTAGAATCGTGTGATTTGAAAAAGGAGTGGTTTAAGCTTCGATTTTAAAATCGACTAGTTTTCAAAAGAAACCGAGTGTATTGTAGCATTTGCTAGTTTTGCTAAAGAGGTCATTCCCGGTGAAAGGATCTAGGCTCTTTTCTCATCGAATGAGGTGCTGGATATTCATAATGGAATACCGATATACAAAGCAAAAACTAGAGTTACCTTTTTGAAAAATTTGATTCTACAACATGTTTTAGGTTTCTTTTCTTTTCACTAATCTTATTAATGATGTCACATCATTTATGTTTCCTAAACATCACAGAAGAAACGAAAATAGAACATACGCTTATGCCATCCGCATTCGCCATGGGGCCCCGTCATGCACCGTTAGGTTATTTAACTAACGGCGGAGCAGGGGCTGGACTAGCGCGGGTGTAAAACATAAGCAACATTTATTATATATATCATATATATATAGCATTCGTCTCACGCAGTTATATGATCACATCACAGAACACAGGCAGCAGAAACATACATATAAAATATATGATAAATTAGGAGGTCCGTGTTTTAAATTAAGCCAGTAATGAAAAACACGGATTCCATGGTCGTGATGAATAGCCAAACCCACATCCCTAGACCCCTACGAGAGCGGCAAGCAACTCTG
This sequence comes from Agapanthus africanus, assembly GCA_030015575.1. Taxonomy (NCBI): domain Eukaryota; kingdom Viridiplantae; phylum Streptophyta; class Magnoliopsida; order Asparagales; family Amaryllidaceae; genus Agapanthus; species Agapanthus africanus. Next base: position 876,087,602 of record JASDDO010000024.1, on the reverse strand, counting down.
CCAATTCTAGAGTTAGGAGACCCGGTCTCGACTCCTCGAGATGATCTCCTACTGGACTCTAGAACCCGGTTACTTGTGCTCCCCGCCTTGGGTTTATCCTAATGCGGAAAAGTAAATAATATACATCAACGATGACAAAAATCTCAACTCAGAAGTGTCCCAATAAAAGAATATTACAGACGATATTTTACATGAATGAAAATATAAAAACTCTCATCTCACGTAAAATAACCCGGCTATTAAAACACGACGATCCAATATAACATATCAGAAGCAACACATAACATCCCATGTCATCAATGTAAGTAAATATGCATATCCTGAATGTCGTTGACATATAGCAACGAGATCAGGGATACACCACATATTACACTTACGGTCGCAGAAAAGAAATGAAAACTACAATAATTAGAATTTGCATATTCCTTAGACATCATTAACCCGGAATATCACATACTCCGGATTTCATGCCTAACCCTATAAACCTTGCATTTAAGTCTTGAATTGAAAACGCTTTTCAATAACAAGTCGGGTAATTCAACAAGATTCCCGATTAAATGATTGAATGCTCGTTGGGAAATTTAGTTGATTGCTGCACCCCCGATGCCATCAACGAAATGCGCTTGGGCGGAACACCGCGGCAGCGAGCACCTAAATGGATGCTTTTGGTTACGGTGTTCTCCTATAGTCACTTGGTTAGGGCTATGGGGCGTGGATATCTAGTAGCATTTCCCGGCGAGTGTTCGCGTACAATACGAGATTGCGACAGAATTTTGATCTGAATCGAAACTCCGTGGCAATCGATCAAATGAGACTAAAATGCTAGATTCACAAAACACAAACTAGTTTTCACAAAACTAATTAATGTGGATTCCAAAAATTGTATCACATATCATAAATATCTAGACGATGTTAAACATTTTGATCGATATATCAAATACCCACAGATCACAGAGACCTCAATAACTTGAGCCTCACTAAAAATGACCAGAAAGTGCCAAATATTACTATGGAGCAGCACAAGAAAAATGAGTCCCAAACTCACCAAACTTGTGGCGGAACCGCGGCTAAACCCTAGGTTATGCCACGGTTCCACAGCCATTTAGTCGAGTTGGGCCCTCGTATTTTTTAAGGCTCCATACAATAACCTGCATGATTTTCTGAAAATTTTTAATCTAAAAAATTCCAACTTTTGAAAAATGGACATAAACTTGGTAAAATTGGGTTTTGAAACTTCGATCGAACACTTTAACGTTGTCTAGACGTCGCTTAATGCTCTAGCTTGGCTCCGATACTATGAAAGTGTGTCTTAGTACCTCTACTTGGTTTCCACATGCATCAAGTATGCAATTTTAAAAAATCTAATGGTCTAAGCTACACTAACCTAGAATCGAACTAGAGAATTAGGGTTTTAGTGTAAGCAAACAAGTTCTACACTAAGTGAAAAGAGAATACAATCTTTGTAGACTGGTCCTTCACTTCTAAAACTCCAAGTAGTAGTCCCTAGAACTCTTCTTAGACTCCACTTGGTGAAAAGAACGAGCTTGCTTCGTCGTTTTCGAGGCCGAAGATGATCTACCTTGAAGTCTCTCTAGGTCAAGCTACCTCTTCACTAATCAAGTATTAGTGAAGGAAACAACCTATACTAAAGGGCTAGTAAAGTTTAGGTTGATAAAGTAGGTATTTTGCTCACAATATTTTCTTCTTTTTCTTTTACTTTTTCTTTTTCTTTTTCACCTCAAAAAAACTCTAGAGAGCTAGAGAGGAAGAATGAGATGAGGATGAACTTGGAAGAGAGAGAATGAGCCATGAGGTGAAGTGTGATGACATAGTGGGAAATATCAATGAATAAAAATAAGGAAATGGTGGTGAGTCGTGGCTTCTCAAATCGTCCACAAGCATCTTGAATAAATGACTTGTAACACCCTAGTTCATTTATACCAGTTCCATTTTGAATATTTCTTTATTTATGGTATTTTCCTGATTTATTGTGTTTTGGGTGCGAATAGTGTATTTCACATTTGTACTTGCATCCGACCCGACCCGCTTGCTGGAAACCCGTCTTGATTCCTGTTTATGATTTATCCTGGCTTGTTATGTAGATCTGTGCATTTTCATTTTTTTATGTACTGCATACTGGCATTATATCTGGCATCTGCATTTTTTAATATAACATATAAAGTCAAATAAAATATTTTTAAAATGTATTGCATGGCCTGTATGATACCCCTAACCCTGTCGTGTTTTGGACCCGACCCGGGAGTGTTTTGGACTTTTTTTGTATTAGGCAAAATCTCAAAATTTAACCAATATTTCATCCTTACGATTTTTAACTGTTAAAATCATATTTGTATATTCTATTTCGTTTTAAATATTTTTTAAAGATTTCATTTTTATTGCTAACAGCCCATCTCTCTCTCTCTCTCTCTCTCTCTCTCTCCCCTCATCTTCTCCTTTTCATTTTTTGTTTTCCCGCCTTCTTTCTTCTTCCTCGTGGCCGCACTTGAACCCACGCCGCGCACGCCTCTCTCCACCGCCGACTCCCTCGTCGGCCTCGTCACCGCCTCCCCTCCTCCCTCGAGTATCTCTCTCTTTCTCTTTCCACTCCCGGGCTCCAAATTCCGACGACCCACCTTCCCCAAACCCATCAGCCCTCGCCTCGCCCCTGCATCTCGTCATCACCATCTCGATGTTGTCACTCATCCCCTCGACTTCTCCTCCTCGACCCTCATCTCATCTTCTTTCCCAGACTGCAACAAACCCGATCCAGCAACCTCACCCCGGCCTCGCCTGCGACGCAGCCCCTACCTTCGTCGTTGTCGTCGTCCTCGTCGTTGACGACCTCGTCGTTGCCTCCTCTCCACCTTTCTCCACTCCTCTTCTCGCCCTCTTTTTTCCCGACTCCGAAACCATCAGCCTCGACCAACACACTGCAACCATCACCGCACGACCCAACATCAGAACCTTGCATACTCCGCCGCCGGCAACCCCTCGCCGTCGTTAACACTTCTCCTCGTCTCCTCTGACCCCAAAACCAAAACACCATCTCCCTTCTCTTTTCCTGCACACATTAACCCCCGACTTCAAACACTGCCCATCGTCGAACCCCATCACCGGAAAACCCGTCGACGTTATCACCCTCTCTATCCTCACCTCTGTCCCCAAGCACCACACCAAAACCCCAGAGGCAGCCCTTCTTTTCTTTCTTCTTCTTCTTCTCCTTCTCTTTTCTTTTCTTTCTTGATTTCTTGTATCTTTTCCGGTGATCACCCGCTAAAGCCGTGCTCGGCGCTGACGATTTAGGCGATCCAGTGAACGTCCCCAGTTAGCATGGTTACCTTCTTGCCTTGCCTGGATCCGTCCCATGTGCCGTGTGTGCGTTGCGACGTTTACCCGACGTTGGACGTGTCGTACGCACCCGTCGTGTGTTCTGCTCAGGCATGTTTATCTTGCTACATGCTATAATACTTAACTTGCATCCATATGAATACAAATATTACATGTTAATTGCATTATACATCCATATTAAAGTTTTACTGTTTTCAGATATCCGTATGCATCCATATCATTTAATATATATGTAGCTGCATCTACGGATCGTATTATTTCATGTTATTGTTGTATTAACACCCCATGCTTGATAATGTGCATCCTACATATCATGGAACTGCAGTTGTAACCCCTGATATATATTTGTGCATCCATGTTTTATTGTGTATCCATACCATTAATTCTATATATCTAGTTGCATGCCATATCATATTAATTCAAATTACTGTTACATTAGTACCCCATGCTTGATAATGTGCATCCTACATAGTCATGATGTAATCCTTGATAGATATTTGTGCAACCATACTTTTACCGTACATCTGTACTTTTACCCTGATTCGATACTTGCTACATTTTACTGCTGGGCATCCATTTGATGCATGTGCATTACCTGACATGACCTGATATACCACTGCTTGACTTGATATCTGATCCCGTTCCTAATGCCGACAATCCTGACTTGTCGTCCTGACGGACGTATCCTGTTGTCTATTTATACAAACCTGTACCTTCCTGATTCTGTGTTGGCATTAGCTCCAGATTATCAATACCTGACTTGAACACATAACCTTGGGGGCATGGGGAATCAAAAGTGAAACTGAAGTGTAGCTTAAAAGGGTATTACTTGATCTGTGGTCCCGGGGGATAACGGGACAGAATCATTCGTGATTCTTACTTGATCCGTGGTCCCGGGGGATAACGGGACAGAATCATTCGTGATTCTTACTTGATCCGTGGTCCCGGGGGATAACGGGACATATTCTTTGAGTTACATGGAGGAGTACACTAATTGATTTCAAACAAACTTAGAATAAATAACCCAGTAGCACAGTTTAGATTACTCACTGCACCTCATCTGCACGTATACACTTCACTGTTGCATATCCATGTTTACTTATTACATTCATGTTACTAATTCATGCCTGCATATCTTGTACATCCTGGTTGCTTGTTATTATTGATATTATGACGCACTGACGTCTGGGTTTTGCATGGCCCAGATCCTTTATATCTCTCGCAGGCCGGCCAGGAGTACTTCAGTCGACAGGCCGAGCTATGAGGATCTTGTTAGTATTTTAGTTTAGTTTTTTTCAGCATTTCCATTTCCTGATGTGAGCCCGTATTTGGGACGTAATTTCCAGATTGTTATTTTTTTTTTGGATTTATTGCTTCCGCATGGTATTTCTTGACTCGTTTATTCTGGCAAATGGACATGTACTAGATAGTTTATTTTATTTCTACTGTTCTTGATATCTTATAGACAGCCGTTATGTGACTGTGGAGGGATGTTTCCTAACCACAGGTAGCATAGTTGGCTTTGTCACGTGCCGATCTTTAGCGCACTCAGGGAAGCGGGTCTTGACAGAGTTTGTTGGTATCAGAGCCATAGGATTTAGGTTAATCGGGTTTGATTCTTTTGTAGTTGGATATTGGACCTAATACATGAATCAGAATATCCGTGATTAGTAACATGTCCTGCCACATTGTTATCATGATTCTTGAATCATATCTTTTCCTTGACCCTTGTCTTGACGGTATGCAAACAACTTTGCATCTCGACTTGAAACTTTTGGTTCCCTATTGTTTCTCTCTAGGATTTGGGCGACTTGAACAGAGTTATGTGATTGTAATTATGAACTGCAGCATGGTTACAATGCGGTACTCTATTTAAGTAAGTTGGAGTCCTAGTCTTGATTCATTTCCTTATTTTATGGTCGTCATAGTACCTTGCTTCTCTCAATTTCATTACTTACCAGTTTATGTTTTACCACAAGCTTGAATCCTGTTTACCGTGCTTATCTTCTTCAGTGTTTGGCTTCAGGTGAAGTCATTTCGGGTATCCTACTTGTTCATGTTTTTCCTGCATTAGCATTATTCGATTCTGGTATATCCCATTATTGTATGTCGTCCAAGTTTATTACTGCACATTCGATTGCATGCATGACCCTGTCTTGTTGTTGGGACATACACACTGGGAACGAGAAGAGCATATCTAGTAGTGAGTGAAAGGATTGTTCGGTTGTTATCTGCGGATGGGAGTTATTTGCAAATTTCTTGGTGATCGATACCGGCAGTTATGATGTTGTCTTGGGAATGGATTTTCTCGGTACTTTCCACGCTCACATTGATTGTAGGGCAAAGAAAGTGATTTTCCAGATTCCCGGACATCCGGAGTTTGTTTTTGCTGGAGATAGCAGTTCTGTCGGGCCAGTCGAGTTTAGGGCTAGGCCGACAAACAATGTTCTTTCGTCGATGGAAGTTGATAAGGAGGAAGCGCCAGCTGTAGTTCGAGAGTTCATGGACATGTTCGAGGATATCTCGGGTTTACCGCCAAAACGAGATGTGGAGTTCGTGATCGATCTTGTTCCTGGTGCGGCGCCAATCTCAAAGGCGTATTATCCGATGGCACCAGTAGAGTTGGAAGAGGTAAAGAAGTAGGTTACCGAATTGCTTGAGAAGGGTTGGATTCACAGCAGCAATTCACCTTGGGGGCTCCAGTTCTTCTAGTTAAGAAGAAAGATGGCATAAGGAGTATGTGCATCGATTATCGAGAATTGAACCGGGTGACTATTAAGAACAAGTACCCGATCCCTCGCATTGGCGAATTATTCGAGCAACTCAGTGGCGCGAGGGTATTCTTGAAGCTGGATTTGCGATTCGGATCTCATCAAGTTCGAGTTAAATCAGAGGATATTTGCAAGGCTGCGTTTCGAACTCGATATGGACATTATGAGTATTTAGTGATGCCATTCGGAGTCACGAATGCACCGGCGATATTTATGGACTTGATAAACCGAATCTTTTTCACCATTCTTTGACCAGTTTATAGGGGTGTTCATCGATGATATTCTGGTCTACTCGAGGAGCCTTGAAGAGCATGCAGAACACTTGAAGATCGCACTGCAGACATTGAGGCAAGAAAGATTATATGTGAAGATGAGTAAGTGCGAGTTTTGGCTTGAAGAAGTGATGTTTTTAGGGCATGTTGTATCCGGAGATAGAATCGCCGTTGATCCTGAGAAGATTGCAGCAGTTCAAGATTGGCCGATTTCGAGGAACGTAGCAGAGATCAGAAGTTTTCTTAGACTTGCTGGATATTACAGAAGGTTCGTGGAGAATTTTGCTCGATTGGCTGAGCTTTTGACCAAGCTTACGCGAAAGGAGATACCGTTCGTATGGACGGATAATTGTGCATCAGCTTTTGAGGCGTTGAAGCAAAGATTGATAACCGCTCCTATTTTGACCGTACCAGACGGTTCCAGAGGATTGGTGATTCACAGCGACGCATCTGGGAAAGGTTTAGGATGTGTTTTAATGCAGCATGGGAAGGTTATAGCCTACGCATCGAGACAGTTGAAGACCCATGAGAAAAATTACCCAACTCATGATTTGGAGCTTGCAGCAGTGATTTTCGGTTTGAAGATTTGGAGACACTACTTATTGGGCGCAAGGGTCGAAGTATTCACCGATAACAAAAGCCTAAAGTATGTGTTCACACAGAAAGAGCTTAACATGAGGCAACGTAGATGGTTGGAGCTAATGGCTGACTATGATCTTGATCTTAAGTACCATCCGGGAAAAGTTAATGTAGTGCCGGATACGCTTAGTCGGTTGCCAGCAATTCGGATGTTGACTGCACAGAAGGAGCTTATCGAAGATTTTCGGAGATTCGAGTTGGAGATCGTGCCACCGCATTCTTCGGGACAGTTAATACAACTGCAAGTACAGTCGCCATTGATCGATAACATTAAAGCAGCGCAGTCACAGGACCCAAGATTGCAGAAGTTTCGAGGACAGGTTGAAGCGGGACTTCGAAAGGACTTGTTGATTCATGAAGATGGTTCGTTGCGATATGCTAACCGTTTGTGTGTGCTGAAAGGAGACATTGGTGAAGAAGTTATGAAGGAAGCGCACAGTTCCGCATATTCCGTACATCCAGGAGGCACGAAGATGTACTGTGATCTAAGACAGCATTTCTAGTAGGAAGGCATGAAAAGGGAGATCGCCCGTTTTGTAGCGAAGTGCTTGGTGTGTCAGCAAATTAAGGCTAAACATCAAAGAATAGCTGTTTTATTACAACCTCTTCCGATTCCTCAATGGAAGTGGGAACATATAACCATGGATTTCGTGACAGCTTTACCGCGGAGTCCAAAGGGCAACAATGCAGTTTGGGTGATTGTCGATCGATTGACCAAGGCAGCTCATTTCATACCATTTTGAGTTGGTCAGTCAACAAAAGCGTTAGCAGAACGATACATGCAGAAGATTGTGAGATTGCATGGAGTACCTGTGAGCATCGTTTCTGACCGTGACACCCGATTCTTATCGCACTTATGGAGGAGTTTACAGGAAAGTTTGGGGACGCGATTGAAGTTTAGCACCGCTTATCATCCTCAGACAGATGGCCAGTCGGAGAGAACAATCCAAACTCTTGAAGACATGTTGAGAGCTTGCATATTAGACTTCAAGGGTTCTTGGGAGGATCATCTACACTTGGTGGAGTTTTCGTACAATAACAGCTTTCAGGCAACTATTCGGATAGCTCCATTCGAAGCCTTATATAGTCGCAAGCGTCGCTCACCTGTTTGTTGGGACAATGTTGGAGAACGAAGATTGTTGGGACCGGATTTGATCGTGCAAACAGTAGAGAAGGTTAATACTATCCGGAATCACATGAAAGCAGAACAAGATCGGCAGAAGAGTTGGGCCGATACATCGAGAAGACCTCTAGAGTTCGCTATTGGTGATCTGGTATTCGTAAAGATATCACCGACTAGAGGAGTGATTCGTTTTAGGAGTCGATGCAAGCTTAGTTCTCGATTCGTGGGGCCTTTCGAGATTATTGAGCGTGTTGGAGAAGTGGCTTATCGATTGGCTTTACCACCATCCTTGGCGAATGTTCATGACTTGTTTCATGTATCTCAACTCCGTAAATATGTTCGAGATGAAACACACGTGCTAGATCATTCGGAGCAGACTGTAAGGGAGGATTTGACCTATGAGAAACGACCGATGTCGATTGTTGATCGAAGAGAAAAGGTCCTCAAGAACAAGGTTATCCCTCTCGTACTTGTTTCTTGGGGAATCACTCGCACGGAGAATCGACTTGGGAACGAGAAGATGAGATTCGACAGAAGTTTCCACACCTATTCTTGCAGATTCTTGTTTGTTTATCTTTTCTTGTTCCTGGAATTTTGAGGACGAAATTCTTTTTGTAGTTGGGTATAATGTAACACCCTAGTTCATTTATACCAGTTCCATTTTGAATATTTCTTTATTTATGGTATTTTCCTGATTTATTGTGTTTTGGGTGCGAATAATGTATTTGACATTTGTATTTGCATCCGACCCCATCCGCTTGCTGGAAACCCGTCTTAATTCCTAATTATAATTTATCCCGGCTTGTTATGTGGATCCGTGCATTTTCATTTTTTTTATGTACTGCATACTGGCATTATATCTGGAATCTGCATTTTTTAATATAACATATAAAGTCGAATAAAATATTTTAAAAATGTATTGCATGGCCTGCATGATACCCCTAACCCTGTCGTAGCATCCGCGCATCTTGTTCTCGTCCCGTTCAGTGTAACGGACCTGTTTGGATGGCTACATGCACATGCGTGCATCCGTTTTTGGGAGTATACATTTTCGTTACCCGGTTATCCTGTTTTGATTTTGGTTGACACGTATATTATCCGTATTTTCAAACCATAATTTTAGACCCGACCCGGGCGTGTTTTGGACTTTTTTTGTATTAGGCAAAATCTCAAAATTTAACCAATATTTTATCCTTACGATTTTTAACTGTTAAAATCATATTTGTATATTCTATTTCGTTTTAAAGATTTTTTAAAGATTTCCTTTTTACTGCTAACAGCCCATCTCTCTCTCTCTCTTTCCCCTCATCTTCACCTTTTCATTTTTCGTTTTCCCGCCTTCTTTCTTCTTCCTCGTGGCCGCGCTCGAACCCACGCCGCGCTCGCCTCTTGCCACCGCTGACTCCCTCGTCGGCCTCGTCACCGCCTCTTCTCCTCCCTCGAGTATCTCTCTCTCTCTCTTTCCACTCCCCGGCTCCAAACCCCAACGACCCACCTTCCCCGAACCCATCATCCCTCGCCTCGCCCCTGCATCTCGTCATCACCATCTCGCCGTCGTTGCTCATCCCCTCGACTTTGCCTCCTCGACCCTCATCTTATCTTCTTTCCTAGACTGCAACAAACCCGAGCCTGCAACCTCACCCCGGCCTCGCCTGCGACCTAGCCCCTGCCTTCGTCGTCATCGCCGTCCTCGTCGTCGACGACCTCGTCGTCGCCTCCTCTCCACCTTCCTCCACTCCTCTTCTTGCCCTCTCTTTTCCCGACTCCGAAACCATCAGCCTCAACCAACCCACTGCAACCATCACCGCACGACCCAACGTCAGAACCTTGCATACTCCGCCGCCGGCAACCCCTCGCCGTCGTTAACACTTCTCCTCGTCTCCTCTGACCACAAAACCAAAACACCTTCTCCCTTCTCTTTTCCTGCACACATCGACCCTGACTTCAAACACTGCCCATCGTCGAACCCCATCGCCGGAAAACCCGTCGACGTCATCACCCTCTCTGTCCTCACCTCTGTCCTAAAGCACCACACCAAAAACCCAGAGGCGGCCCTTCTTTTCTTTCTTCTTCTTCTTCTCCTTCTCTTTTCTTTTCTTTCTTGATTTCTTATTTCTTTTCCGATGATCACCCGCCGGAGCCGTGCTCGGCGCTGACGATTTAGGCGATCCAGTGAACGTCCCCAGTTAGCATGGTTACCTTCTTGTCTTGCCTGGACCCGTCCCATGTGTCATGTGTGCGTTGCGACGTTTACCCGATGTTGGACGTGTCGTACGCACCCGTCATGTGTTCTGCTCAGGCATGTTTATCTTGCTATATGCTATAATACTTAACTTGCATCCATATGAATACAAATATTACATGTTAATTGCATTATACATCCATATTAAAGTTTTACTGTTTTCAGATATCCGTATGCATCCATATCATTTAATATATATGTAGCTGCATCTACAGATCGTATTATTTCATGTTATTGTTGTATTAACACCCCATGCTTGATAATGTGCATCCTACATAGTCATGGAACTGCAGTTGTAACCCCTGATATATATTTGTGCATCCATGTTTTATTGTGTATCCATACCATTAATTCTATATATCTAGTTGCATGCCATGTCATATTAATTCAAATTACTGTTACATTAGTACCCCATGCTTGATAATGTGCATCCTACATAGTCATGATGTAACCCCTGATACATATTTGTGCAACCATACTTTTACCGTACATCCGTACTTTTACCCTGATTCGATACTTGCTACATTTTACTGCTGGGCATCCATTTGATGCATATGCACTACCTGACATGACCTGATATACCACTGCTTGACTTGATATCTAATCTTGTTCCTAATGCCGACAATCCTGACTTGTAGTCCTGACGGACGTATCCTGTTGTCTATTTAGACAAACCTATACCTTCCTGATTCTGTGTTGGCATTAGCTCCAGATTATCAATACCTGACTTGAACACATAACCTTGGGGATATGGGGAAATCAAAAGTGTAACTGAAGTGTAGCTTAAAAGGGTATTACTTGATCCGTGGTCCTGGAGGATAACGGGACAGAATCATTCATGATTCTTACTTGATTCGTGGTCCCGGGGGATAACGGGACAGAGTCATTCATGACTCCCACTACCTGATCCGTGATCCCGGGGGATAACGGGACATATTCTTTGAGTTACATGGAGGAGTACACTAATTGATTTCAAACAAACTTAGAATAGATAACCCAGTAGCACAGTTTAGATTACTCACTGCATCTCATCTGCACGTATACACTTCACTGTTGCATATCCATGTTTACTTATTACATTCATGTTACTAATTCATGCCTGCATATCTTGTACATCCTGGTTGCTTATTATTATTTATATTATGACGCACTGACGTCTGGGTTTTGCATGGCCCAGATCCTTTATATCTCTCGCAGGCCGACCAGGAGTACTTCAATCGACAGGCCGAGCTGTGAGGATCTTGTTAGTATTTTAGTTTAGTTTTTTTCAGCATTTCCATTTCCTGATGTGAGCCCGTATTTGGGACGTATTTTCCAGATTGTTTTTTTCTGGATTTATTTCTTCCGCATATTATTTCTTGACTCGTTTATTCTGGCAAATGGACATGTACTAGATAGTTTATTTTATTTCTACTGTTCTTGATATCTTATAGACAGCCGTAATGTGACTGTGGAGGGATGTTTCCTAACCACATGTAGCATGATTGGCTCTTTCACGTGCCGATCTTAGCGCACTCTGAGAAGCGGGTCATGACATGACTCATTTTCCATTTTCTTTAATTCATAAATAAATCCATTTCCAACTCATCAATTCTCATGTGATTCTCATACATCCTAATTCTATGTATCATCAACCATGATACAATAATATATACATATATTTATATATATCACATATATATTAATATGTATAATGAGAAGAAAATGTTTAGTGAGCTAATATTAGTTTATATATATATATATATATATATATATATATATATATATAATTATTAAATCAATACTTGATTCAATAATCCGGTTATATCATATATAACCGAATAATATCTTATTTATATGTATATCACATTATTAAATTAACACTTGATTTAATAATCCGGTTATATCACATATAATTGTATAATATTCAATAATAGTTAATATAATATATATATATATATTAAATTATTAAATCAACACATGATTTAATAATCCGGCTAATATCAAATACACAAATATATATCAAATATATATTAACAACATATACATATACTATTGAATCAACACTTGATTCAATAGTCGGTCATATCTCATATAACCTGACTGATATCAAATATCGCGAGATTAGAATATGGTATCACATACTCGTATTTAATCAAGCTCCTGCACATATCATCATATGTGCCCTACTTCGTTTCACTTGAGCTAGGAAATCTCTATGTGGGACTCTAAAGACTTGTCAATACGCAAGCAGTAGGTAATGATCATATCAATCACCCACAAGCCGTCAGCGGTACTAGCTGGACGTAACGGCAACCCAGATATTGAACGAATAGAAGATCAACAAGCAAGCTTGTCTAAACTCCCGCAAAGTCTATAAGCAACAATTATCGTACAGTCCGGTCTCTTCGTCTGAGATGTTGCATATTAAGTCTAGGGGTGGAATCGTCAAAACCCAGTAACTTGATAAGTCATGCCGATCTGTAGCCTATAACCGTTCAAGAAACTACTGATAACACTTACCAGTAAATCTCATCAGCCCTGACCAGGGACTTACTGTTATAGCCAATCGACATAGTGCAACATCAACCCCTATACCCGGAGAGACGAAACCCCTCATATCGCTCATTGCCTCCATGTGACTCGGGACTGTACCCAAAATCCATCTGTTTGCACGACTCTTTTGAGCCATGGTAGGGAGGAAATCAAAGCATGGTGGGAACCACATAAGACTCTATGACGATCTCGGGTCTACAGACTAACCTGTATAAGTGTCACCAGAGAACTGCTATCTGACGATAGGTATGGTACCATCTAGGAGTTCTCGGCGAGTCCTGTTCGGTATACCCATTCTCTAATGAGCACCTATGTACAATTTTTGATGTCAAACACCAATGGGTATGGGATCAACCATCGCCCCATACAGGATCAAGAAACGTACACACTAGTCTACTCTGTAATATCGATGCTCTGTCTCGATACTCCCTTAACTAGGAACTGCTTAAAGGATGTGCTTGTGGACTACACAAGCCCTACTACTATGATCTGCATCATAGTCCTGATAGTCAAGCTAACATCCTAAGGGCTTTATCAATATGTATCAGAGATACAGTATAATAATACAAGTGTACATGTTAAGATAAAGAGTAACCAGAATGGAAATGGGGTACATTACCATGGACTTCGTGACTGCCCTCCCTCGCAGCACAAAGGGTAACGACGCAATTTGGGTTATTATGGATCGACTCACCAAGTCGACTCACTTTATTCCATTTCGAATTGGCCAGTCAACCGAGACGTTGGTAAAGAAGTACATAGAGGTGAGCATAAATCTAAAGTAAGATTTAAATCTTTAAGATGTACCATATTTGATACCCATAAACTCATGCAGAAGATCGTGAGATTACATGGAGTACCAGTTTGCATCGTCTCCGATAGTGATATAAGATTTCGATCACAATTTTGGCAGAGTCTGCAAGCTAACCTGGGAACTGGTCTGAATTTCAGCATGGCGTATCATCGACAAACGGACGGACAGTCCGAGCGAAAAATTCAGATACTGAAAGATATGCTAAGAGCCTGTATGTTAGACTTCGGAGGTTCGTGGGAAGATCACCTAGACCTTGTGGAGTTTTCATACAACAACAGCTATCCGGTAAGTATTAGAATGGCACCATTTGCAGCACTCTACGGACGGAATTGTCGTTCACCACTAAGTTGGGACGACGTTGGAGATCGGGAACTCCTTGGACCAGAGATGATCGTGGCAACTGTGGACGTAGTTCACACGATCAGGAAAAGGATGCGTATAGCCCAAGACCTACAGAATCATTGGGCAAGAGGGGTAAACTCAATCCAAGATATATAGAACCATTCGATATACTCGAACGAGTGGGAGAAGTGGCATACCGTTTAGCACTACCATCCTCATTGGAACGAGTGCACAACGTGTTCCATATATCCCAACTATAACGATATGTGAGCGACCTCGGCCACATACTTGATCACTCAGAGCTCACAGTATAAACTGACTTAACCTGCGAGCAACAACCAGTTGAGTTCCTGCACCGAAAGGTGAAGATATTAACAAGGAAGTAAACTTGGTCCGAGTGATATGGAGAAAGGATTCGCCAGGAGAATCAACTTGGGAAATAGAAGAGGATATGCGTACACAATACCATAACCTTTTTGAAAATTAGTCCTTATGTAATTGTAAATTTTGAGGACGAAATTTTTATAAGAAGAGAAGAATGTAATGACTCTGAAATCACTGTACAGAATTTTCTTGTTATTGTACAGAAAAGAGTATTACAGCCTGTGTAACATCCTAGTTCATTTATACCAATTCCAGTTCTCGTATTTTCTTAATTGTGGTATTTTCCTGATTTATCGTGTTTTGGGTGCGAATAGTATTTTACATTTTACATTGCATTCGACCCGACCCGCTTGCTTGAACTTATTTGATTCATATTTATAGATTACCCTGAGTTGTTATATAGACACGTACATCTCATGTATACTGCATACTGGCATTTTACCTGGCATTGCATATTTTACCATATAACATTTTAGGCCATGTAAAATAATTTAAAATTGCATTTCATAGCCTGCATGATACCCCTAACCCCGTGGTAGCATCCGCTCATCTTGTTCTTGTCCCGTTCAGTGAAACAAACGTGTTTGGATGGCTACGCGCATGTACGTGCATCCGTTCTTGGGGGTATGCATTTTCGTTACCTGAGCATTCATTTTGAATTTTGAAAGTCGCACATATTTTTCGTATTTTAAATCTGAATTTTTAGACCCGACCCGGGCGCGTTTTGAAATATTTTTGTATCCCGCCAAAATTCAATTTATTTAATTTTAAAATTTAGTTTAAATATTTTCATATGATTTCTTTAACAAACTGAAACCTCTTATCTAAAATTTTAAATCTAAAAATCTTTTAAAATTTTAAATCTAATTTCCTAACAAACTAACAACTCCTTTCTCTCTCTCTCCCCTCTGCATATATATATTTATATATTTTTTATTTAGTTAATTTTTCTTTCCTTATTTAATACACAACCTCTTCTTCTTCTTTCTTCTTTCTTTTTCTTGATCTTGTTTCTTGATTCCGGTGATCAACGCCGGAGCCGTGCTCGTCGCTGACAATCTGAGTGATCCAGTGAACGTACCTGACTTGCGTGATCACCCTTGTACGTTGTTTGGAACCGTTCCGTGTACCGTGCGCGCGTCACGACATTTCGCCGACGAAGGACGTTCCGTACACATCCGTTCTTGTTCCGTCTAGGCAAGTTAATCTTGCTACATGCTATATAATTCATTTTATACCTATTTAAATAAATAGCATACCTATAGTTTAAATCTAGTACCCCATGTTTAATTTTATAACGTTTCGATGTTCCGTTTGCATCCGTTTATATCATTTTAAATATAGATCATGAAAACTTATCTTGTGACATACTAGATTACATTATACTGCATCCATATCATTTAAAATATATATCGTCGTAATATTTCTTATTATTATCTTTAATTAGTTTATAATCTACATTTTATAATGTTATACATTTGAAAATATTATAGTTTACACATGAAACGTCGTTGAAAAAGCGGATACGACAAATCTGAAATTTACTGTACACCTTACCTTATAAAATTCATTATAAATCATAGAAAAATTATTAGTATACGTTCTTTAGTTCGTTATGAAGCTAACTCAGAATACTATAACTCTATGAAATATTTACTTGCAAAATAAATTTTTTAAATAACGTAAAATGCAAATGAAAATGTCTCTAAACTGCTGTCCAGGGAAATTCCAGCAGCAAACTTTCAACTTCGAATGTTCATAGATTTTTGTAGGGACAACCTGAGATGCTTATACTTATAAAACTGAAAACCTTATTGAATTATCTTTGTTTTGGTATAAGACACGTCCCTTTTGGAGAACGTTTGTTATTTTTAAGCTATTTTTACAAATTAGGGTGACGCTGAATTTCTGAACGGAACTTTCTTGTGCTTAGTTAATCAATACCACTTTTATAGTTATTAATCGCTTTGAATATGCTATCCATATTAATATTATTATATCAATATTTATATCACATACTGCTTAGTTGTACATCCCACATTACCATTTTATAGTTTTATAACTTTTCGGATACCCATTTGCATCCATCGCATTTAAGATACATATAATTGCATCCATAGATCACATTACTACATAATACTGTGATATTAACACTCCATATTTAATAAATTGCATCCTAATTAATATTGAAACTATAAATGTAACCCTAATCGATAACTGTGCATCCATATCCTTGAAATTATATCTATTTGCATATCATATTACATGTCTCAGTTTATTGTTCTGATAGTACCCATGCTTGTTTATTTATACACATGCTTATGTTAGCTTGATTATGAGCATCTACATGACATCTTGTGCTTCCTGACATGACCTGTTACACTTCCTACTTGACATGACATGGTACCGTACACTCTTGACATGACATGACACCTTTATACATTACCTAGCTTGACCTGATGTCCCATGGCTTTACCTGTTACCTGATCTTGTGTCTAATACTAACAAACATAACCTGTAGTCCTTACGGACGTTCCCGTTGTCTATCCAGACAAACCTGCTCTTACCTGATCCTGTGTTGGCATTAGTTCTTGATTACTGAATACCTGACTTGACATACACAACTTGGGGGTATGGGAAAATCAATGATGAAACCTGACTTGTAACTCGACAGTGTACTACCTTTACTGATCGGTTTTAGAGGCTAGGCCAGCCTTGGGATGATGTTGCTGACATCATTCATCTGTACATATTTCCTGTTTTAGTGCCTAGCGACATGTCTCGGATTCAGCCCGAGAATCTTGACCGTGGTCCCGGGTATGCACGGGATACTATTGAGTTACATCGATGATTCATCAAATTAATTTCAAAGACTTGAGAGTATTTAACCCAATAGACCAGTTTAGATTACTTTGCACACTATCTGTCACTGCCCTGATTTACATTGTTGTTACACTTGCTTTACCTTTTATGATCATACTTGCATGTCTTGCTACCCTGTTTATATATTATTGCTTGATGTTATGACGCGCTGACGTCTGGGTTTTGCATGGCCCAGATCCTCTACTTTTGTTGCAGACTGATCAGGAGTTTTGCCGCTGTTAGACCGAGCGGTAAGGATCCTGTTGGTATCCAGCCTTACTTTCCAGGTGTTCATTTGATCCTTTGCTTCCGCATACTATATTATTTCTTGACTCATTTATTCTGGCTCATGGACATGTACTAGATAGTTTAGTCTACTTTCCTGTTCTTGATATCTCTACAGCCGTAATGTGACTGTGGAGGGATTTTTCCTATCCACAGGTAGCATGGTTGGCTATGTCACGTGCCTACCTTAGCGTACTCTGGGAAGCGGGGCTTGACAGCCTGTGTAAGAGTTAAAAGTTGTTTTGGTTAAATAAAAGCAAGAAAAAATTTGTAGCTCACTGGTAAAGTCTCTACACTGTTGTGACATAGCCGTGTATTCGATTCCCTTCAGACACAATTATTTTTTCTGATTTTTCTTTTTAATTTTTGGAAACCCAAGAGTTGCATGTACAGTACACGGGGAAATGAAATGTTTCAGAAAAATCAAACAAGCGCAATGAGGTGTACACACCCAAAAACCCATGTGGCACGAATCTCGAGGCGATTGCCTCAAATCCGACCGTCCATTCTTCCTTCTAGGCCGGCCCTGACGGTATAAAGAGCTCCAAATCATCTCGTGCTTTGCACACATACACCCTTCGACTCCCCTTAACTCCTCTGCACTGTTTAATTTCCCTGCAATCAAATAGAAACCCTTCATTTTACCAATTAACACATTTTTAATGCTTTTTAATCCAAAATTTTAATTCCCAAACCCTAATTCTTCACTATAAATACCACCACATGCTTTAGCTCTTCACCATTCTGAAATTCTAGCAAAAATTCTCTCAAAAAATTCCTAAGTGCAAGTGGAGTTAGCAACCAAGCTCCTTCCGTCGAAGATCGAAACCGTTTCCGGAGCTCCCGCGATGCCACAAAGCATCCTCCCTTCTTCCTTTTCCTTTTCTTGATATTACCAAACCGTAAGTCCCCCTCATCTCTTCTTCTTTTCATCTCAGTCTGTCTTCTAAAAAGATATCGGTAAAGTGGAGTTACTCCCGATACTTTTCTTTTAAAACTTGAAACTCTCTTTTCCTTCATATATTGGTCAAACTAATGTTACCACCCTACTTGTCTCTTTAATTACAAACATTTAGCTTCAAGTTTAACCAAAATTCTCATGAGAAACAAACATAAACGAACTTTTTCATTAAAATACCTCGAACTTTATTATCACCTCTTTTCAATATTGGTTAAAACAATACCTTTAGGAAAACTTCACGGGGTAAGACCTACCCCACATGCACACCTTGGTTTCATAGCACGATGTCTCTCTCTCTCTCTCTCTCTATATATATATATATATATATATATATATATATATATAGTTGGTTCAAAGAATAACTTTTACAATAAAATACTGCATCTTTTCAAAAATGGGTTTCTTTTAAAAGCTTTATTTTGTAATCCATGGCAAATACGCCCCTACAACCCTCGTTAGGGGACCCGATAATGGATGGTGCGGATTATCGCACATCTTTAGGATAGTAGAGTGAGATGCAGAACTACTCACGGAGTATTCGATCTCGAAAGGAAATAAAATACGGTTTTTTAAGAAATGCGACTTTTATAAATAAAACTAATTTTTAAAAAATTGTATAAAAAATTATATATCTATATTTTCAATATATTATGAAACTATATTTTGTAAAATGAAAGATTAAATTTTTAATAAAATATCATCAAGTTACCAAAAATGGATAGTTTTCAATAAAATACCATAAACATTTGAAAGCTATGTTTTTATCATTAAAATACCTAATAATTAAAACACATGTTCGTGAAAACCCTAAGTGTTATAAATCACCCTCGATCTTTATTTTTAAACTATATTAAAATATTTTTCATAAAACCCCTCGAGATATACAAAACAATATTTTAAGGACTCTAGTTAATATAGTTTTAAGCGGGATCAATTCTTTTGAGCCCCAGGGAGCCGGAGAAAGTGAATACTTGCCTATTCAGGTTAGACAACTTAATGGAGTTATCAATGGCAATTGTTTTGGAAAAAGACACAAATCCTGCCGTCCATGTGCAACGGTTGCCGATTACTCCCGAAACTAAGAATTCAAGAGTTAAATCCGTTCACAAGTGTCTGACTCAATCTGAGTCCAAACTCAAACCTGAATCCAAAATCAAACATGAACTTGAATACTTGATCATGAACATGAACACTCGAAATCAATATCAAACTCAAACTTGTATACTTGACTCGACTTGACCGATCCATGGTTATAACGTGACATGAACTTGACATGACAACTTGAACATATGATTACATCCTGAACCTGAACATTTTGTATCCATGGATTCGGCCAAGACCTATATCTTAATCTATACAATACATTACGCGGGGATAAAGGGATAGATTGGTACGGAACGCATATCGTGGCATGAGAGGTCGCTTAAAAGACACATACATGAATTCACGTGACGTTGTCCCGTGGGTTATGACGGAGCCTTGTACTACATATTACCATAGTCCACGGAGTAAGATGAACTTCTATCATATACATGAATACCTTCCTTATCAAACTAAAAATAATCACGTTAGAATAACTATCATATACCTGTAGATGATCGTATACAAATTTACCCGTCCTTTATTCCTTTAGTTCTTATTCACATGATATACTATTCTCTATTGTTTCTTTTGGGACTTACCGGCCAGTTCACTGACGGGCATTCCACCCTGTTTTTCTTCTCTTGGAATGTTCGTCAGGAGGACCGGACTCTGAGGAGATAGAGCCGAGCCGGAAAGACTTGGACCAGCTTACAGCTCAGCCTGACAACTAGTTCTTCATGCACTTACTTTCTGTATGCCATTGTTTAAGCATTGCTTTGTTTATTGTATCTTTTATTTCAGACAGTTGTATGTAAAGTTGAATGTAAATAAAGTTATTGTTCCATTTTAATACTCTTGTCATTCTTATTTATAGTTATATTGCTTAATTACGCTTAACGTATTTATTTCATAGTAAATACATTGCAGGCTTTCCACATCACCATTTTCGTCTATTGGGAAGCGGGGCATGACAGTATAAATTGATGTCTCCTGGATGGCGCTGGTTCAATAGGGCCGATTATATCGATTCCCCGCATCTCTAATGGCCAACTGGCCACTGTCAGATGTAGCGGATTTGGATGTTGATGTATGAAGTCCCCGTGTATTTGGCACGAGTGATACTGCTTCACATATTCGAAGCAGTCCTGAATCGTCATGGGCCAGTAATAGCGCATCCTTTTTTATCTTCAGCATTAGTTTTGGTCCTGCTTGATAAGAGCTGCAAAGTCCATCGTGTACTTCTTGGATGACTTTCTTTACTTCTTTCGGCCCTAGACATCTTAACCATACAAAGTCGAAAGATCTCTTGTACAAAGTATCATTGACGAAGGCGAATGACAGAGCTCGTTTCATGAGCTGATGTCTAAATGACGCATCTTCAGGTGTGCTTTGGGACTTGAAGTATCTTATGAAGACTTCTCTCCAATCGTCGAACTCCTGCTCATTCTCTATTTAGAGAACTTCTCGTTCAGTCGTTTCTTTTTCTTCGGATAGTTTTATCAGGGCTTCGGAAAGTATATTTGCTGGTGCTAGGATCCTGCAGCTTTGAACAATGATCCTTACGTCATCGAGGTATTCGTCGGCCAATTCTTTAGCCAACTTGGCTAACGCATCCGTCTTACTGTTTTCCGCTCGCAGTATGCTTTCTAGGGTATGCGAAGGGATTTGGGTCAACAGTTGATGCACTCTTTCGCCATACATTATTAGTTCTGGTTTGCAAGTCTTATAGTCACCAATTGCTTGACTGACAATCGGCTGAGAATCTCCATATATGAGGAGGTCCTTGATTCCCATATTGATAGCGATCTCAAGACCGGATATCAAAACTTCATATTCCGCTTCATTATTAGTCCTGGGTTCCGTCATGGAGAGGGCGTAATGCAATATTCCTCCTTTTGGGGTCACGAAGATAAGATCCACCCCGGCTTTGATTATGGGAGTGTTTCTCTTTCGCCACTTCATGAAGGATACTCTATCGAAATAGAGTTCCTACCGAGGCTCATTTTCTTCTTTCTCCTCTTCGACTGCGTCGAATGTGTATTCATCTGGCAGCTCGTAGTTTAGGGGAGAATCGGCTGGTATCGGATGTTCCGCAAGGAAGTCGGCGATAGCTTGTCCTTTCACCGCTTTAAGGGGATGATATGTCACCGAGAATTCCATCAACAGTAGGGCCCATTTGGCAAGCTTTCTCGTCAGTATGGCCTTTGATATCAGATACTTAAGAGGTTCCACTTTTGATATAAAATGGATCTCATGCGCCAAGGCGTAGTGTATGAGCTTCGTTATTGCGAAGATCAGCTCCAGGCAGTGCTTTTCGATGGGGGGTAGTTGCTTTCTGCCCCCAGGAGAACTCGACCTAGATAGTACAGAGCTCTTTCCTTTCCTTGATTGTTTTCTTGTACCCAAAGAGTGCCTAGAGAACCATCAAGAGCCGTTGTATATAGGATAAGGGGATTTCCCTTAACCGGAGCGGCCAATACCAGCGGATTTTGCATGTGTTGTTTGATTTCGTCCAATGCATTTTGGCATTTCTAATCCTAGACAAGCGGGGTCCCTTTCTTCATTAGATGGCTATAGGGACGACATTTTCCGGAGAGGTTGGCTATGAACCGCCGGATATGCGCGTGCTTTCCTTGGAGAGACCGCAGCTGTTTGAGGGTTCTTGGCGAGGGTATTTTTATAATCGCCTTGATTTTTGAAGGATCAATTTCGATACCTTGACGACGGATGATGAAGGCCTAGGAATTTGCTTAAGGAGACTCCAAACACACACTTTAGAAGGTTCATCTTCAGATTATACCTTTGAAGATGTTCGAACACGATCTTCAGATGTTCCTAATGTTTCTCATGATATTTACTTTTGACCATGAGGTCGTCGATATAATATTCGACGATCTCGTGTATGAGGTCGTCAGATATCTTCGTCATGGCTCTTTGGTATGTAGCTCCAACATTCTTCAAACCGAAGGACATCACCTTGTAGCAGAATACGCCTAACTGAATCCGGAAGGCAGTATGCTTCTGGTCTTCAGGATCCATTTTTGTTTGGTTGTATCCTGAAGATCTATCCATGAAGGAGAAGACCTCATGGGTAGATGTGTTATCGATCATCAGCTCGGTAACTGGCACTGGGAAGTTATCTTTCGGTCACGCTTTATTGAGGTCCCGAAAGTCCACGCAAATGTGAACTGTCCCATTTTTCTTCATCACCGGAACGATGTTAGCGATCCAGTCGGGATATTAAACTTCTTAAATGAAGCCGGAGTCGATTAATTTCTTGATTTTGGCATTGATACTCATCTCAAGTTCGAGTCGCATCCTTCTTGGCGCCATTTTGATTGGATTTATGTCTGGTGATATGGCCAGCTTGTGTACCACTACTTTTGGAACTAAACCCGGCATTTCGGAGTAGTTCCAAGCGAAACCGTCTTTGTACTGCATAAGCACATCTTTTAATGTGGCTACCTGTTTTTCGAATAGCAGCTCACTAACAAACGTCAGCCTCGGATCATCCTCCATTCCCAAGTTGATTTTACTTAGGTTGTCCACCGTGGTATGTATTCCATCTTCCAGCTCTTTTGGTGCCAGTGGAAATTCTGAGATCTCTTCGTCATTGTCTTCGTTTGTGAAGTATCCAAAAAGGTCAATCATATTATCGTCCGCTCCTTCTTTTTGAGAGTGTTATCATATGACAGGTACGAGGCCGCTTCCATTTTCGCGGTCGAGCTGGTCCCATCCTGATGGTATAGGTCTTCTTTGGCCCGTGCTTTTGCGGCGGGTTTATCCTCTAGCTATCAGATAACATGAACCTGTCTTGTTGATATTGGTCCTCCACCCAGTTCTTGAATGTGAAACAGTCTTCAAGGGGGTGACCTACTGCTCGATTATAGGAGCAATAATCCGAATGATAGACTTCATTTATCTGTTCGGTATGCCGAGACTCCCGAAGTGTCATCATTTGGTGCTTCATGACAAGGCTGAAGATCTTTCCAGTCTTGTCTCGAGGAAATATTTCCGACCCATTTTCTTTATGAGGGACAGGCTAAGAGAGAACATTCCTCATTTAAAAGGCATCCTGGACTTGCTTTGTTGTCCTTAAACGTTGCTCATGATTGTTGCCTCATTCCCATCTCCGCTTCGGGATTTTTCTCTTTCACGGAGGTACACAGCGGGTTGTGGATGAAGAGTATCATGATCTACTCCTTCTATTGATTGCTGACTGAGACGCTGCGTCTTGGCCTTTTCATATATGTCCATTTCGTGACTGTGGTTGTCTCGGCTGGCTTGACAAGCTTCTTTTAATATCTTGTCAATTTGCTCTTCAAGTGACGAACTTAAGTTTCTTCGAGCAAGACTTTTCCCTTGTTCTGCAGCATGGCTGTTTGGAGAAACATTTTCTTCTCCATTCAGGCTGTTTATGGTGTGGTAGCTGTAGATTCTTTCCTGCTTCTTAGACTGAACATATCCTAGCCCAGTTGTTTCCATCTTCCCGTTAGGCTTCTTTCGTTGAGTCTCAAGAATATCCCAAATCCTTTTGTAGAATTGGGCTTACCAAACAGTTTGTTCGAGAGATACGTCTTGGCACTTTAACAGTTTCTTTAATCCCTTCGCATAATATCTTGGCATACGGATGGGCTGGAACCTGTCAAGAGTGGGGTTGGCACCATGCCGAACTTCTTTTTCCACCTTAGTCTCTATAGATTTACAGAAGAGAATCGCATTTTCATCTCTTTGTCTTAGTGGCACGTAGAAAGTTTCCAGTTCTTGCATGCTGTATATATTGAGCGCTTCAAGTTCACTGTAGTGTCAAAGCAGAATCATCATAATATGTAGACTCTGATCTGCTTCGGCAAGTTTGTGTTGATGGACGAATGGAGAACACCACGTTCGTTTCATCTTTGGAGTCACTACCAAAGACCATGATAGGGATCGATGGTCTAGGCTTATTGTTTTCCCTCTATGGTTGTCCCAAGTAGACTATTTGTTTGTCTTCCGCAGTATCACTTCCGAAGACTGGGATGGTGTCCACGGATTTTTGCTTATTCTCCGGTTTATGACACCTTTCAGTGTCTTCAAAATCCGTCTGAAAGTACTTTGCGTTTTCATACTTTTGCATCTCGTTCACCGAGAAAGGATTGGGCTCTCCCGTGATGGTGTATTCTGAACCATCTTTGAAATACTTCATATACTGATGTTGTATAGAAGAGATAGCGTTGTACTCGTGTAGCCAAGGCCTGCCTAGTAGAGCGTTATAACAAGTCTTGGCATCAATGACATGGAATTTGATGTCAATGACTAGCAGCCTGAAGCAGAGCGTCAATATTACGGACCCAAGGATCCGTGACGACTTCGAATCGAACCCCAAGATGGTAATTTAATTTCGGGCAAGGTGTTGAACATTTATACATATTTCTTTCAACACTCTCACGTTGAGAAGATTGATGGGGGGATCTGTTGTCGACAAGGATTTTCCCTATCTTGACATCGTGGCAGTACCCGATGACATAGAGTGATCGATTATGTTCGCATATACCGAGGAGTATATCTTCATCGCTGAATATGATGTCAGTTGTGTGGACCTGTGCCAATTCGTTTTTTATCTTCTCTTCTGCAAGGAAGGCATGAAACTGATCAGGCTCTTGCTGGGCTTTAATCAAGGAGTCTTATGCTTCTTTGGACAAAAGCAAAGCATCCAATATACTCAATTATAAGGGTATTTTTCTTAGCTCCGCAAGGACATTATAATCCGCCTTAGTTTTCTTAGGCAAGTCTTTCGCGGTGAGCTCTTTGGTTACCTCTTCATCAAGGGAAATCTCGTAGGGCATATTCCCCTTTCTTTTAACCTTTTTATTCGAACCCTTATTTGTGGGTCCGAGGTTCTTTTCAAACAGTGTGCGGCTGCGCAACTGAATGTTCTCGCAATCCTTTTTCTCTTCTTCTTTCTCCAGGGTGGAAATTTCAAAGAGAGTGTTGAGGGGTATTTCATCGTCAGAATCGCTTCCGAAAGTGAGAACCCGAGGTTTTTCCCCTTATGAATTGGTACCAGCCATATGACAGCTGCCAGTTGCTTCTTTGTATGCTGTCGTTTTTCCGTTTTCATCTTGACGAGCGCGAGCTTCACGCTTCTCCTTCTTGGAGTGTTTCCTGTAGGTAATTTATCCTTGCCACCACTTCTTGAAGGCGTTGCATTTCTCGATGGGATGAGCGATCCTTCGATGGTATGCGTAGTATTTTGGATATCCCTCTCCACGGTCGAAATATAGGACCCCAGGAATGTACATCATGAGAGATGGTAGGTTCATCCCTAGTGATAGAGCCTTGGCAAACCGCTTCTCAGTTTTAGCCCTGCTCTTACTTGCTGCAGACATGCTTTGGTTTGGTTGGAGAGCTTTATAACTCGTCCTCGCTTCGGCTTCTTTATTCAAACGCTATCGTTTGGCCTTTTCATATATGGTCGTCTCACATGCTTGGTCGTTTTTGCTCTTTTGTAAGGCTTCTTTCAACAACCTTTCAATCGGGTCTTTTTTCTAGTAGTTTCGGAGAGTTTAGCCCCGATTCTACCCTTGGTTCATCCACGTCACTTTCTGACGCTGGCGGAGCTTCTCATCATAAAGTGATGAATGTGAGATCATATGGCAGCTTGCTACACGCTCTTCCGTTTTTTCTGATGAGTCATTTTCCTCATCATAGTCATTGTCGTCGTCCTCAAGAATATGCTTGAGAAATCCTTTGAGTGTGACTGGCGTTCACACTTTCTGATTGTATTTTTCTAGCGCATCTATATATTTCTGGAGGTTCGTGCACTTGTCAACATATTCAGCAGGCTGTACAGGCTTCTTAGTCTTCTTCTTTTTCCTAGAAGACTTAACTTCGGGGGTTTTCCCTTTGTCGGTGGTTTTCGGCGCGGGACGCGGTTTCAACATCCCTTCTATAATTTCGGGCTCAAGCGGGCTTTTCCACTTGATCGTCGGACATGCTTGTAGATCTTTCAGCATTCTTTTAGATTTTGCTGAAAGAAATACTTCCTATGAAGTTTCTTCCACGAGCGAGCAGGATGCCTCATGCGCATCCACTTTTTTAGGGGCGTGCTTTTGAAGCGGATCTATCCTCCAATTATCAGATAGTGTGAATTTGCCCTGCAATTATCAGATAGTGTGAATTTGCCCTGTTAATACTGGTCTTCGATCCAGTTTTTGAAGACGTAGCAGTCCTCAATTGGATGGCTCACTACCCTATGATAGGAGTAGTAGTTAGAATTATTGACATCGCTGACCTGTGCAGGTCGATGCGGGTCTGGTAATGTGATCAGATTATTTTGCATTGTTAGCCCAAACAACCTCCCGTCTTATCGTGAGGGAACGAATAAGCACGTCCCAATCTTTGTTCCAAGGACGGGCGCGTACGAGTGTTGTTTTGGCAGACAGGTGCTTTTGGACTGCCCGGTTGTTGCTGCACATTGGCAACAAAGGTTGCTTTTCCTTTGCTTTTATTATTCCGGAGGTCCTTGCTTGAGGAGGAAGGACCATGACCCATCTGATCCATCTGAGCTAACTTATCAATCAGTGCCTGAAACGTGGCGGGCTTGAAGAAGGTCATGAACTGGGACATGCTCGATTGAGGATCAATAGTCCCAATGAACATTCCCACAGCCAAAGACTCTTCAATGCGCTGTTCGTATTTAGACCACAGGTTTCGCCATCGGATCGCATATTGGACCCACATTTCCCCTAGCTTGACCCTGGCATTGATCAGCATTGTTATTGGAGTGCGTTCACTTGCACCGGCGAACCTTTGCGCGAACAACAGCTCCATTTTGGAGAAGAGTCGTTTGGGAGCTCCGAGTACCATTCGAAAGCTGTCTCTGATAAACTTCCGATGAATTGGTGAAGCAGAAGTTTGTCGTCGCCTTCAGCATTGCCGCACAGAGCTCTGAATTGCTCGACGTGCTGATGGGGATTACATGTTTCTTTATATACATGGAACTTCAGTATCGTATATCCCGGTGGGTACTTTATCTGAACATACCAATCTGGATAGCTTGTCCGGTTTTGACCAGCTGGTTTGTGGCTTCATTGGCCTGATGAGCTCTGATTTACCGAGCAATGTAATCATCCAATACTACTTTGGATATCGTCTCTTCCTTGGCCATTGATAGGGCCTGAGAAGGATTCGATGTTACCCCTCTATCATCTTCGATAATCACCGGAGGATCTTCAACAGGTGATTCTAATTGGATCATCATCCCAACCATATCTTGGAATAGAAGAGCCATATGCTTTATGTTAGCAGTCTTCTCCGCAGCTTTCTTATCTTTCTTTTCCAGCACCCGTCGCAAGAACTTTGTATCGGTTTCTTGTTACTGGCGCTATTCAGTCTCTTTATTCGGACTTTCTTTGGGTCCGGTGAGCGCTGCCATTTTGGTTAGCATATCTTAGAGCTTTTGTTGTTGCTCCTGAGCTTTTGTCAATGACTGAGTATGCGGTCTGTCACTCACAGAACCACGGCTTTCCTCTTTACCGTTAGTCATATAGAACGTATGTACGGTTATGCCCCCAAACTTGGGGCGTTTGGAGCTTTCGCCTTTGGGTTTTACCGTTGGCAATAAAATTTTCTCCGGCCTCTCTCTTTTATAAGAGATTGGAGCAGGAGGAGCCGGTATGCCAGTACCTCTTTACGAGAAGTTCCCCGTTGTATGGAGGAGGAGCAATCGTTTTCTCATCGTTCCTTGGGTTTTCTCGGTTAACGAGAATAGCTTTCATCAAGCACTGAGTCTTGGACTTTCCACCAGACTCTGTGTATTTGTAAGGAGAGCCACCGATAAGGCTGCTCCGGCTTCGTCTGCATTGGAGTTGCTGCAGGTGGATGTGATCTCTTTAGTACCGCCGTCGGGGAGTTTTTGCGCACTCTCCTGAGCGGGTCAAAACTGTTCCCAGTTGGAACAGCAGCGTCAATATCCACTACAGGAGCTGGTGGGGTGAGCCTAGAGGGAGAGTTGCCCCCAGCCTGTCTCACTCGGCGTCAGTGGCGACATTGAGCATGCCGTGCAGTAGGAATTGTCTCAGCATTAGAGGTGTCTTGATCATGTCCCTGGCATTGCTGAGGAGCTTCGCTTGGTGTCAGCCTCTGGAAGACGGACATTTTTGGCGGAGCTGGAGCAGAGTTGGTCAATCTGTCGAAGACCGACCGTCTTGGAGGTGAAACACTTTTGCCGGCTTCATGCATGGAAGGAGCAGGGAGGGCCAACCGCCTTGGGGCAACTCCCTATGAAATCATGGGCTTCTTTACGAGTCCATTTGAGCTTTCTTTCATCCTGTTAAAGACTGAACCTCCGGAGTTGGACGGCTTGCTGATAGGAGCCATCATAGTGGCTAGACGATCAAAGACCGATTTTCGGGGAGCTTCTTCTTGGGACGTTGAGGCGCCAAAGCTCATAGGCGGGAGCATGGTCCCAAAGAATAGCCCTGTAGTGGCCTGAGTGACCTGTCACACCGGTATTGAGAAGATAGAGGCCGCGTTGGGCCCGTACATCACTTCTCTGGCTGGGATGGAGAGGGAGTTGTTGTTGCAGGAAGTGCAGATAGAGGCCATTGATTATGCACAGAAACACCAAGCTTTAGTATCTCGAATCCAATGGCAACCATGAATATAGCGAACCACGATTTTGTTCGCAAAACAGACACACGAAGTGTGGAGTGGAAAGAGAAAGAGGTCCCACCATGCGTGCCAGAATCTGTTTACGGCCGAAAAATGGACTGAAATGCGGAGGACGTCTAGCCTGAATTTGGGGGCAGATGCTATTTAGAACATATCAATCCACCTCTTCGAAGATGCCAAGTTGATTTATGACACCGTATATCGGAGATTTGGACGGATGCGACCGATATAGCTTGACTTTATCAGACTCCCCCTCATTATGAGAGGTTTTTTATTGTGGCAGATCACTTCGTGTCGTGTTATATTTAGTCTATTTTGGGGTTGCCCGTGGATTATATACAGAGACTAGTTTATGTCGTCACGCATAGGGCGCGGATTAGTCCAAATCCATACATATTTGGATTTGAACCTAAGTTATATGTTCCATCAGTTCAGAGAATATTTTATTTTATTTAAGGACCGTTAATCTGATTTTAGATTAAGATCAACTTAAATATATAAGCATATGAGTTCAATTTATTTTAACTAAGGATACGCTAGTCTTATATGAGATTAAGATCAACTTAGAAATATGGTTAAGAATCATTAAATTTTGTTAAGATCCATCAACAGAGCATATGGGCTCGGCTGTAATGAACAATATGGGTTCAACGAAATTTAAGAGACTTAGCCAATTTTGGGCTTAGTCCTGGGCTTTTTTATCATCTAGCAGTGTTAAGCACTTAGTCTTTTGACTATGAATATAATATCCAATTTCCGCTCTGACGCTCACGTGGATATCACGTGAGGCGCTCAGACTTGGGTGTTGCCCTATCAGTGCTAAGCATTTAAACACTTTGAATATATATAGTGCTAAGCATTTAAACACTTTGAATATATATAGTGCTAAGCATTTTTATACAGCGCTCATATGGGTATCACGTGAGGCGCTCCGGCTTGCCAATTTTTAAACGCTCACGTGTGTAGCATGTGAGGCGCAAGATCTTTACTTATGGATGCTCACGTGTGAGGCACATGAGCCGCTGAGTTTTTACTTATGGACGCTCACGTGTGAGGCACGTGAGGCGCTGAATCTTTGGAGATTTAATCTCTGTTTATTTTTTTGAAAGAAGTTAAACTTCTATTAATGGTGTTATGGCCATTAATGATCGCCAAGATCTCTATTTTTGAAGATCTGAAATCGGGTTTTTAAGAAATAAGTTATTATGTTCCCTTTTTATGAGAACTAAGCTCTTTGAAGGGTTGAACATTATTTTAGAGGAATTAAATTTCTGGAATTTACATTCCATTTCTTTTCTTTATGTTTATTTTCTTATATCTAGTTTTTTTCCTTAGATCTTGAGTCTGAAGAACAAAATCTTCCCGATGAGAATTAAATTCTCAACTTATGAAAGATTTGTCTCGCAGATCTCAGATCCAGAGAATGAACTAAATTCTTTTATAAAGGGTTAAACCCTTATATTTATATATATTAGGCAAAAGAGATATTTTTATCTCTACTTTTTTTACCCAGGGTTTGAAGGGAGTAAGAAGGAGTTTTTCTTCGGCAAAAGATTTAAATTCTCAGTTGTAGCTTTCTTTTTTATCATCTTATGGGATTAATTATCTCCCTGAGACTTGAAGTCTCGGGTCTTTTATATAGGTGAGGAAAATTTGATGATTAGTTTAAAAGATCTCTTATTTGAGAGATCTCAATCTGATTTCATAATCAGGTGGTGATTTTTAATCACCATTGGATCTTAGATCCAAGGCTTTCTGTTTAACATATTCTTTTTTTTAACATAATTAGGGAAATATTTTCCTATATATAGAATTTAATTCTATGTTTTAATTCATTCGGTGATTTTTTAATCACCATTGGATTTTTAATCCAAGGGTTCTCTATTTAACCGAGTATATCTTTCTTATTTAGAAAGATTAGGGAAATATTTTCCCATGTAGAATTTAATTATATCTTTTGATGATTTTTAAAGTCACCATTGGATTTTTGATACAACGGCTCTCTGTTTAACAGAGAATATTATTCTTATTTTATTTGATCAAGGAGATATTTTTCCCGAATAGAATTTAATTCTATCATTGGATCTTTGATCCAACGACTATCTGTTTAACAGAGAATATTGTTCTTATTTTAGGAAAATATTTTCCCATGTAGGATTTAATTCAACCCTAAGCAAATCTACTTCAACTTGGACGCTGACGCTCACACGCTATGCACATAGGCATGGCCAAAGAATTTAATTCTTACAGAAACAGGTACCCACGTGTTTTGCATGCCAGTGCTCACGTGATTAACACGTGAGGCACTGCCCTAGAATTTAATCCTATCAGAGACGGGCGTCCACGTGCTTTGCACGCCGGCGCTCATGTGTGTGGCACGTGAGGCGCTGCCTTAGGATTTAATCCTATCAAAGACAGGCTCCCACGTGCTTTGCACGCCGACGCTAACATGCCCAGAATGTGAGGCGCTGTCTTATATTTTTATGAGGGAACAAAGTCCTTTACCGATTCAAGCTTCCAGAGTGATAAGGATGACAACAAGCCTGTATCGGGTTTTGTCTTCACCCTCAACAGAGGGACGGTATGTTGGAAGAGTTTCAAGCAGGATATCGTTGCAGACTCGACGATGGAAGCTGAATACATCGCTAACAATGATGCTGTCAAAGAGGCTGTCTGGATAAAGAAGTTCATCACTGAGCTTGGTGTGGGTCCATCCATTATTGATCCAATACCCTTGTATTGTGATAATAATGAAGTTATGGTTTTGGCTAAGGAACCCCGGTCCCATCAGCGATCCAGACATATTCTGAGGCGGTATCGCCTGATCTAGAAGATAGTTGATCGCCGCGAGATCGAGATCATGACAGTTGACACGAAGGACAACACGGCGGATCCACTCATGAAGGCCCATCCCCAGACGTAGTTCGAAAGACTTTTTGGGATGTTGGGTATGAAATACTACAGCAATTGGCCTTAGTGTAAATGGGAGATTGTTAGTGATATGTATGCCCTAGATGCCATTATTGTATATTATAATGGATGCTTGGACACACACACACACATATAGGATATTCTTGCTCAATATGATAGTATGCTATCTGGTTTCTCTTTGTCTTAACATGTACATTTGTTTTAGTTTACTATTTCATTGATACATGTTGATAAAGCTCATAAGATCTTTGTTTGACTACCAGGAATATGATAGAGATCATACTAGTGGGGCCTGAGTAGTCCACAGGCACATCCTTAAATATTCCTAATCGAGAGAGTATCGAGACAGGGCAGCGATATTCCAGAGTAGACTAGTGTGTACGTTTCTTGACCCTGTATGGGGCGATGGTTGATCCCACAATCATTGGTGTTTGACACCAAAGATTGTATACATGTGCTCATTAGAGACCGAGTACAACAAATAGACTCGCCGAGAACTCCTAGATGGTACCATACTAATTGTCAGATAGCAGTTCTCTGGTGACACTAGTACATGTTAGTCTGTAGATCCGAAATCGTTATAGTGTCTTGTGTGGGTTCCACTGTGCTTTGATTACCTCCCTACCACGGCTCTATTGAGTCGTGTAAACAGGTGGTAGTTGGGTACATTTCTAAGTCACATGAAGGCAGTGAGCGACAGGAGGGGTTTCGTCTCTCTCGGTATTGAGAGTTGATATTGTGCTATGTGTGATTGGCTATAACCGCAATTCCCTGTCTAGGGCAGATGAGATTTACTGATAAGTGTTATCAGTAGTTTCTCGATTGGTTATAGACCATACATCAGCATGACTTATCGGGTTATTGGGGTCTGACGATACCACCCTCCACACCTGATATGCAACATATCAGACGAAGAGACGGAACTGTACGGTAAGTGTCGCTTATAGGCTTCACATGGAGTTTGGATAAGTTTACTTGTTGATTTTCTATTTGTTTAATACTTGAATAGCCGTTACGTGCAGCCAGTCCCGCTGACGTGTTTGTAGGTGTTTGATTTGATCATTATCTACTGCCCGCGTATTGGCGAGTCTTTAGAGTCCCACATAGAGCTTTCTTAGCACAAGCGAAACGAAATAGGGCATGTATAGAGATATGTGTGGGAGCTCGATTAAATACATGTATATGATACCGTATTTTAATCTAGCGTTATTTAATATTAGCCATATTATATATGATATAACCGGATTATTAAATCAAGTGTTGATTTACTAATTATATATATATATATATATATATATATATATATATATATATAAAAACTAATATTATGCTCACTTTAATTTTTCATCTCTTTATATATTATTTATATATGATATAAATAATATATGTATTCGTAATGGTTGATTATACACACGGGTTGTGTATATGAGAATTACATTGAGTTAAAGAATAAGAGGATAATGATTTCTTATTTGAATTTGGAATAAGAAAGATTGAGTCATTTCTTTAGAACATTATAGTGTGCATGACTCATTTTTCTTTTTCTTTTTTAGTTCATATAAGTTTATGATTTGCTCTTATCCTAACACTTAGTCATGTTCATCTCCATCTCCATCTTCTTCATCTCTTCTCTTGATTTTCTATTCATTTAAGGGTGGAGAAAAAGAAAAGAAAATTAAGTGATCAAAAATCCTACTTCTTCAATCTAAACTAAATTAGAAAATTAGTTTAGCTTGTTCTCTTCACTATAAGCTGTTGTTAAGTGAAGTGAGAGCTTGCGTTTGATTTGTCTCAAAGTGGATCATCTTCGACTTAGAAGATCTCAAGTAGGCTTGATCTTTTTTTCAAGTGGAGCTTATGAAAGAGTTTAAGAGATTTCTACATGGAGTTCTAGAAATGGATGACTTGGTTACAAAAGTTGTAGCTCTTCCAACACTTAATTTAAACTCTCTTTGTTTTACCTTTTAGTTTTAAACCTTTAGTTTGATCTTTGTATGTAGACTTAGCCCTCTAGAAATTTTAAATTGTATACTTGTTTTCATTAAAACCCTATTGGAGGTGCTAATATCTACTTTCATAATGCAAAATGAACGGTGCATTAAGCAACGATTTCCCAATATAGCTGCAATAAGATAATTGTTGCAAGCTAAAAATTTTGCATGACGAAGTTATAGTGTGTTATTGGAGTTTATTTACGAAATTTTATAACCGTAAGGTGTGTAGTAAAATTTTGGAAATGAAGGTCCTTCATATAATTTTCTGTTAGATGTGTAAAACGTGAGAAGCTTTCCTACAATTTTTTCATAAAAAGACAAAATTGAGTTTGAAAATCCAAGATATACGTTTGTGTAGAGGGGGGAGGGGCATAAAGGGAATAATGAAGAAAGGAGGTCCAGGAAGCTTTTTCGTCAGGTGGAGCCAAAAATCTATATTCTCCAACGTTTTATTCGACGATCGGCACCCATCATCTTCATTTTTATTATCTAAGATATTGATACACCAAATTGCATGTTATTCCACCACTTTTTCGCCGTTGAATTAGCAATATAAAAAGTTCTATTGTCGGCATACCGCTAATTTTGCACCACTAAATCATCGGTGAAAAAGTGGTGGAATCACATGAAATTCGGGGTATCCACATCTTACATGGTAAGGATGAAGATGATGGGTTCCGATCGTCAGATAAAATCGTGAATGGTGTATTTTTTCAATGCCATAGGAGGAAATTCCCTCATATGGCGCCTTTCCTCCATTATTCTCTATAAATAATGATGGAAAGGTGCCATAGGAAGGAATTTCCTCCTATGGCATTGAAAAAATACATCCTCCACGATTATCCGACGATCGGCACTCATCATCTTCATCCTTACCATATAAGATGTGGATACACCAATTTCATGTGATTCTACCATTTTTTCACCGATGATTTAGTGGGTGCAAAATTAACGGTATGCCAACAATAGAACTTTTTACATTGTTGATTCAACGATGAAAAAATGGTGGAATCATATGAAATTTGGCATGTGTGTATGTAGAGAGAGAGTAATGGAGGAAATGTGGCATAGAAAGGAATTTTCTTCTGCGACATCGAAAAAATATATCCTTCTAGAAGATGATGATAGAAGATGTGGATTCATCTTTATTCGACGATCGACATCCATTATATTCATCTTTACCATGCAAGATGTGGATAGACCAAATTTCATGTGATTCCACCATTTTTAACCGATTATTTAGTGGGTGCAAAACTAATGGTTTGCCGACAATAGAACTTTTTACACTGCTAATTCAACAGCGAAAAGGTGGTGGAATTACATGAAATTTTGTGTTAATATCTTAGATGATAAAGATGAAGATGATGGATGTCGGCAATCGAATAAAACGGTGGAGGGTGTAGCTTTTTACGCCACTTGACGAAAAACCCTTCTAGAAGCTCTTTCTCTCTCCCTCCTCTCTCTCTCTCTCTCTATATATAATTAATGGGGGGAGAGGTGCCACCTGTGGCGTCAAAATGAACACTCTCTATGATTTTTTTCCACGATTGGTATCCATTATCATCTTCTTTATCATATAAGATGTACATACAACAAATTTCATGTGATTCCACCACTATTTCACCGTTGAGTTACCAATGTAAAAAGTTTTATTGTCGGCAAAGCTTTAATTTTGCACCCACTAAATCAACGGTGAAAAATTGATAGAATCACATAAAATGTGGTGTATACACATTTTACATGATAAAGACGATAATGATGGATGCCGATCGCCGAAAAAAATTGTAAAGGGTATATTTTTTCAACACTGCTTAACGGAAAAGAGAGAGAGAGGAATAATGGAGAGATGAGGCCTTAGAAAGCTTTTTCGTTGGGTGGTGTCGAAAAAATACACCTTTCAACATTTTATTCGATGATCGGCACCCATTATTTTCATCTAAGATGCGGACACACAAAATTTCATTTGATTCTACTGCCTTTTCACCGTTGGATTAGCGATGTTAAAAGTTCTATTGTCGGTAAACCGTTAATTTTGAACCAACTAAATCAACGGTGAAAAAGTGGTAAATCACATGAAATTTGGTGTGTCCGTATCCTAGATGATAAAGATGAAGATGATTGTTGCCGATCGTCGAATTGTGGAGGTTTTTTTTTCCGACGCCATATATATATATATATAGAGAGAGAGAGAGAGAATAATGGAGAAAAGATGCCATAGGAGGGAATTCCCTCCTATGGCGTCGGAAAAATACCCCCTCCACCAATTTTTCCGACGATCAGCCCCCATCATCTTCATCGTCATCGTCTAAGATGTGCGTACACCAAATTTCATGTGATTCCACAACTTTTTCACCGTTGATTTAGTGGGTTCAAAATTAACGGTTTACCGACAATAGAACTTTTTACATTGCTAAATCAACGGTGAAAAAGTTGTAGAATCACATGAAATTTGGTGTACGCACATCTTAGATGATGACGATGAAGATGATGGGGGCCGATCGTCGGAAAAATTGGTGGAGAAGGTATTTTTTCGACGCCATAGGAGGGAATTCCCTCCTATGGCCTCTTTCCTCCATTATTCTCATATATATATATATATATAAAGAGAATAATGGAGAAAAGAGGCCATAGGAGGGGATTTCCTCCTATGGCGTGGAAAAAATACAACCTCGGCCATTTTTTCCGACGATCGGCCCCCATCATCTTCATCGTTATCATCTAAGATGTGCGTACACCAAATTTCATGTGATTCCACAACCTTTTCACCGTTGATTTAGCAATGTAAAAAGTTCTATTGTCGGTAAACCGTTAATTTTGAACCCACTAAATCAACGGTGAAAAAGTTGTGGAATCACATGAAATTTGGTGTACGCACATCTTAGATGATAACGATGATGATGATGGGTGCCGATCGTCGGAAAAAATGGCCGAGGTTGTATTTTTTCCATGCCATAGGAGGAAATCCCCTCCTATGGCCTCTTTCCTCCATTAATCTCATATATAAAAGATATGATAAGATAGTTGGACGAAGAGAGATATCACATGCAACAACATGAACAGAGATTTGTACGTCTGTTTTAGTACCCGAATATTGATTAGCAAAAATTAAAGGCCCTTACTGGGAAAAATAATTTAGAAGACTGATCTTGCGAACAACTGCTTCTTTTAAGTGCAAAA
Organism: Agapanthus africanus; assembly: GCA_030015575.1. Lineage (NCBI taxonomy): Eukaryota > Viridiplantae > Streptophyta > Magnoliopsida > Asparagales > Amaryllidaceae > Agapanthus > Agapanthus africanus. The sequence goes on along the minus strand of JASDDO010000024.1, from coordinate 876,050,185 downwards.
TTAATCATACACAAGTTGATAATTCTAGATTATGAACAAAAAATAATATACAATAAGATGCATATATAACGTGAGAGTGCTGTTATAAAAGGTAAATTGAGGGGATGTTTAATAGCTAGGAAATGGATATTCATGGAACAATTGTTGCAAAAAATCTCCATTTTCTATGTTTGGTTAGCAATAAACTTGAGTTGTAAATGAAAAGGAGATGCAAAAGGCAACAAATTCTTGCAATATTTGATGCACTCGTTTTGGTGGTTACAAGAGTTGCAATTTTGGGAATAATAAGCATGATAATCATAGATCCGGAGCGGCTGCTATTACAAGTATAATAGCACCTATGCTATTCGATTCAACGATCTAGATTCATCCAAAATTAAAATCAACGGTCGAGATTAGTGTAAAACAAGAGGTCATGTGTATTGGTGTATTCTGCATGCTTTGCACGTAAGATGTGTGGTCAGGATGATCTAACAACACCCATGCTATTAGATCATAATAGCAGCCGCTCTTTTCCCGGTAATTATAATGGGTGCCACATAAGCTTTATATACGCCGCCTACGCAAATTTACAACAAATGTTGCATTTCCTTTACTTTTTTGTTCAACCAAACACAAAAATGGTTTTGGATTTGGAAATCCAATTACAAAACTTGAAGATAACCAAATAATGGATTTGGACCATTTTTTTTGCAACAAATGATGCATGCAACATTTGTTGCAAGAAAGCAAGATGCAATTTGTTTTTTGTTGCTAACCAAACATGCTATGAATGAGCTAATTAGAACTATATTTGACATAACCTAACAACTCGGCAGGTTTCATATAGATTACCAGATCAGCGATTAGTACATCCAGTGGAATAAGGGTGCAAAGTAATCACACGCTTTGGAAATTACACTCACTATTCTGCATCCTCCGTATCGATAATCAGTCGAGTAAGAAGTCCCCGTATCGATAATCAGTTGAGAAAGAAGTTCAAGGCTTAAATGCTGCTAGCTCCGGGTCATGCCTTATCACTCCAACCCCACCATCCCTCCCAAAAATGAAAATTGTGGGTACATCCAGAAGTCAAGGATGGCCGAATGTCCTAATTTACCATTTCAAAAAAAAGTTCTAAAAGGAGAGAGAGATTTTTTTTCCTATTTATGAGGGCCCACTCTTAATATTTATGCATGATTTTTAATTTCCTCGTATTTATTCTTGCTCATACCTATCTTTTTTGAATTTCTTGAAATTTAGGAATGCTATAAATTCCAGCATACAACCAACACATAAAAAACCAATGCTATCTGTTAAAACTGACAATGGTCATACATCTTCTAGTAATTTATTGCTATAAAGGATTTTGAAGCTAAAATAATATAAGAAAATATAAAGCTCTAGCTGGTAAGAACAAATACCTCCGAAGGGTGGGACTGCTGAAGCAAAGACCAATCATCGTGTCTCTTTAATTTTTAAGAATGAATAGAATAATATGAAGGCCATCAATAGTGGGGGAATCGGTAACATTTGTGTGTGAGAGAGAGTGTGTTCCGTTGCATGCCGGCCATAGTTTGGGCGAGCAGCGCAGGTGTCGTCCCTCTCCGCAGACCCCGGACCCTCAGATCCCCACATCTCTCCTCCTCCTCTTTTTCTTTTTGTTATACCTCTCCTTCTCCTCTTCATCCTCTCTCTCTTCGCCCTCGCTGCTGCTGCTTCAATCACCGCCCTTGTCGCCTTCCTCCCAAAGGTAATACCCCTCTCTCTCTCTCCCCATTTCGCCATTGCTAGGGTTTCATCTGCTTTTTAGAGATCGAGGGGTCATGAGAGTCTCGATCTTGTCATTTATTACTCCTTCGAATTGTGCGATTGATGCGTGGCTTGGGTTTCACTGCTTGAATTGTTGAATCATTAAGAACGTGAGCAGTCGATTGAGTTCTTTGGATCTTTCATGGGCGTTTTGAAATTTTCATTTGATTAATGGAGTTTATCAAATCAAAATCACTTTAAAAAAAGGCTTGTACGATGTGAGGTAAGAGTCATTTTCTGATTCTTTTTAGAGGCTAGTGGATGCTGTTTACAAACTTAAAGATATTTCTATAAAGCGTTTCTTGGATCGCAGATTAGTTATGTTTGTAGTGTAGCTCATGGATGCATTTCCATGTGAGTAATATCTGGGAAAAGAGTTACTTTGAAATACAACCTGTCCTTGTTTAAGTGTGCTTTTGCTCTTGTGTACAAATTGATGCAATCTATTTCTATAACACGTTTTTTTCTGCTTGTAGATTATCAACTTATGGATGATAATGAGAAGGCAAATTCTCATCAGAAACTCCACACACGGATGAGGTTATGGGAGTTTGTCGACAAGTACATCGTCGAGCCAGTTGATGGAATTGCTGATTCATATTTGTCGATCGGCCGATTAGATGGATCCCTCGAATTAGTTGGTCTGCTCTTCTTTATTTATGTTGCCCATGCGAGTTCCTTGTGTTGAGTTTATTAAATAGTGCATGATTGCTTGAAATGTATGGTATTAAATTCATTGAGGCGGTCTTTCCATTTGGCCTCTCAGAAGGCATTGACATATGTTATTATATTCTCATTACTCTTTTGACTGAATGTAGAGCCCAATTGTATATAGACTATAATTCTCTAATCATATGCATCCCCAGTTCTGTCAACCATAACTTTTTGGAGTGTTGTTCCGTTTAGTTGTCTTGTACTATTGCTTAGAGACGAATGAGATTGTCTATAGAAAAGCTGATGGCGGTCCTTGTTCATCTGCACCCTTTAGATCTTGCCCCGATCTAGTGGCATGGAAAGGTTTCCTTAGTTTCATAACTTAAATGTACATAATTAACCGTGCAGCTTCTCTAATATTTTGGGTATTTTTTATAAAGTCCATCAAATGTCCATGGTTGCCTTGGTTGAAATTGACACACCTCGTGTAGAGCTGTGTCAAGTGGTAACCATTAATAAAACTATCAATTCATTGTGCATCTTTATTTAATTCCAAAAAATACACGCCCTTATATGCACTCAACCCGATCATTCTTGTCCCTTCATCTGTGTATCCTACCATTAAAGAATTTCATTAGAGTAAGCCCTATCCTCATCCTCTTCATCTAGGCTCGCTTTACTTGAATAATTCTCAAGGGGTCTTTCTAATTGCTTCACCTTAAATTTGACGAGTAATGGATTAATATGATTCTCTAGTCTAAAGTTTGGTCAATGTTACTGTCAGGGTCAGGGTCAGGGATAGATATAATTTAGGGATTGGGTTGAATGGACCAATACATAGATACCAATCTATCAATTGTTTTTTTTTATCGGGTGCCATTTGGAATGGTGTTATAACTTATAGTGGTATTTAGAACTTTCTCCTTTTGATCAGATGGTGTGTGGTACTTCCCTGTCATGCTATGTTTGCAGGAGGAAATGTTGAAATTTCCTGACTTTGTTTTTATTTTCAGCTAAAAGAGAAACTCATGTACTTAGAATACATACGTATAGGTATGTCATTAGCGAAACATAGTAATTCACTATGAGAGAAACCCATCAAGTCAATTACTAACATATTAACAATCTAAACTAGAAATTTCTATGGCGAAAACGTGCAAATTATATTTCAAGACGTAGTAGGTAAAAGAAAGTTCAAAGAGAACAAAACTAGGCCCTATACTGAAATAACATTTACATAGTAACATTTATTCATAGATTCCCCCCTAAAAGGCATCGTTAATCTATTTCAGAGGCGGAGCCAGGAAATAATTTTTTTGGGGATAAAAGAAATATATATTCTAACATTTAATCTTTAAATACTAAGCTTATTTCAAAACTCGTTCAAAATATGTGTCTATTATATGCCTTCATGTAATGAAACTATGGATATAAGAGCAAAATTTTTAGTATATAGAATCTTATAGTCTCATAAGCAAAAACTTAAACAAGATGTTTCTCTCAATTGTCTTTTTCCCCAAACGCTGAAACTTGCATGTTTGAACGAATACAAAAAATTAATCGTGTTGATTATCTATGTAGTTTTAGGATATTTTGGTTGATATGAGGTTAAGACTAATAGATAAGTTATAAATTTAAATTGATAGCATTAATTATACTTAGGGTAAAAATTCAATTATCAATTAATTTGAATAGTCTAAAAATTGAAAATCCTAATCTTTATTATTACCATCTTTTGGTTTGGGATGAAATTAATTAGTTATGATGATGACTGGAATAACTTATTTATATATGAGTCAATATAGAAAGATACATAAAACTTACAAATATCTACTAATTAACATTACGCTCACACAAAGGACTAATCAATATTTTTTTAGAATAAAAAGGTCTAATATAGATGTTTCAGTTTTGTTTTGCAGGGGAGATTGTAGGCTTGCGCAGGCCCCTGTTTCTCTAGTGTCGTCCGTGATTATATTTGTGCCTATCCCTAATCCTACTTCCATTTATCCTAAAATCAAATCCTAATATAAAAAATAAAAACCTTAATCTATGTTAATTAAATAATTTAAAAATAATGATATAAATCGATGAAAGAGATTGGAGAGCCTGTTTATACTATATTGCGATTGTGAAGGTATTGTTGGTGTATATACATGAACTTTTTCCATATATAGGTTAATTTTTCCATGATATAACACTCGTAAAATAAGAGAAAAGAAAAATGGCTAAAAGCCAATGGCTTCAACCAACACCAATATTAATTAGTCCAAATTTAGTGTCGATCGTGGATCCTTTTTTCAGATTCAAATAGCAAACTACATTATCCTTATTCACTGTATTTATCCATTTGAAGTGAAAGATAAAGCAAAGGAGACAAAGTCCTATATTGCCTGAGCCGAGAGCCTAAAAAAAGGATGCCTAGACAAAGCAAGGAGATAAATAATAAAAATTCAAAATATTTTAAATAATATATACTTAATAACAACTTAACATATGAGTTTTGGTCTATCTGGTTCTAGAAGCCCCTTTGATCACCATAGTTTGTGTCTTCAAATTGGCATACCCATTGGCTTTTGTTGAAGATGTTAAAGTACCAAACGCATTTCTAGTGTCACAGGAACTTGTTGCCTTGGTTCTTAGGGTTGCAACCATCTGGCGCCTGGACAATGAACAATTATAACACTAACAATTGCTGGCAATTGGCAAGCAAGTCAACTAAATTTTCCTACTATGGACTTGATTGTCTGTAATGCATTGAAAGAATTATAGATGGAATTAGAACCATATCATTGTTGCTTAAATATAAAAGTTTCATTATCTAGCTGTTGAATATCCATAGTCAGCAGTGTTCTAAATGTCGACTGACATCGCCGAAATGTTGATGACATGTCGGTTTTGGAAAGAAAACGATACAGATATGCAGAATTATTTCGGTTATCGATTTTTGTAAATGTTGGCTGACATTTCTATTAGATTTAATTATATATATTCAAGAACGAGAGGGGTGATTATATATTTTATCGATGAGTGCACACATGCTTTTGATATAAATGGGTTTCAACAATAAGGCTCAAGCCTTGTTGAGATCCGTCCCATCTTATATTTTATACCCATGTACCTCTCATATTTTTTCCAACGTGGGACTATTAAAGTCTCTCACATCTCAACACCCTTCTCACGTGTAACCATCATTTTTTTCTTGGTGTGGTTGTCACGTAGATTGCATAACTAAGTCTCTCAAGGCACTTTTTTTAGTGCTTGTAGACTGCTTCTCACACAGGTATTGTTGAGGTCCCGATCGTTCCGGGATCTCTGATACCATGTTAGAATTTAATTATATATATTCAAGAACGAGAGATGCGATTATATATTTTATCTATGAGTGTACACGTGCTTTTGATATAAGTGGGTTCCAACAATAAGATTCAAGCCTTATTGAGGTTTGTCCTATCTTATATCTTAGACCCATATACCTCTCATAGTTTTTCCAATGTGGGATTATTTTAGCCCTCACATCTCAACAATTTCAAATGTAAGCCGACATGTCATGATGTCGGCGTTTTACCCGACATTTACCGATATACTGTAATTTTTTATCAGGCAGTTTTCTTTTGGTTTTGTACATTAAGTAATTAACCTGTCCATTGCAAAAATAAAGAACAAAAGATATCGCCATTGCCTACGACTATTCGCTTAATAAGTGACCGCTCTACCACTGAGCTATTGAGAAAGCCATAAATTTAATAAAACTAAAACTCCGATAAGTTAGTAGTTTTTTAAAAAATAAGTTATATAAATGACGTTTACATTAAAAAAAATGTAGAACCCGATATTTGATAAACTCATCCAACATCTCATGATATCTGATATTCGACATCAAAATCTTCGGGGCGGCACGACACCAACATCCAAAATTTAGAACAGTGGTAATTAGAAGTTTGTGTATTTAGATTCCATGGAAGTGTCATATAATGATGGACTGCATTTAAATCCTTCAGAGAATCATTTGCATGGACTGTATTTCGATGGAAATAATGAACACCAAAATGTGGAATGCTCGTTACGCTCCATTTCGTCAGACCAGAAATTGCATAGTCAGTGTATTGAACAGAATGCCATTTATCATAACGCTGTCATCTTATGTTGATATCCTGAAGTTTATATAGAGGTATTACTAATCAGGTTATATTCTTTCTCTCATGAACTTGTTTCTGCATCTTAATATACTTCTGCCATCACTGTTTGTTATATTCATTTGATAGCTATACTTATATTTGAAAGAACTTGCATGTGGCTGGTGCTATCTTATTCTATTTTCTTTTCTTGTACTATCTTATTCTATACCTTTTTCCTGGTAAAATTTAAAATAGTTTAGAAGTTATGATATTAGAGAAAGTCATACTTGGTCAATTCAGGGTTGTCAGCTACTGGTGATGATATTGAAAACATGCCAAAAGTCTCAGTATAAAGTGGTCTAATTTGCTCAGGCTTCCTTTTCTTTTGAACAGGAGAGCTTCCACAATGTGTCTCCACACAGTCTCCCAAAGTGCAGACCATCTTCGGAGTGATTGGAATGCTTAGGCTTTTAGCAGGCAAGTGTCCCACATTTTTCATTCAATCTCTATTCATATCTGTCTTTCCAGTCCCAGGATATAAAGCTTACACCATTCATCCTAGCAATGGGGTCCAATTTTAGAAGTGATCAGATATAAGTTTGCTGTAGACAATTGGTCAGGATTGGATGCAATGAAAGGTTGAAAAATGGTCCATAAAGAAACACAATTTAGAGTATAGTCATGGATGGGAGTCCTTGAGAGGGTCCATGGCCATAATAACTAATAAGATGGAAAAATGTGACAATTCTGCATCGAAACAATGGAAATGAACTTCTCTTTCCTTAATTATCTCTCCCACCTTTTTAGTACATCATAGAGCACGTGTTCCTCACTTTTCAACAGCGTGCTTCCTGGCACACATTACAAGATTTTAAAGTTGGGGCCTAAAAAATTAGTTTGATCAATTCAAAAATATTTTCTAGCACCAACATGCATCTTAAGGCATATATCTCTGTTCATCTAATACATGAATCTCAATTCATGAGCCACTAATAACAGATTTCAGTTGGAAAAGGTCTCCATGTTATTTATGGCCTTGGTGGTTGCAAGAAATGTTCAATGTGAGTCATCAGTCTTGCTTACTATCATGTAGTTGAATGAGAGTACAGCAAATGGCTATCGGAAATAAGTTGAACAATGTTTGGCAACAAAATGCTTTTCTTAATAGAGTTGCTGTGTTGTTTATAGTTCTGTTTGGTTCAGTATGCGAAGCTTTACCATATCAATTAGAGTTTTGTGGTGTATATGGTGTTATTTGAAATCCACATTCCACTGTGAGGCTACCGATTGTTTTTGTTTCCGTAAAGACTATCTATTGACAGGGTATGGTAAGGTTGAGAATTATGTCTTCTCTTGATTATAATTGATATCAATGACTGGACACACTAAACACGTGAAACCTGATGCTATTTTCTGAAATGGTGATTTGCAAGGTCCAAGTTTATAATTTAAAACTGTTTCTATCTGCAGTGATGTGGTTCAGATTCCACATCAATGCACCGATTTTGTTTATCACTATCCCAACCACCCACACCACATACGCATGTGACTTGTTGGGAGCTAGATTACAGAAGCTACGCTTGTTGTGTAGGAGTCTGTGTGGTTTTTCTTCAAGTTGTAAGGTTGGACTCAACCCCATCCCCTATTTAATGAATAGACTTGGCCTCCTCTCCTTTTGTGTTGGTTGCATGCCCTAAACTTGTAACCTCCTTGTCATTGTTCTCATGCCCTAACCAACTTTCCTACCCTTGGAACTGGAAATTGATGAGATTGTTTATGAAGACAGAAGTTTCAGCGTTAATCTTAGGGTTCATAATCTCCCATAGTTGGAAATCTCCATTCTTAGGTTTTCCAGTTACAAGGTTAGTGGAGAATAGAGCTGTTTTGTTACAAGGTTACAACTGCAATTTGGGATTTAGAATTGTACTAAGAAAACTACAAAAGTGTGAAATCCAGTTCCACAATTTTCTCAAAAGGTTGGCATTATTTGTGACTTCAAGAGCATATGCTGAGATTCCAAATTAACAGAAATAAAAAATCTCATATACAAATAACCAAACCCTATGAACAGATTGCAATTCCATCATCCCAACTTCAGCTGGATTTCTTTTTACGAGTAACCAAAGGACCCTTACTTCAAATGGAAATTAGTAACTTTGGTTCCTTTTGGCTTCAATGCTGTTTGGGGAACCAATAATTGATAATCTGCAAATCTTTAACTCATTTTTTATGAACCTTTGCAACTGAACTTGTGCCCCATGAATTGTCCAATCTCTAGATCAGTCGAATAATCAAGGAAGTTAAATTTGCTTATTTCTTTTTTCTTTTCTTTTGTTTCTTCTATGTGGTATTATATTACTGCTCGTCACTATTCAGGGATGTACTGCATTTCCAATGAGAACTTAAAGTGCGAGCTCCGTTTTGATACTTATTTGTGTGTATAACAGGATCATATCTACTGGTGATTACGGAACGCGAATGTGTCGGTTCTTACTTGGGGCATGATATATTCAAGGTCTCATCCCTACAAGTTCTGCCATGCAATCACACTTTGAATAACTCCTCTACTGAACAGGTAAAAATTATTTTTACTTCTTAGTAAGCTTTATTTTTTCTTTCTAAATATCACCTTTTTGTCACATTGTCAGAGAAAGTTGGAAGCTGAATTTTCTGGTCTCCTAAATGCTGCAGAGAGAAGTTCTGGTCTATACTTCTCATACGATGTCAACTTAACTCTCTGGTACGTCTAGTAGTACGATGCCTACTTAACCTTCAAATTGAAGTATGAGCACTTGATGCTTAAATTTTGTACGATTCAATCTGTATGGTTCAATAGTAAAGTCTGGTAGTTGAAGTTGAGTGTGTGATTTGAATTGAAATAGAGAAATGGTATATCTTTTGATTCCTAGTCTTCTGCCCTATCAAAAGGTATCCAAGGGTCTAAATTGTTGGGTATGCATATTGAAAATATAACAATATGATTGATCCACATCCGGAAAAGAACACAATGACTCCAAGAAAGACCCAGGTTACATGAATTCACACCATTTTACTATTGCTACTGCATCCTGATAAGTGCTATTAGAAGGTCAATCATTTTGATAGTGCAGGTAAATCATTCAACTCTTTCTATCATGTGCACAACCTTCAAACAAAGAATTGAGAGAGTAGCTTACGAGCCAGCCCCCCCTCAAAAAAAAACCAAAAGAATAAAAAAGAATTAAAAAATAGCAAGACAGATTATTGAACAAGGATACTGCATACCATACAAGTTACCTTAGCTATTTAATAAAGGGAACCTGAGGAAAATATAGCAAGAGATTTCCTTGCATCTCTTCCTGACTGGCCTTACCTTAGACGCGCTAGAGAACATATTAATTGAATCATTTTTACCTTTGAGTTAGTTTTGGTAAAGAGTGCCATTCTATAGCTGCTATATACAACCTTTTTACACAAAAGATTCTATGATATTGTTGCGCTCTTAACATCCTTCCTTTTCTATAAATTAGACTCTGAAAAAAGCATGATCAGATGCAAGTGCAACAGACCTGGTAGATAAACTGTTAATATCTGACAGCATAGTCGTCCAAGCCTTCTGCAAATACCCTTCTGTTCATGTTTACGATTTTGTTTTCAATCTTTGGATAATGCTAGTCAAGACATTGTAGTTTAAATGTTTACTATTTTCAGTGCACAGAGACTACATGATCTGCGTAACGAGTCAAAGCTACTTCCTCTTTGGCTACAGGTTCCATTTTAACTGATAAACATGTTTTCTGTCCTTAAGTTGCTTAATACATAGTTACCATGTAGTCTTTCATTCAATTTCTCATTACCAAAAATTGGAAGCTGAACAGGTGCAGATAAGGTTAGGTCGGTTAATTTGCCTGCATTGTGATTTCTAGATTGTCATATATACTTTAGAATTGCTATCACAGTTAATTGCAATAATTAAAGACATCACCCTTGAAATTAGGAAAATTTTAAACCCTTGAAATTAGGAGAACCTCAAACATGCACGCAACAAGCGTACATTCAACTAGTTGTGCGTGTACATGACATCACTCTTTGGTTAACTACATATGTTTGCAACATATACAACAACTAGCCTTCATCCAAAAATTTTGGATGCAGCTATATGACTCCTCTTCCATTCTCATCGGTTAAAATAACAATTAACATCATTCATTTAGGTCTACCCCTACCCTTATTCGCGACATTAACTAAAATTTTGTCACTTCTAATCAGAGCATTGATCAGTCTCCGTTGCACATGATCAAATCATCTCAAGCAGTTCTCTCTCATCTTAGCCTTTATGGGAGCTATGTCTGACTTGTCACAAATACACTTATTTCTTTTCCTGTCTTTTAGTGTATTATCACTCATCCATCTTAACATTTTCATTTCGGCCATACTTATCTTTTGGACATGATGTTTCTTAATTGCCTAATATTATCCATAAAGAAGTGCTGTCTTTATCGCCGCTGTATAAAAATTTTCTTTCAATTTCAAAGGCACTACTGAAGCACTTCTCCATTTCTACCATCCTGCTTTGATCTTCAGGGCCACATCCTTCTCAATCTCCCCATCCTTGATTAATTATAGATCCTAGATAACAAAAATGGTTATTTCTAGATATTTCATGGCCATCAATTTGTAACGTATGTCTATTTCTTTTCATTGTTTTGCTGAAATTACATTCCATATATCAATTTTTTTATCATAATTCTAAACCTTTGGATTCTAAGGCCTCTCTCCATTTTTCTACCTTAGAAATTATCCTTGCTTTAGATTCATCAACTAAAACATCATCATCAACAAACAACATATACCATGGGAAATGATACACATGCATACTAAACATCAATGTGGTGATCTCTTGCCTATCAATCCAAGTTATATGCAGTATACAGATTTGAACAGCTGGATGGATGACACAGATCCATGCTGAGTTGAATTTACTCTTGGAATCTGGATTTATCCAAATCCACTATTTTTTATCTTTATTTTAGAAAATGGAGATAATCAATGGTATAGGACTACACCATATGTAGCATCAACGTTGTAGCATGCTCCTAGCATTCAATTTCAACTCACTCCTTCCCCCTTCCCCCCTCTCCCAAACCCCCATATTCACACTCTCTTTGTAATATGCATGTGTTCACATGTACGTGTCTATAGTGCCTTTCATGCACAATGCAATATTTACTTTTCTTTTTGCAGCGTTTTACACGAACAAAGACCGCAGGTTTGTTTCTTGTTATATCTTTTTCTGAAAAGTTCAAAAGTGTGGTAACTATTAGTAAAACCTTGTATGCTAGTTTTACCTTTTGGGATAGTCATGCACACATTTTTTGTAATACCCCGCTCCTATATTGAAGTATTAAAATGAATTCTTTTCGTCTAAGGATTTATCGACTTTTTCGATACATGTATTTGGTAATAATGTGAATTGAAGAAATTATGTGTATTTTGTATGATATATTTCACTTATTGATACAATTATAATAGTTCGAGGGGTTTATGGAATATTTGGAGTATTAATATAAATGATGCAAATAAAAGATTGTGGAGGGGCTTTTTGCAAAAAAGAAAAAAAAGAAAAGGAATTAAGATGTGAGGACATGTGGCTCACATGTCCCCACTTGAGAGGTGAGTTGGTGGGGGGAGGGGTTTGATTCTCTCCCCACCAAGAGAAAGCGGAGGAGGAAAAATTAGAGGGAGAGAGATACAGAGAATTATAAAGAGAAAGGAAAAGGGAAAAATGAAGAGAAAGAGAAGAAGAAATTAGAGGAAAATTGTAGAAAAAATTGGAAAAGGTTTTCAAGCCTATTGTAAGTATTCTTTAACCCATTGAATCTGGAGATTTTACTATTTCATATGATATGTTAATATTTTTCTTATTTTTTAATTTACCAAATCAATATCGATGTGTTATGCTTTTAAAGAAATTCTTATAAAGGCTAATGGTTATATATAAATACTTAATTAATTCTTTATATAATGATAGAGATTACATGGTCTTAATTTTAGAAACAAATCGTTAACTTTATATTGTGACAGAATGATATCAGAGAATAAGGTTTAGAAGATGATTTGCGAAATTGATGACAATGTTTAGAACATAATGAGTTGATGGTAACAAAAGGTTTTCGAGGTGAGTGTTGAATGATGACACAATTTTATTATGAAGTATCAGATGACACAATAAGAAGAGAAAGTATTTATATCGAGTGAGGACTATGAGTTGAAAATATTGGGTTATATTAAATATTAAGATGTCAAATTTGTTAGGGAAACTTAACATCGATGATGGTCCGATAGTTTGATGATGTTTCGGTTGTTTGCCGCGGATAGATCCAATTATCATGATATTGAAAGTGTTTGTCTAAGGTTAATGGATAAATGATGACTCAAACAATATGAGATGTTAAATATTTTTGTATTTTAGCGAATTTCGAGGGCAAAATTCTTATAAGGAGGGACGATTGTAATACACCAGCACCGATATTGAAGTATTAAATTGAATTTTGATCGTTGAAAAATTTGTCGACTTTTTCGATACAAGTATTTTGTAATCTGAATTGAAGAAATTATGTGTATTTTGAATGATTTATTTCACTTATTGATGCAATTATAGTAGTTTGAGGGGTTTATGGAATATTTGGAGTATTAACATAAATGATGGAAATAAAAGATTATGGAGGGGCTTTTTGGCAAAAAGAAAAAAGAAAAAGAGAAGAAATTAAGATGTGAGGACACGTGGCCCTCACATGTCCCTATTTGATAAAGAGAGTGAGGTGAGTTGGTGGTGGAAAGGGGTTTAATTCTCTCCCTACTAAGAGAGTGGAGGAAAATTTTTAGAGAGATTGTTAAGAGAATTATAAAAGAGGAAAAGAGAAAAATGAAGAGAAAGAGAAGAAGAAATTAGAGGAAAATTGTAGAAAATATTCGAAAAGTTTTTCAAGCCTATTGTAAATGTTGGGGGTCAAAAATTACACCCCACTGCCGAAATAAAGAAGTCAGAAAGTCAAAATCAACACCTAAACAAGTTGGCCCAAACCCAACCAACCTAGTCCTAACCCAAAGCAAGTGGCCCCAAGCATAAGCAAGGCCGACCCATTAAGAAAAGAAGAAAATTGTAATAAATAGATTTAATATGTAAATAAGCAGAAGTGCATGTAAAGGAAATGGGCAAAAAAGCCAATTTTGTAAAGCCTAATGGCTAAGATGCAAAAAGTGTGCATATGAATATGAAAAAGTTGCAAAAAACCAATCTTTTAAAGCCAAGGGGTTAAGTGTAAGATGTAAAGGATATATAAACCCAACCATATAAGAAATGATAATTTTGCTTCTCCTTTTATTCTTTAGGGTTCTGAGCCTCCATTTTCTCTTTTCTCAGGTTCATCTTCTTCCTAAAAAATAAGAGAAAAGATCTCTCTTTTCTCAAAGAAAACAAATAATAATCCTACAAGACCATTAACAGAGTTTTTTCTCCACTAAGTCCAAGTAAAAGAGAGACCCATTAGATCTTTTTCATCTTCCTCCTGAAAAATAAAGAAAGAAGGAAGAACACATCTCTCAAAATATCTCCATTTCAAAATCCAAGGCATAAGTGAGGGAAAAAGAGCTCCTTTTCTCTCGTCCAAGATCCAAAACTTAAGATCCAAGAATAAAAGAAAGACTTTTGGTCTCAAAGCACAAGGACGGAGGAGGGCGACCCAAAGGAGATGAAAATCCATGGTTTTCATTGGAGAAACCCTCGGAAATGAGGATTTCGGTCCGTACTTCCCATCTTCGAATGTGAGTTTTTATCGTGCTTAACATAGATTTCGATCTATGTTTCAACGAAAACCGACATAATCTAGAGGTTATGCCGCCGAAATTTTTATCAAAATCCCAAACTTAATCAATTTTAAAACAAAACAAAGGAAAGGAAAACAAAACAAACAGACGCACACCCAACCCGGCTGCTCTCTCCCGGAAATTGCCGACCCTGGATTCCTTCCAATGGAGGCACCCGATAGTCTCACCCGATTCGGGTGCCCCTATAGGAAGCATCCGACCCAGTTTCCCTAAATGGGAGGCACCCGTCTTGGGTACCTCCTTTATCACCTTCTGAATAAAATATAATATAATAAAAACAAACAAATAAAATGCTATGTGTAGGCATACACATTCATATTGAGTTCGCATGATCCGCATGTCCCGTTAATCAGAGATTCCCTTGCATTAAAGCGAGGGGTAATTAACCGTAGTTTTGTCTGTGGCTGCTGGAAATTAGAATCCTCACGATCAATAAACCCCTGCCTACTACGGGTATGGGAATCTATACACGCTTGACACGCGAGCGTATCCATTTTCATGGGGTGACGAAAAACACTCTACAGATTTTGGTATGTCAGGTGAGACCATTCTCTCCAATCTTTCGGGTCAAGCGTTCTTGTGGACTCATTCAACACATATATCGTTATATGTACTAAAATCATGCTCCTTCGTGCAGATCTACAACAATCGACTTTCAACATCGTCCAACGATATCTCAGCAAATAAGCTCAGTCTCTGATGCAACCCCTGTCATGTATACAATCCAGGCAATTGCCCGGGTGACTCCCATTAGAGCTTATGCAGCAATGTACCGAATAAACACTCCAATTAGGGTCGATCATGTTCAACCCCGTCTCCATTTGCGCTTCTACTGTGGAGGCTCCAGCAAGCCTAGCGAACAAATTGGTCTCACAAGGAAGGAGGCCGAATGTGATAATGTCGAGACTACCCGAGCTTGGACGCAACTCCGTCTTCGAACGACTCTCAGTTGCTCCAGTTAAGAGTAAGGCCGTCAATTCAAAGGGGGCTACAAGAAGCCCTGGGCAAGCCTAGACGATGCCCATGACTACAAGACGTCCCGGGCAAACCTAGGTGATGCCCGTGATGACCGCACGCTCGAGCGTATTTTCTAGACTCTCCGTCAATCGGCCTACAACAGTTTCCAAGAAAGCAGATGCCCGCCAAGCCTTTAAAACCGAGAAGCTAAGACAGAAACGACTCAGATGTAGAGCTAATAAAATGGTTAGGGCTCCCGCTCAATTGGAGTTCGTGTCCAGGAATGTGGTTATCCCGTGACAAAGGCTGGACCGGCTGTGAAAATCGCCAACTCTTTTGAATTATTAAAGTCGGTTCAGAAAAATGTTATGATTGCAATGATCAAGAAAACGCCAATTCAAAGAGTTTTGCGAAGAGATGTGTCTAACCTCCGAAACAAAAGCGTGACACGATATCGTCAAGAGTCTACCAAATGCTTCTCTCCGCGCGAAAGCAACGAGGAGAAAGCAAAAAGAGGATACCGGTCTCGCCCAAGACTCCAGCCAAGTCGACTGTCTTCAGTCGCTTGTCCTTCCTTGATGAGGACGAGCCACAATGATGGTCTGAAAGACCGACAAACATCGTCGCCAACAATGAGGAGGTGGCCGGTTACACAATCCATACGGTATATGGCGGGACCCAGTGATAACCTTCACAGTAAAAGTAAGGACCGGTTGTCGCTTCTCAGTCCCAACTTGGTTTGGATGTGTTTGTCGCTCCCCCGCCCCAGCCTGCCCCGAACGACAATGAAAACCCTTTTGGTGCAAAAAGAGCCCTCAATTCATGAAGAATCGGACTTAGACGATGATGATAGCCCGGTCGGCCTCCCCAAGAACACGGAACGAGCATTGATTCAAGATCTTCAGAAGCTGCTTTGGGACAAAGACAAGGAAATGACCCAGCTCTATTCCAAGATCGATGATCCGATGAATGTCGTGACGCAGCTCACAACCCAAGTCGCTCGGGTACAGTCTCAACAAACACAAGGCTTTACCCATGAGCTAGGGAGTGAGATCCCGAAACAACCAACACCTATTCCCACTAGCCTGAGGGTGCCGGATCTTCATGGAAGTCGTCCACATTCAGCTACGAAGGAAGTCTTGATGCTTGATGGCTACATGCCGACACAAGACAAAATCATGGACTTAGTTGCGACAAAGTCAAAATATTGGTGGCTGAAGCCAAAGCACTGAACCATCCCCTGTTGGATATGATCTTGTGGAATATCCCAGTGGCTATATTGTCCTCAAGTTCAAAAAGTTCGACGGGATGGGAAACGCCAATCAACACATTGCCCATTTCAAAGCATCATGCAGAAATATCGGGGTAATTATGCGCCGCTCCTCAGACAGTTTGTTACAAGTTTTACCGATGTTGCTTTCGACTGGTACCCAAACATACCGGACGACTTGGTCACAACATTTGCTTAAATGGAATCATTATTCAAATAAAGATTCATGAGTGTCATTGATAAAAGTGCTATTGCTGACCTCGTGAAGATTAAACGAAAGGACAACGAAAGTGTAACAGACTATATAACCCGATGGCATAACCACATCATCAAATGTGAACAACCATTAAAGCAGGAGCAAGCCGTCAGCCTTCTCATGGGGAATATCGATAACTGGATGATCCCTTCCTATGCACAGCGAGTCTCGAGACATTCCTGGAGCCGACAAAAAGAGTTCAGATGTTAGAACGTGCAAATCCCGAGTCCATCCAGGACCTCCAATTTACTAACAAATCCAAACACCCGAGGGACAACAACCGCATAAGCGGAAGTTCCAACATCGATTCTTTCAATACATCTACTGATAAAGGCAAGCAAGGAACGAGTGGATCGAAAACCGACCAGCCTCGAAAGCTAGTACTGGGAAGTGAGCCGACTCTGGAAGAAAGGAGGAATAAAATCTACCCCTTCAGAATGAACAAAGCCCACAAAATATTCAAAGATGTTCTAAACAATGGTCTGCAATTGCCGGAATCAAAGAGTCCGAATGAAGCGATGACGACTGACAATCCACTGTACTGCCCATATCACAGAGTATTGGAGCATGCTATTGAAGAATGCTATATTTTCAAAGATTGGGTCGAAAGACTACAATGCAGGCGAAATTTCACTGTCCAACGGTGCGACTGTCAATTTCATACAAATAAAGGCCGAAATCCTTTGGGAACAGATGGTTCAAGGCCCGTTTGGCTGGGCGTTTTGAGCTCTCAAACGCTTTTTTGGAGCTAAAAAAGCACTTTTGAAGAAAAATATCAAATATGCCTTATGCCCAAAAGCTCTTTAAGAGCTAAAGAAGAAGAAAATCTTCTTTTACAGCAGCTAAAAAATGAAGTTTTTGGGAAAAATCTCTTCCTAATTTTTTTATTCTTATCATTTCATCATTATCATCCCAGCCCGACCCTTGCATTTGATTTCTTTTCTCATCATCTCTCCAGTTCGAAGCCTTAGGCGATCGAGGTAATCAAGATCCCAGAGCGATCGAGGCCCCCAGATCGAAGCCTAAAAGATGATGATGATAAAGAACCCTATACGACCGAGACCCCTAAGCTCGACGCGATCATAGAGAGGTTGATCGACGAGATCCAAGTTTTGAGCTTCTCTCGACTTCGACGAAGAATCCATAAATCGAGAGAATGGATCTCAAATATATTTTTTTGCAGATCTTTTGATCTTTGTGAATCTTTTGAAAGTAAATTGTAAATTAAAAAAATGATGTTTTCTTTCACTGATTTCTCCTAAATATTAAGAAAAATGATGTCCGTTATGGTCATTTAAACAGTCAACAACATTTCTGCAACTCTTAACAGTTTTTTGAACCAAACGGTTTTTCAAATCAAAAAGCACATTTTACAACACTTCGCCTAAAAAGTTTTCTTCAACCGCATTTTTACTAAAAGCTTTTTTCGCAACAGCCCAACCAAACATGCCCTCAATCTTCTAATTCAGGAAATGACTTCAATCTGCCCCAGTATCCATGGGACACATCAGTCAAAAAAGACGAAGAAAACGTTAAAGCTGCTTCAGAAAAAGCCGGTGATCAAATGAGAGAATCGAATGGAGCTCATTTTCTCGGCCATTGATTCAGCCCCGTCGAGCTCAAAATCTAAGAATCTCAAGTAACTCTGCAAAAGGGCACGGATAAAGTCAAATAGAGAATAAGCACAGCATAGACCCCTAAATCGTTAAACCGAGAACAGATGATTCTTAAGTCGTTAAACTGGTAATATGTATGTATGTAAATAAATAAATATTCTAAATCCTTCTAAAGGTGAATGGTGAGTCGTCCTTGGTACCATATCCCAGTGGTAACGGTGTTGATGTCGACCAAAAATCCAAATCCTAAATCCTCCAAAGACGAATGATGAGTCGCTCATGATACCATATTCCAGTGTAGCGATGCAGATGCTAACCAAAATTCTAAAATCTAAACCAAAAATCCAAATCCTGCTCCAATTCAAATCTCAACTCAAATTCAAATCCTATCAACTTTAAAGATCCAAATTCCAAGCCCTACCGGCAGTGCTTCCAAGCTCAAAAATTCCGCTAGACAAGCCTGGAGCCAACCAGAACAAATCAAATCAGCCAAGTCATGCAACGACCTCCATGGCAGAAACATGTCAGTAACGACCTCCACAGTTGAATCATGTCACCAACGAGCTCCACGGCGGAATCATGTCACCAACGACCTCCACGACGGAATTATGTTAATGGCGGAAACATGTTACCAAGACCTCTACGGCGGAATCATGTCAATGACCTCCACGGCAGGAACATGTCAGCAACGACCTCCACGGCGGGATCGTGTCAGCAACGACCTCCACATTGGAAGCAAGTCAATGAATTGACCATCCATGTTGTAAAAGGGCAGTGCCAACTTCCCAAAAACGGGAACCAAATCAAGTCCACCTCTCATCGAAAGAAGATCCATTAATTTCATGCGCAAAACACATACACATGGTGTGCATTTATTGATGAAGAGAACTTTGTTAGGGTCAAAAATTACACCCTACTGCCGAAATAAAAAAGTCAACACTCAAACAAGTAGACTCAAGCCCAATCAACCTGGGCTCAACCCCAAGTAAGTGGGCCCAAGCCCAAGAAAGGCCTGCCCATTAAGAAAAGAGAAGAAAATTTTAATAAATTGATTTAATATGTAAATAAGTAGAAGTGCATGGAAAGGAAATGGACAACCACGCTAATTTTGTAAAGCCTAATGGCTAAGGTGCAAAAAGTATGTACATGAATATGAGAAAGTGGCAAAAGCCAATCTTGTAAAGCCAAGGTTAAGTGTAAGATGTAAAGAGTATATAAACCCAACCATATGAGAAATGATAACAACTTTGCTTTTCTTTCTATTCTCTAGGGTTTTGTGCTTGAATTTTCTCTCCTTAGGCTCATCTTCTTCCTCAAAAATCAAGAGAAAAGAGTTATTTTTTCTCAAAGAAAACAAATAATATCCTACAAGACCATTAAAGAAGCCTCTTTTCTCCACTAAGTCCAAGTAAAAGAGAGACCCATTGGATCTTTTTCATGTTCCTCCTAAAAAACAAAGAAAGGAGGAAGAAGAAGGATAACCCATCTCTCAAAACACCTCCATTTCAAAACCGAAGGCATGAGTGAGGGAAAATGTGCTCTTTTTCTCTAATCTAAGATCCAAAACTCAAGATCCAAGAATAAAAGAGACTTTTGGCATCAAAGCTCAAGGAAGGAGAAGGGGGGACCCCAAAAAGGAGTGGTTTTCGTCGGGAAAATCCTCAGGAATGCGGATTTTGATCCGTACTTCCCATCTTCGAACGCGGGTTTTTACCCGTGCTTCACTCAATAAAGAAACATAGATTTCGGTATATGTTTCAACGAAAACCAACATAATCTAGCGGTTATGCCGCCGAAATTTTGTCAAAATACCAAACTTAAGCATTTTAAAACAAAACAAAATAAAGGAAAATGAAAACAAAACAAACAAATGCCCACCGGAAGGGCACCCAACCCGGCTGCCCTCTCCCGAAAATTGCTGACCTCGGGTTCTCCCCAGGGGGCACCCGACCCAGTTTCCCTAAATGGGAGGCACCCGTCCCGGTTACCTCCCTTATCATGCCCCCTCTTCCGAATAAAAAAAATATAATAAACAAACAAATAAATAAAATTCTATGTCTAAGCACATACATTCACATTAAGTTCGCATGATCCGCATGACCGTTAATCGGAGGTTCTCTCGCTTCAAACTGAGGGGTAATTAACAAATAACAGTTTTGTCCGCGGCTGCCGGAGATAAGAATCTCCACGATCAATAAACCGCTGCCTACCACGCGCAGGGGGAATCTGTACACGCCTGACATGTGAGCGCATCCATCTCCATGGGATGACGAAAAACACTCCACAGTAAATATTCTTCAACTCATTGAATCAAGAGATTTTACTAATCATATGATATACAATATGTTCATGTTTTGCTTAAAAAGCAATATTGATGTGGTCATGCTTTTAAAGAAATTCTTATAAAGACTAATGGCTATATATAATTACTTGATTAATTCTATATATCGTTATAGAGATTGCAGGTCTTAATTTTAGAAACAAATTGTTTACTTTATATTGTGATATTTTTAAATTTTAAAGTCTCAGATTGAAGAGTTACAAGGCTTTCATGTCCTGGTAATATGTAAAAGTCCCTGTAGGTTTGAATTTTTTGCTGATCTAGAGGAATACTCTTTCGCTTTTCTAGATTTTCGCTTTCAGCGTCATCGATCAATCACAATTTGCGGTTCACTGTTGATATATTTGGGATTGCGGAATGTGAAGTCATGTTTCCTTTCGCTATGGGTCTCTGCTAATCAGAGCGTAGACTGTTGATTTTTCTTATTTAGCGTTCTTTAAGGTTCTAGTTTGGTTATTACAGAAAATCAGTTTTTATTTTGTACCCAACACTATGGAAGAAAAATGGAATGACATGTGATGATATTTAGTGTTGATGTCTAAGAAGCGCATGAGTTTGACTGTGAGCTGTGAAGAAATGCATGTTTCTATTTCTCAGATACTAGGTTGACAGTTTGGTTGAGTCGGATTCTTTTAGATTGTTATCTTTTGTTCGGGTAACATACTGAAACTTGGTTGAAGATATTACTTTCGCCTGATTTTCTCTTTCAAAGTCTTGCATAATGCTAGGTCTCCTGTGAAATGATCGTCTTATTATTTGGGTTGGGGGAGGGTACTGAAGTGTTACATGTCGCCTTTCAACTCTTCATTGGCCAATTAGTAGGAAGAGGGTTAGATTAGATGTTAACCATTGATCTGAAATTTGGTTGCTCGAACAAGTTCCAGTAGAGTTGGGTAAGGTTTATCTTTATTCAGGAGGTGTGGTTCAGTTAGCACTCAGTTGTGTGGGGTTCATTCGAGTCACAAGGTAAATCAACTCAATCAGATTGCATGCATGGTGCTTGCCTGGGGCCTACCACCTGTATATTCACATGCACACACTGCAAATGCTCATAGAACAACCACATCAATTACACTTCTAGTCACAATTTTTATAACAAGCATTTATACTGTTTAAACAGATTGCCATATGTCTTTATTTAGGCGCATACAGCTTTAGAATGCTGCAAACATATTGATTACGTTATGGAATTACTCTTGCAACTTTGATTTCTTCTACCAAGCATTTGCATTTTTCAGTCAATAGATATTTCTTAGTGTCATGTGCCCATGCGTACACTTGCACCAACTTGGTTCCTTCAGGAAGGCAGCGGCTTAAATCAAATCCACTGATAGGACAATGATAGGTCATCCAAAATGAAAATCTGTTCTGTTCAAGTTGACTTGTATCATTTAGGCCTCAGAATGTCTTAAAACCAAAAGGTACATTATGAATTTATTTTTACTCTATCAAGTAGTTACAAATGGATGGTCGGTTGGAGTTAGTTTATAAGATATGTGGTCTAGGCACTCAAATTTTGAATTCAAGCCTTTGATCCTTATCTAAATTTCTTAAAACCCTCTTTCCTGGCAGACTGATTCGCTGTCGATACCACTTTGTTCGTACTTGATGCACATGATACAATACTCATAATCATTGATTTTTGGTCTTTTGACAGTCTAAAAGTCTAAATGATATAGACCAACTTCAATGGAGTGGATTTTCAATTTACATGGCATATTATTGGAACTGAAAGTGAAGATTGAAGAATTTGCTTCCCAATTGTTTTTGCATGAGCCAAGTCTGACTCTGTGTGTGTTTATCTTTCATTGTAGTTGTTTCTGTGCAGGCTATTTGGTGCTCTCAAATGTTTTTTAAAATCACCTCTTTTTATATATTACTAAAAATGCATTATGTGGGACTTGGTCATGATCCTGAACATTTACTCTTTTACAGGCCGATCCTAGATTTCTTTGGAATAACTACCTGTTGGAAGCATTCATAGAGAGCAAAGTATGAGAACTTTTTAAGCATTCAATTCTTGAGTCATTTAGAACAGCTTTTTTTGCAATTTTACGTTGAATAATGCTATAAAGTATTGATTTCTGACATAATCATGGTGCAGCTGGGTCCGTACTTGCTTCCAGTCATCCAAGGAAATATCCTCAAATTCTATTTGTTATGCTTTGTGCTTAAGATGATGCATGTTGTATAGCTATACAGTAATTTCTCTGCTATTTTATACCTTAACTTCTTAGTAGGTTATCAGAATTTTCAAGCAGCAATTGGAACAAATATTGTTGATGTTACACTTATTGCACGGAGATGCACACGGAGAACAGGTTATTATTTAATTTTTTCTCCCAAGGTTTAAATGATTCTTCTCTATTTGTGTGGTCTTCGAAGAAGTTTTTAAATTATAGTTAACTTAATATAAGAATTGGCATATCATATTGCAATTAAATGGATGCAAGCTGAATAGCTTATATTGAAAGGTACTCGCATGTGGAGAAGAGGAGCTGATTCAGATGGCTATGTCGCAAACTTTGTTGAAAGTGAGCAGATACTGCAATCAAATGGATACACTGCATCTTTTGTACAAGTAAGTTCTCATTGATTTTTGCCATGATCTCTTTTAGTCTGATGGAAAACATGACTTTGGGGCTTGTTTGCGTGTGATTGGCATCATTCATAAGATTGCTGATGCTGAAGTACTTTCTGAATTGGCGCACTACTCATTGTTAAGCTTTACACCAACTGGATTCAGTAGATTTGTAATTTTATTGCTCATGGACATCTTTATGTGGTCTTCAAAGTATAACATATCCATTTTTTTCATCAGATTTTGGGTGTTTTACTAGTGGCACTTTTTATCAATTGTATGACCTCTGCTATACTTATTTAAGATTGACCAAGTGGTGGAAGCAGTTCTTCTATTGGTGCCTTGTATGAGGAAGGGGCATATCTGTAATCTTGTCATCCTGTATATATCGAGTGGAGAACCCTAATCTGCTCTAGTACATCTCATTCTCTAACCCTAAACCTCTGCCCCATTCCTTAACAGAAATCAATGGATAACAAGGATTCACGTAGCCAACTTTCAAAATTTAGGATACAAGACTTCTCGTTGTTATAGAGTTCCCTTCGGGGGCGTTGAGGGGGTGGGGTTTTAGTACAGTGATCACATCTTAAAGGCATAGGTCTGTTGGTATATTAATTTCCAGTAACTTTAGGTTTGATTTTTGAATCTTGAATGGCATTTAAAGGTCTATAATATTTTTGGCTCTAGATTCAAACTTCATTTGGTAAGTGGTAACAAGTTTTTCATAGGTGTCAGTCGCTACATAAGAACTGCTTTAATGTATTTGCTGACTACATCATCCTTGCTCCTTTTCCTGTTACCTTTTTCTCTTTGCGGAGGAATAAGTGTATCCAGATTTAACCAATTTATATAAGAAGTAGATTCTTTTCATTTCCTAAGCTATTATTTTCTGTTCATCTAACTGGACTGGAAGAGGCATAATGCTATAACAATTACTGATAAACGAAGGCATGTTAATATAGATTTAATTTGGATGGCTATAGAATTGTGGAAAGCTGTCGAGCGAACTAGAAAGTTGTAGTTTACTGTTTACCACGATGGTTCCATTTATTACCATCAGGCAGTCCATTTTGTTTTTGGTTATCAAAGTCTTATCCTCCCACAGCTAATTTGAGTTCTTCCCTATCAAAATGGGAAAACTGTGCCACACTGCCCCACACAACTCATATTAGAAGGATCCATACAGAAGCTAGCAACATGATTGAAATATTATGGTGGTTATCTGCTGATATTGGACTACAAGGCTAGTAGCTGCCTTTCTTAGGCTGATCAATCATCACAAAAATATAATATTTACATTTTCAATAAAAGTTCTTGATGCTACTTAATAGTTAAGGACATATATTGGAAGTTTGACAACTAAAATAATATTTAGCATGCCAGCCCATAATGTTTCATAAAGTAAAAAGGACCTGAAGTATGGATTTTGTTTCATGCAAAGCTTTTTCAACCTACAAAACATTAGCAATGCTGGCAGCTGTCTTATTTAGACCGACCAATCATCAAAGAAATATAACAATCCCATATGACTATACAAATTCTTGGTAATAGTAAAAAAAACAGCAGAAATTTAGAAACTAATATAGCAAAATATTATTTGGCATGCTGTGTTGTTACATAAATTCGTAAAAGAATCTTTACAGATTTTTTTTACAAACTTTTTCAACCTGGAAAATATTTTTTGTAACTTTCAAGATTGTATCAGTTAGATTTTTGAAAAATGTTTGCATGTCATATTTTTAGATTTTGTTCTATGACAGAATGGAGAATGCAAGAGAATGCAGCTTCTGTATCATATAACTTACAAAGGCATGGAAATGTGTAATTTTGCATAATTTGACTGTTATGCTGTAACTGATATTGTTCGCTCTAAGTTGGTATTTTATGGTTTAATTAACCAACCACAGATCTTGGGTGGGTATACCTTAAAAAGTAATTATGTCGGAAAAATTCCTACTTATTGATTATTTTGATAATATTCCATTGTAAGTACGTCCGCTGAGAGCAAACCGTACCATTCTTTTTTGTAGGTTCGAGGATCTATTCCATTCTTATGGCAGCAGATTGTTGATCTGACATATAAGCCCACCTTTGAGATTGTGAAACCTGAGGATGCAGTGAGCATATATATAAATTATTACTATTTATTTCCTTTATACCTCATTCTGGATAAATCCTCAACCATACCATGTAAATGTTTGCCGAGTATTCACATATATTGTTCACGAAGAATGCAGATCTAATTTATATGTTCATCTGTCTTTTGCAGCCTAGAGTAGTTGAGAGGCACTTTCTGGATCTAGGGAAAAGATATGGGTCTGTTATTGCAGCTGACCTTGTTAATAAGGTATTTTGCCTGGATCAGGGTCTTTACTAGTTGTTGGCTACATGTCCAACCTCAATTTTAAGATTACACTGCTCCTTGTATGTATAATGCATTCACTCAGATACCCCACTGTGCACATAGCACTAGTGTGCCCACTCAATCTGTTGCACATAAAAGAAGCATAGCCTATGTTTTATAATTTTCAAATTGAATTGACTGGGATATCTGCTTCCTGTATGATATTTTGACCGTGGTGCGAAATTTGTAGCTTTTATTTTGATTGTGTGACTGTGTGAGGGTTAACACATTGTCACCAAACTCTGTTGCTCTCCAATGAGGCAAGTCGAGGACTTAGGTTAGATATTAGATCACATGGCCTCCTATATATAGGATAATGGAGGAAAGTTGCCATAGGAGGGAATTTCCTCCTACGGCTTCGAACAAATACACCCTCCATGAATTTTTTTGACGATCGGAATCCATCACCTCCATCTTTATCATCTAAGATGTGGATACACCGAATTTCATGTGGTTTTATTACTTTTTCACCGTTGATTTAGTGGGTGCAAAATTAACGGTTTACCGGCAATATAACTTTTTACATTGCTAATTCAACGTGAAAAGTGGTAGAATCACGTGAAATTTGGTGTATCCACATCTAAAGTTGAAGATGATGAATGCTGACCGTCAAAAAATGGTGGAGGATATAGATTTTTGACGCCATCTAACGAAAAAGCATCCCGCGGCCTCTTTTCTTCATTATTCACACAGACACACATATTCAGTTCCTTCGCTTTAATATTGGTGGATGCAAAACGCAATGACAATCAAGTTTGATAACGTTAATTTGGATAAGGATGCAAATGTTTAGCACGCAAGTACCGTTCATCATGGTAAATGAAATTGATGGTAAGAATTATACATGGAAGGAATTTTAGTTCGGTGTTGGCTCTATAAATAGAATTGGGAATTAAGGACTAATTAGAGGTTGTGAGATGGTATGTATGGGGAATTGTAGGTGTTAGATGATTATATAGACTGAAATAGGACTAAGTTGGTTTGGAGAGGTTTTGGAGCAAGGTTCGTTTTAGTCGAAACCATCGATACGTGGTGGTTTCATATTTATTTCGGTGTAGACCAATACGAAACCCGAAACCTATACGAAACCAACCATATAATATCGTTTCGGCTGAGACCTTTAAAAACTTTTTTTATACTATTTTTACTGTCATCGTGATCATTTGTAGGCCTTCATTGTTAGAAAACCGCAAAAAAGTGAACCTATTCCCTATACTAATACTTATCTAAGTATACTTTTCAATATATTTTGCACCATGGCTGAATTTTTAAACACCAGGACCATTGTCTTGTAATATAAAACCATAAATTTAAGTATTTAATATATCCGCACTTATGTATATTGTATTACCGTAGAAACCGAAACTCGAACCGAGATTAGCAAAACTAGCCGAAACCCAGCGAAACTAATAAAATTATGAGAGACCGAAGCCGAAACCGAGTTCTTGAACCTTGCTTTGGAGATATAAACCCAGATTTAGAGGGCTTAAAGAGAAGTCTTGGAGGTAATCGTTTCACAATTAGACTATTAGTTTACATTAGGTAAGGATGGCGTCATGCAAATTTTGAAGGCATAATTCCTCTCGCAATGTGGTTCCTCATCTTGTAGTTTAAGATGACACCTTAGTTTTGTACTTTTTGTCTACCCCCTCTGATATACCAAAGTCACAGCTGGTTTTCCAAATTCAGCATTTTTCAGAGTCTCTGATCCTTAAATTTCAATTGTAATTATGAAATCCAGACCAGTGTGCAAGGCATAAAAGTATGATTAAGCATGTCTCCGTCTCTATCCTCGAGCTTCAGTTTGGACAATTTCAGGTTGCAGACACATTTGCATTTGTACTTCAAAATGGTTAACCTTCACATATTTTACACCGATTCTCGCTGAATGGAAGATATAAATTTCAGACTACAATATATTTAATCCAAAAATATCACCACATATAACATCTAATCTCTCAAACAGCTCTGAAATCTTAAAGGCCAAAACCCAAGGTTAGGGTTCTATTTTGGAATGTAAATTTGGTCAGTGGCTTTATGAAAGCGAAGAAGGAGGAAAAGCAGCAAGAACAGAGTAGCATAAGGAACCACAGGGCAGGAGTGTAACTCTTAGTTCAGTCTATTAATTGCACACTGCTAAATTTTTTGTGTTCAAGTAACATGTGTTAACAATTAAGTGATGCTTTGATGGGAAAACATGTGATCTGAACATCCAGGCTTATTTTTCTTGATAGGAATGGAAATCCAATGAACATCAAGATTATCCATGTATACAGTAAATCACTCAATATGCTTGTATACAACAACAATAATCCAACGATGCATATAGAACTTAATAGGGTAAGCACCATTTCAGCATCAAGGCTGGGTTGTTGATACTGGGTTGTGCTATGGTAAACATAAATGGTAACACAATTCTTAGTCTATTTCTGACATGTGCACATGAATACTATAAATTGTTCTGGGACACAACCTGTTATATTTGTAATATAGAACATACTATTTTTTCCTGCACTGTAGCTCATTCTGTGGTATACTGGTATGTTATAGTCCAATATCAGATGGACGCAACATCCTTAGTCTGAATGTGACAGGAGCCTAGCTGCCAGTGGCTACTGTTAGTTACATAAAAATGCAGTCGAGAATGCCCCCCCCCCCCCCCCTTATGTTTAAACAATGATGGTCCATAGATAGCTTCATATTGTAAACAGACATGCTACTTACTATAATATAGACATATCATTCTTATAGAGCATATCCTAGAAATCACCTTGCATCTGGATTTCTGCTAATTGACAAACCTTATGTCTCTACTGCTATAACGTGAATTCTAAAGGGATGAATCATGTCATCAATTGATTGCTCTTTCTTTTTACAAACATGAATTCAACAAGAAAGAAAAATCTCCCAATAATTCTTTTCTCAAACCATCTACTTCATCATCCCATTTAAATTTTGCAATTGACTCTTTTAATTTCACACTCCCTATTCCTATGCCACATCATCATCCCTTTTGTTAATTGTATTCTCAATTTTTACCATACCACCTCATCGGACCATGATAAAAAAGTAGAGTTAAATTCAAATTCAAACATACTTAGAATATAAAAAGAAAACACAAATTTTATTCAAATGAAAATCCAAACCCAAACAGAGAACTTTTACGGCTAGCTGCATTAGATACTAATGAGTTTTTGCAACTGTAATGCATAGTTTTATTTCTGTACTTATTATTTGTAGTGGTTGTTCTGTAAGCAGCTGAGTCTGTAACTGTGCATGTAAACTTTATTTTGTTAGGTATTAATGGAAAATTTTCCTTTAAGAAATCCAAAGAGCCAAAATTGTGTTATCTTCTATAATTCTCTACAATATTCTTCTTTCTAATTGGCTCTCAAATTATTTTAATTATTCAGGACATCCATCATACAAAAGAAAACATCTAGAAAAAACATCATCTCTAAAATAGATGGAATGCAAGATTTTTTTCTGCACATGTTTGTATTGTGAAACAAGTCTAATTCTTTCTAATAAATCTTTCTTGTTAGTTGCCCATAATCTTTTATTTCTCCTAATTTTATTCTTGATTAAAAGGTAAAATTTTCAGTTGTGTTAAAAATTGGAAAAAGAAAATGTTGAAAGAGATACTAGATGTTCGATAAATTCTTCTACTGTATGCTAATAGAACATAGACATTTGAAAAAATATTTTTGTAGTAAATGATACAAGTAATCAAGTATTAGACATTTCTTATAACTACTTTAATTCATTCAAAAATCAGAAGATTTAAATGACATAGGATGGATCTAACCACACGATATCTCCAATACACCTATGTGCATTGCACGTGCAAAATTATAAAAACCTAAAATCGATACTGCTGTACCGTCAAGTATCTTCAAAATTGCTCTCATTTTGAACTGTATGTATGTCAATTGGATTGACATGTCTGAGTGAGTGTCTATTATCTTTCCTTCAGTCGACGAACATTCCAATGAGTGTCTATTATATCTACTAGGTCGACAAACATTCCAATGTAGCCATGCACGTTATATCAAATTGTACCATTAATTATCCATTTTTTACCATTGATTATTCTGCTTTAGTTTCTTTTGGCTGTTAAGAACTTAGAAAGATCGGCTTTTGAAATAACATCTTAGGACATTATCAATTTGTTTGATGTCAGCTTATTGAATGCTCCATTTAAATTTTGATTCTGTTTGCACAGCACATGTGTTCATGGATGAATGGAGTAAATTGTGGATTATGCCTGTGACGATTCTCTATTGTCTTTTTTCATGTTCAGCACGGTAGTGAGGGACGCTTGAGCGAGAAATTTGCAAATTCCATACAACCTATACTTAGTGACAACATACGGTAAGCTTAGCCTTTGGGTTCTGATTTCATGTCTAAGTTCTTGCTCAGCTAAGTGCCTCCTGATATTTGTAGATATGTGCATTTTGATTTCCATCGGATTTGTGGCCATATCCATTTTGAGCGACTCTCTCTCCTTTATGATCAAATTGAAGATTACCTCAAGAACCACAGGTATACCTTCTTTCTTTCTTTCTTTCTTTCTTTTTCCTTTCTTTTTCTTTTTCTTGTTTTTACGATCTTCACTGGTCACAATTTTCTAAATGATCTCCATCATTATTCTTGTCTAAGCTAGATGTATTATTAACTTTGTATTTTGGAACTCTTTCAATTGATTTGGTTATCCGAAAGTTTCTAGTGCGGTTGTGTGTGTGTGAGCAGCATGTGAAGGCTTGCAGGTGCGCTTGCACTTGCACGTGTTCATCCATGCATATTCATTGAGCATCATGTATGAACTTTAATTTTTGGAATTTATTTTCTTTAGTTAAACATGAAACAAAATGGCTAGTTGTATCAAAAGAGAAGCTAGAGATCTATTTGGCGAGTCAAAAGCTCATGCTCCACCATCTAAGGACACATCATGGTGGAACGAAGAAGTAAAGACTGCTATTAAAATTAAGAAGGATTTTTATAAAAATTTGAAGAAAAGCAGAGATGCAGAGAGATTTGAGAAGTATAAAATAGCTAAAAAAGAAGTTAAAAAAGCTGTTCGGGAAGCTAAAGTTAAGGTTTATAAGGAGGTGTACGAGAAGTTAGACACTAAGGAGGCAGAAAATGTTATATACTGGATTGCTCGGATGCGGGAAAGGAAGACCAGAGACTTATGTGCGGTGAAGTGTGTCAAAGATGAAGATCAGAAGGTTTTAGTTCAAGATGAGAATATCAAGGAAATGTGGAGATTATTTTGACAAATTGTTGAATGAGAGATTTACTAAGAATTTGGATGGACTTGTCATTCAATCTCAAGATATAAACCGTGATTTCATACGTAAAATAAGACTACCTGAGGTTAAAGAAGTTTTGAAGAGAATAAGATCAAGAAAAGCGGTTGGTCCGGACCGGATTTCTATCGAGATTTGGAGATGCTTAGGAGAAATAGGCGTTAAATGGCTGATAGATCTGTTTAATAAGATTTGGCAGACCAAAAAATACCAAATGAATGGAGGAAAAGTACCCTTGTACCTATCTACAAGAATAAGGGTGACATTCAAAGTTGCTCAAACTACCGTGGAATAATACTTATGTATAACACTATGAAACTTTGGGAGAGTGATTGAACACAGGCTAAAGAAAGTTGTTAAGATGATAGAGAACCGGTTTGGGTTTATGCTTGGACGATCGACGACATAGGCTATTCATTTGCTTCGTTAACTTGTCGAGACAGGAGAAGAGATTTGCATATAATATTTATTGATTTAGAGAAAACGTACAATAAGGTACCTAGAGAGGTATTATGGGGAACAATGATGAAGAAGGAGCTCCCCGTCAAGTACATTAACATAATCAAGGATATGTACAATGGAGTAGTGCCAAATGTCAAAACTTATGGCGGCCTAACGAGTGATTTTCCGATTATAATTGGTTTACATCAAGGATCTGCGTTAAGTCCATTCTTGTTTAGTATTGTGATGGATGAGCTTACTAGAACTATCTATGATGAGGTACCTTGATGTATGTTATTCGCTGATGATATTGTTTTAGTAAACGAGACGAAATCAGGGGTTAATGCCAAATTGGAATTATGGAGGAAAACGTTGGAATCTCGAGGGTTCAGATTGAGCAGGTCCAAGACAGTATATATGCATTGCAAATTTAGCAAACAGAGAAGTCAAAACCATATTGGTATAACATTGGAAGGGCAAGAGATATCACCGAGCGATCATTTTAGATATCTAGGTTCCATCATCCAAAAGGATGGGGAGATCGATAGCGATATTAATCAAAGAATCAAAACTGGTTGATTGAAATGGAGAAGTGCAACAGGGATTTTGTGTGATCGTAACTTTCCGTTAAAATTGAAAGGGAAGTTTTATCGTAGTGCTATTCGGCCTGCCTTATTATATGGTACAAAATACTGGGCTCCTAAGAAGTATCATACACAGAAGATGCATGTAGCGGAGATGCACATGCTTAGTTGGATGTGTGGTAACACCTAGAAAAGATAAGGTGCGAAATGAGGATATTCGTACAAAAGTTGGTATAACACCTGTGGAGGAGAAGATGCGGGAAAACTGGCTAAGATGATTTGGTCATGTGCGACGCAGACCTATGGAAGCTCCGGTACGACGAATGGATGCTCTCGATATATGCAATATCAAAAAGATGAAAGGGAGACCGAAGAAAACATGGATGGAGGTGATATGAAAAGATATGGTTGCCA
This sequence comes from Agapanthus africanus, assembly GCA_030015575.1. Taxonomy (NCBI): domain Eukaryota; kingdom Viridiplantae; phylum Streptophyta; class Magnoliopsida; order Asparagales; family Amaryllidaceae; genus Agapanthus; species Agapanthus africanus. The sequence continues at coordinate 876,017,580 of JASDDO010000024.1, read as the reverse complement.
ATGGTCTTAAAGAAAGTATATTGTTCTATAGGAGTGAGTGAAGACGGAGGATTCATATGCTGGACCCGGCGTATTTATCATGTTGGTTCATGTAGCCTACCCCATATGCTCGGGATAAAAGGCTCAGTTGTTTATTTTCTTTAGGTGATTCTTCTTCTTGCAATGTTATGTGGCTTAACTGGAAGAGCCTAGTTTTTTTGATAATTCATTAATCTTCTGGACTACTTTACAGGAATTAAGTACCTAAACAGTTAAAATAATTCATCATTTTCAGTTTATTTCAACATTAGAACTTCTCTTAAAATTTGTATTATCTTAAGAAAGGAATATCCCTTAATAGAGCTGTATGGAAAAAAGGATCATGTAGCATGGGCTACTTCAGCTTTGTATCTTTGGGTACTCGGACACCTGCTCGCAAGGCATTTCCTCTACCCCTTCTTATTTTGAAAGGGAGAGGTCACTTTGCATTGCCTGTTGTAAATATATTAGTGGATATGATTCACAAGGAATCTGTCACCACAATAATATCGCAGCGGAAAAAGTGAATTGTGTGTTTTGTGGTCGAACGAAAAGATTGCCGGCGATGAATAAATAATACAACTACGAAAAGCAAACACACCAAGCACCAAGTACATATATAAACCCAGGTTCGGCGCAACTAGCACGTCTTCACGATGAGAACTTCCACTAGAGAAAAAATTATACAAGATTTACACCGATTTTGCCAACACTCCTTCGTCTTTCAATACAATCTTTCACAATATATGAACTCCCCGCACTCTCAAAATTGCACTAGTCCTTTCTAAGGTTGTATGGTATTTTTATGGATTTTTTTTGGATTTTTTGAGTTTTTCTAGGCTTGAAAACACAAAGGTATGAGCACATATTTATAGGATTTGGATAATTAAAATAACCCCAGGACCCAAAATAATTTGCCCAAGAACCCTTTCTTCATCTACCTCGTGGTAGCAGCGACATCCACACGCTTTGACTCGCGCGTGGGTCTCATGCCGCCACCCACGAGGATGCTGCCGATCCTCTCCTGCCGACCATGTGGTGCCGGGCTTGATTTTTCATTTTATATCAAAATCAACAATCGCCATCTTGATATAAAATCATCACAAATCTCGTCACTTGAACCACGAAATTCTATTCTCGTCGTCCTGACCTTCATCAATTAAAGGAGGCAGATCAAGTCTAAGTAAAGCTTGAACTTTGACAGTGGGACCACTTTTGTAAATGCATCTGCCGGATTATCTTAGGTACCAATCTTTATGAGAACAACAACCTTTTTTCGTTCTCGAGGAAGAAATCTTTCACCTCGATATGCTTAGTCCTTGAACTATAAGCCTGATACTTTACCAAGTGAATTGCGCTCTGACGGTCACAATACTCCTTCGTAACATTTTGTGGAACCCCCAAATCGCTTAACAGACTCCGTAAGTAACGGTCTCTTTAACCGCGTCCGTTGCGGCTATATTTGTTGTCTATAATGCGACGATGGATTGAAACGTCGATCTCCATGACACTGTGCCAATGCCCAACGTGAATATGTAACCCGATGTCGACCTTTGTCTATCTCTATCACCAGCATAATCTGAATGACATTACCCGTCACGATACACCCATCATTGTTGCCTCTGCAGTATAACAAGCTGATCCTTGTGGTACCTTTTAGGTACCTCAAAATTTATTTCACTGCCCGCCAATGCTCGTTGCCTGGATTAGCCATGTATTTGCTGACTACTCGGACTACATGTGCAATGTCTGGTCATGTGCATACCATTGCATACATCAGACTTCCCACTACATTTTTATATGGAACACGAGACATGTACTCTTTGTCTGCATCTGACTCTGGTAATAACATCGCTGAAAGCATATAGTGTGTCCCTAAAGGAGACACAGTTCTCCATCCTATATCGATCGAGAACCTTCTCGGTATATTGCTTTTGTCGCAGATACAATTCACCACGCTTTCTATCCCTAACAATCTCCATGCCAAGAATCCTCTTAGCAGCCCTAAGTCCTTCATATCGAACCCTCGGCTCAGCTACTGCTTCAACTTGTCGATTTCCGACATGCTTCGTGATGCCACCAACATGTAATCTACGTACAAGAGGAGATAAATTCTGGATCCATCGTCGAGTAATTTGACATAAACACACTGATCCTTAATACTCATGTACCCGAGCGCTAACATGAAATGATCAAATCGCCTATACCATTGCTTATGAGACTGTTTCAAATTATAAAGCGATTTCTTCAGCTTACAAACATAGCCTTCTTTTCCCTCGACTACGGACCCCTCTGGCTGGTACATATATATATATGAGATTAATGGAGGAAAGAGGCCATAGGAGGGGATTTCCTCCTATGGCATGGAAAAAATACAAACTCCATCATTTTTTCCGACGATCGGCACCCATCATCATCATCGTTATCGTCTACGATGTGCGTACACCAAATTTCATGTGATTCCACAACTTTTTCACCGTTGATTTAGTGGGTTCAAAATTAACGGTTTACCGACAATAGAACTTTTTACATTGCTAAATCAACGGTGAAAAAGTTGTAGAATCACATGAAATTTAGTGTACCCACATCTTAGATGATAACGATGAAGATGATAGGGGCCGATCGTCAAAAAAATTGGTGGAGGCTATATTTTTTCCACGCCATAGGAGGAAATTTCCTCCTATGCCTCTTTTCTCCATTATTCTCTATATATATATATATATATATATATATATATATCTTCTTTTAGATCACCGTGCAAGAACGCAGTTTTGACATTAAGCTGCTCTAGCTCCATGTCATAAACCGCAACCATGGCCAGAAGAATACGAATCGAAGTGTGTCGAACTACAGGAGAAAAGATCTCATTATAGTCTTCACCCTTCGTTTTTGCAAACCCTTTGGCCACCAATCTGGCCTTGTATCTAACGCCCTTTGCCTCTGGTAAGTCCTCCTTGATTTTAAAGATCCACCTGCAACCGATCGCGTTTAAGCCCTTTGGTAGAGCAACTAGTTCCACGTGTTGTTTCGGTGAAGAGACTCCATCTTCTCCATCGTAACCTTCCAGCTAGGAAAGTCATCGAACTACACAGTTTCTTTGTAACTGGATGGCTCTTTGTGCTCAATAGTTAAAGCATATGACGCCATGTCGTCGAAACTAATTACGGTCATGTGCTCGAAGCCATGTATGGTCGGAGGACGCCTAGCTCTCGTAGACCTCTATTCTTCTGGCTGTATCGGACACTCCGCTTGAGTATGAGTATCAGTAACCTCATTATTCTTCGTACTCTGGACTGGAATTTCGAGCTCCATCTTGATTAGTAGCAAATCTATTCTCTTATTAGCATTTGACTGAGTCCGTTTTTTCTCGAAATATCGCAGACTCGTCGAATGTTACGTGCTGGCTGATCACTATTTTTTGGGTCTCAGGACACCACAGCATGTACCCTTTTACTTTGCTTCCATAGCTGAGAAAGATACACTTTCTTGCTCTCGGCTCTAGCTTATCGTTCTTATGAACATAAGTGGGGCACCCGAAAATGCAAAGCCATGAGTAATATCCAGCCTTTTCGATCCATACTTCAGGAATTTTCTTATCTATCGCCGACGATGGTGATCGATTGCCGAGGTACGCGGCGGTAGATAGGACCTCAGCCCAAAACTCTTTCGGAAGTTCAGCTGTAAGACATAAACATCTGGTCTTTTCTAGCAATATCTGACTCATCTGTTCTGCAACGCCGTTAGCTTGGGGATCACCAGGAGTGGTGTAATGTCGCAAAATCCCCTCTGATATATAGAACCCAACAAACTCATGCGAAGTAAACTCTTCGCCATTATCGGACCAAATAACTGTTACGTGCCTTCTAGTCTGGTTGTTCCCCAAGGCCTTCCACAGCTTGAACTTCTCAAAAGTCTCAGATTTAGACTTGAAAATATACAATCATAACTTTCTCGAGAAGTCATCGATAAAGGAAAAAAATATCTGGCTCCACTTTAAAAAGAACCAGTGCAGGACCCTTAACGTTAGTGTGAACAGAGTCCAGAATACCCTTGGTATCATGAATTGCCATTCCGAACTTCACTTTCGTTTGCTTCCCGAGAACACAATCTTCACAGAAATCGAGCTTACCTAAATCTACATCTTCGAGCAGCTGCCTTTTTCGAAGCATCTCCAAACCCGCCTCGCCAATGGGACCCAAACGTAGATGCCACAACCTGGCGGAGTCTATATTTCTCAATCTGGTAGAAGCTGCAGCTACGTCTTCTGAAATTGTTTCTCTATGTAGAAAGCACATGCTCTTCACCTTCTTTTCCTACATGACAATGAGAGCCTTTGGAAATCTTCATGGAATCATCGTCGATCACGCACTTGCAACCGATTCCATCTAAAGCACCTAGGGAAATCAAGATTTTAATCAGACCTGGCATGTATCTAACATCAGTTGTCTGAATTACCTCATTGTGCATGCGAATCTGAATAGTGCCGATCCCAACAGTTTTGCAAGATGCATTGTTCCCGATCAAGACAGAGCCTCCGTCAAGAGAACGATATGTTGCAAACCAACTCCTATGTGGAGTCATATGGAATGAGATACCCGAATCTAATATCCACATATCGTGTGCATCATCGACTGCACACACTGATAAGATGGAGATATCGCTGCCATCGTCTGAATCCTTTACCACGATTGCAGAACTGGAGGGAATTTGCTGCTTGCCTTTCTCCTTCAGCTTTAGACAATCGCGCTTCCAATGTCCTTTCTCGTTGCGGAAGTTGCACTTGTCATTGGCGCGATTCCTCATTCCTTGACTTTGATCTCGCCTTGCCTTTGGAACCACCAGCTGTCTGCTTCTTAGAATGGCCTCGAGTGAACATCACATCTTCCTGATTACTTTCGTCACCCGCCATCTTCTCCCTCTATACTTTACTGTGTAGATCCGTCTTGACATCCTCTAAAGAGAGTTTGTTTCGCCAGTACACTATTGACTTACGAACTGGTTATAATCAGAGGTCAAAGAACAGAGTAAGATCATGGCTTGATACCCGTCTTTTATTTTTACTTCCACATTATGAAAATCCATTACGATTTGATTTAGCTCGTTTAGGTGGTCTTTGATGGACGTTCCTTCCTTTGTCTTCAAAGAGTATAATCGCTGGTTGAGGTAGAGACGATTAGTGAGAGATTTTTTCATATACAGAAGACTCTAACTTGCCCCATAATCTTTCCGCTGTAGTTTCCTGCTCGACTTCGCAGAGAACATCATCGGTTAACCGAAGCTGGATCGAACTGAAAGCTTTGTCCCCCATCTGCCTAACTCTATTGCTGTGGAAGTCGTCGAGATACCGTCTTTAGAAAAGACAATCTTGTGCATGCCCAGTTGCTTTAGTAAGGCCGTCATTTTTAGCCTCCATAGGCTAAAGTAGTTACGCCCATCGAACTTTTTGATCTTGTAATTTGTGAATGCCATCTTTCCACTCACCCAAAATACTAGATTGAAGCTCTCATACCACTTGTTGTAAATATATTAGCGGATATAATTCATAATGAAATCAGTCACCAAAATAATATCGCAGCGGAAAAAATGAATCATGTGTTTTGCGTCGAACGAAAAGATTGCTGACAATGAACAAATAATACAACTATGAAAAGCAAACACACCAAGCACCAAGTACACAAAGATATAGACAGGTTCGACGCAACTAGCACCTAATTCTTCCTTCACGACAAGAACTTTCATTATAGAAAGAATTAGGCGACACTCCTTCGGCTTTCAATACAAATCTCTCACATTATATGAACCCCTCACTCCCAAAATTGCACTAGACCTTTCTAAGGCTGTCTAGTATTTTTGTGGAATTTTCTGGATTTTTTAAAAGATTTTTCTTGGCCTGAAAACACAAAGGAATGAGCACATATTTATAGGATTTGGATAATTGTTAAAATAACCCCAGGACCCAAAATAATTCGCCCCATACCCTGTCTTCATCTTCCTCGTGGCAGCAGCGACACCCACGCCCTTTGACTCGTGCATAGGTCTCATGCCGCCGGCCCCCTCCTGCCGACCATGTGGGTCCGGGCTTGATTTTTGATTTTATATCAAAATCAACATTGCCTACTCTAAAGAGCTGAAATAATGTCTTTCTTCTTGTTGTTTCTGTTCATGCACAATCTTATAGAAGAGATAATTATCTGGTTCTCTGTGTGTTTGTCTGCGTGCATGTGGATTGCTTTATTATTTTTTGCATCTTATGTAGACTTTTGATGGTACACTGAAATGAATGAGAAGCACATTTACCATGCCATTCTTCAGGAAACTTAAACCAAACCAAAGACGACATCATCCTCTTCGAATTATTAAATGTTCATTGTGCCATGCATGTGCATTCAAAATGTGACAACGGCACTAGATAATTTTCCTTACTGATGTACCAATTTAAGAGCACATTGTAGGCCCTTGCAATGGATTTCCCTGGCCGTTCGTTATGATCTCCATCTTAAAGATATTGAAATGGGAAACTGATTTAGTTTGAGGCATCTCACCTGTGCTTTGGTTGAAGGTGAATCCTTTTCCCAAAAATAAATAAATAAATAAATACTTGAGACCGCTTGATCTTGGGTGATTGTTTACCTGACGCATTAAACAAACCACCTCATACTTGAAAATTTGCAGCTAGGTTTTTATCTGCCAATAAGCTGGGAAGGGCAAGACAGACTTAATATGAAGGATTTTATTGATAACTTTTATAACATAAAGTTTCAGCTAAAAATTGTACCTAGTTCTTTAAAAGAAATATGATAGTTCGGTGGTGCGTCAAATGCAAAATTGCCTAGTAATCTGAACTTTGAGATATTAATTGAAAATGAAAACTTTTTCATTTTATCGATTTCTAAATCTGTATGCATCATTTAGAAACTTTGGATTCAAGGAACCAGTGGGAGGAAAACAGAAGTAACGCAGGGCCAATTTTCTTTAGTATCATTCAAGTTGCTGAGATTATTTTGTCAATCCATCAGATAAATTTCTAATATATGTACCAATTTTCGCAAAGTTTTGAAGACTACTTTTGGTAATGTAGATTCACTTTATTCTTTCTGATGGGAAAGAGCGCCGATTTATATTATGGATTTCAGCCATTTCATAAATGAATTTCCAATATCAAGGAGAACACCACGCAAAATTATTTATGATGCCACCCAAAATTCATGCAGGATGTGCATCATTTATTTGAATCCTGACTGCACATCATATCTTAAGTGACCAATTGTCCACATTAAATTCAGAATGTGGAGAAATCTTCCTACTTTCACAGCACAGCTTCTAATTTGATATTTATGTATTTATTTAAATAAAATTTTGTTCTTAAGTTTTAATCTTTCACTTGTTGCTAGGCATTTATGATTTCTGTTCCTTTTAAATCGTAGGTATTAAACTTTTAGGGTACATTTATTCTCCATATTTTGAATCTGCAGATACTTTCTGTCAAACACAGAAGGCGAGAAAGTTGAGGAGCAGACAGGTGTTGTACGTACAAACTGTATTGACTGTTTAGACCGGACAAATGTTACACAGGTGATGTGATACTATTACTGTGTTATCCCCTACATAAGTTTTCATTTTTAATATAAAAGCGTTTAAAGGAATCACAACATGATATCGAAAATGAACTTAACTACACTTAAAAATGGTATTAGGCTATTAGCAGATAAATAGTTATCGCCTCTAGGTACTCAACCATGTTATGCACAGATATTTTCTTCTATCTTGATTTGGCTCTCTACGAAACTCCTGGTTTCCATAAAAAATGAATTAATTTTATGAGTATTAGGGGTTTTTTTTTTTGGGGGGGGGGGGGGAGATTTTTGGGAAAATGATTTTGGATGATTAGAGAATAGAGATCTCCTTTTTAACCTCCTTGATATGATGCTGGTCATTTATATATACAACCCTATCTAATTACATTTTTCTAATCACATATACAATACTCTATAATACTGTAGCATATTCTGACACTCCCGCTCAAGCTGGAAACATATAATAATACATGACCAGCTTGTCACAAATAAAGTTCACTCTTAACCTTTCCAAAGGTTTAATGAAAAGATCTACTAATTATTTAGCAGATTTAACATAGTATGTATCATTCGTCCCATCTTCCATTTTCTCATGAACAAAGTGACAATCAACCTCAATATGTGTGGTCCTTTCATGAAAGACCGGATTCGAAGCAATGGAAATAGCCATTTTGTTGTCACTATATAATCACATAGAAGAAGTGGGTCTAAAACCAAGCTCTCCAGAGCAAGAAACTGAATACCAACCCGCAAGTGGTATTTGTCATAGCTCTATATTCTAACTTTATGCTGGAACAAGATACAACACTTCGCTTCTTGCTTTTCCAGAATACCAAGTTGCCTCCAATAAATATGCTGTATCCTATGGTAGATCTCTGATCAAAAGGAGACCATATCCAATCAGCATCGGTGAATCCCGCCACTCAAGAGTGTTCATTATCTGAATACAATAGACCTTTGCATGAAGCACTTTTCAAATATCATAGTATTGAAACTGCTATATCCCAATGAGTGACCTAGGGCTGCCATAAACTGGCTCACGAAACTGGCCAATATAAAAGTCAGGTTGTGTAACTATTAGGTAATTCAGCTTACCAACCAAAATTGCATGATGGACCTCCCAAACTGAAAGTCCTACATGTTTGGATGAGATTCATTTCAAAAACTATATGGACAAGAAACAGAGGTTTTATATATGTTCTCCATGTTATCGAGTGACACCATAATCGTTGTTTTAGAAACCTTGTAAAAGTGCATAATTTGTGCCCATTTGAGTCATAGGCAATACATGTAGAAAAACTTTTGTATTATGTCTCTAGATAGTTTGGGGGTGTTGGATAAGATCATATGTGTGGCTTTTCAATCTGCAAGGCATCATGAAATTTGAAATGGAAGCATTCTCACCGTCTAAGCAACCAAATTACTTTTGGTTGTAGTTATTCTTGTTTGGTTGATTTCTGTAGTTATTCTTTATGGTTCTTAATATTAATAATATTTTTTTAACAATGGTGTTGTGGATTGCACCATACAGAGTATGATTGGGAGAAAATTGTTGGAAAATCAACTCAAGCGAATAGGAACTTTTAGTACCAATGACTCCATTAGCGCTTATCCACATTTTGACAGAAGTTTTAAAATTTGTAAGTACTTATACTGTGATTCAAATTTCATGTAAAGCGCATTTGTTGTATCAGGATCAACCGTTGATGTCGAGTGTGCATTGTCTGTCACTTTATATCATTGGACAGCGTCAGTAAATAATGTTGTATATTTGCATATCTATTTCAGTGTGGGCAAATCATGGAGATGAAATAAGCATCCAATACTCTGGAACTCCAGCTTTGAAAGGAGATTTTGTTAGGTAAATCTGAATCAGTTTTCTTTTGCTTATCTTTGCCATCCTCTATATTCGTAACGGCGAAAGACTTTTTGTTCCTTGAATATAGCTATGATGGGTCCTTATATGAAGGTCTATTTAATCTCCTAGGGCATCCATTCTCCTGCCCATGCCCATTTACTATTTCACTGGTGTTGATTCTTTTCTTTACTGTGAACTTAGCAAGGGATGCCTATATGTTTGGAGCGGAATATGCTATTGTGGAACTTTAAATCATACCAAATGCTTAAAAATGTCATTTAGTATTGCTGCATGTAACTGCTTGTTCTTGTCTAACAGAAATTCATATCTGGGCTACTCTGCAATACATATACTTACTGCATGCTCAATTAGTTATTTTCTCTGGTGCAAATCTTTTCTGTGGTGCAATTTCTGATTGAGCAATCAGAATATCCATTTTGCAATCAAGTCTGCTAAATACTAAATAGTGCTGTCCAACAGGTCTTGCATTCGTAAAATTATCATGTCAATACCATGTTTGGTGGAGCCCACCATATTTATGGAGGCAAAAATTGCCTTGAAATCCAACAATTGGTACCTATAGATTTTTTCTCTCTCAAGTCGAGTAGACAAATTGAGAATCCTTTCTCAGTGTTCCCATGGAAGTCATGATCCTGGCCCTGATTTTAATTTTTGGGTCTCGCTGTTAAATAATTGGTTAGTAACACTCTGGTCATACATAAATGGTTATAAAGCCAAGTAATATATAATGATGATGGACCTCAATAATCTTAGGGAAGTGTCGGCTATTTATGTGTTGTGCGCTTACTAGAAGATAATATTTTGAAGGGGGTTTAGAAGTGACGGTTGGAACATTGGATGCAATAGTCATGGTGGAAAATTAAGATGTGGATAGTTGCCAACATGGGGATTATGGAAATGAGGGGAGAGAAGCAGCGATAGGAATGGAAGCCACACATCCACAATATGTATGATGGCCTTTTAAAGGAGGGTGCTATTACTGGAATCATTGGTAGATGCCCTGGTTTAGGAGTTGCACATTCATCACTCAAGGTGCTTGTACTTAAGGATGATGGTATAACCAGTAGAAGCTACAGGCTAGATGATGATTAATTTGCAACTATTATTAGTTGGTGCATGAGCTTAAGATTGAGGGATGAGATCTAAATTTGTACCATGTACTGTACAAATAAATACCTTAAGAGTTATTTGCTTATCTTAATTGATCTTATTTTAAATATGATATAGTTTCAGTTTTGAATTTAAGTACTTCGACTTTCGATCCCAATTTCTCATAAGAGTTGAAGTCGATAGTCAGATTCTGACTGAACCCTATCCCTTTCTAGTTTTTACCCTGAAGTTAATATCTCCACCTTAAACATATTTGTTATTTAACTGCAGTCGCCGTAAAGTCTATTAATATGGCCCTTCTATACTAATAAATGAAAACATAATTAATTTCAAATGTTCAGCACATATATCAGTTAATTTCATGCGTGCTCTCAATTTATGTATCAGCTGATAGTGTATTATGTGGTCCTTAATCATAATACTTTGACATTTTAAGCCTTTTTCCAGGTGTGGAAATCGAACAATTCAGGGTATTTTAAAAGATGGGTGGAACGCACTAGCTCGATATTACCTAAACAACTTTGCAGATGGGACTAAGCAGGTCAGTCAAGTCATTTTTGATTTTATCTGAAATATTGCAAGCATATATTTTGTAATAACATTTTACATTTATTTAAAATGAAAATCATGATTTGGGCATTATGCAGCCTTTGAAATAATTGATTATGAAATTAGTCTGCAAATACGATCTTATATTGGAGAATTGAAATAAAAGGTATATTTTTTATGGAAACATGATCAATAGAATTATAGTGGAACGGTTAAAGTGGAGAACTTTGTATACCAATGAAATTGAAGGGGAATATTCTGTCGAACTGCTATAGTAGGAGCATTACTCATGGATTTGAATTTTGTGGTAATTAATAAACATGCTCAGAAAACGAGAGTAGGTGAAACGAGAATGTTTCAATCGATGAGTAGAAGTATTGTATCTTAAGATATAGCGAAAGACGAGTTCCCAAAAGTCAAAGGTAGCTCTCATAGAATATAAGATAAGACAATCGAGATGGTTTGAACGTGTGCAATAGAGACCAATGAATACACAAGTTAGAAAGAGTGCAAAAATTTTATATAGGCTTATTTCTATAAAAGTCCCTAAAGGTTTTCAGTTTTTTTTAAATATCTAAAAACTAGCCTGCCACGTCAGCACTAACATTGTCACATCACCGCCACATTAGCATAACCTGTTAAGTTGGCACACTATTAATTTAAAAAAAAAGTCCCCAAAATACCGTCTTCTTCATCATCCTAAACCTAACCGTCCGCCACCTGCACCACCCTCCGCTAAAGCCGCCCACGCCACCCACTGTCCGAGCCGCCCCATCCCCGCCGCCACCGCCGCCTGCACCACCCTCCGCTGCCCCCACCCATGCCACCCACTGTCGGAGTCACCCCCGCCCCCGCCACCGACCTCAGCATCATCGGCATCCTCATCATCTTCTCCTTTTCCTCCCTACACAAAGCCCTAACCTTAGCCTAACCCGTCACAACTGTTTGCATTATCGTGCTCTACGGTGATCCCGCCCGCTTCGCCCACCACTGAAGCTGCTGCTGCCTTCCCTATTGTTAAAGGTAAAAGAAAGGAGAAAAGATACTTTATTATGGGACTAATGGTCTCCTTATATAGGGATTACAATTACTTGATGCCCAAGTATCATGGTACGGTGTACCCTAATAACAGTATATTCTAAACTATTCCAACACTCCTCTCAAACTGAAGTATAGATACCAGTGATGCATAGTTTGACAATAAATGAACGAATGCGGGTCTTGGAAGAGCTTTAGTCGAAATATCTGCAATCTGTGCATAAGTAGAAACATGATAGAGATTGACTTTCTTTTCAACAATTTTCTCCCGGATAAAGTGGCAATCCACTTCAATGTGTTTTGTGCGTTCGTGAAACACTGGATTCTCTGAAATATGAATTGCAACTTTATTGCCACATAATAAGGAAACTGGTGTTGTAAAACTAACACCGAGATCTAGAAGCAATGTTGAGAGCCACGTCAATTTTGAGATGACATGGTCCATAGCCTTATATTCAGCCTCGGCTGATGAACGTGCAACTTGTTACTTCTTGCTACGCCAAGTAACTAGGTTCCTCGTAAAGAAAATACAAAATCCACTCGTGGAGCGACGGTCATTCATAGATCCGGCAAAATCGACATCAATATAGGCTATAAGAGACAAATTAGAATATGGTTTATAGAGAAGACCTTATACAGGTGCACGCTTCAAATAGCGGAGAATGCGCTCAACGGCCCGAAGTGGGAAACTAAGGGTGCCTGCATAAACTGGTTCACTGTGCTGACTGCAAAGGATATGTCTGGGCGAGTAACCGTGAGATATATCATCTTCCCAACTAACCGTCAATATCGATCTGGATCGGAAAGGGCCGGTCATCAGATGAGCTAACGCGAGATAACTTTACTGTTGTATCCATAGGAGTATTAGCAGAGCGACAGCCAAGAAATCATGTTTCTTTAAATAGATCGAGGGTATACTTCCGCTGTGAGATAATGATATCTTATTTCGAGATACCTCTATACCAAGAAAATACCATAGAGGACCAAGATCTTTGGTGTGAAAATATGAGGCCAAATGAATTTTGACCTTAGATATACCATCGGAATCATCTCCGGTGGTGATTATGTTATCAACATAAATAAGAAGAATAACCATTTCTTCTTTCCGTCTATGTATAAAAAGAGATGGATTTACCGAGCTTGTGAAATTTATCTTTTTTATGGACCTTACTGAATTTATTGAATCATACCCGAGAAGATTGTTTTAGCCCATAAATAGATTTTTTAAGATAACATACAAGAGACTTTCCCTCACGCTCAAAATCAGGAGGCTGCTGCATATAAACCGTCTCGAAAAGATCGACATTGAGATAGGCATTTTTGAATGTCTAGCTGATGTAGAGCCCAATCGCGGGTAATCGTAAGAGAGATCAAGACACGAACAATAGGGAGTTTGGCCACTGGAGAAAAATGTCTCAGCATAGTCGATACCGTATTGCTGAATATATAACCTTCGACAATAAGGCGGATCATCAAACGAGATACATTGCCATCAGGGTTATGTTTGATAGTAAAGATCCACCGGCAATCAACCACCTTTTTCTATGAAGGGAGATTGACCAGATCCCAAATGTGATTAGATCTCAATGCCTGCAACTTTTCCATCATAATCCTATGCCAACCTGGATGACTCATAACTTTCTGAATAAAGTTAGGAAAACAACATACAAAGAAGAGACAGAGACAAACTAACATAGAGCTGGAGTAAGACGATGATATGAAATAAAGTAAGAGGATGAGAAGTAGTGCATGTTCGTTTACCTTTACGAAGAGCAATTGGTAAGTTGTCGGACAAACCATCAGAAGGAGGGAGATGTGAGGGCTCATCAGCGTCCGTCTCTACACATGGAAAGAAGCTTCAATATCTGTTGAATCTATTACTGCTTTCGATCAACTACTATAGACACGCGTAACCGGAGGAGGATGATGAATTTCGACAGCAGTAGATTCGATTTGAATTGGTTGGTCATCTAAAGGTATATGAAGTGGCGGCGGCGGCGGGACGTAAGGACTTTCCGCTGGGGGTAAAATGGCCGATCCTCAAGAAAGATGACATCTCGAGAGACTACGACAATAGTTGTAGAAGGAAGTAGGCAAATATAATTTTTTTGAGTCCAAAAATAACCAACAAATATATGTTTGACAGCCATATGATCCAATTTATCTCGAGATAATCGATGATTATGAACGCGGCAAACACACCCAAATACTTCAGGAAAAAGGGGAAAAGGCTCTTGGTCGGGAAATAAAATAGAGAACCATATTTAGTTTTGAAGATCATGGAAGACATGCGATTAATTAAAAAAACATGCGGGAAGTAAGGCAAAATTCCAAAAGCGGTTTGGGACATGCATGTTAAGCATAATAGACCGAGCAACGCTAAGCACGTGGCTGTTTGTTCTTTCCGCAAAACCATTTTGTTGTGGTGTGTATGAGCAGGAAGTTTGATGAATAATCCTACGGGATTGGCAAAGAGTTTGAAAAATACGATTCATGTATTCTTTTGCATTATCGGTTCTTAGAGTTTTAATAGATGTATTCAAGGTTTAAGATTTCGTCCGAAACCATCGATACATGATTGTTTCGTATAGGTTTCGGTGAAGACAGATACGAAATCAGTCATACATTATCGTTTCGGCTGAAACCTGAAATATTTTTTTGTCGTTTTTTCTATCATCATGATCGCTATAGTCTATAGGCCTTTATTGTTGGATCTTTGGTATTTTTGTGGTGAGTAGTCGCTACTTGCTCGCCAAAGACGGTTGATCTTGATTATTAAGAAAGCTACAAGAAAAAACTCATCGAGCTGATAGAGATAGAGGGGGAGATGGGAGGGGAGTTAAAAACAATTGGTTATGCATATTTTTTTTTGCTTTCAGGGCTGCCTAATAATTTTTTGTGTGGATTAAGTGCAGAACCAAAATTGAGACCATAGCTTTGATTTGTAATACAACTAGTCGGATTATTTTCATCCTAGAAGGCCATAAAAGACAACCTAATCTAAATACACTTTTCAATATATTTTGCATTATGTCTGTCTTGGTTGGATTTTTTAACGCTAAGATCATTGTCTTATGATATGCAACCATAAATTTAATATATCTACATATATGTATGTATATATTACCGTCAAAACTGAAACCTGAACCGAGATGAACAAAACTAATCGAAACCCACTAAAACTAATAAAATTTTGAGAGACCAAATACGAAACCGAGTTCTTGAACCTTGGACGTATTAAACCGATTAACCACTTCATTAATAAATGTTTGAAACATATATGGTAATTTAGATCGATCACCTAAAAGAAACAGCCATGTCATTCTAGAGCGATCATCAATAAAAGTGACCAAATATTCATGACCAAATATGCTGGTATGCTTGTTCACCGCTGAAAGACGCGACCGGGACGTTAGGACGTCCGGCCTGAATTTTGGGGGCAGATGCTATTTGGTTTTATCTGTCCACCTCTTCGAAGATGCCAAGTTGATTTATGGCACCGTGTATCGGAGGTTTGGGCAGATGCGGCCGTTGTAGCAGACTTCGTCAGATTTCCCCTCGTTTGCGAGGGGTTTTTGATTGTGGGGACGCTCTTCTCCACAGACGCAAGCCCCTGCAGTTAATTATGCTACCGCATCGCGGTAACCACTTTCTCCTTCTCCAGATATTTACTTCGTGTCGTGTTTGTTTTATTTTTGGTTGCCTGTGGATTGTATACAGAGACTAATTTATGTTGTCGCCCGTAGGGCGTGGATTAGGCCAAATCCGTATTTTCTTAGATTTGGATTTTGGTTGATTTAAGGATCGTTAACCTCGTTTGAGATTAAGATCAACTTAAATGTTTGTTAAGGATACGTTAGTCTAATTTTTAGACGAAGATCTACTTAACGCGATTTTTTTAGTTTAAGGATATCATAGTCCGGGGTTTAAGGACATCATAGTCCGTGGTTTAAATACATCATAGTCTATAGAGTTTAGTTTAGGGACATTGCGGTCCAGAAGGTTTAAGAACATCATAGTCCGTAGTTTAAAGACATCATAGTTTATAGAGTTTAGTTTAGGGACGTTACGGTCCATTGGGTTTAAGGATATCATAGTCCGTAGTTTAAAGACATCATAGTCTATAGAGTTTAGTTTAGGGACGTTGCGGTCCATGGAGTTTAGTTTTAAGGACGTTGCGGTCCACAATTTAGTTTTAAGGACGTTGCGGTCCATTGGGTTTAAGGACACCATAATCCATGGAGGTTAAGGACATCATAGTCCGTAGTTTAAAGACATCATAGTCTATTTAGTTTAGAGACGTTGCGGTCCATTGAGTTTAGTTTTAAGGACGTTGTGGTCCATTGAGTTTAGTTTTAAGGATGTTGCGGTCCATTGGGGTTATGGTTTGTTGGTTTGGGGTTATACCAAGAGTTATTGGTTATTGGGACCCTCCACCTCTCTGAAGAAGTTGAAGAATTACGACATGTATCAGATGTGTGGAGAGATGTACCCTTGAACCAATGGATATTCGTCAAAAGATCGGTGGTCTTGTTTGGGACCAAGACCAGTTTGGGAAAATAAAGAGGACATGGGCTCGGTAGGTTTAGAAGTTTGGCCAACTTGGGCTCAGCCCGCTGAGTCTTTGTCGTTTGCTATTTCAATGAAGTATTAGACACTTATTAGGACACAGTCCTTTCTCTGTGCACATAATGCTAAACATTTATGTGAGTACTGACACTCACACTTTGCTTTGCTTTTCCCATTTTCTTTTTTCTTCTCTTTTTTAATGAGTGTTGAACACTCTTTATGGCGCTAGGCTCTTCTTGAGGAGTACAGAGCGCTCTATGTTAAGTAGCGCCCACGTGAGGGACACGTTGGGCGCTTGGTGCTGAGTGCTAAGCGCTCTTTATTAAGCAGCGCCCACGTGAGAGGCACGTGGAGCGCTAGGCGCTAAGCGCCAGCATTCGAGTGCTAAGCACTTTTTATTGAATAGCGCCCACATGAGGGGCACATGAGCGCTTGGCGCTGAGCGCTAACACTGAGTGCTAAGCACTCTTTTATTGAGTAGCGCTTAGCGCTGGGTTTCTTTTTGTGTATTATGTTCTGCAAAGTTCAATTCTTTGTTCTTCCCCGGATCTTTGATCCATAAGAAAAAATTCATCCCCGTAAGAATTAAATTCTTATTTGTGGAAGACCTGTCTCATGGATCTCAGATCCAAGGAAAGAACTATGTTCTTTTTATGAGGGTTAAACCCTTGAGATGCTCTAATCTCTACTTTATTTACCTTGAAGCAAATCCTTCTTAGAGCTTGCTCTTCTCTTTTTCTTTTCTGAGAACTTGAAGTTTATGGGGGCATTCTTCTTTGTGTCTCTCTGTGTGTAAGACTTGAAGTCTTGGGTCCTTTATATAGGGGAGGCTGATTTGTTGATTCAGTTGAGGAAATATCTTATTGAGAGATTTCTTAATTGATTTGGGGATTTTATCCACCGTCGGATTTTTGATCCAAGAACTTCTGTTTTACAGAAGACATCTTTCTTGTTTTTAACAAGATTGGGAAAATATTTTCCCATACGGAACTTATTCTGTATCTTGGTGATTTTTAATCACCATTGGATCTTTTGATCCAATGGTGCTCTGATTTACAGAGCACAATCTTTCTTATTTGGAAAGATTTGAGGAGCATCTCCCTAACAAAATTTAATTCTGTAATTTGATGATTTATCATCTTCATTGGATCATTGATTCAAGGGTGGAGAATTTTTAGTTCTGGCGCCGGCGCTCTCATACTTTGCACGTGAGGCGTTGCTTCAGAGTTTTTGACTCTTAGCGCTGACGCTCTTGACGCTAGCGCTCTCGTGCTTTGTATGTGAGGCGCCGCCTCATAGTCTTTGACTCATGGCCCTGACGCTCTTGGCGCTAACGCTCTCGTGGTTTGCACGTGAGGCGCTGCCTCAGAGCCATTGACTTTTTAGCGCTGCCTCAGTTCAAATTTCAAATTTTGAATAGAGCTTTGCTCTCTGATTGGGGGAACAAATACTCCCACTGTTGCGCTCACGTGGCTTATACGTGAGTGCAGCGGTGGCAGCCTTTCCACCGTTATATCAACTTGGAAGTTGGATCGACTTCCAGCGTCTATAAATAGGACCTCTGGCCCTTGAGATGACTTCTGTTCATCTTCTCCCCTTCTTGTTTTTCTGAGAATTTAATTCTCTCTTCAGATCATAGATCTCTGCCCCAGGAACTTCCTTTAAGTTAGAACTTTGTTCAAATATTTGGTAAGAATCATATTCGACCCCATTAAACAGAGCTTTGCTCTTCTCAGATCATAGATCTTAAAGATGCGTTTTAGGGTTTCTTAACCTATTAAATGAAAATAGAGGTTTGCTTTTCTCAGATCATAGATCAAAAAATCTTCTTTTAGGGTTCTTAACCCATTAATGAAGAACTCTTAGAGTTCGTTTTGCAGATCTTAAAGATCTCGGAGTTTTTAACTCAGTAAAAGCTTTGCTTTTTAGGGTTTTGATGGATTATTCTATCGTTTTCACAGAGCATAGCTCTTAGAATTTTTAGGGAATTTTATTTCCCTCATAATTAGAGTTGACAGATGTCACTTCTGTTTGCAGAGCGTTGCTCTCGAGAGAGTTTAACTCCCGAGGAGTCTCTCATTAAATGAGGATCTTTTTTAGGATTTCTTCTTTAATGAGTAATTGTCTCATCAATGATGAGCCGTCACCTTGATTTTGTGGGCCCCCTGGTCGCTTTCCACTGCATTGCAGTGTGGTACAAATTTAAAGTACCAAGTATCAGAATTTGGACTGTAGCATTAGCGGCTAACCCTCATTCCTCTTCGCACAGGTACTATGTCTTTCGACACTTCCTTCCCGTTTGTTCGCCCGAAGAGTGCCTATGCAGACGCGCCTGTGGATCGGGAAGTTTTCGCACTGATTAAAGATCACGACCCGGAGCAGAAGTCTCTTCATTTATGGGGATTGTGGTACAACCAAATCATTCGGGGTCAGCACAACTTCTCTTGTACGGTGCCTTCAGAGCCAATTTCCCCCATTAATTATGCTGATTCACCCCAGGTGAATTACGCGGTGGAGGAGCTTAACTGGATTACGGATGGACACCTCCACCTCGATGGGTTCGATACCTGTACAGCCGCCGATGGCTTTAGGTATTCTGGGGTGGCGCATATGTTAAGGCGAGACGCGCCCTTAGGGACAAGGGTACATGATTGGCTTGACTCTTCGCCATTCAGTCGGATAGCTACAGTGGGCTCGATACATCTTGTCGGCCAAGAAATTGCTGCTGCTGAAGCTCAGGTTATACCCTGCGATTTATGCGTCTCTTTTCCAGTATTCCATCTCCGACTTACCCGTCAGAGGGGAACATTACGAGGAAATACTTCCCCCTGACGAGTACATCTTCGCCACCAAATCAGTGGTGATGGGTCTTACTCTGGAGAATGCTATTCAACATCGATTCCCGAGTCTGATCAAGGTGTTGAATATTTACGAGAGTCTGTTTCTTGAATCTGGAAGGCACGGGGTCAGCTTCGCAGATTTCTTCGTCCGCTTTCTTCGCCCGGAAGTCTTGTCAAAACAAGCTGCGAAGTTTGCTAAGCTTGACGATCCTTTTGGTTTTGGCTTGGACAGCCAGCCAATAGCGGAAGAAGATCAAGAGAATTTCTTCTTCCCAGATACCGCGGTCGTCCTCTTTGCAGAGCTTGCAGCTTCAGACATCGATGAAGAGGCGTTCTTTTTGGGGTTCCTTGGCCTATGGTTCAGCTGGTTTGTGCTCCCAATGCACCCTCGCCATATGAGGCCATCCGTCTTCTATCCGGCTCATCGAATGGTTGCCGGGACGCGAGTGACCATCGGGATCGCTGGGCTGGCTCACCTGTATCATGGCCTCAGCTTAGCGGCAGACACCACTCAGCCGGGGGTGCAGCCTGTAAATCTCCCGCTGCATTATTTCACGTCGTGGATCGAGCTGCATGTGCTCGGCGCTTTCGGAGTCTATAAACGGCCCCGTTTCTACGACAGTTATAATTTCCCTCGGGTCATGTTCCTAATTGACGCTTCTGCTTTAGATCCGTCACAGCGAGAGGCTCGGGGCCTGGTCCTTCGCCCGCGTATGGTCGGGGATGGCATGACCTTTGTTGATAAGGTCTTAACTATCAACAAGGAATCCACTAAGACGGTGCAGCCGCTACGTGACACCTTCAAAGACGGGACTCTTACATTGAAGGCTCGGGAGATCCTGCATTTATATTCAATCAGGCCGGGCTTCTTAGTATTCAGGCAGAACGACTCGGCGCTGTTCATGATGTACAACCCGTACCGTTTCGCTCAACAGTCGAGCTACGATCAAGGTGTCCCGCTAGAGGCCTTTTTAGCGGAGCCGGTTGTTACAGAAGAGGATATCCGTAGCGCGCTGCACCATTCATGCGGCTAAACACCAGGTCCAACTTTTTTATCAGTGAGCTGAGCTGCGTTCCGAAAGCCTCGAACACATACATGGCGTGGTACCAGCATGCGACGGGTGCTGTTTTTAGGGAAGAAAAGCGGTTACTGCTCGACCGCAAGGGTGCAGTCCCTGCCGGTAATTCAGCTGTCCCCTAAAGCGACGGGCCACTGTTGGTCCTTCCTTAAGAGAAGCTGCCGCGGTTGCGGTCCCGCGCGTCTTTCTTGAGAAGCTTCTACCCCGTGTTTCTGTAGAGACGGTAGCTGCAGCGTCCCCGGAGTCTGGCGTGGGTACGGAGATCGGGACCCGTCGCCCAAAAATGCCCGCCAAGCGCAAGCCCGTATCATCGGCTGCCGACGCTCGCTCACAAAAGACGTCGTTGTTTTCTGCCGACGTCATATTTGGCCAGGAGCCACATGCTCCTTACAGCGAGGGTTTGTGCGAGTATGGGAACAATGAGGGCTTATTCATCGTGCCTGCGGATGATACTGATCTCCAGGCTTCCCTTGTGGCTTCCGAGCGACTGGCTCGCGATGAAGCGGCACTGATCACTATCGCGAAGTCAGGTATACTTCAGTTACATTCTTCCATGGTTATCTTCTTTTATTATGCTTCTACCGACGCTTTCTTCTTTAACAGGTATCTCTGTCGAAGAGGCTCTCGCGGCTTCCCTCAAAACATTTGAAGAGGAAGAGAGACTCCGCGCTTCTTTGGGCCTTGGTATAATTCAGCTCATTGTGTCTTCGTTCCTTTCTTCATTCGTGTTCTGACCCTTTCTTTCATCTTATTCCAGGGACTACCTTGACTTAGGTTATTCCGAGTGCGGTACCGATCCCAAGCGGTGGTGCAGCGACGCTTCCAGAGCCAGCTATTGTGGCCCCAGCCCCCCAACATTACCACAGGAGACTTTGCTAAAGCAGCCGATGACAGACGCCGTAACGGCTCTAGAGGCAGAGCTTGGTTCGGATGACGACGTCCCCTTGTCGGAAGTCCTGAGGAGGTCAGTTCTCACGGCCCAGACCGAAAGGAAACGCAGGAGGCGTGCAGCGGAGGAACGTGATGATGCCTTGGCTGTAGGTGCAGGCTTAAGCACCACTCCACTTGTCGCTATTCTTTCAGAGGGTGCTTCAGCTGCCCTGTCTACCGCCCATAGACAGGTTGCGCGCGCGGCTCGGGAGGAAGCTGAGAATTTATTGCAAGGTAATGTAATGCCCGGTCTTTTTATTAGAACTTGATCTTCGAATTTTGACACATGCAATTTTCTGCAGGGCCAGGTCTGGACGAGGGGATGACAGGTGAAACCCTGGCGGTTACCGTGCCCGAAGTTGCTATCCACTCTCTGGAATCGGGACTGTCCAGACCGGTGCTCTTTCCCCGTGTGGCTCCCTAGTATCGGCGGGCGTCGCAAGTGTCACGACGGCCCTTGTCAAATCAGGGGATGAAGCCACGGGCGCAGAAACTATTCCAGTGAAGGAGAGCGAAGAAGCCGCTGTGCCTGGTGATGCTTCCGTCGCAATTTTGGCTGATGACCCATCAGGTAGGTCTTGGGTCACTGTTTTCTTTTATTTCTCAATCCCGTTTAGCTCCTTTTGATGATATTTTGTTTGTTTTGAGTGTAGGTGCAGTGAACGCTGAGGTTGTGCCATCTGAAGCACCTCCAATCGCCGCCATGACGGCTGTTGTTCCCTCGCCTTCTCCTATGTCCTCTGAAATGCTGGAAGGTATAGGTTTGTGACTTGTCGGTTTCACTGTGGGTAATGTCCTGACAGTGTATTGTCATAACTTTGCAGGAGTCCTTTTCGACCATCTATACCAGGTGTTGAACCCGCATTTCTCCTTCCAGTCGGAAGTCATTTCGTCTGCTGGTGTTGGTTAGTATATTCTTTAGCTAATGTCTCCTTCTTTCTTTTATGAATAGCCGTATCGTTGCTAAGTCTTCCTTGTATTGATCGCAGTGTCACGGATCAGAGAAGGGGACGAGAAATAACCGTTCCTCCGGTACTCCCAATTTTGCCTCCTGCCACAGCCGGTATAGTAGACTCCACCGCTCGTGTATTTTCTTTACCTTCCGAGTCGACATCTGACCATAATTTGTTTTGTAGCAATCACACCGGCTCCAGCTCCCTTTGAGTCTCGCATCCCGATGCCTGTAGGGCCTTTTGCTAGACGCCCATCTTCCAGAGGCTCTACGACTAGCCTGCGGATGTTGAGCGAATCCGTCGAGGATCTTGACGCCGAGGCCCTCGCATTCGCTGCAGATTTTGCTCCTGGGGTTAATTCTATGCTGGCGACGCTCGTGAACTTCCACGGCGAAGGTGTCGCCGAGTCTTGGGTTAATTACTGTAGAAAGATCGAGGCCTGCCTGCATGAGATTGAGTTCAAGCATCCCGCTCCTGAAGTATCAGCTTTGAACTCCCAGCAGGCTGCGTGGGTCGAGAGTAGTTTCCTTTCATCCGCCATTTTGAACAAGAGGCGACTCTAAGGCGAAAGGAACATGAAGTAGCTTCAAGCGAATTTGCCCGGCTGCGTGCCCAGGTTGAAGCGAATGCTGCGCAGTTCAAAGCCGTCTTTAACAATCTCCGGCGATGCATTTCAGATGGGTTGACGTTGAGACGGGCGCTTTGACTCTGCGGAGCAGGTCGTGCAGGACTGCGAAGCCGTCATGCTGGGAACCGATGAAAAGCTTTCGTCTTGTTTGCAACAGCGGCTCCGAGTCGAAGCGGAGCTGGCCGCGATGGCCGATTGCGAGAAAGGATTGAGAGGAGCGCGTGAGCAGCTGGCTGATTTGTTGAAAACACCTCCTTCTCAATAACCGTTTTTGTATCGAATGAAAATTTGTAATCTATGAATAACATGCATTCATTCAATTTTTTATTCTTTATATGATGTATCTTGTATTCAATTGAATTCATGAATAAAAGACACATTTTTTTATCTCCTACTATCGCTTTCTTTTCTCTGCTGTGTTGTTGGCATGTTACTTTAGCAAGTGTGGCCTGTAGATGATAGATGACAGTTCATTTTGAACTCTTTGTAGGGTAGCGATGGCTTAGGAAACAGGTTCAGGTCTGCTGCCTAAGACTTTTCAACTTTATGAGCCGTGAGGGTTTCATAAAGACTTTTCTCCCTACGAGTCGTGAGGATCCTGTAGGTGTATTTTCTCCTTAGGAATCGTGAGAATTCCTAAGTACGTTTTCTCTTGAGAGTCGTAAGGATATCACAAGAGAATTTCTCCTTTACAAGTCGAGAGAACTCGTAAGTGGTTGGTGAGTTGACTTGTTTCCGAGTCGAAGCATTGCTCCGACGGGGAGGTCGTTGGCTGACTTGTTTCCGGGTCGAAGCGTTGTTCCGACGGGGAGGTCATTGGCTGACGTGTTTCCGAGACGGAGGTCACTGGCTGACTTGTTAACGAGACGGAGGTCATTGGTTGACTCTAGCTTGTCTGTGAACTGGGGACTTTGCCGTGTGTCACGTCCCGCTTCCCAGAGTACGCTAAGATGGGCACGTGACATAGCTAACCATGCTTCCTGTGGATAGGAAAAATCCCTCCACAGTCACATTACGGCTGTAGAGATATCAAGAACATGAAAGTAAACTAAACTATCTAGTACATGTCCATAAGCCAGAATGAATGAGTCAATAAATAATGATATTATGCGGAAGCAAATGATACAATAAATGAAACACATGGAAAGTAAGATTGCATACCAACAGGATCTTCACCGCTCGGTCTAACAGCGGCAATACTCCTGATCAGTCTGCAATAAAGGTAAAGGATCTGGGCCATGCAAAACCCAGACGTCATCGCGTCATAACATCAAGCAATAATAAAACAGGGGTAGCAATACATGCAAGTATGAGTATGAGCATGAATATAATGGGAATATATAACGGTGAATGTGTCAGTATAAGTGACGTGCAGAGATATATAAACTGTGCTTCGGGGTTATCTATTCTAAAGTCTTCGAAACCAAGTAATGTAATCCTCATCGTAACTCGTCGGTGGTTATTCTGTAACGCCCGGAAAGACGGCAAACAATAGGTATTCCGTAACGCCCGAAAAAACGGCAAACAATGGGTATTCCGTAACGCCCGGAAAAAGGCAAACAATGGGTATTCCGCAACGCCCGGAAAAACGGTAAACAATAGGTATTCCGTAACGCCCGGAAAAATGGCAAACAATAGGATGGCCTTTTGAGTTACGTTCGGTTACAATACTGATTTCCCCATACCCCAAAGTTATATATGTTCAAGTCAAGTATTAAATAATCTAGAGTTAATGCCAACACAGGATCAGGCAAGTACATGTTTGTCTGGATAGATAACAGGAACGGTCCGTAAGGACAACATGTCAGGTTTGTCGGCATTAGACACAAGATCAGGTAACAGGTAAAGCATGGTACATCATGTCAAGCTAGGTAATGTATAAGGTGTCATGCCATGTCAATAGTTGTACGGTACCATGTCGTGTCAAGTAATGGGTGTAACAAGTCATGTCATGATGTACAAGATATCATGTGGGTGTTCATAATCAAACTAGCATAAACATGGTATACAGAACAAGCATGAGTGCTAATATAATCAACAAGCTGAAACTAGTAATGTGAAATGTAATCAGGTACAGATTAAGGTATGTAGATGCACAGTTATCAGTTTGGGTTCAAGGGATATTTTCAACATTACATGAATGCAGTAAAACAAGTGTGGATGATAAAATCATATTAATATGTACTAAGTAATCTAGAGATGCAATTGAATATAAATCAGGTTAGATGTATGCAAATGGTCGTCCGACAGGATATAAAATAAAAGGGGTACTGTGGGCTATGCAAATAATTGTTATAAGATTTAAATATGAATGTGGGTACAATGTAAAATAGAATTAAATGCAACTTGATATGTTCGATCTATGAATCTAAAATGATAGAACGGGACGTCGAACTGTTAAATGGAAATTATGGTATTAAATGTAAACTACAGGTTTAACGTGCACTCAAATGGGGATATAAAAATTTGAATAGCTTATATAGTAATTTAAATAGCATGTAGCAAGTTTCACTCAAGTTTCACTTGCCTCGGGAACGATGAATATGCGAACGGAACAACAACGGAGCATGAAGCAACACAGGATCTCGACGTCGGATAAACGTCGCAAAACCACACTCGCGCACGGGTCTAGAGAGGCAAAAGCACGACCATACTGGTTGGGGTAATTCACTGGGTCGTCGGCAACAGCACGGCTCTGGTGATGGCCGGGGGAAACCGGATCAAGAAAGAAAAGCGAAGCAAAGAAGAAGAAAGAGAAGGAAGAAGAAGAAGTTTGTGTTCCATGTTTGGTGTTCTGTTCGAGGGTTGAGGGCCGAGGATGGAACAGAGATGGCGACGTCGTCGATAATGGGATTTCCGGCGAGGCTAGGGTTTGGTTTAGAGGAGTTAGGGTTAGGTTAGGGTTTTGGTGCTGGCTGGTGCTCGGGTGTGCATGGACCTTGGTGTAGGAGAGAGAAGGGAAGAGGAGAGGAGGAGATGGTGGTGACGACGAGGTGAAGGGATCGCCGGCGGTGAGGTGAGGGTGGCGGTTGCTCGGGTTCTGTTGGGTGTGCAGGTGAAGGCATGGAAAGGAAAAGAAGAGGAGGAAGATGGAGATGAGGATGATGAGGCTCGGTTGAGGGAGGTGGAGTTGAGGGGATGAATCTTTTAGGGCTAGGGTTTGAGTAGAAATGAGGAGGCTCGGGTTGTAGATGAAGGAGGAAGACGAGGAAGAGGGAATATAAAGAAGGGAGGTAATCCTAAGCGAGAGGGAGGTGACGAGATCCCTGAGCTACAGGATTTGCAAGAATCGAGAGAGAGAATCGAGAGGAGAGAGAATGAGACAGAGAGAGGAGAGAGAGAAGGGGAACAGTAAAGAGAAAGAAATTTGGACGTATGCGGGGGGGGGAGAGAATGGGAGAGAGAGATCGCGGTGAGAGAGAGAGAAAGAGGAAGCGAAAAGAAAGAGAGAGTGGGGGCCACCGGATCAGAGGAAAAGAGAGAGAGCTGGAAAGTTAGGAAAGATTTTTAAAAGTTTAAAAGGGATTTTAGTTTTTTAAAGAAAACTTATAAGCTGTTAAAATACTCGAACTGAATTTTTAAAATCTTTAATAAATTGAATTTTGGCGGAATATAAAATAATTCAGAAAAACGTCCGGGTCGGGTCCAAAAGTTTGGATTTGAAATATGAAAATTATTAGCAAGTTCCAAAATTTAAAATGAAAGATTATATGACAGAAAAACATACCCCCAAGAACGGACGGACGTACGTGCGCGTAGCCATCCAAACACGTCCGTTTCACTGAACGGGATGAGAACATGATGCAAGGACGCTACCACAGGGTTGGGTATCAAGCAGGCCATGCAATGTATTTTAATAAATATTTTCTGTGACTTACAAGTTATATGATAAAACATGCGGTGTCAGATGAAATGCCAATATGCAGTTTATACTAGATGCACGTGTCAATGCAACGAGTCAAGGTAATCTATAATAAGAATCAAACAGGTTCAAGCAAGTGGGTCGGGTCGAATGCAATGTACAGTGTAAAATACCATTCGCACCCACAATAAGTTAAAGCAAGAGTATCACGAATACAGAAACATCAGAACTGGAATTGATATAAATGAACTCGGGTGTTACACCGTGGCTCCGACTGGTGGTGTCGCATCCGTGTCCTGCTGGAATGATGAGGAACGCCGTTGTTGGTCTCTAGGCTGTAGATGTGGCCGTCGAGATTTGGAACTAGGGACTTTGCCATGGCTCCGCTTCGTTGCGACCCTGAGGTCGGTTGTTGACGTTACATCTGCATCCTGTTGGAGTTGAGAAGGAACGCCGTATTGATATTCTGGGATGCAGATGTTGCCGTTGAGATCCGACTCTCCCTTTGACAGATTCTGGTGGGGAAATGTGGTTTCTTTTTTGTTTATGCCCATGGATTGTATACATGGGTTAGTATGGACTCACCTGTAGGGCAAAAGTTTCATCTCTCTTTTTTTGGCGATGCTCTATCATTTCAGCTTTTTATATCGCGAAAGTCGCGATTGCCCAATCATTTCGGCTATTTTTCGCTGTGCCCAATCATTTCGGCTATATATATATATATTTTGGCTCGCTGATTTTGTTGCGAGCATGGAACTGAGATCTGATACCAATCTTCGCATCAGCATCGCTGCGACTGGAATATTGTCAGGAGCGAATCATCACTTGCCGTGAAAGGACTTGGAATTTGTTACCGATTTAGGCATCAGCATCGCTACAACTGGGATATTGCCATGAGCGAATAATCGTCTACCTTTGTCGATTCGAACAAAAGTGGCTTAGCAACAGGGTTAGGATCCTGTCGACTAAGACTTTTGACTTCATGAGCCGTAAGGGTCTCACAAAGGTGTTTCTCCCTATGAGTCGTGAGGATCTCGTATGTGTGTTTTCTCCTTAGGAATCGTTTGGATTCTTAAGTGCATGTTCTCTTATAAGTCGTAAGGATCTTATAAGAGCGTTTTCTCCTTGTACGTCAAGAAGACCTACAAGTGTTCTCCAAATAGGGGAATTTCACACCATTGGTGGAACTGGACGAGGGAACGCTTATTTATGCCCGTGGATTGTATATAAGGGTCAGTATTGAACCGATTGTAGGGCAAACTGGGGGATGTGATGGCTTAAGAACAGGTTCAGGTCCCTGTGTCTTAAGACTTTTGAATCCCGTGAGCCGTGAGGGTCTCATAGGGGAATTCTCCTTACGAGTCGTGGGGATCTCGTAAGTGTAATTTCTTCTCAGGGATCGCGAGGATTCCTAAGTGCTTTGCTCCCTTGTGAGTCGTAAGGATCTCACACGGGTATTTTCTCCTTACAAGGTCGAGAGGACTCTGCAAGTGCACAGAAATTTCTTTTACAGGTCTGCGCCCTTTCGGGTTTTCACAAACACGCCGGTAGCCCTGCTGTTTTTACTCACGGAGCCCTTTCGGGTTTTCATCCGTACCCATTTCGCTTATGGATGTACCGTTTTTTTTGGCACGTTAGCCTAAGGATGCTGCGGTTCGTAGTAGTTTAAGGACGTTTCGGTCCGTAGCCAGTCTTAGGACATTACAGTCCGTCGTTAGTTTACGGACATCTCGGTCCGATGTTAGTTTACAGACATCACGGTCCGATGTTAGTTTAAGGACAACTCAGTCCGATGTTAGTTTAAGGACATCTTGGTTCGATATTAGTTTACGGACATTACGGTCCGATATTAGTTTAAGGACATCTCAGTCCGATATTAGTTTAAGGACATCTCAGTCCGCTGTTAGTTTAGGGACATTACGGTCCGCTGTTAGTTTAAGGACGTTACGGTCCGCTGTTAGTTTAAGGACGTTACGGTCCGCTGTTAGTTTTAAGGACGTTACGGTTCGCTGTTAGTTTAAACATGTTTCGGTCCGCAGCTTTGGAGGCGAGGTTTTGCTGGATACTACTTATAGAGTTTGGACTCGGGAAGATAGCGAGCGGATATAGGCGTCGTCATCTATCATTGACCTGGGCCGTGACTCGTTAGGCGTAGTATTTTTTAGGAATCGACCGTTTATTGGCCGAAACGTCCTCAAAACTAACAGCGGACCGTAACGTCCTTAAACTAACAGCGGACCGTTAGTTTAAGGACAACTCAGTCCGATGTTAGTTTAAGGACATCTTGGTTCGATATAAGTTTACGGACATTACGGTCCGATGTTAGTTTAAGGACATTGCGGTCCGATGTTAGTTTAAGGACATCTCAGTCCGCTGTTAGTTTAGGGACGTTTCGGTCCGCTGTTAGTTTAGGGACGTTACGGTCCGCTGTTAGTTTAAGGACGTTACGGTCCGCTGTTAGTTTTAAGGACGTTACGGCCCGCTGTTAGTTTAAGCATGTTTCGGTCCGCAGCTTTGGAGGCGAGGTTTTGCTGGATACTACTTATAGAGTTTGGACTCGGGAAGATAGCGAGCGGATATAGGCGTCGTCATCTATCATTGACCTGGGCCGTGACTCGTTAGGCGTAGTATTTTTTTAGGAATCGACCGTTTATTGGCCGAAAAAGTCTTTCGCCATATATATCTATGAGCAAGTAAGTCCCACCTTGGTAGACTTTATCTATGAGCAAGTAAGCCCTCACAGTTTGGCTCGAATTTCCCCCGTTTGGCATAATTGGGGATCATAGGTCTTTTGACAACTAGCACGAGTTCGCCTTGGCGGAATGTTCTCGGCCTAGTTAATCTTTCGTATGAGAGTGTCATCCTTGCTTTGTAAGCCTCTAAGTTTTGCTGCGCCATGAGACGAGTTTCATCGAGGGCGTCTAGCTCTTCAAGCCGAAGATGAGGATTTTCTTCGTCTGTTAGTTCGTACCGAACCGCCACTCTTAGAGAGGGTAGCTCTATCTCCAGGGGAGTACCGCTTCTGTACCGAATACCAATGCATACGGCGTTGTATTTGTAGCCGTTTTGAACGTGGTCCGATAAGCCTAGAGAGCTTCATGCAATCTCTCGTGCCAATCTTTTCTGTTTCTGGACACCGTCTTCTTTATGATCTTCGTCAAGGTCTTGTTGAAAGTCTCTGCTAGACCGTTAGTTCGGGGATTATAGACCGAAGAGTATCTCCAGTCTATATTATGCTGTTGTGGTAAGCGGCTGATTTTGTGACTTCTGTAGGCTGGTCCGTTATCAGAGATAATTCGTCGCGGAGTGCCAAACCGATAGATGACGTGTGTTTTGAAGAAATGGAGGATGTCTTCCGTCTTCACTTCTCTTAGCGGTGCTTCTTCTGCCCATTTAGGGAAGTAATCAGTTGTCGCCAACATGAATCGATGTCCTCTGGATGACGCTGGCTCGATGGGCCCAATTATATCGGTTCCCTACATTTCGAACGGCCAGCTAGCCACCGTTGGGTGTAGCGGATTTGGATGCTGGTGGATGAAGTCTCCATAAATTTGGCACGAGTGGTACTGCTTCGCGTATTCGAGGCAGTCTTGAATCATCGTGGGCCAATAGTAACCCATCCTTTTGATCTTCAGCTTCATCTTCGGCCCGACTTGATAAAAACCGCAGAGTTCGTCATGAGTTTCTTGGACGACTCGCCTTGCTTCTTCCGGTCCCAGGCATCTCAGCCATAAAGAGTCGAACGTCTCTTATATAGAGTATCATTGACGAAGGCGAAAGACAGAGCTTTTTTCATGAGCTGATGTCTTGAGAATGCATCTTCAGGTGTTCGACGGGATTTGAAGTAGTCTATAAAGTCTTCTCTCCAATCCTTAGCCTTTTCTTGATCCTCGATTTGTAGGGGGGTTTGCTTGGTCGCTTCCTTTTCTTCAGACGATTCCGGAGATATTTCCGTTGGTGCCAGAACCCGACGGTTTTGCACAACGGTACTTACATCAACGAGGTTTTCGTCAGCCAGTTCTTTAGCGATTCTGGCTAGTGCGCCCGCTTTGCTATTTTCTGTACGCGGTATGCTTTCTAGGACGTAGGAAGGGATTTGAGTCAGCAATTGCTGCACCCTCTCGCCGTATTTTACCAATTCTGGTTTGCACGTTTGATAGTCGCCATTTACTTGACTAACGACCAGCTGGGAGTCTCCGTATATAAAGAGATTTTCGATCCCTATATCGACATCGATCTCAAGACCTGCTATCAAAGCCTCATATTCCGCTTCGTTTGTTCTTGGCTCTGTTAAGAAAAATGCATAGCGCATTATCCCTTCTTGTGGAGTCACGAAGATGATGCCTACCCCGGATTTGATTGTGGGGGAGCTGTGCTTTCGTCTCTTCATGGAAGATGCCACATCGAAGTAGAATTCTCATCGGGTATCACTCCCTTCTCTCTCCCTGTCGATTGTGTCAAACGTATGCTCGTCTGGCAATTCGCAATTTAAGGATGAATCGGCAGGTATCGGATGCTCAGCGAGGAAGTCGGCGATGGCCTGACCTTTCACTGTCTTGAGAGGTCGGTATGTTATCGAGAATTCCATTAAGAGTAGGACCCATTTAGCGAGTCGTCCCGTTAGTATGGCTCTTGACATCAAATATTTGAGAGAATCACTTTTGATATGAGATGGACCTCATGCGCCAAAGCATAATGCCGAAGCTTCGTTAACGCAAAGATTAACGTCAGGCAATGTTTTTCGATAGGGGAGTAGTTGTTTTCTGCCCCCAGTAGAACTCGACTCAAGTAGTAGAGAGCTCTCTCCTTTCCTTGGTCGTTCTCTTGTGCCCATAATGCTCCTAAAGAACCTTCCAAGGCTGTTGTGTACAGGATGAGAGGCTTTCCTTTGACTGGAGCGGTCAGTACCGACGGATTGTGCAGGTATTGCTTGATTTCGTCTAGTGCACCCTGGTATTTACGATCCCAAACAAACGGGTCCCCTTCTTCATCAGGTGACTGTAGGGACGGCATTTTCCGGAGAGATTGGCTATGAACCGCCGGATATATGCGAGCTTTCCTTGTAGAGACCGCAACTGTTTTAAAGTTCTTGGAATGGGCATTTCCATAATTGCTTTGATCTTCGATGGATCTATTTCGATACCCCGGTGTCGTATGATGAACCTTAGGAATTTTCCCTAGGAAACTCCAAACGCGCACTTAAGAGGGTTCATCTTCAGATTGTATTTCCGAAGACGCTGGAACACTATCTTCGGATGCTCCCAGTGCTCTTCGTACGATTTACTTTTCACCACGAGGTCATCGATATAGCATTCGACGATTTCATGTATGAGGTCATCGAAAATCTTTGTCATGGCCCTCTGATAGGTAGCGCGGCGTTCTTCAGACCGAAAGGCATCACTTTGTAGCAGAATATGCCCAGAGGAGTCCGGAAAACGGTATGCTTCTGGTCTTCGGGATACATCTTTATTTGATTGTACCCTGATGAGCCGTCCATGAAGGAGAAGACTTCGTGAGTGGACGTGTTGTCTATCATCAGCTCGGTAACCGGTACGGGGAAATCATCTTTCAGACAGGCTTTGTTAAGGTCCCGAAAGTCCACGTAGATGCGCACCGTCCCATTTTTCTTCATCACTGGGACAATGTTGGCGATCCAGTCGGGGTTTTGAACTTCTTGGATGAAGCCGAAGTCGATTAGCTTCTTGATTTCGGCGTTGATACTCATTTCAAGTTCGAGCCGCTTTCTTCTGGGCGCTTGCTTGACTGGCTTGACGTCCGGCGATATAGCTAGTTTGTGTACTGCTACGTTCGGATCTAGCCCCGGCATTTCGGAATAGTTCCATGCGAAGCAGTCTGTATACTGCATGAGTACGTCTTTTAGCGTAGCCACCTGTTCCTTAGACAGCAGCTCACTGACAAACGTAGGCCGCAGGTCGTTTGCCGTCCCCAGGTCGTTTTTCCTTAGGTTATCCGCAGTAGTATGTATTCCATCTTCCAACTCTTTCGGCGCTAGTGCAAATTCTGAGATCAATTTCTCTTTATCCTCATTTTCGAAGCACCAGCAGAAGTCATCCATATTCTCGCGCTCTCCTTCTGACAGCGTTATTACGTGACCGGTACGGGATCGTTTCCAAGACCGATATTGATCTGGCTCTACTCTCGCTATATTCGTTACTTTGGACACATGCTTTTGTGGTGGGGCTACCCTCCAACTGTTGGATAAAGCGAATCTGCCGAGTTGATATTGGTCTTCGACCCAGTTTTTGAAGGTGAAGCAGTCTTCAAGAGGATGTCCTATCGCTCGGTGATAGGAGCAATAATCCGGGTGATGAACCTCGTTTGCTTGCTCGGGATGCCGAGACTCCGGGAGTATCATCATCTGGTGTTTCATGACAAGGATTCTCCTTGTCTTGTCTCGAGGGAAAGAATATGCTCGATCCATCTTTTTCATATGAGACGGATTCCGGCTGATCCTTTCTTGATTGCGTGGTCTTTTGGATCTGTTTCGCCTGTCGAATGTTTTTTCCGTTCTTTAACTTGTTTTTGCCTTCGCGTCTGGCCTTTTTCTTGTCTTGGGAATGCATGGCGGGCTGATGGTGACGGGCATTGTCATCCTCCGCAGCCTGTTGAAGGAGGCGTTGCATCTTGGCTTTCTCGTAAATGGCCATTTCGCGGCTATGGTCGTTCCGAAATTTTTGACTCGCTTCCCTTATTAGCTTGTCCATCTGTTATTCAAATGACGGACTCAGCACTTTTATGGCAGGACTTCGTTCTGGTTCAACATCAGCGCCTTTTAAAAGAGCATCCCCTTCTTCATCGAGGTCATTTATGACACGGCAGCCATGGAATTGCTCCCGTTTCTTAGACTGGACATATCCAAGCCCAATCGTTTCCATCATTCCATTGGGCGATTTTCGCTGAGTTCCGGGGACGTTCCAGATCCTGTTGTAGAATTGGGTTTGTCGAGCAGTCTGTTTAAAAGGTACGCCTTGGCATCTTAATAATCTTTTTAATCCCTCTGCGTAGTATCTGGGCAGACGGATTGGTTGGAGCCTGTCAAGCGCAGGTTCGGCACCACGCCAGACTTCTCTCTCGACTGTGGTTTCCCCGGATCGATAGAATAGGATCGCCTTTTCACCTCTTCGCCTAGGAGGGACGTAGAATGTGTGCAGCTCTTGCACACTATATGTCTGAAGCGCATCAAGCTCTCTGTCGTGCTGCCGTGGAACCATGGTGATTTGTAGACTCTGATCATTTCCAGTGAAGGCCCGCATTGATGGACGGACCGAGAACACTGCGTTGACTTCATCTTTAGAGTCACTGCCAAAGACCAGAATAGGGGTAAATGGTCCAGGCCTGTTGCATTGGGGCGGCCCCAAATAGACTATCTTCTCTTCCTCCTCGGTATCGCTCCCGAAGGCCGGGATAGTGGTGATAGCTTTTTGCTTATTCTCCGGTTTATGGCATCTTTCCGTGTCTTCAAAGTCTGGTAGGAAGTACTTTGTGTCTTCATACTTTCGGACTTCATTTACGGAGAATGGGTTTAGTTCCACCGTCACGGTATACTCGAGACCATCTTTGAAATACTTCATACACTGATGTTGTGTAGAAGGGGTGATGTTGTACTCGTGTAACCAAGGCCTTCCGAGTAAAGCGTTGTAACAGGTCTTGGCGTCAATGACATAAAATTTGATGTCAGTGACAAGCAGCCCAAAGCGTAACGTCAGAATCACAGACCCGAGCGTCCGTGATGACTGGGAGTCGAACCCGGAGATGGTGATTTCATCCCGAGCGAGGTGCTGAACGCTCATGCAGATTTCTTTTAGTACCCTCACATTTAGGAGGTTGACAGAGGACCCGTTGTCAACTAAGATCTTCCCTATCTTGATGTCATGGCAGTACCCGGTGACATACATTGGATGGTTGTGCTCGCACGTGTCGAGGAGATCTTTATCGCCGAAAGTGATGTCAGCTGTGTGCACTTCTTCCAGCTCGTCCTTCATCTTTTCTTCGGTAAGGAAAGCTTGAAACTGTTCGGGCTCTTATACTGCCCTGATCAGGGAATCTCTCACCTCTTTAGACAGGAGAAGGGCATCCAAGATACTCAATTGTGAGGGTATCTTTCTCAGATGTGCCAGGACATTGTAATCCACATTGTTCTTCTTGAGCGGGTCCTTGGCTGTGAGCTCTTCGACGACTCGATCATCGAGGGCAATATCCTCAGGGACTTTTTCCTTCCCCTTATCTTTTTTGTTCGATCCCTTGTTCGTAGGTCCGAAATTCTTTTCGGGCAACGTACGATTACACAGCTGAATATTCTCACAGTTCTTCATCTCTTCCTCTTTTCCTGAGGTGGATTCTTTGAAGAGAGGACTAAGGGTTATTTCTTCGTCGGAATCGCTTCCGAAGGTGAGAACTTGAGATCTCTTGGTATCAACCATATGACAGTTGTCGGCAGTTCTTTTGCGCTCAGCCGTCGTATTTCTCTGCTCCCGACGAGTTTTGCGCTTCCTCCGCTTGAAATGTTATCAATGAGCAACGTATCCCTGCCACCACTTTTTAAAGGCCATGTACTCTTCAGTAGGATGCGCGATCCTCTGATGGTATAAGCAGTAGTTAGGATGAACATCCGCTTCGTCAAGGTATATACCGCCAAGAGTATCTCCTTTGAAAGGTGGCAGTTTCATTCCCGTTGACAGGGCTTTAGCGAACCGTTTCCTTGTCTTAAGCCTGCTTTTGTATGCTGCGGGTGTGCTTCGATCTGGTTGGAGTGCTTCAACCTTTTCATCTTGTCGCCGACGTTTGTCTTTTCGAATATGGCCATTTCATGTTCTTGATCAGCTTTGCTCTTCTGACGGGCTTCGTTCAGCAGCATGTCAATCATCCCGTCTGACGGTTTCTAGGATTTTGGCACCGATCCTGCCCCCAACTTCTCTACGTCATTTTCTAACGCCGAGTGAGCTTCTTCGTCATTTATTGATAAATGAGAGACCATGTGATAACTTGCCACATAATCCTCGGGTTCTTTTGACGAGTCTTCTCCTTCATCATTGTCATTATCTCCGCCTTCAAAGATGTGGTTGAGAAACTCTTGGAGCGTAACCAGGGTTCGCGTCTTTTGGTTATATTCCTCCAGTGCGTCGATATGCCTTTGCAGGTCTGTGCGTTTGTCGTTAGACTGCGTGAGCTTTTTGGTCTTCTTCTTCTTCGAAGACTTAGAAAGCCGGGCCTGGGTGTTTTTCCCGTCGCAACTAACTCTCGGTGTTGGGCGCGGTTTCAGCATTCTCTCAATTATCTCGGGTTCCAGCGAGCTTTTCCACCTAATCGCCGGACATGCTTGAAGATCTTTCAGCATTCTTTTAGTCTTGTCCGAAAGAACATCCTCCCATGGAGCTTCCTCTATAAATGAACATGA
This sequence comes from Agapanthus africanus, assembly GCA_030015575.1. Lineage (NCBI taxonomy): Eukaryota > Viridiplantae > Streptophyta > Magnoliopsida > Asparagales > Amaryllidaceae > Agapanthus > Agapanthus africanus. The sequence goes on along the minus strand of JASDDO010000024.1, from coordinate 875,981,136 downwards.
TGCCCCCGGCGTGTCCACATTTTTAGGAGCGTGCAGTTGTGGCGGATTCACCCTCCAGTTTTCAGAGAGCGTGAATTTGCCTTATTGGTATTGGTCTTCAATCCAGTTTTTGAAGACGAAGCAATCTTTGATTGGGTGGCTTAATATTCGGTGGTAGGGGCAGTATTTGGGATTGTTGACGTTGCCCGGTTGCAGCGGTTGTCTCGGATATGGTAGAGTGATAAGCCTGTTGCGCACCGCCAGTTCGAACAGTCTTCTCGTCTTATCCCGAGGGAATGAGTAAGGACACCTCAGCTTTTCTCCGAGTGTTCGCTGTTTATCGTTTTGGCGAGCAGCTGGTTTCGGATCACTTGGCTGTTGCTGAGCGTTGGCGACGAAGGTCGCCTTCCCTTTGCCCTTTTCACTTCGAAACTCTGTCTTTGAGGAGGATGGTCTATGGCCCATATGGTTCATTTGGGCCAGCTTGTCGATCAAAGCTTGGAAAGTGGTCGGCTTGAAGAACATCATGAATTGAGATATAGTTGCATGCGGGTCCAGGGTCCCTACGAACATGCCCACAGCAGGAGCTTCTTCTATACGTTGTTCGCATCTCGACCATAGGTTCAGCCATCGAATTGCATACTGAACCCAGGTTTCTCTCGGCTTCACTCTAGCGTTGATTAATGCGGTAATCGGGGTGCGCTCGCTAGCGCTTGCGAACCTTTGTGTAAACGGTAGCTCCATTTCTGCAAATGTCTTGACAAACTCATTCGGGAGCTCGGAGTACTATTCGAATGCTGTTTCCGACAAGCTGCCAACAAACTGGCGAAGCAGCAGTTTGTCGTCACCCCCAGTATTACGGCACAAAGCCCTGAACTGAGCGACGTGCTGATGGGGATTGCCTGTCCTCTTATACACGTGGAATTTAGGGATCGTATATCCCGGCGGGTATTTTATTTGATCATACCAACCCGGATAGGGTCGTTCAGTCTTGACGATTTGGCCGGCCGCTTCACTCGCCTGATGAGCTCATATCTGTTGAGCTATATAGTCGTCAAGGGCGGCTTTTGAGATAGTCTCTTCCTTGGTTGCTGACATAGTCGGAAGAAGGTTTGATGTCTCCCCTCTGTCGTCTTCAAGGATTATGGGAGGGTCTTCGGCTGGAGGGTCCGGCTGGATCATCATCCCCACCATATCTTAGAATAAGAGCGCCATTTGTTTTATGTTAGCCGCTTGTTCCGCGGCTTCTTTATCTTTCTTTTCGAGCATTCTTCGGAGGAACTCGGCATCGGTTTCCTGTTCCTGACGCTGTTCCGACGACGTCTCCGGGCTTTCTTTCGGCCCAGTGAGCGCGGCCATTTTCGTCGGCATTTCCTGGAGCTTTTGCTGTTGCTCCTGAGTCTTTGTCAATGATCGAGTGAGTGGTCGATGACTCACGGAAGCACGACTATCCTCTTTTTTGGAAGCCATATAGACGGTGTGTGTTAGTTATACGTATGCCCTAGAGGCCATTACTGTACATAGGATGTATATTGTAGTGGATGCTGGGACATATATAGGGAGGACTTTCTTGCTCGACATGATAGTATGCTATCTGGTTACCCTTTACCTTAACGTGTATGCTGATTGTCTCTCTGTTACATGTTGGTAAAGCCCTTAGGATCTGTACTTGACTACCTGGACTATGATGCGGATCATACTAGTGGGGACATGGTAGTCCATAAGTACATCCTTCAAAGTCCCTAGTCGTGGGTGTATCGAGACGGGGCATCGATATACCAGAGTAGACTAGCGTGTACCTTCTCGACCCATACAGATGGGCGATGGATGATCCCATATCCATTGGTGTTTGACATCAGAGATGATATACGGGTGCTCAGTAGAGACTGGGTACACTGGACGGACTCGCCGAGAACTCCCAGATGGTATATACCTCACGTCAGATGGCAGTTCTCTGGTGACACTGGTACAGAGTAGTCTGTTGACCCGAGATCGTCATAGAGTCTTGTGTGGTTCCCACTGTGCTTTGATTTCCATCTTACCACGTCCAAGAGGGCGTGCAAAACGGTGGTTTTTGGGTACAGTCCCGAGTCACATGGAGGCAATGAGCGATAGGAGGGGATTCGTCTCTCCCGGTATAGGGAGTTGATGTTGCGCTGTGTTCGATTGGCTATAACAGGAAATCCCTGGTCAGGGTTGCTGAGATTTACTGGTAAGTGTTGCCAGTAGTTTCTCGAACAGTTATAGACCTCATATCGACACGACTTATCGAGCTATTGGGGTCTGACGTTTACCACTCCTAGGCGAGATATGCGACATATCAGACGATCAGACCGGACTGTACGGTAGTGTTACTGGTTGGATTCACTGGAGTGTGAGCGGGCTTGCTCGTCGATCTTCAGATCGCTCAATACCCGGGTGGCCGTTACGTTTAGCAGACCGCTTGCGGCTTGTGGGTGTTTGATATGATCATCACCTGCTGCCGGCGTATTGACGAGTATTTAGAGTCCTACACAGAGGTTTTCTGGCTCAAGCGAAACGAAATAGGAGCGCATATGAGATATGTGCGGGACCGAGAATAATACCTGTATGTGATACTGTATTCGATTCTCGCGATGTGACATTGATCGGTTATATGCGATATAGCCGGGTTATCGGATCAAGTGTTGATTCGATAAGTTGTTACTAATGATACCAGTCGGTTGTGTGCGACATGACCGGATCATTGAATCAAGTGTTGATTTAATGATTTAATGCATTATTATATATTTGATATATTACTTTGCATTAACTAGTATCGGTTCACTTTAAAATGGATTTTCTCATTCGGGTGTGCGCATTATATATGCGATATGATTTTGTGCACATGATTGTATCATGTTTGATGATGCATGCTAAATTGGTTAAGTGTAAAGATTAAACCATGGTTGTGAATGGTTAGGGTTATGTTTTCTTTTTCATTTATTTATTTATTAGTTATTCATTTGGAAAAGAAAATTAAAAGCAAAAAGGGAAAAATGGTTGCTATTTTGTTTTGTTCATGAATCTTCATGAAGCTTTGACTTAGTTAACCATTTTGTCTCATGCTTAACCCTAACCATTCCACTAACCCTAGTTCACTCTCTACAACTAACCATGGTCATGTTATGACAAGAATGAGTTTCTTTTCTAATTAAATTAATTCTTATCATAACTATTATCTTCTTCTTCCTCATTTTTCTTCAAGTGAAGAAAGCAAGGTCATCAATGGTGATTGGTGATAAAGAGTGAGAAATCCAATTCTAAAGTCTACCCACTTCCTATTTCTTCATCCTCTACCTCTTGTCAAGTAGTAGAGTGTGTTTCCTTCACAAGTTTTTAGGGCTTGGTGAAGGTGGAGCTTAATTTAGCGATGCCTCGACGTAGATCATCTTCGGCATGGACACCGACGACCTAGCTCGCTTTTTCTCCGACGAAGCCGACTCTAGAGCCCGGATTCCTTTTGGACAGCGGAGACGACTTCGTTGCGGAGCTACGGAGGTGGAGCACCGGATCTACAAAGGTTGTATTTCCGTTTTCTCATTAGTTAAGTGTTAACTAGTTTACTTTTCGCCTAGTTTTCTAGCAAACGATCCGTAGTCGGGTCTCTCGGCACCCATAAAATTTTATATTGGCATGTTCGATGCCTTGTGAGACCTCATTAGGGTGCCAAGGAACCCTACAGTGGTATCAGAGCCTAGCTAGAGCCTTAGGCGAAGTCTAGACGGAATTTGAAACCCGATCGAACCGAAACCCGACCCAAAAAATTGCTCTCTGGACTTTTTCTAAAATCGTGATTTTTTCCATATTAAAAATATTCAGAAAAATCAGAAGGAAGATATAAGGTTTACTGCAAATTTCGAGCACGTGATTTAATAAACAGAGCGCGGATCCGCGGCCTTACAAGAGGCTGACGCGGCGGATCCGCGGTAAATTTGTCGCTCTGTGCTTCGAAATTTGCACCATAACTCTTTGTTTTCAGTTCTAGTTTTCCTGGGAATTTTTAATATTTTTTCCAGAGTGTTATTTTCTGAGTTGTTTTGGGGATTCGAATGTTCGGTCGGATTATCAAATTTTGTCTGTGTGGCTTTCCGGATATTTTTTAGAATATGTTAAAAAGTTCGACCGGATATAAATACCCAATTTTTCCCCTGTCGGGAAATTTCCAAGTGTTGGATTTTTCCGTAGTCTAAAGACGTTCTAAGTAGTGCAAGTAACTCGATGGACCCTCTAGAAGACAACAAATCTTAACTCGATTATGTGACCGTCTTGAACTGCCCTTTGAACCTTCGGGTTTGGGGCAGTACGGCGTGCCACATGTGAGGCGTTGACTTGACCCTTCTACGGCTGGACCGTTGGTACTGAGGCACGAACTGAATGTTGCTAGACTTGTTTCATATGTTGATCTGTACCGGGAAAACTTGGGTGTTCGATTGTTCGATCGGAAAGTTTGACATTTTCTACTTATCCGGAATGGGATACAATAATTGGAATTCACAATAAGTTATGAGATAACTGAATGAATGTTATAAACGTAGCAGTTTAGTCTCACTTGATCGGTTGCCACGGAATTTTGATGTGATCGAAAGTCCGTCGCAATCACGTAGCGTACGCGGATACTCGCCGGGTAAACTTAATAGACCGCCTCACTCCATAGCCCCGACCAAGTGACTGTAGGAGAACCCCGTCGCCGAAAGCATCCGTACGGGTGCTCGCGGCAGCGGTGTTCCGCCTTGGTGCACTTCGTCGACGGCATCGGGGGTGCAGCCGTCTACTGAAGTTTGCGACGAGCATTTGATCAGGATGTCGGGAATCTAGTTGAATTGCCCGACTTGATATTGAAAAGTGTTTTCGATTTTGAGACTAAAATGCGGGGTTTATAATTGTTAGGCATGCGATGTCTAAGGAATTCATTTGGTCAGGCATGTGATGTCTGAGATGGTTGCGGATTCCAACTGTTGTAGTTTTACACTTTCTTTTCTGTGACCGTAAGTGTAATATGTGATATCGCCGGTTTCGTTGCTATATGTCAACGACAATTGGGATGCGCATATTTACTTACGTTGATGACATGTGATGTTATGTGTTGCTGGATATGTTATATTGGATCGTCGTGTTTGAATAGCCGGGGGTTTTTATGTGAGATGAGTGTTTTTCATTTTCATTCATGTAAAAACTTGTATGTAATATTCTTTTATTGGGGCGCTTCCAGGTTGCGGAAGTAGTCACCTCTTGTATATTATTTACTTTTCCGCACTAGGATAGACCCAAGGAGGAGGGCACAAGTAACCGGGTTCTGGAGTCCAGTGGGAGACCAACTCGAGGAGTCGAGTCCGGGTCTTCTAACTCCAGAATTGGTAGGGTTGCTTGCCGCTCTCGTAGGGGTCTAGGGGTGTGGGTTTGGCTATTCATCGCGACCGTGGAATCCGTGTTTTATACTGGCTCGTATTGAAAACACGGACGTCCTAGTATATCCAATATTTCATATGATTCTTCTGCTGCGACATCTGTGATGTGATCATGTGATGTTCTGTGATAGATACATTATATAGTATATATGATATATTATATAGACGTTACTTATGTTTTACACTCGCGCTAGCCCTGTCCCGCTCTGTCGTTAGTTACCTAACCTAACGGTGCACGAGGGGACATCGAGGCGAATGCGGATGGCATAAGTGTACGTCGTATTTATCTGTGATGTTTAGGTACTTAAATGATGGGACTTCATTAATGAGATTAATGAAATAAAAGAAACCTAAGATGTTGTAGAATCGAATTTCAAAATAAAACAGGTAGCTACAGTTCTTGCTTTGCACAGCGGTATATGTGATATATCCTGCACCTTATTCGATGAGGAAAGGACTGAGATCCCTTCACCGGGAGTGACTCCTTTAGCAATAACTGGCAGATGCTACACCCTCGGTTTGTTTTTGATTGCTTTTAAGAGTTTTTGCTTTGCACAGTGATATATATGATATATCCCGCACCTCATTCGACGAGGAAAGGACCGACGATCCCTTCACCGGGAGTGACTCCTTTAGCAAAACTAGAAAAGCCTCAAAAGCACTCCATTTTTAAAATCATTTGATTCTACAACGATATCAAGTTCATTACGCAATAGGTTTTCAGAAAAACCTATCGTAGTCCTCCGTCATTTCAGATAAGTACTGGTTAGTATTCGTGCTACGTTTGTTGACTATGTTAAGGCGTAGTGTGCGGTAGCTAATTAGTGCTTATCTGCATAAGCATATGATGTGATTGGATTAGGGTAGTCGTGCGACTTTGTTGACTATGTTAAGGGTCGTGCGGGTGGGTTTAATTCAATCGGGAAATGACGGGTTGAACTTGACTAGCACTTATGATTTGTTGACTATGTTAAGGTCATATAGCTGCTAGGGGCAAAACATTATCGGGAATTTCAAGTGTTGAGATTTGCAATGAGATTGCATACCTTCTATGAGATAGTTGGATCCCGATACCCGCTGCGAGTAAGTGTTACTCCTGGGAGAGTTTTATACATTACAATTAGCCGATCAAGTAGGTGTCTAGAAAGGTGTCAACGGGGTTACGCCTCTGGGAAAACGAGGTTTACAGTAATTAGGTTCGTGCGAAAGCACGGGGGACCTCCCTCAAAGTACCGACACTGGCCTGGCTGAAAGATTGGCGAACTTGTAGTGTGTAATTAATCCCGGCTAGTCTTTCCTTTTAGGATTTGAAGGAAGATTTGATAAAAAGCAGTGGGAGCCATCCTGATTAGATAAAATAATAACCAATCTATTCTTGCAAGAGCGCACGCTGAGTGTTTTCTTCTCTCTCTCTCCTGGTAGCAACCATATCACGCCTTAATCAAGATAATAATACGGATTATTGACCGAACCCGCTTGTTATACTGAGCTGGGGAACGTTGGTCCCGCTCCACCTTATAATTGTTATAAGACAGAGCAGGAAATTGGGGATTACCAGAATTCCCGTGCCGCCCAAACGAAGAGAGTGCATGCTGATGCATCATCTTCGGGTGTGTTCATTACAGAGAACTGTTTCTCAGTATCCTTTACATCCTGGGTATGTGATTCCAGATCAGGATCCCAGATATGTAATCTGTTACATAGGGCTACAGAAAGGTAGAGAACTGAGAACGGGTGATAAGTTTCATGAGGCAGAAAACGGGGCAAGTGTTGCAGCCAAGTCTGTCGGTCACTGTCACCCTGTATTACCAATACATTGATTCTGAACGAATGTTATTAGATACCGAACCTGATATACAAAATCATATCTGTCTCTTTATTAGTAAAGAAACGATAAAATTTTGTATTGTTGGATAATGTTTTGAACATTTCCTATATCAAAAGTTGATCGGTTCAGGCACGTTATCTAAAAGCATTAATGTTCTAAATCAAACTACAGTTCTTTGTATACGGAACACACAGAAGAGGAAGAGTTCAGAAATGAACGAATCCTTCTTGAGGTATTGTAGACTAGGTCAGATCAATGCGACCCGACTGGCTAGAGTTACATATAGATGTATATTTAAATCAGTTTGAATTTACATCTTGCGAAACTCGCCAGTCATGTCACAAAGATAAGATGACCATAGCTCCGTTTATTGGAAACAGAGAAAGAGTTAGTGAACTCTTGGGATGATACATGTTGATGTATGTAAGGTCCCTTGTCTACACATGCCAGGACTGGTTCTTTATACTTCATTACGTTCTCTGATGATCTCTTTAGATTCAGACATATGTTCTTGTTGAAACACAAGTCCGAACCTTTTGAGATATTCACAGAATATAAGTTAGAAGTAGAGAACCAAAATACGGGTATAAGTATTATGTCCTTTGATGTGATCTAGGAGGAGAATACTTGAGCACGGAAATCCTGGACTTTTCTAAAGGAGAATGAGATTCTCTCTCAGCATTACTCCTCCGCATACACCATAGCACGATGGTATATCGGGGCGGAGCAATCACACCCTATATGATATGGTGTGCTCTATGATGAGTATTACTGAGTTACCTATTTTCTTTAGGGAGTCATGCACTTGAGAAGCTGCATACCTATTGAATAGGGTTCCAATCAAATCAGTTGCCTACCACTTCATATGTGATATGGAAAAGGAAGAGCCCATGTCTTAAGCCAGTTAAGATTTGGGGTTGTCCGGCCTATGTCTGAAAAGCAAAATCCGGACAAGCTCGAGGCAAGATCTGTTATGTAGAACTGGAAATGTTCCAGCTATACAAACTGCAGCTGATGATTTGAAAGAACCAAAGGATTCAATAGTTACCAACGAACCTCAGCCTCTCCGCCGATCTAGTAGGGTTCCTCACCCACCTGAGAGATACTTCTGTTTCTCTATGACAGTGGGAGCGAGGATTGCATCATGAGATGATGACCCAACTATTTTCGAGCTGGCCATCAGGAGTAAGACTCTGTAAGAATGGCTGGATGCTTAGTGATCTGAGATGGAATCCTTATACACCAACGAAGTATGGACTTTGGTTGCTATATCTGAAGGGTTAAATCCCCATCAGGAGCAGGTATATCTTGAGAAGATTACTTGGTGTACATGGAAAAGTTGAGACTTTCAAAGCTAGACTTGTTAAAGGTTTTCGTCATTGACCAGGCGTGGATAATGATGAAACCTTTTCAAGTAGCTATGCTTAAGTCCATTCGGATCCTACTTGCCACGGCTACATACCATGACTACGATATCTGGTGGATGGGTGTCTTAACTGCTTTTCTAAATGATGATTTAGAAGAGAGCGTCTATAAGTACACAGCCAGAGAGCTTCATAGACAGTGGGAGCAGCGGAAACGTGTGCAAGATGCTTTATAGGATAAAGCAGGCATCGCGGAGTTGGAACATCTGTTTTGATAGATTAGTCAAAGAAGTTGACATCATCAAAATGGTAGATGAACCTTGTATAAACAAAAAGGTGGTAGGGAGTATGGTGACGATCCTCGTAGAGTACGTGGATGACATACTCTTGATAGGGAAAGAAGTTTCCTATGCTACGCTCGGTCAATCTCCGTTTATCACTATGATTCTCCATATAGGATCACAATGATACCTCCTAAAATCCAGAGTTTTGGATCTATGAGATAGATTTAATTGGATGTTAGGATTCCCACTAGTTGTAGTGAGATGGTATCAATCGATCCTGGGGAGAATCACTGGAAGTGTTCTAGGGTGATAAAGACGACTGAATGTCAGTCACATGCATTGTCTATACCCTCAGTAAAGGGACGGTATGTTGGAAGAGTTCCAAGCTAGATACTGTGGCACACTAGACGATAAAGGCAGGATACATCGCTACTTAAGATGCTACCAAAGTGGCTGTCTGGGTGTATATTGGTTCATGAGATGAACTTAGTTCCTCCCATTGTGTGACAATGGAGTTGTGGCTTATGCCAAGGAACGTCCGTCCCATCAGTGATCCAGACATATTCTAAGGCAGTATCACCTGATCATGGAGATGGTTAATCTCCAGAGGATCGAGGTTAGGAGAGTAGACTCAGAGGACAACACAGCGGATCCACTCACAAAGGCCTGTTCCCAGAGAGAGACTTTTATGGGATGGTTGAGTATGAGATACTGCAACCACTGCTACAGATGGCCCTAGTGCAAGTGGGAGATTGTTAGTTATATCTATGCCCTAGAGGCCATTACTGTACATAGGATGTATATTGTAGTGGATGCTGGGACATATATAGGGAGGACTTTCTTGCTCGACATGATAGTATGCTATCTGGTTACCCTTTACCTTAACGTGTATGCTGATTGTCTCTCTGTTACATGTTGGTAAAGCCCTTAGGATCTATACTTGACTACCTGGACTATGATGCGGATCATACTAGTGGGGACATGGTAGTCCATAAGTACATCCTTCAAAGTCCCTAGTCGTGGGTGTATCGAGACGGGGCATCGATATACCAGAGTAGACTAGCGTGTACCTTCTCGACCCATACAGATGGGCGATGGATGATCCCATATCCATTGGTGTTTGACATCAGAGATGATATACGGGTGCTCAGTAGAGACTGGGTACACTGGACGGACTCGCCGAGAACTCCCAGATGGTATTATACCTCACGTCAGATGGCAGTTCTCTGGTGACACTGGTACAGAGTAGTCTGTTGACCCGAGATCGTCATAGAGTCTTGTGTGGTTCCCACTGTGCTTTGATTTCCATCTTACCACGTCCAAGAGGGCGTGCAAAACGGTGGTTTTTGGGTACAGTCCCGAGTCACATGGAGGCAATGAGCGATAGGAGGGGATTCGTCTCTCCCGGTATAGGGAGTTGATGTTGCGCTGTGTTCGATTGGCTATAACAGGAAATCCCTGGTCAGGGTTGCTGAGATTTACTGGTAAGTGTTGCCAGTAGTTTCTCGAACAGTTATAGACCTCATATCGACACGACTTATCGAGCTATTGGGGTCTGACGTTTACCACCCCTAGGCGAGATATGCGACATATCAGACGATCAGACCGGACTGTACGGTAGTGTTACTGGTTGGATTCACTGGAGTGTGAGCGGGCTTGCTCGTCGATCTTCAGATCGCTCAATACCCGGGTGGCCGTTACGTTTAGCAGACCGCTTGCGGCTTGTGGGTGTTTGATATGATCGTCACATGCTGCCGGCGTATTGACGAGTCTTTAGAGTCCTACACAGAGGTTTCCTGGCTCAAGCGAAACGAAATAGGAGCGCATATGAGATATGTGCGGGACCGAGAATAATACCAGTATGTGATACTGTATTCGATTCTCGCGATGTGACATTGATCGGTTATATGCGATATAGCAGGGTTATCGGATCAAGTGTTGATTCGATAAGTTGTTACTAATGATACCAGTCGGTTGTGTGCGACATGACCGGATCATTGAATCAAGTGTTGATTTAATGATTTAATGCATTATTATATATTTGATATATTACTTTGCATTAACTAGTATCGGTTCACTTTAAAATGGATTTTCTCACTCGGGTGTGCGCATTATATATGCGATATGATTTTGTGCACATGATTGTATCATGTTTGATGATGCATGCTAAATTGGTTAAGTGTAAAGATTAAACCATGGTTGTGAATGGTTAGGGTTATGTTTTCTTTTTCATTTATTTATTTATTAGTTATTCATTTGGAAAAGAAAATTAAAAGCAAAAAGGGAAAAATGGTTGCTATTTTGTTTTGTTCATGAATCTTCATGAAGCTTTGACTTAGTTAACCATTTTGTCTCATGCTTAACCCTAACCACTCCACTAACCCTAGTTCACTCTCTACAACTAACCATGGTCATGTTATGATAAGAATGAGTTTCTTTTCTAATTAAATTAATTCTTATCATAACTATTATCTTCTTCTTCCTCATTTTTCTTCAAGTGAAGAAAGCAAGGTCATCAATGGTGATTGGTGATAAAGAGTGAGAAATCCAATTCTAAAGTCTACCCACTTCCTATTTCTTCATCCTCTACCTCTTGCCAAGTAGTAGAGTGTGTTTCCTTCACAAGTTTTTAGGGCTTGGTGAAGGTGGAGCTTGATTTAGCGATGCCTCGACGTAGATCATCTTCGGCATGGACACCGACGACCTAGCTCGCTTTTTCTCCGACGAAGCCGACTCTAGAGCCCGGATTCCTTTTGGACAGCGGAGACGACTTCGTTGCGGAGCTATGGAGGTGGAGCACCGGATCTATAAAGGTTGTATTTCCGTTTTCTCATTAGTTAAGTGTTAACTAGTTTACTTTTCGCCTAGTTTTCTAGCAAACGATCCGTAGTCGGGTCTCTCGGCACCCATAAAATTTTATATTGGCATGTTCGATGCCTTGTGAGACCTCATTAGGGTGCCAAGGAACCCTACAGTGTGCACTATCATTCCCCCAGACTTGGAGCGTTTGGATTCAGCGCCCTTGAGATTTATTGCAGACACGGGGATCTTCTCCGGCCTTCTCCTTTTATGGGTGGTCGAAGTTGAGGGGGCTTTCGCAGACGATATTTTCCGTGGTACGACGGCGGGATGGTTCTCCTCTTGCCGGACCTTCATTTTCTTCGATCGGCGGGAATAATCTTTGTCAATTACAGAGTCTTGGACTCTTCGCCAGACTCTATGGATTTTGGAGGACAACCGCTAAGGGGCTGCTCCGGCTTCGCCTTTGTGATATTTTCAGCGGGCAGAGGAGACCTTTTCAACACGGCAGTTGGAAAGTTCTTGCGCACCCTCCTGAGCGGCTCAAAGTTATTCCCAGTTGGAACAGCAGCATCAACTTCCACCGTTGGAGTTGGTGGGGTAAGTCCGGGAGGGGAACTGCCTCCAGTTTTCCTCACTCGGCGCCAGTGGCGACGTCGAGCATGACGCGCAGCCGGGATCACCTCTATCGTCGGAGTAGCTTCCTCATACCCCCTGCTTTGAGGAGAGGCTGTTGTTGGTGCCAGCCTGTCGAAGACTGACGTCCGCTGGGGAGGAATGGTCAATCTGTCGAAGGCCGACTTTTGAGTAGGGGAAGTAGTTTGGACGACTCCACCTGCAGCCGGAGTTGGAACGGCCAGCCTTACGAAGACCGACCCCTTAGCAGGAGAAGCCTCTCTGATGACTTCGTTTACCGGAGCTGGAATGGCTATCCGCTTCGGGATAACTCCTTTCGGTATTGCAGGCTTCTTCACGGGCCCACTTGAGCTTTGGCCTAGTCTGTTAAAGCCCGAGGCGTTGGACTTGGACGACCCGTTGAGAGGGGCCATGGTAATGGTAAGCCGATCAAACACCGAAGCTTCCTGTGACGACATTGTAGCGTTGAAGCTCATTGGTGGGAGCATGGTCTCGAAGAACAATCCATTGGTGGCCTGTATCACCTGTTCCACCGGCATTGCGAAGATGGAGGCCGCTTGGGGCCCGTAAGTTACTCCTCTAGACGGGGCGGAGCGGGAGTTGTTGCAGTTGGTGTAGTTGGAAGCCATTGACGCCATCTTCTCTTCTGCACGGAGCAAGACACCAAATCTTAATACCTTGAATCCAGGAGCAACCATATTAAACCGCGATTCGTTCACGAACACGACACACGAAGTGTGGAGTGGAAAGAGGAAAATGTCCCACCGGGCGTGCCAGAATTTATTCATTGCCGAAAAACGCGACTGGGACGTTGGGACGTTCGGCCTGAATTTTGGGGGCAGATGTTATTTGGTTTTATTTGTCTACCTCTCCGAAGATGCCAAGTTGATTTATGGCACCGTGTATCGGAGGTTTGGGCAGATGCGGCCGTTATAGCAGACTTCGTCAGATTCCCTCTCGTTTGCGAGGGTTTTTTGATTGTGGAGACGCTCTTCCCTGCAAGCGCAAGCCCCTGCAGTTAATTAAGCTACCGCATCGCGGTAACCACTTTCTCTTTCTACAGATGTTCACTTTGTGTCGTGTGTGTTTGTTTTATTTTTGATTGCCCGTGGATTGTATATGGAGACTAATTTATGTTGTCGCCCGTAGGGCATGGATTAGTCCAAATCCGTATTTTCTTAGATTTGGATTTTGGTTGATTTAAGGATCATTAATCTCGTTTGAGATTAAGATCAACTTAAATGTTTGTTAAGGATACGTTAGTCTAATTTTTAGACTAAGATCTACTTAACGGGAGTTTTTTAGTTTAAGGTCATCATAGTCCGGGGTTTAAGGACAACATAGTCCGTGGTTTAAAGACATTATAATCTATAGAGTTTAGTTTAGGGATATTACAGTCCATAAGGTTTAATGGAGTTTAGTTTTAAGGACGTTGCGGTCCATAATTTAGTTTTAAGGACGGTGCGGTCCATTGGGGGTTAAGGACGTCATAGTCCATGGAGTTTCAGGGCATCATAGTCCGTAGTTTAAAGACATCATAGTCTATTTAGTTTAGGGACGTTGCAGTCCATTGAGTTTAGTTTTAAGGACATTGCGGTCCATTGGGTTTATGGTTTGTTGGTTTGGGGTTATACCAAGAGTTATTGGTTATTGGGACCTTCCACCTCTCTGAAGACTTTGAAGAATTACGACATGTATCAGAGGTGTGGAGAGATGTACCCTTGAACCAATGGATATTCGTCAAAATATTGGTGGTCTTGTTTGGGACTAAGACCAGTTTGGGAAAATACAGAGGATATGGGCTCGGTAGGTTTAGGAGTTTGGTCAACTTGGGCTCAGCCCGCCGAGTCTTTGTCGTTTGCTATTTCAATAAAGTGTTAAACATTTATGTGAGTACTGACACTCACACTTTGCTTTGCTTTTCCCACTTTCTTTTTTCTTTTCTTTTTTTTATGAGTGTTGAACACTCTTTATGGCGCTAGGCTCTTTTTGAGGAGTGCAGAGCGCTCTATGTTAAGTAGCGCCCACGTGAGGGGCACGTGGGGCGCCGGGCGCTGAGCGCCAGCGCTGAGCGCCAGCGCTGAGCGCATTAAGCATCGCTTACGTGAGGAGCACGTGGAACGCTTGGCGCTAAGCGCCAGCATTCGAGTGCTAAGCACTTTTTATTGAATAGCGCCCACATGAGGGGCACATGAGCGCTTGGTGCTGAGCGCCAACACTGAGTGCTTAGCACTCTTTTATTGAGTAGCGCTTGGCGCTGGGTTTCTTTTTGTGTATTATGTTCTGTAAAGTTCAATTCTTTGTTCTTCCCCGGATCTTTGATCCATAAGAACAAATTCATCCCCGTAAAAATTAAATTCTTATTTGCGGAAGACATGTCTAATGGATCTCAGATCCGAGGAAAGAACTATGTTCTTTTTATGATGGATAAACCCTTGAGATGCTCTGATCTCTACTTTATTTACCTTGAAGAAAATTCTTCTTCTTAAAGCTTGCTCTTCTCTTTTTCTTTTTTGAGAACTTGAAGTTTGTGGAGGCGTTCTTCTTTGTGTCTCTCTGTGTAAGACTTGAATTCTTGGGTCCTTTATATAGGGGAGGCTGATTTGTTGATTCAGTTGAGGAAATCTCTTATTGAGAGATTTCTTAATTGATTTGGGGATTTTATCCACCGTTGGATCTTTTGATCCAAGGATTTCTGTTTTACAGAAGACATCTTTCTTGTTTTTAAAAAGATTGGAAAAATATTTTCCTATACAAAACTTATTCTGTATCTTGGTGATTTTTAATCACCATTGGATTTTTGATCCAACGGTGCTTTGATTTACAGAGCACAATCTTTCTTGTTTGGAAAGATTGGAGGAGTATCTCTCCAACATTATTTAATTCTGTAATTTGATGATTTATCGTTTTCATTGGATTTTTGATTCAAGGGTGGAGAACTTTTAGATCTGGCGTAGGTGCTCTCATGCTTTGCACGTGAGGCGCTGCCTCAAAGTCTTTGACTCTTAGTGCTGGCGCGAGCGCTCTCGTGCTTTGCGCGTGAGACGCTGCCTCAGTTCAAATTTCAAATTTTGAATAGAGCTTTGCTCTCTGATTGGGGGAAACAAAGCTTATAAGGACCCCAAATGTGAGATGGCTAACTTAAGTATAAAAAACTACGTTTATTAACTAAAGGAAAAGATAAACGAAAATGTTTCCCTAAAATACACGACTCGCATGAAAAATCAGATAAAAAGAAATCGGACATCATGGTATGTAACATAGGAAGAGATTGATATCCAAGACGTCGATGCCCGCAAATGGTAGAAACAGCAACAAATGCTGGAGGTGGCACATCCAAGTAGTACATGCCATTAACTTGTTTACCCACACCAATCTACTCCTTCGTCTGGTTGTCCTGGATCACAAAGTTATTTGAAGAGAGTTATTGAACCTTTGAAATCCTTGGTAAGGTGACGAACGGATAAAAGATTTGTAAGAAATGAAGGAAGAACTAGAACATTTTTAAGCGTTAAGGAAGATGTCACGTCAATATTGGTACAACCACGAACATGAAGGACATCTCCATTGGCAATGGAGATGAATTTATACGAAGTGGAAAATACAGAGTTAGAAGCAGTATGAGTCATGCGGTTTGAAGCTCCGGAGTCAAGGACCCAATGGTTTGACCGAGATAGTAAAGATATACCGGATGTAGTTAAGTTGGTAGTAGAGATATGAGAGAAAATACGTTGCAGGTGCTGTAAGTCTTCAGGAGAGATCCACGAGGATGATGATGCTGGAGGCTGGTCACTGTGGATGGAGGAACCATACTCGTCGGGCAGTAGGAGGATCTATCTTATTATCCGTCATATTGAACATCGCATATAAAGAGAGCAAGTAATAGAAAGTGCAGATCTAGCACATAAAGAGCGAGAAAAAGATACTGGGGGTTTACTCAAGCCAATTCCCGATCATTATAGATCGAAAAAACCGAAGTGGGCTGCGGCGGCGGGAGGAGGGCTGCGGCGGCTTGGGAGGAGGTGAGGGCGAGGGCTACAAGGGAGGAGGCGAGGGCGAGGGCGGCGAGGATGCGAGGCGAGGGCTGCTGTTTTTTAGATGATTAGGGTTTAGGAGACCTGCTCTAATACTATGTTAAAGGTAAAAGAGAGGAGAAAAAGATATTTTATTATGTGACCAATGGTCTCTTTATATAGTGATTACAATTACTTGATGTTCAAGAATCATGGTACAGTGTATCCTAATAACAATATATTCTAAACTATTCCAATACCCATCATCATCTTCTCCTCTCCCTCCTTCACTAAACCACAACACTAACCTGCGTCCATCACCTCGCCGTGCCCTCGTCACCGTCGCTATTGCCGTCTCTTCATCATTTTCAAACTCATCATCATCCTTACGCAAACCTCTTGCCGCCTCCATAGCCGCTTCCACCTCTCGCCGGAGCCAACCTCTATCCACCACCATCGTGATAATGTGTAATTAATAAATAATAATATTGAAATTATTAATAAAATAATTAACGGTAATTTGATTTAATAAAAATTATATTTAATACAAGGGCAAAAACATCACTTTAGATGCATAATTATCATCGTTAAGGGTTGACCGTCAACCATGGTAGTTTTGTGAAGATTTGAGACTTTTGGGGAGTTTTTGGCCATGTTAGTCAAAATTGACTGCAGTCTTAGATTGCTGCTGGCTGTTGCATATGATTAATTAAATTGGCCAGGTTAATTAAGCAATGCATAAAGTATGTGAAATGTGTTTCATAACTCCTCATAACTCTTTGGTTGTGAGAGTTATCAAGTTAAAGAGTCTCTCTAGTCTATTTAAGCAGCATGCGATCTCTCCATCAAGAACACAACATTCAGAATAGAAATAGATTAGAAATCAGGGCTTCTCTCTCTATTTTACAGATCTTAAATTAGGAGATCAAAGAAGAATCGATGGCTGGAACTATGTAATTTCTATAAAAAGTTGTGTTGATTAATACTATAAATCCTTACAGTTGGTATCACAGCGTTGGGTTCGATTACGTACCTTTTGAAAGCCAGATCAAATCTTGATCTACTTTGTGTTTTTTCTAAAATCTGCACCGCCAGCCATTGGAGGCTGTTCAACGTTCGGAGACGAGCTTGAGCTCATCGCCGTCATCGGTATGGTGATAATTTTGGGTTCCTTGCCGCCATAGTCACATATCCAACCTTCAGAGTTATGCCCTAATTTCTTCCCTCTCAAAAGAGGAAGAGGACGCTGATTTTTGTTTTTATCGTGGTTGTGGTTGGGCAATAAGGTTTGGTTTTATTGCTTATCGGGGGGGGGGGGGGGGTTTGATTGGATTTGCCAACTATTTGACCCATAAAGCTATATGGTTTAATGATAGATACCGGGTCTGAATGATCCTTTAATCAATTGGTTTTATAACCATGTGCTTTGAGGTTTATTATCAAACCAATTCTGTGGGGGTGTTGATACAGTATTCAATAAGTGTGTTGTACACTTAGATTAGATTCTTATCATTGTTTGTTTCATTAGTAATACCCATTATGTAAGTCTAGCCCATATTAATAATATTAACAGGCCCATTGCAGATTTGAGTTCAAAATAAACTTATAAAGTAGTATATATTTATTTGGGCTAATATAACGCTGACTGGGTTTTGGACTTCAGTAATAATAAAATGCATTATGCTTTAAGTTTGCTGAATTTAACTAATTGCAAAAAATATTTTTTCTTGAATTTTAAATTCGGTATACCTTATGATTTATGTTATGAATATAATTAGTTTTAGTCCCATATTGCCTGTATTATGAAAGGTGGTCTATCACACCTCTTATATATATGTAGCAGGAACTCATATTCTATTATCCCAATAAATTATTTCTTTTTAGTTCTTTTCATGGCATCAGAGCTTTGAAAAGAATTAAGGGGAATCTCTAATTTTTCCAAAACCAAAATCCTAACTCTAATCCTCGTCATGTAAACCCTAGCCGCTTCCTTCCCCGTGCCCTCGCCGCCGCCCCTACTCGCCGCCGCTCCTATTCGCCACCGCATCACTCGCCGCTGCCCCTAGCCGTCGCCGCCGCTCCCGTTGCCGTTGCCTCTAGCCGCCGCAGCCGCCCCTACTTGCCGCCGCTCCCCTCACCGCTGCCTCTAGCCGCAGCCTCCTTCACCGCAACCGCTTCCCCTTGCCACCGCCGCTTCCATCGCAGCCCTCATCCACCGCCTCCACTCCTAGCCGCAGCCCTCTTCAATCGCGGCCTTCTCGAAACCAATAGCCTTAGCCAACATCCGCATGAAAACCGCAATCTCCGCTCGTCTCGGTTACTGAAAACGATCTATTAGATCGTCTTGCTCCTTTACGCTTCTTTACTCCTGTTCTCGCTTGTGTTAGACAACCTTTTCTCATGATCTACTCCTGTGTCGTTCATCATGGATTCTGGTGATGATAAAGTTAGCTTGACCTCTCTGTCGTCCGTTGACTTCAAAACGGATCTTCGGATTAGTATGCTCTCTCCGGCGCAAAAAATATCTCTAATGGTCCAGTGCTGTTGAACGAGCTTTAAACAGTAAAGGCCTTCACCGTCACATGACGGATTCTCCTCTTGACTCCAAAGATTCCAATTATGATACCTGGTTCTAGAACGATAATAAGGTAATTGTTTGGTTGTCTAACTCTATAGATTCTCACTACGCCTATTATGTCTCTGAAAACAGCTACAAAGGTTTGGACACACCTTCGTTCTATATACTCGTTTGAAGATAATTTACAGAAGCTCTGTGCTATCTTCCATACTTTTATTACGGCTACTCTAGGAGAAGATATTCAAGATTTTGGTGCCCTCTTCAGTAGGCTTCTTGATCAATGGAACGCATATCAGCCCATCTCTACTGACCCTACTGTTACTCGCCACTAATGAGAGTCTCTTGTTGGCGCTTTACTCTTAGCCCGTTTACCATCCAGCTTTGAGGGCGTCTGCTCTCTCATTCTTTCTCAGAGTGGTTCTCTTTCAATGACGAGCATCTTGTCGAGCGTTTAGTCTCTTCTCTATCTACTGAGCCTATCTCGAATGCACTTGTTGCTTTAGGCCGTGGGTGGGGGACCTACACTCATTCTGGACGTGCTCCTTCTGATTCTCTTTTTGGTGGCCATGGGGCATCACGTGGTCGTCCCCTTCTGACTGCTCATGGTCCCTATAGACGTGGTCGTGGCCTTGCCGACCTTTATTGTGCTTATTGTGGCGGTACTAATTATCGAGAAGACTGGTGTTGGGAGAAGCATGGCAACCATGATGATAAACCTACTGTTCGCCAGACATCCACACCAATTTCTACTGACCAACTTTCCTCTTTTGCCGGCCAGGTACCTTTATCCAGTGATGAGTAGGGCCAGTTGCGTCGTCTCCTCGCTTCTGTAGCTCATGCCAACCTTTCCACTATGTCGGCGATATCTTTACTTTCTCATTCTAATTCGTTGGTCGCTGATTCCGGCGCCTCGAATCATGTCTCGAGATGGACCATCTGATCTTGCTTTCGGTCATCACAAGTTTATTTTCATGGCCGATGGTAATACTACATCTGTTTCTGGCTCTGCTGATTTATCACTCACTTCATATTTACACCTGAAAAATGCTTTAATTGTGCAATCTTTAAAACAAAACTTGCTTTCTATTCGTCAGCTTACAAATGATTCTAACTGCTCCGTAATATTTTATCCATCTCACTTTGTGATACATGACTTTCTGTCGAAGTAATGGATTAGCGGGGGGCATGAGCAGAATAGACTGAATTATGTCGATCATCTTCCCAGCACGTCTGCAACTTTTCTATTATCCAGTGGCACTGGAGACTTGGTCACTGTAACAGCCCTATTTGAATGCAATAATTCAAGAGTTTATCAAGATTATTTTTCCATAATTTTTTGAATTTTAGTTGGCCGCTAAAATATTTTAATTTAGATTTTTTTCTCTGTAAACAATTTTGATATGGAAAATATTCAGTTTTTATATTATATAAATAATTTCTTAGTGACAGCAAAATAACATTTTGCGTATCTATTTACTGTTAAAATGAGAATAAGAATCTGCAGCGAATCTCTAAATGCAACCAATTGAAGATATGCATCTTTATACATATAATTATAAAAATTTATATATACAACAAAATCTCTCTCTATCTCTCATTCTCCCATCTCTCTCTCTCTCTCTTCGTTCTTTTTCTCATCTTACGCCGCCTCCGCTCTCGAAAACCCTAACCCTAGCCGTCGTTGCGCCGCGCCGTCGCCTCCTCCTCCCCGACCTCGACCTTCTCCTCTCGTCCATCTCCTCCTTCCCCTCTCGTCCATCTCCTCCTTCCCTCTCTCCTTCACCCCGACTACAACTCGAGCTCGACCGCAACAACCCATCTCCCCGAACTCAACGCCAAGCCCTCATCGCTCCTCCTTCGCAGGAAATCTCCCTCTTTCGACGACACCATCACGCAGATCTCCATTAGCCTCATCATCGCTTCCCTGCAGCAACGCCTCAAGCCCTCACCGTCGACGCAGCCTCGTCTTCGCCTCGCAGCCGCTCCTATCTCCAGATCTGAGTGCTCTCGACCCGACCTTGGACCACCCGAACCCTAGCAACTGCCATGATTTCCCCCTGTAAGCACTCCTTGATCCCTGTTTTTTTCTGGAAAAAAAAGAGAGATAAATAAATAGATAAAATGGTAGGAAATCAGTGAACAATTTGAAAGGGGAAAATTAGTATCAAAACCCTAAATTGAGATAATTTTGTTTTGGTTGTGACAATTTTATGTAGATGTTTATAATTTAATCGATGAAAATTTATCTAGGCGGATCGTATAACTCAGATCCCAAGTCGCACCTTAGCTGAGTTCGTGCCCGCTTTTCGTACATCTTTTCCGTGATCGTTAGCCTCAGGCAAGTACTCTTGCGTTTTCTTTATGTGATGCTATGACATGATTACTATGCACAAGAATCCCTTTTTCATGCTTTACACACATTCGAGGCTCTTGTTGATTTACTTGTATAGAACACCTTGATCTGACATGCCTATTCATGAACCTTATTATTTATTTTTTTAAAGTGAAATCATTAATTAGAATGCTGGACTACATGCCATGACACCACTATTCACCAGTTTTATTTCCATACAATTACAATACTACAAGTTCCTGTCTTTTCAGCATTCTTAATTAGTGATTTTAATCTTTACCATAGCAGCTATAAATACGTGGGTGTTGGGGTAGTTTGAGTGTGCGTTGTACAACAGGATCTCAGGAGTCCCATGCCGGCAGCTCGTACCGGACTATAGCGGTCACATGATTACAGCTCGTACCGGGCTATAGCGGTCACATGATTACAGCTCGTACCGGGCTATAGCGGTCACATGATTACAGCTCGTACCGGGCTATAGCGGTCATATGTTTACAGCTCGTACCGGGCTATAGCGGTCACATGATTACAGCTCGTACCGGGCTATAGCGGTCACATGTTTACAGCTCGTACCGGGCTATAGCGGTCTCTTGTTCATTCCACGGTTTGGCCCGTGTTTCCTAGCCCCTGGGGCACCACTCTTGGGTTAGGAATACTCCTGCAGAGGTTGACGCACACTCAAGTTTACGATAGGATAGTTTACCTTTTAGTGGTCAGTTAGGTTATGAGCTGATCCCTTATATACATGTTTCATAGTGTTAGTGCATTTAATTACTTATACATGTTTTCTTGCGTGCCGGGCTTCACTTTTATATATTCTTGTTATTATGCTACACACACTTTATACGTTGAGTACTTGCTGGGATGTTCTTACATCCCTGAGATTTGCCATCTCAGGTTTAGAGACAGATCTGCAGGCTGAGCAGGATCAGAGCGGCTACCAGGACTTTGTTGAAGATCAGTAATCATAGGTTTATTTTCCTTTACTTTTAGCCTTTAACATGTGCGTCCATATGGGACATTAGGACTTTTGTATCTCTTTCGGATCTTATTTTATTCCGAATCTTTTGTTTTGGATCTTTAATTGCATCAATTATCTAGTGGACCCATTTTAGGATTTCTTGTGGTTTCATTGCAGCATGATTATCAGTATTATTTCTTTTGGTATTGGATTTTATTTTTGACAGGTTAATCTAGACAGACTTATGTGACTATGGAAGGACTTTTCCTTACCGTAGGTAGCACGGCTGGCCTTCGTCGCTTCCCGTATTTCACATTTTGGGAAGCGGGGGGTGACAAGGTTTTGTTGGTATCAGAGCCCAGGCTGACATCAAAGTTAGTCTTGGTTCTACCGACCTTTTAGGTTAGAAACACATGTCTAGGTTTTCCCCAGTATGTCATGCTGCAGATTCCGTTGACTCTGACCGTAGGATTCGGGCGACTTACATAGAGTTACGATATTGTGCCCATGTACCGCGGCATGGATACAATACGGTATTCTGTATGAGTAACTTAGAGTCCTACACTTGATCTGTATTCTTTGAATTGATTATTTCATTATCTCTTTGCTTCACTCAGTTTTAATATTTTGAATTTAAACCTCGTTTTCGTTGCTAAACCTCGTCGTTCGTTTTGACTTCAGAATCATGGCCGAAGAAAATTTGCGAGTATATGGGAGACGTGACAACAATACTGCACTACTTGGAGTTATACGTGGCATGCTGGAGAGTCAACAGCAGCAGACCGAATTGCTACAAGGGGGCCTACTTGCTTCTCAGCAGACCGCTACTGCGGCCCTGAACAAGGTGGCCGAGGTTCGTGAAGGTAGACGTCCTGGCAGCGTCGCCGATTTCAGGAGACTACAGCCGGCAGTTTTCACTGGCGCAGGCGGACCACTGGATGCTGAGCAATGGATTGTCGACATGGGGAATTTGTTGTCAGCCGCTCGGGTTCTTGAAGAGGACAGAGTGGATATAGTCAAGATTCAACTGTAGGATATTGCTAGAATTTGGTGGCTCGCAGAAAAGAGCAGGTTGAAGAAACCGATTGCATGGACTGATTTCTTTACGGCTTTCTTTGAGAAATTCTTTCCCAAATCGGCCAGGATCGAGATGGAACATCAATTTATCAATCTTCGTCAGAGAGATCGCACAGTGGACGAAGTAGCGGCCGAGTTTATCCGACTCAGTCGTTTTGCTCCTTCAATGGTAGCCCAGGAAGAGGATAGGGCTAGAAGATTCTTACAGTGTCTCACTCTGGAAATACAGGAGAAGTTAGCTTCACATGATCTGAGGACTTATTCAGAGGTATTAAATGCGGCCTGCAGAATTAAGACGGTTATGGATAAGAGGAAGAAACTTCCGAGTGGAAGATTCAAACGGCCCGTGAATCAAACTTCAGGGAGGATTCCAGTTAGACAGCACGGAGGAGTTCAGATGAAGCGTACCGCAACCCCACTACAACGGGAATCTCCGGTTTGTGGATACTGTCGGATACCGGGACACGTCGAGAGAAATTGCCGCCGCGCTAAGGGTCTATGTCTGATTTGTGGTGCTAGTGACCATCAGATTGGGAGTTGTCCAAGGAGAGCAGAGCGCAACCAACCTCAGAAAGGACTTGTCCCTCAGGAGCAACTTTTTGATCAGAGGCGAGGAAACACAGGTCGTGGACAGGGACGGGCCTTTACACTGACAGCTGAGCAGGCGGAAGCATCGGAGGATGTCGTTTCAGGTACCGTTCTAATTTGTTCTGTTCCTGCTAGAGCACTTTTTGATTCCGGGGCTTCACACTGTTTGATGTCTTTGGATTTTGCCACGACACATTCTATTGCACACAAAACACTGACTAGAGGTTGGGACATTCACACTGGAAATGGAGTAGTTACCACCAACCTAGAGTGCAAGCTTTGTCCGGTTGTGATTTGCGGCAGGGAGCTTTTCGCAGATTTCTTGTTGATTGGGACCGGTAGTTATGATGTCAGTCTTAGGAAAGGATTGGTTGGGCACCTTTCACGCACATATTGATTGTAGGGCTAAAACTGTGAACTTTCGCATTCCTAACCATCCAGAGTTCGTGTTCATTGGAGGGAGCAAATCTCTGGGACCCATAAAGTTTAGAGCAAAGCCGACGTGTGATATACTGGCGACAATGGAGGTTGATATGAGTTCGGCACCGGTCGTAGTTCGGGAATTTTTGGATGTCTTTCCTGAGGACTTACCCGGCTTACCCCCGCTTCGTGCTTTGGGGTTTTCGATAGAATTATTGCCAGGAACGGCACCAATTTCTAAGTCACCCTATAAGATGGCACCGGTTGAATTAGCGGAATTGAAGAAGCAGATAGAAGACCTCCTCAGCAAAGGATTCATTCCCCCGAGTACTTCTCCGCGGGGCGCTCCAGTTTTACTAGTAAAGAAGAAGGACGGCTCGTTACACATGTGCATCGACTACCGAGAGTTGAACCGGGTTACGATTAAAAACAAGTACCCTATACCTCGGATCGATGATTTGTTCGATCAATTATGTGGTGCTCGAGTGTTCTCTAAGTTGGACCTTCGGTCGGGGTACCATCAAGTTCGTGTTAAAGCGGAGGATGTATGCAAGACAGCCTTCAGAACTCGATACGGTCATTATGAATTCTTGGTAATGCCATTCGGTGTTACTAATGCCCCAGCCGTGTTCATGGATTTAATGAACCGAGTTTTCTCCCAGTACCTTGATCAGTTTGTCGTAGTTTTCATCGACGACATTCTTATGTACTCTAAAAGCAAGGAGGAGCATGCCGAGCATTTGAGGATCGTGTTGCAGATACTGAGGCAAGAAAAGTTTTACGCCAAGCTTATTAAATGCGAGTTTTGGCTTGAACAAGTTCAATTTTTGGGCCACATCGTTTCGGGAGACGGTATATCAGTAGATCCAGCGAAGATTGAAGCAGTGAAGGATTGGCCAGCACCGAAGTTAGTAGCAGAGATTAGAAGTTTCTTGGGACTCGCAGGCTACTACCGCAGATTTGTTAAAGATTTTGCACGAGCGGCTGAGCCATTGACAAGACTTACTCGAAAGGGGATACCATTCGTATGGTCAGATGAGTGCAACCGAGCGTTCGAATTATTGAAGGAGAAACTCACAACTGCACCCATATTGACCGTACCAGATGGGACAGGAGGACTGGTGATTCATAGCAACGCTTCCGGTAAGGGGCTAGGCTGTGTCTTGATGCAACGTGGGAGTGTTGTCGTTGTCGCTTATGCCTCGCGTCAACTGAGGACGCACGAGAAGAATTACCCAACTCACGATTTAGAGTTGGCCGCTGTAATCTTTGCTTTGAAAATTTGGAGGCATTATCTTTTGGGAGAACGAGTGGAAATTTTTACGGACCATAAGAGC
Source organism: Agapanthus africanus (assembly GCA_030015575.1). Classification (NCBI taxonomy): domain Eukaryota; kingdom Viridiplantae; phylum Streptophyta; class Magnoliopsida; order Asparagales; family Amaryllidaceae; genus Agapanthus; species Agapanthus africanus. Next base: position 875,955,493 of record JASDDO010000024.1, on the reverse strand, counting down.
TTGAAATATGTATTCACGCAGAAGGAGCTAAATATGAGACAGCGTAGGTGGTTGGAGTTCATGGCTGATTATGATATTAATTTGAAATATCATTCCGGGAGAGTAAATGTGGTACCGGATGCTCTCAGTCGGAGACCAACAGCGATGTGGTTGACTGGCCAGAAGGAACTCATTGATGAATTTCGAAGGCTCAATCTAGAAGTGGTAGAGCAGGGGACGCCCGGACAATATTGGCAACTACGGGTGCAGTCTTCGTTAGTTGATCGTATTAAAGTTGCACAGGCTGGGGACCCGCAATTACAGAAACTCCACGGGTTAGTAGAGGCAGGAATGAGGACAAACCTATTGATACACGAAGATGGCTCATTAAGATTCGGCAGTCGATTATGCGTGCCAAAGGGCGACGTTCGAGAGGAAGTGTTGAAGGAAGCATACAGTTCAGCTTATTCGGTGCACCCGGGTGGCACCAAGATGTATAGGGATGTTAAACAACACTTTTGGTGGAATGGCATGAAGAGAGAGATTGCTCGTTATGTGTCGAAATGCTTAGTGTGCCAGTAGGTGAAGGCCGAACATCAGCGAGTGGCCGGCCTATTGCAACCACTTCCCATTCCCCAGTGGAAGTGGGAATACATCACTATGGACTTCGTGACGGCTTTACCACGGAATCCTAAGGGCAATAATGCTATTTGGGTCATCGTTGACCGTCTCACAAAGGCGGCCCATTTTCTACCCTTTCGAGTGGGACAATCGACGGAGACATTGGCAGAGAAATATATGCAAGAGATCGTACGGTTGCATGGGTGCCTATCACTATAGTATCGGACCGAGACACGAGATTCCTTTCACATTTCTGGAGAAGCTTACAAGAGAGTTTAGGCACTCGTCTTCGTTACAGCACAGCTTACCATCCCCAGACTGATGGACAGTCTGAACGTACGATACAGATATTAGAAGATATGTTGAGAGCCTGTATGCTAGATTTCAAGGGATCATGGGAGGATCATCTTCACTTGGTGGAATTCTCGTATAATAACAGCTATCAGGCGAGTATCCAGATGGCACCGTTCGAGGCACTTTACGGACGTAAATGGTGTTCCCCACTTTGCTGGGATGATGTGGGTGAGCGAAGATTATTAGGACCGGAGCTCGTAACCCAAACAGTAGAGAAGGTCCAGTTGATCAAGGACCGTATCAAGGCAGCACAAGATCATCAGAAGAGCTGGGCGGATACTAGTCGAAGGCCTCTTGGGTTTGGAGTAGGAGATCATGCCTTTCTTAAGATTTCGCCGACTAGAAGAGTGATTAGATTCGGTAGTCGTGGGAAACTCAGTCCCCGATTTATTGGACCATTCGAGATTGCGGAACGCGTTGGAGCAGTGGCTTACAGATTGGCATTACCACCTTCTTTGGCTGGTGTGCACGATGTATTCCATGTATCACAGCTGCGTCGGTACGTTCGCGATGACAGTCATGTTCTCGATCACTCTGAATTAATCTTGAGCACTGATCTTTCGTATGAAGAGCAACCTACAGCCATTGTCGACCGTAACGAGAAGGTATTGAGAAACAAGATCATCCCTTTAGTTCTTGTATCTTGGGGCGGACGTTCTCTCGGAGAATCTACTTGGGAGCGTGAGGACACGATTCGTCAAAAGTACCCACACCTGTTTTCTTGATCTTGTAGTCGTCCTTCGAATTTCGAGGATGAAATTTTCTGTAAGGTGGGTAGGATGTAACAACCCTATTTGAATGCAATAATTCGAGAGTTTATCAAGATTCTTTTCCTATAATTTTTTGAATTTTAGTTGGCCGCTAAAATATTTTAATTTAGATTTTTTCTCTGTAAACAATTTTGATATGGAAAATATTCAGTTTTTATATTATATAAATAATTTCTTGGTGACAGCAAAATAACATTTTGCGTATCTATTTACTGTTAAAATGAGAACAAGAAAATCTGCACCGAATCTCTAAATGCAACCAATTAAAGATATGCATCTTTATATATATAATTATAAAAATTTATATATACAACAAAATCTCTCTGTATCTCTCATTCTCCCATCTCTCTCCTCTTTCTTTTTCTCATCTCACGCCGCCTCCGCTCTCGAAAACCCTAACCCTAGCCGTCGCAGCGCCGCGCCGCCGCCGCCTCCTCCCCGACCTCGACCTTCTCCTTTCGTCCATCTCCTCCTTCCCTCTCTCCTTCACCCCGACTACAACCCGAGCTCGACCGCAACAACCCATCTCCCCGAACTCAACGCCAAGCCCTCGTCGCTTCTCCCTCGCTGGAAATCTCCCTCTTTCGACGACACCATCACGCAGATCTCCATTAGCCTCATCATCGCTTCCCTGCAGCAACGCCTCAAGCCCTCACCATCGACGCAGCCTCGTCTTCGCCTCGCAGCTGCTCCCATCTCCAGATCTGAGTGCTCTCGACCAGACCTTGGACCACCCGAACCCTAGCAACTGCCACGATTTCCCCCTGTAAGCACTCCTTGATCCCTGTTTCTTTTCTGGAAAAAAAGAGAAATAAATAAATAAATAGATAAAATGGTAGGAAATCAGTGAACAATTTGAAAGGGGAAAATTAGTATCAAAACCCTAAATTGAGATAATTTTGTTTTGGTTGTGTGACAATTTTACGTAGACATTTATAATTTCATCGATGAAAATTTATCTAGGCAGATCGTATAACTCAGATCCCAAGTCGCACCTTAGCTGAGTTCGTGCCCTCTTTTCGTACATCTTTTCCGTGATCGTTAACCTCAGGCAAGTACTCTTGCCTTTTCTTTATGTGATGCTATGACATGATTACTATGCATAAGAATCCCTTTTTCATGCTTTACACACATTCGAGGCTCTTGTTGATTTACTTGTATAGAACATCTTGATCTGACATGCCTATTCATGAACCTTATTATTTATTTTTTTAAAGTGAAATCATTAATTAGAATGCTGTACTACATGCCATGACACCACTATTCACCAGTTTTATTTCCAAACAATTACCATACTACAAGTTCCTGTTTTTTCAGCATTCTTAATTAGTGATTTTAATCTTTACCAAAGCAGCTATAAATACGTGGGTGTTGGGATAGTTTGAGTGTGCGTTGTACAACAGGATCTCAGGAGTCCCATGCCTGCAGCTCGTACCGGGCTATAGCGGTCACATGATTACAGCTCGTAGCGGGCTATAGCGGTCACATGATTACAGCTCGTACCGGGCTATAGCGGTCACATGTTTACAGCTCGTACCAGGCTATAGCGGTCACATGATTACAGCTCGTACCGGGCTATAGCGGTCTCTTGTTCATTCCACGGTTGGGCCCGTGTTTCCTAGCCCCTAGGGCACCACTCTTGGGTTAGGAATACTCCTGCAGAGGTTGACGCGCACACTCAAGCTTACGATAGGATAGTTTACTTTTTAGTGGCCAGTTAGGTTATGACCTGATCCCTTACATACATGTTTCATAGTGTTAGTGCATTTAATTACTTATATACATGTTTTCTTACGCATCGAGCTTCACTTTTATATATTCTTGTTATTATGCTGCACACACTTTATACGTTGAGTACTTGCTGGGATGTTCTGACATCCCTGAGATTTGCCATCTCAGGTTTAGAGACAAATCTGCAGGCTGAGAAGGATCCGAGCGGCCACCAGGACTTTGTTGAAGATCAGTAATCGTAGGTTTATTTTCCTTTACTTTTAGCCTTTAACATGTGCGCCCATATGGGACATTAGGACTTTTGTATCTCTTTCGGATATTATTTTATTCCGAATCTTTTGTTTTGGATCTTTAATTGCATCAATTATCTAGTGGATCCATTTTAGGATTTCTTATGGTTTCATTGCAGTATGATTATCAGTATTATTTCTTTTGGTATTGGATTTTATTTTTGACAGGTTAATCTAGACAGCCTTATGTGACTATGGAAGGACTTTTCCTTACCGTAGGTAGCACGGCTGGCCTTCGTCGCTTCCCGTATTCCATATTTTGGGAAGCGGGGCGTGACAGTCACCCCTCTTTCTTCTTTACGTACTATGTTGTCTTATTTTAATTTATCAGAATTTAGTTGTGAGTCATGTGTTTTTGGGAAGTATCATCGCTCCTTTTTTTCTCCAGTTAATAAGAGACGTGATTTACCTTTTGCTTTAGTTCACTCTGATATTTGGGGTTCTTTTAAAATTCCCAGTGTGTTTGATTATAAATATTTTGTGACATTTATTGATGATCATTCACACATGACTTGGTTATATCTTCTGCATAATAGGTCTGAACTTTTATCTACCTTTAAAATCTTTGTAGCTGAGGTTACTAATCAATTTGGTGTTTTGGTAAAGGTTCTTTGTTCAGATAATGCTAAGAAGTATATTAGCACGGAATTTAATGCATTTTGTCAGACACATGACATATTGCATCAAACTTTATGTTCTTATACTCCTCAGCAAAATGGGATTTGCTGAAACGAAAAAACCGACATTTGCTTGAGATGGCCCATTCTTTTTTGTTTTGTATATGCATGTTCCTAAACGATTGTGGAATTTTGCGGTCTTAGTTGCCTGTATTTATATCAATCGCATGCCTTCTCCGGTCCTAAGCAACCAGTCTCCTTTCTCTGTTTTGTTTCCACAGGGCAAGGTCTTTCCTGTTCCTCCTAAGGTGTTTGGTTGCTTATGCTATCCTCATATTCTAGGTCCTCAGGTCGACAAGCTTGATTCTCAAGCTACCCGTATAGTGTTTGTAGGTTACTCACGATCCCAGAAAGGGTATGTTTGTTTTGACCCTGTCATATCTAAAGTTTGTGCTTCATTTGATGTAAAGCTTAGAAGATCAAGCATATTTTCCACCACTAGTCCAGGACCCCACTTCTTCTAACCTGCTCCTCATCTACCTTCCTCGGAGCTTGATTCGTCTGTCCAACCTGTGCGTTCTAGTTTTAAGCATGTGTCTTATCCCCAGGCGTATCACCGTTGTGACCCCAAAGTTCCTCCCCCTCCCACCATTTCTCCTTCTACTCCTAATGATTCTTCTGCAGGTACTCAGATACAGTCCACTGTTCCTGCATCTCCACCACCGCTGCTTTCAGAAGATCTCCCTTCATATTGCCTTACGCAAGGGTAGGCGTTCATGTACTGTAGCACATCTGATTTCTAACTTTGTTTCCTATCATACACTGACATTGTTTGCTCATCAGTTTGTTTCTTCCTTGTCTGCCACCACTCTTCCTTTCTCTGCTTGGGAAGTTATTCAGCACCCAGATTTGCATGCAGCTATGTTAGAGGAGTTTACCGTACTGCGCTCTAATCACACTTGGAAATTGGTACCTCCGCCTTCATATACGAAGGTTGTCGGTTGTCAATGGGTCTTCGCTATTAAGAAAAGTCTAAATGGAACGATTGAACGTCTCAAAGTTCGATCGATGGTCAAAGGCTTTACTCAGCCGTATGGTTTGGATTATGTTGAGACTTTTTCGTCAGTTACCAAATTAATCTCGGTTCGTGTTCTTATATCTTTGGTTGTTTCTAAGGCATGACCACTTTATCAACTTGATATGAAGAATGCCTTTATTAATGTTGATATTTCGGAGACTATTTACATGTAGCAGCCTTTTAGTTTTGAGCGAACGGGAAGTCATGGTTTGTCTCTTACGTAAATCTTTATATGGATTGAAGCAATCATTGCATGTCTGGTTTGAAAAGTTTAATACGGTTTTACGACAGATTGGTTTCAAACGCAATCGTGCCGATACATCTCTTTACACAGTCGTTCTCAAAACATGGTAATTATGCTGGTGTATGTTGATGATATTATCATTACTGGAGATGATTCTGCCGGCAGCTCCAAGGTGAAAGAACATTTAGTTTCACACTTCTAGACCAAGGACTTTAGGCACTTAGATACTTTCTTGAAATTGAAGTGTTACGGAATTCTGGTAGATTATAGCTCTCTCAGTGCAAGTATGCACTCGATCTTCTATCTGAGACAAGATTTCTGGGATATAGATCAGCTGACACTTCTATGGATTTTATAGTCAAGCTATATCGATTGAGCTCTCCCTCTGCTGATCCAAGACAATATCGACGTTTGGTTGGGAAGCTTATTTACCTCATCGTTACTCGTTCTGATATTGCCTTTGCCGTTAGCACAGTGAGTCAGTATATGCAGAATCTTTTGACCTCTCAGCTTAAAGCAGTCAAGAATATTCTCATATATATCAAAAGTTCTCCAAGATAGGGTCTTCTCTACAGACCATCGTCTTCGTTGTCGCTCACAGTCTTTGCAGATACTGATTTTGCTGGATCCATTGATGACCGTCGTCCCACTAGTGGCTACTGTGTATTCTTGGGAGGAAGTTTGGTTACATGGATGAGTACGAAGCAGAATATAGTGGCTCGTTCTTCTGCCGAGGCTGAGTATAGATCCATGGTGTATACAGTTGCTGCGTTGGTGTGCCTTACCTTCCTCCTAACAAATCTTAGGGTTCCCTCTTTTCTTCCGTCTATATATTTCACAGTGATAACAAGGCCGTAATCCACGTTGCTGAGAATCTGGTTTTTCATGAGAGGACCACGCATATCGAAATAAATTGCCACTTTATTCATGACAAGCTAACAAATAAGATGGTTGCATTCCAACATATTTTCTTTTTGGCTCAATTGGCAGATATCCTTAGCAAACCTCTTCCTCGACTGGTTTTCACTCGTCTTCTATTCAAGCTCGGCATGATTGACATCTATTCTCCAGGTTGCAGGGGAGTGTTATGAATATAATTAGCTTTAGCCGCTTTAGTCCCATATTGCCTGTATTAGAAGAGGTGATCTATCACACCTCTTATATATATGTAGCAGGAACTCATATTCTATTTGTCTCAGTAAATTATTTCTTCTTAGTTCTTTTCAATTTACATATATGTTTTTTAATAATCCACCAGTCATTTTAATGATATTTTCACGCTCTACACATATTGCTTATACTATTATGTTGTCAGTATAATTATGGTTATCATGTGTATTATGTGGCTATTTAAATCGTCAAATATGGTTAAATTGATGGATAAGGTTTAGACGTTAGTTAAATTTAGCTATCATATGATTTAGGAATAGCCACAACATCCGATTTCGTATGATAAGTGAGCTATGGTTTTACTCACATCAAGAAAATAATTAAAATTAAAGTGACATCTGAAATTGCAATTGCTTCACTTAGATAATTATTTTACCCCACAAGGAGGTAATTGTTTTTGTGTGTCAATTGGAATAAGTTTGCTTAAAAAAATATTTAGTAGGAAATTTCTTACGCCTACGTGTAAAGATATTCCAATATTAGTATTAAAGGTTGATATGCTTATTATACTGTAATTTAGTGAATTCATGCATAGGCAACCTTTACCCACATGAAGGATTGAATTTACTAATAAAATTAGACATTGGTCGATTGCAATAAAGTATGTGTATTCATAGCAGTAATGTATTCTTGATATTTGGTTATGCAGTTATGTCTAATCCCATTAGCTCTATTCCAATACTTACAGGTGAACTTTTCGTGCTGGAAAGATAAAGTGCTTCTAGCATTAGGCTGTATGGACCTTGATTTGGCGCTCCGTGAGGATGCTCCCCCGGCTCCTACGGAGGAAAGTACGCCAACTGTGAGAACTGCGTATGAAAAGTGGGAGCGTTCTAACTACATAAGTTTAATGGTCATTAAGTCTTATGTCAATAAGAGCATCAGAGGTTCAATTCTTGAATGCGTTGAAGTAAAGACTTCATGAAAGCGGTGGTGGAGCAGTTTATTACATCTGATAAGGCTTTGGCTAACACTCTCATACAGAAATTTTCAGGCATGAGTTACGACAATACAAAAGGTGTGCGTGAACATATCATGCAGATGAGAATATTGTTGCTCAATTGAAATCCTTGGAGGTTGAAATCTCTGTATCATTTCTTGTACATTTCATACTCAACTCTTTTCTAGGAGAATATGGTCCGTTTAAAATCTTCTACAACACACATAAGGAAAAGTGGTATATTAATGAATTATTGATCATGTGTTTTCAAGAAGAAGAGAGATTAAAGCATGAGAATTTTGAAAGTGCTAATGTTGTTACTTATGATAAGAGAAATGTGAAAAGAGGCAATCGTCCTTTGTCCTCCAGGTATAAAAGAAATAAGCCTATAAAGTCCGAGGATAAAAAGGGACCGTGTTTCTTTTGTAAAAAGCAAGGTCTGAGACCTTGGTTTCGGTATTGGTTTCGGTTGTTTTATAGTTTGTTAGTTTTGGTAGATTTCAGTTAGTATCGTTAGTTTGGATCAAGTTTCAGTTTCGGGTATCACTTTCAAATTATATGTATTTATTTATATTTGAATGTATATGTGTATCTATTTACGTTTGCATGTATTTCCTAGATAAACTTTATGCATTTGTTTTTAAAAAAAATCATGCATTTGTATGTTTTTGTCTATATTAGTATTTAATATACTCAACTAATATTTTATATATGGTGGTTGACTAAAGTAATATGTGGAAAAAATTAGAAATGAAATAGTAGATGTGGGAATCATTTGAAATTCTTTTAAATTTTTAAGTAAGCTATTTATGATTTCTTTCCAAATTCAGATCCTTATTAAATATTATGACTTGAGAATGGAAGATTTTTAGTAACCTCATTAATTTAGTTTCTTTCCAATTTCATAAGATCCTTACTAAATATTATGAATTGGGAATGGAATTTTTTTAATAACCCCATTATTTTAGCTTCTCTCTAAGATATTAAAATTCGTATTAATTTAGCTTCTTTCCAAGTCACTAAAAATCCAAATAATAAGAATAATATTTATGACTTAGGAATATGGAAAGTTTCAAATAATTCCATTAATGTGGCTTCTTTCCTTCTCTTTCTACTTTCATTTTCTCATCTTTCTTCGTCCTCTCACAAGATAAGTGGCCACCAAATCATACCTACAATCTCACTATTGCTAATCATCAAGTCAAAAAAGCTTAAAAAAATTTTTTGGCTTCAATGAAGATCATTTTCTCTAGGTAAGTTTTCTCGTTTTATTTCTTTTTCTTTTTCTTTTTCTTTTTAACATAAATTCAGATAAAATAATGGAGTTTTGGCTCAAACTTGACTGTAACAGCCATGTTTCGGTCAGAACAGTCAAGTTTTATACATGTTTCGGCCGAAACTTGATCGTTACCATCAAGTATCGGCCGAAATGAGGTTTTATATGGAGTTTCGGATCCGTCTCCTCAGAGACCGATTTCGTGATCCTTGGTAAAAAGAACGGATATTTTAAGAAAGATTGCCTAAAGTATAAGAAAGGGATGGAGAAGAAAGGTAACCTGATTTCATTTGTGTTTTGAATATTATTGTACGCACACTCTTAATAATACTTGGTGGATTGATACGGGTTCTATAATTCGTATTTCTAACATAATGTATGGCTTTCAAAACCAGAGGAAGCCAGTGGGCAATGAACGAGGCATCTATTCAAGAAATGAGATGCGTTCACTCGTTGAAGCCGTAGGGACTTTTAGACTTATTCTAAAGTCCGGTTATCTTTTAGATTTAGAAAACACTTTCTATGTTCCAACATTTTGAAGAAATCTAGTTCCTGTATCTAGATTATCAAGTCTTGAATATGAATTTCTTTTTCGTGGGTCTATCTTTGACCTTTTAAAAGGCAATAAAGTTGTTGGAATTGGAACTTTGTTTGATAATTTATATAAGTTTTATTTGGATCCCATATTTGAACACAACTTATTTCATTGTGTACATATTGTGTTGGCACTAAAAGAAGTATTATAAATGAGCAATCCTCTAAACTATTATGACAAAAGGTTGAGCCATATCTCTATTGATAAAATAAAAAGGTTAGTAAATGGAGTTCTAGAAACTCTTGATTTTACTGATTTTGATACTTGTTTGGATTACATAAACGGAAAGCAAACCACCAGTAAAGGTTTTAGGAGATGCTCTAAAGTTCTTGAGATCATACACACTTATAATTGTGGATCATTTGCCAAACTGTCTGAATGGTCAGAGATATTTCATTTTATTTATTGATGACCATACAAGATGCATGTATTTCTACCTATTAAATGAAAAGACTGAGTCACTGGATGCTTTCAAGTCTTATAAGGCTGAGGTAGAGAATCAACTTGAAAAGAAAATAAAGATTGTACGGTCAGACATGGGTGATGAATATTATGGTAGATACACAGAATAAGGACAAATGTAAGGGCCATTTGCTAAGTTGAAAGTGAAGGCATCATAGGGCAACACACGATGCCAGGTACATCACAACAAAATGGTGTGTCCGGAAGAAGGAACCGAACGCTTATAGAAATGATGAGAAACATGATTAATAATTCTAATTTACCTTTATCCCTTTGGAGCAAAGCTTTAAAGATGGCAGTGTATATTTTGAACATGGTTCCATCTAAAGTTGTTCCCAAATCTCCTTTTGAGTCGTGGAAAGGATGGAAACTCAGTTTAAGACGTATACACGTATGAGGTTGTTTGGTTGAAGTGAGGGTTTATAACCTACACGTTAACAAACTGGAGTCAAAAACCGTAAGTGGCTACTTTATTGACTATTCAACGAACTCCAAAGAATATAGATTTTATCGTCCTGCACACAGTCTAAGAATTGTTGAATCTAGAAATGCTAAATTTCTTGAGAATTTTGAGTTCAGTGGGAGTGAATTTCCTCGTAAAGAAAAATTTGGGGAAATGAAAGGGTTTCCACCTTATAAGGAAAATGAATTGCTTGTTCTTGAAAGAAACCTTCTGGTACTTAATGATGAACAAGGAATTCGAGATAGACAACTCGATCAAGAACTAGCTCATAACGAACCTATTCTCCAAAATGCAGATAATTTGGATGAAACGGTAACGTCAAGGAGATCCATAAGAATAAGGAAGTCAACAATTCCTAATGATTATATAGTGTACCTTCAAGAGTATGATTTTGATATTGGATCTAAGGATGATCCTAAGTCGTTTTTACAAGCCACGAATGGAGAAAATTCAGATTTATGGTATAACGCTATGAAGGATGAGATGGAATCTATGGTTAAAAATAAAGTTTGGGATCATGTTGACTTACCGAAGGAAGCCTCCGTTGGTTGTAAATGGATTCACAAGACCAAGCGAGACTCATCGGGTAATGTTGAAGGATATAAAGCCAGACTTGTCGTCATAGGTTTTACAAGGTGGGTGTTCACTACCATGAAACTTTTTCTCTGGTTTCTAAAAAAGATTCTTTTAGAATCATTATGGCTCTTATAGCTCATTATGATTTGGAGCTGCATCAAATGGATGTGAAAACAACATATTTGAATGGGGATCTTGAAGAGGAGATATACACGAGGCAGCCAGAAGAATTTGATCAAAACAGCTATTTGGTATGCAAGCTTAAGAAATCTATATACGGACTAAAACAAACTTCTCGACAATGGTATATTAAATTCCATACAATTGTTATCTCATATGGATTTATTGATAATATTGTGGATCAATGCTTATACATAAAGGTTGAGGGTATAAGGTTTATTGTTTTGGTTTTGTGTGTGGATGATATATTACTTGCAAGTAGTGATAAAGAATTGTTATATGACACAATATTTTCTGTCCTAAAACTTTGATATGAAGAATATGTGTGAAGCCTCTTATGTCATTAGTATAGAGATTCACAGAGATAGATCCTTAAGGGCATTGGGATTATCTTAGAAAGCCTATATTGAAAAGGTTTTGGATAGGTTTTAGATGTAAGATTGCACACTAAGGAATCATCCACAGTGAAAGGGGACAAATTCAGTCTTGATCAATGTCCAAAAAGTATTGCGGAACAAGAGAAGATGGAATGCAAGATATGTTTCTGTGGTCATAGATCTTATGTATGCACCCGTTTGCACGAGACTGGACCTTACCTTTGCGATGAGAATGTTGGGAAGATATCAAAGTAAAACAAGATTAGCACATTGGCAAACTGCTTAAAGGGTTATAAGGTATCTTAAAGGAACCAATGATTACCAGCTCATATATTGGCATGTCAACCAATTGGAGATGGTTGGTTATTCAGATTCAGATTGGTCTGGGTGTTAAGATTTAATGAAGTCTACTTCGGGATACATTTTCTTTCTTGCTGGAAGTGTTGTATCCTGGAAAAGTGCGAAGCAGTTTTTAGTTGCATCTTCAACTATGAAAGCGGAGTACATTGTTTGCTATGAAGTATCATCACATGCATTATGGTTGAGAAATTTTATCACAGCAATGATGGTTATTGATATTGTATCAAGACCATTATTGATTTACTGTGATAATACCTCTATTGTTTCTTTTGCTAATAATAAGAAAAGTGGAAGTACCGTGTCGCGAAGAAGGTAGTTGCTATTGAGAATATAACTACTGATCTTATGGTTGCCGATCTTTTGACTAAGGGAATATCAGTTAATTCATTTAAAGATCATGTGTATCGAATGAGACTCATTAGTGTCTGAAATCTTTCTATTCTATTGTTGTTCCATCTATTAGTATTTTGTACATGATTTTAATATTTGTGCACATTAAGTATAGGTCATGGGTATGTTTTCCGTTGAGATAACTTATGGTGAACTCGAATAATTTATAGGAAGTTATTCATAAGGTTAATTTTGTTGAAACTCTTATCATGGTAATCGTGTTAATTCTTCAGTTTCATATTGTTATTTCACTAATACAAGGGCAGCTCTAAATTTTAGCCATAAAGTGAGTTGTTATGTCATTGCCTTGTAAAGTAATCTATAAAATAAATATAGTGAACCAAGTGGGAGAATGCTCATCAAAATTGTCTGCAGTCTAAAATGCAGTCTTAGATTGCTGCTGGTTGCTGCATATGATTCACTAAATTGACCAGGTTAATTGAGCAATGCAAGTATGTGAAATGTGTTAAATAACTCTTTGATGATGAGAGTTATCAAGATAAAGAGTCCCTCTAGTCTATTTAAGCAGCCTGTGATCTCTCCATCTAGGACACAACATTCAGAAAAGAAATAGACTAGAAATCAGGGCTTTTCTTTCTATTTTACAGATCTCAAATTAGGAGATCAGGGAAGAATTAATGGCTGGAGATATGTAATTTTTATAAAAGGTTGTGTTGATGATGAACACTATAAAGCCTCACGGGCCAAACCCCGAAACTTTTGGGGAATTTTTATAAAAATAAGCCTTTTAATAATTCAGCAATGAGGCCTAGCGGTAGGCTAAAAGGATAATGGATGGAGGCAGGTAGATAAGACTGACAAAGAGCAACAGGGACAGGCCCAACTGGTTGACATTCACCATGGCAGTCTCGGTTTCCTTAACTTTTTCAGTACTTGAGTAATCAATGGGTCGTATCCTGAAGCTAATTTAATTAAGGAGGTAACTCTTAAGAGGGTTGGGTAGGGGAAAGTGATTCATTTAGCCTCAAGTCCAAAATTCAAAATAAAGTCTTGTTGCTGCTGTTGTTTCTGAGAGTTGTAGATGTGTTTGTGTGCTTTGCATTTTGCTCCTGTTGGGTGGGAGGGTTCATTTGTTACTGTGTCTGTGTATGTATAATGTTGAATATTGATGCTTTTGCGCTTGTGCTCTCGATTGTCGGGTGTGAGAAGGCCTACGTTTTTTTACTTGTATGTGTATGGTTAAATCTTTGTGGGTCATGATTAATTGGTGAATTTAATTACCCTGAATTTACTCTTTCTGGGGAATCACCGAACAGAGTAATTTGAAGCCTAAATCTTTTATCAGAGGTTTACTACCTTAAGATGAACTGAGGGAAATTTCCAACTTAAACGGTAGAGACATGTTTTCAGAATATGTAATAAATGCACTATGCATATAAAAATTTGATATAAACAATCTACTATTGTGGTTTAGTTCTCTTCTGTGTTTTAGCACTATAATTGAACTATAACATGTGTCTCATTGGTTCTTAAGAAGCATATTAAAGGCTAGAACTGTCTGCATTAAAAAGAAGATCATCGAATTAGCATTGTAGTTAGCCAGGATGATTTGCAGAAGTATGAATGTACTTTTATCGCATATTTCTTATATTGAAGGGTAACAGTCGCCAAACTTATTATTTCTACCTATTGTTTTACTTTTTGCAAAAGCGCATAATTCTGTCAAAGCTTGTTCACTTAATCTTATTAATCTTACTGATTATTGTTTGTTATATTATTGTTGTTGTCGTCATTTTTCTGTCTGTCCATCCAATATAATTTATGAATATCTGTATTCTATCTTCCTAAGCCCTCTTTGAATGTGTAAAATATATTTCTTACAAATCAAATTTGTTATTTTGCATGGGTTGAAAGGATGCCATTGATCTGCTACAAGGGCATTACATTGTGTCTGTCAGTCGAGGCCTGACTTTACCTGCGGAACAAGGCGGTTTGGAGACATATGCTGTAAGTAGACACCAGTATTTATGACTTATTGTCGTAAGCTGATAGAGATAATATTCCCTTTGTGTGCTTCTTAAAATGCTGACAGAAAGTTCTTTGATAGTATTGGGTTTGACCGATTATATGATAGATTCATAATTTAGAGGGAAGGGGACTATTAAAAAGAGGATCTTTGTTTCTCACAACGCTCATTTTCAAGTCCATCTCCGTCACCTATCCCATCCCTACTTTCTTTGTGATGGTTCTTGAGTAAAAAGTCTACTTAGTTTCTCAGACCATAGTGACCGGTTACTATCCCACATCCAGTAGGTGTTGGTGATAATAGATGTATGGAACATTGTTAGCGAGGAACTTTTCAGTAGTTAATATCCTCAACTAGAAACTAGTGAAACAAAGGATCTGGCTCAGCACATGCTGCCCAGTAATCTTGATTCTCTATGAATTCATGCACACTGCCCATAATGGAAGCTCTGTGCCAAAAGGTGGCATATAGAAGTTTGATCCATATTTGAGCTAATTCTAGTCAATTAGGTTGATTATGAATTGATAGCTGTCCAACTCATAACAACCTTCCGTAAATTGCAGAGGTTGTTCTTGCAACTTCCAGCGAAAAGACAATGTGGACATCTTTATTCCTGTTTTCTGGTAGAGCTCTCTCTTTCAGTTGGATCTATAAGTCTAGGCAGCATGCAGCAGAATGGTTTGCCATGTGTATGATATATGCATGTTGTAGAAACTTATACTAATACCTCACGTTCCCCCCCCCCCCCCCCTAGAAGTATGACCAACTGATGTATAAGACAGGTTTTTTCTGTTTGTGGTGCATACTTTGTGGACAATTGACATCTCTAGATCCCAGCATTCTAATGTTATTAGAAAAAAGTGAAGGGTCCAGATATAACTCTTCCAAACCCAGCCACACAATTTCTTTATTTTTTTCTATTCATGTTTTAATCTTGCAAACAAGCTTCAGATTGATGGGTGTTTGCCTATTTTAATTAAATTCGTGATCTCGTTGTTCTTCTTGACTAAAGCTTGAGGATAATTTTTGTTATATCCAGTCTATGAAGTTGGCTTCTGCGCTTGTGTTGGGTGGCTTTTTGTTTGCAACAATGTCACTGAGACAAGGTGAGAAATGTGCAAATTTACTATATCGTCCAGTTGTGGAAGTTTTGTTTCTGCAGAACAGTATAATTTTAGTTTCCTCAAGTCATTCGAACCCCTAATGTCAGCTCAAAAACTGACACCCCAGCTTCGTTTGCTCAAACTGTTTGATCGTGTGATCCCAAGAAAGCTTATTTTACCCAAGACATCTGCATACTAGAAAAGAGCAAACGAAGATGAAATAACACAAGCAAGTGAAACTGGGTGTTCGTGTATGTTTGATTATTGAATATATCTCATTTATGTATCTTCAAGCAAAAGCTAACTATACTACATTTACTTGGTATTATAGAAATAGCAGTCGCATGATGTTATATGTATCTATCCCAACTCACCAGTCAAACAGCTTCGTTTGCTCAAACTGTTTGATCGTGTGATCCCAAGAAAGCTTATTTTACCCAAGACATCTGCATACTAGAAAAGAGCAAACGAAGATGAAATAACACAAGCAAGTGAAACTGGGTGTTCGTGTATGTTTGATTATTGAATATATCTCATTTATGTATCTTCAAGCAAAAGCTAACTATACTACATTTACTTGGTATTATAGAAATAGCAGTCGCATGATGTTATATGTATCTATCCCAACTCACCAGTCAAAATATTTTACTTCGGATTATTGAATAACGGTTGCATAATTCCCGCGGACGATTTCCAAACGGACGCCTCATTCATTGGATAGAAAAGACCGCGAATTATCAATGCACAACTTTTCTTTGAATCAACCAAAAAAAAAATTAAAAAGCACCCATCGGTACATAAGAAATATATTGAATCGATTCTTTTTTATGAATAGATACGTCCGTAACTTTGGATATAGAATTCAATGGGTACATAAATACTCCCTTCACCTAAACTGGAACTTGATTTAGCAGCTCTTGCCAAAAGACGTGAATGATATATGCATGTTTCCCTACTCACCAGCCAAATACAAAAGTCTTTCCCAACTCACCAGTCAAAGTACAAAAGTGCTCTTTTCAAATGACATGAATCCAATATTATACCTATATGAACTTTTCACATTTGCTGAGGAGTGAGGATCCAGAGGTTGTATTCCTTGGTAGCTTTGCAAGTAATTACAACTATCATCAACTCGTTCATATATTATAGTAAGATACACCGTGCCAGTTCCTTCAAAAAAGAAACACTCTGCCAATGACCAACGCATTATGATACCATTTTACATATATCTCCAATGGTTCTGGAATAGATTTTTTCTTTCATTCTCTCTTTTTCCATAGTTTGCTTATACCAAACTTGTCTTCTCTTCTCGCTCTTTAAGTCCTTCGGATAAGATTGTTCATTTGTTGCACTAGATTAAACTTCAAGAGCGAGAGGTAGATTTCTCATATTTCCCATTGGCAAGCCCCATGATTTTCTTAGGGAGGAAATTGACACCAAACATACAAGGTTGATTTCAGGCCTGGGGATGCAATGTTTCTTAATATCATAAATCCTTATGCAACACGATGACTCTCTTTGATGGGAGAACACTTGAATGGTTTCAGACACAGATAAACTTATTTATGTATCCTACTCCAGAATTTAGAATAAATGCTTGTTGGTGCATGAAAGTTAGAAAACCATCTTAAGTAACTCCAATGTTAGATTTCTAGAATGTGCTAATGTGTATCCAGTCAATCCAAGTAAACTAAAATTTGCACCATTCCTGCTTTTAAGGAAAGGTTGTTAGATAGAAATTTCAATCGTATTGGATTCTAAAGATAAAAAAGCAAGTTATTTTCTTGAAGTCGTTTATACATATTTGTCTAGGGGAGTGCTCTTTTGCAAACCGATCCGCGTTTTTAAAAATCGGGAACTCTCGGTCTACGACATATTTTAACGATCCGACCCGTACAAGTTGATCACCCTACCCTCAAATGTATGCGTATGAAAAATCAAAGGATTTGAAGACCTCTAGCCAATGCATCGGAAGAAGTTTATGTTACATTATCGAAAGATGTTCATTTTTTACCCATCCGATGCATTGGTTAGAGGTCTTTAAATCCTTTGATTTTTTATACGCATACATTTGAGGATAGGGTGATCAACTTGAATAGATCGGATCGTTAAAATATGTCGTAGACCTAGAGTTCCCGTTTTTTAAAAACACGGACCAGTTTGCAATAGATCACTCCCCTATTGGTCTATAGGCTATAAGCAAAGAAATTAACAATAGATTTGTATGTATAAAACATTTGGAATTATCAGCTCAAAATGAATTTTAGTCCATTAATTTCTACCATTGCGGATCGTGTAAAATACATTTTATTTCGTTATGGATGTGAAACTGCTTTGTGACTATATGCAATGTAATTTGTATACATACTTTGGATTGTTATAATTTCTGAAAAATATTTCTGCGTCCCTATGATTCATCTAACATTCTGCATTTCTTTCACAGCAAGAAACGATTGGCGTCACATACTGTTTTCTCTGATTTGGGCAGGCCTTAGCTTGGGGGTAGCCGCATTTGTTAAATCCAATGGCCGCAAGTTCACAAACCGACCCCGTTTGTTCAAATCACGCCACTAATTAGATATAGTAGTAAAGCAAAGAGGACTCTTGAGCTATATATGTTAATGACTATATTACATTTGTTTGCAGCCTCATTCTTTAAGTGCTGTCTTTTCTTTAGGTTACTATTTATATTCAATTGAAGTTTGGGATTGTTTTATCTCCCCATTGACTATGTAATAAAATCCGACTTGTTAATGTTATTATGATCTATACATCGGGATTTATGTTTAACGTCGGCATTTTGCAGCTTCAATACAGTGGGCGATGTATCTATGAGAAACTACAATGTTTTGGTGAATGCCTCCTTTTTTTTTATTTGATCGTAGTAAAACAATGTGCTTGCTTGGTGCTCGTCTCCATACTTATCTATATGTGACCTTCAGACAAAGACTACCAAGCCAATCAAGCAGCTTCAACATACTTTCATAGGAGTTAGTTTAGGGTTCTATTGGTAGGATTTGGAAATAATTATGTCACGGCTCTAAAGAATGAGAAATCTTATTTATAATTGTTTGGGTGTCTTAACGTGGTTCCAAAGATTACAAAGGCATCCTGGGCTACCTATATTATTTGGCAAAGAGTAAGCTTCAGCATGCTGTCTCTGCATTTATTTACTTGAACACATTTAAAGAGTACTATGAAAAATATTTGATGTGTAGGAGTGCATCTGTCTTAACTCTTCTACCTGCTCTAGCCCTTTTAATGTGATTTCTTCTTAGTCCAAACTGCTTGATGATATGAAGTAAATACATAGACATGTCAATTAGCAGCAAAGTGTATCTATTTGAAGCTCAATACAATCTTCTTTAGGCAATTGATTCGACTCATTATGCTGGAGAATCAATGAGAACCACAAAAGAAGCTTAGACAAAAAGGCTGTCCGCGTCTCAAAAACCAACTCATTGACCTTGACAGGATGATGGGATGATTATTAATCAAGGTGCCACATGGTAGGAGGAGAACTCAACTGGATAGGGATAGGTAACAAATTCAACAATTTGAGCCAAACAACTGTTATGTTATTTTTTTTGGGGTTAACTTCAATATCATCATCAATCAGCAAAGCCCTTTTTCTTGGAAAGATTGGTTACAGAGTAGTTCTTGGTAAAATTTTGATACAGCTTTACAATCACGTGCCATGACATCAACTCTCAAAATTCCAAACGATTAGCTACCGTACTTTAAATTTATCCTACACTCAAGAAAGACTTTAGAGGTGGGAAAAAGATGACTGACTTGTTTTGAGAATAAAATGATACCCAGAGACAAGAAATTCAAATGTCTATGAGTGACAACAATCGATATCTGAGTGATAAATAATTCTGCGAGTTGCTGCCGTACTATTTTTTTTATTGTTAAAAAGAAATCAATGTTCATCTATCTAATCTATCTATTCTTCCTAATACATCTGGGTTGATAATGAGCAATCTATATAATTTTACAGTTATATTAAGTAACTCTATTTTTCCACAGATGCTCTTTAACTCACAATATACATTTCTTCTCTTTTCTTTTATTTTCCACTTTGAAAATACAGATAACTATTTTTTTTATTTTCTACTTTGATTTAGTTAATTAGAAATTAACATGCGTGCAGGGCACGCGCGGAATCTTAATTTTTTTTCCTTGTATAGTTGGAGTTGGAAGATCCTACCAGTCAATGTGATGCTAGCTAGTTTCTGATTCAAATCAAACATTCAAGCTTTAACACAAAAATTAAATAAGAAAAAATATAAATGTTCACACATTTTCAAATTGATGAGGGGAACCCCTTAACTTGTTCTTATGAATCTCTTAATTTGTGCGTGTGTGATGTCAAAGTTGTGCATGATTGATGCTTTGTTTATTGCATATATATAATTATAATTTATTGTTGGGGGTGTGACATCGTAAACTTTTGATCAGCAAACAGCAGAGGAGCCTTTCTCGGCTTGCCTACCACATTCTCATTTCTATATTGTTCCTGTCCATTTCAAGTGGCTGTCATTTCATATGTATGGCAAGGCCACTCTTATTTCTCCTCTCTTATTAATTTGGTCTTTTCGATATTTCCAAGCAATTTTCAATCCGTCTGATTCCGATTTGTCTCCGTACACAAAAAATATGTATATGAACATTGTAATAAATCGAAATATTAAAGCATTATAAGCCTATTGAACAGAAAGACGTAATAAATTTTAGACAAGTAGAAAGCTTATTGCTCTTGTAGGTAACCGTTTCACCGCCAAATGCTAAGATATTATGGTTATTTATCTGCGCTAGGTCCTCAAATATTATCTATTTTTCCATTGTTTATTATGATATTTTCTTACGGTATTGAAAAATAAAAATATTAGAGAATATTCAGAAAGGCAAAATCATCGTGTAACATTGAATGATTTGATAGTAAATGGCCATTTTGCCATTCTAGCTTATCACTTTCAGCTTTCACTGTACAAAAAAGCCAGGTATGGTATGACATTAAATAAGGACAATATTTTTTTAGTAAACCAATTTTAAATAATAATTATTAAAAAAAACCATTTTAAAATATAATTATAAAAAGAGACTACTTTCTGCCACGTAGGCGTCAGTTCACCGCGGATGCTGGAGTCAATTATTTTTTTTTTTAAGGGAGCAGTTTTAAACTGCGCTCACTATATTTGTATGGAGCGCATTTTCAAACTGTGCCCAATACATTCGTAATTGGCGCATTTTCAAACTGCGTCCATTATATTTGTATGGAGTGCAGTTTGAAACTGCGTCCCATACAAATGTAAATGGGCAGGGTTTGAAAATGCATCCATTACGAATGTATTGGGCGCAGTTTCAAACTGCGCCCTATACAAATGTAGTAGGCGCAGTTTCAAACTGCGCCCATTAATAAAACCAAAATAATATAAATTGTTGTCATTGTTGGGACTTTATTTGTTTCTGGGCGCAGCGTCCAAAAAGAAACACACTCATTCACGGGTCTGTATTTTTTTATGGTGCAGTTTGAAGGTGCGTCACAAAAGGAAACACAATCATTCACGGTATGTGTTTTTCTGGGACGTAGTTTGCAACTGCACCCCAAAAAAGAAACATATTTGTAACACCTTAATACGGTTATACAACATTAATTGGTATTTTAACACTTACTTTATATTTCTTCTATTCTATCTATTGGGTCGCGAATGATTCGAATAGTAGTAGTCGTTATCAGACCCGGCCCGCAAATTTAGAACCCAATATGATTCAAGATTGTATCTGAGATTTACCAGTAAAGTGTATCTATATGAATCTAGTATAATACCTACATTATATTTTTAGATCTTCATATATCTATATCTAAATCATCATATATCTTTTAATAGAAAATCCTTTGGGTTATAGAAAAGCAAAAGTGGAAAAAAAGATGAAAATCCAATGCCTAAAGTCTTTTTTTTTGTTCAGTATGAGAATAAATTATATTTTGTTAGTTGTCATTATATGATTGACATCCCATATCTTATTTTGTTTTTATTTTTTTACGTTTAAATCTCATTTTGTTTTTATTTTTTACGTTTAAATCTCAAGATATCTAATATCAAAATTTTACTAAATCTAGATATATTTTTAGAATCCATTTAAATCTTAAATTAGGGGTATGAGTTATTTAAAATATATTATCGCATTATGGTTGAGAAGTTTATATATGTGAATTATTTTCCAAAATATATTTTTGATGAGATTTTGATGGAGATTGGTTATAGTTTGATATTATCTATATATATTAAAACTAATATATATTTATAACCTAATTTAAACTATACTATATATATTTATATTAAACGCAAAACCCCTCTCTCTCTTCACATAACATATCTCTCCGTCATCAATTTATATATTCTCATTCTTCGTTCTTCAAGCCCACACCCAGTCTCGCCGACGCAACTACAGCCGCATCCTAGAACCTTAACCGAGCCATCAAAACTTGGTGTTGATTTGTATAACGTCATGTTGCTTCTGTTCATCGCGTTTGGTTCGAGACAAGTTTACAACTTGCTACATACTATGCTTTATATAATTTACTTATATGTTGCCGTACTATTATTATTATTATTATTATTATTATTATTATTATTATTATCATACAACTATATTTATATATCGTAGTTATTTAACATTAATCAGTTTTATAATATACAATGTATGCAAATTTACGACTCGCGACATGCTGTAATTATATTTATAAATATATATATCGTCGTAATATTTTTTATTATTATCATTAATTAGTTTATAATCAGCATTTTATAACGTTATACAAAATATAGTTTGAAAATATTATAATTTATACAAGAAACATCGTCGCAAAGCGGATACGACAAATATGAAATTTAGTGTACACCTTACCTTATAAATTCATTACAAATCATAGAAAAATCATTAGCACACGTTTTTTAATTCGTTACGAAGTTAACTAAGAATACTATAACCCTGTGAAATAGTTAGTTGCAAAATAAATTATTTAAATAACATAAACTGTAAATAAAACTACCTCTGAACTGCTGTCCAAGGAAATTCCAGCAGCAAAGTTTCAATTTCGAACATTCATAAATTTTTGTTGAAACAACCTGAGATACTTTAACTTATAAAAATGAAAACCTTATTGAATATGTTATCCCTGTTAATGTTATTATATCAATATCTATTTAATAAATAATAGTGCATGTGTTTTAATATTCAGCAAATATTACCGATTTACAGTTTTATAGTATCCGTACTGATAATAACTTATCTAGTTGCATGCAGGAACGTCATAACGTTATCATACTACTATATTAATTCAATATGTTATCTACATTGTATCATACATGGTAATGGACGTATAATGGTTATTACAGATAGATACATATGCATCCTGGTATTAGTCGTGTTTCAATATTGATTACAGTTTTACCTTGGTATCTATTTTGGGTTAATATATATTACATGACATGTTCACGACCCACTACCAGACTTATTACTTGGATCTTATTACTAATGCCAACAATACTGATTGTTGTCCTGACGGACGTGACTTGTTGTCTGCATAGACAAAACCTGTATCTGCTTGATCCTGTGTTGGCATTAGACTTACATCATCAATACCCGACTTGAACACATAACCTTGGGGGTAAGGGAAAATCAATAAAGAAACCTGACCTGTAACTCAAAAGTTCGATATTTATACTGATCAATCTTTACGGGCTCGGCCAGCCCCAGAATGATACTGCTGACATTATTCGTCTGTATATGTTACCTGTTTACTGCTTAGCAGCACGTCTCGGATTCAGCCCGAGACTCTTGACCGTGGTTCCGGGCACGCACGGGATACTATTGAGTTATATCGACGATTCTATTAAATTGATTTCAAAGACTTCTAGAATAGATAACCTAAAAGCACAGACTTTAGGATATACATCACATACCTATATCTCACTGTTTTACACCTGTGTTATTTATTTACACTCATGTTTAATCATAACATCCTATCATGATTATTATTATTATTTTGATATTTATGACGCACCGACGTCTGGGTTTTGCATGGCCTAGATACTTGACGTAGCATGTGAGTATTCGACAGGATCGCCGATCAATGATGATCACCTCATTGATATAGCTCTTATGCGGGTTAGTTATTTCTTGGATCTTTATTACTTTCGCTATCCTTTCCTGTTATTGTTCTTGTGGCTATTGGACATGTGATAGATAGATTTAGTAGTTTACTGTTCTTGATATCTGATTGGCAGCCGTAATATGACTATGGAAGGATCTTTTCTCACCATAGATAGCATGGTTGGCTCTGTCACATGCTGTATTTACGTATTTTGGGTAGCGGGGCGTGACAGGGTTTGTTTGGTATCAGAGAATGCGCGGTTGGTGATCTTGTATTCTTGAAGATATTACCGACTAGAGGAGTAATCCGATTTGGTAGTCGAGATAAGTTTAGTCCTCGATTAATGGGGCCTTTCGATATCATCGAGCGTGTTGGAGAGATAGCTTATCGATTGGTTTTATCACCATTCTTAGCGGGTGTTCATGACGTGTTTCATGTATCTCAATTCCGTAAGTATGTTTGAGATGAGACGCACGTCCTAGATTACTCGGAATTGACAGTGAGAGAAAATTTAACTTATAAAAAGCAACCGATGACGATTGTGGATCGACGAGAAAAAGTTCTCAAGAATAGGGTGATCCCTCTAGTGCTTGTTTCGTGGGGAAATTGTTTGCATGGAGAATTTACTTGGGAGCGTGAAGACGAGATTCGACAAAAGTTTCCTCATCTCTTTCCTTAAATCTGTATCTTCTTATCTTTTCCTGTATCGTGAATTTCGAGGACGAAATTTTTTTGTAGTTGGGTATAATGTAACACCCTAGTACGTTTATACGACATGAATTGGTATTTTAACACTTACTTTATATTTCTTCTATTCTATCTATTAGGACACGAATGATTCGAATAGTAGTAGTCGTTATGCGACCCGACCCGCAAGTTTAGAACCCAATATGGTGCAAAATTGTATCTGAGATTTACCAGTAAAATGTATTTATATGAATCTAGTATAATACCTACATTATATTTTTAGATCTTTATATATCATATATCTAGATCATCATATATCTTTTAATAGCCACAAGTTAAGAATAAGTTATATTTTGTTAACTGTCATCATATAGTTGCCATCCCATATCTTCTTTTGCTTTTATCTTTTACGTTTAAACATCACGATATCTAATATCAAATATTTACTAAATCTAGATATATTTTTAGAATCCTTTTAAATTTTTAATTAGGGTATGAATTATTTAAAATATATTCTTGCATTATGGTTGAGATGTTTACATATATGAATTATTTTCCAAAATATATTTTTGATGAGATTTTGGTGGAGATTGGTTGTAGTTTGAATTATCTATATATATTAAAACTAATATATATATATATATATATATATATATATAAAACCTAATTTAAACTATACTATATATATTTATATTAAACACAAAGCCCCCCTCTCTCTCCACATAACATATCTCTCTCTCATCAATTTATATATTCTCTTTTTTCGTTCTTCAAGCCCACACCCATTCTCGCCAACGCAACTCCAGCCGCATCCTAGAAGCTTAACGGAGCCATCAAAACTTGGTGTTGATTTGTATAGCGTCATGTTGCTTCCATTCATTGCGTTTGTTTCGAGGCAAATTTACAACTTGCTACATACTATGCTTTATGTAATTTACTTATATGTTGTCGTACTATTATTATTATTATCATCATACAGCTATATCTATATAATTTATACACCTTAGTTATTTAACGTTAATCAGTTTTATAATATACAATGTATGCAAGTTTATAACTTGTGACATGCTATAATTATATTTATAAATATATATATCGTCGTAAATTAGTTTATAATCTGCAATTTATAACGTTATATAAAATATAGTTTGAAAATATTATAGTTTACACATGAAACGTCGTCGCAAAGCGGATACGACAAATTTGAAATTTACTGTACACCTTACTTTATAAAATTCATTATAAATCATAGAAAAACTATTAGCACACGTTCTTTAGTTTGTTACGAAGCTGACTCAGAATACTATAACCCTGTGAAATATTTACTTGCAAAATAAATTGTTTAAATAACGTAAACTGTAAATGAAAGTACCTCTGAACTGCTGTCCAGGGAAATTCCAGCAGCAAAGTTTCAATTTCGAACGTTCATAACTTTTTGTAGAAACAACCTGAGATACTTTAACTTATAAAAATGAAAACCTTATTGAATATTTTATCCCCGTTAATGTTATTATATCAATATCTATTTATTAAATAATAGTACATGTGTTTTAATATTAAGCAAATATTACCGATTTACAGTTTTATAGTATCCGTCTGTATCCGTACTGATAATAACTTATCCAGTTGCATGCCGAAATGCTACAACATTATCATACTACTATATTAATTCAATATGTTATCTATATTGCATCATACATGGTAATGGACGCATAATGGTTATTACAGATAGATACATATGCATCCTGGCATTAGTCGTGTTTCGATATTGATTATAGTTTTACATTGGTATCTATTTTGGGTTAATATATATTACATGACATGTTCACGACTCACTACCAGACTTGTTACTTGGATCTTATTACTAATGCCAACAATCCTGATTGTTGTCCTGACGGACGTGACTTGTTGTCTGCATAGACAAAACCTGTATCTGCTTGATCCTGTGTTGGCATAAACTTACATCATCAATACCCGACTTGAACACATAACCTTGGGGGTAAGGGGAAATCAATAATGAAACCTGGCCTGTAACTCAAAAGTTCGATATTTATACTGATCGATCTTTACGGGCTCGGCCATCCCCGGAATGATGCTGCTGACATCATTCGTCTGTACATGTTACCTGTTTACTGCTTAGCATCACGTCTCGGATTCAGCCGAGAGTCTTGACCGTGGTTCCGGTCACGCACGGGATACTATTGAGTTATATTGACGATTCCATTAAATTGATTTCAAAGACTTCTAGAATAGATAACCTAAAGGCACAGACTTTAGGATATACATCACATACCTATATCTTACTGTTTTACAACTGTGTTATTTATTTACACTCATGTTTAATCACAGCATCCTATCCTGATTATTATTATTATTTTGATATTTATGACGCACTGACGTCTGGGTTTTGCATGGCCCAGATACTTGACATAGCATGTGAGTATTCGACAGGATCGCTGATCGGTGAGGACCACCTCATTAATATAGCTCTTATGTGGGTTAGTTATTTCTTGGATCTTTATTACTTCTGCTATCTTTTCCTGTTATTGTTCTTGTGGCTATTGAACATGTGATAGATAGATTTAGTAGTTTACTGTTCTTGATATCTGATTGACAGCCGTAATGTGACTATGGAAGGATCTTTTCTTGCCATAGATAGCATGGTTGGCTCTGTCACGTGCCGTGTTTGCGTATTTTGGGTAGCGGGGCGTGACAATATTCATTCACGGGTCTTTGTTTTTCTATGGCGCAGTTTGAAAGTGCGCCCCAAAAGGAAACACAATCATTCACGGGTATGTATTTTTCTGAGGCGTAGTTACAAATTGCGCCAAAAAAAAACACATACCCATGAATGATTGTGTTCATTATATTAAAAGTTCAATCTCTTCCTCTCTATCTCGAATCTCACTCTTTGTGCCGAGCTCTCTCACACTCTTTCAGACCTCATCGCCATCATATTCTCTGTCTTTCTCCCTCTCAGTTCTTAGTCTCGCTTTTCGGGATCTTCATCTGCAGAATTTCCATCAATCGATGAAATTAAGAGGTGCA
Source organism: Agapanthus africanus (assembly GCA_030015575.1). Lineage (NCBI taxonomy): Eukaryota > Viridiplantae > Streptophyta > Magnoliopsida > Asparagales > Amaryllidaceae > Agapanthus > Agapanthus africanus. The sequence goes on along the minus strand of JASDDO010000024.1, from coordinate 875,928,031 downwards.
TCCCTTACACTGTGGGAAAATCTGTATATACGATGATAGACTATTCTGGTTATGAAGGCATTCTCTATCGATTACGAGGTGGTATGAACTGGCCGATGAAGATCGATCGTGAAATCCTGCGGCTCTTGTATTTAGCCGTATTGGATGCGCTCCCGTCTCCCCCTGAAGAAATAACCCATAACCACCATGGGGAAGCAAATCATCATCTTCACTCCTTTCATTTTATGGGTCTTCTTTCATGTCGCAATATCGAGTACTCCGCAAGCTCTCTCTACCGTATCTTTATGCACCGTCGGACTTTGAACCACCTCGATTCTTTTACTGAATTTTCTATTTCATTTTATACTTATTTTAACCCATCTCGGATTCCATAGTAGGTAATGAGGCCAATGATGCAATTACAGAGCGGATTAATTCTGTTGTTACGGAGCTAAATAACGTAGAGAATTTATTTTTTAAATTTTAGTGATGAATTATGGTGTTATTACTGTTCTTATTATCTATTTTGTTTGCATCATTCTTGTGTGTTGTGGATGGGTGTACCATGTGTGTGTAATATATCGTGTATGAACACGTGTTTGTGTGAGAGAGAATCAACGTTTGAATTAAAATGATTAAAGTGTTGTTTTATAAAGAAATAATCGGGGAAAATCGGACATCATCTCCTTCGTAAATTTTGAATAAAATTTATGTACAAGCATAGTAAAATAATAACATTCACAGACGGAGCTAATTCAATACCCAAACAACGAAGGCTCAACGCCCATACGGCGGAGACACAATCCACGCACAATATTCGACGCCCAAACGACGGAGAACAATAAACTGAAAACAATAAACAATGTAAAATAAATAACGAATTCATCGCAATACAATAAAACACAAACACTCCGTGCAATCTTACGAAGTCATCGCACCATCCCCGGTGTCCTCCTTTTCGCTACAGAACGTTGAGGCTGTGACGGTGCGGCTTCATCGGCGGCAGGTGGCTGAGACGGCTCTGGCTGTGATGGTCCAGGCTCGTACTCATCGGGATGCTGAGACGGCTCCGGCTGTGCTCGTCTACGTATTTTTCGTACATATGTGATAGGAATGGCAGGTGCGGACATAGCTGGCGGAGGCATGGGTGGTGCGGGGACGGTGGTGCAGGCACGGGTAGTGCGGAGACACGGGTGGTGCAGGGACGAGTGGCGAAGGCTGGAGTGGTGCAGGAACGGCCAGCGGACGTGTGAATCCGTGCCTCATCATCACACTCCTGATTAAGGAATTGATGTTCATAAAGTAGCTCGCTGAGTCCCTGGTGCCACTAATACTCTCATCAGCTATATTCTCTAACGCGTAAATGGTTTTGACCTATATTGATGGTAAATAAGATAACGAATTTCATAAAAATAAAATTTTAGTTTTAAAAGGTTTGATATAGACTTACCAAATCTCTATCTATCGGTCCTCGAGGCGTATATGAGGTGGACGGAGGGGTGGCTGTGATGACGAATCTGCGGGTAATCATCCAATACCAGGAAAGGTACCGATCTATCCGTATACCTGGGTGTATCTCATCGGTTATGTAGTGTACCTGATTGTACCATCGACCCACCCAAATTTGATACTCCACGAGTCAAGCATCCCCAAATAGCGCTCCACCCTATCGCGGTGTCTACTCCACTATGTCTGGTATGTGCTGCCTCAAACCGAATTAGCGAAGGATACGGCCTGACATGTGCATCTGAATAATATCGTTGCAGCCGATCGGTGTCTGTGCACGCCAGAAGCCGGTGCCTGCCAAGCATAATGGATGCAGAGTGCCCATTAGGTCATGTATATACGGTGTCGACGTAACTGCTGCCTCCTCCATGACATCGAACTCATTGCGGTAGAAATGGAAGCTGCGATCCGATGTCACATCCTATGACCTGGGCACATTCCACCTTCATAGAGATTACAAACAAGTTAATATTCCAAAAAAAATTGAAACTTGAAATATGCGTATAGTTTCAATTACTTACTGGCATCCATATGGCCTTTGGCCATTTAAAGCAAACTGTATTGTAATGGTCGGACGACCAATAGAGAGATATGTCCATGACTATATCTGAAATACAATATGATAGTATTACGTTTTACATTGAATATCAATTTAATTACGAAAAATTAGTAGAATGCGGTTTTTAGTATTGTATACTTGAAGAAGCGTCAAACAACCCCCAAAACTCTTCTGCTCTATCAATGTAGCCATCCTCAGCTCGCTGTAGAGAAATGATAGAACCGCATTCCTCCACGATAAAATGACAGACTGGTCGAGATCAGCTAAAAGCGGCAGCCAGGGATGATTAACTTTGATCTTGCTCCTATCCGGGAACAAGCGAACTCCTATCTGATGTAAAATGTACGCTCGTGCGTGTTGCTCGATCGCCGCAGGGTAGCATCCATGGCGGCTCAGCACTAAACGCCTCCCACAGCCAACTCAAGTTAATACTACTGCTTCTCCTCTGCCCAACAGGTGGAGTCCTACCCAACAAGCCGGGACACAAGTCTGACCAATCGTGGCTGTACTTCAAAGCAACCACCTCTCCGTCTATAGGCAGACCAAGTAGCACAACGACGTTCTGAAGGGTGATAGTCATCTTACCAACTCTAAAATAAAATGTGCAGATATCTGGTCTCCATCTATCTACCAAAACCGTAATCAAGTCTCTATCCAGACGTATATACTCTAATTTGGACAGAAAATGAAAGCTTGCCCATTGCAGCTCAGCCTGCACATGGGCATCTCCAGCTGGGATCCGGCTACTCTAGATAAAGTGGTCAACATATGTAATCACCTGATCACTCTGCTAATTACAAAAAGAGAACTTGTATCAGTAACATATAAATAACATATGTAATTAAAGAAAATAAAATCACAAAATTTTACCTGTACTATTGGGGCGTTGGCCGACCTGTGGTCAGCCTGCAAGTACAGAACACTTGTATCTATAGGTCCAGAATCCATAGGTATATCTGCACAATGAAAATTTTGAGTTATATTATCTTTGAAAAAATTAGCATGTAAAACTTTGTAATTTTCAGTAGTTTCACCTTCAACTACAGCATATGCTAAAAGATAAAGACCATCATTTGCATCGGCACCGGTAGCAATGAGCAAAGTCCTTTTGTATCTGCCGTATAAGTGGGTCCCATCAATACTGAGAACTAGACGACAATAAGAGAAATCATTAATTGCCGGTCTGAATGCCCAAAATACACCGGTAAATATTCCCATTCTTTCTGTATTTGAAACGTCAGTTATCTTGAAGACAGTTCCGGGGTCAGTAGATTTGATGGCGTTAAGATATCGTTGTAAACATTTATACGAATCTTCCCAATCTCCGTATATTTTAGACAATGCCCTGTTCAATGCATTCCATACCTTCATATAATTTATTTCAATGAATAATGTATCTTTTATAAGCACTTGAATCGCTTTGGGGGTTAAATAGACATCCGCTTTCACAAAAAGCAATATCTTGTTACAAATGAATGTAGAAATGGCCTGTTTATGATTTGAATTCACTACAGGATTCATACAAGTATGATTACCCGCATACTTCTTTATCTGCCAGAATCCCGTCGGTGATTTCTTTGAGATATATGCATAAAGCCTCCAAGGGCAGTCCGTGTTTGTTTTACAAACGACGGTGTACCTGGTCGTGTTAGTATTGATTGGTTTAAAAGAAACTCCATATTTAATTGACCAAACGCTGACTGCTTGAATTAACTTCTCCTTATTCTTAAACAAATCGCCGACCCTCAACCCACTTTCAATATCGACTGCCGAAATCCCATCCGCACGAAAGTTGAAATTCTCTATTACCGATATAGATAACATGTGAGCATATGTCATATTATCTGCAAGTTGATCTTCAAACTCAACGAAGCCATTATTAACACATGAATTACTAATCTATTGCCTATCATTCTCATCAGTAAGGACACGTACAATTTGCATACTATCTTATGCTTGAATCTCGTCCTCATCACTAGCATCATCATCATCATCACTTTCATCTCCATTATATTCCGATACCGCTGGATCCGTAGAAGGTACATTGGTTGGATGTGCGGAACCAATATTGGGTACTTGCATGGTACTTGATGTTCCGGCTTCATACCGATGAAATCCCAACCTATCATCTGTAAATGATGTCCATCCTGTATCGTATTCCATATTGTATGACTGCATGTGCTCGGTATTTTAGGGCATAATATTGAAGCCGAAGCTTGGCGTTGGCATGCAATTAAAACTGAAACCTGGCGGTGACATGCAATTATAACCGGGCAGCGGTACATAAGAACTGCACACAAATTTATGAATACTTAGTAACTATAACATACCTCCACTATCAATAAATAGTGATCTGCTAAATGAATATGCAGTATAAAGATATGCAAGGTAATACTTACTTCGTAAACTGCCAATTCACCGGCGTCCTGCTTGATGTGCCTTCACCTACGTAACTTTGATCTATATACTGTTAATCATTGGTGGGAGACATAAATCCGGTAGAATTGGCATTCATATTGAGAATGCGTGTCATTTCTCCTTGCGGATATTGCTTGGATTCTCGAAAAGAATGATCAAGCACTTCAGAATAAGGTTCGGGCCTTGAGGGGATCTCCAAAGGCAGTGGATAACCCCCTTTATGGGGTATCCGACGCGGGTGATGAAAGCCATGGGTTTTCATCGAGTTCTTTTGTTCGTATGTGTTGGCTCAGGATGAAAGCCATAGGCTTTTACCCCGAGAACCCTCGTTCCCTCTTGTTCTTCTAGCTTGATGAAGAAACCTTGCTCCTTTTCTTGATCTTGATCTTGGATATGGGACTTTTGAGATGAGCTTTAATCTTCAAGTGATGGGTTCTCCTTTATGAGATTTTGTAGAAGAAAGGGGTTCTCTATCTATGGATTTATGGATTTATCTAGTTTATTTTAGAAAAGAAAAGAGAGCTTTTTCTCCTAGATTAATTTGGAGAAGATCAAGAACCCGAGAAGAGTGAGAGAGAGAGAGGAGGTTCGAAACCCTAGCAAAATTTAGGGAATGAAAAGTTGTTATTAATTTTCTTCATATGTTTTCCTTATATATGCTTACAACTTTATACATTGCTCCTTGGGATTTAAAATTTTGGCCGTTTTCCCATTATTTCTTTATTGTTCATATTTATTGCATACAAATTTATTTATTACATTTTAATTCTCTTCTTGAGATGGGGCCGACCCCCATTCTTGAGCTTGACTTGGGCTCAAGCCCTCTTGTTTGGGTTCGGGCTTGAGCCCACTTGACTTGGATTCAGGCTTGGGCCCGGGCCCACTTTTTAGGCATTGACTTTGACATTTTGACTTCAGCCATAAGGTGCAATTTTTGACCCTGACAAAGTTCCCCCATCAATAAATGCACACCACATGCATGCATCATGTGCATGAAATTGATGGATCTTCTTTCGTAGAGAGGTTGATTCAATTATCTTTTAGTGACGTAGAGGTCGGTATCTCGAGGCAGAGCTTGATTCCGACGGGAAGGAAAATAGTTGGTTTTATCCTAAGGCGAAATTTGATCGCGGCACATGGGTTGTTCTTGAGATGGAGCTTGATTCTGGCGTAGGGGTTAGTTCTGAGACGGAGCTTGATTCTGACACAGTGGTTGATTCCGAGGCAAAACTTGATTCTGACGATGAGTTGATTCCGAGACGGAGGAGCTTGATTCCGACGCAGGAGGCTGAGCTTGATTCCGACAAGGGGTTGGTTCTAAGACGGGGCTTGATTCCGAAGCAGTAGATGGAGCTTGATTCCGACAAGGGATTGATTATGAGACGGAGCTTGATTCCAATGCAGGAAGCGGAGCTTGATTCTGACAAGGGTTGGTTATAAGACGGAGATTGATTATTTCGACAGGGGGTTGGTTCTGAGACGAAGCTTGATTCCGACGCAGCAGGCGGAGCTTGATTCTGATAGGGGGTTAGTTCTAAGACGGAGCTTGATTTCGACGCAGTGGATGGAACTTGATTCCGACGCAGCAGGCGGAACTTGATTCCGAGAGGGGGTTGGTTCTGAGATGGAGCTTGATTCCGACGCAGAGGTTGCTTCCGAGGCGGAGCTTGATTCCGACGGGGAAGGCGGATACTCCGATGCGAGGCTTGATCCAAAAGCGGAGGTTGATTCTGAGGCGGAGGTTGATTCCGACTGGGAGATCGACGGTTGACTTGGTTGACTTGATTTGCTTGGTTTCTGCTCTGTTCGGTGGGACTTTTCGAGCTTGGAAGCATTACTGGGTGGGACTTTAATTTGATCTGTTTGATTTCTGCCTTATTTGGCGGGACTTTTGGATTTGAGTTGAGATTTGAATTTGAGTTTGGGATTTGGCATCAGCATCGCTACACTGGAGTATGATACCAGGAATTGTTGGATATAGTGACCTCAAGATAATTACTGTAATTGCAAGTAGTCGATTATGATAATTGAAAGAGGATATATACAACTAGAACAATCTTACTTGAGATGATAGTATGCAATTTGGTTTGTCTTTATCATTGCGTGTCTACGTTTTACTCGTTATTACGTGTGGGTAATACATAACGATAAAGCTCGTAGGATCATTACTTGACTACCAGAGTTATGATGGAGGTCATATATATGGGAGCTGGGTAGTCTATAAGCACATTCTTAAATGTCCCTAGTCTCGGGAGTATCGAGACTGGAGTATACGTTTTGAGACCCTGACGAGGGGCGGTGGCGAGATCTCATAAGCCATTGGTGTTGAGTCGCCTAAGATAGTATACAAGTGCTCACTGAATGTGAGTATACCAGACGGACTCTCCGAGAACTTCTAGATGGTATTATACCTATCGTCAAATGGAATTTCTCTTGTGGCATGAGTACATGTTAGTTTTTTGACCTGCGATTTTCATTTGTCTCGTGTGAATTCCTACTGTACTTAGATTACTATTCTAATATGACTCAAAGAAGTCGTGCAAATATGTTTTAGTTGGGTACAGTCCCGAGCCACATGGAGGCAGTGAAAAATCACTAGGGATTCATCTTTCCCGGTATGGGAGTTGATGTCGCGCTGTGTTGGGTCAGTTGTCACCATAAAATACTTGGCCAAGGTGGATGAGGTTTACTGATGCGATATTGGTGGTTTCTCAGTGGGCAATAAGCTTCAGACCGGCATGACTTATCGGGTTAGTAGAGGTCTGACATTATCCATCTCTTAGACCCGGTATGCGATACTCCTAGACGAAGAGACCAGACTGTACGGAGATTGTCACAGAATGCTCAGTAGGGGTACAGATGAGTTTGCTCGTCGGCCTTCCTTTTGTTCAATACATGGGTAGTCTTTACGTACAGCTAGTGATGCTGATGTATTTATGGTTAAACCTACTGCCAGCGTATTGACGAATCTTTAGAGTCCCACACAGAAGGTTTTTCCGGTTCAGGCGAAATGATGTAGTGGCCGTATATTGATACATGCAGGGTTCCAATTAAGCATGTGTACTAGCTATACGGATTTTAATTGGGCGGATGATAATATTAGCTGGCTTAGATTTAAGCTGGATTATTAAATCAAGTTTTGATTTAATAATTTACATATATATATATTTCGATATGTATATTTTAATATTATGTTCATTGTATTTTTCTATCTCTTGGGTATTCGTATTTTGATACGAATACGGCCATGTATTTATGGGGACGTATTCTTGTATTCATACAAGAATATTTCTAGAAGGAGGACACCTCATTTCTAAGATTTTCTTTTTATAGAAATTATGAAATGAGGTGGAGGGAAGCAATGGTGGAGGGTATGAGCAAATGAATTATTAATTCAATTGCTTATATCATTCAAGCATGGTTGCATTTTTATATTTGGAAAAAATATTTTAACAAATGAGAAATTTGTTTGCTTGAATTTGCAAGGATAATTCATTCAACCATTTTAGATTCTCTCTTCTAGTTTCTTCTTCTTCTTCCTCTTCACTCTCATGAGTTGAGAAACATGAGATTAAGAGATAATTAAAATACTACAATACTCTCTACATCACTAAGTATTCTAAATTAGCAAACTAGGGCACTTAGTTACTTCATTCAGTGAAGTTGAAGCTTAGACTACAACTCTCGGGTGGATCATTTTTGACACTGGAAGGCAAACATTTAAGCTTGATCAAGTATACTTAGGAGCTTAAGAAGGAGGTGTTTGAAGACCCGAAGAACACGAACTCTTTGATATAACCTCATTTATAGTAGTTTAGCTCCTATAATTTTCTTATTAGTTTAGGCCTATGGTGATTTCGTAGGTTATAGTTAATTTTGCTTGCCTAAAAAGTGATTTTTTAGCATTCCACCTTGCTAAGAGTATAGTAGTGTGAGCACAACTCACTAATATGGTATCAGAGCCAATCTATACGCCTAAACTAGCTTCTATTACTAAAGAATTCCATCGTTTTCGTTGCTTTCAAACTGCAATTTTCAGCAGCAAAGTCCAGCCCCTAAACCGAGTTTTTTGTGTTTGTTCTGTAGGGTTACTAGGCACTCTAATAAGGATCTATAAGGCATCAACCATGCCGGATTAAAATTTTAGCCGTGCCGAATAACTCTTAACATGATCTTTGCTAGAAAACTAGGTTAACACATGTAAGTTAAACTCTTTAACACTAAATGAATACGAAATACAACCTTTGTAGATCGGTCCTTCACTTCTAAAGCTCCTTGTAGTAGTCCCTTCGCTGCGATCATCGAACACCCGGACTCTCGGACGGCTCCATGAGAAGAGGCAACGGTATTGCTTGAAGTCTTCGAGGCCGAAGATGATCTACGTCGAGAAAATACGAACTCAAGCTTCTACTTCACTAACCAAAGAATTAGTGAAGCAAACACGCTAAACTAAAGTGCTAGTCTAGTAGAGGATGGTGAGATAGAAAATGGGTACACTTTAGAATTTCTTTTCTCACTTTGTATCTCTCTCTTTTACAAACCCTAGAAAGAAAATGAAGGAGGAAGAAGATGAGCTTAAATGAGAATGAAACTTATCAAGAGAGAGAATGAGCTAACCATGGTGAGTGAGTATCATATACTAACTCATGTAGAGACATTACCATGGGTAATCATAGTGGTTAGGTTAACTAATATCTTAAGTAAAACAAAACTAGTGGACTAAGTCAAATGCAAACATAAGCTTCATGAAGCTTCATGCATTTGTGCTCATTATCCATTTGTTTTAGAATTACTTTAAATATAAAAACCTAACAAATATAATTAGTATGGTATAAGTCTTCTACACCCATGATAGTTGTATCAACAACCATAATACAAAAATACACACAAATAAATATATATCACATATATATTAAGTTGTGCACAAGTGAGAAAAACAAATGCTTAAGTGAACCAATGTTAGTTAATATAAATTAGTATATCACATATACAATTATACACTAAATTATTAAATCAATACTTGACTTAATAATCCGGTTATATCACATATAACCGACTAACATCCAATGTATCGATTTATCGAATCAACCCTTGATTCGATAACTAGGTTATATCGCATACAACCGATCGATACAAATATCGCGAGAATAGAATACGGTATCACATACTCGTATTATTCTCGGTCCTGCACATATCACATATGCGCTCCTATTTCGTTTTGCCTGAGCCAGTACAAGCTCTATGTAGGACTCTAAAGACTCGTCAATACGCCGGCAGTAGGTGATGATCATATCAAGCACCCACAAGCCGTCAGCGGTACTAGCTGGACGTAACGGCTACCCGGGTATTGAGCGATCAGAAGATCAGCAAGCAAGCCCGCTCCAACTTCTGCAAAAATCCTGACAGTGACACTACCATACAGTCCGGTCTTCTCGTCTGATATGTCGCATATCAAGTCTAGGGGTGGTAAACGTCAGACCCCAATAACCGATAAGTCATGCCGATATAAGGCTCATAACGGGTCGAGAACTACTGGTAACACTTACCAGTAAATCTCTAAACCAGCCCTGGCCAGGGACTTCCCTGTTATGGCCAATCGAGCATAGCGCAACATCAACCCCCAATACCGGGAGAGACGAAACCCCTCCTATCGCTTATTGCCTCCATGTGACTCGGGACTATACCTAAAAACCACCGTTTTGCACGCCCTTTTGGACGTGATAAGGTGGAAATCAAAGCACAGTGGGAATCACACAAGACTCTATGATGATCTCGGGTCTACAGACTAACCTGTACCAGTGTCACCAGAGAACTGCCATCTGACGTAAGGTATAATACCATCTTGGAGTTCTCGGCGAGTCCGTCCAGTGTACCCAGTCTCCATTGAGCACCCGTATATCATCTCTGATGTCAAACACCAATGGATATGGGATCATCCATCGCCCATCTGTATGGGTCGAGAAGGTATACGCTAGTCTACACTGGTATATCGATTCCCCGTCTCGATACACCCACGACTAGGGACCTTGAAGGATGTACTTATGGACTACCATGTCCCCACTAGTATGATCCGCATCATAGTCCAGGTAGTCAAGTACACATCCTAAAGGCTTTACCAACATGTAACAGAGAGACAATCAGTATACACGTTAAGGTAAAGAGTAACCAGATAGCATACTATCATGTCGAGCAAGAAAGTCCTCCCTATATATGTCCAAGCATCCACTACAATTTACATCTCATGTATAGTAATGGCCTCTAGGGCATACATATAACTAACATGTTCTCCATCCCCGGAGCTCTCGTTTTGTGACGGGGACTCCGTAGGAGATTGTGGGTGACTCGTAGAGTCTCGAGAAGCCAAATTTTCAAAATTTTATAGGGTTTAGTCGTTGTTTTTCCATGCTCAAAACTGATTTTTGAAGGCTATCCTAAACAGTCCCAAACTAAACTTATTTGCATTTTTTGCGATCTCCGCGGGCTCTTGGTTCGGACCAAGAACCCGCGAGGCGGATCGGGGTAACCCTGGGGAGTTCCCGAAGGGTTTGGACGGTTCGTTTGGACTTTTGGTGTTGGCAAAAAGTTTGGTTTTTTGGATGTTGTTGTGCACTTAATTTTCATCGTTTGGAATATCAAGGGAACATTCGCTTATGATGCATTCTATGGTCATAGTTTTTGTGTTTGTGATGGTTGCGAGTATCTTGGTGTGGTAAAACGTTATCTAATTGTTATAGGTATCAATTAGATGAGGCTACAAACATGATACTGGCAAAGATTTTATGTGATGGATGATGCTATATTGTTATGGTTGTGTTGGATTGTCGTGATGGATGGCTCGGTATATGTAGTATTAGATGTAATTCTATATGATGTAATGTATACTTATATTGTATAGCGAACGTTCGACTTGTGGACAGCCGTCACTGCAGCTTGTATATTATTCTTTGGGATGCGTCCTGGTTGCGGATGTAGTCACCGCAGCATATTCAGATTTTTATTACATGTACTAGGATTACCCCATGGCAGAGTGCTCGAGTAGCCGGGTTCTAGAGGGAAACGGGCCACCATCTCATGGTGTTGAGACCGGGGTGCCTTCCTCTAGAATTGGCAAGCTATTCGTCGCACTCGTAGAGGGTATAGGATTGACCCGTGGAGAGGTGCCCAAGTCATCGGATTTTGGAAGTGCTGGGTGGCCCACTCACTTCGTTGATTGGGGTTGGCTCGCTTCTGAGATTGGCGGGTGGATTGCTGCATTCACAGGGGTCTAGGATCCAATACTACGGGCTATTTACACAACCAGAAAAATTGCATTTCATATTTGGATTCATTGAAATGTATTTTTCCTAAATTTTCTGCATTTCCATATTGTGTTTGTTTCTGCTGTGATTCTGTGTTTGCTATATCATCATGGATGAGATGAATATTGCTGTCACGCCCTGCTTCCAAAAATACGTAAATACGGTACATGACAAAACCAACCATGCTACCTATGGCTAGGAAATATCCTTCCACAGTCACATTTCGGCTGTCAATTAGTAATCAAGATCAACAATAAAAAATCTAACTCTAAACATGTCCAATAACCACGATAAACAATAACAGGAAACGATAGCGGAAGCAGTAAAGATCCAAGGAAAAAAGAGAATACCTAAACCATAAATAAGAACCATATCAATGGAATAATCCTTATTGATCGGGGATCTTGTCGAAATACTCATGATTCTCATGTGCTAAAAGTCAAGTATCCGGGCCATACAAAACCCAGACGTCAGTGCGTCATAAATATCATAATAATAATAAACTGAACAGTGTGATATATAGGATGTCATGTGCAAAATAAGGTATGAGTATAAATAGAACAATCACAAGTGTTATAACAGCAGGCTATAGGTATTCAAACATGTCAGGTGTATTCTAAGGTTTGTGTTTCTAGGTTTACTATCCTACAGGTATTCGAAACCAATGAATATACTCCTCCATGTAACTCAAAAATATATATCCCGTTATCCCCCAGGACCACGGACCAAGATATATTAATTATGAATGATTCTGTTCCGTTACGCCCCGGAACCACGGATCAAGTAGTATGAATTACGAATGATTCTATTTCGTTGCCCCCCGAACCACGGATCAAGTAATATCCTTTTAAGTTACACTTCAGTTACACTTTTGGTTTCCCCATTTTCCCAGGTTTCATTTTCCAAGTCAGGTATGAATATAATATCTACCTAATACTAACACAGGAACAGACAAGTACAGATTATGTCTATCTAGACAACATGTTACATCCATCAGGACAACAAGTCATGATTGTTGGTATCAGTAAATATAGCAAGCAAGTGTGTACTGGCAAGATAACAGTAACAAGATAATAGAATGTCGTGAATCGGTGTATAAGCATGTATATTATCAATCAAGTAAGATGTATATATCACACTCACATATCACAGACAAGTCCTGGTGTAAAGCAGGCAATATGGTCATCACAGTATATCGGTAATCTTGAACTGATATAAATTAATAAGCCATGTCATGTTCAAAGTTAATTGCAACTGCTTAATTTGTTTTGAACAAGTGTTTAAATCAAACGAGTCAATACTAATATCGATGAACAACTTACTATATGGTTTTTAGTAATAGGATTAACAGTATGCACGTTGAATATTTTATAAAAAGTTATCTAGATGCGGTACATGAATTAGCAACCATGCTCATATCAACTACTACAAGTTCATTCATCAATTTGACTGTATTAAAATAATCATTTGCCAGAATTATCAAATATTGTTAATTAGATATACTTACATAAATATTATAAATTAAACTTATTTATTATAAAAATAAACTTATTATTAAATATCTGTAACATGAAATGATATGATTATAATAATGTTATGGCACGATGTAAATTTGCCGTGACTATAGCATGTAGCAACTAAAGAACTTGCCTGGAGACGGATAAACACCACGATGCAATGTAAAGACACAAACTTTGATGCTTGGCTCGGCTATAGGATGCGGCTCGGTTAAAGTGCTTTGGCCAGTAGTACAGCTTGAGGTATGGAACCAAACTTTTAAATATATAAACAATCTTTACTAGGCATCTCAAACAAGACTGCAAACATGAGTGCAGCTTCAAAACTTAAACTATTTTCTAGGTAATCTCAGTTTGGGATTGACGACGACGACGGCAAGGTTCAGTCAGGCCTTGATAGTGCTCGGGTTTTATAGCAACGATGGCGATAGCGTCTTGGGTGATAGGGTTTTCGTTCATGGGTTTTGGAGTCGAGGGGCTGCGGGAGTCGATCAAGATGGCCAGAGTTGGGTGCGACGATGATGTCTCGGGGCTAAGGCGAGAGATGTTACAAGGGTGACCGGAGCTAGGAGACACCGGTGAGATGTTTTGAAGGACGCGACGAGGTGAGACAATGATAGCGAGGATGAAGACGATGATGGTCGTGGCAGTGGGTTCTCGGATGTTTGGGGTTCTGGGTCAAAGAAGATGGCAATGACAAGATTCTCGGCCACTTGGAAGAAGAAGAAGAAGGTGATGATTGGAGAGGATGATGGTGAAGGAAGTTGAGGGTGATCTCGGTGGAGAAAGGGGGAGGCGGTAATGAGGAGATGGGTTCGAGCAAGGTGCTCAGGAGAGGGGGTCAATGGTGATGATGGTGAAGGAGAAGAGGTTAAGGTGACGGGTTGAACGAGACAAGGATAGTGTTAGAGAAGGTAAAGGTGATGAGGGTGCTGCTCTGGTCGAGGTCAGGTTCAAGGTGATCGGGGTCGGGGGGCGTGGTTGTTGGAGATAGTGCCCTCAGAGTCAATTATTGGATCACAGGCATGTGATTGCAAAGAATGAGGGGAGGACCTATCCCAGTAGGACAGTCTTACTCGAGATGATAGTATGCTATCTGGTTTATCTTTATCATCGTGTACTGCTTTAGGTCACCTTACGAGTCGCTATTACACGTTGATAGAGCCCTAGGATTCTTGCTTGACTACCAGCAGTATGAGGGCGATCATATACGTGAGAGCTGGAGTCTATAAGCACATCCTTAAGAGGTCCCTAGTCGTGGGAGTTTCTAGACAGGGCATCGATACTCCGGAGTAGACTAGTGTATACAGTCGAGACCCCGACGAGGGGCGGTGGCCGGTCTCACAAGCCACTGGTGTCAGTTGGTTCATCTAAGATGTATACAGGTGCTCATTGGGTTATGAATACACCAGACAGGACTCGCCGGGAACCTGCTAGTTGGGATTATACCAGACGTCAGATAGCAGTTCCCTGATGACATGTGTACAGGTTAGTTCATCGACCTGAGATCGTCATTTGTCTCGTGTGAGTTCCCACTGTACTTTGATTACTACCCTACCACGGCTCAAAGGAGTCGTGCAAACAGGTTTTAGTTGGGTACAGTCCCAAGCCACATGGAGGCAGTGAGCGGATCTGCAGGGGTTCGTCTCTCCCGGTATTGGGGGTGAGGTCGCGCTGTATGTAGGAGAGCCAGAACATGAAAAGTCCTTGGCCAAGGCAGGAGATTTGCTGGTAGGTATTCCAGTAGTATCTCAGGGTGTTCTGGGCTACACTCCGACACGACTTGTACCGCTATTGGGGGTCTGACTTTTACCAACCCCCTAGGCCCGCCATGCGATGCTCATAGACGAACGGACCGGATTGTACGGATATTGTCACTGACAGGCTCAGTAAGGTGTCAGGATGAGTTCGCTCATCGACGTTCCTTTTGGTCAATACCTGGTAGCCCGTCACATATTGGCTTATACCTCTGACGTGCTAGTGGTTAAATCCACAGCCATAGTATTGACGAGTCTTTAGAGTCCACCACATACAGTTACTCAAGTTTCGGGCGAAACGCTGTAGAGGCCGTATGGAGATATGGCAGGGTTCGATCAGATACGTGCGGTATTGCACGGATTGTGATCGGACGGATTTTACTAGCCGGCTTTGGCTTAAACCGGATCCTAGTATTAGATAGTGTAGTTTTGTCTCTTCGCATTTGTGTTCAGTGGGAATACAAATGCGGGCATGTATATGCAGTAGTGGGGTTTTCCTGTAATTTATTACGGGATCAGTTTTCTGAAGTTGCCAGTTTGCATTCCGTTCCGACCGGTTTTTCTTTGTTCTTTCACGGCCGGACTTTTTGATGGAAGGGGTTAATTGCAAGTTTGCAATTAACTTATTTGATGAGGGGTTTCATGCATATATGTGGCTTCCTCATCATGAGATTCCTTTTGAATCAATCACTTGCCTTTTTCATGATGGTTTTGTGAAGGCATTTGGATTAGATTTTGGTGTGACCATTTCTATATTGTTAATTTCCTTTTTCTCCTCTTGTTAATTATTCATCTTTGTTTTTCCTACCCACTACAAGAGGGGCCGGCCACTATTCTTGAGAGAGAGAGAGAGGAATTTTTTTGTGTGGAAAAATCATCATCTCATTTTGGTTTGCTTCAAAAACCCTCACTACTCTCCAAAGTTCTTGCTTGATCCCTCCATCAATGGCAACCTCATAAACCCCAAAGAGACATGGCTACTACACTATTCTATAGCATCCCTTGGATGCGTCGGCTAGCCAACTTTGCGCCCGAGTTGCCTCGGTCAAGAGGTGGGAGCCCGTAAAAGATTCCGGCTACGTGGTGCGTTTCCGACGAGGACGTGATGGACGGAGATTCCGCGGGAGATCGGAGTTGAGACGAAAACCGAAGGACACGGATCGCTTGGTATACTTCTCTACTCATCTTTTAGTTTACTAGTTGCTAGGTTAATGGCCCGATCCGGGTGAAAAGTACGCGGTGGTGCCGGTTCAATAGTTTTTGAAAGTTTTTGTTTCCGCGTTTCCGGCGTCGGATCGACGGCCGGGGTGCCGCCGCGGACTTACATTGGTATCAGAGACTCGCCATTAACCATGCCTAGCTTGCTCTAGTATGTTTAGAACTCGATCGAACAAAAATCCCCAAAAACCGTATTTTCAATGCATTGTGTTTTCTGTCGAAATTTTTTCTGCTCCAAAATTTTTTCAGGTCATTGCAGAAACACAAGCAGGAAATTCTAAGAATTCTGGTAAAATTTGATACAGTGATCGCTTAGTACGGCCGCGGAAAAGCGGCCAAACCCCTGGTTTGGCCGCGGTTCCGCGGCGGGAAGGTGTGCTCATTGCACCAAAATTTCCCAGTAGGCTTGTTTCCTGATTTAAAATCAGGAAGCTTCTGTGAAAAGCTTCAGAAGAGGGTCACGTGCTTACACGTGACTAGCGGTCACGTGTTCGCACGTGACACCTGAACGCATCATTCAAGCAAGTTCAGTCTCCTGACTAAGTCGAAGAAAAGGGGGCTTCAGGAAGGGTCACGTGCTCCCACGTGATCAAGGACACGTGTCGACACGTGACATTTAAATTCAAGCAGCAAAGGCGCACATTGGTTCCCTGATCAAGTCAAGGAAAAGAGCTTTAGAAAAGGTCACGTGCTCTCACGTGACCAGAGTCACGTGTTGACACGTGACGTTCAAGACAGCAGACCCGTTCTCCCGTTGAACCAAAGAAAGAGAGTTCAAACAAGGGTCACGTGCTCACACGTGACCAGGGGTCACGTGATAGCACGTGATGTTTAAGCAGCAATCAGAAGACGCAGCGCAGAAGGCTCATTCCAAAAGGGGTCACGTGCTCACACGTGACCATGGGTCACGTGGTCACACGTGACCGACTTTCAAAGCCCATTTTTGACGACAGAATTAAATTCTGAAGGAAATTCGAATCTTTCCAGAAGAAAGTAATTATTTGGGACCAATCAAATTAAAGATTCAGAGATGATTAAATATCATCTATCTATGGAAAATCTCGGGTTTGGAAAGATTTCCCCTTTAAATCTAACCAAAATAGCAAGGGAGAATCTCTGGATTTAAAATCCAATGGTGAATAAAATTCACCTAATCATCCAACGGCCCAAAATGAATGATGAATGCAAATCAAATATCAATGAAGATTCGTCAAAAAACTGATTGATTCGGCTGCTTCTCCTATAAATAGGAGCCAAAAGACACAGAGAAAGATATACATGCGCAGAGAAGAAAAGAGAAAAGGAGAAGAGCTTTGATACTTGAAAAAGACTCAGATCTTCTACAAAAAACCCTAGGTAAGAAAGGGAAAGCTTTTTTGGAAAGAAAAAGAATTTAATTCTCAACAGAGTTTAACTCTGAGGCATAAAACGAGAGAGCATATCTCTTCCCTCTTTGATAGAGGATCTGCAAAGTGCACATCTCCCCTTAAGGTTGAGAATTTAATTCTCAATGGGTCGAGATCCTGCCATGCAGATCCAAAACATAGAGAAGGAATGCAAGTATGAGAATTTAACTCTCATAGAACTATAGGAATTTAATTCCTCCTAAGTAAAGTTAGGGTTCGACCCTGTATTATGGGAATTTAATTCCTTCAAAACAAAAAGAAACAGGGTTGAACCCTAATCAAGAATATAGTTTTGTCGAAACAGTGGGAATTTAATTCCTTTAATCATAATCCTCAGAAAAGGGGAGTTTTTAGGGTTTAACCCTATTCGGTTCTTCGCATAAACAAGGAATTTAATTCCCACAGAAAACTCAGATTCAAACTCTGTTCCAGAATATAAGCCTTCAAAAGGAAATAGGAATTTAATTCCTCTGAAATTAAAAGTTCGAGGAATTTGATTCCTGAAAGAGGAGCAACAGATCCTCCAAAAAAAAACAGCATTGAGGCAGGGTCACGTGTCACCACGTGACCCCCCCCAAAAGCCCTACAGAAAGCCCCTTTGAGGCAGCACCCCATGTGACACACGTGACTTTCAGCAGGAGCCTTAACACATAGGCATTTGAATGCCCGTCACGTGCTAACACGTGATGCTATCAAAGACACTGTAATTTCGGCAGAATCATTGAAGGGAAGGCACTCTCACGTGGGGCCACGTGACCGTTCTTGCTGTAGTGTTTGAACTCTCGAATCCAGTATTGAAATGCTATCGGGCCTTAGTGTTCAACACTAATTAAAGAATTTTGTTCGTAGTGTTCAATATTAATTGTGTTAATATTCGGCACTAATTTAAGATCCCCATTGCCAGTGTTCAACACTAAGCTGTTTTAGTGCTTATGATCATTTCAAGGCCTTGTTGCTGGTGTTTAACACCAATTATTCTTCTGGTGTTGAACACTAACTTGTCAAACTCATTCCCAGTGTTCAACACTGATTGCTTTGAAGTGTTTAACACTAGTCTATAGCCCAATTGGCTAAAGGGATGGAGGCAAAGCTTCTCCCTCGATGGACTCACAAGGAATCAATATTCCAGACATGATGGGACTTAGCCCAAGCTGGCCATAAGTCCTCAATTCGTGACTAATTGGGCCAATGGGCTCATAACACGATTAATCAGTCCTGACCTCAAATTGGGCCAGGGGCTGCTCAAGCCACTCCGGTTCTAGGGTACATCTCTTCACTCCTTTGATACTTGGCATTGTAATCCCTCAATGTCTTCAAAGAGGTGACGGGTCCCGACGACCACCCATGATATGGACTGTGGGGTCCTTAAACTCATACAAATTCCTGGTCACGTGGAATACGGATAATGTCACTCTTTGACCCCGTGGGAAACGTCCAGAGCGGATCCTGGTCCTCGCAGAGCACGGCAGTGAACCCGTGTGAAGCATCCAGAGCGGAGCCTGGTCCTCGCTAAGCACGGCAGTGAACCCGTGTGAAGCATCCAGAGCACATACCGGACTGTGGGGTCCTTAAACCCATGGACTACGACGTCCTTAACCTTGACCGAGATGTCTTAAAACTAACAATGGACCGCAATGTCCTTAAACTATCTATGGACCGCAATGTCCTTAAACTATCTACGGACCGCAATGTCCTTAAACTATCTACGGACCGCAATGTCCTTAAACTACCTACGGACCGCAATGTCCCTAAACTACCCACGGACCGCGATGTCCCTAAAACTAGAACAATAGAGCCCTTTCTTATGCTCTTTTGTTGGACCTAAACGGCCCCGTCTAAGTTGATCTTAGCCTTGGAGATGGTTAACGCGTCCTTAGACCCTCAAACATACTGGACTACGAATCCCCCAAATTAACTCCGGCTCAAGGGTACATCCCTGAACTCCTCTGGCATCTGTCGTTGTAATCCTTCAACGTCGTCAGAGAGGTGATGGGTCCCGATAGCCATACAGACGATGGACCACTATGTCCCTAAACGCAAACATTAGAGTCCAAACACTCTTTTGTCGGATCTAAACGATCCCGTTAAGTTGATCTTAGTCACAAAGTTAGACTAACGTATCCTTAACAAACGTTTGAGTTGATCTTAGCCTCGAGTAGGGCTGACGTATCCTCAAACCAAACCCCCCCCCCCGCAAACCCAAATTTAAGATAATGCGGATTTGGACTAGTCCACGCCCTACGGGCGACGACATAACTCAGTCTCCGTAAACAATCCACGGGCAATAAAACAAACACCCACGACACGAAGTGACCATCTGGAGAAGGAGAAAGTTGTTACCGCAACGCGGTAGCGTAATTAACTGCAGGGGCTTGCGCCTGCAGGGAAGAGCGTCCCCACGATCAAAAACCCCTCAAACGAGGGGGAATCTGACGAAGTCTGCTACATCGGTCGCATCCGTTTAAACCTTCGATATATGATGCCATAAATCAACTTGGCATCTTCGGAGAGGTGGACGGATAGCACCAATTAGCATCTGCCCCGAACATAACGCCTCAGACGTCCCGACGTCCCGGCCGCCGTTCGGAGGGGTACAGATTCTGGCACGCCCGGTGGGACCTTTTCCTCTTTCCACTCCGCACTCCGTGTGTCGTGATTCGCGAACCAATCGCGGTTCGCTAATAGTTGCCCTCGGGTTTCAAGGTACTGAGAATTGGCATATCACTTATTGCAGAAAACAAAGGATCGATGGCTTCCACCCCTGCGAAATCCTCCAACTGCTCAGACGGCAATTGCAGCCGACGCTCTGCCTCGCCAGGAGGTATAGCCTATGGACCCCAAGCTGCTTCGCTGTTCACAATGCCAGTGGAACAGGTCACTCGCGCCACCACAGGATTGTTCTTTGGGACTATGATCCCGCTGACAAACTTTACCGCTCCAGTGCTGACGAAGAAAACTCTCAGGAAGTCGGTCTTTGATCGTCTTACCCCTGCCGCGGCTCCTCTCAACGAGTCGCCCAACGTCGATGCCTCGGTCTTCTCTAGATTGGGCCAGGAATCCTGCGAGCTCATCACGGGGCCTACAATCTCAGAGAAGGCTGCTTTTAAGAAAGTGGCCGTTCCCGTTCCCGAAATCGCCAAGGCAACCTCTCCAGCCAAAAGGTCAGTCTTTACAAGATTGACGGCTCCGGCCTTTGCTCCCGCTTCCCAGAGGACATCGGTCTTCGATAGGCTAACGCCAACAACAACCCCCCGTCCACACAGGGGGCAAGAAGGAACCATTCTTACTGCTGACCCAACGCCATCCGCTCGACGCGCTCGACGTCGCCATTGGCGCCGAGTAAGGAAGGCTGGAGGCAACTCCCCCTCCGGGTTGACTCCATCGGCCCCGGTGGCAGAGGTCAATGCTGCTGTTTCAACTCGGAACAGCTTTGAAATGCTAAATAAGGTGCGAAGGAATTCCCCCACGGCAGTACTGAAGAGGTCTCCTCCCTCATTGAAAAAGGTTGAGGAAACAAAACCCGAACAGCCCCGATCTCCTCAACGGCTGTCTTCCAAAATCTATAAGGCTTGGCGGCAGGCCCGAGACTCGATCATCGATCCAAACCTCTCCCGCCAGCATAAGAAGCTGAAAATCCAACCTGAAGCCAGTCACCAAGCTAAGCCCCAAAAAGCCGGTGATCAACTGACTCACAAAAGGAGGAGGCCAAAGAGGACCTCACAGCAAGTAGCGACGACTGAAAGCACTAAACCCAGACGCCCTGAGTCTGGGGGCATGGTGGTGCACACTGTCTACATAGCCTTTGGGAAAGAGGAAAGCCGCACTTCCACGGGCCACCGACCCCTAACCCGATCCGTGACGAAAGCCCAGGAGCAGCAACAAAAGCTTCAAGAAATGATGAATGCTATGGCCGCGCTCACCGGACCAAAAGAAAACCCAGAAACGTCCTCAGACGCACGCCGGGAGGAAGAAACAGACGCTGAATTCCTTCGCCGGACACTGGAGAGAAGGGACAAAGAGGCTGCTGAGCAAGCATCCAACATACAACGGATGGGCCTTCTCTTTCAAGACGTGATAGGAATGATGATCCAGCAGGACTCACCCGCCGAGGATCCCCCGATCGTTCTTGAAGACGACTGAGGAGAAACGTCAAATCCACCACCAGCCCTTTCAACGGCCAAGGAGGATGCAATCTCTAAGGCTGACTTAGCTGACTACATAGCCCAGCAAATCCGGGTTCACCACGCGACTGAGGCAGCTGGTCAAGTCGTGAAAACGGGACGGCCGTATCCAAGCTGGTACGACCAAATCAAATACCCGCAAGGCTATACGATACCAAAATTCCACGTGTATAAGGGGACCGGCAATCCCCATCAACATGTCGCCCAGTTCCGGGCCCTCTGCGGTAACACCGGCGGTGACGATAAATTGTTGCTTCGCCAGTTCGTGGGCAGCTTATCAGAAACAGCGTTCGAATGGTATTCAGAACTCCCGAACGATTCCATTAAAACGTTCGCTGAAATGGAGTTGTTGTTCACTCAGCGATTTGCAAGTGCCAGCGAACGCACTCCAATAACCGCACTTATTAACGCCAGGGTAAAGCCGGGCGAAACCTGGGTCCAGTACGCTATACGCTGGCGGAACTTATGGTCGAGATGTGAGCAACGCATCGAGGAAGCACCTGCGGTGGGCATGTTCGTGGGAACCCTAGACCCCCACGCAACTATCTCCCAGTTCATGATGTTCTTTAAGCCAACCACATTCCAGGCTTTAATCGACAAGTTGGCTCAGATGGACCAGATGGGTCATAGACCATCTCCCCCGAAATCGGAACCGCGGAATGACAAGGGTAAAGGAAGGGCAACCTTCGTCGCGAACGCCCAACAGCAACCTAACGTCCCGAAATCGGCGGATCAACTGGAGGAAAGACGCCGGTACTATAATGAGAAAATGAAGCGTCCCTACTCGTTCCCGCGAGACAAGACGAAGCGGTTATTCGAGCTGGCGATACGCAACAGGCTTATAAACCTACCAAATCCAAGGCGACCACCGCAACCCACCGAGGTGAATGACTCCAACTACTGCCCTTACCATCAAACGGTAGGCCATCCGATTGAAGATTGCTTCGTCTTCAAAGGATGGATTGAAGACCAATACCTCCAGGGGAAGTTTGTACTGTCCGAAAAGTGGAAGGTGAACCCACCACAGCCGCATGCTCCTAGGAAAGCGGATACACCGGGGGCAACATGTTCTTTTATTAAAGAAGCTCCATGGGAGGTCGTGCTATCAACTAAAACCAAAAGAATGCTGAAAGACCTTCATGCGTGCCCTGCGATCGAATGGAAGGACCCTCTTGAACCTCAAATTATCAAAGGAATGTTGAAGCCCCGCCCAATTATAAAGACTAACGATAAGAGCCCAAATACTCACGTCCAACCGTCAAAATCTTCGAAGAAAAAGAAGAAGAAATCCAAGAAGTCCGTGAAGCTTGGAAACGAGCACACGAACTTACAGAAGCAAATCGACGCGCTGGAAGAATACAATCAAAAGGCGCGAACTCCTGTCACACTGCAAGAGTTCCTCAACCATATCTTTCAAGAGGAAGATGAGGGAGAGAGCTCGTCGGATGAATCCGAAGGATATGTGGCGAGTTGTAACGTAATCTCCCACTCGTTTACCGATGATGGGAAAACTCCCGGCACCAAGAAGATGGAGGCAGAGCCTGTACCAGAGCGTCCATGGCCAACGGACGAAATGATCGACGCTTTTCTAGACGAGATTCGTCTAAAATGTAAAGCGGACCCGGAGCGTGAAATGACCACGCCGGAAAGAGCCAAATGCGGGCGACTGAACGGAAGAGTTGAACTACCTCCGCCAGAGCGAAAAGTATCCGAGGTAGACAAGAAGATATTCAAGACGAGAAAAAGGTTTGCCAAAGCCATGTCAATGGGGATGAAGCTACCGCCCTCGGAAGGAAACACACACGATGGGGTAGAGACGCACCCTGACTATTGCACATATCATCGGAAAATCTCACATCCCACGGAGGAGTGCGACGCCTTTAAGATATGGTGGCAAGGATATGTTGTTCGTCAGCAACATTTTAAGCGCATGAAACGCAAGAGCCGTCGGGAGCGAAGAAGCACTGTCGATGGGCACAACATAACGACTGGCAACTGTTGCATGGTTAACGCCAGGGAGTCACAAGTTCTCACCTTTGGGAGCGACTCTGATGAAGAAATGGCTCTGGGCCCTCTCTTTAAAGAATCTTTCTCAGGGAAGGAGGAGGAATCGGAGATCTGCGAGAACATCCAGCTGCGCAATCGCACGCTCCCAGAAAAGAATCTCGGGCCCGTCGGCCGAAAAGATAAGGGAAAGGAAAAGGTCATTTAAGATATCACTCTAGATGACCAGGTCACAAAAGAGTTAACTACCAAAAACCCTCCCAAAAAGGGTAAGGTAGACTATAACATCCTCGCGCACCTAAGGAAGCTACCTTCTCAGCTTAGCATTCTTGATGCCCTCCTATTATCGAAGGAAGCGCGAGACTCACTAATTAAGGCGTTACAAGAACCCGAGCAATTCCAAGCCTTCCTCGCCACTGAAAGGATGAAGGATGAACTGGAGGAAGTGCATACGGCCGATGTCACTTTCGGTGATGAAGACCTCCTTCTCGGGACGTGCGACCACAACCGCCCCCTATATGTCTCTGGATACTGCCATGACATCAAGATAGGCAAGATCCTGGTGGATAATGGATCCTCCGTTAACCTCCTTAATGTTCGGGTGTTGAAGGAAATCTGCATGAGTGTGCAACACCTCGCTCGTGACAAAATTACTATCTCCGGTTTCGACTCTCAATCGTCACGGACTCTCGGATCTGTAATACTGACGTTACGCTTCGGACTTCTCGTCACAGACATCAAATTCCATGTCATTGACGCCAAGACCTGCTACAACGCCTTGCTCGGTCGTCCTTGGCTACACGAGTACAACATCATCCCTTCTACGCAACATCAGTGTATGAAGTACTTCAAGGATGGTTTCGAGTACACCGTAACAGGCGAGTTGAACCCGTTTTCTGTAAACGAAGTTCGCAAATACGAAGACGCGAAATACTTTTTGCCAGATTTCGAAGATACAGAAAGGTGTCGCGACCCAGAGGACAAAGCCGCCGCCACCATTCCCGTTTTTGGGAGCGATACTGAAGAGGAGGAGGAAATAGTGTATACAGGGCCATCCCAACGGAACAACCTGGGGGCGCCCACCCCCATACCGGTCTTCGGGAGTGATTCGGAGGACGAGGTTAACGCCGTATTCTCCAGTCGGCTGTCAATACAGGCACCCCTTTGCGAGGACCATAGTCTGCAAATCACCATGGTACCGCAAGAACACTATAAGGATCTCGACGCGCTTCAAGCTCACAACGTGCAAGACCTGCAAACATTTTACGTCCCCCCCAGGCGAAGGGGTGAGAAGGTGATCCTATTCTACCAATCCTCAGAGTCGAAGGTGGAGAAAGAGATCTGGCACGGCGCTGATGTTATACTTGACAGGCTCCAACCCATCCGTCTGCCTAGATACTATACAAATGGATTGAAGAAGTTATTGAAGCGCCAAGGAGTACCTTTAAGACAGACGGTGCGGCAGGCTCGGTTCTATAACAGGATTTGGGATGTCCCTGGGACTCAGCGCAAATTGCCCAATGGGAAAATGGAAACACTTGGGCTTGGGTACGCGAGAACCGGAAAACGAGGGCGAACCCACAGCAGCTACGCTATATTTACCTTTGATAAAGAAGAGGACGCCCTGTCAGGAGAGGCCGACCCCTCATCAAAACTAGACCCCGCGATCGAAGCGCCAAGTCCGTCGTTTGAAGAGCGAATGGGCAAGCCTATCAGGAAGGTGGGTCAGAAAGCTCGGGAAGACCACAACCGCGAAATGGCCATCTACGAGAAGGCCAGGACGCAACGTCTATCTCAACGCACTACAAAAGACAAACACGCTTATTCTCGTCAATCCGTTGTACGAAAGGCCCGACGCAGAGACGGAAATAAATCAAGAAGCGGCTCGGGCTTGTCCTTCATCAAGAAGATGAGTCGAGCGTACTCCTTCCCCCGAGACAAGACGGAGAGGCTGCTCAACCTCGCTATAAAACATCAAATGATTGCGCTTCCAGAGTCTAGACATCCTGAGCAAGCTAGCAAGGTCTCTCATCCGAGTTATTGCTCTTATCACCGAGCCATAGGACATCCTACCGAAGAATGCTTCACCTTTAAGAACTGGGTCGAGGACCAGTACCGACGGGGCAGATTCGCTTTATCCGACGGTTGGAAAGTGACGCCGCCGCAAAAGCACGAGCCCAAAACCACAAGAGCAGAACCGGATCCGCCTCAGTCTTGGGAGCGAGTTCGCACCTGTTATATGATTACGATATTAAAAGAAGAGCCCGAGAACGAAGATGACCTTCCCCGGTGCTTCGAGAACAGCGATGATGAGTTGATCTCAGAATTCCCGCCCGCTCCGAAAGAACTGGAAGACGGTATACATACTACCGCAGATAACCTCAAGAAGATCGAGCTGGGATCGGCAGACGACCCGCGGCCGACATTTGTCAGCGAGCTGTTATCCGAGGAAAAGGTGGCCGCGTTAAAGAACGTGCTCCTACGGCATAAAGACTGCTTCGCGTGGAACTACTCCGAGATGCCAGGATTGGATCCGGAGATTGCGGTGCATAGATTAGCAATATCCCCGGATATCAAGCCAGTCAAGCAGGCGCCAAGGAGGATGCGACTTGAGCTGGAGATGAGCATCAACGCCGAAGTCAAGAAGTTGATCGATTCCGGATTTATCCAAGAAGTCCAATACCCCGACTGGATCGCCAATATCGTCCCGGTAATGAAGAAGAATGGAACGGTGCGCATATGCGTGGATTTCAGGGATCTCAATAAAGCATGCCCAAAGGACGATTTCCCGGTGCCGGTAACCGAGCTAATGATAGATAACACATCCACTCACGAGGTCTTCTCCTTTATGGACGGTTCATCAGGATACAATCAGATAAAGATGCATCCCGAAGACCAGAAGCACACCGCTTTCCGGACTCCTTTGGGCGTATTCTGCTACAAGGTTATGCCCTTTGGTCTAAAGAACGCTGGCGCCACCTATCAAAGGGCCATGACAAAAATCTTCGACAATCTCATACACGACATCGTCGAATGCTATATCGATGACCTCGTAGTGAAGAGCATGTCATACGAAGAGCATTTAAAGCATCTCGAAACCGTATTTCAACGCCTTCGGCAATATAATTTAAAAATGAATCCCCTCAAATGCGCGTTTGGAGTCTCCTCGGGCAAGTTTCTGGGATTCATCGTTCGACACAGAGGTATTGAAATAGATCCGTCAAAGATTAAAGCGATCATGGAAATGCCTCCGCCAAAAACCCTCAAGCAGTTGCGGTCTCTCCAAGGGAAGCTCGCATACATCCGGCGGTTTATCGCTAATCTTTCGGGCAAATGCCGTCCTTACAGCCACCTGATGAAAAAGGGAACCCCGTTCGTTTGGAATCACAAATGTCGAGGTGCACTAGACGAGATCAAACAATACTTGCAAAATCCGCTGGTGTTGGCTGCCCCAGTGAAAGGAAAGCCTCTCATTCTTTACACGGCCGCCCTTGAAGGTTCTTTGGGCGCATTATGGGCACAGGAGAATGATCAGGGGAAAGAAAGAGCACTTTACTACTTAAGTCGAGTGCTGCTGGGGGCAGAAAGCAATTACTCGCCCATCGAGAAACATTGCTTGGCATTAATCTTTGCAATAACGAAGCTCAGGCACTATGCGTTGGCACATGAAGTCCGCCTCATTTCGAAGGTGGACCCCCTTAAATACCTGATGTCAAAAGCTATATTGACGGGAAGACTCGCTAAATGGGCCTTGCTATTGATGGAGTTCTCGATAACATATCAACCCCTCAAGGCAGTGAAGGGCCAGGCCATTGCCGACTTCCTCGCCGAGCACCCGATACCGGCCAACTCTCCTCTGAACTGTGATTTGCCGGATGAGCATGCATTTGATGCAATTGGCGGTGGAAGCACACGATGGGAACTCTATTTTGATGGAGCGTCCTCCATAAAGAAACAGAAACAGGGTAGCCCGATCATCAAATCGGGGATAGGCCTTATCTTTGCAACTCCACAAGGAGGAATAATGCGCTTCGCCTTCTCCTTAACGGAGTCAAGGACAAACAATGAAGCCGAATACGAAGCTTTGATAGCAGGCCTCGAAATCGCCATCAACATGGGAATTGAAGACCTCCTCATATACGGAGATTCTCAGCTGGTCATTAGCCAAGTAAATGGTGACTACCAAACGTGCAAACCAGAATTGGTGAAGTACGGCGAAAAGGTGCAACAACTGTTGGCCCAGATCCCCTTCTATATTCTAGAGAACATACCGCGCGCAGAGAACAGCAAAGCAGACGCATTGGCCAAACTCGCTAAAGAACTGGCCGACGAGAACCTCGATGACGTCAGAATCATAGTACAAAGCCGTCGAGTGCTCGCCCCGGCAGAAATACCTCCGGAATTATATAAAGAAAAGGGAGCGATTGAGCAAGCGACCCTACAAATAAAAGACCGTGAGAAGGCTGAGGACTGGAGGGAAGTCTTCATAGACTACTTTAAATCCCACCGAATGCCCGAAGAAGCGTCCTCAAGACATCAGCTTATGAAACGAGCTCTATCCTTCGCTTTCGTCAACGATACCCTGTACAAGAGATCGTTTGATTTTCTATGGCTGAGATGCTTGGGACCTGACGAAGCAGAAAGAGTCGTTCAAGAAGTTCACGACGGGCTTTGCGGTTCTCATCAAGCGGGCCCAAAGATGAAGTTAAAAATTAAACGAATGGGTTACTACTGGCCCACGATGATCCAGGACTGCCGCGAGTATGCGAAGCAATGCCACTCATGCCAGATCCATGGAGACTTCATCCACCAACATCCGAATCCACTACACCCAACGGTGGCCAGCTGGCCATTGGAAATGTGGGGGACTGACATAGTCGGCCCCATTGAGCCAGCATCATCCCGGGGACACCGCTTTATCCTGGCGACAACTGATTACTTCTCCAAATGGGCAGAAGCAGTACCACTGAAGGAAGTGAAGACGGAGAATATCCTCCATTTCTTCAAGACGCACGTCATCTATCGGTTCGGAACTCCACGACGGATTATCTCCGATAATGGGCCGGCCTACCGAAGCCATAAGATTAGCCGCTTCGCACAGCAGCACAATATAGACTGGAGATATTCTTCAGTTTACAACCCACGAGCTAACGGTCTGGCCGAGGCTTTCAATAAGACCTTGACGAAGATCATAAAAAAGACCGTCTCCAGGAATAAGAGGGACTGGCACGAAAGGCTGCAAGAAGCCCTTTGGGCTTATCGAACTACATTCAAGACGGCCACGAACACAACGCCGTACGCGTTGGTATTTGGGACGGAAGCAGTTCTCCCCATCGAGATAGAGTTACCCTCTCTACGAGTAGCAGTCCACCACGAGCTGACGAACGAAGAAAATGCTCACCTTCGGCTTGAGGAGCTTAATGCCCTCGACGAAACCCGGCTCATAGCGCAACAACATCTGGAAGCCTACAAAGCAAAGATGACGCGCTCGTACGAAAGATTGACCAGGCCGAGGACATTCCGCCCAGGCGAACTCGTACTAGTGGTCAAAAGACCTATGATCCCCAATCGCGCCAAGCGGGGAAAATTTGAGCCAAACTATGAAGGCCCGTACATCATAGACAAGGTCTATCAGGGTGGAGCCTACCTACTCATGGATATGCACGGTGAAAGGCCTTTTAGGCCAGTAAACGGCCGCTTCTTGAAGAAATACCATGCTTAATAAGCTGCAGCCTAGGTCAATGATGGATGACGACGACTATGTCCGCTCGCTATCTTCCTAAGCTCAGACTTTACAAGCAGCAGCCGGCCTTCCTATATCGACGGACCGAAACGTCCTTAAACTATCGTCGGACCGAAACGTCCTTAAACTATCGTCGGACCGAAACGTCCTTAAACTAACAGCGGACCGAAACGTCCTTAAACTATCGACGGACCGAAACGTCCCTAAACTACTACCGCAACGTCCTTAGGTTGACGAGATGGATAAATAAAAAAAAATATAAAAAAAAAAAAATTAAAAAAAAAAAACAAAAAAAAAAAAACGGTATGTCCATAAGCAAAGGGGGCACGGATGAAAACCCGAAAAGGGCTCCGTGAGTAAAAACAGCAGGACTACCGGCGAGTATTTGTGAAAACCCGAAAGGGCGCAATCTCGTTAAAGGACACTTACAGAGTCCTCTCGACCTTGTAAGGAGAAACCACCTGCGTGAGATCCTTACGACTCACAAAGGAGCAACACACTTAGGGATCCTCACGATTCCTAAGGAGAAAATACACTTACGAGATCCTCACGACTCGTAAGGAGAATTCTCTTATGGGACCCTCACGGCTCATGAGATTTGAAAGTCTTAAGTTACAGAAACCTGAACCTGTTCTTAAGCAAATCCTCCACAACCTCCAATACATGCCCTACAAGAGGCTCAATACTGACCCTTGTATACAATCCACGGGCGCGAATAAACATTTCCCCAGCAAAGTCCAACCCTTGTAGGTCCTCTCGACCCATAAGGAGAAAACCCTCCTGTAGGATCCTTAAGACTTACAGAGGAACATACACTTAGGAATCCTCACGATCCCTAAGGAGAAAACACACCTGCAAGATCTTCATGACTTGTAGGGAGAAATACCTTTGTGAGACCCTTACGGCTCATAAAGTCAAAAGCCTTAGTCGACAGGACCTTAACCCTGTTTGCTAAGCCACCTTTGCCCAACATCGATAGAGGCAAATGATGATTCGCTCCTGGCAACATCCCAGTTGCAGCGATGCTGATGCCGAAATCGGTGTCCAAAATCCGAGCTTGCGGCGAAAAAGCTAGCAAGCCACACATGCCTACGAAATAGCCGAAATGATGGGGCAACTTGCAATAAAAAGCGGCAAGTAAAAATGTATGCATGAAAAAATAGCCGAAATGATAGGGCAACTCGCAATAAAAAAAAAGCAGCGAGTAAAAATAAAACAAATAGCCGAAATGATTGGGCACCGCGAAACAAATAGCCGAAATGATTGGGCAATCGCGACCTTCGCGATATAAAAAGCTGAAATGATAGAGCATCGCGGAAAGAATAAAAGAAATGATGGAAAAATGAAACCTTTTTGCCCTACAGGTGATACTACAACAATCCCTGTACACAACCCAGGGGCGCAAACAAAGAAGGAGTCGTACTCCTTCCCCCAGGTTTCACCAAAGAAGAAGAAGCCAGGTCTCGACGGGCCACAAGCGACCTAGAGATCATCCAAACACTCGTCTCGTAACAACGGGCATGACTTCAAACAAAGCAGAGCAGTGGCAGCTCCCAGTTCCGTGGCTCGGTGGCATACACATCGCCAACAGTCAAGCCTCCATCCCGCGAAATGCGGATACAATCTAGTGCAAACTTCCTGGTTACATGGAACGCGGATAACGTCACTCTTTGACCCCGTAGAAAACGTCCAGAGCGGATCCTGGTCCTTGCAGAGCATGGCAGTGAACCCGTGCGAAGCATCCAGAGCGGAGCCTAGTCCTCGTCTAACGCGGCAGTGAACCCGTGTGAAGCATCTAGTGCAAACTTCCTGGTTACGTGGAACGCGGATAACGTCACTCTTTGACCCCGTGGAAAACGTCCAGAGCGGATCCTGGTCCTCGCAGAGCATGGCAATGAACCCGTGCGAAGCATCCAGAGCGGAGCCTAGTCCTCGCCTAACGCGGCAATGAACCCGTGTGAAGCATCTAGTGCAAACTTCCTGGTTACGTGGAAAGCGGATAACGTCACTCTTTGACCCCGTGGGAAACGTCCAGAGCGGATCCTGGTCCTCGCAGAGCATGGCAGTGAACCCGTGCGAAGCATCCAGAGCGGAGCCTAGTCCTCGCCTAACGCGGCAATGAACCCGTGCGAAGCATCTAGTGCAAACTTCCTGGTTACGTGGAAAGCGGATAACGTCACTCTTTGACCCCGTGGGAAACGTCCAGAGCGGATCCTGGTCCTCGCAGAGCATGGCAGTGAACCCGTGCGAAGCATCCAGAGCGGAGCCTAGTCCTCGCCTAACACGGCAATGAACCCGTGTGAAGCATCTA
The DNA here is from genome assembly GCA_030015575.1 of Agapanthus africanus. Taxonomy (NCBI): domain Eukaryota; kingdom Viridiplantae; phylum Streptophyta; class Magnoliopsida; order Asparagales; family Amaryllidaceae; genus Agapanthus; species Agapanthus africanus. Next base: position 875,896,134 of record JASDDO010000024.1, on the reverse strand, counting down.
GTGCAAACTTCCTGGTTACGTGGAAAGCGGATAACGTCACTCTTTGACCCCGTGGGAAACGTCCAGAGCGGATCCTGGTCCTCGCAGAACATGGCAGTGAACCCGTGTGAAGCATCCAGAGCGGAGCCTAGTCCTCGCCTAACGCGGCAGTAAACCCGTGTGAAGCATCTAGTGCAAACTTCCTGGTTACGTGGAACGCGGATAACGTCACTCTTTGACCCCGTGGAAAACATCCAGAGCGGATCCTGGTCCTCGCAGAGCATGGCAATGAACCCGTGCGAAGCATCCAGAGCGGAGCCTAGTCCTCGCCTAACGCGGCAGTGAACCCGTGTGAAGCATCTAGTGCAAACTTCCTGGTTACGTGGAACGCGGATAACGTCACTCTTTGACCCCGTGGAAAACGTCCAGAGCGGATCCTGGTCCTCGCAGAGCATGGCAATGAACCCGTGCGAAGCATCCAGAGCGGAGCCTAGTCCTCGCCTAACGCGGCAGTGAACCCGTGTGAAGCATCTAGTGCAAACTTCCTGGTTACGTGGAACGCGGATAACGTCACTCTTTGACCCCGTGGAAAACGTCCAGAGCGGATCCTGGTCCTCGCAGAGCATGGCAGTGAACCCGTGCGAAGCATCCAGAGCGGAGCCTAGTCCTCGCCTAACGCGGCAGTGAACCCGTGTGAAGCATCTAGTGCAAACTTCCTGGTTACGTGGAACGCGGATAACGTCACTCTTTGACCCCGTGGAAAACGTCCAGAGCGGAGCCTGGTCCTCGCCAAGCACGGCAGTGAACCCGTGTGAAGCATCCAGAGCAAACACCGGACTGTGGAGTCCTTAAAATCCACGGACTATGACGTCCTTAACCTCGACCGTGATGTCTTAAAACTAACGATCAACCCCCCCGATTCCCCACGGATTTCTCCTTGGTTTAAGGGTACATCTCTTCACTCCTTTGATACCTGGCGTTGTAATTCTTCAACGTTTTCAAAGAGGTGACGGGTCCCTGCAACCAAACACCGGACTGTGGAGTCCTTAAATCCACGGACTATGAGGTCCTTAACCTTGACCGCGATGTCTTAAAACTAACAGCGGACTGTGGAGTCCTTAAATCCACGGACTATGAGGTCCTTAACCTTGACCGCGACGTCTTTAAACTACGATACCTCGAGAGATCCCTAACCCCGTGAAACACGGGAAAAGGTGATCACACTTGGCACTTGCAGGCCCTCGCCACCTGTAAGGAAGAAAAACTCTCTTGTGAGAGCCTTGCGACTCTCAAGGGAAAACCCGCTTAAGGATCCTCACGATTCTTAAGAAGAACTCACACCTATGGGATCCTCTCAACCTGTAGGGAGAAAAACTCTTTATGAGACCCTTGTGGCTCGTAAAAAGCAAAAGCCTTAGGAAACAGATCCTAACCCTGAATCCTAAGCCACGGCTGTCCTACAAGAAGATTAAGATAGAATATCCGCAGAATGCATTCAATGAAAAGGAGACACATCATTGGCAAGAAAAATGTATCTTTTATTCATAAACCAAAACGGGTACAAAGTACAATTTATGGAAGGAACAAAAAGAAAATACTCTCATCCATGAGTATGTACAAAAAGGAAGAAAGAGATACAAATGTTTCAGGCCGGCGGGCGATTCAGCAACTTGGTCAGCTCATCCTGCTTTTGCTGAGCCACGGCTTCATGACGCAAGATCTCCAGAAGACGAGCCTCCGCCTGAGCTTGCTGGGCCTGATATGAAGCGAGCCGGGCTTCAAGCTCTTTTTCAGTAACCTTATGAGCCTCAACCCTCTCGCGAGTAAACGTGACGGCTTTATCAAGAGCCACCACCTCTTTGATGGACTCCTGTAGCACCCGCCACAGTTCATACGCTTTATTGGCCCTGGCTGTGAGATTGGCTTGAAGCTCGCCCAGCGCCTTAAAGGCTAGCTCCCTCTCCGAGAATTTGCGGCCAAGCCTCTTTTCACATGACGTCATGTTTGCCGCACATCGTGCTATCAGACCTCGCAACTCCGCTTTTGCAACCACGGCTTCTGAGGAAAGGCGAGAACATTCAAGAGCATACAAACAAGCCTCCACCTTCCTGCAGAACTCCACCCAGACCCGCACCACCTCCTCGCTATGATAGGTGGCGAGAAAAGGAAGAGAGCCGTTGGCTTCAGCGGCAAATGCTTCGGCCGTGGTCGTACTACCAGCACGGAGTTCCTCGATGAAAGAAGATAGGGAGACAAGGCTCAATTGGGCCAATCGCTCTGAAGCCCGCAAGGCATAGGGGCCGGACGGCATCACAATGCGCGATTCCAGAGCTATAGAAACTGGCAGGGCTGTTCAAGTTTGGCAAGTGTTAGTAAAACTCTTAAACGCGGAACGAATGAGATTATAATAAAAATGTCACTCACCGATAGTCATGCAAGTAGGAGCCGAAGGTTCCCCTGGCCCTTCGACGACCTCGACCTCATCGTCGGCTTCCAAAACTATAAGAGACATCAATGTCATTTCGCAAAATAGTAACAATACTATGGTAAAAAAAAATGGCGAATGACACCAACCTTGCCCAGACGAGAGGACAATGCATTGAGGGGAGATCGCCTGCGGAGCTGCCATCTCCAATAAACGCTGAAATGACTGTCGGGGCGATAGATCCGCGATCGTGGCTGCCAAACCGCGCAATTCTGGGAAAAGATAAAAGGATTCAGACTATGAAAGGGGTTGCTAAATTAAAACGCAGAGGAATACCTTCAACAGTCCTCCCATTCTGAGCCGGGGGGATAGCAGCTTCAACGTTCTCCGTCATGACCTCAGGCTCCAACAAGGGGAGAGTAGTCCCGACTACCTCGCCCCCAGCCTTTGGGCCGCTCGCAGTAGGAGTCATTGGGGCGTAGGCCTCCAAAGGAGCCTCCTCCAAAGGGGCAAGCACGCCTTGGCCAAGAACCGCCGCCGGAAGTCCCGCCGTGAGAAGAGCAGCTTCGCCAGTCCCTTCCACATCCGGCAAGGCTTCATTGGGAGTTTCGGCGGGCCCTAGCTTTAATAGGCCCATAGGGAGCTCCCCCAGCGTCGAAGATTCTGCACGATTCAAATAAGAATAATGATACAGATGCACAGGCATAAATAATCGGAAAGACTACAAAGGAAGCACAACGTACCTATACGCAAAGAAGCCCTCAATATGGCTTCTTCAAGCCGCTGCTCCTTTTCAAGGAGGTGGGCTCGCCGGGGTTCAAGGGTAGACTCATGACCGCCGGTCCACAAAGAGAGTGCATCAGCTGCGTCCTCTGAAGCGGCCTGCTTCAAAGCCCTTTCTCCCCATTCCTCCAGAGGACCGATAAATCGTCGCCGAATCCACGAAGGGTCTTCGTAAAAAATTACAGCAGGATAAGACTTCTTTGGAACCTTGGCGTTATGAGACGCGTCTTTTGAACGCCGTATGGCCTCAGCCAACTGTGCGGCCTCCTCATCCACTGAACTCGGGAAGAGAAGTCCAGCGTCTGACCCTGGCACGGCCAATGGTTCGTCTTCAAGGATAGGCTCAGACTCCACCACAGAATCAAGCGGGGCAGTAGCCACTTTCTTCCGCCGTTTAGACCCAGAGCCGGTCGCTGAGGATGACCGCTTCCTCCCTCGCGAAGCCTTATGGCGGCGCTGGCCCACATCGCCCTCAGCAACCTCATCCCTGTTACTCTTGCTCGGTGCCACAACCGAGGATGACATCGCCATTATCGACGCCACAGGAGGCGGCGCCGCCACCGGCAGGGGTGCTACTACTGGGGCCCGTTTACCCCGCGATCGGGAACCCAAGGGCATACCAGCCGTTGGAGTAAGGTCTACCCCGGACTCCCCTGGAATGAGCGCGGTGCCAATCTCCCTCAAAGGGAAGCGGACTGGAACCCTCGATCGTAACTCAGCCCCAGGAGCCAAAGGAGGGGCATCGTGGCCAAGAAGCACCCTCCTTTCCTCGAGAATGATTGGGTTGACCCGATGAAGATACCAACCCGTAAACGCGCCCACGCATCGAGGCATATACTCAGCTTCAGGGACCATGAAATGAGAGCCGGTGTTCAGCCTCATAAAATGATGAGCAGCATCGCGAACAGCATCAAGCGAAGGGATCGGGGCAACCATAAAAGCCTCGAAAGGAACACCCTGGTCGTACCCGAGCTGCCGGGCAAATCGATGCGGATTGTACCGCATGAAAAGAGCCACATTGTCCTGGCGAAACACCAAGTAACCCGGTCTGATTGCATACAAATGCGTGGCCTCCCGGGGCTTCAGAGAAGGTGCGTTGTCTTTCGACTGGTCCCAGAGTTGTTGGACGGGACCCGAAGGAGTAGACAAGACCCGATCAGTAAAAACCAGCCCGCCAGCGGTGGCATGAGGAGAAATTAGCACCCGAATGGCCCCGAATTGAGTCGGGTCGGCGGCAGAAGCGTCCACTAGCCGCATAAGTCGTGGAAAAGGGTAGGCATCGTAAAATGAGGGCCTCTGATGCATGGCGAACGCCCCCAATACATGCATTTCAATCCAGGATGTGAAATAATGAAGCGAAAAGTTCACCACATCCACGCCAGGCGTCGAGGTATTAGCCGCGGTGCCCAATCCATTATAGAGGTGTGCCAAGGCCGGGATGCCGATGGCCAACCGCGTCCCCTCAGCAATACGTTGAGCCGGGTAAATGACCGAGGCTCTCATGAAGCGGCGATGCATGGGGATAACGAACCAGCTAAGCCAGACACTGATAAATCCCACAAAGAATGTTTCCTCATCCATACCAGGTGCTGCAACGGATTCAAAAGACATCGGCGACACGATGGGAATATAATACTGTGGCAGGTCCGATTCAGCAGTCGGTAGCTTCTTCGGACCAAACCCAAAGGGGTCTCTGATGTTAGCAAATTTCGGAGCAGTCTTCGATATGATATCTTCACGAAGGAAGCAGGAAATGAAGCTTTTAAAAGTAACACCCTGCTCCTCAGATTCAGTGAACAATTGATCGAAGATACCCAGTGCCTTGATCAAGCTGGGGCGCTTATGGCGAACAGCATTCTCAGCGGACAGGCCGTCAATCGGCGCAGACTCGGGCTCGAAGACATATTCGTCAGAAGGCAGCAACTCCTCATACAGTGCGCCCCTGATTGGCAATCCCGAGATTTCATAAAATTCTGCGAGAGAGATAGAGACCTCGCGATCCCCCAAAAGAAAAGTATTAGTGGGAAGATTCCACTGGTTCAAAAACGCCTTGACCCACCAGGCATGCGGGGACTTGTAATGGAACAGTGACGCATATATGGCCTGATAAAGCCCAACTTTCTGCAACCGCGCCCGATGGGCGGAAAGGATGTAGCGAGCCCAAAGAAGGTAGCCCGTAGGATGCCTGGGAGTGAGCCCTATCTTATAAATTTGCCCCTATGGGTGGGCCTCACCCTGGCAGATACGCCGCCCCAATATGTCTATGGCTGGAATCGGATGGTTCGGAATACCGGTCGTCGAAGGCTCAAGCCTCCCCGTTGGGGTCCAGTTGGGCATTTCCACAGCAAAAGCTGTCCTTGGAGGATCCATCGGTAAAAAGGGGAAAGTAGGCTCCGTTGGCACCGCGCAGAGAAAACTCCGACGACCCTGGATAATCTGACTATACCAAGACCCCCACTGAAGGAGGTTGGTACAGTTCGGGTCATGAGCCCGAATCATCGTCATCACTTCCTCATCAGACGGTGACTGAGGAAAAGCCGCCTCCGAGCGAGAAAAGGGAAAGCGTGGAGCAGAAGCCATCGCACCTGAAATCCAACAAAAGAAGACCGTTAATAAGAAAGTCAACGATGTTTACTCATGCATGAACATGAAGACTAGTGGGAGAAAGCAATAGCAAAGTTTCCTGGGACCATTGGCTATAAAACACATGGGCCCCACAGAATCCGGATGACGGCTCATTAATAATAAGACCAAACAGTTACAATAAAGCGAAAGGGAATATCCTCATTTAATAAAAAATGATGGCCATGCACATTCCCCCAACAGGATCTGTCTCGGGCTCTACAGTGAACCCAACAAAATCAAGGGAATTAAATTCCCACAGAGGGCATCATTACAAAGCCCCCATTGCATTAATTGCGGGAAGAACAGCCTCGGGCCAAGGGACCCCAAGGAGCCTCTGTGTGAAGAGATTGAGTTCTTCATAGGAATTAAGTTCCTTATTAAAAAAAAAAAGAGAGGAATTAAATTCCCAGAAATAATTTTGGTGGAATTAAAGTCCATGGAGTTGAAACGTTGTCATCATCTCTTCAAAGATCATCTAAACCCTAAGAGATCTACAGTTGAAAGATTAAACAGTTTCATGTTCTTATGGAAAATATATAGAAAGAAGGGTAAAAACCCTTGTTTTGGATTTAAAATCCAGGAAAATGTGAAGGTCCATCGTTGTCCAAGAACATTACCTGAGGAAAAGGGATCCGTCAACAGAGTTAAACTCCGGGAAATGTCTGAGACAGAGAACTAAGCTCTGAAAGCGAGAATTAAATTCTCAACGAAAAAGTTCTCAGAAGAAGAAGATGAACAAAGTGAAGGCTCCTATGAAGAGACAGCGGTATTTATAGAAGACAATGAAAACGCTTCGTCTCCCCAGATCCCTAGAGGAATCCAACGGTCGCAAGAGGTGACAGCGTTGCACTCACGTGCAGACACGTGAGAACAACGCTGTGGGGGCATTTGTTTCCTGATTTAAAATCAGGAAGCTTCTGTGAAAAGCTTCAGAAGAGGGTCACGTGCTTACACGTGACTAGCGGTCACGTGTTCGCACGTGACACCTGAACGCATCATTCAAGCAAGTTCAGTCTCCTGACTAAGTCGAAGAAAAGGGGGCTTCAGGAAGGGTCACGTGCTCCCACGTGATCAAGGACACGTGTCGACACGTGACATTTAAATTCAAGCAGCAAAGGCGCACATTGGTTCCCTGATCAAGTCAAGGAAAAGAGCTTTAGAAAAGGTCACGTGCTCTCACGTGACCAGAGTCACGTGTTGACACGTGACGTTCAAGACAGCAGACCCGTTCTCCCGTTGAACCAAAGAAAGAGAGTTCAAACAAGGGTCACGTGCTCACACGTGACCAGGGGTCACGTGATAGCACGTGATGTTTAAGCAGCAATCAGAAGACGCAGCGCAGAAGGCTCATTCCAAAAGGGGTCACGTGCTCACACGTGACCATGGGTCACATGGTCACACGTGACCGACTTTCAAAGCCCATTTTTGACGACAGAATTAAATTCTGAAGGAAATTCGAATCTTTCCAGAAGAAAGTAATTATTTGGGACCAATCAAATTAAAGATTCAGAGATGATTAAATATCATCTATCTATGGAAAATCTCGGGTTTGGAAAGATTTCCCCTTTAAATCTAACCAAAATAGCAAGGGAGAATCTCTGGATTTAAAATCCAATGGTGAATAAAATTCACCTAATCATCCAACGGCCCAAAATGAATGATGAATGCAAATCAAATATCAATGAAGATTCGTCAAAAAACTGATTGATTCGGCTGCTTCTCCTATAAATAGGAGCCAAAAGACACAGAGAAAGATATACATGCGCAGAGAAGAAAAGAGAAAAGGAGAAGAGCTTTGATACTTGAAAAAGACTCAGATCTTCTACAAAAAACCCTAGGTAAGAAAGGGAAAGCTTTTTTGGAAAGAAAAAGAATTTAATTCTCAACAGAGTTTAACTCTGAGGCATAAAACGAGAGAGCATATCTCTTCCCTCTTTGATAGAGGATCTGCAAAGTGCACATCTCCCCTTAAGGTTGAGAATTTAATTCTCAATGGGTCGAGATCCTGCCATGCAGATCCAAAACATAGAGAAGGAATGCAAGTATGAGAATTTAACTCTCATAGAACTATAGGAATTTAATTCCTCCTAAGTAAAGTTAGGGTTCGACCCTGTATTATGGGAATTTAATTCCTTCAAAACAAAAAGAAACAGGGTTGAACCCTAATCAAGAATATAGTTTTGTCGAAACAGTGGGAATTTAATTCCTTTAATCATAATCCTCAGAAAAGGGGAGTTTTTAGGGTTTAACCCTATTCGGTTCTTCGCATAAACAAGGAATTTAATTCCCACAGAAAACTCAGATTCAAACTCTGTTCCAGAATATAAGCCTTCAAAAGGAAATAGGAATTTAATTCCTCTGAAATTAAAAGTTCGAGGAATTTGATTCCTGAAAGAGGAGCAACAGATCCTCCAAAAAAAAAAACAGCATTGAGGCAGGGTCACGTGTCACCACGTGACCCCCCCAAAAGCCCTACAGAAAGCCCCTTTGAGGCAGCACCCCACGTGACACACGTGACTTTCAGCAGGAGCCTTAACACATAGGCATTTGAATGCCCGTCACGTGCTAACACGTGATGCTATCAAAGACACTGTAATTTCGGCAGAATCATTGAAGGGAAGGCACTCTCACGTGGGGCCACGTGACCGTTCTTGCTGTAGTGTTTGAACTCTCGAATCCAGTATTGAAATGCTATCGGGCCTTAGTGTTCAACACTAATTAAAGAATTTTGTTCGTAGTGTTCAATATTAATTGTGTTAATATTCGGCACTAATTTAAGATCCCCATTGCCAGTGTTCAACACTAAGCTGTTTTAGTGGTTATGATCATTTCAAGGCCTTGTTGCTGGTGTTTAACACCAATTATTCTTCTGGTGTTGAACACTAACTTGTCAAACTCATTCCCAGTGTTCAACACTGATTGCTTTGAAGTGTTTAACACTAGTCTATAGCCCAATTGGCTAAAGGGATGGAGGCAAAGCTTCTCCCTCGATGGACTCACAAGGAATCAATATTCCAGACATGATGGGACTTAGCCCAAGCTGGCCATAAGTCCTCAATTCGTGACTAATTGGGCCAATGGGCTCATAACACGATTAATCAGTCCTGACCTCAAATTGGGCCAGGGGCTGCTCAAGCCACTCCGGTTCTAGGGTACATCTCTTCACTCCTTTGATACTTGGCATTGTAATCCCTCAATGTCTTCAAAGAGGTGACGGGTCCCAACGACCACCCATGATATGGACTGTGGGGTCCTTAAACTCATACAAATTCTTGGTCACGTGGAATACGGATAATGTCACTCTTTGACCCCATGGGAAACGTCCAGAGCGGATCCTGGTCCTCGCAGAGCACGGCAGTGAACCCGTGTGAAGCATCCAGAGCGGAGCCTGGTCCTCGCTAAGCACGGCAGTGAACCCGTGTGAAGCATCCAGAGCACATACCGGACTGTGGGGTCCTTAAACCCATGGACTACGACGTCCTTAACCTTGACCGAGATGTCTTAAAACTAACAATGGACCGCAATGTCCTTAAACTATCTATGGACCGCAATGTCCTTAAACTATCTACGGACCGCAATGTCCTTAAACTATCTACGGACCGCAATGTCCTTAAACTATCTACGGACCGCAATGTCCCTAAACTACCCACGGACCGCGATGTCCCTAAAACTAGAACAATAGAGCCCTTTCTTATGCTCTTTTGTTGGACCTAAACGGCTCCGTCTAAGTTGATCTTAGCCTTGGAGATGGTTAACGCGTCCTTAGACCCTCAAACATACTGGACTACGAATCCCCCAAATTAACTCCGGCTCAAGGGTACATCCCTGAACTCCTCTGGCATCTGTCGTTGTAATCCTTCAACGTCGTCAGAGAGGTGATGGGTCCCGATAGCCATACAGACGATGGACCACTATGTCCCTAAACTGGAACATTAGAGTCCAAACACTCTTTTGTCGGATCTAAACGATCCCGTTAAGTTGATCTTAGTCACAAAGTTAGACTAACGTATCCTTAACAAACGTTTGAGTTGATCTTAGCCTCGAGTAGGGCTGACGTATCCTCAAACCAAACCCCCCCCCCAAACCCAAATTTAAGATAATGCGGATTTGGACTAGTCCACGCCCTACGGGCGACGACATAACTCAGTCTCCATAAACAATCCACGGGCAATAAAACAAACACCCACGACACGAAGTGACCATCTGGAGAAGGAGAAAGTTGTTACCGCAACGCGGTAGCGTAATTAACTGCAGGGGCTTGCGCCTGCAGGGAAGAGCGTCCCCACAATCAAAAACCCCTCAAACGAGGGGGAATCTGACGAAGTCTGCTACATCGGTCGCATCCGTTTAAACCTTCGATATATGGTGCCATAAATCAACTTGGCATCTTCGGAGAGGTGGACGGATAGCACCAATTAGCATCTGCCCCGAACATAACGCCTCAGACGTCCCGACGTCCCGGCCGCCGTTCGGAGGGGTACAAGGCTTTGGACTTGGAAATAGGGGTTTTGGGATATTATTTTTAGGCTTAGATTTTCTGTAAGTGCTACAGTACTGCTTGGGGCCCACTTTGATAAATTTGCTAGATCGGATATTTTAAACATGCTAGCTCACAGTATTTACATTTTATCTGCGACCGTGAATGTCACTCGATCGGTAAATCCAGTCTAACTGCTATAGCCCGGTTAGACGGATTTGCGAACGTGACATTCACGTTGATGTTCTGTGTTGTGCTGTGATGTTGCGGATCGGTCGTGGGGATAGCCTGGTTGCAGTGGTAGTACAGTTTTGTTTTATATGTACATTTGATATTGCGGGGCGAGCGTCCAACATGTGGACTGCCGTCACTGCCTGTTTGTATTATTCTCTTGGGGCACGACCAGGTTGCGGTCGATGTACCCGTTGTATGTATATTTTACTTTCTGTACTAGGATTACCCCGCGGAGGAGTGCACGGATAGCCGGATTCTAGAGGGCAATGAGCCCGCATCTCATGGCATTGAGACGGAGGGGGCTTCACTCTAGAATTGGCGGGCTATTCGCCGCACTCGTAGGGGGTACAGGTTGACCCAGGAGGGGTGCGTAAGTTACCGGATTCCGTGAAGTGCTGGGTGGTCCATTCACGTTGCTGAAGGGGGCTGCCTCGCTTCAGGTTTTGGCGGGTAACTTGCCGCGCCCGTAGGGATCTAGGTTTTCATTGCACAGGCTATCCACACGACCAGGGGAACGTCGGGTTTCAGTAGCGGCTCTGTGAAACTCGGGGATCCCAGATATCAGTATTATTCTGTGATGCTGTACATTTCTGTGATGTTGCATTTTATCACGCCTTGAGCGAAAATTATATATTATATATATACTAGTAGATGTTGTATATGTTTTGCATCCGCGCTAGTCCAGTCCCCGCTCTGTCGTTAGTTAGCTAACCTAACGGGTGATGACGGGACCCAGTGGCGAATGCGGATGGCATATACGTACATCATTATATTTTCGTTCTTTTGTGGTGTGATCATTTGATTGGACTGCGTTGATTCGGATCAATGCAAGATAAACAAACCCATTTGATGTTGTTGGAACATTTTTCAAAAGGCTGTTATTGCAAGGGCGTTCTCTTTTGTTTTGCATCGTGGTATTCAGTTGGAATATCCTGCTCCTCAGTCGACAAGGCAAGGGCCGAGTTCCCTTCACCGGAAGTGACCCCTTGGACAAAAGTTTGCGTCAGGGCAATAACTTCACTAAAGCCGATTACTTTTGCTTTGCATCGTGGTATTCAGTTGGAATATCCTGCACCTCATTCTACGGGGAAAGAGCCGAGATCGCTTCACCGAGACTGACCTCTTTAGCAAAGGTTTTCGTCACTATATTTTTATAAAGCTATCCGTTCCTTCAACGATATCAAGTTCATTACGTTAAAGGTTTTCGCCAGAAACCATTCGTAGCCCTCCATCATTTCAGTTAAATATTTGGTAGTATTCAAGCTATGTATTTTGACCTCACGCCAAGGCATAATGTTTGGTAGCTGCCGGGTATTTATCTGTTGCATAGATAGATGCGTTGGTTTGGGACAGTCGTACTACTATTTTGGCCTACGTCAAGGGTATGTACGGGTGGGTTCAAACTAACCTGGACAATGATGGGTAGAACTTGACATGTGACTTATGATATTTTGACCTCACACCAAGGTCATAAGAGCATGGGGCAAAAATCCACATCGGGAGTTTCAAAAGAACTGAAACTTGCCAGATTTGCGCATACCTTCTGGAGTGTGATAGCGTGAGCGGATTCCGTCAAGTTATCATGCGATGATAGTTGGATCCCGATTCCCACTGATGAGTTGGTTTACTCCTCGGGTGATCCCGGCTAATTCTTCTTTCAGGTTTGGGGAAGAATTTGACGTTACAGTGGAAGGTTTCCAGATTAGATAAAGTGATAACCATTCTGATCTAGGTTAGAGTGCACGCTAAGTGTTTATTTTCTCTCTCTCTTTGGCAGCGACCATTGACCCGACCCTAGACTATGACTCAGTGACCAAGTTGACCGAACCTTCTTAACGCTGGCTTTTGGATTGTCAGAGTTGCAGACCTCATTGCCACTCCTACTTTTACCCTTTTCTCCAGGACACCCCGTATTACTACGAACGTCCACTTCCATTGGACAAAACCATCGTATGGTTATATACGAACTCGAAAGTATTCGAGGATGGTTTCTGGTTTTGGAGAAAACGAATAGGACTATTTAGTTGTCTTTTCCTTTCACCTTCTCTCATTGCGAGTACTCCTTGGTTTAGGAGATAGTACACCTATTATGCAAATTGGATAGTCTTCTTTCAAACCATAGGCAGGTGCCGACCGGTAGGGAATGAAGAAAGCCAATTAGCCTAAATGGTGTACATAAGGTATTAAGTTAAGACAAAGCAAAGGATTAGTAAGAGGGCAAAGTAAATTGCGACTAATATTCACGACCAAACCAAATATTTCTTCGCCAATCCTAAATCACCTTTGTATTTCTCCAGGACACTCCGTATCACTATGAAGATCCCAGTTTATTGGATAATCCATCGTATGGTTATATACGAACTCGAAAGGAACTTGTTCCAGTTCGGGGATGGATCCTGGTTCAGGAGAAATAGGAATAAAGTTCATTTAGGTTGTCTTTTATCTTCACCTTCTCTCGCATTGCGAGTGCTCCTAGGATTAGGACAGTACACCCATTATGCTTATTGGATAGTCTTCTTCCAAACCATAGGCTGGTGCCGAACGTTAGGGAAGGAAGAAAACCATTTGGCCTAAAGGGGTGTACAGAAGGTAATGACTAAAGACATAAAAATGGATTTGGAGAGGTGGCAAAGAATTATACGGTTACAGTTGTGAATCTGGATAATGGAAGAGGCATTACTAGGAATACCGGGATACCCCATCGAAACAGTTCAATGTTTCAGTTTCACTGTGTACTGTTAAAGGAAAACTGATTTCCCAATTAGACACTTGCTCCAGGGTATGTATTTACCAGGTAGAATTCTCACATCTGTATGGTTTTACAGATGATGTTGGGAATTAGGTGACCATCCTCATTATATCGGATTCGTTGTAATCGGTGATATTTGAGGAAGTCACCTGGGTTGTTTGCCGGTCGGCAAATATTTGGTTTTGAATATCCGTTGTTATGCACCAATTTCAAATTGATATATCTGTACGTCTATTTTTATAGAGTGAGATATACCTTTTTGAAATTATGTCTATGACATTTACCTATATCAGTGGATGGTTAGGTAAGGAGTATTGAACAGCGGTGTAATTCTTCTTAACCATAAGTACAGTTTTCAACCTACGACACACAGTGAATGAGTTATTAGACTCAGCGGACTTATACAAAGTATTGTATGTTGTCCAGTGTCCATTAGGACAGAGGGGTTGGTCCTCATACTATATTCTGTTTACTTTTAACTTCTCTAGTTCTTAGACATGTGTTTCGTGGAAACACAGGGTCTAAGTTTTGAGGAGTTATAGGTATATGAATAAAGTAGAGAACCAGGTATTGTAAGTATCGGGATTCTTCAAGGTGATCGAAGATGTAGATACTTGTATAAGGTATTCAGTTGATAGTAATAGTTGAGAGAACTTGCTTCTTTTTCAGGTTACTCATAATTGGAAGCGTTCCTAAGTTGAGTAACGCTGATCGGCCTCCTTCCATTTAGTTGACATGCACTGGAGACAGCTGCATGATTTGAATCTGGTTCAATTAAATCAGTGCCTCTGTTTCTTGGATATAGAACAGTTCATATCTTGACATTGTTAAGATACGGGGAGTTGTCCGGCTTATGCTTAAAACCAGACTCCGGATAACTCAAGGCACGTTTCTGTAATGGCTGTTTGTGGGTTAACCCGGGCTATGACGAGGGTTGATATTCTACCATCTGGAAGATCAATAGTGATATTGTTCTTGACTCGCCACAGTTTTAATAAAAATGGATTTTTTTCAGAAAACAGTAGTGGGAGTATGGTAGAACTGGAAGTGATTCCAGAACCACAAACGATTACTGAAGATTTGATAAGAACCTAAAAATTCAATCTGGTTTGACATTCCATTGGCCACTCCGCAGATATGGTGGGTAACCTCAGGCACTCGAGAGGTACTTCGGTATGCTCAAGGACGGTGGCAGGGAGGTTCTTGTTTACCCAGACTTGCCACTGCTGTTGTTCCAGACTGTGAGACCCGGCAGGAGGATGAGTATAGCGTCGTTCTAAACTGGTTTTAGAAGTGCACGTCTATATGACTCTGTCAGAGGGTTGTCGTAGTCAGTGGGAGCAGCGGAAGCATTGGTGTACATCAGGCTTATATCTATTTATAGACTAGAGCAGATATAGCGGAGATAGATCATCTATTTCTGATGTGACAGTCATAGATTTGACTTCATCAGAATAGGGGATGGATCTGTTAAGAAGGTGGTAGGGTGTGATGTCCTGGTATTTGATGACATACACAGAGTAGGAAGTGATATTCCTATACTACGATCGGTTATACGTTGGTCGTCACACAGTAGTTTCTCCATATGGGAATTGGATCTTATATCGTACATTCTGGTCAGTAGATCTATGGTTTTAGATCTAGATTTGGGTGGTTTCCCAATCTGGGCACTTTGACCGCATTCTAAGAGTACTTAGAATGGACGTGTAACACCTGAGCCCAATGCTACTATTTTCGGTTACTGTATGAGCATAATGTGGTACTCATTTTATTTAACTTGCTTGTTTGTTGCTTACTGTAAAATTTAGCCGGCAAAGTCATTTCTACATATAACAAATTTTGGTATCTAAAATAAAATTGAAAATATTCATCTTGGCCTACTTGACACCCCTAGCCTCGTGGTAGCGTCCGTGCATTATGTTCTCGTCCCGTTCAGTGAAACGGACGAGTTTGGATGGCTACGTGCACGTACGTGTGTCCGTTTTGGGGGTATACTTTTAATCATAAAACACTTAATTTTAAAATTTAGATCCCGCTTAAAATCCTATTATTTCAATTTCAAATTTTTGGACTCGACCCGGGCGCGATTTGGAAATGTTTTATTTGGCGCCAAAATCCTAAATTTTAATATGATTAAAACCATCGCATATATTTTTCTAACTAACCTGATATCTTACTGTTCATTACATATCTTTTAAATCTTTAAATTAACCGATATATATATCCTACTGTTCCTTAAAATGTTTTGAATCTTTAATTAATATTTATCCCTAACTAACGATTCTCCTTTAGCTAATCGCGTTCCTTTTAATTCCGTGAACCCCCACCTGCAGCTCTCTCTTATCTCTCCACTTTCTCTCTCTCCCTCTCTCTCTCTCTCCACTTTTTTTCTCTCTCTCTCATATATTCTCTCGTACTTCTCTTTATCATTCTTTCTCTTCTTGCTTCATGTTTCGTTTCTCATTTTTTTAACTGTTCTTTTGTTGCCGGAATTACGTCGTGCCGGTGACGCTTCTCGACGTTCCAGCGAGCTATCCTGACCCATGTGGTTCTTTTGTTCATCGTTTGGGTTCATTCCGTGAACCGTGCGCCTGTCGCGAGTTTTCCCCGCCGAAGGTTAACGTTCCGTTTTCCCGATTCGCGACCCATCGAGGCAAGTTAATCTTGCTACATGCTATATAATTCATTTTATACCTATTTAAATAAATACCATACCTATAGTTTAAATCTAGTGCCCCATATTTAATTTTATAACGTTTCGATGTTCCGTTTGCATCCGTTTATATCATATTAAATCTAGATCATGAAAACTTATCTTGTGACATACTAGATTACATTATACTGCAACCATATCATTTAAAATATATATCGTCGTAATATTTATTATTATTATCTTTAATTAGTTTATAATCTTCATTTTATAATGTTATACATTTGAAAATCTTATAGTTTATACATGAAACGTCGTTGAAAAATCGGATATGACAAATCTGAAATTTACTGTACACCTTATCTTATAAAATTCATTATAAATCATAGAAAAATCATTAGTATACGTTCTTTAGTTAGTTACGAAGCTAACTCAGAATACTATAACTCTATGAAATATTTACTTGCAAAATAAATTGTTTAAATAACTTAAAATGCAAATGAAAATGTCTCTAAACTGCTGTCTAGGGAAATTCCAGCAGCAAACTTTCAACTTCGAATGTTCGTAACTTTTTGTAAGGACAACCTGAGATGCTTATACTTATAAAAATGAAAATCTTATTGAATTATCTTTGTTTTGGTATAAGACACGTCCCTTTTGGAGAACGTTTGTTATTTTTAAGCTATTTTACAAATTAGGGTGACGCTGAATTTCTGAACGGAACCTTCTTGTGCATGGTTAATCAATACCACTTTTATAGTTATTAATCGCTTTGAATATGCTATCCATATTAATATTATTATATCAATATTTATATCACATATTGCTTAGTTGTACATCCCACATTACCATTTTATAGTTTTATAATTTTTCCGATATCCGTTTGCATCCATCGCATTTAAGATACATATAATTGTATCCATAGATCACATTACTACATAATAATGTGATATTAACACTCCATATTTAAGAAATTGCATCCTAATTAATATTGGAACTATAAATGTAATCCTAATCGATAATTGTGCATCCATATCCTTGAAATTATATCTATTTGCATATCATATTACATGTTCCAGTTTATTGTTCTGATAGTACTCATGCTTGTTTATTTATACACATGCTTATGTTAGTTTGATTATGAGCACCCACATGACATCTTGTGCTTCCTGACATGACCTGTTACATTTCCTACTTGACATGACATGGTACCGTACACTCTTGACATGACATGACACCTTTATACATTACCTGGCTTGACCTGATGTACCATGACCTGACCTGTTACCTGATCTCATGCCTAATGCCAATAAACCTGACATGTAGTCCTCATGGACCGTTCCTGTTGTCTATCCAGATAAACCTGCTTTTACCTGATCCTGTGTTGGTATTAGTTCTTGACTACTGAATACCTGACCTGACACATATAACTTGGGGGTATGGGGAAATCAAAAGGGTAAACTAAAGTATAACTTAAAAGGGTATTACTTGATCCGTGGTCCCGGGGGGTAACGGGACAGAGCCATTCGTGACTCTTACATTTTCCTGATCTGTGGTCCCGGGGGGCAACGGGACAGAACCACTATTGGTTCCTATATTCCTGATCCGTGGTCCCGGGGGGTAACGGGACATATCCTTTGAGTTACATGGAGGATTACTCGAATTGATTTCAAAGACTTTAGAATAGAAAACCTGATAGAACAGTTTAGTTACCCACTGCATACTATCCTGCACTACTTGCTTCATACTATTGCTTTATTCATGTTTATTTCTGCATTGCCTATTACACTGTTCATATTATATTACTGGTTGACATGACGCGCTGACGTCTGGGTTTTGCATGGCCCAGATTCTTTACCACTGTCGCTGTCCGAGCAGGAGTACTTCAGCCAGCAGGCTGAGTTGTGAGTTCTGTAGTGATTAGTTTTATTTTCCTGAATTTTATTTCCAGATGTGAGCCCGCATTATGGGACATACTTTTTGTTATTGTATTGGATCATTTGCTTCCGCATTTAATTATCATTGACTCTTATTATTCTGGATTATGGACATGTTTTAGATAGTTTTATCTTGTTTCTTGATATTTCTACAGCCGTAATGTGACTGTTGATGGATACTTCCTACCCACAGGTAGCATGGTTGGCTATGTCACGTGCCCAATCTAGCGTACTCTGTGAAGCGGGGCGTGACATGGTTCTTTTGGTATCAGAGCCATAGGTTAGTTGGGTTGATTCTTTTGTAGTTGGTTATTGTGCCCAGTACACGAATCAGAATACCCGTGTTTAGGAAACATGTCCTGCCACTTTGCCTTTTTCCATTCTTGAATCACATTCTTCCGGATTATATCTTTTGCGATGTGCAACCTTCTTTTGCATGTCGACTCGAAAGCATGATTTCTTGTTATCTCTAGGACTTAGGCGACTTGAGTGGAGTTAAGTAATTGTGGCCATGATACCGCGGCATAGTTACAATGCGGTACTCTATTTAAGTATCTTGGAGTTCTAGCCTTGATCTATATATTGAATCTATCATCATGCTAATGTTGGGTGTTTTTGATTTCAGGAATATGGCAGATAAGAATTTCAAGACGTATCAGAGGCGCGTGGACGAAGCCGCCATGTTGGGAGTAATACGAGGAATGCTGGAAAATCAGAAGAGGCATACTGAGTTGATCCAGCAGCAAGCAGATTTATTTCAGGAAGGTTTGCAGGCCATTCGGCAGTCTGTAGACAACGCTGGAGCTAAACCAGTTGACCGGGTAGGGACCGTGGCAGATTTCCGACGTTTGGGCCCGACTACATTCACAGGTTTGGAGGAGCCGTTGCCAGCCGAGCAATGGCTAGTCGACACGGAGAATTTGCTGATTGCGGCACAGATTCCAGAGGACAAACGAGTTGATATGGTGCGCATTCAGCTAGTGGATTACGCCCGAGAGTGGTGGCTTGTGGAAGAGACCCGCTTGCCCAAGCCGATCAGTTGGGCGGAGTTTTCTAAGATTTTCCTGGAGAAATTTTTCCCGCGGACTGCATGGGAGGAAATGGAAGAGAAATTTATTGGGCTGAGGCAAAATGGAGCACCTGTGGACGTGCATGCAGCGGAGTGGACGAGACTCAGCCGTTTCGCTGGACCTTTAGTCGCCAACGAGGCAGACAGGGCACGAAGGTTCATGCGCAGTTTGGATGTGGACATCCAGAGGCAGATTGTCTCCCTGGGTTTGACCACTTTCTCACAGGTTCTTACGACAGCCCGGGAGCAACAGAGTTTATCGGGGATGAAAGGGAGCCTGCAGCAGACAGCAGTTGCGACCAGGAAGCCCGCATTTGTACCTAACCGAGATCATGGGCGCAAAGGTATCCCAGTGGATCATCGTGGTGTAGCACCCATGAAGAAGCTTGTGGTCGTTGATCGAAGAAAGAGCGTGATTTGTGACTACTGCCGTTTACCTGGGCACATGCAGAAGGATTGTCGTAGGAAGCTGGGACTTTGTTTGGTTTGTGGAGCGGCTGATCACGCGGTGGGTGCCTGTCCGTCGAAGCTCCGTACGAGGGATGATTTTCAGAAGCCTCCGCGGAGACCGTTCCAAGGACAGAAACAGCTGACTCAAGGACCTAATCAGGCTCGAGCTTTCACCTTGACAGCTGAGGAAGCTAAGGCATCAGGAGAAGTGGTTTCAGGTACTTTACTCGTTCATGGTTTTCCCGCATTGGCATTATTTGATTCTGGTGCAACCCACTGTTTTATGTCATCCAAATTTATAACTACACACTCGATTACCTGCACGACCCTGTCTAGTTTTTGGGACATACACACTGGGAATGGGAAAATCATAGCTAGTAGGGAATGTAGAGATTGTACAGTTGTCATGTGCGGATGGGAATTCTTTGCAGATTTCTTGGTGATTGATACGGGCAGCTACGAAGTTGTCTTGGAATGGATTTTCTTGGCACTTTCCACGCCCACATTGACTGTAGGGCAAGGAAAGTAATTTTCCAGATTCCCGGACATCCTGAGTTTACCTTCAATGGAGAAAGCAGTTCTGTCGGGCCAGTCGAGTTTAGGGCTAGGCCGACAAACAATGTTCTTGCAGCTATGGAAGTTGATAGTAGTGAAGAGCCGACGGTTGTTCGCGATTTTATGGACGTCTTTGAAGATATATCGGGTTTACCGCCGAAGCGAGACGTGGAGTTCGCGATTGACCTTATCCCTGGGCAGCACCAGTATCTAAAGCGTATTATCCAATGGCACCAGTGGAATTGGAAGAAGTTAAGAAACAGGTTGCTGAATTGCTTGAGAAGGGTTGGATTCGAAGCAGCAACTCGCCTTGGGGAGCTCCAGTTCTTCTAGTAAAGAAGAAGGATGGCACGAGAAGGATGTGCATCGATTACCGGGAATTAAACCGGGTAACTATTAAGAACAAGTACCCGATCCCTCGCATTGGAGAACTTTTTGAGCAGCTTAGTGGCGCGAGGGTATTCTCGAAACTGGATTTGCGATCCGGATATCATCAGGTCCGAGTGAAGGCAGAAGATATTTGCAAGACGGCGTTTCGAACTCGGTATGGACATTACGAGTATCTAGTGATGCCCTTCG
Organism: Agapanthus africanus; assembly: GCA_030015575.1. NCBI lineage: Eukaryota > Viridiplantae > Streptophyta > Magnoliopsida > Asparagales > Amaryllidaceae > Agapanthus > Agapanthus africanus. The sequence continues at coordinate 875,875,622 of JASDDO010000024.1, read as the reverse complement.
GAGTAACGAATGCGCCGGCAATATTCATGGATTTGATGAACCGAATCTTTTCACCGTTCTTGGACCAGTTTATTGTGGTATTCATTGACGATATTCTGGTTTACTCGAAGAGTTTTGAAGAGCATGCTGAGCATTTGAAGATCGCACTGCAGACGTTGAGACAGGAGAAATTGTATGCGAAGATGAGTAAGTGCGAGTTTTGGCTGGAGGAAGTAAGGTTTTTGGGGCATGTTGTGTTTGGCGATGGCATTGCCGTCGATCCAGAAAAGATTGCAACAGTTCGTGATTGGCCTATTCCAAAGAATGTTGCTGAGATAAGAAGTTTCCTTGGATTAGCCGGATACTACATGAGATTTGTGGAGAACTTTGCTCGTCTGGCAGAGCCGTTGACCAAGCTTACACGCAAGGAGGTACCTTTTGTATGGGCGGATAAGTGTGCATTATCTTTCGAGACGTTGAAGCAGAAGTTGATAACCGCCCCTATTCTGACCGTGCCAGACAATTCCGGAGGATTGGTGATTCACAGCGACGCATCTGGGAAAGGATTGGGATGTGTTTTGATGCAGCATGGGAAGGTTGCAGCATACGCATCGAGACAGTTGAAAACCCATGAGAAGAATTATCCAACTCATGACTTGGAGCTTGCGGCTGTGATTTTCGCTTTGAAGATTTGGAGACACTACCTTTTGGGTAGAAGAGTCAAAGTTTTTACAGATCATAAGAGCTTGAAGTATGTGTTCACACAGAAAGAGCTTAACATGAGGCAACGTAGATGGTTGGAGCTGATGGCTGACTATGATCTTGATCTTAAGTACCATCCGGGGAAGGTCAATGTCGTGCCGGATGCGCTTAGTCGGTTACCAGCAATTCAGGTGTTGACTACGCAGAAGGAGATCGTTGCAGACTTTCGAAGATTTGACTTGGAGGTTGTGCTACCACATTCTACGGGACAGTTGATGCAGCTACAAGTACAGTCACCATTGATCGAGAATATTAAAGCAGCTCAATCGCAAGATCCTGGACTGCAAAAGTTTCGAGAGCAGGTTGAAGCCGGGCTACGAACAGATTTATTGATCCACGAAGATGGTTCGTTGAGGTATGGTAGCCGTTTGTGTGTGCCAAAGGGTGATGTTCGTGAAGAGCTTATGAAGGAGGCACACAGTTCAGCTTATTCTGTACATCCAGGAGGCACAAAGATGTACCGAGATTTTCGACAGCATTTCTGGTGGGAGGGCATGAAGCGGGAGATTGCTCGCTTTGTGGCGAAGTGCTTGGTGTGTCAGCAAGTTAAGGCTGAACATCAAAGGGTTGCTGGTTTATTGCAACCACTTCCGATTCCTCAGTGGAAGTGGGAACATATAACCATGGATTTCGTGACGGCTTTACAGCGGAGTCCAAAAGGCAACAATGCAGTATGGATAATTGTTGACCGATTGACCAAGGCAGCTCACTTTATTCCTTTTTGGGTTGGTCAATCAACAGAGACTTTGGCAGAGCGGTACATGCAGGAGATTGTAAGATTGCATGGAGTACCGGTGAGCATCGTGTCCAATCGGGACACTCGGTTCTTATCACACTTCTGGAGGAGTTTACAGGAAAGTTTGGGGACTCGATTGAAGTTTAGCACAGCTTATCATCCTCAAACTGATAGTCAATCGGAGAGAACGATCCAAACTCTTGAGGATATGTTGAGAGCATGCATGTTGGACTTCAAGGGGTCTTGGGAGGATCATCTACTTTCGGTGGAGTTGTCTTACAACAATAGTTTTCAGGCAACTATTCAGATGGCTCCATTTGAAGCTTTGTATGGTCGTAAATGTCGTTCACCTGTTTGTTGGGACGATGTCGGTGAACGAAGATTATTGGGACCAGATTTGGTTGTGCAGACAGTTGAGAAGGTTAACCCTATCAGAAATCATATGAAGGCAGCACAGGACCGACAGAAGAGCTGGGCAGATACGTCAAGAAGACCTCTAGAGTTCACCGTGGGTGATTTGGTATTCTTGAAGATATCACCGACTAGAGGGGTGATTCATTTTGGAAGTCGAGGAAAGCTTGGTCCTCGATTCGTTGGACCCTTGAGATCGTGGAGCGTGTTGGTGAGATAGCATATCATTTGGCGTTACCGCAGTCCTTGGCAAATGTGCACGATGTGTTTCACGTATTTCAACTCCGTAAGTATGTTCGAGATGAAACACACGTTTTGGATCATTCGGAACTAACAGTACGAGAAGACCTGACTTTTGAGGAGCGACCGATTGAAATCGTGGATCGAAAGGAAAAGGTTCTCAAAAACAAGGTTTTTCCCCTTGTGCTTGTTTTTTGGGGAAATCGATCGCATGGAGAGTCCACTTGGGAACGAGAAAATGAGATCCGGCTGAAGTTTCCTCACCTTTTTCTGTAGTTTTCTATCTTGTATTCTTGGAATTTCGAGGACGAAATTCTTTTTGTAGTTGGGTATAATGTAACACCTGAGCCCAATGCTACTATTTTCGGTTATTGTTTGAGCATAATGTGGTACTCATTTTATTTAACTTGCTTATTTGTTGCTTACTGTAAAATTTAGCCGGCAAAGTCATTTCTACATATAACAAATTTTGGTATCTAAAATAAAATTGAAAATATTCATCTTGGCCTACTTGACACCCCTAGCCTCGTGGTAGCGTCCGTGCATTGTGTTCTCGTCCCGTTCAGTGAAACGGGCGAGTTTGGATGGCTACGTGCACGTACGTGTGTCCGTTTTGGGGGTATGCTTTTAATCATAAAACACTTAATTTTAAAATTTAGATCCCGCTTAAAATCCTATTATTTCAATTTCAAATTTTTGGACTCGACCCGGGCGCGATTTGGAAATGTTTTATTTGGCGCCAAAATCCCAAATTTTAATATTATTAAAACCATCGCATATATTTTTCTAACTAACCTGATATCTTACTGTTCATTACCTATCTTTTAAATCTTTAAATTAACCGATATATATATCCTACTGTTCCTTAAAATGTTTTGAATTTTTAATTAATATTTATCCCTAACTAACGATTCTCCTTTAGCCAATCGCGTTCCTTTTAATTCCGTGGACCCCACCTGCAGCTCTCTCTCTATCTCTCCACTTTCTCTCTCTCCCTCTCTCTCTCTCTCTCCACTTTTTCTCTCTCTCTCTCATATATTCTCTCGTACTTCTCTTTATCATTCTTTCTCTTCTTGCTTCATGTCTCGTTTCTCATTTTTTTAACTGTTCTTTTGTTGCCGGAATTACGTCGTGCCGGTGACGCTTCTCGACGTTCCAGTGAGGTATCCCGACCCGTGTAGTTCTTTTGTTCATCGTTTGGGTTCATTCCGTGAACCGTGCGCCCGTCGCGAGTTTTCCCCGCCGACGGTTAACGTTCCGTTTTCCCGATTCGCGACCCATCGAGGCAAGTTAATCTTGCTACATGCTATATAATTCATTTTATACCTATTTAAATAAATACCATACCTATAGTTTAAATCCAGTGCCCCATATTTAATTTTATAACGTTTCGATGTTCCGTTTGCATCCGTTTATATCATATTAAATCTAGATCATGAAAACTTATCTTGTGACATACTAGATTACATTATACTGCAACCATATCATTTAAAATATATATCGTCGTAATATTTATTATTATTATCTTTAATTAGTTTATAATCTTCATTTTATAATGTTATACATTTGAAAATCTTATAGTTTATACATGAAACGTCGTTGAAAAATCGGATATGACAAATCTGAAATTTACTGTACACCTTATCTTATAAAATTCATTATAAATCATAGAAAATCATTAGTATACGTTCTTTAGTTCGTTACGAAGCTAACTCAGAATAATATAACTCTATGAAATATTTACTTGCAAAATAAATTGTTTAAATAACGTAAAATGCAAATGAAAATGTCTCCAAACTGCTGTCCAGAGAAATTCCAGCAGCAAACTTTCAACTTCGAATGTTCATAACGTTTTGTAAGAACAACCTGAGATGCTTATACTTATAAAAATGAAAAGCTTATTGAATTATCTTTGTTTTGGTATAAGACACGTCCCTTTTGGAGAACGTTTGTTATTTTTAAGCTATTTTACAAATTAGGGTGACGCTGAATTTCTGAACGGAACCTTCTTATGCATGGTTAATCAATACCACTTTTATAGTTATTAATCGCTTTGAATATGCTATCCATATTAATATTATTATATCAATATTTATATCACATATTGCTTAGTTGTACATCCCACATTACCATTTTATAGTTTTATAACTTTTCGGATACCCGTTTGCTTCCATCGCATTTAAGATACATATAATTGTATCCATAGATCACATTACTACACAATAATGTGATATTAACACTCCATATTTAATAAATTGCATCCTAATTAATATTGGAACTATAAATGTAACCCTAATCGATAACTGTGCATCCATATCCTTGAAATTATATCTATTTGCATATCATATTACATGTTCCAGTTTATTGTTCTGATAGTACTCATGCTTATTTATTTATACAAATGCTTATGTTAGTTTGATTATGAGCACCCACATGACATCTTGTGCTTCCTGATATGACCTGTTATACTTCCTACTTGACATGACATGGTACCGTACACTCTTGACATGACATGACACCTTTATACATTACCTGGCTTGACCTGATGTACCATGACCTGACCTGTTACCTAATCTCGTGCCTAATGCCAACAAACCTGACATGTAGTCCTCATAGACCGTTCCTGTTGTCTATCCAGATAAACCTGCTTTTACCTGATCCTGTGTTGGCATTAGTTCTTGACTACTGAATACCTGACCTGACACATATAACTTGGGGGTATGGGGAAATCAAAAGGGTAAACTAAAGTGTAACTTAAAAGGGTATTACTTGATCCGTGGTCCCGGGGGGTAACGGGACAGAGCCATTCGTGACTCTTACATTTTCCTGATCCGTGGTCCCGGGGGGCAATGGGACAGAACCATTATTGGTTCCTATATTCCTGATCCATGGTCCCGGGGGGTAACGGGACATATCCTTTGAGTTACATGGAAGATTACTCGAATTGATTTCAAAGACTTTAGAATAGAAAACCTGATAGAACAGTTTAGTTACCCACTGCACACTATCCTGCACTACTTGCTTCATACTATTGCTTTATTCATGTTTATTTCTGCATTGCCTATTACACTGTTCATATTATATTACTGGTTGACATGACGCGCTGACATCTGGGTTTTGCATGGCCCAGATTCTTTACCACTGTCGCTGTCCGAACAGGAGTACTTCAGCCAGCAGGCTGAGTTGTGAGTTCTGTAGTGATTAGTTTTATTTTCCTGCATTTTATTTCCAGATGTGAGCCCGCATTATGGGACATACTTTTTGTTATTGTATTGGATCATTTGCTTCCGCATTTAATTATCATTGACTCTTGTTATTCTGGATTATGGACATGTTTTAGATAGTTTTATCTTGTTTCTTGATATCTCTACAGCCGTAATGTGATTGTGGATGGATACTTCCTACCCGCATGTAGCATGGTTGGCTATGTCACGTGCCCAATCTAGCGTACTCTGGGAAGCGGGGCGTGACAGGACGACTCCTGGCATGGTGGTGTACCTGCAAGTAATGGAGTCACCCTCTCTAAAGGTGTCTTACAGACTAAAGGGGAGAGGGATACACATGATTAGCAGATCACTTGCTTAGGCAATTGAGTCAATCATAAGATGTCAAGTACCACACCAGATGTTGTTCTTGCAGTAGGTGCAATAAGTTGATATTGATCCAATCCTGGGGAAACATTAGGAAGCAGTTTTAGAACATAAGTTGATGTTCTAGGGATATGATAACGACAGCCTCCTTTAGGAGACGGTTATCATTCCAGGCTTCCAAGGTGACCTGGATGACAGAGTGGTTGTCAGTGTTATAGTTTTTCCTCTGACGAGAGGCAGTATTTTGGACAGGTGGTCCAAGTCGATACTGAGGGAAGGCATGGCACAAGATACTGATTAAGTTCAGTTGACGATACAGTCTAAGAAGTTTGGATTTGGAGTTCATTTATGAGCTAGGTCCCATCAGACATCCAGACATTCTAAGACAGGTATTGCTCATTTCGGGAGATGGCTTTCTCCGCGAACTTGAGATATAGAGAGACATAAAAAGAAACACCAGAGAGGATCCACTCACTGAGGCTATTCCTCGAACGCAATAGTTTCACAAACGAGTTTTGTGAGACTGACTAGTAGAGAAGTTGGGTGTTCGGTATCACACGGGCTGTGAGTATGCGACATCGCAATAATTAGCCTTGAGTGCAAGTGGGAGATTGTTGGAGATAGTGCCCTCAGAGTCAATTATTGGATCACAGGCACGTGATTGCAATGATTGAGGGGAGGACCTATCCCAGTAGGACAGTCTTACTCGAGATGATAGTATGCTATCTGGTTTATCTTTATCATCGTGTACTGCTTTAGGTCACCTTACGAGTCGCTATTACACGTTGATAGAGCCCTAGGATTCTTGCTTGACTACCAGCAGTATGAGGGCGATCATATACGTGAGAGCTGGAGTCTATAAGCACATCCTTAAGAGGTCCCTAGTCGTGGGAGTTTCTAGACAGGGCATCGATACTCCGGAGTAGACTAGTGTATACAGTCGAGACCCCGACGAGGGGCGGTGGCCGGTCTCACAAGCCACTGGTGTCAGTTGGTTCATCTAAGATGTATACAGGTGCTCATTGGGTTATGAGTACACCGGACAGGACTCGTCTGGAACCTGCTAGTTGGGATTATACCAGACGTCAGATAGCAGTTCCCTGGTGACATGTGTACATGTTAGTTCATCGACCTGAGATCGTCATTTGTCTCGTGTGAGTTCCCACTGCACTTTGATTACTACCCTACCACGGCTCAAAGGAGTCGTGCAAACAGGTTTTAGTTGGGTACAGTCCCGAGCCACATGGAGGCAGTGAGCGGATCTGCAGGGGTTCGTCTCTCCCGGTATTGGGGGTGAGGTCGCGCTGTGTGTAGGAGAGCCAGAACATGAAAAGTCCTTGGCCAAGGCAGGAGATTTGCTGGTAGGTATTCCAGTAGTATCTCAGGGTGTTCTGGGCTACACTCCGACACGACTTGTACCGCTATTGGAGGTCTGACTTTTACCAACCCCCTAGGCCCGCCATGCGATTCTCATAGACGAACGGACCGGACTGTACGGATATTGTCACTGACAGGCTCAGTAGGGTGTCAGGATGAGTTCGCTCATCGACGTTCCTTTTGGTCAATACCTGGTAGCCCGTCACATATTGGCTTATATCTCTGACGTGCTAGTGGTTAAATCCACAGCCATAGTATTGACGAGTCTTTAGAGTCCACCATATACAGTTACTCAAGTTTCGGGCGAAACGCTGTAGAGGCCGTATGGAGATATGGCAGGGTTCGATCAGATACGTGCGGTATTGCACGGATTGTGATCGGACGGATTTTACTAGCCGGCTTTGGCTTAAGCCGGATCCTAGTATTAGATAGTGTAGTTTTGTCTCTTCACATTTGTGTTCAGTGGGAATACAAATGCGGGCATGTATATGCAGTAGTGGGGTTTTCCTGTAATTTATTACGGGATCAGTTTTCTGAAGTTGCCAGTTTGCATTCCGTTCCGACCGGTTTTTCTTTGTTCTTTCACGGCCGGACCTTTTGATGGAGGGGGTTAATTGCAAGTTTGCAATTAACTTATTTGATGAGGGGTTTCATGCATATATGTGGCTTCCTCATCATGAGATTCCTTTTGAATCAATCACTTGCCTTTTTCATGATGGTTTTGTGAAGGGATTTGGATTAGATTTTGGTGTGACCATTTCTATATTGTTAATTTCCTTTTTCTCCTCTTGTTAATTATTCATCTTTGTTTTTCCCACCCACTACAAGAGGGGCCGGCCACTATTCTTGAGAGAGAGAGAGAGGAATTTTTTTGTGTGGAAAAATCATCATCTCATTTTGGTTTGCTTCAAAAACCCTCACTACTCTCCAAAGTTCTTGCTTGATCCCTTCATCAATGGCAACCTCATAAACCCCAAAGAGACATGGCTACTACACTATTCTACAGCATCCCTTGGACGCGTCGGCTAGCCAACTTCGCGCCCGAGTTGCCTCGGTCAAGAGGTGGGAGCCCGTAAAAGATTCCGGCTACGTGGTGCGTTTCCGACGAGGACGTGATGGACGGAGATTCCGCGGGAGATCGGAGTTGAGACGAAGACCGAAGGACACGGATCGCTTGGTATACTTCTCTACTCATCTTTTAGTTTGCTAGCTGCTAGGTTAATGGCCCGATCCGGATGAAAAGTGCGCGGTGGTGCCGGTTCAATAGTTTTTGAAAGTTTTTGTTTCCGCGTTTCCGGCGTCGGATCGACGGCCGGGGCGCCGCCGCGGACTTACAGTGGTGTCAAGGGAGATGGAGAAAGAAGGGGAGAGAGAGATGCGAGGGGGAGAGAGAGGGAAATAGTTGAACACACACACACACACACACACACACAGAGCGAGGGGGAGTTGATTTTATAAAGTAAAATATATAATATATATATATGTATGTATGTATGTATGTGTGTATGTGTAGTTTAGTATATAAATAACAATATTGCAAAAGATGTTATAAATCTCTGATCCGTCTCTACTAAATCTCACTGAGAATATATTGGAAAATATCTATACATACGTTATCTCCTTAAACAATAAATCTAATATAATATTCATATAATTAAAATATTATATATCTATATTTTTAAAAGATTTATGTAGATTTAGTCTGCAGATAATTATGAATAAAAGATACTCTAGCACCATAACGGACTCACGCAAGCGGGTTGGGTCCGATAAACACACATACTATCCAAATCAATCACAACCTAAATACTAAGTAAAACAAAATTCAAAAATACTAATTAATATCCTTAAATAACGTACGATCGTGTTAGGTTGTTACAGTTGCTATATATATATATATATATATAGATATATATATATATATATATATATATATATATATATATATATATATATATTAGACACTATATATATTTTGGATTCACGCTAGTCCTGTCCCCGTCCTGCCGTAAGTTAAGTAACCTTACGGTGAAGACCCGGGACCCTGTGGCGAATGCGTATGACATACATATGCGTGATTATTTTCGTTTCTTCTTTAGGATGATATAATTGATTGGACTGCATTATATGCAAGTAAAACAAATCTAAATGATGTTGCGGGAATCGATTTTGTTCTTAAAACTGACATTACAGGCGTAACCTTTTACTTTGCATCACAATATTTGTTAAGGAATATCCTGCTCCTCATTCGATGAGGCAAGAGCCTAGATCCTTTCACGGAGAGTGATCACTTCGGCAAAATTTTACATCATTGTGATAACTTCACTATAGTTGATTCTTTTGGTTTGCATAGAGCTATTCGGTTAGGAATATCCATCCCCACATTCGATGAGGAAAGAGCCCAAATCTCTTCACAGGGAGTGACCTCTTTGGCAAAAGTTTGCGCCACTATATATTTGCAAAACCATTCGGTTCCTACAAGTAGTGGTTAGTATTCATACTACGTTTGTTAACCTTGTCAAGGCATAGTGTGCACTAGCTAATTGGTCCTTGTTTGTAGCATTAGATGCGATTAGTCAGGAGAGTCATTTGACCTTGTTGATGTTGTTAAGGGTCTATTCGGGTGGTCTAATGCAATCAAGATAATGACGAGTTGAACTTGATTAGTAACTTTTGACTTATTGACCTTGTCAAGGTCACTTGGGTCCTAGGGTTAAAAACTAAATCGGGAGTTTCAAATGTAAAGGAAACTTGCCAAGTTTGCGCATACGTTCTGGAGTGTGGTAATTTTGGTCGGCTTCCATCAAAATTATCACACAATGATAGCTGGGTCCCGATTCCCACTGATGGTCGTCTTCCATCAAAATTACTTCTCGGAAGATTTTCACTTCACAATTAGTTAACCGATTAAGTGTATAGAAAGTGTTAACGAGATTACGTCTTTGCGGAAATGGGGTTATTTAATTGGGTCTGTGCGAAAGCACGGGGGACCTCCCTTGGAGTACCAACACTGGCTTGGCTGAATGGTTAGCGAACTTGTAAGGTGTATATGATCCTGACTAGTTCTCTTTTTAAGGTTTGGAGGAGAATTCGAGGAAACAATGGGAGCCATCCAGATTAGATAAAGTGATTAACCAATCTAATTTAGATTAGAGTACACATTGAGTGTTTCTTTTCTCTCTCTAGTTTGCGACCATGTCCGACCCTAAACTAAAACTCGTTAACCAAGTTGATCGAACCTTTTTTATATCTGGTTTTGGATTGTCATGATTCATGACAAAATCACATATATCCCTCCCACTCCTACTTTCTCTTTGCTTTTCTCCAAAACACTCTGTATCACTACGGAGATCCATATTGCTTGGAATGACCATCTCGTATAGTTACATACGAACTCGAATGAATTTATTTCAGTTCGAGAATGGCCACAGGTTCTAGAGAAATTTAATTGTATAATTCGGTTGTCTCCCCTTCTTCACCTTCTCTCTAGTTGAGAGCTCTTTATATTAGGATAGTACACCTGTTACACTTATTGAATAATTTTCTTTCAAATCTTAGGCAGGTGTTGAAAGGTAAGAAAGGAAGAAAATCAACTAATCTAAGTATGGTGTACAGAAAGTAAGATGTAGAGATATATGAAAGGTTGGAGTGAGGGAAAAGGAAATCGCAATTATATTCGTAAATCGGGATAATGGAAAAGGAATTACTAGGAATATCCGGCCACCCCTTTGAAACGTTTTCATGTTTCAGTTTTTTAGTGTAGTTGTTATAGAAAACTATTTTCCTAATTGATTCTGACTCCATTGCATGTATGTACCAGGTTTGGATCTTATATATATAAGGCGTTACAGATGCCGAGTAGGAGTAGAATATTGGAAAATGGATAATTTGATCCTCAACATCAGGATTCATAGCAATTGGTGATATTGGATTAAATCGCTTAGTTTTTGCCTAACGACAAATATTTGGTTTTGAATAACCGTTTTTATGCACCAATTTTTAAAATGATATATTTGTATCTTTATTTTATAAAGTGAGATATAAATTTTAAGAATTGTATTCTAAATATTTACCTTTATCAGTTGAGGATAAGATAAGGTGTATTGAATAATGGTAAAGACATTCTTAACCAAAATGCAATTTTTTAATTTATAACACACAGATTATGAGTTAGTATACTCTTGGGACTTATACATGGTAATGTATGTTGTCCGGTGTCCTTTAGGACAAAGGGGTTGGTACTTTTCATTTTGTTTTGCCTATAAGTTCTCTGATTTTTTGACATGCATTCATTGAAATGCATGGTCCAAAGATTTTAAGAAGTTTATAGGTATAAGAATAAAGTAAAGAATCATATGTTGTAAGTATCAGTTTTTTTCAAAGTGATCAAAAATGTAGATACTTATGCTAGGTATTCCGTCATAGTAATATTAAGAACATGATTTACTCACAGGTTAGCCATTCGTGGGTGCACTTCTAGATAAGTAATGATGCATGGCCTTTTTCCATATGGGATATGCACTGGACACGGTTGCATAACAATTGAATATGATTCCATCTAAATTAGTGTCTTTGATTCTATGAGGACATAGAATGGTTGCATGTCTTGAGAATATTAAGATATGGAGTTATCCAGTTTCTGTTTAAAGCAGAATCCGGACAAACTCATGGCACGCTTCAGTAATGGCAGTTTGTGGGTTATTCCAGGATTTTTGCAAAGACTTAACTTCTATCATTTCAAGATCAAAAGTTGATTTGTTCTTGAATCTCCACCCTTTTATAAAAAGGACATCTTTTTGCAAATGAAACATGTGGGAGTATGGTAGAACTAGAAGTGATTCCAGAACCACAAACGGTTACTGAAAATTTAGTAGAACCTGTAGATTCAATTGGACTCGACAAACCATTAGCCACTCCATAGATTTAGTGGGTAAGCTTAGCCACCCGAGAGGTATTTCGGTTTCTTCAAAGACGGTGATATGGAGGTTTTGATAACCCAACTTTATCACTACTGCTGTCCTTGACTATGAGATGTGGAAGGTGTATGACTATAATGTCATTCTAAATTGAATTTAGAAGTGCACGTGTATATGACTCTGCTAGAGAGTTATTGTAGTCAGTAGGAGCAGCGAAAGCGTGGTGGGCAAGTTGCTTATGTCTATTTATTGACTAAAGTAAGAAGTGCGGAATGGGTCATCTAGTTTGATATAAAAGTCATAGAGTTTGATTTCATCATAACAGATGGATTTGTTAAGAAGGTAGTAGGGAGTGATGTTCTAATCTTTGGATGACGTGCTCCTGATAGGAAGTGATGTTCCTATACTACAATTAGGCAAACTTTGGTTGTCATAAGGTGTTTTATCCACATAAGATATGGACAATATATCAAGAATTCTGGTAACTAGATCTATATCGTTAGATTTAGATTTGGGATGTATCCCAATTTAGGTATTTGGACACCATTCTAAAGGATTTTGAGGACTCTTGGCATGGTAGTGTACTCGCAAGTAATGGAGTCACCTTTTCTAAAGTTATGTCTTCTAGATTGATGAGGAGAGGGAGTTGCATGAATGACATATTACTTGCTTAGGTAATTGAGTCAATCATGCGACGTCATGTACCAGACCAGATATTGCCTTTTGCTCTTGCTGTAATAAGCGGATATTAATTCAATCCTGGAGAAACAAAGGGAAGCAATGAAGAATATAAGATGATGTTCTTGGAGTATGGTAACGACAACCTCTCACGGAAAGCGGTTGCCAGTTTATGCTTCCAAGATGACCTGGATGACAAAAGAGCTATCAGAGTTAAAATTTTACCCTCTTATGAGGAGCAAAATGACTCAACGGAGGATAGAGCCTAAGAAGTTTGTTGGGTAAAATTGTTTATTTATGAACTTAGTCCCATCAAGTATTCAGACAAATTCTTGAGGCAAGATATCGCTTAGTTCGAGAGATCATTGGTCTCCATGAAGTTGAGATTTAGAGAGATAAAATTAGAAGCATTGTAGTGGATCCACTCACTGAGGCTATTTTCAAACATGTAAGTTTCTCAAAGCGAGTTTTAAGAAACTGACTAGTAGAGAAGTTGGGTATTCGGTAACACACGAGCTGTGAGTATGAAATACCGCAATAATCAACCTTAAGTGCAAGTGGGAGATTGTTGGATATAGTGCCCTTAAGGAAATTATTATAATTGCAAGTAGGCGATTATGATAATTGAAAGAGGACATACACAACTAGAATAGTCTTACTCGAGATGATAGTATACTATCTGGTTTGTCTTTATTATTGTGTGTATACATTTTACTCGTTATTACGTATGGGCAATACATAATGATAAAGCCCGTAAGATCATTGTTTTACTACCAGAGTTATGATAACGGTCATATATGTGGGAGCTGGGTAGTCCATAAATACATCCTTAAATGTCCCTAGTAGCGGGAGTATTGAGACCGGGCATCGATCTCCAGAGTAGGCTAGTGTATATGTTTCGAGACCCCGACGAAGGGCGGTGGAGAGGTCTTACAAGCCATTGGTATTGAGTCACCTAAGATAGTATATAGGTGCTCACTGAAGGTGGGTACACTGGACGGACTCGCCGAGAACTTCTAGATAATATTATACCTATCGTCAGATGAAAGTTCTATTGAGGCAGGAGTACAAGTTAGTTTTTTGACCTGAGATTTTCATTTGTCTCGTGTGAGTTCCCATTGTACTTAGATTACTACCTTACCACGACTCAAAGGAGTCACGCAAACAGGTTTTAGTTAGGTACAGTCCCAAGCCACATGGAGGCAGTGAAAAATCATCAGGGATTCGTCTCTCCCGGTATGGGAGTTGATGTCACGCTATGTTGTGTCAGCTTTCACCATAAAATTCTTGGCTAAGGTGAATGAGATTACTGATGCGATATCAGTGGTTTCTCATTGGGCGATGAGCTTCAGACCGGCACGACTTATCGGGTTAGTAGAGGTCTGGCATTATCCATCTCTTAGACCCGGTATGCGATACTCCTAGACGAAGAGACCGGACTGTATGGAGATTGTCACAGACATACTCAGTAGGGGTATAGATGAGTTTGCTCGTCGTCCTTCCTTTCTTACAATACCTGGTAGTCATTACGTACAACTAGTGCCGCTGATGTATTTGTGGTTAAACCCACTGCCAGCGTATTGACGAATCTTTAGAATCTCACACAGAGGGTTTTTCCGGTTTAGGCGAAATGATTTAGTAGCTGTATATTAATACATCCAGGGTTCCGATTAAGTATGTGTACTAGCTACACGGACATTAATCGGGCGGATGATAATATTAGCCGCCTTAGGTTTAAGCCAAATTATTAAATCAAGTTTTGATTTAATAATTTACATATATATATTTCGATATATATATTCTAATATTATGTTCATTTAATTTTTCTATCTCTTAGGTATTCATATTTTGATACGAATATGGGCATGTATTTGCGGGGATGTATTTTTGTATTCATACAAGAATACTTCTAGAAGGAGGACACCTCATTTCTAAGATTTTCTTTTTATAGAAATTATGAAATGAGGCGGAGGGGAGAAATGGTGGAGGGTATGGCAAATAAATTATTAATTCATTTGCTTATATTATTCAAGCATGGTTGCATTTTTATATTTGGAAAAAATCTTTTAACAAAAGAGAAATTTGTATGCTTGAATTTGCAAGGATAATTCATTCTACCATTTTAGATTCTCTCTCCTAGTTTCTTCTTCTTCCTTTTCACTCTCATGAGTTGAGAAACATGAGGATTAAGAGATAATTAAAATACTACAACACTCTTTACATCATTAAGTATTCTAAATTAGCAAATTAGGGCACTTAGTTACTTCATTTAGTAAAGTTGAAGCTTATACTACAACTCTTGGGTGGATCATCTTCGACACTAGAAGACAAACGTTCAAACTTGATCAAGGATACCTAGAAGCTTAAGAAGGAGGTATTTGAAGTCCCGAAGGACACGAACTGTCATGTCCCGCTTCCCAAAATATGTAGATACAGTATGTGACAAAGCCAACCATGCTCCCTATGGCGAGAAAAGATCCTTCCATAGTTACATTACGGCTGTCAATCAGATATCAAGAACAGTAAATAAAATCTAACTAATATATGTCCATCTGCCATAATAGATAATAATCAAGAAATGCATATAGCGAAAACGAATAAAAATCCAATAAAGAAATAATATCTAAATCATGTCCCTTATGGGATCACATCAATAAATTTAAACTGCGGAAATAAAATAACTAAGTATCTCTAAAAATAATCATCAAGCTCCTCACTGCTCGGCTTGCTTGTTAAAATACTCATGATCTTCCTATGACAAGGTCAAAGGAACCGGGCCATGCAAAACCGAGACGTCAGTGCGTCATAAATATCAATAACAATAGTGATAACCGTAATAAGACGCTATAAGAAGACATGAGTGTAAATAATAATCATAGGTGTAATATAGTGAGCTATAGGCATGTCATGTGTATTCTAAAGTTTGTATTTCTAGGTTATCTATTCTATAAGTCTTCGAAATCAATTAATAGAATCGTCGATGTAACTCAATAGTATCCCGTGTGTGTCCGGGACCACGGTCAAGAGCATCGGGGCTGAATCCGAGATGTGCTGCTAAGCAGTGGAAACAGAGTATCATGTACAGACGAATGATATCAGCATCATCATTCCAGGGCCCGAAGCCCGTATCGACCGATCAGTCTCTGGAAAGTATCGAACTGTTGAGTTACAAGTCAGGTTTCATTATTGATTTACCCTTTTCGCCCAGGTTTTGTGTCCAAGTCAGGTATTGACGATATCTACCTAATGCTAACACAGGATCAAGCAGGTACAAATCTTGTCTAACTAGACAACAAGTCACGTCCATCAGGAGGATTGTCGGCATTAGTAATAATCTAAGTAACAGATCTAGTAATGTGTCATGAACATATCAGGCAGTGTGTATTAAACAAGATAAATACTTAACAGAAAATAGTAACCAGTTTATTTAAATACTGTAGAAATAACTAATGTATATTATCTATTTTGTAAGGTATAATTAATCTATTCCTATATATGTATATCTATTTGTAATAACGTTTTACGTTTACTACTAGATATACTGTAGTCTAGGTAAAAGATAATGTAAGTGCAGTGAAAATTATAATGAAATTATAATGAACTAGGATACAACGAGATAAAGCTGTTATTGATATAAATACAGATTAATACTATGCAATTGTATATTGAAAATAACTTGCTAAATATTAAAATGCGTATATGAATAAATAACTATATATTGGAATATGTAATGTAGCATATCGCAAGTTTAGAAACTTGCCTGATCGAAAACTCGCGACGAAAATATAGATACCACGTTACGAACATCGAACAATGACACGATGCAAACTCGACGCAAGCAAGTCTCGGCCTGAACTTAGCAACTGTGACGATGGGTTTGGGGTGAAAATGAGGATGGTGACTGGGGTCGTCTGGGTCGTCGACGGCGGTGACCAACTCTGGCGAAGCAAGAAAAGAGAAGAGAAGAAGAAGATGAGGTCGGGGATAGTTGCCGGTGGCTGGATTCTGGGTCTCATCAAGGGCAAGGAGAGGAGGTCGTTGGGTTGGCGACAAGGAGATGGGGGCAAAGTTGACGGCAAGGTGAGGCTGTGCGGTGAGGTGTTGGGTTAGGTTCAGTGGTAGAAGAAAGAGAAGAAAAGAAGAAAAAGAGATGCCGACGGTGGTGTAAGAGATTGTAATGACCCTGAACTCTCTGTACAGAATTTTTTCAAAATACAGAAAGGAGCACCTAAGCCTGAGCACAAGTTATAAATTTAATTTACTTTTGAACAGCAAGAAAGCACTTGTAGCTCATTGGTAAAGACTTGCACTGCTGTGACATAGCCCCCGTGATCGAATCCCTCCAGCCACATATATTTTTTATTGACTTTTCTTTTAAACTTTTTCGAAGACCAAAAGTTTGCACGTGCACTGCACGTAAAATGAAAAGTCACAATAAAAACAAACATATGGAAAATGATATTTAGACAGTCAGGGACACGTGGCAAAGATCCAAGCCCAACCCACTGGATTTGGACCGGCGAGATGCTCTTGGGGGCCGGCGCCGCCGGTCCCAACCATAGAAAATGCTACAAAACTTCAACCCTAGCACCTCTTGGCCTACCCCACTTCCCTCATACTGTTTGATTTTTCTGCATTTATCGAGAAAATGATAATTCCCCTCTTAAAGCCATTTTAATGCACATTTTAATTCCATTCTTCATTACCTTAAACCCTAATTCTATCCTAAAAATACCCCCTACACCATAGTCATCTCCATTCTGAAAATTATCACAAAAACTCTATAAAATTTTCAAGTTCAAAAGTTGTACAGGTGGAGTTGGCAAAGTTTGAAGTCCGGCGACGTTTCGGGAAGAATCCGGCAACGAAACGACTCCCCGACGATCCCAAAATCTCACCCTATCTCTTCTCTCTAATTCCAACCTGTAAGTCCCCTCCCCCTTTCTCAATCTCTAGTCTAAAACTTTCACTTTTCAAAACTCGTCGGAAGTGGAGTTATTCTGACTTCCGATTCTCTTTTCTTTAAAAACTCAAATTTTTCTTAAACAACAAATTCGCATATCTTTTTATATTATTTTAAAAATATAAAACAACATTCACAACAAGTTTCAATTCAAAATAATATGTATTGCAACTTCTATTTCATTTTTTACGGTAAAATATCATCATGTTTACATACGACATTGCTTATTCATTTTGATCATATTACCTTTAGAAAACACATGAGGTAATGACCTACTTCATCACAACACACATTTTTGATATAGCACGATGACTTTTGGAACATTAGTTTGTGGGAAAATACGAGTTTACATTTAAATACCCTAAACATTCAAAAACCGTTTTCTTTAAAAGTGTACTATTTAATTCCTTGCAAATGCGTCTCTACAACCTATTTTGGGGAATCCCGATTGGGATAGTGCGGGTTATCGCACATCCTCGGGCCTAGTAGAGCGAGATGCAGACCTCCTCACGGAGCATCCGATCTCGATGGAATTTTTAATGCAATTTTTAAGAAAAATGAGATTTCTACTTAATAAATAAAATTTATTTTTAATATATATATATATATATATATATATATATATATGAATATTATCAAAATACCTACTTTAAATATATTATATATATTCCATGTTTTTTCTAAATCAAAGAAATCATAAATTTCATAAAACTACCGATACAAATCAATACAATTCCAATATTACACTAAAATATCATATATAATGAAATTTAGGTTATATCCACCAGAATATTTCACTTTATAAAAATTACAATTATGAAAACCCTAAAGACGATAATTAAATACTTTAGGTGTATTTTGAAAATATATCAAAACTATTTTTCATAAAACCCCCTCAAGTTATATTAATTTACAATGAGGACCCTAGTAAACATAAGTTTAAGCGGGACCAGTTCTCTTGAGTCTCAGGAAGCCAGAGAATATGGGTGCTTGCCTATCTAAGATAGACAACCTAAAAATGGTGTAATCAATACGGTAATTGTCTTAGAAAAAGACATAAATCTTGTCATCCATGTACAACAGTTACTGATAACACCAAAACTAATTCAGGGCTTCAACTCTGTCTAAAAGGTCTGACTCGGTCAGAGTTTCAGTCTAATATGAAACCAATCTATCCTTGAATATGATTCAAGTATAAGTCCATTTCAATATGAATTATTTATACCAGAATTCAATCTATATCAACATGACTCGATTGAACCGAACCATGGATATACTCTGATTACATGACTATCCATTTATATCTATTCCGTTTACATGATATCATGGTTTCGGCAAGTCTTCCATCTATAAAACAAAACAATACAATCAATACAAAAAACATTACGGGGTTTTAAAGGGGTAGACTGGTACAAAATGTGTTAGAAGTAGCACGAGACGGTCACTTTAATATACCTAACCTGAATATCCATTGTTGTTGTACCGTGGCTTAACGGTTCCTTGTGCTCCATATATCTTAGTCTCCGGAATAGTGGGACTCCTCTCGTATACACTGGTATATTCTGTACCAAGCTACAAACAACCGCGTTAACAGAAAAAAGATTATATACCAGTTATATTCTCATCTATCTATTCTTACCTATTTTTGGGACTTATCGAGCGATTGTTCGCTGACGACATTCTTTCTCTTTTTCTTTGGAACGTTATTAGGTGGATCTGATTCTCTGGAGGTCGAGCCCGGTACTGAAGACTTGGAGCAGTTCGCCATTGACCTAGAGCTCTAGATACCTGTATATATTTTCTTTTCAGTTCATGCCGATGTTTAGGCATTGCTTTCCATTCCTGTATTTACATTTTCAGTTGTACTTGTAAAGAAATGTTTAATAAATAAAAGTTGCTGTTCATTTACACTTCATGTCTTCTTGTGTATATTTACATTATATTGCTTAGTAAGCTTAGCGTGTTTACTTCTGAGTAAATACGTAGCGGGCCTCGTCGCACCTCCTTACCCGTACACTGGGAAGCGGGGCGTGACAAGTTTTGTTGGCGGCCCATGCAGGTCAGTTCTGCATGGACATGTAGGTTAATTCTGCATGAAGTCCTAAGCAATATAACACAAGAATCAGCAACTAAAAACATTCTTTACATTTCTTGAGTTTTACAATTTCATATTCTTTGAATTTATCCTAACCCATATTTTTCTTTCAAAGTTATGGATTCTCCAAACAATACTAGTACCAACTTCAACAACACACCACCACCTCGACTGCTTACGCCTACCGTTGCTGCTCCGATCAATAAGCATATGGTACTACTTGAGGTAATCCGAAGCCTTCTGGAAGGACAGCAGCAGCAGACTACTATCTTACTGAACCGTCCAGAAGCGGAAGCGCCCGGAGTAAAGCAATTGTGGGCATTGCACCCAAAGCAATTTTTGGGGAAAGAGAGCCCTTTAGAAGCGGAAGAATGAGCTCAGAGCATTGAGGACGATCTAGCAGCAGCACAAGTGCTAGAGATTGCTTGGGTACGAGTTGCGAAGCTGCAACTCACCGACAATGCCCGAGTTTGGTGGAAGGCGGAAGAAAGCCGTCTTGACCAGCTGATCGAATGGAAAACTTTTCGCGACATGTTCGACGCGAAGTACTTTCCAGAGCCTGCCCGATTTAACATGGAGCAGCAATTCATCCACCTATAACAGGGTTCGATGAGGACCAAATCTGTGGATGAGTATGATGCTGAGTTTACCATGCTCAGTAGGTAAGATATGTCTTAATACTCAATTTTAAAATATCACATACTACACAGCTAACACAAGACCATAACAGATTCGTAGCACACTTGATACCAACGGCTGAGATCAGAGCTAAACGATTTCAGCAAGGGTCGGACCAGGAAATCCAAGCTTCCTTAGCTACAGGGGATTTCCCAACCTACGACCTGGCTTTGAAAAATGCCCGTCGATACGAGGCAGTAGTGAAGAAGAAGGCAGACCTCAATCTGCCGATGTGAAGCGCCCTGCCACCCAGATAGCAGGAGGAGCCTCTTCAAGGCCATCATTTGAACCCAGGAGACCGGAAGTAACAAATAACTGGCCAAGTCCAGATTTTTACTTCTACTGCAAGAGAGATGGACACCTATGGAAGGACTGTAGGCGTGCAAAAGGCCAATGCTTAGTTTGTGGCACATCCACTCATGGAATTGGAACATGTCCTTATAGACGCAAGTCAGTTCCAACTCACAACACTTATCCGCAGCGGCCAGCTATCCAGGCTCCTGCACCCCGTCTTACTCTTCCAGCTCCACCTCCACGTGGACCTCCTGCACAGCCTAATTGCCAATTCCATCGGGCACTGAGGAACATACCTCGGAGGCAGAGAAACATGCCCCAAGGATAGAGGAATGTGCCTCTAGCTAGGAGGAATGTACCCCGGTGTCAGGCTTTCACATTAGCGACCGTAGAAGCCGAGACTGTAGACCAAGGTAACCCTGGTAATTTCTTTATATCTTTTTCAATCTTTCCAAAACATTTGCATTCTTTCATTCTTCCAAATATTTTTCATGCACTATCAATAGTTCTATCACCAAACTTTTCTTGAAACTGTTACATTTTCCTTTTATAAATTTCGAGGACGAAATTTTTATAAGAATGGTATAATGTAATGACCATGAACTTTCTGTACAGATTTTTTTTCAAAATACAGAAAGGAGCACCTAAGCCTGAGCACAAGTTATAAATTTAATTTTCTTTTGAACAACAAGAAAGCACTTGTAACTCATTGGTAAAGCTTTGCACTGCTGTGACGTAGGCCCTGTGATCGAATCCCCCAGCCACATATATTTTTTATTGACTTTTCTCTTAAACTTTTTAGAAGCCCAATAGTTTGCCCGTGCACTGCATATAAAATGAAAAGTCATAATAAAAACAAACATGTGGAAAATGATATTTAGACAGACAGGGACACGTGGCAAAGATCCAAGCCCAACCCACCGGATTTGGACCAGCGAGATGCTCTTGGTGGCCGGCACCGCCGGTCCCAACCATAGCAAATGCTACAAAACTTCAACCGTAGCACCTCTTGGCCTACCCCACTTCCCTCATACTGTTTGATTTTTCTGCATTTATCCAGAGAATGATAATTCCCCTCTTAAATCCATTTTAATGCACATTTTAATTCCATTCTTCATTACCCTAAACCCTAATTCTATCCTATAAATACCTCCTACACCATAGTCATCTCCATTCTGAAAATTATCACAAAAACTCTCTAAATTTTCCAAGTTCAAAAGTTGTACAAGTGGACTTAGCAAAGGTCGAAGTTCCGGTGACGTTTCGGGAAGAATCCGGCGACGAAACGACTCCCCGACGATCCCAAAATCTCCCCTATCTTTTCTCTCTAATTCCAACCTGTAAGTCCCTTCTCCCCTTCTCAATCTCTAGTCTAAAAGTTTCACTTTTCAAAACCCGTCGGATGCGGAGTTATCCCGACTTCCGATTCTCTTTTCATTAAAAAATCAAATTTTTCTTAAACAACAAATTAACATCTCTTCTTATATTATTTACCAAATATAAAACAACATTCAAAACAAGTTTCAATTCAAAATAATATGTATTGCAACTTCTATTTCATTTTTACGGTAAAATACCATCATGTTTACATACGACATTGCTTATTCATTTTGATCATATTACCTTTAGAAAACTCACGAGGTAATGACCTACCTCATCACAACACATATTTTTGATATAGCATGATGACTTTTGGAACATTAGTTTGTGGGAAATTACGAGTTTACATTTAAATACCCTAAACATTCAAAAACCGTTTTCATTAAAAGTGTACTATTTAATTCCTTGCAAATGCGCCTCTACAACCCATTTTGGGGAACCCCGATCAGGATGGTGTGGGTTACCGCACATCATCGGGCCTAGTAGAGCAAGATACAGACCTCCTCACATCTGATTTCGATGGAATTTTTAATGCAATTTTTAAGAAAAATGAGATTTCTACTTAATAAATAAAATTTATTTTTACTACTATATATATATATATATATATATGAATATTATCATAATACCTACTTTAAATATATTATATATATTCCATGTTTTTTCTAAATTAAAGGAATCACAAATTTCATGAAACTACCGATACAAATCAATACAATTCCAATATTACACTAAAATACCATATACAATGAAATCTAGGTTATATCCACTAGAATATTTCACTTTATAAAAATTAAAATTATGAAAACCCTAAAGATGATAATTAAATACTTTAGGTGTATTTTTAAAATATATCAAAACTATTTTTCATAAAACCCCCTCAAGTTATATTAATTTACAATAAGGACCCTAGTAAACATAGGTTTTAACGGGACCAGTTCTCTCGAGTCTCAGGGAGCCAGAGAATATGGATGCTTACCTGTCTAAGGTAGAAAACCTAAAAACGGTGTTATCAATACGGTAATTATCTTGGAAAAAGACACAAATTCTGTCGTCCATGTGCAGCAGTTACCGATAACACCAAAACTAATTCAGAACCTCAACTCTGTCTAAAATGTCTGACTCAGTCAGAGTCTCAGTCTAATATGAAACCAATCTATCCTTGAATATGATTCAAGTATAACTCCATTTCAATATGAATCCATTTATACCAGAATTCAATCTATATCAACATGACTCGACCGAACCGAACCATGGATATACTCTGATTACATGACTATCCATTTATATCCATTCCGTTTACATGATATCATGGTTTTGGTAAGTCTTTCATCTATAAAACAAAATAATACAATCAATACAAAATACATTACGGGGTTTTAAAGGGGTAGACTGGTACGGAATGTGTTAGAAGTGGCACGGGACGGTCACTTTAATACACCTAACCTGAATATCCATTGCTGTTGTACCGTAACTTAATGGTTCCTTGTGCTCCGTATATCTTAGTCTCCGGAATAGTGAGACTCCTCTCGTATACACTGGCATATTCTGTACCAAGCTACAAACAACTGCGTTAACAGAACAAAAAGATTATAATATACCAATTATATTCTCATCTATCTATTCTTACCTATTTTTGGGACTTACAGAGCGATTGTTCGCTGACGACATTCCTTCTCTTTTTCTTTGGAATGTTGTCAGGTGGATCGGATTCTTTGAAGGTCGAGCCCAGTACTAAAGACTTGGAGCAGTTCGCTATTGACCTAGAGCTCTAGATACTTGTATATATTTTCTTTTCAGTTCATGCCGATGTTTAGGCATCACTTTCTATTCATGTATTTACATTTTCAGTTTTACTTGAAAAGAAATGTTTAATAAATAAAAGTTGCTGTTCATTTACACTTCATGTCTTCTTGTGTATATTAACATTATATTGCTTAGTACGCTTAGCGTGTTTACTTCTGAGTAAATACGTAGCGGGCCTCGTCGCGTCTCCTTACCTGTATACTGGGAAGCGGGGCGTGACAAAAATGATGGAGATGACAAGAGAGGAAAGGTGATGAGGATGATGGTGGTGGTCGGTTCAGGCGGCGAAGTCGACGAGGAAGAGGAGGTGGATTCTCAGTTGGAAGTCGGGGACTCGGGAAGTCTCAGGGATGGAGGAAGGAGGTGATGAAGATGGTGGTGACGTTAAGAATGTGAGAGTGAAAGGGGTGACAACAACGAGATGGGGATGGTGGCGAGGTGGCGGGCTAGGGCTTGGGGACGAGAACGGGAGAAGAGAGAGAGAGAAAGAGAAAGAGAAAGAGAAAGAGAGTGATTATTTAAAAATAATTATATATAAAGTATATAAACAGTAATATAGTTATATATATATATATATATAGTGTATAAATATTAAAGAATATATTATATATATTATATAGGATTTTACATATAATATCAGATCACTCCAAATATTGTCCGAATCTAGTCAAAAAATATAGTTTTAAGAATAAAATACCTATATAAAGATTTTGGCCATAATGCGATAATCTAATATTAAATACATATACCCCCAAAATAAAATTTAGATAAATATACATAAAGATTTACTAAATATTTTGTTGTCTATATTTTAAAATTTGACCATGATAGATAAGAGCGAAAATAAGATATGAGGTGATATGCCATGCAAAATTAGGTAGCGAGATATTATTTTATTCATAACTTGTGATATATCAATATATATAAAGATCTAAATATATAATGTAGGTATTACGCTAGATTCACATAGATATACTTTACTAGCAAATCTCATACGTAATCTTGCACCATCTTGGGTTCTAAACATGCGGGTCGGGTCAAATAACGACTACCATTATTCGAATCATTCGCAACAAAAAAGATGAAATAAAAAATTACAAAAAAAGATTTAAAATACCATGTTATACTGTATAAACGTACCAGGGTGTTACATTATACCCAACCACAAAAGAATTTTGTCCTCAAAATTCATGGAACAGGAAAAAGACAAGAAAATATGGATTTAAGAAAAGAGGTGTGGAAACTTTTATTGAATCTCATTTTCATGTTCCTGTTCATATCATAATATTGCATTTTGTATTCCCCATTCTTATGCATTTTACAATGAAAACGGGTACTTTTGACGCATGTCTGCTGCATATTACAGGATACAGGTTCTTGGAGCGAAAACAGTGAAAAAGACAAAACTTGATACAAAAGAGGGACTTTTGACCCACAAGTAGAAGGATCCTAGTCAAGCCTAGACGAAGAACAGTTCACAATTGTACAAGGCAACATGGTCCAAAATGTTAAAGTGAACGGTTAAAAGACCAATACAAGTTTTCACTGAAGATCTGGAGAAAACTCAGAAGCCAAATGGATAAAAGAACCAAAGAATAAGAGTCCCAAAGAGACCCTGAAGATTACCACAAAATTTGAGCATGTGATCTCACCATAGGGCCGCGGAACCGCGGCCCAACCCCCACCAATGCCGCGGTTCCGCGGACATTTAATGCACGTGTCGGTGCAGATTTTGGGTGTCGGTGCGTCGGTGCGAAGGTTGGGATTTTTCGGGGGTATTTTTGTAATCGCACATGTGCGAATCCTGTAACCCTAAAATTTCCTATTTCCTTATAAATATGTAATCGAAATACTGTAATAGGGATGCCTCCTTTCAATGAAATAAAATTCAGATTTAATTCAGTGGGAAGAGCATCGTTTCTGTAAGTTCTTATTTTAATTTCTGCCTTAATTGATAATTTAATTATTGCCCTAAATCTAATTAATCTTTTGCCCTAGTTTAATCTAGTGTAATCTTTCTTAAACTGCCGTAGGTAAGTTATTTGAAAATGTTATTTTTAGAAGATCCCCTAATGAGCA
Organism: Agapanthus africanus; assembly: GCA_030015575.1. NCBI lineage: Eukaryota > Viridiplantae > Streptophyta > Magnoliopsida > Asparagales > Amaryllidaceae > Agapanthus > Agapanthus africanus. The sequence goes on along the minus strand of JASDDO010000024.1, from coordinate 875,849,638 downwards.
AGTAATTTCCTCGCTTGTTAGGGTTAGGAATAAGAGAGGGATTGAGAGATGAATATCTCTCATCTCTTTCATGCCCAATTATTTTTCATAACTAGAACTTCATGCATGCATGCATGATCCGCTCCCTACGGCACCCTACCCACGAGGTAACGGTGAAACCATAGTATAAGGACCGGACATGCATGTCTTCCATGAAGGTTAGAGGAAATATTAGGAAAGGACGGACAAGGATCTAGAGGAAGAAACTTCGTTTCTTCCCAATCATCCTAATCCCTTTTTCTAATAGTTGCTATAACTTCTAAAAGATTTCATTTAGGGTAATGAAAGAGATGTGACATTCAATCTTATCAAACCCCGATTTTGACCTAACCCTAGCAAGTTTCTTTATCATCATATAACTTAGTTTTAGATTCAATTAAAACAAAACCAAACAACCATTGGAATCAACTCGTAAGAACACTTAGGAAAATTACACATCCCTGTGGACCGACCCGTATTCATCGGCTAGCTTCATGCGACGCCGTTCTTGATTGCGGTAAAAATATTTTTGATCTTAAAATCCTACACAAATCAAATGGCACCGTTGCCGGGGATGGCGTAGAACTTTCCTTTTTGCAATTTCGGGTTAATCTTAAAATAAAAAATCATAAAAATCTGAAAAAATCATTAAAAAAATCATAAAAATATATCAATTGTTATTTTTGGAAAGGGTACTTTGTTGTTTGAATCTTGCAGGAACAATCGAGACGGATCTGGAAATTTCCAGAAAGCGAAACAGAAAACGGGATATCGGAACAGAAGAGATTTTAAACAACGGAACAGCAGAAAAAAATTTGGTGTCTCGAACTACCCACCCCACCGGCCTTCCGCGGCCAAAACCTACCTTAGGCCGCGGAACCGCGGCCGCCTTATAGAATCAGAGCAACAGAAAAGTTCTGGGGACTTGTGCTGACTAGACTGCAGCGAAAACGCGGCAGGAACTCGTTTATACCGCGGAAAGGCGGCTGAACAGTGTCATCTGTTCGTGAAATTTGCTCTGTAAGCCTCCTCTGTTTGTTCTCTGTAATTTTTGAAATATTTTTTCTGAAAATTCCTGCAGGATTTTGTGCGCTATAAAAATATTTCCCCTTCCACATAACAATCTTGTGCAGGATTTTTGTACCTCGTTTAAATTAGAAATTGATTGCAAGAAATATTTTGTTGTTGCATATCTTTTGTTGAAAATCTTTTTGCAACAATTTCCAAATAAAGAGAAAAAGAAAAAAGGAATTTTTTTTAGAAAACTTGCAAAAATTTTTTTGCCGCAAATAAATCCTTGCACAACCACCACACATTTTTCTTTCTTTCACCCTTTCTTCTAACATGGGTACCCTACATAATAAATCACTTGCCGAACTTTGGTATCCCGAACCTAATTTTGCGTCGTACGTCAATTTGTTCGGTCAATTTAAAGACGATCCTTCCTTGCCTAAAATATCTTTGAAAGATCAAATAAAGGCGTCTAGGAGAAACAGTCTAACTTTTCAACCCACTCTGTGTCAACCAAGTCAACTTTTACCACCTTCATATGTTGATACCACTTTTTCAAGTCCTGCTGTAACTCCTAAGCCGATGTCCATTGCTGAGCATATTGCTCAATCTAGCAGCCGATCTTTCATCCCTCTCCACTCATCTAGTTCTAGGGATCCACACGACTATTCACCTTTTTATCCATATGTTGACCCTACCCCTGTCCAATCACCCACTTCCTACCAGTCCTACCCGACTTTCCCACCCTCACTAGACATTGATTCTACACAGCCATTAGGGAGTTTTGCATATCCACACAATTTTGAATCTTTTCCCGAAACCCCCTTACCATCCAAGTCTAGTTTGGAAGAGTCGTTGGAGGCTTATATTGCAGCAACAAACAAAATGGTTAGGAATGTGGAAGCGTCTGTGGCCGCCCTTATGCAACCTGCTGAACCGGTAGCTAGTTTTCCGCTAGCTCCAAATTTTTCAATGTATGAGGAGGCGGTTGGACAGAATGAGAATGTGAGAGGATTTCCAAATCAAACCTACCCATACCCAATTGAATCCAACAACTCCAATTTTCAAACATGTGTCCAAAATGATGAGTTGTGTGACTTTGTAGTGCTTGATTTGCCAAATTGTGAGGAACCCCTTTCGAATGAAACCGCACCTAATCCGTTTGACCTTTACACCTCCAATCTAGAACCTGAATTGATAAATATCCATACTTTTGATGAGTTGTCTAAGAAAATTGATTTTCACTTGATTGAGGATATAGACGCCGAGAATATTTCAGATGATGAACCTGTCGATTTAATTGAGATTTTATGTTCAAATCATCATCCCTAGTTATTAAATGTTTCTCCCGAATCTCATATGCGTCTTGACTTTGATGATAATGGCATGGATGAGTTGAATTTTGAGGAGAATTATAAGGAAAGTATTGAGGAGAGTTTTGAGGATAATATTGAGATTGAATCATTTTTGTTTGATATGTCTGATTTTCCAATTCATCCTCTTGAACCTTTAACTGTTATATCACCCTCCCTCCTTTCCATCGTTCCGACCACGCTTGAAGACTGTGAGCTTGAAAATTTTTCCTTTGAATCCAATATTGTTCTCACAGATGATAGCATTTACGAGTGTTTCACTTTTTCGGACGATGTTGATGACTCACCGCCCGAGTTTGAGTCCTTTACATTTTCAGATGAGTTGGTTGAATTATCGGACTCGGTTGCTTACAGTAGTTTCGAACCATTAATGGAATATTTCAAGTTCAAGACAGTTTACTACGGTGAGAATAATACTATCCCTAGTTCACTACCTTTCGTCTTTCCCATTGTTCCGACCGTACAAGAGACCGTTACGCTCTCATCTCCAATACCAAGTTCGGCGTACCCATGTTTTCTTGCGAATCTTGAGGGATTTGATCCCATTTCTCGACGGGTTGATTGGTTAGCGCAATCGCTTTTAACACGTCGGTCATCACAAATTGCGCTAATTTATTCACTCGATTTACACCCTCAAGATCGCGCGACCCTTCTTTCTCCTTTCCGCCATACTTCTCCCCCACCGAGACCATATTCTACCATTCTTCTTTCCACACGGTCTCGCGTGTTTCTCATTTCTTTCTTCTACACCCCATTATTTCACCAACTCGGCCATTACCATGATAAGATTTTTGAATGGTTGGTGTTAACCTTTGGCTTGTGTAAGGCCAAACTTAAGTTTGGGGGGGGGGAAACCGTTGTATATATGTATATTTTTTTTGTTTTCTTTTTCTATAAAAAAATAAAAAAATTCAAAACATTAAAAAAATATTTCAAAAAAAATGTAAATAAATAAACAGGGGAGTGCCGACATTTTGACCCTCTTAGTTTAGCATGACAGTGAGGACACTGTCAAGTTTAAGTTTGGGGGTATGCTCGGTAAGTCTTCTTCCTTCGCATTCATTTGTACATATTTTGCATTTGCATATTTATTTGAAAACCCATAAAATTGAAAATTTTCAAAAATTATAAAACTTATTGTATTCAATTTTGGTCTAATTGACTTGAGATTGACAGATAGGTTAACTAGCTAAGAACAACTAGATCTTAGACTTAGTAAATTAAAAACCCTAAAAATAACCTTCCTTAAAGTTTAATGGTAGAAAGTATATGGCTTTGTAGTTTATTTAGAAATAGGCAAATTTTGAGTTCACTTCTTGGGCTAAGTCGAAACAAAGGAAGAGTATTGATATTTTTATTAGAGTATAAGTTTGAAAAATAGTTCCTAGCTTAAGTCTAGATTCTGAAAATGTATACCCTACAATTTGCACAATGACGCACCTTGAAACTTGGAATAGTAGAAGAGACCTTGAAATGCTCTTGTCTAAAGTCCTTAGTACGAAGAAAATAAAAGAAAAAAGAGTGAACAAAGAAAAGAAAAAAATGAACACTGGTTTTGGTGATTACTTAAGGCTGTAAAAATAGAAAAATATTTAGCGAGGGTGCTTCATCACCTAGTGCCTTAGACCAACTGGTTTGGGAGTCACTGCTAAAAGCCTTGGGTGTTGCAAGACTAGGAATTACGCTTAAATGTGCAAACACATTTTGTAATCGGTCGTTGGTACCTCAAGAAGTATTAACGGTCGCATGAAGGATGTGTAAGCAAAATTCAATTAAAATTCACCTACTAATGAGTACTTTGGACAACGGACGAGAGTATGATTGCTTGATTTGAATTTCCAAGTGTAGGGGTGATTTATACACACACGTGGGGATATGTGATTGGGATTTAGATAAGAGAAAGGAGTGAAGAATAGAACTTGTATCTTTAGTAAAGTTGATAAAAATTCCTAAGTGGAGATAAAACCCTAGAAGGAAAACTTAAGAAATGCTGAAAGCTAAGTAAGTCTGCATAACATATATAATCTTAAGTTAAATGATGAGGAAGCGTGAAGAATATGGGTGGATAATTTACGGGTCGACGTTAATAGAATTCCTTGTTAGAAAACTTAATTGGAGAATTAAAGTCGAAAAGCCAAATTGATAGGATTTTGTGGGTAGTATCCGCTGAAAACCCTCAGGAGACAACACTCCTCCTACTAGGACACCTAGAGGTTTAACGGCTTGTTGCACGTGCTCAGTGCAATCGCGTTTCCCTGCGAAAGTGTGGTTAGGATTTTAGTGAATAAAAATAAGTTTGCTCGAGGACGAGCAAAAGATAAGTTTGGGGGTATTTGTTCATATCATAATATTGCATTTTGTATTCCCCATTCTTATGATTTTATAATGAAAACGGGTACTTTTGACGCATGTCTGATATATATTACAGGTTACAGGTTCTTGGATCTAAAACAGTGAAAATAATAAAAGACGACGTAAAAATGAGACTTTGACCAACAAAGAGAAGGATCTTGATAAAGCCTACAAAAAGATCAGTTTACAAAGAACAAAGGGCAGCGCAAGGTCCAAGATTACAAAGCGAACGGGTAAAGTTCACCACAAGTATTCACTGGAAGATCTGAAAGAGAACCAGATGCTATTATGAATAATAAAATTAAGAATAAAGTATCACAATACAACCAGAGCCCAGCCCAGAAGTTTCAGCCAGTGATCTTACCATTGGGCCGCGGAACCGCGGCCCAACCCCTACCCAGGCCGCGGATCCGCGGCCATACAGAGGCCTTTGTGAAAATAAAGTTTACCATAATTTGGTGGCGACTTTTAATAGTTAACCTAGGGCTATTTTCGTAAATGTGGACATGCGAGTCATTGTAACCCTAGGGTTTCCTATTCTTTATAAATAGGAACTCTAATCATTGTAATTTCTTATGCCTCCTTTTAATAACAAATTCAGAATTCTTTATGGAGAGCATCGGTGTTTCTTTTCAATTCATGAATTCAGATCTGACAAAGCTGCGTTGATGATTGGAGAGATCCATCTGTAAGTAGATTTAATTCCTTACTCTAGTTTAGATTTCAATTCTTTGCCCTAGGTAGATTAAATTTCTTTCCGTAGATAAATTGTTTAGAGTTAGCTTTGGGGAAGGATTTTGAGAGATGAGATCTTTCATCCCTTTCTTACCCATAATATATTTTCAATAGGACTCCATGCATACACGCACACACCGCGCCCTACGGCACCCTATCCCTCGAGGTAGCGGTGATATAGTAGTATAAAAGCCCGGTTGCGCGCGTTTTCCATGGAGGTTAGGGTAAGGATCTCTAAAGGAAGGACAAGAACCTAGAGGAAGGAACACCTTCCCGAATGGATCTAATCCCCTTTTATTGATAATTACCATAACTCCTCATAGATCTTCATTCGGGTATAGAAAGCGTTGAGATTTACCTGCATTTCCAAACCATCCCTAAACCTAACCCTAACAAGAAAAGATCTAGATAATCGTAGTATAGATAGAATTAGGTTTTTAGATTTAATAATCAATCCGAACACCCTTCGGAATTAACTCGTTAGTGCGACTAGGAGATTCACAACATCCCTGTGGACCGACCCGTACTCACCGGCTAGCTACAAAGCGACGCCATTCTTGATTGCGGTAATAGATAGTTTTTAAGATCAAATCAAATTGCGCCGTTGCCGGGGATCGAACCCGGGTCACCCGCGTGACAGGCGGGGATCGAACCCGGGTCAATTAGATTCTCCATGCGAACGATTTCCCTACGAAACGAGTACTAGAGGGATTACTTTATTCTTGAGAACCCTTTCTCGTAGATTCACAATAGCCATTGGTCGCTCTTTATAAGTTAAATCTTCTCTTACAGTCTGTTTCGAGTGATATAGGACGTGCGTCTCATCTCGAACATACTTGCGGAGTTGAGATACATGAAAAAAGTCATGAACACCCGCCAAGAATGGTGATAAAACCAATCGATAAGCTATCTCTCCTGCACGCTCAATGATATCGAAAGGCCCCACGAATCGAGAACTAAGCTTGCCTCGAATATTAAATTGGATTACTCCTCTCTTTGGTGATATCTTCTACAACACAAGATCACCAACAACGAACTCCAAAGGTTTTCTTCCAATGACAACCCAATTTTTCTGTCTATCTTGTGCCACCTTCATATGACCACGAATCAAGTTAACCTTCTCCACAGTTTGCATAATGAGTTCCAGTTCTAACAATTTTCTTTCTCGAACATCATCCCAACAAACAGGTGAGTGACACTTACGACCGTACAATGCTTTGAATAGAGCCATCTATATAGTCGCCTGAAAACTGTTATTGTATGAAAACTCCACTAATTGCAAATGATCATCCTACGAACCCTTGAAGTCTAACATCCATGCTCTCAAGATATCTTCAAGAGTTTGGATCGTTCTTTCAGACTGGCCATCTGTCTGAGGATGATAGGCCATGCTAAACTTCAAGCGAGTTCCCAAACTTTCCTGTAGACTCCTCCAAAAGTGTGATAGGAACCGAGTATCACGATCAGAAACGATACTCACAGGTACTCTATGCAATCTCATAATCTCCTGCATGTATCGCTTTGCCAAAGCCTCCAATGACCAACCAACTCGAAATGGTATGAAATGAGCTATCTTGGTCAATCGATCGACAATCACCCAAACTGCGTTATTACCCTTTGGACTCTATGGTAAGGTGTTCAGTTGATAAAACTGCACATTTGTTATTACATTTTTCCTACTATTTCCATATTAAAAAAGGTCTTTATTATAATATATCATACATATGAGGGCTTATCTGTAAAAATAACATTTTCCATGTGTTGATATATTATAATTAGCATTTGGTAGGGAAATTTATGCAAATAATATCATTGACCAAATCCTAGTAGAACAAAGTCTACTAAATATTATTTGAGCTGTTGTGCAGAATTTTTCCAAGTTGTGCAGAATTTTTCCATGACTAAAATCAAGGAAATCAAGTTGTTAAAGAAAACTTGCCTAATTAAGAAAGCAAAACTTGGAGACCAATTCTGGCAGCAACTACGAGAAGATTTCAAAGATCTAAAGGTCCCAGATATTGCCACATGTCACAAGGAGCAAGCCTCAAGAAATTGATCAAAAGATCAAGACTCTTGGCCGCGGATCCGACGCCAAACCCCCTGTTGGCCGCGGATCCACCACAGGTATGGGGAGTTAGAAGCTGAGGATTTTCAGGGTGAATCTTTAATACTTGCTTCCAAATTTAGAAGCTAAGTTTCTGGCTTTGGGACTATAAATAAAGACCATGAGCCGCTTGGAAAAATCATCAAGCCGACGAGATCACGAAGTCCAAGACGGCTCACGCATCCAGGCTGATCATCAACTGTTCGTCTACCTCCTTAGAAGAGATCGAGAAGCAATTAGAAATTGTAATCATTTTCTAAGGATTCAAGTGTAATGAATATTGTTGATTAATAAAGGTAGCTTTCTTTTTCTTATTCTATTTCTTCGTAGTTTAATTATGCAATTTCTTTCCATCTCTTTTTCTCCCAACATGCGTGAGTAATTCTCCGCTTGTTAGGGTTCGTAGGATTAGGGTAGGCTAATGGATGATGAACATCCCTAAACCCTTTTTAAGTCCTATAAAGTTTATGAACTTTATCAAAAGAATCATTAACATCCTAATCGGGCGCGCTAACAATTCTTTGTTAGTTCCGACCGCGATTAGAGATTAGTTTAATGATTGTTTTGGTAAAGGCTAGATATGAACGGAGTTCCGTGTCGAGATAAGGGTTAAGAGTGGGATTCCTTTTCCCTCCAGAAACCCTAATCTACACGCATCACCATCGTTCTACTTTTAAATCTATTAAAGGATAAAAGGGTAACTTTTAATTAATTATCCATGACTACTAAATCCTAACGAACCCTACAAGCCCTCTTATTATATTAACTACATCCCTAAAATAATCTAGATCTATATTTTTGCATTCTTGCTTAACGTAGATCTAGAAACCATTCCACAAGATTCTTATTTCTTCCCTCTTTCTCAACACATTTAAAGTAAGAGTAAAAAGTTCCACGTTTCCCAGAGGACGACCCGTACTCATCTCGGTCTAGCTACACGCGACACCGTTCTGATTGCGGTTAAACTACAAAAACACTCTTTTCGAACCAATCATAAGGCTGTTACGAAATCCATGGTTATATGTTCCCACTTCCATTAAGGAATCGGAAGTGTTTGCAACAAACCGGCTACCCTTTGATGTTCAGCCTTGACTTGCTGACACACAAAGTATCTCGATACGTAGCGAGCAATTTCTTTTTTCATACCTTCCCACCAAAAATGTTGTCGCAAATCTCTATATATCTTCATGCCTCCCGGATATACTGAATATGCGGAACCATGAGCCTCCTTCTTGACTTCTTCACGACCATCTCCTTTAGGCACACATAAACGACTTCCATATCTTAATGAGTCATCTTCATGAATCAACAAATCTATTCAAAGTCCCGCTTCCACTTGTCCTTAAAACTTCTGCAATCTTGGATCTTGCAACTGTGCTGCCTAAATGTTATCGATTAAGGATGACTGTACTTGCAACTGCATCAACTGTCTAGAAGAATCTGGTAGTACAATCTCCAACTTGAATCTCTAAAGCTCAGCTATAATCTCTCTCTGTGCAGTGAATATCCGTATCGCTGGCAACTGACTTAAAGCGTCAGGCACTACATTAACCTTTCTTGGATGATACTTTAGGTCAAGATCGAAGTCAGTCATCAACTCTAACCATCTAAACCGCCTCATGTTGACCTCTTTTTGTGTGAACACATACTTTAGGCTCTTGTGATTCGTAAACACTTCAATTCTTTCGCCCATTAAGTAGTGTCTCCAACTCTGTAGAGCGAAGATCACTGCTGCTAGCTCCAAGTCATGAGTTGGGTAATTCTTCTTATGAGTCTTCAATTGTCTTGACGCATAGGCTATAACCTTCCCATGCTGCATTAGAACACATCCTAAGTCTTTCCCAGATGCGTCGCTGTAAATAAATAGTCCTCCGGAACCATCTAACACTGTCAGAATAGGAGCGGTGGTCAATCTCTGCTTCAGCGCTTCAAAAGCTGTAACACCCGAGCCCAATGCTACTAATTTCAGTTACCGTTCGAACGTAGTGTGGCACTTATTTCATTTATCTTGCTTGATGGTTAATTATTGTAAATTCTACCCGGAAATTAATTTCTGCATATAACAATTTTTGGCATCTAAAATAAAATTAAAATTATTCATCTTGGCCTGCTTGACACCCCTAACCCTGTTGTAGCGTCCGTGCATCGTGTTCTCATCCCGTTCCGTGAAACGGGCTAGTTTGGACGGCTACGTGCACGTACGTGTGTCCATTTTGGGAGTATACTTTTTGATCATAAAACACTTCATTTTAAATTTTGGATCCCGCCTAAAATTCTATTATTTCAATTTCAAATTTTTGGACCCGACCCGGGCGCGATTTGGAAATGTTTTATTTGGCGCCAAAATCCTAAATTTTAATATTATTAAAATCATCGCATATATTTTTCTAACTAACCTGATATCTTACTGTTCATTACCTATCTTTTAAATCTTTAAATTAATCTATATATATATCCTACTGTTCCTTAAAATGTTTTGAATCTTTAATTAATATTTATCCCTAACTAACGATTCCCCTTTAACCAATCGCGTTCTTTTTAATTCCGTGGGCCCCCACCTGCAGCTCTCTCTCTCTCTCTCCACTTTTTCTCTCTCTCTCTCATATATTCTCTCGTACTTCTCTTTATCATTCTTTCTCTTCTTGCTTCATGTCTCGTTTCTCATTTTTTTTAACTGTTCTTTTGTTGCCGGAATTCCGTCGTGCCGGTGATGCTTCTCGACGTTCCAGCGAGGTACCCCGACCCGTGTGGTTCCTTTGTTCGTCGTTTGGGTTCATTCCGTGAACCGTGCGCCCGTCGCGAGTTTTCCCCGCCGACGGTTAACGTTCCGTTTTCCCGATTCGCGACCCATCGAGGCAAGTTAATCTTTCTACATGCTATATAATTCATTTTATACCTATTTAAATAAATATCATACCTATAGTTTAAATCTAGTGCCCCATGTTTAATTTTATAACGTTTCGATGTTCCGTTTGCATCCGTTTATGTCATATTAAATCTAGATCATGAAAACTTATCTTGTGACATACTAGATTACATTATACTGCATGCATATCAATTAAAATATACATCGTCGTAATATTTCTTATTATTATCTTTAATTAGTTTATAATCTGCATTTTATGATATTATATATTTAAAATATTATAGTTTACACATGAAACGTCGTTGAAAAAGCGGATACGACAAATCTGAAATTTACTGTACACCTTACCGTATAAAATTCATTATAAATCATAGAAAAATCATTAGTATACGTTCTTTAGTTTGTTACGAAGCTAACTCAGAATACTATAACCCTATGAAATATTTACTTGCAAAATAAATTGTTTAAATAACGTAAAATGCAAATTAAAATGTCTCCAAACTGCTGTCCAGGGAAATTCCAGCGGCAAATTTTCAACTTCGAATGTTCATAACTTTTTGTAGGGACAACCTGAGATGCTTATACTTATAAAACTGAAAACCTTATTGAATTATCTTTGTTTTGGTATAAGACACGTCCCTTTCGGAGAACGTTTGTTATTTTTAAATTATTTTACAAATTAGGGTGACGCTGAATTTCTGAACGGAACTTTCTTGTGCATGATTAATCAATACCACTTTTATAGTTATTAATCGCTTTGAATATGTTATCCATATTAATATTATTATATCAATATTTATATCACATATTGCTTAGTTGTACATCCCACATTACCATTTTATAGTTTTATAACTTTTCGGATACCCGTTTGCATCCATCGCATTTAAGATACATATAATTGCATCCATAGACCACATTACTACATAATAATGTGATATTAACACTCCATGCTTAATAAATTGCATCCTAATTAATATTAGAACAATAAATGTAACCCTAATCGATAACTGTGCATCCATATCCTTGAAATTATATCTATTTGCATATCATATTACATGTTCCAGTTTATTGTTCTGATAGTACTCATGCTTGTTTATTTATACATATGCTTATATTAGTTTGATTATGAGCACCCACATGACATCTTATGCTTCCTGACATGACCTGTTACACTTCCTACTTGACATGACATGGTACCGTACACTCTTGACATGACATGGCACCTTTATACATTACCTGGCTTGACCTGATGTACCATGGCTTTACCTGTTACCTGATCTTGTGTCTAATGCCAACAAACATAACATGTAGTCCTCATGGACCGTTCCTGTTGTCTATCCAGACAAACCTGATTTTACCTGATCCTGTATTGGCATTAGTTCTTGATTACTGAATACCTGACTCGACATACATAACTTGGGGGTATGGGGAAATCAAAGGTGAAACCGACTTGTAACTCAACAGTTCGATACCTGTTCTGATCAGTCTTACGGGCTAGGCCAGCCCCGGAGTGATGATGCTGACATCACTCGCCCATCCTGCTACTTGTTACTGCCTAGCGGCACGTCTCGGATTCAGCCCCGAGAATCTTGACCGTGGTCCCGGGCACGCACGGGATACTATTGAGTTACATCGACGATTCATCAATTGATTTCAAAGACTTTAGAATAGAAAACCTGATAGAACAATTTAGTTTACCCACTGCACGCTACCCTGTACTGGTATGATTCATATTATTATTATTCTTGCTGTATTCATGCTTATATTACATTGCCTGCTACACTGTTCATATTATATTACTTGATGACATGACGCGCTGACGTCTGGGTTTTGCATGGCCCAGATTCCGTACCGCTGTTGCAGTCCGAGCAGGAGTACTTCAGCCAGCAGGCTGAGCTGTGAGTTCAGTAGTAGTTAGTTTTATTTCCTGCATTTATTTCCTGATGTGAGCCCGCATTATGGGACACACTTTTCAGTTATTTGTATTGGATCATTTGCTTCCGCATTTATTTATTATTGACTCCTGTTATTCTGGATTATGGACATGTTTTAGATAGTTTTATCTTGTTCTTGATATCTCTACAGCCGTAATGTGACTGTGGATGGATACTTCCTACCCACAGGTAGCATGGTTGGCTATGTCACGTGTCCAATCTAGCATACTCTGGGAAGCGGGGCGTGACATGGTTCTTTTGGTATCAGAGCCATAGGATAGTCGGGTTGATTCTTTTGTAGTTGGGTGTTGTACCTAATACACGAATCAGAATACCCGTGTATAGGAAACATGTCCTGCCAGCTTACCGTTTACCATTCTTGAATCACATTCTTCCTGATTATATCTTTTACGATGTGCAAACTTCCTTTGCATATCGACTCGAAACTTGATTCCTTGTTATCTCTAGGACTTAGGCGACTTGGGTAGAGTTATGTAATTGTGGCTATGATACCGCGGCATAGTTACAATACGGCACTCTATTTAAGTATCTTGGAGTTCTAGCCTTGATCTATATTCAAAATCTATCATCATGCTAATGTTGGGTATTTTGAGTTCAGGATTATGGCCGGTAAGAAATTGAAGACATACCAGAGGCGTGTGGACGAAGCCGCCATGCTTGGAGTGATAAGAGGAACGCTGGAGAATCAAAGAAACAGACCGAGCTGATCCAGCAGCAAGCGGACTCGTTTCGGGAAGGTTTGCAGATCATTCAGCAGTCTGTGAACAATGTTGGAGCTAAGCCAGTTGACCGAGTAGGGACAGTAGCAGATTTCAGACGTTTGGGTCCGTATACATTTACTGGATTGGAGGAGCCGTTGCCAACAGAGCAGTGGCTAGTTGACACAGAGAATTTACTTATTGCGGCATAGATTCCAGATGAGAAAGAGTTGATATGGTACGCATTCAGTTAGTGGATTATGCCCGAGAATGGTGGCTTGTAGAAGAGAACCGTTTGCCCAAGCCGATCAAGTGGGCGGATTTTTCGAAGAGTTTCCTGGAGAAGTTCTTCCCGGACTGCACGGGAGGAAATGGAAGAGAAGTTCATCGGACTAAAGCAGAAGGGAGCACTCGTAGATGTGCATGCAGCAGAATGGACGAGACTCAGTAGTTTCGCTGGACCTTTAGTTGCCAACGATGCAGACAGGGCACGGAGGTTCATGCGCAGACTGGGCGTGGACATCCAGAGGCAGATTGTCTCCCTGGGTTTGACCACTTTCTCACAAATACTTGCAGCAGCCAAGAGCAGCAGAGTTTATCTGGGATGAAAGGGAGTTTGCAGCAGACAGCAGTTGTGTTAAGGAAGCAGTTCGGTCGGGCCGGTCGAGTTTAGGGCTAGGCCGACAAACAATATTCTTGCATCAATGGAAGTGATGAAAGTAAAGAGCCGGCTGTTGTTCGTGATTTTATGGACTTGTTTGAAGATATATCGGGTTTACCGCCAAAGCAAGACGTGGAGTTCGCAATTGATCTTATTCCTGGTGCAGCGCCAGTATCTAAAGCGTATTATCCAATGGCGCCAGTAGAGTTGGAAGAAGTAAAGAAACAGGTTGCTGAATTGCTTGAAAATGGTTGGATTCGAAGCAGTAACTCACCTTGGGAGCTCCAGTTCTTCTAATAAAGAAGAAGGATGGCACAAGAAGGATGTGCATCGACTATCGAGAATTAAACCGGGTGGCTATCAAGAACAAGTACCCGATCCCTCGTATTGGAGAACTTTTTGAGCAGCTTAGTGGCGCGAGGGTATTCTCGAAGCTAGATTTACGATCCGGATATCATCAGGTCCGAGTGAAAACAGAAGATATTTGAAAGACGGCGTTCTGAACTCGGTATGGACATTACGAGTACTTGTGATGCCCTTCAGAGTAACGAATGCGCCAGCAGTATTCATGGACTTGATGAACCGAATCTTTTCACCGTTCTTGGATCAGTTCATTGTGGTATTCATTGACGATATTCTGGTTTACTCGAAGAGTTTTGAAGAGCATGCCGAGCATTTGAAGATCGCACTGCAGATGTTGAGACAGGAGAAATTGTATGCGAATATGAGTAAGTGCGAGTTTTGGCTGGAGGAAGTAAGGTTTTTGGGGCATGTTGTGTCTGGCGATGGCATTTCCATCGATCCAGAAAAGATTGCAGCAGTTCGAGATTGGCCTATTCCAAAGAATGTTGCTGAGATAAGAAGTTTCCTTGGATTAGCCGGATACTACAGGAGATTTGTGGAGAACTTTGCTCATCTGGCAGAGCCGTTGACCAAGCTTACGCGCAAGGAGGTACCTTTTGTATGGGCGGATAAGTGTGCGTTAGCTTTCGAGACGTTGAAGTAGAAGTTGATAACCGCCCCTATTCTGACCGTGCCAGACAATTCCGGAGGATTGGTGATTCACAGCGACGCATCTGGGAAGGATTGGGATGTGTTTTGATGCAGCATGGGAAGGTTGTAGCATACGCATCGAGACAGTTGAAGACCCATGAGAAGAATTATCCAACTCATGACTTGGAGCTTGCGGCTGTGATTTTCGCTTTGAAGATTTGGAGACACTACCTTTTGGACGAAAGAGTCAAAGTTTTTACAGATCATAAGAGCTTGAAGTATGTGTTCACACAGAAGGAGCTTAACATGAGGCAGCGTAGATGGTTGGAGCTGATGGCTGACTACGATCTTGATCTTAAGTACCATCTGGGGAAGGTTAATGTTGTGCCGGATGCGCTTAGTCGGTTACCAGTAATTCAGGTGTTAACTACGCAGAAGGATATCGTCGCAGATTTTCGAAGATTTGACTTGGAGGTTGTGCTACCGCGTTCTACGGGACAGTTGTTGCAGCTGCAAGTACATTCGTCTTTGATCGAGAATATTAAAGCAGCTCAATCGCAGGATCCTAGACTGCAAAAGTTTCGAGAGCAGGTTGAAGCCGGGCTACGAACAGATTTATTGATCGATGAAGATGGTTCGTTGAGGTATGGTAGCCGTTTGTGTGTGCCAAAGGGTGATGTTCGTGAAGAGCTTATGAAGGAGGCACACAGTTCGGCTTATTCTGTACATCCAGGAGGCACAAAGATGTACCGAGATATCCGACAGAATTTCTGGTGGGAAGGCATGAAACGGGAGATTGCTCGCTTTGTGGCAAAGTGCTTGGTGTGTCAACAAGTTAAGGCTGAACATCAAAGGGTTGCTGATTTATTGCAACCACTTCCGATTCCTCAGTGGAAGTGGGAACATATAACCATGGATTTCATGACGGCTTTACCGCGGAGTCCAAAAGACAACAATGCAGTATGGGTAATTGTTGACCGATTGACCAAGGCAGCTCACTTTATTCCTTTTCGGGTTGGTCAATCAACAGAGACTTTGGCAGAGCGGTACATGCAGGAGATTGTAAGATTGCATGGAGTACCGGTGAGTATCGTGTCCGATCGGGACACTCGGTTCTTATCACACTTTTGGAGGAGTTTACAGGAAAGTTTGGGGACTCGATTGAAGTTTAGCACAGCTTATCATCCTCAAACTGTTGGTCAGTCGGAGAGAACGGTCCAAACTCTTGAGGATATGTGAGAGCATGCATGTTGGACTTCAAGGGGTCTTGGGAGGATCATCTACTTTTGGTGGAGTTGTCTTACAACAACAGTTTTCAGGCAACTATTTAGATGGATCCATTTGAAGCTTTGTATGGTCGTAAATGCCGTTCACCTGTTTGTTGGGACGATGTCGGTGAACGAAGATTATTGGGACCAGATTTGGTTGTGCAGACAGTTGAGAAGGTTAACCCTATCAGAAATCATATGAAGGCGGCACAGGACCGACAGAAGAGTTGGGCAGATACGTAAAGAAGACCTCTAGAGTTCACCGTGGGTGATTTGGTATTCTTGAAGATATCGCCGACTAGAGGGGTGATTCGTTTTGGAAGTCGAGGAAAACTTAGTCCTCGATTCGTTGGACCCTTGAGATCGTGGAGCGTGTTGGTGATGCAGCGTATCGTTTGGCGTTACCGCAGTCCTTGGCAAATGTGCAGGATGTGTTTCACGTATCTCAACTCCGTAAGTATGTTTGAGATGAAACACACGCTTTGGATCATTCGGAGCTAACAGTACGAGAAGACTTGACTTTTGAGGAGCGACCGATTGAAATCGTGGATCGAAGGGAAAAGGTTCTTAAGAACAAAGTTATCCCCCTTATGCTTGTTTCTTGGGGTAATCGCTCGCATGGAGAGTCCACGTGGGAATGAGAAGATGAAATCCGGCAGAAGTTTCCTCACCTTTTCTTGTAGTTATCTATCTTTGTATTCTTGGAATTTCGAGGACGAAATTCTTTTTGAAGTTGGGTATAATGTAACACCCGAGCCCAATGCTACTAATTTCAGTTACCGTTCGAACGTAGTGTGGCACTTATTTCATTTATCTTACTTGATGGTTAATTATTGTAAATTCTACCCGGAAACTAATTTCTGCATATAACAATTTTTGGCATCTAAAATAAAATTAAAATTATTCATCTTGGCCTGCTTGACACCCCTAACCCTGTTGTAGCGTCCGTGCATCGTGTTCTCATCCCGTTCCGTGAAACGGGCTAGTTTGGACGGCTACGTGCACGTACGTGTGTCCATTTTGGGGGTATGCTTTTTGATCATAAAACACTTCATTTTAAATTTTGGATCCCGCCTAAAATTCTATTATTTCAATTTCAAATTTTTGGACCCGACCCGGGCGCGATTTGGAAATGTTTTATTTGGCGCCAAAATCCCAAATTTTAATATTATTAAAACCATCGCATATATTTTTCTAACCTGATATCTTACTGTTCATTACCTATCTTTTAAATCTTTAAATTAATCTATATATATATCCTACTGTTCATTAAAATGTTTTGAATCTTTAATTAATATTTATCCCTAACTAACGATTCCCCTTTAACCAATCGCGTTCTTTTTAATTCCGTGGGCCCCCACCTGCAGCTCTCTCTCTCTCTCTCCACTTTTTCTCTCTCTCTCTCATATATTCTCTCGTACTTCTCTTTATCATTCTTTCTCTTCTTGCTTCATGTCTCGTTTCTCATGTTTTTTAACTGTTCTTTTGTTGCCGGAATTCCGTCGTGCCGGTGACGCTTCTCGACGTTCCAGCGAGGTACCCCGACCCGTGTGGTTCCTTTGTTCGTCGTTTGGGTTCATTCCGTGAACCGTACGCCCGTCGCGAGTTTTCCCCGCCGACGGTTAACGTTCCGTTTTCCCGATTCGCGACCCATCGAGGCAAGTTAATCTTGCTACATGCTATATAATTCATTTTATACCTATTTAAATAAATACCATACCTATAGTTTAAATATAGTTCCCCATGTTTAATTTTATAACGTTTCGATGTTCCGTTTGCATCCGTTTATGTCATATTAAATCTAGATCATGAAAACTTATCTTGTGACATACTAGATTACATTATACTGCATGCATATCAATTAAAATATACATCGTCGTAATAATTCTTATTATTATCTTTAATTAGTTTATAATCTGCATTTTATGATATTATATATTTAAAATATTATAGTTTACACATGAAACGTCGTTGAAAAAGCGGATACGACAAATCTGAAATTTACTGTACACCTTACCGTATAAAATTCATTATAAATCATAGAAAAATCATTAGTATACGTTCTTTAGTTCGTTACGAAGCTAACTCAGAATACTATAACCTTATAAAATATTTACTTGCAAAATAAATTGTTTAAATAACGTAAAATGCAAATTAAAATGTCTCCAAACTGCTGTCCAGGGAAATTCCAGCAGCAAACTTTCAATTTCGAATGTTCATAACTTTTTGTAGGGACAACCTGAGATGCTTATACTTATAAAACTGAAAACCTTATTGAATTATCTTTGTTTTGGTATAAGACACGTCCCTTTTGGAGAACGTTTGTTATTTTTAAACTATTTTATAAATTAGGGTGACGCTGAATTTCTGAACGGAACTTTCTTATGCATGATTAATCAATACCACTTTTATAGTTATTAATCGCTTTGAATATGCTATCCATATTAATATTATTATATCAATATTTATATCACATATTGCTTAGTTGTACATCCCACATTACCATTTTATAGTTTTATAACTTTTCGGATACCCGTTTGCATCCATCGCATTTAAGATACATATAATTGCATCCATAGACCACATTACTACATAATAATGTGATATTAACACTCCATGTTTAATAAATTGCATCCTAATTAATATTGGAACAATAAATATAACCCTAATCGATAACTGTGCATCCATATCCTTGAAACTATATCTATTTGCATATCATATTACATGTTCCAGTTTATTGTTCTGATAGTACTCATGCTTGTTTATTTATACATATGCTTATGTTAGTTTGATTATGAGCACCCACATGATATCTTGTGCTTCCTGACATGACCTGTTACACTTCCTACTTGACATGACATGGTACCGTACACTCTTGACATGACATGACACCTTTATACATTACCTGGCTTGACCTGATGTACCATGGCTTTACCTGTTACCTGATCTTGTGTCTAATGCCAAAAACATAACATGTAGTCCTCATGGACCGTTCCTGTTGTCTATCCAGACAAACCTGATTTTACCTGATCCTGTATTGGCATTAGTTCTTGATTACTGAATACCTGACTCGACATACATAACTTGGGGGTATGGGGAAATCAAAGGTGAAACCGACTTGTAACTCAACAGTTCGATACCTGTTCTGATCAGTCTTACGGGCTAGGCCAGCCCCGGAGTGATGATGCTGACATCACTCGCCCATCCTGCTACTTGTTACTGCCTAGCGGCACGTCTCGGATTCAGCCCCGAGAATCTTGACCGTGGTCCCGGGCACGCACGGGATACTATTGAGTTATATCGACGATTCATCAATTGATTTCAAAGACTTTAGAATAGAAAACCTGATAGAACAATTTAGTTTACCCACTGCACGCTACCCTGTACTGGTATGATTCATATTATTATTATTCTTGCTGTATTCATGCTTATATTACATTGCCTGCTACACTGTTCATATTATATTACTTGATGACATGACGCGCTGACGTCTGGGTTTTGCATGGCCCAGATTCCGTACCGCTGTTGCAGTCCGAGCAGGAGTACTTCAGCCAGCAGGCTGAGCTGTGAGTTCAGTAGTAGTTAGTTTTATTTCCTGCATTTATTTCCTGATGTGAGCCCGCATTATGGGACACACTTTTCAGTTATTTGTATTGGATCATTTGCTTCCGCATTTATTTATTATTGACTCCTGTTATTCTGGATTATGGACATGTTTTAGATAGTTTTATCTTGTTCTTGATATCTCTACAGCCGTAATGTGACTGTGGATGGATACTTCCTACCCACAGGTAGCATGGTTGGCTATGTCACGTGTCCAATCTAGCATACTCTGGGAAGTGGGGCGTGACAAAAGCTGACGCATACTTCTCAGTCCATACGAACGGTACCTCCTTTCGTGTTAGCTTGGTCAATGGTTCTGCTATTCGAGCGAAGTTCTCCACAAATCTTCTATAATACCCAGCAAGCCTAAGGAAACTTCTGATTTCCCCCACATTCTTTGGAATTGGCCAATCATGAATAGCTGCAATCTTTTCAGGGTTAACTATAATTCCATCTCCGGATACAACATGACCTAAGAACTTCACTTCTTTGATCCAAAACTCGCACTTTCTTATCTTAGCATAAAACTTTTCTTGTCTCAACATTTTCAGTGTGATCCTCAAGTGTTCCTCATGCTCTTCTTTGCTCCTCAAATAGACCAGAATATCATCAATGAAAACAATCACGAACTGATCTAAAAATGGTGAAAAGATCCGGTTCATCAAGTCCATAAATATTTTCGGTGCGTTAATAACTCCAAATGGAATCACTAAGTACTCGTAATATTCGTATCGAGTTCAGAACGACGTCTTGCAAATGTCTTCTGCTTTCACCCGAACTTGATGATACCCATATCGCAAATCCAACTTTGAGAATACCCTCGCTCTACTGAGTTGATCGAATAATTCGTCTATGCGAGGGATTATGTGCTTGTTCTTAATAGTCACCCGATTTAACTCCCGATAGTCGATGCACATCCTTCACGTGCTATCTTTATTCTTGACTAGAAGAACTAGAGCTCCCTATGGTGAAACGCCACTGCGAATCCAACCCTTCTATAGTAATTCGGTAACTTGTTTCTTTATCTCTTCCAGTTCCATCGGTGCCATTGGATAATAAGCCTTTGAAATCGGCGCTGCTCCAGGAATAAAATCAATCGTGAACTCTACATCTTGTTTCGGCGGTAAACCCGAGATGTCCTCGAACAGATCTATAAAATCCAGAACTATGGCTGGTGCTTCTTTCTTGTTTACTTCCATCGGCGAAAGAACGACACTCATCGGCCTAGCCCTAAATTCGACTGGCCCGACAGATCTGCTACCTCCCAAGAATATGAACTCCGGATGTCCTGGAATCCGGATGATCACTTTCTTCGCCCTACAATCAATGTGAGCATGGAAAATGCCAAGAAAATCCATTCCCAAGATAACATCATAGCTGCCAGTATCAATCACTAAGAAATCCGCGAATAACTCCTGTCCGCAAATAACAATCGAACAACTCTAGCACTCACCACTAGATATAATTCTCCTATTCCCAGTGTGTATGTCGCAGAAACTAGATAAGGTCGTGTATGAAATAGAGTGTGCGCTAATAAAGTTGGACGGCATAAAGTAATAGGATGTGCCAGAATTGAATAATGCCAATGCGGGACAATTATAAACAAGTAGGATACCTGAAACAATATCGTCTGACGCCTTAGCCTCCTCGGCCGTCAAGGTGAAGGCCCGTCCCTGATTAGACCTTTAAGTGATCTGCTTCTGCCCATAAGTCTGCTTCTGCGGTGGTTTTTGAACATTGTCTCTCAATCGTAGGTTCGAAGGGCATGCACTAATGGTATAGTCAGCTGATCCACAAACTAAATAAAGTCTGAGCCTCCTTCGACACTCTTTCTGCATGTATTCTGGTAGACGACAAAAGTCATAAATCGCGCCCTTTTTCTGATCTGATACAAAAGGCTTCTTCACAGGTACTGTCCCTCGTTTGTTTACCGGAATGCTTCTACGTCCGGGAACTTTGTTTGGCGCAAACGCAGTCTTCCGCACTACAATCTCTTGCTGTAGATTATCCTTTACCTTTACCGATAAACTTTGTTGCTCTCTAGACGCCTTAAGAACTTGGGAGAAGGTGGTCAATCCCAGAGATATGATGTGTCTCTGAATCTCTATATCCAAGATACGCATAAACCGCCTTGCCCTATCTGCCTTATTGGCAACCAAGGGCCTCATAAATCGACTAAGCTGAGTCCACTCGGCCGCATGTATATCAACGGATCCGCCATTCTGCTTCAATTTAATGAACTTCTCCTTCATTTTTTCCTGAGCAGATTACGAAAATAACTTCTCCAAGAAATTTCATGAAAAAATCGCCCAGCTGATCGGCTTGGTCTGACGGGTCTTCTCTACAAGCCACCACTTGCAAGCGTAATCTACCAATTGGATGCATATTACATCTACCCTTTTCTCATCTGGAATCTGTGCGGCAACGAGCAGCTTCTCTGTATCAACTAGCCACTGCTCCACTGGCAATGACTCCTTCAATCCTGTAAATGTGGACGGACCGAGCATCCTAAAGTCCACCACGGTGCCTCACGCTGTATTGGTCTTGGAGCTGCTACCCTCTCAGCTACTGTAACAACAGACTGCGGGACCGTCCTCAGATCCACTTGGAAAGCTTTGGCCTGCCGCTAATTCTGCTCAGTTTGACGCTTTTGGTTTTCCAACATACCGCGCACGACTTCGAGTAATGCGACATTATCTACACGCTTCTGTTATGACCGCGAACCTCTATCCGCCATGATTCTGAAGCCAAAGACACTGAAGGGGATTAGTAATGGTAAACATGATTCAATAAACAAGATATTGATAACTATAGGTTCAAGACCGGCAAGGTAGTAATGTGGAAGGACACGTTCCTCATTCCGGGTTTTCTGGTCAATGTATTGGGTCCAATACCCAACTACAAAAGAACCAAACCCGACTAATCTTAAATCCTATGTCTCTGATACCAGCTAAACCCTGTCACGCCTCGCTTTCCAAAATACGTAAATACAGTACGTGAAAAACCAACCATGCTACCTATGGCGAGAAAAGATCCTTCCATAGTCACATTACGACTGTCAATTAGATATCAAGAACAGTAAATAAAATCTAACTAATATATGTCCATCTGCCACAATAGATAATAATCAAGAAATATATATAGCGGAAATGAATAAAGATCCAATAAAGAAATAATATCTTAATCACGTCCCTTATGGGATCACATCGATAAATTTAAACTACGAGAATAAAATAACTAAGCGTCTCTAAAACTAATCATCAAGCCCCTCACTGCTCGACTTGCTTGTTAAAATACTTCTGATCTTCCTGTGGCAAGGTCAAGGGAACTGGGCCATGCGAAATCCAGACGTCAGTGCGTCATAAATATCAATGACAATAGTAATAACCAGAATAGGATGCTATAAGAAGACATGAGTGTAAATAATAATCATAGGTGTAAAACAGTTTACTATAGGTATATCACGTTTATTCTAAAGTCTGTGTTTCTAGGTTATCTATTCTACAAGTCTTTGAAATCAATTAATGGAATTATCGATGTAACTCAATAGTATCCCGTGTGTTCCCGGGACCACGTTCAAGACCCTCGGGGCTGAATCCGAGACTAAAAACAAGGTATCATATACAGACGAATGATGTCAGCATCATCATTCCGGGGCTCGATGCCCGTATCGACTGATCAGTCTCTGAAAAGTATCGAACTGTTGAGTTACAAGTTAGGTTTCATTATTTATTTCTCCTTTTCCCTCAGGTTTCGTATTCAAGTCAGGTATTGACGATATCTACCTAATGCCAGCACAGAATCAAGCAGGTAAAAGTCTTGTCTAACTAGACAACAAGTCACATCCATCAGGACAATAAGTCCGGATCGTTGGCATTAGTAATAATCCAAATAATAGGTCTAATAATGTCTTGTGAACATGTCCGGCAATATGTATTAAACAAGATAAATACTTAACAGAAAACAGTAACCAGTTTATTTAAACACTGTAGAAATAACTAATATATATTAACTATTTTGTAAGGTATAATTAATCTATTCATATATATGTATATCTATTTGTAATAACGTTTTATGTTTGCTACTAGATATACTGTAGTCTAGGTAAAGGATAATGAAAGTGCAGTGAAAATTATAATGAACTAGCATGCAACGAGATAAAGCTATTATTGATATAAATATGGATTAAAGTTGTAAAATTGTATATTGAAAATAACTTGCTAAATATTAACATACGTATATTAATAAATAATTATATATTGGAATATGTAATATAGCATGCCGCAAGTTTAGAAACTTGCCCGATCGAAAACTCATGACGAAAATTCGAATACCACGTTATGAACACCGAACAATGACACGATGCAAACCCGACGCAAGCAAGTCTCGGCCTGAACTTAGCAACTGTGACGATGGGTTCTGGTTGAAAACGAGGATGGTGACTGGGGTCGTCTGGGTCGTCGGCGGCGGTGACCAACTCCGGCGAATCAAGAGAAGAGAAGAAGAAGAAGAAGAAGGTGAGGTCGGGGATAGTTGCTGGTGGCTGGGTTCTGGGTCTCGTCGAGGGCAAGGAGAGGAGGTTGTTGGGTCGGTGATGAAGAGATGGGGGCAAAGTCGATGGCGATGTGAGGTTGTGCGGTGAGGTATTAGGTTAGGTTCGGTGGTAGAAGAAAGAGAAGAAAAGAAGAAGAAGAGATGCCAGAGGTGGTGTAAGAGATGCTGGAGACGACGAGAGAAGAGAGGTGATGAGGGTGATGGTAGTGGTCGGTTTAGGCGGTTTGATCGACGAGGAAGAGGAGGTGGGTTCTCGGTTGGAAGTCGGGGACTTGGGAAGTCTCGAAGAAGGATGAAGGAGGTGATGACGATGGTGGTGACGTTGAGGAGATGAGGTTGAAAGGATGGTGACAGTGACGAGGTGGCGAGGGCGCGGGCTAGGGCTTGGGGACGAGAACGAGTGAGGAGAAAGAAATAGAAAAGGAGACGGGGGGAGAGAGAGATTATTTAAAAATAATAATATATAAAATATATAAACAGTTATATAGTTATATAGAGAGTGTATAAATATTAAAGAATATATTATGTATATTATGTAGGATTTTACAGATAATATCATATCACTCCAAATATTATCTGAATCTAGTCAAAAAATATAGTTTTAAGAATAAAATACATACATAAAGGTTTTAGCCATGATGCGATAATCTAATATTAAATACATATACCCCCAAAATAAAATTTAGATAAATATAAATAAAGATTTAATAAATATTTTTTTGTCTATATTTTAGAATTTGACCATGATAGATAAGAGCGAAAATAAGATATGATGTGATATGCCATGCAAGGTTAGGTAGCGAGATATTATTTTATTCATAACTTGTGATATATCAATATATATGAAGATCTAAATATATAATGTATGTATTATGCTAGATTCACATAAATATACTTTACTGGCAAATCTCAGACGTAATTTTGTACCATCTTGGGTTCTAAACATGCGGATCGGGTCAGAAAACGACTACTACTATTTGAATCATTCGCAACACAAAAGATAAAATAAAAGGATTACAAAACAAGATTTAAAATACCAAGTTATACTGTATAAACGTACTAGGATGTTACACGAACTCTTTGGTATAACCTCATTCATAGTAGTTTAGCACGTATGGTTTCTTGTTAGTTTAGGCCTATGGTGATTTCTTGGGTTATAGTTAGTTATGCGTGCCTAAAAAATGATTTTTTAGCATTCCGCCTTGCTACGAGTATAGTAGTGTGAGTACAACTCACTAACAGGAGTGACTCATCATTTGTCTTTGGAGGCTTTGGGGACTTGGGTTTTGATTCGCGTCTGTATCATTACATCGGAATGGTACCAGGAGCAACTCATTATTTGTCGTTGGGGGAATTTAGGGATTTGAATTTTTGTTTGACGTCTGCATCGCTATACTAGAATGATACCAAGAGCGACTCATCATTCGCCGTTGGGAGATTTTATTTGTTCTTAGTTTAACGATCTAGGGGTCATCTATTCCCAGTTTAACGACTTAGAGGTCAAAAAGATTTTTTTTCTCGAGTTTGAGCTCTTTCGGGTTTTCACAAACTCATGGGCAGTCCTGCTGTTTTTACTCATGAAACCTTTTCAGGTCTTTATTCGTGCCATTTTTACTTATGGACTGACCCTTTATTTCTTTTTCTTTTTCTTTTTCTTTTTTATTTCCCAGTTTAACAACTTGGGGGTTAACCTTTAGCTTCATTTTCTGAAGTGGACGATTAAGCCATTTGTCCTAAGAGGGCTTTGGTCTTTTTCGTATAGAGCTGATAGTTGCAACTTGGTCGTTCGCAAGTACATCAGGGGACAACGAGATCTTTCCCATCTTGTATCGTTTCTCGACCCAGTCCTTAAAAATGTAGCAGTTTTCCATAGTATGCCCCAATACTCTGTGATACGGGCAATAATTAGGGCTATCGGTCTTTTTTGCTTCATGCGGTCTCTGGAATGGGCAGCTGCAAACCATGATTTCGAGCTTTCTCGAATATCTTATAGATCTTATCCCATCTGAAGGAGTAAACTTTGTTTCTCCTTTTTTCTAGGGTTGGTATCCTTTCTGGTACTATCTTTCAAGGATGGTTGGTCTCTGATCGGACCATCCCTTGCTTTCTTCTATCATCAATCTTGTTGAAAGAGTAAACATCATTAGTACTTTTCCTTTGATAGTTGTCGTCCTCCAGACATTTGAATTTGTTGTTATATGGGAGGTCTGGAAGAGATACGGGACCTGCATGTTCTAAAATTTGGACTCTCTTAATTAGGTCCTGAAATGTTTTGATGCTCGATGCATATAAGTGAGGCTTCATCCAATTGTTAATGGTTCCTATGAGAATCCTAACAGTTTGCTCCTGGCCTAATGACGATTCACATCTGGTGCTGAGATCATCCCATCAAGTTATATAATCTATAACACTCTCATTATCTTTCCTCTTGACCATAAGAAGGTCAGCAATGATAATTTTATCACCAGCATTCAGGAATCTTTGTTTGAACAGATATTCCATTTGAGTGAATGTCTTGACCGAGCCATCATGTATTCTTGTGTACCATTCGAAAGCCATGTCATTTAGACATAGGATGAACTACCTGAGGAGCATTACATCATTGCTCCCAGTGTTGCCGCATAACGCTTTGAAATGGGTAATGTGCCGATTGGCGTCCCCGATACCGTTAAATCTTTTGAACTCAGGGATAACATAACTGCTCAGGTATTCTACATAGTCATATTCCAGGGGATACAACCTTCCACTGTACATATATTCTTTCTGCGTCTCGACTCCATGCACCAATGTTTTGATTTTGCCAGTGGCTAAGTCCGTGATCTTTTCTTAGGTGAACCTATCGTCATCTAGTATCGAGGTTCATCGCAAAGTTGAATATGGCTGAACTTCATGAAGACACCACATGCTATGATTGCAAAGGATGGTCGTTGATTGCTTTGAGAGGTCATACTTTGGTTTATAGATGGACGCTCGCATTTGTTGTGTCTCTATTCTAGCAACTTGAGCCGCGAGTTGTGCAGTGATGCTCGCCATGTCATCAAGCTTGGAATAGACTATGGCAAACTCTCTATCTTTCTCCTGGAGTCGCTTTTGAAGGCTTTAGAGCGATGTTCGTTTTTTGTTTTTAGGGAAGTACACTGGGTCTTCCTCATCATCCGTGTTTCTGGGAATCATAGGCTCCTTTTGCTTAGCGTGGTGGATAGAGTTTTCATCATTGATTGAGCCGAACTGAGGCTGGGAAGTGGCAGCTACATCCGAACCAAGCTGGGGCTGGGGAACGGTGGCCATATCTTCATCTTGACTATGAAGTTTAGGAGGACTTATTATTCCAGATCCCTCCATGTAGACTATATGGATTATGTATCCAATATTCCCTCATCACTGATAACAAAACTTGATGGGTGTTTGGACCATTACTGTGGTCCACTCTTGAGAGCGGTCGATTCCCACAAAACTTCGGTTTCTGTTTGTATAAAATTGGCAGTTGCGGCTTGATCGTTTGCCAACACACTTTTAAACAACAAGATCACTCCCTCTTTATATTGTTTTCAATCCAATTCTTGAAAACAAAGCAGTCTTCAATGGCATGACTCACCACTCTGTGATTTGGGCAATATTTGGGGTTGTCGGTCATATTCGTTTCTTGCAGTCTTTTCAATTATGGCAATTGTAGACTGTTGCTTAAGGTGTCGTTGAATATTTTATGGACTTTGTCTCTTTTGAAGGAATGGACTTTATTCAACTTCTCTTTTAGGGGCGATTCTCTTCCCCTTCCCAACATTGGTTTTCGAAGCTTGTTGGTCTTCGACCCGCCTGTTCCTTGCTTGTTAAAAGAATCGGTACTGTTGGAACTTTCACTTTTGCGGTTGTTGTCCCTCCGATTCTTTGGCTTGTTAGTTGTCACGTCCCGCTTCCTAAAATATATAAATACGACACGTAACAGAGCCAATCATACTACCTATGGTTATGAATAATCCCTCCATATTCATATTACGGTTGTCAATCGGATATCAAGAACAGTAAAATAAAATCTAGCTAACGCATATCTATCTGCCACAGTAAATAAAATCAAGAAATGTATACAGCGGAAACGAATCAAGATCTAAATAAACAATCTCTGAATCACGTCCCTTATGGGCTCACATCGATAAAAATAAAACTACGGAAATAAAAGAAACTAAACATCTCTAAACTAAACATCTAGCTCATCAATGCTCGGCTTGCTTGCTAAAGTACTCCTGATCTGCCTGCGATAATATTAGAGGAACTGGGCCACGTAAACCCAGACGTCAGCACGTCATAATATCAAAATAATAGTAATAACCAGGATATGATACTATGATTAAACATGAGTATGAATAAATAAGCACAGGTGTAAAATAGTGAGCTGTATGTATGTGATGTGTATCCTAGTGTCTGTGCTTCTAGGTTATCTATTCTACAAGTCTTTGAAATCAATTTAATGGAATCGTCGATGTAACTCAACAGTATCCCGTGCGTGCCGGGGACCACGATCAAGATTCTCGGGTTGAATCTAAGACGTGCTGCTAAGCTGTAAACAGGTAACATGTACAGATGAATGATGTCAGCATCATCATTTCGGGGCTAGCTAAGCCCATATAGACTGATCAGTATTTGGAAGTATCAAACTGTTGAGTTACAAGTCAGGTTTCATTATTGATTTTCCCTTACCCCCAGGTTTTGTGTTCAGGTCAGGTATTGATGATATAAATCTAATGCCAATATAGGATCAAACAGGTACATGTATTGTCTATGTAAACAACAAGTCACGTCCGTCAGGACAATAAATCAGGATTGTCGGTATTAGTAATAAGATCTAAGTAACAAGTCTAGCAGTGGGTCGTGAACATGTCATGCAATTTATTTTAACCAGAATAGACACCAAATATAAAACTATAACCAATATTGAAACACAGTAACCACATCTAATGTCAGGATGTATATGTATCTATCTGTAATAACCGTTTCATGTCCATTACCATGTATATTGTAACCTAGATAATATATAGTAGTATGATAATATTGTGATGATCCGTCATGCAACTATGTAAACCATTATCGGTACGGATACAGACTGCTATTATAAAACTGTAAATCGATAATATTTGCTGAATATTAAAACGTATGTACTATAGTCAAGCATATAAATATCGATATAAGCAAAATAGCAGGTTGCAAGTTTAGAACTTGCCTGATCGAATCTCACGTCGAGATATGGATATCACGTTCCGACGCCGAATAAAGTTACGATGCAAAACTTATGCATACAGTACTTGACTTGGCTGAGCAGCTGCGTGACGTGGTAATTGGGTTAAACGACGATGGTGATTGGGTCGTCTGAATCGTCGGCGACGTGTGAAACTCTGGCGAACCGATCGAGAAAAGAGAAGAAAAGAAAGAAGAAGAAAAATAAAAGAAGAAGAAGAATGTAATAGGCTATTGGGGGTTGCTGGGGTTCTAAAGATTTGGCGAGCTGAGAAGAAATGGCGGCGACGAGGTGATGGGGAGGCCAACGGTGAGACATCGTGGTCGGTGAGGGTTGATGGTGTTCGGGGATGAGCAAGAGAAGAAGAAGAGGGTGTGATGGTGGGGTGGATGCTCTGGGGTTGCCAACGAGACGAGGAGGGTGACGGGGGTGATCGGGTGGTGGTCGGGTTCCGGCAAGAGGTAGGAGATTAGGGGTGATGGGTTCTTGGTGTCGGGGTTATGGGCTTGGGTGGTCGTCGGGAAAGAAGATGAGGATGGAGGTGCTGATGGTGAGAGGAGGGTGATTGCGAGGAGATAGGGGCGGCGATGAGAAGGGGAACAACGACGAGAGGGGGAACGACGACGAGACATGGGTTAGGATTCGAGGTTGGCGACGAGGGAGAGAGAGAGTTGTTTATAAAATTTTTATATTATATATATTATATATAGGGGAGAGAGAGCATGGGTATGGGGAGAATGAGAGAGACAGACAGAGACAGAGACACATAGAGACGGAGAGAAAGATAGTTTTCTTTATTTTTATTTAAAATTAATAATTAATATTATATATATATATATATAACTGTTTATATATTAGTTATATAAAAATATATATCGTAAGATATTACAGATAATACCAAATTGCTTTGAATATTACCCGTATCCCTTTAAAAATCTAGTTTTTAAATATGAAGAATATACATAAAAATTTAAACCATAATGCAATATCCTGTAATTAAAAACGTATACCCCCAAATAAAGATCTACGTAAATATACGTAGCGATCCAAATACTAGTATGTCTAACCCTTAAGATATAAACATGATACATAGGCGCAACCACTCAATATGGAGTACTTTGCCATGCAAGGCTACATGGGAAAAATATTATTTGGTTTTATATTGTATTATAAAAAGGTATGTAGATTCTAAAAATATTATATATGTATATATATTCTAGATTTGCATGGATACACTTTACCAGCAAATATTTGATATAATCTCGAACCATATTGGATTTCAACCATGCGGGTCAGGTCGAATAATAACCACAGCTACTAATTACACCATTCACAACAATAGTAAATAATTTTACCGCGAGATTGGAAATACCCAAAATATATAGTATAAAAGTGCTAGGGTGTTACATTAGTAAATTGGAGGTCCTGAGTGGACTCGGGTTTTGAGCGTTCCAACATCTGCACCTTCTTGGTCAGTTCCCGGAATGTTTTGAGACCATTTGTGCATAGGAATGGAATCATCCAGTTGTGTAGATTTCCTATAAGAAGGCTAATGGATTGGTCTTACTCTAACGGTGGTTCGCACTTGACAGTGAGACTACGTCATCGAGCAATAAAATCTATGCTGCTTTCATTGTTCTCTGGCTTGGTCCTCACAAAATCAGCAATGGTGATTTTCTCACTAACAATCATGAATCTTTTCTTAAACAGAGATTCCATTTAGGCGAACTTCGTGACCAAGCCGTCCGGTACATTTGCATACTAGTCGAAGGCAACATTAGTCAACTTGTTAACGAACTTCCGGAGGAGAAACGTATCATTGCCCCTGGTGTTTCCGCATGATACTTTAAAATGGGAAATATGCCGGCTTGCATTTTCCGTTCCATCAAAACATCCGAATTTAGGAACAACATAATGTTCATCACAGAAAACTGCATTTTAATACCACTCATTCATTATCTGTTTTGTTATGTATCGGTACTATTAACATTGTTTGCTCAGTAATTACAGATTACAGGTATCCGTGACAAAATACTGGAAATACACTCAAATCATGGATATATCGTTTGTGAGCCGACACTGCAACCAGAACCACAAACCGATCGATACCCAAAGAGTTCTTTAGCAAATAAATGTGTGCACACTATTTTGGTCCAACACAATACAAGTGTGAACACAACTCTTTGGCATGGACCATGGCGGGGCTACCCATGGCACACACAAATGATGTCTTGTGCAAGTGGGGGGAAAAGAGTGTTAAATGCTAAAAAGATGTGATGTGATATAAAACTACATATTTCCCTCCAAATCCCTGAATGAAGACCAGGTTCATATAGAAAAATCAAGCAGCACCAGAGTGATATTGGAGAGCACACATGACCACAGCACCAACACATGCCCATGAGCTCGGATTTGGGCCGGCGACATGCCCTATAAATCCAGTCTCGCCGGCCCCCTAGCCCCAATGGTCCCCATCCTTCTTCTGTCCCTCCCTTGAAGTCACATCAACTTATTTTTATTGTTTATTTAATTTCATTTTGAGCCTATAAATACAGACCAGTGATCAAGGGAGAGGGGGTCCAAGATTTCTCATTTTTCTTTACACTTCATACTCTTTTGTTTTCTTTTTCTTGTACATAACTTAGTTCCCCTTGAGTTTCTTACCTTCTCTTGATCTTGCAATCTCTTCATTAAGCTTGCAATTTTAAGTTTTGGTTATTGAACTCAAGATTGTATCACTTGGACATAATAAAGATCTCTTTTTTCACTTTGGGTTCCTAGTATTTATATTTCTTGCATTTACTTTCTTGCAATTTATTTCCATGCCATTTACTTACTTGCTCTTTTAATTCCATGCAATTTACTTTCTTGTAATGCTGTCTTTTCTTTTCTTTGTATCTTTTTCTTTGCTCTCTTTTTTGTTGTTGTTTTTGATGGTTTGTGACTATTGATGTTGTTAGAGAAAGAAAACAATATTGTAATTTAAGATTTCCTTTCTCATGTCCTTTTCCCGATATTTTCTATTGAACTCCGCCCAAACCTTACGGAAACGCTCCGTTTGGCATCCTACCCTACCAAGGTATCGATGATTCCTAACCATGACCGGTTGTCTTTGGATTGGCCGAAGGCGAAAGAAAGCGACAAGAACGGACGGACAAGGGTCAATAAGCCGGATTTCACAAATACCATGCTTAAGCACCCTAATCCACGTTTTTGCCAATTGCTCTAGCGTTAATGGTGGAGCTCGGCTCAAAAGATTGAGTACGGATTTCCTTAACTTACACTAACCTATCTATTCTTAACAAATTTATACTTGCATATAAACACATAGGTTAGAAACGAACATTCCGCCACGTGCATTAACTCGTGAAAACAAGAACTTAAAACGCTCTGTCTCCCTGCGGACTACCTGTGCTCACCGCGGCTAGCTACACGTGACGCCGTCTTGATTGTGGTTAAACTTTAGAACTTAAAATACGACACGCCAAAAGCGTATCAATCAAATGGCGCCGTTGCCGGGAAGACGGTAACGTTTTTATTCTTGTCATTTCGGGTTAATCTTGTTTATATCTTCTAACACCATTCTTAAGAAAAACTAAAAATCAAAAATTTCAAAACAAAAAAAAACTAACATTGCTAACATTTTTTGTTCTCTGGATTTTTGACCTGCAAGCACTCTGGATCTCAACTAAAAAGATAAGTAAGAACATTGAAACACTAGTAGAACACTGAGACAGCAGAAGAAATTTGGAGCCCCATCTCCATAAGAAAACCAGCGAGACCCACCAAAATTCCAGCGCCGCCGGCCTGATCTTCTTGGTTTGCTCCTAAGTTTTTCTCTGTGCTCCAGTGTTCTTTTTTTGTCCCAATTTTATTGCTTGTTTTTTATAATTTTGAGTGTGCAGATGTTTGGGCATTCATATCGCTTTTTCGCACTAAAATCTGTTTTTCGATATTTGTAGATTTGACGGATTTATGAGCTGCGATCGTGTGGAGCAAAGAGTACATTTAAGGTTAAGGTGATTGCGAAGTACAGTGCCAAAAATCCGGATAGTTTGACCCGCGCAAGTGAACTTTTCAAGCTACTTGGATTCACTTCAACGGGGGTTTCTTAACCCGAAAATTTATCAGTACGTGCATTACTAACACCTTCTCAAATCTGATGCATCCAATATTCTATCTTTGCAGGATTCTTTGCAAATTCGCTGTCAAAAGCTAAAATTGACTAACTCGTATTTATTGCAGTGCTGTGCATAAACGTAAAAAATGGTTGTTTGATTCTTTGAATAACTTTTTCATTGATTTGCGCATTGCATCCATTAATACGGACTTAAGGGCAAGCGAACCCCACAATATACGGTAAAGGATTTCATCACCTTTTTCGTGGCCCACAAATCATGAATTGAGCATAACGTTTACCCGCACAAATTTTAAAAGAAACTAGACTTTAAGCCTTTAAGGACTTCGCGCTTACTAGGAGAAGTTAACTGTGTTTAGAACACCGCTTAACGGTATATCGTTTACGGGGTGTCTAGGAAAGTGCTCACGGCGAAACCGCCAAAAGAGAAAGGGTTAGCTAATTAAGGACCTTCGTGAAAGTGTTGGAAAATCTCCCCTTATCTCTGCACTTACCTGGCCTCGTGATCAGTATATCTTGAGCTCATTTCTCGACACAGTTTTACTTCGACAATCAAGTTCTTGAGCAGGTCTAGTTGACATAGGTGAACCCTAGACCGATTATATGTGTGGTATTTTTGTGTCGTGATTGTATTTGTCCACATTCTTTTTGTGTGTGTATTTCATTCTTTTGTTGATAACTAACTAAAAATAATAATAAAAAAAATTCACATTCTTCTTCTTCTGCTGCTCTTCATATCATGGGTACCCCACCCAGAAAAACTCTTGCCGAACTTTGGTACCCACAACCAGACATTACTTCTTACGGTTTTTGCTTTGGTTGAATTTCGAACGATCCATCCATACCCAAACTTTCTTTGAAAGATCGGATAGATGCGTCTACAACAAACAATTAGACTCCGCAATCCACTTTGTATCAACCGTTTCAACCTACCCCACCTTCTTACGTTGATACCCCTTTTGAGAGTTCTGTTGTAACTCCAAGACCTATATTTATTGCTGAACGTATTGAACAATCCCGTAGCCGATCTTTCATTCCTTTCATCACTGCCAATTCTTTTGATCAACAATTCCAATCACCTTCTTATTCGAATATTGATCCTACCCCTGTCTAACCATTCAATTCCTATCAATCCTACCCAACTGGTGCACCTTCCCTAGACATTGCTTCTATACAGCCATTTGGGAGTTTCCAGTATCCAAACACTTTGAATCTTTTACTGATATCCCTTCCCAACCTATGTCTAGTCTGGAACAGTCATTGGAAGACTTTCGGGTAGCGTCATGTTAACAGATGATGGATTTGAATGCGTCCATAAACGCCCTCATATAACCTAACGAACCGGCAGCTAGTTTCCAACTAGCTCCAAATTTTTCAATGTATGATGAAGAGATAGGACAGTTTGAGAATTTGAGTAATGAGAGTGAGCAGTACACCCTTCCAAATCAAACCTACCCATTGCAAATTGAATTCCACAACTCCAGTTTTGAAAGTCTACCAAGTGTCCCAAATGATTCACCGATTGAAGATAAAATGTTTGATAAGTTGTGCGACTTTGTAGTGTTTGATTTCCCAGATTGTGAAGAGACCCTGTCAAGTGAAACCATACCCAATCCCTTTGACCTCTGCACCTCCATCCTAAAACCTGAATTGATTGAAATCCATGCTTTTGATGAGGTGTCTGAGAATATTGATTTTCACTTGATTGAGGATATCGACGCTGGGAATATTTTGGATGATGAACCCGCGGTTTTGGATGAGTTTTTCTCACCAATTCATCATTTCCTTTCACTTCCGTGTAGACATCATCCCGAGTCATTAACTGTTTTTCCCGAACTCCATATGCGTCTTGATATTGATGATAAATGCATGGATGAGCGAATTTTTAAGGAGTCTTTTGAGGATAGTTTTGAGGATGAACCAGTTTTACTTGATGAGTCGGATTTGCCAATTCATCCTGTCCCTTTCATTGACTGTGTACACCCTCCTGAACGTTTAACCGATCCCATTCCTCGATCATTCCCCTCTATCATTTCCATCGTTCCGACCTTGCAAGACACCGTATCACTTTCATTTCCTATGTCTGGTATACCAAGTTCGGTCTACTCATGTTTTCTCACGAATCTTTAGGGATTTGACCCCATTTCTCGACGGGTTAATAGATTAGTACAATCGCTTTTTACACATCGGTCATCATAAATTGTACTAATTTATTCACTCCATTTCCACCCTGAAGTTCGTACTCCACTTCTTTCTCCTTTCCGCCATTCTTCTCCTCCACCGAGACCGTATCCCGCTTCTATCCCTATATGGTCTCGCGTATTCTCCATTTCTTTCCTCTCTGCATTCTTTCACCAGCCCGGGCCTTATCCCGATAAAATTTTTGAATGGTCGGTGCTCACTTTTGGCCTGTGTAAGGCCTTGTATAGATTGATACTGTTCTCTCCTCCTGACTCTAAACAGTGGCAACACTGTTTCACTTAAGTTTGGGGGGGTCCTTTTTGTGTATATATATTTTTGGTTTGCGTTTTCTTTTATGTATATAAAAAGAAGGAAAAAAAAGGGGAGCGCCAATAATTTTGACCCTCTTGGTGTAGCCTGATAGTGAGGGCACTGTCAAGTTTAAGTTTGGGGGTGTGCTCGGTAAGCTTTCTACCTTCGCATTCATGTGTATATTTTGCATTTGCATATTTATTTTAAAAACCCATAAAAATCGAAAATTTTTACAAAAATATAAAATCTTTTTCGTCAAGTTAGCTAATAGGGTAATTGAGATTTTTATTCCGAAAGTTTAGTTGATACGTTAGAAATAACTAAATCCTAGGCTTAGAAATTGAAAACCCTAAAAATAACCCTCATTCTGTTTAAACTTGGTAATTATACGTCCTTACAGTTTTTTTTATAGAAGTATGTAATCTTGAGTTCAGTTCTTGAGTTAAGTCGAGATGAAGGGAAAGTATTGAAAGCTTTACTGAAGGATAAGTCTGAAAAATAGTTTCTATTCTTGAGTTCAAATTTAGAAAGTATATACCCTACAAACTGCACATACACACACCTTGAAACTTGGGATAGTAGAGGATACCTAGAAATACTCTTGCCTGAAAACCTAGTATGAAAGAAAAACGGTATTTAAAGCTTACCACCAAACGAGCATCATTGAAAAATATATCCGGTCTTGAAAAAGAAAAATAAAGAATAAAAAATAAATAAAGTCAAGACTTGGAAACTGCTATTTACGTTTTAAGCTCACACATTCAGTAATCGTCTGTTAGTGCCTCAAGAAGTATTAGTAGTCGCATGAAAGGTGTGTGAACAACACCGTCCATCATTAAATGAAAAGAAGTAGTATTAGGGATTAGGGTAAGGGTACTATAACTTGAATTGAATTCTTAAGTGTAAGGGTGAAAATATACACACACGTAGGAATATACAATCGATATTTGGAAGAAAGATAGAAATAAAAAATAAGACTTATGTTTTCCGTAAAGATAGAAATAAAGAATAAGACTTATGTTTTCCGTAAAGATGATAAAAATCCCTGATTGGAGACCGCACTTTAGAAGGAAAACTCAAGAGATACCGAGATTTTTCTAAACTTTAAAACGTATAGAATCTGGGTTTGAATAAATAGGAGGCGTGAAACATAAGGGTTGGATATTTCTAACTTAGAATGATAGAATTTCTCACCTAGATACTAAACTGTAGGAGTAGAATCGACGTTAACTTATGAAACTAGCTTGACAGGATTTTGTGGGTGTAATCCGCTGAAAACCCTCAGGAGACAACACTCCTCCTACTAGAGACACCTAGAGGTTTAACGGTTTGTTGCACGAGCTCAGTGCAATCGCGTTCCCTGCAAAAGTGAGGCTAGGATTTTTTGTTTTGCTCAGGACGAGCAAAAGATAAGTTTGGGGGTATTTGTTCATCACAGAAAACTGTATTTTAATACCACTCATTCATTATCTGTTTTGTTATGTATCGGTACTATTAACAGTGTCTGCTCAGTAATTACAGATTACAGGTATCCGTGACAAAATACTGAAAATACACTCAAAATTACGGATATATCGTTTGTGAGCCGACACTGCAACCAGAACCGCAAACCGATCGATACCCAAAGAGTTCTTAAGAAAATAAATGTGTGCACACTATTTTGGTCCAACACAATGCAAGTGAGCACACAACTCTTTGGCATGGACCATGGCGGGGCTGCCCATGGCACACACAAATGATGGCTTGTGCAAGTGGGGGGACAAAAGTATTAAATGCTAAAAAGGTGTGATGTGATATAAAGCTACATATTTCCCTCCAAATCCCTGAATGAAGACCAGGTTCATATAGAAAAATCAAGCAGCACCAGAGTGATATTGGAGAGAACACATGACCACAGCACCAACACGAGCCTATGAGCTCGGATTTGGGCCCGCGACATGCCCTATAAATCCGGTCTCGCCGGCCCCCCTCCCTCCCCCCCGCCCCAATGGTCCCCATCTTTCTTCTGTCCCTCCCTTGAAGTCACATCAACTTATTTTTATTGTTTGTTTAATTTCATTTTGAGCCTATAAATACAGACCAGTGAGCAAGAGAGAAGGGGTCCAAGATTTCTCATTTTTCTTTACACTTCATACTCTTTTGTTTTCTTTTTCTTGTACATAGCTTAGTTCCTCTTGAGTTCCTTGCCTTCTCTTGATCTTGCAATCTCTTCATTGAGCTTGCAAGTTTAAGTTTTGGTTATTGAACTCAAGATTGTATCACTTGGACATAATAAAGATCTCTTTTTGCACTTTGGGTTCCTAGTATTTATATTTCTTGCATTTACTTTCTTGCAATTTATTTCCATGTCATTTACTTACTTGCTCTTTTAATTCTATGCAATTTACTTTTTTGTAATGTTGTCTTTTCTTTTCTTTGTATCTTTTTCTTTGCTCTCTTTTTTGTTATTGTTTTTTATGGTTTGTGAATATTGATGTTGTTAGAAAAGAAAACGATATTGTAGGTTAAGATTTCCTTTCTCATTTCCTTTTCCCGATATTTTCCGTTGAACTCCGTCCAAACCTTATACAAGCGCTCCGTTAGGTACCCTACCCTACTAAGGTATCGGTGATTCCTAACCGTGACCGCTTGCGTTCGGATTGGCCGGAGGCGAAAGCAAGCGACAAGAACGGATGGACAAGGGTCAATAAGCCGGATTTCACAAATACCGTGCTTAAGCACCCTAATCCACATTGTTGCCAATTGCTCTAGCTTTAATGGTCGAGCTCGGTTCAAAGGATTGAATACGGATTTTCTTAACTTACATTAACCTATCTATTCCTAACAAATTTATACTTGCATATAAACATATAGGTTAGAAACGAACATTCCGCCACGCGCATTAACTCGTGAAAACAAGAACTTAAAACGCTCCATCTCCCTGTGGACGACCCGTGCTCACCGCGGCTAGCTACACGCGACGCCGTCCTGATTGTGGTTAAACTTTAAAACTTAAAACACGACACTCCAAAAGCGTATAAATCACACAGCCGCTGGGAAACTCTATGAGATCATAGTGTGCAGGGTACTATCTTCCACTGCTGCAGACGTTTTTCTACGTTTCGGCCACCAATGTCTTGACTTTTTTGACGACCAAGTCTATAATCCGATCTGCCATCCAGATTCAAGATGTCCTTTGAAGTGGAATGCGGGCGTTTTTCACGGGCCTCGTTTGTCTTTGGACTTGAGGGAATAGGTATTGGCTGCTTCGGGGCATCGCTTCCCGGTTCATGGGTAGAGCCTTGCACTTGATTAGATTTCCCTTGAGCGACTTTGGTTGTGAATTGTAACACGGCATTTGTCATCTCATCCATCTTGGAGTAGAGTTTGCTCATTTCCTTGTCTCTTTTTTTTGAGCCGTTTCTGGAGTTCTTGGAGAAGCTGTTGTTCTGAGGTCTTGGGGACGAAAGTTGACTCTTCATCGCTTTCAGAGGTCGAATCTTCATGAATGAGGGAATCTTTTTGCTTAGCAGTCTCACCAAAAGGGTTTTCATTGTCTTCTAGAAGAGGCTGGGCCTGTGAGGTGGCAGCCACATTCAAATCAGATTAGGCCTGGAAAGTGGTAGCCCCATCTTTGCTCATGCTGCGAAGGTTATCACTGGGGCACGTGCCTGTCATATAGACCATATTGATGGTGCATCCAGCCAAGCCTTCGCCATTGGCAGCAGTATTTGCCGAGCCTTTGGCCCCTTGCTTTGATATGCTCTTCTTAGGAAAGGATAGGCGGCTGAAGACAGTTAATCTGGCTGGAGCTTCGGGTATAACCAGCACCCTCTGCTCGAACTCTTTCCATGGATTTCGCGCGACAACGAGAGCTTGGCAAACTCTTGATGAGATCGTATCGTGCCTTCGATTTTGGGTCTTAGATGCATCTCTTTGCAGGACTATTCAGATCGCCTGCTTCTTTATTCTTGCGGTCATGTGTTCTTCTGAACCAGTTTCAATGGTTCAAAAGAGTAAGCAAGCTTCACGGCCGGCCCAACTTGTGTCTATCTTTCTGGAACCTCATGAAATCCAGCTGCACAGGAGCCCTAGCCCTTTTGTTAGCTATGTATCTGAGTCGTTTTTGTCTTGGCTTCTCAGTTTTCAGGGCCTGATGGGCATCTGCCTTCCTGGAAGTCGCCGTAAGCCGATTGACAAAGAGTCAGAGAAGATATTAGAGCATGCGGTCGTTGCGGGCATTACCTGGGCTTGACCAGGAAGTCTTGTGGTCATCTTTAAGTCGACGACCTTTCCCCCGGCTGAAGCAATGGAAAGCCGTTCGAAGACGGATTTGCACTTAGGCTCAGATGCCCTTGCAACCATAACATTCGAAATATTTCCTCTTAAGACCGGCTTGTTTATCGGTCTCGGTGGAGCCTCCATGGTAGGAGCACTGAAGGCCGAAGAAAACAGGATGGAACTGGATTGAAGAGACGGTTCCTCTCATTGCCGCATAAGGTTTGACGGTAGAATCACTTGAGCAGTCGTCTTGACTGTGTATGCGACTGAGGTTGCATCAGAAGCCAAGTTCGTCTTTGGAGACATCATCGAGTGATGTTGATTGTTATTTTTGCTGAAGATTGATAATCTCCACAAAAAAGCATAATTTCGGTACAAACAACGATATATAAATTCGCATGATCATTTGGCCCGAAATATGGGAGAAAAGATATGTCCCACTGGACGTGTCAGAATCTGTAGAGTGTTTTTTGTCACCCTATTGAGATAGGAATGTGCTATCTTATCTAGCGTTGTACAGATTCCTCCTGCCTAAGATAGACAAGAGTTTGTTAATTGTGGGGATTCTAATCTCCGGCAGTCGTGGACAAACCTACCGTTAATTACCCCTCGTTTTGAGATGAGAGAACCTCTGATTAATGGGTCATAAAAGTCATGCGACTCAGTATGAAATATACACGTGTTATGTTTTAAGAAACAATTTTGAAGGTGCTTTGGGCATATCAAGGGCCTCACAGAGTTTACAGGGGCCCCGCTATCCGGTTAGAGGGCTGGGGGGTTAAGAGGGCTGGCAACCCCCTTGTAAGGTGTGGGGGAGCGTCCTGTTAGAAATTTTTTTGAAGGGGAGAACTCTTTTGAGTGTGTCGTGGAGTTCTTGACAAGGGGAAAGAGATAGGAAGATGTCTTGGTGACTCCCGAGGCAGCGGGGACCCCCTAAGGGGGTCCCCGACGGCGAGAGCCCCCTTTAGGGGGGTCCCTAACGGCGGGTTCGACAGCGGGAACCCCTTTTGGAGGGGTCCCGACAGGGTAGAAAATCCTCTTGAGGGGATCTCCGAAGGCAGTGGAAAACCTTTTTTATGGGGCATCCGATGCGGGTGATGAAAGCCATGAACTTTCGTCGAGTTTTTTCATTCGTATGTGTTGGCTCGGGGTGAAAGCCATGGGCTTTCACCCCGAGAACTCTCGTTCTTTCTTATGGCTTTCACCCCGAGAACTCTCGTTCTTTCTTATTCTTCAAGCTTGATGAAGAAACCTTGCTTCTATTTTAGTCTTGATCTTGGATTTGGAGCTTTTGAGATGAGCTTTTTTTTTCAAGTGATGGGCTCTCTTTTATGAGATTTGATAGAAAAAAATGGTTCTCTCTCTGTGGATTTGAAGATTTATCTGGTTTATTTTCGAAATAAAAAGAGAGCTTTTCTCTTGGATTAATTTGAAGATGATGAAGAACCAGAGAGAGAGAGAGAGAGGAGGCTCGAAACCTTAGCAAAATTTAGAGAATGAAATGTTGTTATCTTGGATATGAGACTTTTGAGATGAGTTTTTTTCAAGTGATGCGTCTCTTTTATGAGATTCGGTAGAAGAAAGGGATTCTCTCTCTACGAATTTGTGGATTTATCTAGTTTATTTTGGAAAAGAAAAGAAAGATTTTTCTCCTGGATTAATTTGGAGAAGATGAAGAACATGAGAAGAGTGGGTGGAAGGAGGGAAGAGGAGGGTCGAAACCCTAGCAAAATTTGAGGAATGAAAAGTTATTGATTTTTTTTTCCATATGTTTGCCTTATATAGGTTCACAACTTTACAAATGGCTCTTTGGGCTTTCCAATTTTGGTGTTTTGCCTATTATTTCTACATTATTCATACTTATTACATATAAATTTATTTATTATATTTTAATTCTTTTCTTGAGATGGGGGCTGGTCCCATGCGTGAGCTTGACTTGGGTCTGGGCCCACTTGGCTCGGGTTTGGGCCCGCTTGCTTAGGCTCGGTTTTGGGCCCGTTTGTTTGGGTCCGGGCTTGGTCCTGGGCCTACTTTTTGGGCCTTGATTTTGATTTTTTGATTTTTTTATTTTGGCGATAGAGTGTAAGTTTATACCCCAATAAATGGTAAGGTTTTGAAGATGATATATGAAACTATCAACTTTAGAGACAGCTACATATGGAAATATTTAAAGGTTTTGAGAGTGATGTATATGGAGAAGGAAAAAAAGAAGCCGCGCGCGAACTGACGCTCTCATAAGTTAATTATATTAATAAAAATGCAGCCTGTATATAGATTAAAATAGTGCGCAATTTATAGGGAAGTCCTAAAAAGATGACGTATAGGCTGAGGGCAATGCCATTCTGGTGTCGTTTGGTTGTTGAATAAACTTCTGTTGACCTCCAATACGAGGAAACACGAAGGCCTTATGTTAGACAGCTATGCCATTTTCATTTCGCCTAGAATCCGTATAAGCTACGAGGCCGGTACCTCATTGGATGCAAGTTGAGATAGAGATTGTAATTCTCCATGCGGTAAACATCATATCCTGTTCTCTACCAATGAGAAATCCGGTGGCCAACATAGATTCTACCGGCCTGGTGAAAATAGTATTTTTCGAGAGGAAACTGGACTGCGGTCGATCACAGTGAAGTTGCTGGGGTCGCATGACCCAGATGCCGAGTCATGTCTCAACTAAACCGGTCCCAAAGACCCCACCCTTTTTGTTTTATCCTATTTTGACGCCATGACGACCATAATGAGCTTGCTGCGGTCGACCATAATGTCATAAACTTTAT
This sequence comes from Agapanthus africanus, assembly GCA_030015575.1. Lineage (NCBI taxonomy): Eukaryota > Viridiplantae > Streptophyta > Magnoliopsida > Asparagales > Amaryllidaceae > Agapanthus > Agapanthus africanus. Next base: position 875,806,552 of record JASDDO010000024.1, on the reverse strand, counting down.
AAATAAAACTATAGATGAAAAAGAGAAACTAATTTGGTAGCCCAATATAATTTATTTTACTACTTTTCTCATCCACTTTTGCTTTTATCCACACGGACCGAAATAAAGTATTGCCATATGGATGGTGTAAGCTCCCTGGGTTTTTATTTTTTTTGGTGTGGGCGGGCAAAGAGAACCATGGAAACCTTCTGCACATAGGTGGTTGAAAATCATCCTTACCACATTGCAAATATGGAGGATTTCAAATACAAAACCTCCCATCAAATGGAAACGTCATTGTCTCTCGGGCAAAGGCTCTTTGACAGCTCCAGCCTTTTATCACTTGGAGGTTAGCAAATAAAAATGGGTATGTTAATTATTTTTCATATATTTGGCTGAATTTGTGGGCCTTGCTAAACAAATTGTGGGACCTACTAAATCATGGAATCCCAAGAGAATGCTGCGCATGTTAGTGTTTAAATAAAAAATTACAAGTTGTAAATCAATGTGAGGAAACTTAATCAATATTTTCTTTCTTTTAATGCTAATGATGGTCATGATCACCAAATCAAACATTTTAAACTGTGATCTGATGGCATCAAGATTCCCAACTTGAAGAATCCCACCCAACATGAATTAATACACACACACTCCCTTTTTCTCATTTCTCTAGATTTCAATTAGTCCAAAGATAGAATACAGGCTTATCATTGTCATACACCACATCTCTCCTAATCTCCCCATATCCTTCTGTCTAAAGATTCTTTTTAGCTTAATACTATCTAAGATCATGAATTGCAAGTGTTAGCATATACAAATTGTACCAAAAAATAAAATAATAATTAATAAAATTCAATTTTGGATAATTTGATTATAGCTTATTGAAACATAGATTGATTCGCCGTATGTTGTCACCTCAATCTTCAAAAGCACGTATCATTTTCAATGTATGTTTACTATGAAAGTGTTGGATGCCGGATCAAACTCATCCCAATTGGTTCTACCTAATTTAGTGGTGGATTCCGGTTTGGACCACGACATGCTAGCAAGAAAAATGGATAGAGATGTCAAGCTTTAGTTGCTAGGCAGGATCTATTCTATCTATGTTTACTATTGTTTTGCATGTGCGATGCACGCTAAGTGTAATTTAAAACAAGATCTGTGTAATTAAAAAAATATATATGGAGTTAGATACTGAAAGAAATTTGTGAAGTTTGTTATTGGAAGAGATGTACATGAATTAATTGCGGTTACAAATTGAGTTTTGGTTTTTTAATATTTTTTATTGAATTTCTCTTGCAAGTTAGATAGCCAAAACTTCAAATCAATTTCAAAATTGAAGACCTCATGCCTTTTGCACTATAAAAGAGATATATTGCTTTTGGAGATTAGGTTTTGCCTCCCGCCTCCAGTTTTCTACAAATTTACAATATTTAGCACACACCACACGGAATTTGCATAATTCTAAAAAATATCAAACTTTTCTGTTTTAATTAGGTTTTCAATAGCATATGAATATTATAAAATTTTCAAAAACCTTAAAATTTTCTGCACTTTTCAGTTTTTCAATATTTTGCATGACTAATTCAAAAGAAAATCTTGTTATCTTCAAGATTCTAAAATTTTCCTTTTCTTCGGATTTCTAATATTTGCATGATAAAGCAATCGAAAAAAGCAATTTTTTTTTGAAATTCAAAATTTTCTGTTTTTTATTTTTAATATTTTGCATACTATATATACCATACGAAATATGCCAAAATTATGAAAATCTCAACAAAAATAATATTTTATTCGGCTATTCGGTATTTTGCTTATACACAAAGATCATGAACATTTTGAAAATATCAACTTTTTTTTGTTTTCTTCCGGTTTTCAAATATTTTACTTCGAGCACACGAAAATCACTAAATATTAAGAAATCTCAGATTTATTTTTATTTTCTTTCATTTTACAATTTTATGTATGCTGTATAACACACGAAAATCGTGAAATTTTCAATAATCTGAAAATTTTCTTTTTTCGGTTATATATTATTTTGCTTGCTACAGAGTATGAAAATTGTAACATTTTCAAAAGCCCCAAATTTTCTATCTTTTTGGTTTTTTAATATTTTGGCTGATATAGCACATGAACTTCATGAAATTTCAAAAATATCAGAATTTACTATTTTTTCTTCGGTTTCCAATATTTTACCTGCTCATGCTTTTGAAAAACTTCTGGATATCAAGAAAACAAAATACTATATGAATCAAATTTTCAACATTTTGAACACTATATATAGCAAACAAATATGGCGAAATTTTAAAAATCTTAAAAATAAATATTTCATTCAGTTTTCCAATATTTTGCTTCCTATATCGCAAGAAATTTATGAAATTTTTAAAAATAAAATATTTTTTCTTCGGTTTTTAAAATATTTTTCATGAGCATAAAAAAACTGCAAAATTTTCAAAATCTCAAAATTTTCTATTTTTTTCCTTTTTCAATATTATATATGTTATAACACACAAAAATCATAACATTTTCAAAAATATGAAATTTTCTATTTGATAATATTTAGCATGTTATAGCACATGAGAATCGTAAAATCTATTAACTGTTAGGAATATGTATCCATTATTGTATGATATAGTGGATGCTTGGACATATATACAGAGGACTTTCTTACTCGACATGATAGTATACTATCTGGTTACTTTTTATCTTAACAAGTACACTTGTATTATTATACTGTCTCTCTGATACATGTTGATAAAACCCTTAAATTGTTTGCTTGACTATCAAGACTATGATGCGGATCATACTACTGGGACTTGTGTAGTCCACAAGCACATCCTTTAATTGTTCCTAATCGGGGAGTATCGAGACAGGGCATCGATATTCCAGAGTAGACTAGTGTGTACGTTTCTTGACCCTGTAGGGGGCGATGGTTGATCCCATAACCATTGGTGTTTGACATCAAACATTATACACATGTGCTCAATAGAGAATAGGTACACCGAACAGGACTCGCCGAGAACTCCTAGATGGTACTATACCTATCGTCAGATGGCAGTTTTCTGGTGACACTGGTACAGGTTAGTCTGTAAACCCGAGATCGTCATAGTGTCTTGTGTGGTTCCCACTGTGTTTTGATTTCCTCCCTACCACGGCTTAAAGGAGTCGTGCAAACAGGTGGATTTTGGGTACAGTTCCGAGTCACATGGAGGCAATGAGCGATAAGAGGGGTTTCGTCTCTCCCAGTATTGGGAGTTGATATTGCGCTATACTCGATTGACTATAACAGCAAGTCCCTGGCCAGGGCTGATTTGATTTACTGGTAAGTGTTATCAGTAGTTTCTCGAACCGTTATAGGCCACACATCAGCATGACTTATCAAGTTACTGGGGTCTGACGATTCTACCTCTAGACTCGATATGCGACATATCAGACGAAAAGACCGGACTGTACGGTAAGTGTTACTTATAAATTTCATAGGAGTTTGGACAAGCTTGCTTGTTGAACTTCTAATCGCTCAATACCTGGGTAGCCGTTACGTCCAGCTAGTACCGCCGACGGCTTGTGGATAACTGATGTGATCATTACCTACTGCTGGGGTATTGACGAGCATTTAGAGTCCCACACAGAGGTTTCCTAGTTCAAGCGAAACGAAGTAGGGCACATATGCTGAAATGTGCAGGAGCCTGATTAAATATGAGTATGTGATACCGTATTCTAATGGCAATATTTGATATCGGTTAGGTTATATGTGATATAACCGGATTATTGAATCAAGTGTTGATTTGATAATGTGATATGCAGATAAATGGTATTAGTTGGTTATATATGATATAACCGGATTATTAAATCAAGTGTTGATTTAATAATTTAATATATATTTATATTTGATATAATTATATATTAACTAATATTAAGCTCACTTAAGCTTTATATTCTCATAATATATATGTGCGCGCGCGCGTGTGTGTGTGTGTGTGTGTGTGTGTGATATATATATTTGGATTTTCTATTTTGAGAAAATAGAAAATTAAGGTGGAAATTGGAGAGATTTTTGTGGCATGGGTGAAGCATGGCTCAAAACATTTGTTTAATGGTTTGTGATTACTATTGAAGTATGGTTCATTATTTCTATTGTGAAATAATGGATGCTTCAATAAGTGAGAGGAATTATTGAGCCATTCTTCACTTGCTCACCATACTTAGCTCATTTGCTTGCTCTCTCCATTATCTCCTCTTTCCTCCTCCAAGCCCTAACCATCACATGAGTTGTGCATCCTAGGGCTTTAGAAAATTCCAAGTGAGCAAAAACACCTACTTCATCATCCGACTCTAGATTAGCCATTTAGATTAGCGTGTTTCCTTCACTAATGCATGATTAGTGAAGAGGTAGCTTGACCTAGAGAAGCTTCTTGATGGATCATCTTCGGCCTCGAAGATCGCGAAGCAAGCTCGATCCATTCTTTAAGTGGAGCCAAGAGAAGTCGTAGGGACTACCACCCGGAGCTATAGAAGTAAAGGACTTGGTCTATAAAGGTTGTAATATCTTTCACTTAGTATAGTCCTTGCTATATCATATGTTAAACTCTAACACTCCAGTTAGATCCTAGGTTAGTGTAGCTTAGCACCCCAAAAATTTTAAAATTGCATACTTGATGCTTGTGTAGACCTTGTGGTCGTGCTAAGAAACACTTTCATTCACATCCCAAAATTAGTTGTTTTATTCAAATTTACAATATTTATCACGCTACCACATGAAATTTGCATAATTCTCAAAAACATCAAACTTTTCTGTTTTAATTAGTATTTTAATAGCACATGAAAATTACGAAATTTTCAAAAACCTTAAAATTTTATGTGCTTTTTGGTTTTTCAATATTTTTTTTGACCAATTCACATGAAAATCGTGTTATCTTCAAGATTCCAAAATTTTCCAGTTTCTTCAAATTTTTAATATTTGCATGCTATGCACACGAAAATCACAAATCTTTTTAGAAATTCAAAATTTCCTATTTTTTAATTTTTAATATTTTGCATACTATATAGCATACAAATATAGAAAAATTGTAAAAATCTCAAAAGAAATATTTTATGGGCTATTCAGTATTTTGCTTGTACACAAAGATCGTGAACTTTTCAAAAATATTAATTTTTTTTCGTTTTCTTTCATTTTTCAAATATGTTTACTTCTATCACACAAAAATCACTAAATTTTTATTGATCTCACTCCGTTATATTTTGATTATGGCATGAGCTGCATGCGGGGAGACCTGCACGTACGCTTTCAGGAGGGATCCGACCGAAAGATCGGTCGGCGCCCACCAGACTAGAAGGACATAGAAATCAATATAGTACAAAACTTAACTTCAAGCTTTACCTTATTCAGATTTGAACAAGGCGAGAGCACTGATAGCAAGGAAGCTATTAGGCTTGGCTGAAAACGACTTTCTCGAGGCCAGCGTTGGACTTGTAACGACCCAATTTTTACTATAATGCTTTTTAATAAATAAAAATATATTTGTTTCAAAATAATTTGTTTTCTAAAATGAAAAGGTTTTGAAAGATTATATTAAAATATTTTGATTTCATTAGTATAAAAAATTTATTCGATATTATTTTGAAAGGAAAATTTTGAAAAGAGAATTTGTTTTATTTGAAAGGAAAAAAAAATAGTTTGAGAAAATGATTTGTTATATTTATCTTTTAAATTATCCTATTTTGAAACTCCGTATATATTTGTTTCTATTTAATTATATTCTATAATAACCTTGTAACCCATTGGTTAAATCTTTACATTGCTGTCCTATAACCAGTGTGTTTGAATCCTTACAGTGTAATTATTTTATTATATTTTTCTTTTTGGCGTTTTGGAGCCCCAGAGATTTCACGAGCGATGCAAGTAGTTCTAAAACATTAAAAAATAAATTAAAAAATGTTTTTGGACTGGTTGTACTGACCCGAGACAGAGACCCGAAACTCGAGCACAGAACCCAAGTTAGACCCGTCCCGGGCGGTTTTGGGCATGGCTCGGGCGGCCAGAGCAGGGCAAACGTGTCCCGCCAGTGCTCATGCGTCCTTTGGCCTGGCGACTGCTCGTTTCCATTGCCCAAAACTCTCTACTCAACCAAAGAGCTACCACTCATTATACCCAATTAAAACTCTTTTAAATGCATTTTAATTTCTTTTTTAATTCACCAAACCTGCATAAATTCTTGGCTGTCCAAAGAGATTTCTCCTAAAACTTCCCTCTGAAAATTACTCTCTAAAATTGTTCTCTCAAATCCTAGTAAAGCCAGGTTCTTTCAAGTCATGCGGGGTATATAGCCCAGTGGTGGGTAATAAGAGTTTGTGGGGGGAGACCCGGGATTGAACTCGAGATCTCCCATTTAGTGTTTCGAAGAGGGACGGGTGGGCTTCATTGCGGTAAAAAAAAAGTTCTCTCAAGTCCTAGTAGAGCCGTTTTGCATAGACATAAGGATTTCATTCAAAACACTATCGGTGAATCGATCATTCGATCAATTCACATCATTTGTAAGTCCCTATTCATTCCAATCTTCACTCTCCTTGTAGCTTCTACTTGTAAGTCCCATTTTGATCTCTCTCTTTCTTCTTCTATCATCATCACATGATATGGTTATTAGTATACTAAGTTTCATCTTGAAAACAAGAAAAAATAAATAAATTTATCATTCTAGTATCCTTACATCTCACTTAATTCATGTAAATTCTATATTTATTTAAAATGAAATTTTAACATGTTAATCAATATTAGTTGATACCGTAATTGTTGCATCTAGGTTATAAAGAAAACAACATAGTATATAAATACCACGTTTTGTCATTTTTTTAAATACTAGTTTTGTAATAAGTTATTGTAGATAACGCACGGGGTAATGACCTACCCCACACACACTTTTGAAATCCTAAATCCACTAAAATTTATATTAATTTTTAAAGAGTATCCTTGCACAAAAATACCCTCGAAGCTTTAAAATAGAATTATCGGTTATCTTTTCCTCTGCATTTTTCATCTCTACAACCCTCTTTAGCGGAACCTAGTTATGAATGGTACTGATTATAGCGCATCTTAGGGTCTAGTGGGGTAAGATGCAGAGCTCTTCATAGAGCGCAGACTTGAAAGGGAAGACGGATCGAAAAGATAAAACAATTTCGACAATGTTAGACTAAAAATAATGTATTAATTTAATTATTTATCATCTATATGTAACTTAAAAGAAAACGAAGTTGCAATTAGAATTTTAAATAAAATACCCCTACGTTTAAAAGGTTAAGTATTTATTAAAATACCCTAAGTTTCCAAAAGATAAGATTTTTCACTAAAAATACCCTAAACTTCTACTAGTCGGGTTTTTTCACTAAAATACCATAAATTCCAAAAGTATATTTTTATTAAACACTCTTGACATTTTAAATAATAATTTTTTTTTCAAAACATTCTCGAGATTTTTAAATAGAATATTTTTTACATAAAACCCCCTCGAGACTTTAACGGCCTATTTTTACATAAATACCTAGATCTATAAAACTAGTGGCTTGCAAGTATTTAGGTAGCAGATGTGTTTAAGTGGCATATTCTCTCTTGAACCTCGGGGAGCCGGAGATAATGAGTGCTGCCACTTGCCTATCTCCTTATATATAATTCGTATCTTCACGGAAATCAAATTGCATGAATATCAACTCAAACATAACCCAACACATGACACTCTACATGACTTGTGCTAAACCATTGCATGCACGACTTGACTTAACTCGAACTATGAATATAATTTGACATGACTCAATCTTGAAAACTTTACTTTACACATTCTCTCTTATATTCATGGTTCGATCATGGCTTGTGACATTAATTATATACCATACACGAGGTGTTGAGATAGTTTGAGTGTGAATCCAACGAAATCTCAGGAGTCCTCCTAGTATATAAATCCATGAATACTAACACAATTTACAATCATGAGGGCTCGTGTTTCCTTGCCTCTGGATTATAGCTTATTGTGTTTGGAATACTTCAACGACTGTTGAAATCCCATTACTAACACACTTGATTCGGGCCCACGGTTTCTTGTCCCTGGACTACAGCCTGTTGGGTTCGAGAACACTCTTGAGATTGGTTGACATTCATCCTTAAACTTCGTTGGTTAGTCTACCCTTGTAGAGACATTTTAAGACACATTGCAATTTACTTCATGTTCAGCACTTTTACTTATCATGTACCCTTGTTCACCGACACTATGCTTATACTACACGGCCATGTTGTATTGAATTGCCACATAGAATTATCATGCTTATATTAATTTTTATGTTTAATTACCATATCACATCGTTCACTGCTTCATAATTTCCATTTTCCCTTATATACCTTGTCATTATACACTTATGTTAAATCCGACCTTTCTTGGGGACTTACCGAGCGCAAGTTCGCTGACGGGCAATCCACCATGTCTTTTTTCTATCCTTGGAATGTTCGTCATGCGACTTGTGGATGGAGGAAACAAAACCAACGAAAGAGGAGTATGCACAACTTTCATCACAAGCAAACTTTTAGTTTCATTCCAGCCTTTCATTTCTGTATGCCTCTTATTAAAGCCTCGTCATATTATTGTATCTTTGTTTACGACATCTTGTATCGGTTTGAAACTCTGTGGAAATCTTGAATGTAATATATATAAGTTGAATTTTATTCTCTTGTTTATTCTTGTTATACTATATATTGCTTGTTTACGCTTAACGTACTTGTTACGAGAAATGACCTTCTCGAAATAAATACGTCGCGAGCTTGTCACGTGATCGTTATCGTTCTTTTAGGAAGCGGGGCGTGACAGGACTAGATGATATCTGCTCGCATCTAGAAAAAAAGAGCATGTATTAAGTACAAGGTTAACTTTCGAGCTTTCTTTCTTTCTCTACGCAATTTTGTTTTGCCTCCTTCGCCCTTCACTCTTTGATCAAAGGAAAGAAAGTTCATACTTTCTGAAAGCCAAATAAGTTTTTTCGTATTACGGGCATTATCGTTTTGCAGATTTGTAACACCCAGCCCTTTTTATACCAATATTTATGTTTCTCGTTAACTTATAAAATTTTACTTTATTTATAATTATTTATTATTTTATTTATTTTAGAACTCCTCTTTAAACCCAAACCCAGATTTTTCCCATTTTAAAACCCCCAGCCATTCTTTTCCCCATTCTATTTCTTTAAGCCCGGCCCTTTCTTTTCCCTAATTTCTAATAAAACCCCTACGGCCCATCTCCCATTTCTTTTATTTATTTATTCCCAGCCCAGCCCAGCAGCCGTCAAGAGCCTGGCCCAAGCTCCTCATGTTCCTTCCTTCATTTCAAATCTCCTTATATTTTTCCCTCTTAAATCACCTTTAAATTCTAAAATAAATTTCCACTAACACCACTTAATTTTCCCCCATAAATTTCCATTAACCCTCATCTAATCCCTCCATTACTTTCCATATTAATTTTATTTACTCATTCCCCATTTTCCTTTAATTCCCTTTATTCTTACCGTTACTCTCTCTCTCCCTCTTACGCACGTTCTCTCTCTTTATCTCTCCTCTCTCTCCCTATCACTCACAACAATTATTCTCTCTCTCTCTCTCACACACACACACGTTCTCCCTCCCTCCCTCTTTCATTTTTCCCGCTCCCTCTCTCTATCTCTCCCATTCTCTCTCTCTCTCTCGAACTCGTGCCCACGGCCGCGCGTCGCGTCCACCGCCGTCTCCTCACCGCCGTCTCCTCACCGCCGCTCGCCTCCACCACGTCATCTCCACCCTCGTCCTCAACCTCGTCGCACCCACCAACCCACCTACACCCGAGCCGACTCCCTCCTCACCGCCGTTCAACCACCGCCGTCGCCCCTCATCGCACCCTCAACTCGAGACTCCATCGACCCGCCACCACCTACAACTCCAGCAACCACTGCCCGAGCTCCCCACTGCGCGCCAGCCACCACTCCATCGCCGGCGCTCACCAGCCGCCTCCCTCGCCATTGTAAGCCCCGTTTCCAGCTGTGGCCTCCGCGTTCTGCTGAGCCTCCCATCATCTCCAACCCGAGCTACACCCCTTACCGGCCGAACTCCAAGCCTCGACCACCGCAGGCACTCCGACTACGCCGACGAGCCCCACTGCCTCGAGCCGCCTCGTCAACCCAAGCACTACCCCAGCACTGGCCCATCCGAGTTTCATTCACCCCCCACTGCAACCACGACCCCGAGCCCTGCGCAAGCACGCCCCTCACCTGAGTTCGAGCCCTCAAGTCGCCGCCAAGCTTCTTCGCGTCACCTCGGCCACCACCTGTGCACATCTCGACCATGAGCTTCCCCTCAGCGTCTTTCCCCTGCTCCGGCCAACCAACGCGCTCACTGCTGCCCAGAACAGACCCGAGCTCATACCGAGACGTTGCCGTCGCTGTTCGTCGCACGTTCGTGACGTTACCATCGCCGTGCATTCCCGAAACGTTTCCAGGCAAGTATTTTACTTGTTTACATGCTATATTCTCGAGTTACAATTTTAGATTACTTAAATTATAAAGTTACAATTTTAGATTAATAGTGTGCCATACCTGTTCGACATGTGTTCCCAATGAAAATACTCATCAAGTTTGACGGAACTAGATTGTTTACGTTGGCCCTTGTTGTGATGAATACCTTGTACAAATTTCGCTGGAAAATATGACCGTTAACGACTATAATGACTACCCCCAAGTTTACTCGTAAAACTGGAATTTTCTTGTACCTGAAAACCGTTAAAATCACTATAAATTATGTACATACTGGAATGATGCGTTTGAGGGCTCAAATCGAAGACAACTCGACAAAATTTAACCCTATACTATTTTTCAGATATTCCTGTACTTAAACTGGAACAATATTTGGATCGGAGTGCGACTCTGGACTGCAGTCCAGAGCGACTCTATTTATTGGGTGCTGTCCCGTAATGAACACCACCCTGTTTCCTTAACTTGTAGATTGTGGAACTCCGCTGTTTATTATAGGTAAATCTGTTAGCTAGACAAAAAAATTGGGTTCATTCTGTTTCGTTATCGTTTGATATTTAATCGGTAATTTATTAGTTGTGGACGTATAACAGTCCAGAGCAGATTCTGAGATGACCTATTAATGTAAAACAGTGTATAACTCCTGACGTACAGATGCGATTGAAGATCTGTCTATTGCGTTGAAAATCTTACTGAAAACCCTAGATTTCATTCAACAGTACAGTCGCTAAAATCTGATCCCAATTGGGATTAAAATGCGTTACGAAACGGACTTCTGATTCTGAAACTGGATTTCCAGCCGTGAACGCTTAAAATGAAATGGCTATAATTAATGATCCTGGAATCCGATTGGCATGAAACTAAATTCTATGGATAGATAACTGAACATACTAATTATTACCTGTTTATCGTTTCGCTAAACTGTAACCGTAGGATTTATGATATATTATTCAAGTGGTATATTGCTAATTCATGACATCCTAAACATGCTTTATATACTGTTCACGCATCATATCATACACATGTCATTGCATCGATAACCCAGTGATAACGTGCATTACCCAGTGTTAGGTATTAGTGATGATTGTGGCAAGTACGTTAGTGTTCGTGTAAAAGCGATTAAGTGAAAGTGATACGTACTTGTACACAATCAGTGAACCTTATTATTCTATTGCATTGTCGACGTCTGTGGGATGCGTGTATGTGTGACTATAAGTGGTATTAGACACTTATGGAAGCTCTTGCACGGGTGTCACAGATAAGGCACCAGACACTGCCATTCATCTTAGGTATTAGTCGGGACGTGCTTGATGGAGGTCCGGTCTCCAGTTCTCGCGCAGACTTGTCACGGACCGATTAGTATTTAGGGTTATGGTTAGCGTTTGATGTAGACCACGGGGTGTGGGGTAGTTTGAGTGTGAATTCAACAGAATCTCGGGAGTCCCTTGCCGGCTTATATATTTAGGGAGATATATGGAGATTTACAGGGTACATGATTATTACCGTGATATACATGTTGGGCCCGTGGTCCCTTGCCCTTGGGTTCTACCTTTGGGTGGAAGACACTCACGAGTGGTTGACTCTCACACTTGGACTGACGATAGGCCTAGTGACCTATACAGTGAGACTTAGAGACTGATAGGGATACATGCATTGATATACAATACTTACTGTGTTGACATACGTGGCATAAGATTCTACTGCTCATACCGTTCCGCTGCATTGATTACTGCATGTTCATATCTATACCATTCTGATTTACTGCTACATATATCTATTATCACTGTTAGAATTGTCACATGATTTTATATATTATATTGCTATTGTGTCGCTCTGACGACCTGAGTATGCATGCTCAGTGTGAGGAGAAGATTTAGCCTGAACCAGAACTAGACGTATATCACAGACACATCGACTTGCTATCCAGAGCTATATTCTTTTGTTTCCCCTCAGGTCAGTTCTTTATATTTTTACATTCAGTTACTGCATTTCTCATTACCTGCGCATCATTTACTGTTTACCATGAAAAACTAGAAGCCGAAGTATGACTACGGCAGGACATATCCTTGACCGTAGGAGCATGGCTGGCCTTGTCTACTCCTAGTATTCCGTATTTTGGGAAGCGGGGCGTGACATGGTTTAGTTGGTATCAGAGCCAGGTTTTGCTTTGATTGGGATTGCAGTTTTCCGTGTAGAGCTTGACAATCTATGACATCCCTCAGTCTAGATTGTAAACTTGATATCCTTGATCCATATTCACATTGAATGTTCTGCTATTCAGGATTTCGGGTGACTTGGCAAGGTTACGTGGTTGCAATTGCACTACCGTACTCTGTTTAAGTGACTTAAAGTCATACAGTTGATTCTCCACTTGTAATAAATTCATCACCTCTGATATTCTTGAATCTTTGCCCTATCCATATTATATTTTGATTCGTATAGCTTGTGACTTATATCATCCCCAAAAATTGTTGTTTCAGGATCATGTCTTCCAACGACTCTTCATCTATATCCGCTCCCCAGAATCAGACCATTGAGATTCTGAGTGTACTGCAAGGTCTAAAGGAAGCCCAGGAGCGAACAAACGACTTGTTAGATGAAGGACTGAGAAGACAGGTGAATCAGGCACCAGCGGCTGTCTCCAATCATAAAGGTGTTAGTTATATGTATGCCCTAGAGGCCATTACTGTACATTGGATGTATATTGTAGTGGATGCTGGGACATATATAGGGAGGACTTTCTTGCTCGACATGATAGTATGCTATCTGGTTGCTCTTTACCTTAACGTGTACACTGATTGTCTCTCTGTTACATGTTGGTAAAGCCCTTAGGATGTGTGCTTGACTACCTGGACTATGATGCGGATCATACTAGTGGGGACATGGTAGTCCATAAGTACATCCTTCAAAGTCCCTAGTCGTGGGTGTATCGAGACGGGGCATCGATATACCAGAGTAGACTAGCGTATACCTTCTCGACCCATACATATGGGCGATGGATGATCCCATATCCATTGGTGTTTGACATCAGAGATGATATACGGGTGCTCAGTAGAGACTGGGTACACTGGACGGACTCACCGAGAACTCCCAGATGGTATTATACCTCACGTCAGATGGCAGTTCTCTGGTGACACTGGTACAGAGTAGTTTGTTGACCCGAGATCGTCATAGAGTCTTGTGTGGTTCCCACTGTGCTTTGATTTCCATCTTACCACGTCCAAGAGGGCATGCAAAACGATGGTTTTTGGGTACAGTCCCGAGTCACATGGAGACAATGAGCGATAGGAGGGGATTCGTCTCTCCCGGTATAGGGAGTTGATGTTGCGCCGTGTTCGATTGGCTATAACAGGAAATCCCTGGCCAGGGTTGCTGAGATTTACTGGTAAGTGTTACCAGTAGTTTCTCGAATTGTTATAGACCTCATATCGACACGACTTATCGAGCTATTGGGGTCTGACGTTAACCACCCCTAGGCGAGATATGCGACATATCAGACGATCAGACCGGACTGTACGGTAGTGTTACTGGTTGGATTCACAGGAGTGTGAGCGGGCTTGCTCGTCGATCTTCTGATCGCTCAATACCCAGGTGGCCGTTACGTTTATCAGACCGCTTGCGGCTTGTGGGTGTTTGATATGATCATCACCTGCTGCCGGCGTATTGACGAGTCTTTAGAGTCCTACACAGAGGTTTCCTGGCTCAAGCGAAATGAAATAGGAGCGCATATGAGATATGTGCGGGACCGAGAATAATGCGTGTATGTGATACCATATTTCATTCTCGCGATGAGTGTGTCGAATGGTTGTATGCGATATAACCTAGTTATCGAATCAAGGATTGATTCGATAAGCCGATACATTGTATACTAGTCGGTTATATGCGATATGACCGGGTCGTTAAATCAAGTGTTGATTTAATGATTTAATGTATAATTATATATATGATATATTACTTTACATTAACTAGTATTGGTTCACTTTAAAAGGATTTTCTCACTTGATATGCACATTGTATATGTGATATATTTTTGTGCATTTGTTTGTATCATGTTTGATGATACATGCTTGATTAGGTGTATGTTTAGTTTAAACCTTGGTTAAGTAAATGGTTAGGGTTGTGTTTAAATTTCTTATTTATTTATTTGATTATTTATTCATTATGGAAATTAAAAGGAATGGTGGCTTATTTTGTCATTTTGTGGAAACTTCTTGAAGTGTTGAAAGCATAACCATTCTTGTTCTTTTCCTAAACCTAACCATTAACTCTAACCATGTTCTATTCTCTACACCTAACTTTGGTTAAAATTATGATAAGTATCATATTCTTTTCTATTATTAATTAACTTATCATAATTCTTTCTTCATCTTCTTCATCTTCTTCAATGAAGAAAAAGCTTGCTTCATCAATGGTGATTGATGAATTAGAATGAGAAATCCAATTCTAAAGTCTACCCACTTCCTATTTCTTCATCCTCTACCTCTTGCCAAGTAGTAGGGTGTGTTCCCTTCACAAGTTTTCATGGCTTGGTGAAGGTGGAGCTTGATCTAGTGATGCTTCGACGTAGATCATCTTCGGCACGTTGTCGACGACCTAGCCCGGTCTTTTCTCCGATGAAACCACCGTGAGAGTCATGGTTCGATTTGGACAGCGGAGAGGACTTCATTGCGGAGCCATGGAGGTGGAGCACCGGATCTACAAAGGTTGTATTTCCGTATTATTATAGTTCAGTGTTAACTAGTTTACTTTTCGCCTAGAATTCTAGCCAACAATCCGTTCTAGGGTTTCTCGGCACCGTTTAAATTTGAAATTGGCATGGTTGATGCCTTGTGAGACCTCATTAGGGTGCCTAGGAACCCTACAGTAGTATCAGAGCCTAGCTAGAGCCTTAGGCGAAGTCTAGACGGAATTTGAAGTCCGAACGACCCGAAAACCCAAACCTAAACATGCTCTCTGTCCTTTTTCTAAAAACAGGGATTTTTGTGAATTAAAAATTGCCAAAAAATTCAGCAGGGAAACCTATGAGTTACTGTGAAGCACGTGGCTCTAAATCGATCAAAGAGCCGCGGAACCGCGGCCCCACCCTGGGTTTAGCGGCGGTTCCGCGGCCATGTTGGTGATTTAGACCACGTGTCTTGCACAGTAATTCTTATGTCATAGTGCTGAGTCTTCTGGAAATTTTTATATTTTATTCAAGAGTTGAATTTTCTGGGGTTGTTTTGGGGATTCGGTGTTTCAATCGGAGTATCAGATTTTGTCTATGTGGCTTTCCGGATAAATTTTAGAATATGTTAAAAAGTTCGACCGGATATAAATACCCAATTTTTCCCCTGTCGAGAAATTTCCAAGTGTTGGATTTTTCCGTAATTTAACGACGTTCTAAGTAGTGCAAGTAACGCGATGGACCCTCTAGAAGACAACAAACCTTAACTCGATTATGTGACCGTCTTGAACTGCCCTTTGAACCTTCGGGTTTGGGGCAGTACGGCGTGCCACATGTGAGGCGTTGGCTTGACCCTTCTACGGCTGGACCGTTGGTACTGAGGCACGAACTGAATATCTTTAGACTTGTTTCATGTGTTGATCTGTATCGGGAAAACTTGGGTGTTCGATTGTTCGATCGGAAAGTTTAACATTTTCTATTTATCTGGAATGTGATACAATAATTGGAATTCACAAAGAGTTATGAGATAACTGAATGAATGTTATAAACATAGCAGTTTAGTCTCACTTGATCGGTTGCCACGGAATTTTGATGTGATCAAAAGTCCGTCGCAATCACGTAGCGTACGTGGATACTCGCCGGGTAAACTTAATAGACAGCCTCACTTCATTGCCCCGACCAAGTGACTGTAGGAGAACCCCGTCGCCGAAAGCATCCGTTCGGGTGCTCACGGCAGCGGTGTTCCGCCTTGGTGCACTTCGTCGACGGCGTCGGGGGTGCGGCCGTCTACTGAAGTTTGCGACGAGCATTCGATCAGGATGTCGGGAATCTTGTTGAATTGCCCGACTTGATATTGAAAAGTGTTTTCGATTTTGAGACTAAAATGCGGGGTTTATAATTGTTAGGCATGCGATGTCTAAGTAATTCATTTGGTCAGGCATGCGATGTCTGAGGTGGTTGCGGATTCCAACTGTTGTAGTTTTACACTTTCTTTTCTGTGACCGTAAGTGTAATATGTGATATCGCCGGTTTCGTTGCTATATGTCAACGACAATTGGGATGCGCATATTTACTTACGTTGATGACATGTGATGTTATGTGTTGCTGGATATGTTATATTGGATCGTCGTGTTTGAATAGCCTGGGGTTTTTATGTGAGATGAGTGTTTTTCATTTTCATTCATGTAAAAACTTGTATGTAATATTCTTTTATTGGGGCACTTCCAGGTTGCGGAAGTTGTCACCGTTGTTGTATATTATTCACTTTTCCGCACTAGGATAGACCCAAGGAGGGGAGCACAAGTAACCGGGTTCTGGAGTCCAGTGGGAGACCAACTCGAGGAGTCGAGTCCGGGTCTCCTAACTCTAGAATTGGTAGGATTGCTTGCCGCTCTCGTAGGGGTCTAGGGGTGTGGGTTTGGCTATTCATCACGACCGTGGAATCCGTGTTTTATACTGGCTCGTATTGAAAACACGGACGTCCTAGTATATCCAATATTTCATATGTTTCTTCTGCTGCGATATCTGTGATGTGATCATGTGATGTTCTGTGATAGATACAGTATATAGTATATATGATATATTATATAGGCGTTACTTATGTTTTACACCCGTGCTAGCCCTGCCCCGCTCTGCCGTTAGTTACCTAACCTAACGGTGCACGAGGGGACATCGAGGCGAATGCGGATGGCATAAGTGTACGTCGTATTTATCTGTGATGTTTAGGTACTTAAATGATGGGACTTCATTAATGTGATTAATGAAATAAAAGAAACCTAAGATGTTGTAGAATCGAATTTCAAAATAAAACAGGTAGCTACAGTTCTTTCTTTGCACAGCGGTATATGTGATATATCCTGCACCTTATTCGATGAGGAAAGGACCGAGATCCCTTCACCGGGAGTGACTCCTTTAGCAATAACTGGCAGATGCTACACACTCGGTTTGTCTTTTGATTGCTTTTAAGAGTTTTTTCTTTGCACAGTGATATATATGATATATCCCGCACCTCATTCGACGAGGAAAGGACCGACGATCCCTTCACCGGGAGTGACTCCTTTAGCAAAACTAGAAAAGCCTCAATGACACTCCATTTCAAAATCATTTGATTCTACAACGATATCAAGTTCATTACGCAAAAGGTTTTCAGAAAAACCTGTCGTAGCCCTCCGTCATTTCAGATACGTACTAGTTAGTATTCGTGCTGCGGTTGTTTGGCCTCCGTCAAGGCGTAGTGTACGGTAGCTAACTAGTGCTTATCTGCTTGCATATGATGCGATTGGATTAGGGTATTCGTACGGCGTTGTTTGGCCTCCGTCAAGGGTTGTGTGGGTGGGTTTAATTCAATCAGAAAATGACGGGTTGAACTTGACTAGCGGACTATGGGTTGTTTGGCCTCCGTCAAGGTCATAGCGAGCTAGGGGCAAAATATTATCGGGAATTTCAAGTGTTGAAATTTGCAATGAGATTGCATACCTTCTATGAGATAGTTGGATCCCGATACCCGCTGCGAGTAAGAGTTACTCCTGGGAGAGTTTTATACATTACAATTAGCCGATCAAGTAGGTGTCTAGAAAGGTGTTAACGAGGTTACGCCTCTGGGAAAACGAGGTTTACATTAATTAGGTTCGTGCGAAAGTACGGGGGACCTCCCTCAAAGTACCGACACTGGCCTGGCTGAAAGATTGGCGAACTTATAGTGTGTAATTAATCCCAGCTAGTCTTTCCTTTTAGGGTTTGAAGGAAGATTTGATAAAAAGCAGTGGGAGCCATCCTGATTAGATAAAATAATAACCAATCTATTCTTGCAAGAGCGCACGCTGAGTGTTTTCTTCTCTCTCTCTCCTGGTAGCGACCATATCACGCCTTAATCAAGATAATAATACGGATTATTGACCGAACCCGCTTGTTATACTGAGCTGGGGAACGTTGGTCCCGCTCCAACTTATAATTGTTATAAGCCAGAGCAGGAAATTGGGGAATACCAGATTTCCCGTGCCGCCCAAACGAAGAGAGTGCATGCTGATGCATCATCTTCGGGTGTGTTCATTATACAGAACTGTTTCTCGGTATCCTCTGCATCCTGGGTATATGATACCGGATCAGGATCCCAGATATGTAATCTGTTACATAGGGCTACAAAAGGATAGAAAAACTGAGAACGGGTGATAAGTTTCATGAGGCAGAAAACGGGGCAAGAGTTGCAGCCAAGTCTGTCGGTCACTGTCACCCTGTATTGTAATACATTGATTCTGAACAAATGTTATTAGATGCCGAACCTAATATACCAAATCATATCACTCTCTTTGTTAGAAAAGAAAGGATATAATTTTGTATTGATGGATAATGTTTTGAACATTTCCTATATCAAAAGTTGATCGGTTCAGGCACGTTATCTAAAAGCATTGATGTTCTAAATCAAACTACAGTTCTTAGTATATGGAACACACACAAGAGGAAGAGTTCAGAAATGAACGGATTCTTCTTGAGGTATTGTAGACTAGGTCAGATCAATGTGACCCGACTAGCTGAAGTTACATTTAGATGTATATTTAAATTAGTTTGAATTTACATCTTGTGAAACTTGCCAGTCATGTCACAAAGATAAGATGACCATAACCCTGTTTATTGGAAACAGAGAAAGAGTTAATGAACTCTTGGGATGATACATGTTGATGTATGTAGGTCCCCTGTCTACACATGGCAGGACTGGTTCTTTGTACTTCATTACATTCTCTGATAATCTCTCAAGATTCAGACATATGTTCCTGTTGAAACACAAGTCCGAACCTTTTGAGATATTCACAGAATATAAGTTAGAAGTAGAGAACCAAAATACGGGTATAAGTATTATGTCCTTTGATGAGATCAAGGAGGAGAATACTTGAGCACGGAATTCCTGGACTATTCTAAAGGAGAATGAGTTTCTCTCTCAGTATTACTCCTCCGTATACACCATTGCACGATGGTATGTCGGGGCGGAGCAGATACACCCTATTTGATATGGTGTGCTCTATGATGAGTGCTACTGAGTTACCTATTTCCTTTTTGGGAGTTATGCACTTGATAAGCTGCATACCTATTGAATAGGGTTCAAATCAAATCAGTTGCCTACCACTTCATATTTGATATGGAAAGGGAAGAGCCCATATCTTAAGTTGGTTAAGATTTGGGGTTGACCGGCCTATGTCTGAAAGAAAAATCCGGACAAGCTCGAGGCAAAGTCTATAATGTAGAACTGGAAAGGTTCCAGCTATACAAACTGTAGCAGATGATTTGGTAGAACCAAAGGATTCAGTAGATGCCAACGAACCTCAGCCTCTCCGCCGATCTAGTAGGGTTCCTCACCCACCTGAGAGATACTTCTGTTTCTCTATGACAGTGGGAGCGAGGATTGCATCATGAGATGATGACCCAACTAGTTTCGAGCTGGCCATCGGGAGTGTGACTCTGTAAGAATGGCTGGATGCTTAGTGATCTGAGATGGAATCCATGTACACCAACAAAGTATGGACTTTGGTTGCAATATCTGAAGGGTTAAATCCCCATCAGGAGCAAGTATATCTTGAGAAGATTACTTGGTGTACATGGAAAAGTTAAGACTTTCAAAGCTAGACTTGTTAAAGGTTTTCGTCATTGACCAGGCGTGGATAATGATGAAACCTTTTCAAGTATCTATGCTTAAGTCCATCCAGATCCTACTTACCACGGCTACATACCATGACTATGAAATCTGGCGGTTGGGTGTCATGACTGCTTTTCTAAATGAAGTTTTAGAAGAGTGCGTCTATAAGTACACAGCCAGAGGGCCTCGTAGACAGTGGGAGCAGCGGAAACGTGTGCAAGATACTTTATAGGATAAAGCAGGCATCGCGAAGATGGAACATCTGTTTTGATGAATTAGTCAAAGAAGTTGACATCATCAAAATGGTGGATGAACCTTGTATAAACAAAAAGGTAGTAGGGAGTATGGTGACGATCCTCGTAGAGTACGTGGATGACATACTCTTGATAAGAAAGGAGTTTCTTATGCTACGCTCGATCAGTCTCCGTTTATCACAATGATTCTCCATATAGGATCAAAGTGATACCTACTAAATCCTGGATTTTGGATCTATGAGATAGATCTAATTGGATGTTAGGATTCTCACTAGTTGTAGCGAGATGGTATCAATCGATCCTGGGGAGAATCACTGAAAGGGTTCCAAGGTGATAAAGACGACTGAATGTCAGTCGCAGGCATTGTCTTTACCCTCAGTAAAGGGACGGTATGTTGGAAGAGTTCCAAGCTAGATATCGTGGCATACTAGACGATAAAGGCAGGATACATCGCTACTTAAGATGCTACCAAGGAGGATGTTTGGGTGTGTAATGGTTCATGAGATGAACTACGTTCCAACCATTGTGAGACAATGGAGTTGTGGCTTATGCCAAGGAACGCCGGTCCCATCAGTGATCCAGACATATTCTAAGGCAGTATCACCTGATCATGGAGATGGTTGATCTCTAAGTGATCGAGGTTTGGAGAGTAGACTCCGAGGACAACACAGCGGATCCACTCACAAAGGCCTGTTCCCAGAGAGAGACTTTTATGGGATGGTTGAGTATGAGATACTACAACCACTGCTACAGATGGCCCTAGTGCAAGTGGGAGATTGTTAGTTATATGTATGCCCTAGAGGCCATTACTGTACATTGGATGTATATTGTAGTGGATGCTGGGACATATATAGGGAGGACTTTCTTGCTCGACATGATAGTATGCTATCTGGTTGCTCTTTACCTTAACGTGTACACTGATTGTCTCTCTGTTACATGTTGGTAAAGCCCTTAGGATGTGTGCTTGACTACCTGGACTATGATGCGGATCATACTGGTGGGGACATGGTAGTCCATAAGTACATCCTTCAAAGTCCCTAGTCGTGGGTGTATCGAGACGGGGCATCGATATACCAGAGTAGACAAGCGTATACTTTCTCGACCCATACAGATGGGCGATGGATGATCCCATATCCATTGGTGTTTGACATCAGAGATCATATACGGGTGCTCAGTAGAGACTGGGTACACTGGACGGACTCGCCGAGAACTCCCAGATGGTATTATACCTCACGTCAGATGGCAGTTCTCTGGTGACATTGGTACAGAGTAGTCTGTTGACCCGAGATCGTCATAGAGTCTTGTGTGGTTCCCACTGTGCTTTGATTTCCATCTTACCACGTCCAAGAGGGCGTGCAAAAAGATGGTTTTTGGGTACAGTCCGGAGTCACATGGAGACAATGAGCGATAAGTGGGGATTCGTCTCTCCCGGTATAGGGAGTTGATGTTGCGCCGTGTTCGATTGGCTATAACAGGAAATCCCTGGCCAGGGTTGCTCAGATTTACTGATAAGTGTTACCAGTAGTTTCTCGAATTGTTATAGACCTCATATCGACACGACTTATCGAGCTATTGGGGTCTGACGTTAACCACCCCTAGGCGAGATATGCGACATATCAGACGATCAGACCGGACTGTACGGTAGTGTTACTGGTTGGATTCACAGAAGTGTGAGCGGGCTTGCTCGTCGATCTTCTGATCGCTCAATACCCGGGTGGCCGTTACGTTTAGCAGATCGCTTGCGGCTTGCGGGTGTTTGATATGATCATCACCTGCTGCCGGCGTATTGACGAGTCTTTAGAGTCCTACACAGAGGTTTCCTGGCTCAAGCGAAACGAAATAGGAGCGCATATGAGATATGTGTGGGACCGAGAATAATGCGTGTATGTGATACCGTATTTCATTCTCGCAATGAGTGTGTCGAATGGTTGTATGCGATATAACCTAGTTATCGAATCAAGGATTGATTCGATAAGCCGATACATTGTATACTAGTCGGTTATATGCGATATGACCGGGTCGTTAAATCAAGTGTTGATTTAATGATTTAATGTATAACTATATATATGATATATTACTTTACATTAACTAGTATTGGTTCACTTTAAAAGGATTTTCTCACTTGATATGCACATTGTATATGTGATATATTTTTGTGCATTTGTTTGTATCATGTTTGATGATACATGCTTGATTAGGTGTATGTTTAGTTTAAACTTTGGTTAAGTAAATGGTTAGGGTTGTGTTTAAATTTCTTATTTATTTATTTGATTATTTATTCATTATGGAAATTAAAAGGAATGGTGGCTTATTTTGTCATTTTGTGGAAACTTCTTGAAGTGTTGAAAGCATAACCATTCTTGTTCTTTTCCTAAACCTAACCATTAACTCTAACCATGGTCTATTCTCTACACCTAACTTTGGTTAAAATTATGATAAGTATCATATTCTTTTCTATTATTAATTAACTTATCATAATTCTCTCTTCATCTTCTTCATCTTCTTCAATGAAGAAAAAGCTTGCTTCATCAATGGTGATTGATGAATTAGAGTGAGAAATCCAATTCTAAAGTCTACCCACTTCCTATTTCTTCATCCTCTACCTCTTGCCAAGTAGTAGGGTATGTTTCCTTCACAAGTTTTCATGGCTTGATGAAGGTGGAGCTTGATCTAGTGATGCTTCGACGTAGATCATCTTCGGCACATTGTCGACGACCTAGCCCGGTCTTTTCTCCGATGAAACCACCGTGAGAGTCATGGTTCGATTTGGACAGCGGAGAGGACTTCATTGCGGAGCCATGGAGGTGGAGCACCGGATCTACAAAGGTTGTATTTCCGTATTATTATAGTTCAGTGTTAACTAGTTTACTTTTCGCCTAGAATTCTAGCCAACGATCCGTTCTAGGGTTTCTCAGCACCGTTTAAATTTGAAATTGGCATGGTTGATGCCTTGTGAGACCTCATTAGGGTGCCTAGGAACCCTACAAAAGGGATCCCCGTTAGACGAGGAAAAGAGAAGAAGATGAAACGCCAATTTGTTTCCCCGCGACAGAAGCAGCAGAAGACCCTATGTTGTGGGTATTGTAAGAGGCCAGGACATCTTCAGAGGGATTGTCGCCGCGCCCAAGGGAAATGTCTGATTTGCGGATCCAGCGAACATCTCATTAACGGTTGCCCAGAAAAGAAGGAGCTACAAGGAGGAGACTCATCCACACGCTCCACTTCTGCCAAGTGATGATTATTGCATAGTTCAAACATCGAGAATAAGGCGGACCCAGCGCAAAATTCAACTCACGCGACGAGAATGCAACGTTCTAGTAGTCAAAGAAGAATTTTCATGTTTTCTACTTTCAGTAATAATGTTGTCATCCTTTTATGAATATTTCCTTCCGTTTGAAATCTTGTATCCGTTGAACTTTTAGTTGAATGCAATAAAACTTGAATCGTAATATATGTATCATTCTTTTGCTTTCTCCTTATTTATACTATTCATTATCACAGCATTTTAATCCTGATCTTTCAGTTCCTGCCACCGCATATTTTCCTATACTTCGTACCCTAAGCTATTTTCTCGATGTATTCCACTGTATAATCATGACCCTTTTCTTTTCAGGCCATGGCCCACCCTGGAGCAGCGCCGCATCTAGATGAGGATGCACAGTCATGCGTTTCCTCAGACCGCACGCTGATGAGTCCTGACGATGAGATCGACGGTCCCAAAGTCATTGGTGAAAACAGCGATTCCGAAGACAAAGGAGCAGCCGCCCCAGAGTTTGACATGATAGGCGATTCCGACGAAGAGGAAGGAGACCCTGAAGAGAACCCGATAGAGGAAGATCCCGAAGAAGATCCGATAGAAGAAAATCCAGTTGTGGAAAAATCCCGTGGGAGAAAATCCAGAAGAAGAGAATCACATGGAATCAGACCTCGATGAAGAAGCTCCAGCCGAGGAAGAAGGACCAGAAGGACAAGACCCTGCTGTGGAAGAACTCCCGATGGCGATCCCTGCGAAGCGATATGGAAACGGACGTCCCTACCTGAGTGCGCGAGCCTACCGTAGCCTGCTGAACCTCCACAACCGCGACTGACGGGATTTTAGCTGTTGTCTTCTCTGGCCAAATAAACCTATAAATAGTTTAGGGCTATCTGTTACTTTTCGAGAGTGCTTTGTTTCGAATTTTCTGAAATGAAATAAACTTTCTGAGTTCACAAATCTTTTGATTACCGGTTCACTTGATGCTTGACTATTTCTTCCATACAGTTATTTTCCTACTGAGATATGTCCACCCCTACTCCTTACATTGTCTAAACCCTCACTAAGATTAACCAGTATCACACCCGATCTTTTTGAGGTCCACCCTCCTTCCTTCGTCTGTGCCTCGTTTGAGATCCTTCTGAGAGGAGAAAATTTTAGAGAAAACTTCCGAGTTCGCTAACCCTTCAAATTCTTGATTAATATGATGTACCGTTTGTTACCCTCCCTATACTTTTCCCTTGTAGTCCCTTGTTGCTCATCCTTACTTCCTGTGCTGACCCGATCCCAATCTCTTTAACATTCAGCCTAAAGCCGCCACACTCCAACCTTTGAATAATCCACACTTCCTTGTAATCCTTACCCTAGCTAGCCCTATACATTTTGTGTGTTTTCCTATTACCCTAAATATATATATAGGGGCTTTATTATTCGAAATTTGGTTTTCATTATCTTGTATTTGTCGAAGAGTGCGTGTTATTGACTACTTAGTTTTATATATTTCAAAGCACACTACTATTATCCTCATTTTCAGTAGCGCAACCTTACACCGCGCATATTTTGTTCCATATTCCTCATTTTCGCTATGTGAGTTTTCTAAGTCATTTTAAAACTATTTGATCGATACATCGTACTAAAATGTTTTAACCTACCGACAAATCTTTCACTATTTTATTGTCGTTACTTTATTTTCGGGTATTGTGCTTATGATTACTATTATAAATGGTCATGCCTTATACTTATTATTTCTGACGTGCTACTGTTGATATACTTATACGTACACATATTTGAGTTTCGATTTTATCGAGTACGCCTCGAATATCATTGTTCGTTATTGTTCTTATTGCTATTCTCGTATACATGTAGTTGCCCCTGTAGTTATTCCTGCCTTATGCCTACGTAGATCTATCTTTTTGTATGTTGTTCTTACATATTTATACCTTCAAATTTTTTCGTCCACGGATTCTAGTAAATCTTTATGTGTTAGTTTGCAATATAATAGTTTTCGCTTATGTTAGTATAACTTATCGTTTATATTAAATTTCGAGGACGGAATTTTTATAAGGGTGGTATGATTTAACACCCAGCCCTTTTATACCAATATTCGTGTTTCTCGTTAACTTATAAGATTTTACTTTATTTATAATTATTTATTATTTTATTTATTTTAGAACTCCTCTTTAAACCCAAACCCAGATTTTTCCCATTTTAAAACCCCCAGCCATTCTTTTCCCCATTCTATTTCTTTAAGCCCGGCCCTTTCTTTTCCCTAATTTCTAATAAAACCCCTACGGCCCATATCCCATTTCTTTTATTTATTTATTCCCAGCCCAGCCCAGCAGCCGTCAAGAGCCCGGCCCAAGCTCCTCATGTTCCTTCCTTCATTTCAAATCTCCTTATATTTTTCCCTCTTAAATCACCTTTAAATTCTAAAATAAATTTCCACTAACACCTCTTAATTTTCCCCCATAAATTTCCATTAACCCTCATCTAATCCCTCCATTACTTTCCATATTAATTTTATTTACTCATTCCCCATTTTCCTTTAATTCCCTTTATTCTTACCGTTACTCTCTCTCTCCCTCTTACGCACGTTCTCTCTCTTTATCTCTCCTCTCTCTCCCTATCACTCACAACAATTACTCTCTCTCTCTCACACACACACACACACACACACGTTCTCTCTCCCTCCCTCTTTCATTTTTCCCGCTCCCTCTCCCTCTATCTCTCCCATTCTCTCTCTATCTCGAACTCGCGCCCACGGCCGCGCGTCGCGCCCACCGCCGTCTCCTCACCGCCGCTCGCCTCCACTTTGTCATCTCCACCCTCGTCCTCAACCTCGTCGCACCCACCAACCCACCTACACCCGAGCCGACTCCCTCCTCACCGCCGTTCAACCACCGCCGTCGCCCCTCATCGCACTCTCAACTCGAGACTCCATCGACCCGCCACCACCTACAACTCCAGCAACCACTACCCGAGCTCCCCACTGCGCGCCAGCCACCACTCCATCGCCGGCGCTCACCAGCCGCCTCCCTCGCCATTGTAAGCCCCGTTTCCAGCTGTGGCCTCCGCGTTCCGCTGAGCCTCCCATCATCTCCAACCCGAGCTACACCCCTTACCGGCCGAACTCCAAGCCTCGACCACCGCAGGCACTCCGACTACGCCGACGAGCCCCACTGCCTCGAGCTGCCTCGTCAACCCAAGCACTACCCCAGCACTGGCCCATCCGAGTTTCATTCACCCCCCACTGCAACCACGACCCCGAGCCCTGCGCAGGCACGCCCCTCACCTGAGTTCGAGCCCTCAAGTCGCCGCCAAGATTCTTCGCATCACCTCGGCCACCACCTGTGTACATCTCGACCACGAGCTTCCCCTCAGCGTCTCTCCCCTGCTCCGGCCAACCAACACCGCTCACCGCTGCCCAGAACAGACCCGAGCTCATACCAAGACGTTGCCGTCGCCGTTCGTCGCGCGTTCGTGACGTTACCGTCGCCGTGCATTCCCGAAACGTTTCCAGGCAAATATTTTACTTGTTTACATGCTATATTCTCGAGTTACAATTTTAGATTACTTAAATTATAAAGTTACAATTTTAGATCAATAGCGTGCCATACCTGTTCGATGTGTGTTCCTAATGAAAATACTCATCAAGTTTGACGGAACTGGATTGTTTACGTTGGCCCTTGTTGTGATGAATACCTTGTACAAATTTCGCTGGAAAATATGACCGTTAACGACTATAATGACTACCCCCAAGTTTACTCGTAAAACTGGAATTTTCTTGTACCTGAAAACCGTTAAAATCACTATAAATTATGTACATACTGGAATGATGCGTTCGAGGGCTCAAATCGAAGCCAACTCGACAAAATTTAACCCTATACTATTTTTCAGATATTCCTATACTTAAACTGTAACAATATTTGGATCGGAGTGCGACTCTGGACTGCAGTCCAGAGCGACTCTATTTATTGGGTGCTGTCCCGTAATAAACACCACCCTGTTTCCTTAACTTGTAGATTGCGTAACTCCGCTGTTTATTATAGTTAAATCTGTTAGCTAGACAACACAATTGGGTTCATTCTGTTTCGTTATCGTTTGATATTTAATCGGTAATTTATTAGTTGTGGATTTATAACAGTCCAGAGCAGATTCTGAGATGACCTATTAATGTAAAACAGTGTATAACTCCTGACATACAGATGCGATTGAAGATCCGTCTATTGCGTTGAAAACCTTACTGAAAATCCTAGATTTCATTCAACTGTAGCTTTGCTAAAATCTGATCCCAATTGGGATTAAAATGCGTTGCGAAACAGACTTCTGATTCTGAAACCGGATTTCCAGCCGTGAACGCTTAAAATGAAATGGCTATAATTAATGATCCTGGAATCCGATTGGCATGAAACTAAATTCGATGGATAGATAACTGAACATACTAATTATTACCTGTTTATCGTTTCGCTAAACTATAACCGTAGGATTTATGATATATTATTCAAGTGGTATATTGCTAATTCATGACATCCTAAACATGCTTTATATACTGTTCACGCATCATATCATACACATGTCATTGCATCGATAACCCAGTGAGAACGTGCATTACCCAGTGTTAGGTATTAGTGATGATTGTGGCAAGTACGTTAGTGTTCGTGTGAAAGTGATTAAGTGAAAATAATACGTACTTGTACACAATCAGTGAACCTTATTATTCTATTGCATTGTCGACGTCTGTGGGATGCGTGTATGTGTGACTATAAGTGGTATTGGATACTTATGGAAGTTCTTGCACGGGTGTCACAGATAAGGCACCAGACACTGCCATTCATCTTAGGTATTAGTCGGGACGTGCTTGATGGAGGTCCGGTCTCCAGTTCTCGCGCAGACTTGTCACGGACCGATTGGTATTTAGGGTTAAGGTTAGCGTTTGATATAGACCACGGGGTGTGGGATAGTTTGAGTGTGAGTTCAACAGAATCTCGGGAGTCCCTTGCCGGCTTATATATTTAGGGAGATATATAGAGATTTACAGGGTACATGATTATTACCGTGATATACATGTTGGGCCCGTGGTCCCTTGCCCTTGGGTTCTAACCTTGGGTTGAGGACACTCGCGAGTGGTTGACTCTCACACTTGGACTGATGATAGGCCTAGTGACCTGTACAGTGAGACTTAGAGACTGATAGGGATACAGGCATTGATATACCATACTTACTGTGTTGACATACGTGGCATAACATTCTACTGCTCTTACCGTTCCGCTGCATTGATTACTGCATGTTCATATCTATATCATTCTGATTTACTGCTACATATATCTATTATCACTATTAGAATTGTCACATGATTTTATATATTATATTGCTATTGTGTCGCTCTGATGACCTGAGTATGCATGCTCAGTGTGAGGAGAAGATTTAGCCTGAACCAGGTCTAGACGTATATCACAGGCACATCGACTTGCTATCCAGAGCTATATTCTTTTATTTCCCCTAAGGTCAGTTCTTTACATTGTTACATTCAGTTACTGCATTTCTCATTACCTGCGCATCATTTACTGTTTACCATGAAAAACCAGAAGCCGAAGTGTGACTACGGCAGGACATATCCTTGACCGTAGGAGTATGGCTGGCCTTGTCTACTCCTCATATTCCGTATTTTGGGAAGCGGGACGTGACAAGATTTATATATACGGAACATTAAATGGAGTACGAAGTGTTGGGGGAAGGAGATGGAATAGACACCACCGTTCGAATATACGGAACTGTGCTAAACAGCCAACCATGCAAAATGCAATAAACAATGAAAGATAAAATAATGCAAGAATAAGATAATCAAACCAGAAAGACACAAGATTTGGTAATGTGGTTCACCCACCGTATGGATCGTCATTGGCATAGAAAAATCTACAAACTTCTACCAGATCTTTAGTCAAGTTACACCATGGGCAAACCTTAGGATATTCTTTCAAATCTCTCTAATCTCTCTTAATCGTCGCCCTCTTTCTATACAAAATTCAATGGAACATACATTTTATCATATAAGAGACCCTATTTATAACCTAACCCTAAACCCGTTTAAATTAGGATTAAATAGAATAAGGTAAATATTATATTCGCACAGAAAACCCGCTTACAAACTTCTGATGAAGACTTAATCAGACGTCTGTCGACGCTCTGTGTTTTCATAAGCTCCTTGGGAAGACGTCTGTCATTCCTTGCTCAGACGTCTGTCGACCGTCTGGATTTTGGCTTTAGCTTGGGCAGACCTCTGCCACTCCTTAGTCAGACGTATGGCTTCACTCTAGAGACGGCTCAGACCCTTCGACAGACATCTGCCACTTTGGCTTTTAGACGTATAGGCTTGCTCTGAATTTTTGCTCGATACTTCGTGCATGGCCAGACGTCTGAACCTCCTTGTTGAGACATATGATGAAGATTCTCCATGAATATTAACATTCTCCCACTTAGAGATTCATCCTCCTTGACTCCCAAAAAACTAGTAGACTTCACACGATTCCACTATTTGCTCTTTTCTCATCAAATCTTCTCGGAGAGGTTCACAGACCTGCAATAGAGATCCGGCATATCTCTAAATACAACCTTAGTGAACATATCTGTAGGATTCTTTTCTATCGCGATATTCTGCAATGTTAACTCACCATCTTCTAACGCTATGCATATGAAATGATACCACATCTTGATGTTCTTTGTCCTAGAGTGATATGCAGTGTTCTTGGCCAAGTGCATTGCACTTTGACTATCGCTCCACAAGGTATTGAAATCCTGTTTCTTATCCAATTCTTCGAGTAACCCTTGTAACCATATCATTTCCTTGCTGGTTTCTGTGATGGCCACGTATTCGGCCTCTGTCGTTGACAACACAACAATCTTTTGCAACTGGGAAATCCAACTGACTATTATTCCCTCAACCGTGAATACATATCATGTTGTGTTTTTCCCACTATATTGATCACCTAAGTAGTTTGTATCAATATAACCTTGCACATTAAGAGAATTACCCCCGAAACATAAGCAATGAGTGGATGTTCTCCTGAGCTATCTCAATATCCACTTCACTGCATCCCAATGCTCCTTCCCCGGGTTTTGCATGTACCGGCTTATAACTCCCACTGCTTGTGCAATAAATAGTCGAGTACTCTACATCAAACTCCCAATCGCCGATGCATATGGCACTCGTGCCATATCATCCTTCTGCTTTTGAGTTGTCGGGCATAACCCTTTGCTGAGTTTGAAATGCTTCGCTAAAAACGTACTTACCGGTTTTGCTTTGTCCATATTGAACCGCTTCAAAACCTTCTTCACGTAGTCCTTTTGCGACAGCCACAGCTTTCGTTGCTGCCAATCTCTAATGATCTTCATACCCAGAATTTTCTTGGCTGCTCCCAAATCCTTCATGGAGAAATATTCAGCCATCGGCTTCTTCATATTTTGAATTTTCTTAAAACTCAGACCCACTACCAACATATCATCCACATAAAGTGATAGAATAATGTAGTCACCATCCTTAAATGTCTGAACGTAAACACAGTGATTTGAATCACATCTCACAAATTCTGACTCCAACATGAATCGATCAAACTTGATATACCAGCCTTGGAGCTTGCTTAAAGCCATACAAATTCTTTCGCAGTCTACAAACCGAATTTTTCTTCCCCTTAATCTTGTACCCTGATGGATGCATCATGTAGATTTTCTTATCTAAATCTCCATGAAGTAACGCGGTTTTCATATCTAGCTGTTCTAAACGCAAATCTTCCACTGCCACCATACTAAGTATAACCCGAATTGAAGTCATCTTCACCACTTGGAAAAATATTTCTTGATAGTCTATTTCATGTTGTTGCGTATATCCCTTCACTACAAAACGAGTTTTGTATCGCTTCATACCATCGGCCTCATCCTTGATTCTGTATACCCACATACTCGGCAACGCCTTACGACCCTTGGATACCTTCACTAGTGTTGGATATAGTGCCCTTAAGGCAATTATTGTAATTGCAGGCAGGCGATTATGATAATTGAGAGAGGGCCTATACAAGTAGAACGGTCTTACTCAAAATGATAGTATGCAATCTGGTTTTTCTTTATCATATGTGTATATGTTTTTCATTTCGCTAAAACAAAATGATAAAGCACGTAGGATATTTTCTTGACTATCAGTATTATGATGGAGATCATACTTGTGGAAACTGTGTAGTCCATAAGCTCATCTTTAAATGTCCCTAATCGTGATATTATTGAGACAAGGCATCGATATTCCAGAGTAGACTGGTGAATATGTTTCTTGACCCCGACAAGGGGCGGTGGCCGGTCTCACAGCCATTGGTGTCAGGCACCTAAGATTGTATACAGGCGCTCATTGGGTTATGAGTTACTTTGGACGGACTCGCCGAGAACTCCTAGATGGTATTATACTATCGTTAGGTAGTAGTTCTCTGGTAACATGAGTACATGGTAGTCTGTTGACCTAAGATCGCCATTTTTCTTGTATGAGCTCCTACTGTACTTTGATTACTGCCCTACCACGGCTCTACGGAGTCATGCAAACAGGTCTTGGTTGGGAACAGTCCTGAGCCACATAGCGGTAGTGAGCGGATTGAAGGGATTCGTCTCTCCCGGTATAGAGAGTCAATGTTGTGTTTCGTTCGGTTGGCTATCACCATAAATCCTTAGCTAAGGTAGATGAGATTTACTGATAGGAGATCGGTAGTTTCTCATGGGTGATGAGCTTGACACCGGCACGGCTTATCGGGTTATGAGGGATCTGAAATTTACCACCCGCTAGACCCGGTATGCGATACTCGCAGACGAACAGACCGGATTGTACGATGACTGCCACTTATAGGCTCAGTAGGGGTTCGGGTGAGCTTGCTTATCGATCTTCTTTTTGTTCGATACCTGGATAGCCATTAGGTACAGCTAGTGCCACTGACATGCTTGTGGTTATGGATTAGATCCAGTAACTCACTACCAGGGTATTGTCGGGTCTTTAGAGTCCCACACTGATGCTTGTGGTTATGGATTTTATTCCTCTTTCATTTATAAGTGCTAAGCACTTGGTTCCTCAAACAGTCACGTGCAGACACGTGAGGTGCCTTCAAAATGCGAGCGCTGTCTTTGGAATTTTCTCCCTTTGTTATACACCACTGTTTGGGGGTCACGAAACACATGAGGTGCCCCCAAAATGGGAGCTATCTTGGGTTTATTCCCTTTTTTTTTCTTTTCTGAGTGCTAAGCACTATTGGGTCACGTGAGATCACGTGAGATGCCCCCAAATTGAGATGTATTTTAGATTTACTCCCCTTTTTGAAAAGCTTGTTCGGTGGTGCGCCAAGAGTTATTGGTTATTGGGACCCTCCACCTCTCTAAAGACGTTGAAGAATTATAACGACATGTATCGGAGGTATGGAGAGATGTATCCTTGAACCAAATTCCAGATCGAGAGGAGAGATCATGGTGGGATGAACATCATCTTAGATGCCAGGAGTTCATTAGCTATTTCTGGGACTAAGATCGGTTTGGGGGACCCTAAGCATGGGGGGCTCGATTGATTGCCCTCGAGAGATTTGATCTAAGTTTGGCTAATATTGGCCTCTCATAGTGTTAAACACTAATATATGATCAGCGCTCACGTGCTCCCACGTGAGGCCTTAAAGTAGTGTTAAACACTAGTATATGATCAGCGCTCACGTGCTCCCACGTGAGGCGCTTGAAATAATGTTAAACGCTAAGAATTTGACGCGCTCATGTGGGGTCACGTGAGGCACTTGAACTTGGCGCTGCTCCACTGGGTTTATTCCCTTGTTTCTTTTCTAAGCACTATTAGGTCACGTAGGATCACGTGAGGCGCCCCAAGAATGGAAACTGACCTTTGATTTATTCCCTTTCTGTTTTATAAAAGTTAAGCACTGCTTGGGGTCACGTGGGGACATGTGAGGCACTCCAAAAATAGGGTTTATTCCCTTTTCCCTTTTATAAGTGTTGAACACTTCTCAGGGGTCACGTGGGATCACGTGAGGCGCCCCAAAAATAAGGTTTTGCCTTGGCTTTACTCCCTTTTTATTTGGAGAAGTTTGTTCAAGGGTCGCGTGGGACCACGTGACCTAATTTCATTCGTTCTCTTTTGATCATTGAGGGGGGAAGTCACGTGAACACACGTGATCATGTTGGGTACTGATCTCTTTTACGTGCATGGAAAGTTAAATCCCTTGTTTAAGAATTAAATTCTTTTATAGGATTAAACTCTAATTTTATTTAGAGGAATTAAATTCCTATGTGTTTTGTAAGAGTTAAACTCTTTTAGATTCAGTTCTTTCCCCTAAATTTTGAATCTGCATGACAGAATCTCCCCGATGAGAATTAAATTCTCAACTTGTGGGGAGATCTGCTTCTGCAGATCTTTACCAGAGGAAGAACTAAGTTATTTTAGAAGAGTTAAACTCTTAGTTTGAGAATTAAATTCTCTTTTTGTGGGATCTTTTGGGAGGGGTTTCCCTTCTTTAGAGAATTAAATTCTCTTTCTATTTTTCTTCCCCTCCCTTTGTTTCTCCTTCTTGACTCCTATTTATAGGAAAAAGAAAAGAATCAGTTTGTTCAGCAAATCTCTCATTGAGAGATTTTTGATTGATTTTATAACCAACATGATCTTTTAGATCACTCGGTGAATTTTATTCACCGTTGGATTTTTAATCCAAAGGCCCTCTGTTTAACAGAGAAGATTTCTTGTTTGTTTAACAAGATTATGAATATCTTGTTAGTTTTAACAAGATTAGAATTTTATTCTATCATATCTTTTTAGTTTAACAAGATTAGAAATATATTTTCTTAATATGGATATCTTGTTAACATGGAATTTTATTCTTTTTATAAGATTAGGAAAATATTTTCCTATGATAGATTTTCATTCTATCAAATGATCACCGCTGGATTTTTGATCCAAGGATCCTCTGTTTAACAGAGAAGATCTTTCTAGTTTAAGGAAAATTAAGAAAATATTTCTTAAAATAGAATTTTAATTCTAGAATTTGATAGGAACATTTTAAATTAGGGTGCTCACATGCTTTGCATGTGTTTGGCAAAAGCACTCACGTGTTTAACACGTGACCCCTAGTGTGGATTTTAGCCTGTATATGTTTAGAGAGCTCACGTGTGTAGGCATGTTTGGCCCTTGATTATTTATATTCAGCGCTCATATGCTTTGCATATGTGAGCCCACGTGTTTTACACGTGATGCCTGTTTTTTAGGATTCTCCCCCTTTTTTGTAAGAGAACAAGTAGCTCTTGGCCGAAAATTTTGGCGGGAACAGTACTTTCTTTACTTATTATCCGTTTATGCTATACTTATTTACATAATATTCATTTACGCTGTGCTTACTCATCATTCGTTACGATACGGTTGCTTTACATGTTATCCATTCATGTTATGATTATGTTATTGTGTGTGCCATGTTTTCCATGAGATTTGGGAAACCGCGTGGTATTATTTTATTAACTTGGTTATGTTTGCATATTGCAGTTTACTCTTGATATAATGATGATACGTCCACCACGAGTTTCTATATATTTATGGTTTGTTGTTATCCGATATCGAGGTGGGGGAGAACCGATTACGGATACATGGTGGACTGGTTTGTTGATAGCCGAATCGAGATGGGGGAGAACCGATTACGGATATATTGTGTGATCAATCCATGAGCGATTGAGATTATATGTGATCAATTCATGAGCGATCGAGGTGAGAAGGCACAAGATGTCTTACTATTGGCGGAAGGTCGTTATAGATACCCTACCGCGGATGAGATCTATTAAACTATATAGTTGTCCAAGAGTCAATACCTGAGATGTTATTTTTATGTGTCGATGTTTGTTATCGCTTTCAAAATAGCTATTGTCGTACTATTTGCCGCGTGTTTAGGATCGTCACAACTGTTTATCGAAAGAAAACCTTTTATATTATTTTCAAACGGCGTGACATATATTTTAATGAAATTTTTATATTGCTTTACAAATTAATGTCTGTTACTTATGCCGTAATATATACACCGTACGGCTATTTTCAAATAATTCTACATATATTCACAGTACGACACTTTTAAATGATTATACATGGACGTGTTCTATATATGTGTTATAGTCTGGGTAGTGATTGCACTTGTTGCGTGTTATAGATATTATACTATGGCTACGATGATAGCGATTATACACCGTTATATATTTATATTGTTGAGTTGTTCATGCATGATTATTGTTATTTTTCATTACGCTTAAATTCAAGTTCAATTTATGCATATTATATCGTGACTCATATGCTTTCTTATGCTTTAATGGTTTGCTATGTCCGTATCGGGTGAGATGTAGATTTATTTTATGATTCCATGATAACCACACATATTGAATACTACACATGTTAGGATAGCCGTAAACGAGTTGTACATGATGGGTAACCATTATTATTATTGTCGTTCATTGCTTGAACTCTAGTTTCAATGCATGATTATTTACCCTCCTCAATGTACATGTTTACCCATGCCTTAGTTGTTTCACCGTTTATGTATGTGATTTCTATCTTGTTATGTGAATTCTACACACGAGTTGACAACTCACCCCCGTTGTGCCATAACTTCTTCCAGGTTTGATCGCTCGGATCGATAGCGACAATAAGAGAGCTTTTTAGGCGTGGTTGTGTATTTATCTTTGAGCTAGGTAGGTTAGAATTCGTTCGGCATTTTCTTTGTATCTGTTATTGTACCTAGAAATACTCCATCAACCAAGTCTAGTGTATTGCCCGAGACTTTAGAAGTTGTATTGTTGTTGTAGTCGAGCTCGCGTGGAGTCGGCTTAACTTTATGTATATATAATGTTTATTGTTTTCCGCATATTGATCTCCGCCTTGGGCGCCGTATATTATTACGTGGATTGTGTCTCCGCCGTGTGGGCGTCAAGCTAGCTCCCTTGTGGGGATACTTTTATATTTTATCATTATACAGGAATTTTATTCAAAATTTACAAAGGAGGTTGTTTCCCCCAATCAGAGCAAGGCTCTATTTGAATTTCAAAAATTTAAATTTTGAAGCAACGCTTCAAATCCCGTGCGCTGCGCGCAACGCGCCACGTGTCAGAAGTTGATACGTCAGCGCAGCGCCCAAGGCAGTGCGTCCAATCAGAACAAGGCTCTTTTAAAACAAAAAAGTAAAGGAAGCAACGTTTCAGTTGCGCAAACGCTGCGCTGCATAACACGTGTCTGCGCAGTTGCGGAAGCACAGCTGCGCAAGCGCTGCACTACGCGACACGTGTCGGCGCAGTTGCGCAAACACAACTGCGCAAGCGCTGCAGTGCATGACACGTGTCTGCGCAGTTGCGCAAGCACAGCTGCGCAAGCGCTGCGCTGCGCGACACGCGTCACGTGCTGGGGGGTTGCTCAAAACAGAATGGAGATTTAAAAAAATCTTTTCTGTTCTTGTTAAAACAAGAAGATTTTCTTCTGTAAAGCAGAGGCATTTGGATAACCGATCCAACGGTGGGGAAAATTCCCCAAATCACTCAAAGAAAGATCTCTTTAACAAATTTAATTAATTTATGGGCACTATAAAAAGGACCCCAGACCTCAATTCAAAAGGATGAACATCTTTCTAAAAAAAAAGAGAGAAGAGAACTCTCGAGAACTCCTCAAGAACAACAGAAGGTAAAAACCTTTGAAAGAAGAGAAAATTCTCTTATGAACAGATCAGTGATCTAAAAACAAGATCATTGATCTTTAAACATAACTAAATAAATGAATAAATAAAATAAAAATGGTGCTTTGCACTTTTTCATGAACCTTTGGTTCTTTAAGATAAGAAAAAACTTATCTTTTTCTTTGATCTAAATTAGATCAAGAAATCTAACAGTGCTTTGCACTTCTGTTCTTGAATCTAAAAGATTCTTAAATCATAGTGCCTTGCACTTGCAAAACTGCACTGTTGCGCTCTTGGGTTGGCGCAAGCCACCAGAGAGCGCCACGTATCAGCATCTGAACCAATTGCGCTATGCGCTTTTGAAACAAAGCCTTGCTCTCTAAAACTGGCGCAATTCACCACAGCGTGCCACGTGTCAGCAGCGCAAGCGCAGCGCACTAGAACAGCGCTGTTGCGCTTGCGCTAGCCAGAGCATGACACGTGTCATCACCATATGAGCCTGCGCTCATTACTTGGCGCAAAGCGCCAGACAAATGCACTGAATTGTTTACAAAAGGGCCAAGCCCAATTAAAGAAGGCCTGACAGGCTTAATAAAATGCAATGCATTATTTTTAAAAAAAAGGGCAGAGCCCAAACCAAAACAGATGCTCTGCATCATAAATAAAGGGACAGAGCCCAAATCAAAGAGGCCTAGCAGGCCAGAATAAAATGCAGTGCATTATTAAATATGGGCAAAGCCCTAGCACAGGCCTAATAGGCCAAAGATCAAGAAAAATATTGAATATACTCAACGTGACTTAGCCCAATCATGGCCGTAAGTCCTCAAATTAAATTGACTGAGCAAGATTGCTCATTTAAATCAATTTATATCCGATTCGAGGGTACATCTCCGAGCTCCTCTGACACCTGTCGTTATAATCCTTTAACGACGTCAGAGAGGCGACGGGTCTCAACGACCACACATGAATATGGACCGAAACGTCCTTAAACTCGTGGACCGAAACGTCCCTAAACTAATATCGGACCACCACGTCCCTAAACTGGAGCATAGACCGGAATGTCCTTAAACTAATGTTGGACCGAAACGTCCCTAAACTAATATCGGACCGAAACATCCCTAAAGTAATATCGGACCGAAACGTCCCTAAAGTAATATCGGACCGAAACGTCCCTAAACTAATATCGGACCGAAACGTCCCTAAACTAATATCGGACCGAAATGACCCTAAACTAATATCGGACCACCATGTCCCTAAACTGGAATATGGACCACCACGTCCCTAAACTGGAGCATGGACCGGAATGTCCTTAAACTAATGTTGGACCGAAACGTCCTTAAACTAATGTCGGACCACCACGTCCCTAAACTGGAATATGGACCACCACGTCCCTAAACTGGAGCATGGACCACTAAGTCCCTAAAACTGGAACAATAGAGCCTCCAAATGCTCTTTTGCCGGATCTAAACGATCCCGTTTAAGTTGATCTTAGCCCCAAACATGGCTAACGTATCCTTAAACATTCAAACGGACTATAAAACTCCAAATCAACCTTGGTTCAAGGGTACATCTCTGAACTCCTCTGACATCTGCCGTTGTAATCCTTCAACGACGTTAGAGAGGTGACGAGTCCCGGTGGCCAGATATTAAATGGATTATCACGTTAAGTTGATCTTAGTCTCAAACAGGACTATCGTATCCTTAACGAACGTTTAAGTTGATCTTAGCCGCAACGCGACTAATGCATCCTTAAACTAAAAACACCAAACCCAAATCTAAGTAAATACGGATTTGGACTAATCCACGTCCTACGGGCGACGGCATTACTCAGTCTCCGTATACAATCCACGGGCAACCACAAACAAAACAAACACACACGACACGAAGTGAAATTCTGGAGAAGGAGAAAGTTGTTACCGCGATGCGGTAGCGTAATTAACTGCAGGGGCTTGCGCCTGCAGGGAAGAGCGTCCCCACAATCAAAAACCCCTCAAGCGAGGGGGAATCTGATGAAGTCTGCTATATCGGCCGCATCCGTCTAAACCTCCGATACACTGTGCCATAAATCAGCTTGGCATCTTCAGAGAGGTGGACGGATAAAACCAAATAGCATCTGCCCCGAACCCCAGCGTCAGGACGTCGCAGTCTTGTGCGCCGCCGTTCGGAGGGGAACAGATTCTGGCACGCCCGGTGGGACCTTTTCCTCTTTCCACTCCACACTTCGTGTGTCGTCCTCGCGAACCAATCGCGGTTTGTTAAATGGTTGCCTTCGGATTTCAAGTTACTAAGATTTGATCTTTTGCCTGGCACAGAACTCAAGCATCAATGGCCTTTAACTGCACCAACTGCTCGAAGTACCACTGCAACGGACGCTCCACCTCATCGGGAGGTATAGCATATGGGACCCAAGCGGCTTCCTTCCTCGCTCTGCCGGTAGATCAGGTTACCCAAGCCACCACTGGCCTGTTCTTCGGGACCATGATCCCACCTACAAGCTTCTCTGCGCCAATACCTGCACCGGAAGTGAACAAGAAGTCGGTCTTCGATCGGCTCACTGCTACGACGGCCCCTGTCAGCGGGTCGCCCACTGCCAAACCAACAGCCTCTGTTTTCACCAGGCTAAATCAGAACTCTAAACTGGCTGTCCTAAGGAAAGCAATAACCGCTGCTCCAGAAGTCGTCAAGGCGGCTTCCCCTGTCAAAGAATCAGTCTTTTCAAGAATGACGATTCCTGCTCCTGCCGTTGCTCGAGGATCCGT
The DNA here is from genome assembly GCA_030015575.1 of Agapanthus africanus. Classification (NCBI taxonomy): domain Eukaryota; kingdom Viridiplantae; phylum Streptophyta; class Magnoliopsida; order Asparagales; family Amaryllidaceae; genus Agapanthus; species Agapanthus africanus. The sequence continues at coordinate 875,766,292 of JASDDO010000024.1, read as the reverse complement.
CTTCGATAGGTTGAACATCACCCCTCAGAAGGCAACCTCAGTCTTTAAGAGGTTAACACCGGCAGCGCCTCATTCAGACAGGGGGCAAAAAGAAGCTATCTCTATCTCCGAGCCAGTCCCAACGGCTCGTCATGCTCGACGTCGCCATTGGCAACGAGTGAGAAAGGCAGGAGGCAACTCCCCCTCAGGGCTAACTCCACCAACTCCAGTGGTGGAAGTCAACGCTACTGTTCCAACTGGGAACAGCTTTGAACTGCTGAGGAGGGTACGTAAGAACTCTCCAACCGCTACACTGAAAAGATCTCCTCCGCCTGCGGAGAGAGTTCCGGAAACGAAGCAAGAACAGCCCCCTCAACGGCTGTCCTCAAAAATATACAAGGTTTGGCGGAGGGTTCAAGACTCCGTGATTGACCCAGATCACTCTCGTCAACAGAAAAAGGCGAAGGTGCAAAAAGAAAAGGACCGTCCTATTGAACAGCAGGGGACAACGATCGCTAGGGTACCCACTTCCACGGCCCCTTTAACTTCAACGGCCCACAAAAGAAGGAGGCCGGAGAAAACCCCCGCGCCGGCGACAAATATCAGAGGTGGTGAACCCAAGCGCCCTAAGTCAGGGAGCATTATAGTTCATACCGTCTACGTGGCATCTGGTAAAGAAGACAGCCGCATATCTACAGGTCATCGACCGCTTACCCGATCAGTGACCAAGGCGCAGGAGCAACAGCAAAAGCTCCAAGAAATGATGAACGCTATGGCCGCACTTACAGGGCCAAAAGAAAACCCTAAAACGTCCTCGGACGAACGTCAGGAGGAAGAAACCGACGCTGAATTCCTTCGTCGAATATTAGAGAAGAAGGACAAAGAGGCTGCTGAACAAGCAGCCAACATACAGTGTATGGGCCTCCTATTCCAAGACATGATAGGGATGATGATACAACAAGATCCTCCGGCCGAAGAGCCCCCGATCGTCCTTGGAGACGATAGGGGAGAAACATCAAATCCTCCACCAGCCCTATCAACAGCTAAAGAGGATACAATCTCCAAAGCTAATTTGGATGATACATCGCCCAACAAATACGGGTTCATCATGCAACCGATGCAGCCGGCCAGGTCGTAAAAACGGGGCGGCCGTATCCAAGTTGGTACGATCAAATCAAGTACCCACCCGGTTACACAATTCCCAAGTTCCATGTCTACAAGGGGACGGGCAATCCTCATCAGCATGTTGCCCAGTTCAGGGCACTCTGCGGCAACACCGGCGGTGACGACAAGCTGTTGCTTCGCCAGTTTGTTGGAAGCTTATCAGATACGGCGTTCGAGTGGTACTCTGAGCTCCCGAACGACTCTATTAAGACCTTCGCGGAGATGGAGCTGCTGTTTACTCAGCGTTTTGCAAGCGCCAGTGAACGTGCCCCGATGACGGCACTGATTAACGCCAGGGTAAAACCCGGTGAGACGTGGGTTCAGTACGCTATACGATGGCAGAACTTATGGTCGAAATATGAGCAGCGCATTGAAGAAGCTCCCGCAGTGGGTATGTTTGTGGGAACCCTTGATCCGCAAGAAACCATCTCACAATTTATGATGTTTTTCAAGCCAACTACCTTCTAGGCCTTGATTGACAAACTAGCGCAAATGGATCAAATGGACCATAAACCCCCTCTTCCAAGGCCAGACTCCCGAAATGACAAAGGGAAGGGAAAAGCGATCGTCGTCGCTAATGCTCAACAACAACCGAGCGATTCGAAGCCGGTTGCTCGTCAAAGTAATATGCGCCCATACGTACCCCTTGAGGATAGGATGGGACGTCCTTATTCCTTTCCCCGCGATAAAACGAGGAGGTTATTCAAGCTGGCATTACACAACAGACTCATAAATCTGCCGGATCCAAAACGTCCGTTGCAACCAAGTGACGTCAATGAGCTTAACTACTGTCCTTATCATCGAGTACTAGGCCATCCGATCGAAGATTGCAACGTTTTCAAGAATTGGCCTGAAAACCAGTACCGACAGGGCAAGTTCGCGTTATCTGACAAATGGAAGGTGAATCCCCCGCAGCCCCACACCTCTAAGGGGACGAATACGCCGGGGGCAACATGCTCCGTCGTTGAAGAAGCTCCATGGGAGGTTGTATTATCAGCCAAGACAAAGAGGATGCTAAACGATCTTCGGACATGTCCAGCGATCAAGTGGAAGAACCCGTTGGAACCGCAGATCATTGAAGGGATGTTGAAGCCACGTCCAACTCCAAAGACCGATGGTGGTGGCTCAAGCACTCACAACCAGCCGTCAAAATCCTCGAAGAAGAAGAAGAAGAAGAAATCTAAGAAGCCCGTGAAGTCTGGCGACAAGCGCACGGACTTGCAAAAACAAATTGACGCGCTGGAGGAATACAACCAGAGGGCACAGACTCCCATTACACTCCAAGAGTTTCTCAACCATGTCTTTCAAGAGGAAGGTGAGGGCGAAAGTTCGTCAGATGAATCCGAAGAATGCGTGGCGAGCTGTCATGTAATTTCCCATTCGTTCATGAACGATGAAGAAACTCCTTGTACTGGAACGCTGGGGGCAGATCCTGAATCAAAAATTCTGGGGCCATCAGATGAGGTAATTGACGCGTTCCTTAACAAAGCTCGACTGAAAAGTAAAGATGATCGAGAACGCGAGACGGCTATATTTGAAAGGGCCAAGCGCCAGCGACTTGATGAAAGAGCTGAGATGATCCCGTTGGAGCAAAACACCTCCGCTACCGACAAAAGCCGATTCAAGATAAGGAAAAAGTTTGCTAAGGCCATATCAATGGGCATGAAGCTACCATCCTCCGAAGAAAAAATTACTGGTGAAGTGGAAATGCACCCGTCTTATTGCTTATATCATCAGAAGGTTTCGCACCCCACTCAGGAGTGCAAAGCTTTCGATAGATGGTGGCAAGGATACGTTGCTCATCGACAACGCTTTAAACAGGAAAAGCGTAAAACTCATCGGGAGCGGAGAAATACGACCGAAGGGATTAAAAAAACTACCGGCAATTGTCGCATGGTTAACACTAGAGGGTCACAAGTGCCTACATTTGGGAGCGATTCTGATGAAGAGCTGGAACTTGCCCCTCTCTTTAAAGAATCCACTTCGGGAAAAGAAGAAGAGCCGAAGGTCTGCGAAAATATCCGGCTGCGGAATCGGACGCTTCCTGAAAGAATCTCGGACCCTTAAACAGAAAAGATAAAGGGAAAGAGAAGGTCTCTGAAGATATTGTCTTAGATGACCAAGTGGTGGAAGAGTTAAGCGCCAAGGACCCGCCGAAGAAGAATAAGGTGGATTACAACGTCTTAGCGCATTTGAGGAAGCTACCCTCACAGCTCAGCATTCTTGACGCTCTTTTGCTATTAAAGGAGGCGAGAGATTCGTTGATTAAGACACTACAAGATCCGGAACAATTCCAAGCTTTCCTGGCCGAGGAAAAGATGAAGGATGAGTTGGAGGAAGTGCACACGGCCGATGTCACTTTCGGCGACGAGGACCTTCTCCTTGGGACGTGCGAACACAATCGCCCCCTCTATGTCTCAGGATACTGCCACGATATTAAGATAGGCAAAATCCTGATCGATAACGGATCGTCTGTTAATCTCCTCAATGTGCGGGTGTTAAAAGAAATATGCATGAGCGTCCAGCACCTTGCTCGTGACAAGATCACCATCTCCGGCTTCGACTCCCAATCGTCAAAGACTCTAGGATCTGTGATACTGACGCTACGCTTCGGGCTACTCGTCACGGACATTAAGTTCCACGTCATAGACGCCAAGACATGCTACAACGCTTTGCTCGGCCGACCATGGTTACACGAATACAACATCATCCCTTCTAAACAACATCAGTGTATGAAGTATTTTAAGGATGGTTTCGAGTATACCGTGACAGGAGAACTGAACCCATTCTCTGTGAACGAAGTCCGCAAATATGAAGACGCCAAATACTTCTTACCGGATTTCGAAGACACAGAAAGGTGTCACAAGCCGGAGAATAAAGCTAATGCCACCATCCCTGTCTTCGGCAGTGATACCGAGGAGGAAGAGGAGATAGTGTATTCGAGTCCGCCCCAACACAACAAGCCAGGACCGTCCGCTCCTACGTTGGTCTTTGGTAGTGATTCGGAGGATGATGTCCATGTCATATTCTCTGCTCGACCTTCAATACAAGCCTCCACTGACAAAGAGCAAAGTCTGCAAGTCGCCATGGTGCCGCTTAAACACCATAAAGAACTGGATGCACTTAATATTTACAACGTAGAAGAGCTACAAACATTCTACATCCCTCCCAGGCGAGAGAGCGAGAAAGTGATTCTGTTTTACCGCTCTGAAGAAACCAAGGTGGAAAAAGAAATTTGGCATGGTGCGGATCCTACGCTCGACAGGCTTCAGCCTATCCGTCTTCCCAGATATTATACAGAGGGTTTGAAGAAGCTGCTGAAAAGCCAGGGGATATCCTTCAAACAGACCATTAGAAGGGCCAAATTCTATGACAGGGTCTGGAACGTTCCCGGTACTCAACGCAAACTGCCTAACGGGAGAATGGAAACAAAAGGGCTTGGATACATCCGGTCAAAGAAACGAGAGCTACTAAACAGCTGTTACGTCATGTATGACTTCAATGAAGAAGCGGATGCTCAATGGAAGGACGCTAATCCTAAGCCAGTGAAAGTTCCAGATGCAAAGGAGCCCAGTCCGTCGTTCGAGAAACAAATGGACAAACTTATAAAGAAAGCTGGTCAAAAAGTCCGAGATGATCACAACAGCGAGACGGCCATCTACGAGAAAGCCAAGACGCAACGCTTTCTCCAACAGGCCGTAAAGGATGAAAATGCCGCTCCTTGTCAACCTGTTATAAAGAAGGCTCGGCGCAAAAGCAGAAATAAGTCGAAAGGCCAAAAAAGCGCTCAACAACAACGAAGCAGGGCTAAGAAGCCACGCAAACGGGAGTCGAGCGTTATTGGTCTATCCCTCATGAAGAAAATGGGTCGAGCGTACTCGTTTCCTCGGGACAAGATGAAGAAGATACTTGATCTTGCTCTAAAACATCAAATGCTTACATTGCCGGAGTCTAAACACCCCGAACAAGCGGGCGAAGTCTCACACCCGGACTATTGCTCTTACCATCGAGTAATAGGGCATCCACTTGAAGATTGCTTCACCTTCAAGAATTGGATCGAAGATCAGTATCAGCTTGGCAAGTTCGCTCTGTCCGACAACTGGAGGGTAGCACCGCCACAGAAGCACAAGCCCAAGGCCACGAAAGAAGAACCGGTTCCATATTGGGATCGGAAGCGAATTCGTACTTGTCATGTGATAACAATATTAAAAGAAGAGCCCGAGGACATAGATGAGTTCCCTTGGTGCTTCAAAAACAGCAGCGACGAGATAATCTCAAAATTCCCACCAGCGCCAAAAGAGCTGGAAGACGGAATCCATACCACTGCAGATAACCTTAAGAAAATTGAGTTGGGAACGGCAAATGACCCACGACCGACATTCATCAGCGAGTTACTATCTGAAGAAAGGGTAGCTGCGTTAAAGGATGTGCTTCTACAGCATAGAGATTGCTTCGCGTGGAACTATTCCAAAATGCCGGGACTAGATCCAGGAATTGCTGTGCACAAATTGGCAATATCCCCAGACGTCAAGCCAGTCAAACAGGCGCCGAGAAGAATGCGGCTCGAGCTTGAGATGAGTATTAATGCCAAGGTCAAGAAGCTGATCGACTCTGGCTTCATCCAGGAAGTTCAATACCCTGAATGGATCGCCAACATCGTCCCGGTGATGAAGAAAAATGGGACTGTGCGCATATGCGTAGACTTCCGGGATCTTACTAAAGCTTGCCCGAAGGACGATTTCCTAGTGCCAGTCACCGAACTGATGATAGACAATACGTCCACTCACGAGGTTTTCTCCTTCATGGACGGCTCGTCGGGGTATAACTAGATAAAGATGCATCCCGAAGACCAGAAGCATACCGCTTTCAGGACTCCTCTGGGTATATTCTGCTACAAGGTGATGCCCTTCGGTTTAAAGAATGCCGGTGCCACTTATCAAAGGGCCATGACAAAGATCTTCGATGACCTTATACACGAAATCGTCGAATGCTATATCGACGATCTCGTGGTTAAAAGCAAATCATACGAGGAACATCTCGAGCATCTGAAGACCGTATTTCAACGCCTTCGGCAATACAACTTGAAAATGAATCCGCTCAAGTGTGCATTCGGAGTTTCCTCGGGCAAATTCCTGGGATTCATCGTCCGACACCGAGGTATCGAAATAGATCCATCTAAAATCAAGGCGATCATGGAAATGCCTCCGCCGAGGACTCTCAAACAGATGCGGTCTCTCCAAGGGAAGCTCGCATATATTAGGCGATTTATAGCCAACCTCTCTGGCAAGTGTCGCCCTTACAGTCACCTAATGAAGAAAGGAACTCCGTTCGTCTGGGATCAAAAATGCCAAAGCGCACTGGACGAGATCAAACAGTACCTGCAGAACCCGCCAGTGTTGGCTGCTCCGGTTAAGGGAAAACCCCTCATTCTTTATACAACTGCCCTCGAAGGTTCCTTAGGCGCATTATGGACATAAGAGAACGATCAAGGGAAGGAAATAGCACTCTACAACTTAAGTCGAGTCCTGCTGGGGGCAGAAAGCAACTACTCCCCCATTGAAAAACACTGCCTGGCGTTGATCTTTGCGATAACAAAGCTCAGGCACTATGCGTTGGCGCATGAGGTCCGTCTCATTTCAAAGGTAGACCCTCTTAAGTATTTGATGTCGAAGGCCATATTGACGGGACGACTCGCTAAATAGGCCCTGCTCTTGATGGAGTTCTCGATAATATATCAACCTCTCAAGGCAGTGAAAGGCCAGGCCATCGCCGACTTCCTCGCTGAGCATCCGATACCGGCCGACTCTCCTTTAAATTGCGATCTTCCAGACGAACATGCGTTTGATGCGATCGACGGTGATAATACACAATGGGAGCTTTATTTCGACGGAGCATCTTCCGTGAAGAAGCGCAAACAAAGTACCCCTATAATCAAATCGGAGGTAGGACTCATCTTTGTAACTCCACAAGGAGGGATAATGCGCTTTGCTTTCTCCCTGACGGAGCCGAGGACAAAAAATGAAGCCGAATATGAAGCTTTGATAGCAGGCCTCGAGATCGCCATCAACATGGGAATTGAAAACCTCCTCATATACGGAGACTCCCAGCTGGTCGTTAGTCAAGTAAACGGTGACTACCAAACGTGCAAACCGGAGTTGGTGAAGTACGGCGAATAGGTGCAACAATTGTTAACCCAAATTCCCTCTTATACTTTGGAGAACATACCGTGCGCGGAAAACAGCAAAGCAGACGCGTTGGCCAAACTTGCTAAAGAACTGGCTGATGAGAACCTCGATGACGTTAGAATCGTGGTACAAAGCCGTCGAGTGCTTGCCCCAGTAGAAATATCTCCGGAATCATCCGAAGAAAAGGGAGCGAGGGAGCGGATGACCCTGCAAGTAAAAGGTTGGGAAAATACCGGGGATTGGAGAGAAGTCTTCATAGATTACTTCAAGTCCCACCGAATGCCTGAAGAAGCGTCCACAAGACATCAGCTCATGAAACGAGCTCTATCTTTCGCCTTCGTCAATGATACTCTGTACAAGAGGTCATTTGATTCTCTGTGGCTGAGATGCTTAGGACCTGACGAAGCGAAAAGGGTCGTCCAGGAAGTTCATGACGGACTCTGCGGTTCTCACCAAGCGGGCCCAAAGATGAAGTTGAAGATAAAACGGATGGGCTACTACTGGCCCACGATGATTCAGGACTGCCTCGAATATGCGAAGCAATGTCACTCATGCCAAATTCATGGGGACTTCATCCACCAGCATCCAAACCTACTACATCCAACGGTGGCTAGCTGGCCATTCGAAATGTGGAGGACTGATATAGTCGGCCCTATCGAACCAGCATCGTCTAGGGGACATCGTTTCATCCTGGCGGCGACTGACCACTTCTCTAATGGGAAGAAGCAGTACCGTTAAGAGAAGTGAAGACGGAAAATATCCTCCACTTCTTCAAGACGCACGTCATATATCGGTTTGGAACTCCGCGACGGATCATCTCCGATAACAGGCCAGCTTACAAAAACCACAAGATCAGTCGCTTCGCGCAACAGCACAATATAGACTGGAGATATTCCTCGGTTTATAATCCGCGAGCTAATGGTCTGGCTGAAGCCTTCAACAAGACCCTGACGAAAATCATGAAAAAGACGGTGTCCAGAAATAAGAGAGACTGGCACGAGAGGATGCAAGAAGCTCTCTGGGCATATCGAACTACGTTTAAAACGGCCACAAACACAACGCCGTACACGTTGGTATTTGGGACGGAAGCAGTACTCCCCCTCGAGATAGAGTTACCCTCTCTACGAGTGGCAGTCCACTACGAGCTGACAGACGAAGAAAATGCTCACCTTCGGCTTGAGGAGCTTGACGCCCTCGATGAGACCCGGCTCATAGCGCAACAAAATCTGGAAGCTTATAAAGCAAAGATGACACGCTCATATGAAAGATTGACCCGACCAAGGACATTCCGCCAAGGCGAACTCGTGCTAGTGGTCAAAAGGCCCATGATCCCCAATCGCGCCAAGCGGGGAAAATTCGAGCCAAACTATGAAGGCCCGTACATCATAGATAAGGTCTACCAGGGTGGGGCCTATCTGCTTATGGATATGCACGGTGAAAGGCCTTTCAGGCCGATAAACGGTCGCTTCCTAAAGAGATACTATGCTTAATGAGCCACAGCCTAGGTCAATGGTAGATGACGACGACTATGTCCACTCGCTATCTTCCTAAGCTCAAACTCTATCAGCAGTAGCCATCCTTCTCAATAGCGGACCGAAATGTCCTTAAACTAATAGCGGACCGAAACGTTTTTAAACTAATACCGCGGCATCCTTAGGCTGACGAGATAAAAAAAAAAAAATAAAGAAAAAATATAATAAATAAAAACGGTATGTCCATAAGCAAAAAGGGCACGGATGAAAACCCGAAAGGGCTCCGTGAGTAAAAACAGCAGGGCTACCGGCGAGTGTTCGTGAAAACCCGAAAGGGCGCGACCTCGTAAAAAAAAAGAGAAAAGAGAGAGAAAAAGAAAATAGAAAGAATAAAAAAAACGGTATGTCCATAAGCAAAACGGGCACGGATGAAAACCCGAAAGGGCTCCGTGAGTAAAAACAGCAGGACTACCGGCGAGTGTTTGTGAAAACCTGAAAGGGCGCAATCTCGTTAAAGGACACTTATAGGGTCCTCTCAACCTTGTAAGGAGAAACCACCTACGTGAGATCCTTACGACTCACAAAGGTGCAACACACTTAGGGATCCCCATGATTCCTAGGGAGAAAATACACTTGCGAGATCCTCACGACTCGTAAGGAGAACTCTCTTATGGGACCCTCACGGCTCATGAGAGTTGAAAGTCTTAAGTTACAGAGACCTAAACCTGTGCTTAAGCAACCCCCGCAACCTTCGATATTGCCCTACAAGTGGCTCAATACTGACCCTTGTATACAATCCACGGGCACGAATAAACATTTCCCTAACCAAGATCCATCCGTGACTGGGGATATGTTCGCACGGCCCTTGTAAGTCCTCTCGATTTACAAGGAGAAAACCCTTCTGTAGGATCCCTACGACTTACAGAGGAAACAAACACTTAGGAATCCTCACGATTCCTAAGAAGAAAATACATCTATAAGATCCTCACGACTTGTAGGGAGAAATACCTTTGTGAGACCCTTACGGCTCATGAAGTTAAAAGCCTTAGTCGACAGGACCTTAACCCTGGTCGCTAAGCTACCTTTGTTCGACATCGACGGAAGCAGATGATGATTCGCTCCTGGCAATATCCCAGTTGTAGCGGTGCTGATGCCGAAATCGGCGTCTGATTCCAGGTTTACGGCGAAAAGCCGGTAGGCCGCACATGCATACGAAATAGCCGAAATGATGGGGCAGCTTGCAATAAAAAGCAGCAAGTAAAAATGTATGCATGCAAAATAGCCGAAATGATTGGGCAACTCGCAATAAAAAGCAGCGAGTGAAAATAAAATAAATAGCCGAAATGATTGGGCACCGCAAAAAATAGCCGAAATGGTTGGGCAATCGCGACCTTCGCGATATAAAAGCTGAAATGATAGAGCATCGCGGAGATAAAACAAAAAAAATGATGATAAAACTTTGGCCCTACAGTTAAGATCACATCGATCCCTGTATACAATCCAAGGGCGTAAACAAAGAGGGAACCATACTTTCCTAACAGGCTTCGCCAGAAGACGAAGCCAAATTTCGACGGTTCAGTCCAACTCCGAAGAAATCATTATCTTCAGCAAATTCCTCGACTCACGGATACAAACACTCCTTGACGAGAGACTCCTGATCCGCGTCGACTCACAGAGCCACCAGTGCCTCCATAGGAAATCCTCGACTCGTTTTAAACCCCAAGGAAACAAATAATCCATGGCGCTTGGGAAACAAATAATCCCTAGCAAACTCCTCGACTCACGGATACAAACACTCCTTGACGAGAGCCTCCTGATCCGCGTCGACTCGCAGAGCCACCAATGCCTCCGTGGGAAATCCTCGACTCGTTTCAAACCCCAAGGAAACAAATAATCCTTGGCGCTTGGGAAACAAATAATCCCTAGCAAACTCCTCGACTCACGGATACAAACACTCCTTGACGAGAGCCTCCTGATCCGCGTCGACTCGCAGAGCCACCAGTGCCTCCGTGGGAAATCCTCGACTCGTTTCAAACCCCAAGGAAACAAATAATCCTTGGCGCTTGGGAAACAAATAATCCCTAGCAAACTCCTCGACTCACAGATACAAACACTCCTTGACGAGAGCCTCCTGATCTGCGTCGACTCGCAGAGCCACCAATGCCTCCGTAGGAAATCCTCGACTCGTTTCAAACCCTAAGGAAACAAATAATCCTTGGCGCTTGGGAAACAAATAATCCCTAGCAAACTCCTCGACTCACGGATACAAACACTCCTTGACGAGAGCCTCCTGATCCGCATCGACTCGCAGAGCCACCAATGCCTCCGTGGGAAATCCGCGACTCGTTTCAAACCCCAAGGAAACAAATAATCCTTGGCGCTTGGGAAACAAATAATCCCTAGCAAACTCCTCGACTCACGGATACAAACACTCCTTGACGAGAGCCTCCTGGTCCGCGTCGACTCGCAGAGCCACCAATGCCTCCGTGGGAAATCCTCGACTCGTTTCAAACCCCAAGGAAACAAATAATCCTTGGCACTTGGGAAACAAATAATCCCTAGCAAACTCCTCGACTCACGGATACAAACACTCCTTGACGAGAGCCTCCTGATCCGCGTCGACTCGCAGAGCCACCAGTGCCTCCGTGGGAAATTCTCGACTCATTTCAAACCCCAAGGAAACAAATAATCCTTAGCGCTTGGGAAACAAATAATCCCTAGCAAACTCCTCGACTCACGGATACAAACACTCCTTGACGAGAGCCTCCTGATCCGCGTCGACTCGCAAAGCCACCAGTGCCTCCGTGGGAAATCCTCGACTTGTTTCAAACCCCAAGAAAACAAATAATCCTTGGCGCTTGGGAAATAAATAATTCCTAGCAAACTCCTCGACTCACGGATACAAACACTCCTTGACGAGAGCCTCCTGATCCGCGTCGACTCGCAGAGCCACCAATGCCTCCGTGGGAAATCCTCGACTCGTTTCAAACCCCAAGGAAACAAATAATCCTTGGGGCTTGGGAAACAAATAATCCCTAGCAAACTCCTCGACTCACGGATACAAACACTCCTTGACGAGAGCCTCCTGATCCGCGTCGACTCGCAGAGCCACCAGTGCCTCCGTGGGAAATCCTCGACTCGTTTCAAACCCCAAGGAAATAAATAATCCTTGGCGCTTGGGAAACAAATAATCCATAGCAAACTCCTCGACTCACAGATACAAACACTCCTTGACGAGAGCCTCCTGATCTGCGTCGACTCGTAGAGCCACCAATGCCTCCGTGGGAAATCCTCGACTCGTTTCAAACCCCAAGGAAACAAATAATCCTTGGCGCTTAGGAAACAAATAATCCCTAGCAAACTCCTCGACTCACGGATACAAACACTCCTTGACGAGAGCCTCCTGATCCGCGTCGACTCGCAGAGCCACCAGTGCCTCCGTGGGAAATCCTCGACTCGTTTCAAACCCCAAGGAAACAAATAATCCTTGGCGCTTGGGAAATAAATAATCCCTAGCAAACTCCTCGACTCACGGATACAAACACTCCTTGATGAGAGCCTCCTGATTCGCGTCGGCTCGCAGAGAAACCAGTGTCTCCGCGGGAAAATTCCCGATTCGTCTCAACTTGCAAGATGAAGCCTCAGGCAACAGGGATTGAAAAACTTGCTTCCTGAACAATGGGACCCTACAAGTCGATCTAAAACGGTCTCTTGCATACTATTCATGGGTCTCACTCTCCAAAGTCGAGTTTCGACAGGGAGGGAAACAACCGCTTACGAGTCCTCTCGACTTGTAAGAAGGAAAAATTCTCTTATAGAATCCTTACGACTTATAAGAGAAAACCACACTTAGGAATCCTCACGATTCCTAAGGAGAAAAAACCACTTACGAGATCCTCTCGATCCGTAGGGAGAAAAAGTCTCTATGAGACCCTCATGGCTCATGGAGTTGAAGGGTCTTAGGCAGCAGATCTGAACCTGCGGCCTAAGCCATCGCTGGTTCTTAAGAAAGTCAAGATGCTTACTCTATTATCTGTCAACCATGTTTATTAAGATAGCATGCCGATAATAAGAGAAAGAAGAAAGCCACAGAATGAGCATCCGATTTACGTTTGATCAAGCGTTCGAGACACACTCATTCATGCACAAGCAAAAGACTCAGAACGAAAAATAAAGACAAGCTGGCATAAAAAAAAATTTCCATTAACATGGCCAAAAATTCTTACAATCATAAGAACAATGAATGAGAAACATTATTCAAATTATTACAACGGTATAACCTCAGATCCGGGGCACGGATTGAGGAATTCAAAAGTAAGGTCATCCAGAGTTCTTCTGGCCTTGCTAATTATTCTTACGCGCAGCCTCTCGCGCTCCTCTGTGTCGAGATCCTCGGCAAGCCCTCCCGGCCTTCAATAAGCAGCAACTATCGTCGTCTGCTGGAAGATTTGATGTAGGATGTCAATGAGGTTGTCCCGCCGTTTCTTCGAGATCAGCCCCGTCAGGTACACTGAATGCACCTTGTCTTCGGCATCATCCAGCGCATTGAGCGGTAGGGCCTCGTGAAGACCCGGAAGTGCTCTCCATATTGCTCCCAGCACGACTTTCAAAAGAGCCGAACGACGAGGTAGCAGCCAACCACCGCTGGCGTTCAGACGACCCATGACCTCTGCACATTGGGCGTCTGTAAACTCTTAGTTTTGTTGACGGCCCTGTGCACGAATATCCTCATAGGTAATGAACTCGTGCAGACTGTATAGATGCACCGCCATAATGCCTGAAGGAAGCAACATTGGAAGATTAGCAATGAGGAAAAGGTATAGGGAGTTAAAACTCCTCAAGAGCAATGCTCTATAGACAGGAGTGACACCTGTCAAAAAACCGGTTATGAGGAGAATTTAAGGAAAATTCCCTAAGAACATTGAGAGCTTTGCTTTGAAAAAATGATATAATAATAATAATAGTATCAAATGCCATGAAGAACTCTTAAGAGTTCTTCCATATGATTTGGAAGGAGCAAAACTCCATTAATTAAGAAAATCCAAGGGGAACCTTTTGGAGAGCAGAGCTCTATTAATGGAACCCTAATAGGGTTCCCTTTAGTTCTCTTTAGACCCCTTTAGAGCAAAGCTCTGCTAAGTGAAATCCTAAATGGGTCTTCTTTAGATCAGGGATCTATTGAGAGCAAGGCTCTTAAAGTTGATTTAATTTAATCAAAATTAATATTTTTACCTAAAATTCTCTAAAGTTTGAACTTTTAAAAGTGTTTAAACAAGAGAGCAAAGCTCTGAGTTCTGAAAGTAAAAATCTGAAAGATGATAAGCATCTGTGGGGGACCAAAAGGGGACCCACAAAATCTGGATGACGGTACATCATTTAATAAGACAACCCCATCATTAGATGAGACTGTCAATTAATGAAAAGGTTCCCAAGAGAATATCCTCATTGATGGGAAATCCTTAGAGACAAGGAGAAAATCTCCTCTTTTAGAGCAAAGCTCTGTCACAGAGTGACATTTGTCAAACTCTGGTCTCAGGGGAACAAGATTCCTTAAAAGAGCAAAGCTCTGTTCATGGGTTAAAACCCATGGACCAGATCTCTGTAAATCTGTAAGTTTTTGAGAGCAAGACTCTGTTGATGAAACCCCAAAGAGGTTTTCTTTAGATCAAAGATCTATAAGAGCAAGGCTCTGTTAATTAATTTAATTTAAATTTTTTTTACCTAGAGTGATTCTAAGTTCTGAACTTTGAAGTTCTTGGGAAGAAACAAGAGCAAGGCTCTGAAAGTTCTTGAGCAAGGCTCTGAATCAAAGTTCTTGAAAATGGTAAAGAATTACCAAGGACCAAGGGTCCTATTTATAGGCGCCTGCGCCCCTTCAACCTACCCCTTTTTGATCCAACGGCCAGGATTTTGCCACCGCTGCACTCACGTGCGCGCCACGTGAGCGCAAGGTGGGGGGGCATTTGTTTCCCCCAATCAGAGCAAGGCTCTGTTTGAATTTCAAAAATTCAAATTTTGAAGCAACGCTTCAAATCACGTGCGCTGCGCGCAACGCGCCACGTGTCAGAAGTTGATACGTCAGCGCAGCGCCCAAGGCAGTGCGTCCAATCAGAGCAAGGCTCTTTTAAAACAAAAAAGTAAAGGAAGCAACGTTTCAGTTGCGCAAACGCTGCGCTGCGTGACACGTGTCTGCGCAGTTGCGCAAGCACAGCTGCGCAAGCGCTGCACTACGCGACACGTGTCGGCGCAGTTGCGCAAACACAACTGCGCAAGCGCTGCAGTGCATGATACGTGTCTGCGCAGTTGCGCAAGCACAGCTGCGCAAGCGCTGCGCTGCGCGACACGCGTCACGCGCTAGGGGGTTGCGCAAAACAG
Organism: Agapanthus africanus; assembly: GCA_030015575.1. Taxonomy (NCBI): domain Eukaryota; kingdom Viridiplantae; phylum Streptophyta; class Magnoliopsida; order Asparagales; family Amaryllidaceae; genus Agapanthus; species Agapanthus africanus. Next base: position 875,751,117 of record JASDDO010000024.1, on the reverse strand, counting down.
AATGGAGATTTAAAGAAATCTTTTCTGTTCTTGTTAAAACAAGAAGATTTTCTTCTGTAAAGCAGAGGCCTTTGGATCAAAGATCCAACGGTGGGGAAAATTCCCCAAATCACTCAGAGAAAGATCTCTTTAACAAATTTAACTAATTTATGGGCACTATAAAAAGGACCCCAGACCTCAATTCAAAAGAATGAACATTTTTCTAAAAAAAAAAGAGAAGAGAACTCTCGAGAACTCCTCAAGAACAACAGAAGGTAAAAATCTTTGAAAGAAGAGAAAATTCTCTTATGAACAGATCAGTGATCTAAAAACAAGATCATTGATCTTTAAACATAACTAAATAAATGAATAAATAAAATAAAAATGGCGCTTTGCACTTTTTCATGAACCTTTGGTTCTTTAAGATAAGAAAAAACTTATCTTTTTCTTTGATCTAAATTAGATCAAGAAATCTAACAGTGCTTTGCACTTCTGTTCTTGAATCTAAAAGATTCTTAAATTATAGTGCCTTGCACTTGCAAAACTGCACTGTTGCGCTCTTGGCTTAGCGCAAGCCACCAGAGAGCGCCACGTGTCAGCATCTGAACCAATTGCGCTATGCGATTTTGAAACAAAGCCTTGCTCTCTAAAACTGGCGCAATTCACCACAGCGTGCCACGTGTCAGCAACGCAAGCGCAGCGCACTAGAACAGCGCTGTTGCGCTTGCGCTCGCCAGAGCATGACACGTGTCATCACCATATGAGCCTGCGCTCATTACTTGGCGCAAAGCGCCAGACAAATGCACTGCATTGTTTACAAAAGGGCCAAGCCCAATTAAAGAAGGCCTGACAGGCCTAATAAAATGCAATACATTATTTTTTAAAAAAAGGGCAGAGCCCAAACCAAAACAGATGCTCTGCATCATAAATAAAGGGACAGAGCCCAAATCAAAGAGGCCTAGCAGGCCCGAATAAAATGTAGTGCATTATTAAATATGGGCAAAGCCCTAGCACAGGCCTAATAGGCCAAAGATCAAGAAAAATGTTGAATATACTCAACGGGACTTAGCCCAATCATGGCCGTAAGTCCTCAAATTAAATTGACTGAGCAAGATTGCTCCTTTAAATCAATTTATATCCGGTTCGAGGGTACATCTCCGAGCTCCTCTGACACCTGTCGTTGTAATCCTTTAACTACGTCAGAGAGGCGACGGGTCCCAACGACCACACATGAATATGGACTGCGGGGTCCTTAAACTCGTGGACCGAAACGTCCCTAAACTAATATCGGACCGAAACGTCCCTAAACTAATATCGGACCACCACGTCCCTAAACTGGAATATGGACCACCACGTCCCTAAACTGGAGAATGGACCGGAAGGTCCTTAAACTAATGTCGTACCGAAACGTCCCTAAACTAATATCGGACCGAAACGTCCCTAAACTAATATCGGACCACCATGTCCCTAAACTGGAATATGGACCACCACGTCCCTAAACTGGAGCATGGACCGGAATGTCCTTAAACTAATGTTGGACCGAAAAGTCCTTAAACTAATGTCGGACCACCACGTCCCTAAACTGGAACATGGACCACCACGTCCCTAAACTGGCGATGGACCACCACGTCTCTAAACTGGAACATGGACCACTAAGTCCCTAAAACTGGAACAATAGAGCCTTCAAATGCTCTTTTGCCGGATCTAAACGATCCCGTTTAAGTTGATCTTAGCCCCAAACATGGCTAACGTATCTTTAAACATTCAAACGGACTATAAAACTCCAAATCAACCTTGGTTCAAGGGTACATTTCTGAACTCCTCTGACATCTGCCGTTGTAATCCTTCAACGACGTTAGAGAGGTGACGAGTCCCGGTGGCCAGATATTAAATGGATTATCACGTTAAGTTGATCTTAGTCTCAAACAGGACTATCGTATCCTTAACGAACGTTTAAGTTGATCTTAGCCGCAACGCGACTAATGCATCCTTAAACTAAAAACACCAAACCCAAATCTAAGTAAATACGGATTTGGACTAATCCACGTCCTACGGGCGACGGCATTACTCAGTCTCCGTATACAATCCACGGGCAACCACAAACAAAACAAACACACACGACACGAAGTGAAATTCTGGAGAAGGAGAAAGTTGTTACCGCGATGCGGTAGCGTAATTAACTGCAGGGACTTGCGCCTGCAGGGAAGAGCATCCCCACAATCAAAAACCCCTCAAGCGAGGAGGAATCTGACGAAGTCTGCTACATCGGCCGCGTCCGTCTAAACCTCCGATACACGGTGCCATAAATCAGCTTGGCATCTTCGGAGAGGTGGACGGATAAAACCAAATAGCATCTGCCCCGAATCCCAGCGTCAAGACGTCGCAGTCTTGTGCGCCGCCGTTCGGAGGGGAACAGAGGTATCCGTTTTTCAAACGTTAACTCTTTACAAAATAAATTTTACTTCATTTTATAAAATCTTTTCTTAAAACATCACTTTTATTTTCTTATATATGGTTTAGATTACTGGTTTTGGCCCTTGGGTTACGATGGGGTCCACTGGACTTCACGTGATTCTTGTGCCGGTCACATGCCTTTTCGGGTCGTGACAGTATCTCTTATCTTGTTCAAGAGAAAAAATCTTGTCTACTTGTAAGAGATTGTAAACTTTGTGGGAAGAAGCTAAAAAGGGTAAGGGTTTTTTCGCCCAATGAAAAGAGGGTTATAGTGAGAGGGAAAAGTCCTACGGACGGGGCCTTTGGGAGTGGATTAGATAAAGGGTGTCAAACCACTCTAAATCGATCATGTCACAGTTTGCACTTATTCTCAATTTACTTTATTATCCTGCAAATATATTGTGTTACAATTATCATTATCTTATTCTTGTTTAAATTGCTCAAACATTTTGTTGCAAGTTTTAAAGTAAGAATTTTTAGGCAAACCATATTCACCACCCTCTAGGGTTTAGCAAGTGCACTTTCAATTTTAAAAAATCTCAATTCTTTTTTATTTTCTTTAGTATTACGTATGCTATATAACACAAAAATATCATGAAATTTTCAACAATCTGAAATTTTCTTTTTTCAGTTATATATTATTTTGCTTGCTAAAGAGTATGAAAATTGCAGCATTTAAAAAAGCCCAAAATTTTTTGTTTTTAAATTTTTAATCTTTTACATTATCATATGAATATAGCAAGGTTTTCAAAAATGTGAGAATTTACTTTTTTGTTTTTTTATATTTTTCTAGTACCAAATGAAAATGGTGAAATTTTCAACTTTTTCAATATTTTAATCTTCTGCAAGCTATATATATAGCAAATAAAAATCATGATTTTTATAATATTTTGTTAGTAAAACTTGAGCGGTAAGAGAGAAAATAAAAAAAGATTTCAGAGAATGGGACGTTAAAAATTTTCCGCTATATAAGCCTAATTGTATGGAATAACCAAGTGATAAACCCATACCTAACCTGATTTTTTTTAATATTTTGTAACTAAAACCTAAGCAATTTCATTCGAGTCAGGTTTACAGTTCAACCGAATAAGTTTATATTAAACCCATGTGTAACCCGAATCTTTTGGATCTAAGCTTGTTACCACTTGACTGGTTCTGATAGCTTTAGAATATAGTCAAGAAAGCAAGAAATATCAGGTTGTATAAGATCGGGCTCAAGTCAACTTACCCCGACTTTCACCCCTACTTAGTTGATTGCTCCCACTGTTTATTTATGTTATGAATCTAAATTGCTTTGGGATCTAGATGGATCAATTGTAATTATATGCTCTTAAAACGCTACAAAAAGAAACAAAATGCTGGTCAAACCAAGTCAACTCATGTTAGCAAAAGGAACTTAACCCGAATCAAAATTAGTCGAATAAAATCTACATTTTGGTTTGTAACTTCTTACAAACACCTAAACAAAACCAATCGTATGAGAAAATTGCTTAACTCGCCGGTCAATAGATTCCACTTGAATTACCAGACTTATGAATCACTAATATGGTCACGTAGATGTTCAAATTTTGAAACCATCCTGCATCTATACTCAATTACCAAGGTGATATCATATGTGAAATCTACCGTGTTTGATAGAAAATTGGCATTCATCGTCACGATCCACGCATTCATAGAACTTCACAATCTTGTGGGCCCTCAGCAAGGAAAAGATTCCACAATGCTAACGTGTATAATATGCCAAACTAAGGTTAAAGAAAGAAACCCAATAAACTTTTTATACTTTATCCCCAGGATTCAGCAGAGATGCTCCTTGAGAGGGGTTATTTATATACAAGCCCTCTCAGATTCTTGGTTGATACCTGAAATTATAAGGGGAAAGAAAGAAAAAACTTTCTTTTCAGAAAAAAACCCCAAAATTTTTTCCACATATTACACAAGAAAAAGAAAGAGCTTGATCCTCGAGGAGCTATCAAGGAAAAAGGCCACACCTTTGTATTGGAATCATCTCCTAAAAGTGAGCCTTCTTTATTGTTCCATTTTTAAAAAAAATTGACTATTGCAACTTGTATTTTTGTTTGTAATGAAATTTTCATCTAGTTGCCAATTTGCTAACGATTGATGCTTCTTCATCTTTGACTTGCACAAAAAAGGAAAATAGTGAAAGTACTAATTTACTAGATTTTCTTGTACTTTCCTTTGCTGAGCTATCATTTATTCATCTAAAATTTTTTAGTCGTTTTTGTACTTATTCTTAATGTTTGGGTTGTACCTCATGATGGTTTTATCTTTCTTTTGTTTCCTTCTTGAATTGGGTTTGCAATAGTGAAAAAATCTTGCATGAGATGAGGGTTTGAAGAATCTCAAGAATGGAAGAAACAGTTGATTTTGATCTCATCATGGATGAGCTTTTGTCAGGAGATTGTTGGTTTGAAACCCCCAATTACTCTGACATCTTCTACAATAGCAATCCAACCTCTGCTGATAGCCCTTTCGGTTTTCCGTTTTCGGAAATCGAAGAGATTTCAGCAAACCCAGCAGCAAATGAAGAAACCCTAACAGAGAGTACTCCAACTGTTCCACTAAAAGAGAGACTTATCCATGTTGTTAGATCCATTAAAGAATCCCAAAGAGGAAGTGATGTTCTGGTTCAAATATGGGTCCCGATTCGAAGCGGAGGCAAGCAGTTTCTGACGACATGCGGCCAACCGTTTTCGCTCGATACTAATTCTCAGAGCCTTGCAAGTTATAGAGCGTTCTCAACGAATTTCCAATTTTCTATTGAGGAGGAGAACTCTGGTGAGATTGTAGGACTGCCCGGGCGAGTGTTTCTTGGGAAAGTTCCGGAATGGACACCCGATGTTCGGTATTTTAAAAGTTACGAGTATCCTCGAGTTGATCATGCTCAGTTGTGTAATGTTTCGGGGTCGATTGCACTTCCTTTGTTTGAAAGAGATAGTCGATCTTGCATTGGAGTTCTCGAGGTTGTGTTGACTACACAGAAGATCAATTATAGCTCTGACGTTGAGAACATATGCAATGCTCTTCAGGTTTGTTTTGAAATCCTAGTTTGTTTTGGTCCTATTTGCTGATGTTAAATGTTAAGTTCCTCTTTTATTTTGCGATGCCTAGATGTGTGTGTTAGGGGTGGGCACGGTACGCGGGTAGAGAGAGAGATTTTGAAACTTGAATTTAATGTTAGTATATAAAATTTTTTTGAAAAACTTGTATAAGATTGAAAGTAACTACCTTTCCATTTTGATACATGTTTTGTGAATACAAATGTTACTTGCAGGCAGTCAATCTTAGAAGTTCTGATGTACTCAATGATCCTCGAGTAAAGGTGTGCTAGATACCCATCTACAAGATTGTGCACCACTCAAAATAAAATTCACCAAGTAATGACGAAGAATTTGCTTCTTTCTTTGTCAGGTAAGCAACAATTCTTATCAAGCTGCTTTGCCCGAGATCCAGCAAGTGCTAAAAACCGTTTGCAACACCCATGGTCTTCCATTAGCTCAAACATGGATTAGTTGCATTCAACAAGGCAAGCGAGGCACCCGCCATTCAAATGAGAACTACAAGAAATGTATCTCAACTATCGATGCCGCTTGTTACGTGCACGATCCTTCGATGTCGCGTTTTAACAAGGCATGCTCAGAGCACCACTTGTTTAAAGGCCAAGGGGTAGTTGGTAAAGCATTTGAAACGCATGAACCGTGTTTTTCCCCCGATGTGACTTCTTTCGCCAAAACAGAGTATCCTCTCTCACATCATGCTAAGTTGTTCAATTTAGGTGCATCTGTGGCAATTCGGCTTCGAAGCGTTCATACCGGGAAAGCAGACTTTGTACTAGAGTTCTTCTTGCCCATTAATTGCATCAAAAGCGAAGAACATAGACTGATGCTTAATTCATTATCCATCACATTACAAAAGGTTTGCAAAAGTCTAAGGGTTGTAACTTCCAAGGAGATAGAAGATGACACCATGTCAGACATCGATGAATCGTGTCTCTTGTTTGATGATTGTGTTTTTGAAGAAAATCATAAACCAAGTAATGAAAATATTCGGTTTCTCTCATTTTGTTCTTCTTCGGTTGGAATAGAAAAAAACACAGAGGTTCAAGAGAAGGAAGAGAGCAATATACTTCCTTTTTCCGTCCCTTTGGAATTTAGCAAGCATGAGGACGAAGAATTCAGAGTCTCTACTAATTTGGATACATCAGCAAAGGCTGCACTGCATCAAAAACAAAATAAAAAAGATTATTTATCTAGGGATCCTAACTATCTACGAAGTGGAAGGGCAATCGAAAAGAGGCGTGCAAAGTCAGAGAAGACCGTTAGCTTGCAAGTGCTTCGGCAGTATTTTGCTGGTAGCCTGAAAGATGCAGCACTAAGCATTGGAGGTAAGCTTCATCCTTCTCAAGAGCAAATGTTTTAATATCGCCGACACGTTTCACATGTCACCGATAGCTTGTATTTGTAGAGGAAATGAAAACCTTTGGGGCATAATTCTGGAAAATTACCAAAACCTATCGGCGTTTGGCAGATGGCCTTCAATTTCTTTCAAATATAAAAAAAACTATTGAACTCCATGAACATTCGTTAACTTTACTGTTACGTGCATTACACATGCCCAAAAATCCATAAACCGCCATTGAAAAAAAAAAGGTTTGTAAGAGATGAGAAGTGGTGTCAAGGTGACAGCTCAGCGGCGGGAGGATGGGTGGCGGCATCAACGGCAGGGGAGGTGACAGATTCAACGAAGAAGGTGTGAAGGGGGTTTGCCGATGGGGGAGGATTGGAGGTCAAGAGGATATGAGGAGGAGAGGGAGGTCGGGGTTGAGGAGGTTATGGGAGAACTGAGCAATGCTGTAAAGCCCAAGTTCCTTCTCTATACAGTTTAGCCAGCACATAATGCATTAACGATTTATATGTTGTTTAATGGATTAGGCGGTACTGCACTTATATAAATTTTAAATAATGTCATATGAAAAAGTCCCAAAAAATGAACAGAGAGAAGAAAGAAATTATTGATGGGGGAACAAAAGGTCCAAAAAAAACCGAGTATTTATCAAGTAGATATTGAGTTTGTGCATTGTGTTTTGGGTATCTAAGGGGTTATGTGCATCATATACGCATTATCTCTATTATAGTGCAAATGGCAGGGTAACTTTTTGAAAATGATTTGGAGCCCAGCCTATCTAATTTGCAAGAAAAAATCAATTAAAAAAAATCGAGTCTCAATTTGTAACCGCAACTAATCCTATACATCTCTTCCAATAACTAACTTCACAAATCTCAGTAACTAATTCCATACAAATTTTTTTAATTATTCTTAATATTCATAAATCTTTTTATAATTACACTTAATTACATGCATCACACATCCATAACGCTAGTTTGCATTAGGCCGATTGTGCGGTCAGTTGGACTTTGAATACCATTCCATGTTGTTGGTTGCCGAAACCATTTAAGCGCCAATTAATCAATCCTTAGGTTATAGCAAATCAACATTGACTATAGTCATTTTTTATTTGGCTTAAATTCCAAAAAGCTATCAAATACTTTGGCTCAGAAACTACCAAAATATATCATAATTACAAGAAAATAACATAGTTTGAAAGTTTTATGGCAGGTTGTTGCATATATTGATGAAGTGACACCTCGGTTACGGTAGTTTTTCATAGTTTTTCATAGTTTTGTGGTAATTTCTTATAGTTTTGGATTGTTTTGTGGTAGTTTCTCATAGTTTTGACAGTATTTGATAGTTTTTCATAACTGGGCCAAAATATTTTATAGTTTTTTGAAATCAAGCCTTTTTATTTTTAATTTTGAAGCATGTTTTCGAACAAATGCCTTCTTGAATGTGCATGATATATCACATTTGCCTGTCTTTTGAAGTACTAGGAAATAAATCTGCCAAAGTGATGACCTTATATAATGCTTGTCTACAAATTTTGTTGTTTCAGTGTGCCCTACTACTCTAAAAAGGATATGCAGACAGCATGGGATAACTCGTTGGCCATCACGAAAGATTAGAAAAGTCGGTCACTCGCTGAAGAAACTCCAAGTTGTGATTGACTCGGTCCACGGTGCTGAAGGAACCTTTCAATTTAGTTCTGTATATGAAAATTTCACAAAATCCATCCCACATGAAAAGCAAACCGATAATCCAGTTTCTTCGAAAACAATTCAAGAACAAGAAGTAAAATTGTGTTCTCTTATTTCTCCATCAAACTCTCTTTCCTCCTCTTCATTCAGTCAGAGCTCAGGTTCAAGTTTGGGTTGCACTAGTGTCTTGGAACAATCAATTCATGCACCTCAACTTGTAATCAAGCAAGAACCAACCAAGCTCGAGAGAAAAAAGAGTGATGTAGACTTGCAGCTCTCAAGCCAAGAACCGTCTCATTTGCAAACGAAGAGGTCGGGGATGTTCAAAGTGAAGGCGTTTTATGGTGAAGAGAAAGTCCGATTCAGGCTAAACCCAAGTTGGGGCTTGCGAGAACTAAAGCAAGAGATAGCGAAGCAGTTTGACATAAGTGAGACTTGTTCTATGAACATAAAGTATTTGGATGACGAGTCTGAGTGGGTACTATTAACATGTGATGCGGATCTGCAAGAGTGTATTGATGTGTATAAATCATCTACTGGTAACACTATCAAAATGTCTGTGCACTATACTGCTCGGCCAAGCCCTAGTGGTTCAGCGTCATCGTGAACAATAGCAGATGCTTAACTGTTTAGACGAAGTGAATTTTACTTCAAGCCGTTCATACCAAGCAGACAAGTATGAAATCTTATCCTTACCCTGTAAAAGATGAGAAACAATCTTTTTGGAGTTTACATTATTCCGAATCCAAACACATCAGAGTTCATTTTGAAGTAGAGTTAGAGCATTTATTTTGCACAACGTATAATATCACTTAAAAAATAATTTGGTAATCTCAACTCTAAAGCTAAATAGTGCCTATTAAGCCTAACGCTCATAATTATAGAAACATTGCCAAAGAACTCACCAAAAATTCTTGGTGTAATCTAAAATCTTTTTGATGTGTCGTTTGCTTTCATACTTTGTGCAGGTGTGTTGGTCATCAATCTTCGGTATATTTGGTGCTCTGATATCTGACTTGGAAATAGCGGTTGCCTTGCACAATTGTTTTGTTGGCTGTGAACTAATAATGCTGCTTCACAATGAAGCTCCCCGGATTTTGGACTAAAGTGCTAATAGTAGAGCATATTGAAATAACATAGGATTATACTAATACTTGTACGGTCTCTTAGAGTTGGCGAAATAATATTTTCTGATCCGTTGTTCTCAGAAGTGGAAAAGTTACTAGAATGGTCATCTGATGAATTCCACGATAAGGTACCTTTTGCTATTACTCTATTTAGACACCAAGCTATTGATGATTTCTCACAACCGACTATATAATTTACTAATGTTAGGAGAGTCTGTGAACAAGACAAGATACAGATTTCCTCCAAATGTATCACTATTTATGTAAGCTTTAACGTCCCTCCGATATGATCTTGACAGAAAATCATATAAGCGTGTAACTCTGATATGATCTTGACAGAAAATCATATAAGCGTGTAACTCCATCTACCGAAGCTTATATATGTAAACATGGACAACCATGGACTTGTACATGTGCAAACCGCAAATAATTATGTCGGGCATATAATACCTTTTATTTTGTTAATTGATAACTTTATTCTTCTTGCTGTTCTTTTCATGACAAGTATGAAAGCCTAGGAAACATGAAATTTGATGGAATTCTCTACTTTTCATTAACTAGGCAGTACATTTCCTTTGAAGGTTTATATTTATTTCCAGAATTCTATAATAAGCTGCTTAAGTTGAATTCCTGACCTTTTGTAAAATATATTTATTTCCAGAATTCTATAATAAGCTGCTTAAGTTGAATTCCTGACCTTTTGTAAAATATATTCTCAATGGCATCTCACTAGCGGTAACTTTCTCAATGTCATCTCACTAATGGTAATTTTTGTAATGCTGGTCGCCATATTAGGTTTTTGAGATGACTACTTGTTCTCCGGCGGCATTATCCTTTCAGCGAAATTTTGGCGAGTCTGGAGAGATGCAAAATTTAGGTTGTACTTGCAGAATTTCGAGCATTCATGAATGCGTGTCAGCCTGCAGAGTTGAGACCGAAGATAGTGAGATCCAAGTTTGATGCAGACAAGACGATCTAATCAATTTTGGGGGGAAAGATCAGCTGAAGTTTTTATCTTTTTTTTTCACCCTTTTTATCTTTTTGGCAAAGAATCAGCCGTGAGCCTGTGAAGCAAGAATTCATGAAAACGTTTATAATTATTATAAATTAGTATTTTATACTGGGAACAAACATTTATAGCTAAACATATGTCCGAATATTATGATTATTCTATCTCAACAATATGTGAACCAAACATTTGACACTGAGATTATAGAATTAGGGAAAATTATAAGATTGATAGAGAATCCCCTCAACCTCATATATATATTATTACTTTTCTGATAATAGGAAATATAAATAATCTAAACAAATTTAATCAAATCTAAATCTTGGCAATCTAATTAAATCTTTCTTAACATTCCCCATCAAGTTGGAGTATACATATCACACATGCCTAACTTGGTACAAATAAACTGCACCCGACTCCCAAAGGCTTGGTGAACAGATCCGCTAATTGATAGTTTTCACATGGACTGTATCAATGATCCCTTCTTCAATCTTTTCTCGAACAAAATGGCAATTTACTTCGATGTGCTTTGTTCGTTCGTGAAAAACTGGATTGTTGGCAATATAATTGGCAGTTTTGTTGTCACAATAAAGTATTACCGGTTCCTTAAACTGATAACCAAGTTCTCGAAGAAGAGAAACTACCCATACTAGCTCACTCGTAGTATAGTCATCGCTCTATATTCTGATTCAGTACGTTCAACACTTAAACGTGAAACAACATTCTGTTGCTTGCTTTTCCACGAAACCAAATTACCTCCAACAAACACATAAAAACCTATGGTTGATCTTCGATCACTTGGCGATCCAGCCCAATTTGCATCCGTAAATCATATAACTTTAGAATACCCAAAGTTCTTATACATAATACATTTCCCCGGTATAGCTTTCAAATAGCGAAGGATATGCATCACTGCACTCCAATGTGAATCTTTAGGATCCGTCATAAACTGGCTAACTATACTAACAGGAAAAAAGATGTCAGGCCTTACGTTAAATAATTAAGCTTACCAATCAATCTCCGATATCGTCACGGATCGGTAAGTGGCTTCCCCTGCTCTGGATATAGCATGACATTAGAATCCATAAGCGAGTCAATAGGCTTACATTCAAACATTTTTGCTTCCTTAAGCATATCAAGAACATACTTCTTTGAGTTATAAAGATATTGCCCTGAGGAGAAGAACGTGCCACCTCAATGCCAAGAAAGTATTTCAACTCTCCCAAGTCTTTAGTGCTGAACTTCTTCTGAAGATAGGTTTTTAACTCGATACCTTTCGCATCATCGTCTGTGATCACAATATCATCAATATAAACGACCATCAAAATTCTGCAGCCTCCTCGATTTCTAAAGAATGCATAATCCAAAAGCTCGAACAACACTAGTTAGTCTCCCAAACCAAGCACGCGATGACTGTTTTAGACCATATAAAGATCTCTGAAGTTTGCAGACTTTTCCAGACTCCCCTTGAGCAACAAAACCAGATGGTTGCTCCATATATACTTTCTCCTTCAAGTCACCGTGAAGAAATGCATTCTTCACATCAAGCTGACGTAGAGCCCAATTGTGCGTAGCTGCAAATGATAGGAATATACGTATAGACGCCATCTTTGCCACAGGAGAAAAGAACTCATCATAATCTTCTCCATAAGTCTAAGAATAGCCCATGGCAACAAGTCTAGCCTTCAAACGAGACAATGAGTCGTCTGAATTAAGCTTTATGGTATATACCCATTTGTAACCAACTGCTTTCTTTCCAACAGGTAACTAAGCAAGATTCCATATACCATTCAAGCGTAAGACTAACATTTCTTCTCCCATGGCTTTCCTCCATTCAGGATGAGCCAAAGCATCAGATGTAGACGAAAGAATAGCATTTCTATACGAGGGAGAAAGTCTAGCATATATGATATAATCTGATGTAGGATAAAGAGGTTTAGTGGTACGAGTACCTTTGCGAATGGCAATTAGAAGATCAAGATCGGTCTGAATCGGATCCGAGTCTGGAACATGTGTAGGTTCTTCAATGAATAGAGACCTCACTTCCTTGTTTTCTTCCACCTGATTTGGTTTCTCAATTAAGCGACCATCTAGTTCTGAAGTATTTGGTGCCGCTAAAATACGAGGATTAGCTGGAGAGGATTCGACAACAAGAACATTATTTTCATTAATAGGAAAATTCTCTCTAAATGATTGAGGTATTACATTAGTACCAAAGAAAGAGGTATTTTCATGAAAGGTCACATCAACAGAGATGAAGACTCTATCAAGTTCTTTGCTTTAACACTTGTATCCCTTTTGACTCCGAAAATATACTAAGTAAACACACTTAATGGACTTGGGATCGAGATTTGATAAGCTAGGTTGATGATTGTGAACAAAACAAATACAACCAAAAACACGTGGAAGCAGAGAAAATAAAGATTTAGAGAGAAATAAAATAGAGATTGAAATTTCTCCCCCTAAGACTGAGCTTGGTAGACAATTGATAAGATGACAAGCAGTGAGAACGGTATCATCCCAAAAACGTTTAAGGACATTCATATGGAACAAAAGAGAACATGCGACCCTTAATAGATGTCTATTCTTTTGTTCAGAAACACCATTTTGTTGAGGTGTATAGGGACACAAGGACTGATGTATAATACCAAAGGTGTCAAGAAATTGGGTAAACTTTTTATTAAAATAATCCTTTGCATCATCGCTTCTCAGAATTTTGATATTAATTCCAAATTGATTTTTCATCTCAGTAACAAATGATTTAAAGACATCAAAGACTTCGGTTCTAGATTTCAACAAATATAGCCACGTCACTCGAAAATAATCATCAATAAAAATAACAAAATATCGATAACCACGGTTTGACGTAATGGGACATGGCTCCCAAACATCAGAATGCACTAAATCAAACAGTTTCTCAGCACGTTTGTTAACTCTATGCTGATAGGAAGCACAAGTATGCTTTCTCATTTCATAAGCGACGCGCTCTAATGATGACGAACTAGATAAAGAAGAAACTAATTTCTGTAAAGTGGACAAACCAGGATGGCCTAAACGACAATGATTATCCATAAGATCACTATTTGTTGAGCAAGCAACGTTTGGTAGTTGTCCATCAAAGTAATAAAGGCCTCCAATCTCTCGTCCTGAACCAATCACCTCTTTCGTCTTCAGATCTTGCATGACACAACCAGAAGGAGAAAAGATTATTGAACAATTTAAGGTATGAACAAGTTTATTTACAGACATCAGGTTAAAAGAAAATGAAGCGACATATAATGCTAATGATAAAGATAGAGATGGAGTAAGAGAAATAAAAAAAATGCCCTTTACTTTAGAGAGTGAACTGTCTACAAGTGTAATACCGCCGGTATATGAAATTTTAGACAAGGAGGAGATACACCCGATATTCCAGTCATATGATTTGATACTCCCGAGTCAATAATCCATAAGGATAGAGGTGTGTGGGTTAGAAGACATGTATTGCATTTAGCCAGAACGGTAGTGAAGCTCGAGGAAATAGATCCTATTAGAAAAGGCCTAAGCCGTAATATCTCCTTCTCAGAAAATTCAGAAATACCATGAGAAGTAGAAGTGGCAGGTGTCATATCAGATGTAACTACTCTAGCAGCTCGCTGGAATCGAAGCTCACAATGTGAACAGAAACGGTCACCTACTCGCCCTCTTCCACCAAAAGATCCTCCACCTCGTCTGCCACGTCCTCGTATACTATCTCCACCCCGTGTAATAAAAATATGAAACATTAGTATATCCTTCAAAGACTTTCTCTTTATCATGATCAACGAGTGCTAACAACTTCGAAATTATCAACAAAAGGATAATTTTCTAACACGGAAAACCAAGCAATATCACTAATTAATTTTCTAACTTAAAGCAATCACTAATCACCAACTCAAAGCAATCACCAAATACCAAGGCAAGCATGTGAACCATCAAAATCACCAAAGAAGTCTCTGCTACCATCAAAATCACCAAAGAAAAAAAAATCATCAAAGAAAAAGGAGTGGAGTCTAAGAAGCCAGCTGATCATATCCATATCAATCTCAAGGTCAAGGGACAGGATGGGAATGAGGTTTTCTTCAGGATCAAACGTAATTGATGAATGCTTACTGCGACGGACAATCTGTGGATATAAATTCCATTGCTTTCCTCTTTTGATGGCCGTAGGCTATGTGGCGAGCAAACCCCAGACAAACTCGAAATGGAAGATGGGGATGGAATTGATGCTATGCTTCACCAAACTGGTGGTGGTCTGGCAGCGTGCGGTTGTTCAGAAGCGTGGGTTGCAGCCATGGCTGGGTATTGGGATTAGGGTTAGGCTATACCGTGAGATTATAGAATTAGGGGAAATTATAAGATTGATAGAGAATCACCTCTAACTCATATATATATATATTATTGTTTTTCTGATAATAGAAAATACAAATAATCTAAAAAAATTTAATCAAATCTAAATCTTATCAATCTGATTAAATCTAATATATATCTTTCTTAACAGACACGTTTAAGGTTAACCAAACATTTGAATCAAACAAATTACTTGTTCAAACTTGTAACAGGGCATTATATTTCTAGAAAAAAGAATGCAGAGATGTTATATTGCATATGAACACTCAAGAAACATCCTTAAAATGTTGTTTGAATGAAGACTCAAATTCACATACATCAGTTTATGGCATTAGGAAACTAAAAGGTCCAGATATGTATATTTAAAATTATTTTCTGTAAGATCCAATATTCATCTAACAAATCAAAGAATGTAGTGTGTATATACTGCAGCACCTCTATCCTTGTACCTGATGGTTACAAGTATGAGCTAGTCTCTAGAGAATGTAGTTTATCCGTACCGGTTCGAAGTCCTAATCACTTGAAAACGAAAAACCGATAGTTCATTTAGCTGCAGTTGCGAAGTCACCCCCATATGTTGATGTGGCAAGTCCTGATGTATTTATCATCATAATGCACATATTTGGACCAGAATCCCTTGAACTGCGCATAACCAACATCTAGCCATGGCTTGTTATTTCCGTTGTAATGGATGACTGATGCATTGTTGATTAGGGATATGTTGGTGCCTGGTCGATAACCAAGAGCAAGAACATGCCAGCTTTGATCAAGAACATACGTAAGGTTGTAAAATGTCATTAAACCTGGAGGCAGCGTGCCCAGGCTCCACAGTGTTCGGTCCTTGTTCTGTATTTGGAACATCAAAAAAAAGAACCCAGTCAGATACTAAATATTGTCTATAAATAAGTTGATCCCTTTCTGTTCAATCAAGTACAAAAGAATGGTGAACATTGGAACAGATACAAATTAGGTATCAAATGTTCCTCAAAAATAAGGAGAAAAGGGGGCAAAAGGGATCGTAATGAAAATTATAATATTGAGAACATTATTGTATTTTTTATTTCGTTCGATCCTACAGTTACAACCTACAATTTATGTGAGTTCATAAGAAGTTAGGAACTTGTATATACTTTAAGTACTGATTGCCTAAGAATGGATAGAGCAGAAATTTAAGATCATGCCAGTAAAATAGAAATGGAACAAAACCGGTTGCATTTATGGGGGAAATAAATAAATAAGCAAGCGTCAATGTGAAGTTGTAAACTGGACCACAAAATCACTGATTAACCAACCATGCATAATTTAAAATTTTTAATTTCAACTAATTTTAGACAAGGACGCCCATTGGATATTACAGTGACTCATAGATACCAAAGAGAACTGAATGAGGGAAAAACAAAACCGCAGATACGTAATTTGAGCTAATAGCTATAAGATAAAAATCACTACTTCTTACCAAGTTTTGCCAATAATGATATACTCCTGTAAGGTTTCGCTTCCTCCACTGCTTCAAGTCAAATAGGTTCATTCCAAATGCCCATCCACAAGCCTTTGGGTTAAAGTGCTTAGAGATTTCTGGGTTAGAGAAGTTTAGATAAGTGTCAAACAATTTGCAGGTTTGTACTGCACCATTCACCATTCCTTTCATATCAATGGACCAAAGGGGCGATAAATCCTTCTGAACAACAACATCATCATCGAGAAACAAGACCTTGTCTAGCTTTGGGAACAATTCTGGCAGGTAGAACCTTATATGGTTAAGCATAGACAAATACTTTGGATTTTTATACTTGAGACGTTCGTCCACAGCAGACAGAGTTGAAGGATGGTTTGCTTTATAATAAAATTCCTTCATGTTTTCAGATTCAAGTTGTCGAAGAACTGGACAGTAGGAAGAGTTGAGCCACTTGAATTGATCAAAACTTTCCACTTGGACTGTCGCAGGTGAAGGAGGATGGGAAATAAACCACATCTTCATAGCTGGAAACTGCAGCCTGTCAGTGACTATATGAAACACATGCCTCTCGGGTTCTTTGGCATTCATTACCGTAGAATTGACAACCACCCATGTTGATAATACATTATCAGAGAATATAGCATAATGGAAGCGAGAAGGATCATCAATCTTTCTATCGTTTGGAGACTTAGCGCCGAAATGATGATGCAAGAAGTATTCATTTGTGAGTTCCAGCGAGAGGCAGTGCAGGGCTTTCGGGATGCTAAATGAAACAAACTCCATCAAGAACAAGCTCTTCCTCCTTTCTTTCATAGTAATTTCTTCTGCGGCCTGAACCATGGCCCTTAGCTTTCTTGCCACCATTTCACAGTTGTGGAGCACAGCTTTTGCTTTGGATAAGGAATTTCCCAGTGCTGTAGCCTGAGCCAAAGCCCTAAAAGACAGCGGAACAAAACGGTTTCAATACTAGTATGGAGAATCAAAACATGGGCCAACTGTCAAAAAGAAAAAAGGAAAGAGATTAGATACCCCTTCTGCAGTTCACCATCTGAATCTGCTTCTCCAACAGCCACAGCACATTGTTTGATGTCTCTCTTTAGCATATTATATATACCGCCCACCTTCTTATGGGGACGAGCAATACTAGCATATACCTTTGCCAATATAATTTGGTCTCTCATATACTTCAAAAGGTTATCTGCTGAAGGATTTTGGAATTCTCTCCTCCATGTGTTGTATTTTCCTCCACCCGTGAGGTCGAATCTATTTGAGCGTTCAATGGCCTCCAATTGCATCTTGAGCTCAGCATCTTCATTTGTCTGAATCAATTCTTCCGCTCTGCTCTGCCTCCTCTCCTCACGCAATTTCTGAAATTAAACGAGTTAAAATGATAATACAATAAAATCAGGATTTGAAAGGTCAAGTAATCACCCGACGTTCAAGCTTCATCAGATCAACTTCTGCATAATGATCCCGTTGACCAATTGAAGATTGATGGTGGTCATCCAATACACTAATAGGCTGCCTGTGCAAGCTTTCATCCTCCTGGAATTTTAAAAGAGATAAATAGAGGACCTGAACCGCGGCATATTAATTTTCTTTGCAAGTTGAGTTGCAAGAAACATGAAAATATGAACAGCAAGACATGCTTACAGACTCTATTTATCTCTTTAGCTTATCTTCTGATGCAAGTCTGCTACTTTTAGAAACTATTCTGAATTTAACATGATTGATGTTCTTGAATGATGATTTTAAATAATCCAGTAAGAGTAAGAGTAGGTACCGGATAGCTATTTTTCTCTCGACCATCCTCACCATCATATTTCTCAATCACCCAAAACGGAGACAAATCCTTTGACTTGACAGTATGTGTTTTGACAATTCCGAAGGGATCAGTATATACTGTTGTTATATCGATGTTCTGCACATACATTGATGACATGCATATATTAAGACAAGTTCCACGTAGATGAATAATATAAAGTCTAGTTCACCTTATTTTCTTGATTTGAGCTAGCATGTCCGACTGAATTATCTGCACTGTGTTCAAGTTCCTGTATGGCCAGCATTGAACATTCCAAGTTAGAACGACATGGTACCCTGATGAAAAAAATACATAGGATCTTTTCCTAGAAGATGATGCACTTATTGTTCGTCTCTGGAAAATTTATCTAATTTTCAAATAATTAAGTTTATTCGTTTATGGAATTTGTTACAGAGTTTAGAGAAATATTTCAAAGACCTCCTGACTTGAAGAATATTGCAGTTTACAGTTTTATCTACAGCATTATAAAGCACACTTTGCAACTAATTGAAAATATATTTCAATATTTTTACTTCATGTAAAAACTGATTTATTTTTTTGTTTAAATATGTTAGATATTTATGCATCTAGTAAATGTAGATGCAGATGCAAAACTTTAGAACCACATCTCTTTAGCCAAAAACAATGCAACACACCTAATAATTGTGCAAACGTAATTTGATTGAGTATAAAATGACACTAAATTAAAGATAACAATATCTGGATATTTGGGTGAATAGGAGTAGTACTCGGATCTGAATCTTTCTACCAGTGCAATGCTGACATTTCACCAGAAGTAAATCTCCTTCTAGATCCCTATACAAGTACAAGAAGCTATTTAAATTGCTGGTTAAAAATTTGTGTGCGCTATATAGAAATTGTATTAACAACAAGGAGATCATTTGTAAATATCAGACAAAAAGGTAAAAACTGAACCGTCCAAAATTTTTACAACCATGATGAAACAGTATTTAAGGTAGGAAAATATAGCTTTAAAGAAATATTTTAAGCACATATCTGATATGAGCAAATTGTTATTAAATGTAACACCATGGTAAAGATGGAGAAGAGGGGGTTGGGCATTTTGTCTTGTTTTTTCCTTTCTTTTGTTTTCTCTGTTATTTCATCACTTCTTCTTTCCTTTTCTTCTTTTCTTCTTTTTTTAAGGGTGGGGGTGAGGAAGTTAGAATTTAGAAATCCACATATTTATTTAATTTTTTAGTTATTATATTATGAAAAACTGATCATAATAAAAGTATTATTTATCCTTCCACGTATTAAACAAGTTTAGCCATAACTTTGATCCCATAGACTAGAGATCTTAGGCGTGTGTTAACCATTTAATAAATATACTAGCACTTGCTATCAAAGATTTTGCATAACAGCTCAAGTGAGAGAAATTTGGTATAAATTAGATGCATTCCAGAAGATTGAATAATCCAGCAACGCTTCAAAAGTTTCAAATTATATTACCTTGTGGGTGTGGTTGAGAAAATAGAGGAACTTGTCTCTAGCTGTTTTGACTCCACTGCGGAAGCAAGTAGTAAAACCTGCCGAAATGACAAAAGAACTGTCAAATGCATGTTAATTATTGCTTGATGCAACAAGCACACAATGAAAGAATAGAAAGAGAAGCCCAATTCTTAATGGAGAAAATAAAACCTAAATTACTTTAAAGATACAAAACAAGGATATGGATGTTGATACTGAACTATTAACTCAATTTATGGTATTAAAACCAATAAGCAATAATCAAATTGATATCTAGAAAATGAGAATTGGAAATTGACAAATTTGATGTGAATTGTGCAAAGTCACTAGTTCATGACATGCAACCAACACACAAGCCTATTTATTAGGGACATTTATAATATACAAAATGAATTAAATTCCTTCCACTGCTATATTCATACAACCGCGATGTGGTTAATAAAAGTACAGGATGTATGTTCTTTCTTAGATGTCATCAACAAAGGAAATTTTCGGAGAACGATAAGCATTTAGCGTTATACAGGGTTTAGTGGAGTTCGCATGAAATTCGCATAAATTATAAAGGCTATCTTCTCCATATTAACATTGACTCGATTAAGTTGTCATACACAAAGAATATTTGGCGGTAAAGGCATTATTGTAAAGAAAGGATCTCATATCAGCTAATGAATTCAAACATTTTTTTTTTGGAGCAGAGAAATCTAAAAAGAGCACAACCATGAAAGGAGTAAAAAATATTAGCATCACCACTGTTACTGATATTTAACTTTGAAATAATGTATATAGAGTGGAAACGTACTGACCAACGATTTTGTGGTTAAAGAATAGGTACACGCTTAAGGCTCAATAGCCCCAGCCCCAGCTCCAAAAAAGAGAAAAAAGAAGAAGAAGAAGAAGATCCAGATGGAATATCTCCATAGAATAAAAGCAATAATATGTTAACAAGTTAATCAGCTAAAATCAATCAGCAAGTTTCGCCATATAATCAAATAATAGTATGATAGCAAGTTGTGCCAGACTATAATCCTAATTGTTTAGAGAATCAATAGCGGATAAAATGAAGGGATCCCATAAGCCAGATGGAGGTTTAATTGAAAGGCTAAATTGCACAAATGTACCAATCAACTTTCATTGTTTTACGATTGATATCATGAACTTTAATAATTAGCAATTAGTACCGTGAACTATTTTTTTTGACATAATTATCATCCGACGTTAATTTTTGTGTCTTAATGAACCATTATACCCTCGAAATTTTAGGGTTTGACTGGGAACATAAGCGTAAAATGGGGAAAACAGGTCAAATATTGATGACACGACAGTTAAATATAACGTTTGCAGACGGAAAAAGTTGATGGTATTTAGTTGCAATCGGGGATGATAATTCATGGTACTCGTTTGAAATTAAATTAGTGTATGATTTCAATCGCAAAAAACGTGATAGATGATGGGTGCAATTGTGCAATTTAGCCTAATGGAAAAGCACATACAACTTAGACAGATGAAAATTTATAATGTGATGGCTTAGGGATGCACGTTCATTCCTAGGCTGCGTCACTTACATTGGTGGTGGTGCCAGCAGCTTTATTTTTCTAATCTTCTAATTCTTATTTTCTTTTTTGCCTTTTCCTTCCTTTTTTATTATTTTTTTTTGGGAGGCGGGGGGGGGGGGGGGGGGGGGGAACTTCTATACGTTCGAAAGTTCATACAGTGGGTACCATTTCGGGTAACTTGTTGGAGAAGTTGCAGTAATCATAACGTTAATAAGGGTTTAATAAAAACAAAATGAAACAATAATACAGATAAAGGAGGGTTTCATTAGGCAGTTAAAGACTTCTTATATTTGTTCAGGTATAGGTGACAACCAGCAATCAGATTCAGTTCAGCTGAATTTCTAAGGGAACTAGTGAGATTGTACCATTGTCTTATATTGGCATAGCTTCATCCAAGTAAAAGGAGGGGGGACAAATGCTTATTAATACGCATTTCTCCTTTTAACTGCTTTAGAAAGCTCGTTACCATCCTTGATATTTTCAGCTCCCCCTAATAACCAAAGTTCATGGGAGTAATCTAATATAGACTCCCCTTTAAACATACTCAAATGAAGGTAGCGATTTATATGTTGTACGGTTAGCAACTTCTGTACAGATAAGCTACTTCGACACAATATAATTCCTCTCACAAACTATATTGAGACTGATATTCTTGGTTCACCATCCGCATTTATCAACCTCCTTGACTCGGAAGCAGGATTCTGCCTATCCATTATAGATATATGTAAGATCTTGAAATCAAAGAGATGTCTTCTTTCTGGTGTTTGCTTGAAGAAGAAACAAGCTATTGCACACGACTGGGGTTCTTCATGGACATCACTTCATCACAAGATCCTTGAGATGGTGATTGGTATTAGGGGGATATATTTGTTGATATAGTTATCGACATGATGCTAATAGTGTGGTGTTTTGACTTTTGAGCCTTTATTTGTTTGCTTGTTTTCTTCCGCTTTTTGATGTTGGTTCATGTAGCCTACCCCATATGCTTAGGATAAAAGGCTCAGTTGTTGTTGTTGTTGGGTTTTTTTTATGATGTGGGGCCAGTTTGGTTGGCTGCCCAAACTTGTATAAAAGAATTTGTGTTTCACTACCGATCTATAATGAATGTTGGTGTGGCATACACCATTTTTTATCAAAAGAAGTTTTTATTTTTACTTCATATCTCATCTGTAAAACCTTAAAATAGCAATCCACCAGAGCGCGTCTCTCTCTCTCTCTCTCTCTCTCTCTCTCTCTCTCTCTCAGCTTCTAAAGTTGAGAGTTGACCTTCTGTTTGATGATATATATCTTTGATTGCTTCCGATTCTGTACAATCTCTACACCAAAAGTAGAGTATATATTTGTTACATGTGTAGACTGTACCGAATCGGATGAAATCGATAGATATCGACTTCATAAGCAACCACGTCATTTTTGCATATAAAATCATTCGAAAAATTAAACTCTTGTGTTTTCTATTTCTTTATCCTTCTCTCTTTTTTCCCTTTTGGCTTTTCTAAATATGTTAAATGGATCCACTGTTAAATGGATCTATTATTTCATCTACAGATATGATCTTCATTTTTAAGTACATAGCTTATAAATACTTATAAGAACTTACATTTCTTAGTTTCATGGATCTAGGAGGTAAATACCTGCCTGGTGGTATATAGTACAAGTAGTATACTGCCATTGATCGTGTAATTTGAAATTGCCTGCGAGGCATGCATGATGATTATAGGCATGTTTTTTATCGTCTTCCTTTAAAGAGTGAACCATTCGTAAGGTCTGATCGATGGTCCTATTTTATGACCATGACTCTCTCTCCCGAGACAGGAAAAGACTAATGATGGGTTTGATTATTGGTTTAGATTCTCTAATGCATACCATAAGGGGGCAACTTTGTAATATATAAATATTGATCACTAGTGCAAAGCACTTCTCAGTTAAGCGACTGTTGAACTAGAATCATAAAGGCTTATATGATTATTTCAATTTTGGAGAAGAAAAATGATTAGAACAGTTTCTCTCAGATTTCATTATAAATTAGTGAAACTCATTAAAATTGTACTGCTAAAGATTTTCTATCTCAAATAACTACATCTAGAATCATAAAGGCTTATATGATCATTTCGATTTTGGGGGAGAAAAATGATTAGAACAGATTCTCTCAGATTTTATTATAAATTAGTGAAATTCATTAAAATTGTACTTGCTAAAGCTTTTCCATCTCAAATAACTATATCTATAATATCTAAACCAACTTTTCCCCAAACACAAGATCCTAACAACTCAAATGGCAAACAGAGTCAGCAACAAGAATCACCGAAACGATCCCAATAATAGTAAAGATCAAATCACAGAATCAAGAAATCGCATCACTAACAGAAATCACTAAATTACGTTCCCAAAAAGAACGATCTTGAGATCATCCATCAAGAATCGGAGGAGTTCCCAAACCCTAGATCACCAAAACAGAATCAAGAAAATCCTATCATCGCCATTCATGCTAAAATCAAACGATCTACTGCGATACGATCCCAAATCCAAAAGAAAAAGGGGAAGGAATCATTCGAATCGAAAGCAAGAAGAGGATAGAGATTCGCATGAAGCGCCATTAAGAGAGAAAGGAGCGAAGAACTTGCCTGAAAACAGCATAGCAGCAGCAGTAGATCGCAGCAGCTGAAGAATCGCCTCGATTCGATCGCCATTTTCCCGCCAAAATCAAGCTCGCGGCTCGCGAGAGCGATGGAGGAGAGAGAGTGTGGAGGCGATCGGCTGTATTTATTAATGCGGGAGGCGCTCCATCGAGCCGTGCACGTGTACAAATGAGAGATTTTCTGTTTGGATATTATACAAAGAAAGATATTGACGCGCTTCGGAATTTCGAATGAGCACTTTTTGCACGAGCCCTTCAAGTGCAAAACAAACTGTCCCTATTTGTAAAATATTTTAATTTGGAGTGTATATGAAAATTTAAACAGTCAAGAAAAGTTCCAGATTAAACCAATCAAATTTTTCAACTAATTTCCTATCTCAACTGATTTCTGCCTAGATATCTTCTTAAATAGTTTTTGTTTAAAATTTTAATTTATAGTTTAATAATTAGTATTTTAAAAGATTTTTTGATATTGATGATGCTCAATATCGGCGATCCCCAAGATCAGGACACGTGGCAGATGATGTGTCCAAGAACTCAGAAGAAAAGGCCCACATGGATCGACCAGACCACCCCTGCACCCGACCTACACGCGCGAGCTAGCCCTCCTCGGAGCCCCCTGTAAGTGGGCCTCCTTGGCCCCTCAGCTCGCCCCGAGCTGCCACAAGACCAAGACTCCTCGGCCTTCTCGCTCGCCCCCGAGCTCTCCAGCCGAGGACGTCTTTCTCGGTTCTCCGACCAACTCCACCGCTCACGGGCGCAACCGTCGCTCCGCAAATCTCGCCATGCGCAGATTCTCCGCCAGCCATATCCCACGTTCCACGCCGTCACGATCCCTATTAATGGGCGATCCGCTCTCCGTGCGGGCGTGACGTAGGGAGCATAACTGTCGGCGAGATTCTCGCGCCTGCTAATGCGTGCCACCACCGCTATATAAACCCCCATCATAGAGGGGCCAAGTAGACCATTTTTACTCCACTTAGCCGTTACGCTGCTCGGATCTAGTACTAACTTGATCGTCGGAGGGTCCTCGGTGGTACCAAACCATCCCGGGACTTCTTTGCAGGTACTCGGCGCCAAACTCCTCTAAATCACCTATCTCCTCAAAACCCATTGAGATCCGCACACAACAGGAGATCACCTCCAGAATCCACCGGGAGATCGACGGAAGACAATATCTGAAGGAGACCCGAAAATGACCTCTATCAGTTGGCGCCGTCTGTGGGAAACGCAAACTCCAAAAAAACAAAGTTGACCTTCTGATCTCCGTCCATACGGCAAGCAACCATCCTGAAGATCCGGGTACCAGCCGCCGCCTCCCCCTCACCGGAGGCGCGGATGAACCCCCTCCGGCGACCATCATCAACGTCCTCGCCAGCCGAATAGATCGGCTGCAGTCCCTCGTAGAGGCGCTCATCTGCGTCCAAACGGCCGGGACTAGGCCCTAGATCGCCGCTCCTCTGCCTCCAGAAGGCTCCGCCCCCGTCGGCACGGCTGACCACCGGCAGGCTACGACTCCAGACTACGGATCTCACGGGCCGATACTCTCTGAGGCCCGTTGGGCGCCCTATCGCTCCACACCAAGGTCCACCGCCGGAGCGCCTCGCCTCGAGCCTCCTCGCGACCCATACCCCCCTGAGGAGATGTCGGTCACCTCGCCTGCCCACAGGCATGACCGATGCCCCTTCCCTAGACGGGGTCGCGCAGAAGGGGCTCGCCAGGACGGATCGAGGGACACCTCGCCCGGGGATCCGAGGAACCTCATCGAGAGGAACCGGGGCCGTGCCCAGAAGCAGGTCTCCCACAGCAGAGGCCGGGGATCGCAGGGCGCCGAGTCCTCGGGGTACCACGGCCGACTCGACGCTCTCGAAAAGAAGATCGAGGGCATGCGCCGGGAAGGTCACCTCTCGGCCGACGGGGCTGAATACGCCGCTGACTCACTCACCAAACCGTTTACCAAGGGACTGCTCGCTGTCCACATCTCCTCGCGCAACAAGCCCCCAAAGGTCTCTCTGTTTGACGGGAAGACCGACCTCAAAAACCATTTGGATGCCTTCACCACGGGGATGAGCTTCCAGGACCATTCCAACGCCGCCCAGTGGAGGGCCTTCCCGGCCACCCTCATCTGCGCAGGTCGAGACTGGTTCCGAGGGCTGGAGCCTCGCTCAATCTCGACCTTCGACGAGCTGGCTACTCAGTTTCTCGGCCACTTCTTGGGAACCGTCGGCAGAAGCACACAGTCGACTAGCTCTTCACAATAAAGAGCGGAGATAAGGAGACGTTCAAGGCTTACATCACCCGCTTCTACAACGTCCTCCTCGAGGTCCCCGAGCACCGGGACGAGACCGTCATCACGGCGCTCAGATCTGGCCTTAGGCGCAAGGAATGGTTGCGCTCCTTTGCATTGGTACAGCCTAGGACCATGGCCGAAGTCAAGGCGTGGACCGAGAGCGAGGTTCAGCTGGAGTCCGAGGTGAACGCGAACCTCCCCCGAGCAGAACGGCCCGACCCGAGGAAGAGGGCTCGGGAAGAGAGGCCGGAGCATCAGCAGCCCTATCACCCGAAGTTCCAGGAGTACGCCCCGCTCAACGTCTCCCTCGCAGTGTTACTAGAGGAGGACCAAGGAGAGGGGTTATTCAAGTTCCCCCAATCCCGCGTCAGGCCTCAAAGCGAACCCGGGGCCCTTACTGCGCCTTCCATCGGACGTTGGGCCATGCCACGGAGGATTGTAAGCAACTCCGGGACTATGTCAAGGAGATCATCCGATCGGGGCACCTCGCCGCCTACTTAAGGGACAAACGGCAGGCCGACCGCGAACAGGAGCAGCATCCTCCTCCCGCCGAGCTGACCATCGGCCAGATCATGCTTGTCTCAGCAGATGACCAGTCCGGCGCTCGAGAAGCCCCATACCCGGTACCGAGAACGAAGACCCGCAAGCCTCTGGGAATCTTGGGCTCACTGATAGGGTCATCTACTAGCATGTACTTTTCTTTTGGGGCAATGTAAACTCTCCCTAAGGTCTATTGTTAATTAATAAAGATCAACGGAACATTGCGGAAAAATAGGAAAGATCTCATTTATTCAAAAAAAAGGGGTATTATGGGCTCCTCAGCCATACATACAAAAAGAAAAAGAAAAATTACAACAGCGGGGGAAGGGGGTGCAGAGAGCACTGCTCATGATACTCGGTAAAGATCTCCACTAGCCGAGGCCTCGCAAGATCCAACCTCTCCTCTCGGTTCCCCCCGCGCGCGTTGGCCCCGAGCCTCAACTCATAGCACTCGCGGACGAGCGCCTCCGAGCGAGCCAGCCGGTTCGCGGAGATCAGGCCGAAGCGCCTCAGGGACCACAGCTTGCCCATGGCCTCGTCATATTGCTGCTCGGACAGGGGGTTGTAAAGCCCCGACGATGCCTTCCAGTTGGAGTACATCAGCAGCTGCAGCAGGAAGGAACGTCGGGGGAGCAACCGGCCGAAGTGGGCCTCGATGCTCCCATATACCAACCGCACCGTGTCCTCGGTGCAGTTCTGGTCATAGAGGTATACGTCTTCGAAATGGATGATCTCGAGGATGGTAAAGGGGAAGTCCTGCATTTTTGTCACGCCCCGCTTCCCAGAGTACGCAAGATTTGGGCACGTGACATAGCCAACCATGCTACCTGTGGGTAGGAAGTATCCATCCACAGTCACATTACGGTTGTAAAGATATCCAGAACAGTAAAATAAACTAAACTAATACATGTCCAAATCCATAATAACAAGAATCAATAAACAATAAGTGCGGAAGCTAATGATCCAATACAATGAATAAACAGTATGTCCCATAATGCGGGCTCACATCTGGAAATGAAATGACATAAATGAACTAAACTCTAAAGAACTCACCGTTCAGCCTGCTGGCTGAAGTACTCCTGCTCGGTCGACGACAAAGGTACGGAATCTGGGCCATGCAAAACCCAGACGTCAGCGCGTCATGACATCAAGTATATAATGTGAACATGATAATAAGCAATGCAATATGAACATGAAATAAGCAGTAATAAGAAATAACAAGCAGGGTAGTGTGCAATGGTGACTAACTGTCCTATCAGGTTTTCTACTCTATAGTCTTTGAAACCAATTAATGAATCGTCGATGTAACTCAATAGTATCCCGTGCGTGCCCGGGACCACGGTCATGATTCTCGGGGCTGAATCCGAGACGTGCCGCTAAGCAGTAAAAGGTAGTAGGATAGATGAGTGATGTCAGCATCAACACTCCGGAGCTGGCCAAGCCCGTAAGACTGATCAGAACAATATGTCGAACTGTTGAGTTACAAGTCGGTTTCACCTTTGATTTCCCCATACCCCCAAGCTATGTATGTCAGGTCAGGTATTCAGTAGTCAAGGACTAATGCCAACACAAGTCAAGTAAAGGTAGGTCTGTCTGGGTCGACAGCAGGAATGGTTAGGTTTGTCGGCATTAGGCCTGAGATCAGGTAACAGGTCAGGTTGCTTTCAACAGGTAGAGTCGATATGTACAGGGTGTCATGTGTATCAAGATCGGTCAATATGTAATGCAATCAGGTATATGATGATAACAGGTATAGTAACAAATAATGAACGGTAGCAGGAAACAGTAAATAACAAATATTATTCTATGTGAACACAGTGATGTTTGTATTTTCATATTAATCCGGTTCACGCACCTTTGAGGTGCAAAAGCCACAAGGTAAAGCAGTATTCACAGTATAAATTTAGGAACTACATGAAATTATACTAAGCATAATAATTGTCTCAAGAATAGTTTAACAGTTCAAGCAGATCAGATTCAGTTGTTTTACTTAGTTAAAGCATGGAGTGATGTGGGTTACCTAATTACGAGAAACGGTTGCAACGGTTCCATTATGAGGATAAAAGCAATATTACGATATCAAATGTCGTCATTAAGTTACGGTATTAAATAGTTGGAATTAAATTGCGTGGCGAGACTAGATCTCGCACGCTAGCATGTTCAAGCAAGTATTCAGATACTTGCCTCGACGGTCTGAACTCGGGAACACGGATGCGATGTCGGCAGAAACTGTGATACGGAAGCACGGGCCACGGATCGAGTCCCAACAGAGGTCAACGGAATCACACGGACCAGGGGACCTCGCTGGAGTGTCGGGTTCGTCAAACGGCACGGTCGGGTTCCGGCAATACCCAAATAGCAAAGTTAGCAACAAAGATACGATATACGCCAAAACGACCAGCGGGGGGGTTGTACCAAAAGGAAAGAGAAGGAGACTTACAGGGAGACACCAGGGGGTGACCACGGCGGGTTCGACGGCACTGGAACGCCGGTAAGGCGACGGCGGTGGCAGCGAAGGCTGGAACAGCCGCTGGGCTTGCTGGAGCGGGGTGCGACGAGTAGAGGAGAGGGGGTCGGCTCTGGTGGTCGAGGGAACAGAGAGGTGGTCGGAGGTGGCGTCGACGAGGTCGCCGGCGCGCTTCTCCGGCGAACAGGGGAGGTGCAGGCGAAGGGTTGGGCTCGGGTTTACTGTTCCGGCGAGGGGAGGAAGGAAACGACGACGAGGTCTCGACGAGGAGGGTGAAAGGGGGTCATGGGAGGCTTCGACGGTCGGAGGCGACGTCGACGGCGAGGTCGCGAGGGGATGGAGACGAGGCCGGGGTTGCGTGCAGGTGCGGGGAAGAGCGGGAGAACGAGGTAGGTGGGTGCAGTGAGGTCGAGGAGGCGGTGACGGTGACGGCGAGGTCTTGAGGAGGTCGGCGGTGAGGTTGCGAGGCTAGGGTTAGGGTTAGGGTTCGTGGTCGCGATGGAGGAAGATGGGTTAAGGAGGCGGCTGCTGCATGGGGGGTTAAATACGAGAGGAGAGAGAGAGATTGGAGAGAGAAAGAGAGATTTGGTGGGATAGAGAGAGAGAGAGAATGAGGAGAGAGGCAGAGAGAGATGGGGAAAGGAGGGGCCCACGCGGGGATTTGCAAGCTTGCGATTGGCTGAGGGAAGGGTAAGGAAATAACTGAGTAAAGATGCGAAAGGATTAAGCTGTTAGGAAAAATTATATTCGTATATAATTTTAGTTTTAGTATTAAATTTAAATGGGCCCTTTTTGGCGCAAAATGAAACATTTCCAAATCGTGCCCGGGTTGCGTCCAAAAGTTCCAAATTCAAATTATATGATTTTAAGCGGGTTCCAAATTTTGAAAATAGGTGTTTAATGATTAAAATGCATGCCCCCAAGTCGGACACTTGCACGCGCGCGTAGTCGCCCAAACTTGCCCGTTTAGCCAAACGGAACGGAATCTCGACATGCGGACGCTACCACGCGACTAGTGGCGACGAGTAGGCCAACATGGACATCTTAAATTTCATTTTCGGAGTTAAAAATTTGTTATGTGCCAAAATGACTTAACCGGGTAAAATTTAGCAATAAACACCAGAAAATCAGGAAAATTGGAATGAGCAAACCACAACCCTCAACTAGTAATATACATAGTATTATTGGGCTCGGGTGTTACATCATACCCAACTACAAAAGAATTTCGTCCTCGAAATTCCAAGAACACAAGATAGCTAACTACTGGAAAGGATGAGGGAATTTCTGCCGGATCTCGTCTTTTCGCTCCCAAGTGGATCCTCTATGCGATCGATTACTCCAAGAAACTAGTACAAGGGGGAAAACCTTGTTCGTAAGAACCTTTTCACTTCGATCCCTGATTTCGACTGGTCGCTCCTCAAAAGTCAGGTCCTCCCGAACGGTCAACTCCGAGTGATCCAAAACATGGGTCTCATCACGAACATACCTCTGTAGTTGAGACACATGAAATACATCATGAACTCCTGCTGATGACGATGGTAACGCCAACCGGTACGATACCTCTCCAACATGCTCCAACATCTCGAAGGGTCCAACGAATCGGGGACTAAGCTTTCCCCGACTTCCAAAGCGAATCACCCCTCTAGTCGGTGATATCTTCAGGAATACCAAATCGCCCACGGCGAACTCTAGAGGTCTTCTTGACATGTCGGCCCAACTCTTCTGTCTGTCTTGAGCTGCCTTCATATGCTTCCTGATTGTATTTACCTTCTCGACTGCCTGTACCACCAAATCTGGTCCTAATATCCTTCGTTCACCAACTTCATCCCAACAAACAGGTGAACGGCACTTACGACCATACAACGTTTCAAACGGAGCCATCTGAATTGTCGCTTGGAAGCTATTGTTGTACGAAAACTCCGCCAGGTGTAGATGATCCTCCCAAGAACCTTTGAAGTCTAACATGCAAGCCCTCAACATATCTTCAAGGGTCTGAATCGTTCTCTCTAATTGTCCATCAGTCTGGGGATGATAAGCTGTGCTGAACTTCAATCGAGTCCCCAAACTTTCTTGTAAACTCCTCCAAAAGTGTGACAGGAACCGAGTGTCCCGGTCGGACACGATGCTTACCGGTACTCCATGCAATCTGACAATCTCCTGCATGTATCGCTCTGCCAAGGTTTCTGTAGATTGACCAACCCGAAAAGGAATAAAGTGAGCTGCCTTGGTCAACCGATCGACAATCACCCATACAGCATTGTTGCCCTTTGGACTCCGCGGTAAAGCCGTCACGAAATCCATGGTTATATGTTCCCACTTCCATTGAGGAATCGGAAGTGGTTGCAACAAACCAGCAACCCTTTGGTGTTCAGCCTTGACTTGCTGACACACCAAGCATTTAGCCACGAAGCGAGCGATTTCCCGTTTCATACCTTCCCACCAGAAATGCTGTCGAATATCTCGGTACATCTTTGTCCCTCCTGGATGTACAGAGTAAGCTGAACTGTGTGCCTCCTTCATAAGCTCTTCACGCACATCTCCTTTTGGTACACACACACGGCTACCATACCTCAACGAACCATCTTCATGGATCAGTAGATCGGTTCGTAGTCCGGCTCCAACCTGCTCTCGAAACTTTTGCAGTCTAGGATCCTGCGATTGCGCCGCTTTAATCTTCTCAACTAAGGACGATTGTACTTGTAACTGCATCAACTGTCCTGTAGCACGCGGTAACACAACCTCCAAGTCAAATTTCCGAAACTCCTCAATGATCTCTCTCTGTGCAGTCAATAACTGAATTGCTGGTAACCGACTTAGCGCATCTGGCACGACGTTAACTTTTCCCGGATGGTACTTAAGATCAAGGTCGTAGTCGGCCATCAGCTCCAACCATCTGCGTTGCCTCATGTTTAACTCCTTCTGAGTGAACACATATTTCAAACTCTTGTGATCCGTAAAGACTTCAACTCTCTCGCCCAGAAGGTAGTGTCTCCAAATCTTCAGGGCGAAGATCACGGCTGCAAGCTCCAAGTCGTGAGTCGGGTAGTTCTGCTCATGTGTCTTCAGCTGTCTCGATGCGTAAGCGACGACTTTCCCATTCTGCATCAAAACACATCCCAATCCTTTTCCAGATGCGTCGCTGCGAATCACCAGTCCTCCTGAATCATCCGGTACGGTTAGGATAGGGGCGGTTATCAGCTTCTGCTTCAACGTCTCGAAGGCCAATGCACATCCATCCGTCCAAACAAACGGTACCTCCTTTCGTGTGAGCTTGGTTAACGGTTCAGCTACGCGAGCGAAGTCCTCCACAAATCTTCTGTAGTATCCGGCGAGTCCAAGAAAACTTCTTATCTCTGCAACATTCTTTGGAACAGGCCAATCTCGAACTGCTGCAATCTTCTCGGGATCAACGGCGATTCCATCGCCCGACACGACATGCCCCAGAAACTTCACTTCTTCCAACTAGAATTCGCACTTACTCATCTTCGCAAATAATTTCTCCTGTCTCAGCGTCGGCAGTGCGATCCTTCTTCTTCACTAAGAGAACTGGAGTTCCCCACGGTGAGTTGCTACTTCGAAGCCATCCCTTCTCGAGTAACCCACTCACTGGTTTCTTAACTCCCTCCACTTCTACTGGTGCCATTGCATAGTCCGCTTTTGATACTGGCGTTGCACCAGGAGTAAGGTCAAACGCAAACTCCACATCTCGCTTCGGTGGTAAGCCCGAAATGTCTTCAAACACATCCATACTGTCGCGGACGACTGCCGGCTTTTCATCACTCTCCACTACCATAGCCGCAAGAACACTGTTCGTCGGCCTAGCCCTAAACTCGACTTGCCCGACAGAACTTCTTTCTCCAATGAAAGTAAACTTAGGATGTCCGGGAATCTGGAAATTACCCTCCTTGCCCTACAGCCAATGTGGGCGTGGAAAGTGCCAAGAAAATCCATCCCCAAGACAACCTCATCACTGCCCGTATCTATCCCCAAGAAGTCTGCAAAAGCTCCCGTCCGCAAACAACAACTGTATGATCTCTACCATTCTTACTAGCTATGATTTTCCCATTCCCAGTGTGTATGTCCCAGAAACTAGACAGGGTCGTGCAGGTAATCGAGTGTGTAGTTATAAATTTGGATGACATAAACAATGGGATGCTCCGAAATTAAGTAATGCCAAGCGGGAAAAAACATGAACGAGTAAATTACCTGAAACCAATTCTCCCGATGCCTTAGCTTCTTCAGCTGTCAACGTGAACGCTCGAGCCTGCTGTGATCCTTGAGTAAGCGGTTCCTGTCCTTGGAACGGTCCCTGCGGAGGCTTCTGTGTATCATCCTTCGTGCGAGGCTTCGACGGACAAGCATCAACGGTGTGATCTGCCGCTCCACATCTAAAACAAAGTCCCAGCCTCAAACGACACTCCCTTCGCACATGTCCGGGTTTATGGCAGTAACTACAGATCACGCTCCCCTTCCGATCACTCATACTTGTTTTCTTCATTGGTGCCACGCTGCGCCTGTTCACTGGAATACTTCTACGTACGGACGTGGGGTCCATTGCAAATGCTGGTTCCAGCTCGAGTTGTTCCTTTAGTTTCTCCAACAATCCCCTTATCACTCTTCGTCTGGTGGCTAAAACCGCATGTCCTGGGTCCATCTCCAAATTCTGATCGGCCATATCCCTGGAAATCAAAGTACCCAACGTTAGCATGATGATAGTTTTCGAGTATAGATCAAGGCTAGAACTCCAAGATACTTAAATAGAGTGCCGCATTGTAGCTATGCCGCGGTATCATAGCCGCAATTACTTAACTCCACCCAAGTCGCCTAAGTCCTAGAGATAACAAGAAATTGGGTTTTCGAATTGACAATGCAAAGTAAGTTTGCATGTCGACATGATCTGGAAGAATGATTCAAGGACGGTAAAACGGTCAAGGTGGCAGGACATGTTCCCTAATCACGGGTATCATGATTCGCGTATCGGGTGCAATACCCAACTACAAAGAATCAACCCAACTAACCTATGGCTCTGATACCATAAAACCATGTCACGCCCCGCTTCCCAGAGTACGCAAGATTTGGGCACGTGACATAGCCAACCATGCTACCTGTGGGTAGGAAGTATCCATCCACAGTCACATTACGGTTGTAAAGATATCCAGAACAGTAAAATAAACTAAACTAATACATGTCCAAATCCATAATAACAAGAATCAATAAACAATAAGTGCGGAAGCTAATGATCCAATACAATGAATAAACAGTATGTCCCATAATGCGGGCTCACATCTGGAAATGAAATGACATAAATGAACTAAACTCTAAAGAACTCACCGTTCAGCCTGCTGGCTGAAGTACTCCTGCTCGGTCGACGACAAAGGTACGGAATCTGGGCCATGCAAAACCCAGACGTCAGCGCGTCATGACATCAAGTATATAATGTGAACATGATAATAAGCAATGCAATATGAACATGAAATAAGCAGTAATAAGAAATAACAAGCAGGGTAGTGTGCAATGGTGACTAACTGTCCTATCAGGTTTTCTACTCTATAGTCTTTGAAACCAATTAATGAATCGTCGATGTAACTCAATAGTATCCCGTGCGTGCCCGGGACCACGGTCATGATTCTCGGGGCTGAATCCGAGACGTGCCGCTAAGCAGTAAAAGGTAGTAGGATAGATGAGTGATGTCAGCATCAACACTCCGGAGCTGGCCAAGCCCGTAAGACTGATCAGAACAATATGTCGAACTGTTGAGTTACAAGTCGGTTTCACCTTTGATTTCCCCATACCCCCAAGCTATGTATGTCAGGTCAGGTATTCAGTAGTCAAGGACTAATGCCAACACAAGTCAAGTAAAGGTAGGTCTGTCTGGGTCGACAGCAGGAATGGTTAGGTTTGTGGGCATTAGGCCTGAGATCAGGTAACAGGTCAGGTTGCTTTCAACAGGTAGAGTCGATATGTACAGGGTGTCATGTGTATCAAGATCGGTCAATATGTAATGCAATCAGGTATATGATGATAACAGGTATAGTAACAAATAATGAACGGTAGCAGGAAACAGTAAATAACAAATATTATTCTATGTGAACACAGTGATGTTTGTATTTTCATATTAATCCGGTTCACGCACCTTTGAGGTGCAAAAGCCACAAGGTAAAGCAGTATTCACAGTATAAATTTAGGAACTACATGAAATTATACTAAGCATAATAATTGTCTCAAGAATAGTTTAACAGTTCAAGAAGATCAGATTCAGTTGTTTTACTTAGTTAAAGCATGGAGTGATGTGGGTTACCTAATTACGAGAAACGGTTGCAACGGTTCCATTATGAGGATAAAAGCAATATTACGATATCAAATGTCGTCATTAAGTTACGGTATTAAATAGTTGGAATTAAATTGCGTGGCGAGACTAGATCTCGCACGCTAGCATGTTCAAGCAAGTATTCAGATACTTGCCTCGACGGTCTGAACTCGGGAACACGGATGCGATGTCGGCAGAAACTGTGATACGGAAGCACGGGCCACGGATCGAGTCCCAACAGAGGTCAACGGAATCACACGGACCAGGGGACCTCGCTGGAGTGTCGGGTTCGTCAAACGGCACGGTCGGGTTCCGGCAATACCCAAATAGCAAAGTTAGCAACAAAGATACGATATACACCAAAACGACCAGCGGGGGGGTTGTACCAAAAGGAAAGAGAAGGAGACTTACAGGGAGACACCAGGGGGTGACCACGGCGGGTTCGACGGCACTGGAACGCCGGTAAGGCGACGGCGGTGGCAGCGAAGGCTGGAACAGCCGCTGGGCTTGCTGGAGCGGGGTGCGACGAGTAGAGGAGAGGGGGTCGGCTCTGGTGGTCGAGGGAACAGAGAGGTGGTCGGAGGTGGCGTCGACGAGGTCGCTGGCGCGCTTCTCCGGCGAACAGAGGAGGTGCAGGCGAAGGGTTGGGCTCGGGTTTACTGTTCCGGCGAGGGGAGGAAGGAAACGACGATGAGGTCTCGACGAGGAGGGTGAAAGGGGGTCGTGGGAGGCTTCGACGGTCGGAGGCGACGTCGACGGCGAGGTCGCGAGGGGATGGAGACGAGGCCGGGGTTGCGTGCAGGTGCGGGGAAGAGCGGGAGAACGAGGTAGGTGGGTGCGGTGAGGTCGAGGAGGCGGTGACGGTGACGGCGAGGTCTTGAGGAGGTCGGCGGTGAGGTTGCGAGGCTAGGGTTAGGGTTCGTGGTCGCGATGGAGGAAGATGGGTTAAGGAGGCGGCTGCTGCATGGGGGGTTAAATACGAGAGGAGAGAGAGAGAGATTGGAGAGAGAAAGAGAGATTTGGTGGGATAGAGAGAGAGAGAGAATGAGGAGAGAGGCAGAGAGAGATGGGGAAAGGAGGGGCCCACGCGGGGATTTGCAAGCTTGCGATTGGCTGAGGGAAGGGTAAGGAAATAACTGAGTAAAGATGCGAAAGGATTAAGCTGTTAGGAAAAATTATATTCATATATAATTTTAGTTTTAGTATTAAATTTAAATGGGCCCTTTTTGGCGCAAAATGAAACATTTCCAAATCGCGCCCGGGTTGCGTCCAAAAGTTCTAAATTCAAATTATATGATTTTAAGCGGGTTCCAAATTTTGAAAATAGGTGTTTAATGATTAAAATGCATGCCCCCAAGTCGGACACTTGCACGCGCGTAGTCGCCCAAACTTGCCCGTTTAGCCAAACGGAACGGAATCTCGACATGCGGACGCTACCACGCGACTAGTGGCGACGAGTAGGCCAACATGGACATCTTAAATTTCATTTTCGGAGTTAAAAATTTGTTATGTGCCAAAATGACTTAACCGGGTAAAATTTAGCAATAAACACCAGAAAATCAGGAAAATTGGAATGAGCAAACCACAACCCTCAACTAGTAATATACATAGTATTATTGGGCTCGGGTGTTACAATTTTCGACGATCTGTTTATGAAAGAAGGA
The DNA here is from genome assembly GCA_030015575.1 of Agapanthus africanus. Classification (NCBI taxonomy): domain Eukaryota; kingdom Viridiplantae; phylum Streptophyta; class Magnoliopsida; order Asparagales; family Amaryllidaceae; genus Agapanthus; species Agapanthus africanus. The sequence goes on along the minus strand of JASDDO010000024.1, from coordinate 875,713,857 downwards.
AGGACCAGTGCTCCTTCAGCCTTATATAGCCTACTGCGCCCCAACGGAGCTCAACAGTCGCCCGCTTTCACCCAAAAAGTCGCTGCCACGCGGCGGTCATCAAGCTTTCTCTGGCGGAATCGAAACGACGCGACCCTAGCGCTTCGCCTCCCCTGCCGCGACCGTTCCTGTTCCCCATACCCACAACTAGATGGTCGAGAGAAACCTCATGAAGATTCGGCCGAGCAGCTACCCTGCCCGGTTGTCCTTAGCCGGCCTCCTCAGGTCCCCCCAGCGCTAAGGATCAAAGTCCTCCGCAGAGGCAGCCGAGTGGCTCCCCTGCTCGGCTATACCTGGCCGGTAGCTTCCCTACTCGCAACGCCAAGGATCAAAGCCCTCACCAAGAGGCAACCCAGCAGCTATCCTGCTCGGTTATCCCTGGTGGTAGCTTCCCTTCCGCAACGCCAGGGATCAGAAAGTCCTCCCAGAGGCAGTCGAGCCCAACCGTCGCTCGGCTATCCCTGGCGGGTAGCTTCCTTGCCGCAACGCCAGGGATCAGAAAGCCTTCCCAGAGGCAGTCGAGCCCGAGGATCCCTCGCTCGGCTATCCTTTAGGACAAAATCCCTCGCCAAGAGGCACCGGGCAGTAACCCTGCCCGGCCAAGGGTCCTTGGTAGGCTTCTACAGCCCCTCCCGCGCCAAGGAACAAAGTCCTCCCAGAGGCAGTCGAGTCCTTGCTCGGCTATCCCCGGCTGGTAGCTTCCTACCACAACTGACAGGGATCAAAGTCCTTGCCAAAGAGGCACTGGGCAGTAACCCTGCTCGGTCCCCGTCCTGAAGGATCAAAGCCCTCGCAAGAGGCAACCGGGCAGCTACCCTGCTCGGTCATTTTCGGCTGGTAGCTCTCTACCCATGACGCCAGAGATCGAAGCCCTCGCAAGAGGCATCCGAGCAGCTATCCCGCTCAGTCATCCAAGGCTAGTAGTTGCCTACCCACGGCGCCAGAGATCAAATCCCTTGCCAAGAGGCAACCGCACAGCTTCACTTCCCGGTCATCCCTGCTCGGTCATCCCTGCTCAGTTATCCCCGGCGGGTAGCTTCCCTACCGCAACGCCTGAGATCAGAAAGCCCTCCTAGAGGCAGTCGAGCCCGAGGATCCCTCACTCGGCTATCATTCGGGACAAAAGCCCTCGCCAAGAAGCACCGGGCAGTAACCCTGCTCGGTCTCCGTCCTGAAGGATCGAAGACCTCGCAAGTGGCAACCGAGCAGCTGCTCTGCTCGGTCAACTCTGGCTGGTACCTCCCCACCCATGACGCCAGGGATCGAAGCCCTCGAAAGAGGCCTCCGAGCGGCTACCCCGCTCGGTCATCCCAGGCTGATGTTTGCCTACCCACGACGCCAGAAATCAGATGCCCTCGACATAAATAAGGCGGACAGCCCTCTGCCCATCGTATGTAGAGGATCCGAGCCACCAACAAGGGGCATCAGGTCTATCCAAGTCTCGAGCGATCTCCCCTCGACTTCGGGGACATGGAGACGCCTCCTTCTCAGCAACGCTTGGCATGCTTGGCAAGTAATCGAAACCAACTCGACGAACGATCGCTAGGCAAGCAGCCGACCTGACATGGACTTGACATGGAAGCCCAACAGCGCAAGAAGAGAAATTTTACAAGCATTCTTCATGAACAAAAGACAAAGTGCAAACCGATGAAACCAAATAAAAAGTTTTATTACTAAAAGGCAAAGTCTTTGCAAAGGGTATTTTTGGCTCTCCAGCCTTACAAAATGCCCGGAGGCTTACAAAATTCCAAAAGCAACAAAAGAAAAGGAAGAGGAAGATGGGGTCTTTAGGCCTCGGGGCCAGGAGCGACCTCGGGGCCCTCGACATCCACCATGAAGCGAGCTAGGTCCTCGGCGACCTCCTCACCAGGAACCTCCTGCCCCTGCTCACCAGCATCCGCGACGGGGTATTCGGCCCAGAGCTCTTCGTCGGCGAACCCCGGCACCCGAGCCTTAACGGCGTCGAGGGCCTCATGCCAGATGAGGGTCGTAGCAACGGCCAGGTCATCGTAGTAGTCTTTCGACTTCTTGTAACCCTCCACCGCCTTCGCCGCCGAGAGGTCGGCCAACTTCGCCGCCCTCAGGTCGGCCGACTTCGTCGACTCGGCTGCCACCCCCAGCTCCTTCCGGAGGGTTTTCACCGTCTTCTTCAGGTTGCCAGCAAGCACCTGAGCGTCCTCGAGCTTGGCCTCGGCAGCCACGGCGGCCTCGCGGTGCCGAGCGACCTCCCGCTTCCCGGCTTCCACCTCGCGCTCCAGGGCGGCGACCCTTGCCCTCACCGCCTCCAGCTCTCGCTTGGAGCTCTCTTCCAGCGAGGCGAGCTGGCCCGCAGCCTTCATCGCCGGGGCTATCACCTCGGCCTCCATGCGTAAGGCGAGGGCAACGTGCTGGAGAACCTGAAAGGCAGGAGAGAGATCAGAAAGATGAGAGAGGCACCGAATCTCAAAATATATATAATAATAAAAACCAAGCACTTACCTGCACGGACTCCTGGGCGATGGACGCCAGCTGAGCCCTGAAGGTCCCCCTGGGGACTCTACCCCCGGCCGATGTCTCTATCTCGTGCAGCAGGCTATCCGTGATGGATAGCCCCGAAGGCACTGCGAACTGGAGGCCCCCTTCCTCTACCATGATCGGCGAAGACGGCCCCCGGGATGACCTTCTCTTGAGCGGCTCTGAGGGAGAGCCGATCTCCTCCTCCGAGGCCGGATCCTCCAGAATCCGAGCCCGCTTCCGGCCCGATACTCTGCTGGGCCCCGGGGTGAGATCCGCCTCCGAGCGCTCGCGGGACACGACCACCGGAGGAGAAGGAGCAGGGGTAGGCTTTGAGCGGGAAGAGTCGGCATCCCCCGCCTTCGTAACCTTCCTCGGCTGGCGCATGGAGGCTCGGAGCGAGTCCATATCCATAGGTCCTGCACAAAACCGAATGTAAAGCGGTCAGTGACACAAGCAATATGCAAGCCAAAAAGCAAGCCTAAACTTACCGAGAACTCAACGGGGCTGAGCCCGGCCCAACTCAGGACCCTCTCAGACAGCAGCACGTCGAAATGAGGGATGGGCTCCCACGACGCCACTCTCACCGCGACGGGTTTACTGGACTGGTTCCCCGGCAAGCATTTCTCCCTTGACCACTGTGTAGGCATGGGCCAGTCCTCGCCCTCGGGGGGGAGGGAACAAAGAAGAACTTCTTCTTCCAGTCATGAATGGAAGAAGGCAGGGCCACAACCCATGTCCCGACGGGCCCCCCTGTCGCTTTCTAAAGGAAAGGTAGACCCGCCTCGAGTCGCCCGCCCGACCACCAGGGTGATTTTTGAAGACGAGAGAAGAATTAAGGAGGGAGAGGCTGAAAGGAATCGTCTGTAACTTCAGGTGTATCAGGAACCCGAGGAGAATCCTCCACGAGTTCGGCACCAACTGGCCAGGGGCTAACCCGAAAAAGTTCGGCGCTTCGACGACCTCAGGAGAAAGGGCAGGCGCATTCCACCCCAAAAAACATCCAAGTACAGGGCGATCTCCCTGCCCCGTACCTGGTCTGCCCTCTCTCCCTCCTTGGCCAGACGAAGCGTATATCGCTGGGGGATGTGGAAGCGAGCTCAAGCATTGGCGAGCTCGTCCTCATGCCTCACCCAACACGAGACGCCGGGGGCAGCATCTACCGCCTCCTCCCTGGGGGATGCCCCCCCCACACGATCCCGGAAAGAGGGGCCGACCCCTGCTCCCCGGGAGGACTCAGGCTCACCTAAAGGGTCCCTAGAACCTACTCCAACGACATCTACTGACTCGACAAAGGAAGACATCTAACCTTAAGAAGGAGGGTCCTCGGGAAATGAAAGCGGAAGAAAGAAAACGAGCACCGAGCAACCAGGACTTAGAATGGGAAAATATGAAAGAGTAGGGGCCCTGGAATGGGCCCCACCCCTATTTATCACAGCGAGCGACCTCATCCAACGGCTCCCTTCGTCTCCCGCCAAAACACCTCCTCGCATCCAACGGCTCCCTTCGTCTCCCGCCAAAACACCTCCTCGCATCCAACAGCTTCGATTGTTCTACTTGTAGTTCCCACGCTGGACCGCACCCCTGCAGGCATCGCAGGTCTGCACACGTCGCGTTAGCCAACCGAAGCTTGACACGTGGACCGTCACTTCAACGGCAGGAGCCACGAATCGGCGCACCTTCCTTAAATGCAGAGATCTCGCCCTGATTTGCTGACAGGAAAGACAGCTGACAGCCTGGGACTGTGTCCCGACGAAACCTTAGGAGGGAACTCACCCCGGGCGGCCCGGCAGTCCACTCCTGACCCGGCCCGCTAGCTGATCGGGACAAGAGTGGGGGGCTAATGATGATGCTCAATATTGGCGATCCCTAAGATCAGGACACGTGGCGGATGACGTGTCCCAGAACTCAGAAGAAAGGGCCCACAGGGATCGACCAGGCCAACCATGTACCCGACCTACACGCGTGAGCTGGCCCTCCTCGGGGCCCCCTGCAAGTGGGCCTCCTCGGCCCCTCAGCTCGCCCCGAGCTGCCACAAGACCAAGACTTCTCGGCCTTCTCGCTCGCCCCCGAGCTCTCCAGCTGAGGACGTCTTCCTCGATCCTCCGACCAACTCCACTGCTCACGGGCGTAACCGCCACTCCGCAAATCTCGCCATGCGCAGATTCTTCGCCAGCCATATCCCACGTTCCACGCCGTCACGATCCCCATTAATGGGTGATCCGCTCTCCGCGCGGGCATGACGTCGGGAGCATAACTGCTGGCGAGATTCTCGCCCCTGCTGCTGCGTGCCACCACCGCTATGTAAACCCCCATCACAGAGGGGCCAAGTAGGCCAGTTTTACTCCACTTAGCCGTTACGCTGCTCGGATCTAGTACTAACTTGATCGTTGGAGGGTCTTCGGTGGTACCAAACCACCCTGGGGTTTCTGTGCAGGTACTCGCGCCAAACTCCTCTAAATCACCTATCTCCTCAAAACCCATTGAGATCCGCACGCAACAGGAGATCACCTCCAGGATCCACCGGGAGATCGACGGAAGACAACATATGAAGGAGACCCGAAAAGGACCTCCATCAGATATCAAAAGAGTTCATTGATATACACCATCTTAGAATTGATGATGTGTTCTGCCTACTTTGCGAGTTGCTTTTTAGCTTTTTGGCCCGTGCAAAAATAATAATAGAGACTTTTAAAAAGAATTCTATGAATAAAGAAAATAAGATTTTCCATTGAAGTAATGACATCATTTAACTAATATAAAGTCGGGTAATGGGAAAGAAATCTTTTACATAGGATGATATATTTTGCCAAAACACTGTTTTTGGCAAGTGTTTCCCAAAATGCCCTTATAGATTTAATTTTAACAATATTATTGGTCTTCGGTGAACAAGGATATTTTTAGAAAACCAAATTCTTGATGATACATGTTTTCTAAATTGTTTCCATAAAGGATTTGTAAAATCCTTAGAAAAGCCATAAAAGAATTTTGTTTAGAAAGGATTTAGTTGGAGAAAAAAACCTTAATAATTCATATGTTGTTCATGTAAATGATTTGCAAAATCCTTGGAAAAAGCTTACTCATTGTCTGGCATGACAATTCTTCTCTTGGGTACAATTTATGGGCCGCATCTCTGTAATATGGGTGCAATGGAGTTTTTCCTTTAATTCCCCTTGGATTTTATAGTTCATAATATTTGATAGGAATTTACAAAAAAATTATTAAAAAGAGAGATAATAATATTTATATCCAAATAGTCACAAAAAATATCCTATATTTTTTTTCAAATATGATAAAACAATAATGTTTTATATAACAATAGTTATTTTACATTTATTTATAGAAATTATAATTACTTTAAAACTTATGCTAAAATTTCTGGACGCAAAGAATTGTCGCTGTTTAAAAATTTACCAGGTAATAAATTTATTGAAAAATATTTTTTTAACTAAAATATTAACATAATTTATTATTTACGTTGGTTTATAGCAACATTACATAACATAAAATGTTCGTATTTGTAAATTGTAAATTAAATACATCAAAATATAATATTTATTTAGATATGATAATTATTCTTGATATCTACTCACAAGTCACAAAATATATGGTATTTATATTAAAAACTATAAAAATGTTTTGGTATTTAAATGAAATTTAACCTTTATATAGTCCTGAAATACTACACTAAGATCTAAGTTGTCATATGATATTTCTTATAGAAAAACAAATCAACTGCAATCTTGACAATCAAATAAAAATACATACTATTTATAAAACTATTAAAATTATATTCAATAATTAGATTATTTATCATGGATAATATAAAATATATAATTATCCTTTTTGATAAATTACATTCAATAATTATAATTCCATTACAACTAATAATGTATTAAGTATTATAAAGAAATATCACAATCTATAAAGAATCCGATTAATGACGATTATTTTGAGCCAGCAGAAAATTGCTATATATTTTCTTCTATCACGTGTCATTTACATCTCAAATTATAACAACTTTTGTGTATCGTATGAATTCATCTAAAAATATATTGAATCATTTTTTATCTCACGCGTTACGTGTGGGGTCAAACTCTAGTATAATGCATATAAAAGCAATATCAAAGCATATTCTTGGGAATATTCCCTCCTCTATTTTGTTTGCTTATATAAATATTAGTTTAAACCCCTGACTTTCTATGAATTGTAAACTAATTCCAACTACACTCATATCTATGTGCAAAAATTAGTTTAGGTCCCTAACAAAATAGTTTAGGTCCTTAACTTTCATAAAATGTAAACTTATTCTATTCTAAGCTCATTTATATGTGCAAAACTTAGCTTAGGTACTTAACTTGCTATAAAATGTAAACCAATGCAATTCTAAGCTCTAGCATAGAAATAACATTCACCAAAAATTTTTGCTTTCTTTATTTTTCCAATACTATGCATAATATACAATTTTTCAGTAAGAATTTGTTTGAGCAATAATGTATTGTATGCAGATGATGATGATTGTGTTGAATAAAAATTTTGTTTCGGAAAAATTTATTGCACAGATAATCATAAATTTCTTTCGAACATACAAAATTATAATTGAAGCTCTAAATAAAATTCAATTATATCTCCCACAGAACATATCTAATAAGAAAAAAACTGTAATAACCGGATCCATTTGTACTTCCGTATATTTTTTAAAATAAAATTATATTTCCTAAAATTATTCCCAAATATTCTTTTAATGATTTTTCAAATATTTTTCCTAGTTTATTCCCCAAATTAAAATCACACTTTCCTTTATATTATTCCCTAAAAGATCAACTCTACCCAAAACCAAACCCTAACCCTTTTTCCTGGCCCAAGCCCACACACACAACCAATTCCCAAACCCGAGCCCACACGAGCCCTTTCCCCTTCCCTTCTCCTTCTTTTTCACTCCCTTTCCCAATGTTCGTCCTCCTTCCTCGCCACGAGCGCCGCGAGACCCGCTCCACGCTGACGCCACCCCACTTCCAACTACCCTACGAGATCCCCTCCTCCAAATCCCCCCTCTCCCTCTATCTAAATCTTTATCTCTCGATCTCTCTCTCCCTCTATCTCTTTATCTCTTTCTCTAACATTCCCCATCTCCTTTGCAAACCCTCCGCCGGCGAACCCATGTCACCGGTGACACCTTAGAACCCTCGACAACCTCTTCTCCATCGAGCACCACCCTCATCACTCTACACCACCAACACCTCGATCACCCCATCATAACCTAACTCCTAAGATCCCGAGCACCCCCACTGTCCCACCAACTGCTTCCCCAACCATCACTGACGCCGCCGACCATCTCCTCCGACGAGCAACCGCTGTGACACCTCTTCTTCTCACCTAACGCCAGAACCCACCACCACTTCGTGCACACCTCCAACGCTAATCCATCGTCTCCAAGCTCTTGCCACCCGCTTCTGTAAATCCCCGTTACCATCTTAATAAAAGTTTTTCCTATTTTCTAAATCCCAGAGATTTACTTTTCCTCGTACATTTTTTGTGTCGAAGGTGGGTGCTTGAATCCCAATGTTTATATTTTTCCTTAACCCTAAAAGTCAAAACCCAGAATTTAAAACCAAAAACTAAAGCAAATAAAACCAATTTAAATTAACCCTTATTTTCCCTAAACCCACAGCCCAAGCTTATTTTCCCAGCCGGCCCCATTACTATTTCCTCAGCCCACTAAAATTTTCTTTATTAATCCCTTTATAAAATCCCCCGGCCCACTCTCAACCCTCAGCCCACTTCATATTTTTTAAAGGGAATTATTTTTTTAAACGGGCCCGGCCCACTCCCTCCGGCCCGCCTCCTCGTACCCGACCCGACCCGCCACTGTTTATCTCTTTCTTTCCCTCCAACGGTAACATCCCCATTTCACGCGCGCGATCCCATTTTCCCCGTCGCGCCTCGCGCCCACGCTCATGCCCCCACTCCTGCCGTTACAACCGCGACGCGCACACCCCCTCGTCTCCATTAGCTCCTTCACACTCGCTTCTCCCCTCATTTTTCCAAATCCCTCATCTCTGTTCCTCTCGAAACTCACCGAGCACCCAACGCCGCTGTGTTCCCCACTCCACCGCCGGCGAACACCCATCACTCCACTCGATCCCATGACGACGATAGCTCCTCCTCCACCAACCTTCTCCATCTACGACTCCACCCTTCCTCAACCCGAGCCCCCTGCCGAGCACCTCTGTGCACAACCCCTGTACACCGAGGTCGGCCACCCTGCACCCCACGCCGTTGAGATTTCCACTGCACTCTAACCCTCGTCGACACCTCCACTGGAACTCCGCATCATTATCACTATAGCCAAGCCCCCATCTCTCTCTCTCCCTCTCTAGAAACCACACCCAAAATCACCCAAACCCAAACAACCGACACTCACTGCATCCCATAGCCGGAGCGACGCCGTCGACCGTCGTCGACCCCAGTGCACTCGCAGAGGACCATCAAGCACCCCTCAACCTTCTGTGACCGTGCAACGACTCCGGACAACTCCGACGCAAATTCCGCATCTCGAGCCAAGCTCATGAGAATCCGTTTCACGGCGTACGTCACGCGTTCGTGACGCCACCGCTGCCGTGCGACCCCGAGACGTTTCCAGGCAAGTGTTTACTTGCTTCATGGTAATATAGTTGTGGTATAAACCTAAATCATATAGTTTACAAATTTGCCGATTACCGATATATTAGATGACCAAAGTGTTCGATGCTAGTCTCCAACGAATATAGTTGTTTATTTTGATGGAAACCGATATTTTCTATTGACCCATATGATGATAAATATCGTGTATGAATATCGCTGGAAAATACGATTGTTAGAGACTAAAATTGATGCCCCCAAATATGCCGTTAAAACTAGAATTTTCTCGTATCTGAAAATGAATAAAATCACTGTAAATTATATACATATTGGAATGATATGTTCGAGGGCTTAAACCGAAGCTGACTCGACAAAATTTAACCCTATGTAAGATTCTAATGATTTCTGTTCTATAATTGCAATGATAATTAGATCGGAGTGCGACTCTGGACTGCAGTCCAGAGCCACTCTGTTTATCGTGTACTGTACCAAAATGTGTGTCACTGTGTTTCCTGAAGTCGTATGTTACGGAACTCTGCAGTAGATTAAAGGAAATTCTGTTAGCTAAACAAAACAAGTGGTTCCATTCCGTTTCATTGCCGTTTGCTATTTTAAACTGTATTTAAAAAGGGCAGGACGTATAACTGTCCAGAACAGATTCAGAAGTGATATACTGATATTAAACTGTGTGTAACTTTCAACGTACAGACGCGATTGAGAATCCGTCTATTGAGTTGAATACTCTATTGAAAACCCTAGATTTCATTCAACTGTAACATCGCTAAATTCTGAGCCCAACTGGGTGCAATTCATGTCGCGAAACGGACGTTCAGTTCTGAAACTGAATTTCCAGCCGCGAGCACTTAAAATGAAACAGCTGTATCTTGAAAACCGGAATCCCGATTGAACTGAAACAAATTTTGATGAATTGCTGACTGAGTGTCCTATTTATCTTACTTGCATCATTTTGTTGAATTGTTAACATATGAATTTATGCAATTTTTGTAAGATAATGACATGCTTATTGATTCATAGTACTCATAGCTTAATGATGGCATGCATACATATATCATACCCCCATTTGCCATATACTTAGTGTTAGTGCGTGTTATAGTCAGTGGACATTGCATTATCGTGCGTGGTTGATGTTAGTTTAGGAGTGACGAGTATACCAATGGAAAGTGAATATTCGTGACAGTGAGTGATACAGTGAACAGTGATAAAACCGTAACATTGGTATACTTGTACACGACTGAATCAAGATCACAAATAGTGAAAACCCGGGGATAAAAGGGAAATCGAAGTGGAAAGAGAATCGTATTTAGCGGGACCGTGTTTTAGAGGATGATCATTCCAGCAGTGATATATATATTAGGTAGGATCTAGCGATCCGGCTGACAGGGTTATGTCCCGAGCATGTGGGCCGTTGTCTCGGGTTTAAACATGATCCTCCTTCCACTATGCGATTTCAAACATGACCTAGAGACCGATAGGGACACAGAACATATTCTGCATCATATAGTGACACAGTGATTACTTGCTTTGTTCTTAGACTAGTATTACCTCATTTATCTGTTTCATCTTTTTATAATAATATTGTTATTGTGTCGCTCTGACGACCTGAGTATGCATGCTCATATTCCATGGAAGGACCAGCGCAGGAGACAGATCTACCTTTCGAGTTCACGGAGATATAGTCTGGTGTACTTGCTATCTTTACTGCTTTCTATAAAAGTGATCGTGAGGTTGAACTTGGTTAGTATTTGTTCTTGTTATCTGTAATTTGTGAACAATGGAATTTTAATGTAATAAATTAGTGATGTGATTCCTTTACTACTGTGCTTTATTTACTGATTACCATGTAGTGCTAGAAGCCGAAGTGTAACTACGGCGGGATGATTCCCTGACCGTAGGAGCATGGCTGGCCTAGTCATCCCTCGTTTTCCGTATTTTGGGAAGCGGGGCGTGACATGGTTTAGTTGGTATCAGAGCCTGTGTTTAGTATCAAGGGATAACATTAACTATACTGTATTACGTTATTCTTGTTTCACTACTCTTGATTTTCATCCTTGAATCCGATCCTATCCTTTTGAATCTTCCAGTGATATGACGTCCCCGCACGACCCCTCCTCAGACTCCAGCTTTCAGGACTGCACGGAAAGAATACTTAGTGCACTGACCACTCTCGCGGAAGCTCAGGAGAGAAAGACAGATTTACTCACTGAGGGACTCATGGCGATTACCGCCGCAGGAGGACCCTCCGCACTCATTACCGCCCCCGAGGACGCTACTCCACCAGCTTATCAGGCTAGGGCTGGTACCGTATCAGACTTCCGACGGTTACACCCAGCCGCATTCACAGGGCTAGCTGAACCCCTTGAGGCTGAGCAATGGCTGGTGAACATGGAGAATTTATTGACAGCCGCCAGGGTTCCAGAGGAAGACAGAGTGGACGTGATAAAGATTCAATTAGAAGACGAAGCCCGTACATGGTGGTCGGTGGAAGAAAGCAGACTTGACGAGCCGATTGAATGGAGCAAGTTTAAGGAGTGCTTCCTAGATCATTATTTTCCTTCCACAGCCAAGGCAAAAATGGAGGAAAAGTTTATTCTTTTGAAGCAGAATGGACGCCCAGTGGATGTATATGCGGCAGAGTTCAACCGTCTGAGCCGCTTTGCTCCATACATGGTCAAATCAGAGGCCACCAGGGCCAGACGCTTCCTTCACGGGTTAGATTTCGAGTTGCAGCAGTTGATTGCATCGTTGGATTTGTAGACTTTCGCACAGGTACTCAACGCGGCGAGAGTTCAGGAGCAATTGATTAACAAGTTCAGGAGACCCCCGGTCGTTCCAGCACGTACCCATGCGCCTTCTCGAGGAGCCATACCAGTTCACAGAGCAGGAACGACACAAATGAAGCGCCCGTTCGTACCACAGCATCGCCCCAGAGACAGGGCGTAGTTTGCGGCTATTGCGGTAGAGGTGGGCATACTCAGAAGGACTGTCGCCGTGCCAAGGGATAGTGCTTGATTTGTGGATCCAGTCAGCACAAAATTAACAGTTGCCCTGAGCGAGCAGAGATACAGGGAGGTTCTGGACCGCCACAGCAGAGGCCGCAGGAGCAGAGGCAACCCTTTACAGGTTGCAGTCAGGGACGGGCTTTCACCTTGACCGCCGAGCAGGCAGAGGCGTCAGGAGACGTGGTTACAGGTACTCTACTCGTACATTCCTTTCCAGCTAGAGTACTATTTGATTCGGGAGCATCGCATTGTTTCTTGTCTGAGCATTTCACTGATACACACTCAATACCACATGAACCACTAACCAAGGGATGGGAAATTCATACGGGTAATGGCATCATAATATCTAGTCGAGAATGTAGATTATGCCCGGTTGTAGTGTGTGGCAGGGAATTCTATGCGAATTTCCTTCTGATTGGGACAGGCAGTTACGACGCAATTCTCGGGATGGATTGGATGAGCACTTTCCATGCAGTTATCAATTGTCGTGCAAGGAAGGTAATCTTTCGCATCCCCAATCACCCAGAGTTTACTTTCGAGGGCGGAAGCGAATCTTTGGAGCCAGCTAGATACAGAGCAAAGCCTAAGGAGCTGACAGCTATGGAGATTGATAAGAGCCCAGTCCCAGAAATTGTTCGGGACTTTCTGGACGTATTTCCTGAAGATCTATCAGGTCTACCACCTCCTCGGATCTTGGAGTTCTCAATCGATTTGACTCCAGGTACAGCCCCAGTATCGAGAGCCCCATATAGAATGGCACCGGTTGAGTTGGCGGAATTGAAGAAGTAGGTTGAAGAACTATTGGAGAAGGGATTTATTCGGCCAAGCGCTTCACCGTGGGGTGCACCAGTCCTGTTAGTAAAGAAGAAGGATGGATCGCTGCTAATGTGTATAGATTATCGGGATCTGAACAAGGTCACAATAAAGAACAAGTACCCAATCCCGCTCATTGACGACCTATTCGATCAGCTAAGTGGAGCCAAGGTATTCTCGAAGTTGGACCTCCGTTCTGGATATCATCAAATCAGAGTAGCAGCCGAGGATGTATGCAAGACGGCTTTCAGGACCCGATACGGGCATTACGAGTTTCTTGTGATGCCATTCGGTGTTACCAATGCCCCAGCAATATTCATGGACTTAATGAAAAGGGTGTTCGCAAAGTACTTGGACACGTTTGTCGTTGTGTTTATCGACGACATACTTGTCTACTCGAAGACCCGGGAAGAGCACGTTGAACATTTGCGCACGGTCCTACAAATTCTTCGGGAAGAGAAGTTGTATACGAAGCTAAGCAAGTGTGAATTCTGGCTTGACAAGGTTCAGTTTTTAGGACATATTTTTTTGGGCGAAGGCATCTCGGTGGACCCGGCAAAGATAGAATCTGTCAGAGATTGGCCAACGCCGAAGTCAGTGGCCGAGATCAGGAGCTTTCTGGGATTGGCAGGTTATTATCGGAGATTCGTCCAAGATTTCTCAAGAATCGCTGAACCATTGACGAGGCTGACACGGAAGGACATACCGTTTACGTGGACAGAGGAGTGCACTCAGGCATTTGACACGCTAAAGCAGAAGTTAACCACGGCGCCTATTCTTACAGTACCAGATAATTCCGGTGGTTTGGTGATACACAGTGATGCCTCAGGGAAGGGTTTAGGCTGTGTTCTAATGCAGCACGGTCGAGTGGTTGCTTACGCCTCTCGATAACTAAGAAACCATGAGAAGAACTACCCTACACATGACTTGGAGTTAGCTGCGGTAGTTTTTGCATTGAAGATTTGGAGGCACTATCTATTGGGTGAGAAAGTGGACGTGTACACAGATCACAAAAGTTTGAAGTATGTTTTCACTCAGAAAGAACTGAACATGAGGCAGCGCCGATGGCTAGAGTTGATGGCAGCTTATGACTTGGACCTTCAGTATCACCCGGGGAAAGTAAACGTTGTACCAGATGCGCTCAGTCGCAAGCCAGCGGTCATGATGATGACCGATCAGAGGAGCATTATTGAGGACTTCCGGAGACTTGAACTTGAAGTCGTTACGCCGAACGCACTCAGTCAACTTTGGCAACTGCAAGTGCAATCTTCCCTGGTGGATCGCATCAAGATTGCACAAGCGGATGATCCCTGATTGCAGAAGTTCAGAGAGCAAGTGGAAGCTGGACTGAGAACGGATTTGATTATACATGATGATGGCTCTCTGAGATTCGGTAGCAGACTCTGCGTACCCAAGGAAGATGTTCGAGAAGAAGTATTGGCTGAAGCACACAGTTCAGCTTATTCTGTGCATCCGGGAGGTACAAAAATGTATCAGGACCTAAAGCAGCACTTTTGGTGGAACGGAATGAAGCGGGAAATTGCGAGGTTCGTATCCAGGTGCTTGGTATGTCAGCAGGTGAAGGCGGAACATCAGAGGACAGCAGGATTGTTGCAACCACTGCCGATACCAGAATAGAAGTGGGAGCACATTACCATGGATTTTGTGATGGTCTTACCACGGAGCCCTAGGGGCAATAAAGCCATTTGGGTTATCGTCGATCGCCTCACAAAAGCTGCACACTTCCTACCTTTCCGAGTGGGACAGTCGACAGAATCACTGGCAGAAAGATATATGCAGGAGATTGTACGACTTCACGGTGTCCCAGTCAGCATTGTGTCAGACCGGGACACCAGATTTTTGTCACACTTTTGGAAGAGCCTACAAGAAAGTTTGGGAACCCGCCTTAAATTCAGCACAGCTTATCACCCACAGACGGATGGACAATCCGAGCGTACGATTCAGATGCTCGAGGATATGTTGAGAGCCTGTATGTTGGACTTTCAGGGTTCCTAGGAGGACCATCTGCATTTAGTCGAGTTCTCTTACAACAATAGTTATCAGGCTAGTATTCAGATGGCTCCTTTTGAAGCACTATTCGGGCGGAAGTGTCGATCCCCAGTATGTTGGGATGATGTGGGAGAACAAAGATTACTGGGCCCCGAACTCATTGTTCAGACAGTCGACAAGGTCCAAATGATCAGACATCGTATCAAGACGGCTCAGGATCGACAGAAGAGTTGGGCAGACACCAGCAGAAGGGCACTAGAATTCGAAGTCGGAGATCATGTGTTCTTGAAGATTTCCCCTACTCATGGAGTTATCAGGTTCGGAGGTCGAGGAAAGCTTAGTCCCCGCTTTATCGGACCTTTTGAGGTGCTAGAGCGAGTAGGAGAGGTGGCCTATCGACTTGCCTTGCCTCCATCGCTAGCTGGTGTGCACAATACCTTCCACGTGTCACAGTTGCGGCGATATGTTCGGGATGAGAGCCATGTCCTGGACCATTCGGAGCTAGTCTTGGGTACCGATTTATCGTATGAGGAGCAGCCTACTACCATCCTCGACCGCAGGGAGAAAGTGCTGAAGAATAAGGTCATTCCTTTAGTCCGAGTGTCTTGGAGCAGTCGTTCCCCAGGAGAATCCACCTGGGAGCGGGAGGAAGATATCCGTGATCGTTATCCACACCTCTTTGTTTAGTACATTGTAGTCTTGTATCCTTGTTAAATTTCAAGGACGAAATTTTTGTTAAGGGGGGTATGTTGTAAATCCCCGTTACCATCTTAATAAAAGTTTTTCCTATTTTCTAAATCCCAGAGATTTACTTTTCCTCGTACATTTTTTTTGTCGAAGGTGGTTGCTTGAATCCCAATGTTTATATTTTTCCTTAACCCTAAAAGTCAAAACCCAGAATTTAAAACCAAAAACTAAAGCAAATAAAACCAATTTAAATTAACCCTTATTTTCCCTAAACCCACAACCCAAGCTTATTTTCCCAGCCGGCCCCTTTACTATTTCGTCAGCCCACTAAAATTTTCTTTATTAATCCCTTTATAAAATCCCCCGGCCCACTCTCAACCCTCAGCCCACTTCATATTTTTTAAAGGGAATTATTTTTTTAAACGGGCCCGGCCCACTCCCTCCGGCCCGCCTCCTCGTACCCGACCCGACCCGCCACTGTTTATCACTTTCTTTCCCTCCAACGGTAACATCCCCATTTCACGTGCGCGATCCCATTTTCCCCGCCGCGCCTCGTGCCCACGCTCACGCCCCCGCTCCTGCCGTTACAACCGCGACGCGCACACCCCCTCGTCTCAATTAGCTCCTTCACACTCGCTTCTCCCCTCATTTTTCCAAATCCCTCATCTCTGTTCCTCTCGAAACTCACCGAGCACCCAACGCCGCCGTGTTCCCCACTCCACCGCCGGCGAACACCCATCACTCCACTCGACCCCACGACGACGACAGCTCCTCCTCCACCAACCTTCTCCCTCTACGACTCCACCCTTCCTCAACCCGAGCCCCCTGCCGAGCACCTCTGTGCACAACCCCTGTACACCGAGGTCGGCCATCCTGCACCCCACGCCGTTGAGATTTCCACTGCACTCTAACCCTCGTCGACACCTCCACTGGAACTCCGCATCATTATCACTATAGCCAAGCCCCCATCTCTCTCTCTCTCCCTCTCTAGAAACCACACCCAAAATCACCCAAACCCAAACAACCGACACTCACTGCATCCCATAGCCGGAGCGACGCCGTCGACCGTCGTCGACCCCAGTGCACTCGCAGAGGACCATCAAGCACCCCTCAACCTCCTGTGACCGTGCAACGACTCCGGACAACTCCGACGCAAATTCCGCATCTCGAGCCAAGCTCGCGAGAATCCGTTTCACGGCGTACCTCACGCGTTCGTGACGCCACTGCTGCCTTGCGACCCCGAGACGTTTCCATGCAAGTGTTTACTTGCTTCATGCTAATATAGTTGTGGTATAAACCTAAATCATATAGTTTACAAATTTGCCGATTACCGATATATTAAGTGACCTAAGTGTTCGATGCTAGTCTCCAACGAATATAGTTGTTTATTTTGATGGAAACCGATATTTTCTGTTGACCCATATGATGATAAATATCGTGTATGAATATCGCTGGAAAATACGATTGTTAGAGACTAAAATTGATGCCCCCAAATATGCCGTTAAAACTAGAATTTTCTCGTATCTGAAAATGAATAAAATCACTGTAAATTATATACATATTGGAATGATAAGTTCAAGGGCTTAAACCGAAGCCGACTCGACGAAATTTAACCCTATATAAGATTCTAATGATTTCTGTTCTGTAATTGCGATGATAATTAGATTGGAGTGCGACTCTGGACTGCAGTCCAGAGCGACTCTGTTTATCGTGTACTGTACCAAAATGTGTGTCACTGTGTTTCCTGAAGTTGTATGTTACGGAACTCTGCATTAGATTAAAGGAAATTCTGTTAGATAAACAAAACAAGTGGTTCCATTCCGTTTCATTGCCGTTTGCTATTTTAAACTGTATTTAAAAAGGGCAGGACATATAACTGTCCAGAACAGATTCAGAAGTGATATACTGATATTAAACTGTGTGTAACTTTCAACGTACATACGCTATTGAGGATCCGTCTATTGCGTTGAATACTCTATTGAAAACCCTAGATTTCATTAAACTGTAACATCGCTAAATTCTGAGCCCAACTGGGTGCAATTCATGTTGCGAAACGGACGTTCAGTTCTGAAACTGAATTTCCAGCCGCGAGCACTTAAAATGAAACAGCTGTATCTTGAAAACCGGAATCCCGATTGAACTGAAACAAATTTTGATGAATTGCTGACTGAGTGTCCTATTTATCTTACTTGCATCATTTTGTTTAATTGTTAACATATGAATTTATGCAATTTTTGTAAGATAATGACATGCTTATTGATTCATAGTACTCATAGCTTAATGATGGCATGCATACATATATCATACCCCCATTTGCCATCTACTTAGTGTTAGTGCGTGTTATAGTCAGTGAACATTGCATTATCGTGCGTGGTTGATGTTAGTTTAGGAGTGACGAGTATACCAATGGAAAGTGAATATTCGTGACAGTGAGTGATACAGTGAACAGTGATAAAACCGTAACATTGGTATACTTGTACACGACTGAATCAAGATCACAAATAGTGAAAACCCGGGGATAAAGGGGAAATCGAAGTGGAAAGAGAATCGTATTTAGCGGGACCGTGTTTTAGAGGATGATCATTCCAGCAGTGATATATATATTAGGTAGGATCTAGCGATCTGGCTGACAGGGTTATGTCCCGAGCATGTGGGCCGTTGTCTCGGGTATGTACGAGACTCCTGTTAAACATGATCCTCCTTCCACTATGCGATTTCAAACATGACCTAGAGACCGATAGGGACACAGAACATATTCTGCATCATATAGTGACACAGTGATTACTTGCTTTGTTCTTACACTAGTATTACCTCATTTACCTGTTTCATCTTTTTATAATAATATTGTTATTGTGTCGCTCTGACGACCTGAGTATGCATGCTCAATTCCATGGAAGGACCAGCGCGGGAGACAGATCTACCTTTCGAGTTCACTTAGATATAGTCTTGTGTACTTGCTATCTTTACTGCTTTCTATAAAAGTGATCGTGAGATTGAACTTGGTTAGTATTTGTTCTTGTTATCTGTAATTTGTGAACAATGGAATTTTAATGTAATAAATTAGTGATGTGATTCCTTTACTACTGTGCTTTATTTACTGATTACCATGTAGTGCTAGAAGCCGAAGTGTAACTACGGCGGGATGATTCCCTGACCGTAGGAGCATGGCTGGCCTAGTCATCCCTCGTTTTTCGTATTTTGGGAAGCGGGGCGTGACAGCTTCCTTCGCCGCCTCCTCTTCACCGTCGACCTCTGCACTCTGCCGTCGGCGCCAGTGCTAGAGCCCCCTGCAGCTACCATCTCCAGCGAGTCTCCTCACCTAACTCCGGCCAGAGCCAAGCCAGCCACCATCGCCATCATTCCGTCGTTGGTTCTGGATCATCGTCTGATCAATCATATTTATTGCATATTTGTACGGTCATTTTCCCTATTATTATTAATTACTAAAAGGTGTTAATTGTAAATTAAGAACATATGTGGGTTTATTTGTAAAAAGATTTTTTGTCATATGTTTCTTAATTTATAATTAATATATTGGGGGAATATATGCATATCATATTTAAATAAAATATCCATGTGATTCTTAATTATGAAAATATGCATATCATATCATATCAAATATTCTTAACCAATATTATTAAGATATCATATCATTTAATTGGTTGGAATATTATCTCAAATAAACCAAATACTACTAACAATTTGATTTGAGATATTGTGCAGATATTAAAATAAATCAATTCAGGGCTACAAATATAAGTAGGAGATCCACATCAAATCGAGTTAGCAATTCAAATCTGCCGAATTTTAAGAGTACATTGAAAAATCTCATAACTGCAGAGAGAGAAATATATTTTCAAAATATATTCATTAGAAGGATCTCCAAAAATCGAGAAAAGAAAGCACGAAAAATTTGGTGATGCAACTCCACCAAAGGACGGCGGAACCGCGGCCGTTAGGAGCATAGGGCGGCGGAAGCGAGGTCATCTAGTAGCCGTTGGATATGAAAATTCAGAGACTTGATCGTCTTTGCTCACACTTCAAGATGACGTCTAGGGTTTCAAATTTCAGAGCCTATACAAAGGACCGAGAGCAATTAGGATTATCTATCCACTGATCTACCGATCAATCACTCTAGATCTATTGAGCAAACTAGGGTTTTTAGTTCTTTTACTTTATTTTCAGCAATCAAATTCTATAATGCAAAAGTTTCAATAAAAGATAGTTTCTTTCTTTTAATTTTTGTTAGGCTTTGCTAGAGCCCTGGCCATCTACCGTGGCCGATGCGGAATAAAAATGGTGTTTAAAAATTTTGGCGCTAAAAAACCCGTCCTAGAATCGAACCATAAATCTAAACTAACTACAAAAGAAAGTAGTTCTAGCTACCGTGATAGAAGCGTTATACCGAATTATCCGTGTCCTTCGGTCTTCTATCCTCTTCTTTGGTTCCTTGAGGTCTCCTCGATCAAGCTTGGCCGCCGGTCCTCCTCCGTTGAAAATGATCCACCCGAGAGATATAGCTCATGGCTCTAGCTCCACACTAAGAATCTAGTGAAGCAAGAAAGTTACTAATCTAGAGTGCTTAGGGATGTAGTGAGTTACTCTAAGTGTATATCTATCTCTCTTCTACCCTTGATTCTCAACACATGAGATGATAGGGTAGAAGATGAAGAAGAAGGAGGAGGAGCTCAAAAAAGGTGGTGAAGCGAGAAAAAGCAAATGGTGAGAGTCTTTTTCAAAAATGACCATCCATCAAGTGAGAGAAAATATGAAGCAAGGTTTTGTAAAAACAATTTTTTCAATAAATATACCATACTTGAATAGTTTGCTCAAATGAATTAACAATTCATTTGTCAACACTATTCCAGCATGTTCTCACCATTCTCTCTTCATCACCTTTATACCTCATTTCCATTTAATTTAATAAATGGATAAACCAAAACGAGGTGTCCACCTTCTAGAATGTTTTCCGTATAAATACGGATTATACTCTACTGTATATACATACCTATCCGTACCAAAATACGAATACCCAAAAAAATAGAATAACACAAAGAACATAATACTAGAATATACATATCGAATTACATATACGTAAATTATTAAATCAATACCTGATTTAATAATCCGGCTCAAATCCGAGGCGGTTAGTATTATCAACCGTCCGATCGAAAGTCTGAGTAACTAGTACAATCATTCGATCGGAGCCCTGCATGTATCAAAATACGGCTACTACATCATTTTGCCTGAACCAGGGAAACCCTCTGTGTGGGACTCTAAACATTCGTCAATACGCTGGCAATGGGTTTAACCACAAGCATGTCAGCGGTACTAGCTATACGTAATGGCTACCCAGGTATTGAGCGAAAGAAAGGTCGACGAGCAAACTCATCTGAACCCCTACTGAGCCTGTCTGTGACAATCTCCACACAGTCCAGTCTGTTCGTCTAAGAGTATCGCATATCGGGTTTAGGGGGTGGATAAAGTCAAATCCCTAATAACGCGATATTTCGTGTTGGTGTGAAGCCCATCACCCACTGAGAAACTACTGATCCAAATCAGTAATTCTCGTCCACCTTAGCCAGGAATTTTTGGTGATGGCCACCCGTGCACAGCGCGACATCAACCCCCAATACCGAGAGAGACTGTCACAACCCGAAGGTACGGAACATGACCGACACTTAAATTACAAAACATCTAAAGGCGCAACGTAATCTAAGTAAGCCGAAGCCCAGAATCTAAACCTTTTAAAAGAAGAAGTAAAGGAAAACATATTTAAAAGCAACATCAAATTTTCTCAAAAATTTCAGCAGAGTCTCCTTTGTAAAAACTGGTCCCAAATGGGTATAAACAAGAATAATATATACAAGAAATAAAAAGGCATCCCTAAGCGGGAGCTAGCTCTACGCCAAATGGTGAAAACAACCACACAATGCACTATAATATACAACGCCGAAGGGCGAGGCTCAAAACTCAAAAGAAAACCAAATCCATCAAAAAACCATAATAATACAAGCGCGACTCTAAGGTCGAAATAAAAACAACTGGTCTTCTAAATCTATCAAGTAATACAAGTCTGGTTAATGGAGTTTACTAGATACAAATGAAATAAATAGTAGTACAACGGCGGTCACGATACAAGTGAACCAACCTACCAAGCAATCACCCTGAATGAAATGGTGTGCCAGCAAGCCGCCAAAGAAACCTGTACATCTGAACCTTTTGGCACAACGGGGTGAGTTGCCAACTCGTGAGTAGAAGACATCTGCGAGTAGAAATCGCATGCACGACGCTCTCCTAAGTCATAATAATATACTTAATATAACACTAGTCATCTAGTAGTGGCAGGGTAATAATCTATGCGTAAGTGCAATGCTCAGTGCTCGTGTCAGTGCCTCAAGTAGTAACATGTCATGTGTATGAGTATGCATGCACCATGAATGTAAAACAATCAACCATGAAATCTAGATATATCTCTATAAGAAATCTTTAACTTTTATCATAGTAAAATTTGTATGGTAATCTGAAACATCATCAATGAAATCCATGGAAATCCGTGTCAAGTATCGACACAAAACATGTAAATCTCAAAGTCTCAATACCTCATAGTCTCAATATCTCATAGTCTCAATATCTCGGGCTCCGTCAGTCCGGATCGGCCCATATCATCAAATCTCACGACAACGGTCGGTATCCTCCGGATATCCGCCGCGCCAGACATCACCGGTAGGTGTAAATCTACGGTAGCGCCCCAGCCGTCGATCCGAGGCCAAAATGCGGAAACGAAAACTTTTTCTAAACTTGAAACCGGCGCTATCGCAGACTTTAATCCCGGATCGAACCATTAACCTATAACTAGCAAACTAGAGAAGGGTTAGAAAAGCTATACCGATCGATCCGTGTCTGTCGGTCTTTGGCCACCTTTCCAAGCTCCTCGCGGCATCTCCGATCTCCGGTCTCCTCGTCGGAAAGGGCACCACATCAATGAGTCTTTTTACGGGCTCCCGCTTCATCCGAAGCAACTCGGACACGAAGTTTGTTAGCCGACGTGTCCAAGGCGATGTAGAGAATGTGTGTGATAACTTTGTCTTAAGCATCCATTGATTCTCAACATATGAGAGTGTATAGATGGAGGCTGAAGATGATGCCATTGGTGGAAATGGTGAGCTAGAGGAGGAAGAAGAAGAAGAGCCATTTCCTTTTCTTGTGTGGGATGAAATATGAGAGCTCCAAAAAAATAATCACAAGAGCTCACCCTATACATGGCTGCCCTTTCTCTTTCTATCTTTCATTTCACCACATAAATCAATCACTAAAGATGACATGGCTCAAAGAATAAGACCATGAGTCACCACCCTTGTCCATGTCATATTTAATGCACCTCATCATGAATTAAGCTCACAATTTCCACCAAAGTAAACATTAACCTAAATGTTTAATTCAACAAAAAGATACGGCAACATCTAAAGTAAACTCATGACGGATCACAAGGATACCCCTCACCTGTATATACATACCTGCATCCGCATTCTGACTGAATGCGAATACGATGAGACTAAAGTAATCCAACAAATCTAATACTAGGATCCGGCTTAAACCAAATCCCACTAGTATGATCCGTCCGATCATGATCCATGCACGACTGCATGTATATGATCGAACCCTGCCATATTGTCACGCCTCGCTTCCCAAAATACGGAATACGAGGGGTAGACAAGGCCAGCCATGCTCCTACGGTCAAGGAAATGTCCTGCCGTAGTCACACTTCGGCTTCTAGTTTTTCATGGTAAACAGTAAATGATGCGCAGGTAATGAGAAATGCAGTAACTGAATGAAACAATGTAAAGAATTGACCAGAGGGGAAACAAAAGATATGACTCTGGATAGCTAAACAAGATGTCCGTGATGTGCGCTAGTCCTGGTCCCGGCTAAATCTTCTCCTCACACTGAGCATGCATACTCAGGTCGTCAGAGCGACACAATAGCAATATAATTTATAAATTCATGTGACAATTCCAACAGTGATAATAGATATGTATAACCGTAAATCAATGACAGTATGGATATGAATATGTAGTAATCAATGCAGCGGAAACGGTAATAGCAGTAGAACGATATGCCACGCATGTCAACACAGTAAGTAAGATATATCAATGCCAGTATCCCTATCAGTCTCTAAGTCTCACTGTACAGGTCACTAAACCTATCGTCAGTCCAAGTGTGAGAGTTAACTACTCGCAAGTGTCCTCTACCCAAGGGTAGAACCCAAGGGCAAGGGACCATGGGCCAACATGTATATCACGGTAATAATCACATACCCTGTAAATCTCCATATATCTCCCTAAATATATAAGCCGGCATGGGACTCCCGAGATTCTGTTGAACTCACACTTAAACTACCCCACACCCCGTGGTCTACATCAAACGCTAACCATAACCCTAAATACCAATCGGTCGGTGACAAGTCTGCGCGAGAACTGGAGGCAGGACCTCCATCAAGCACGCCCCGACTAATACCTAAGATAAATGGCAGTGTCTAGTGCCTTATTTATGACACCCATGCAAGAGCTTCCATAAGTGTCCCATACCACTTATAGTCACACATACACGCGTCTCACAGACGTCAACAATGCAATAGAATAATAAGGGTTACTGATTGTGTACAAGTACGTATCACTTTCACTTATTCACTGATACACGACACTGACGTACTTGCCACAATCATCACCAATACCTAACACTGGGTAATGCACGTTATCACTAGGTTATCAATGCAGTGACATGTGTATGATATGATGCGTGAACAGTATATAAAGCATGTTTAGGATGTCCTGAATCAGTAATCTACCACTTGCACAATTTATCATAAATCATACGGTTACAATTTAGTGAAACGATGAACAGGTAATGATTAGTATGTTCAGTTATCTATCCATCGAATTTAGTTTCATGCCAATCGGGTTCCAGGATCATTAATTATAGCCATTTCATTTTAAGCGTTCACGGCTGGAAATCTGGTTTCAGAATCAGAAATCCGTTTCGCAACGCATTTTAATCCCAGTTGGGATCAGATTTTAGCGACACTACAGTTGAATGAAATCTAGGGTTTTCAGTAAGTTCTACAACGCAATAGACGGATCTTCAATCGCATCCGTACGTCAGGAGATATACACTGCTTAGTACTAGTATGTCAATTCTGATTCTGTTGGGACTGTTATGCGTCCCGATCTCCTAAATTACAGAATAAATAACAAACGATAACAAAATAAAATGAAACCACTTGTGTTGTCTAGATAACAGGTTCAACTACAATAAAAACTAGAGTTCCACAACCTACGAGTTAAGGAAAATCTTGTGGTACCCATTACGGAACAGCAAACAACGATTGAAGTCCTCTGGACTGCAGTCCAGAGTCGCACTCCGATCCAAATATCGTCACAGTTTAGGTACAGGAATATCTGGAAACTAGTATAGGGTTAAAGTTCGTCAAGTTGGCTTCGATTTGAGCTCTCGAACGCATCATTCCAGTCTGAATATAATTTATGGTGATTTTAGCGCTTCTCAGGTATAATAAAATTCCAGTTTTACTAGTAAACTTAGGGGTAGTCGTTTTAGTCGTTAACGGTCATGTTATCCAGCGAAATTTGCACAAGTTATCCATCCCTACAAGGGCCAAGGTAAATCATCCAGTTCCGTCAAATTTGATGAGTATTCTCATTGAGAACACACATCGAACAGGTATGACGCCTAATCGATCAGAAATTGTAATTTTGCGATCTATGAAATTTAAATTTGTAACTTGAATATATAGCATGTAGCAAGTGAAAGTACTTGCCTGGAAACGTCAAATTGATAGCACGGTATGCACGGGCACGACTACACGACAGTTGTGATAGTTATAAGCGCTTGATGAAATGCCGGGGTTGGATAGGCTTCGATGAAGGCAACGGTAGTTACGACAACCACAATGATGGTGATGTTAACTGAGATGAAGGCTACTGTGGTGACGGTGGCTAGGTGACTGCAGTCGTGACGTCGTCGTCGGGGGAGTGGAGTGCAGGAGGGTTTGGTTGAGTTCCTAGGTTTTAGAGGTGGGTCGCTTGGAGTTTGGAGGCATGGGTGGTGTTGGGTGTTGGGGAAAAGAGATGGCCGAGGATGGTGAGGGTGTTAGATAGAGAGAGAGAGAGAGGGTACAGAGAAAGAGAGAGAGGAATGAGAGAGAGAGAGAGAAAAGGGTGTAGGGAGAGAGAGAAAAGGGTGTAGGGAGGGGTGAGAATGCAGAGAGATTAGCAGAGTGAAAAAGAGAGAGATTGAAACAGAGGAAGAGAAGCAGAGAGAGAACACAGAGAGAGAGAGGGGGAGTTAGAGAGAGAAAGAGTTACAGAGGAAAATAGGGAGGGGAGAGATCGGAGGTCGGAGCTCCGGCGAGGGGAGCGGGTGAGGAAACTTAAGAGGGAAGGAGGTGCTCGGTCGACGACGAGGGGTGAATGTCGGCGACAAGGGCAGGTGAGTGCTGATGGTGGGTTCGAGGGAGGTTTTGAGTGGAGAGAGAGAGTGAGGAGGTGATGGGGGCGACGAGGTTAGAGAGGGGAGTGCGAGGGGTCGCGCGTCGTGGGGAGTAACGCGCGCGAGCGTGAGCGTGGGCGGAGGCGAAGAGCGCGGCGTGGGTTACGGATCGCGAGTGAGGAAGGCGGTGAGCGGGAAAAAATTTTAGCCGTTGGAGGAAGATGGGTCGAAGCGGGTCGGGTCGGGAGAAACGGGCGCGGGTTGGAGGCATGGGAGCGGGCTGCTGGGAGTGGGCTGGGCTCGAGATTTTAGAGTAAAAATTTTATTGGGAAAAAAAAGTATAGGGAGTGGGCCGGGGGATCTGTTGGGCTGGCAGCGATATAAAGGAGAAAATAATTGTGGGGAAAATAATGGAGTGGGCCGGCGATTTGTTTTGGGTTTTAAGAATAAATTAAGTTATAAAGGATTGGGCTGGGGATTTTAATTAGGTTTTAGGGTTTAGTTTTAATTAAATAAAAGAAATGAGTTGAAGGGAAAAATTAGGGTTTTGAGTTTAAATAAAAAATAAAATAATGAGAAAATTACAAAGGGCTGGGATTTTATAAAAGAAACTGATAGATTTGGTTTGGATTTTGGTCTAATAAAAGGGAACGGGCTTTAGGAAATAATCAAAAATGGAAATGGAGTTCTGGGCCGGAATAGAGGTTTTTATAAATGGGAAAGGAAAATGGGGGATCGGGATCAGGGTTTAGAAGAAATAAAATTTAAATAAATTAAATAAAATTCAAGTATAACAAATATACAGATATTGGTATAAAAGGGGCTGGGTATTACACATATATCATACGGCCTCTACAACGTTTCGCCCGAAACTTGAGAAACTGTCTGTGGGGGACTCTAATGACTCGTCAATACTTTGGGTGTGGATTTAACCACTAGCACGTCAGTGATACTAGCTGTACGTAACGGGCTACCAGGTATTGACCAAAAGGGAGGTCGATGAGCGAACTCATCCTGACACCCTACTGAGCCTGTTAGTGACAATATCCGTACAGTCCAGTCCGTTCGTCTATGAGTATCGCATGTCGGGCGTAGGGGGTTGGTAAAAATCAGACCCCCAAAAGCGGTACAAGTTGTGTCGGAGTGTAGCCCAGAACACCCTGAGATACTACTGGAATACCTACCAGTAAATCTCCTGCCTTGGCCAAAGACTTCGTGCAATGGCTCTCCTAGACACAGCGTGATCTCACCCCTAATACCGGGAGAGACGAAACCCCGCCGATCCGCTCACTGCCTCCATGTGGCTCGGGATTGTACCCAACTAAAACCTGTTTGCACAACTCCTTTGAGCCGTGGTAGGGTAGTAATCAAAGCACAGTGGGAACTCACACGAGGCAAATGACGATCTCAGGTCGATGAACCAACCTGTACACATGTCACCAGGGAACTGCTATCTGACGCTAGGTATAAAACCAACTAGTATGCTCCCGGCGAGTCCTGTCCGGTGTACTCATAACCCAATGAGCACCTGTATACGTCTTAGGTGAACCAACTGATACCAATGTCTTGTGAGACCAGCCACCGCCCCTCGTTGGGGTCTCGATCCGTATACACTAGTCTACTCTGGAGTATCGATGCCCTGTCTCGAAACTCCCTCGACTAGGGACCTTTTAAGGATGTGCATATAGACCCCAGCTCCCACGTATATGATCGCCATCATACTGCTGGCCGTCAAGCAAGAATCCTATGGGCTCTATCAACGTGCAATAGTGACCTGTAATGTCATTTAAAGCATGTACACGATGATAAAGATAAACCAGATAGTATATTATCATCTTGAGTAAGACTGTCCTACCGGTATAGGTCCTCCCTCAATCATTGCAATCGCGTGCCTGCGATCCAATAATTGACTTTGAGGGCACTATATCCAACAATCTCCCACTTGCACTCAAGGCTAATTATTGCGATGCCGCATACTCACAGCCCGTGTGATACCGAACATCCAACTCCTCTACTAATCAGTTTCACAAAGCCCGTTTGCGAAACTATTGCATTCGAGGAATAGCCTCAGTGAGTGGATCCGCCCTAATGTTTCTTTCTATGTCTCTCTTTATCTCAAATTCGTGGAGAAAGCCATCTCCCGAAATGAGCAATACCTGTCTTAGAATATGTTTAGATATCTGATGGGACCTAGTTCATAAATGAACTCCAAATCCAAACTTCTTAGACTGTATCGTCAACTGAACTTAATCAGTATCCTGCATCATGCCTCCTTCAGTGTCCGCTTGGATCACCTGTCCAAACCACTGCCCCTCGACAGAGGGAAAATTATAACTCTGACAGTCACTTTGTCATCCAGGTCACCTTGGAAGCCTGGAATGATAATCGTTTCCTAAAAGAGGCTGTTGTTATCATATCCCTAGAACATCCACTTATGTTCTAAAACTGCTTCCGAACGTTTCTCCAGGATAGGATTAATATCAACTTATTGCATCTAGTGCAAAAACAACGTCTGGTGTGGTACTTGACATCTCATGATTGACTCAATTGCCTAAGAAAGTGATCTGCCAATCATGCGCATCCCTCTCCCCTTTAGTCTATAAGACACCTTTAGAGAGGGTGACTCCATCACCTGCAGGTACACTACCGTGCCAGGAGTCGTCCATTCTAAAACACCTGTAGAATGCTGTCTAAGTACCCAGATTGGGAAACTACCCAAATCTAGATCTAAAACCATAGATCTAGTAACCAGAATGTCTGATATTATATCTATATCCTATGTGGAGAAACCACTGTGTGACAACCAAAGTATAACCGATCGTAGTATAGGATTTTCACTTCCTACTATGTGTATGTCATCCATGTACCGGGACATCACACCCTACTACCTTCTTAACAGATCCATCCCCTATTCTGATGAAGTCAAACATATGACTGTCACATCAGAAATAGATGATCTATCTCCGCTATATCTGCTTTAGTCTATAAATAGACATAAGCTACTTATCCACTATGCTTCCGCTGCTCCCACTGACTACGACAACCTTCTGGCAGAGTCATATACACGTACACTTCTAAAGCTAGTTTAGAACGACGCTATACTCATCCTCCTGCCGGGTCTCACAGTCTGGAACAACAGCAATGGCAAGTCTGGGTAAACAAGAACCACCGTCTTTGAGGCCATCGGAGTACCTCTCGGGTGCCTGAGGTACCCACCATATCCGCGGAGTGGCTAATGAAATGTCAATCCTGATTGAATCCTTAGGTCCCTATTAAACTTTCAGTAATCGTCTGTGGTTCTGGAATCACTTCCAGTTCTACCATACTCCCACTACTGTTTTATGAAAAAAATCCATTTTTATCAAAACTGTGGCGAGTCAAGAACAATATCACTATTGATCTTCCAGATGGTAGAAAGTCAACCCTCGTCATAGCCCGGGTAAACCCACAAAAAGCCATTACAGAAACGTGCCTTGAGTTATTCAGAGTCTGGTTTTAAGCATAAGTCAGACAACTCTCCGTACCTCAACATTGTTAAGATATGAACTATTCTATATCCAATATAGAAACAGAGGTATTGATTTAATTGGAACCAGATTCAAATCATGCAGCTGTCTCTAGTGCATGTCAACTAAATGGAGAGAGGCCGATCAGCATTACTCAACTTAAGAATACATCCAGATATGAGTAACTTAAAAGAGAAGCAAGTTTCTCAAAATCATTACTATCAATTGAATATCATACACAAGTATCTACATCTTCGATCACCTTGAAGAATCCTGATACTTGCAACACCTGGTTCTCTACTTTATTCTTATACCTATAACTTCTCAAAACTTAGACCTTGCATTTGTACGAAACACATGTCTAAGAACTAGAGAAGTCACAAGTAAACAGAATGTAGTACGAGTACCAACCCCTCTGTCCTCATGGATACTGGACAACATACAATACTCTGTATAAATCCTCTGAGTCTAATAACTCATTCCCTGTGTGTCGTAGGTTGAAAACTGTACTTATGGTTAAGAAGAATTACACCGCTGTTTAATGCTCTTTACCTAACTATCCACTGATATAGGTAAATGCCATAGACATAATTTCAAAAAGTTATATCTCACTTTATAAAAATAAACGTACAAATATATCAATTTGAAATTGGTGCATAACAACGGATATTCAAAACCAAATATTTGCCGTCCGGCAAACAACCCAGGCGATTTCCTCAAATATCACCAATTACAACGAATCCCGATATAATGAGGATGATCATCCAATTCCCAATAACTTACTCCCACTCATCATCTGTAAAACCATACAGATATGAGAATCAAACCTGGTAAATACATACCGTGGAGCAAGGACTAATTGGGAAATCAGTTTTCTTTTAACAATATACAGTGAAACTTAAACATGTAAATGTTTCGAAGGGGTATCCGGGTATTCTTAGTAATGCCTCTTCCATTATCAGATTCACAACTGTAACCGTATATTTCTTTGCCATCTCTCCAAATCCCTTTATATGTCTTTAGTCATTACCTTCTGTACACTCCTTTAGGCTAAATGGTTTTCTTCCCTCCCTGCCGTTCGGCACCAGCCTATAGTTTGGAAGAAGACTATCCAATAAGTATAATGGGTGTACTCTCCTAATCTTAGGAGTACTCTTAATCTGAGAGAAGGTGAAGATAAAAGACAACTGAATAAAACCTTATTCCTATTTCTCCTGAACCAGAATCCATCCCCGAACTGGAACAAGTCCTTTCGAGTTTGTATATAACCATACGATGGAGTATCTAATAAACTGTGGATCTTCGTAGTGATACGGGGTGTTCCGGAGAAATACAAAGGTGAAGTAGGAGTGGCGATGAAATACTTGGTTTGGTCGTGAATGATAGCAGTCGCAATTTACTTTGCCCTCTTACTAATCCCTTTATTTGTCTTTACTTAATACCTTCTGTACACCTTTTAGGCTAAATGGTTTTCTTCATTCCTTATTGTTCGGCCCCTGCCTATGGTTTGGATGAAGACTATCCAATTAGCATAACAGGTGTACCGTCAAGGAGCACTCGCAACCTGAGAGAAGGTAAAAGGAAAAGACAACTGAATAGTCTTATTCATTTTCTCCAGAACCGGAAACCATCCTCGAATCTGGAACAAGTTCCTTCGAGTTCGTATATAACCATACGATGGTTTTATCCAATGGAAGTGGATGTTCGTAGTAATACGGGGTGTTCTGGAGAAAAGGGTAAAAGTAGGAGTGGCAATGAGGATGCAACTCAGACAATCCAAAAGCCAGTGTTTTTAACAAGGTTCGGTTAACTTGGTCACTGAGTCATAGTCTGGGGTCGGGCCATGGTCGCTGCCAAAGAGAGAGAGAAAAGAAACACTCTGCGTGCACTCTAACCTAGATAAGAATGGTTATCACTTTATCTAATCAGAAAACCTCCCACTGTAACCTCAAATTCTCTTTCAAACCTGAAAGAAGAATTAGTCGGGATCACCCGAGGAGTAATCCAACTCATCAGTGGAAATCGAGATCCAACTATCATCACATGATAACGTGATGGAATCCACTCACGTTATCACACTCCAGAATGTATGCGCATATCTGGCAAGTTTCAGTTTCTTTAGAAACTCCCGATGTGATTTTTACCCCATGCTCTTATGACCTTGACGAAGGCCAACATATCATAAGTCACATGTCAAGTTCTACCCGTCATTATCCAGGTTAATTTGAACCCACCCATACATACCCTTGACGAAGGCCAAAATAGTAGTACGACTGTCCCAAACTAACGCATTTATCTATGCAACAGAAAAGTAACAAATAGCTACCATACACTATGCCTTGACGAAGGCCAACATACATAGCATGAATACTAAGTGCTACCTTTCTGAAATGACGGAGGGCTACGAATGGTTTTTGGCGAAAAACCTTTAACGTAATGAACTTGATATCGTTGAAGGAACCTGATAGCTTTTTTATAAAAATATAGTGGCGAAAACCTTTGCTAAAGAGGTCACTCCCGGTGAAGGGATCTCGGCTCTTTCCCCATAGAATGAGGTGTAGGATATTCCAACTGAATACCATGATGTAAAACAAAAAGTAATCGACTATAGTGAAGTTATTACCCTGACACAAACTTATGTCCAAGGGGTCACTCCCGGTGAAGGGATCTCGGCCCTTGCCGCATCGACTGAGGTGCTGGATATTCATAACCGAATACCACTGTGCAAAATAAAAAAGAACGTCCTTGTAATAACAACTTTTGAAAAATTGTTCCAACAACATCAAACAGGTTTGTTTAGCTTGCATTGATCTGAATCAATGCAGTCCCATCAATTAATCACACAACAAAAGAACAAAAATATGATGTATGTATATACCATCCGCATTCACCACTGGGTCCTGTAATCACCTGTTAGGTTATTTAACTAACGACAGAGCGGGGGCTGGACTAGCGCAGATGCAAAATATATACAACATCTACTAGTATATATATAACAATATATAATAATCGCTCCAGGCGTGATAAATGCAACATCACAGAAAGTAATAAGCATCACAGAACAATACAGATAATCTGGAATCCCCGGGTTTTCTTTGAGCCGCAAGTGAAACCTGACGTTCCCCTGGTCGTGTGGATAGCCTGTGCAATGAAACCTAGACCCCTACGAGTGCGGCAAGTTACCCGCAAAAACCTGAAGCGAGGCAGCCCCTACAACAAAGTGAATGGACCACCCAGTACTTTACGGAATCCGGTAACTTGAGCATCCCTCCTTGGGTCAACTTGTACCCCCTACAAGTGCGGCGAATAGCCCGCCAATTCTAGAGTGAAGCCCCCTCCGTCTGCGGGCCCGTTGTCCTCTAGAACCCGGCTACCCGTGCACCCCTCCGCGGGGTAATCCTAGTACAGAAAGTAAAATATATACAACGGGTACATCGACCTCAGCCCGGTCGTGCCCCAAAAGAATAATATACAAACAGGCAGTGACGGCAGTCCACATGTCGGACGCTCGTCCCGCAATATCAAATGTACAGATAATACCAAACTGTACTAACATTGCACCATGCTATCTACCACGACAAATCCGCAACATCACAGCACAACACAGAACATCAACGCGAATGTCACGTTCGCAAATCCGTCTAAAAGGGCTATAGCGATTAGACAAGATTTACCGATCAAATGATATTCACGGTCACAGATAGTAATGTAAGCACTGTGAACTAACTTATTTAAAAATTTTGATCGACAAAATTTCCCAAAGTGGGCCCCAAGCACAACTGCTACACTCAAAATAATCTGGGCCAAAACCAAAAATTCCAGAAACCACAATTCCAAGAGAAAGACCACCTGAAGAAAAATGGTGCAATAAATCCCCAGAACGGCGGCGGAACCGTGGCCAAAACATGGGTAAGGCCACGGTTCCGCAGCGCTCCTGTGGGATCACTCTACCTAATTTCTACAGTAATCTTAAAAAAGCCTGCCTGGATTTCTGAAACACTCAAAATAATTTTTCGACGACAATAAATTCGACAGAAACTTTAGTATTGGAAATGCAGTTTGGGAAATTTTGTTCGATCGATATTTTAAATACGTTAGAACAAACTAGTAAAGGTTAATGGCATGGCTCTGATACCATGTAAGTCTACGGTAGCGCCCCGGCCGTCGATCCGAGGCCAAAATGCGGAAACGAAAACTTTTTCTAAACTTGAAACCGGCGCTATCACAGACTTTAATCCCGGATCGAACCATTAACCTATAACTCGCAAACTAAAGAAGGGTTAGAAAAGCTATACCGATCGATCCGTGTCCTTCGGTCTTTGGCCACCTTCCCAAGCTCCTCGCGGCATCTTCGATCTCCGGTCTACTCGTTGGAAAGGGCACCACATCAATGAATCTTTTTACGGGCTCCCACTTCGTCCGAAGCAACTCGTTCACGAAGTTTGCTAGCCGACGTGTCCAAGGCGATGTAGAGAATGTGTGTGATAACTTTGTCTCAAGCATCCATTGATTCTCAATACACGAGAGTGTATGGATGGAGGTTGAAGATGATGCCATTGGTGGAAATGGTGAGCTAGAGGAGGAAAGAGAAGAAGAGCCATTTCCTTTTCTGGTGTGAAATGAAATATGAGAGCTCCAAAAAATAATCACAAGAGCTCACCCTATACATGGCTGCCCTTTCTCTCTCTATCTTTCATTTCACTACATAAATCAATTACTAAAGATGACATGGCTCAAAGAATAAGACCATGAGTCACCACCCTTGTCCATGTCATATTTAATGCACCACATCATGAATTAAGCTCACAATTTCCACCAAAGTAAACATTAACCCAAATGTTTAATTCAACAAAAAGATACGGTAACATCTAAAGTAAATCCGTGACGGATCACAAGGATACCCCTCACCTGTATATACATACATGCATCCGCATTCTGACTGAATGCGAATACGTTGAGACTAAAGTAATCCAACAAATTTAATATTAGGATCCGGCTTAAACCAAATCCCACTAGTATGATCCGTCCGATCATGATCCGTGCACGACTGCACGTTGTTAGTTATATGTATGCCCTAGAGGCCATTACTGTATATTGGATGTATATTGTAGTGGATGCTGGGACATATATAGGTAGGACTTTCTTGCTCGACATGATAGTACGCTATCTGGTTGCTCTTTATCTTAACATGTATACTTTCTGTCTCTCTGATTACATGTTGATAAAGCCCTTAGGATGTTTACTCGACTTCCAGGACTATGATGCAGATCATACTAGTGGGGCCTGGATAGTCCATGAGTACATCCTTCAATGTTCCTAGTCGTGGGAATATCGAGACGGGGCATCGATATTCCAGAGTAGACTAGCGTATATCTTCTCGAACCATGTGATGGGCGATGGATGATCCCATATCCATTGGTGTTTGACATCAGAGATGATATGCGGGTGCTCAGTGGAGACTGGGTACACTGAACGGACTCACCGAGAACTCCCAGATGGTATTATACCTCACGTCAGATGGCAGTTCTCAGGTGACACTGGTACAGCTTAGTCTGTTGACCTGAGATCGTCATAGAGTCTTGTGTGTCTCCCACTGTGCTTTGATTTCCACCCTACCATGGCTCTACTGAGTCATGCAAACAGGTGGTTTTTGGGTACAGTCCCGATTCACATGGAGGCAATGAGCGATAGGAGGGGATTCGTCTTTCCCAGTATTGGGGGTTGATGTTGCGCTATGCTCGACTGGCCATAACAAGAAATCCCTGGCCAGGGTTGCAGTGATATACTGGTAAGAGTTATCAATAGTTTCACGATTGTTATGGACCTCACATCGGCATGACTTATCGAGCTATTGGGGTCTGACGTTTACCACCCCTAGGCGAGATATGCGACATATCAGACGAACAGACCGGACTGTACGGTAAGTGTTACTGGTTGGATTCACAGGAGTGTGAGCGGGCTTGCTCGTCGATCTTCTGATCGCTCAATACCCGAGTGGCCGTTACGTTTAGCAGACCGCTTGCGGCTTGTGGATGCTTGATATAATCATCATCTGCTGCCGGCGTATTGACGAGTCTTTAGAGTCCTACACAGAGGTTTCCTGGCTCAAGCGAAACGAAATAGGAGCGCATATGAGATATGTGCGGGACCGAGAATAATGCGTGTATGTGATACCGTATTCCATTCTCGCGATGAATGTATCGATTGGTTGTATGCGATATAACCTAGTTATCGAATCGAGGATTGATTCGATAAGCCGATACATTGGATATTAGTCGGTTATATGCGATATGACCGGATCGTTAAATCAAGTATTGATTTAATGATTTAATGCATAATTATATATTTGATATATTACTTTGCATTAAATAGTATTGGTTCACTTTAAATGGATTTTCTCACTTGAAGTTCACAAGTTGTATATGTGATATACTTTTGTGCACTTGTTTGTATCATGTTTGATGATACATGCTAACTTGAGTTTGTGTGTATGATTAAACCATGGTTATATGAATGGTTAGGGTTTTGTTTAATTATTCATTTATTTATTTTGTTTATTTATTTTGGAAAAGATAAATAGAAATGGTGGCTTTCTTTGTTTCTTTCATGAAGCTTCATGAAGTGTTGAAAGCTTGACCATTTTGTTTGCTTCCCTTAACCTAACCATTCACCTAACCCTAGTTTAGTCTCTACACTTAACCATGGTTGGTATATGATAAGTATTCATTTTTATTTTCTATTTGAATATACTTATCATAATTCTTTTTCTTCTTCTTCTTCATCATCAACAAGAAGAAACCTTGCCTCCATCAATGGCAACTTGAGAAAAAGAGTGAGAAATCCAATTCTAAGGTGAACCCACTTCCTATTTCTTCATCCTTTACCACTTGCCAAGTAGTATAGGGTGTTTTCTTCATAAGTTTCATGGCTTGGTGAAGTTGGAGCTTGATCTTGAGTTGCCTCGACGTAGATCATCTTCGGCATCGAAGTCGGCGACCTAGCCCGATCTTTTCTCCGATGAAACCATCGCAAGAGTCTAGGATTTCGATTTGTACAGCGGAGGGACGTCTATGCGGAGCTAAGGAAGTGGAGGACCGGATCTACAAAGGTTGTAGCCTCTTTCTTTTAGCAATAAAATTGTTTACTTGCTTGCATCGTCTATATATCTAGTTAACGATCCGTATTAGGGTTTGTTGGCACATGGAAAAATTTGAATTGGCCATGTTTGATCACTTGTGAGACCAGTTCATATCAGATTTTTGCATTTTCATACCGCCCAATTTTTATCACATTGCATATCGGTAGATACTCTTGAGCCGTGTTTGCTAGTCAATTGCAGGATACAGGTTCTCAGCTCCAAACGGTGAAATTCATAGAAAAACACGACAAAACCCGGGTTCCTGCCAAACCACTGATAAAACACGGTCTCCGCTCTTCATCCGTATGTTGCCAGACACCAGTTTAAGAGACAAAATGACAAATCGGTTGTCACCTTCATGCACAAAGCACAATGGCAACACCAAGACCAAGAAATCTACGCGGTGCTCAAGAAAATCATGACAAAAGATCCACCTTTTGATCAACAGAAATTCTGGAAAAATCGTGAAGACAACTTGAGAAAAAACATATACCAGAATGAAGTACACAGCAAACCAGGGAAGTACCAAAAAGCCCATGCCCCAACTCTCCTATAGGGCCGCGGAACCGCGGCCAATAGGGGGTCTAGGCCGCGGTTCCGCGGCCGTACTGGCGCCACATGCTGTCATCTTTCAGGGGTATTTTGGTCTTTCTATGTACAGGCAGAATTTTGCCCTAGATTTCCATTTCCCTGCCTATAAATAGCCCAGAACCTTGTGAAGCCAAGGATGCATAATCTTGTATTTTTCTAGGTTTAGAATACTTGTTTCTTCTTCCTCTTCTTATCTCTTCTCCATTGAAAATCTTGTAGTGAGCTTTTGTGAGTGAAGAATGATGAATAAAGAAGAACCATTTACTTATCATGCTTGTCTTGTTCTTTAGTTAACTTGTTAATTGTTGTAATTTTCATTTGTTAACTTAGTTGTTGTTATTTCTTGTTGTTTCTTTCTTCTCTCTTTTTCTTTATCCTTAAAACAACCATGATGCTTACGCTTGATCCTTGCCAAGGTGAGGTCGCAAATAGCTAGTTGTTATCTTCTAATCTCCTTCTTTCTATCTTCCTCTTTTGTTTTATTTTTCCGTATTATGGGTGAGTAGTTTCATACTTGTTAGGGTAGGATAAGGGAAGTTTGAGAGAAGGAAATCTCTCTCACTCTTTCCTTGCCCAACATCTTAAAATCAACTCCCGTTAATTGAACCACAATCCGCTCCTTACGGCACCCTATCCTACATGATAGCGATGATTCCATAGTGAGACCGGTTGTGGTTGAATTAACCGGAGGTCATGACTAAGAGCCAAGAACGGACGGACAAGCACCAAAAGGAAAAACCTATGCGTTGGAAAGCCTAGCTTATACTCGCAAGTTCCTTCCTAGTCGTGCTAATCCCCGTTGTTGCCGATTACCGTAACACCGATATTAAGAGTGGCGATGAAAGAAGTGAGGGACTCCTAACTCAAACTAACCTAATCCTAACCCTAACAAGCTCTCTTTACATATCATTTTAACACTTAGATAATCACAAACAAATCTGGAAAACCGGACTTAACTCGTTAAAGCACATAGAAAAAGATTCCCATCTCCCTGCGGACGACCCGTACTCAACCGGCTAGCTACAAGCGAAACCGTTTTGATTGCGGTAATTAACTAAACTTGAACACGCAGAATCTCTACCAATCAAGACCTCATTAGTGTGCCTAGGAACCCTACACACGTATATGATCGAACCCTGCCATATATCATACGGCCTCTACAACATTTCGCCCGAAACTTGAGAAACTGTCTGTGGGGGACTCTAAAGACTCGTCAATAGTTTGGCTGTGGATTTAACCACTAGCACGTCAGTGGTACTAGCTGTACGTAACGGGCTACCAGGTATTGACCAAAAGGGAGGTCGATGAGCGAACTCATCCGACACCCTACTGAGCCTGTCAGTGACAATATCCGTACAGTCCGGTCCGTTCGTCTATGAGTATCGCATGTCGGGCCTAGGGGTTCGTAAAAGTCAGACCCCCAAAAGCGGTACAAGTCGTGTCGGAGTGTAGCCCAGAACACCCTGAGATACTACTGGAATACTTACCAGTAAATCTCCTGCCTTGGCCAAGGACTTCGTGCAATGGCTCTCCTAGACACAGCGCGATCTCACCCCCAATACCGGGAGAGACGAAACCCCTTCCGATCCGCTCACTGCCTCCATGTGGCTCGGGACTGTACCCAACTAAAACTTGTTTGCATGACTCCTTTGAGCCGTGGTAGGGTAGTAATCAAAGCACAGTGGAAACTCACACGAGACAAATGACGATCTCAGGTCGATGAACTAACCTGTACACATGTCACCAGGGAACTGCTATATGACGCTAAGTATAAAACCAACTAGCATGCTCCCGGCGAGTCCTGTTCGGTGTACTCATAACCCAATGAGCACCTGTATACGTCTTAGGTGAACCAACTGACACCAATGGCTTATGAGACTAGCCACCGCCCCTCGTCGGGGTCTCGATCCGTATACACTAGTCTACTCTGGAGTATCGATGCCCTGTCTTGAAACTCCCTCGACTAGGGACCTTTTAAGGATGTGCTTATAGACCCCAGCTCCCACATATATGATCGCCATCATACTGCTGGCCGTCAAGCAAGAATCCTATGGGCTCTATCAACGTGCAATAGTGACCTGTAATGTCACCTAAAGCATGTACACGATGATAAAGATAAACCAGATAGTATACTATCATCTTGAGTAAGACTGTCCTACCAGTATAGGTCCTCCCTCAATCATTGCAATCACGTGCCTGCGATCCAATAATTGACTTTGAGGGCACTATATCCAATAGTAGGTAGTCTTCCTCTGCCAGGCTCATCGTCTACAACTCGAGCTTCTTGCCCCGGGGTACCATACCGGGCCCACCATGTACCCGAGACGGTTCATCCACTCCTCGAATCGGGTCTCGAAATCCAACAGAAAACATGAAATCTCATGGTGGACGACCTATACATCACGAGAAAACTGTAACTTGTATTTTAAAATGAGCGCGCGCGAGAGAGAGAAAGAGAGAGAAGTTTTATATATATATATTCTTGCGGTTTTCCCTAAAATCCAGAAATCTCATAGAAATCTAAAATCCCAAAATCATGAGTAAGTAAATAATGAGTATCGGCATAAGCCCTACAATACTGCATGATAATATGAAAATGTGAATGCATGAAGTGTCTAAGTAATAAATGCAATGTCTAAACTAACACATGAGAGTAATCACACAATATTATATCGGACTAGCATTTATCTGATTATATCAAATAAAAAGATAATATGTTCTAAAGTGTACGTGACAGGGCAATTACCGATGATGATGTGTGTGAGCCGGCAAATAAGTGTACATGGAATATGCGCATCATTGGTAATGGTGCTGGTGTCCTGACAGGCAGAGTTTCATATTAGCTAAAGAAACATATGTATGAATATACAATGCGATGAATATAACATGAATATAAGGGTGAATGTGTAGTAAATGCATAACTAGAAAATACATACTAATTACGAGTCATACAGTTTGTTGTTTGAAAAAGCACGAATTGTGGTTTTTAGAAAATTATGGGCTATTGGGTTTTTAAGAAAGATATGTCCTTTAAAAAAAATCCGTAGTATCCCTCAGGATTTTTTTTAAAAATGCACATGATTCGTTAGTTCTGAAAATAAGTATGACTCGAGCCTAAACTAAGATCTACCTAACCAACTAAGGAACTAACTAAAGACACTAGTCGAAAGGTAAGAAGAATCCTCCTAAAGTCCGAGTCGACATTTCTAGCAGTCAGCGATCCAACTTCAATAGCGTCACGTATATAGTACGACTTCCTCGAGTCAAGGGTGCAGATCAATCATCACATCTATGCCTCGTACGGTAAAATCCACGTACGGCATCCCAAAATCGGGATACGGGTCAACTATCACATATATACATCATCATCAAACAATATCATGATTAAGGGTACTGTACTATAATCGCATACATCCAATATCATCAAACATATATCATTGTCTGTGTAAATATACATCGTCAAATGATCCACTAAAATATCATGCCATATATCATATCGTGATTAAGTCACATATTACAATCCGGGTTCTATTCTAGAGTCTCGTACATTTCAATGTCATCGTCACCTATTATCGTTTATGTATAAATATACATTTTCTTATTTCCCAACGGTCCGCTAATATCATAATACATCTCATATCATAACTCGATCGTATCTCCAATATCTCACGGCATCATACCCAGTCATACCGACTCATCCCCAGATATCATATAATATCCTTATATCACGTGTATATGTTACACACACACACACACACACACACACACACACACACATACACACACACACACATA
Organism: Agapanthus africanus; assembly: GCA_030015575.1. Lineage (NCBI taxonomy): Eukaryota > Viridiplantae > Streptophyta > Magnoliopsida > Asparagales > Amaryllidaceae > Agapanthus > Agapanthus africanus. The sequence continues at coordinate 875,672,638 of JASDDO010000024.1, read as the reverse complement.
TATGTACATACACACACACACACACACACATACATATACACCAAGCCAAGTGTAAGTGTGTGTGCATGTGTGTGTGTTTACATGAAACTTACGAATTCCCTCCAGGGCAATCATCCTCTGGTTAAGTTTTTCTAAATCAGTCTAATCCAACTTAATGTCTTCAATAATACCCTACTCGTAAAGAATATAAGGTCACGTCCGAATTCCTAATAATAGTACATAATCTTATTCTACGTTTGCGGGGGTGCTATACACCATCCACCCGACTTCCCCCGTAGATATACATCTACTCACCTGGTCCTTTTCTGCCGAAATCGATGCCGCCATCCTCTTCTTTATCGTCCGAAGTCCACGTGAGGGGTACCTATACGCAAACATATATAATATCGTAAACTGAAATCGCGGACAAAACCAAAACGGCGCACGAAACGCGCATAGGTTAAAACCTATGACCCGCTCATACAAAAGACCCCAGTAACCCTCGACATCGGCGTACAAACGACGATTGTTTGAGAAAAACCCAAACACACCAATCGTGGTTTCACAAATCACAAATTATAATATGAGATAGATTGCAACTCATCAAAACCTCAAAATAGATCAAATCAATTTATTTTCGAAAACCTAGAAAGCACTAAATTTTCGTTTTAATTCGAAACTTGATATTTTAACAAAACTAATGGCCATAATATTCACTAAATATCATAACTAAGTCATACAAACCATCACCGTAATTTAATCTCATCAATTTGTATTAAATCCAAAATTCTAGTTTGCAAAAATATCAAATTTTAACATTTTTTAAAAGCAAAATTCACAATTCAACGAATAAACTAGATTTTGCATATTTTAAATTGTTAAACCACTCATGGAAATCTTAATAATGTGCTAAAAACCCTAACTAGATTTTAATCCCACATTTTAAATTAATTTCTAAAACCTAGTTAGCAAAATTAGCATAATTATCACAATTTTAAACTATCAAATTAGCAACTAATAACTAGATTAGGTTTAGCATTACCTAACATGTTAAAATACACATTGCATACTTAATGATGAAGTAAAAACCCTAACTTGATTTAAAAACCCATTCTTTAATTTTGAATCATAAAATTAAAACCATAATTAAGCTTCTAATTAGGCTAGATTAAAATAATTTAGCAACAATTTGAACATGGTTTAGGATTATACCTCCCTTCCAACTTGAGATCCAAACATGCAAACTTGTCTTCAAAATGATCTCTTTGCTCCAAGGATTCAACCAAGATTGATCAAAGAATAATGGGTCATGATCTAATTTAGGAATTATTAGCATTTTGTGTGATTTTTGAATGGATTTTTGATGACCTTTTGAAGAGAAAAGAGGTGGAAAAATTTTGGGCAGCCATGGGGTAGGCTCAGCCACAAGAGGGGAGGAAAAGAGAGAGAGACAAAAGAGTGTAGAAACATGTAAAAACCTCTTTATTTAATTACACCATTTTAAGTCTTTTCAATAATTATTTTTGTTTTATTTATTTTCCAACCTAGAAAACTCTAGAATTTTGGAAACAAATTAAGAAGAGAGAAGCATTCTACAAACTAAATTCTAATATGTCATTGCTCACTTTGTCAAATTAATCCATTTCTAATTTGTAATTTGAACTAATTTAATGTATACTTAAAAGCTTATTTTAATATTAAAAATAATTACTTAAGGAAAAATATTTAGGTAAACTAATAATTTATAAGTGACTAAATAAATACCAAATACTAGCAATTACTTAGTTAAAATAGGCATATTTAAATCTATATTGAAAAATAATTATAGTTAAGTTTTACGGAAAATACGGTTTATTTTACCGATTATCAGAAAATTCACCTAAAGGATTTTATTTAATTATTTATTTATTTATTTTTAAAACGTTACAATCTTTCCCCCTTAAAGAAATTCGGTCCCCGAATTTAAATTAAAACTCCCCCCAAATACTAAAATATTTAGCAAAACACTCAAATCATCGGGGCTCCGAAATCATCAACACATAAGACACATCTTAGCGCAATGCATGCGCATGAAAAACAAGTACATAACTCAAAATCAAAACTCCGTCAAGTATAACGCAATCATTGGAGTTATGGTGAAAATACAATGTCAAAGTTCAATACGAAAACCAACATGATATACATTAAAACTATAGCTTGTACATATAGTACGCATTGTAGTACAATCGTCCAAACATCTGAATAAAGAAGCATGCAAAACCCCCTTTTTAAAATCGCCGTGCGATGCACGTGTCACGGTATAAGTAGCGGACATTCATTTTAAAAAAATAGCTATACATATATATCTTTTATTTAACATACACGTCCCGCCTGGTTACTAAACCAAATAGTAATTATTATAAAAACATACTGCTCAAAATGAAATCAATCCCAATTACAGCATAAAAAAATATTATGTGCGTCCGGTGCGCACTGAAATCGAAACCAAATACAGAAGCCATGAATATGCACAGAAACAAAACTGAGTGCAATGGGTGTGCACCAAAAACATCTGTCAAGTGAAACGGGCGTGCACGACAACAATATCAGGTGTATCTAATCTGCACAAATCCCAATTTAGTGCATCTGGTGTGCACAAAATCGCATCAAGTGCGTCAAGTGTGCGCAAGAATCTCAATCAAGTGCACATGGTGCACGAAAACATATACTGAATATCAAAATCGAAATCACAGTACGAAAAGTGCATGAAAACTATGCCGAAGCATACGTCAAAATCATGCGCAACCCATATGCACGAAATCAAATCAATATCTCAAAATGTATAAAACCAAATCGAGTGCACTGGGTATGCACAAAACAATATCAATACAACTGATATATGGAACATAAATAGAGTGTAATGAATGTACACATATGAAATACCAATCATAAAACGAAATCATCAAAATACCAGAATCCAAACAACGGAAATGTGATATTCGAATCACCAATCGTAAATTGTAACACTGACGTCGATGTGCTCCTCTTTTCTCTGGTGTCGACTGATTCGAACTCGTCTCTTCGTAGCTGTATGAACCGTGCTACAAACGGATATACTCATATCTAGAGTCTCCCGAGTAATGTATTCCATCACATGATATCCGGACTATGTTAAACTTTTCGATCGATTCATCAAAGTCCCATAATTCCCCAAGAGCTCAACACTCAAGTACAGTTTAAAAATATCCAGTATATGCCCCAGCATCTGCGGACCAGCCGTAGAAGGGTAAACCCAAGCCTCACTAATGGCACCGCGCAACTGCCGCAAACCGTAAGGTTCACCAGCGTTCTCATGGTCATTATATCGAGTTAGGGTTTCATTCTTCTAAAGGGTCTATAGAAATACCCGCATGTTCTTCCGAATACCTTAAACTTGGGAAAATGGGTTTCTGACATTCATTCGAACCTTTTAACTTCGTCTGGACGACATGTGAATACCCTTCGTCCGCACGCTAAACAATGCTTCAACCCTCCAGAATAGACAATACCCTAACGGTTATCGCATTCGAGCCGCAGCTCTCTCTGCCCGTGCGACCGTGGTAACAGAAACCACCATCCGACATTGATGAAGATAGATCATAGGAACGAATAAAATTCGATGCAAAGAAATGTACATCCTAAGGTTTCTTAAGCAGAGTAGCGTATCGTAAGTATACCGCGGATCATACCCACGGTACGTCACTCTACCTAAGTCACCTACTCCATCAACCGGTCAACCTAAACTCGGACAAAGGATAAACCTAGCGCTTTGATACTAACTTTGTCACGACTCGAAGGTACGGAATGTGACCGACACTTAAATTACGAAACGTCTAAAGGCGCAACGTAATCTAAGTAAGCCGAAACCCAGAATCTAAACCTTTTAAAAGAAGAAGTAAAGGAAAACATGTTTAAAAGCAAAATAAATTTTCTCAAAAATTTCGGCAGAGTTTCCTTTGTAAAAACTGGTCCTAAATGGGTTCAAACAAGAATAATGTATACAAGAAATAAAAAGCCATCCCCAAGCGGGAGCTAGCTCTACGCCAAATGGCGGAAACAACCATACAATGCACTATAATATACAACGCCGAAGGGCGAAACTCAAAACTCAAAAGAAAACCAAATCCACCAGAAAACCATAATAATACAAGCGCGACTCTAAGGTCGAAATAAAAACAACTGGTCTTCTAAATCTATCAAGTAATACAAGTCTAGTTGATGGAGCTTAATAGATACAAATGAAATAAATAGTAGTACAACGGCGGTCACGATACAAGTGAACCAACCTACCAAGCAATCACCCTGAATGAAATGATGTGCCAGCAAGCCGCCAAAGAAACCTGTACATCTGAACCTGAAAGAAAATTTGGCACAACGGGGGTGAGTTGCCAACTCGTGAGTAGAAGACATCTGCGAGTAGAAATCGCATGCATGACGCTCTTCTAGGTCATAATAATATACTTAATATAACACTAGTCATGTAGTAGTGGCAGGGTAATAATCTATGCGTAAGTGCAATACTCAGTGCTCGTGTCAGTGCCTCAAGTAATAACATGTCATGTGTATGAGTATGCATGCACCATGAATGTAAAACAATCAACCATAAAATCTAGATATATCTCTATAAGAAATCTTTAACTTTTATCATAGTAAAATTTGTATGGTAATCTGAAACATCATCAATGAAATCCATGGAAATCCGTGTCAAGTATCGACACAAAACATGTAAATCTTAAAGTCTCAATACCTCATAGTCTCAATATCTCATAGTCTCAATATCTCGGGCTCCGTCAGTCCGGATCGGCCCATATCATCAAATCTCACGACAATGGTCGGTATCCTCCGGATATCCACCGTGCCAGACATCACCGGTAGGTAGTCTTCTCCTGCCGGGCTCATCGTCTACAACTCGAGCTTCTTGTCCCGGGGTACCATACCGGGCCCATTATGTACCCGAGACGGTTCATCCACTTCTCGAATCGGGTCTCGAAATCTAACATAAAACATGAAATCTCATGGTGGACGACCCATACATCACGAGAAAATTCGCAACTTGTATTTTAAAAAGGGAGAGAGAGAGATAGAGAGAGAGAGAAGTTTTTTATATATATATTCTTGCAGTTTCCCCCAAAATCCAGAAATCTCATAAAAATCCAAAATCCCAAAATCATGAGTAAGTAAATAATGAGTATCGGCATAAGCCCCACAATACTGCATGATAATATGAAAATGTGAATGCATGAAGTGTCTAAGTAATAAATGCAATGTCTAAACTAGCACATGAGAGTAATCACGCAATATTATATCGGACTAGCATTTAGCTGATTATATCAAATAAAAAGATAACATATTCTAAAGTGTACGTGACAGGGCAATTACCGATGATGATGTATGTGAGCCGGCAAATAAGTGTACATGGAATATGCGCATCATCGGTAATGGTGCCGGTGTCCTAACAGGCAGAGTTTCATATTAGCTAAAGAAACATATGTATGAATATACAATGCGATGAATACAACATGAATATAACGGTGAATGTGTAGTAAACGCACAACTAGAAAATACATACTAATTACGAGTCATACAGTTTGTTGTTTGAAAAAGCACGAATCATGGTTTTTAGAAAATTATGGGCTACGGGGTTTTTAAGAAAGATATGTCCTTTAAAAAAATCCGTAATATCCCTCAGGCTGTCTTTAAAAATGTGCACGATTCGTTAGTTCTGAAAATAAGTATGATTCGAGCCTAAAATAAGATCTACCTAACCAACTAAGGAACTAACTAAAGACACTAGTCGAAAGGTAAAAAGAATCCTCCTAAAGTCTGAGTCGACATTTCTAGTAGTCGGCGATCCAGCTTCAATAGCGTCACGTACATAGTACGAGTTTCTCGAGTCAAGAGTGCGGATTAATCATCATATCTATACCTCGTACGGTAAAATCCATCGTACGGCATCCCAAAATAGGGGTACGGGTCAACTGTCACATATATACATCATCATTCGTATAGTATCATCATCAAACAATATCATGATCAAGGGTACTGTACTATAATCGCATACATCGCAATATCATCAAACATATATCATTGTCTGTGTATATATATATCGTCAAATGATCCACTAAAATACCATGTCATATATTATATCGTGATTAAGTCACATATTACAATCCGGGTTCTATTCTAGAGTCTCGTACATTTCAATGTCATCATCACCTATTATCGTTTATGTATAAATATATATTTTCTCATTTCCCAACGATCCTCTAATATCATAACACATCTCATATCATAACTCGATCGTATCTCCAATATCTCACGGCATCATGCCCAGTCATACGGACTCATCTCCAGATATCATATAGCATCCTCATATCACGTGTATATGTTATACACACACACACACACACACACATACATATAGAAACCTACATACCTTCATACACATACACACACACCAAGTCAAGTGTAAGTGTGTGTGTGCGTGTGTGTCTACATGAAACTTACGAATTCTCTCCAGGGCAATCATCCTCTGGTTAAGTCTTTCTAAATCAGTCTAATCCAACTTAAAGTTTTCAATAATACCCTACTCGTCAAGAATCCAAGGTCACGTCCGAATTCCTAATAATAGTACATAATATCATTATTCTACGTTTGCGGGGGTGCTATACGCCGTCCACCCGACTTTCCCCGTAGATATACATCTACTCACTTGGTCCTTGTCTACCGAAGTCGATGCCGCCATTCTCTTCTTCATCGTCCGAAGTCCATGTGAGGGGTACCTATATGCAAACATATATAATATCGTAAACCGAAATCGTGGACAAAACCAAAACGGTGCACGAAACGCGCATAGGTTAAAACCAATGACCCGTTCATACAAAAGAACCCAGTAACCCTCGACATCGGCGTACAAACGCCGATTGTTCGAGAAAAACCCAAACACACCAATCATAGTTTCACAAATCACTAATTATAATATGAGATAGATTGCAACTCATCAAAACCTCAAAATAGATCAAATCGATTTATTTCCGAAAGCCTAGAAAGCACTAAATTTTCGTTTTAATTCGAAACTTGATATTTTAACAAAACTAATGGCCATAATATTCACTAAATATCATAACTAAGTCATACAAACTATCACCATAATTTAATCTCATCAATTTATTTTAAATCCAAAATTCTAGTTTGCAAAAATATCAAATTTTAACACTTTTTAAAGCAAAATTCACAATTCAACGACTAAGCTAGATTTTGCATATTTTAAATTGTTAAACCACTCATGGAAACCTTAATGATGTGTTAAAAACCCTAACTAGATTTTAATCCCACATTTTAAATTAATTTCTAAAACCTAGTTAGCAAAATTAGCATAATTATCACAATTTTAAACTAACAAATTAGCAACTAGTAACTAGATTAGGTTTAGCATTACCTAACATGTTAAACTACACATTGCATACTTAATGATGAAGTAAAAACCCTAACTTGATTTAAAAACCCTTTCTTTAATTTTGAATCATAAAATTAAAACCATAATTAAGCTTCTAGTTAGGCTAGGTTAAAGTAATTTAGAAATAATTTGAACATGGTTTAGGATTATACCTCCAACTTGAGATCCAAACATGCAAACTTGTCTTCAAAATGATCTCTTTGCTCCAAGGATTCAACCAAGATTGATCAAAGAATAATGGGTCATGATCTAATTTAGGAATTATTAGCATTTTGTGTGATTTTTGAATGGATTTTTGATGACTTTTTGAAGGGAAAAGAGGTGGAAAAATTTTGGGCAGCCATGGGGTAGGCTCGGCCACAAGAGGGGAGGAAAAGAGAGAGATAAAAGATTGTAGAAACATGTAGAAACCTCTTTATTTAATTACACCATTTTAAGTCTTTTCAATAATTATTTTTGTTTTATTTATTTTCCAACCTAGAAAACTCTAGAATTTTGGAAATAAATTAAGAAGAAAGAAGCATGCTACAAACTAAATTCTAATATGTCATTGCTCACTTTGTCAAATTAACCAATTTCTAATTTGTAATTTGCACTAATTTAATGTATACTTAAAAAACTTATATTAATATTAAAAATAATTACTTAAGGAAAAATATTTAGCTAATAATTTATAAGTGACTAAATAAATACCAAATACTAGAAATTACTTAGTTAAAATAGGTGTATTTAAATTTATATTGAAAAATAATTATAGTTAAGTTTACGGAAAATACGGTTTATTTTACCGATTATCAGAAAATTCACCTAAAGGATTTTATTTATTTATTTATTTTTAAAACGTTACAAAGACGAATCTTCGACGATCCGCTCACTGCCTCCATGTGGCTCGGGACTGTACCCAACTAAAATCTGTTTGAACGACTCTTTTGAGCCGTGGTAGGGTAGTAATCAAAGCAAGTGTGAACTCACACAAGACAAATGACGATCTCAGGTCGACAGACTAACCTGTACTCATGTCACCTTAGAACCACTATCTAACAATAGACATAATACCATCTAGCATGTTTCCGGCGAGTTCGTCCAGTGTAACTCATAACCCAATGAACACCTGTATACTATCTTAGGTGACTAACTGACACCAATGGCTTGTGAGACCAGCCACCGCCCCTCGTCGGGGGCTCGAAAAGTATATACCAGTCTACTCTGGAGTATCGATGCCCAGTCTCGGTACTCTCTCGACTAGGGACATTTAAGGATGTGCTTATAGACCACCCAGCTCCCACGTATATGATCACCATCATATTTCTGGTAGTCAAGCAAGAATCATATGGGCTCTATCAATATATAATAGTGATCTGTAATACCGCATAATGCATGTACATGATGATAGAGACAAACCAGATATATACTATCATCTCGAGTAAGACTGTTCTACCTGTATAGGTTCTCCTGCAATCATCATAATCGCTTTCCCGCGATTACAATAATTGCCTTGAGGGCACTATAGCCAACAATTTTGTCTCATTACTTTTCGCATTTGCTTTCTGCATTTATTTTCTGCACTTTTATTTTTTTCGTTATGGGTTCCTTATTCTTCTACCTTTCGTCATTTTTCTCAATAAGCGAGTAAATTCTCGCTTTTTAGGGTTTGTAGGATATGATAGTATAATGGATGAAAAAATCCCTTATCTTCTTTTTATAAAATTTTAATTTTTATAAATTTTAACAAAAGGAGTCTTAACCTTCTTATTCGGGTGTGCTACCAATTCATGATAGTTGCGACCTCGATTTGAAATACGTTAATACTTACTTTGTTGAGAGTTTGAGATAAATAGGGATCAATAGAAGGACAAAGGTCAGAGGGAAACCCTAATCCCTCTAAGTACCCTAATCCACATTCATCGCTATTTCTCTAGTATTAAATAATTAAAAGAAAAAAAATTATTTTTAAAACTCCATCCTTTAACTACTAAATTCGAAAAACCCTATAAGCCCTTCTCTTATAAAATTTTCAAATCTCTTTAGTATAAAACGATAAAAATCCAACCTTTCTTCGATTAACTCGTCTAAAATAAGAAAAATAGTTCACCATTTCCTTGTAGACGACCCGTACTCACTATCAGCTAGCTATTGCGACACCGTTATTGATTGCGGTATTTAGAACACATAAAGACTTAGTTTTTCACACCAATCCAAATGGCGCCGTTACCGGGGAGACGGTGGTAATATTTTTCTTGTTATTCGGGTTGATTTAAAAAAAACAGAAATAAATAAAAAGAGAAATAAAAACCGCATTTTCTGTTTAACGATTCTTGTGCGAATTTTGCAAGAAATCTGGAGCATTTGGAGTGAATCAATAGAGATACATAGACTATCAAATAAGACCAGAGGAGTATTGGAGTGCTGTGAAATTTTTTGGAGAAGAGACTCCATCAATTGGCGGCGGAACCGTAGCCAAAAAGTGTGTTTGGCGGCTGAACCATGGCCATCTTAGGGAGTTGGGCCCCCAAATCTTTTTGGTATTATTTTATCGTCTTCCTCTCTCCTCTGAAACTCCAATAAACTGTTTTTACCTGTAGGATTCTTTCCAAACAGCGCCGCTAAAAAATCTTTTTGCGTGTTTTAGATTTCAGTTTGTTTTGCATATTTAAAATGGACATTAAGGGGCAAGAAACCCAAATTCAGATTAGGTGGGGATTCCATCACCCTTCCTAGGCCCCACAAATCACAAAAAAACATATGCATCACCCTACATTAATAAAAAATATCTAGACCAAGTCTTTAAGAACAATCGCGCTCAATTAGGACTAAAGAGGGTCGTGGATAATCTATTGCTTATCCGCATTTCTCTTGTGGTGTCTAAGGCAAATGTGAGTAAGGAAAGTGGTTTATTTAATTAGGCCCGCTACTTCGGTGATTCTTATAGCGGATACCTCCCACTTACCTGCACTTATCTGGCTGTAAGATTGATAAGGAAGTGACAGAGGATTTATCATACATCTTGTCATTTGGAAGTTTAGGAACGGTCTAGTGATTTGACTTAGGTGACCCTAGCTTTAGAGACTGTTTGTGCATTTTGTGATTGGTTGAGTCAAGTTTTGCGTCCGTCACTCTTGTCAAAGCAAAACCTTCTTAAAAGCGTTCTCACCACTTTATCACACGCTGCCACATGCACTAAACCCGCTTAGTGCATGGTCGGCTGGACACGGGATTCTAGCGCCCGTTTAGTCTGCGTTTTCGCTGTCGGCTCCGAGATGATACTTTTTCACCTTCTTTTTCTCCTCCACCTACCACATCTCCCGAGATAGACGGACCTCCACCGGGTTTTAACAACACCACGTTGCCACCACCCCTAGGCGTGCAAACTCGAAATCCACCATGCATCGCTCTCCAAGACCGATTCTACCCCACACGCGGATCCCTTTCTACGTGTCTGTCTCTTCCACCAGCCAATGGGGATAACATCAAAATTAAACCCTACTTCATCAACTTGTTGCCAAAATTTCATGGACTTGAATCTGATGTAACACTTCCAAAATAATAAAATATTATTTTCGGGAATTTTTATAATTTAATATTATTTTAATGAATATTTTAATATTCGGGTGGAATTAAATACAAATAAATGGGGAAAAATTTTGGAAAATTTTAGAAAATTCTAAAATAAGGTATTTTATGGAATTATGCCATTTTAAAGTTTTTAAGATTAGTTATATGCTAATTTAGTGCTAATCGCGATTAAGAATCGCTAATTGGATTTTCAGCATTTTTGTGCAAAAATGTGCACATATCATTTTCCACACTTGTTACACTTGTGTTACATTTTTGTAGCCATGGTTCATTTGGATTCACTATTAGAGTGAGAAGGAAAAGATAAAGGAAAAGAAAAGAAAAGGAAAAAGGGTAGGTAATGAGTGTGAGAGAGAGAGAGACCAAGTCAAACACCCCACTTTTTGAACCATCCCTCATCATTTTCCCCTTCTCATTCTCTCTCCTCTCTTTCCCTTGCTGCTGCAGCTCCCTTTCCCTCTCTCTCCCTCTTCATGAAACCCTAGATCCACCATGAAAACAAAGCCAAAACCCCATTCCCACTTCACAAAACTTACTCCCAAGCTCACTAGCTACACATTGAACCTAGCAAGATTGGATTTGGAGGACTTTGAGCAACTCAAGAATTTTCTTAAGTTGCCAAAGGAGGTAATTTCTGCACCTATTAGAGTAGTATCGCATTTCTATTGCATCCATACTAGTTTCATATCGATATTGTGTCGTTTGGTGGATTTTAGAGAATTCAAGTGAGGGTTTAGGGTAAAACTGAAATCAAGATGATATTGAGGCTTATTGTGACCTTAGAACCCCTGGTGTAATGCAAAATTAGACCCAAACCTGGAATTGAAACCAAAATACGGAATTACGGAACCGATATCAGAAAAACTGGAAATCTGTCACTGTTTTGTGTAATCTGCTATCACCCCGGGACCCCAAAAATAAAACTGAGTTGACAGTGAGATGTGCAGGCACCATGGAACCACCACACCAAACCCTAGCCCCCAACTCAAACTTGTGGCCGCCAATTAATTCCTTTTGGCCGCAATTTGCGGCCAGAGCAGGGGTTCTGGTGCTCGTTTTTGTTCTGTCGCCCTATTTCCTATAGTATTGACCCTGGGTATGTCTAGTTTTGACAGATTCCATCTAGGGTGAAATCTGGGATGATTTTCCTATGTTGGTGCATGATTTGAGACTTGTTTTAGCATGGATTTTGGTATTTGGTGTTTCGTTCCTGTCGGGTGGCGTTTGGACGTCAACGACAGGTGGATATTGATTGTGTTTGCATGCGAGGTTATAGGTTTTTACCTATAGGCGTAGCGTGTGCCGTTTTGGTTTCCGATGTGATTTTCATGTGCTTTACCGTTGTGATATACTTGTAGGTACCCTACGAGATGTGAGGCAAAGAAGATGAAGATGGCGACATCGACACCGACACATGAGAAGCAATGTGAGTAGATTTATATCTACGGGGAGAAGTCGGGTGGATGGCGTATAGCACCCCCGCAGTCCGTGGTGATGTATACGAATACGTATACACACATATATTTATTATGTGTTGTTTAGGATTATTGATGGTGATAATGGTATTATTGGTGATAAGAATGTTTTGGTTTAGTTTAGTGCGAAACCCTAGAGTAGGGGTTGCACACATACACATATACTTGCATGTATTCTTTCATATATCTGTGCGCATATGATGGTGTGTATATCTACACATGGGTATGGGACTATGTGTTCATATACGAGTTTTGAGGATGATACGTGGGATTGAGATGAGTCGATGAAATGCGATTGAGACCGTGAGATTTGGCGACATGACAGAGTTCGTATTGGAGATGTGATTTGATGGTAGTGATGCCTGTCATGTGATGAGATATTGTGATATCGACTCAGATTTAGGTGGTTTCCATACCCCTCTCTATTGGCTTGATTGTCGGGTTCGTAGTTCGCATAGTAGGCGTTAGGCTAGACCCGAGTCATACCTATTTCAAAACTAACGAATCGGGGATATTTTAAAGATATGCAGAAGGGTTTATACGGGTATTTTCAAATGATGTATCTTTTCTTAAAACACCGTAGCCTTGTTTTACCAAAAGCCCTGATTCGTCTTATTTCAAATGGCACCACTGCATGACATGTACAGATTGGTGTAGATTCTTTACCTTTGCGTTGATTATTCGATTCCGCATATTCATGCTATTTGCATTGCATCGCTTGTACTGTGGTTATATTTCAGTCATGCTGCTAGGACACCAGCACCATTATCGATGATGCATATGTTCCACGTACACTTGTTGCCGGCTCACACACTCGTCATCGATAATTGCCATGTCACTACACTGTAGTACTATTGCATTCAGTATATGATCCTTGCATGACTTGGTGATGTGCATACCTTCCTTTACATGTCGCATACTTCATGCTTTTGATTATACGCATTGAGATATGTTGTTTCTATGATATTTCTGGATTTGGGAAATATGTCATTGCTTTAAAACCCCGGTTACCCTTGATACGATATTTTAGTGCGTCCACCATGTGTTTTCTCGGTGCTGAGAGCGACATGTGAAACCCGAATCGAGGAGTGGACGAGCTGATTGCGGGTACATGGTGGACCCGGTATGGTTCCCGTCGGCAAGATGATCGATGAGCTTTGCCGATTGAGCCTGGAGGCGGGCGAGTACCTACCGGTGATTGGTTGGACCTGGCGGTTATCCGGAGGATACTGACCAGTGTCGATAGATGGATATGGGCATACTGCCGGGGCCGAGGGCCGATACCGCAGACAGAGCCCGCGGGCCGATCCGGACTGACGGAGCCCGATATATGAGGATTTACGTGCTGATGCTGGGCACAGTTTTCATGATGTTTTCGAGTGTCGATGCTGGGCACTCCGGTTCCATGATTTTGACGTGTCGCGAGGGACACAGATGGTTTATATCCTCATATTATTCCCATGCACATGATTTATGATATTTACATGCATGGTGGTTATTGTCAGTGGGTGACGAGTGGACGGGATCCACGTGTGTGCAGATTTGATTACTTTGATCATACCTCATATTCATGACATGCTATTACCTGAGGCACTAGCACGAGCACTTGGCACTACACTCATGTATAGAGATTACATTGCCAGTTTAGCATGCTTCAGCTTTATTCATATTGAGGTTTATTTATATCTGATCGTATTGACCTAGGATGGGTCATGCATTCGATCTCTGCTTGTAGATATTTTTCTATTCACGAGTTGGCAACTCACCCCCGTTGTGCCCCAGTTCTTGCAGGTTGCCGTACAGATTCCATAGCGGCATTTCTGGCACACTGCTTCCTTAGGGGTGACTTGCTTGGTTAGGTGGGTTCTTTTGTATCAGAACCGCCATTGTTCATGTATTATTTATTGTATCTAGAATTTCCATCAACCAAAACTTGTATATTGTTTCAGACTTAGAAAACAGTGTTGTATTATTTCGACCTTAGAGTCGCGCTTGTAGTATTACGGTTTTCTGGCTGTTTTGAGTTCCTTTTGGGTTTTGATCCTCGCCCTTTGGCGTTGTATACTATTATTGCTTGCGTGGTTGTGACCGTCGTTTGACGAAGAGCTAGCTTCCGCTTGGGGATGCCTTTTATCATTTCATATATATTATTCTTGTTGTACCCCGTTCGGGGCCAGTTTTTACAAAGGAAACTCTGCCGAAATTTTCAGGAAAGCTTACACATTTTAAAAATACATATTCGGCTTAGTTATTTAAAGACTTAGATTTTTGAAACACGATTTCTTTACTTCTTAAAACTAGTTTTCCTTGTTTACTCTTTAAATGGTTTTAGATTTCTGGGCTTTTGGCTTACTTGGATCAGATGGGGTCCTATAGACTTCATATGGTTCAAGGGCCAGTCACATGCTCTTTCGGGCCGTGACAAAGTTGGTATCAGAGCGCTAGGTTGACCTTGGTTCGAGTCTGAGTTTGACTATGTGGAGCCTAGGGCGTTATTTATATACGGAACTTAGACTTAGTCGAGGGGGTATTAGACCCGAACTTTCATCGTGTAGGATGACCCTTGGTTGATGGAATAGGTGACTAAAGTAGAGTGACGTACCGTGGGTATGTTCCGCGGCATACTTACGACACGCCACTCCGCTTAAAAAACCTTAGGTTGTACATTTCCTTGCACTGTATTATATTCCTTCCTATGATCTACCTTCATCGATACTGGTTATGGTTTTGCTGCCGCGATTGCACGGGCAGAGTGAGCTACGGCTCGAGTCGTGTCAGCATGAGCTCGTCAGGGACGAGGGCTGACCAGGGCGTGATTCCAGAGGCATACGGTTGCATTGAGGCTTCGTATTTTGTGTTTCCGCACTATGAGCGTTTGACAGATCGCTGTTGCGAGATTTTTCGGATGTACCGGTCGGTACCAGAGGATTGAGCCACTGATAGGGGCTAGCCAGGATGTGATGACTGTTGATATATCGCTTACTCATGATGGTTGAGGCGCTGCTTAGCGTACCGACGATTGAGCCAGTTGTTGCTGCGAATGATGAGATATCGCCCAGATGATTGGAGCTACTGCAGCATGAGCATATTCTTAGAGATATGATAGTGAGTCGCTAGTCACCGAGGATGAATGACTAGGACATGTGGTTCGTTCGCTTACCCCGATGCGAGGTCATCAGGTAGATTGATTCCAGCTAGAGGCGACTTCACGCAGGTTCGTTGAGAGTCGATTGAGACGATCGAATGTCAGGAACCCCTTTTCCAAGTTTAAAGTATATGGAAAGACATGCAGGTGACTCTATGGACCCTCTAGAAGAATGAAACCCTAACTCGACTTAATGACCGTGTGAAAGCCTTTGAACCTTAGAGTTTGCGGCGGTTCCGCGGCGCCATTAGTGAGGCTTGGGTTTGCCCTTCTACGGCTGGACCACCGACACTGTGGCATGTACTCGATACTATTAAACTGTACCCGAGATGTTGAGCTCTTGGGGGATTGTGAGGTTCTGACGAGTCGATCGGATGAGTCGACATCATTCGGATATCATGTGATGGGACACTGCTTGGGAGACTCTAGATACGAGCATGGCCGTTGGAGTGCAGTCTGTGCAGCCACGATGAGATGAGTCCGAATCAGTCGATATTGGAGCAAGGTGGAGTAAAGAGTTTGCACGAGATCTCGACGAGATGACGTTCCACTCCGCTGACATCAGAGATGTGATATGCACGCTGAGGACGTGTTCGGCTAGATATCTCCTACTGAGTGATGAAGATACTGAGTTCGTGATTTCGAGTCCGTGTTAGAGACTTCGGAGGGACCGTAGCCGATGGCATTGAAGTGCGCAGATAGGGACGTGATGTCGAAATGGTCAATGATACAGACAAGCGGGACAAGAAGTTCGTGCGAGATGCAGAGGAGCTGTCACCACACCCCGTTAAGATAAAAGGTCGGAATGCATACAGAGGCACAGGGAAGCGACCAGCTTCCGAGGAGATGTTGTACTAAGGACGCAGATGTCCAGGGAGCGAGAAAAGATTATGCCAGGGTACCAGCCCTGTACAGTTTGGCCTAGGCAAAAAAATCAGAAGAGACCTTGAGCAGGGATTCCTTCCAATACACTGCTGCAATAAGATTTGCACCAGGAGCAGATGCGTGATGTGCATTCAGAGGACCCGAGGTCGGAGCCAGAGATGTGCTGCCTTACGAGCAGTCGTGAGGATTGACCGAGAGATTACCAAGGAAGTGCCAGAACGGAATCGTTCCTGTCAACACACCTGACCGGGCCGATGAGCCGATGGATTGCGAGATTGGTAATCTACAGGAAAGATCAGGAACCAGAGGCAGAAGACGCCAGCCGCGAGCATGAGGCAAGTAGATATCTTGCGCCGCTAGCATTGGATGTACCGGCACCTTCTCGACTTTGAAGGAGGATATACCGACGACGGTATTTATGATTTGTGATTTTGTGATTCGACTATCACGTATCCGTCACTTTGGGATTTCAGTATTTTGGCGATCTATTTGCATGATTTAGTCTTGATGACTGAGTTCCATGATATTTGATTTTGTGCACCATGGTTGCACCTACTGGGTATTTATACCTTGCACATAGTTATTACTCTTGAGGTGTTGGTTGTGATTTCATGCCTATTTTATGCCGGTGATTTGATTTACGCTTCCAGCATAGTTTTATGTACTCTTAGTGTTTTGATTTGTGCACGCTGATGCACGCGGTTGTGAGTTTTCCATCGCGGTACAACTGATTTTGATTGAGCCGCGTTGTATATCATTTCGTGCCTTGGCTGCACCTGCTTATGACTTTATGGATTTCATACGGTTGATTTGATGCTGTGCATATGTTACGCACACGATTTGATTTTTGCACTCGGTATAGCTTATATGTGCTTGTAGTGCATTGATGTGTGTTTTGTGCACGCAGTTGGACATGTTTATGATTTCCTTTATACCTGGGTACACTTAGTGTTGCTGCTTACGCATTTGAGTTATTGCTGGTATTTGTGCATGGGATGCACCAGTTCTATACTTCGTGCGTTTGTCGCACCAGTTTTATGTTTCTTGCGTTTATCGCATCAGATTTATATTTCGTGCCTTTGTTGCACCGGATTTACATTTTGTGCATTACGGTTGCACCTGACTTCGATTTGATGTCTTTCGATATGTGGATTTTGATTGTGATATTGATGTGGATTCTTACACTACGTGCTTTTGACTGGACTTACGCATGTTCGGCGTTGCTATTGGATTTTGTGATTCCGTGCATGTTGAGTGCGCAGGGTCTAGATTTTCATTCGTGCACGATGGATGCACCGATTTGGATTTTCGCGCATGTTGGGCGCAGGCTTTGAGATACGATTTTGGTGCACACCCGATGCACTAAATCGAGATTTCTTCGTGCATATCAGATGCACCGGAGTTTGGGCTGTCAGGCACACACGTTGCCTATGACAGATGTTTCGTGCACACCCGTTGCACCTAGATGTTGTTTTGTGCACCTGTATGGCACATATATGGATTTTGATTTCCGTGCGCACCAGACGTACAAGGTGATGTTATGTGCATTTTTGGGATTTATTCCTTTTGGAGCAGTACATTTCTATGATATTGGATATTTGTTTCCATACTAAGCAGGACTAGTCAGAGGACAGTGCCTGGATATATTTTGCATGCATCGACAGTTATCGAATGGATTTCCAAAAAAAAAAAGCGAGCTATAGTCTCAGTATATACCTACGTGTCCGATATGACACGAAACGTTTTAAAAACAAGGAAACCCTTCTAATTGTTTTCAAAACGGCGGAACGTACCTATTAAACAAAGGATATATATATACATATATAGTTATTTTCTTGTGAAAAACGTCCGCCACTGTGCAGTGTTACGCGCATCGCACAGCGACTTAAAAAGATTGGGCATGCATTTATATCGGCTATTCACATGTATAGATTGGATGTCTACATGTGTAGTTCTGATCCATATCATATCGGTTTTGTATTGGATTTGACATTGTGTCTTTATCATGACTCCGATGATTGCGGGATGCTTGATGGAGTGTTGTTTTTGAGTTATCTGCTCAGTACGCATGCGCATGCATTGCGCTGTGATGTTTTATGTATTGATGATTTCGGAGCCCTGACGACTTGGAATTTGTATCGAAATGTTTTAGTGCATGGGGGTTTTAAATTTAAATTCGGGGACCGAATTTCTTTAAGGGGGGTAGATTGTAACACTTCCAAAATAATAAAATATTATTTTCGGGAATTTTTATAATTTAATATTATTTTAATGAATATTTTAATATTCGGGTGGAATTAAATACAAATAAATGGGGGAAAATTTTGGAAAATTTTGGAAAATTCTAAAATAAGGTATTTTATGGAATTATGCCATTTTAAAGTTTTTAAGATTAGTTATATGCTAATTTAGTGCTAATCGCGATTAAGAATCGCTAATTGGATTTTTAGCATTTTTGTGCAAAAATGTGCACATATCATTTTCCACACTTGTTACACTTGTGTTACATTTTTGTAGCCATGGTTCATTTGGATTCACTATTGGAGTGAGAAGGAAAAGATAAAGGAAAAGAAAAGAAAAGGAAAAAGGGTAGGTAATGAGTGTGAGAGAGAGAGAGACCAAGTCAAACACCCCACTTTTTGAACCATCCCTCATCATTTTCCCCTTCTCATTCTCTCTCCTCTCTTTCCCTTGCTGCTGCAGCTCCCTTTCCCTCTCTCTCCCTCTTCATGAAACCCTAGATCCACCATGAAAACAAAGCCAAAACCCCATTCCCACTTCACAAAACTTACTCCCAAGCTCACTAGCTACACATTGAACCTAGCAAGATTGGATTTGGAGGACTTTGAGCAACTCAAGAATTTTCTTGAGTTGCCAAAGGAGGTAATTTCTGCACCTATTAGAGTAGTATCGCATTTCTATTGCATCCATACTAGTTTCATATCGATATTGTGTCGTTTGGTGGATTTTAGAGAATTCAAGTGAGGGTTTAGGGTAAAACTGAAATCAAGATGAGATTGAGGCTTATTGTGACCTTAGAACCCCTGGTGTAATGCAAAATTGGACCCAAACCTGGAATTGAAACCAAAATACGGAATTACGGAACCGATATCGGAAAAACTGGAAATCTGTCACTGTTTTGTGTAATCTGCTATCACCCTGGGACCCCAAAAATAAAACTGAGTTGACAGTGAGATGTGCAGGCACCATGGAACCACCACACCAAACCCTAGCCCCCAACTCAAACTTATGGCCGCCAATTAATTCCTTCTGGCCGCAATTTGCGGCCAGAGCAGGGGTTCTGGTGCTCGTTTTTGTTCTGTGGCCCTATTTCCTATAGTATTGACCCTGGGTATGTCTAGTTTTGATAGATTCCATCTAGGGTGAAATCTGGGATGATTTTCCTATGTTGGTGCATGATTTGAGACTTGTTTTAGCATGGATTTTGGTATTTGGTGTTTCGTTCCTGTCGGGTGGCGTTTGGACGTCAACGACAGGTGGATATTGATCGTGTTTGCATGCGAGGTTATAGGTTTTTACCTATAGGCGTAGCGTGTGCCATTTTAGTTTCCGATGTGATTTTCATGTGCTTTACCGTTGTGATATACTTGTAGGTACCCTACGAGATGTGAGGCAAAGAAGATGAAGATGGCGACATCGACACCGACACATGAGAAGCAATGTGAGTAGATTTATATCTACGGGGAGAAGTCGGGTGGATGGCGTATAGCACCCCCGCAGTCCGTGGTGATGTATACGAATACGTATACACACATATATTTATTATGTGTTGTTTAGGATTATTGATGGTGATAATGGTATTATTGGTGATAAGAATGTTTTGGTTTAGTTTAGTGCGAAACCCTAGAGAAGGGGTTGCACACATACACATATACTTGCATGCATTCTTTCATATATCTGTGCGCATATGATGGTGTGTATATCTACACATGGGTATGGGACTATGTGTTCATATACGAGTTTTGAGGATGATACGTGGGATTAAGATGAGTCGATGAAATGCGATTGAGACCGTGAGATTTGGCGACATGACAGAGTTCGTATTGGAGATGTGATTTGATGGTAGTGATGCCTGTCATGTGATGAGATATTGTGATATCGACTCAGATTTAGGTGGTTTCCATACCCCTCTCTATTGGCTTGATTGTCGGGTTCGTAGTTCGCATAGTAGGCGTTAGGCTAGACCCGAGTCATACTTATTTCAAAACTAACGAATCGGGGATATTTTAAAGATATGCAGAAGGGTTTATACGGGTATTTTCAAATGATGTATCTTTTCTTAAAACACCGTAGCCCTTGTTTTACTAAAAGCCCCGATTCGTCTTATTTCAAATGGCACCACTGCATGACATGTACAGATTGGTGTAGATTCTTTACCTTTGCGTTGATTATTCGACTCCGCATATTCATGCTATTTGCATTGCATCGCTTGTACTGTGGTTATATTTCAGTCATACTGCTAGGACACCAGCACCATTATCGATGATGCATATGTTCCACGTACACTTGTTGCCGGCTCACACACTCATCATCGATAATTGCCATGTCACTACACTGTAGTACTATTGTATTTAGTATATGATCCTTGCATGACTTGGTGATGTGCATACCTTCCTTTACATGTCGCATACTTCATGCTTTTGATTATACGCATTGAGATATGTTGTTTCTATGATATTTCTGGATTTGGGAACCGAGGGTGTTTCAAAAGAGAATATGTTATTGCTTTAAAAACCCGGTTACCCTTGATATGATATTTCAGTGCATCCACCATGTGTTTTCTCGGTGCTGAGAGCGACATGTGAAACCCGAATCGAGGAGTGGACGAGCCGATTGCGGGTACATGGTGGACCCGGTATGGTTCCCCTCGGCAAGATGATCGATGAGCTTTGCCGATTGAGCCTGGAGGCGGGCGAGTACCTACCGGTGATTGGTTGGACCTGGCGGTTATCCGGAGGATACTGATCAGTGTCGATAGATGGATATGGGCATACTGCCGGGGCCGAGGGCCGATACCGCAGACAGAGCCCGCGGGCCGATCCGGACTGACGGAGCCCGATATATGAGGATTTACGTGCCGATGCTGGGCACAGTTTTCATGATGTTTTCGAGTGTCGATGCTAGGCACTCCGGTTCCATGATTTTGACGTGTCCCGAGGGACACAGATGGTTTATATCCTCATATTATTCCCATGCACATGATTTATGATATTTACATGCATGGTGGTTATTGTCAGTGGGTGACGAGTGGACGGGATCCACGTGTGTGCAGAGTTGATTACTTTGATCATACCTCATATTCATGACATGCTATTACCTGAGGCACTAGCACGAGCACTTGGCACTACACTCATGTATAGAGATTACATTGCCAGTTTAGCATGCTTCAGCTTTATTCATATTGAGGTTTATTTATATCTGATCGTATTGACCTAGGATGGGTCATGCATTCGATCTCTGCTTGTAGATATTTTTCTATTCACGAGTTGGCAACTCATCCCCGTTGTGCCCCAGTTCTTGCAGGTTGCCGTACAGATTCCATAGCGGCATTTCTGGCACACTGCTTCCTTAGGGGTGACTTGCTTGGTTAGGTGGGTTCTTTTGTATCAGAACCGCCATTGTTCATGTATTATTTATTGTATCTAGAATTTCCATCAACCAAAACTTGTATATTGTTTCAGACTTAGAAAACAGTGTTGTATTATTTCGACCTTAGAGTCGCGCTTGTAGTATTACGGTTTTCTGGCTGTTTTGAGTTCCTTTTGGGTTTTGATCCTCGCCCTTTGGCGTTGTATACTATTATTGCTTGCGTGGTTGTGACCGTCGTTTGACGAAGAGCTAGCTCCCGCTTGGGGATGCCTTTTATCATTTCATATATATTATTCTTGTTGTACCTCGTTCGGGGCCAGTTTTTACAAAGGAAACTCTGCCGAAATTTTCAGGAAAGCTTACACATTTTAAAAATACATATTCGGCTTAGTTATTTAAAAACTTAGATTTTTGAAACACGATTTCTTTACTTCTTAAAACTAGTTTTCCTTGTTTACTCTTTAAATGGTTTTAGATTTCTGGGCTTTTGGCTTATTTGGATCAGATAGGGTCCTATAGACTTCATATGGTTCAAGGGCCAGTCACGTGCTCTTTCGGGCCGTGACATCTGAGGATGCATACGTTTTTATAACCAAATTTCAAAACGTATGTGCAATAATGAGCACTACCCAACCTTCAGGGGATGCAATGCGATTACATATTCTCCCTTTAACCTTGTACGGTCTCGCAGAGAAGTGGCTTTATAGAACATCCTCACATTCCATCACCAATTGGGATGAATTTGTTAAAGCATTCCTTAAGAAATTTTATCCTAACTATAAGACTGCCCGCATTAGGAGTGAGATCAACCAGTTTGCCCAACTTTCCAACGAACCCTTTTAGAAATGTTTTGAAAGGTTCAAAGATCTTCTTATCCAATGCCCTCATCACGGATTGAAAAATGACAATTTTACCAAA
Organism: Agapanthus africanus; assembly: GCA_030015575.1. NCBI lineage: Eukaryota > Viridiplantae > Streptophyta > Magnoliopsida > Asparagales > Amaryllidaceae > Agapanthus > Agapanthus africanus. The sequence continues at coordinate 875,649,579 of JASDDO010000024.1, read as the reverse complement.
TTATGTATAAGGGTGTTAATCCAGAGACAAAACAAATGCTGGAAACCATTTGTCAATGTCATTTCATGTCAAAATCCGACAAGGAGGCATGGCAATTTCTTGAAGATCTCGCCGAATAGACACTACAATGGGAGAGCAAAAGACCAATAACATCATCTTCGTCTTCATCTAGGGCAGGAATCCATCAGCTCGACGTTTCCATCGCAATGAAAGTCGAAATGGCTGCGATGCAAAAGAAGCTCGACGCTATTGAGAGCAAATCTTTTCAGCCTCCTTAAACCAAGTTACGCTCCCAAAAACTGTGTGTGGTTGCTGTTTTGACTCGTCACATTTAACTAAAGAATGTCCTTTGAATCCTCCGTCTCAAGGTCAAGAACAAACTAATGCTGTTTTTCAGCAATGACCAAGAAACGATCCTTATTCATCCACATATAACCAGAGATGGAGGAATCATCTTAATTTTGCTTGGAACCAAAACCAAAACCAAACTCAAAATCAAAATCAATTCCAAAGTCAAAATAACTACCAAAGGTTTCCTCCACAGTAACAATAACCACCACAACAAATTTAGCAGCTCTTTCAACCGCAATCATTCCAAAATCCAGTCAACAACTTTGCCCTTTATAACAATTCTTTCCAACCATAAAATAATGTTCCTCCTGCTGGTACCGACAAAATCTATGCACTCGAAAGAATATTAGAAGCTTTTATTAAACAATCCGCGCAAATGTCGGATAGTTTACCTTCTTCTATCTAAATGTTAGTACAAGACACTGCTTCTAACGGTGAAAGAATCAAATCTATCGAATCACAAATTGCACGGTTAAACGCCGCAATCAATGAAAGAAAGAAAGGGAAACTTCAATCTCAATCTCTACCAAATACCGGCCACCTACAAAATGCTAACACTGTTCTTAACCAATAAAATCATAATGTGAGTGCCGTAACAACGTTGAGATCAGGAAGAATGCTGAACAACCATGTTGGAGAACAAGTTGATGACTTCAATGACACCCCGGATACTACTTCTACTTCTTCTAACCAAACATTTTCTTCCGAGCCCATTCTCCTTTCTCCACTGGGCTCGAACTCTCAGTCCACTTCCTTGAAAGGATTACCCTCTCAAACCATCCCAACTCCAGTTTTGGGATTCATTCCATCTCCACAAACTTCTCCCCAAGTGTTGGACCCAACCCCTGTTAATAAAGCTCCTTTTCCAAACCGGTTGAGGCCCAACAAACCAAGTCCACAGATGGAGAAGGTTGTGGAAATGTTTAAGCAAGTTAACATTAATATTCCTCTCTTAGATGCTATCCAACAAGTTCCATTCTATGCAAAAATTCTTAAAGACTTATGCACTAAGAAAAGGAAAACTCAAGTACCTAAAAAAGTTTTCTTACCGAGCAATGTGAGTAATGCTCTTACCCAAAATTTGCCCAAAAAACATAAGGATCCCGGTTGTCCTACAATTTCTATAACTATCGAGGGGTACAAATATCAGTCGTGCTCTACTCGATCTTGGTGCTAGTGTTAACTTACTCCCTTATTCTGTTTATGAGCAATTAGGTATAGGAGAGTTGAAACCCACGCACTGCACTCTTCAGATGGCCGATCGATCTATCACCCACCCTAGGGATGAGCTAGAGGACATGTTGATCAAATTCGGGGAATTTATATTCCTTATGGACTTTATAGTTTTAGATACACAAACCGTGGCGAACCCAAAAAACCAAATCCCGGTGATTCTTGGTCGACCATTTCTCGCAACCTCAAATGCAATAATCAATTGTCGTAACGGTTCCATGAACCCATCCTTAAGGAAGATGACAATTGAACTTAACATTTTCAGGGTAGGAAGTCAACCCTCCGAACCTTCTGCTCATATGATAGATATATGTTTTGTCCACGAGATAGCTTCCGACAGTTGTGAATTTGAGGAGTTTTTGTTCTACGATAATGATCTCGACGCCACTAGTGCGTTATTGTTTTATCCAGCCACTCCTTACACGAATAGGGAATACGAAGGGTTCACTTTCCTTGATGATCTTGATTCACGGGACCTTTCTGTCGACAAGTCAACCCACGAATTCGAATCCTTTGACTTTTCGAACAAATTAGTCGAACTATCCGAGTCAATCTCTTACGCTAGCTATGAACCTCTCATGGAGTCCGAGTATCGTTCCCTTACCCTACCTTCTATCGTCTCTCTGCCGATACTTGATCTCAAGCCGCTGCCATCTCATCTTAAGTACGCATATTTAAGTGAGAATGAGTCTTTACCTGTCATCATATCAGCTTCTCTAACCTTAGAGCAAAAGAGAGCTCTTCTGTTTGTCTTGAGATCGAATCGGCAAGCTTTCGGTTGGACAATGGAAGATATCAAAGGGATTAGCCCTTTGATTGTTGAACATCATATACATATGATGGATGAGGCCAAACAAGCCCATGACCCATGACTGATGCTCAAAAAATGATTCTTTTTTTTTATCAAAGAAAAGTAAAGGAAGTAAAGAAGAGATGTTTTAGTAGTAAAGTAACCACAATCAATAACAGTGTTGCATGTAGCTAGACGTTTAGTGAGTACGGGTCGTCCTCTGGGATTCGTGGAATTTTATCGTTTTTTCTTTAGATCGGTTGAAAGAAATAGTAAAGAAAATTAAGAAAATTGTTTAAGATTTAGTTGAAGTAATAGTTTCAAGAAAATCAAGAAATTGTTCTCAAGAAAGGTAATCAAGAAAACGTTCAAGATCTAATTATCAAGAAAATATGAAGAAGGCTTGTAGGATTCGATTGGATTTAGTAGCCATGGATGACTAATAAAGGCGACTCATCTTATCTATTGACAGTTTAACACCAGATTGATGGTGATGAATGCGGATTAGGGTTTTTGGAAGAAACTAGGGTTTCTTCACTATAGTCCCTTGTCCTTTCATTGATCCCATTCATTTTTTAGCCCTTCACAAAAAGATCGTCAATCATATCTCAAATCATGGTCAAGATAATCAAGAATTTGATATCGCGCCCGATGAGAATGTTAACGATTCTTTTGCGAAGGTTTGTAAACTTCATAAGATTTATAAGTATAGAATTTTATCATCCATCGATCTACCATAATCTTACGAATCCTATCAAGCGGAGATTTACTCGCGCATCATGAAAATCGAAGAAAGATTAGAAAAAGAACTCATAATGCGGAAATTAAAAGAAAGCGAAATTGAAACTAATTATCACCTTTATTATTCAACTTCAAATTACAACTTCTTCAATCCGAGATTACAAGAAGAAATGCTCTCGATCACTCCCTTGAAGAGGTAATTTTTCCGTCGATCTTCACGTTGCTCGATCACCGTGAGTCTTGGACCTGTCGTGGATCACGTGCTCATTGATGATGATCGGCTTCGTATAAAGGATCTTTTGTTGAATCTCTTGATGAACTTCTCGATGATTCTTGATTTTGGATCTTGGATTTGATGTTGTTCTTGAATTTATGTTGAATTGGATGAAAAATTGGATGAAATTCCCAGGCCTTTTCTCTTAAGCCCTTGGTCCTTTTTATAGCCCCCTTTTCAAGCTTCCCCGACAAACTAGGTTGTTATAGAGAAGTTTCCAGAACAAGATTGTTACAACGAGACTTCTCCAACAAGCTAGGACGTTGAGAAGAAGTTTCCAGAGAGTTCCCGACCCCGAAGCCCATGAATCGGCCGCGGATCCGCAGCGAATCGGCCTGAATCGGCCGCGGTTCCGCGGCCAATTGGTGGCTTCATTGGTTGAAACTTCAGGTGTTTTCTTCCGTTGGTCTTTGGGTCTTCTTGTGATATCTGGAATCTTCTAATCTTTTCTGAGTCTCTGCGAGAATTTAATTCTTCGGTTTCCTGTATCTTATCGGCAGATTTCTGATTCCCGATATCTGACCTGAGCTAATCTTGCACAAGATCTCAATGAAGAATGTGAGATACAAAATATTATGCGTAAAAATATTAAACATAAAATTTCCTTCATAATGTTGATTATAATGTATAACACATGGTAAATGATATTTTACAGATGAACTTCTAATATGTGTTATATTTATAGCAAATACCTTTAGATGATTAAGAAAAGTAAGGAAATTGTCATGTTAAAAGTGAACTATTTTCGACCGAACAAATTCCTCCAAACTTGATTTTGATCGTCCCGAGAAAACTTTATTTATTCAATAGAAGAAAAAAAATAGAAAGAAAAAGAAAAAAAACTAACTAGCACATTTTTGTAGGCAACACGATTGCACTGAGCACGTGCAACAAGCCTTTAAATCTCTAGTGTCCCTAGTAGGAGGAGTGTTGTCTCCTGAGAGTTTTTAGCGGATTACACCCACAAAATCCCATAATAAAAGAAAGACTGTTTAAGAATTATAAAAGAAAGAACTTGAAAATCAGAGTTTTCAACTACACTAGCTTTTAGGTTGTCATGAGCCCTATCTTAATAGTCATGAAAAGATATTAGAAATCACATCATCTCTCAATAAAATATCGCCTTTATTCTTCATCCCTACTTTTCCTCCAAACACCGATCATATACCCCTACGTGTGTGTAAAATACATTCCTGCACTCGAAGAATTCAATTCAAGCTATCATACTCTTGTCCATCAACCTCACTACTTTTTAGTCGGTGAATATTTTAGATGGAATTGCTCACATATTTTTCATGTGACCATTAATACTTCTTGAGGTACTAACCGACCGATTACTAAATGTGCTCACTTATTAGGCGTAATTAGCAATTTCCTCGTCTTGCAACACCTAAGGCTTAGCAGTGACTCCCCAACCAGTTGGTCTAAAGCACTAGGTGATGAAGCACCCCCGCTATATTTTTTTTATGCTGCCTTGGTGATTACAAAACCAGTGTTCATTTTTCTTCAGCATTTTATATTTTTATGCTTCATTTATTATTTTCTTTATACTTTGGCTTTTAGACAAGAGCATTTCAAGGTATTCTCTACTATCCCGAGTTTCAAGACGTGTGTAAGTATGTATAGTAGGGTATCAACGTTCAGATGTTTGGCTTCCAGAATAGAAACTATTTTTCAGACTTATTTTTATCCTCAGATTAGTGACTTCTTTCATCTTACTAATCCTTGGGACAACGGCTCATAACTACTTATTACTAGTTTCGTTTAAGAAAATATCCAACTTTCTTGGTTTTCTTAAACTCTTCTAATCTTTCAAATGTAATTTTTTACTTTCTAATCTTTCATTATAAAAGAAAAAATTAAAAAAAAATTGTGCTTATGCAAAGTGTATAATGCAAAGTAATGCGTAAATAAGCACAAACCTCCCCCAAACCTGTTTACAGCAGTGTTCTCACTGTTGTCATCTTTTAAATCTAAAAAACCTGTAGACTTGGGAAGAAAAGTTATTAACGGGGTACAAGAATAAATGAAAGTGAAAACCTCCCCAAACTTATTTTTGGCTCACAATTTTGTGTACAAATTTTATTTTCAAGAGCCAAAAATATACCCCCCCAAACTTGATTTAAACAATATTAAGCTTTTAAAATTATAAGAGGAGGGTAAAGTTATTGGTCAATATAAAGCTTTACAAAGACCAAAAGTCAAAACTAACCATTCGAATATTTTATCAATGTAATGCACTGGTTGGTGGAAGAACATGTAATATATAGCCAAGAAGAAGTGGGGAAGAGATAATTGGTGTAATAGAATGGGTTTACGTCTCTGTTTATAAAGACGAAACAGTGATGATGGATTACTCGCATTCTTGTTATTGATAAGAAGAAGGGGTGGTGGTTCAAATTCTTTGGTTTGGGGTTGATTCATCACAACTCCCATGTCTGCTAAGAATGAGAGTTTATCAGCGAAAATTTCTTCAAAGCTTTCATCGATATCCCGAAAAATAATCTCATCGGAAAGAACGGGATGATACTCAGACTCTATAAAAGGTTCATAATAAGCGTTATATGTTGACCCAGATAGCTCGATAGAAAGGTCCGTATGTGTATAATACATAACGGGGTCAAAAAACAATGTATTAAGAGAGTCTAGATCAGTATCGTGAACCTGTTCAAATTCGCTGCTGTCGACATCCATTAATTCGACAGAACATAATTGAGCAGAAGGTTCGGAGGGTTCACTTCCCAACGTGTAAATGTTAAGCTCAATTGACATCTTCCCGAAGGATAGGTTCATAGAGCCGTTTCGACAATTGATTACAGCGTTGGAAGTCGCTAAAAAGGATTGACCTAAAATCACCGGAATTTGGTTCCGTGGGTTCACTACAAACTGTGTATCTAGAACAATGAAGTCTACAGGGAATATAATTCCCCGACTTTTATCAACACATCCTTTAACTTACTCCTAGGTTTGGTTATGGATCGATCTGCCATCTGTAAAGCGCAGTGCGACGGTTTTAACTCTCCGATACCCAATTGATCATACACAGAATATGGAAGTAAGTTAACACTAGCACCTAAATCGAGTAGAGCACGATTGATATTTTTACCTCTAATAGAAATAGATATTGTAGGACAGCCATGGTCCTTACGTTTCTTTGGTAATTGCTGGGAAAAAGCTGTGCTTACATTACTTATCATGAAAACTTTTTTAGATACTTGAGTTCTTCTCTTCCTAATGCACAAGTCCTTAAGTATTTTCGCATAAGCCGGAACTTGTTGTATAGCATCTAGAAAAGGGATATTTATGTTAACCTGCTTAACTATTTCCACAATTTTCTCCATTTGTGGACTTGGTCTGTTTCCCCTTAACCTATTTGGATAAGGATCTTTATAAATAAGAGCTTGGTCCAACATTGGAGAAGATCGTGGGGGTGGAAAGGATCCCAGAATTGGAGTTGGGATTGTATTAGGTTGACTCAATGAGGTGGGCGGAAGGTTTGAGCCTTGGGGAAAATGGAGAATAGGCTCGGAAGAAGATGGTGGACTAGAAGAAATAGGGTTAGAAGTGAAAGTGGAAGCCGGAGTGTCATTGATTGATTCATCATTATCAACCTATTCACCGACTTGGTTATTCAGTACTCTTCCGGATCTCAACGTAGTAACGACATTCACATTATGATATTGTGAGTGACCAGGATTCGGTAATGGTTGAGATAGAAGTTTCCCTTTCTCTCTAGCACTTATTGCGACATTTAATTATGCAATTTGTGCTTCTATCGATTTTATACTCTCACAGTGAGAGCCGGAGTCCTTCTTTATGGTATCGATAGAAGACCTTGTATCAGCCGACATTTGCATGGAATGTTTCATAAACAAATCCAAGGTTCGTTCGAGTGAAGAGGAGGTACCGGCCGTTTGGAAAGAATTATTATAAGGTGCAGAATTGTTGGTAGGATTTTGAAAAGTTTGTGGTTGCAAAGGGTACTGATTCTGTGGTGGTTGCTGTTGCTGTGGAGAAACCCTTTGATAGTTATTTTGGCTTGGAACCGTATTTTGAGTTAGGTGTTGATTTCAAGAAAAATTAGGGTGATTCCTCCAACCTTGATTATATGTGGAAGAATAACGATCGTTTCTAGGTCGCTGCTGAAAAGCAGCATTAGTGTATTCTTGACCTTGAAATGGAGAATTCAAAGGATATTCTTCCGTCAGATGTGATGGATCGGAACAGCATCCATACACGGTTTTAGGGAGCATCACCTGGTTTAGGGAGGCTAATAAAAATTTGTTTTCTATAGCTTCGAGTTTCTTTTGCATTGCTGTCATTTCGGCTTTTACTGCTATGGAAACATCAAGTTGATGGATACCTCCCTTAGATGATGGTGGACTAACACTTTCCCATTGCAAAGTGTTTTCAGCAAAAAATCTTCCAAGAATTTCCCTGCTTCACCATCGTCTTTAGACATGAAATTGCCTTGACACATGGTTTCAAGCATCTGCTTTGTCGTTGGATTAATGCCCTCATATATAATTCGGCACAGATCCCATTTATGGATTCCGTGATGAGAACATTGGACAAGCAGATCCTTGAACCGTTCAAAGCATTTCCAAAATGGTTCATTGGGAAGCTGGGTAAACTGGTTGATTTCGCTCCGAACACGGGTGGTCTTATGATTGGGATAAAATTTCTTAAGGAATGCTATAACGAATTCATCCCAATTGGAAATAGAGTGTGCGGTTGTGTTATAAAGCCACTTTTGGGCTAAATCGCACAAAGTAAACGGGATAAGACGTAAACGCATAACATCCACAGAAAGTTGTGAAGTGTCCATCATAGCACATACGTTTTCGAATTTGGTGATAAAAACGTATGCGTCTTTAGACTCTAGACCGTGAAATTTAGGCAAAAGATTGATAAAGTGTGATTTGATTTCAAAATTATCCCCATTGGCTGGTGGAATAGAAAGACAAGTAGAAAGAGGACCACATATAGGATAGCATCTCTCTTGGAGAGATATACGCGGTAGATTCTGCGTACCTGCGGGTAGTGGCAGATTGGTGTTATTAAAATTTGATGGAGAACCGTCCATCTCGGTGGATGTTGTGGGTGGTGAGGAAAAAGAAGATGAAGAAATACCGACTTCGGAGTCGATAGAAGAAACGCAGACAAGACGAGCAGTAGAATCCCATATCCAGCCGAGCAAGCACTAAGTGGGTTTAGCGCAAGTGGCAGCTATGTGTAAATTAAAAGAAAGGTTTGTTTAATGGTTTGTTTTGAAAAAGACGGATTTTGACAAATCACAAAAATGCACAATCAACCCTAGATCTAACGTCACCTAGGTCAAGTCACTAGACCGCTCCTAGACTTCCAGAAGACAAATCTTAGAATCAATCCTCTACTACCTCTTTATCCCTCTTGTGGCGAGATAAGTGCCAGGTAAGTGGGAGGTATTCGCTATGTAAATAGCGGGCCTAATTAAGTAACCACTTGCCTTATACACACTTGCCTAGACACCACAAAAGAAATGCGAATAACCAGTAGATTACCCACGACCTTCCTCTGTCCTAATTGAGTGCGACGGTCCTTAGAGTCTTGGTCTAGATATTTTTTAATTAATAAAGGGTGATGCGGATGCTAGTTTTGTGATTTGTGGGGTTTAGGAAGGGTAATGAAATCCCCACCTAATCTGAATTTGGTCTTTGCCCCTTAATTTTCCGTATTACAATATGCACAAACAACCAATATCAAAACACGCAACAAGAATTTTTTACGCGGCGAATTTTTGCAAATAATCTTGTAGAAAAATTGTTATTGGACTTTTCAGAGAAGAGAAGAGAAAATAGGAAATATACCAGAGAAACCTGAAGCTCTGATTCGACAAGAACACTGCGCTTCTGCGGCCAATTCTAGCTTCTTGCCGCGGTTCCGTGGTCAATTGGACTGTTCTTTGAACAATTTTTTGTTTTGATGCTCCCCTTACTCCTATGGTTTTGATGAAATGCTCTGAATATTTCTCTCTCTGCTACAATGATTCCAGATTCCCTTGCAAAAATTCACACATTAATCGTTAAGCACACGATGCGTTCTTGATTTATATTTAGATAGAATAATAATACTTCAACCCAAATAGGAAGAAATAACAAATTACGCATGTATTCTCGGCAACGGCGCCATTTGATTGATGCTCAAAAAATGATTCTTCTTTTGATCAAAGAAAAGTAAAGGAAGTAAAGAAGAGATGTTTTAGTAGTAAAGTAACCGCAATCAATAACAGTGTCGCATGTAGCTAGACCTTTAGTGAGTACGGGTCGTCCTCTGGGATTCGTGGAATTTTATCGTTTTTTCTTTAGATCGGTTGAAAGAAATAGTAAAGAAAATTAAGAAAATTGTTTAAGATTTAGTTGAAGTAATAGTTTCAAGAAAATCAAGAAATTGTTCTCAAGAAAGGTAATCAAGAAAACGTTCAAGATCTAATTATCAAGAAAATATGAAGAAGGCTTGTAGGATTCGATTGGATTTAGTAGCCATGGATGACTAATAAAGGCGACTCATCTTATCTATTGACAGTTTAACACCAGATTGATGGTGATGAATGCGGATTAGGGTTTTTGGAAGAAACTAGGGTTTCTTCACTATAGTCCCTTGTCTTTTCATTGATCCCATTCATTTTCTAGCCCTTCACAAAAAGATCGTCAATCATATCTCAAATCATGGTCAAGATAATCAAGAAGTTGATATCGCGCCCGATGAGGATATTAACGATTCTTTTGCGAAGGTTTGTAAACTTCATAAGATTTAAAATAAGTATAGAATTTTGTCATCCATCGATCTACCATAATCCTACGAATCCTATCAAGTGGAGATTTACTCGCGCATCATGAAAATCGAAGAAAGATTAGAAAAAGAACTCATAATGCGGAAATTAAAAGAAAGCGAAATTGAAACTAATTATCACCTTTATTATTCAACTTCAAATTACAACTTCTTCAATCTGAGATTACAAGAAGAATTGCTCTCGATCACTCCCTTGAAGAGGAAATTTTTCCGTCGATCTTCACGTTGCTCGATCACTGTGAGTCTTGGACCTGTCATGGATCACGTGCTCGTTGATGATGATCGGCTTCGTATAAAAGATCTTTTGTTGAATCGCTTGATGAACTTCTCGATAATTCTTGATTTTGGATCTTGGATTTGATGTTGTTCTTAGATTTGTGTTGAATCGGATGAAAATTTGATGAAATTCCCGGGCCTTTTCTCTTAAGCCTTTGGTCTTTTTTATAGCCCCCTTTTCAAGCTTCCCCAACAAGCTAGGTTGTTATAGAGAAGTTTCCAGAATAAGGTTGTTATAACGAGACTTCCCCAACAAGCTAGGACGTTGAGAAGAAGTTTCCAGAGAGTTCCCGACCTCGAAGCCCACGAATCGGCCGTGGAACCGCAGCGAATCGGCCTGAATTGGCCGCGGTTCCGCGGCCAATTGGTGGCTTCATTGGTTGAAACTTCAGGTGTTTTCTTCTGTTGGTCTTTGCGCCTTCTTGTGATATCTGGAATCTTCTAATCTTTTCTGAGTCTCTGCGAGAATTTAATTCTTCGGTTTCCTGTATCTTATCGGCAGATTTCTTATTCCCGATATTTGACCTAAGCTAGTTTTGCACAAGATCTCAATGAAGAATGTGAGATACAAAATATTATGCGTAAAAATATTAAACATACAATTTCCTTCATAATATTGATTATAATGTATAACTCATGGTAAATGATATTTTGCAGATGAACTTCTAATATGTGTTATATTTATAGCAAATACCTTTAGATGATTAAGAAAAGTAAGGAAATTGTCATGTTAAAAGTGCACTATTTTCAACTGAACAACCCACAAAGACGGTTGAATCCCGTCATGAAAGAGTCGGTGAAGAAGAAAATTGTCAAATGCTTAGATAATGGTATAATTTTCCCAATATCTAATAGCCAATGGGTAAGTCCTATTCACGTTGTCCCTAAAAAGTCTGGTATCACGGTCATAACTAATAAGACAAATGAGTTGATTCAAACTCACACCTAAACTGGGTGGTGGGTATGTATTGATTATAGAAAACTCAATGCCGCGACGAGCAAAGATCACTTCTCTTTACCCTTTATTGACCAGATATTGGAACGCTTAGCTGGGCATGAGTTCTACTGTTTCTTGGACGGTTACTCAGGCTACAATCAGATTCCCATCGCCGAAAAGGATCAAGATAAGACAACATTTATTTGTCCTTTCGGTACTTTCGCTTATAAATGCATGCCTTTTGGGTTATACAATGCTCCCGCTACATTTCAGTGGTGTATGATGGGGATATTCTCTGACATGGTCGAGAATTTTCTGGAGATATTCATGGACGATTTCTCCATATTTGGGGATTCTTTTAAGGAATGCTTATGTCATCTTGATGCTGTTCTTACCCGCTGTAAGGACAAGAATCTAATTTTGAATTGGGAAAAATATCATTTCATGGTTCAAGAAGGTATTGTCTTAGAGAGTATCATTTCACGAAATGGTATTAAGGTAGACAAAGCTAAAATAGATGTCATTTCCAACCTTCTTCCTCCCAAATGCATCAAAAATATACGATCCTTTTTTGGTTATGTAGGTTTTTATAGACGATTCATTAAGGACTTAGCAAGATTGCTAGACGCTTAACTCTTCTCTTGGCCAAGAATACAATATTTCATTTCGACTCGGATTGCTTGGCTGCTTTTGAATTGCTTAAACGTTCTCTCACTACTGCTCATATTTTATTATCTCCAGACTGGAATTACCCTTTTAAGCTTATGTGTGATGCATCCGACTTTGCTATTGGTGCAGTCTTAGGATAGCATATCAATAAGATACCACATGTCATTTATTATGCGAGTAGGACCTTGAACGATATCTAAATGAACTATACAACCACCGAAAAAGAACTCTTAGCAGTTGTCTTTATATTAGAAAAATTCAGGCGCTACCTAATTGGCTCTCCGGTCATAGTTTACACCGATCATTCCACTTTAAGATATCTTTTATCAAAGAAGGATACTAAATCCAGGCTAATACGTTGGATCCTCTTGTTACAAGAATTTTACCTTATCATAAGAGATAAAAGTGGACGTGAAAACGTCGTACCTGACCATCTTTCACGACTTCTTTCTTTACCAACGTTGACCTTTCCTGTAAACGACTCTTTTCCGGATGAACATCTCTTGACCTTATCTTGCGAACCTTAGTTCGCTAATATCGTGAATTATTTAGCAACAGGACTTCTACCCAGCGAATGGTCAAATCAAGACAATCACAGATTTTTATCCCAGGTAAAACAATTTTACTGGGACGAACCTTATTTGTTCAAGTATTATTCCGATCAGATCATTCGCCGATGTGTCCTAAAAATGAGTTCACGAGTGTATTGTCCTTCTGCCATGATCAAGTATGTGGAGGTCATTTTGGTCCAAGAAAAACTGTGAAAAAGTTTTGCAATGTGGCTTTTATTGGCCAACGTTATTTAAAGATGCACATGATTATTGCAAAACTTGTTCACGGTGTCAGCACATGGGTCGGATTTCACGGAGAAACGAGATGCCGCTCCAACCAATCTTGGTTGTTGAGATATTTGATATGTGAGGAATTGATTTCATGGACTCGTTTCCTAACTTTTTTGGGAACTTATAAATTCTCTTAGCGGTTGATTATGTCTTTAAATGGGTTGAAGCAATATCGAGCCGTACTAATGACAACTAGATTGTCGTTAAGTTCCTTAAAGAAAATATCTTTTCTCGGTTCGGGCACCCTTGTAATGACTTTGAAATCCCTGTACAACAATTTCTTGTTCATTGTATAGAAAAGGGTATTACAGCCTGTGTAAGATTTATAAGTTAAATGTGTTCGATAAAAGTAAGAAGCAATTTGTAGCTCACTGGTAAAACCTCTACACTGCTGCGCCATAGCCTATGTGTTCGAATCTCATCAGACCGATTTATTTTTAAAGATTTGTAACATTTCAGAAAAATAAAATATTATTTTTTGGAATTTTTATAATTAAATAATAAAATATTGAATATTTTAATAAGGCGGTAAAATTAAATACTAACAAATTGGGAAAATTTGGAAAATTATGGAAATTACTAAAAAGAGGATACTTTATGTGATTTAAGCAAATTATGAAATTTTATGATTTATTATACACTAATTTTGTGCTAATCACGATTAAAAATCGCTAATCGGATTTTAAGCATGTTTTGTGCACATGTCTTTTTTTCACACTTGTTACATTTTTCCTACATGAATTTGGGTGTATGGTTAATTGTTATGGGTTTACTATTGTAAAGAGAAGGAAATAAAATAAAAGAAAAGGAAAAGATAAAAAGAAAACAAAAGAAAAAGGGATATGATTAAACAATAAGGTATGGGTGAGAGAGAGAGAGGTGGGGGGTCTCCTTTGACTTAGCCATTCTCTTTCCTTCTTCATTCTCTTCATCTTTCTCCTTCTTCTTCACCATGGCAGCACCTCCCTTTCCTCTTCACTAAAAACCCTAACTTCATCATCAAATCTCCTTCAAAACCCCACTCCCACTTCACAAAAAATGTGCACAAGCTCTCAAGCTACCCTTTGGACCAAGAAAGTTGGAGTTTTGGCGCTGTAGAGGATTCATGAGTGCAACATGAGGTAATTTTTCCATCATTAATATAGAATTTCCTTTCCTTTAGCATCCATGTTAAATTGGAACCGATATTGTGTGGTTTTAGGGAGTTTGAAAACTTGAGTTGAGGATTAGGGTTCTAGTTGAACCCAAAGGTGAAATTAAGGTTACTAGAGACTATACAACCCTTGTAGGGATTGTATTATGGACATAAACCAGAGAATAGAACCCAAACCTGAACTTAGAAACCCGATATCGGAAGAATTGTAGATTCTGTGTGTGTATATTGAAATCTGCTAACACCCGGAGCCTCTGAAAATATTTTAGCAAACACAGAGTGATGTGCAGGCAACCTGGAGTGTACCACCAAAACCCTAGCCCCTAACCATCAACCCTGGCTGCAAATTAATTCATTCTGTTCGCAATTTGCGGCCGGAGCAGTGAGGAAGTGGTTCGTTTTTGTTTCAAGGCTTTATCTCCAGTAAATTAGACCATTGGCATATACAAAATTGGCTGATTTGACCTGGGGTAAAATCTGGGATCATTTTCTTGTGTTGGCGCATTGTTTTACGACTTGTTTTAACATGGATTTTAGTATTTGATATTTCGTTTCTGTCGTGTGGCGTTTGAACGTCAACGGCTCGGGATATTGGCCGTGTTTGCATGCGAGGCTATAGGTTTTTACCTATGAGCGTAGCGTGTGCCGGTTTTGGTTTTTCGATGTGATTTTAATACGCATTTGCGATTGGGTTATATGTGTAGGTACCCCATGTGATGTCGAGACGTTGAAGATGAAGAGGGCGACATCGGCATCGGCATACAAGAAGCAGGTGAGTAGATTTATATCTACGGGGAGAAGTCGGGTGGATGGCGTATAGCACCCCCACAAAGTGTAAGGAATTATGTGATGTGATATAGATATGCCTTTATATGTTATTGAGGGATTTCAATACCTAGCAAGAAAAGCTTTAGGAGATTAAGGGTTAGTGTTAGCGAGTATGGATGAAAGGACTCTAGTCGATTTCGTAGTCCCGAAACCCTAGGGTAAAGATTTGCATACATGCACATACACATACTCCCATACTTTGATTTCCTTGTGCGTATTGGGGACATATTCATATTTGTATACATATGCTTGGATGACGAGAATGTTATATAATACTTGGGAATGAGTCGATCTGATCGGGCATGATGCCGTAAGATATTGAATGCGTGATCGAGATTTTTCATGATGTTGTAGCGGGTCATTGGACGATGATACTATGTTGAGGATATATTTATGATAGTTGACGAGTTATACATCGAGATATGAGATAATATATGTTAAGATATTTATAATGGATCGCTTGGGCGATGTATACTCCTATATGATGATAAGTATTGATGACACCGGATTGTATGAGAATTTAGATCAGTAGCCAGATCATGATATTGTTGATGATATTAGTAGTGGACTAGACTTAGATCAGTGCCCCCTGCTCACGATATATGATGATGTGGATATCAAATGAATAATAAGATAAATATGATATTTGACCCGTACCCAGACTTAGGAGGCCGTACGATAGATTTACCGTACGAGAGATAGTTATGAGGTTAGATCCGCACTCTTGACTTGAGGACGTCATATTATTATTGTATCGTACGTGATACTGTTGAGACGAGATCACCGACTACTAGGTATATATGTATAGATCGACTCAGACTTAGGTGGATTCCCTTACCCTTTTGACTGGGCTCGAGTCACACTCATTTTTAAAAGTGGGGAGTCGTGAGTATGTTTATATCCCAAACTGTATGACTCGTATATTGGGTAGGCATATTTTCAGTGTTGCTGTTACTACATCACTTTCTGTATATTCATGATGTTTCATCGCATTGCATGCTTGTACACATGCCATTATTGAGATCATGCTGTTAGGACACCAGCACCATTACCGATGATGCGTATATTCCACATATACTTACTTGCCGGCTCACACACATCATCATCGGTAATTGCCATATCACGTACACTTTAAAGAATATTACTCATGGACATAGCTTGTTAATCGATAGTTCGACATGGTATTAGCGTTCTCGTCTTTATATGCTATATTAGACGCTGCTGTTATTATTTTCTACAGCATGCATATTATTATTCACTGTTTACTTGCTATTGAGGATTGGATTTCGGGTTTTCATGAGATTTCTGGATTTGGGAACCGTGGTTATTTCAAAAGAGAGTATGTATTGTTTTAAAAACCCAGTTACCCTTGATATGATATTTCAGTGCTTCCACCATGTGTTTTCTCGGTTCTGAGAGTGGCATGTGAAACCCGATTCGAGGAGCGGTAGGCACCATCTGCGGGTACATGGTGGACCCGGTATGGTACCCCGAGGCAAGATTGATTTTTATGGTGGATGATGAGCCTGGCAGGGGCAGACTGCCTACAGGTAATAGCATTTGGACCTGGCGGTTATCCGGAGGATACCGATCGGAATCACGAGATGGATATAGGCCGACCCGTATTGCCGGAGCCCGAGGGCCGATCCCGCAGATGATATAGAGCCTGAGATATATGAGGATTTACGTGCCGATGCTGGGCACATGTTTCATGATGTTTTCGAGTGTCGATGATGGATACTCATGTTCCATGATTTTTATGTGTCGCGAGGGACACACGTTGATTTGTATCCTCATACTTTCATGCATATGCTTCTACGACTTTTTACATGCATGATGTTGTTATGTCATTGGTTGACACGTGGATGAGACCCGCATGCATACAGGCATTGATTACATAGTTGGATGATATCCACATACTTTTAGACTTCATGATATAGTTGACACCGATTTCATGATGATTACTTTGATCATACCTCATATATATGATATATTGCTACCTGAGGTACTGACATGGGCATGTAGTATTACACTTATACATAGATGGACCAGGATGTTTATTTGAGGATATTACTTGATATAACTTAGGATAGCGTTATGCATGCGATTTTCTACTCATAGATGTTTTCTACTCACGAGTTGGTAACTCACCCCCATTGTGCGACAGTTTCTTGCAGGTTTTGCCATACAGGTTTCGTTACGGCTTCGCTGGCATACTGTTTCCTTTCCGGGTGATTGCTTTGGTAGGTGGGTTCTTTTGCATCAGGACCACCATTGTATATGTGTTATTCAGTTGTATCTAGTAAACTCCATCAACCAGACATGTATATTTTATTGACTTAGAGACCAGTGATGTTTATTCTTTCAATCTTAGAGTCGCGCGTTGTATTTATGATGGATTTCATTTGTTTTAGAGCTTTCCTTTCAGTTTTGATCCTCGCCCTTCGGCATTGTATATTATATTTCTTGCATGGTTGTGGCCGTCGATTGACGAAGAGCTAGCTCCCGCTTGGGGATGCCTTTTATCATTGATGCATATATTTATCATGTTGTACCCCGTTCGGGGCCACTATTCACAAAGGAAACTCTGCCGAAATTTTTAGAAAAGACTTGTGATTTTAAAAATACATATTTCGGCTTATGTTGCTAAACTACTTGATTTAAATTGGTTTTTCCTTCACTCTACTGCCTTGGTTTTGATTTATGGGTTTTGGCTTACTTAGATTACGTACGCCTCGAGACGTTTCATAATTTAAGTGCCGGTCATGTTTCGTACTTTTCGGGTCGTGGCAAGATTTTTCTTTTTAATTTTTCGAAAGCCCAAGAGTTGCACGTGCATTACACGTAGAAACGAAAAGTTTCAGAAAAATCAAACAGGCGCAATGAGGTGTACACACTGATTTCACCACGTGGCACGAATCTCGAGGCAAGATGACAAGATCCGACCGTCCATTTCCCTGATATGGCTGCCGCTACCGGCCTTGATGAGCCCAATTCCCCCCGTACTTTGCATACACACCCCTTCGACTCCCTTCAACTCCCTTGCACTGTTTGATTTTCCTGCAATCAAACAGAGACTCTTCAATTTACCATTTAACACTATTTTAATTCATTTTATCCAAATTTTTAATTCCCAAATCCTAATTCTTCACTATAAATACCACCCCATACCCCAGCTCTCTCCCATTCTGAAATTTCTATCAAAAATTCTCTCAAACTCTCTAAGCATCCAAGTGGAGTAGCAAGCCAAACTCGATGACCGAACCTTTTCTGACGACACACGAAGGCTTCTTCTCTCTATTATTAACCATCTAAACTAGTAAGTCCTTCTTCTCTCCATTTCTCTCATCTTAATTCGTCTTCTAAGAAAATATCGACAAAAGTGGAGTTAACACGTAACAACCTTCCCATTTAAATATTTTATCATGCTTGATAGATCTATATGTTACATAATCACCCTAATATCTTTTTAAAACAAAACTCACATCTATTGTGTTTTGACGTAACCAAAATTTTATGTTCAAAACTCAAATAACGAACTTTTTTCATTAAAATATCATGAACTTTAGTATAACCCTCGTTTCAATAATTATTAAAAATACCTTTAGGAAAACTCCATGGGGTAACGACCTACCCCATACGCACACTATGGTTACATAGAATGATGTTCTAAACATATGGATAATTTAAAGACTATGTTTTACATTAAAATACTATATTTTTACAAAAACGGGTTTTTTAATCGGTATTTTTGTAATTCTTGGCAATTACGCCTCTACAACCCTCGTTAGGGCACCCGCTAATGGATGGTGTGGATTATCGCACATCCTTGGGACAGTAGAGCGAAATACAGAACTCCTCACGGAGTATTCAGTCTCGAAAGGAAATAAAAATACGGTTTTTAAGAAATACGACTTTCTAAATAAATATTAAATTATGGAAAATTATATAAAACTATGAATTCATATTTTCAATAAAAACATATTTTGAAACTATTTTCTTTAAATAAAAGATTAGAATTTTTAATAAAATACGAACAAGTTTCCAAAAGAGATAGTTTTTATAAAAATACCATAAACTTTTAAAAGCTAGGTTTTATCACTAAAATACCATAACAATTAAAATACATGATCATGAAAATCTTCAATATTATAAATCACCCTCGAGATTTATATTTAAACTATATTAAAGGATTTTTCATAAAACCCCCCTCGAGATATGCAAACAATATTTTAAGGACTTTAGAATTAATATGGGTTTAAGCGGTATCATTTCTCTGAGTCTCGAGGAGCCGAAGAAAGTGAGTGCTTGCCTATTCAGATTAGACAACTTAACGGAGTTATCAAATGGCAATTGTCTTGGAAAAAGACATAAATACTGCCATCCATGTGCAGCAGTTGTCGATTTCTCTCGAATATAAGATTTTTAACAATTTACATCAATTCACATGAAAAAGACATGAACTCGAATCCAAGCTCGAACCTAAACTTGAACTCGAACTCGAACACAAACTCGAACTCTAACCCAACTCGAATCTAAACTCAAACCCAATCTACTCGAACCAACTTGACTCGAACCAAGATTGTAAATGTCATGACTCGCATATTACTCGACTCACTCGATTTCATCTACACCTTTTGCAATCTATAGTTTCGATCAAAACATGTTCTAACCAGTCAATCAAGTTAATTAAGTATACCATACAGTTATAATATATATTATTCTCGGGTTGTTTCGGATAGTTTCTTGTGTGAATCCAACGAAGCTTTAGAAGTCCCGTATTAACCTCTTTTTTATTTTACTCGAATATCAGTCGGGTTGACTCATCTACAGCCTAGAACCCCGATACTAACACATGAAATGGCCCCATGTTTTCTTATTCCTAGGGACCCACTCTTGAGCTCGTGAATATTTTTACGGCTGCGTTGACATTCACATTTAGAACTTAACGTTAATATAGTGGCCATATAGAGACCTATAGTACATATTCACCCATGAACATATACTCTTACTCGTCATCTATATATTCTATATTTGTCATTTTCTTTACTTTTACTTATCTTTGGGACTTACCGAGTGCAAGTTCGCTGACGGGCATTCCACCCACTTTTCTTCTCTTAGAATGTTCGTCAGATATGGTTGATACGGAGGAAGTGGAGGCCACCGAGGAGGACTACATGTAACACCCTAGTACTTTTATACTATATATTTGGGTATTTCAAATCTTGCGGTAAAATTCTGTACTATTGTTGCTATTGGGTTGTGAATGATGCAATTAGTAGCTATGGTTATTATCCGACCCGACCCGCATGTTTGAAACCCAACATGGTTCGAGGTTATATCAAATATTTGCTAGTATAAGTGTATCCATGAGAATCGAGTATTAGATACATATATTTAGACTCTGCATATCTTTTTATAATACAATATAAAACCAAATAATATTTTTCCCATCTAGCCTAGCATGGCAAAATACCCCATTTCAGGTGGTTGCGCCCATATATCATGTTTGTATCCTAAGAGTTAGACAGACAGGTTATTAGATCGCTAAATATATTTATGTAGATTTTTATTTGGGGTATATGTTTTTAATTACAGAAATTGCATTATAGTTTAAATTCTTACGTATATTATTTATATTTAAAAAATAGTTTTTTAAAGGGGTACGGGTAATATTTCGAGAGATCTGGTATTATCTGTAAAATCCTGCCATATATATATTTTATATTTTCTTATAACTAATATATATAATAGTTTAATATATATATAAATTATATTATATATTTAATTTTAATTATTAAAACACTCTCTCTAACTCCTTCTCTCTATCTCTCTCTCTCCGTCCTCACCTCCATCTCTCCCCCTATATATATATATATATATATACATATATATATATATAATAATAATAATAATAAAAACCCTCGCTCTCTCTCTTCCCTCGTTTTCATCCTCGTCTTCTTTACCTTTCACTTACGCCGAACCCTCAACCCACGCCGCCCCCTCTCGACACCGCCCCCTCTCGTCGTCGGCGTCCCCATCTTTTTGCCTCCCCCTGCCACCACCACCATCTTCTCTACCTTCTTTCCCGAAGACCACCCAAGCCTCTAACCCCGACGCCAGAACTCATCATCTCCTCCCTTGTCGTCGACCTCGCCGGGACCCGACTACCTCCATCACCTTCCCTTATCGTCAGACACACCAGAGCACCCAAAGCTCCCGAACCCATTCCTCCTTCCTTCAACCTTCAAGCATCTTGTGTCCATCGCCACCTTCTCGTTCATCTCGAGAAAGCCCAGCACCCAAAACCGATGCCATCATCTTCTTCCCCAACATCAACCTAGAATCCCAAGCCTCCATCGCCGGGATCTTCACCTTAGTCTTCAAACCCCCAGAAACCCTAGCCGAACAACACCGGCGATCACCCCATCTTGGCCGCACTCAACTTCAAAGGAGAACACATCTTCCATCAACCGCCGAACTCCGACATGCACCTTCGCCACTCTTATCGCGCCATCGCAGCAACCAAGCACTCACCGAGACCAACCTGACACCCCATCATCGACTGCAGCCATCCAATCTCGTCTCCACCAACGGCATTGCCACCACTTTCTTACTGCAGCAATACCTCGGCTGCAGTCTAGGCCAAAGCACCATATTGAGATCCAAGTCGAGATTTTGCATCGTGTCTTTATTCGGCGTCGTAACATGATATCCGTATCTCGACGTGAGATTCGATCAGGAAAGTTTTAAACTTGCAACATGCTACTTTATTTATATTTATGTGATTAATGATAGTATACGTGTTTTAATATTCAACAAATATTATCGATTTACAGTTTTATATTATCAGTCTGTATCCGTACCGATAATGGTTTATCTAGTTGCATACCGGATCATCACAATATTATCATACTACTATATTAGTTCAGTATTTTATCTAGTTTGCAATATACATGGTAATGGACGTAAAATGGTTATTATAGATAGATACATATGCATCCTGGCATTAGTTGTGTCTACCGTGTTTAGATATTGGTTACAGTTTTACATTTGGTGTCTATTTTGATTAAAATATATTACATGATATGTTCACAACCTATTACAAGACTTGTTACTTGGATCTTTTGCTAATGCCGACAATTCTGACTTGTTGTCCTGACGGACGTGACTTGTTGTCTACATAAACAAGACCTGTACCGCTTGATCCTGGTTGGCATTAGATTTATATCATCAATACCTGACTTGAACACAAAACCTGGGGGAAAATGGGAAATCAATAATGAAATCTGACTTGTAACTCAACAGTTCAATACTTCCAGATACTGATCAGTCTATACGGGCTTGGCCGGCCCCGGAATTATGCTGCTGACATCATTCCTCTATACATGATACCTGTTTTAATGCTTAGCGGCACATCTCGGATTTAGCCTCGAGAGTCTTGGCCGTGGTCCCGGGCACGCATGGGATACTATTGAGTTACATTGACAATTCCATTTAATTGATTTCAAAGACTTGTAGAATAGATAACCTAGAAGCACAGACCTTAGGATACACATCACATACATATAGCTCACTGTTTTACATCCTTGTTTATTATTTATATGCATGTTTAATCATAGCATCCTATCCTGGTTATTACTATTGTTTTGATATTTATGACGCACTGACATCTGGGTTTTGCATGGCCCAGTTCCTCTGGCATTATCGTAGGCAGATCAGGAGTATTTTTACAAGCAAGCCGAGCAATGAGGAGCTAGATATTTAGTTTAGAGATGCTTAGTTTCTTTTATTTCCGTAGTTTTATTTTTATCGATGTGAGCCCATAAGGGACGTGATTCAGAGATTATTTTTATTTGGATCTTGATTCGTTTCCGCTATATGCATTTCTTGACTTTTATTTACTATGGCAGATGGACATGTGTTAGCTAGATTTTATTTTATTGTTCTTGATATCTGCTTGACAACCGTAATGTGACTATAGAGGGATTATTTCTAGCCATAGGTAGCATGGTTGGCTTTGTCACATGTCGTGTTTACGTATTTTGGGAAGCGTGGCTTGACACTACAACAAGATTGCTCCACAGGATTAGCCTACCTTCACTTTTATTCAGCTTATGTATGCCACTTGTTTAGACATTTCACTTATTGTATTTACTTTCGAGTTGAAAACTCATGTACTTGTAAATATTGGAAGTCGAATGTAAATAAAGACGCTTGTTGAAAAATTTTACAGTCTCCATTTATTCTTGCATTGTGTACTATTGTTTCAATACGCTTAGTATATTTACTTAGCGAATGATCTTCTCTGGATAAATATACCGCGGGCTTGCCACATCACCGTTTCCGTCTACCGAGAAGCGGGGCGTGACAGGGTTTTATTAGTGGCCCATGCGGGTCCGTTCTGCATGAAGTCATAAACAATATACCACAAGAATTAATGAGTTCAACAAACATTTACATTCCTTGCATTTCAAATTCTTTGAATCTATCATAAGCTATCTTTTATATTAAAGTGATGGACTCTCCGAACAACACCAGCATAAATGGCAACGGCAATACTCCACCGCCTACACTACCACCACCACCTACCATTGCAGCTCCCATCAATGAGCAAACAGTATTTCTTGAGGCTATTAAGAGCCTATTGGAGGGTCAGCAGCAACAGACTGCTATTCTTATGAACTGTCCCGAAGCTGAAGCACCCGGAGTTAAGCAATTTCGGGCACTGCACCCAAAGAACTTCTCGGGTAAAGAGAGTCCGCTTGAAGCAGAAGAATGAGCTCAAGCGATCGAGGATGACCTGGCAGCAGCTCAAGTGCCAGATATAGCCTGGGTGAGAGTTGCTAAGTTGCAACTGACCGATAACGCCAGGGCATGGTGGAAGGCTGAGGAGAGCCATCACGCGCAACCGATAGAATGGAGAACATTCCGAGACCTCTTCTATGCCAAGTACTTCCCAGAGACTGCCCGCTTTGACATGGAGCAACAATTCATCCATTTACAACAAGACTCGATGTGGGTCAAGTCGGTGGATGAATACAAAACTGAGTTTACTATGCTCAACTGGTAAGATATAGTCTCCAACTCAATTTACTTATCTCACTTAATATACTTCTAACACAAGGTCGTCATAGGTTTGCCGCACACCTTATTCCCACTACTGAAATCCGGGCATGGCGATTTCAGTAAGGGTTGGTCCCTGAAATCCAAGCTGCACTTGTTACAGGGGATTTCCCAACCCATGAGCTTGCTTTGAAGGCTGCCCGACGTTATGAGGCAGTTGTGAAGAAGAAGGCCAGGCCGCAGACTGCCGGTATGAAACGCCCTATGCACCAGATCACAAGAGGGGCTTCTTCCAGGACAGCTTTTAATGGACCATATCGGAGGCCAGTAGGTTCGCTCGTCAACGACAGGCCAGAATTTTGCTCCTACTATAAGAGAACGGGGCATCTTGTGAAGAACCATCGGAGGGCGAACAACTTGTGCCTGATCTGTGGGTCTTCGACTCATGCCATTGAAGCATGCCCCAAAAAACGAGGACCTAACAACCCTCCAGCTGGACCGGAGATCCAAGCTCCTCCTACCCGGTTAGCTCTACCAGCTCTAACTCCCCGCACCCAGACCGCTCAACCCTAACGTCGAGTGTTTAACCAGGCACAAAGGAAAGTGCCACAATGCCAAGCATTCGCTATGTCGGTCGAAGAGGCCGAAGCTACGGATCAGGTTATCACTGGTAAATCTCTTCCCTATTCTCTTTTAAGTCCTTTCAATTCATAATCATCTTATATTGTTATACCTAAACATATCCCACGCGACTTAGGTACAATCTTAGTAGCCTCCTTATCTGCATTCGCGCTCTTCGACACCGGGGCATCACATTGCTTTATGTCACAACGGTTCATCCGAACTCATGCGATCCCAGTTAAACCGTTCGTATCCAGCTGGAACGTTAGTTCGGGGGACGGCATTCTAAAAGCAACTTTAGGATACGATCTGTGTCCAGTGGTCGTCTGCAGTCGAGAATTCTATGCGGACTTCAAGGTGCTGGACATACCGAATTTCGAAATAGTCTTTGGAATGGACTGACTGGGAACTTTCTTCACTACCATCGACTGTCGCCAAAGAAGGGTAGTGTTTGAAATACCAAATCATCCAGTGTTCTACTTCAAAAGTGGAGACCGTACCTTAGAGCCTAACATCTACCGAGCAAAACCAAAGAAGGCAGAGATTGCAGCGTTGTAAGCGAAAGAATCAAAGCCAAAGGTATTTTGAGAGTTCAAGGATGTATTTCCGAAAGATATACCGGGTTTGCCTCCCGATCGAGCTCTTGAATTCAATATCGATTTACAACCCGGCGCACAACCAGTAATAAAAACTCCGTACCGATTAAGTCCGGAGGGATTGAAGGAGATCCGCATTCAGTTGGACGAACTACTGAAGAAAGGTTGGATCCGACACAGTACTTCAAGTTGGGGATCTCCGGTGTTACTAGTAAAGAAGAAGGAAGGTTTCTACAGGATGTGTGTGGATTATTGAGCTTTGAACGAAGTGACAATTAAGAACAAGTATGCACTACCGTGCATCGATGACCTTTGCGATTAGTAAAGCGGATCTTGTATTTTTTTCAAAACTAGATCTTCGTTCGGGTTACCATCAAGTGAAGGTCAAAGAGTCCGACATTCCGAAGACGGCATTTAGGATTCGTTATGGCCATTATGAATATCTCGTAATGCCATTTAGAGTGACCAATGCACCTGCCATCTTTATAAACCTGATGAACCAAGTTTTTCGAGAGTACTTAGACATGTTTGTTATTATCTTCATCGACGGCATCCTGGTGTATCTAAAGAATCGGAAAGAGCACGCCGAGCACTTACGGATTGTCCTGGAGACATTATGACAACATCAGCTCTACGCCAAGTACAACAAATATGAATTTTGGCTAGATCAAGTCAGATTTCTCGGACATATTGTCTCAAGCGAAGGAATCTCGGTGGATCTGGCTAAGGTGTCAGTTGTCAGCGAGTGGTCGACACCAAAGATGGTGAAAGATATAAGAAGTTTCTTGGGATTAGCAGGATACTACCGATGATTCATTGAAGAATTCTCAATGATCGCAGTACTCCTGAACAAACTCACACATAAAGATGAAGTATTCGTGTGGTCAGAAGCATGTGAGAAGGTTTTTGTAGAACTCAAGTCAAAATTAACCTCTGCTCCTATTCTTATAATACCGGATCAATCTGGCGGATTCGATGTGCATTGTGATGCATCTGGTAAAGAATTGGGATGCGTTCTACACCAGCATGGAAAAGTTGTGGCTTTTGCATCAAAGCAGTTAAAAGTTCATGAACGCAACTATCTAACACATGGTCTGGATCTAGCAACAGTGGTCTTTGCACTCAAGATTTGGTGCCATTATCTTTTGTGAGAATGGTGGATATATACACTGACCATAAAAGTCTTAAGTATGTATTTATTCAGAAAGAACTCAACATGCGGCAGAGAAGATGGCTAGAACTCACGGTGGACTTCGACATCAAGCTACAGTATCATCCCGGGAAAGTGAACGTGGTTCCTGATGCACTCAGTCGCCAGCCATTAGCAATGAACATCACCGCTCTGTGGAAACTACAACAAGAATTGCACGGATTGGAGATCGAAATAGTTATGTCAGGTAACGCTTCATATTTGATGAACTTACAAATCCAGTCCACTCTTGGAAATCAGATCAAGGCAGCTCAAGCAAATGATGCCAGGCTACAAAAGATCTAAGAACAAATGGAAAGTGGACTACGAACTGACTTCATCATCCACGAAGATGGATCCTTGCAATATGGAAGCCGTTTATGTGTACCACTCGGCTCTGTTCGAGAAGAGTTGATGAAAGAAGCTCATAGCTCTCTTTATTATGTACACCTTGGTGGTACGAAGATATACAAGGATCTGCGGCAGCATTACTGTTGGCATGGAATGAAGCGCGAAGTAGCCAGGAGCGTAGCCAAGTTTTTGGTGTGTCAGCAATTGAAGGCTAAACATCACAAAACGGTAGTCTACTTCAGCCATTACCAATCCTAAAATGGAAATGACAGCACATTACCATGGACTTCGTGACTACTCTCCCTTGCAGCACGAAGGGTAACGACGCAATTTGGGTTATTGTGGACCGACTCACCAAGTCAGCTCACTTTATTCCATTCAGAGTTGGCCGGTCAACTGAGACGTTGGAAAGGAAGTATATAGAGGTGAGTAAAAATCTAAAATAAGATTTATACTTTCAAGATGTACTATAATTGATACCCATAAACTCATACAAGAGATTGTGAGATTACATGGGGTACCTGTTTGCATCATCTCCGATCGTGATACAAGGTTCCGATCACAGTTTTGGCAGTGTCTGCAAACTAGCCTGGGGATGAGTCTGAATTTCAGCACGGCGTATCCGAGCGAACAATTTAGATTCTAGAAGACATACTGAGAGCCTGTATGTTAGACTTCGGAGGTGTTAGGAATATGTATGCCCTAGAGGCCATTATTATATATTATAGTGGATGCTTGGACATATATATAGAGGACTTTCTTGCTCGACATGATAGTATGCTATATGGTTTCTCTTTATCTTAACATATACACTTGTTTCAGTTTACTGTCTCTTTGATACATGTTGATAAAGCGCTTAGGATATAGGCTTGACTACCAGGACTATGATGCAGATCATACTAGTAGGGCTTGTGTAGTCTGCAAGCATATCCTTTAACAGTTCCTAATCGAGAGAGTCTCGAGACAGGGCATCGATACTCCAGAGTAGACTAGTGTGTACGTTTCTTGATCCTACATGGGGCGATGGTTGATCCCACAACCATTGGTGTTTGACATCAAAGATTGTGCACATGTGCTTATTGGAGAATGGGTACACCGAACATGACTCACTAAAAACTCCTAGATGGTACCATACCTATCGTCAGATAGCAGTTCTCTGGTGACACTTATATAGGTTAGTCTGTAGACCCGAGATCGTCATAGAGTCTTATGTGGTTCCTACTGTGCTTTGATTTCCTCCCTACCACGGCTCAAAAGAGTCCTGCAAATAGGTGGATTTTGGGTACAGTCCCGAGTCATATGGAGGCAGTGAGCGATAGGAGGGGTTTTATCTCTCTCGATATTGGGAGTTAATGTTGCGCTATACTCAATTGGCTATAACAGCAAGTCCCTGTCCAGGGCTGATAAGATTTACTGGTAAATGTTATCAGTAGTTTCTCGAAAGGTTATTGGCCACACATCGGCATGACTTATCAAGTTAGTGGGGTTTGACGATTCCACCCCCCAGACTCGATATGCGACATATCAGACGAAGAGACCGGACTATACGGTAAGTGTTGCTTATAGGCTCTACGGGAGTTTGGACAAGTTTGCCTGTTGATCTTCTATTCGTTCAATATCTGGGTAGCCGTTACGTCCAGCTAATACCACTGACGGCTTAAGGGTATCTGATGTGATCGTTAACTACTGCTGGCGTATTGACGAGTCTTTAGAGTCCCACATAGAGGTTTCATAGATCAAGCGAAATGAAGTAGGGTACGTATGGAGATATGTGCAGGAGCTTGATTGAATACGAGTATATGATACCGTATTCTAATCTAGCGATATTTGATATCAGCCAGGTTATATGTGATATAACCGGATTATTGAATCAAGTGTTGATTCAATGATTTGATTAATATATATGTTTATATATTTGATATTGGCCAGTTATATATATATGATATAACCGGATTACTGAATCAAGTGTTGATTTGATATCTAATATTGAATATTAGCCGGTTATATGTGATATAACTGGATTATTAAATCAAGTGTTGATTTAATAATTTGATATGCATATATATATATATATATATATATATATATTTGATATTAGCCGGGTTATATATGATATAATCGGATTATTGAATCAAGTGTTGATTTAATAATTTGATATAGATTTATATATTTGATATATACATATATTAACTAATATTAAGCCTACTTAAGATTTTCTTCTCTTTATATATATTTATGTGTGTGTGTGTGTGTGTGTGTGTGTGTGTGTGTGTGTGTGTGATACATATATTCATATATATGTATGTATATTTGTATCATGGTTGATGATACATTGAACATGGATGCGTGAATCACACAAGAGATGAATATGAGAAGATAATTGTATAGGTTAATGAATTAAAAGAAAAAGAGAATGAGTCATAATTCTTGAGTAGCTTGTAGAAGCCTTGAGAAGGCATGACTCACCTATTCTCTTTTGGATTATTCATTGATGTTTATCATTATCAATCTCATCTTATCTCTAGGCTCATAGTTCACAAAACATCCATGTTCATCTCCTTCTTCAACTCCTTGCTAGATTTTTCTTGAGTTGAGAAAAGAAAAGAGAAAGAAGAAATTTTGTGAGCAAAAATCCTACTTTATCAACCTACACTTCTCTAGCCCATTAGTATAGGTTGTTAACTTCACTAATATCTTGATTAGTGAAGTGTGAGCTTGAGTGAGAGAGATTTCAAGGTGGATTATTTTCGGCAACGAAGACAACAAGCAAGCTCGATCCTTTTTTCAAGTGGAGCCTTAAGAAGATTTCTAGGGACTTCAACTTAGAGCTTTAAAAGTGAAGGACTTGACTACAAAGGTTGTAGACTCTCTTCACTTAGATTAGAATCTTGTTTGCTAACTATAAAATCCTAATTCTCTAGTTCGATTCTTGTTTAGTATACTTAGACCTCTAGATTTATAAAATTATATACTTGACACTCATATAAATCTAGTAGAGGTGCTGAGACATACTTTCATAGTATTAGAGCCAAGCTAGAGGCTTATGAATTCATTAGACGAAGTTAAAATGTTCGATCGATGTTTTAAACCCCGTATTTTACAAGTTTATGTCCATTTTTTCAAAAATTAAGATTTTCACAATTAAAAATATTCAGAAAATCATGCAGGTAAAACTATGAAGGCCCAAGAAAAACGAGGACCTAATTCCTCTAAGTGGCCACGGAACCACCACCTAGACCTAGCCTTGGCCACGGTTCCGCCACCGACTTGATGAGTTAGGGACTCGTTCTTCCTTTGCTGCTTCATGTTGTCATTTTTTGGTTTTCTAGAAATTTTTAATGAGACTCAAGTGGTTGAGATCTCTATGAATTAGTAGTGTTTGAAATATTGATCTAAATGTTTAACATCGTTTATATTGTTTTGGATATGTGATACAATTTTTGGAATCCACATTGATTAGTTTTGCGAAAACTAGTTAACGAATGTAAATCTCGCATTTTAGTCTAAAATGATGGATTACCACGGAGTTTGGATTTGGATCAAAACTCTGTTGCAATCTTATATCGTACGCAAATACTCGCCGGGAGACACTAGTAGACAGCCACGCCCCATAGCCCCGACCAAGTGACTGTAGGAGAACCCCATGGACAAAAGCTTCCATTTAGGTGCTCACGGCCACAGTGTTCCGCCCAAGTGCACTTCGTTGACGATCTTGGGGGTGCGGCCATCTACTAAAGTTCCCGACGAGCATTCGATCTTTTAATCGGGAATCTTGTTGAATTACCCGACTTAATTTTTGAAAAGTGTTTTCAATTCGAGACTTAAATGCAAGGTTTATAGGGTTAGGCATGAAATCCGGAATATGTGATAATCTGGGTTTATGATGTCTAAAGATGATGCGGATTCCAATTATTGTAGCTTTCATTTCTTTTCTGCGACAGTAAGTGTAATATGTGACAGTATCCTCGATCTCGTTGCTTTACGACAACGACATTAGGGATATACATATTTACTTACGTTGATGACTGTGATGTTATTGTTTTGCTATCGATATGTTATATTGGATTGTCGTGATTGAATAACCGGGGGGTTTTACGTGAGATGAGAGTTTTTCAATTTTCTTTCATGTAAATATTTGTATGTAATATTCTTTTATAGGGACACTTCCGGGTTGAGATTGTTATCTCCATTTGATGTATATTATTTGCTTTCCCACATTAGGATAGACCCAAGGCAGGGAGCACAAGTAACCGGGTTCTAGAGTCCAGTGGGAGGCCATCTCGAGAAGTCGAGACCGATCGCCTAACTCTAGAATTAGCAGGGTTGCTTGCCGCTCTCGTAGGGGTCTAAGGGTGTGGTCTTGGCTATTCATCACGACCGTGGAATCCGTGTTTTTTATTACTGGCTTAATCTAAAACACGGACCTCCTAGTATATCCTATATTTTATATAGTTGCTTCTGCTGTTTCTGTGATGTTATGTGATCATATAACCGTGTGAGATGAATGCTACTTATATATATGATATACTAGTAGACACTATATATGTTTTGCATCCGCGCTAGTTCTGACCCCGCCCTGCTGTAAGTTAAGTAACCTTACGGTGAAGACCCGGATCCCTGTGGCGAAGACGGATGGCATATATGTGTGTTTTATTTTTGTTTCTTCTGTGATGTTTAAGAAACATAAATGATCGGATATCATTAATAAGATTAATGGAAAGGAAAGGAACTTAAAAAATGTTGTAGAATCAAATTTTTCAAAAAGGCAGCTCTAGTTCTTGCTTTGCATAGCGGTATTCCATTATGAATATCCAGCACCTCATTCGATGAAGAAAGAGCCTAGATCCTTTCACCGGGAATGACCTCTTTAGCAAAACTAGCATATGCTACAACCTACTCGATTTGTTTTGAAAACTACTCGATTTTAAAGCGGTGCTTAAACCGCTCCTTTTCAAATCACTAGATTCTACAACGATATCAAGTTCATTACGCTAAAGGTTTTCTTCAAAACCAATCATAGCCCTCCGTCATTTCAGAGAGGTACTATTTAGTATTCGTGCTGCGTTTGTTGACCTTGTCAAGACGTAGTGTTCGGTAGCTGATTAGTGCTTTTCAGCCGTATGTTGATGCTATTGGTTAGGGTAGTCGTACGGCCTTGTTGATCTTGTCAAGGGTTGTGTGGGTGGGTCTAATTCAATCACGAAATGACGGGTTGAACTTAACTTGTGGTTTATGGTTTGTTGACCTTATCAAGGTCATAAACCGCATGGGGTAAAAACAGATATCAGGAATTTCAAGTGTTGAAATTTGCAATGAGATTGCATACCTTCTATATGATAATTGGATCTCGATACCCACTGCGAGTAAGTGTTACTCCTGGGAGAGTTTTCCACTTTACAATAAGCTAATCCAGTAGGTGTCTAAGAAAGGTGTTAACAGGGTTATACCCCTACGGAAATGAGGTTATTTAATTAGTTTCATGCGAAAGCATGGAGAGACTCTCTCGGAGTACCAACACCTGTCTGGATGACCGATTGACAAACTTGTAGGATGTAATTAATCCTGGTTAATCTTACCTTTTAGGGTTTGAAGGAAGATTTGATAAAAACTGTGGGAGCCATCCTGATTAGATAAGATAATAATTAATCTAATCTTGCAAGAGCGCAAACTAAATTTTTTACCTTCTCTCTCTCTCCAGGTGACGACCATGTCACGCCTTAATCAAGATAATAATATGGATGTATTGATCAAACCCGCTTATTATACTGGGCTGGGGAACAATGGTTCTGCCCTATCTTATGACAACAATCATGAGTCTGGGTAAGAGATAGGGGAATATAAGGATTTCCGCGCAACCCGAATGAAGAAAGAGCATTCTGATGCATCTTCTTCGGGTGTGTTAGTTATTGATAACTGTTTCTCAGTCTGCTCTATGTCCTGGGTATTAGATACCAGATCAGGATCCCATATTTGTAATCTGTTACAAAGGTTAAAGAGAAATAAAGAACCGGGAAAGGATGATATGTCTCTTAGAGTAGAGAATGGAGCAATTGTTGCTGCCGAAACTGTCGGCGAATATCATCTAGTATTACCAAATGGTAATACATTGATTTTGAACGACTGTTATTTCGTACCATCGATGATGTGGAATATAATATCCGTTTCTTTATTAGATAAAGAAGGATATAACTTTGCATTAGAGAAAAATGTTATGAACATTTTCCTAAATCAAGTGTTGATTGGGTTTGGTACATTATGTAATGGTATATACGTTCTAAATCAAAATACAGTTCTAAATATACAGAACACACACAAGAGGAAAAGTTCAGAAATGAACGAAACCTTTTTGTGGCATTGCAGACTTGGTCATATCAATGCGACTAGACTAGCTAAGTTGCATAAAAATGGATATTTGAATCCGTTCGAATTTACATCTTATGAAATTTGTCAGTCGTGTCTCAATGGAAAGATGACCTAAACTCCATTTACGGGACACGGAGAAAGAGCTACTAAACTCTTGGGACTGATACATAGTGATGTATGTGGTCCTATATCTACACATGGCAGGAACAGTTTCTTGTACTTCATTACATTCACCGATGATCTCTCAAGATTCGGACATGTGTTCCCGTTGAAACACAAATCTGAAGCTTTTGAGAAATTCAAGAAATATAAGAGCGAAGTAAAGAACTAGATGGGTAAAAGTATTAAAATCCTTTAATCTTATCGAGGAGGTGAATACTTGAGCACGGAATTCCGAGATTATTTAAAAGAGAATGGGATTCTCTCTCAAATTACTTCTCCGTATACACCACAACACAATGGTGTATCGGAGCAAAGGAATCGCACCCTATTAGATATGTTGTGCTCTATGATGAGTATTGCTGAGTTACCTATTTCCTTTTGGAGTTATGCATTTGAGACAGCTGTATACCTATTAAATCAAGTTCCATCAAAATCTGTGCCTAAAACACCATATGGAGTAGAAAGAGACCATATATTAAACGAGTTAAGATATGGGGTTGTCCAGCCTATGTTAAAAAACAGAAGCCGGACAAACTCGAAGCACGATCAGTTCTTTGCAAGTTTGTGAGATATCCAAAGAATTCACATGGATATCTATTCTACCATATTGAAGAACAAAAAGTGTTTGTTGCTCAACATGCCACCTTTTTAGAAAAAAAATTTCTTGTAAAAGAAATTAGTGGTAATGAGGTAGAGTTGGAAGAAGTTCCAGATACACAAACTGCAATAGAAGATTTGGTAGAACCGGAGGATTCAATAGTCCCGACGAATCTCAACCATTCTGCAGATCTAGTAGGGTTCCTCATCCACCTGAGAGATACTACAGTTTTCTTATAGACGGTGGGAGCGAGAATTGCATCATGGAAGATGATGACCCAACTAGTTTCAAGTAAGCCATCACAAGTGGGGACTCTATGAAATGGCTAGATGCTATGCGATCTGTGATGGAATTCATGTACACCAACAAAGTATGGACTTTGGAAGTTGCTCCTGAAGGGGTAAAACCCATTGGGAGCAAGTGGATATTTAAGAAGAAAATTGGTGTAGATGGAAAGGTTAAGACCTTCAAAACTAGACTTGTAGCAAAAGGTTTTCATCAACGACCAGGTGTCGACTATGATGAGACCTTTTCTCCAGTGGCTATGCTTAAGTCCATCAGGATCCTAGTTTCGATTGCTGCATACCATGACTAGGAAATCTGACAGATGGACATCAAGACCGCTTTTCTAAATGGTGATTTAGAAGAAAGCATGTATATGATACAGCCAGAGGGCTTCGTAGACAGTGGGAGTAGCGGAAAGGTGTGCAAGCTGCTTAAATCAATCTACAAATTAAAGCAGGCATCGCAGAGCTAGAACATCTATTTTGATGTAGCAGTCAAATAGTTTGACTTCATAAAAAACGTAGATGAACCATATATATATAAAAAGGTTGTAGAGAGTAAGGTTGTATTCCTCGTATTGTACGTCGATGACATACTCTTGATAGAAAATGATGTTCCTATGCCGCACTCGGTCCAACTCTTCCTATCATAAAAGTTCTCCATGAAAGATCTGGGTGATGGCTCCTACATCCTGGGGATAAAGAACTATAGAGATGGATCTAAAAGGATGTTGGAATTGTCGCAATCCAGGTACATAGACACCATACTAAAGAGGTTTAGTATGGAAGATTCTTAGCGTGGTAATTTACCCGCTTGTTCAGGAATCACTCTTTCCAAAGAGAAGTCTCTCAAGAATGATTTGGAAAAGGCTCGCATGAACGTGATACCCTATACTTCTGCAGTTGGTTCAATATTATGCACAAGACCGGATGTAGCTTACGCACTTAGTGTGGTAAGTAGGTATCAATCAGACCCAGAGGAGAAGCACTGGACAGCTATGAAGAACATTCTTAAGTACTTGAGAAGGACTAAAGAGATGTTCTTGGTGTATGGTAATGGAGAACTCCAAGTGGAGTCCTTTATCGATTCGAGCTTGCAGAGTGATAAGGACGACAGCAAGTCGGTCTCGGGTTTTGTCTTTACCCTCAATAGAGGGGAGGTATGTTGGAAGAGTTCCAAGTAAGATACCGTTGCAGACTCAATGATGGAGGCTGAATACTTCGCTGCCAACGATGCTACCAAATAGGTTGTCTGGATAAAGAAGTTCATTGCTGAACTTGGAGTGGTTCCATCCATCGAGGATCCAATACTTTTGTATTATGATAACAATGGAGCTGTGGTTTTAGCCAACGAACCCCGGTCCCATCAGCGATCCAGACATATTTTGAGGCGGTATCACCTGATCCGGGAGATAGTTGATCACCGTGAGATCAAGATCAGGAGAGTAGATACGAAGGACAACACGGTGGATCCACTCACGAAGGCCTTCCCCCAGATGCAATTTGAGAGACTTTTTGGGATGTTGGGTATGCGATACTACAACAACCGGCCTTAGTGCAGGTGGGAGATTGTTAGGAATATATATGACCTAGAGGCCATTATTGTATATTATAGTGGATGCTTGGATATATATATATATATATATATATATATATATATATATATATATATATATATATACACACACACAGGATTTTCTTGCTCGACATGATAGTATACTATCTGGTTGCTCTTTATCTTAACATGTACACTTGTTTTAGTTTACTGTCTCTTTGATACATGTTGATAAAGCCCTTAGGATGTAGGCTTGACTACCAGGACTATGATGCAGATCATACTAGTGGGGCTTGTGTAGTCTGCAAGCACATCCTTTAACAGTTCCTAGTCGAGGGAGTATTGAGACAGGGTATAGATATTCCAGAGTAGACTAGTGTGTACGTTTCTTGACCCTGTATGGGGCAATGGTTGATCCAACAGCCATTGGTGTTTGGCATCAAAGATTGTGCACAGGTGCTCATTGGAGAATGGGTACACCGAATAGGACCCGTCGAGAACTCCTAGATGGTACCATACCTATCGTCAGATAGCAGTTTTCTGGTGACACTTGTACATGTTAGTCTGTAGACCCGAGATCGTCATAGAGTCTTATGTAGTTCCCACTGTGCTTTGATTTCCTCTCTACCACGGCTTAAAGGAGTCGTGCAAACAGGTGGATTTTAGGTACAGTCCCGAGTCACATGGACGTAGTAAGCGATAGAAGGGTTTCATCTCTCCCGGTATTGGGAGTTGATGTTGCACTATACTCGATTGGCTATAACAGCAAGTCCCTGGCCAGGGCTGATGAGAATTACTGGTAAGTGTTATCAGTAGTTTCTCAAAAGGTTATTGGCCGCACATCGGCATGACTTATCGAGTTAGTGGGGTCTGACGATTCCACCCCCAGACTCGATATGCGACATATCAGACGAGAAGACCAGACTGTATGGTAAGTGTTGCTTATAGGCTCTATGGGAGTTTGGACAAGTTTGCATGTTGATCTTCTATTCGTTCAATACTTGGGTATCCGTTACGTCCAGCTAGTACCGCTGACGGCTTGTGGGTATCTGATGTGATCATTATCTACTTCTGGCATATTGACGAGTCTTTAGAGTCTCATATAGAGCTTTCCTAGCTCAAGCGAAATGAAATAGGGTACGTATGGAGATATGTGCAGGAGCATGATTGACTACGAGTATATGATATCGTATTCTAATCTAGCGATATTTAATATCAGCCAGATTATAAGTGATATAACCAGATTATTGAATCAAGTGTTGATTCAATGATTTGATATATATATATATATATATATATGTTTATATATTTGATATTGGCCGGTTATATATATGATATAACCGGATTATTGAATCAAGTGTTGATTTGATATCTAATATTGAATATTAGCTGGTTATATATGATATAACCGGATTATTAAATTAAGTGTTGATTTAATAATTTGATATATATTTATATATTTGATATATATAAATAAACTAATATTAAGCCCACTTAAGATTTTCTTCTCTTTATATATATTTATATATTTGTGTGATATATATATTCATATATATGTATGTATATTTGTATCATAGTTGATGATACATTGAACATGAATGTATGAGAATCACACAAGAGATGAATATGAGAAGATAATTGTATGGATTAATGAATTAAAAGAAAAAGAGAATGAGTCATAATTCTTGAGTAGCTTGTAGAAGCCTTAAGAAGCCATGACTCACCTATTCTCTTTTGGAATATTCATTGATATTTATCATTATCAATCTTATCTTATCTCTAGGCTCATGGTTCACAAAACATCCAAGTTCATCTACTTCTTCAACCCCTCGCTAGATTTTTCTTGAGTTGAGAAAAGAAAAGAGAAAAAAGAAATTTTGTGAGCAAAATTCCTACTTTATCAACCTACACTTCTCTAGCCGATTAGTATAGGTTGTTAACTTCACTAATATCTTGATTAGTGAATTGTGAGCTTGAGTGAGAGAGACTTCAAGGTGGATCATTTTCGGCAACGAAGACAACAAGTAAGCTCGATCCTTTCTTCAAGTGGAGCCTTAAGAAGAGTTCTAGAGGCTTCAACTTGGAGGTTTAGAAGTGAAGGACTTGACTACAAAGGTTGTAGACTCTCTTCACTTAGATTAGAATCTTGTTTGCTAACTATAAAACCCTAATTCTCTAGTTTGATTCTTGTTTAGTATACTTAGACCTCTAGATTTATAAAATTGTATACTTGATGCTCATATAAACATAGTAGAGATGCTAAGACATACTTTCATAAGGTTCGTGGGAAGATCACCTACACCTTATGGAGTTTTCATACAACAACAGCTATCAGGCAAGTATTAGAATGTCACCTTTTGCAGCACTCTACGGATGAAAGTGTCGTTCCCCGCTGAGTTGGGACAACGTTGGAGATCATGAACTCCTTGGACCAGAGATGATCATGGCAACTGTAGATGTGGTTCACACGATCAGGGAAAAGATGCGCATAGCCTAAGACTGACAGAAACATTGGACAGATGCAAAGCACCAATATTTGGAGTTTCAACATGGAGAACATGTATTCTTGAAGATCTCTCCAAACAGAGGAGTGATATATTTTGGCAAAAGGGGTAAGCTAAGTCCAAGGTACATAGGACCGTTCGACATACTCGAACGAGTTGGAGAAGCGGCGTACTGCTTGACACTACCACCCTCAATGGAAAGAGTGCATAACGTGTTCCACATATCCCAGCTACGACGATATGTGAGTGACCCCAGCCATATAATTGATCATTCAGAGCTCATTGAACAGACCGATCTGACTTGTGAGCAACAATCAGTTGAGATCCTGGACCGAAAAGTGAAGACATT
Source organism: Agapanthus africanus (assembly GCA_030015575.1). Taxonomy (NCBI): domain Eukaryota; kingdom Viridiplantae; phylum Streptophyta; class Magnoliopsida; order Asparagales; family Amaryllidaceae; genus Agapanthus; species Agapanthus africanus. Next base: position 875,611,016 of record JASDDO010000024.1, on the reverse strand, counting down.
ACGGAATAAGCAGGTGAACTTGGTCCGAGTGATGTGGAGAGAAGATTCCCCAGGAAAATCAACTTGGGAAAGAGAAGAAGATATGCGTACACGATACCCTTACCTCTTTGAAAATTAGTCTATATGTAAATGTAAATTTCGAGGACGAAATTTTTATAAGGAGGGTAGAATGTAACGACTCTGAAATCCCTGTACAACAATTTCTTATTTATTGTATAGAAAAGAGTATTACAGTATGTGTAAGAGTTATAAGTTAAATTTGTTCAATAAAAGCAAGAAGTAACTTATAGCTTACTGGTAAAGCCTCTACACTGCTGCGGCATAGCCTGCATGTTCGAATCACACCAGACCCATTTATTTTTAAAGATTTTTCTTTTTAATTTTTCTGAAGCCCAAAAGTTGCACAAGCAATACACGGATAAACAAAAAGTTTTTGAAAAATAAAACAGGCGCAATGAGGTGTGCACACTGATTTCACCGCGTGGCACGAATCTCGAGGCAAGAGGACAAGATCCAACAGCCTATTTCCCTGATATGGCTGCCGCCGACGGTCTTGATAAGCCTAATTCCCTCCGTATTTTGCACACACACCCCTTCGACTCCCCTCAACTCCTCTGCACTGTTTGATTTTCCTGCAATCAAACAGAGACTCTTCAATTCACCATTTAACACTATTTTAATTCATTTAATCCAAATTTTTAATTCTCAAATCCTAATTCTTCATTATAAATACCACCTATGCCCTAGTTCTCTTCCATTCTGAATTTTTTATCAAAAATTCTCTCAAACTCTCTAAGTGGAGTTAAGCACCAAGTGGAGTTAAGCACCCAAGTGGAGTAGCAAGCCAAACTTGACGACCGAAGCCTTTCCGACGACACCCGAAGGCTTCTTCTCTCTCTTGTTAACCATCTAAACTAGTAAGTCCCTCTTCTCTCCATCTCTCTCGTCTCAATTCGTCTTCTAAGAAAATATCGACAAAAGTAGAGTTAACACGTAACAACCTTCTCATTTAAATATTTTATCATGCTTGATAGGTCTATATGTCACATAATCACCCTAATATATTTTTAAAACAAAAATCGCATCTATTTTCTTTTGACGTAACCAAAATTACATGTTCAATACTCAAATAACGAACTTTTTTCATTAAAATACCATGAATTTTAGTATAACGCTCATTTCAATAATTGTTAAAAATACCTTTAGGAAAACTCCATGGGGTAACGACCTACCCCACATGCACACTATGGTTACATAGCACGATGTTCTAAACATACTGCTAATTTAAAGAATAAGTTTTACATTAAAATACCACACTTTTACAAAAAAACGGGTTTCTTTTAATTGATATTTTTCTAATTCTTGACAATTACGCCTCTACAACCCTCGTTAGGGGACCCACTAATGGATGGTGCGGGTTATCGCACATCCTTGGAACAGTAGAGCGAGATGCAGAACTCCTCACAGAGTATTCGGTCTCGAAAGGAAATAAAAATACGGTTTTTAAGAAATACGACTTTTCTAGATAAATATTAAATTTTGGAAAATTATATAAAACTATGAATTCGTATTTTCAATAAAAACATATTATGAAACTATTTTCTTTAAATGAAAGATTATAATTTTTAATAAAATAACAAGTTTTCAAAAGAGCTAGTTTTCATAAAAATACCATAAACTTTTAAAACCTAAGTTTTATCACTAAAATACCATAACAATTAAAATACATGATCATGAAAACCTTAAATATTATAAATCACCCTCGAGGTTTATTTTTAAATTATATTAAAGTATTTTTCATGAAACCCCTCGAGATATGCAAACAATATTTTAAGGACTCTAGAATTAATATAGATTTAAGCGGTATCATTTCTCTTGAGCTTCAGGGAGACGGAGAAAGTGAGTGCTTGCCTATTCAGGTTAGACAACTTAACGAAGTTATCAAATGTCAATTGTTTTGGAAAAAGACACAAATCCTGCCGTCCATGTGCAGCAGTTGCCGATTTCTTCCGAACATAAGATTTTTAATAATTTACATCAATTCACATGAAAAGACATGAACTCGAACCTAAACTTGAACTCGAACTCGAACTCGAACACAAACTCAAACTCTAACCCAAACAAATCAAAACTCGAACATGAACTCAAACCCAATCTACTCGAACCAACTTGACTCGAACCAAGATTGTAATTGTCATGACTCGTATATTACCCGACTCACTCGACTTCATTCTTCACCTTTTGCAATCTATGGTTTCGATCAAGACATGTTATAACCAATCAATCAAGTTAATTAAGTATATTATACAATTATAATATATATTATGTCGGGGTGTTTGGGATAGTTTCTTGTGTGAATCCAACGGAGTTTTAGGAGTCCCATATTAACCTCTTTTTTATTTTACTCGAATATCAATCGGGTTGACTCATCCACGGCCTAAAACCCCGACGCTAACACATGAAATGGGCTCGTGTTTCCTTACTCCTGGGGCCCACTCTTGAGCTCGTGAATACTTCTACGGCTGCGTTGATATTTACATTTGGAACTTAACGTTAACATAGTGACCATATAGAGACCTATAGTACATATTCACCCATGAACATATATGTAAGTCTATGCAGCACACCCCACGTGTTCGCGGGGAGGCGGAATACATCAAAAACGATTTTTCTCACATCAAAATATCATGTTTGGCTTTGAAACATAGACTTTATCCACTTTAGGATCTTGATTAAACCTTAACTAGCAATAACTAAACTACAAGAGGGCGTTAACTACCCGGTTAAAGTGTTATACCCTCGTGTCAAGTCCTTCGGGTCTTTAAGTGGTTCTTTGCTCCTTGGTTCAAGCTTCTTCTTGATCTCCTTTCTTTGGCTCCTCCTTAGCTTCAAATGAACTCGGTTGCCGGTCTCCTTTGTGTCGAAGAAGGATCCACCCGAGGCCTAAGGTCAAGCTCCAACCTCAAATGAGGTAACTTAGTGATCCAACTTGCCAAGGAAGACTACTAAGTAGAAGTAGAGAAGATATATTGGATTAATTTGTCTCAATGTTCATTGATTCACAACTCATGTGATGGGATGAGCTTGAGGGAGGATGAGAGGAAACCTAGGAGAGAGAATGATAATGTGAGAATGATCTTGAGAATTGGGTGTGAGAATGGCTAAGTTATTTTCCAATAATTCAAGCATGGAATAAAATACTCACAAAAAATACAACCATGCTTGAATAGGAAACCGAAATGAATAAACAATATACAAAGCCATGCTTGCAACCCATTCCTCAAATATCTCCTAATTTCCACCTCATTAATCCTTTATCTAAAAAAGGATAAATCAATAATGAGGTGTCTCCTTCTAGAAGCTTATTCTTGTGAAATTATAAGAATGCCCTCACCGTATATACATACCCGTATCCGAAAAATACGGATACACAGAGACAAGTATAATCTAGTAGTATAATACTAGGATCCGGCTTAATCCAAAGCCCACTAGTATTATCTGTTCGAACATCATTCGTATAGCCAGTACACGTATGCGATCGAAACCCTGCCGTAAGACCATACAGCCTCTACATCGTCTCGCCTGATCCAGGGAAAAGCTCTGTGTGGGACTCTAAAGACTCGACAGTACGCTGGCAGTGGGTTTAACTACAAGTCCGTCAGTGGCACTAGCTGTACGTAACGGTAACCCAGTTACATGTCGAAAAGGAGGCCGACGAATGAACTCGTCCGAAAACCCTTACCGAGCCTGTCCGTGACAATATCCGTGCAGTCCGGTCTGTTCGTCTAAGAGTATCGCATGTAAGGTCTAGGGGGTGGAAAACGTCAGACCCCTAATGATCGTACAAGTCGTGTCAGTATGGCTCAAGACCATCCGAGAATCTACTGGTCCGTCTGCCAGTAATTCTCAATCAGCCCTGGCCAGGGACTTATGGTAATGACCAACCGATCACCGTATGATATCGACTCCCTACACCGGGAGAGACGAATCCACATACCGGGAGAGACGAATCCCCAACAGCCGCTCACTGCTTCCATGTGGCTCGGGACTTTACCCAACTAAAACCTGTTTACACGACTCCTTTGAGCCGTGGTAGGGTAGTAATCAAAACACAGTAGGGACTCACACCTGACATATGATGACCTCAGGTCGAAAGACTATCTCCACACATGTCACCAGAGAACTGCTATCTGACGCTAGGTATGATACCATCTAGTCATTCCTCGGTGAGTCCTATCTGGTGAACTCACACCTAGTGAGCATCTGTATACAATATTAGGTGCACATCACCAATGGCTGCGAGACCAATCCATCGCCCCTCGTCAGGGTCTAGATATGGATACACTAGTCTACTTTGGAGTATCAATACTCCTACGACCAGGGACATTTAGGGATGCGCCTATTGATCACTCAGCTCCCACAAGTATGATTGCCATCACAACGCTGGTAGTCAGGCAAATATCCTACGGGCTTTATCAACATGTATACAATATATGAAATACAAAGTAAAATATATCACATGTTAAGATAAAGACAAACCAAATAGCGTACGATCATATCGAGCAAGATTGTCTTGTACATACATATTCCTAGCATCCTATACAATGAAGGCCTCTAGGGCATATATATCCAACAATCTCCCACTTGCACTAAATCCTGTAATTGGTGCATTGAGTACCCACTGTCTGTAATAGATCCAGTTGCTGGCGTACCGCATGCCCAACATCTCAAACAGCCTCTCAAATTGGACTTGAGGAATGGCCTTGGTGAATGGATCTGCCGTGTTGTCTTTTGTGTCCACTCTCCGCACATCGATATCCCGGCGATCCACGATCTCCCTGATCGGGTGATACCGCCTCAAGATATGCCTGGATTTCTGATGGGATCTTGGTTCCTTCGCTAATACTAAAACCCCATTGTTATCACAATATAAAGGTATTGGATTGGCAATGGACGGAACCACCTGAAGTTCAGAGATGAACTTCTTCATCCAGACAGCCTCTTTCGCGGAATCGTTAGCAGCTATATACTCAGCTTCCATCGTTGAGTCTGCGACGGTATCCTGTTTGTAACTCTTCCAACATACCGCCCCTCCATTGAGGGTAAACACAAAACCCGAGACGGATTTTGAGTCATCTTTGTCACTTTGGAAGCTGGAGTCGGTAAAAGCCTCGACTTGGAAGTCCTCATTACCGTAAACCAAGAACATATGCTTAGTCCTTCTCAGGTACTTGAGAATGTTCTTTACCGCTATCCAATACTTCTCACCCGGGTCAGACTGATACATTCTTACCACACTAAATGCGTAAGCTACATCTGGTTTGGTACATAACATCGCATACATTATAGATCCTACAGCCAAATCGTAGGGTATAATGCCCATGCGAGCCCTCTCTTCATCAGTCTTTGGAGACATCTCTTTTGAGAGGGTGATCCCATGACAAGTGGCTAAATTACCGCGCTTGGAATTTTCCATACTAAATCTCTTTAGTATAGTGTCAATGAACCTAGACTGTGAAAGTCCCAACATTCTTTTGGATCTATCACGATAGATCTTAATCCCCAGAATGTAGGAGGCATCTCCCAAGTCTTTCATGGAGAATTTCTGTGACAAGAAGAGCTTTACTTATTGTAGCATATGGATATCATTCCCTATCAGGAGTATGTCGTCAATGTACAGTACAAGGAAGACTACTGCTCCTTCTACAATCTTCCTATAAATCCATGGTTCATCTACATTTTTGATAAAGTCAAATTCTTTGACCGTCTCATCAAAGCAGATGTTCCAACTCCGCGATACTTGTTTTAATCCATAAATGGATTTAAGCAGCTTGCACACCTTTCCGCTGCTCCCACTGTCTAAGAAACCTTCTGGTTGATCCATGTAAACACTTTCTTCTAAATGTCCATTTATAAAAGCCGTTTTTACGTCCATCTGCCAGATTTCATAGTCATGGAAGGCAGCAATGGTAAGCAGGATCCGAATGGATTTAAGCATAGCTACTGGAGAAAAGGTTTCATCATAGTCCAATACCGGTCTTTGACGAAAACCTTTTGTAATGAGTCTAGCCTTGTAGGTTTCCACTTTTCCAAATGAACCAATCTTCTTTTTGAAGATCTATTTGCATCCAACTGGTTTCACCCCAGGAGGAGCAACATCCAAAGTCCATACTTTATTGGTGTACATGGATTTCATTTCGGATCTCATAGCATCCAGCCACTTCACCGAGTCTTTACTCGTGATAGCTTGCTGAAAATTAGTAGGCTCATCATCATCGATAATGCAATCCTCTCGATCCCCATCTATAAGAATCCCATAGTATCTCTCAGGCGGACGAGAAAGCCTACTAGATTTGCGGAGCGGCGTTGGTTCGTCGGGCTCTATTGAAACCTGAGGTTCTACTAAGTCCTCGGCAGTAGTTTGGGGTTCTGGAATTTCTTCCAGTTCTACCGCGCTCCCACTAATTTCTTTTGCAAGAAATTCGCTCTCTAAGAAGATAATGTGGCGAGCGAAAAACACCTTTTGTTCTTCAGTGTGGTAGACAAGATATCCCCTTGAATTCTTAGGGTATCCCACAAACTTGCACAAAACCAATCGTGCCTCGACCTTGTCCGAATTCTGCTTTTTAACAAATGCTGGACACCCCTATATCTTAAGATACTTGAGATATGGTCTCTTCCCACTCTATATTTCATATGGAGTGGTAGGCACAGACTTAGTCAGAACTCTATTTAATAGGTATGCAGCTGATTCCAGTGCAAAACCCCAGAAGGAAAGTGGCAATTCAGCACTACTCATCATTGAACGCACCATATCAAGTAGTGTGTGATTCCTCCTTTCTGATACACAATTATGCTGAGGTGTATATGGAGGAGTAAGTTGAGAGAGAATTCCATTCTCTTTTAAGCATTCAAGGAAACTGGTACTCAAGTATTCTCCACCTCGATCAGATCGAAGCGTCTTCATGCTTTTACTAGTCTGTTTCTCCACTTCATTTTTATACTCCTTAAATTTCTCAAAGGACTCGGATTTATGCTTCATTAAGAACACATGTCCATACCTTGAGAAATCATCAGTAAAAGTGATGAAGTAGGAGTGACCGCTTCGTGCATGTGTAGACATCGGACACATACATCGCTGTGTACAAGTCCCAAGAGCTCTGTGGCTCTTTCCCCGTGTCCTATGAACGGAGATTTGGTCATCTTCCCTTTGATACATGATTGACAAGTTGCATATGATGTATATTCAAACGGATCTAAATATCCATCTTTATACAACTTAGTCAACCTTGTTTCATTTATATGACCAAGTCTACAATGCCATAGGAAGGCTTGGTTTGAATCTGGAGCCTTTCTTTTGAGTGTGTTTTGGATATTGAAAACTTGAGCTTGATTAAGTATGTATATGTCATTTTCGAGTATGCCAAATCCAATCATTTCTTGATTTAGGAGAATGTTCATGACATTTCTTTTAAGTGCAAAATTATATCCTCCATTAGACAATAAAGATACTGATATAATATTACATAGCATACTGGGAATACAAAAATAGCTGTACAACACCAAAATGTGCTCACTAGTCAACCCCAGGTGATAATCGCCCACTGCAACAGCATCTACGCTTGTTCCATTGCCAACCAGGAGGGTCATATCACCTGCCTTCAGTGCTCTATGGTTTCTCAGAGCCTGCAAAGAATTAGAGATGTGAGAACTAGAACCGGTATCAAGTACCCATGATGTAGAGTTTACTGAAAAACAGTTTTCGATTACAAACACACCTGATGCAGAAGCAGCGGCTTGCTTTGTGTCCTTGGCTTTAAAAGCCATGCAATCCTTTTTCCAGTGCCCCTTCCTGTGACAATAATAGCACTCACTCTTTTCTGCTTTTACTCTCCCCACCTTGTTCGTTCCCTGCACCTTCTTGACCCCATCTTTCGGTTTGGTGGCGTTCATCTTCTTCTTCCCCTTAGCTTTCTCTTTGGATTTAGAAGAGGATGATTGGAAAACATACAGAACGGGTGTCTTCTCCTTTTTTAAGGAGCTCTCTGCTACCCTCAATATGTTGAGGAGCTTTGGAAGATCAGCTTCCATATCGTGCATGTTGAAGTTCAGCACGAACTGAGAGAAGGTGTGGGGAAGGGAATGTAAAATCAAGTCAATGTATAACTCATTCTCTAGTACGGATCCCAGGTTTGCGAGTTCCTCAATTAGGCTGATCATCTTTAGGACGTGCTCTCCTACAGGTGATCCTGGAGCTAATCTCATCTGGAATTGTTTTCTTGAGGTCTCGTACCTAGCGATGCGAGAGTGCTCTCCATACAAATCCTTGCAATGGAGAAATATGGATTTAATATCCATACCTTCGTGATGTTTCTGGAGTTCATTATTCATGGACGCCAGCACGATGCATTTAGCTTTCTCGCAGTCCAGATCCCAAGTTTTGCGGACCTCTTTGTTCCCAACTGAGGAATCTGGTTCTGGGACAGGGAGAGCAGTAGTGGTGGTGACATATGCAACTTTGTCATAAGTCAGTGCAATGTTGACGTTCCTCAGCCAATCCTTATAGTTTGACCCAGTTAATGTATTTTTTTCAAGTAATAGTTTTAGTCCCGTCATGGTAGCTGCCAGAGAGAGAAAAGAAACACTCAGCATATGCTCTTGTAAGTTTAGATTGGTTATTAGTTTATCTAAATAGGATGACTCCCACCGTTTCCTCAAATTCTTCTTCAAACCCCTAAAAGAAGAATTAGTCAGGATTAATCGCACGTCACAATACTTGCTTAACCTTTCAGCCAGGCTAGTGTCGGTACTTCGAGGGAGGTATTTCAATGCTTTCACGAAGTTCCTTAATTATATAACCTCTTTTTCCTGGAGGCGTAGCCCTACTGACACCATTCTAGACACCTACTTGGTTTATAATATTGATTGTTAAGTGAGAAATTTTCCCGAGAGTAATCCTACTCATCAGTGGGATCGGGATCCAACTATCATTGTATGATGACCTAGATGGAAGCCACTCTAGTCACCACACTCCAGAAGGTATGCTAAATCTGCAAGTTTTCTTTATGTTTGAAACTTCCGATGTGATTTTTACCCCAAGTTCTTATGACCTTGACGAAGGCCAACAAATCATAAGATGCAAGTCAAGTTCTACCCGTCGTTGTCCTGATTAATTTAGACTCACCCGTACTTGCCCTTGACGAAGGCCAACAAGGTTGTACGACTGTCCTAAACTAATGCATCTATCTATGCAACAAATAAGCAACACATTGCTACCATTCACTATGCCTTGACGAAGGCCAACAAACATAGCATGAATACGATGTGTTGTTTATTTGAAACGACGGAGGGCTACGGCCGGTTTTTGGCAAAACCATTAATGTAATGAACTTGATATAACCGAAGGAACCATGATAGCTTTTTAAAAAGGAGTGGTTTAGGCTCAGCATTTAAAATTTGCTTTTTAAAGAAAACCGAGTAATTTTGAAATTGTTTCAATGATTTAGCTTAGGTTTGTTTTCTTTGCATTAATGAATTAATGTTGTCCCATCAATTAATCCTACCATTGCCGAAAGAAACGAAAATAAACGTAAGCTTATGCCATCTGCATTCGCCATGGGGCCCCGTCATCACCCGTTAGGTTACTTAACTAACGACAGAGCGATGGCTGGACTGGCACGGATGCAAAACATAAGCAACGCTTACTAACTATCATATATAGATATACACATTTGTCTCACGCAATAATAGGTATTTCAGATCACATATGAGCATATTGGATATACTAGGAATTCCGCGCATCGTTTAAGCCCATAACGAAAGACGGATTCCACGGTCGTGATGAATAGACAAACCCCAACCTAGACCCCTACGGGTGAGGCAAACTACCCGCCTAATTCCCGAAGTGAAGCAACCTCTCTCAAAAAAGTGAGTAGGCCACTCGGCACTTCAAAGAACCCGGTAGTTTGTGCACCCCTCATTGGGTTTATCCTAGGAGCAAAAACAGTATAAGAAAATAGTACAACGGTGGCTACAAGCTCAACCCGGATGTGCCCCGTAAAATAATATTACATCACTTTTACAAATTACATTGAATGAAAGAAAAGAAAACACTCATCTCATATCCCTCGGTTATTCATCATCGACGATCCAATAAAGTTCATATACACAAACCAACATCACAGATATGTGCAACCCCCAACTAACCGACATATAGCAATTAGCGGAAGTTTACGAACACATATATCATTACAGATAATAACTAACACTAAAACGACATTAAAACTACGACTTCGAAACACTCCGAGATTGCCCCAGTAAAAAGTTAACAGTACAGTCAAAATTGGAAAAATCAAACACCACCTGAAACACTAAATCCAAGAAACAAGAACACAGAAACAAATTCGACGCAATCCCACACTTTTGAACCGGTGACATCTGGAAAAATGAGGTTGTGGCCGGCCATTTTAAAGTGGAATTTCCTCATTTTTGTTGTGTGTTCATTTCACAAGTAAAGGAGCACTCTACAATTGTTTAAAAAAAATTTAAGGCTCTGCAAAAATCGACAGAAACTTGGATTCATGTTTTGTAGTTTCGGAGTTATTTCAGTTTCGTAGTTTTATACTTCATTTAATCTGTTAGCTAGGGTTTAAATAGGCTCTGATACCAGTGTAAGTCTATGTAGCACACCCCACGTGTTCGCGGGGAGGCGGAATACATCAAAAATGATTTTTCTCATATCAAAAGATCATGTTTGGTTTTGCAACATAGAATTTATCCACTTTAGGATCTTGATTAAACCTTAACTAGCAATAACTAAACTACAAGAGGGCGTTAACTACTCGGTTAAAGTATTATACCCTCTTGTCAAGTCCTTCGGGTCTTCAAGTGGTTTTTTTTCCTTGGTTCAAGCTTCTTCTTGATCTCCTTTCTTTGGCTCCTTCTTAGCTTCAAATGAACTCGGTTGCCGGTCTCCTCTGTGTCGAAGAAAGATCCACCCGAGAGCCTAAGGTCAAGCTCCAACCTCAAATGAGGTAACTTAGCGATCCAACTTGCCAAGGAAGACTACTAAATAGAAGTAGAGAAGATATATTGGATTAATTTTTCTCAATGCTCATTGATTCACAACTCATGTGATGGGATGAGCTTGTGGGAGGAGGAGAGAAAACCTAGGAAAGAGAATAATAATGTGAGAATGATCTTGAGAATTGGGTGTGAGAATGACTAAGTTATTTTCCAATAATTCAAGCATGGAATAAAATACTCACAAAAAATGCAACCATGCTTGAATAGGAAACCAAAATGAATAAACAATATACAAAGCCATGCTTGTAACCCATTCCTCAAATATCTCCTAATTTCTACCTCATTAATCATTTATCTATAAAGGATAAATCAATAATGAGGTGTCTCCTTCCAGAAGCTCATTCTTTTGAAATTACAAGAATGCCCTCACCGTATATACATACCCGTATCCGTATTCCGAAAAATATGGATAAACAGAGACAAGTATAATCCAATAGTATAATACCAGGATCCGGCTTAAACCAAAGCCCACTAGTATTATCTGTCCGAACATCATTCGTGTAGCCAGTACACGTATGCGATCGAAACCCTGTCGTAAGACCATACGACCTCTACACCGTCTCGCCTGATCCAGGGAAAACCTTTGTGTGGGACTCTAAAGACTCGACAGTACGCTGACAGTGGATTTAACCACAAGTCCGTCAGTGGCACTAGCTGTACGTAACGGCAACCCAAGTACATGTCGAAAAGGAGGCCGACAAGCGAACTTGTCCGAAAACCCCTACTGAGCCTGTCCGTAACAATATCCATGCAGTCTGATCTGTTCGTCTAAGAGTATCGCATGTAAGGTCTAGGGGGTGGAAAACGTCAGACCCCTAATAACCGTACAAGTCGTATCAGTATGGCTCAAGACCATCCGAGAATCTACTGGTCCGTCCACCAGTAATTCTCAATCAGCCCTGGCCAGGGACTTATGGTAATGACCAACCGATCACCGTGCGATATCGACTCCCTATACCGGGAGAGACGAATCCCCAATAGCTGCTCATTGCCTCCATATGGCTCGGTACTGTACCCAACTAAAACCTGTTTGCACGACTCCTTTGAGCCGTGGTAGGGTAGTAATCAAAGCACAGTAGGAACTCACATGAGACAAATGATGACCTCAGGTTGAAAGACTATCTGCACACATGTCACCAAAGAACTGCTTTCTGACGCTAGGTATGATACCATCTAGTCAGTCCTCGGCGAGTCCTGTCCGGTGAACTCACACCTAGTAAGCATCTGTATACAATCTTAGGTACACATCACCAATGGCTGCGGGACCAATCCATCGCCCCTCGTCAGGGTCTAGATATGTATATACTAGTCTACTTTGGAGTATCGATGCTCAGTCTCAATACTCCTATGACCAGGGACATTTAAGGATGCGCCTATTGACCACCCAGCTCCCACAAGTATGACTGCCATTACAACGCTGGTAGTCAGGAAAATATCCTACGGGCTTTATCAACATGTATACAATATATGAAATACAAAGTAAAATATATCACATGTTAAGATAAAGACAAACCAAATAGCGTACTATCATATCGAGCAAGATTGTCCTGTACATACATATCCCTAGCATCCTATACAATGAAGGTCTCTAGGGCATATATATCCAACAATATATTCTTACTCGTCATCTATATATTCTATATTTTTCATTTTCTTTACTTTTACTTATCTTTGGGACTTACCGAGTGCAAGTACGTTGACGGGCATTCCACCCACTTTTCTTCTCTTTGAATGTTCGTCAGATGCGGTCGAGACGGAAGAAGTGGAGGCCACCGAGGAGGACTACAATAGGATTGCTCCACAGGATTAGCCTACCTTCACTTTTATTCAGCTTATGTATGCCACTTGTTTAGGAATTTCCCTTAGTGTATTTACTTTCCAGCTGAAAACTCATGTACTTGTAAATATTGGAAGTTGAATGTAAATAAAAATGTTTGTTGAAAATTTTTACAGTCTCCATTTATTCTTGCATTGTGTACTATTGTTTCAATACGCTCAGTATATTTATTTAGGGAATGACCTTCTCTGGATAAATATGCCGCGGGCTTGCTACGTCATCGTTTCCTTCTACTGGGAGGCGGGGCATGACAACCCTCGTGCTATCGTTACCCACAATGAGATGTATTTCTGTAATCGGTCTTTCGAGATTTTGATGCGAAAATATTCAATCAACCACAAGCTTTCTACGCCCTATCTTCCCCAAACGAGCGGGAAAGTTGAAGTCTCTAATAGACATATCAAGCAAATTTTGGAGAAAACGATTTCTAAGAACCGTAAAGATTGGTCCTCTAAACTGACTGATGCTTTTTAGGCATTTCGCACTGCATATAAGACCGATCTTGGCTTATTTCCTTATCGACTGGTGTTTGGTAAGGATTGCCACCTCCCTGTCGAGATCGAACATAGGGCAATGCGGGCAATTAAAGAGCTTAACTTCGATTTTGACCAAGCAGGCAGCTATCGGAAGCTGCAATTAAATGAGTTGAGTGAACTTCATGATGAAGCCTACGATAAGTGTTCCACGACAAACACCTTTTGAGAAAAACATTCATACCGGGACAAAAAGTCCTTCTTTACGATACCCGTCTCCATCTTCATCCGGGTAAGCTAAGATCTCATTGGAAAAGACCTTTTGTGGTGCAGTATGTATACCCGCACGGTGCAGTGGATATTGAAAATGCTAAAAACGGTTCCATTTTGAAGGTAAATGGGTATAGATTAAAACCGTACTTCTCCGCTGACCCATCTGAGGAGCTCTTGTTCTTGCAGGAGCCGCTTTATCACAACTAGCTTTCCTCCGCATCATTTCCATGCTTTGGTTTTCCAGCCATAAACAGTGGCAACACTGTTTCATCTAAGAATGGAGGTGTGTATATTAGTAGATCCAATAAAAAAATAATATAAATTATAAATTATAAAAAATGAATGTGCATGTTAAAGAACAAGTTTGGGGGAGGCTTTTCATTTGACTATCTTTTGACCCTATTATTCTCCACCAAAGTCTACAGGTTTTTGCGCTCGAACAACAGCATTAGTGAGGACACTGCTATAAACAGGTTTGAGGGAAAGTTTGTATTTATTCACCTATCATTTTGCATTGTGTTTATTCACATATCATTTTGTACTATTAAAAAAAATTTTAAATAAAAGTTAGAAAGTGAAAAATACATATGAAAGAAAGGAAGAGATTTAAGAAATGTAAGAAAATTAGATATTTTAAAACGAAGCTAATAATACGTAGTCATGAGCTGTTGTAACATTTCAGAAAATAAAATATTATTTTTGAGAATTTAAATAATTAAATTAATAAATATTATGAATATTTTAAAAGTATGGAGATTTGTTTTAATGAAAAGTATAATTATATACCGATACTTTGGAGAATAATTGGGAAATTAATAAAAATTATTGATTTGAAGGTATTTATGCGATTTGGGCATTCTATGAATTATTATACAATTAATTGTAAATGTGTTATTTGCTAAACTTGATTAGTATCTACTAATTATGCATTACTTTAGCTTATGTGTTATGCATGCAACAAAACATGTTTCAAAACACTTAATTCACCTTTGATATTAACCATGGTTTCTTCTTTGTTTTAAGTGATTTTTGGTTTTCAAAAAAAAAGAAAAATGAAACTGATATTGGAGATTTTTGTAAGGTGGGGACATGAGACATGAGAGAGAGGGGGAGAGAGAGATAGTGAGAGACTCTAGATGGTTCCATGATCTTCACCATGGCTCCTTCACCCTTTTCCTCATATTCATCTCATCTTCTTCATAGCTTCATCTCCATCACCATCTACCTCCTCTACCTCACACAATCACCTCAAAAACTTAGCCAAAACCTTATAATCCCTTCACAAAAATTGATCCCAAGCTCACCACAAACCCTATGGAGGCCTCAAGTTTGGGTTTTGAAGACTTTGAGCAACTCAAGAAAATTCTTGAGTTGCCAAATGAGGTGATTTTTGCACTCTTAGTTTAGAATCTTACGTTTCCTTAACTCCTTTAGCAGTTTAGTGTCAAACAAATATAGTTTTGTGATCTTGGAAAATTCCAAGATGAAAAATTAGGGGATTTATGGAGTTGTAAAGGTGAAATTGAGGATTAGATAGTGTCTTAACCTCTGTAGTGTTGGTATTTCTGGACCAAACCGAGATTTAACCCTAATATCTGAACTTTAGTTTTTCCTATGTCGGTTTTGTGGAAATTCTGGGGACTGCAGGGAAATCTGGAGCAATTTGGGAACTTTGTGAGATAATCAAACATATGCATTAACCTATTTAGAACCCTAGGAGACCACCAAGAGAAGATGAGACCAAAACTTGTTGGTCTAGCCGGATTGGCCATCTCACCGGGCCTCTGGTAGTGTAGGGTCCTGAAGTTTGGTCTATAGCTCTTACTCCCTATCATCTAGCCGCCTGTACTGTTTGTTTATCCCCATTTTACCTGACCAAAAATCTGGGAGCGTTTAGTGTTGGTTTTAACTATGTTTTCCGATTTCAAAAACTTGGTTTTTGGTATTTGAATGTGGATATGGTCGTTGGACGTTTGTACGTCAATGACGAGGGTTTTATGATTGTTTTCACATGCGTATGCTATATGTTCTAACCTATAGGTACCTCGCGTGTCGTGTCGGTTTTTGAATCAGATATTTGATGCGATACGATATGTTGTGATATGTAGATACCTCCGCGTGAACTTCGGGATGGCAAGAGAGAGCATGGCGTCATTGACTTTGGCAAGCGAGGATCAAGGTGGGTAGATATATATCTACGGGGGAAGTCGGGTGGATGGTGTTCGTAGGGTAGGATGCGTATATTATATATATATATATATATATATATATATATATCTGTGTGTGTGTGTGTGTGTGTGTGTGTGTGTGTGTGTGTGTGTGTGTTTGTGAGATGCGAATACTTAGCAAGTAGTGCTTTAGGAGACTCTAGGTTAGCATAGGTATACTTGTGGATAATGCTTATTCTTAGTCCACCTTATCTAGTTGAGACTCGTTAGTTATATTGTCGCGTGCACACACACACACTTGAGTTTGTGTGTATATGTGTATGTATGTATATATACGGGGGGTTGACAAGGCCAACCATGCTCCTACGTGTGTGTGTGTGTGTGTGTGTGTGTGTGTGTGTGTGTGTGTCACGCCCCGCTTCCCAAAATACGGGATACGAGGGGTTGACAAGGCCAACCATGCTCCTACGGTCGAGGAAACATCCTTCTGTAGTCACACTTCGGCTTCTAGCTTTACGTGGCAATCAGTAATCAATACACAGATAATGAGAAATGCAGTCACTAAATCAAAACAGATACAAAAACTAACCAGATAGAGCTCAAGGAAGTATAGCGCTGAGTCGTTGATCTAGATAACCGCAATGTCCTCGAGGTACGTCAGGTCCTGATCCAAGCTAAATCCACTTCTCACTCTGAGCATGCATACTTAGGTCGTCAGAGCGACACAATAGCAATAAATAGAAGTACATGTGTAACATGTGTAATAATGACGAATATGAAACAGTAAGCATGAAGTGATGATATGAGCATGAAGGAGCCAGTACAGGTAAACGGTAAAGCGGGTGAATAGTAAGGCATGTGTATCGAGTCAGTAATCAATGCATGTCACTAAACCTATCAGTCTCTAAGTCTCACTGTCCAGGTCGCTAAACCTATCGTCAGTCCAAGTGTGAGAGTCAACCACTCATGAGTACCCCCCACCCAAGGGTAGGGCCCCAGGGGCAAGGGAACACGGGCCCGAGTCGCTAATAATCACTAATATCACCCATATAACTCCCAGAATCGCTGTGTGTGCCGGCAATGGGACTCCCGAGATTCCGTTGAACTCACACTCAAACTACCCCACACCCCGTGATCTACATCAAACACCAACCATAAACTCAAATACTAGTCGGCCCATAACAAGTCTACGCGAGAACTGAAGACATGATCTCTATCAAGTATGTATCGACTGGTACCCAAGATAAATGGACAGTATTTGGTTTCTTATCTATGATACTAATATAAGTGCTTCCATAATCGTCCCATACCAATTATAGTCACACTTATACATGTCCCATAGACGTCGACAATGCAATAAATTAACTGGGTCCGTTGATTGTGTACAAGTACGTGTCACTTTCACTTATTCATTCACGCTTTAACACTAACGTACTTACCACAATCAAACACTAATATCTATCACCGGGTAATGTACACGACCACTAGGTTATCAATGTATATGAGCTCTACAAGATATGATGAGAATGCAATAATTATGATATGAATAAAATATCATCAGCCAGTGTCCTATCACTTGCATAATTTACTATAAATCATACATGTATAATTAAGCGAAACAATGTAAAAGGGGTAAGTAGTATATTTAATTATCTATCCGTCAAAATTTGTTTCGCGTCAATCGGGTTTCAGGTTTGCCAGTTGTGGCCATTTCAATTTAAGTGTTCACCGCTGGAAATCCAGTTTCAGAATTGGAAGTCCGTTTTGTAACACATTTTACTCCTAGTTGGGATCATAATTAGGCGATACTATAGTTGAACAATATTTAAGTTTATCAGTTAGGTTTCCAACGCATCACACAGATTGATAATATCCATGGTGTATTGGAAGTTATGCATTGTACAATAAAGGGGTATACGTTCTGTCCCTGTTTGGGACAGCCATAGGTTCTGTTGATTTAAAATATAATTTAAATAATAAACGACGGTAAAAATGAATGAAACCACTTTCAATGGTTATATAACATATTTATATTCTCTATGGTATAGGGTTTCACATCATAACATTTTCATATAGCAGGGTGAAAGTATTACAAGACGAGAATCGACAGCCAGTGCTGCTCTGGACTGCAGTCCAGTGCCGCACTCCGAACCAGTTTCTGTCACCTTTTTAGCATAGAAACAGATTAAAACTCTTATAAGGTTCTAGGTCGTTGAGTCCTCTTCGATATGAGCCCTCGAACGCGACATTCCTATTTATAACCAATTAACTGTGATTTTTACGAGTTTCAGGTACGGGAAAATTTCAGTTTTAACGGGTTTAAATGGGAAAGGCTATCTCATTATTAAAGTCCGTATTTTCCAGTCAAATCATAACACGGCGTTCGTTATCACTCGGGCCATCATATGTGATTAGTTTTCGTCAATTTAACGGGGGTTTTCCATTCAGGTTTTGCATCGAACACTTGCATTATATTGATTCGCACGAACAGTATATATGGAATTTATTCGGTAATTGAATCGAATAAATAATATTAGCATGAAGCAAGCATTATACTTGCCTGACGAAGTATCGAGGATGGTACGGCAGCGACAATGGCACGATCGCGATACGCACGTGGCACGGTAACGACGATTCATGCACGACACAACAGCAACAAAAGTTTCGATCTTGGCTTGAACTCGAGTTCTCGGCAGCGACGGCTACGGCACAAGCAACGGCAACAACTAAGGTTGCATGGCTATGGAGAGGAGCTTGGCCTCAACACAGTGAAGCTCGGGTTGAAGGAGGATGGGACGATGGCAATGACGATGATTGCAGCGTAGAGAGGAGACAGTGATCGGCGATGGTCCAAGGAGCTCCGGCGAAGGTGGCAGCAAGGGCTCGGCTAGGAGGGGAGTAGGGGCTTCGAGAGTTGCAGATGGTCGTCGGCACGGTGAGAGGAGGTGGCGAAGACAGCGAGCAGCAGGAGCTTGGAGACAAGGAGGTGGTCGAAGGGGTTGAGGCTTGGTGGTGGTGCTAGGGGATTGCCGGTGAGGTGGTGATTGACGTGGTGTTCAAGTTGGTCACTAGAGGTTGATCGAGGAAGATGGTGAGGTGGTCGGCTGGTGAAGTTTCTAGTGGTGGAGACGGCGGCGAGGCGACGAGGCGAGTTGGGGGTGGTTGCAGTGGGTTGGTCGGGGGGTTGGGGATGCCGGCGAGGGTGTCGGTGGAGGAGCTCGGCTGAGTGCAGTGGGTGGCCGGAGGTGGTTGTGGTGTTGTGAGGAGGAGGCGGGGGTGCAGTGGAAAAGGAGGTAGTGAGGGTGAGGGGCTCGGCTTTGTATGAGGGAGAAAGGGAGACGAGGTCGAGAGAAGTGGGCGGGCGCGCGCGTGAGGTTGTGGGTCGAGGAGTGGGGCGTGGTCGCGACGAGGAGTGAGGGCGTGGGAAAGAGCCGCGACGTGGGAAGGAGAAAGAAAAGAAGCGAGAAAAGAAGGAGGTGGGGAAGAAGGGGAGCAGGTCGGGTTGTAGGGGCTGGGCTGGGCTCGGGGTGCAAGGAAAAGAGTTTGGGGTTTTTGGGGAGTGGGCCTGGGTTTGGGCTAGGGTTTGGGTTAGAAAACTAAAAAGAAAATGGAGAAAGGATTAAATTAAATTAGGGTAAGGTAATCAATAGGAAAAATATAGAAAATTTGCAGAAAATTTGGGAAAAATATTTGGAAATTTATTTATTAAAATACAGTAACTATTTATAGGGACTGGGTATTACAATACACACACACACGGGTGATGAGGATAGTATATGATATATGGAGATGAGTCGATATGATCGAGCATGATGCCGTAAGATTTTGATATGTGATTGAGTCGTGATATGATATGTGATATGATATTATAATGGATCGTTGGGCGATGTGTATTCATACATACGATAATATGTGGATTGATGACATTAGAATGTATGAGATCTTAGATCCGTACCCCTGATCATAATATTGTACGAGGATGATACCGTACGAATGATGATATATATATATATATATATATATATATATATATATGACCTGTACCCTCGATTTTGGGGATGCCGTACGATGGATTTTACCGTACGAGGTACAAATATGATGATTGATCCGCACTCTTGACTCGAGAATATAGTACGATGTATATATTACCATACGTGATGATATAAGGCAGGATCGCCGACTATTAGATATATCGGCTTGGAATATTATAGATTTCTTATTACCTTCCGACTAGTTTCTTAGCGTAGTCTTTTAGTTGTTTAGGTAGATGCTAGACTAGGCTTGAGTCATACCTATTTTCAAAATCAACGAATCGTGTGTATTTTCAAAAGACAATCCGAGGGACGCTACGGATTTTCAAAGGACATATCTTTTCTCAAAAACACCGTAGCCCTTACTTTTCTAAAAAACCACGATTCGTGTTATTTCAAACACCAGAACTGTATGACTCGTATATAAATATGTATATTCTATAATGTTGCGTTTACTATTCATTTTCCGTTATACTCATGTTGTTCTCTTTGCATTGCATTTATACATGTATTTTCTTTAACTACTATGAGCTCGTCTGATAGGATACCAGCACCATTACCGATGATGCGTATGTTGCACGTACACTTGCTTGCCGACTCACACATATCATCATAGGTAATTGCTATGCCACGTATACACTAGAGAACCTTTATTCCATTCATATAATCTGATAATCCGTAGAAGTTGCAGTGTTTTACATTCATAATCTTAAATGCTAGTGTAGACATTATATCTCTTACTTAGGATGCCAAATGCATTCGCATACATACATTCTAGTTATGCACTGATCTTTTGGTTTTACGCCGGTATTTATCATCCCATTTATACTGTGTATCTTGTGATTCTCTTAGAGTTTTTCCATATTCATGTGATTTCTGGATCTGGAGAAACCGCAAGTGATATTTATAAACTCATGATTATAATTTTAAAAAGAAAAATTGCGGTTTCTCGTGATATGATGTGCGTGGCGTCCACCATGAGTTTTCTTGGTTCTTGAGCCACGTGTGTACACATACCCGATTCGAGGAGGGGGATGCACCGTCTGCGGGTACATAGTGGACCCGGTACGGTATCCCGGGGCAAGAAGATCATATAGAAAGACGTTGAGCCCGGCAGGAGAGCACTACCGACCGGTGATATTTGGCGCGGCGGATATCCGGAGGATACCGACTGTAGTTGTGAGATTTGATGATATGGGCCGATCCGGACTGACGGAGCCCGGGATTTGAGGATTTTGTGTCGATGTTTGACACGGATTTCTGTCAATTTTATTGATGATATTCCAGTTTTTATACTAAAATTTTACTAAGATAAGAATACAGCTTTCTCATATAGATATATCCTGATTTCATATTGATTATTCATTCATGATGCATTCATACATCATATATATGACATGTTGCTACTTTGTGACACTGACATGAATTCTTGGTATTACACTTATACTTAGATTGTTACCCTGGCCACTACTAGATGTTTCAGTGTTATATTATGAGTATATTATTGTATGACCTAGGAGATCGTCATACATTCGATTTCTACTCGGTGATGTCTTCTACTCATGAGTTGGCAACTCACCCCCGTTGTACCACAGTTTCTTTGCAGGTTCGACCGTACAGGTTCCGTTGCGGCTTGCTGGCACATCATTTCTTTCGGGCGATTGCTTGGTAGGTGGTTTCACTTGCATCGTGACCACCGTTGCACATGTATTTTATATTTCAGTTGTATTGTTATTTATTTCGTTTGTATCTAGTTAAAGGCTTCATCAGCCAAATTTGTATATTTAGTAGACTTAGATAAGCTCAGTTTGTATATTCTTTCGGCCTTAGAGTCACTCTCTTGTATTCATTATTGTTGGGATTTTCTTGGTGGTACTTTAGTTTCGTGCTTTCTTTCTAAGTTTTGATCCTCGCCTTTCGGCGTATATTCTTATTATTGCGTGGTTGTTTCCGCCAATAGGCGAAGAGCTAGCTCCCGCTTGGGGATGCCTTATATATTATTTCTTGTATTCTTTTTGGGTTAAAAATTACAAAGGAGGTGATGCCCAAATTTCAAACTACAAAAAGGGTTTTCAAGTTAGATATAAACATAGTGCTTTCATAGATTACTACTTATGTATATATATAAGAATACGTTTGATTTCAGTAAAGCTTATTTCAAAACCGCACCTCCATTATTTTCCCCTAAAAAGATTTAGATTTCTGGGTTTTTGGCTTACTTGAATTAGGTAGGGTCTTATAGACTTCACATGATTCATGTGCCAGTCACGTGCCTTTTTCCGGGCCGTGACAGGTGTTGTCCCAAGGGTTAGTAAGATGAAGATATTACTAATATGCGGATAGAAATAAGTCTGAAAAATAGTCTCTATTCTTGAGTCCAAATTTCTGAACGTTGATACCCTACTATACGCGCTTGTACACATCTTGAAATTTGGGATAATAGAGAATACCTTACAATACTCTTACCTAAAAACCTTAGTATAAAAAAATCAATAAAATATAAATGGTGCATAAAATAAAATTTAAAAGAAAAATGAATACTGGTTTTATAATTACTTAAGACAGCGTATAAAAAATATAGCGAGGGTGCCTTATCACCTAGTGTCTTAGACCAACTGGTTTGGGGGTCACTGTTAAGCCTTAGGTGTTACAAGATTAGAATATTGCTAAGTATGCTTTAATAAGTGAGCACATTCAGTAATCGGTTGGGTAATGCCTCAAGAAATATTAACGGTTGCATAAAGAATGTATGAGCAAATCTATCTAAAATATTACAAACTAAAAAGTAGTAAGGAATATGGACAAAGGGTATGATAGCTTGAATTTAATTCTCTAAGTGTAAGGATGATTTTTACACATACGTAGGGGTATATGATCGATATTTGGAAGAGAGGTAGGGAGGCAGACTAAAGACGTTATTTTATTAAGGGAGGATATGATTCCCGACATCTTTTCAAGACCATTAAAATAAGGCTCATGACAACTGAAAAACTAGTGTAGTTTGAAACTCTTATTTTCAAGTTTTTCTTTTATATGTTCTTATCTTTGCATGCAATTTTCGTCTTCTTTCCTTTATTTTCTAAATTTTAGGATTTTGTGGGTGTAATCTGCTGAAGACTCTCAGCAGACAACACTTCTCCTACTAGAGACACCTAGAGATTTAAATATTTGTTGCACGAGCTAAGTGCAATCGTGTTGCTTACGAAAGTGTGCTAGATTTTTCTTTTCCTTTTTAAAATAAATAGTTTGCTCGGAACGATCAAAAATAAGTTTAGAGGTATTTGATCATTCATATTTATTGCATATTTGTACGGTCATTTTTCCTATTATTATTAATTACTAAAAGATGTTAATTGTAAATTAAGAACATATGTGGGTTTATTTGTAAAAAGATTTTTTGTCATATGTTTCTTAATTTATAATTAATATATTGGGGGAATATATGGATATCATATTTAAATAAAATATCCATGTGATTCTTAATTATGAAAATATGCATAGCATGTCATATCAAATATTCTTAACCAATATTATTAAGATATCATATCATTTAATTGGTTGGAATATTATCTCAAATAAACCAAATGCTAATAACAATTTGATTTGAGATATTGTGCAGGTATTAAAATAAATCAGCTCAGGGCTACAAATATAAGTAGGAAATCCACATCAAATCGAGTTATCAAACCAAATCTGCCGAATTTTAGGAGCAAATTGAAGAATTTCGCAACCGCAGAGAGAGAAATATATTTTCAAAATATATTCATTATAAGGATCTTCAAAAATCGAGAAAAGAAATCATGGAAACTCTGGTGATGCAACTCCACTAGAGGGCGGCGGAACCGCGGCCGTTAGGGGCATAGGGCGGCGGAAGCACGGTCATCTAGTGGCTGTTGGATATGAAAATTTAGGGGCTTGATCGACTTTGCACACACTTCAAGATGACGTCTAGGGGTTCAAGTTCCAGAGCCTATATAAAGGACTGAGAGCAATTAGGATTATTTATCCACTGATCTACCGATCAAGATCTATCGAGCAAACTAAGATTTTTAGTTCTTTTACTTTTTTTCAGCAATCAAATTCTGTAATGCAAAAGTTTCAACAAAATGTAGTTTTTTCTTTTAATTTTGTCTCATTACTTTCCGCATTTACTTTCTGTATTTATTTTTTGCACTTTTATTTTTTTTGTTATGGGTTCTTTATTCTTCTACCTTTTGTCGTTTTTCCTAATAAACGAGTAAATTCTCGCTTGTTAGGATTTGTAGGATATGGTAGTATAATGGATGGAAAAAAATCTCTTATCTTCTTCTTATAAAGTTTTAATTTTTATAAATTTTAACAAAAAGAGTCTTAACCCTCTTATTCGGGCGTGTTACCAATTCATGATAGTTGCAATCTCGATTTGAGATTCGTTAATACTTGCTTTGTTGAGGGTTTTAGATAAATAGGGATCAATGGAAGGATAAGGGTCAGTAGAGGGAAACCCTAATTCCTCCAAGTACCCTAATCCATATTCATCGCTATTTCTCTAATATTAAATAATTAAAAGATAAAAAGAATTATTTTTAAAACTCCATCTTTTAACTATTAAATCCGAAAACCCTACAATCCCTTCTCTGATAAAATTTTCAAATCTTTTTAGTATAAAATGATAAAAATCCAACCTTTCTTCTATTAACTCGTCTAAAATAAGAAAAACAGTTCACCATTTCTCTGTAGACGATCCGTACTCACTATCGGCTAGCTATTTCAACACCGTTATTGATTGCGGTATTTCGCCACGTAAGTGAAACCTTTGCTTGTTTATTCATGCTAAAGTATTAGTTAATCAAAATAATCACGATAAATGTTTTTGTGCACATCCGTATAGCTATATCGATAACTTGTAGACAAATTATTTCTGTGGCAAACCACCATAGTTTGATTGTGACGAATGGAAGCCCGACACAGTCTTCTAATCCGTAACAATACCATTTAGAATTTATTTAAACGAAATCTAATTGAATCGATTAAATGGAACCGATATTTCGGTTGTTACCCGTAGATGTGACCTGAGTATTCGATATGATACATGGATAAATACTCTTTCAAAATGCCTATACCTTATATTTAGAGAATTTTGTTACTGTTAATAATTATTGTGTAGTGATTTAAATTTAAAATACAGAGATTATCATCACGAACTGTTGCCCCAAAAAGATGACATTGAATCTAGAATTCACCGTACATGCTACGCTCTAAAATCTTCATTAAATCAAATATAAATTGAAACTAGATGCTCTATGGATCATACCGAAGCTGACTTGATAAGATAGAACCCCCTATAATTTTTTTTTCGATGCTGATATATCGCAACGACGAAAATTGATTTGGAATGCGGCTCTGGACTGCACTCCAGAGCAACATTTCACATTGACACATGGTTCAAATAAATTGTATAGCTCTGTTTGAAAATGAAAATATGTTGAACCCTTTACCTTTACGAAGATAATCCTGTTAGCTAACTATAGGCAGTGGTTTCATTCGATTTTACTGTCGTTTGATATTTTAATTGCATTTTAAACCGTCGAGATGTACTGCAGTTTAGTACAGAGACAGATTGTATACCCTAGCATTAAACAGGACATATCTTCCAGTACGCAGCGGATATTGTCGATCCATATGATGCGTTGGAAACATTATTGATAGATCTAAATCTTACCTAACTGTATCATTGCCTAATTATGATCCTAACAGGGAGTAAAATGTGTTACGAAATGGACTTTTAGTTCAGGAACTGGATTTCCAGCGGTGAACACTTAAAATGAAATGACCGTAACTCGCAAACCTGAAACCCGATTGACCTAGAACTAATTTTTTTGGATTTATGTTTAAGTTTACTTACTGCCTCTTTTGTATCATTTTGCCTAATTACAATCGTACGATTTAATGTGTTTTGCTGAATTCGTAATCCACATTGTGTTTCATTTCATACATGACTTGTTATGTGGCATCGTTCTCGTATTTACCCGACCGTGATACCTTTAGTAATGCTGAACGCTCATAGTGATTCGTAGCCAATTTTGCATTGTCGAATGTGAGTGGTATTGGAATAGTTGTGTCAAGTACGCCAGAGATAAGTGATTGAACTGTGAAAGTGAACAGGGCAATGAAAAGTGAATAAAAGCGTGATTATGGCACGTGCTTGTATATAACTAGTCCTATACATATACTTATTGTAAACTGGGAAAAGGGAGAAATCAAGGTGGAATAAAACTCATATTTAGCGAGATACAGTGAGTTAGAGGATGATCATTCGATATTAGCGATACACACACACATATTGAGTCGTGGGCCTAATGGCACGGTTGCAGAGTTATGTCCCGGGCAACAATAGACCGTAGTTTTGGGTATGCACGAGACTCTTGTTAAACACGAGCATTCTTTTTCACCGATTGATTTCAATTGACTTAATGACTGATAGGTAATGACATACACATTGCATAGATTGCTGACATGATACATATATCATACTTTTCATATTCACTTGATATTCCATATTCTCATGTTACTGTATTTTGCCGTTCATTTCATACTTAATATCATAGTACACACACTATATATATAAATTGCTATATGTGTTGTCTTGACGACCTGAGTGTACATGCTCAGAGGACGAAGTGGACCCAGCTCAGGAGCAGGACCCGCCATTCGAGATCGCGAAGATTTAGATCACGACGCCAGCACTATTGCTTCCTACTTGCAATAAGAATATTGTTATTTTTTTTGGTTTGTTGTTTCTTTCATGCGGATAATTGTATCTTGAACTCTATTGTTTAAATATAATAAAGTTATGAGCTGTGATTTCCTTTACTTCCGTGCTGTATTTACTGATTACTATGTAATGTTAGAAACCGAAGTGTGATTACGGCAGAATCATTTCTTGACCGTAGAAATATGGCTGGCCTAGTCACCTCCCGCATTCTATATTTTGGGAAGCGAGGCGTGACAAAAGCATCACAATTTTGAATTTATATATTTCAATCAATACAAATAATAATTGTAAAGGTAAAATAATGGACAAAGAAAGAAAGCGGTTTGTTTTATATTTTTGGAACTTTTATGTTTTTCATGTGTTTTATCATGCATAATATTAAAAAATTGAAGATAACAAGATTTTATTTTTGGGAATTCTATAAATTTTTTGATTTTCGTTTGTAATATCAAGCAAAAAATTGGAAAAATTGAAAATATAAAATCTTTTGCAATTTTCATGTTCTATATACTTAGCAAAATAATTTTAAAACCGAATAAAAAATGAAAATTTTAATTTTTTTAAAAAATTTCATGATTTAAAATTGTAAAACCAGAGAAAACAAAAGGAAATTTAAGACTTTATAATGTATGCTTTCCGCGTGCTATAAAGCAAAACATTAAGAAACGGGGAAAAAATATATTTCTGAAACGTTCGCGATCTTTAAATGCTATATCAAGTAAAATGTAGAAAAAAAGGATAAAAAATATTGAGATTTTTGAAATCTTCATAATTTCCGTGTTGCAAAATATTGGAATTTTGAAGAAATTTTTTGAATTTTAAAAATTCTCTATTTTCGTATGTCATAGCATGAAAAATATTAATAATATGAAGGAAGTAAAAAACCATGATATACTTGAAAATATCACGATTTTCCTATGCTTAGCAAGCAAAATATTGAAAACCCAAATGAAAAAGGAAATTTTCGAGATTTTTAAAAAATTACATAATTTTGGGTGTAAAATATTGTAAATTAGAAGAAAATAAATAATTTTCGGATTTTTGTAAATTTCGCGGTTATCATGTGCTATAAAATGCAAAATATTTAAACACCCGAATAAAATAGAAAAATTGATGTAACATGAATAATACTGAAAAAAGAAAGTACGCAGAAAACAATGAAATTTTCATGTGATATATCATAAAAATTATTGAATAACCGATAAAAAATAATTTATTCTTGAATAATTTATAATTTTCTTCTTTTATAGCCCAATAAAATATTGAAAAATGGAACCAAATATCTCCCGGTCAATATCACAAAGTCAGTGATAGAAAATTTGTACATGAACTACCGATTTGGAAATACTAGAGTTTTGGAAATACCAAGAACCTTCCTGTGTACGTCACACAGTTAGTGATAGAAAGTTTGTTGATCGTACATCTATTAGCTTTTTGGTACCTGCGAAATGCGTGATTAAATTAATAATATATTAAAAGATAAAAAGTTTTGTTATTATTGTTAATTTATTAGCAGCTTTTATTTTTTGAAGAAGTTTTGTCCTATTTCTTTATCAAAAAGTACTATAGCTGACTATATTTTGACTTAAAATTGCTTGATTTTGGTGAAATCTAAAAGATATATATTATGTTTTTCTTGGTTGATCATATGTAAGGGAAAAATGGATACAACTCCCTGGCCTTAAAAACAATAGGAAAAACTTTCCGGCTAAAATAAATCCATGAAAAACTCGCTACATCCAAAAATTTATATGTTTAAGTCCATATATTACAACCAACCACCTTTTACATTTTAATATTCTCATAATACCTTTGTCGACTTCCGGTAGATAACTGCTACATTTAGCATGTAAACCACTATATCTAATAAATATAGCATGTAAACTACTATATCTAATAAATATAGCAGTTATTTGCTACGTGTAGCAGTTAATGTAAGCTGCTACATTTGGTAAATGTAGCAGTTTACCTACTAAGTGTAGCAGTTATCTGTCAGAAGTTGACAAAATTATTACGGGAATATTAAAATGTAAAAAGTGGCTGGCTATACCATATGGACGTAAACCTATAAAATTTTGGATTTAGGGAGTTTTTCATGGATTTTTTTACGGGGAGTTTTTGCTATTGATTTTCAAGCCTATAGAGTTAGACCTATTTTTCCCTTTATATCGAACTGTTATATCATCTTGATATATATTGTTATCTCACAACATAACAACTTAAGAGCACTGAGGATACCCTATTCTACAAACAAATCTTATCAGCAGAACGAATCTTTTGTTTTCTTTCCATATACATGTGACTGCTCTCATTTATTGTTTAGCGAACAGATATATATGTGACTTTGTAGCTGCGGTTGGGGGACTCACCACAGCGAAAATAGAAAGAACAATACGATGGAGTTTAAATTTGGGTAAATATCCCTCAATTTAATAAACAAAATCATCCTTAATTCACTCCCTTTTTTGAGACACAAAGAAATCCTTGCCCTTTTACAACTTCCCTCACATGGTTCTAGCCCATGCTTGCGGTACTTCCCTTAACCTTGACTAACAAAGCTCTTCAACTTTAAATCAACAAAATCACACACAAAAATTAAAAGAAGAAAAGAGACTCCTACTTCATTTAAATTATCTATAATCTCATATCTCCATCCAAATCGATGCTAAGATCACCAACCTCATCTCAATAAACTTCTCCAACGGCGTCCGCGCCTTCGTCCGGAAACTCCTCTTCCATATCCTAACGGTCGACGGCCCCATCCCCAAACATGTTGCCTCCATCCCCGCTGGCAACCGCCGCTACGGATGGAAGTGGAACCTCGGACAAGGCGAGGCCCATCGCGTTGGGTGCCTCAACCTCCTCCAAATGCTCAGGTATGCTTCGAAATGGGTGTCCAGTATGTAACGTTCTACGCTTTCAGCATCGACAGCTTCAAACGCAGGCAGCCCGAGCTCCAAGTCCTGATGGACATGATCAAAGACAAGCCTCAACCTCTCACCCAAGGCAACAGCATTGCCAATGAGCTCGGCGTCCGCGATACTTAGGTGCCAAGGAAAGAAACACTATATCTTTATTATCTATCGATAGATATAATTTGTCTAAACATGTAGGGAATTTGGAAAAGCTCGACACGCCGACGAAGGATGTGGCGGAAAAAGCTATCACGACTACGGAGAAGAATAGCAGGAAGTGACCGTAATTTAACGCTTTCGGGACAAATTTGTGGATTCCTTAAGAAGAATATTTTGTCCTCTTTCCAAAAACAATTTTAGTCCCATATTTTTCTTGCGATTATGCCTTGCACCTCAAAAAACCAGTCATAGATTCAAAAAATTGATATTTCGAAGCATCAATAAACTTCTTTTATTTATAAAGTAGGAAAGGTTATTTAATAAGAAGCAAAATATCGAGTACTCAAAGAAAACAATTTTGAGATTTTTGAAAATTTTATACTTTTCACGTGTTATATAACAAATAAAATATTATAAAACCGAATAAGACGGAAAATTTTGAGATTTTCGTTTACTATAGCATAAAAATATTGGAATTAAAATGGAAGCAAAGGGAAACTATTTGATCTTTTAAATTTTGACGATTTTCATTTGCTATAATAAATAAAATATTGACAAAAAACCAAGAAAATATATAAAAAATTAGAATTTTGCACAGGGCATACAAAATATTAATATTTTTTGGATTTTTGAAAACATAGAAAGCATAACATTAAGAAAACTGAAACTTTTGAGATTGTTGATAAATTCATGGTTTTCGTCTGCTGTAGCAAACATAAATATTAAAAAACCGAAGAAAATAAGGAAAATTATGGTTTTTACGATTTTTATGAGTTATGCATACAAAATACCAAAAAGTTTGAGATTTAAAAAAATTTCATGATTTTCATATACGATTTGCATGTAAAACTTAAAAAACCAAAGAAAACACAACTTTTGCGGTATTTTAAAATTAGTCAACTTTTATTGCTATAGCCTACAAAATATTTAAAATTTGAACAAAAATTTAGGATCTTTGAAAATTTCGCAATGTGAATAACCGAAAAAACAGAAATTTTTGACATTTTGAAGTTATGCGATTTTTTCGTGTTACAGCACACAAAATTATGAAAAATGGAATGAAACAGAAATTTTTTATACTTTTCGATCACCCATTGGGATAGATGCGCTCGCATATCAGGCGCTACACAGATTACTCCTGCCCGATGGTGAGCGAGGGTTTATTGATTGTGTGGATTCTAATCTCCGACAGCCGCGGACAAATCTGTCGTTAATTACCACTCGCTTTGAGGCGAGAGAAGATCCAATTAACTGGTCGTGATGGTCATGCGAACTCTGTAGGGATGCTAGGCTCATCTAGAAGGATTTTAAAACGCGGCGGAAGCGGTAATTAAAAAAACCTAGAGAGCAATAGCAAGCTCGACCCAAGAATCAAACTAAAACACTAAACTTGACATAAAATTAGAAAGCTAAAACAAGGAAGTTAGTGAGAACAAAGAAGTTGGTGAGCTACAACTTTAGTAGCGCGTTTGCCAGTTTTTCTCGGACTTCGGTTAGTCTCCACGAAATCTGGAACAAGTTTGCTCTATGATTTGCTTGCCGAAGATGATCCACCTTGAGATAACTCCAACAGAAACTATAGATTCAAATTGATCTCATCAAAATGAAGCAATCCACTAATTAAACTTGCTAAGAATGATTAGTAGGAGATTTAGAATAATTAGCTCATTAATTTCTTTTCTTTTCTTTTCTTTCCTCACTTGAGAAAAAACTCAAGAGAGGTTGCCATGGAGATGAGAACAAGAGAGTGAGGTTCAAGATGAGAATAAATCCTAATCCAAAAAAATGAGTCATAAAAAACGAGTCATCAAAGAAAAACCCAAAGAATCAAGCATTAAATTTCAATGACTCATTCTCTATTTGAAATTAATAAAAGAATAATAATGTTCTCATCTAAACCATATGAGCCTTATACATCCATCTCATATATATCAATATACATGTCACAATATTTATATCAAATATAAATATTAATAAAGAGAAGAAAATAACAAAGTGGGTATGATATTATTTAATATATAAATATATAAATATACATTTAATTATTAAATCAACACTTGATTTAATAATCCGGTTATATCATATATATACCGGTTAATATCATTAAATACCAGATTATTTCGCCTGTGCTGGAAAATCTCTATATAGGACTCTAAATACTTGACAATATGTTGGCAGTAGATTAGGATCATATCCATAGCCTACAAGCACGTCAGCAGTATTAGCTGCACGTATCGGCTATCCAGATATTGATCAAAAGAAGGTCAACGAGCAAACTCATCTGAACCTTGTAAAGTCTATCAGTGACATCACCGGACAGTCCGGTCTTTTCGTCTAAGAGTATCGTATATCGGGTCTAGGGTTTGGAATCTGTCAGACCCCAATAACTCGATAAGTCGTGCGACAGAGGACTCCTAACCATCCGGAGATACAACTGATAACACTTATCAGTCTATCTCCAGTGCGGTGGCCACCAACTTGTGGCTGTAGTCACGTCCTGCACCGTGCGACATCAACTCCCTATATCGGGAGAGACGAAACCCCTCGACCGCTCACTGCATCTACGTGCTTCAAGACTATACCTAACAAAAACTTGTTTGCACGACTCCTTTGAGCCATGGTAGGATAAAAGTTTAAGTATAGTGGGAACACACATAAGACACCATGGAGATTTCAGGTCCTAGGGACTACTCTGTACTTATGTCACCAGAAAACTGCTATCTGACATTGGTATATTACCAATTAGGAGTTCTCGGTGAGTCTGTCCACTGTAACTCATCCAATGAGCACCTGTATACAATTCTCGATGTCAAACACTAATAGTTGCAGGATCGGCTATCGCCCTCCAACCAAATCAGGAAACGTACACACTAGTCTAAACTGGAGTAGTGATGCCTAGTCTTGATACTCTTACGACTAGTGACATTTAAAGACGTGCTTATCGACTATCCAGACCCCACTAGTATGATCTCCATCATCGTCCTGGTAGTCAAGTAAAATCCTAAGGGCTTTATCTCACATCTAAATGATACATGATAATGAATAAACACATCACATGTAAGATAAAGATAAACCAGATAGCATACTATCATCTCAAGTAAGATTGTTCTTTCGTATATGTCCTCCTTCAATTACAATAATTGCCTTGAGGACACCTATATCCAACAATCTCCAACTTGCACTTAAGGCCCATTATTGTAGTATCACATACCCAATTTCTGTACTAACAGTTTCGCAAACTGTGTTCGAGAACTAGCCTCAATGAGTGGACCCACTACATCGCATCTCTCTATTTCTCCCTGAATCTCAACTTTGCGGAGATCAAATATCTCTCAAACTAAGCATACCTGCCTTAATATTTGTCTGGATAAATGATGGGATCATATTCATTGAACAATTATATCCTGCGAATTCTTAGGCGGTATCCTTTGCTGATTCACAATCAGCATCTAGTACCACGACTACCTTAGTATCCCACTTAGAACTCTTTCCAATATACTGCTCTTCAAAAGAGAGTAAACCTATAACTTGCTACAGACGCTCTGTCTCTAATGTTTCCTGGAAAGCTAGAATCAGTAACCACCTCCTTCAGGAGGTTGCCACTACCAAACATTATGAATATCGAATGCTTTCCACTGCTATCCTATATTTCTCCATGTCCCCCTCTGAAGGACGGCGCACAGGACCGTGATGTCCTGACGCTGAGATTCGGGGCAGATGCTATTTGGTTTTATCCGTCCACCTCTCCGAAGATGCCAAGTTGATTTATGGCACCGTGTATCGGAGGTTTAGACGGATGCGGCCGATGTAGCAGACTTCGTCAGATTCCCCCTCGCTTGAGGGGTTTTTGATTGTGGGGACGCTCTTCCCTGCAGGCGCAAGCCCCTGCAGTTAATTACGCTACTGCATCGCGGTAACAACTTTCTCCTTCTCCAGAATTTCACTTCGTGTCGTGTGTATTTGTTTTGTTTGTGGTTGCCCGTGGATTGTATACGGAGACTGAGTAATGCCGTCGCCCGTAGGACGTGGATTAATCCAAATCCGTATTTACTTAGATTTGGGTTTGGTGTTTTTAGTTTAAGGATACGTTAGCTGCGTTGCGGCTAAGATCAACTTAAACGTTTGTTAAGGATACGATAGTCCTGTTTAAGACTAATATCAACTTAACGTGATAATCCATTTAATATCTGGCCATCGGGACTCGTCACCTCTCTAACGTCGTTGAAGGATTACAACGGCAGATGTCAGAGGAGTTCAGGGATGTACCCTTGAACCAAAGTCGATTTGGAGTTTTATAGTCCATTTAAATGTTTAAGGATACGTTAGCCGTGTTTGGGGGGGGGGCTAAGATCAAATTAAACGGGATCGTTTAGATCCGGCAAAAGAGCATTTGGAGGCTCTATTGCTTCAGTTTAGGGACGTGGTGGTCCATTTCCAGTTTAGGGACGTAGTGGTCCATTATTAGTTTAAGGATGTTTCGGTCCATCGCCAGTTTAAGGACGTGGTGGTCCATCATTAGTTTAAGGACGTTTCGGTCCAAGATATTAGTTTGAGGACGTCTCGGTCCAATATTCCAGTTTAGGGACGTGGTGGTCCGATATTAGTTTATGGACGTTTCGGTCCAACATTAGTTTAAGGACGTTCCGGTCCACGAGTTTAAGGACCCCGCAGTCCGTATTCATGTGTGGTCGTTGGGACTCCTCGCCTCTCTGATGACGTTGAATGATTACAACGACGCGTATCAGAGGAGTTCGGAGATGTACCCTCGAACCGGATATAAATTGATTTAAGGGAGAGCTATGCTCAGTCAATTTAATTTGAGGACTTACGGCCAAAATTGGGCTAAGTCCAGTTGAAAATATTCAACACTTTTATTAAATAATGCATTGCATTTCTTCCATTTTTTTTGTTTGGGCTTTGCCCATAAAAATGCAGAGCATTTAATTTATTCTGGGCTCAGCTCATTTATGAATGAAGCAAGGCATCTGTTTTGTCTGGGCTTTGCCCCCTTTATAAATGCATAGCATTTTTATTATTTTGTTTGGGCTCTGCCCATTCATAAATGATGCAGAGCATCAATTTAATTAGGCCTGTTTGGTCTTTTAATTGGGTCTGGCCCCTCAGTAAAAGAAATGCATTGCATTTGTCAGGCGTTTTGCGTCAATTACTGAGCGCAAACGCTTGTGGTGAGGACACGTGTCATGCTCTGGTGAGCGCAAGCGCAACAGCGCAGTGCGCTGCGCTAGTGCGCTGCGCTGTTGCGCTGCTGACACGTGGCGCGCTCTGGTGAGTTGTGCCAAGCAAAGCTCTATTTCAAGAGCGCGTAGCGCAAGTGGTTCTATAGTTGACACGCGGCGCTCTCTTAAGAGCGCAACAGCGCAGTTTGGAAGTGCAGAGCACTAAGAATCTTTTAGATTCAAGAACAGAAGTGCAAAGCACTATTTGATCTCTTTATCTAAATTAGATCAATGAAAAATAAATTTTTTCTTTTTATTTCAAGAACCAGAGGTTCATAAAGGTGCAAAGCACCATTTTTATTTTGTTGTTTTCTTGTCTTTTAAAGAACCAGAGGTTCATGAGAAGTGCAAAGCACTGTTTACTATGTGAAGAACATTGATATGGTTTTTTAGATCAATGATTTATTAAAAGAGATTTTTTTTTATCTCTTGAAGGTCTTTTTACCTTTTTTTTTGAGGAGTTCTTCAGAGTTCTCTTTTTCTCTCTTTTTTTTAGAAAATGTTGATGCCTTTGAATTGAGGCCCAGGGTCCTTTTTATAATGCCCATAAATTAGTTAAATTTGTTAAAGAGATCTTTCTCTGAGTGATTTGGGAAATTTTCCCCACCGTTGGATCTTTGATCCAAGGGCTTCTGCTTTGCAGAAGAAAATCTTCTTGTTTTAACAAGAACAGAAAAGATTTCTTAAAATTTTAATTCTGTTTGGCGCAGATGCCCCAGCGCGTGACACGTGTCGCGCAGCGCACAGCGCTGCGCATCTGCGCTGACACGTGTCGCGCAGCTGCGCTAGCGCATCTGTGCGAGCACATCTGTGCTGACACGTGTTGCGCAGCGCAGCTGCGCTAGCGCATCTGCGCTGACACGTGTCGTGCAGCGCAGTGCCTGCGCACCTGAAGCGTTGCTTCCTTAAATGGTGCTTTGCTTTGATTGGGCGCGCCTTCTTGGGCGCTGCGCTGACGTATCAGCGTCGGACACGTGGCGCGTTGCGCCCGGGATTTGAAGCGTTGCTTCAAAATTTGAATTTTAAATTTTCAGGAGAGCTTTGCTCTGATTGGGGGAAACAAATGCCCCCCACCGTTGCGCTCACGTGGCACGCACGTGAGTGCAGCGGTGGCAAGCCCCTGACCGTTGGATCAAGGGGTGAGCTGAAGGGACGCAAGCGCCTTATAAATAGGACCTATGGCCCTTTAGAAAACTTCACCATTTTCTAGATTTTGATTCCAGAGCTTTGCTCTTGCTTAGAACTTCAGAGCTTTGCTCTCGTTTCCAGAACTTCAGAGCTTTGCTCATTTCCAAAGTTAAAAACTTTAGGTAAAATTAAATCAAATTAACTTAAATTAACCTTAACCAAAGAGCTTTGCTCTTACAGATCTTTTGATCTAAATAGATCCCCATTGGGGTTTCATAAACAGAGCTTTGCTCTCAAAAACTTGTAGATCTACAGGGATCTTGTTCGTAGGTTTTAACCCATGAACAGAGCTTTGTTCATAGATCATCTGTGGATCTTTTAGATCTAAAAAAATGAAAAGTTTTCACAAGTTTTTCATGGATTTTCCAAGATTTCAAAAATTTTAATTCTTTTAGGTGTAGACATTTTCTGATGGACCTTTCCATTATTACCATAGAGCTATGCTCTTTTTTTAAGGAATCTTATTTCCCTGGGGCCAGAGTTTGACAAGTGTCACTCTGTGACAGAGTTTTGCTCTGAAAGAGGAGATTTTCTTCTTGTCTTTAGGGATTCTTCCCACCCCCTTTTTTTATAAATGGGAATGTTTTCCTGGGGACCAACTGACAATCTCATTCAATGATGAGGTTGTCTGACGTATTGTCATCCAGATTTTGTAGGTCCCCCTTTGGTCTCCTACTCACTGCACTGCTGTGTGGTGTAATTAATTAATTTTAATTTAATTTAATTAATGCATTTTTTAAGATGCCAAACGTTGGAATTACAACACTAACGGCTAAATTGTTCTATTTGCAGCGATCATGTCTCTAGACACTTCGTTCCCGTTCGTTCGCTCGGAGGAGGGATTTCCCGAGGCGCCCTCGGACCGTGAAGTCCTGGCCATGATTAAGGAGTATGACCCAGAACACAAGAGTCTCCACCTTTGGGGGTCGTGGTATAATCAGATCATCATGGGCCACCGGAGCTTCACATGCGCGGTACCGTCGGAACCCATCACGGCGATTCACTATGCTACCCCACCCTCGGTGCAGTATGCCGTGGAGATGACGGATTGGACATCGAAGGGTTTTCTTCATCCGGCTATAGATGCCATCCCGGTCCAGCGTCCTATGGTCTTGGATATCCTAGGACGCCGTATCTGTCAGGGCGAGGCGAGACCTTGGGGGCAATTATATAACATTGGTCTGATCCCCCACCACCCGGTTGGCTATCTACCATGGGCTCGGTACATCCTGCCGACGAAAAAGTCGCAGTTGATAAGGTTAGGACTGTACACCGCAGTGTACGTCTCTCTGTTTCAATATCCCACGCTCCCGACCTGGTGGTTTAAGGCTTTCCTGGAGCAATGGAACATTCCTACCCACACTTTCCTTGCCATGGATCGGGAAGTGTCAATCTCTTTGGAGGAGTTCGCGGAGGTATCCGGTTTACCAGTCATGGGAGAACATTATGAGGAGTTGCTCCCGACAGATGTGTACGTCTTTGGTGCTAGGCCGATGGTAAGGGGGGTCACGCCAGAGAATGCTGTTCAGCACCAGTTCCCAAGCTTGATCAAAGTGTTGAACATATATGAATCCCTCTTTGTCGAACATGGGAGCCGGGGAGTTAACTTTGAGGATTTCATTGCTCGGTTTCTTCACCCAAACGTCCTTTCTGCAGACACTGCCAAGTTTGCCACCCTTGAGGACCCTTTCAGTTTAGGTTTGGATAACCTGCCGGCGAATGAAGTAGGCCAAAAGGATTTTTTTCTTCCTAACTTCCCGACCATGTCTCTTGCAGAAGTTGCGGCACCTGGAATGGATGAGGAGGCCTTTTTCTTAGGATTTCTCGGGCTATGGTTGAGTTGGTTCGCGATCCCAATGCACTCTCATCGGATGCGGCCCTCTGTCTTTTACCCAGCCCACCGGATGGCCATCGGGGTAAAGGTGGCTGTTGGGATCGCTGGCTTGGCGCACTTATACCACGGCCTCAGTCGAGCAGCAGATGCTAATGAGCCCGGGGTACTGCACGTGGTCTTCCCGATGCATTACTTTGCATCGTGGCTCGAGCTACACACGGCGGGTGTCTTCGGCATGCATAAAAGGCCCTCGTTCTTTGACAAGTGCGGCTTTCCTCGCATTATACAACTGATCGGCGCATCAATTGTAACCCCATCACCGCGGAACGCCAGGGGCTTACTCCTTCGCCCTCATACCGTTGGAGCCGGTATGTCCTTTGTCGATAAGGTATTGACCATTGGAAAGGTGTCTACCACTGTGACGCGGCCATTACAAGATGTCTTAAAGGATGGAGCCTCAGTTTTGATGGCTCGGGAGACCCTTCACTTATATTCCATTAGACCGGGTTTCCTAGTTTTTAGGCAGAATGGTGTGGCAATTTTTATAAGGTACAACCCGCATCGTTTTGCTCAACAACTGGGCTACGATCAAGGGGTCCCCTTGGAAGCCTTCTTGCTGGAACCCACTGCCACTGAAGAAGGGATGGAGAACGCACTGCACCATTTCATGCGCCTGAATACGAGCTCTCATTTTTTTATCAATGCGCCGGCTTACGCTCCGAGACTCCTCAATGTGTACAAAGACTGGTACAATCATGCAACAGGAGCAGTTATAAAGGAGGAAAGGCGACCGTTGGTCGATCGTAAGGGTGCGCCTCCAGGTACCGACCGCAACGCTCTTTTGGTTCCTAGGACTCCAGTGGTCGCTCCTCTAAAAGATGCCCGGGGCAGACTATCACATGCGCAAAGTCCTCCGCATGGATTGCCGCTTCCCGATATTACAGATGCAGCCCCAGCGCCTCGTGCTCCAGTGGAGACAGTGGTCGTGGCCTTGCTGGAGTCCGGTGTAGGTACAGACATCGGGACCCGTCGTCCCAAAGTGGCTGCTAAGCGAAAGTCGATCCCACGTGAGCTTAGGGTCGGAGGGCAAAAGAAAAAGAAGTCGCTCTTCGCCGCGGACGTCGTGTTCGGTCAGGAACCTCATGCCCCCTATGCCGAGGGCCTGATCGAATACGGGACTAACGAAGGACTAGTGATGCCACCGCCGGACGATACAGACTTGGAGGCTGCTCTCGAAGCTTCAGCGTGGTTGGCGAGGCGTGACGCGTGGCTGGCTAAACTAGCGCAATCAGGTAACTACTAGTCGCCTTTTCTTTATTGCAACATATCCTCTTCATTGCCTTTGACTAACGCTTTTCTTTCCTTTCTTCCAACAGGCATCACTGATGAAGAAGCCATCGTTGCTTCTTTGAAGACTTTCCAGGAGGAGGAACGTCTTAGAGCGTCTATGGGCCTTAGTAAGTTTTAATCCATCAAGTCTCCATCTTCTTCGTGTTATGGTCGATCTAACCTCTCCCCTTTTATTGCAGAAACCTCAATGCCGTTCCCACCAAGCGACGCAGATGTTTTACCAGCTGCCGATGTTCCTGCTTCTTCAGGGTTACCGCAAGAAGTCCGTCTTGAGGAGCCGATGAGAGACGCCTTAAAGGCTCTGGAGGTTTCTTTGTTTACGGATGATGATGCCGCGGTGAAAGAGGCGTCACAGAGGTCCATTGTGACAGCTAGGGAGGAAAGAAAGCGGCAAAGGCGTGAGGCGAAGGCGCGCCGGGCTGCCTTGGCTGCGGGAGCGGGCCCCAGCACCATCCCTCGCGCTGACACTCCATCTGAAGAGTCCCCTGTCGTCCTATCCACTGCCCGCAGGGAGGTGGCGCGCGCAGTTCGGAGCGCAAACGGTAAATCCGCTTCAGGTAATATTTCTCTCAGAGTTTTTGTTATAAGGATTTTAATGCCATTGGTCCTTATATCTCCTATCTTGCAGGGCCAAGTCCGATCGAGGGGGAAGCGGAAACCGTTGATCCCAAAGAAACAGAGGAAACGGTACCTGCCGAACTCGAGCCGACGGTGGGGCAACGTCGTTGTGGCTTTGGAGCCTGAGGTGGAGGTCGAGGGGCCTGCAGCCGAGAAGGTCATTGATGCCGAACCTGAAGTGGTGGCAGATGATATGATCATTATAACTGAGCCTAGGGTGGTGGCGGATGAGGCGCTCGAGGCCGGCGATCTCGTGGTGATGGTGGACGATACAACCGCGACTACCGAACCTGAGAGAGTAGTGGGTGAGGTAGTTATGATTCCCGAGGACGAGTCAACCGCTCCTTCTCTGGAATCTGGCAATACTCCAGTCATAGCCCTCCCCGTCTATGGTCCTCCGCCATCTCCAGGTCTCGCGAGCACCACGACGGTTCCCATTGAGTCAGGTGATGAGGCTACGGGCGGTGGTCTCATGTCAATAGAGGAGGGAATCGCCTCTGTTTCAGCCGGCAGCTCATCAGGTAAATCCCCAGTTGCTATCCTTTTTTTTATCTTACAATCCTTTCTGACAAATTCGCATTTGTTGTAATGCAGGTGCAGCCAGTGCCGATGCCCCACTGCTCGAGGGAGCGCCTTCAACGACTGCCTTGGCGGTGGTCACCTCTCAACCCTCTCTCATACCCTCGAAGATGTTGGAAGGTATGGGTTTG
This sequence comes from Agapanthus africanus, assembly GCA_030015575.1. NCBI lineage: Eukaryota > Viridiplantae > Streptophyta > Magnoliopsida > Asparagales > Amaryllidaceae > Agapanthus > Agapanthus africanus. Next base: position 875,570,384 of record JASDDO010000024.1, on the reverse strand, counting down.
TAATTTATTAATCTTATCTTCCAGATGCATAATTTGTGTACTAAAGTTATACTATTGTGTCTTTCAGGAGTGCTTTTTGACCATCTTTACCAGATGTTGCTCCCACACTTCACCTTCCCATCCGAACTCGCTTCTTCGTCTGGTGGCGTTGGTGAGTATGATTTCCATTGATATCCTTCTTTCTTGATTGATGGAATTACTTCTAAACCCCCTTTTTTTCGACTGCAGTGTTACAAATCGAAGGAGGGGATGAAAGATCGGCTGCGCTGCCGACCCTTCCGGCCCTGCCATCTGCCTCAGCTGGTACAGCGACTATCACATTGATAAATCCCCCTTTTTATTTTCTGAACAGTTATCTGATCACATCTTCTTTCTTTTCAGCTGTCGTTCCGGTCTCGGCGCTCTTTGAATCTCGCATCATAATGCCAGCAGGTCCTTACCTGAGACGTCCATCTTCGAAAGGCGCCGCGAACAGCTTACGTATGTTGAGCGATTACATTGAGGCGCTCGACGTCGAGACCCCTACCTCTGCTGCGGATTTTGCTATAGCGGTTAACCCGATGCCGGTGATACTCGTGAACTTTCATGACGAGGGTATCATCGCATCTTGGGTTAACCATTGCAAGGAGATCGAGGCCCGCCTGCATCGGTTGGAGTCGCTGCGTCCCGCTCCCGAGGCCTTGGCTGCCAGTAATCAAAGAATAGCGTGGATTGAGCAGAGCGCTCCTTACTTCCACCACCTCGAACAAGAAGTCATTTCAAGGCGTAAGGAGCGAGGTGAGACTTCGAGCAAGTCTGCCCAACTACATGCTCGGGTGGAGGCCTACGCCGCACAGCTAAAGGTTGTCTTTGAGGGCCTTCTGCAATGTCTTTCTGAAGGGTTATCATTGAGGCAACACCTTGATGTTGTCGAGCGAGATGCACCCAGCCAGGAAGCAGCCCAGAAGGCGGCGGAGGAGCGACTTTCATCCTTTTTGCAGCAGCGGGCCCAGGTGGAGGCGGAGGTGGCTGCGGCTGTCACTCAGGAGGAAGCGCTGAAGGAAGTGCGAGAGCAGCTTTTGAATTTACTAAAGACACTTCCTCCTCAGTAGCTATCCATCTTTATGTCGTTTGTACTCGTAAATAAGAGAATGTATATATATGTATATTTTTTTATTCTTTGACATAATGTATCCTGTATCCAATCAAGTTTATGAATAAAAGATACACCTTTTTTGTAATGTGTCATTTTCTCCGTCTTTTCTTTCTTTTATTATCAGCATATCACCTTAGCAAACATAGTTGACGGATGATTAGAACGAGTATCCTGAATTTCTTAAGAAATAGCGATGGCTTAGGCCGCAGGTTCAGATCTGCTGCCTAAGACTTTTCAACTCTATAAGCCGTGAGGGTCTCATAGAGACTTTTCTCCCTACGGATCGAGAGGATCTCGTAGGTGGGTTTTCTCCTTAGGAATCGTGAGGATTCCTAAGTGTGGTTTTCTCTTATAAGTCGTAAGGATCCTATAAGAGAATTTCCCCCTCTTACGAGTCGAGAGGACCCACAAGCGGTTGTTTCCCTCCTCGTCGAAATTCGACTTTGGAGAGTGAGACCCGTGAATAGTATGCAAGAGACCATTTTGGATTGACTTGCAGGGTCCCATTGTTCAGGAAGCAAGTTTTTTTTAGTCCCTGCTGCCTGAGGCTTCATTTGCATGTTGAGACGAATCGGGAATTTCCCGCGGTGACACTAGTTTCTCTGCGAGCCGACGTGAATCATGAGGCTCTCGTCAAGGAGTGTTTGTATCCGTGAGTCGAGGAGTTTGCTAGGGATTATTTGTTTCCCAAGCGCCAAGGATTATTTGTTTCCTTGGGGTTTGAAACGAGTCGAGGATTTCCCACGGAGGCACTGGTGGCTCTGCGAGTTGACGCGGATCAGGAGGCTCTCGTCAAGGAGTGTTTGTATCCGTGAGTCGAGGAATTTGCTAGGGATTATTTGTTTCCCAAGCACCAAGGATTATTTGTTTCCTTGGGGTTTGACACGACTCGAGGATTTCCCACGGAGGTATTGGTGGCTCTGCGAGTCGACGCGGATCAGGAGGCTCTCGTCAAGGAGTGTCTGTATCCATGAGTCGAGGAATTTGCTAGGGATTATTTGTTTCCCAAGCGCCAAGGATTATTTGTTTCCTTGGGGTTTGACACGAGTCGAGAATTTCCCACGGAGGCACTGGTGGCTCTGCGAGTCGACGCGGGTCAGGAGGCTCTCGTCAAGGAGTGTTTGTATCCGTGAGTTGAGGAGTTTGCTAGGGATTATTTGTTTCCCAAGCGCCAAGGATTATTTGTTTCCTTGGGGTTTGAAACGAGTCGAAAATTTCCTACGGAGGCACTGGTGGCCCTGCCAGTCGACGCGGATCAGGAGGCTCTCGTCAAGGAGTGTTTGTATCCGTCAGTCGAGGAGTTTGCTAGGGATTATTTGTTTCCTAAGCGCCAAGGATTATTTGTTTCCTTGGGGTTTGACATGAGTCGAGAATTTCCCACGGAGGCACTGGTGGCTCTGCGAGTCGACGCGGATCAGGAGGCTCTCGTCAAGGAGTGTTTGTATCCGTGAGTCGAGGAGTTTGCTAGGGATTATTTGTTTCCCTAGCGTTGGGATGAACCGTCGGAATTTGGCTTCGTTTTCTGGCGGATCCTGTTGGAAAGTATGGTTCCCTCTTTGTTTACGCCCCTGGATTGTATACAGGGATCGATGTGATCTTAACTGTTGGGCCAAAGTTTTATCATCATTTTTTTTATCTCCGCGATGCTCTATCATTTCAGCTTTTATATCGCGAAGGTCGCGATTGCCCAATCATTTCGGCTATTTTTCGCGGTGCCCAATCATTTCGGCTATTTATTTTATTTTTACTCGCTGCTTTTTATTGCGAGTTGCCCAATCATTTCGGCTATTTTGGATGCATACATTTTTTACTTGCTGCTTTTTATTGCAAGTTGCCCTATCATTTCGGCTATTTTGTATGCATGTGCGGCCTATTGGCTTTTCGCTGTAAACCGATTTCGGCATCAGCACCGCTACAACTGGGATATTACCAGGAGCGAATCATCATCTGCCTCTGTCGATGTCGAACAAAGGTAGCTTAGCGACCAGGGTTAGGGTCCTGTCGGCTAAGGCTTTTGACTTCATGAGCCGTAAGGGTTTCACGAAGTTATTTTTCCCTACAAGTCGTGAGGATCTTGTAGGTGTATTTTCTCCTTAGGACTCGTGAGAATTCCTAAGTGTTCGTTTCCTCTGTAAGTCGTAAGGATCCTACAGGATGGTTTTCTCCTCATAAATCGAGAGGATTTACAAGGGTTGTTTACCATGCGAACATATCCCCAGTCACGGATGAGACTTGGTTAGGGAAATGTTTATTCGCGCCCGTGGATTGTATACAAGGGCCAGTATTGAGCCACTTGTAGGGCAATATCGAAAGTTGTGGGGGTTGCTTAAGCACAGGTTTAGGTCTCTGTAACTCAAGACTTTCAACTCTTACGAGCCGTGAGGGTCCCATAAGAGAGTTCTCCTTACGAGTCGTGAGGATCTTGCAAGTGTATTTTCTCCTTAGGAATCGTGGGGATCCCTAAGTGTGTTGCTCCCCTGTGAGTCATAAGGATCTCACGCGGGTGGTTTCTCCCTACTAGGTCGAGAGGATCTTGTAAGTGTTCTTTAACGAGGTTGCGCCCTTTCAGGTTTTCACAAACACTCGCCGGTAGCCTTGCTGTTTTTACTCACAGATCCCTTTCGGGTTTTCATCCGTGCCCATTTTGCTTATGGACATACCGTTCTCTTTTTTATTTTTTTATTTTTTATTTTTACACATTTTTTTTACGAGGTCGCGCCCTTTCGGGTTTTCATGAACACTCGCTGGTAGCCCTGCTGTTTTTACTCACGGAGCCCTTTCGGGTTTTCATCCATGCCCTTTTTGCTTATGGACATACCTTTTTGTTTTTTTTTATTCTTTTTATTTTTATATATTTTTTTATATCTCGTCAGCCTAAAGATGCTGCGGTAGTAGTTTTAAGACGTTCTGCTATTAGTTTAAGGACATTTCGGTCCGTCGTTGAGAGGCTGGCTACTGCTTATAAAGCTTGAGCTTAGGAAGATAGCGAGCGGACGTAGTCGTCGTCATCTATCATTGACCTAGGCTGTGGCTCATTAAGCGTAGTATTTCTTTAGGAAGCGACCGTTTATCGGCCTGAAAGGCCTTTCACCGTGCATATCCATGAGTAGATAGGCCCCGCCCTGGTAGACCTTATCTATGATGTACGGGCCTTCATAGTTTGGCTCGAATTTTCCCCGTTTGGCGCGATTGGGGATCATAGGCCTTTTGACCACTAGCACGAGTTCGCCTTGGCGGAATGTTCTCGGTCGGGTCAATCTTTCATATGAGCCCGTCATCTTTGTTTTATAAGCTTCCAAATTTTGCTGTGCTATGAGCCGGGTTTCATCAAGGGCGTCAAGCTCCTCAAGCCGAAGGTGAGTATTTTCTTCGTCCGTCAGCTCGTAGTGGACTGCCACTCGTAGAGAGGGTAACTCTATCTCGAGGGGGAGTACTGCTTCCGTCCCGAATACTAACGCATATGGTGTTGCGTTCGTGGCCGTTTTAAACGTAGTTCGATACGCCCAGAGAGCTTCTTGCAGTCTTTCGTGCCAGTCTTTCTTATTTCGCGACACTGTTTTCTTCATGGTTTTCGTCAAGGTCTTGTTGAAGGCCTCAGCTAGACCGTTAGCTCGCGGATTATAAACCGAGGAATATCTCCAGTCTATATTGTGCTGTTGCGCGAAGCGACTGATCTTGTGGCTTCTGTAGGCTGGCCCGTTATCGGAGATGATCCGTCTCGGCGTTCCAAACCGATATATGACATGCGTCTTGAAGAAATGGAGGATATTCTCCGTCTTTACTTCCCTCAGCGGTACCGCTTCTGCCCACTTAGAGAAGTAGTCGGTTGTTGCTAGGATGAAACGATGTCCTCTAGACGATACTGGTTCAATGGGGCCGACTATATCAGTCCCCCACATTTCGAATGGCCAGCTAGCTACCGTTGGATGTAGTGGATTTGGATGCTGGTGGATGAAGTCCCCATGGATTTGGCATGAGTGGCATTGCTTCGCATATTCGAGGCAGTCCTAAATCATCGTGGCCAGTAGTAGCCCATCCGTTTTATCTTCAACTTCATCTTTGGGCCCGTTTGGTGAGAACCGCAGAGTCCGTCGTGAACTTCCTGAACGACTCTTTTCGCTTCGTCAGGTCCCAGGCATCTCAACCACAGAGAATCAAACGATATCTTGTACAGAGTATCGTTGACGAAGGCGAAAGATAGAGCCCGCTTCATGAGCTGATGTCTTGTGGACGCTTCTTTAGGCAATCGGTGGGACTTAAAGTAGTCTATGAAGATTTCCCTCCAATCCTCGGCCTTTTCCCGGTCTTTTATTTGCAGAGCCATTCGCTCAGTCGTTTCCTTTTCTTCGGGTGATTCCGGAGATATTTCCGCTGGGGCGAGCACTTGACGGCTTTGTACCACAATTCTGACGTCATCGAGATTCTCGTCAGCCAGTTCTTTAGCAAGTTTGGCCAATGCGTCTGCTTTGCTGTTTTCCGCGCGCGGTATGTTCTCCAAAGTATAGGAGGGAATTTGGGTCAACAATCGTTGCACCTTTTCACCGTACTTTACCAACTCCGGTTTGCATGACTGGTAGTCACCGTTTATTTGACTAACGACCAGTTGAGAATCCCCGTATATAAGGAGGTCTTCAATTCCCATGTCAATGGCGATCTCAAGACCTGCTATCAAGGCTTCATATTCGGCTTCGTTATTCGTCCTCGGCTCTGTTAAGGAGAAAGCGAAACGCATTATCCCTCCTTGTGGAGTCACGAAGATGAGGCCTACTCCCGATTTGATTATAGGGGTACTTTGTTTGCGCTTCTTTATGGAAGACGCTCCGTCAAAATAAAGCTCCCACCGGGCGTGCCAGAATCTGTCCCCCTCCGAAGGATGGCACACAGGACCGCGATGTCCTGACGCTGAGATTCGGGGCAGATGCTATTTGGTTTTATCCGTCCACCTCTCCGAAGATGCCAAGTTGATTTATGGCACCGTGTATCGGAGGTTTAGACGGATGCGGCCGATGTAGCAGACTTCGTCAGATTCCCCCTCGCTTGAGGGGTTTTTGATTGTGGGGACGCTCTTCCCTGCAAGCGCAAGCCCCTGCAGTTAATTACGCTACCGCATCGCGGTAACAACTTTCTCCTTCTCCAGAATTTCACTTCGTGTCGTGTGTGTTTGTTTTGTTTGTGGTTGCCCGTAGATTGTATACGAAGACTGAGTAATACCGTCGCCCGTAGGACGTGGATTAGTCCAAATCCGTATTTACTTAGATTTGGGTTTGGTGTTTTTAGTTTAAGGATACGTTAGCTGCGTTGCGGCTAAGATCAACTTAAATGTTTGTTAAGGATACAATAGTCCTGTTTAAGACTAAGATCAACTTAACGTGATAATCCATTTAATATCTGGCCATCGGGACTCGTCACCTCTCTAACGTCGTTGAAGGATTACAACGGCAGATGTCAGAGGAGTTCAGGGATGTACCCTTGAACCAAAGTCGATTTGGAGTTTTATAGTCCATTTAAATGTTTAAGGATACGTTAGCCGTGTTTGGGGGGGCTAAGATCAACTTAAACGGGATCGTTTAGATTCGGCAAAAGAGCATTTGGAGGCTCTATTGCTCCAGTTTAGGGACGTGGTGGTCCATTTCCAGTTTAGGGACGTAGTGGTCCATTATTAGTTTAAGGACGTTTCGGTCCATCGCCAGTTTAAGGACGTGGTGGTCCATCATTAGTTTAAGGACATTTCGGTCCAAGATATTAGTTTGAGGACGTCTCGGTCCAATATTCCAGTTTAGGGACATGGTGGTCCGATATTAGTTTAGGGAAGTTTCGGTCCAACATTAGTTTAAGGACGTTCCGGTCCACGAGTTTAAGGACCCCGCAGTCCGTATTCATGTGTGGTCGTTGGGGCTCCTCGCCTCTCTGATGACGTTGAATGATTACAACGACGCGTATCAGAGGAGTTCGGAGATGTACCCTCGAACCGGATATAAATTGATTTAAGGGGGAGCTATGCTCAGTCAATTTAATTTAAGGACTTACGGCCAAAATTAGGCTAAGTCCAGTTGAAAATATTCAACACTTTTATTAAATAATGCATTGCATTTCTTCCATTTTTTTGTTCGGGCTTTGCCCATAAAAATGCAGAGCATTTAATTTATTCTGGGCTCAGCTCATTTATGAATGAAGCAAGGCATCTGTTTTGTCTGGGTTTTGCCCCCTTTATAAATGCATAGCATTTTTATTATTTCGTTTGGGCTCTGCCCATACATAAATGATGCAGAGCATCAATTTAATTAGGCCTGTTTGGTCTTTTAATTGGGCCTGGCCCCTCAGTAAAAGAAATGCATTGCATTTGTCAGGCGCTTTGCGCCAATTACTGAGCGCAAACGCTTGTGGTGAGGACACGTGTCATGCTCTGGTGAGGCAAGTGCAACAGCGCAGTGCGCTGCGCTGTTGTGCTGCTGACACGTGGCGCGCTCTGGTGAGTTGCGCCAATTCCAGAGAGCAAAGCTCTATTTCAAGAGCGCGTAGCGCAAGTGGTTCTATAGTTGACACGCTGCGCTCTCTTAAGAGCGCAACAGCGCAGTTTGGAAGTGGAGAGCACTAAGAATCTTTTAGATTCAAGAACAGAAGTGTAAAGCACTATTTGATCTTTTGATCTAAATTAGATCAAAGAAAAATAAATTTTTTCTTTTTATTTCAAGAACCAGAGGTTCATAAAGGTGCAAAGCACCATTTTTATTTTGTTGTTTTCTTGTCTTTTAAAGAACCAGAGGTTCATGAGAAGTGCAAAGCACTGTTTACTATGTGAAGAACATTGATCTGGTTTTTTAGATCAATGATTTATTAAAAGAGATTTCTTTTATCTCTTGAAGGTCTTTTTACCCTTTTTTTTGAGGAGTTCTTCAGAGTTCTCTTTCTCTCTCTTTTTTTTAGAAAATGTTGATGCCTTTGAATTGAGGCCCAGGGTCCTTTTTATAATGCCCATAAATTAGTTAAATTTGTTAAAGAGATCTTTCTCTGAGTGATTTGGGGAATTTTCCCCACCGTTGGATCTTTGATCCAAGGGCTTCTGGTTTGCAGAAGAAAATCTTCTTGTTTTAACAAGAACAGAAAAGATTTCTTAAAATTTTAATTCTGTTTGGCGCAGATGCCCCAGCGCGTGACACGTGTCGCGCAGCGCACAGAGCAGCGCAACTGCGCTGACACGTGTCGCACAGCGCAGCACTTACGCAACTGCGCTAGCGCATCTGCGCTGACACGTGTCGTGCAGCGCAGTGTCTGTGCAACTGAAGCGTTGCTTCCTTAAAATAGAGCTTTGCTCTGATTGGGCGCGCCTTCTTGGGCGCTGCGCTGACGTATCAGCGTCGGACACGTGGCGCGTTGCGCCCGGGATTTGAAGCGTTGCTTCAAAATTTGAATTTGAATTTTAAATTTTTAGCAGAGCTTTGCTCTGATTGGGGGAAACACTCCAGAATTGGACTGATATACATATCCAATATGGAGAAACACTTATCCGTATCCTAAATGGAGAAACACTTGTGATCACCATTGTTTTACCGATTGCTGCATAGGAACATCACTTCCTACCATGAGCATGTCATCCACATACCATATGAGAAATCTAACAACACTCCCTACTGCATTCTTTCAAATACCAGGTTCATCTCCCATTCTGATGAAGTCAAACGCTTTGACTGTATCATCAGAACAGATGATCCCTCTCCGCTATGCCTGCTTTAGTTTAAAAATAGACTTAAGAAACTTGCACGCTTACCGTTGCTCCTACTGACTAAGATAACTCTCTGGCAGAGTCATATACATGTACACTTCTAAATCCAATTTAGAAAGACGTTATTGTCATCCACATGCCAGATATCATAATTATGAAAGACAACAATGGTAAGTTATATCCGTATGGACTTCAGTACAGACTCTAAAGTAATAGTTTCATCATAATCCACATCGGGTATTCGATAAAAAACCTTTTACTATAAGTCTAGTATTATTAGGTTAGTACCTTTCCATTTGCACCGATCTTGTAAGATCTTCTTGCTCTTAATGGGTTTTCAGGAGCACCCAACAATGTCCACACTTTGTTGCAGTGCATGGAGTCCAACTAGGATAACTCGGCATCCAGCCATCAGTCCGAGGTCACCATTTCTCATGGCCTGCTGATATAGTAGGGTCATCATCACATGATGCAAGCCTCCCTATCACCTTCTATGAGAGAACCGAAGTATCTCTCAGGTGCCTGAGGTCACATACTAAATCTGCGGAGTGGCTAAGATTTGTCACGGTCAATTGAATTTTTAGGTTCTACTAAATCTTTAGTAACCATTTATGGTTTTGGAATTACTTCCAGTTCCACCATACTCCCACTAATTTCTTTTTCAAGAAATTCCTTTTTTTAAAAAGGCGGCGTGTCGAGAATAAAACAACTTTTGATCTTGCAAATGATAGAATGTTAAACCCTCGTCAATACCCGGGATAATCCATAAATTGCTATTACTAAAACGTGCCTTGAGTTTATCCGGATTCTGGTTTTAAGTATAAGCCGGACAACTCAACATCTTAACAATCTTAAGATGATAACCCATTTTATATCACATATAAAATTTGAGACACTGATTTAGGTGGAACCAGTATCAATTGATATGCATATATTTCTAGTGCATCTCTAAATGAAAAGGGCTATACAACATTACTCATCAAGGAGCGCACCCATGGATGAGTAATCTGAGAGAGAATCAAATTCTCGATTATATAACCACGAAATACTTAGCATAAGTATCCACATTTTCGAACACTTCGAAGAATCTTGATATTTCTAGCGTTTGGTTCTCTACTTTATTCCTATATCTTATGAACTTCTCAAAATTTTTGTACTTTGCATTTCAATAAGAATGCATGTTTAAAACCAGAGAACTCATAGTAAAATAAAATGAAGTATGAGTACCAACCCCTTGTCCGTGTAGACACCGGACAACATACATCATTATGTATAAGTCCTATGAGTTCACTAACTCATATTTTGTATGTTATAATTTGAACACTGTATTTTGGTTAAGAATATATATTCCGTTATTCAATACACCTTACCTAATCATTAAATGATTAAGGAAAATATTTGTAACATAATTTTTGAAAATTTATATCTCACTTTATCAAATAAAGAGATAGATATATTAGTTTTTAAAATTTGGTGCATAATAACAGATATTCAAAACCAAAAGTTTTCCAAAAGGCAAAATCAGGCGATTTCCTAAATAGCGACAATTGCTCTGATATCTGATATTGAAGATCAAATCACCATTCTAATAATCTAATCTTTCTCAGCATCTGTAACAACTTACAGATGTGGGATGTTAATCCGGTATCTATATACTCAGGAGTGAGAGTTAATTGGAAAACAGTTTTCAATTACAATCAAAATGTTTCAAGGGGTGGCCGGGTATTCATAGTAATGCCTCTTTCACTGCCCAGGGTCATATTAGTAGTTGCATTTTCTTTTCCGCTCACTTCGTCCACTATTGTTGTCTCTCTTTCGTACCTTATTTATACCATACTTATGCTAGTTGGTTTTCTTCTTATCCTTCCTTTCAGCTCCAGTATCGGAATTGGAAGAAAACTATCCAACAAGCGTAACCGGTATATTCTCTTTATTTAAGAAGCTCTCAAACTTGAGATAAGGTGGAGAGAAAAAACAAATGAATTGTATCATATACAATTCACTTTCTCCAGAACCTGCAGCCATTCTTGACTGAAACAATTTCTTCGACTTCGTATCTAACTATATGATGGCCTTGCAAGCAATATGGATCTCTGTATTAGATATAGAGTGTTCTGGAGGAAGAAAAACGGGAAGTGAGAGGGGTAAGGATATATGGGACTATGTCATGAAAATAGGGCAATCATGACATTCCAAAGCCGACGATTGAAAAAAGGTTCGGTCAACTTAGTTTACGGGTTTTTAGTTTAAGATCAGTCTCAGGTCGCTGCCAGGGAGAGAGAAAAGAAACACCCGCCGTGCACTCTATCCTAGATTAGATTGATTAATTAATTTATCTAATCTGGTCTCTCACTGTTTTGTCGAATTCTCCTTCAAATCCTAAAAGGAGAATTAGCCGGAGTCATCTGAAAATCTCCCGGGAGTAACAATTACTCACGGTAGGAATCGGAATCCAAACTATCATGGTGTGGTAATCTTGACGGAGGCCAACAAGTAACCCCACTCTATAGAAGGTATACAATCTTATTGTAAGTTTCAACACTTGAAACTCCCGATATCGGTTTTTACCCCTAACGACCTATGACCTTGACGGAGCCAAACAAACCAAAGGCTACTAGTCAATTTCTACCCATAATTTCGTGATTAACTCGATTCCACCCTCATAAGCCCTCCTTGACAAAGGTCAACAAGGCTATATGGCTGTCCCGGCTAATCGCATCACATGCAAGCAGGAAGATATCATTTAGCTACCATACATTACGTCTTGACGGAGATCAACAAATGCAGCATGAATACTAAGTACTCTACTTCCTGAAATGACAGAGGGCTACAACTGGTTTTGAAGAAAACCTTTAACGTAATGAATTTGATCTCATCGTAGGAACCGAGTGGTTTTGCAAATTTATAGTAACATAAACTTTTGCTTAAGAGTGAACTCCCAATGAAGGGATCAAGGCTCTTACCTCATCGAATGAGGTGTGGGATATTCCTAACTAAATACCACGATGAAAAATAAAAGAATACGACTATTCAATTTGCAAATTTATAGTAACACAATTTTTTGCCAAAGAGGTCACTCCCTGGAAGGGATCTAGGCTCTTTCCTCATCGAATGAGGTGCAGGATATTCTTAACTGAATACCTCTGTGCAAAACAAAAGATTCGACTATAATACCACAATATCTAATATTTGGTCCCTACAACGTGTTTTGGGTTTATTATATTTGCATTAATCCGAATCAATGCAATCCCATCATGTAGATAATTTCACATTATCTAGCATCTGCTCACACCATTACAGATAAAGCATGAAATGAAAAGAAAAATAGAATACACATATACCCCATCCGCATTCGCCATGGGGCCCTGGGTCTTCACCATAAGATTACTTAACTTACGGCAGGACGGGGGCAGGACTAGCGTGGGTGCAAAATGTATATAGCATATATATATATATATATATATATATCTGTTTCCCCCAATCAGAGCAAAGCTCTGTTTGAAATTCAAATTTCAAAAAAAATTGAAGCAACGCGTCAGATGCAGCGCCAAGTGCGCTGCGCCCTAGGCAGCGCACCATGTGTGCGCTAGCGCTAGACGCGCTGCGCAGCGCGCCACGTGTCAAACACGGGTGCGCTAGCGCAGGGCACGCTGTGCTCTCAGCAGCGCACCACGTGTCAAACACAGTGCGCTAGCGCAAGGTGCGCTGCGCTCTGAGCAGCGCACCACGTGCAAGACACGGGTGCGCTAGCGCTGGAATTAAAAAAAACTCCCCACCGTTAGATCAAAAGATCTAATTATAATGATAAATCATTAATTAATCAGAATTAAATTCTGCTATGGAAAGATCTTCCAATCTTGTTAAAAAACAAGAAGATTGTCTTCTGTAAAACAGAAGCCCTATGATCAAAGATCTAATGGTGAGGAAACATCCCCAAATCAATCAAAGAAAGATCTCTTTAACCGATTCAACAAATCGGCTTGCCCTATATAAAGGCCCCAAGACTTCAAGTCTGATATAGAAAAAAACCCCATAAACTTTGAAAAATTCAAAGAAAAAAGAGTAAGCTCCTGCAAGAAGATACTTCTTCAAGGTAAAGATGATGGATGATGAACACAGAGATGAAATCATCTCATAGAAAGAAAAATTTATTTCTTTAAAAAGATCATAGATCTACAAGACAAAAAGTCTTTCACAAAAGAGATCAAAAGACCTCATCATAGAATAAAAGAAGAACATAATTCTTCTCACAGATCATGGATCTATAAAGGCAAAGCCTTTCATCAAAATAAGAGATTGAAAATCTCTCCTGCAAAATAAGAGCTGTTGTTCTTAAATCTTGAGACAAAGTCTCTTTAAAAAGAAAAAAAGCATAAAATTGTTCTCAGATCATAAAATTGATCAGATGCGCTTTGCGCTTTTGAAATGCGCCTTGCGCTCTTGAACTGCGCTTCTACGCTCTCTAGACTGGCGCTCAGCGCCAAATGCGCCACATGTCAACCACGTATGCGCCAATTAACAACTTGCGCTTTGCGCTTCTGAAATAGCGCACTGCGCTCATGGGCTGGCGCTCAGCGCCAAGCGCACTACGTGTCACTCATGTGTGCGCCACTAAATTAAAAGCGCAATGCGCTCATGGAATAGCGCTTAGCGCTCATAAACTGGCATCATGCATTCATCATCTGGCGCCTAGCGCTGAGTGCGACACGTGTCCCTTACATGTGCGCTCCTTGGTAGAAGCGAACTGCGCTCTTTAACTGGCGCAAAGCGCCTAGCGCACCATGTGTTGCGCTGACAGAACATAAATTGTTCTTTAATAAGCCCAGAGCTCTGATGAATGCTCCGCATTCAATACAAGATTAAAAAAATTTCAAAAGGGCCAAGCCCAAATAAAGACCCAACAGCCCAGAATAAAAATGTTAAACATTTATTGGACTTAGCCCAAGATTGGCCATAAGTCTTCAACCCATATTAATTGAGCCCGTCTGCTCATAAATATTTCAACAGATCTTTGCCCCAAATTGGACTACAGATCTTTCAACCAACTCACATCGGTTCGAGGGTACATCTCTTTACTCCTCTGATATTTGTCGTTGTAATCCTTCAACGTCTTCAGAGAGGTGACGGGTCCCGACAACCACACATTTCATGGACTGTGAGGTCCTTAAACTCATGGACTATGATGTCCTTAACCTTAACTGTGAGATCTTTGAACTCACGGACTATAATGTCCTTAACCTTGATTGTGAGGTCTTTAAACTCACGGACTATGATGTCCTTAACCTCGACCGCGATTGTCACGCCCCGCTTCCCAGAGTACGCTAAGGTAGGCGTGTGACATAGCCAACCATGCTACCTATGTATAGGAAAAATCCTTCCACAGTCACATTACGGCTGTAGAGATATCAAGAACAGGAAAGTAGACTAAAATATCTAGTACATGTTCATGAGCCAGAATAAATGAGTCAAGAAATAATATAGTATGCGGAAGCAAAGGATCAAATGAACACCTGGAAAGTAAGGCTGGATACAAACAGGATCCTTACCGCTCGGTCTAACAGTGGCAAAACTCCTGATCAGTCTGCAACAAAGGTAGAGGATCTGGGCCATGCAAAACCCAGATGTCAGCCCGTCATAACATCAAGCAATAATATATAAACAGGGTAGCAAGACATGCAAGTATGATCATAAAAGGTAAAGAAAGTGTAACAGCAATGTAAATCAGGGCAGTGACAGGTAGTGTGCAGTGAGTAATCTAAACTGGTCTATTGGGTTAAATACTCTCAAGTCTTTGAAATCAATTTGATGAATCGTCGATGTAACTCAATAGTATCCCGTGCGTGCCCGGGACCACGGTCAAGATTCTCGGGCTGAATCCAAGACGTGCCGCTAGGCAGTAAAAGGTAGCATGTACAGATGAGTGATGTCAGCATCATCACCCCGGGGCTGGCCTAGCCCGTAAGACTGATCAGAACAGGTATCGAACTGTCGAGTTACAAGTCAGGTTTCATCATTGATTTCCCCATACCCCCAAGTTATATGTGTTCAAGTCAGGTATTTAAGTAATCAAGAACTAATGCCAACATAGGAGCAGGTAGGTGCAGGTTTGTCTGGATAGACAATAGGAACGGTCCGTAAGGACTACAGGTTATGCTTGTTGGCATTAGACACAAGATCAGGTAACAGGTAAAGCCATGGTACATCAGGTCAAGCCAGGTAATGTATAAAGGTGTCATGTCATGTCAAGAGTGTACGGTACCATGTCATGTCAAGTAGGAAGTGTAACAGGTCATGTCAGGAAGCACAAGATGTTATGTGGGTGCTCATAATCAAACTAACATAAGCATGTGTATAAATAAACAAGCATGGGTACTATCAGAACAATAAACTGGAATATGTAATATGATGTGCAAATAGATATAATTTCAAGGATATGGATGCACAATTATCGATTAGGGTTACATTTATAGTTCCAATAATAATTAGGATGCAATTTATTAAATATGGAGTGTTAATATCACAGTATTATGTAGTAATGTGATCTATGGATGCAATTATATGTATCTTAAATGCGATGGATGCAAACGGGTATCCGAAAAGTTATAAAACTATAAAATGGTAATGTGGGATGTACAACTAAGCAATATGTAATATAAATATTGATATAATAATATTAATATGGATAGCAATTCAAAGCGATTAATAACTATAAAAGTGGTATTGATTAACCATGCACAAGAAAGTTTCGTTCAGAAATTCAGCGTCACCCTAATTTGTAAAATAGCTTAAAAATAACAAACATTCTACAAAAGGGACGTGTCTTATACCAAAACAAAGATAATTCAATAAGGTTTTCAGTTTTATAAGTATAAGCATCTCAGGTTGTCCCTACAAAAAGCTATGAACATTCGAAATTGAAAGTTTGCTGCTGGAATTTTCCTGGACAGCAGTTTATAGACATTTTCATTTGCATTTTACGTTATTTAAACAATTTATTTTGCAAGTAAA
Source organism: Agapanthus africanus (assembly GCA_030015575.1). Classification (NCBI taxonomy): domain Eukaryota; kingdom Viridiplantae; phylum Streptophyta; class Magnoliopsida; order Asparagales; family Amaryllidaceae; genus Agapanthus; species Agapanthus africanus. Next base: position 875,554,521 of record JASDDO010000024.1, on the reverse strand, counting down.
TATTTCATAGAGTTATATTATTCTGAGTTAGCTTCATAACAAACTAAAGAACGTATACTAATGATTTTTCTATGATTTATAATTAATTTTATAAGGTAAGGTGTACAGTAAATTTCAGATTTGTCGTATCCGCTTTTTCAACGACGTTTCATGTGTAAACTATAATATTTTAAAATGTATAACATTATAAAATGCAGATTATAAACTAATTAAAGATATTAATAAGAAATATTACGATGATATATATTTTAAATGATATGGATGAAGTATAATGTAATCTAGTATGTCACAAGATAAGTTTTCATGATCTAGATTTAATATGATATAAACGGATGCAAACGGAACATCGAAACGTTATAAAATTAAACATGGGACACTAGATTTAAAATATAGGTATGGTATTTATTTAAATAGGTATAAAATGAATTATATAGCATGTAGCAAGATTAACTTGCCTAGATGGAAGAAGAACGGATGTGTACGGAACGTCCTTTGTCGGCGAAATGTCGCAACGCGCGCACGGTACACGGAACGGTTCCAAACAACGCACGAAGGTGATCACGCAAGTCAGGTACGTTCACTGGATCACTCGGATTGTCGGCGACGAGCACGGCTTCGGCGGTGATCATCGGGATCAAGAAACAAGATCAAGAAAAAGAAAAAAGAAAGAAGAAGAAGAAATAAGAAGAAGAGGTTGTGTATTAAATAAGTAAAGAAAAATTGACTAAATAAAAAATATATAAATATATATATGCAGAGGAGGGAGAGAGAGAGAGAGGGAGGGAGAAAGGAGTTGTTAGTTTGTTAAGAAATTAGATTTAAAATTTCAAAAGATTTTTAGATTTAAAATTTTAGATAAGAGGTTTCAGTTTGTTAAAGAAATCATATGAAAATATTTAAACTAAATTTTAAAATTAAATAATTTGAATTTTGGCGGGATACAAAAATATTTCAAAATGCGCCCGGGTCGGGTCTAAAAATTCAGATTTAAAATACGAAAAATATGTGCGGCTTTCAAAATTCAAAATGAATACTCAGGTAACGAAAATGCATACCCCTAAGAACGGATGCACGTACATGCGTGTAGCTATCCAAACACGTTCGTTTCACTGAACGGGACGAGAACAAAATGCGCGGATGCTACCACGGGGTTAGGGGTATCATGCAGGCTATGAAATGCAATTTTAAATTATTTTACATGACCTAAAATGTTATATGGTAAAATATACAATGCCAGGTAAAATGCCAGTATGCAGTATATATGAGATGCACGTGTCTATGTAACAACTCAGGGTAATCTATAAATATGAATCAAATAGGTTCAAGCAAGCGGGTCGGGTCGAATGCAATGTAAAATGTAAAATACTATTCGCACCCAAAACACGATAAATCAGGAAAATACCACAATTAAGGAAATATGAGAACTGGAATTGGTATAAATGAACTAGGATGTTATATTATACCCAAATACAAAAGAATTTCGTCCTCGAAATTCCAAGAACAAGAAAGGATAAACAATCAACAAATTACAAGAATAGATGTGGAAACTTCTGTCGGATTTCATCTTCTCGTTCCCAAGTTGATTCTCCATGCGAGCGATTTCCCCAAGAAACAAGTACGAGAGGGATAACCTTGTTCTTAAGAACATTTTCCCTTCGATCCACAATCAATATCGGTCGTTCCTCAAAGGTTAAATTTTCTCGTACAGTCAGCTCTGAATGATTCAGCACGCGTGCTTCATCTCGAACATACTTACGGAGTTGAGATACATGAGACACGTCATGAATATTCGCCAAAGATTGCGGTAACGCCAAACGATACGTCACCTCTCCAATACGCTCCAAAATCTCAAAGGCCCGACGAGTCGAGGACTAAGCTTTCCTCAACTTCCGAAACGAATCACCCCTCTAGTCGGTGATATCTTCAAGAATACCAAATCACCAACGACGAACTCTAGAGGTCTTCTCGATGTATCTGCCCAACTCTTTTGTCGGTCGTGTACTGCTTTAAAATGATTCCAAATAGTATTAACCGCCTCAACTGTCTGCCCAACCAAATCTGGTCCCAACAATCTTTGTTCACCGACATCATTCCGACAGACAGGTGAACGACACTTGCGACCATATAAAGCCTCGAATGGAGCCATCTGAATAGTCGCCTGAAAACTGTCATTGTAAGAAAACTCCACTAAATGTAGATTATCCTCCTATCAACCCTTGAAGTCTAACATGCAAGCTCTCAACATGTCCTTAAGAGTTTGGATCATTCTCTCCGACTGGCCATCTGTTTGAGGATGGTAAGTTGTGCTAAACTTCAATCAAGTCCCCAAACTTTCCTGTAAGCTCCTCCAAAATGTGGTAAGAAACGGGTGTCACGGTCGGACACGATGCTCACCGGCACTCCATGCAATTTTACAATCTCCTGCATGTACCGTTCTACCAAACCTTCTGTTGATTGGCCGACTCGAAATGGTATGAAATGAGCTGCCTTGGTCAATCGATCAACAATCACCCAAACTGCATTGTTGCCTTTTGGACTCCGCGGTAGAGCTGTCACGAAATCCATGGTTATATATTCCCACTTCCACTGATCGGAAGTGGTTGCAATAAACCAACAACCCTTTGATGTTCAGCCTTAACTTGCTGACACACCAATCACTTTGCCACAAAGCGGGCAATCTCTCGCTTCATGCCTTCCCACCAGAAATACTGCCGTAGATCTCGGTACATCTTTGTGCCTCCTGGATGTACGGAATATGCGGAACTATGCGCCACCTTCATAACTTCTTTGCGGATGTCTCCCTTTGGCATACACAACGACTACCATATCGTAACGAACCCTCTTCATGAACCAATGAGTCCGTTCGAAATTCAGCTTCAACCCGTTCTCGAAACTTCTGCAATCTAGGATCCTGTAACTGCTCTGCTGTAATATTCTCGATCAACGACGACTGTACTTGCAGCTGCATCAACTGTCCCGACGAATGCGGTAGCACAATCTCCAAGTCAAATCTTCGAAAGTCTTCAATAAGTTCCTTCTGAGTAGTCAACGTCTGAATTGCTGGCAACCGACTAAGCGTATCCGGTACAACATTAACTTTCCCCGGATGGTACTTAAGATCGAGATCGTAGTCAACCGTCAGCTTCAACCATCTACGCTGTCTCACAATTAGCTCCTTCTGAGCGAACACGTACTTTAGGCTTTTGTGATCGGTGAATATTTCGACCCTTATAAGTAGTGTCTCCAAATCTTCAAAGCGAAAATCCCAGCTGCTAACTCCAAGTCATGAGTTGGGTAATTCTTCTCATGGGTCTTCAACTGTCTCGATGCGTAAGTTGTAACCTTCCCATGCTGCACCAAAACATATCCCAATTCTTTCTCCGGTGCGTCGCTGTGAATCACCAATTCTCCGGAACCGTCTGGTACGGTCAAAATAAGAGCGGTTATCAACCTCTGTTTCAACGTCTCGAAAGCTGACGCACACCTACCAGTCCCCACAAATACTTCCTTGCGCATAAGCTTGGTCAAAGGCTCTTCCAGACGAGCAAAGTTTTCCACGAACCTCCTGTAATACCCGGCAAGTCCAAGAAAGCTTCTTATCTCTGCAACATTCTTCGGAATCGGCCAATCTCGAACTGCTGCAATCCTCTCGGGATCAACGGCGATTCCATCACCGGATACGACATGCCCAAAAACTTCACTTCTTCAAGCCAAAACCCGCACTTGCTCATCTTAGTATACAATCTTTCTTGCCTCAATGTCTGCAGTGCGATCTTCAAGTATTATGCACGCTTTTCAATACTCCTTTGAGTAGACCAGAATATCATCAATGAATACCACTATAAACTGGTCCAAGAATGGTGAAAAGATTCGGTTCATCAAGTCCATAAATATCGCCGGTGCATTCGTGACTCTGAATGGCATCACTAAATACTCGTAATATCCATATCGAGTTCGGAATGCAGTCTTGCAAATATCTTCAGATTTAACTCGGACCTGATGATATCCGGATTGCAAATCCAGCTTCGAGAATACCCTCGTGCTACTGAGTTGCTCGAATAATTCGCTAATGCGAGGGATCGGGTACTTGTTCTTAATAGTCACCCGGTTTAATTCTCGATAATCGATGCACATCCTCCTTGTGCCATCTTTCTTCTTTACTAGAAGAACTGGAGCTCCCCAAGGTGAGTTATTGCTGCGAATCCAATCCTTCTCAAGTAATTCAGTACCTGCTTCTTGACTTTTTCCAACTCCACTGGTGCCATCGGGTAATACGCCTTTAAGATTGGCGCTGCACCAGGAACAAGATCAATCGCGAACTCCACGTCTCGCTTCGGCGGTAAACCTGATATGTCTTCAAACACGTCCATGAAACTCTCGAATATAGCCGGCGCTTCTTCCTTATCCACTTCCATCGGCGAAAGAACATTATTTGTCGGCCTAGCCCTAAACTCGACTGGCCCGACAGAACCGCTTCCTCCAGCAAAACAAGCTCCGGATGTCTGGGAATCTGGAGAATCACTTTCCTTTCCTTACAATCAATATGAGTATGGAAAGTGCCACGAAAATCCATTCCCAAGACAAAAACAAACAAAAGGATGCACCAGAATTGAATAAGCCTAATGCGGGGAAAACATGAACAAGTAAGATACTGAGATGACTTCATCCGAAGTCAAGATACAGAAGAGGATTAAGCATGGTAAACATGATCCAAGCCGGCGATAAAATAATAACTGGTAAACAATGAAACAGAGAGCAGCAAGGTAATATAACGATCATGAAACAAGGGAATGAATCAAGACTAGGACACCAAGTTACTTAAATAGAGTACCGCATTGTAACCATGCTGCAGTTCATGGGTACAATTACATAACTCCACACAAGTCGCCCAAATCCTAGTATCAGAATCAAGGAACAGAGAGAAACAATGGTGAACCAAAAGGTTTCAAGTCGAGATGCAAGTGGTTTGCATATCGTCAAGGCGAAGGATAAAAGAAGGATATGATTCAAGAATTACGATAACAAGGTGGCAGGACATGTTCCTAATCACGAGTATTCTGATTCATGTATTGGGTCCAATACCCAACTACAAAAGAATCAAACTCGATTAACCTATATCCTATGTCTCTGATACCAAAAGAACCATGTCACGCCCCGCTTCCCAGAGTACGCTAAGGTAGGCACGCGACATAGCCAACCATGCTACCTATGGATAGGAAAAATCCTTCCATAGTCACATTACGGCTGTAGAGATATCAAGAACAGGAAAGTAGACTAAAATATCTAGTACATGTCTATGAGCCAGAATAAATGAGTCAAGAAATAATATAGTATGCGGAAGCAAAGGATCAAATGAACACTTGGAAAGTAAGGCTGGATTCCAACAGGATCTTTATTGCTCGGTCTAACAGCGGCAAAACTCCTGATCAGTCTGCAACAAAGGTAGAGGATCTGGGCCATGCAAAATCCATACGTCAGCGCGTCATAACATTAAGCAATAATATATAAACAGGGTAGCAAGACATGCAAGTGTGATCATAAAAGGTAAAGCAAGTGTAACAGCAATGTAAATCAGGGCAGTGACAGGTAGTGTGCAGTGAGTAATCTAAACTGGTCTATTGGGTTAAACACTCTCAAGTCTTTGAAATCAATTTGATGAATCGTCGATATAACTCAATAGTATCCCGTGCGTGCCCGGGACCACGGTCAAGATTCTCGGGCTGAATCCGAGACGTGCCGCTAGGCAGTAAAAGGTAGCATGTACAGATGCGTGATGTCAGCATCATCACCCCGGGGCTGGCCTAGCCCGTAAGACTGATCAGAACAGGTATCGAACTGTCGAGTTACAAGTCCGGTTTCATCATTGATTTCCCCATACCCCCAAGTTATATGTGTTCAAGTCAGGTATTTAAGTAATCAAGAACTAATGCCAACACAGGAGCAGGTAGGTGCAGGTTTGTCTGGATAGACAACAGGAACGGTCCGTAAGGACTACAGGTTATGCTTGTTGGCATTAGACACAAGATCAGGTAACAGGTAAAGCCATGGTAAATCAGGTCAAGCCAGGTAATGTATAAAGGTGTCATGTCATGTCAAGAGTGTACGGTACCATGTCATGTCAAGTAGGAAGTGTAACAGGTCATGTCAGGAAGCACAAGATGTCGTGTGGGTGCTCATAATCAAACTAACATAAGCATGTGTATAAATAAACAAGCATGGGTACTATCAGAACAATAAACTGGAATATGTAATATGATATGCAAATAGATATAATTTCAAGGATATGGATGCACAGTTATCGATTAGGGTTACATTTATAGTTCCAATATTAATTAGGATGCAATTTATTAAATATGGAGTGTTAATATCACAGTATTATGTAGTAATGTGATCTATGGATGCAATTATATGTATCTTAAATGCGATGGATGCAAACGGGTATCCGAAAAGTTATAAAACTATAAAATGGTAATGTGGGATGTACAACTAAGCAATATGTGATATAAATATTGATATAATAATATTACTATGGATAGCATATTCAAAGCGATTAATAACTATAAAAGTGGTATTGATTAACCATGCACAAGAAAGTTCCGTTCAGAAATTCAGCGTCACCCTAATTTGTAAAATAGCTTAAAAATAACAAACGTTTTACAAAAGGGACGTGTCTTATACCAAAACAAAGATAATTAAATAAGGTTTTCAGTTTTATAAGTATAAGCATCTCAGGTTGTCCCTACAAAAAGCTATGAACATTCGAAGTTGAAAGTTTGCTGCTGGAATTTCCCTGGACAGCAGTTTATAGACATTTTCATTTACATTTTACATTATTTAAACAATTTATTTTGCAAGTAAATATTTCATAGAGTTATAGTATTCTGAGTTAGCTTCGTAACAAACTAAAGAACGTATACTAATGATTTTTCTATGATTTATAATGAATTTGATAAGGTAAGGTGTACAGTAAATTTCAGATTTGTCGTATCCGCTTTTTCAACGACGTTTCATGTGTAAACTATAATATTTTAAAATGTATAACATTATAAAATGCAGATTATAAACTAATTAAAGATAATAATAAGAAATATTACGACGATATATATTTTAAATGATATGGATGAAGTATAATGTAATCTAGTATGTCACAAGATAAGTTTTCATGATCTAGATTTAATATGATATAAACGGATGCAAACGGAATGTCGAAACGTTATAAAATTAAACATGGGACACTGGATTTAAAATATAGGTATGGTATTTATTTAAATAGGTATAAAATGAATTATATAGCATGTAGCAAGATTAACTTGCCTAGACGGAACAAGAACGGATGTGTACGGAACGTCCTTCGTCGGCGAAATATCGCAACGCGCGCACGGTACACGGAACGGTTCCAAACAACGCACGAGGGTGATCACGTAAGTCAGGTACATTCACTGGATCACTCGGATCGTCGGCGACGAGCACGGCTCCGGCGGTGATCACCGGGATCAAGAAACAAGATCAAGAAAAAGAAAGAAGGAAGAAGAAGAAGAAGTAAGAAGAAGAGGTTGTGTATTAAATAAGTAAAGAAAAATTAACTAAATAAAATATATATAAATATATATATGTAGAGGAGGGAGAGAGAGGGAGGGAGAAAGGAGTTGTTAGTTTGTTAGGAAATTAGATTTAAAATTTTAAAAGATTTTTAGATTTAAAATTTTAGATAAGAGGTTTCAGTTTGTTAAAGAAATCATATGAAAATATTTAAACTAAATTTTAAAATTAAATAAATTGAATTTTGGCAGGATACAAAAATATTTCAAAACGCGCCCGGGTCGGGTCTAAAAATTCAGATTTAAAATACGAAAAATATGTGCGACTTTCAAAATTCAAAATGAATGCTCAGGTAACGAAAATGCATACCCCCAAGAACGGATACACGTACATGCGCGTAGCCATCCAAACACGTTCGTTTCACTGAACGGGACGAGAACAAGATGTGCTGATGCTACCATGGGGTTAGGGGTATCATGCAGGCTATGAAATGCAATTTTAAATTATTTTACATGACCTAAAATGTTATATGGTAAAATATGCAATGCCAGGTAAAATGCCAGTATGCAGTATACATGAGATGCACGTGTCTATGTAACAACTCAGGGTAATCTATAAATATGAATCAAATAGGTTTAAGCAAGCGGGTCGGGTCGAATGCAATGTAAAATGTAGAATACTATTCGCACCCAAAACACGATAAATCAGGAAAATACCACAATTAAGAAAATACAAGAACTGGAATTGGTATAAATGAACTAGGATGTTACAGCGATGTCTTTAAACTAACAACGGACCGAGATGTCCTAAAACTAACATTGGACCGTAACGTCCTTAAACAAATCGACCACAATGTTCCTAAACTAAACAATAGAGTCTAAATGCTCTTTTGTTGGATCTAAACGATCCCGTTAAGTTGATCTTAGTTTAAAATTAGACTAACGTATCCTTAACACACGTTTAAGTTGATCTTAGTCCCAAATGAGGCTAACGTATCCTTAAACCCAACCCCCAAACCCAAATCTAAGAAGATACGGATTTGGACTGATCCACGCCCTACGGGCGACAACATAAATTAGTCTCTGTGTACAATCCACGGGCAACCAAAAACAAAACAAACACTCACGACATGAAGTGACCATCTGGAGAAGGAGAAAGTGGTTACCACGATGCGGTAGCATAATTAACTGCAGGGGCTTATGCCTGCAGGGAAGAGCGTCCCCACAATCAAAAACCCCTCAGGAGAGGAGGAATCTGATGAAGTCTGCTACGTTGGCCGCATCCATTTAAACCTTCGATATATGGTGCCATAAATCAACTTGGCATCTTCGGAGAGGTGGACGGATAACACCAATTAGCATCTTCCCTGAAATTCAGGCGAGACGTCTACCGCGTCATCTCCGCGTATTTCGGCGGGGAACAGATTCTGGCACGCCCGGTGAGACCTTTTCCTCTTTCCACTCCACACTTCGTGTGTCGTGTTCGCGAACGAATCGCGGTTTGGTATGGTTGCCCTTGGGTTCGAGGTACTAAGATTTGGTGTCTTACTTGGTGCAGAAAACGAAAGATCAATGGCGTCTACTTGCACAAAATGCTCCAGCTGCAACTGCGACTCCCGTTCCGCCTCATCTGGAGGTGTAACTTACGGGCCCAGGCGGCCTCCCTTTTCATAATGCCGGTAGAGCAGGTAACGCAGGCTACCACCGGGTTGTTTTTCGGGATCATGCTCCCACCAGTGAGCGTTAACATCCCGCTGCCGCAAAAAGCGCAAAAGAAGTCGGTCTTTGATCGGCTCACTACCACCACGACCCCTTTCAACAGGTCATCCAATGCCAAACCAGCAGCATCAGTCTTCGATAGGCTGAGCCTGAACTCCAATGGGCCCGTCAAGAAGCCCACGATACCTAAAGCGGCCATCCCAAAGCGGATATCCATCCTTGCTCTCGAGGTCACTAAAGAAGCTTCTCCCATCAAAGGATTAGTCTTTACAAGGCTGGCCACTCCGGCTCCCGTTCCTGCTCAAAGGTTTGTCTTTGACAGATTGGATACTGCTGCTCAACGGACGTCAGTCTTCAAGAGGCTGGTACCAGCAGCCCCTCACCAGAATAGGGGGCATGATAAAGCCATCCCCATAGCCGAGCCAACACCATATGCACGACATGCTCGCCGTCGTCACTGGCACCGAGTAAGGAAGGCTGGGGGCAGCTCTCCGTCTGGATTTACTCCACTAGCTCCAACGGTGGAGATCGATGCTACTGTTCCAACCGGGAACAGCTTTGAACTGCTTAACAAGGTGCGCAGGAACTCTCCTACTGCAGTGCTAAAGAGATCTCCTCCACCCGTGGAGAGTGCACCAAAGGCGAAGCCAGAACAATCCCCTCAGCGGCTTTCTTCCAAAATTTACAAAGTCTGGCGACAGGTTCAGGACTCAGTAATTGATCAAGATTATTCTCGCCGACAGAAAAAGATAAAAGTTCGGCAAGAAAAGGATCATCCTGTCAAGCCACAAAAGGCGACAGCTACGTGGGTACCCGCTGCAACGGCTCCCTCCACTTCAACTGCTCAAAAGAGAAGGAGGTTAGAGAAAGCCCCCATAAATGCGGCAAACCATAAAAGCGCTGAATCTAAACACCCTAAGTCCGGGGGCATGATGGGACATACCGTTTATATGGCTTCCGGAAAAGAGGAAAGCCGTGATTTTACGGGTCATCTACCGCTTACCCGGTCAATAACGAAGGCTCAGGAACAACAACAGCAGAAGCTTCAGGAGATGCTGACTGCAATGGCCGCACTCACTGAGCCAAAAGAAAATCCAAAGAACTCGGAACAGCGTCAGGAACAAGAAACTGATACTGAGTTCCTCCGAAGAATGCTCGAGAGGAAAGAAAAGGAGGCTGCGGAATAGGAAGCCAATATAAAACGAATGGCTCTCTTATTCCAAGACATGGCTGGGATGATGTTACAGCCAAAACCTCCAGTTGAAGACCTCCCTGTTCCCCTCCGAAAGGCGGCGCACAGGACCGCGATGTCCGTCTTCAAAAGGTGCCGCGAATAGTTTGCGCATGTTGAGCGACTACATCGAGGAACTCGACATCGAGGCTCCTGTATCTGTTGAAGACTTCGCCACGACGGTTAACCCGATGTTGGCGATATTTGCCACCTTCCATGACGAGGGCATTGTCGCCTCCTGGGTTAACTATTGTCGGGAGATCGAGGCTTGCCTTCATCAGCTGGAGTCAATGCGCCTGTCCCCCGAAACTTTGGCCTTGAGCACTCAACGGGGAGCATGGCTCGAGCAAAGCGCTTCTCATTTCCGTCATCTGGAACAAGAAGTGGCTTTGAGGCTGAAGGAGTGCCAAGATTCTTCAAGCAGAACTGCTCGCTTGCGTGCCGAAGTTGAGGCGAACGCCACTGAGGTAAAGACCGTCTTCGAGGGTCTTCTGGAGCGCATATCGAATGGGCTGAGACTAAAGCGGGCACTTGATGTCGTCGAGCATGACACTCCAGGCCGTGAAGTTGCTCACCAAGCCGTCAGGGATCAGCTTGCATCCGTCGCACAGCAACGGGCCCAGGTGGAGGCGGAGTTGGCAGTGGTATCCAATCGGGAAAAGGCATGGAAGGAAGTGTACGAACAACTGATAGAGCTACTTAAGACGCTTCCTTCCCAATAGCTGCCTTTGTATCAATGTATTTGTAAAAAAAATTTTCTTTTCTGAGTAACATGTATCCGTTCTCTGCTCTTTTGTATGATTCACCATGTATTTGATTGAGGTCAATGAATAAAGATACACACTTTCTTTTGCAATATCTTGTATGCTCTTTTGTTTTCTGCCTTTACATCATGATGTTGTCAATGAACCTGATTGGCAGACAACTTAATTTTTCTAAGAGATAGCGATGGCTTAGGCCGCAGGTTCAGATCAGCCGCCTAAGACTTTTCAATTCTATGAGCCGTGAGGGTCTCATAGAGATTTTTCTCCCTACGGATCGAGAGGATCTCGTAGGTGGGTTTTCTCCTTAGGAATCGTGAGGATTCCTAAGTGTGGTTTTCTCTTATAAGTCGTAAGGATCTTATAAGAGAATTTTCCCTCTTACGAATCGAGAGGATTCGTAAATGGTTGTTTCCCTCCTCGTCGAAATTCGACTTCGGAGAGTGAGGCCCATGAATAGTATGCAAGAGACCATTTAGGATTGACTTGCAGGGTCCCATTGTTCAGGAAACAAGTTTTTGAATCCTTACTGCCTGAGATGTGAGTCAAAGAAGCTTTCGTCACGGAGTGTTTGTGTCCGTGAGTTGAGGATTTTGCTAGGGATTATCTGTTTCCCAAGCGCCAAGGATTATTTGTGTCCTTGGGGTTTGAAACGAGTCGAGGGTTCTCACGGAGGCGCTGGTGGCTCTGCGAGTCGACGCGGATCAGGAGGCTCTCGTCAAGGAGTGTTTGTATCCGTGAGTCGAGGAGTTTGCTGGGATTATTTGTTTCCCAAGCGCCAAGGATTATTTGTTTCCTTGGAGTTTGAAACGAGTCGAGGGTTCCTACGGAGGCACTGGTGGCTCTGCGGGTCGACGCGGATCAGAAGGCTCTCGTCAAGGAGTGTTTGTATCCGTGAGTTGAGGAGTTTGCTGGGATTATTTGTTTCCCAAGCGCCAAGGATTATTTGTTTCCTTGGGGTTTGAAACAAGTCGAGGGTTCCTACGGAGGCACTGGTGGCTCTGCGGGTCGACGCGGATCAGAAGGCTCTCGTCAAGGAGTGTTTGTATCCGTGAGTTGAGGAGTTTGCTGGGATTATTTGTTTCCCAAGCGCCAAGGATTATTTGTTTTCTTGGGGTTTGAAACGAGTCGAGGGTTCCTACGGAGGAACTGGTGGCTCTGCGGGTCGACGCGGATCAGGAAGCTCTCGTCAAGGAGTGTTTGTATCCGTGAGTCGAGGAGTTTGCTGGGATTATTTGTTTCCCAAGCGCCAAGGATTATTTGTTTCCTTAGGGTTTGAAACGAGTCGAGGATTCCTATGGAGGCTCTGGTAGCTCTGCGGGTCGACGCGAATCAGGAAGCTCTCGTCAAGGAGTGTTTGTATCCGTGAGTCGAGGAGTTTGCTGAGGTCACTGGCTTCTTCGTTTGAAATGAACCGGTGAGGTTTGGGGTTCGTCGTCTGACGGAATCCGCTGGGAAAGTATGGTTCATTCTTCGTTTACGCCCTTGGATTGTATACAGGGATCGATGCGATCTTAACTGTAGGGCCAAAGTTTTATCATTTCTTCTTTTATTTTATTTTATTTCCGCGATGCTCTATCATTTCAGCTTTTATATCGCGAAGGTCGCGATTGCCCAATCATTTCGGCTATTTTTCGGGGTGCCCAATCATTTCGGCTATATATATTTTTTATTTTTACTCGTTGCTTTTTATTACGAGTTGCCCAATCATTTCGGCTATTTTGCATGTATACATTTTTACTTGCTGCTTTTTTATTGCAAGTCGCCCCATCATTTCGGCTATTTCGTATGCATGTGCGGCCTACTGGTTTCTCGCTGTAAACCTGAAATTGGACACCGATTTCGGCATCAGCACCGCTACAATTGGGATATTACCAGGAGCGAATCATCATTTGCCTCTGTCGTTGTCGAACAAAGGAGGCTTAGCGACCAGGGTTAGGGTCCTGTCGGCTAAGACTTTTGACTTCATGAGCTATAAGGGTCTCGTGAAGGTATTTCTCCCTACAAGTCGTGAGGATCTTGTAGGTGTATTTTCTCCTTAGGAGTCGTGAGGATCCCTAAGTGTTTGTTTCTCTGTAAGTCGTAAGGATCCTACAGGAGGGCTTTCTCCTTGTAAGTCGGAAGGATTTACAAGGGTTGTTTACCATGCAAACGTATCCCTAGTTTCAGATGGGACTTAGGCTAGGGAAATGTTTATTCGCGCCCGTGAATTGTATACAAGGGTCAATATTGAACCACTTGTAGGGCAATATTGGAAGTTTGTGGGGGTTTGCTTAAGCACAGGTTTAGGTCTCTGTGACTTAAGACTTTCAAATCCTATGAGCCGTGAGGGTCCCATAAGAGAGTTCTCCTTACGAGTCGTAAGGATCTCGCAAGTGTATTTTCTCCTTAGGAATCGTGGGGATTCCTAAGTGTGTTGCTCCTTTGTGAGTCATAAGGATCTCACGCAGGTGGTTTCTCCTTACAAGGTCGAGAGGACTCCGTAAGGGTTCTTTAACGAAGTTGCTCCCTTTCGGGTTTTCACAAACACTCGCCGGTAGCCCTGCTGTTTTTACTCACGGAGCCCTTTCAGGTTTTCATCCGTGCCCTTTTTTTTTTTGCTTATGGACATACCGTTTTTTTTTTCCGTCAGCCTAAGGATGCTGCGGTAGTAGTTTAAAGACGTTTCGGTCTGCTATTAGTTTAAGGACGTTTCGGTCTGCTATTAGTTTAAGGACATTTCGGTCCATCATTAAGGAAGGCCATTTACTGCTTATAGAGTTTGGGCTTAAGAAGATAGCGAGCAGTCATAGTTGTCGTCATCTACCGTTGACCTAGGCCGTAGCTCATTAAGCGTAGTATTTCTTTAGGAAACGACCGTTTATTGGCCTAAAAGGTCTTTCACCGTGGATGTCCACGAGTAGATAGGCCCCACCCTGGTAGACCTTATCAATGATGTATGGGCCCTCATAGTTTGGCTCAAACTTTCCTCGCTTGGCGCGATTGGGGATCATAGGCCTTTTGACCACTAGCACGAGTTCGCCTTGACGAAATGTCCTCGGTCGGGTCAATCTTTCGTATGAGCGCGTCATTTTTGCTTTATAAGCTTCCAGATTTTGTTGTGCTAGAAGCCGGATTTCATCAAGGGCGTCAAGCTCTTCAAACCGAAGGTGAGCATTTTCTTCGTCTGTCAGCTCGTAGTGGATTGCCACTCGTAGAGAGGGTAGCTCTATCTCGAGGGGGAGTACTGCTTCCGTACCGAACACCAATGCGTATGGCGTTGTGTTTGTGGCTGTCTTGAACGTGGTTCGATACGCCCAAAGAGGTTCTTACAGTCTCTCATGCCAGTCTTTCTTATTTCGTGACACTGTTTTCTTCATGATCTTCGTCAAGGTCTTGTTGAAGGCCTCAGCTAGACCGTTAGCTCGCGGATTATAAACTGAGGAATATCTCCAGTCTAAATTGTGCTGCTGTGCGAAGCGGCTAATTTTATGACTTCGGTAGGCTGGCCCATTATCAGAGATGATCCTTCTCGGGGTTCCAAACCGGTATATAACATGCGTTTTGAAGAAATGGAGGATGTTCTCCGTCTTCACTTCCCTTAACGGTACCGCCTCTGCCCATTTGGAGAAGTAATCAGTCGTCGCCAAGATGAAACGATGTCCCTTGGACGATGCTGGTTCGATGAGGCCGACTATGTCAGTTCCCCACATTTCGAATGGCCAACTAGCCACTGTTGGATGCAATGGATTGGGATGCTGATGGATGAAGTCCCCATGAATTTGGCATGAATGACATTGCTTCGCGTATTCCAGGCAATCCTGCATCATCGTGGGCCAGTAGTAGCCCATCCGTTTTATCTTCAACTTCATCTTAGGGCCTGCTTGGTGGGAACCGCAGAGTCCGTCGTGAACTTCTTGGACGACCGTTCTCGCTTCGTCAGGTCTTAGGCATCTCAGCCACAGAGAATCGAATGACCTCTTGTATAGAGTATCGTTGACGAAGGCGAAAGACAGAGCTCGTTTCACGAGCTGATGTCTTATGGACGCTTCTTTAGGTATTCGGTGGAACTTGAAGTAATCTATGAAAACTTCTCTCCAGTCCTTGGTATTTTCCCAATCTTTTATTTGCAGGGTTGTCTCCTCAGTTGCTCCCTTTTCTTTATATGATTCTGGAGGTATTTCTGCTGGGGTTAGCACTCGACGGCTTTGTACCACGATTCTAACGTCATCGAGGTTCTCATCAGCCAGTTCTTTAGCAAGTTTGGCTAGTGCGTCCGCTTTGCTGTTTTCCGCGCGCGGTATGCTTTCCAAAGTGTAGGAGGGAATTTGGGTTAGCAGTTGCTGCACTTTTTCACCGTATTTTACCAATTCCGGTTTGCATGTTTGGTAATCGCCGTTCACTTGACTGACGACCAGTTGGGAGTCCCCATATATGAGGAGGCTTTCAATTCCCATATCAATGGCGATCTTGAGGCCTGCTATCAAAGCTTCATATTCAGCTTCATTATTCGTTCTCAGCTCTGTTAAGGAGAAGGCGAAGCGCATTATTCCTCCTTGTGGAGTCACGAAGATGAGTCCTACCCCCGATTTGATCATTGGCGTACTTTGTTTGTGCTTTTTCATGGAAGACGCCCCATCGAAATAAAGCTCCCAACGGGTATCACCACCGTCGATTGCGTCAAATGCATGTTTGTCTGGCAAATCGCAATTTAAAGGAGAATCGGCAGGTATGGGATGCTCAGCAAGGAAGTCGGCGATGGCCTGGCCTTTTACTGCCCTGAGAGGTTGATATGTTATCGAAAATTCCATCAAGAGCAGGGCTCATTTAGCAAGTCGCCCTGTCAATATGGCTTTTGACATTAGATATTTGAGAGGGTCCACTTTTGAAATAAGACGGACTTCGTGCGCCAACGCATAGTACCTAAGCTTTGTTATTGCGAAGATCAACGCCAGGCAGTATTTTTCAATGGGAGAGTAGTCGAGTTCTGCCCCCAGCAGAACTCGACTTAAGTAGTAGAGTGCTTTTTCTTTCCCTTGATCATTCTCTTGTGCCCATAATGCGCCTAAGGAACCTTCGAGGGCGGTTGTATAAAGAATGAGAGGCTCCCCCTTAACCGGAGCAGCCAACACCGGCGGGTTCTGCAGGTATTGCTTGATCTCATCCAGTGCGCCTTGGCATTTTTGATCCCAAACGAATGGGGTTCCCTTCTTCATCAGGTGACTATAAGGACGGCACTTTCCTGAAAAGTTGGCTATAAATCGCCGTATGTATGCGAGTTTCCCTTAGAGAGACCGCAGCTGTTTGAGAGTCCTCGGCGGAGGCATTTCCATGATCGCTTTAATCTTTGACGGATCTATTTCAATACCTCGGTGTCGAACAACGAATCCCAGGAATTTGCCCGAGGAAACCCCGAACGCACATTTAAGAGGATTCATCTTCAAGTTGTATTGCCGAAGGCGTTGAAATACAGTCTTCAGATGCTCGAGATGTTCCTCGTATGATTTGCTTTTAACCACGAGATCGTCGATATAGCATTCAACGATTTCGTGTATAAGGTCGTCGAAGATCTTTGTCATGGCCCTCTGATAAGTAGCACCGGCGTTCTTCAAACCGAAGGGCATTACTTTATAACAAAATATACCAAGAGGAGTCCTGAAGGCTGTGTGCTTCTGGTCTTCTGGATGCATTTTTATCTGGTTATACCCCGATGAGCCGTCCATGAAGGAGAAAACTTCATGAGTGGATGTATTGTCTATCATCAGTTTAGTGACTGGCACTGGGAAATCATCCTTCGGGCAAGCTTTATTAAGATCCCGGAAGTCTACGCATATGCGCACTGTCCTATTTTTCTTCATCACTGGGACGATGTTGGCGATCCATTCAGGGTACTGAACTTCCTGGATGAAGCCAGAGTCGATTAACTTTTTGACTTCGGTATTTATGCTCATCTCAAGCTCGAGCCGCATTCTTCTCGGCGCCTGTTTGACTGGTTTGACGTTTGGAGATATTGCTAGTCTATGTACAGCGACTTCTGGATCTAGTCCTGGCATCTCGGAATAGTTCCATGCGAAGCAATCTTTATGTTGCACAAGGACGTCTTTTAACGCAGCCACCCTCTCTTCAGACAGCAGCTCGCTGACGAATGTCGGTCGTGGATCATTTACCGTCCCCAACTCGATTTTCCTGAGGTTATCTGCAGTAGTATGTATTCCATCCTCTAGTTCTTTTGGAGCTGGGGGAAATTCTGAGATTACCTCATCGCTGCTGTTTTCAAAGCACCGAGGAAGGCTGTTCATGTCCTCGGACTCTTCTTTTAATATTGTTATCACGTGGCAAATGCGAATTTTCTGCCAATCCCAATGCGGAGTTGGTTCTATCCTTGTGTCTTCGGGTTCGTGCTTTTGCGGCGGCACTACCCTCCAGTTGTCAGACAACGCGAATTTGCCGAGCTGATATTGGTCCTCAACCCAATTCTTAAAGGTGAAGCAATCTTCAAGCGGATGCCCTACTACTCGATGATACGAGCAATAATTTGGGTTGGAGACTTCGCCCGCTTGCTCAGGGTGTTTAGACTCTGGCAGTGTAAGCATTTGATGTTTTAGAGCAAGATTAAGTATTTTCCTTGTTTTGTTCCGAGGAAATGAGTATGCTCGACCCATTTTCTTCATGAGGGCTAGGTCAATAACGCTCGACTCTCTGATGCGTGGCTTCTTAGCTCTGCTTTGTGGTTGTCGAGCGCCTTTCTTGCCTTTCGACTTGTTTTTGCTTTTGCGTCGAACCTTTTTTGCAGCAGGTTGACAAGGAGCGGCATTTTCATCCCTCACTGCCTGTTGAAGGAGGCGCTGTGTCTTGGCTTTCTCATAGATTGCCATTTCACGATCGTGATCATCTCGGGCTTTTTGACTCGCATCCCTTATAAGTTTGCTCATCTGGTCTTCAAATGATGGACTGGACGGTTTTGTATCAGGAGCTTTTGCTGGCTCAGGATTAGCGTCCTCCCATTGAGCGTCTGCCTTTTCATCGAAGTCATACATGACATAACAGCTGTCTACTGGCTCCCTTTTCTTTGACCGGATGTACCCGAGCCCTTTTGTTTCTATTCTCCCGTTAGGCAATTTGCATTGAGTCCCGGGAACGTTCCATACCTTGTCATAGAATTTGGCCTTTCTAACGGTTTGTTCGAAAGGTATTGCCTGGCGCTTCAACAGTTTCTTCAAACCTTTGGTATAATATCTGGGAAGACGGATGGGCTGAAGCCTGTCGAGCGTGGGATCCGCGCCAAGCCAAATTTCTTTTTCCACCTTGTTTTCTTCAGAACGGTAGAATAGGATTGCCTTCTCGCCTTTTCGTCCGGGAGGAATATAGAATGTGTGCAATTCTTCTACGCTGTTGGCGTTGAGTGCATCCAGTTCTTTGTAATGTTCAAGCGGCACCATGGTTATCTGCAGACTTCGCTCTTCATCAGCGGAAACCCGTATTGAAGGCCGAGCAGGGAATACAGCATGAACTTCATCCTCTGAATCACTACCGAAGATCAATGAAGGAACGGATGGTCCTGGCTTAGTGGATTGGGATGGACCTGAATAATTTATATCCTCCTCCTCCTCGGTGTCACTGCCGAAGACAGGGATGGTAGCGTTAGTTTTGTTCTCCGGTTTGTGACACCTTTCCGTGTCTTCGAAACTCGGTAAGAAGTACTTGGCATCTTCATACTTGCGAACTTCGTTCACGGAAAACGGATTCAACTCTCCCGCCACAGTGTACTCAAGGCCATCCCTAGAATACTTCATGCACTGATGCTGTGTAGAAGGGATGATATTGTACTCGTGTAGCCATGGTCGGCCGAGCAGAGCATTGTAGCACGTCTTGGAGTCTATAACATGGAATTTGATATCTGTGACGAGCAACCCGAAGCGTAGCGTCAATATCACAGATCCAAGGGTCTTTGAGGATTGAGAGTCGAAACCGGAGATAGTGATCTTGTCCCGGGCGAGGTGTTGGACGCTCATGCAAATTTCTTTTAACACCCGCACATTAAGTAGATTGACAGATGATCCGTTATCGACCAGGATTTTGCCTATCTTTATGTCATGGCAGTATCCTGAGACATAAAGAGGACGATTGTGTTCGCACGTCCCAAGGAGAAGGTCTTCATCGCCGAAAGCAACGTCGGCCGTGTGCACCTCTTCCAATTCATCCTTCATCTTTTGTTCGGCCAGGAAAGCTTGGAATTGGTCCGGATCTTGTAGGGCCTTAATCAAAGAATCCCTCGCCTCTTTTGATAGTAATAGGGCATCGAGAATGCTGAGTTGTGAGGGTAGCTTTCTCAGATGCGCCAAGACATTGTAATCCACTTTACTCCTCTTCGGCTGGTTCTTGGCGGTTAACTCTTCCGCGACTCGGTCATCCAAGGAGATATCTTCAGAGACCTTCTCTTTCCCTTTGTCTTTTCTGTTCAAGGGTCCGAGGTTCTTTTCGGGTAATGTTTGATTGCGCAGCTGTATATTCTCGTAGGCCTTCGGTTCTTCTTCTTTTTCCGAAGTGGATTCTTTGAAGAGGGGGCCAAGATCTAGCTCCTCATCGGAATCGCTCCCAAATGTAGGCACTTGTGACCCGGCAGTGTTAACCATGTGACAATTGCTGGCAGTTCTTTCAAGCTCTTTGGTCGTGTTTCTTTGCTCCCAACAAATTTTACGCTTTTCCCGTTTAAAGCGTTGTTGATTAGCAACGTATCCTTGCCACCATCTATCGAAAGCTTTGCAATCTTGGGTGGAATGCGAGACCTTCTGATGATATAAGCAATAAGAGGGGTGCATTTCCACCACGCCAGTAACTTTTTCTTCAGAGGGTCGTAGATTCATGCCCATCGATATGGCCTTAGCAAACTTCTTTTTTATCTTGAATTGGCTTTTGTCAGCGGTGGAGGCATTTTGCTCCAGCGGGATCATTTCAGCTCCTTCCTCAAGTCGCTGGCGCTTGGCCCTTTCGAATATAGCCGTGTCGCGTTCTCGATCAGCTTTGCTTTTCAACCGAGCTTCATTAAGAAACGCGCTAATCATTTCAACTGATAACCCTGGGGCTCTTGATTCGGCATTTGCCCCCAGCGTTTCAGTGCCAGAAGTCCCTTCATCGTTCGTGGTCGAATGGGAGATCATATGACAGCTCGCCACATATTCCTCGGATTCATCCGATGAACTTTCTCCCTCATCTTCTTTTTGGAAGACGTGATCAAGGAAATCTTGGAGCGTAATGGGAGTCCGCGCCTTTTGGTTGTACTCATCCAGTGCGTCGATTTGCTTTTGTAAGTCCGTGCGCTTGTCGCCAGGCTTCACGGGCTTCTTAGATTTCTTCTTCTTCTTTTTCGAAGATTTTGACGGCTGACTATGAGCGCTTGAACTACCACCATTGGTCTTCGGAGTCGGTCGTGGCTTCAACATCCCCTCAATAACCTGCGGTTCCAAGGGGTTCTTCCACTTGACCGCTGGACAGGTCTGAAGATCATTTAGCATTCTCCTCGTTTTGGCTGATAATACAACCTCCCAGGGAGTTTCTTCAATAACGGAGCATGTTGCCCCCGGCGTATTCGTCCCCTTAGAGGTGTGGGGCTGCGGAGGATTCACCTTCAATTTGTCAGATAGCGCAAATTTGCCCTGACGGTACTGGTTCTCAAGCCAATTCTTGAAAACGTAGCAATCCTCAATCGGATGGCCTAGCACTCGATGATAAGGGCAGTAATTGGGCTCGTTGGCGTCGTTCGGTTGCAACGGACGTTTTGGATCTGGCAGATTTATGAGTCTGTTGCGCAGCGCCAGCTCGAATAGCCTCCTCGTTTTATCACGGGGGAAAGAGTAAGGGCGTCCCATCCTGTCCTCAAGGGGTACGTATGGGCGTGTATTGTTTGGACGAGCAACCGGCTTCGAGTCGCTCGGTTGTTGTTGGGCATTAGCGACAATGATCGCTTTTCCCTTTCCTTTATCGTTTCGGGAGTCCGGTTTCGGGAGAGAGGGTTTATGGCCCATCTGGTCCATCTGCGCTAATTTGTCGATCAAAGCCTGGAAGGAAGTCGGCTTGAAGAACATCATAAACTGTGAAATGGTTGCTTGTGGATCGAGGATTCCAACAAACATTCCCACCGCAGGGGCTTCTTCTATGCGCTGTTCACACTTCGACCATAGATTACGCCACCGTATAGCGTACTGAACCCATGTCTCGCCGGGTTTTACCCTGGCGTTAATCAGCGCCGTCATCGGGGTACGCTCACTGGCACTTGCAAAACGTTGGGTGAAGAGCAGCTCCATCTCCGCAAAGGTTTTAATAGAGTCGTTGGGAAGCTCAGAATACCATTCGAACGCCGTATCTGATAGGCTTCCAACGAACTGGCGAAGCAAAAGCTTGTCGTCGCCGCCAGTATTACCGCAAAGCGCCCTGAACTGGGCAACATGTTGATGGGGATTGCCGGTCCCTTTGTAGACATGAAACTTGGGAATTGTGTAATCCGGCGGGTACTTGATTTGGTCATACCAGCCTGGATACGGTCGCCCCGTTTTCACGACGTGTCCGGCTGCTTCTGCCGCGTGATGAACCTTTATTTGCTGGGCTATGTATTCGTTCAGATCAGTCTTAGAGATTGTATCCTCTTTAGCTGTTGATAGAACGGGCTGAGGGTTTGATGTCTCTCCCCTATCATCTCCAAGGACGATCGGGGGTTCTTCAGTCGGGGGATCTTGTTGTATCATCATCCCTATCATGTCCTGGAAGAGGAGGCCCATACGCTGTATATTGGCTGCTTGTTCAGCAGCCTCTTTGTCTCTCTTTTCCAGTACTCGGCGGAGGAACTCGGCGTCGGTCTCTTCCTCTTGGCGTTCATCTAAGGACGTCCCAGGGTTCTCTTTTGGCTCCGTGAGTGCAGCCATTGTAGTCATCATCTCCTGGAGCTTTTGTTGCTGCTCCTGAGCCTTGTTTACTGATCGGGTAAGCGGTCGGTGACCCGTAGAAGTGCGGCTTTCCTCCTTTCCAGAAGCCATATAAACCGTATGAACTGTTATGCCCCCTGACTTGGGGCGTTTAGGTTCACCGCTTTTAAACTTTGTCAGTGTCACGGGAGCTTTCTCTGGCCTTTTTCTTTTGTGGACCATTGAGGTTGAAGGAGCCGTTGAAGTGGGCATCCTAGCATTTGTTGCCCCCTGCCGTTTAATGGGGCGGTTTTTGTCCTTTTCCACCTTTGCCTTTTTCTGGCGATGAAAGTGGTCTGGGTCAATCACGGAGTCTTGAACCCTCCGCCAAACTTTATAAATTTTTGACGACAGCCGTTGAGAGGGCTGTTCCTGCTTTATCTCCGGAGCTTTTTCCATAGGCGGAGGAGATCTTTTCAATGTAGCAATTGGAGAGTTCTTTCTCACCTTCCTCAGCAATTCAAAGCTGTTCCCAGTTGGAACAGCAGCGTTGACCTCCACCACTGGAGCAGGTGGGGTTAGCCCTGAGGTGGAGTTGCCCCCTGCTTTCCTTATTCGTTGCCAATGGCGACGTCGAGCACGACGAGCCGTTGGGACTGGCTCGGAAATCGAGATGGTTTCTTGTTGCCCCCTGTTTGAGTGTGGGGTAACTGCCGATGTCAGCCTATCGAAAACTGATGCCTTTTGACCAGCTGGGGGAGGAGTGGGAACCGTCAATCTTGTGAAGACCGACTCTCTGATGGGAGAAGCCGCTTTAACGACTTCCAAAGCAGCGGCCGTTGCCCTCTTTGGGACGGCCACTTTATAGTTCTGACCTAGCCTGGTGAAAACGGAGGCTGTCGGCTTAGTAGCGGGCGACCCGTTGATAGGGGTCGTGGTAGCAGTGAGCCGATCGAACACCGACTTCTTGTTCGCTTCCGGTGCGGATATCGGCATAGAGAAGCTTGTAGGTGGGACCATGGTCCCGAAAAACAGGCCGGTGGTGGCCTGGGTCACCTGTTCTACCGGCAGTGCGAGGAACGAGGCCTCTTGGGGCCCATATGTTACACCTCTCGGTGAGGTGGAGCGTCCGTTGCAGTGGTGCTTCGCGCATTTGGTGCAGTTAGAATCCATGGATGCTTGAGTTCTGCACCAGACAAAAGACCAAATCTCAGCAACTTGAAATCCGTAGGCAACCATTTAACAAACCGCGATTGGTTCGCGAAGACGACACACGAAGTGTGGAGTGGAAAGAGGAAAATGTCCCACCGGGCATGCCAGAATCTGTTCCCCTCTGGACGGCGGCCTGGACGTTAGGACGTCCGTGCCTGAGGTTCGGGGCAGATGCTATTTGGTTTTATCCGTTTATCTCTCCGAAGATGCCAAGTTGATTTATGGCACCGTGTATCGGAGGTTTAGACGGATGCGGCCGATGTAGCAGACTTCGTCAGATTCCCCCTCAGGGTGAGGGGTTTTTTGATTGTGGGGACGCTCTTCCCTGCAGGCGCAAGCCCCTGCAGTTAATTACGCTACCGCATCGCGGTAACAACTTTCTCCTTCTCCAGAATTTCACTTCGTGTCGTGTGTGTTTGTTTTGTTTGTGGTTGCCCGTGGATTGTATACGGAGACTGAGTAATGTCGTCGCCTGTAGGACGTGGATTAGTCCAAATCCGTATTTACTTAGATTTGGGTTTGGTGTTTTTTGGTTTAAGGATACATTAGTCGCGTTGCGGCTAAGATCAACTTAAACGTTCGTCAAGGATACGTTAGTCCTGTTTTGGACTAAGATCGACTTGACGTAGTGATTGATTTAATTATCTGGCCGTCGGGACTCGTCACCTCTCTGACGTCGTTGAGGGATTACAACGACAGGCGTCAGAGGAGTTCAGAAATGTACCCTTGAACCAAAGTTGATTTGGAGTTTTATTGTTTATTTAAATATCTAAGGACACATTAACCGTATTTGGGGCTAAGATCAACTTAGACGGGACCGTTTAGATCCGGCAAAAGAGCATTCGGTCTCTATTGCGCCAGTTTAAGGACGTGGTGGTCCATTATTAGTTTAGGGACGTTTCGGTCCGTCGCCAGTTTAAGGACGTAGTGGTCCATCATTAGTTTAAGAACGTTTCGGTCCATCGCCAGTTTAAGGACGTAGTGGTCCATCATTAGTTTAGGGACGTCTCGGTCCAATATTAGTTTAGGGACGTCTCGGTCCATCATTAGTTTAAGGACGTTTCGGTCCGATATTAGTTTAAGGACGTTTCGGTCCACGAGTTTAAGGACCCCGCAGTCCATATGGGTGTGTGGTCGTTGGGACCCGTCAATCTTTGACGTCGTTGAGGAATTACAACAATAGATGTCAAAGGAGTTCGGAGATGTACCCTCGAACCGGACGTAAATTGATTTAGGAGAGCCATTTTGCTCAGTCAATTTAATTTAAGGACTTACGGCCAAAATTGGGCTAAATCCAGTTGAAAATGTTCAACACCATCATTTATTTTTTTTATTAGGCCTGTGCTAGGGCTTTGCCCATACTTAAATAATGCATTGCATTACTTCAGGCCATTTATGCCCATTTTGATTGGGATCTGCCCTTTTTATTATGATGCAGATCATTTATTTTGGTCCATTGGACCTTTCAATTGGGCTCTGCCCTTCCAAATAATGCACAGCATTTTATTTATTAGGCTTGTTAAGCCTTTTAATTGGGCTTGGCCCTTCAGGAAGTGAAATGCATTGCATTTGTCAGGCGCTTTGTGTTCATACCATAATATTGTATTTTATATTCCCCATTCTTATGCATTTTACAATGAAAACAGGTGCTTTTGACGCATGTCTGCTACATGTTACAGGTTACAGGTTCTTGGACAGGAAACAGCGAAAACGATGAAAAGATAATGCAAAAGTAGACTTTAACCAACAAACAGAGAATCTTGATCAAGCCTACATAAAGATCAGTTCACAAAGCAAGATTCAAGACATCGACTCAAAGCGAACGGTTAAAAATCCATTGCGAATTGTTCACTGGAAATCTGGAACTAACCTAGAAGCCCAAATGGAAAACAACATACATAAACAGAAGCCCAAAAAGTCAATGAACCAAACCCAAAAAGCCCAGAGCCCAAATCCATCTTTTGGCCGCGGAACCGCGGCCAAACCAGGCATCGCGCCGCGGTTCCGCGGCCGTCTAGTGCACGGAGTTCGAGAATTTTTTCCAAAATGCTGAGGCGGCGCGGATCTTTGACTTGGTGTTTTCTTAGAGGGCATTTTTGTAAAAACAGATGTGCGAATCAAAATGTAACCTAGGGTTTCCTATTATCTATAAATAGGACTCTAATTCATTGTAAACTTTATGCCTCCCTTCATTAATAAATTTTAGAATTCTTTTGGAGAGCATCGGTGTTTCTTTTTCATTCAGAAATTCAGATCTGACAAACCTGCATGGATGATTGGAAGGATGCATCAGTAAGTATTTTAATTCCTTGCCCTAGGTAGATTTAATTTCATGCCTTAGGAACTTGTTTAGGGTTTAGCTTTTGGGAAGGATTTTGAGAGATGCGATCTCTCATCCCTTTCTTACCCATCAAATATTTACAATAGGACTCCATGCATACATGCACATACCGCTCCCTACGGCACTCTATCCCTCTAGGTAGCGGTGATACCGTAGTATAAAGGCCCGGGTGTGATGTTTTCCATGGAGGTTAGGGTAAGGATCTCTAAAGGAAGGACAAGAACCTAGAGGAAGGAACACCTTCCCGAACGGATCTAATCCACTTTATTGATAATTACCATAACTCCTCACAGATCTTCATTCGGGTAAAGAAAGCGTTGAGATTTACTACCATTTCCAAATCATCCCTAAACCTAGTCCTAGCAAGAATAGATTTAGTTAATTGCCCTAGCTTAATTAGATTTTTAGATTTAATAAACAACCGAACACCCTTCGGAATTAACTCGTAAGAATGAATCGGAAATTCACAACATCCCTGTGGACCGACCCGTACTCACCGGCTAGCTGCAAAGCGACGCCGTTCTTGATTGCGGTTACAAATATTTTTGATCTATCTTTTAGAAAGCGCTAGCACGCTAAATCTCTATCAATCAAATGGCGCCGTTGCCGGGGATGGCGTAGAATTTCCTTTTCGCAATTTCGGGTTAATCATAAAATTTAAAAATTCATAAAAATCTAAAAAATCCAAAAAAATATAAAAAATATATAATCTGTTATTTTTGGAAGGGATACTTTGTGGTTGAATTTTTGCAGGATTTACAAAGACGATCTGGAAATTTCCAGAGATCAAAACAGGAAATAAAAGATCCTAACAATAGAAGATTACAACAACAGAGGAGGACACAAAATCTGGAGAGCTGAAACCTTAAGCCAACCGCGGATCCGCCGCGCCAAGCCGCTTCAGACCGCGGAACCGCCGCCGTCTGGTCAACTTAGAACGTCAGAAAAATTTTGGGGATCCGCACCGGTCACGTGACCGCCTTTCCGCGGTGGGATCTACGTTAAGACCGCGGAAACGCGGCTGCATAGTTTCTTCAGTTCGTGAAAATTGCACTGTAAGTTCCTCTTTTCTTGCTCTGGAAATCTAGATAAATATTTTCTGAAAAATTCCTGCAGGATTTTGTGCGCTATAAAAATATATTCCCTTCCAAATAACGATCTTGTGCAGGATTTGTGGGCCCCGCTTGAACTAAATTGATTGCAAGAAATATTTTGCTGTTAATTCTTTCCAAATAAAGATTCTTGTGATATGCTTCAAATAATAACCAATTGCAAGTAATATTTTGTTGTTGCATATCTTTTCTATAAAATATATTTTCGGTTGCATATCTTTAATTAAAAATCTTTTTGCAACTATTTTCAAATAAAGAAAAAGAAAAAGGAAAAATTTTTGTTACAAGAACTTGCAAACTTTTGCCGCAAATAAATCCTTGCACCATCACCCAATTTTCTTTCTTTCATCCTTTCTTTTAACATGGGTACCCCACATAAAAAATCACTTGCCGAACTTTGGTATCCTGAACCTAATTTTGCGTCGTTCGGCAATTTGTTCGGTCAATATAAAGACGATCCCTCCATGCCAAAAAAATCTTTGAAAGATCACATAGAGGAGTCTAGGAGAAACAGTTTGACTTTTCAACCCACTTTGTGTCAACCTAGTCAACCTTTACCACCTACATATGTTGACACCACTTTTCCAAGTCCTGCTGTAACTCCTAGGCCGATGTCCATTGCTGAGCATATTGCTCAATCTCGTAGCCGATCTTTCACCTCTCTCCACTCATCTAGTTCTAGGGATCCGCATGATTATTCACCTTCTTATCCGCATGTTGACCCTACCCCAGTCCAAGAACTTTGGTATCCCGAACCTAATTTTGCATCATATGTCAATGTGTTCGGTCAACTTAAAAACGATCCCTCCATACCTAAAAAATCTCTGAAAGATCACATAGAGGAGTCTAGAAGAAACAGTTTGACTTTTCAACCCACCTTGTGTCAACCGAGTCAACCTTCACCACCTACATATGTTGACACCACTTTTCCAAGTCCTGTTGTAACTCCTAGGCCGATGTCCATTGCTGAGCATATTGCTCAATCTCGTAGCCGATCTTTCACCTCTCTCCACACATCTAGTTCTAGGGATCAACAAGACTATTCACCTTTTTATCCACATGTTGACCCTACCCCAGTCCAATCACCCACTTCTTACCAGTCCTACCCGATCTTTCCACCTTCACTAGACACTGCTTCGACACAGCTATTAGGGAGTTTCACATATCCAAACAATTTTGAATCTTTTACCGAAACCCCCTCACCACCCAAGTCTAGTTTGGAAGAGGCGTTGGAGGCATATATTGCTGCAACAAATAAAATGGTTAGGAATGTGGAAGCGTCCGTGGCCACCCTTATGCAACCTAGTGAACCGGTAGCTAGTGTCCCGCTAGCTCCAAATTTTTCAATGTATAAGGCGGCAGTTGGACGGAGTGAGAATAAGAGAGGATTTTCAAATCAAACCTACCCTTACCCAATAGAAGCCCACAACTCCTGTTTTCCATCAATTGCCCTAAATAGTTCACCTGTTGAAAATAAAAATGAGTTGTGTGATTTTGTAGTGTTTGATTTGCCAGATTGTGAGGAACCCCTTTCGAGTGAAACCGCACCTAATCCTTTCGATCTTTACACCTCCACTCTAGAACCTAAATCGATAGATATCCATGCCTTTGATGAGGTGTCTAAAGAAATTGACTTTCACTTGATTGAGGATATAGACGCCGGGAATATTTCGGATGATGGACCTGTCGATTTAATAGAAATTTTATGTTCAAATCATCATCCTGAGTTATTAAATGTTTCTCCCGAATCTCATATGCGTCTAGATTTTGATGATAATGGCATGGATGAGTTGAATATTGAGGATAGTACTGAGGAGAGTCTTGAGGATAATATCGAGGATGAACCATTTTTATTGGATGTGTCGGATTTTCCAATTCAGCCTCCTGAACTTTTGACTGTTATATCACCATCCCTCCTTCCTACTGTTCTGACCGAACAAATAACCGTTACGCTTTCATCTCAAACACCAAGTTCGGCGTACCCATGTTTTCTCACGAATCTTGAGGGATTTGATCCCATTTCTCGACAAGTTGATAGGTTAGCGCACTCGCTTTTAATACATCGGTCATCACAAATTGCGCTAATTTATTCACTCAATTTACACCCTCAAGATCGTCCTCCACTTCCTTCTTCTTTTCGCCATTCTTCTCCCCCACCGAGACCATATTCTACCATTCTTCTTTCCACACGGTCTCGCGTGCTTTTCATATCTTTTCTTTCCATCCCATTCTTGCACCAACTATACCATTTCCACGATAAGATTTTTGAATGGTTGGTGTTAACTTTTGGCTTGTGTAAGGCCAAGCTTAAGTTTGGGGGGAACCTTTGTATATATGTATATATATTTTCGTTTTCTTTTTCTATAAAAAAAAAAAATTTCAAAACATTAAAAATATAAAAAAAATTGTAAATAAATAAACAGGGGAGTATCTGCATTTTGACCCTCTTTGTTTAGCATGACAGTGAGGACACTGTCAAAAGTTCAAGTTTGGGGGTATGCTCGGTACGTCTTCTTCCTTCGCATTCATTTGTACATATTTTTTTGCATTTGCATACTTATTTGAAAACCCATAAAAATTTGAAAAATTTCAAAAATTATAAAAATTAATGTATTCAATTTTGGCTAATTGACTAGAGTTTGACAAATAAGTTAACTGGTTAGGAACAACTAGATCTTAGACTTAGTAAATTAAAAACCCTAAAAATAACCTTGTTTAGAGTTTAACGGTAGAAAGTATATGTCCTTGTAGTTTATTTAGAAATAGGCAAATTTTGGGTTCACTTCTTGGGCTAAGTCAAAATGAGGGAAGAGTATTGATGTTCTTATTAGAGTATAAGTTTGAAAAATAGTTCCTAGCTTAAGTCTAGATTCTGAAAACGTATACCCTACAATTTGCACAATCACGCACCTTGAAACTTGGAATAGTAGAGGAGACCTTGAAATGCTCTTGTCTAAAGTCCTTAGTACAATGAAAATAAAAGAAAAAAAGTGAATAAAGGAAAAAATGGACACTGGTTTTTGTGATTACTTAAGGCTGTAAAAATAGAAAAATATTTAGCGAGGGTGCTTCATCACCTAGTGCCTTAGACCAACTGGTTTGGGAGTCACTGCTAAAAGCCTTGGGTGTTGCAAAACTAGGAAGTACGCTTTAAAGTGCTAACGCATCTTGTAATCGGTTGTTGGTACCTCAAGAAGTATTAACAGTCGCATGAAGGATGTGAAAGTGAAAAGTTCACCAATTAATAAGTGCTTTGGACAATGGACGAGAGTACGATTGCTTGATTTGAATTTCCAAGTGTAGGGGTGATATTTACACACACGTGGGGATATGTGATTGGAGTTTAGATAAGAGAGAGGAATGAAGAATAGAACTTGTATCTTTAGTAAGGGTTGATAGAAATTCCTAAGTGGAAATAAAACCCTAGAAGGAAAACTTAAGAAATGCCAAAAGCTAAGTAGATCTGCAGGATATATATAATCTTAAGTTAAATAATGAGGAAGTGTGAAGAATATGGGTGGATAATTTACGGGTCGACGATAATAGAATTCTTAGTTAGAAAACCTAATTGGAGAACAAGAGTCGAAAAGCCAAATTGATAGGATTTTGTGGGTAGTATCCGCTGAAAACCCTCAGGAGACAACACTCCTCCTACTAGGGACACCTAGAGGTTTAACGGCTTGTTGCACGAGCTCAGTGCAATCGCGTTTCCCTGCGAAAGTGCGGTTAGGTTTTTATAGAGAATAAAACAATAAGTTTGCTCGAGGACGAGCAAAAGGTAAGTTTGGGGGTATTTGTTCATACCATAATATTGTATTTTATATTCCCCATTCTTATGCATTTTACAATGAAAACAGGTGCTTTTGACGCATGTCTGCTACATGTTACAGGTTACAGGTTCTTGGACAGGAAACAGCGAAAACGATGAAAAGATAATGCAAAAGTAGACTTTAACCAACAAACAGAGAATCTTGATCAAGCCTACATAAAGATCAGTTCACAAAGCAAGATTCAAGACATCGACTCAAAGCGAACGGTTAAAAATCCATTGCGAATTGTTCACTGGAAATCTGGAACTAACCTAGAAGCCCAAATGGAAAACAACATACATAAACAGAAGCCCAAAAAGTCAATGAACCAAACCCAAAAAGCCCAGAGCCCAAATCCATCTTTTGGCCGCGGAACCGCGGCCAAACCAGGCATCGCGCCGCGGTTCCGCGGCCGTCTAGTGCACGGAGTTCGAGAATTTTTTCCAAAATGCTGAGGCGGCGCGGATCTTTGACTTGGTGTTTTCTTAGAGGGCATTTTTGTAAAAACAGATGTGCGAATCAAAATGTAACCTAGGGTTTCCTATTATCTATAAATAGGACTCTAATTCATTGTAAACTTTATGCCTCCCTTCATTAATAAATTTTAGAATTCTTTTGGAGAGCATCGGTGTTTCTTTTTCATTCAGAAATTCAGATCTGACAAACCTGCATGGATGATTGGAAGGATGCATCAGTAAGTATTTTAATTCCTTGCCCTAGGTAGATTTAATTTCATGCCTTAGGAACTTGTTTAGGGTTTAGCTTTTGGGAAGGATTTTGAGAGATGCGATCTCTCATCCCTTTCTTACCCATCAAATATTTACAATAGGACTCCATGCATACATGCACATACCGCTCCCTACGGCACTCTATCCCTCTAGGTAGCGGTGATACCGTAGTATAAAGGCCCGGGTGTGATGTTTTCCATGGAGGTTAGGGTAAGGATCTCTAAAGGAAGGACAAGAACCTAGAGGAAGGAACACCTTCCCGAACGGATCTAATCCACTTTATTGATAATTACCATAACTCCTCACAGATCTTCATTCGGGTAAAGAAAGCGTTGAGATTTACTACCATTTCCAAATCATCCCTAAACCTAGTCCTAGCAAGAATAGATTTAGTTAATTGCCCTAGCTTAATTAGATTTTTAGATTTAATAAACAACCGAACACCCTTCGGAATTAACTCGTAAGAATGAATCGGAAATTCACAACATCCCTGTGGACCGACCCGTACTCACCGGCTAGCTGCAAAGCGACGCCGTTCTTGATTGCGGTTACAAATATTTTTGATCTATCTTTTAGAAAGCGCTAGCACGCTAAATCTCTATCAATCAAATGGCGCCGTTGCCGGGGATGGCGTAGAATTTCCTTTTCGCAATTTCGGGTTAATCATAAAATTTAAAAATTCATAAAAATCTAAAAAATCCAAAAAAATATAAAAAATATATAATCTGTTATTTTTGGAAGGGATACTTTGTGGTTGAATTTTTGCAGGATTTACAAAGACGATCTGGAAATTTCCAGAGATCAAAACAGGAAATAAAAGATCCTAACAATAGAAGATTACAACAACAGAGGAGGACACAAAATCTGGAGAGCTGAAACCTTAAGCCAACCGCGGATCCGCCGCGCCAAGCCGCTTCAGACCGCGGAACCGCCGCCGTCTGGTCAACTTAGAACGTCAGAAAAATTTTGGGGATCCGCACCGGTCACGTGACCGCCTTTCCGCGGTGGGATCTACGTTAAGACCGCGGAAACGCGGCTGCATAGTTTCTTCAGTTCGTGAAAATTGCACTGTAAGTTCCTCTTTTCTTGCTCTGGAAATCTAGATAAATATTTTCTGAAAAATTCCTGCAGGATTTTGTGCGCTATAAAAATATATTCCCTTCCAAATAACGATCTTGTGCAGGATTTGTGGGCCCCGCTTGAACTAAATTGATTGCAAGAAATATTTTGCTGTTAATTCTTTCCAAATAAAGATTCTTGTGATATGCTTCAAATAATAACCAATTGCAAGTAATATTTTGTTGTTGCATATCTTTTCTATAAAATATATTTTCGGTTGCATATCTTTAATTAAAAATCTTTTTGCAACTATTTTCAAATAAAGAAAAAGAAAAAGGAAAAATTTTTGTTACAAGAACTTGCAAACTTTTGCCGCAAATAAATCCTTGCACCATCACCCAATTTTCTTTCTTTCATCCTTTCTTTTAACATGGGTACCCCACATAAAAAATCACTTGCCGAACTTTGGTATCCTGAACCTAATTTTGCGTCGTTCGGCAATTTGTTCGGTCAATATAAAGACGATCCCTCCATGCCAAAAAAATCTTTGAAAGATCACATAGAGGAGTCTAGGAGAAACAGTTTGACTTTTCAACCCACTTTGTGTCAACCTAGTCAACCTTTACCACCTACATATGTTGACACCACTTTTCCAAGTCCTGCTGTAACTCCTAGGCCGATGTCCATTGCTGAGCATATTGCTCAATCTCGTAGCCGATCTTTCACCCCTCTCCACTCATCTAGTTCTAGGGATCCGCATGATTATTCACCTTCTTATCCGCATGTTGACCCTACCCCAGTCCAAGAACTTTGGTATCCCGAACCTAATTTTGCATCATATGTCAATGTGTTCGGTCAACTTAAAAACGATCCCTCCATACCTAAAAAATCTCTGAAAGATCACATAGAGGAGTCTAGAAGAAACAGTTTGACTTTTCAACCCACCTTGTGTCAACCGAGTCAACCTTCACCACCTACATATGTTGACACCACTTTTCCAAGTCCTGTTGTAACTCCTAGGCCGATGTCCATTGCTGAGCATATTGCTCAATCTCGTAGCCGATCTTTCACCTCTCTCCACACATCTAGTTCTAGGGATCAACAAGACTATTCACCTTTTTATCCACATGTTGACCCTACCCCAGTCCAATCACCCACTTCCTACCAGTCCTACCCGACCTTTCCACCTTCACTAGACACTGCTTCGACACAGCTATTAGGGAGTTTCACATATCCAAACAATTTTGAATCTTTTACCGAAACCCCCTCACCACCCAAGTCTAGTTTGGAAGAGGCGTTGGAGGCATATATTGCTGCAACAAATAAAATGGTTAGGAATGTGGAAGCGTCCGTGGCCACCCTTATGCAACCTAGTGAACCGGTAGCTAGTGTCCCGCTAGCTCCAAATTTTTCAATGTATAAGGCGGCAGTTGGACGGAGTGAGAATAAGAGAGGATTTTCAAATCAAACCTACCCTTACCCAATAGAAGCCCACAACTCCTGTTTTCCATCAATTGCCCTAAATAGTTCACCTGTTGAAAATAAAAATGAGTTGTGTGATTTTGTAGTGTTTGATTTGCCAGATTGTGAGGAACCCCTTTCGAGTGAAACCGCACCTAATCCTTTCGATCTTTACACCTCCACTCTAGAACCTAAATCGATAGATATCCATGCCTTTGATGAGGTGTCTAAAGAAATTGACTTTCACTTGATTGAGGATATAGACGCCGGGAATATTTCGGATGATGGACCTGTCGATTTAATAGAAATTTTATGTTCAAATCATCATCCTGAGTTATTAAATGTTTCTCCCGAATCTCATATGCGTCTAGATTTTGATGATAATGGCATGGATGAGTTGAATATTGAGGATAGTACTGAGGAGAGTCTTGAGGATAATATCGAGGATGAACCATTTTTATTGGATGTGTCGGATTTTCCAATTCAGCCTCCTGAACTTTTGACTGTTATATCACCATCCCTCCTTCCTACTGTTCTGACCGAACAAATAACCGTTACGCTTTCATCTCAAACACCAAGTTCGGCGTACCCATGTTTTCTCACGAATCTTGAGGGATTTGATCCCATTTCTCGACAAGTTGATAGGTTAGCGCACTCGCTTTTAACACATCGGTCATCACAAATTGCGCTAATTTATTCACTCAATTTACACCCTCAAGATCGTCCTCCACTTCCTTCTTCTTTTCGCCATTCTTCTCCCCCACCGAGACCATATTCTACCATTCTTCTTTCCACACGGTCTCGCGTGCTTTTCATATCTTTTCTTTCCATCCCATTCTTGCACCAACTATACCATTTCCACGATAAGATTTTTGAATGGTTGGTGTTAACTTTTGGCTTGTGTAAGGCCAAGCTTAAGTTTGGGGGGAACCTTTGTATATATGTATATATATTTTCGTTTTCTTTTTCTATAAAAAAAAAAAATTTCAAAACATTAAAAATATAAAAAAAATTGTAAATAAATAAACAGGGGAGTATCTGCATTTTGACCCTCTTTGTTTAGCATGACAGTGAGGACACTGTCAAAAGTTCAAGTTTGGGGGTATGCTCGGTACGTCTTCTTCCTTCGCATTCATTTGTACATATTTTTTTGCATTTGCATACTTATTTGAAAACCCATAAAAATTTGAAAAATTTCAAAAATTATAAAAATTAATGTATTCAATTTTGGCTAATTGACTAGAGTTTGACAAATAAGTTAACTGGTTAGGAACAACTAGATCTTAGACTTAGTAAATTAAAAACCCTAAAAATAACCTTCTTTAGAGTTTAACGGTAGAAAGTATACGTCCTTGTAGTTTATTTAGAAATAGGCAAATTTTGGGTTCACTTCTTGGGCTAAGTCAAAATGAGGGAAGAGTATTGATGTTCTTATTAGAGTATAAGTTTGAAAAATAGTTCCTAGCTTAAGTCTAGATTCTGAAAACGTATACCCTACAATTTGCACAATCACGCACCTTGAAACTTGGAATAGTAGAGGAGACCTTGAAATGCTCTTGTCTAAAGTCCTTAGTACAATGAAAATAAAAGAAAAAAAGTGAATAAAGGAAAAAATGGACACTGGTTTTTGTGATTACTTAAGGCTGTAAAAATAGAAAAATATTTAGCGAGGGTGCTTCATCACCTAGTGCCTTAGACCAACTGGTTTGGGAGTCACTGCTAAAAGCCTTGGGTGTTGCAAAACTAGGAAGTACGCTTTAAAGTGCTAACGCATCTTGTAATCGGTTGTTGGTACCTCAAGAAGTATTAACAGTCGCATGAAGGATGTGAAAGTGAAAAGTTCACCAATTAATAAGTGCTTTGGACAATGGACGAGAGTACGATTGCTTGATTTGAATTTCCAAGTGTAGGGGTGATATTTACACACACGTGGGGATATGTGATTGGAGTTTAGATAAGAGAGAGGAATGAAGAATAGAACTTGTATCTTTAGTAAGGGTTGATAGAAATTCCTAAGTGGAAATAAAACCCTAGAAGGAAAACTTAAGAAATGCCAAAAGCTAAGTAGATCTGCAGGATATATATAATCTTAAGTTAAATAATGAGGAAGTGTGAAGAATATGGGTGGATAATTTACGGGTCGACGATAATAGAATTCTTAGTTAGAAAACCTAATTGGAGAACAAAAGTCGAAAAGCCAAATTGATAGGATTTTGTGGGTAGTATCCGCTGAAAACCCTCAGGAGACAACACTCCTCCTACTAGGGACACCTAGAGGTTTAACGGCTTGTTGCACGAGCTCAGTGCAATCGCGTTTCCCTGCGAAAGTGCGGTTAGGTTTTTATAGAGAATAAAACAATAAGTTTGCTCGAGGACGAGCAAAAGGTAAGTTTGGGGGTATTTGTTCATACCATAATATTGTATTTTATATTCCCCATTCTTATGCATTTTACAATGAAAACAGGTGCTTTTGACGCATGTCTGCTACATGTTACAGGTTACAGGTTCTTGGACAGGAAACAGCGAAAACGATGAAAAGATAATGCAAAAGTAGACTTTAACCAACAAACAGAGAATCTTGATCAAGCCTACATAAAGATCAGTTCACAAAGCAAGATTCAAGACATCGACTCAAAGCGAACGGTTAAAAATCCATTGCGAATTGTTCACTGGAAATCTGGAACTAACCTAGAAGCCCAAATGGAAAACAACATACATAAACAGAAGCCCAAAAAGTCAATGAACCAAACCCAAAAAGCCCAGAGCCCAAATCCATCTTTTGGCCGCGGAACCGCGGCCAAACCAGGCATCGCGCCGCGGTTCCGCGGCCGTCTAGTGCACGGAGTTCGAGAATTTTTTCCAAAATGCTGAGGCGGCGCGGATCTTTGACTTGGTGTTTTCTTAGAGGGCATTTTTGTAAAAACAGATGTGCGAATCAAAATGTAACCTAGGGTTTCCTATTATCTATAAATAGGACTCTAATTCATTGTAAACTTTATGCCTCCCTTCATTAATAAATTTTAGAATTCTTTTGGAGAGCATCGGTGTTTCTTTTTCATTCAGAAATTCAGATCTGACAAACCTGCATGGATGATTGGAAGGATGCATCAGTAAGTATTTTAATTCCTTGCCCTAGGTAGATTTAATTTCATGCCTTAGGAACTTGTTTAGGGTTTAGCTTTTGGGAAGGATTTTGAGAGATGCGATCTCTCATCCCTTTCTTACCCATCAAATATTTACAATAGGACTCCATGCATACATGCACATACCGCTCCCTACGGCACTCTATCCCTCTAGGTAGCGGTGATACCGTAGTATAAAGGCCCGGGTGTGATGTTTTCCATGGAGGTTAGGGTAAGGATCTCTAAAGGAAGGACAAGAACCTAGAGGAAGGAACACCTTCCCGAACGGATCTAATCCACTTTATTGATAATTACCATAACTCCTCACAGATCTTCATTCGGGTAAAGAAAGCGTTGAGATTTACTACCATTTCCAAATCATCCCTAAACCTAGTCCTAGCAAGAATAGATTTAGTTAATTGCCCTAGCTTAATTAGATTTTTAGATTTAATAAACAACCGAACACCCTTCGGAATTAACTCGTAAGAACGAATCGGAAATTCACAACATCCCTGTGGACCGACCCGTACTCACCGGCTAGCTGCAAAGCGACGCCGTTCTTGATTGCGGTTACAAATATTTTTGATCTATCTTTTAGAAAGCGCTAGCACGCTAAATCTCTATCAATCACTTTGCGCCAATCACTGAGTGCAAGCTCATATGGTGATGACACGTGTCATGCTCTGGGGAGCGCAAGCGCAACAGTGCAGCGCGCTGCGCTGTTGCGCTGGCGACACGTGGCGTGCTCTCAGCGAGTTGCGCCAATTCCAGAGAGCAAAGCTCTATCCTAAGGGCGCTTAGTGCAAGTGGTTTTATAGCCGACACGTGGCGCTCTCTTAAGAGCGCAACGGCGCAGTTTGGAAGTGCAAAGCACTAAGAATCTTTTAGATTTCAAGAAGGGAAGTGCAAAGCACTGTTTAATTTCTTGATCTGAATTAGATCAAAGAAAAATAAATTTTTCTTTATTTGAAGAACTAGAGGTTCATAAAAGTGCAAAGCACTATTTAATTTCTTGATTTGAAATAGATCAAAGAAAAATAAAATTTTCTTTATTTGAAGAACCAGGGGTTCATAAAAGTGCAAAGCACTGTTTATTATGTAAAGATCATTGATCTTGTTCTTAGACCAATGATCTATTAGAAGGAATTTCTTCTAATCCATGAAGGTTCTTTACCTTTTTCTTGAAATCCTCTCAGAGTTCTCTCTGTTTAAAGTTCTTAAGTTCTCAAGAAAAATGTTCCTGCCTTTGAATTGAGGCTTAGGGTCCTTTTTATAGTGCTCACAAATTAGTTAAATTTGTTAAAGAGATCATTCTCTGAGTGATTTGGGGAATTTTCCCCACCGTTGGATCTTTGATCCAAGGGCTTCTGCTTTACAGAAGAAAATCTTCTTGTTTTAACAAGAACAGAAAAGATTTCTAAAAATCTTAATTTAGTTTGGCGCAGATGCCCCAGCGCGTGACACGTGTCACGCAGCGCAGAGCGCAGCGCAAGTGCGCTAGCGCATCTGCGCTGACACGTGTCGCGCAGCGCAGCTGCGTTAGCGCATCTGCGCTGACACGTGTCGCGCAGCGCAGAGCGCAGCGCAAGTGCGCTGACACGTGTCGCGCAGCGCAGAGCGCAGCGCAACTGAAGCGTTACTTCCTTTAAACAGAGCTTTGCTCTGATTGGGTGCGCCTTCTTGGGCGTTGCGCTGACGTATTAGCGCCAGACACGCGGCGCGTTGCGCCCGAGACTTGAAGCGTTGCTTCAAAATTTGAATTTTGAATTCAAACAGAGCTTTGCTCTGATTGGGCGAAACACTCCCGATCATCATTGAAGACGACAGATGAGAGACATAGAACCCTCCTCCAGCTCTTTCAGCAGCCAAACAGGAAACCATTCCAAGGCCGTTATGGACGACTACATTGCTCAGCAAATACGAGCTCATTAGGCGAATGAAGCGGCCGGCCAAGTTGTTAAAACTGTACGACCATATCCAGGCTGGTATGACCAAATGAAGTACCCACCGGGATATACGATCCCTAAATTTCATGTATATAAAGGGACGGGCAATCCCACCAGAATGTCGCCCAGTTCAGGGCTCTATGTAGCAACACCGGAGGCGATGATAAATTGCTACTTCGCCAATTCGTCGGCAGCTTGTCGGAAACGACATTCGAGTGGTACTCTGAACTCCCGAACGACTCTGTCAAGACATTTGCGGAGATGGAGCTGTTATTTACGCAAAGATTCACAAGCGCTAGCGAGCGCACCCCAATCACAGCATTGATTAATGCCGGGGTAAAGCCAGGCGAGACATGGGTTCAATACGCAATACGATGGCGGAATCTGTTGTCAAAATGCGAACAGCGCCGACGGTGGGCATATTCGTGGTCACTCTTGATCCGCAGGTGACCATCTCCCAGTTCATGATGTTTTTCAAGCCGACTACTTTCCAGGCCTTGATTGACAAGCTGGCCCAAATGGACCAGATGGGTCATAGACCGTCTTCCTCGAAAGCAGAGCCTCGGAACGAGAAAGGTAAGGGGAAAGCGACCGTCGTCGCCAATGCTCAACAGCAGCCCAGTGGTCTGAGACCAGTTGATCGCCAAAATGATAGAACTCGATATCTTGGAGATAAAATGAGATGCCCTTACTCATTCCCTCGAGACAAGACGAAGAGGTTATTCGAGCTAGCACTGCGCAACAGGCTCATCACGCTGCCGGACCCAAGACGCCCAGCGCAACCAGGCGACATTAGCAATCCTAACTATTGGCCTTATCACCGAATGTTAGGCCATCCGATCGAAGATTGTTACATCTTCAAAAGCTGGATAGAAGATCAGTACCAACAGGGCAAATTCGTATTATCCGAGAATTGGAAGGTGAACCCGCCTCAGCCGCACGCTCTCAAGAAGACGGATACACCGGGGGCATCGTGTTCTTTCGTAGAAGAAGCTCCATGGGAAGTCTCTCTTTCAGCCAAAACCAAAAAGAATGCTGAATGATCTCCATATATGTCCAGCAATTAGGTGGGAGAATCCACTGGAACCTGAGATCATCAAGGGGATGCTGAAGCCGCGTCCAACTCCAAAAATTGGTGGTGATAGCCAAAGCATTCACACCCAGCCGTCAAAGTCTTCGAAGAAGAAGAAGAAGACCAAAAAGCCCATGAAGCTTGGTGACAAGCGTACGGACCTGCAAAAACAGATTGACGCGTTGGAAGAATATAATCAAAAAGTGCGGACTCCAGTCACACTCCAAGAATTTCTCGGCCACGTCCTTGAGGACGGAGATGATGACAATGGAGAAGACTCGTCGGATGAATATGAAGGTTATGTAACAAGCTGCCATATGATCTCTCACTTGTCGATAGATGATGAAGAAGCTCCTTACATAAAGAAACTGGGGGAAAATCCTGAACCGGAACTTCTAGGGCCATTAGACGAAACGATTGATGCATTCCTGAACGAAGCTCTTCTTAAAAGCAAAGCTGCTCGAGAGCATGAGATGGCCATATTTGAAAAAGCCGAACGCCGGCGACTGGACGAAAGGGTTGAAACACTCCCGCCAGATCAAAGTACGCCCGTCATAAAAACAGGTTCAGGACGAGGAAAAGGTTCGCTAAAGCCATATCGATGGGAATGAAGCTGCCACCCTCCGAAGGAAATATTCTTGGTGAACCGGAAACACATCCTAGCTACTGCTTATATCATTAAAAGATGGCACATCCCACCGAAGAGTACAACGCTTTTAAAAGATGGTGGCAGGGATATGTTGCTCACCGGCAACATTTCAAACGGATGAAACGTAAAACTCGTCAGGAGCAGAGAAGTATGACCGAGGAGCGTAAAAGAACTACCGGCAACTGTCGCATGGTCAACGCCTGGGGATCGCAAGTTCTCACCTTCGGGAGCAACTCTGACGAAGAAATGACTCTTGGCCCTCTCTTTAAAGAATCCACCTTGGGAAAAGAGGAAGAAACGAATACCTGCGAAAATATTCAGATGCGCAATTGTAAGCTGCCCGAAAAGAATCTTGGGCCCTCAAACAGTGGGTTAAATAGAAAAGACAAGGGGAAAGAAAATTTCCCTGAGCATATCATCCTTGATGACCAAGCCTTCGAAAAGCTAACAGCCAAGGACCCGCCAAAGAAAAGTAAGATGGATTACAACGTTCTGGCACACTTGAGAAAGCTACCTTCGCAGTTAAGCATTCTCGACGCCCTTCTGTTATCCAAAGAAGCAAGAGATTCTCTAATCAAAACACTACAAGAGCCAGAGCAATTCCAAGCTTTCCTCGCCGAAGAAAAGATGAGGGACGAGCTGGAAGAAGTGCACATAGCCAATATCACCTTCGGTGATGAAGATATCCTCCTTGGGACATGCGAGCACAACCGTCCCCTATATGTCTCCGGATACTGTCATGACATTAAGATAGGCAAAATTCTGTTCGATAATGGGTCCTCCGTCAATCTCCTTAATGTAAGGGTGTTAAAGGAAATCTGCATGAGCGTTCAACACCTCGCTCGCGATAAAATCACCATCTCCGGATTTGACTCCCAGTCATCACGCACACTCGGGTCTGTAATATTGACACTACGCTTTGGGTTGCTCGTCACAGACATTAAATTTCATGTCATTGACGCCAAGACATGCTACAATGCTTTGCTCGGCCAGCCTTGGTTACACGAGTACAACATCATCCCTTCTACACAACATTAGTGTATGAAGTACTTCAAGGATGGTCTCGAGTACACTGTAACACGAGAGCTGAACCCATTCTCTGTGAACGAAGTCCGGAAATACGAGGATGCAAAATACTTCCTGCCAGATTTCGAAGACACAGAAAGATGCCGCAAATCGAAGGACAAGAACAAAGCTATCACCACTATTCTAGTTTTCGGGAGTGATACTGAGGAGGAAGAAGAAATAATTTATTCAGGTCCGCCCCAGTGCAACAAGCCGGGACCGTCCGCTCCTATGTTGATCTTCGGCAGTGACTCGGAAGATGAGGTCAATGCCGTATTCTCTGCTCGGCCATCAATACAAGCCTTAGCTGATGAAAATCAAAATTTGCAAGTTGCCATGGTTCTGCCAAAGCATCACAAAGAGCTAGACGCGCTTGATACCTACAGTGTGGAAGAATTGCAGACATTCTACGTCCCTCCCAGGCGAAAAGGTGAAAAGGCAATCCTATTCTACCGATCCGGGGAAACCAAAGTGGAGAAAGAAATCTAGCTTGGCGCGGATTCTACTCTTGACAGGCTCCAGCCCATCTGTTTTCCCAGATATTACACAGACGGACTAAAGAGACTCTTGAGACGCCAAGGTGTACCCCTTAAGCAAACTACTTGACAAGCACGGTTCTATAATAGGATCTGGATCATTCCTGGAACTCAACGAAAGTTTCCTAATGGAAGAATGGAAACGACCGGGCTTGGATATGTTCAATCCAAGAAACGGGAGCTGTTCCGCGACTGTTATGTCATACATGACTTTGATGGAGAAGGAGA
Organism: Agapanthus africanus; assembly: GCA_030015575.1. Lineage (NCBI taxonomy): Eukaryota > Viridiplantae > Streptophyta > Magnoliopsida > Asparagales > Amaryllidaceae > Agapanthus > Agapanthus africanus. The sequence goes on along the minus strand of JASDDO010000024.1, from coordinate 875,512,058 downwards.
TGCTCTGTGGGAAGATGCTAGCCCTGAACCAGAACGAGCTCCCTCCGTGAAAATGCCAAGTCCGTCATTCGAAGAACAGATGGACAAACTTATAAGGGAAGCGGGTCAAAAAGTCCGGGATGACCATAATCGCGAAATGGCTATCTATGAGAAAGGCAGAACGCTGCGCCTCCTCCAGCAGGCCGCAGAGAATGACGATGCCCTTCGTCGCCTACCCGTCACAAAGAAGACCCGGCGCAGAGGCAAAAATAAACCAAAGAACGGGAAAAGCGTTTGACAACGACAAAGCGGGTCCAAGAAGCCACGCAATCAGGAATCGAGCAGTCCAGATTCATCTCTTATAAAAAAGATGGGTCGAGCATACTCTTTTGCCCAAGACAAGACAAAGAAGATACTTGATCTTGCTATAAAACATCAAATGATTACTCTCCCGGAGTCCAAGCACCCCGAGCAAGTAGGCGAAGTCTCTCATCCGGACTATTGCTCCTATCACAGGGCAATAGGACATTCTATTGAAGACTGCTTCACATTCAAAAATCGGGTAAAAGACCAATATCAACAAGGCATGTTCGCTTTATCCAGCAACTGGAGAATAAACCCGCCGCAGAAGTATGAACCGAAGACCACGAGAGCAGAACCAGATCAACATCGATCTAAGAAGCGAGCTCGTACCTGTCATATGATAAGGCTATTAGAAGATGAATCCGAGAATATGGATGATCTCTCCTGGTGCTTCGAAAACAATGATGACGAGGTGGTCTCAGAGTTTCCACCTGCGCCAAAAGAGCTAGAAGATGGAATACATACTACCACAGATAACCTCAAGAAGATTGATCTGGGGACGACAAGTGACCCGCGGCCGACGTTTGTCAGTGAGCTGCTGTCTGAAGAAAGGGTGGCTTCGCTAAAGAACGTGCTTATGCAGCATAGAGACTGCTTCGCATGGAATTATTCAGAGATGTCAGGACTAGATCCAGAGATTGCGGTACACAAATTGGCGATATCTCCGGACATCAAGCTGAGCAAACAGGCACCAAGAAGAATGCGGCTCGAGCTTGAGATGAGTATCAACGCCGAAGTCAAGAAACTAATCAACTTCGGCTTCATCTAAGAGGTTCAATATCTTGACTGGATCGCCAACATCGTCCCAGTGATGGAGAAGAATGGGACGGTGTGCATATGTGTGGACTTTCGGGATCTTAATAAAGCCTGCCCGAAGGACGACTTCCTAGTACCGGTCATCGAGCTGATGATAGACAATACGTCCACTCATGAAGTTTTCTCCTTCATGGACGGCTCGTCAGGATACAATCAGATAAAGATGCATCCCGAGGACCAGAAGCACACCGCTTTCCGAACACCTTTGGGCATATTCTGTTATAAGGTGATGCCCTTCAGTCTAAAGAATGCCGATGCCACCTATCAGAGGGCCATGACGAAGATTTTCGTCGACCTCATACATGAAATCGTCGAATGCTATATCGACGACCTCGTAGTTTAAAGTAAATCATACGAGGAACATTTAGAGCATCTGAAGATTGTGTTTCAGCGCCTTCGGAAATACAACTTGGAGATGAACCCTCTCAAGTGCGCATTCGGAGTTTCCTCAGGTAAGTTCCTGGGATTCATCGTCCGACACCGAGGCATCGAGATAGACCCGTCGAAGATCAAGGCGATCATGGAAATGCCCCCGCCAAAGACTCTCAAGAAGCTGCGATCTCTCCAAGGAAAGCTCGCATATATCCGGCGATTCATAGCCAATCTTTCCGGCAAGTGCCGCCCTTACAGTCACCTAATGAAGAAGGGAACCCCGTTCGTCTGGGATCACAAATGCCAAAGCGCACTGGAAACAATACCTACAGAATCCTCCGGTGCTAATGATTGGTAGAGATTTTACGATCAAAAATATAATTACCGCAATCAGAAACGGCGTCGCTTCGCAGCTAGCCGGTGAGTACGGGTCGATCCACAGAGACGGGTAAATTTCTTTAAAGTGATTTAACGAGTTGATTCTATTTGTAGTTTTGGTAGGTTTATAAAAATCTAAAGACTAGATCTAATTAATTTAATTAAGAATCTTGCTAGGGTTAGGATTAGGGGAAGTTTTGGAAATTAATCTTTTTCCTCACCGCTTTCAATACCTTCCTTTTTTAGATCTCTTAGGTGTTAAGTTAATTATCAATAAAGTGGATACAAATCTTTTGGGAAGATGTTTCTTCCTCTAGATTTGTACCCTACCTTTGTTGATAATTATCCTAACCCTCACGGAAAACGCGCGGAACCGGCCCTTTATACTACGGTTCATCGTTACCTCGAAGGGTAGGATGCCGCAGGGAGCGGTTGTGCTCGTATGCGTGAAGTTCCAATTCATTAGGTGAAGGTGGCATTGAAAGGGGCGAGAGATTTAATCTCTCAACCCTTTCCCTAAGGCTAACCCTAACAAGCGAGGAGACTACTCGCTCATTAGGGGAAGAGAAGACATTATAATTAAAAGAAATAAAAGACTTACTAGGTTGATGGCTCCCTCCAAACAAGAAGAACAGATCTGAAATTTACTCCCAGAAATTCTGAATTTTATTGATTGAGAAGAGGCATGAGAAATTACAATGATTAGAGTCCTATTTATAGATAATAGGAAACCCTAGGTTACATTTTGATTCGCACATCTGTATTTACAAAAATGCCCTCTAAGAAAACACCAAGTCAAAGATCCGCGCCGCCTCTGCATTATGGCAAATTTTCTCGAACTCCGTGCCCTAGACGGCCGCGGAACCGCGGCCCGAGGCCTGGTTTGGCCGCGGTTCCGCGGCCAAAAGATGGATTTGGGCTCTGGGCTTTTTGGGTTTGGTTCATTGGCTCTTTGGGCTTCTGTTTCTTCACTTGGTTTCTTTTTTGGGCTTCTGGTTCTCTTCCAGATATTTCAGTGAATACTTGTAGCGATCTATTAACCGTTCACATGACATTTTGGACCTTGTACTGTTCTTCGTCTCGGCTTGAGTAAGATCCGTCTAATTGCTGGTCAAAAGTCCACTTTTGCATTATCTTTTCATCGTTTTCACTGTTTCCTGTCCAAGAACCTGTAACCTGTAACATGTAGCAGACATGCGTCAAAAGCACCTGTTTTCATTGTAAAATGCATAAGAATGGGGAATATAAAATACAATATTATGGTGTGAACAGCTAACCGCTCCGGTCAAGGGAAAGCCTCTTATTCTGTATACAACCGTCCTTGAAGGTTCCTTAGGAGCATTATGGGCACAAGAGAACGACCAAGGGAAGGAAAGAGCCCTCTACTATTTGAGTCGAGTTCTACTGGGGGCAGAAAGCAATTATTCTCCCATCGAAAAACACTACTTAGCATTGATCTTCGCGATAACGAAGCTCGGACACTATGCGTTGATACATGAAGTCCGTCTCATATCGAAGGTGGATCCTCTCAAGTATTTGATGTCGAAAGCCATATTAACAGGACGTCATGCTAAATGGGCCCTGCTCTTGATGGAGTTCTCGATAACTTATCATCCCCTCAAGGCAGTGAAGGGCCAGGCCATTGATTTGTGTGCGAATTTGTGCGCACTTGTGCACTTTCGAAAGATGAATCAAAGAATTAATTACCGCAATCAAGAACGGCGTCGCTTGGTAGCTAGCCGGTGAGTACGGGTCGGTCCACAGGGATTTTGTGTATTCTCAATTTGTTCTAACGAGTTAATTCCAATTGGTGTTGGATTGATTATCACTAAAAACTAAGGTTGATTTAGACTAGGATAAAACCTTGCTAGGGTTAGGTTTAGGTTAAGTTTAGAAAGTCAATATTCCTCACCGCTTTCTATGCCCTAATTAAGATCTAATAGGTGTTATGGTAATAATTAATAAAGTGGATTAGTACCATCGGGAAGAAACTAGGTTTCTTCCTCTAGGTTCTTGTCCTTCTTTTCTTAATTCTTACCCTAACCTCCATGGAAAACATATACAACCGGTCTTTTAAACTACAGTATCACCGCTACCTCGTGGGATAGGGTGCCGTAGTGAACGGTGTGTGTGTATGCATGGAGTCCTATAAAAATATGTGATGGGCAAGAAAGGGGTGGGAGATTTTCATCTTTCAAACCTCTCCTATTCCTATCCCTAACAAGTGAGGAACTACTCACTCATTAGGGGATTGATAAAAGACATTTTTTATGAGTTTTCAATTCATTAACCTAATTATCTAAGATACGGCAGATGAATAAAAAGTGCTAAGCTAATTAACTAGGGCAGATAATAAAATCTATACTAGGGCAGAAAAGAATTTAAGAATTAGGGCAAGGTAAAAAAAAACTACTTACTTTATTCGATGCTCTCTTCAAAACATTACAATGAATTCTGAATTTTTTCAATAAAAAGAGGCATAGGAAGAGGCATGCTCCAAAAAGAGCATTAGGGTTTCTATTTATAGATTATAGAAACCCTAGGGTTACATTCGATCCCTAACTGCATTTACAAATTTAGCCTAAGAAGCCTAGTCAACGCACCGCCACATTGACTTTTTTTTAACACCGACACGCGCTCATCATGGCCGCGGAACCACGACCAAAAGCCCTGTTTGGCCGCGGATCCACGGCCATATGGTGGGGACTTTGGCTGGGTTTTTCTGGGTTTCTTTCTGTTGCTTTTTACTTGGCTTTTCTTCACTTGGTTTTTCAGAATGTCTTCTATTATCTTCCAGATTTCCACAATGCATAATGTAGTGGACTTTTACCCTTTGCTTCGTGTCGAAGTCTTGAACCTTGCACTGCCTTTGTGCTTTGTGAACTTGTTCATTGATCTTCATTTGTCCCTCAAACTGTAGGCATAATCAAGATTCTTCCATTTGTTGGTCGTAGTCTCACTTTTGTATCGTCTTTTCATCATTTTCACTGTTTTGTTCCGAGAACCTGTAACCTGCAACTATGTAGCAGACATGGATCAAAAGCACCTGTTTATTTGTAAAATGAATAAGAATGGGGAATATAATAATGCAAAATTATGATATGAACAAATACCCCCAAACTTATCTTTTGCTCGTCCTCGAGCAAAACTAGTTTTATTCTCGAAAAAGACCTAACCTCACTTTCGCAGGGAAACGCGATTGCACTGAGCTCGTGCAATAAGCCGTTAAACCTCTAGGTGTCCCTAGTAGGAGGAATTTTGTCTCCTGAGGGTTTTCAGCTGATACTACCCATAAAATCCTATCAATTTGGCCTACCGATTTTCATTTTTCAATTCAGTTTTCCAGCATGAAATTCTATTATCTTCAACTCAGAAATTATCAACCCGTATTTTTCACACTTCCTTATTATTTAACTTAAGATAGTATATGTTCTGTAAATTTACTTAGCTTTCAGCATCTTTTGAATTTTCCTTCTAAGGTTCCATCTCAACTTAGGAATTTTTATCATCTCCACTAAAAATATAATTCCTATTTTTCATTCCTATCTCTCATCCAAACCCCAATCACATACCTCTACGTGTGTTTATGTATCACCCCTACACTTGGAAATTCAAATCAAGCTATTATACTCTTGTCCATCGTCCAAAGTACTTTTCAATTGGTAAATTTTTATATGAAATTGCTCACACATTCTTCATGCGACCGTTAATACTTCTTGAGATACCAACGACCGATTACAAAATGTGTTTGCACATTAAGGCGTAATTCCTAGTCTTGTAACACCTAAGACTTTAGCAGTGACTCCCAAACCAATTGGTCTAAGGTACTAGGTGATAAAGCACCCTCGCTAAATATTTTTTATTTATGCAGCCTTGAGTAATTACAAAAACTAGTGTTCATTTTTTATCTCTTATTCACACTTGTATTTTTATTTTATTTTCCTTCATACTTAGGACTTTAGATAAGAGCATTTCAAGGTCTCTTCTACTATTCCAAGTTTCAAGGTTTGCGTTTGTGCAATTTATAGGGTATATATTTTCAGAATTTAGACTTAAACTTAGGAATTATTTTTCAGACTTACACTCTAATAAAAATATCAATACTCTTCCCTTGTTTTAACTTGGCCTAATAAGTGAACTCAAAATTTGCCTATTTCTAAATAAACTACAAAGACACATATTTTTCTACCGTTAAATTTTAAGAAAGGTTATTTTTAGGGTGTTTAATTTACTAAGTCTAAGATCTAGTTGTTCCTAGCTAGTTAACCTTTTTGTCAAACTCAAGTCAATTATGGCCAAAATTGAACGTCTTAATTTTTATAATTTTTCAAATTTTTTAGTTTTTATTTGATTTTTATTTTTCTATTTTTTATTTTCAATTTTATATTCAATTTTTATGATTTTTATATAAGGATGCAATGCAAAAGAAAAAAATATATATACAAAAATTAAAAAAAATATGCAATGCAAAAGATAACTATTTACAACCTTCAACTCCCCCAAACTTATCACAAGCAGTGCCCTCACTGCTCGGCCCCACGCCGCGCCCTCGACCATGAACGTGAACGCTCAGCCCTACCCAGCAGGGTGTGAATCCCCTGCTCAACCTCAGTCAAACGCCGGTCGTGCGCCCTCGATGTCGCCCTCAACTCCTCTATGCCCCTAACAGCTCTGCGCATCAAATGTGCATGTTCTAAAGGGGTCATTTCTCCTTCGCTCGTAGTCGAGATGGAGCTAGGTGTGCGGGCGGGTACATGCTCCGCCGGTTCGGTTCTAGACCACACATCTGTCAATCGAGAATAGGACGTAGAAACACCCTCAATAAGAGGCCGGACAGGTATACCCACAAGCACGTAGAAACTCGAGCTCCTCCACGGGGAGGAAATATCGACAGAGTTGTGTAACAAGCATGGGACAAGGGTAATTTGCGGCTCGTTTTCCCGCATCTATAGAGTTTAGCAAAACTGTGCACATGTCGAAACGGGTGTTTCTTGTCATGAGGGTATGCACAATATGCAGTGAGGGTGTAAAAAATGTTGTGTTGTGGGAGCTTCCAAAAATATTGTTTTGTGTCCATCGGCACACAGTTAATACATTTGCGAAAAGGGTTCTCGCTTGGATCCCCTTCCGCGGCTCCCTTGAGCAATCATTGCCCATCAAGGGTATATAATCCTCAAATTGTAAAGGTTGGTCATGAGCAGGTATACAAGGGATTAATGTGACCTCATGTATAATGTCCCTATCGATGATAATTTCCCTATCACCCCACTGCAGTTTTATAAAACCGAATTGGGTGAGACACCCATCTTCTATACACTCGTAAAAACGAGTGACTAATTCCGGCAGTGCATAAGCGTTAGGGTGATTATAAATCAGAAAGTTCCAACCCCTACGCGCTATCTCGTTCAAAAAATAACTACCGTACACCTTGTGTGAAAAAATTTGCGAAAAATCGCGTTCAAGTTGCATGCTGTGTGCCATCAGGTAGTTACAGATCTAAAAATAAAATTAAAGACAGAGAGGGTTTTCAGTGATCGTACCTCCCCTGAAAAATTCAGGGGGTGAAGAGGAAGAGGCGCGGCAGAAACGCGGTCGGGAGTGTGCTTCGGTGGCAGATCGGCGGTGCGATGAAGGGATCTCGCTGCAGAAATTCGAGGCGGCGGCTAGGGTTTTTTCAGAGATGTAAAAATTAGGGTTAAGATCAGAGAGAGGGGTCGGGGTCTTTATATAGGGAGAGAGTGATGGAAATTTGCAAATAAATCCCTCTAAAAAGAGGAAATTATTTGCAAAGTTTTGCGCATAAGATGTTTGTCATGGAACACCTTCGTTCGGTTTTTAACAATTACCGCATTTTCATAGGCCTCATCCCGCAGCTCATCTAGTTCATTCAATTGCAGCCTTCTATTGCTGCCCGCATCTCCCATCGATAAGTTCAACTCTTTAATCGCCCAAAATGCCTTGTGCTCAATTTCAACAGGGAGGTGGCAAGCCTTCCCATAAACAAGCCGGTATGGAGACATGCCAAGATCGGTCTTGTAAGCAGTACGGAATGCCCATAGTGTATCAATCTGTTTGTGTGACCAATCTTTACGGTTTTTAGAAACCGTTTTCTCCAAAATTTGTTTAATCTGCCGATTCGACACCTCGGCTTGCCCACAGGTTTGGGGGTGATATGGTGTTGACAATTTGTGAGTAATGGAATATTTGCGCATTAAGGACTCAAAAGTCCTATTACAGAAGTGAGATCCATTATCACTTATAATCGCTCGAGGATGCCCAAACCGAGAAAAGATGTTTTCTTTAAGAAATCTAACAACAGCCTTGTTGTCATTCGTTCGGCAGGGCACAACCTCGACCCATTTTGACACATAGTTAACAGCCAACAGAATATACATATTCCCAAAGGAATTGGGAAATGGTCCCATGAAGTCTATTCCCCAAACATCAAAGATATCAACAACTAAAATTGGTTGGAGCGGCATTTCATTTCTCCGCGATATCCGGCCCAAGTGTTGGCACCGGGAGCATGTCTTGCAGTATTCGTATGCATCTTTAAAAAGTCGTGGCCAGTAGAAACCACACTACAAGATTTTCTCTGCTGTCTTCTTGGGGCCAAAGTGCCCGCCACACGCTTGATCGTGGCAAAAAGACAGCACACTCTTAAATTCGTTTTCAGGTACACACTGACGAATGATTGGGTTAGAACAGTATTTAAAGAGATACGGTTCATCCCAGTAAAAATGTTTTATTTGGGACAGGAATCGGAGTTTGTCCTGTTTCGACCAATCTTTTGGTATCAGTCCGGTGGCCAAGTAGTTTACTATATCAGCGAACCAAGGTTCGCATGACACGGTTAAGAGTTGCTCATCGAGAAAAACATCTTTAATAGGAATGTCGAGTGTGGGCGAAGAAGGAAGTCGTGAAAGGGGGTCGGCAACTACATTTTCACATCCTCTTTTGTCACTTATGACAAGGTCAAACTCTTGTAGTAAGAGGATCCAACGTATTAGCCGCGATTTAGCATCCTTCTTCGCAAAAAGGTGGCAAAGAGCTGAATGGTCCGTGTAAACAATCACTGGAGAGCTAATTAAATAGGGCCGAAATTTTTCAAGTGCAAACACAACGGCTAAAAATTCTTTTTCTGTTGTTGTGTAATTCAATTGGGCCTCATTGAATGTTCGGCTAGCGTAATAAATTACGTGCGGCATCTTATTGATGTGCTGTCTAAGGACAGCACCAATGGCGAAATCAGATGCATCACACATAATTTCAAAAGGATGCGTCCAGTCGGGAGATGAAAGAATGGGCGCAGAAATGAGTGAGTGTTTCAATGACTCGAACACTTTCATGCATGTTGAGTCAAAATCAAAAGAGGTGTCCTTAGCCAATAAAAGAGTCAAGGGTCAAGCTATCTTGCTAAAATCCTTGATGAACCGTCTATAAAAACCGGCATGGCCAAGGAAGGCTCGGATGTCTTTGACGCATTTAGGAGGAGGAAGATTGGAAATGACTTCAATCTTGGCTTTATCAACTTCTATGCCGTTTTGCGAGATGACATGTCCTAAGACAATACCCTCTCGTACCATAAAGTGACACTTCTCCTAATTTAAAGTGAGGTTCTTATCCCTACAGCGGGTAAGAACCGCGTCTAAGTGCAGCAAACACTCATCGAAGGAGTCACCGAAAATGTAGAAATCATCCATAAAAATCTCGATAAAATTTTCAACCATGTGTGAAAAGATCCCCATCATACACAGCTGAAATGTAGCGGGTGCATTGCATAACCGAAAGGACATGCGACGGTAAGCGAATGTACCGAAAGGACAAGTAAATTTGGTCTTGTCTTGATCCTTTTCGGCAATGGGAACTTGATTATAGCCGAAATAGCCATCCAAAAAGCAGTAAAATTCGTGCCCAGCCAATCGTTCTAGTATTTGGTCAATAAAAGGTAAACGAAAGTGGTCTTTCCTTGTCGCGGCGTTGAGTTTCCTATAGTCGATGCAAACTCACCACCCAGTTTGGATGCGAGTAGGTATTAACTCATTCGCCTCATTGGTTATGACCGTTATACCCGATTTCTTTGGGACAACATGAATGAGGCTAACCCACTGGCTATCCGAGATAGGGTAAATGATACCACTATCAAGACATTTGACAATCTCCTTCTTGACAGCCTCCTTCATAATGGGGTTGAGGCGTCTTTGTGGATCCCTTACTGGCATGGCATCATCCATCATATGTATATGATGTTCAACTATGAGGGGACTAATCCCCTTGATGTCCGCCATAGTCCAGCCAAAAGCTTGCCGGTTATTTTGTAAGACCATTGAAAGGGCTTTCTCTTACTCGAGGGCTAGAGAGGTGTTTAGTTGATAAAACTGCACATTTGTTATTACATTTTTTCTACCATTTTCATATTAAAAAATGTCTTTATTATAATATATCATACATATAAGGGTTTATCTGTAAAAACACTATTTTCCATGTGTTGATATATTATAATTAGCATTTGGTAGGAAAATGTATGCAATAAAATATCATTGACCAAATCGTAAGAAAACAAACTCTACTAATTATCATTTGAGTTGTTGTGCAGAATTTTCAGGTCTAAAATCAAGGAAATCAAGTTGTTAAAGTAAACATGCCTAATTAAGAAACCAAAACTTAGAAGTCAAGTCTGGCAGCAACTATGAGAAGATTTCCAAGTTCCAAAGCTTCCAGAGATCGCCAAATGTCACACAGATGAAGCCCCAAAAATTTGATCAAGGGACCAGATTAAATGGCCGCGGATCCGCAGCCATACCCCCCTTGGGCCGCGGATCCGCAGCAATATTGAAGAGATAATGATGCAAATTTTATGGGGTGAATCATTTCCGTTATCTTCCATATTTGGAAGCAAAGGTTCTGCCTTTGGGACTATAAATAAAGACCGAGAGCCTTTTGGAAAAATCATCAAGCCGACGAGATCACGAAGTCCAAGACGGCTCACGCATCCAGGCTGATCATCAACTGTTCGTCTACCTCCTTAGAAGAGATCGAGAAGCAACTAGAAATTGTAATCATTTTCTAAGGATTCAAGTGTAATGAATATTGTTGATTAATAAAGGTAGCTTTCTTTTTCTTATTCTATTTCTTCGTAGTTTAATTATGCATTTTCTTTCCATCTCTTTTTCTCTCAACATGCGCGAGTAATTCTCCACTTGTTAGGGTTCGTAGGATTAGGGTAGGCTAATGGATGATGAACATCCCTAAACCCTTTTTAAGTCCTATAAAGTTTATGAACTTTATCAAAAGAATCATTAACATCCTAATCGGGCGCGCTAACAATTCTTTGTTAGTCCCGACCGCGATTAGAGATTAGATTAATGATTGTTTTGGTAAAGGCTAGATATGACCGGAGTTCCATGTCGAGATAAGGGTTAAGAGTGGGATTCCTTTTCCCTCCAGAAACCCTAATCTACACGCATCACCGTCGTTCTAGTTTTAAATATATTAAAGGATAAAAATGGTAATTTTTAATTAATCTTCAATAACTACTAAATCCTAACGAACCTTACAAGCCCCCTTCTTATATTAACTTACATCCATATATAATCTAGATCTATATTTTGCATTAGTGCTTAACGTAGATCTAGAAACCATTCATCAACATTCTTTATCCCTCCTCTCTTTTTCAACACATCTAAAGTAAGAGTAAAATATTCAACGTTTCCCAGAGGACGACCCGTACTCATCTCGGTCTAGCTACACGCGACACCGTTATTGATTGCGGTTATTTTACAAACACTCTTTCGAACTAATCAAATGGCGCCGTTGCCGGGGATACGTGCGTAATTTTTTTATTCTTACTATTTGTGTTGAATTCTTATTCGATTCATTTCATAATTAAAACAAAACTGTAAATTGCATATTTAACGATTTGTGCGTGAATTTTTGCAAGGAAATCTGGAGTCGCGGACTTGAGGAAACAGAGATACAGGGACATTCATTACGATCCAGAGGAGCACAGAAGGCCACTGAAAAAAATTCATCAAGTGATCCCTCTCTCTTGCGGCGGAACCGCGGCAAAGGAGGTGCATTCGCGGCGGAAGCGCGGCGCATTAGGGGATCTAGGGCTCCAAAATTCTCTGGTAAGATTCTAACCTCCTCTCTACTTTGAAATCCAATAAAATCTCTTTTCTGCAGGATTCTTTGCAAAATAGCGCCGCTCAAAAATCTTTTTGCAAAAGTTTTGTGATTGGTTTTGTTTTGCATATTTTAATACGGACCTTAAGGGGCAAAGACCAAATCCAGATTAGGTGGGGATTTCATCACCCTTCCTAAGCCCCACAAATCACAAACAGAGCATCAGCATCAACCCTACATTAATTTAAAAAATATCTAACCCAGACTCTAAGGACTGTCGCGCTCATTAAGGACAGAGGAAGGTCATGGGTAATCTATCGCTTATCCGTATTACTTTTGTGGTGCCTAGGCAAGTGTGTCTAAGGCAAGTGGTTTACTTAATTAGGCCCGCTATTTTCGGTGATTCGTATAGCGGATACCTCCCACTTACCTGGTACTTACCTGGCTACAAGGGTAGTAAAGAGGCGGTAGAGGATTGATCCCGCGGCTTGTCCTTTGGAAGTCTAGGAGCGGTCTAGAGACTGGACCTAGGTAACCTTAGTACTAGGGTTGCTTGTGCATTTTAGAGTGATTTGTCTTGAGTCCCACTTTTTTTCAAAACAGACCAATTTTAAAGCACACACACGCTGCCACTTGCACTAAACCTGCTTAGTGCATGCTCGGCTGGACACGGGATCCTAGTGCCCGTCTTGTCCGCGTTCCTGCTATCGACGCCGAAGTCGGTACTTCTTCATCTTCTTTTCCCCCACCACACACCACATCGACCGAGATGGACGGCACTCCATCAGATTTTACCACCACGCTGCCACCGCCCGTAGCTGCGCAGAATCCACCGCGCATCTCTCTCCAAGAGAGATGCTATCCTATCCGTGGTCCTCTTCCTACTTGTCTATCTCTTCCACCAGCTAACGAGGATAATTTCGAAATTAAACCCCACTACATCAATCTGCTGCCCAAATTTCACGGGCTTGAGTCGGAAGACGCGTACGTTTTCATCACCAATTTCGAGAACGTATGCGCAATGATAGGTACTTCGCAGTTGACTGTCGATGCTATGCGTTTGCGACTTCTCCCATTCACACTGTGCGACTTGGCAGAAAAATGGCTTTACAATACTGCCACACACTCTATCACTAATTGGGATGAATTCATCATAGCATTTCTTAAGAAGTTTTACCCAAACCATAAGACTGCCCGTGTTAGGAGCGAGATCAACCAGTTCACCCAGCTTCCCAATGAACCCTTTTGGAAGTGCTTTGAACGTTTCAAGGATCTGCTTGTCTAATGTCCTCATCATGGAATCAATAGATGGGATTTATGTCGGATTATATATGAGGGCATTAATCCAGCAAAAAAGCAGATGCTTGAAACAATGTGTCAATGCAATTTCAGGTCTAAAGATGACGGTGAAACATGGAAATACCTGGAAGATCTCGCAGAAAACACTTTGCAGTGGGAAAGCGTAAGACCACCTTCATCTAGGGGAGGTATTCACCAGTTCGATGTTTCCATCGCAGTGAAAACCGAAATGGCAGCGATACAGAAGAAACTCGACGCTATTGAGAACAAGTTCTCATCATTCTCCCTAAATCAGGTCACGCTTCCTAAGACCGTCTGTGGTTGCTGTTCGGATCCTTCACACTTAACGGAAGAATGTCCTATGAATGCTTCGTTTCAAACTAATGCCGCTTTTCAGCAGCGACCTAGAAACGATCCTTATTCTTCCACGTACAATCAAGGATGGAGGAATCATCCTAACTTTGCTTGGAACCAAAACCAACAAAGAAATTATTAAAGACCTCCTCCACAGCAACCACAACCACAAAGTCATCTCCCCTTTCAGTCACAGAACTTTCAAAATTCGGCAAACACTTCTACACCACAAGTGGCCGGTACTGACAACTCTTCACTTGCACAAACTTTGGATTTGTTCATGAAATATTCCATGCAATTGTCGGCTGAGATGAAGTCTTCTATTGATACCATACAGAAACACTCCGCCTCCCACGACGAGAGTATTAAATCAATAGAAAACCAACTTGCACAGTTGAACGCCGCAATGAGTGCGAGAGAGAAAGGGAAACTCCCATCTCAACCCATACCTAATCCTGGCCACTCACAAAGTTATAATGTGAGTGCCGTTACTACGTTGAGATCGGGAAAGGTGCTGAATAACCGAGTGGGTGAGCAATGTGATGATGTTAGTGACACCAATGATACCCCAGCTTCTTCTTCTTCCCCTAATTCGTCTAGTCTCCCACCTTCATCCGAGCCCATTCTCCGTTTTCCCCAAGGCTCGAACCCTTCGCCCATGTCCTCGAATCAACCTAAAACGATCACCACTCCAATTCTGGGATCCACTCCATCCCCACAATCCTCTCCAATGTTGGACTAAACCCTTATTGATAAAGCACCTTATCCAAACAGGTTAAGGGGCAACAGACCAAGTCCACAAATGGAGAAGATTGTGGAAATTTTTAAGCAAGTTACCATAAACATTCCTCTCCTAGATGCTATTCAACAAGTTCCGTCATATACGAAAATCCTAAAGGACTTGTGCACTAGGAAGAGAAAAGTTCAAGTACCTAAAAAAGTTTTCCTTGCGAGTAATGTGAGCACTGCTTTTACACAACAACTACCTAAGAAACGAAAGGACCCCGGAAATCCTATAATTTCTATTTCTATTAGGGCTAAAAATATCAATCGTGCTTTACTCGATTTAGGTGCTAGTGTTAACTTGCTTTCGTATTCTGTTTATGAGCAATTAGGGATCGGAGAGTTAAAACCTGCGCATTGCACTCTTCAGATAGCCGATCGATCTATCACCCAACCTAGGGGTGAGCTAGAGGATGTGTTAATCAAAGTCGGGGAATTTATATTTCCTGTGGACTTTATCGTTATTGATACACAACCTATGGCACCAATCAAATCCCGGTAATACTCGGTCGACCCATTTTGGCCACTTCCAATGCAGTAATCAATTGTAGAAACGGCTTTATGACCCTATCCTTTGGAAAGAAGTCAATTGATCTTGACATTTACAAGTTGGGAAGTGAACCCTCCGAACCCTATGCTCATGTGTGTTCTGTCGAATTAATGGATGTCGACAGCAGCGAATTTGATCAACCTCATGATACTGACTCTTTTCATATGTTGTTGCTTGACCCAACCATGTATTATACGTACAAAGACTCTTCCACCGAGTTGTCCGGGTCAACATCTAACGCTGATGAGGAACTTTTTATAGAGCCTGACGATCACTCTGTTTTTCCTGATGACATTATTCTTCGGGGTATCGATGAAAGCTTTGAGGAAATTTTCGCTGATGAACTCGCATATTTAAAAGACACGGGTGTTGAGATGAATCAACTCCAAGATAAAGAAATTGAACCTCCATCCCTTCTTCTTGACAATCACGATAATGCGAGTAATCCATCATCACTATCATTGTGTTGTCTCTCCAAATTGAGACGCAGTCCTTTTCCATTACACCTCTTATCACCTCCCCACTTCTTCACGTCGAAAGGTGACATGTTCTTCCACCAACCTTGGTGCTTCATCGATAAATTTTTTGAATCGTTGGTGTTGACTTTTGGTCTTTGTAAGGCTTTACTTTGACCAATAACTTTACCCCCCTAATGATTTTAATTGCTTAACATTATTTAACTCAAGTTTGGGGGGGGGGGATATTTTGGCTCTTGAAAGAAAATGATTTTTACAAAATTGTGAGCCAAGAAATAAGTTTGGGGGAGGATTTCACCTGCATTATTTCTTGTCCTTTTTTTCCTCCCAAGTCTACAGGTTTTTAAGCTTAACGGATGACATCAGTGAGGACACTGCTGTAAACAGATTTGGGGGAGGTTTGTGCTTATTTACGCATCAATTTTCATCATACTTTGCATAAGCACAACATTTTCAAAAATTTAATTTTTTTTTTGATAATAAAAGAATAGAAAGTGAAAAATTATATATGAAAGATAGGAATAGTTTAAGAAAACCAAGAAAATTAGAAGTTTTCTTAAACGGACTAGTAATAAGTAGTTATGAGCTGTTGTCCCAAGGGTTAGTAAGATGAAGGAAGTCACTAATATGAGGATAAAAATAAGTCTGAAAAATAGTTTCTATTCTGGAAGCCAAACATTTGAATATTGATACCCTACTATACGCACTTACACACGTTTTGAAACTCGGGATAGTAGAAGATACCTTAAAATGCTCTTGTCTAAAAGCCAAAGTATGAAGGAAATAATAAATGAAGAAAAATATAAAAATGGTGAAAAGAAAAATGAACACTGGTTTTGTTATCGCCAAGGCAGCAATAAAAAATATAGCAAGGGTGCTTCATCACCTAGTGCCCTAAGGCCAACTGGTCTGGGAGTCAATGCTAAGTCTTAGGTGGTGCAAGACGAGGAAAATATTATCACCTAATCAGCAAGCACATGAGTAATCGGTCGGTTAGTACCTCAAGAAGTATTAACGGTCGCATGAAAATGTGTGAGCAAATCTAAATATTCATCAAGTTAAAAAGTACTGAGGTAGATGGACAAGAGTATGATAGCTTGAATTGAATTCTCCGAGTGTAGGGATGTCCATTTCACACACGTAGGGGTATATGATCGATGTTTGGATGAAAGGTAGGAATGAAAAATAAAGACGATGTTTTATTGAGGGATGATGTGATTTCTAACATCTTTTCATGACTATTAAGATAGGGCTCATGACAACTGAAAAGCTAGTGTAGTTGGAAACTCTTATTTTCAAAGTCTTTCTTTTATGGTTCTTATCTTTAAATGTAAATTTCACCATCTCTCTTTTATTATAGGATTTTGTGGGTGTAATCCGCTGAAAACCCTCAGGAGACAACACTCCTCCTACTAGGGACACCTAGAGGTTTAACGGCTTGTTGCACATGCTCAGTGCAATCGTGTTTGCCTACGAAAGTGTGCTTAGTTTTCTCCTTTCTTTTCCTTCTCTTGAATAAACTAGTTTGCTCGGGACGACCAAAGATAAGTTTGGGGGTATTTGTTTAGTTGATAAAACTGCATATTTGTTATTACATTTTTTCTACCATTTTCATATTAAAAAAGGTCTTTATTATAATATATCATACATATAAGGGTTTATCTGTAAAAACACTATTTTCCATGTGTTGATATATTATAATTAGCATTTGGTAGGAAAATGTATGCAATAAAATATCATTGACCAAATCTTAAGAAAACAAACTCTACTAATTATCATTTGAGTTGTTGTGCAGAATTTTCAGGTCTAAAATCAAGGAAATCAAGTTGTTAAAATAAACCTGCCTAATTAAGAAACCAAAACTTAGAAGTCAAGTCTGGCAGCAACTATGAGAAGATTTCCAAGTTCCAAAGCATCCATAGATCGTCAAATGTCACACAGATGAAGCCTCAAAAATTTGATCAAGGGACCAGATTAAATGGCCGCGGATCCGCGGCCATACCCCCCTTGGGCCGCGGATCCGCTGCAATATTGAGGAGATAATGATGCAAATTTTGTGGGGTGAATCATTTCTGTTATCTTCCATATTTGGAAGCAAAGGTTCTGCCTTTGGGACTATAAATAAAGACCGATAGCCTCTTGGAAAAATCATCAAGCCGACGAAATCACGAAGTCCAAGATGGCTCACGCATCTAGGCTGATCATCAACTGTTCGGCTACCACCTTAGAACAGATCGAGAAGCAACTAGAAATTGTAATCATTTTCTAAGAATTCAAGTGTAATGAATATTGTTGATTAATAAAGGTAGCTTTCTTTTTCTTCTTCTATTCTTCGTAGTTTAATTATGCATTTTCTTTCCATCTCTTTTTCTCCCAACATGCGCGAGTAATTCTCCGCTTGTTAGGGTTCGTAGGATTAGGGTAGGCTAATGGATGATGAACATCCCTAAACCCTTTTTAAGTTCTATAAAGTTTATGAACTTTATCAAAAGAATCATTAACATCCTAATCGGGTGCGCTAACAATTCTTTGTTAGTCCCGACCACGATTAGAGATTAGATTAATGATTGTTTTGGTAAAGGTTAGATATGAACGGAGTTCCATGTCGAGATAAGGGTTAAGAGTGGGATTCCTTTTCCCTCCAGAAACCCTAATCTACACGCATCACCGTCGTTCTAGTTTTAAATCTATTAAAGGATAAAAAGGGTAACTTTTAATTAATCGTCCATAACTACTAAATCCTAACGAACCTTACAAGCCCCTTCTTATATTAACTTACATCCATATATAATCTAGATCTATATTTTGCATTAGTGCTTAACGTAGATCTAGAAACTATTCATCAACATTCTTTATCCCTCCTCTCTTCTTCAACACATCTAAAGTAAGAGTAAAATATTCAACGTTTCCCAGAGGACGACCCATACTCATCTCGGTCTAGCTACACGCGACACCGTTATTGATTGCGGTTATTCTACAAACACTCTTTCGAACTAATCAAATGGCGCCGTTGCCGGGGATACGTGCGTAATTTTTTTATTCTTACTATTTGTGTTGAATTCTTATTCGATTCATATCATAATTAAAACAAAACTGCAAATTGCATATTTAACGATTTGTGCGTGAATTTTTGCAAGGAAATATGGAGTCGCGGACTTGAGGAAACAGAGATACAGAGACATTCATTAAGATCCACAGGAGCACAGAAGGCCACTGAAAAAAAAATTCATCAAGTGATCCCTCTCTCTTGCGACGGAACCGCGGCAAAGAAGGTGCATTCGCGGCGGAAGCGCGGCGCATTAGGGGATCTAGGGCTCCAAAATTCTCTGGTAAGATTCTAACCTCCTTCTCTCTCCTCTGAAATCCAATAAAATCTCTTTTCTGCAGGATTCTTTGCAAAATAGCGCCGCTCAAAAATCTTTTTGCAAAAGTTTTGTGATTGGTTTTGTTTTGCATATTTTAATACGGACTTTTGTGCAACACTTTTCCAGATCTCAACGTGGTCACAACATTTACATTATGATTTTTTTGTTCATAAGCAACATGTGCGTTGTGTGCATGACCGGGATTTGGCAATGGTTGAGATGAAAGCTTTCCCTTTTCTCGCTCGCTCAACGCAGCATTTAGTTGTGCAATTTGGGTCTCAATTGATTTGATGCTTTGATCATGTGAAGCACTATTTTTCACCAAAAATTGAATGGAAGTCTCTAACCTTGCTGTGGATTGTGTAGATTGTTTTAGAAACGCATCTAAACTTCTTTCTAGCGAGGTAACCTTATCATTATTCGGTTGAATAAAATTGTTTTGAGGATAAGAGTTATTGGCCACAAAATTGTTCATTTGGTTTGGGTAAGGTTGTGGTGGAAAGGTTGCTGGTATTGAGTTTGTTGAGGTGCTTGTTGTTGTGGAGGAGGAGGCCTTTGAAAGTTGTTATTGCCTTGGAATTGTTGATTTTGATTCCAAGCAAAATTTGGGTGGCTCCTCCTACCCAGATTATAAGTCGAAGTGTATGGATCATTTCTTTGTTTTTGCTAAAAGGCAGCATTGACTTGATCTTGTCCTTGAACGGGTGGATTGTAAGGACACTCTTCAGTAAGATGGGATGGATCCGAACAACAAGCATAAATAATTCTTGGGGGTAAAGCAGGGGCAGGAGAAGGCGATGAGATTTTGGTCTCAATTGCTTCTAGATTTTTCGTAAGTGCGGCCATTTCGGCCTTCATTGCAATCGACATATCTAATTGATGTATGCCTTCCCTAGACTGACCTTTTGAAGAAGATGAGGTGGTCTTAGTGTTTTCCCACTGAAGTGTTTGTTCAGCAAGATCGTCGAGAAACTGCCAAGCTTCCTCGCTTGATTTTGTTAGAAAGTGACCTTGACAAATGGTTTCCAACAACTGCTTAGTTGCTGGATTCAATCCTTCGTATAAAGTTTGGTAAAATTGCTAATTATCGATACCGTGGTGAGGGCAGTGAACAAGTAGGTCTTTAAATCTTTCAAAACACTTCCAAAACGGTTCGGAAAGAAGCTGGGAAAATTGAATGATCTCATTGCGAATTCTCGCGGTCTTGTGATGTGGGTAAAACTTTTTTAGAAAAGCTTTAACAAACTCTTCCAAATTTTTAATCGAGTGTGATGCTGTGCTATATAACCATTTCTCGGCTAGGTCACATAAGGTGAAAGGAGTGACACGTAGCCTTATAGCATCATCAGAAAGTTGTGTTGTCTTCATCATTGCGCAAACATTTTGGAATTTGTTTATGAAGATATAGGCATCTTCGGATTCCAGTCCGTGAAATTTTGGCAACATGTTGATGAAGTGGGGTTTGATCTCAAAGTTATCCCCATTTTCCGGTGGAAGTGAAAGACAAGTAGGTAAGGCGGTGCGGATATGGTAGAAAAGATCCTGGAGTGCGATTCGTTGGGGCGCTTCAACAGATGGGTGTTGTGGTTTATTCACACTTAGCGGAGGTGGAATCAGTCCCGCGGGTAAGGTGTTGTTAGGATTGAATCCCGGCATCTTCTTAAAAGATGAAGAATATGAAGGTGAAGGTAAAGAAGTGGAAGGAATTTCGACTTCGGAGTCGAAAGCGTCGTCAGTCGGTACTAACGAGACACGGACTAATCGGGCACTAGTGTCTCTAGTCCAACCAGACATACACTAAAGAGGTAGTGTAGTCAAAAAGATGAAAAACGGAAGGTGGGGGTAAGAAAACGTCAATGGAAGGAAAGTGGGTGTAAGTGGGGTGCAACGGATTTCTTAGCGACAAGTTGCAAGTTTTTGTAAATTTTTTTTCCTTTTTGTGTTTTTTTATAAGGAACTTTTTGCAAAAAGATTTTCAATAAAAGGCTTAGACACACTTTCAATCAATCACAAATGCACAATCAAGCCTAGATCTAGGGTCACCTAGGTCAGCTAGACTGCTCCTAACTGTTCCAAAGGGCAAGATGTGAGGACCTCAAACCGCTTCTTCATCACCAATTATGGCCAGGTAAGCACAAGTAGAGAAAGGAGGGATCCACTCACGAATCACCGTGAGACGAGCCTTTTAAAGTTACCTTTCCCTACCTGTCTAGCCTAGGCACCACAAAGTCAGGTTTAGATCAACGGTCGATGCCTACAACTATTCCTTTGTCCTATTGAGCGCGAAGTACTTAGGGCTGAGTCTAATCTTTTTTTAATTAACTTGATGGTCAATGCAATATGCTTTATGTGATTTTTGGGGTCCTGGGAAGGATAATGAAATCCCCACCTAATTTGGATTGGTGTTCAAGCCCCTTAAAGTCAATTTAAATATGCAAAGCAGCAAACACAATCAAACACTTGCAAACAAATTTTTTATTGCGGCGCAAAGAATCCTGCACAAGATCAAGTTATTGGAGAAGGGGAGAAGTTTTTGCGCAAAGAACCATGCAGGAAAATTTTACAGAGAAGAAGAGAAAGCTTACAGAGGGGTTTCCACCTGCTGATGTCACCAACCGACCGCGCTTCCGCCGCCAAAACTGCCTCCTAGCCGCGGTTCCGCGGTGGGATGTGCGGTTTAGTTCCCGAGATTTTTTCTGCTCCTCTGGTCTGATTTTCCTCTATTGTTCAGATCTTCTGTTTTCTGTTTTGCTCTCTGGATTTTTTCAGATCTAAACTCGTTCGTCGATCCTGCACAATTCAAACGAAACACCCTTCAAAAAATAACAAGATGATAAAATTTTTATAATTTTTATAATTTTTTTCAGTTTTTATGAATTTTATGATTTTATATTAACCCGAAATTCCAAAAAGAAAATACTACGCCATCCCCGGTAACGGCGCCATTTGATTTGTGTGCGAATTTGTGCGCGCTTGTGCGCTTTCGAAAGATGAATCAAAGAATTAATTGCCGCAATCAAGAACGGCGTCGCTTGGTAGCTAGCCGGTGAGTACGGGTCGGTCCATAGGGATTTTGTGTATTCTCAATTTGTTCTAACGAGTTAATTCCAATTGGTGTTGGATTGATTATCACTAAAAACTAAGGTTGATTTATACTAGGATTAAAACCTTGCTAGGGTTAGGTTTAGGTTAAGTTTGGAAAGTCAATATTCCTCACCATTTTTTATGCCCTAATTAAGATCTAATAGGTGTTATGGTAATAATTAATAAAGTGGATTAGTACCATCGGGAAGAAACTAGGTTTCTTCCTCTAGGTTCTTTTCCTTCCTTTCTTAATTCTTACCCTAACCTCCATGGAAAACATATACAACCGGTCTTTTAAACTACGGTATCACCGCTAACTCATGGGATAGGGTGCCGTAGTGAGCGGTGTGTGTATGTATGCATGGAGTCCTATAAAAATATGTGATGGGCAAGAAAGGGGTTAAGAGATTTTCATCTCTCAAACCTCTCCTATTCCTATCCCTAACAAATGAGGAACTACTCACTCATTAGGAGATTGTTAAAAGACATTTTTTATGAGTTTTCAATTCAATAACCTAATTATCTAAGCTACGGCAGATGAATAAAAAGTGCTAAGCTAATTAACTAGGGCAGATATTAAAATCTATACTAGGGCAGAAAAGAATTTAAGAACTAGGGCAAGGTAAAAAAAACTACTTACTTTATTCGATGCTCTCTTCAAAACATTACAATGAATTCTGAATTTTTTCAATAAAAAGAGGCATAGGAAGAGGTATGCTCCAAAAAGAGCATTAGGATTTCTATTTATAGATTATAGAAACCCCAGGGTTACATTCGATCCCTATCTGCATTTACAAATTTACTCTAAGAAGCCCAGTCAACGCGCCGCCACATTGACTTTTTTTAACATCGACATGCGCTCATCATGGCCGCGGAACCGCGGCCAAAAGCCCTGTTTGGCCGCGGATCCGCGGCCATATGGTGGGGACTTTGGCTGGGTTTTTCTGGTTTTCTTTCTGTTGCTTTTTACTTGGCTTTTCTTCACTTGGTTCTTCAGAATGTCTTCTAGTATCTTCCAGATTTCCATAGTGCATAATGTAGTGGACTTTTACCCTTTGCTTCGTGTCGAAATCTTGAACCTTGCACTGCCTTTTTGCTTTGTGAACTTGTTCATTGATCTTCATTTGTCCCTCAAACTGTAGGCATGATCAAGATTCTTCCATTTGTTGGTCGTAGTCTCACTTTTGCATCGTTTTGTCATCATTTCACTGTTTTGTTCCGAGAACCTGTAACCTTCAACTATGTAGCAGACATGGATCAAAAGCACCTGTTTATTTGTAAAATTAATAAGAATGGGGAATATAATAATGCAAAATTATGATATGAACATCCATCGTCGACTTCCTCGCTGAGCATCCGATACCTGTCGATTCTCCTTTGAACTGCGAATTGCTAGACGAACATGCGTTTGATATGATACCCAATGGGAACTTTACTTCGATGGAGCATCTTCCATGAAGAAGCGCAAACAAAGCACCCCCATAATCAAATCAGGGGTTGGCCTCATCTTCGTGACTCCACAAGGAGAGATAATGCGCTTTGCCTTCTCCTTAACAGAGCCGAGGACAAACAATGAAGCCAAATATGAAGATTTGATAGCAGGTCTCAAGATCTCTATCGACATGGGAATTGAAAACCTCCTCATATACGGAGACTCCCAACTGGTCATTAGTCAAGTAAACGACGACTATCAAACGTGCAATCCAGAGTTGGTGAAGTACGGTGAGAGAGTACAGCAACTGCTGATTCAAATTCCTTCCTTCACTTTGGAAAGTATACCACATGCGGAAAATAGCAAAGCAGATGCGTTAGCCAAACTAGCTAAAGAACTAGCTGACGAAAACCTCGATGACGTGAGGATCATTGTGCAGAGCCGTCGGGTTCTTGCACCAGGAGAAATATCTCTGGAGTCATCCGAAGAAAAGGGAGCGACTGAGCAATGACTCTGCAAATAAAAGACCAGGAAAAGGTTACCAATTGGAGAGATGTCTTTATAGACTACAAATCCCGTCGAACACCTGAAGATGCGTCCTCAAGACATCAGCTTATGAAACGAGCTCTGTCTTTTGCTTTCATCGATGATACTCTGTATAAGAGATCATTTGATTCTCTGTGGTTAAGATGCCTGGGACCAGACGAGGCAAGGAGAGTCGTCCAAGAAACTCACGACGGACTCTGCGGTTCTCACCAAGCCAGGCCGAAGATGAAGCTGAAGATCAAACGGATGAGTTATTATTGGCCCACGATGATCCAAGACTGCTTCGAATACGTGAAGTAGTGCCACGAGTGCCAGATTCACGGAGACTTTATCCATCAGCATCCAAATCCACTACATCCAACAGTGGCTAGCTGGACGTTCGAAATGTGGGGGACTGACATAATCGGCCCCATCGAACCAGCATCATCCAAGGACATCGATTCATTTTGGCGACAACTGATTACTTCTCCAAATGGACAGAAGCAGTACCGCTGAGGGAAGTGAAGACGGAGAATATCCTTCATTTCTTCAAGACGCACGTCATTTATCGGTTTGGAACTCCACGACGGATTATCTCCGATAACGGGCCAGCCTATAGAAGCCACAAGATCAGCCGCTTCGCACAACAGCATAACATAGACTGGAGATACTCTTCGGTCTATAATCCCCGAGCTAACGGTCTAGCTAAGGCTTTCAACAAGACCTTGACAAAGATCATAAAAAAGACGGTGTCTCAAAATAAGAAGGACTGGCATGAGAGATTGCATGAAGCTCTCTGGGCGTATCGAACTACGTTCAAAACGGCCACGAACACAATGCCGTATGCATTGGTATTTGGTACATAAGCGGTACTCCCCCTCGAGATAGAGTTACCCTCTCTACGAGTGGCAGTTCATTACAAGCTAACGGACGAAGAGAATGCTCACCTTCGGCTTGAGGAGCTCGATGCCCTTGATGAAACCCGGCTCATAGCGCAACAAAATCTGGAGGCTTATAAAGCAAAAATGACATGTTCATATGAGAGATTGACTAGGCCGAGAACATTCCGCCAAGGTAAACTAGTGCTAGTGGTCAAGAGATCTATGATCCCCAATCGCACCAAGCGGGGAAAATTCGAGCCGAATTATGAAGGCCCGTATATCATAGACAAAGTCTACCAGGGTGGAGCTTAGCTACTCATGGACATGCATGGTGAAAGACCTTTCAGGCCAATAAACGGTCGCTTCCTAAAGAAATTCTACGCCTAACAAGTCACGGCCTAGGTCAACGATAGATGACGACGCCTATGTCCACTCGCTATCTTCCTAAGCCTAAACTCTGTAAGTAGTAGCTAGCTTCCTTTTCGTCGGACCTAAACGTCCTTAAACTAACAACGGACCTAAACGTCCTTAAACTAACGATGGACTACTATGTCCTAAAACTAGCTGTTGACCGAGACGTCAATAAACTACTGTAGACTGCAGCATCCCAAGGCTGACACAAAAAAAGAGAGAAAAGAATAAAAAAAAAAGAAGAAAGGAAAAGAAAACGGTATGTCCATAAGCGAAATGTGCACAGATGAAAACCCGAGAGGGCTCCATGAGTAAAAACAGCAGGGCTACCGGCGAGTTTTGTGAAAACCCGAAAGGGCGCAATCTCGTTAAGAGACACTTGCAAGGTCCTCTCGATCTTGTAAGGAGAAACCACCTGCGTGAGATCCTTACGACTTACAAGGGAGTAACACACTTAGGGATCCCCACGACCCCTAAGGAGAAATTACACTTACGGGATCCTCACGACTCGTAAGGAGAACCCTCTTATGAGACCCTCACAACTCATAAGATTCGAAAGTCTTAAGCTATAGGGATCTGAACCTGTTCTTATGCGGCCACTACAACCTCCAATGCTGCCCTACAAGCGGCTCAATGCTGACCCTTGTATACAATCCACGAGCGCGAATAAACATTTCCCTAACAAAATCCCATCTGTGACTAGGGATATGCTTACACAATGAACAACCCTTGTAGGTTTTCTCGACTTAAAAGGAGAAAATACTCTTGCAAGATCCTTACGACTTATGAGAAACCATGCACTTAGGAGTCCTCATGATTCCTAAAGAGAAAACGCACCTACGAGATCCTCACGACTCGCAGGGAGAAATACCTTTATGAGACCCTTACGGCTTATGAAGTCAAAAGCCTTAGTCGACAGGATCATAAGCTTGTTCGCTAAGCCACCTTTGTTCGGCATCGACAGAAGCAAATGATGATTCACTCCTAGCAATATTCCAGTTGTAGCGGTGCTGATGCCGAAATCGGTATCTAACTCTAAGCTTGCAGCAAAGAAGCTAGCAAGCCACACATGCATACTAAATAGTCGAAATGATGGGGCAACTTGCAACAAAATCAGCAAGTAAAAATGTATGCATGCAAAATGGCCTAAATGATTGGGCAACTCGCAATAAAAAGCAGCGAGTAAAAATAAAATAAATATCCGAAATGATTGGGCGCCACGAAAAATAGCCGAAATGGTTGGGCAATCGCGACCTTCGCGATATAAAAGCTGAAACGATAGAGCATCGCGGAAAGAAATAAAGAAAAATGAAATTTATGCCCTACAGGTGATATCACATCAATCCCTGTATACAATCCAGGGGCGCAAACAAAGAAGGAATCACACCTTCCCTCCCCAGGCTCCATCAGAAAACGAAGCCAAATCTCGACGGTTCAGGGATAGCCTAGAGATCATCAACAACGTTCCTCCCCATTCCAGCAGGATTCAGACGCTGCAATCAACCCTGGAGCTATGGCAAAGCCCCTACTCCAAATCTCGATGGTTCCCAGACAACCTGGAGACCACTTCGATATTCGTCTCATTACAACAGACGCAACGTCAGCAATTGACTTCGTCGCGGAAACACGTTATCCACATGACCCCGTCGCGGAAATACGTCATCCACATGACCCCGTCTCGGAAATAAGTCATCCACATGACCCCGTCGCGGAAACACGTCATCCACATGACCCCATCGTAGAAACACGTCATCCACATGACCCCGTCGTGGAAATACGTCATTCAAATGACCCCACATCGGAAATACGTCAGCAAATGACCCCGTCGCGGAAATACGTCAACCCATGACCCCGTCTCGGAAATACGTCATCCACATGA
Organism: Agapanthus africanus; assembly: GCA_030015575.1. Classification (NCBI taxonomy): domain Eukaryota; kingdom Viridiplantae; phylum Streptophyta; class Magnoliopsida; order Asparagales; family Amaryllidaceae; genus Agapanthus; species Agapanthus africanus. Next base: position 875,484,986 of record JASDDO010000024.1, on the reverse strand, counting down.
CCCCGTCGCAGAAATACGTCATTCAAATGACCCCACATCGGAAATACGTCAGCAAATGACCCCATCGTGGAAATACGTCATCTACATGACCCCGTCTCGGAAATACGTCACGCAAATGACCCCGTCACGGAAACACGTCATCCACATGACCCCGTCACGGAAATACGTCATACACATGACCCTGTCTCGGAAATACATCATCCATATGACCCCGTCATGGAAACACGTCATCCACATGACCCCGTCGCGGAAATACGTCATTCAAATGACCCCACATCGGAAATACGTCAGCAAATGAACCCGTCGCGGAAATACGTCATCTACATGACCCCGTCTCGGAAATACGTCATGCAAATGACCCCGTCGCGGAAACACGTCATCCACATGACCCTGTCGCAGAAATACATCATCCACATGACCCCGCCATGGAAATACGTCAGCCTATGACCCCGTCTCGGAAATACGTCAGCAACTGACCCCGTTGTGGAAATACGTCATCAAATGACCCCACATCGGAAATACGCCAGCAAATGACCCCGTCGCGGAAATACGTCATCTAAATGACCCCATCTCGGAAATACGTCACGCAAATGACCCCGTCGTGAAAACACGTCATCCACATGACCCCGTTGCGGAAACACGCCATCTACATGACCCCGCCTCGGAAATACGTCATCCAACGACTCCGTGGAACACAGCCAAAGTTAACCTTGATCCCGTAGAAAACGCTCGGACCAACTTCTGACGCCGTGAAATGCGGATAATGTCAATCTCATTAAACACTTACGGGTCCTCTCGACTCGTAAGGAAGAAAACTCTCTTATAAGATCCTTACGACTTATAAGGGAAAACGCACTGAGGAATCCTCATGATTCCTTAGGAGAAAATACACCTACGAGATCCTCTCGACTCATAGGGAGAAAAGTCTTTATGAGACCCTCACGGCTCATGAAGTTGAAAAGTCTTAGGTAGCAGATCTGAACTTGCTTCCTAAGCCATCACTACCCCTCGAAGAAGTCAAAACAAGATGCTCACTCTGTCATCTGCAGGCTATGCTTACTAAAGTGACATGCTGATAACAAAGGAAAGAAGAAAGCAAAGAGATGACACAAGACATTGTGAAAGAAATGTATCTTTTATTCATGAATTCAATTGGGTACAAAATACATCATAAGAAAGAATAAAAAAATGGATACATTTTATTCAAAAATTACAAATGGTACAAAAAACAATTATTGGGAGGGAAGCACTTTCAATAGTCTGATCAGCCGCTCGCGCACTTCCCTCAGCCCCTTTTCTTGATCAGCTACCACGACCAACTCTGCTTCGTCTTGGGCTCATTGCTGCAAGTAGAACGAAAGTTGCTCTTCGACGGCCTGCTGAGCTGCCCCACGATTCTGTGCATCCCGCTCGACGATGTCGAGTTTTTACCTCAGTGTTAACCCGTCAGAGATACATCGCAGAAGGCCTTCAAAGATAACTTTCAACTGTGCAACACTTGCATCGACCTGAGCGTGCACCCGGGTAGACTCGCTTGAAGTCTCTTCGCACTCCTTACGTTTTAAGGCCGCCTCTTGTTCAAGATGACGGAAGTAGGGAGTGCTCTGCTCGACCCACGCAGCCTGCTGGGTGTTCACAGCCAGGACCTCTGGAGTAGGACGTCCGACCTCGAGCTCATGCAAGCAAGCCTCAATTTTCCTGCAGAGATTAACCCAAGACTCAACGATGCCCTCACTATGAAAGTTCACGAGCGTCGCTAGCATAGGATTAACCTCCGCGGCAAAATCCGCAGCGAATGTGGGAGTCTCCACGTCAAGCTCCTCAATGTAGTCACTCAACATGCGCAGACTATTCACAGCGCCTTTGGAAGATGAACGTCGAGAAAAGGGGCCTGCATGCATCACAATTCGAGATTCGAATGGAGCTGAAGTTTATATCACCGCTGCAAAACAAATCACAGTAAAATGACGGTTCAAGAAATAGAGGGGGGTCCATGAACAATGGAGTTTACTATACCGGCTGCAGCAAGTGGCAAGGCCGGGAGTACCAGTGGCGCAACTGTTCTTTCGTCTCCTCCTTCGATCTGTAGTGCTGCAATCAAAACAAAGAAGAATTAGAAATGATTTGACTGCCGGTAAAAGAAGAGACATTAGCTGAAGCCTGTACTCACCAGCGCCACTAGATGAGGCAATCTCTGACTGGAAAGAGAAGTGTGGGTGTAGCACCTGATACAGGTGATCAAAAAGGACTCCTGCAAGGACGCAGTAATGCAATGTCAGTACATGAAGTATACAGCCTACAATGAAATTGATGGGTCACAAATCCGCACCTTCCAGCATTTGAGATGGTACGAGAGAAGGTAGAGGAGTGGTCACCGTAAAGGCAGCGACTGGAGATGCTTCCTCGGGTGGCACAACCCCAACGCTCATCACACCTGCATTAGAAATAAGGGAAACGCTGTCAGAAAGAAATTAAAAGGGATTGCAGAATAAAGGGGAAAGTAATGACCCAAAATCTACCTGGTGAGTCGCCGGTCGAGACCGCGACAAGGGCGTCACTGGAGGAAGCAAATGCTTCACTCTCCTCCATCGGAATGGTCTCACCACCCGTAGCCTCATCTCCCGATTCCACGAGAATCGTCATGACACTTGCAGCACCCGGCAACGGCAAGGAGCCGCAAGGGGAAAGAGCGACGATTGGAGCAGTGCCCGACTCTTGAGAAAGAGTGGCTACCTCGGGCTCGGCAACTGTAGCCATCTCACCCACCGCTACCTCGGGCTCGGCAGTTGTAGCCATCTCACCTACCGCTACCTCATGCTCGGCGATCGTGGCTGTCTCACCTGACGCTACCTCAGGCTCGGCGGTGGCCGCCACTTTTTCGGTAAGACTCGGCCCTGCAAAATAGGATATATGAGAACCTGAAAGTTAAAACTTTTACAAAAGAACCTAATGTCGCGTTACCTTTAGTCGGTTTTCCGATTGCTTCCCGAGCCGCACGTGCTACCTGTCTGTGGGCGGTGGACAAGGTAGCCGGAGCATCCTCTGAAGGAGTAGGGATAGGGGCAACAACGCTGGAACCCGCACCCGCATCCGCATCCAAGGCGGCGGTACGCTCCCTTGCCGCACGCATCCTACGCTTCCTCTCCGCTCGGGCCGTGAAGGCAGATCTTCTAAAGACCTCCTTCAACAGGACGTCCTCATCCGCGCCAATAGTTAATTCTGGAGTCGTTATGGCATCCGTCATCGGTTGCTTATGTGAAGCTTCTTTCGGCAATACCGGCGGAACTGAGATAGCCAACCCGGGAAGCATCTCCGCACCGCCCTGTGAAGTCGGTGCCACGCTTGGAAGAACCTGAATAGAGGTATTTCCTGTAATAAGAAGAGAGAGAAGGGTCAGATTACCCATAAGAAACGGGAGCGAAGATACGGTGAAACGAAATGTACCGATACCTAAGGATGCTCGAAGTCTTTCCTCTTCCTCAAAAGTCTTGAGAAAAGCTGCGAGAGCTTCTTCGGTGGAAATGCCTATTAAAGAAGGAAAAGTGTCAGTCAAAACATGATGATAGAAATATGATGCAATGACGAAAGATACAGCTGATGGTTACCTGATCGCGCGAGGATAGCCAGTCCCGCTTCATGGCTTGCCAATTGCTCAGAAGCTGCAATGGCAGCCGCCAGATCAGTATTATTCGGCGGCATGAATAAACCCTCGTTTGTCCCATACTCGCTCAGACCTTCGCCATAAGGAGCGTGAGGCTCCTGGCCAAGTACAACGTCGACGGAAAGGATCAACTTTTTCTTCGTCTTCTGTGAGCGAGCTTCGGTCGCAGCAAGCACTAGCTTACGCTTGGTGGGCACTTTGGGATGACGAGTCCCGATATCTGAACTTATGCCAGACTCAGGGGAAGCTACATTCACCGTCTCCACGGGAGCACGGGGCACCGGTAGAACATTCACCGTCTCCATGGGAGCATGGGGCACCGGTAGCTCGGGCCTATCATGTAGGACCGCGACCGCAGCGACTTCTCTTAAGGGAGGACGGACGATGATCCGTCGCTTCAGAGGGATGCTTGGATTGCCGGCAGGGGGTGCACCCTTATGGTCGAGCAACAATTTCTTTTCCTCCCTAATAACGTCACCCATTGCGTGCTGATACAACGCCACGTATGCGTTTAGGGCCCTTGGAACACAACTTGGTTCACTAATGAAGAAAATGGACCCTGTGTTTAGGTGCATGAAGTGATGCAAAGTGCTTCGGATGCCCTTCTCAGTGTAAACTGGTTCTTCCAGGAATGCCTCGAGCGGGACGTCCTGATTATAACTTGATTGCTGGGCAAAACGGTGAGGGTTATATCTCATGAACAGAGCCGAATCGTTATGCCTGAACACCAAATATCCTGGCCTGATGGAATATAGGTGGAGAATTGTAGGGTTCTTAAGCACTCTTACAAGGGTTCATAAGGCATCAACCGTGCCCGAATAAAAATTTAGACGTGCCGAACAACCCAAAGCCGGGATCTTTGCTAGATTATTAGGGTTTAACATGCAAGTAAACATCTTTACTACTAAGTGTGAGGGATTACAACCTTTGTAGTCTGCTCCTTCGCTTCATAAGCTCTGAGTAGAAGTCCCTTCGCCGCGATCCACGATCTCTCGGATTCAAGAGAGGCTTCACGACTCGAACGATCCATGCTAGCTTGCAGTGTTCCTTTTCTCCGATGATCTACGTCGAAGTTTCTATAACTCAAGCTCTCTCACTCTATGAGGTGAACACCCTAATCTAATTGGCTAGATTAGATGAGGATGATGGAGTAGTATTTATGCTTTCTATTTATATATCAAATTCTCACATGAAATCATCACAAAATGAAAACCTAGTAAGCTTTTTCAAAGCTCAAGGTTGAAGAAGAAGAAGAGAAAATGATTAAACCTTTTGTGATGAATAATGAAATTAATATATGAATAATAATGCAACCATGGTCAAGGATGATAAGGATAACTCTTGTAGAGAATTAACTAAGGCTAGGGTTTGGGTTGAGTTAAAACAATGAGTCATGAGAAAATATCAACCATAATATCTAACTCATGACAAAAGAAATCCTTCTAGAAGGTGCAAGAAAGAACTAACCCAAATCAAACCCTAACCTTGTTTAATCTCCACTAAACAAGTTGCATTAGTAATCATATCATGTTACAATAATATATATCACATATATATTATATATTTGTAATAAAAGAAAATAATACAATTAATATATGTCGCATATATATCAATGTATTATCCGGTGAGAAAATGAAATAATAAAGTGAGCCAATATTAGATAATGTAATACAATATATCATATATATTATTATACATTAAATTATCGAATCAACACTTGTCCGACAATCCGGCTATGTCGAATATAACCGACTAATATATCATGTACCGATTCATCGAATCAACACTTGATCCGATGACCCGGCTCATATCTAAATATCGCGAGAATATAATACGGTATCTCATATCGCATTATCCTCGGTCGTGCACATATCACATATGTGCCCCTACTCCGTTTTGCTTGAGTCAAGAAACCTCTGTGTAGGACTCTAAAGAATCGTCAATATGCCGGTAGCAGGTGATGATCATATCAAACACCCACAAGCTGCAAGCGGTCAGCTAAACGTAACAGCCACCCAGGTATTGAGCGATCAGAAGATCAACAAGCTAGTCTATACATTCTCCTGTGTATCCAATCAGTAACACTCCCGTACAGTCCGGTCTCTTCGTCTGATATGTTGCATATCTAGTCTAGGGGTGGTATACGTCAGACCCCAGTAACCGATAAGTCATGTCGATATGAGGCTCATAACAGGTCGAGAAACTACTGATAACACTTACCAGTAAATCTCTATATCAGCTCTGGCCAGGGACTTCCAGTTATAGCCAATCGAACACAGCACAACATCAACTCCCTATACCGGGAGAGACGAATCCCCTCCTATCGCTCATTGCCTCCATGTGATTCGGGACTGCACCCAAAAGCCACCTTTTTGCACGCCCTCTTGGACGTGGTAAGGTGGAAATCAAAGCACAGTGGGAATCACACAAGACTCTATGACGATTTCGGGTCTACAGGCTACCCTGTACCAGTGTCACCGGAGAACTGCCATCTGACGTGTGGTATATCACCAACTGGGAGTTCTCGGCGAGTCCGTCCAGTGTACCCAGTCTCCACTGAGCACCCGTACACCATCTCTGATGTCAAAACACTGATGGATATAGGATCATCCATCGCCCATCATATGGGTCAAGATGCGTATACGCTAGTCTACTCTGGTGTATCGATGCCCTGTCTCGACACACCCTCGACTAGGAACAGTTATAGGATGTACTCATCGACTACCGTGGCCCACTAGTATGATCTCATCATAGTCCCAGTAGTCGAGTACAGATCCTAAGGGATTTATCAACATGTGAGAGTAAGACAGTAAACTAATATAAGTCAACATGTTAAGATAAAGGGAAACCAAATAGCATACTATCATGACGAGCAAGAAAGTCCTCTCTATATATATCCAAGCATCCATTATAGTATACATCATATGTACAACAATGGCCTCTAGGGCATATACATAACTAACAATCTCCCACTTGCACTAAGGCCAGCTGCTGTAGTACCTCATACCTAGCATCCCGAATAATCTCTCAAACTGTATCTGGGGAATGGCCTTCGTGAGTGGATCCGCAGTGTTGTCCTTCGTATCTACTCTCCTGACCTCGATCTCCCGGCGATCAACTATCTCCCTGATCAGGTGATACCGCCTCAGAATATGTCTGGACTTCTAATGGGACCTGGGTTCCTTGGCTAAAGCAACAGCTCCATTGTTATCGCAATACAGAGGTATTGGATGCTCAATAGACGGAACCACACCAAGTTCACTAATGAACTTCTTTATCCAGACAGCCTCTTTGGCAGCATCGTTGGCAGCGATGTATTCAGCCTCCATCGTCGAGTCTGCAATGGTATCCTGTTAGGAACTCTTCCAACACACCGCCCCTCCATTGAGGGTAAAGACAAATCCCGAGTGCGACTTAGAATTGTCCTTATCACTTTGGAAGCTCTAATCGGTAAAGGACTCCACTTAGAGTTCCCTGTTACCATACACCAAGAACATCTCCTTAGTTCTTCTCAAGTACTTGAGAATGTTCTTAACAGCTGTCCAGTGATTCTCTTCAGGATCTGCTTGATACCGACTCACTACACTTAGTGAGTATGCTACATCGGGTCTGATACATAGCATCGCATACATGATAGAGCCTACTGCCGAAGCATAGGGTATCCCTTGCATGCGAGCTCTCTCCAAATCTGTCTTGGGAGACATCTCTTTGGAGAGAGTGAGTCCAGAGATCGTGGGTAGGTTCCCACGCTTGGATTCTTCCATACTAAACCTCTTTAGTATGGTGTCAATGTACCTGGATTAGGACAATCCCAGTATCTGTTTAGATCTATCTCTATAGATCATAATTCCCAGTATGCAGGAGGCATCACCTAGATCTTTCATTGAGAATTTTTGTGATAAGAAGAGCTTGACTGATTTCAGCATAGGAACATCATTTCCTATCAAGAGTATGTCATCGACGTACAATACGAGGAAGACAACCTTACTCTCTGCAACCTTCTTATAAATACAAGGTTCATCTACGTTTTTGATGAAGTCAAACTCCTTGACCACAACATCAAAGCAGATGTTCCAACTCCGCGATACTTGCTTTAACCCATAAATGGATTTAAGGAGTTTGCACACCTTTTCGCTGCTCCCACTATCTACGAAGCCCTCTGGCTGAGTCATGTACACGCACTCTTCTAAATCACCATTTAGAAAGGCGGTCTTAACATCCATTTGCCAGATTTCGTAGTCATGGTATGCGGCAATGGCAAGTAAGATCCGGATGGACTTAAGTATAGCCACTGGAGAAAAGGTTTCGTCATAATCCACACCTGGTCGTTGACGAAAACCCTTTGCAATAAGTCTAGCTTTGAAAGTCTCAACTTTTCCATCTACATCAAGTTTCTTTTTTAAAGATCCACTTGCTCCTAATGGGTTTTACCCCTTCAGGAGCATTTTCCAAAGTCTATACTTTGTTGGTGTACATGGATTCCATCTCAGATCGCATTGCATCCAGCCATTTCACAGAGTCACCACTTATGATGGCCTGCTCGAAACTAGTTGGGTCATCATCTACCATGATGCAATCCTCGCTTCCACCATCAATGAGAAAACCGTAGTATCTCTCAGATGGATGAGAAACCCTGCTAGATCGGCGAAGAGGCTGGGGTTCGTCGGGTACTACTGAATCCTCTGGTTCCATCAAATTTTCTGTTGAAGTTTGTTCTGCTGGGACTTCTTCCAGTTCTACCTCAGAGCCACTAATCTCTTTTGCAAGAAATTCCTTTTCTAAAAAGGTGGCGTGCTGAGAAACAAACACCTTTTGTTCCTCGGTGTGGTAGAAGATATACCTGCGCGAATGTTTAGGATATCCAATAAACTTGCACAGAATAGACCTTGCCCCGAGCTTGTCCGGATTTTGTGTTTTCACATATGCCGGACAACCCCATATCCTAACATAATTAAGATATGGTCTCTTTCCTTTCCATATCTCATATGGAGTGGTTGGCACAGATTTGGTGGGAACCATATTCAATAGGTCTGCAGCTGTTTCCAGTGCATACCCCAGAAAGAAATAGGTAACTCAGCGGTACTCATCATAGAGCGCACCATATCTAGTAGGGTGCGATTCCTCCGCTCCGATACACCGTTATGCTGTGGTGTATAAGGAGGAGTAAGCTGAGAGAGAATCCCATTCTCTTTTATATAATCTAGGAACTCATTGCTTAAGTATTCACCTCCTCGATTAGATCGAAGAATCTTAATACTTTTGCCCGTTTGGTTCTCTACTTCGTGCTTATATTCTCTGAATTTCTCAAAAGCTTCAGACTTGTGTTTCATCAGGAACACATGTCCGAATCTTGAGAGATCGTCAGTGAATGTAATGAAGTAGGAAGAACCGTTCCTGGCATGCGCAGACATAGGACCACATACATTACTATGTACTAGTCCTAAGAGTTCCGCAACTCTTTCTCCGTGTCCACTAAACGGAGTTTTGGTCATTTTTCCTTTGAGACATGAATGGCAAGTATCATAAGATGATAATTCGAACGGATTCAAATATCCATCCTTATGTAACTTAGCTAGTCGTGTCGTATTGATATGACCAAGTCTACAATGCCACAAGAAGGATTCGTTCATTTCTGAACTCTTCCTCTTGTGTGTGTTTTGTATATTAAGGACTGTATTTTGATTGAGAATGAATATGCCATTATGTAACGAGCCTGATCGAATCAACTTTTGATCTAGGAATATGTTCATAACATTATCCTTTACTACAAAATTATATCCTTCTTTACTTAATAAAGAAACTGATATAATGTTGCACATCATGTTCGGTATATAATAGCACTCATTCAGAATCAGTGTACTACTGCTTGGTAATACTAGGTGATATTCGCCAACCGCTTTGGCTGCAATACTTGCACCATTCCCTACTTAAACGGAATGATCACCTTTTCCCAGTTCTCTACCTTTACGTAGCCTATGTAACATTTTACATATATGGGATCCCGATCCGGTATCTAATACCCAGGACGTAGGGTGAACTGAGAAACGGTTCTCAATAACTAACACACCCGAAGAAGGTGCATCAACATGTATGTTCTCTGTTTGGGCGGCATGAGAATCCAGATATTCTTCTATTCCCTGTTCAGTCTTATAACTCTTATAAGAAAGAACAGGACCAACGATCCCCTGCTCAGTATTATAAGCAGGTTCAGTCAATACATCCATATTATTATCTTGATTATGGCCTGACATGGTCGCTACCGGGAGAGAGAGAGAAGAAAAACACTTTAGCGTATGCTCTTGCAAGATTAGATTGGTTATTATCTTATCTAATCAGGATGTCTCCCACTGTTTTTATCAAATCTTCCTTCAAACCCTAAAAGGTAAGATTAGCCGGGATTAATTACACTTTATAATTTCGTCAATTTTTCAGCCAGATCAGTGTCGGTACTTGAGGGAGGTTCCCCGTGCTTTCGCACGGACCTAATTAAAATAAACCTCGTTTTCCCAGAGGCATAACCCCGTTAACACCTTTCTAGACATCTACTTGATCGGCTAATTGTCCTGTGTAAGACTCTCTCAGAAGTAACTCTTACTCGCAGTGGGTATCGAAATGCCTCTTCAACTTCTGAGTTGATCTAAGGGCGCAGATACTGCCACTGCTGCATTCACATGTGGGCTACGTGAGCGCAACGATGGGGGGCACTTGTTTCCCCCAATCAGAGCAAAGCTCTGTTTGAAATTCAAATTTCATAAAAAATTGAAGCAACGTTTCAGATGCAGCGCTAAGTGCGCTGCGCCCTAGGCAGCGCACCATGTGTACGCTAGCGCTAGGCGCGCTGCACAGCGCGCCACGTATCAAACACGGGTGCACTAGCGCAAGACACGCTGCGCTCTCAGCAGCGCACCACGTGTCAAACACAGGTGCGCTAGCTCAGAGCGCAGCGCACCACGTGCAAGGCACGGATGCGCTAGCGCTGGAATTAAAAAAAAACTCCTCACCGTTAGATCAAAAGATCTAATTATAATGATAAATCATTAATTAATCAGAATTAAATTCTGCTATGGAAAGATCTTCCAATCTTGTTAAAAAACAAGAAGATTGCCTTCTGTAAAACAGAAGCCCTAGGATCAAAGCTCCAATGGTGGGGAAACATTCCCAAATCAATCAAAGAAAGATCTCTTTAACTGATTCAGCAAATCGGCTTGCCCTATATAAAGGCTCCAAGACTTCAAGTCTGATATAGAAACCCCCCCATAAACTTTGAAAAATTCAAAGAAAAAAGAGCAAGCTCCTGCAAGAAGATACTTCTTCAAGGTAAAGATGATGGATGATGAACACAGAGATGGAATCATCTCATAGAAAGAAAAATTTATGTCTTTAAAAAGATCATAGATCTACAAGATAAAAAGTCTTTCACAAAAGTGATCAAAAGATCTCATCATAAAATAAAAGAAGAACATAATTCTTCTCACAGATCATGGATCTATAAAGGCAAAGCCTTTCATCAAAATAAAAGATTGAAAATCTCTCTTGCAAAATAAGAACTGTTGTTCTTAAATCTTGAGACAAAATCTCTTTTAAAAGAAAAAAACATAAATTTGTTCCCAGATCATAAAATTGATCAGATGCGCTTTGCGCTTTTGAAATGCGCTTTGCGCTCTTGAACTGCGCTTCTGCGCTCTCTGGACTGGCGCTATGCGCCAAATGCGCCACGTGTCAACCACGTATGCGCCAATTAACAACTTGCGCTTTGCGCTTCTGAAATAGCGCACTGCGCTCATGGGCTGGCGCTCAGCGCCAAGCGCACCACGTGTCACTCACGTGTGCGCCACTAAATTATAAGCGTAATGCGCTCATGGAATAGTGCTCAGCGCTCATAAACTGGCATCATGCGCTCATCATCTGGCGCCTAGTGCTGAGTGCGACACGTGTCCCTTACATGTGCGCTACTTGGCAGAAGCGCACTGCGCTCTTTGACTGGCGCAAAACGCCTAGCGCGCCACGTGTTGCGCTGATAGAACATAAATTATTCTTTAATAAGCCCAGAGCTCTGATGAATGCTCAGCATTCAATACAAGATAAAAAAAATTTCAAAAGGGCCAAGCCCAAATAAAGACCCAACAGCCCAGAATAAAAATGTTAAACATTTATTGGACTTAGCCAAAGATTGGCCACAACTCCTCAACCCATATTAATTGAGCCCGTCTGCTCATAAATATTTCAACAGATCTTAGCCCCAAATTGGACTACAGATCTTTCAACCAACTCACATCGGTTCGAGGGTACATCTATTTACTCCTCTCATATTTGTCGTTGTAATCCTTCAACTTCTTCAGAGAGGTGACGGGTCTTGACAACCACACATTTCATGGAATGTGAGGTCCTTAAACTCACGGACTATGATGTTCTTAACCTTGACTGTGAGGTCTTTAAAATCATGGACAATGATGTTCTTAACCTTGACTGTGAGGTCCTTAAACTCACGGACTATGATGTCCTTAACCTCGACCGCGATGTCTTTAAACTAACAATGGACCGAAATGTTCTTAAACTAACATTGGACCGTAATGTCCTTAAACAAATTGACTGCAATGTCCCTAAACTAAACAATAGAGTCCAAATGCTGTTTTGTTGGATCTAAACGATCCCGTTAAGTTGATCTTAGTCTAAAATTAGATTAACGTATCCTTAACATACGTTTAAGTTGATCTTAGTCCCAAATGAGGCTAACATATCCTTAAACCCAACCCCCAAACCCAAATCTAAGAAGATACGGATTTGGACTGATCCACGCCCTACGGGCGACAACATAAATTAGTCTCCGTATACAATCCACGGGCAACCAAAAACAAAACAAACACCCATGACATGAAGTGACCATCTGGAGAAGGAGAAAGTGGTTACCGCGATGCGGTAGCATAATTAACTGCAGGGGTTTGTGCTTGCAGGGAAGAGCGTCCCCACAATCAAAAACCCCTCAGGTGAGGGGGAATCTGATGAAGTCTGCTACGTCGCCGCATCCGTTTAAACCTTCGATATATTGTGCCATAAATCAACTTGGCATCTTCGGAGAGGTGGATGGATAGCACCAATTAGCATCTGCCCCAAAATTCAGGCGAGACGTCTACCGCGTCATCTCCGCGTCTTTCGGCGGGGAACAATATCATATATATCACTATATATATCATCGCAGGCAGATAATCAGCATTACAGACAAACGATAAAAATCATCACAAGCAGGTAAACACATTACAAGCATGAAATGAACATCACATAATAAGAATAGTCGGATTACCTAGGAATCCCGTGTTTTATTCAAACCACAAACGAAACGCGACATTCCCTAGTCGCGTGAATAGCCCGTGCGTAGCTTAATGCAAACCCCTGTGAGTGCGGTAAACTACCAGCTAACCCAAAAAATAAGCCAACCCAACATCATCATCATGAGGGAGCCAACCGACACTTTTTCGAATCCGGTGACTTGAGCACTTCTCCGCGGGTCTCCTATACCCCCTAAAAGCGCGGTGTCATGACATGAAGGTACGGAACGCGACTGCCACTTAAATTACGAAACGTCTAGAGGCGTAACGTAATCTAAGTAAGCCAAAACCTAGAAATCTAAACCATTTTTAAATGAAAAGAGTGAAGGAAAACTTGTTTTAAAGCAACATCATATTTTCCGGAAAATTTCGGCAGAGTCTCCTTTGTAAATACTGGCCCCCAAACGGGTACAACACATGAAATACATAATAATGAATAAAGGCATCCCCCAAGCGGGAGCTAGCTCTTCGCCAATTGGCAGAAACAACCACGCAAGCAATATAATATACAACGCCGAAGGGCGAGGATCAAAACTCAGAAAGAAAACTATCATCCTCAAGAAAACCAGAGAAGAATCCCAATAATATAAGCGTGCGACTCTAAGGTCGAAATAATACACAACTGGTTTTCTAAGTCTGTCAAAATATACAAGTCTGGTTGATGGAGTTTACTAGATACAACTGAATAAATAAAGTACAACGGTGGTCACGATGCAAGTGGACCTACCTACCAAAGCAATCATCCGGAAGGAATCAGTGTGCCAGCAAGCCGCAATGAAACCTGTACGGCCAAACCTGCAAGAAATTGTTGCACAACGGGGGTGAGTTACCAACTCGTGAGTAGAAAACATCACTGAGAAGAAATCGCATGTATGACTCTCTCCTAGGTCATACAAAAAATATACAATACTACAATAAGGGTGACAGTATATCATAAGTGTGATATCAAAGTACTCGTGTCCGTGTCATGAGTAATAATATATCGATGCATGACATGTACTCATGCATAATCCAATGTGTGTCCAATAATGACACACAAATCATGATAAAACCCGAGTGCCCAGCATCGGCACTCAAAACATCTCGAAATCCGTGTCCGACAGCGACACATAATACTCAAATCTCGGGCTCCGTCTGTCCGGATCGGCCCATGGGCTCCGTCAGTCCGGATCGGCCCATATATCCATCTCTCTCATAACTCCAAACGGTATCCTCTGGATATCAGTCGAGTTTCCATAAAATCACCGGTAGGTAGTGCTCCCTGCCAGGCTCATCATCCACCATGAAATCACTCTCGCCCCGGGTACCTCACCGGGTCCACCATGTACCCGCAGGCGGTTCATACTCCTCCTCGAATCGAGTCTCGAAAACCAACTCAGAACCGAGAAAATATCATGGTGGACGCTACTCATCATATCAAGGAAAACCGCATCTTTCTCTTTTAAAATTATCATAAGTTTATAAACATTCACATGCGGTTTCCCAAAACCAGAAATCTCATGAAAGATCCGAAATCTCAAAATCACTAGTCAGTGAACAGTGAATATCGACATAAAGCCCTATAATATCGCATGTCAAATGAATACATATACATGCATGGTATCTAAGCAAAGAATGCAATATTTAAACTAGCACAGTAATTATATATCGGAACTATCTACTAGCAGTTATATCCATGAAGTAATCTTCTCTAAAGTGTATTGGTCCCTCATGAAAACTGAATAATAAATATAAAAATCAATAGGAAAAGTCCCCAAATGGAGCATCACGTGCCCACACGTGATAGGCACTGCGACTTGACAAAAACAAGGCTAAAACTGAGCCTCACGTGCAGACATGTGACCTCTATATACAAAGTATATAAGCGCCTTCTAAAAATAAACAATTGGACAGAAAAATTCACGTGATAGCACGCAACGCTCTTCAATAGGCTTAACTTTGTGGGGTCACATGCTAACACGTAATGGGCTCCTATGCCTTCTGAACCAATAGAATTAAATTCTAAAATAAAAAGGGTCAAAGCCCTATTTGTAAAACATTTCCCAAGATCTTTCTAAATAGGAAAGATTGAAATATTTTCCAAATCTTGTGAGAAATATCTTCTGTAAAAGATAAGTCCTTGGATTAAAAATCCAACGGTGAATAAAATTCACCAATTGATCTAAAACATCATTTTGGTTGAGTATAAAATAAATCAAAATCTCTTAATAAGAGATTTTCCGAACAAATTGATTCTTTTCTTTCTCCTATAAATAGCAGCCAAAAAGAGAAGAAGAAAAAAGAAGAAGAGAGAGAACCCCCCCACAAACTTCAAGTTAAAAGAGAGAAAACAGAAAGAAAAACCCGAGGTAAGAGAATGAACAAAACACAGAAAATATCTCATCTCTTTTTCACCTTCATAAGAGTTTAACTCTTCTAAAAACAACTTAGTTCTTCCTATGGTTGAGATCTGCAGAAGCAGATCTCTCCATAAGTCGAGAATTTAATTCTCATTGGGGAGATTTTGCCATGCAGATCCAAAACATAGGGGAAGATCTAAATTCAGAGAATTTAATTCTCCCCAAAAGTATATAGGAATTTAATTCCTCTGATAAGACAAGGGTTTAACCCTTCATATAAAAATTTAGTTCTTCCTTATAGTGAAAGATCTGCAGAAGCAGATGTCCTTACAAGTTGAGAATTCAATTCTCATCGAGGAGATTCTGCCATGCAAGTCACAAACCTAAATGAGAAAAACTGAGTCCTAAGAATTTAATTCTTACAAAGCAGCGGGCTTGAAAGTCTCGAAACTCAGGATCTCCATGCACGTAAAAGGATTGGCACCCAATATGATAACAGCCGATCACATGCTCCCACGTGAACACCTTTGATGAACAAAATAGGATAACCGAGATTGGCTCACGTGATCATACGTGACCCCAAAGTAGTGCTTAGCACTTACAAAGCAAAAAAGGAATAAATCAAAGGTAGTTTCTATTGTTGGGGTGCCTCACGTGATCTCACGTGATCCAATAGCGCTTAGCTCTCAGAAAAGAACAAGGGATTAAACCTGAAGAAACAGCGCCTCAAATTTTTTGGAGTTTAACACTATTTCAAGCGCC
Source organism: Agapanthus africanus (assembly GCA_030015575.1). Classification (NCBI taxonomy): domain Eukaryota; kingdom Viridiplantae; phylum Streptophyta; class Magnoliopsida; order Asparagales; family Amaryllidaceae; genus Agapanthus; species Agapanthus africanus. The sequence continues at coordinate 875,468,901 of JASDDO010000024.1, read as the reverse complement.
TCACGCGACCACACGTGAGCTTCTCAAATTTTTAGTGTTTAACACTATTTCAAGCACCTCATATGGGAGTACGTGAGCGCTGAACATATACTAGTGTTGAACACTATGAAAGGCCAATATTAGCCAAACTCAGACCAAATTTTCAGAGGACCATCAATTGAGCCCCTCATGCTCAGGGTCTCCAAAACCAATCTCAGTCACAAAGATAGCTAATGAGCTCCCAACTGATGGCATCTAAACTGATGTTCATTCCATTCCCCCTAGTCAGGACATCGGTTCGAGGTTATATCTCTCCACACCTCTGATACATGTCGTTGTAATTCTTCAACGTCTTCAAAGAGATGGAGGGTCCCAATAATCAATAACTTTTGGCGCATCCCCAAACTACCATATTAAAACCCTACAGACTATGATGTCTTTAAACATCGACTATGAGGTCCTTAAACTCATGGACTATGATGTACTTAAACCCAATGGATCGCAACGTCCCTAAACTAAACTCTATAGACTATGACGTCTTTAAACTATGGACTATGATGTCCTTAAACCCCATGGACTATAATGTCCCTAAACCCAATGGACCGTAATGTCCCTAAACTAAAACAATAGAGCCCAAATGCTCTTTCGTCTGGGATCGCAAATGCCAAAGCACACTGGAAAAAATCAAGCAATACTTGCAGAATCCGCCGATGCTGACCGCTCCAGTCAAGGGAAAGCCCCTCATTCTATACACAACAACCTTTAAAGGTTCTTTAGGCACGCTATGGGCACAAGAGAACGACCAAGGGAAAGAGAGAGCCCTCTACTATTTGAGTCGAGTTCTCCTGGGAGCAGAAAACAACTACCCCCCCATCGAAAAACACTGTCTGGTGTTAATCTTCGCGATAACGAAGCTCAGACACTATGCGTTGGCGCATGAGGTCCACCTCATATCAAAAGTGGATCCTCTCAAATATTTGATGTCAAGAGCCATACTAACATGGCGGCTCACTAAATGGGCCCTACTCTTAATGGAATTCTCGAGAACATATCGACCGCTCAAGGCAGTGAAAGGCCAGGCCATCACCGGCTTCCTCGCTGAGCATCCGGTATCTACCGATTCACCCCTAAATTGCGAATTTTCAAACGAGCATGCGTTTGACACAATCGACAGGGAGAGAGGAGGGAGTGATACCCGATAAGAACTCTATTCGATGTGGCATCTTCCCTGAAGAAGCGAAAGCACATCTCCCCCATGATCAAATCTGGGGTAGGTCTCATCTTCATAACTCTACAAGGAGGGATAATGTGCTTTGCCTTTTCCTTGATAGAGCCGAGGACGAACAATGAAGTAGAATATGAAGCTTTGATAGTAGGTCTTAAGATCGCTGTCAACATGGGAATAAAAAACCTCCTCATATACGGAGACTCCCAGCTGGTCGTTAGTCAGGTAAACGGCAACTATCAAACGTGCAAACCAGAGTTGGTAAAGTACGGCGAGAGAGTGCAACAATTACTAACTCAAATTCCCTCCTACATCCTGGAAAGCATACAGCGTGTGGAAAATAGAAAGGCGGACGCATTAGCCAAACTCGCTAAAGAACTGGCTGACGAAAACCTCGATGACGTAAGAATCATTGTACAAAGCTGTCGGGTTCTTGCACCAGCGGAAATATCTCCGGTGTCGTCTGAAGAAAAGGGAGCGACCAAGCAAACAACCCTACAAATAAAAGACCAGGAAAAGGCTAAGAATTGGAGAGAAGTCTTTATAGATTACTTCAAATCCCGTCGAACACCTGAAGATGCGTCGTCAAGACATCAGCTCATGAACTGAGCTCTGTCTTTCGCCTTCGTCAACGATACTCTGTATAAGAGATCATTCGACTCCCTGTGGCTAAGATGCCTGGGACTGGAAGAAGCAAGGAAAGTCGTCCAAGAAACTCATGACGGACTCTGCGGTTCTCATCAAGCGGGACAAAGATGAAGCCGAAGATCAAAAGAATGGGCTACTATTGGCCCACGATGATTCAGGATTGTCTCGAATACGCAAAGCAATGCCACTCGTGCCAAATTCATAGAGACTTCATCCACCAACATCCAAATCCGCTACACCCAACAGTGGCTAGCTGGCCGTTTGAAATGTGGGGAACCGACATAATTGGGCCCATCGAACCAGCGTCATCCGGAGGACATCGGTTCATATTGGCGACAACCGATTACTTCTCCAAGTGGGCAGAAGCAGTACCGCTAAGAGAAGTGAAAACGAAGAATATTCTTCATTTCTTCAAGACGCATGTCATCTATCGGTTCGGCACTCCGCGAAGGATTATCTCCGATAATGGGCCAGCCTACAGAAGTCACCGAATCAGCCGCTTCGCTCAGCAGTATAATATAGATTGGAGATACTCTTCGGTCTACAATCCACGAGATAACGGTCTAGCTAAGGCTTTCAACAAAACCTTAACGAAGATCATAAAGAAGACGGTGTCCAAAAATAAAAAAGACTAGTACGAGAGACTGCATGAAGCTCTCTGGGCTTACCGGACCACGTTCAAAACGGCCACGAATACAACGCCGTATGCGTTAGTATTCGGCACAGAAGCAATACTCCCCTTGGAGATAGAGCTACCCTTTTTGCGAGTGGCGGTTCATTACGAGCTAACAAATGAAGAGAATGCTCATCTTTGGCTTGAGGAGCTCGACGCCCTCGATGAAACTTGTTTCATGGCGCAGCAAAACCTAGAAGCTTACAAAGCAAGGATGACACGCTCATACGAAAGATTAACTAGGCCGAGAACATTCCACCAAGACGAACTTGTGCTAGTGGTCAAGAGACCTATGATCCCCAATCGTTCCAAACGGGGGAAATTCGAGCCGAACTATGAAGGCCCATATATCATAGATAAAGTCTACCAAGGAGGGGCCTATCTACTCATGGATATGCATGGCGAAAGACCCTTTAGGCCTATAAACGGCCGGTTTCTAAAAAAATACTACGCCTGACGAGTCATGGCCTAGGTCAACGATAGATGACGACGCCTATATCCGCTCGCTATCTTCCTAAGCCTTAACTCTATAAGTAGTAGCCGGTGAAACCTCGCCTCAAAAACGTACCATGGACCGTAATGTCCTTAAACTAATTGCGGACCGAAACGTCCCTAAACTAACATCGGAACGCAATGTCCTGAAACTAGCTATGGACCGAAACATCCTTAAACTAACAATGGACAGTAATGTCCTTAAACTAACTGCGGACCGAAACGTCCCTAAACTAACAACGGACCGCAATATCCTGAAACTAGCTACGGACCGAAACGTATTTAAACTACTACAAACCGTAGCATCCTAGGGCCGACGCAAATATATATATATATATATATATATATATATATATATATATATATATATTCTGCAGCATCCTAGGGCCGACGCAAAATATATATATACACACACACACACACAAACGTCCATAAGCAAGATTGGCACGGATGAAAACCCGAAAGGGCTCCGTGAGTAAAAACAGCAGGGCTACGGGAGAGTTTGTAAAAACCCGAAAGGGCGCAGACTCGTAAAAAAATTCATGCACACTTGCAAGGTCCTCTCGACCATGTAAGGAGAAAATATCTGCGTGAGATCCTTACGACTCACAAGGGAGCAACACACTTAGGGATCCCCATGATTCCTGGGGAGAAATTACACTTACAAGATCCTCACAACTCGTAAGGAGAACCCTCTTATGAGACCCTCACAGCTCGTATGATTCAAGAGCCTTAAGCTACAGGGATCTGAACCTATTCTTAAGCCATCACATCTCCCAGACTGCACTACAAACGGTTCAATATCGACCCTTATATACAATCCATGGGCACAAATAAACGTCTCCCCCACCAAGTTCCTACCAATGGCGCGAAATTTCCCCACTTGGTGAACAACACTTGTAAGTCCTCCCGACTTATAAGGAGAAAACACTCTTGTATGATCCTTACGACTTTTAAGAGAACATACACTTAAGAATCCTCATGATTCCTAAGGAGAAATCGCACCTATGAGATCCTCACAACTCATAGGGAGAAACACTTTTATGAGACCCTTATGGCTCATGAAGTCAAAAGCCTTAGTCGACAGGATTCTAATCCTGTTTACTCAGCCATCTTTGTTCTAATCGACAAAGGCAAATGATGATTTGCTCCTGGAAATGTCCTAGTGGCAGCGATGCTGATGCCTAAATCGGTATCAAATTACAAGTCCTTTCATGGCAAGTGATGAGTCGCTCCTGGCAACATTCCAGTCGCAGCGATGCTGATGCTAAGATTGACATTAGATTCCAAGTTTTATACTCGCAGCAAAAAATCAGCGAGCTATAAATGCATATGAAATAGCCGAAATGATGGGCAACTTGCAACAAAATCAGCAAGTAAAAGATATGCATACAAAAATAGCCGAAATGATTGGGCAACTCGCAAAAAAAAACAGCGAGCAAAAAGAGAATTAGCCGAAATGATTCGGCACTACAAAAAATAGCTGAAATGGTTGGGCAATCGCGACTTTCGCGATATAATAAGCTGAAATGATAGAGCATCGCGAAAAGAAATAAAAAAATGAAAGAATGAAACTTTTGCCCTACAGGCGAATCCATACTGACCCCTGTATACAATCCATGGGCATAAACGAAGACGGAAGCACATTTCCCAACAGACTCGGTCAAAGAGAGAGTCGGATCTAAACGGCAACATCTGCATCCCAGAAGACCAACAACAACGTTCCTCCTCATTCCAGCAGGATACGGACGCGACACCACCAATTGGAGCCACGGCAAAGTCCCCAATTCCAAGACTCTACGGTTCACAGACAACCCAGAGTCAGCCCTGACACCACAGAAAGTGGAGTACGTCAACCTGACACCGCAGAAAGTGGAGTACGTCAACCCTGACACCACAGAAAACGGAGTACGTCAACCCTGACACCGCAGAAAGTGGAGTACGTCAACCCTGACACCGTAGAAAGTGGAGTACGTCAACCCTGACACCGTAGAAAGAGGATTAAGTCAACCCTAACACCGCAGAAAGCGGAGTACGTCAACCCTGACACCCCAGAAAGTGGAGTATGTTAACCCTGACACCGTAGAAAGCAGAGTACGTCAACCCTGATACCGCACACCGTAGAAAGTGGAGTACATCAACCCTGACACCGCAGAAAGTGGAGAACGTCAACCCTAACACCGCAGAAAGCGGAGCCAGTCAACCAATAATCTCTCGATTCGTCTCGACTCGTAGGGGAAAACCTTAGACAATAGGGATAAAGACCTGTTTTCTAAGCATTGGGACCCTGCAAGTCGGCCCAAGAGGGGATATTGTATACTATTCACGGGTCACACTCTCCAAAGTCGAATCTTGACAAGGAGGGAAACAACCATTTACGAGTCCTCTCGACTTGTAAAAGGGAAAAATTCTCTTGTGAGATCCTTACGACTCTCGAAGGAAAATACACACTTAGGAATCCTCACGATTCCTAAGGAGAAATCACACCTACGAGATCCTCTCGACTCGTAGGAAGAAAAAGTCTTTATGAGACCCTCACGGCTCATAAAGTTGAAAAGTCTTAGGCGGCAGATCTGAACCTGTTTCCTAAGCCGTCGCTGTCCTGCGGAGAGATCAAGATAGATTATTTACAAAACGCATTTGCTAAAAATGACACAACACTGTGAAACAAAATATGTCTTTTATTCATGAATCCAAATGAATACAAGGTACATTGCATAAAAGAATCAAAAGATACTCTCATTCAGGAGTAAATACAAAAAGGAGAATATAAAAAAAACATATATATCTTCAAGCCGGCGGATAGTGCAATAAGTTCGTCAATTCGTTACTATTCCGCTGGGCCTTGGCTTCAAGCTTTGTTATGGCCACAAGACGGGTCTCCGCCTGAGACTGTTGAGCCTGATACGAGGCGAGCCGGCTTTCAAGCTCCTTTCAGCAACTTTGTGATCTTCGACCATCTCACGGGTAAAAATAACGGCTTTATCAAGAGCTACCACCTCCGTGATAGCTTCTTGAAGCACCTGCCAAAGTTCGTATGCACGAGTGGTCTTAGTAGTAAGTTGAGCTTGAAGTTTCCCCAAAGCATTCGAAGCTAACTCCCTCTCCGAAAACTTTCGATTGAGTCTCTTCTCGCACGACTGCAGATTGGCCGCGCACCGTTCGATCCATCCTCGCAGACTTGATTTCATGATTAAGATATCAGAGGGAAGGCGGGTGCATTCAAGCCCGTGTAGATAGACTTCCACTCGGCGATAATACTCAACCCAGACGCGTACCAATGCTTCATCATGATAGGTGGCGAGAACGGATAAGGAAGCATTGGCTTCGACAGCGAATTCTTCGGCAGGGACAAAGGTACCAACGCGAAGGTCTTCAATGAGAGCCGTCAGGGAGTAGATGCTTTGCCTCACCATCCGTTCAGACGCACGCCGGGCATGAGGACCCGGTGGCATGAAATCCAAGATTCCAATGGAGATAGGGTGGGCAGAGCTGTCAGGATATGTGAACAGTCAGTAAGAGTCACCAACATAGAATAGGCAAATCAGTGCCGAAGATAAAACCTTACTTACCTGCAGTCATGCAAGGAGGGTTTGAGAGATCCCTAGGCCCATCAAGGATCTCAACCTCATCATCGGCTTTCAGAACTGCGGAGTGCATATCAGCGTCATTATAAAAAAATAATAATAAAACGAAATGGGTCAAAGAGAACCAACCTTGCCTAGAAGAAAGGACTATGCTTTGCGGGGATATCTCCGGTAGGGCACCCATGTCAAGTAAGCGCTGGAAGGATTTCCTGGGAGATAGGTCCATAATAGAAGTCGCCAATTCCCGTAACTCTGAAAGGAAGGAAAAGTTCAGATAATGGAAAGACAATTAAAACAAAGTATAAGAAGACTACCTTCGATACTCTTCCCGCCTTGAACCGGAGGGATAGCAGCTTTGGCAGCCTCCTCCATTCCCTCAGGAACATCACCGAAGACATTTGCTGGTATGACAGCTTCCAATTGAGGGGAAACAGCCGCCACTTCAGGCTCCAATGAAGAGACGGCGGTCTCAACTACCCGTTCCACAATCTACAGGCCGTCACCGGAAAGATCCATTAAATCCACGGTCGATAAGGGAACCTCTTCTGGGAGAACAGACACCGGGGGAACATAGGCTACCAATGGAAGCTCCACAGCGGAAATAGCAGCTGTAATGACCTCCTCCACACCTAGTGCCTCATCGGGAACATTTACAGAGTCCACAGTCAGGATGCGACTCGAGCTCAAACTCTCTGTCATTACTGAAGTCCTTGCAAAGTTTTCGCAAAGATAAGGATATGTAAAAAGCGATACAAATTATTTGCCGAAAGAAAAAAATACGTAAAGAACACATACCGATGCGCCAGGATGCTTCTAGTATGGCTTTTTCAAGCCGACGTTCCTTCCTGAGGAAGTGTGCTCGCCGGGGTTCAAATGCAGATTCATGGCCACCGGTCTTTAATGCCAGCTCATCTTCGGAAGCGGCTGAGATAGGCTGCTTGAGAGCTATCTCATCCTCATGTCGCAAGGGACCCATATATACCCGCCGCAGTGATGGGGGATCTTCGTAGAATATGACGGGAGGATAAGGTTTCTTTGGGACACCCACGTTCTCAGTTTCGTCCTGTGAGCTCCTTATAGCCTCAGCCAATTTCGCGGCTTCCTTGGCAGACGAACCCGGAAAGAGAAGATCATCATCCTTCTCTTGCATGGATATGGGTTCGTCCTGAGCAAAAACTTCAGATTCGAGTAAGATGTCGATCAGACTAGTAACCATCTTCTTCCTCCTTTTCGAGCCGGAGCTGACATTAGAGGAAGTGGATCGCTTCCTCCCCTTTGGTGCTTTGATACGGCGCTGGCCAACCTCACCTCCAATATCCTCTTTTGGCGGCACCACCGATGATGACACTGCCATTAATGATGCCGCAACTGATGAAACTACTACTGGCGCCTTATCGGAAGCCTTTGCCTGGGCTCTAGTGCGCATTGGCATACCAACTATAAGAGGAGTCAATTCCGCATCCGTCGCCTCAGGGATAAGTAAGGCACCGTTACCCCTCAATGGTGGGCGAACCACTGTCCACGGTCACGGCGGAACACCCATGGCCTGGGTCGGGGCGGGAGCTATATATCCGAAGAGTATCCGCCTCTCCTCAGAAATGATGGGGCTAACTTAATGACGGTGCCAACCCGTAAAAGACCCTACACACCTTGGAATATAATCGGCCTCAGGGATCACGAAACGAGAGCCGATGTTCAGCCGCATGAAGTGATGGTGATGTCACGAACAACTCCCAGAGACGAGCTGGGCTCCACCAAAAATGCCTCGAAGGGAACGCCCTGGTTATAACCTAATTGTCGGGCAAAGCGGTATGGATTATACCGCCTGAAAAGAGCCATGTCATTTCGACGGAACACCAAATAACCCAGCCTAATCGAATATAAGTGCATAATTTCCTTAGGCCTTCAAGGATGGTGCTCCCCCTTTCGATAAATTGAATAGCTGTTGAATAGGTCCCGAAGGAGCAGAGAGGACTCGGTCGTTGAATACCATCCCACCTTCATTAGCATACTGGTTAAGCAACACACGAAGGGCCCCTAGCTGAGTTGGATCGGGAGCATAAGCATCCACCAACCTCATGAGCCGCGGGAAGGTGTAAGCGTCATAGAAATCCGGCCTCTGATGCGCAGCGAACGCCCCCAATACATGCATCTCGATCCACGACGTGAAGTAGTGGAGGGAGAAACTCACCACATCTACACCCGGGGTCGAAGTATTGGCCGCAGTGCTCAACCCATGGTATAAGTGCGATAACCCAGCAATACCCACAGCCAGTCGTGTCCCTTCAGCCACACGATGAGCAGGATAGATGACCGTAGCTCTCATGAAGCGACGATGCGTTGGAATGGCAAACCAACTAAGCCAAAGGCTGATAAAACCAACAAAGAAGGTCTCCTCATCCATGCCAGTTTAAATCAAAGGACACGGCCGGCAAGATCGGAAGGTAAAACCGCGGTAAATCTTCTTCTTTGGCCGGCAGCTTATTTAACCCAAACCCAAAGGGGTCGTTAATAGTCATAAATTTCGGAGCCTCCTTTGATATGACATCTTCACGGAGGAAGCAGGCGATGAATCTCTTAAAGGTGACGCTCTGTCCCTCTGACTCCGCGCACAGCTTCTCGAAAATACCCAGAATCATGATTAGACCGGGGTACTGATGATGGACAGCGTTTTCAATCGTCAAGCCGTCAAGCATAGCAGGCGCGGTCGTGAATACATACTCATCGGGAGGCAGAAACTCTTCATAGTGCTCTTCCCTGATCGGCAATCCGGAAATCTCGCGGAACTCTTCCAGGGAAATCGAGACCTCATGATCGCCTAGAAAAAAAGTGTTGGTGGGAAGATTCCATTGATTCAGGAAAGCTTTAACCCACCAGACATGAGGGGACTGATAATGAAAGAGGGACGCGTACACCGCATGATAAAGCCCGACCTTCTGCAGTTGTGCACGATGAGCGGACGGAAAATTTCGAGCCCAGGGAAGATAGCCCGTTGGGTGGTGAGGGGTAAGCCCTATCTTATAGACTTGTCCCTGTTTCCCCAATCAGAGCAAAGCTCTGTTCAACTTCCAAGGATGGAAATGAAGCGACGCTTCTGTTTCCCCCAATCAGAACAAAGTTCTGTTTTGAATTTCAAAATTCAAAAATTGAAGCAACGCTTTAGATCCAGTGCGCTGCGCGCCACGTGTCAAAAGCAGACACGCCAGCGCCAAGGAGCACTGCGCCCTAGGCAGCGCACCCCAATCAGAGCAAAGCTCTGTTTCAAAATTCAAATTTTAAAATTTGAAGCAACGTTTCAGATCCAGCGCTCTGCACTGCGTGTCAAACACAGGTGCGCTAGCGCAGTTGCGCTGCGCTCTGCGCTGCGCGCCACGTGTCAAACGTAGGTACGCTAGCGCCAAGTGCGCCAAGCGCTGGAATTAAACGAATTCCCCACCGTTAGATCAAAAGATCTAATAATAATAATAAATTATTAATTAATCAGAATTAAAATTCTGTTCTAAAAAGATCTTTCCAATCTTATTAAAACAAGAAGATTATCTTCTGTAAAACAGAAGCCCTAGGATCAAAGATCCAACGGTGGGGAAATATCCCCAAATCAATCAGAGAAAGATCTCTTCAACTAATTTAACAAATCAATTGGCCCTATATAAAGGCCCCAAGACTTCAAGTCTAAAACAAAAAGAGAACCCTCTGCAAACTTTAAAAAAAAACTCAAAGAGAAAGAAAGGCAAGCATTTGAAGAAAGAAGATCATTTTCTTCATCTTTAAAGGTAAAAAATTATATTCTTGAAGAACAGAGATAGAATCATCTCATTAAAAAGAAGAACCCTCTTCTAAAAAGATCAGAGATCTAAGAACAAGATCAAGGTCTTCAATAAAAAAGAAAAAGATCTAATTATAAAAAATTTAAAGAAGTACTTTACTTCATTAACAGATCTTTTGATCTATAAAGGCAGAGCCTTTTGATGAGAACAAGAACTTTGGTTCTTGGATCTTAAGGCAAGGCCTCCTTTGAAGAACAAAAAAAACTTGTTCTTTGATCTTAATTTGATCAAAAATGCGCTCTGCGCTATTGGGCAGTGCCTTGCACTCTTGAATTGCGCCTTTGCGCTTATTGGACTGACGCACAGCGCCAAAACACGCCACGTGTCAACCACAGAACCATTTGCGCATTGCGCTTCAAAAAGTAGCGCACTGCGCTCTTGGACTGGCGCACAGCGCCAAAACGCGCCACGTGTCAACCACAGAACCGTTTGCGCTTTGCGCTCCTGAAAATAGAGCATTGCGCTCTTGGGTTGGCGCTCAGTGTCAAGCGCGCCACGTGTCACTCACTGGCGCACCCATGAACCAGCGCAGCGCGCTCATGAATCAAAAGCGCAGTGCGCTGACAAACCAACGCTTAGCGCTAAGCGACACGTGTCACCCTCATGTGCGCTAGCGCAATGCGCTCTTTAATTGGCACAAAGCGCCTGATGCGCCACGTGGTGCGCTGTCAGAACATACTTTGTTCTGATAAATGCTATGCATTTAATACCAGACAAAATATCAGAGCCCAATGCTATGCATTATTAAAAGGGCAGAGCCCAAATAAAGGCCTAACAGGCCAAATATGAATAAAATGTTAAACATTTTTAACTTGACTTAGCCTAATTCTGGCCATAAGTCCTCAATTTAAATTGAATTGAGCTCATCTGCTCTTACAATCAATTTACACCCGGTTCGAGGGTACATCTCTTTACTCCTCTGATATCAGTCGTTGTAATCCTTCAACGTCGTCAGAGAGGTGACGGGTCCCGACGGTCACACATTACTATGGACTGTGGGGTCCTTAAATCTACGGACTATGATGTCCTTAACCTTGACCGTGATGTCTTAAAACTAACATAGGACTGTGGAGTCCTTAAATCCACGGACTAAGATGTCCTTAACCTTGACTGTGACGTCTTAAAACTAATATCAGACTGTGGAGTCCTTAAACCCATGGACTATGATGTCCTTAACCTCGACCGCGATGTCTTAAAACTAATACCGGGCTGTGGGGTCCTTAAGTCCACGGACTATGATGTCCTTAGCCTCGACCGCGATGTCTTAAAAATAACAATGGACCGTAATGTCCTTAAACTAATTATCGACCGCAATGTCATTAAACTAAACAATTGAGTCCAATTGCTCTTTTATTGGATCTAAACGATCCCGTTAAGTTGATCTTAGTTTAGAATTAGACTAATGTGTCCTTAACAAACGTTTAAGTTGATCTTAGCCTTAAATAAGGCTAATGTATCCTTAAACACAACCCCCTTAAACCCAAATCTAAGAAAAATACGGATTTGGACTAGTCCACGTCCTACGGGCGACAACATAACTTAGTCTCCGTATACAATTCACGGGCAACCAAACACAAAACAAACACCAACGACACGAAGTAACCATATGGAGAAGGAGAAATTTGTTACCGCAACGCGGTAGCGTAATTAACTGCAGGGGCTTGCGCCTGCAGGAGAGAGCGTCCCCATAATCAAAAACCCCTCAAATGAGGGGGAATCTGACGAAGTCTGCTACATCGGTCGCATCCGTTTAAACCTTCGATACATGGTGCTATAAATCAACTTGGCATCTTCGGAGAGGTGGACGGATAGCACCAATTAGCATCTGCCCCGAATTTCAAGCAAGATGGACCTACGCGGTCGCGTCTCTGTGTTCGGAGGGGAACAGATTCTGGCACGCCCGGTGGGACCTTTTCCTCTTTCCACTCCACACTTCGTGTGTCGTGTTCGCGCACCAATCGCGGTTTGCCAGTGGTTGCCCTTGGGTTTCAAGGTACTAAGATTTGGAGTTATGCTCGGTGCAGAAAGCAAATAATCAATGGCGTCCACTTGTGCAAGATGTTCCAACTGCAACTGCAACCTACGCTCTACCTCACCTGGAGGTGTAGCTTATGGACCTCAAGCGGCGTCCCTGTTCACGATGCCGGTAGAACAGGTCACCCAGGCTACTACTGGACTGTTTTTCGGGACCATGTTCCTACCAACAAGCTTCACTGCTCCCGTTCCCGTACCAGAAGCTCCTAAGAAGTCGGTCTTCGATCGACTTACGGCTATTGCGGCCCCTCTCAACGGGTCGTCCAACACCAGCGCCTCGGTCTTCTCTAGATTGGGCCAAAATTCCTGTGGGCCCACAATGAAGCCTGCAATCCCAGAGAAGGGTATTCCGAAGAGAGTAACCAACCCTGCTCCTGAAGTCGTCAAGGCGGCTTCTCCTGCCAAGGGATCAGTCTTTACAAGACTGACCGTCCCAACTCCCGCTCCTGCTACTCAAAGAACATCAGTCTTTAACAGGCTGACACCAGCAACGGCCCCTCACCTGAACAGGGGGCAAGACAAGGCCATCCCCATCACCGAGCCAACACCATCAGCTCGACATGCTCGACGTCGCCACTGGCGCTGAGTGAGGAAGGCCGGAGGCAACTCCCCTTCTGGGCTAACTCCACCAGCCCCGACGGCGGAAATTAATGTTGCTGTTCCAACTGGGAACAGCTTTGAGCTGTTGAATAAGGTGCGTAGGAATTCTCCTACCACCGTACTGAAAAGATCTCCTCCTCCGGTGGAGAATGTTGCAGAAATAAAGCCAGAACAGTCCTTTCAGCGGCTGTCCTCCAAGATCTACAAATCTGGCGTCAAGTCCAAGACTCAGTGGTTGATCAAGATCTACCAGCATCCAAATCCACTACATCCAACAGTGGCTAGCTGGCCGTTCGAAATGTGGGGAACTGACATAATCGGCCCCATCGAACCGGCATCGTCCAGAGGACACCGTTTCATTTTGGCGACAACTGATTACTTCTCCAAATGGGCAGAAGCAGTACCGTTGAGGGAAGTGAAGATGGAGAATATCCTCCATTTCTTCAAGACACACGTCACTTATCGGTTTGGAACTCCGCAACGGATCATCTCTGATAACGGGCCAGCCTACAGAAACCATAAGATCAGCCGCTTCACACAACAGCACAACGTAGACTGGAGATACTCCTCAGTTTATAATCCCTGAGCTAACGGTCTAGCTGAGGCTTTCAATAAGAATTTGACGAAGATCATGAAGAAGACGGTATCCCGAAATAAAAAGGACTGGCATGAGAGACTGCATGAAGCTCTCTGGGCATATCGAACTATGTTCAAGACGGCCACGAACACAACGCCGTACGCGTTGGTATTCGATACAGAAGCAGTACTCCCCCTCGAGATAGAGTTACCCTCTCTACGAGTGGCAGTCCATTATGAGCTAACGGATGAAGAGAACGCTCACCTTCGGCTTGAGGAGCTTGATGCCCTTGACGAAACCCGGCTCGTAGCGCAACAAAATCTGGAAGCTTATAAAGCGAAGATGACGTGCTCGTACGAAAGATTGACCAGGCCGAGGACATTCCGCCAAGACGAACTCGTGCTAGTGGTCAAAAGACCTATGATCCCCAATCGCGCCAAGCGGGGAAAATTCGAGCCGAACTATGAAGGCACGTACATCATAGACAAGGTCTACCAGGGTGGAGCCTATCTACTCATAGACATGCATGGTGAAAGACCTTTCAGACCAATAAACGGTCGCTTCCTGAAGAAGTACTACGCTTGACGAGTCACGGCCTAGGTCAATGATAGATGACGACGACCATGTCCGCTCGCTATCTTCCTAAGCCCAAACTCTACAAGTAGTAACCGTCTGACTTAACAGCGGACCGAAACATCCTTAAACTAACAGCGGACCGAAACGTCCTTAAACTAGCAACGGACCACTATGTCCTAAAACTAGCTGTTGACCGAGATGTCGATAAACTACGGTGGATTGCAGCATCCCAAAGCTGATACAAGAAAAAAAAAGAATAAAAAAACGGTATGTCCATAAGCAAAATGGGCACGGATGAAAACCCGAAAGGGCTCCGTGAGTAAAAACAGCAGGGCTACCGGCGAGTCTTGTGAAAACCCGAAAGGGCGCAACCTCGTTAGAATAAAAAAAAGAATAAAAAAAAGGTATGTCCATAAGCAAGGCGGGCACGGATGAAAACCCGAAAGGGCTCCGTGAGTAAAAACAGCAGGGCTACCGGCGAGTGTTTGTGAAAACCTGAAAGGGAGCAACCTCGTTAAAAGACACTTGCAAGGTCCTCTCGATCTTGTGAGGAGAAATCACCCGCGTGAGATCCTTACGACTCATAAGGGAGCAACACACTTAGGGATCCCCAAGATTCCTAAGGAGAAATTACACTTGCGAGATCCTCACGACTCGTATGGAGAATCCTCTTATGAGACCCTCACGGCTCATAAGATTTGAAAGTCTTAAGCTACAGAGACCTGAACCTGTTCTTAAGCAACCCCCACAACCTCCGATACTGCCCTACAAGCGGTGCAACACTGACCTTTGTATACAATCCACGGGCACGAATAAACATTTCCCTAACCAAGTCCTACCCGTGACCAGGGACATGTTCGCACGGTGAACAACCCTTGTGAGTCCTCTCGACTTATAAGGGGAAAACTCTCTTGTAAGATCCTTACGACTTACGAGAAGCCATACACTTAGGAGTCCTCACGATTCCTAAGGAGAAAACACACCTATGAGAACCTCACGACTTGTAAGGAAAAATACCTTTGTGAGACCCTTACTGCTCATGAAGTCAAAAGCCTTAGTCGACAGAATCCTAACCCTGTTTACTAAGCCACCTTTGTTCGACATCGACAGAGGCAAATGATGATTCTCTCCTGGTAATATCCCAGTTGTAGCGGTGCTGATGCCGAAATCGGTGTCTAATCCCAGGCTTGCGGTAAAAAGACAGCAAGCCACACATGCATACGAAATAGCCGAAATGATGGGGCAACTTGCAAATAAAAATCAGCAAGTAAAAATATATGCATGCGAAATAGCCGAAATGATTGGGAAACTCGCAATAAAAAGCAGCGAGTAAAAATAAAATAAATAGCCGAAATGATTGGGCACCGCGAAAAATAGCCGAAATGATTGGGCAATTGCGACCTTCGCGATATAAAAGCTGAAATGATAGAGCATCGCGGAAAGAATTGAAAAATAAAAATGAAATTTATGCCCTACAGGTGATATCATGTCAATCCCTGTATACAATCCAGGGGCGCAAACGAAGAGGGAGTCACACTCCTCCTCCCCAGGTTTCATCAGAAGAAGAAGCTAAACCTCGATGTTTCTCAGATAGCCTGGTGAGCATTTCAACATTCTTCTCATTACAACACACGCAACATCAAGCAAAGCGGAACAGCGGCAACTCCCAGTTCCATGACTCGGCGGTGCAAAAACGACCGAAAGTCAAACCCCAACTCCGTGAAATGCGGATATGATCAACAAAATTCCTGGCTATGTGGAACGCGGATAATGTCACTTCTGACCCCGTGGAAAATGACCAGAGCGGATCCTGGTCCTCGCAGAGCACGGCAGTGAACCCGTGTGAAGCATCCAGAGCGGAGCCTAGTCCTCGCCGAACACGGCAGTGAACCCGTGGGAAGCATCTAGAGCAAAATTCCTGGTCAAGTGGAACGTGGATAACGTCACTTCTGACCTCGTGGAAAACGTCGAGAGCGGATCCTGGTCCTCGCAGAGCACGGCAGTGAACCCGTGCAAAGCATCCAGAGCGGAGCCTAGTCCTCGCCGAACACGGCAGTGAACCCGTGGGAAGCATCCAGAGCAAAATTCCTAGTCATGTGGAACACGGATAACGTCACTTTTGACCCCGTGGAAAATGTCCAGAGAGGATCTTGGTCCTTGCAGAGCACGGCAGTGAACCCGTGCGAAGCATCCAGAGCGGAGCCTAGTCCTCGCCGAATACAGCAGTGAACCCGTGGGAAGCATCTAGAGCAAAATTCCTGGTCACGTGAAACACGGATAACGTCACTTCTGACCCCGTGGAAAACGTCCAGAGCGGATCCTGGTCCTCGCAGAGCACGGCAGCGAACCCGTGTGAAGCATCCAGAGCGGAGCCTAGTCCTCCCCGAACACGGCAGTGAACCCGTGGGAAGCATCTAGAGCAAAATTCCTGGTCACGTGGAACGCGGATAACGTCACTTCTGACCCCGTAGAAAACGTCCAGAGCGGATCCTGGTCCTCGCAAAGCACGGCAGTGAACCCGTATGAAGCATCCAGAGCGGATCCTGGCCCTCGCAGAGCACGGCAGTGAACCCGTGTGAAGCATCCAGAGCAAAATTCCTGGTCACGTGGAACGCGGATAATGTTACTTCTGACCCCGTGGAAAACGTCCAGAGCGGATCCTGGTCCTCGCAGAGCACGGCAGTGAACCAGTGCGAAGCATTCGGAGCAGAGCCTGGTCCTCGCCAAACACGGCAGTGAACCCGTGGGTAGCATCCAGAGCAAACATCGGACTGTGAGGTCCTTAAACTCACGGACTATGATGTCCTTAACCTCGACTGTAATGTCTTAAAACTAACAATCAACCATAATGATTTCAAATTAATTTTACCTTGGTTCAAGGGTACATCTCGTCACTCCTTTGATATTTGTCGTTGTAATTCCTCAACGTCTTCAAAGAGGCGACGGGTCCCGGTTACCACACTGACATTGGACTGTGGAGTCCTTAAATCCACGGACTATGATGTCCTTAACCTCGACCGTGATGTCTTAAAACTAATATCGGACTGTGGGGTCCTTAAACCCATGGACTATGATGTCCTTAACCTCGATCGTGATGTCTTAAAACTAACATTGGACTGTGGAGTCCTTAAATCCACGGACTATGACGTCCTTAACCTCGACCGTCATGTCTTAAAACTAACATTGGACTGTGGAATCCTTAAATCCACAGACTATGACGTCCTTAACCTCGACCGTGATGTCTTAAAACTAACATTGGACTGTGGAGTCCTTAAATCCATGGACTATGACATCCTTAACCTCGACCGTGATGTATTAAAACTAACATTGGACTGTGGAATCCTTAAATCCAAGGACTATGATGTCCTTAACCTCGACCGAGATTTCTTAAAACTAACATCGGACTGTGAGGTCCTTAAACTCATGGATTATGATATCCTTAACCTCGACTGCGATGTCTTAAAACTAACATTGGACTATGAGGTCCTTAAACTCATGGACTATGATGTCCTTAACCTCGACCGTGATGTCTTAAAACTAACATTGGACTGTGAGGTCCTTAAACTCATGGACTATGATGTCCTTAACCTCGACCGCGATGTCTTTAAACTACGGTATCCTGGAAAACTTCCAGAGCGGAGCCTGGTCCTCGCCAAACACGGCAGTGAACCCGTGGGAAGCATCCAGAGCAACCCTTAACTCCGTGAAATGCGGATAAGGAAAACTTCACCCATCACTTGCGGGTTCTCACGACTCGTAAGGAAGAAAATTCTCTTGTGAGATCCTTACGAATCTCAAGAGAAAATGCCCTTGGGAATCCTCACGATTCTTAAGAAAAATTACACCTACGGGATCCTCTCGACCCGTGGGGAGAAAATTCTTTATGAGACCCTCACGGCTCATAAAGTTGAAAAGTCTTAGGTAACAGATCCTAACCCTGTTTTCTAAGCCATCACCACTCTATAAAGAATCCAAGACTGACAGTTATATACTATCTAAAATCACATGGCAACAACACAGCAAAGAGGAGAAGGCAATAAGGAGTGCATCTGAGCTGCATTTAATTAAGCGTTCGAGGCACACCCCATCCATGCATTTACAAAAGATTCAGAACATGAAATAAAACACGCTAAAATGAGAAATTTGCCATTCATATTGCAAAAAGGTTCTTACAATTATGAAAGCAATAAACAAAGACATTACTAAAGTAATTACAATGGCAAAACCTCAAGTCCAGGACATGGGTTGAGAAACTCAAAAGTGACCTTGTACAGAATTTTCCAAGCCTGGCGAACCATCCTAGTATGCTTTCTTTCGCAATCACAAGCGTCGGGGTCCCCACGGATGTCCTCCACCCTCCGATAGGCAGCAAGTATGGCAGACTGTTGAAAAGCCTGGTGCAGGAGATCGACAAGATTGTCTCGCCGTCTCTTCAAGATTAGGTTCATCAGATACACCGAGTGCACCTTATCCTCAGCGGCATCCAATGCTCTAAGCGGCACGCCGGTACAGAATAGAGGGAGCGCTTCCCAGATCGCTCCCACAATAAGCTTCAGAAGAAGGGAACGCCGATGAAGCAGTTGACCATTGTATGCGTCAAAGCGACTCATAATTTCGGCACACTCGGCGTTTGTGAATTCTCGATTCTGAGAACGGCCGAGTCGGTGGATGTCTCCGTAAGAGATAATCTCTTCGAGATCATACATGTGAGCGTCCATTGCTCCTGTAATAGAAAATCAGCCAAGATCAGCAGACAGACTGAATAAGCAATTTCTTATTCAAAATAGGCACATGGAGTTAAGCTCCTCGAGAGCAATGCTCTGCGGATAGAAGTGACACCTGTCAAAATCAGTTATGAAGGGAAGTTAAAGAAAGCCCCCAAGAACATTGAGAGCTTTGCTCTAAGAAGATGATATAATTCATAAAAAAAAATCCATCTTAAATCTTCAAGATCCATGAAAAACTCTCAAGAGTTCTTCTATATGATTTGAAAGGAGCAAAGCTCCATTAATGAATTAAGAAATCGCAAGAAAAATCCTTTTAGAGAGCAGAGCTCTATTAATGGAACCCTAATAGGGTTCTCTTTAGTTCTCTTTAGATCTCTTTAGACCTATGGAGCAAAACTCTGCTAAATGAAACCCTAAATGGGTTTTCTTTAGATCAAAGATCTATAAAGAGAAAAGCTCTGTTAATGGATAGAATCCTGTTTTATTAAAAGTTTTAAACTATACCTAAGTTTTGGAAGAGTTTTACTCTTGAAAAGTTCTTAAAACTATAGAGCAATGCTCTGATTAAGAGAAAATTCTCAAGAAAGAGGATGAAAATCATCTAAGAGACCAAAGGTCCTATTTATAGGCATTGAGAGCCGTTTCAACTCCCCAAAAGTTGATCCGACGACTGAGATGCTACCACCGCCGCACTCACGTTTGGGGCCACTTAAGCGCAACGGTGGGGGGGCATTTGTTTTCCCAATCAGAGCAAAGCTCTGTTCAACTTCCAAGGCTGGAAATGAAGCGACGCTTCTGTTCCTCCCAATCAGAGCAAAGTTCTGTTTTGAATTTCAAAATTCAAAAATTGAAGCAACGCTTCAGATCCCGTGTGCTACGCGCCACATGTCAAAAGCAGACACGCCAGCGCCAAGGAGCGCTGCGCCCTAGGCAGTGCACCCCAATCAGGGCAAAGCTCTGTTTCAAAATTCAAATTTTAAAAGTTGAAGCAACGTTTCAGATCCAGCGCTCTGCACTACGTGTCAAACACAGGTGCGCTAGCGTAGTTGCGCTGCGCTCTGCGCTGCGCGCCACGTGTCAAACACAGGTGCGCTCTGCGCTGTGCGCCACGTATCAAGTACAGGTGCGCTATCGCAGTTGCGCTGCGCGCCATGTGTCAAACGTAGGTGCGCTTGTGCCAAGTGCGCCAAGCGCTGGAATTAAAAGAATTCCCCACAGTTAGATCTAAAGATCTAATAATAATAAATTATTAATTAATTAGAATTAAAATTCTGTTCTAGAAAGATCTTTCCAATCTTATTAAAACAAGAAGATTATCTTCTGAAAAACAAAAGTCCTAGGATCAAAGATCCAATGGTGGGGAAATATCCCCAAATCAATCAGAGAAAGATCTCTTCAACTAATTTAACTAATCAATTGTCCCTATATAAAGGCCCCAAGACTTCAAGTCTAAAAAATAAAAGAGAACCCTCTGCAAACTTTAAAAAAAAACTCAAAGAGAAAGAAAGGCAAGCCTTTGAAGAAAGAAGATCATTTTCTTCATCTTTAAATGTAAAGAATTATATTCTCGAAGAACAGAGATGGAATCATCTCATTAAAAAGAAGAACCCTCTTCTAAAAACATCAGAGATCTAAGAACAAGATCAAGGTCTTCAATAAAAAAGAAAAAGATCTAATTATAAAAGATTTAAAGAAGTACTTTACTTCATTAACAGATCTTTTGATCTATAAAGGCAGAGCCTTTTGATGAGAACAAGAACTTTGGTTCTTGGATCTTGAGGCAAGGCCTCCTTTGAAGAACAAAAAAACTTGTTCTTTGATCTTAATTTGATCAAAAATACGCTCTGTGCTATTGGGCAGTGCCTTGCACTCTTGAATTGCGCCTTTGCGCTTATTGGACTGGCGCACGGCGCCAAAACACGCCATATGTCAACCACAGAACCATTTGCGCTTCTAAAAATAGCGCACTGCGCTCTTGGACTGGCGCACAGCGCCAAAACGCGCCATGTGTCAACCACAGAACCGTTTGCGCTTTGCGCTCCTGAAAACAGAGCACTGCGCCCTTGGGTTGGCGCTCAGCGCCAAGCGCGCCACTGTCACTCACTGGCACACCCACGAACCAGCGCAGCGCGCTTATGAATCAAAAGCGCAGTGCGCTAACAAACCAACGCTTATCGCTAAGCGACACGTGTCACCCTCATGTGCGCTAGCGCAATGCGCTCTTTAATTGGCGCAAAGCGCCTGATGTGCCACGTGGCGCGCTATCAGAACATACTTTGTTCTGATAAATTCTATGCATTTAATACGAGACAAAATATCAAAGCCCAATGCTATGCATTATTAAAAGGGTAGAGCCCAAATAAAGGCCTAACAGGCCAAACATGAATAAAATGTTAAACATTTTTAACTTGACTTAGCCCAATTCTGGCCATAAGTCCTCAATTTAAATTGAATTGAGCTCATCTACTCTTACAATCAATTTACACCAGGTTCGAGAGTACATCTCCTTACTCCTCTGATATCAGTCGTTGTAATCCTTCAACGTCATCAGAGAGGTGACGGGTCCCAACGACCACACATTACTACGGACTGTGGGGTCCTTAAATCCACGGACTATGATGTCCTTAACCTTGACCGTGATGTCTTAAGACTAACATCGGACTGTGGAGTCCTTAAATCCACGGACTATGATGTCCTTAACCTTGACTGTGATGTCTTAAAACCAATATCGGACTGTGGAGTCCTTAAACCCATGGACTATGATGTCCTTAACCTTGACCGCAATGTCTTAAAACTAATACCGGACTGTGGGGTCCTTAAGTCCACGGACTATGATGTCCTTAGCCTCGACCGCGATGTCTTAAAACTAACAATAGACCGTAATGTCCTTAAACTAATTATCGACCGCAATGTCATTAAACTAAACAATTGAGTCCAATTGCTCTTTTGTTAGATCTAAACGATCCCGTTAATTTGATCTTAGTCTAGAATTAGACTAACGTGTCCTTAACAAACGTTTCAGTTGATCTTAGCCTCAAATAAGGCTAACGTATCCTTAAACACAACCCCCCTAAACCCAAATCTAAGAAAGATACTGATTTGGACTAGTCCACGCCCTACGGGCGACAACATAACTTAGTCTCCGTATACAATCCACGGGCAACCAAACACAAAATAAACACCCACGACACGAAGTGACCATATGGAGAAGAAGAAAGTTGTTACCGCGACGCGGTAGCGTAATTAACTGCAGGGGCTTGCGCCTGTAGGGAAGAGCGTCCCCATAATCAAAAACCCCTCAAATGAGGGGGAATCTGACGAAGTCTGCTACATCGACCGCATCCGTTTAAACCTTCGATACATGGTACCATAAATCAACTTGGCATATTCGGAGAGGTGGACGGATAGCACCAATTAGCATCTACCCCGAATTTCAAGCAAGATGGACCTACGCGGTCGCGTCTCTGTGTTCGGAGGGGAACAGTCCCCAGGGTTGGGCTTCACCTTGGCAAATGCGACGCCCCAAGATGTCTATGGCCGGCAAAGGCTGGTTTGGTATCCCAGCTGTCGACGGCTCAAGCCGGCCTATAGGAGTCCAATCAACCGCCTCCACCGCAAAAGTAGTCTGCGGATGCTCCATCACAAAATTAGGCGAAGAGGCTCTGTTGGCACTTCGCAAAGAAAGCTGCGGCGACCCCGAATGATATGCCCATACCAAGTTCCCCACAAGAGCAAACTGGTACAGTCCCGGTCATATGCCCTGATCATCGCTATTACTTCTTCGTCTGACGACGATTGTGGAAAAGCAGCGTCTGAGCGAGTAAAAGGAAAGTATGGAAGAGAAGCCATTGTTCTTGAAACAAAGGAATGAAAAACCATTAGTGAAGCCTATATATATATATATATATAATAACAAAAGAAAACGACAAAATGTCTGTTTTGCAGGACCACTGCCTATAAGACACATGGACCCCACAAAATTAATATGGTGGCTTATCAATGATGAGAAAAGGAAATCATTATGAGAATCAAGAAGATCCTCATTAAACAGACATAGGAATTCAAACAAATTCTTGGGAAAACAAGTTCTGTTAAGCACGCAACAGATTCAAATTTGTGTGAATAAGGGTAAAGCCCTATGAAAAGATTTGCAAGAACACCAGGGAATAAAATTCCCGAAGGGTCCTCTTGATCTTTCAGAGCTAAGCTCTTCGCCAGAGGACTTAAATTCCTTTTATGTGATGGAATTAAATTCCAAGAACTCATAAAAAAATATATGAGAAACAAAATCCCATGAATCCTCAAAAATCAGAGAGGAATGCCCGAGATATGGAGGTTTACTGCTCAAAGATCATATCTTTGGATCCCTAAGAGGATGGGTTTCAGAGGAGAGTAAAGCTCTCATAATGGATTTAAAATCCAGAAATTTTTGTTCAAAAAGAAAGATTTTTTTTATGATGTGCAAGATCTTTACCAAAAAAGAGTTTCTTTTTGACAGAGTTTAACTCTGGAATTACAATGGCAGAGAACTAAGCTCTGAGGAGGAGAATTAAATTCTCAAAGAAAACGAAGAAGGAAGAAGATGAAAGAAACAGTGGCTGCCTAAGAAACCAAACCCTTGCATTTATAAGACGTGACAAGGGCGGTTCACCTCCCCGTTCCCCTAGGCAATCCAACGACTGTAAAGGTGACAGCGTTGCACTCACGTGCAAGCCACGTGAGAACAACGCTGTGGGGGCATTTGTTCCTTCATGAAAACTGAATAATAAATATAAAAAGTAATGGGAAAAGTCCCCAAATAGAGCATCACGTGCCCACACGTGATAGGCACTGCGACTTGACAAAAACAATGCTGAAACTGAGCCTCACGTGCAGACACGTGACCTCTATATACAAAGTATATAAGCGCCTTCTAAAAACAAACAATTGGCCAGAAAAATTCTCGTGATAGCACGTGACACTCTTTAATGGGCTTAATTTTATGGGGTCACGTGCTAACACATGATGGGCTCCTATGCCTTCTGAACCGATATAATTAAATTCTAAAATAAAAGGGGTCAAAGCCCTATTTGTAAAACATTTCTCTAGATCTTTCTAAACAAGAAAGATTGCGCTCTGCAAAGCAGAGCTCCGTTGGATTAAAAATCCAATGGTGATTAAAAATTACCAATTTATAGAAGAAGATTCTGTATAGGGAAATATTTTCCTAATCTTGTGAGAATTATATTCTGTAAAACAGAAGTTCTTGGATTAAAAATCCAACGGTGAATAAAATTCACCGATTGATCTAAAAGATCATTTTGGTTGAGTATAAAATAAATCAAAATCTCTTAATAAGAGATTTTCCGAACAAATTGATTCTTTTCTTTCTCATATAAATAGGAGCCAAAAAGAGAAGAAGAAAAAAAAGAGAGAAAACCCCCATAAACTTCAAGTTAAAAGAGAGAAAACAGAAAGAAAAACCCGAGGTAAGAGAAGGAACAAAACACAGAGAATATCTCATCTCTTTTTCACCTCCATAAGAGTTTAACTCTTCTAAAAAGAACTTAGTTCTTTCTCTGGTTGAGATCTGCAGAAGCAGATCTCCCCACAAGTCGATAATTTAATTCTCATCGGGGAGATTTTGCAATGCAGATTCAAAACCTACGGGGAGATCTAAGTTCAGAGAATTTAATTCTCCCAAAAGGTATATAGGAATTTAATTCCTCTGATAAGACAATGGCTTAACCCTTCATATAAGAACTTAGTTATTCCTTATAGTGAAAGATCTGCAGAAGCAGATCTCCCTACAAGTTGAGAATTCAATTCTCATCGAGGAGATTCTGCCATACAGATCCCAAACTTAAGAGAGAAAAAACTAAGTCCTAAGAATTTAATTCTTACAAAGCAGTGGGCTTGAAAGCCTCGAAACTCAGGATCTCCATGCACGTAAAAGGATTGGCGCCCAATATGATAACAGCCGATCACGTGCTCCCACGTGAACATCTTTGATGAACAAAAGAGGATAACCGAGATTGGCTCACATGATCATACGTGACCCCAAAGTAGTGCTTAGCACTTACAAAGCAAAAAGGGAATAAATCAAAGGCAGTTTCCATTGTTAGGCACTTGATCTCACGTGACCCAATAGCGCTTAGCGCTCAGAAAAGAACAAGAGAATAATCCCGAAGAAACAGCGCCTCAAATTTTTTGGAGTTTAACACTAATTCAAGCGCCTCACACGACCCCACATAAACGCCTCAAATTTTTAGTGTTTAACACTATTTCAAGCACCTCACGTGGGAGCATGTGAGCGCTGAACATATACTAGTGTTGAACACTATGAAAGGCCAATATTAACCAAATTCAGACCAAATTTTCCGAGGACCATCAATTGAGCCCCTCATGCTCAGGGTCTCCAAAACCAATCTCAGTCGCAAAGATAGCTAATGAGCTCCCAACTGATGGTATCTAAACTGATGTTCATCCTATTCCCCCCAGTCGGGACATCGGTTCGAGGGTATATCTCTCCACACTTCCGATACATGTCGTTGTAATTCTTCAACGTCTTCAGAGAGATGGAGGGTCCCAATAACCAATAACTTTTGGCGCATCCCCAAACTATCAAATTAAAACCCTACAGACTATGATGTCTTTAAACATGGACTATGAGGTCCTTAAACTCATGGACTATGATGTTCTTAAACCCAATGGACCGCAACGTCCCTTAACTAAACTCTATAGACTATGACGTCTTTAAACTATGGACTATGATGTCCTTAAATCCTATGGACTGTGATGTCCCTAAACCCAATGGACCGTAACGTCCCTAAACTAAACAATAGAGCCCAAGTGCTCTTTTGTTGGATCTGAATGATCCGAAAACCTTGTTAAGTAGATTTTAGTATAAAATTGGACTAACGTATCCTTAACAAACATTTAAGTCGATCTTAATCTCAAACGAGATTAACGAGCCTTAAATCCACCAAACCCAAATCTAAGAAAATATCGATTTGGACTATTCCCCGCCCTACGGGTGACAACATAAATTAGTCTCCGTATACATTCCACGGGCAACCAAAAAAAAAATGAAACAAACACACACGACACGAAGTGACCTTATGCAGGAGGAGAATGTGGTTACCGCGATGCGGCAATGTAATTAACTGCAGGGGCTTGCGCCTGCAGGGAAGAGCGTCCCCACAATAAAAAAAAACCCTCATAATGAGGGGGAATCTGACGAAGTCTGCTATAACGGCCGCATCTGGTCAAACCTACGATACATGGTGCCATAAATTAACTTAGCATTTTCGGAGAGGTGGATGGATAAAACCCAAATAGCATCTGCCCCCAAATTTTAGGCAAGACGACCTACACGGTTTCGTCTCTGTTTTTGGCGGTAAACATGTACGTGACATGGAAATTACCGATGATGATGTGTGTGAGCCGGCAAGCAAGTGTACGTGGAGCATACGCATCATCGGTAATGGTGCTGGTGTCCTGACAATAGGGTCCATAATGACTAAAGAAAACGCAGGTATAAGCATGCAATGCGATGAAGACAACATGAATTAAACGGAGAATGAATAGTAATCGTAACAATGAAGAATATACATATCCAATATATGAGTCAGACAGTTTTTGGTGTTTGAAATAGCACGAATCGTGGTTTTAGGAAAATAGGGACTACGGGGTCTTTGAGAAAAATACGTCTTTTGAAAAATCCGTAGTATCCCTCGGCTTTTCTTTAAAAAGACTCACGATTCGTTAGTTTTGAAAATAAGTATGACTCGAGCCCAGTCGAAAGGGTAAGGAAAACCACCTAAAGTCAGAGTCGATATATCTAGTAGTCGGCGATCCCGCCTCAATAGTGCCACGTACGGTAAAATACATAGTACGACATCCTTGAGTCAAGAGTGTGGATCAATCATCACATCTATATCTCGTACGGTAAAATCTATCGTACGGCATACCAAAATCGGGGTACGGGTCAAATATCATATATACCTCATTATCCATATAGTATCATTATCGATAAATCAAGAATTAAGGGTACCGTTCTAAAATCTAGTACATTCCCATATCATCAAACATATATCCTCGTGTGTATGAAAACATATCGCACAACGATCCGCTATAATATCATGTCGTATCATATCACGACCCAATCAAATATCACAACTCACGCAATTATGCTCGATCATTTCGGCTCATCTCCAAGTATCATATACTATCCTCATCACCCGCGCGCGCGCGCGCGTGTGTGTGTGTGTGTGTGTATGCACCAACGCATCCACACAAACACACACACACACACACACACACACATATACATATAAACACATACACCCAATGCCATATCACGTGTGTGCAAGTGTGTGTGTGTCAATATTACTCTAAGGTTCACGACTAAGAAACTAACTAAATCACTTTCTTCACATTTCGCTAACACTAACCAATGATCTTCTAAAGCTTTCCTTGCTAATTATGTGCGTCTCACAATACACACACACACACACACACACACACACACACACACACACACACACACATATATATATATATATATATTCACATTCTATACTACGAAACTGTGGGGTGCTATACGCCATCCACTCGACTTCCCCTGTAGATATATATCTACTCACCTGGACGCCTCGGCTAATCTGATCCGATTCCAGCTATGCCATTTCCGCGCCACATCCGACGCCTCAGCACCCGATCCTAGAAACGTACACAAGTAAAAAGAGAATAAATATATAATTAGTCATGGACACAACCAATACAAGTCAACCACGTGCCCTAACTGGACACACACGCACTTGGTGCACAAAACGCGCTCGCGACAACGCCACAGATCATAACTAGGGTCGCAATACATGGCAACTACCAAACCAAAAATCCAATCGCACCAATCGCGCGTCCACGACACATCAAATATTATATGAAATATGTTATATATCAACAAAACCTCAACTTAAATTAAAATCGATTTATTCCACAAACTTAGTAAGCAAACCTTAACCGTTTTAGTACAAAACTTGACTTTTTAACCAAACTAGTGGCCACAATAATCACTAAATATCTCAATTTGGTCACATATACATTAACTAGATTTTAATCTCACATATTTTCATTAATCCTAAAATCTAGTTTACAAAATTACACAATTTGGACAATTTAGGAGCAACAGTAACTTAACAATCAAGATTAGATTTTACATGCCTTGATGTGTTAAGCTACACTTTATAACCATGAACAATTGATAAAAACCCTAACTTGATTTCAACCCTTCACTTTAATTCACAAACTCGCAAACTAGAACCTTAATAATATCTAAATAAATTAGCTTTAATCAATTAACTAACAAATTAAGTGTTGGGTTAAGATTTATACCTCACAAACAATAGATCTAGCTTGCAACTTAGCCTCCCAAACTTGCTTCCATGCTCCAAGATCCATGCTTGAATGGCCAAGGAATAATTGGTAAAGAATGGATTTGGAGTTTGTGGGATTTTTGAAGCAATTTTGATGAATTTTTGAAGAGAAATTGAGGAGAAGAAATGGAGGGGCTGTCATGGGGAAGGCTCGGCCAGATTTTGAGAGGGGGAGGAAAGAGTGTGAGGTGAGGAAAAAACCAAGTAAAGAAAGCCCATGCCTCAATTATTTACACCCCTTACTTCAATTCTTTATTCTTTTCTTTTTTTCATTGTCTTTTCTTTTGTGTGATGAGAACTTAGGGTTTGAAATGGGGAGTGGGCTGCTTGGGCTCGTCCAGCAAAGGTAAGTGGAGTGAGTGTAAGTGAGAGAGAGTGGTGACCCCCCCCCCCACACACAACATCATATCCTACATGTTTCATCATTTCATTTCATTTATTATTCTCTTTAATCTTTTTCTTTAAATTTCAAGAACCATCTTGACCCTTCTTTTCATTTCAAAAACCATATGTTACACTTTGGTCTAATAAGTCATGATGTACAAAACTTGTATTAACCCATTCCAATTTGTAATTATCACTAATTAGTATTAGTGAAAGCTTAAAATAATATTAAAAATAATTAATTACGGAAAATATTTTGGTAAACTAGAAATTTACAAGTGACCAATTAAATACTAAATACTAGCAATTACATAGATAGAATATGTATATTTAAGTTTATGTGGAAAAATAATTATTTCCTGGTTTTTACGGAAAACACCAGTTATTTTACCGATTATCAGAAATTTCACCTAAACGATGTTCAAAACGTTACACGCGGCAAGTAACCCGCTAATACTAGACTCGAGTGACCTTATCCCAACTCTTTGAGATATCTACCAGCTACAATCTAGAACCCGGTTGCCCGTGCGCTTCTCCACAGGGTAACCCTATAATCTGTATTATTTACAGCGGCAGCTACGACCGCAACATGGTCGCGCCTCAATAAATAATAATACAATAAGCGGCGACTACGACCACATATGAACCACTAAGTACCGAAATAAAGAATATGCATATAGCGGAAATGATGGCCATAAGTTGGAGCTCGTCGAGAAAAATGAATATATAAAATGACTACAAGTATGAATGGAAATAACACTTATCGCAACATCACACTTCCACACGGGGGCTATTCATTTTGCGACAATCCAAACACATTCCATCCACACCAACATCTCAGATTCATACATATATCAACAAGTATGTGTCAACGTATTAGCATGGTTAAACACTTTAACCACATTAATATGAAACCCCACAATATTGTAGTTTCGATCAAAAAACAATCCGTACATCCCACAATCCAAACGAGATCAAATCTCAATTCTAGGAAAAAACAAAAAGTACTAAAAATCCTAATTCTCGACTTTGAAGCCACTATTTCATCCTGGGCACACAATTCCACAATATGGCCGCTACTTAGCCGCAAATGGCGGCCCAAGGAATGGGTTGTTGGCCCGGGTTGAAATCACATCATTTTCAAAATGTTCTCTTCGCTATGCAATACTTTAAAAATTTGTTGGCGAAGTTTTAAAAATGAACGACGACTTGAATTATGGAATTAGGGTACGGAAAATCTTAATGATCGAAACTACAACTTCGTCAAAAAACTAGTCTAGTTTTTTGGTATGGCTCTGATACCTCTGTAGAGATGCTAGGCTCATCTAGAAGGATTTTAAAGTGCGGTGGAAACAGTAATTTAAAGAAATAAAGAGCAATAGCAACCCCAACACAAGAATCAAACCAAAACACTAAACTTGATACAAAACTAGAAAGCTAAAAAAAGAAGTTGGCGAGTTACAACCTTTCTAATGTGTTAGCCATCTCTTTTTAAACTCCGGCTAGTTTCCACGAAGCCCGGAACATGCTTACTCGATGATCTCCTTGTCGAAAATGATCCACGTTAAGATAACTCCAACACAAGCTATAGCTTCAAATTGATCTCATCAAAATGAAGCAGCCCACTAATTAAACTTGCTAAGGATGATTAGTAGGAGGTGTAGAATTATTAGTTCACTAATTTTTTCTCTTTTCTTTTCTTTCTTCACTTGGGAAAAAACTCAAGAGAGGTTGCCATGGAGATGAGAACAAGAGAGTGAGGTTCAAGATGAGAACAAATCTTAATCCAATTTCAATGACTCATTCTTTTTTTGAAATTAATAAAATAATAATAATATTTTCATCTAAACCATATGAGTCTTATACACTCATCTCATATGTATTCACATACATGTCACAATATTTTTATCAAATATAAATATTAATAAATAGACGAAAATAATAATGTAACGACTCTGAAATCTGTGTACAGAAATTTTTCTGTTAATATACAGAAAAGAGTTTGACAGCCTATGTATGAGTTATAAGTTATTTTTGTTAAATAAAAGTAAGAAGCCATTTGTAGCTCACTGGTAAAGCCTTTGCACTGCTGTGACGTAGCCTATGTATTCGATTCCCATCAGACACAATTATTTTTCTAATTTTTCTATTTAAATTTTTGGAAGCCTGAAAGGTTGCACGTGTAATACACGGGAAAATGAAAAGTTCAGAAAAACCAAACACGTGGAAAATGGTGTAAACACAGAATTAATCGGGTGGCAAGAATCTCGAGGCATGTGCCTCAGAATCGACTGGCGGATATGCCCTATAGGCCGACGGGGACGGTAGGATTTGCTCTAATGAGTTCCGTGCTTTGCACACCCGTCTCTTCAACTCCCCTCAACTCCTCTGCACTGTTTAATTTCCCTGTATTCAAATAGAGACCCTTCAATTCACCAATTAACATAATTTTAATGCTTTTTAATCCATATTTTTAATTCCCAAACCCTAATTCTCCATTATAAATACTATCCCATGCCGTAGATCTTCACCATTTTGAAAATTCTAGCAAAAACTCTCTCAAAAATTTCCTAAGTGCAAGTGGAGTAAAGTGGAGTTAGCGAGCAAGCTTCTTCCGTCGAAGATCGAAGCCGATTTCAGAGCTCCCGCGACACCACGAAGTTCATCCCCTCTTCCTTGATCTATTCTTAACATATTCAAGCCGTAAGTACCTCCCAATTCTCCTCCTTTTCATTGAAATTCATTTTTAAATCTTATATCGGTAAAATGAAGTTATTACCGATATTCTTTTTCTAAACCCTAGAAACTCCCTTTTCCTTTAAAATTTGGTCAATCTAATTTTACCACATTACTTGTAACCTTAAATACCAATGTTTAGAATCAAGTTTAACCAAGAATCTCATGTGAAACAACTATAATTAAACTTTTTCATTAAAATACCTTGAACTTTATTATCACCACTTTTCGTTTTTGTTAAAACTATAACTTTAGGAAAAACTTCACGGGGTAACGACCTACCACACATGTACACTTTGGTTTCATAGCATGATGCTTATTTGTATGTATATTTGTTTCGAAGAATAATCTTTACAATAAAATACCACATACTTTAAAACCGGGTTTCTTTTTAAGCGGTATTTCGTATTCCTTTGCAATTATGCATCTACAACCTTCGTTAGGGGACCCGCTAATAGATGGTGTGGATTATTACACATCCAGGGGATAGTAGAGCGAGTTGCAGCACTCTTCACGGAGTATTCGATCTCGAAAGGATATAAATACAGTTTTTAAGAAAAACGAATTTTCTAAATAAAACTAAATTTTTAAAAATTATATAAAATTATAAATCCATATTTTCAATATATTATGAAACTATATTTTTTTCTAAAAATGAAAGATTAAAATGTTAATAAAATACCATTAAGTTACCAAAAATGGCTAGTTTTCAATAAAATACCATAAAATTTTAAAAGTTAAGTATTTATCATGAAAATACCACAATACTTAAAATACATGTTCATGAAAACCCTAAGTAATACAAATCACTCTCGAGATTTTATTTTTAATCTATATTAAAATATTTTTCATAAAACCCCCTCGAGATATACAAAATAATATTTAAAGATTTTAGTAAATATAGGTTTAAGCTGGATCAATTCTCTTGAGCCCCAGAGAGACGGAGAAAGTGAGTGCTTTTCTATTCAGGTTGGAAAACTTAACAGGAGTTATCAATGGCAATTGTCTTGGAAAAATACACAAATCCTGCCATCCATGTGCAGTAGTTGCCGATAATTCCCGAACCTAAGAATTCAAGAGTTAAAACCATTACAACTGTTTGACTCAATCTGAGTCCAACCTCAAATCTGAATCCAAAATCAAACATGAATACTTGATCATGAACATGAATACTCGAATTCAAAAATCAAATTCAAATATGTATACTTTACTTGACTTGACCGAACCATGGTTGTAACTAGACATGACTACTTGAATACTTGATTACATCCTGAATATGAACCTGAACATTTTATATCCATGGTTTCAGGCCAAGACCTGTAACCCTAATCTATACAATACATTACGCGGGAATAAAGGGGTAGATTGGTACGGAACGTATATCGTGGCACGAGAGGTCACTTAAAAGACATCTATATGAATTCACGTGTCGTTGTCCCGTGGGTTATGACGGGGTCTTGTACTACATGTTACCATAGTCCATGGGGCAAGATAGACTCCTCTCGTATACATGAATACCTTTCTTATCAAACTACAAACAAGTACGTTAGAATAACTATCATATACCAGTAATCGATCATATACAACTTTACCTGTTACTATCTTCTCTTTCTTCTTTTGAGACTTACCAAACGTTAGTTCACTGACGACATTCCTTTTTGTTTCTTTCTTTGGAATGTTCATCAGGAGGATCGGACTCTGAGGAGATAGAGCCGAGCTAGGAGGACTTGGACCAGCTTACCGCTCAGCCTGACTACTAGTTCCTATGCACTTACTTTCAGTATACCATTGTTTAGGCATTTGCTTTTGATTATTGTATCTTTTATTCAAACAGTTGTATATAAAGTTGAATGTAAATAAAGTTGTTGTTTGATTTTATTCTTTTTTCATTCTTGTTCATTTTTATATATTGCTTAATTACGCTTAACGTATTTATTTCATAGTAAATACGTTGCGACCGGCCACATCACCGTTTCCGTCTGTTGGGAAGCAGGGCATGACAGGTTTCGTTGGCGGCCCAAGCAGTTCAGTTCTGCATGAAGTCTAATATATCACAAGAATTATAAGAATCAGCAACTATACATTCCTTACATTTCTAATTTCTTAAATCTATCTTAACCATTCCTTTTCTATCAAGGTAATGGATTCTCCGAACAACACCAGCACGAACGTCAATGGCAATACTCCACCGCCTACTTTACCACCACCACCTACCATTGCAACTCCTATCAATGAGCAAACGGTAATGCTTGAGGCTATCAAAAGCCTATTGGAGGGTCAGCAGCAGCAGACTGCTATCCTCATGCACCGCTCCGAAGCCGAGGCACCCGGAGTCAAGTAGTTTCGGGCACTGCACCCAAAACACTTCTTGGGAAAAGAGAGCCCACTTGAGGCAGAAAAATGGCCTCAAGCGATCGAAGATGATCTGGCAGCCGCTCAAGTGCCAGATATTGCCTAGGTAAGAGTTGCTAAGTTTTAACTGACCGACAATGCAAGAATCAGGTGGAAGGCTGAGGAAAGCCGACTCATACAGCCAACTGAGTGGAAGACATTTCACGATCTATTCGATGCGAAGTTCTTCCCTGAGACTGCCCATTTCGAGATGGAACAACAGTTCATCCACCTACAACAAGATTTTGTGTGGATAAAATCAGTGGATGAATATGATGCCGAATTCATCATGCTTAGCAGGTAAAGAATTTGTATCAAATACAGTTCTGTTAAAACACATCACTATCCTGACATCAACATATTATCAGGTTCGCGGCATATTTGATCCCGAATGATGAGATTCGGGATAGACGATTTCAACAGGGCTTAAACCTGGAGATTCAGGCGGCGTTAGCCATAGGCAATTACGCGACTCAAGAACTCACCCTGAAGGCAGCTCGCCATTATGAAGCTGTGGTGAAGAAGAATGGTAAGCCCCAAACAGCAGGAATCAAACGTCCTGCCGCACAGATGACAGGACGAGCTTCTTCTTGGCCGACCTTTGCACCCAGGAGACCGGGAGGATCATTTAACCAGTCCAGTCCAGATTTATATTTCTACTGCAAGTGTAAATCCCCGTTCTCCATCTACAAGAATTTTCCTTGTATTTTCCAAATTTCCGAGATTTACTTTTGCTCGTAATTATTCTGTAGACGGTGGTAGCTTGAATTCCAGTATTTATATTTTTCCAACAACCTAAAAGCCAAATTTAAACTAACAAATTAATTTCTTAAACCAACCCAGCCCACTCAAATTTTAAATAAATTCCCTATAATTTTCCCTAACCCGTTCCCTTTATTATTTCTTCAGCCCAAATAAAAAAAAATCCTTAATAACATCCTTATAAACAATCCCAGCCCGTTCCTTATCTCAGCCCACTTCTTTTTGGGAATTATTTGTTTTTTTAAACCGGCCCGTTTTCCCCGTACAGCCTACGATTTTTTAAAGGAAATAGTTTTAAAATTTAACTAAGCCCAACTCTCTCCCATTTTCCTCAACTCACCCCCTATACTGTTCCTCTTCTCCAAAATTCCCAACGGTAAAGTCCACTGTTCACTAGCGCGCGATCCCCTCCTTTGCCGCGCCTCACGCCTACGCCCACGCCCCCACTCCGGCCGTTACACCCACGACTTCAACCCGTTCCCTTCACTCACACCCCATCTCTCTTCTCTGTTTATTTCAAAACTAATCCCTCATCTCTCTCCCTCACATAAAATTCATAGAGCACCAAAATCTTTGCCACCTCCACCGCCGGCGAACATCCCACCGCTTCGCTCGACCCACGACGACGACAGCCACACGTTCACCCTCCTTCTCCCTCTACGACTTCACACCCACCAACTCGAGACCCGACCCTGCACACCAACTTCCCCTGCACACCTACCCACTGCAACCAAGCTCGGCCATCTTGCACCCCTCGACGCCGGTGAACTCCCCACCTCATCGCCAATCTCCCTACTACCCCCTCAGCATCATCACCATCGCAGTAAACCCCCTAGTCCACTGCTTAAACCTCTCTTTCTCTTCGAATCTCAAAATCCCATTTTTCAAGCACTTCATTGTGCACGTTGCCGGAGCGAGGCCGTCGACCGTCGGCAATCCCAATACACTCGCAGAGGATCATCAAGCACCCCTCAACGTCCAGGGACTGTGCAACGACTCCGGACAACCCCGACGCGAGATCCGCATCTAGATCCAAGCTCGCGCGAATCGGTTCCACGACGTACAACGCGCGTTCGCGACATCGTTGCTGCCGTACGACCCCGAGGCGTTTTTCAGGCAAGTGTTTACTTGCTTCATGCTAAAATATTAGTGGTACAACCTTAAAATCATATAATTATAAACTTATCGAATAAAGATATATATTGTGACGTATGTGTTCGATATAAGATCCCAATGGAAATGATTGTTTATTTTGACGGAAATTGATAGTTTCTGTTGGCCCGCAGGATGATAAATATAGTGTAGGAATCTCGCTGAAAAATACGATTGTTCGTGACAAAAAGTGATACCTCCATATATGTTGTTAAAACTAGAATTCTCTCGTACCTGAAAACGAATAAAATCACCATAAATCATATACATATTGGAAAGATGCGTTCGAGGGTTTAAATCGAAGCCGACTCGACGAAATTTAATCCTATGTAAATTTCTGATGATTTCTGTTATGTAACCATGAAGATAATTGGATCGGAACACGACTCTGGACTGCAGTCCAGAGCGTTTCTGATTATTGCGTTCTGTCCAAAGACCTGCGTCACTGTGTTTCCTGAAATCTTACTTTACGGAACTTTACAGTAGATTATAGATAATTCTGTTAGCTAAACAAAACAAGTGGTTTCATTCCGATCCATCGCCGTTTGCTATTTTAAACTATATTTAAAAGGGCAGAACGTATAACTGTTCAGAACAGATTCTGAAATGACATATTGAAGTTAAACTATGTATAACTTTCAACGTACAGATGCGATTGAGGATCCGTCTGTTGCGTTGAATACTCCATTGAAAACCCTAGATTTCATTTAGCTGTAACATCGCTGAATTCTGATCCCAACTGGGTGCAATTCGTGCCGCGAAACGGACGTTCAGTTCTGAAACTGAATTTCCAGCCGCGAGCACTTAAAAGGTAATGTCTATATCTTGAAAACCGGAATCCCGATCGAACTGAAACAAATTTTGATGCATTACTGACTGAGTGTTCTATATATCTTACTTACATCATTTTGCTGAATTCATAACATATTAATTTGTACAATTTATTTTAGTTCATGACATGCATGTTAATTCATAACATATAGAGCTTATTGGTAGTATACAATACACATATCATACCCTCGTCATATACTCAGTGTTAATGCGTGTGGACATTGCATTATCGTGCGTGATAGATGTTGGTTTAGGAGTGACGAGTATACCAATGGAAAGTGAATATTCGTGACAGTGATTGATACAGTGGACAGTGAAGAAACCGTGCCATTGGTATACTTGTACACAACTAGATTAATATCATAAATAGTGTAACCTGGGAAAAAAGGGGAAATCAAAGTGGAAAGAGTATCGTATTTAGCGGGACCGTGTTTAGAGGATGATCATTCGAACCGTGATACTTATACGTGTAGGACAGGATCTAGCGATCCTGCTGACAGGGTTATGTCCCGGGCATGTGGACCGTTGTCTCGGGTATGTACGAGACTCCTGTTAAACATGATCCTCCTTCCACTATGTGATTTCAAACATGACCTAGAGACCGATAGGGACACATATCATATTCTGCATCATATAGTGACATAGTGATTACTTGCATTGTTCTTATACCAGTATTACCTCATTTACCTGTTTTATCGTATTATAATAAAATTGTTATTGTGTCGCTCTGACGACCTGAGTATGCATGCTCAGATCCCGCGGGAGGACCAGCACAGGAGACGGATCTATCCTTTGAATTCACGGAGATATAGTTTGGTGTACCTTCTTCATTTACTGCTTTCCATAAAAGAGATTGTAAGATTGAACTTGGTTAGTTATTGTTCTTATTATCTGTAATCTGTGAACAATGAAATTTTAATGTAATAATTTAGTGATGTGATTCCTTTGATACTGTGCTTTATTTACTGATTACCATGTAATGCTAGAAGCCGAAGTGTGACTACGGCGGGATGATTCCTTGACCGTAGAAGCATGGCTGGCCTAGTCTTCCCTCGTTTCCGTATTTTGGGAAGCGGGGCATGACATGGTTTAGTTGGTATCAGAGACCAGGTTTAGTATCAAGGGATAACATTAACTATGCTGTATTACGTTATTCTTGTTTCACTGCTCTTGATTTCCATCCTTGAATCTGATCCTATCCTTTTGAATCTTCCAGTGATATGACGTCCCCGAACGACCCCTCCTCGGACTCCAGCTCTCAGAACCGCACGGAAAGAATACTCAGTGCACTGACCACTCTCGCGGAAGCTCAGGAGAGGAAGACAGATTTGCTTACTGAGGGACTCAGGGCGATTACTGCCGCAGGAGGACCCTCCGCACTTATTACCGCCCCCAAAGGCGCTACTCCACCAGCTTATCAGGATAAGGCTGGTACCGTGTCGGACTTCCGACGGTTACACCCAGCTGCGTTCACAGGGCTAGCTGAACCCCTTGAGGCTGAACAATGGCTGGTGAACATGGAGAATTTATTGACAGCCGCCAGGGTTCCAGAGGAAGACAGAGTGGATGTGATAAAGATACAATTAGAAGACGAGACCCGTACATGGTGGTCGGTAGAAGAAAGCAGACTTGAAGAGCCGATTGAATGGAGCAAGTTTAAGGAATGCTTCTTAGATC
Source organism: Agapanthus africanus (assembly GCA_030015575.1). Taxonomy (NCBI): domain Eukaryota; kingdom Viridiplantae; phylum Streptophyta; class Magnoliopsida; order Asparagales; family Amaryllidaceae; genus Agapanthus; species Agapanthus africanus. The sequence goes on along the minus strand of JASDDO010000024.1, from coordinate 875,430,607 downwards.
ATTATTTTCCTCCCACAGCCAAGGCAGAAATGGAGGAAAGGTTTATTCTTTTGAAGCAGAATGGACGCCCAGTGGAAGTTTATGCGGCAGAGTTCAACCGTCTGAGCCGCTTTGCTCCATACATGGTCAAATCAGAAGTCACCAGGGCCAGGCGTTTCCTTCAGGGGTTAGATTTTGAGTTGCAGCAGCTGATAGCATCGTTGGATCTACAGACTTTCGCACAGGTACTCAACGCGGCGAGAGTTCAGGAGCAATTGATTAACAAGTTCAGGAGACCCCCAGTCGTTCCAGCACGTACCCACGCGCCTTCTCGAGGAGCCATACCGGTTCACAGAGCAGGAACAACACAAATGAAGCGCCCGTTCGTACCACAGCATCGCCCCCAGAGATAGGGTGTGACTTGCGGCTATTGCGGTAGAGGAGGACATACTCAGAAGGATTGTCGTCGTGCCAAGGGACAGTGCTTGATTTGCGGTTCCAGTCAGCACAGGATTAACAGTTGCCCTGAGCGAGCAGAAATACAGGGAGGTTCTGGACCGTCACAGCAGAGGCCGCAGGAACAGAGACAACCATTTACAGGTCGCGGTGAGGGACGGGCTTTCACCTTGACCGCCGAGCAGGCAGAGGCGTCAGGAGACGTGGTCACAGGTACTCTACTTGTACATTCCTTGCCAGCTAGAGTATTATTTGATTCGGGAGTATCGCATTGTTTCTTGTCTGAGCATTTCACAAATACACACTCAATACCACACGAACCACTAACCAAGAGATGGGAAATTCATACGGGTAATGGCATCATTATATCTAGTCGAGAATGTAGATTATGCCCAGTTGTAGTGTGTGGCAGGGAATTCTATGCGAATTTCCTTCTGATCGGGACAGGCAGTTACGACGCAATTCTTTGGATGGATTGGATGAGCACTTTCCACGCAGTTATCGATTGTCGTGTAAAGAAGGTGATCTTCCGCATCCCTAATCACCCGGAGTTCATTTTCGAGGGCGGAAGCTAATCTTTGGAGCCAGCTATGTACAGAGCAAAGCCTAAGGAATTGACAGCTATGGAGATTGATAAAAGCTCAGTCCCAGAAATTATTCGAGACTTTCCGGACGTATTCCTGAAGATCTACCAGGTCTACCACCTCCTCGAATCTTGGAGTTCTCAATCGATTTGATTCCAGGTACAGCCCCAGTATCCAGGGCCCCATACAGAATGGCACCAGTTGAATTGGCGGAATTGAAGAAGCAGGTTGAAGAACTATTGGAGAAGGGATTTATTCAGCCAAGCGCTTCACCGTGGGGTGCACCAGTCCTATTAGTAAAGAAGAAGGATGGATCGCTGCGAATGTGTATAGATTATCGGGAGCTGAACAAGGTCACAATAAAGAACAAGTACCCAATCCCGCGTATTGACGACCTATTCGATCAGCTAAGTGGAGCCAAGGTTTTCTCGAAGTTGGACCTCCGTTCTGGATATCATTAAATCAGAGTAGCAGCCGAGGATGTATGCAAGACGGCTTTCAGGACCCGGTACGGACATTACGAGTTCCTTGTGATGCCGTTCGGTGTTACCAATGCCCCAGCAATATTTATGGACTTGATGAACAGAGTATTCGCGAAGTACTTGGACACGTTCGTCATTGTGTTTATCGACGACATACTTGTCTACTCGAAGACCTGGGAAGAGCATGCTGAGCATTTGCGCATGGTCCTACAAATTCTTCGGGAAGAGAAGTTATATGCGAAGCTGAGCAAGTGTGAATTCTGGCTCGACAAAGTTCAGTTTTTGGGACATATTGTTTCGGGCGAAGGCATCTCGGTAGACCCGGCGAAGATAGAATCTGTCAGAGATTGGCCGACGCCGAAGTCAGTAGCAGAGATCAGGAGTTTTCTGGGATTGGCAGGTTATTATCGGAGATTCCTCCAAGATTTCTCAAGGATCGCGGAACCATTGACGAGGCTGACACGGAAGGACGTGCCGTTTACATGGACAGAGGAGTGCACTCAGGCATTCGACACACTAAAGCAGAAGTTAACTACGGCACCTATACTTACAGTACCAGATAATTCCGGTGGTTTAGTGATACACAGTGATGCCTCTGGAAAGGGTTTAGGCTGTGTTTTGATGCAGCACGGTCGAGTAGTTGCTTACGCCTCTCGACAACTGAGAAACCACGAGAAGAACTACCCCACGCATGACTTGGAGTTAGCTGCGGTAGTCTTTGCGTTGAAGATTTAGAGGCACTATCTATTGGGTGAGAAAGTGGAGGTTTATACGGATCATAAAAGTTTGAAGTATGTTTTCACTCAGAAGGAACTAAACATGAGGCAGCGCCGGTGGCTAGAGCTGATGGCAGATTATGATTTGGACCTTCAGTATCACCCGGGGAAGGTCAATGTTGTACCAGATGCGCTCAGTCGTAAGCCAGCGGTCATGATTTTGACCGATCAGAGAAGCATTATTGAGGACTTTCAGAGACTTGAACTTGAGATCGTTACGCCGAACGCACTCAGTCAATTTTGGCAACTACAGGTGCAATCTTCCCTAGTGGATCGTATCAAGATTACACAAGCGGATGATCCCCGATTACAAAAGTTCAGAGAGAAAGTGGAAGCTGGACTGAGAACGGATTTGATTATACATGAAGATAGCTCTTTGAGATTCGGTAGCAGACTCTGCGTACCTAAAGGAGATGTACGAGAAGAAGTTTTGGCTGAAGCACACAGTTCAGCTTATTCTGTGCATCCAGGAGGTACAAAAATGTATCAGGACCTAAAGCAGCACTTTTGGTGGAACGGAATGAAGCGGGAAATTGCGAGGTTCGTATCCAGGTGTTTGGTATGTTAGCAGGTGAAGGCGGAACATCAGAGAACAGCAGGATTGTTACAACCATTGCCGATACCTGAATGGAAGTGGGAGCATATTACTATGGATTTTGTGACGGCCTTACCACGGAGCCCTAGAGGCAATAACGCTATTTGGGTTATCGTCGATCGCCTCACAAAAGCTGCACATTTTCTACCTTTCCGAGTGGGACAATCGACGGAATCACTGGCAGAAAGATATATGCAGGAGATAGTACGACTTCACGGTGTTCCCGTCAGCATTGTGTCAGACCGGGACACGAGATTCTTGTCGCACTTTTGGAAGAGCTTACAGGAGAGTTTGGGAACCCGCCTTAAATTCAGCACAGCTTATCACCCACAGACGGATGGAAAATCCGAGCGTACGATTTAGACGCTCGAGGATATATTGAGAGCCTGTATGTTGGACTTTCAGGGTTCCTGGGAAGACCATCTGCACCTAGTCGAGTTCTCTTATGACAATAGTTATCAGGCTAGTATTCAGATGGCCCCTTTTGAAGCACTATACGGGCGGAAGTGTCGATCCCCAGTATGTTGGGATGATGTGGGAGAACGAAGATTACTGGGCCCCGAACTCATTATTCAGACAGTCGACAAGGTTCAAATGATTAGACAACGTATTAAGACGGCTCAAGATCGACAGAAGAGTTGGGCAGATACCAGCAGAAGGGCACTTGAGTTCGAAGTCGGAGATCATGTGTTCTTAAAGATTTCCCCTACTCGTGGAGTTATCAGGTTCGGAAGTCGGGGAAAGCTTAGTCCCCGCTTTATCGGACCTTTTGAGGTGCTAGAGCGAGTAGGAGAGGTAGCCTATCGACTTGCCTTTCCTCCATCGCTAGCTGGTGTGCACAATACCTTCCACGTGTCACAGTTGCGGCGTTATGTCCGGGATGAGAGCCATGTCCTGGACCATTCGGAACTAGTTTTGGGAACCGATCTGTCATACGAGAAGCAGCCTACTACCATCCTCGACCGCAGAGAGAAAGTGCTGAAGAATAAGGTCATTCCGTTAGTCCGAGTGTCTTGGGGCGGTCGTTCTCCAGGAGAATCCACCTGGGAGCGGGAGGAAGATGTCCGTGATCGTTATCCACATCTCTTTGTTTAGTACATTTTCTTGTATCTTTGTTAAATTTCGAGGACGAAATTTTTGTTAAGGGGGGTATGATGTAAATCCCCGTTCTCCATCTACAAGAATTTTCCTTGTATTTTCCAAATTTCCGAGATTTACTTTTCCTCGTAATTATTCTGTAGACGGTGGTAGCTTGAATTCTAGTATTTATATTTTTCCAACAACCTAAAAGCCAAATTTAAACTAACAAATTAATTTCTTAAACCAACCCAGCCCACTCAAATTTTAAATAAATTCCCTATAATTTTCCCTGGCCCGTTCCCTTTATTATTCCCTCAGCCCAAATAAAAAAAAATCCTTAATAAAATCCTTATAAACAATCCCAGCCCGTTCCTTATCTCAGCCCACTTCTTTTTGGGAATTATTTGTTTTTTTAAACCGACCCGTTTTCCCCCTACAGCCCACGATTTTTTAAAGGAAATGGTTTTAAAATTTAACCAAGCCCAACTCTCTCCCAATTTCCTCAACTCACCCCCTATACTGTTCCTCTTCTCCAAAATTCCCAACGGTAAAGTCCACTGTTCACTCGCGCGATCCCCTCCTTCGCCGCGCCTCACGCCCACGCCCACACCCCCGCTCCGGCTGTTACACCCACGACTTCAACCCGTTCCCTTCCCTCACACCCCATCTCTCTTCTCTGTTTATTTCAAAACTAATCCCTCATCTCTCTCCCTCACATAAAATTCATTGAGCACCAAAATCTTTGCTACCTCCACCGCCGGCGATCATCCCACCGCTTCGCTCGACCCACGACGACGACAGCCACATGTTCACCCTCCTTCTCCCTCTACGACTTCACACCCACCAACTCGAGACCCGACCCTGCACACCAACTTCCCCTGCACACCTACCCACTGCAACCAAGCTCGGCCATCTTGCACCCCTCGACGCCGGTGAACTCCCCACCTCATCGCCAATCTCCCTACTACCCCCTCAGCATCATCACCATCGCAGTAAACCCCCTAGTCCACTGCTTAAACCTCTCTTTCTCTTCGAATCTCAAAATCCCATTTTTCAAGCACTTCACTGTGCTCGTTGCCGGAGCGACGCCGTCGACCGTCGGCAACCCCAATACACTCGCAGAGGATCATCAAGCACCCCTCAACGTCCAGGGACTGTGCAACGACTCCGGACAACCCCGACGCTAGATCCGCATCTAGATCCAAGCTCGTGCGAATCGGTTCCATGACGTACAACGCGCGTTCGCGACATCGTTGCTGCCGTGCGACCCCGAGGCATTTTCCAGGCAAGTTTTTACTTGCTTCATGCTAAAATATTAGTGGTACAACCTTAAAATCATATAATTATAAACTTATCGAATAAAGATATATATTGTGACGTATGTGTTCGATGTAAGATCCCAATGGAAATGATTGTTTATTTTGACGGAAATTGATAGTTTCTGTTGGCCCGCAGGATGATAAATATAGTGTAGGAATCTCGCTGAAAAATACGATTGTTCGTGACAAAAAGTGATACCCCCATATATGTTGTTAAAACTTGAATTCTTTCGTACCTGAAAACGAATAAAATCACCATAAATCATATACATATTGGAAAGATGTGTTCGAGGGTTTAAATCGAAGCCGACTCGACGAACTTTAATCCTAGGTAAATTTCTGATGATTTCTGTTATGTAACCATGAAGATAATTGGATCGGAACACGACTCTGGACTGCAGTCCAGAGCGTTTCTGATTATTGCGTTCTGACCAAAGACCTGCGTCACTGTGTTTCCTGAAATCGTACTTTATGGAACTTTACAGTAGATTATAGATAATTCTGTTAGGTAAACAAAACAAGTGGTTTCATTCCGATCCATCACCGTTTGCTATTTTAAACTATATTTAAAAGGGCAGAACGTATAACTGTTCAGAACAGATTCTGAAATGACATATTGAAGTTAAACTATCTATAACTTTCAACGTACAGATGCAATTGAGGATCCCTCTGTTGCGTTGAATACTCCATTGAAAACCCTAGATTTCATTTAACTGTAACATCGCTGAATTCTGAGCCCAACTGGGTGCAATTCGTGCCGCGAAACGGACGTTCAGTTCTGAAACTGAATTTCCAGCCGCAAGCACTTAAAATGTAATGTCTATATCTTGAAAACCGGAATCCCGATCGAACTGAAACAAATTTTGATAAATTACTGACTGAGTGTTCTATATATCTTACTTACATCATTTTGCTGAACTCATAACATATTAATTTGTGCAATTTATTTTAGTTCATGACATGCATGTTAATTCATAACATATAGAGCTTATTGGTAGTATACAATACACATATCATACCCTCGTCATATACTCAGTGTTAATGCGTGTGGACATTGCATTATCGTGCGTGATAGATGTTGGTTTAGGAGTGACGAGTATATCAATGGAAAGTGAATATTCGTGACAGTGATTGATACAGTGGACAGTGAAGAAACCGTGCCATTGGTATACTTGTACACAACTAGATTAATATCATAAATAGTGTAACCTGGGAAAAAAGGGGAAATCAAAGTGGAAAGAGTATCGTATTTAGCGGGACTGTGTTTAGAGGATGATCATTCGAATCGTGATACTTATACGTGTAGGACAGGATCTAGCGATCCGGCTGACAGGGTTATGTCCCGGGCATGTGGGCCGTTGTCTCGGGTATGTACGAGACTCCTGTTAAACATGATCCTCCTTCCACTATGTGATTTCAAACATGACCTAGAGACCGATAGGGACACATATCATATTCTGCATCATATAGTGACATAGTGATTACTTGCATTGTTCTTATACCAGTATTACCTCATTGACCTGTTTTATCGTATTATAATAAAATTGTTATTGTGTCGCTCTGACGACCTGAGTATGCATGCTCAGATCCCGCGGGAGGACCAGCACAGGAGACGGATCTATCCTTTGAATTCACGAAGATATAGTTTGGTGTACCTTCTTCATTTACTGCTTTCCATAAAAGAGATTGTGAGATTGAACTTGGTTAGTTATTGTTCTTATTATCTGTAATCTGTGAACAATGAAATTTTAATGTAATAATTTAGTGATGTGATTCCTTTGATACTGTGCTTTATTTACTGATTACCATGTAATGCTAGAAGCCGAAGTGTGACTACGGCGGGATGATTCCTTGACCGTAGGAGCATGGCTGGCCTAGTCTTCCCTCGTTTCCGTATTTTGGGAAGCGGGGTGTGACAGCAAGAGAACTGGACACCTGACGAAGGACTGCAGGCATGCTAATAGCCTGTGTTTGGTTTGTGGTGCATCTACTCACTCTATAGGAGCATGCCCATATTGTTTTAACACAGTACTAGCTTCCAGACCCGCAATCACAGTCCCGCAGCGGCCAGCTATTCAGGCACCTGCACCCCACTTAACTCTCCTTGTACCAGCTCTACGTGGACCTCCTGCACAGCCTCAACGTCAATTCCATCAGGCACAGAGAAACGTGCCTCAAGGGCAGAGAAACGTGCCCCTAGGACAGAGGAACATGTCTCCAGCAAGGAGGAATGCACCACGACATCAGGATCTTACAATGACGGTCGAGGAAGCCGAAGCCACAAGACAAGTCATCACTAGTAAATCCCCCAATCTTTTCAACTTTTCAATCCTTGTGTATCAATGTAGTTTTCCTATACCTAAACCCAACCTCACCTAACTTAGGTAATATACTAGTAGCCACCCTTTTTGCACTCGCACTTTTCGACACTGGAGCCTCACACTGCTTCATGTCACAACGATTCGTGAGAACGCATGCGATTCCCGTGAAGCCACTCATTTCAAACTGGAATGTCAGTTCCGGGAATGGAGTCTTGAAAGCAACTATAAGGTTTGATCAGTGTCCAGTAATAGTTTGCAAACAAGAATTCTACGCAAATTTCAAAGTATTGGACATACCGAATTACGATGTTGTGTTGGGAATGGATTGGCTGGGAGTATTCTATGCTACTATTGACTGCCGTTAATGGATGGTAGTATTTGAGATACCAGATCACCCAGTCTTCTATTTCAAAAGTGGAGATAGAACTTTGGAGCTAGGAAGCTACCATGCTAAACCAAAAAATGCAGAAGTGTTCTCTCTACCGGCGGAAGAAGAAAAGCTTGAAGTAGTTCGAGAGTTCGAGGATGTGTTCCTTGAAGATATATCAGGTTTGCCTCTCGATCGAGCTCTTGAGTTTAGTGTTGATTTACAACCTGATGCTCAACCTGTAATCAAATCTCCGTACCGGTTAAGTCTAGAAGGATTGAAGGAGATCCATATTCAATTGGACGAATTACTGAAAAAAGGTTGGATTCGTTCCAGTACTTCTAGTTGGGGTCTCCAGTGTTACTCGTGAAGAAAAAAGAAGGTTCTTACTGGATGTGTGTAGATTATTGAGGTCTGAACAAAGTGACGATTAATAACAAGTATCCACTACCGCGCATGGATGATCTTTTTGATCAGCTAAGTGGGTCTTGTGTATTTTCAAAGCTAGATCTTCGTTCGGTTTATCATCAGGTGAAGGTCAAAGAGTCCGACATTCCGAAGACAGCGTTTAGGACTCATTATAGTCATTATAAGTATCTCGTAGTGCCATTTGGAGTGACCAATGCACCTTCCATCTTTATGAACCTGATGAACCAAGTTTTACGAGAGTACTTAGACAGGTTTGTTGTCATCTTCATCGATGACATCCTAGTGTATTCAAATAATCGGAAAGAACATGCCAAGCACTTATGGATTGTCCTGGAGATATTGCGACAATATAAGCTCTATGCCAAGTACAGCAAGTGTGAATTTTGGCTAGATCAAGTCGGATTTCTCGGAAATATCGTTTCAGGCGAAAGAATCTCAGTAGATCCAGCTAAAGTGTCAGCTGTCAGTAAGTGGCCGACACCAAAATGGTGAAAGATATACGAAGTTTCTTATGATTAGCAGGATACTACCGACGATTCATTGAAGGCTTCTCAAAGATTGCAACACCCCTGACCAAGCTCACACGTAAAGATGAAGTATTCATGTGGTCAGAAGTATGCGAAAAAGTTTTTGTAGAACTCAAGTCAAGATTAACCACTGCTCCTATCCTCGTAATACCGGATCAATCTGGAGGATTCGTTGTGCATTGTGATGCATCCGGTAAAGGCTAGGATGTGTTCAACACCAGCATGGAAAAGTTATGGCTTATGCATCAAGATAACTAAAGGTTCATGAGCGCAACTATCCAACACATGATCTGGAGTTGGCAGCCGTCATCTTCGCACTTAAGATTTGGCATCACTACCTCTTGGGAGAACGAGTGGATATATATACTGACCACAAGAGTCTGAAATATGTATTTACTCAGAAGGAACTAAACATACAGCAGAGAAGATGGCTAGAACTCATGGTGGACTTCGACATCATCCTACAGTATCATCCTGGGGAGGTGAACGCAGTTCCTGATGCGCTTAGTCGCCAGCTGTTCCCCTAATATTTAAACATATTAAAAGAGCAAAGATCTGTAGAAATTTAATGGGGCAGCGCCTCAAGTGCTTCTCATGAGGCGCCAGCGCCAGCAGTGCAAAGCACAGAAACGCTTTCTAAGTAAGATTCAAATTCTTATATGGTGCCGCACGTGCTCATCACGCGGGCGCCAATCTGTAAGGCACAGGAGTACGCATCATAATAATTAAATTCTTAAGCGGCGCCCACGAGCACAACACGTGAGCGCCAGCGCCCAAATCAAAATCAATAGAATTAAATTCTATATAACAATTTGGGTTTTTCTCTGTTAAATAGAGCCGTTAGATCAAAAATCCAACGGAGATGATAAATCATCAAAATATAGAATCAAATTCTATTGAGAGAAAATATCTTCCAAATCATTCTAACTAAAAAAGATACTCTCGGTTGGAACAATAATCTAATAATGCAAAAAAAAATTATTTTGGGAATATAATCCCTTAATCATTCCAAACAAAAAGAGATTGCTCTCTGTAAAACAGAGAACCCTTGGATTAAAAATCCAATTGTGATTAAAAAATCATATTTTTACAGAATAAATTCTGTATATGGGAAAATATTTCCCTAATCTTATTAAAAACAAGAAAACATATTCTGTAAAGCAGATGTCCTAGAATTAAAGATCCAATGGTGGGTAAAATTCCCCAACTCAATTTTGAGGCCAATTAAATCAATTGGAATCTCTCAATGAGAGATTTTCGCAAAATTAATTAACAAACTTGTCTCCACTATATAAAGGACTCGAGACTTCAAGTTTCAAAGGGAGACGCACAGGGAGGAGACACACAGAGAGACAGAGAGAGCACAGATAGAAAAAAAACCCTATAAGCTTCTGAAAAAATACAGAAATCTTTCAAAACAACAGAGAATTTAATTCTCGAAGAGAAAAGCTTCCCTTTCAAAAAGAGAACCGAGGTAAAGAAAACACAGAGATCAAAATATCGCTTTTACCTATTTTAAGGGTTTAACCTTTATCAAAGAACTTAGTTCTTTATCTGGATCAGAGATCCACAAGACAAGTTTTCCACAAGTTGAGAATTTAATTCTCATCGGGAAGATCTTGTTCTTGGGAATCAAAGATTCAGAAAAGAACTAAGTCTAAAAGAAAAACAAAAGGAAAAAGAACCTATAAAAGAACTTAGTTCTTAAAGAAAAACCTGATCCCAGATCTTCAAAAAACGAAGATTTTGGTGATCATTAATGGTCAAAATGCCATTAAAAGAGATTTAATCTCTAAAAGGTGGAAAAAGACTAGCACCTCAGGTGCTTCCCACGTGGGCGCCCTTTTAACAGCGCCTAGTGCCTCACGTGAAAAACACGCGGGCGCCCGAAACAGAAGGCCAGCGCCTCACGTGAAACACACGTGGGAGCTGATTAAAAGTGCTTAGCACTCCATATACAGCTAAAACGACTAAGTGCTTAGCACTGATTGGGCAGCGCCCAGCACTGCACGTGCTCCTCGAACAAATAGACAAGCTAATAAAAGAAGCTTGTCAAAAGAGCCGAGACAATCACAGTAGCGAAATAGCCATTTATGAAAAGGCCAGGACACAGCGCCTCAATCAGCAATCTGTGGAGAGGGAAGGCTATAATGCTCTTCATCCCCGGCCCGCTGTATGTCCTCGCAAAAGAGAAAAATCCCGAAATAGAGGCAAAAACAGGGCAAAGAACGCAAACAACGTTCGAAAACAACAAAGAGGATCCAAGAAGCCGTGCAATCGAGGAAAAGTCAATTGGAACCCGTCCTTTATAAAGAAGTTGGGTCGGGAATACTCTTTCCTCCAAGAGAATATGAGTAGAATATTCAACCTTGTCATAAAGCACCAAATGATGACACTTCCAGAGTCTTGGCACCCTGAACAAATGAACGAAGTTCATTATCCAGATTTTTGCTCTTACCACCGAGCAATAGGTCATCCCCTCGAAGACTACTTCGCCTTCAAAGACTGGGTAGAAGACCATTATCAACAAGGCAAGTTCACTTTATCCGACAGCTGGAGGGTAATCTCGCCGCAAAAGCATGAGCCAAAGAGGACCTATACCGTGAGGATGGGACCAGCTCGATATCAAGAATGGAAGCGAACTTGTACCTGCTATATGAGAACACTCTCAAACGAGGGAGGGCACGAGATTATGAATGACTTCCACATGTGCTTCGCAAATGAAGACGAGGACGATGTGATCTCCGAGTTTCCACCAGCACCAAAGGAACTGGAAGATGGGATACACACCACGGCGGAAAGCCTAAGAAAAATTAACTTGGGGACGGAAAATGATCCAAGGCCAACGTTCGTCAGTGAGTTGCTATCTGAAAAAAGGTGGCCATGTTAAAAGACATGCTTATGCAGTATAAAGATTGCTTCGCGTGGAACTATTCCGAAATGCTAGGTTTAGATCCAAAGGTAGCAGTATATAAACTGGCCATATCGCCGGACATAAAGCGAGTCAAACAGGCGCCAAGAAGAATGCGGCTCGAATTTGAGATGAGTATCAACGCTGAAGTCAAGAAACTAATCGACTCTGGCTTCATCCAAGAAGTTCAATATCCCGACTGGATCGCTAACATCATTCCAGTGATGAAGAAAAATGGGACGGTGCGCATCTACGTGGACTTTCGGGACCTTAACAAAACTTGCCCGAAGGATGATTTTCCAGTACCTGTTACTGAACTAATGATCGATAACACATCTACCCATGATGTCTTCTCCTTCATGGATAGATCTTCAGGATATAATCAAATAAAAATGCATCCTGAAGACCAAAAGTATACCGCCTTACGGACTCCGCTGGGAATATTTTGCTATAAGGTGATGCCCTTCGGTCTGAAGAACGCTGGCTCTACCTACTAGAGGGCCATGACAAAGATCTTTGATGACCTCATCCATGAAATCGTCGAACGCTATATCGACGACCTTGTGGTTAAAAGCAGATCTCATGAGGAACATTGGGAACATTTAAAAATAGTGTTCCGACGTCTTCGGAAGTATAATCTGAAGATGAATTCTCTAAAATGCGCGTTTAGAGTTTCCTCAGTTAAATTCTTAGGATTCATCTTACGGCACCGGGGTATCGAAATCGATCCCTCAAAGATCAAGGCGATTATGGAAATGCCCACGCTAAGAACTCTCAAACAGTTGCGACATCTTCAAGGAAAGCTCGCATATATCCGGTGGTTCATAGCCAACCTCTCCGGAAAATGCCGTCCCTACAGTCATCTAATGAAGAAGGGGAACCCGTTCGTCCGGGATCAAAAGTGCCAAAACGCACTGGACGAAATCAAGTAATACCTGCAAAATCCGCCGGTATTGACTGCTCCGGTTAAGGAAAACCCCCTTATCTTAGACACAACAGCCTTTGAGGGTTCTCTAGGCGCGCTGTAGGCACAAGAGAACGAGCAGGGAAAGGAGAGAGCTCTGTACTATTTGAGTTGGGTTCTCCCGGGGGAAGAAAATAACTATTCCCCCATCGAAAAGTATTGCCTGGCACTGATCTTCGCGATAACGAAACTCAGACATTACGCCTTGGTACATGAGGTCCATCTCATATTTATTGATAGCTAGTTTGTATGTGCGTTTTTAAATTTAAAGATACCGCAATCAAGACGGTGTCGCTTGGTAGCTATCCGGTTGTGTACGAGTCGATCCACAGGAAAAAGGTGTTCTTTTCTTTATGTTCTAACGAGTTAAGTCCTATCTTTGGTAGGTTTTGTTTTACTATCTAAGAATGAGAATAAATCGATTTAAAAGGCTTGCTAGGGTTAGGATTAGGTTAGTTCGAATTAAGGATTCTTCTCACTTCTATCAATGCCCTAGTTACAAATATAGGTGTTAGGCTAATAGTTAACAACGAGGATTAGCACGACTAGGAAGAAACTTAGTTTTTTCCTTTTGGTCTTTGTCCGTCCGTTCTTGACTCTTAGCCCCAATCTCCGGTTAATTCAACCACAACCGGTCTAACTAGGGAATCACCGCTATCTTGTAGGATAGGGTGCCGTAGTGAGTAGTGTGTGGTTGAATTAAAAAGAGTCCGTTCTTTAAAATTATATGGGCAAAGAAAAGAGTGAGAGAGATTTCCTTCCTTCAAACCTTTCCTATCCTAACCCTAACAAGTAAGGAATTACTCACTCATCAGGAAAGTGACAATAAAATTCATTTTTATAATTTTTATATTAGAAAACTAAATTGCAGATAATAAAAGAACAGATAAAAATTGCAATAATTAAATTCAGATAATAAAAGAATGCGAGATAAAAATAAAAACTCTTACTTTATTGATGACCTCTCAACGATTACAAAGGAAATTAAAATTTAAATCTAGAATTAAAAAGAGGCATGCCTTCATTTGGCTTTTGGCTTTCCTATTTATAGATAGGAAAAAACCCTAGGTTACATTCTGATCCACACTTGAATTTACAAGACTACCCAAAGAAAGCCGGGTCAAAGCACCGACAACCACCGACACATGCACCGACACGTGCACTATATGGCCGCGGAACCGCGGAAGGAATGCATGTTTGGCCGCGGTTTCACGGCTAATTGGTGGGATCTCTGGCTCAGTTTTTCTGGGTTGCTTCATGTTGCTTTTTCTTTCTGTTTTCTTCACTTGGTTCCTCAGAATCTCTTCTATTTTCTTCCAGATTTCCAACAGTACAGAATTATGTGGACTTTTACCGTGAGCTTCACGTTGAAGTCTTGAATCTTGTGCTACTCTTGTGCTTCGTGCATTGAACTGTCTACTGATCTTCATTTGTTCTTTGAACTGGTAGGTGGTATCATACGGATTCATCTATTGTTGGTCGTAGTCTCACATTTGTAGCTTCTTTTCATGAATTTTACTGTAACAATATGAGAACCTGTAACCTGCAACTATTTAGCAGACATGGATCAAAAGCACCTATTTAAATATAATGTGATTAAGAATAGGCGGTATAATAATGCAAAATTCTGATATGAACAAATACCCCCAAACTTATCTTTTGCTCATCCCGAGCAAAACCAATTTTATTCTCGAAAAAAAAACCTAATCTCACTTTCGCAGGGAACGCAATTGCACTGAGCTCGTGCAACAAGCCGTTAAACTCTAGGTGTCCCTAGTAGGAGGAGTGTTGTCTCCTGAGGGTTTTCAGCGGATACTACCCACAAAATCCGATCAATTTGGCATGTTGACTCTCATTCTTCAATTCAGTATTCTAGTAAGAAATTCTATTATCTTGAACTTAGAGATCATCAACCCGTATTTTCACTCACTTTTCATTTAATTTAAGATCGTATATGTTCTGCAAATTTATTAAGCTTTCAGCATCTTTTGAATTTTCCTTCTAAGGTTCCATCTCAACTTAGGAATTTTTATCGTCTCTACTGAAGGTATAAGCCCTATCTTTCATTCCTATATCTTATCCAAACCCCAATCATATACCCCTACGTGTGTGTATGTATCACCCCTACACTTGGAAATTCAATTCAAGCTATCATACTCTTGTCCATCTTCCAAAATACTTTTAGTTAGTGAATTTTAGATGAAATTGCTCACACATCCTTCATGCGACCGTTAATACTTCTTGAGGTACTGAACAACCGATTACAAAATGTGTTTGTGTATTTAGGCGTAATTCCTCGTCTTGCAATACCTAAAGCTTAGCAGTGACTCCCAAACCAGTTGGTCTGAGGAACTAGGTGATGAAGTACCCTCGCTATATATATTTTTATGCAGCCTTAAGTAATCACAAAACCAATGTTCATTTTTTTATCTCTTTATTCACACTTATACTTTTATTTTATTTTTTTCTCATACTAAGGATTTTAGACAAGAGCATTTCAAGGTATTCTCTACTAACCCAAGTTTTAAGGTGCGTGTATGTGCAAGTTGTAGGGTATACATTTTTAGAATTTAGATTTAAGATTCAGAATTAATTTTTCAGACTTACACTTCAAATAAAAATTTCAATACTCTTCCCTTATTTTGACTTAGCCCAAGAACTGAACTCAAAATTTGCCTATTTCTAAATAAACTACAAGGACATATATTTTCTGCAGTTATACTTTAAGAAAGGTTATTTTTATGGGTTTTAATTTACTAAGTTTGGGATCTAGTTTTTCCCTACTATTCAACCGTCATGTTGAACTTAAGTCAAATATGGCCAAAATTGAATTTTTCAATTTTTATAATTTTTTAAAGTTTTTCAATTTTTTATTTGATTTTATCTTTTATATATATATATATATATATATATATATATATATATATATATATATATATATTTTACTTTTTATATTTTTTCTATAAAGATGCAATGCAGAATTTAATATGCAAAAAATATAAAAAAAATAAATATGTATAAAAATAAAAATATGCAAATGCAATGATAACTATTTACAAACCACCTCCACCCCAAACTTATCAAAAGCAGTGTCCTCACTACTCATGGCCTCGCCGTCCCCTTGAACGTGAACGAGAACGTTCCTCTCTTGCCAGCAGGGTGGTCATGCCATGCTCCATCCCTGTGATTCGCTGATCCAGGTTGGTCACCATCCCTATCAATCTGTTTATCCCCCTAGTGGCTCTCCTAAGTAAGCGTGCTTGTGCTGCGGGGGTAAGCTCTTCCTCGCTCGCGGTCGAGCTGGAGCTGGGTGTCTTGGCGGGTACGTCCTCGGCCGGCTCGGTGTGCGACCATACATCATGTAAGCGTATGTAGGACGTGGATATGCTCTCGAGAAGAGGTCTAATAGAGATCTCTCCAAGCATATACAACTCAGATTCCTCCACAGGGAGGAAATGGCGACACAGTTTTGTTACCAACATAGCGCATGGATAATTGGCAGCTCTCTTGCCCGCACCAATGGAGCGAAGTAATACCGTGCACATATCATAGCTGGGGTTTCTAGTCATCAAAGTGTGCACGATATGAAGGGATGGTGTGAAAAATGTCGTATTGTGCGAACTACCAAAAATATTATTTTGTGCCCAACGGCACACAGTTAATACATTCGCAAAAAGGGTTCTGGCTTGGATGCCCTTGCGTGGCTCCCTCGAACAGTCATTACCCATCAAGGGTAGGTAGTCCTCGAATCTGAGGGGTTGATCGTGAATAGGTAATCTAGGTATTAAGGTGACTTCATGGATGAAGTCCCTATCGATTATTATTTCCCTATCCCCCCAAATTAGCCTAATATAACCGTGTTGTGAGAGGCAACCATCCTCCATGCAGTCGTAAAATCGGGTGACGAGATCTGGAAGAGCGAAAGAGTTTGGATGGTTAAAAAGTAAGAAGTTCCACCCACGCCTTCGGATCTCATCACCGAAATAGCTACTGCAGACCGCGTGTGCAAAGATTTGTGAGAAATCTCTTTCGAATTGCAAAGTGGGTGCCATCATAGAGAGCTAAATACAAATATATGAAATTGACAGAGAGGGAAAAGTAGTGCAAACCTCCTCTGAAATTTTCAGAGGGCGACGATGACAGGCGGCGGCGGTTGCGCGGTCGAAAAGGACTTGGGCGGCGGTTCCGCGGTGGCGTGGGGAGATCTCTTTGCGCGATCTTCAGCAACGGCTAGGGTTTTCGGAAGTTGGAAATTAGGGTTTGGTAAAAACCGTGGAGGGGTTGGGTTCTATTTATAGGGGTTGTTTTTGGTTATTTGCAAAAAGAACCTCTTAAAAAGAGGAATTTATTTGTAAATAAATTTTTTATTTTATTTTTTATTAAAGCCGAAATTTTACAAAAATACCCCCAAAAAATTTGAATTTTTTTCTTTTTTATTTATTTTCTTATTTTTTTATTTGTTTTTATATAATTACAAGTGGTACATACCCCGAAACTTATTTGAAACAGTGTTTCCACTGTTTATGGCTGGATAACCGAAATTTAGGGGTAGATGGAGGAAGATCAGTCAATGTAAATCGGCTCCTGCAACAGAAGGAGCTCCTCCAAAGGGTCCGCGGTGAGGAACTGTGTAAGCCTATGTCTGTTCACTTTGAATAGTGAACCGTCCTCAGGATTTTCTAAATCGACCGCACCGTGCGGATATACGGTGCATACAAAAAATAGCCCTTTCCATCGAGATCTGAACTTGCCGGGATGGAAATGTAACCGGGTGTCATAAAGTAAAACCTGTTGACCAGGTTTGAAAGTTTTGCGTATAAGGTGTTTATCGTGAAACACCCTCATTCGGTTTTTGACGACAACCGCGTTCTCATAAGCCTCATCCCGAAGCTCGTTCAATTCATTTAATTGCAGCTTTCTATGGCTGCCCGCATCTCCGAGAGATAGATTCAACTCTTTTATCGCCCAAAATGCACGATGCTCAATTCCAACTGGAAGGCGGCAAGCCTTTCCATAAACAAGCCTATACGGAGACATGCCAAGATCGGTCTTATAGGCAGTTCGAAATGCCCAAAGGGCATCAGTAAGTTTTAAAGACCAATCCTTACGGTTTTTGGAAACCGTTTTCTCCAATATCTGTTTAATTTGCCGATTTGAAATCTCGGCTTGCCCACATGTTTGGGGATGATAGGGCGTTGATAGCTAGTGATTAATGGAATATTTCCGCATTAAGGACTCAAAAGTCCTATTACAGAAATGAGTTCCATTGTCGCTGTTGATTGTGCGGGGGTGCCCAAACCGAGAGAAAATGTTTTCTTTGAGAAATCTAACGACAACCTTGTTGTCATTAGTCCGGCTGGGCACAGTCTCGACCCACTTAGAAACATAATTAACGGCGAGGAGAATATACACGTTCCCAAAAGAATTGCGAAACGGTACTATAAAATCTATCTCCCAAACATCAAAAATTTCCACAACCAATATTGATTGGAGCAGCATTTCCTTTCTCATAGATATCCGGCCCAAGTGTTGGCACCGGGAGCATGTCTTGCAGTAATCATGCACTTCTTTAAAAAGTTGTGGCCAGTAGAAGCCACAGTGCATGATCTTTTCGGCTGTCTTTTTAGGGCCAAAATGCCCGCCATACGCTTGATCGTGGCAGAATGATAGCACGCTTTTAAATTCATTGTCGGGGACACACCGATGAATAATTTAGTCAGGACAGTATTGAATAGATAAGGTTCATCCCAGTAAAAATGTTTTACCTGGGATAGGAATCGGAGTCTGTCCTGATTCGACCATTCATTTGGTATAAGACTGGTGGACAAATAATTCACAATATCTGCGAACCAAGGTTCGCATGATACAGTCAAGAGCTGCTCATCTTGAAAAACGTCTTTTATAGGAAATTGAAGCGTCGGCGAAGAAGGGAGGTGTGAAAGATGATCGGCGACTACGTTTTCGCATCCTCTTTTGTCTTTGATGACAAGGTCAAACTCTTGCAGTAGGAGGATCCAACGTATCAGACGAGGTTTAGCGTCCTTCTTCGCAAAAAGATGGCGAAGAGCTGAATGGTCAGTGTATACGATGACTGAAGAGCCGATTAAGTAGGGCCTGAACTTTTCTAATGCAAACACAACAGCTAAGAATTCCTTCTCGGTTGTTATGTAATTTAATTGGGCCTCGTTCAAGGTTTGGCTAGCGTAATAAATTACATGAGGCATCTTCTCGATGTGCTATCTAAGGACAACACCAATGGCAAAATCAGATGCATCGCACATAATTTAAAATGGATACGTCCAGTCTGGAGACGAAAGAATGGGAGCAGAAGTAAGTGAGTTTTTCAATGACTCGAACGCCTTCATACAGCTCGAGTCGAAATCAAATGTGGTGTCCTTGGCCAACAAAAGAGTCAAGGGTCTAGCAATCTTGCTAAAATCCTTGATGAACCGTCTATAGAAACCGGCATGGCCAAGGAAGGCTCGAATGTCTCGGACGCATTTGGGAGGAGGGAGATTGGAAATGACTTCAATCTTAGCTTTATTTACCTCAATGCCATTTTTCGAGATGATATGTCCTAAGGCAATACCTTCTCGCACCATAATGTGGCACTTCTCCCAATTTAAAGTAAGGTTCTTATCCTTACACCGGGTAAGGACTGCGTCTAAATGTAGCAAACACTCATCAAAGGAGTCGCCGAAAATGGAGAAATCATCCATGAAGATCTCCAAGAATTTTTCCATCATGTCTGAAAAAATACACATCATACACCGCTGGAAAGTAGCGGGTGCGTTGCATAACCCAAAGGGCATGCGACGGTAAGCAAACGTACCGAAAGGACAAGTGAATGTGGTCTTGTCTTGGTCTTTTTCGGCAATGGGAATTTGATTATAGCCGGAGTAGCCATCCAAAAAACAATAAAATTCATGCCCAGCCAATCGTTCTAGCATTTGGTCAATAAAAGGTAATGGAAAGTGGTCTTTACGTATCACGGCGTTGAGTTTTCTATAATCGATGCATACTCGCCACCCAGTTTGGGTGCGAATAGGTATTAACTCATTTGCCTCATTAGTTATGACCGTTATGCCCGATTTCTTTGGGACAACGTGATTGGGGCTAACCCACTGGCTATTAGAGATAGGGTAAATGATACCACTATCAAGACATTTTACGATCTCCTTTTTAACAGCCTCCTTCATGACTGGGTTGAGTCGTCTCTGTGGATCCTTTGCTGGCTTGGCATCATCCATCACATGAATATGATGTTCAGCTATTAGGGGACTAATCCCCTTGATGTCCGCCATGGTCCAGCCAAAAGCTTGACGATTGCTTTGCAATACCGTTAAAAGGGCTTTCTCTTGCTCTGGGGTTAGAGAAGCCGAGATGAAAACAGGAAGGGTCTCATTCTCACCTAAGTAAGCGTATTTAAGATGAGACGGCAATAGCTTGAGTTTGAGTGTTGGAGGAGAAACAATTGTTGGTAAAATTGGTGAAATTGTCTCAAACTCGAAGGATTCCAACAGAGGTTCAAAACGAGTGTAAGCAACCGGGTCGGATGGTTCAGCTAACTCATCCGAAAATTCAAAGGATTCAAACTCCGGTGGTGATTGGTCAAGATCGTTCGAGAAAGTGAAACACTCGTAGTCATTATCGGGCGTGAAAACAGTATCAGGTTCAAGGAGGAACGCACTAGTGGCGTCAAAATTGTTGTGATCGAACAGAAATTTCTCGAGCCCACAGTCCTCCTGGGTGATTTCATGGATCGAGCAAACATCAAGTATATTAGCATTAGGTTCGGAGGGATGATTCCCAAACTTAAAAATGTTGAGTTCAATTGTCATGTTTCCAAAAGATAGGTTCATCGAACCATTTCGACAATTGATCACCGCATTAGAAGTTGCAAGGAATGGACGACCGAGTATCACCGGAATTTGACTCCGGGGGTTAACTACAGGCTGTGTGTCCAAAACAATAAAATCAACGGGGAATATGATGTCCCCTACTTTAATCAACACATCCTCTAACTCACCCCTAGGATGGGTGATGGATCGGTTGGCTATTTGGAGAGTACAATGTGTGGGTTTCAGCTCTCCTACACCTAATTGTTCATATACCGAATAAGGAAGCAGGTTAACACTGGTACCAAGATCTAAAAGTGTGCGGTTTATGTTCTTATCCCCAATAGTTATTGAAATTGTAGGACAGCCAGGGTCCTTTCGTTTTTTAGGTAAAGGTTGGGTAAGAGCATCACTTACTGCACTAGCCAAGAAAACTTTCTTAGCTACTTGTGATTTCCTCTTCTTGGTGCATAAGTCCTTCAAGATTTTTGCATAAGAAGGGACTTGTTGGATTGCATTCAAGAGGGGAATGTTAATACTAACCTGTTTAAATAACTTTACAATCTTCTCCATTTGTGGATTTTGTTTATTGGATCTCAACCTGTTTGGAAATGGAATATTTTGAAAATTGGTTGAGTCCAATGTTTGTGGAGGAGATTGCGGAGTAGGAACGGATCCCAGTGCTGGAGTTTTCGTGGTGTGAGATGTGGGTCCGTTCGGAGCAGTAGAAAAAGTATAGCCTTTTGAAGAATGGAGAACAGGCTCCGAAGACGAAGAAGATGTAGAAAAGAAGAAGCGGCGGCCGGCGTGTCATTATCAGTGCCAACATTGTTGTGCAACATCCTTCCAGATCTCAGTATAGTCACGGCACTCACATTATGGGTTTGTTGTTCAAGAGCAACATGTGCATTTTGTGGGTGACCAGGATTTGGCAGTGGTTGAGATGAAAGCTTCCCCTTCTCTCGCTCGCTTAAAGCTGTATTCAGTTGTGCAATCTGGGCTTCAATGGTTTTGATACTTTGCTCATGTGATGCGGTGTGTTTCACCAAAGACTGAATGGAAGACTGTATGTTGGCTGAGGATTGAGTTAATTGTTTTAAAAACTCCTCCAGATTTCGTTCTAGCAAGGAAACCTTATCGTTATTTGGCGGAACAAAATTGTTTTAAGGAAAAGAATTGTTATGTGCAAAATTGTTCATTTGATTTTGGTAAGGTTGGGGTTGGAAAGGTTGCTGATATTGAGTTTGTTGAGGAGCTTGTTGTTATGGAGGAGGCATCTGGAAATTATTTTTTCCTTGGAATTGTTGTTGATTTTGATTCCGACCAAAATTGGGGTGGTTCCTCCAACCAGGATTGTAAGTTGAAGAGTATGGATCATTTCTTTGTCTCTGCTGAAAGGCGGCGTTGACTTGATCCTGTCCTTGAGCAGGTGTGTTGTAAGGACACTCTTCGGTCAAGTGGGATGGATCCGAACAACAAGCGCATATACTGCAAGGGGGTAAAGCAGAGGCAGGAGAAGGCGATGAGAATTTGCTCTCAATTGCTTCTAGTTTTCGTGTAATTGCTGCCATTTCGGATTTCATTGCAATTGACATATCAAGTTGATGAACGCCTGCCCTAGACGGACCAGAGGAAGTAGATGAAGTGGATGAAGTGGTTTGTCTAGTGCTTTCCCACTGAAGCGTTTGTTCAGCAAGATCGTCGAGAAATTGCCAAGCTTCCTCGTCAGATTTGGTTAGGAAGTGGCCTTGACAAATGGTCTCCAGCAACTGCTTAGTTGCTGGTGTTCCCTGATAAAATATCAGGAAATTCCCCAATGGGGTATCACGTGCTCACACATGACCAAGGGTCACGTGCTGACACGTGATGGTTTCCTAGGACTCTGTTATAACAGAATTAAATTCTAATCAAGCAGGAAATTAGAGGAGTCACGTGCCACCACGTGATGGGCCTTTAAAACCCACCAAAAGGAATTAAAAGATGTAATAAGACACTAAGGAAAAACCCCAATGGGGCATCACGTGCTCACACGTGATCAATGGTCATGTGCTGACACGTGATGATTCCTTAGCTCTGATTAAAAGGCAGAATTAAATTCTGAATAAAATGCTTAATCAAGAGGGTCACGTGCCAACACGTGACAAGTTCCTAAACTCTTTAATTGATAGAATTAAATTCTATTTCAATGTTCAAACATTGGGATCACGTGCCATCACGTGATGGGCTTTTAATCCTTCTGAACTAATATAATTAAATTCTAATTAAGTGGGAATCCAGAACCTTAACTGGAAAAAGATCTCTCTAAATCTTTCCAAACAAGAAGATGGTGCTCTGTAAAGTGGAGCACCGTTGGGTTAAAAATCCAATGGTGATTAAAAATCACCAATTTATGGAAAGATTTTATACAAGAAAAGATTTCCCTAAAATTCATCAAGAATAACAGACAGAATATCTTTTGGATTAAAAATCCAAAGGTGAATAAAATTCACTGAGTGATTTAAAAGATCATGTTGGTTACAAAAACAACCAAAAATCTTTCAATGAAAGATTCACTAAACAAATTGATTCTTTTCTTTCTCCTATAAATATGTGCCAAGAAAAGGAGAGAAAGGGAGGATTTCTGGATCTTGGAATTTTGATTTTCTGGAGAAAAAACAACAGCAGAGAGAAAAGAGAGGAGAATTTAATTCTCAAGAAAAGAAACCATATGTGAGAAAGGGGAAAGAGATCTAAACTCCATAAAACAAAAAGAGAATTTAATTCTCAATCTAAAAGTTTAACTCTTCTGCAAAAGAACTTAGTTCTTCCTCTGGTTGAAGATCTGCAGAAGCAAATCTCCCCACAAGTTGAGAATTTAATTCTCATCGGGGAGATTCTGCCATGCAGATCCAAAACTTAGAGGGAGAGTTGAGTTTAGAGAATTTAATTCTTCCAAATTCACAGGAATTTAATTCCTCCAAATAAAACTAGGGTTTAACCCTATATGAGAATTTAATTCTCCCAATTTCATAGGAATTTAATTCCTCCAAATAAAATTAGGGTTCAACCCTGCATGAGAATTCAATTCTTCCAAATACATAGGAATTTAATTCCTCCAAATGAAACTAGGGTTTAACCCTATATGAGAATTTAATTCTTCCACATACATAGGAATTTAATTCCTCTAAAACAGAATTAAGGTTTAACCCTACAGAGAATTTAATTTTTTAAAACAAAGAGACTTAAAGCTCTCCATGCACGTAAAGAAGTTGGTCACATGGTGACACGTGACCCCCATCCTCAATGATCAGAAAAGAAAGAACAAAACTAGGTCACGTGCTCCCACGTGACCCCTAAAACAGATCCCTTAAAATGAGAAAGAAAAACTTGGAGGCAATGCCTCACGTGCTCCCACGTGACCCTCAAAATAAAGGGAACAAAGCCAAAGGCAGAACCATTTTTGGGCGCCCTCACGTGTCCTCACGTGGCCCTTTAATAAACACTCTAAATCGATACATGGATACTCATCACGTGCCAACACATGATGGCCTGAAGACCAAAAGTGTTTAACACTTATCTGAATATTCTGAGAACAAAATAAAGGAGGTCTGGCCCCACCTTTAGGTGCCCTCACGTGCCCCCACGTGACCCCTTCCTTTCTAGTGTTTAACACTATTTTGAGCATTTTGTCACCAGTGTTTAACACTGTTTTAAATACATCACGTGAGGACACGTGACCACTAGATGTCCTCTAGTGTTTAACACTATTTTAAAGCCAGCTTAGCCCAAATTGGCTAAGTTTTCCGGAGGCAAAATCTCTCCTTCAAATGAACTTTAAAATACAGAGCTACAATCTTTAATGATCAACCAAAGACAAAAATGTTATCGGAACCCTCAAACTCTTGTTTAGCATTGCTAAATAATGAGGGGCTGAACCCAGACAAATACTCAACAGGCCAACAAAGGGCCAACATTTCAAACTTAATTAGACTTAGCCCAAATTGGCTATAAGTCCTCAGTTCAGATTTAACTGAGCCAATGTGCTCATAATTTAATTAATTGATCTTAGTTCCAAATTGGACTATACATCTCCCAATCAACTTTGGTTCAAGGGTACATATCTGAACTCTTCTGATATTTGTGGTTGTAATCCTTCAACGTCTTCAGAAAGGTGACGGGTCCCGACAACCACACTTTTCACAGACCATGACGTCTTTAAACTAGACTGTGGGGTCCTTAAACTCACAGACTATGATGTCCTTAATCTCGGACTGTGGGGTCCTTTTAAACCCACGGACTATGATGTCCTTAACTTTGGACCGTAATGTCCTTAAACTAACAATGGACTGCAAAGTCCCTAAACTAAACAACAGAGCCCAAATGTTCTCTTGTTGGATCTAAACGATCCCGTTAAGTTGATCTTAGCCTAAAAATTAGCCTAACGTATTCTTAACAAACGTTTAAGTTGATCTTAGTCTCAAATGAGACTAACATATCCTTAATCCCCACCCCCAAAACCAAATCTAAGAAAATACGGATTTGGACTAATCCACGCCCTACGGACGAAGACATAAATTAGTCTCCGTATACAATCCACGGGCAACCAAAAACAAAACAAACACCCACGACACGAAGTGACCATCTGGAGAAGGAGAAAGTTGTTACCGCGATGCGGTAGCGTAATTAACTACAGGGGCTGCGCCTGCAGGGAAGAGTGTCCCCACAATAAAAAAAACCCTCAAATGAGGGGGAATCTGATGAAGTCTGCTACATCGGCCGCATCCGTATAAACCTTCGATACATGGTGTCATAAATCTACTTGGCATCTTCGGAGAGGTGGACGGATAGCACCTATTAGCATCTGCCCCCAAATTCAGGCAAGACGCTTGTCTTCCCGTGTTTTGGAGGAGAACAGATTCCGGCACGCCCGGTGGGACCTCTTCCTCTTTCCACTCTACACTTCGTTTGTCGTGTTCGCGAAAGAATCACGGTTTGATATAGTTGCCCTTGGGTTCGAGGTACTAAGATTTGGTGTCTTGCTCCGTGCAGAAAACGAAAGATCAATGGCTTCTACCTGCACAAAATGCTGCAGCTGCAACTGCAACTCCCATTCCGCCTCATCTGGAGGTGTAACCTACGGGCCCCAGGCGGTCTCCCTGTTCACGATGCCGGTGGACCAAGTAACTCAGGCCACCACCGGGCTGTTCTTTGGGACTATGATCCTACCCATGAGCTTCAATGCCCCGATGCTGCCGCAAGAAGCCCCAAAGAAGTCAGTCTTTGATCGACTTACCATTACCGCGGCCACTCTCAACGGGTCGCTCAACTCTACTGCCTCAGTTTTCAGCAGACTGGGCTAGAACGCTAACAAGCCCGCGATACCTGAAGCAGCCATCCCAAAGCGTATAGCCATCCCTACCCAAGCAGGCGAAATTATTGGAAAGGCTTCTCCTGACAAGAAGTCAATCTTCACAAGGCCGGCCACTCTGGCTCCCGTTCTAGGCAAAGTCACCTCTGCCCAGAAATCTGTATTCGATAGGTTGGACATTACTTCTCGGCGAACCTCAGTCTTCAAAAGGCTGGAACCGGCGACAACCCTCCGTCAAGACAGGGGGCATGATGAAGTCACCCCTATAGCTGAACCAACTCCATCTGCTCGACACGCTTGACGTCGCCACTGGCGCCGAGTGAGGAAGGCTGGGGGCAGCTCCCCGTCGGGACTAACTCCGCCAGCTCCCATGGTAGAAATTAATGCTGCTGTTCCAACTGGGAACAGCTTTGAACCGCTTAGGAGGGTTCGCAAGGACTCTCCGACTGTCATGTTGAAGAGATCTCCTCCACCTATGGAGATTACTACAGAAAAGAAGCCGGAGCAGCCCTCTCAGCGGCTGTCCTCCAAAATTTATAAAGTCTGGCGACAAGTCCAGGAATTGGTGATTAACCAGGACTACTCTCGCCGGCCAAAGAAGCTCAAAGCTCAACAAGAAAAGAGCCATCTCGTGGTACCACAGAAGACGTCATCCGTCTGGGTGCCCGCTGCAACGGCTCCTTCCACCTCAACTACTCACAAGAGAAGGAGGCCAAAGAAAGTCCCCGTGAATGCGAAAAGCCGCAAGGATGTCAAATCTAAACGCCCTAAATCCGGGGGCATGGTAATACATACTGTTTATATGGCTTCCGGAAAAGAGGAAAGCCGTGCTTCTACGGGTCATCGACCGCTTACCCGATCGATAACGAAAGCTCAGGAACAACAGCGCAGAAACTTTAGGAGATGCTGACTGCAATGGCCGCACTCACTGGGCCAAAAGAAAATCCAGAAACCTCGGAGCAGCGTCTGGAACAGGAAACTGATACCGAGTTCCTCCGAAGAATGCTCGAGAGGAAAGAAAAAGAGGCTGCGGAACAGGCAATCAACTTAAAACGAATGGCTCTCTTGTTCCAAGACATGGTTAGGATGATGTTACAGCCGGAACCTCCAGCTGAAGACCCCCCGATCATCATTGAAGACGACAGAGGGGAGACATCGAACTCTCCTCCGGCTCTTTCAGCAGACAAAGAGGAAACCATCTCCAAGGCCACTCTGGATGACTACATTGCTCAGCAAATACGAGCTCACCAGGTGAATGAAGCGGCCGGCCAAATTGTTAAAACTGGGCGACCATATCCAGACTGGTATGACCAAATAAAATACCCGCTGGGATATACGATCCCTAAATTTCATGTATATAAAAGGACGGGAAATCCGCATCAGCACGTCGCTCAATTCAGGGCTCTATGTGGCAACACTGGAGGTGACGATAAACTTCTGCTCCACCAGTTTGTTGGTAGTTTGTCGGAGATGGCATTCGAGTGGTATTCTGAACTTCCAAACGACTCCGTCAAGACTTTTGCAGAAATGGAGCTATTATTCACCCAGCGTTTCGCGAGTGCTAGTGAACGCACCCCAATAACGGCATTGATCAATGCCAGGGTGAAGCCAGGTGAAACGTGGGTACAATATGCAATACGATGACGAAATTTATGGTCAAAATGTGAGCAGCGCATCGAGGAAGCACCAGTAGTGGGCATGTTTGTGGGCACTCTGGATCTTCAAGCAACTATTTCCCAATTCATGATGTTCTTCAAGCTGACCACGTTCCAGGCCTTGATCGACAAATTGGCCCAAATGGACCAGATGGGTCATAGACCGTCTCCTCCAAAGCCGGAGCCGCGGAACGAAAAGAGTAAAGGGAAGGCGACATTCGTTGCGAATACTCAACAGCAGCCCAGTGGCCCAAAACTAACTGATCGCCTAGACGAGAGGCGGCAATTCTATAATGAGAAGATGAAGCGCCTTTATTCGTTTCCCCGGGACAAAACGAAGAGGTTGTTCGAGCTAGCGGTGCGCAACAGGCTCATCAATCTGCCGAATCCAAAACGATCGTTGCAACCCGGCGAGGCTAATAGTCTTAATTATTGCCCCTACCATCAAACGGTAACCCATCCAATTGAGGATTGCTTCGTCTTTAAAGGCTGGATTGAAGATCAATAGCAACAGGGCAAATTTGCCCGGTCTGAGAATTGGAAGGTGAACCCACCACAGCCACAAGCTCCCAAGAAGACGGACACACCGGGGGCATCATGCTCTTTCATAGAAGAAGCTCCATGGGAGGTCGCTCTTTCAGCCAAGACAAAAAGAATGCTGAAGGATCTCCAAACATGCCCGGCAATCAGGTGGAAGAATCCGCTGGAACCCGAGATTATCGAGGGAATGCTGAAGCCGTGCCCAACTCCAAAAATTGGTGGTGATAGTCTAAGTGCTCACGCCCAGCCGTCAAAATTTTCGAAGAAGAAGAAGAAATCCAAGAAGCCTGTGAAACCTGGTGATAGGCGCACGGACCTGCAAAAGCAGATTGACGAGCTGGAATAGTATAACCAGAAGGCGCGGACTCCAGTCACACTCCAAGAATTTCTCAATCACGTCCTTGAGGACAAAGATGATGGAGAAAACTCGTCGGATGAATCTGAAGATTACGTAGCAAGTTGCCATGTGATCTC
Organism: Agapanthus africanus; assembly: GCA_030015575.1. Lineage (NCBI taxonomy): Eukaryota > Viridiplantae > Streptophyta > Magnoliopsida > Asparagales > Amaryllidaceae > Agapanthus > Agapanthus africanus. The sequence continues at coordinate 875,401,963 of JASDDO010000024.1, read as the reverse complement.
TCACTCGTCGATAAACGATGAAGAAGCTCCTTACACAGAGAAACTGAGGGCGGGACCTGAGCCGGAACTTCTAGGGCCATCAAACGAAATGATTGATGCATTCCTGAACGAAGCTCTTCTTAAAAGCAAAGCTGCTCGAGAGCGTGAGATGGCCATATTCAAAAAAGTTAAATGCCGGCGACCGGACGAAAGGGTTGAAATACTCCCGCCAAATCAAAGTGCATCCGTCGCAAATAAAAGCAGGTTTAAGACGATGAAGAGGTTCGCCAAAGCCATATCGATGGGAATGAAGCTGCTACCCTCCGAAGGGAACGCTCTTAGTGAAGCGAAAACACATCCTAGCTACTGCTTATATCATCGAAAGATTGCGCACCCCACCAAAGAGTGCAACGCTTTTAAAAGATGGTGGGAGGGATATGTTGCTCACCGGCAACATTTCAAGCGGATGAAACGCAAAACTCGTCGGGAGCAAAGAAATACGACCGAGGAGCGTAAAAGAACTACTGGCAGCTATCACATGGTCGACGCTGGGGGACCGCAAGTTCTCACCTTCGGGAGCGACTCTGACGAAGAAATGACTTTTGTCCCTCTCTTTAAAGAGTCCACCTCGGGAAAAGAGGAAGAACCGAAGACCTGTGAAAATATTCAGCTGCGCAATCGTACGCTGCCCGAAAAGAATCTTGGGCCCTTAAACAGTGGGTCAAATAGAAGAGATAAGGGGAAAGAAAAGGTCCCTGAGGATATCATCCTTGATGACCAAGATGTCGAAGAGCTGACAGCCAAGGACTCTTCAAAGAAAAGTAAGGTGGACTACAACGTTCTAGCACACTTGAGAAAGCTACCTTCGCAGCTAAGCATTCTCGAAGCCCTTCTGCTATCTAAAAAGGCGAGAGATTCATTGATCAAGGCACTACAAAAGCCAGAGAAATTCCAAGCTTTCTTCGCCGAAGAAAAGATGAAGGACGAGCTGGAAGATGTGCACACAGCGGATATCACCTTCGGCGATGAAGATCTCCTCCTTGGGACATAAGAACATAACCGTCCTCTTTATGTCTCCGGATACTGTCATGATATCAAGATAGGAAAACTCCTGGTTGACAATAGGTCTCCTGTCAATCTCCTCAACGTGAGAGTGTTGAAAAAAATCTGCATGAGGGTTCAACACCTCGCTCGGGATAAGATCACTATCTCCGGGTTCGACTCCCAGTCATCACGGACACTTGAGTCTGTAATATTGACACTACGCTTTGGGCTGCTTATCATGGACATTAAGTTTCATGTCATTGACGCCAAGACATGCTACAATGCTTTGCTCGGCAGGCCTTGGTTACACGAATACAACATTATCCCTTCTACACAACATCAGTGTATGAAGTATTTCAAGGATGGTCTCGAGTATACCGTAACAGGGGAGCTGAACCTATTCTCCGTAAACGAAGTCCGAAAGTACGAAGATGCGAAATACTTCTTACCAGATTTTGAGGACACGGAAAGATGTCACAAACCGAAGAACAAATTTATCACCACTATTCCGGTCTTCGGGAGTGATACCGAGGAGGAAGAAGAGATAATTTATTCAGGGCCACCCCAACGCAACAACCCGGGACCGTCCACCCCTATGTTAATCTTCGGCGGCGACTTAGAAGATGAGGTCAACACTATATTTTCCACTCGGCCGTCAATACAAGCCTTCGCTGGCGATAATCAGAGTTTGCAAATTACCATGGTTCCATAAGAATATTACAAAGATCTCGATTCACTTGAAACTTATAGTGTGCCAAAAATGCAGACATTCTACATCCCTCCCAGGCGAAAGGGTGAAAAGGTGATCCTATTCTACCGATCCGGGAAACCAAAGTGGAGAAAGAAATCTGGCATGGCGCCGATTCTACGCTCGACAGGCTCCAGCCCATCCGTCTGCCTAGATATTACATGGAAGGCTTGAAAAGGCTATTGAAGCGCCAAGGGGTACCCTTCAGACAGACTACTCGACAAGCTCGATTCTACAACAGGATTTGGGACGTCCCCGGAACTTAGCGAAAGTTGCCCAACGGGAAAATGGAAACGGTCGGACTTGGATATGTCCAATCCAAGAAATGAGAGCGAGTTCATGGTAGCTACGTCATACATGACTTCGATGAAGAAGGAGACGCCCTGTTAGAAGACGTTGACCCTGAACTAAACGAGATCCTATCATCAAAATGCCCAGTCCTTCATTTGAAGAACGGATGGACAAGCTAATAAGGGAAGCGGGTCAAAAGGTCCTGGATGACCATAACCGTGAGATGGCCATTTACGAGAAAGCCAGGACGCAGGGCCTCCTTCAACAGAACATGGAGAATGACAATGCTCCTCTTCGCCAGCCCGTCATATAAAAGGCCCGACGCAGAGGCAAAAATAAACTAAAGAGTGGGAAAGGCATTCATAGCAGCCAAGCGGCTCTAAGAAGCCACGTGAGCAAGAGTCGAGTAGCCGGGATCTGTCCCTTATAAAGAAGATGGGTTGGGAATATTCTTTTCCCTAAGATAAGATAAAGAAGATATTCAATCTCGTCGTAAAGCATCGGATGATGATACTCCCGGAGTCCAAACACCCCGAGCAAGCGAACGAGGTCTCTCACCCAGACTATTGCTTCTATCACCAAGCAATAGGGCATCCTCTCGAAGACTGTTTCACCTTTAAGAACTGGGTCGAAGACCAATATCAACAAGGCAGGTTCGCTCTATTCAGCAGTTGGAAGGTAAGCCCGCCACAGAGACATGAACCGAAAACGACGCGTATAACGAGAGTAGAACCAGATCAACATCGATCTTGGAAACGATCTCGTACCTGCCACGTGATAACGCTGTCAAAAGAAGAGCCTGAGAATACGGATGACCTCTCCTGGTGCTTCGAAAACGATGATGACGAGGTGATCTCAGAGTTTCCACCGGCGCCGAAAGAGCTGGAAGATAGAATACATACTACTGCAGATAACCTCAAGGAAATTGATTTGGGGACGGCAAGTGACCTGTGACCGACGTTCGTCAGTGAGCTGTTGTCTGAAGAGAGGGTGGCTACGCTAAAGGATGTGCTCATGCAGCATAGAGATTGCTTTGCATGGAACTATTCAGAGATGCCGGGACTCATTCCAGAGATTGTTGTCCACAGATTGGAGATTTCTCCGGACATCAAGCCGATCAAACAAGCACCGAGAAGAATGCGGCTCGAGCTAGAGATGAGCATCAACGCCGAGGTCAAGAAACTAATCGACTCCAGTTTTATCCAAGAGGTTCAATATCCTGATTGGATCGCCAACATCGTCCCGGTGATGAAGAAAAATGGGACGGTACGCATATGTGTGGACTTTCGGGATCTCAACAAAGCATGCCCAAAGGACGACTTTCTAGTACCAGTCACTGAGCTGATGATAGATAACACATCCACTCACGAAGTCTTCTCCTTCATGGATGGATCATCAGGATACAATCAGATAAAGATGCATCCCGAGGACCAGAAGCACACTGCTTTTCAGACCCCTTTGGGCATATTTTGCTACAAGGTAATGCCTTTCGGTCTAAAGAACGCCGGTGCCACCTATCAGAGGGCCATGACGAAGATTTTCGATGACCTCATACATGAAATCGTCGAATGCTATATCAACGACCTCGTAGTTAAAAGCAAATCATACGAGGAACATCTAGAGCATCTGAAGATCGTATTTCAATGCCTTCGGCAATATAACTTGAAAATGAACCCTCTCAAATGCGCGTTCGGAGTTTTCTTGGGAAAATTCCTAGGATTCATCGTCCGACACCGAGGCATCGAGATATATCCATCAAAGATCAAGGCGATTATGGAAATGCCTCCGCCAAGGACTCTCAAGCAATTGCGGTCTCTCCAAGGGAAGCTCATATATATCCGGCGATTTATAGCCAATCTCTCCGGCAAGTGCTGCCCCTACAGTCACTTAATGAAAAAGGGAACTCCGTTCATTTGGGATCACAAATACCAAAGCGCACTGGAGGAAATCAAGCAATACCTACAGAATCCGCCAGTGCTGGCCGCTCCCGTTAAAAGAAAACCTCTCGTCCTGTACGACCGCCCTCGAAGGTTCCTTAGGCGCGCTGTGGGCACAAGAGAACGACCAAGGGAAAGAGAGCCCTTTATTATCTGAGTCGAGTTCTCCTGGGGGAAGAAAGCAATTACTCTCCCATTGAAAAACACTGCCTGGCATTGATCTTCGCGATAACGAAGCTCAGACACTATGAATTGGTACATGAGGTCCATCTCGTATCAAAGGTAGATCCTCTCAAGTATTTAATGTCAAAGGATATATTAACGGGACGACTCGCTAAATGGGTCCTGCTCTTGATGGAGTTCTCGATAACTTATCGGCCTCTTAAGGCAGTGAAAGGCCAAGTCATCGCCGACTTCCTCGCTGAGCATCCGATACCTGCCGAATCTCCCTTATGAATTGCCAGACGAGCACGCGTTTGACACAACCAACGAAGAAAGAAGAAAGGATGATACCCAATGGGAACTCTACTTCGATGGAGTATCTTCCATGAAAAAGCGCAAATAAAGTACCCCCATAATCAAATCAGGGGTAGGCCTTATCTTCGTGACTCCACAAGGAGGGATAATACGCTTTGCCTTCTCCTTAACGGAGCCGAGGACGAACAATGAAGCCGAATATGAAGCTTTGATAGCAGGTTTTAAGATCGCTATCGACATGGGAATTGAAAACCTCCTCATATACGGAGACTCCCAACTGGTCGTTAGTCAAGTAAACGACGACTATCAAACGTGCAAGCCAGAGTTGGTGAAGTATGGCGAGAGAGTACAGCAACTGTTAATTCAAATTCCTTCCTACACCTTGGAAAGTATACCGCGTGCGGAAAACAGCAAGGCGGATGCATTATCCAAGCTCGCTAAAGAACTGGCTGACGAGAGCCTCGATGACATGAGGGTCGTTGTGCAAAGCTGTCGGGTTCTTGCACCGGCAGAAATATCTCCGAAATCTTTCGAATAAAAGGGAGCGACTGAGCAAACGGCCCTATAAATAAAAGACCAGGAAAAGGTTAAGGATTGGAGAGAAGTCTTTATAAATTACTTCAAATCCCGTCGAACACCTAAAGATGCATCCTCAAGGCATCATCTCATGAAACGAGCTCTATCCTTCGTCTTTGTTAATGATACTCTGTATAAGAGATCATTTGATTCTCTCTGGCTAAGATGCCTGGGACCTGAAGAGGCAAAGGGAGTCGTCCAAGAAACTCACGACGGACTCTACGGTTCTCACCAAGCCGGCCCGAAGATGAAGCTGAAAATTAAAAGGATGGGCTACTATTGGCCTACGATGATCCAGGACTGCCTCAAATACGCGAAGAAATGCCACTCATGCCAGATTCACGGGGACTTTATCCATCAGCATCCAAATCCACTACATCCAACGGTGGCTGGCTGGCCGTTCGAAATGTGGGGAACAGACATAATCGGTCCTATAGAACCGGCATCATCGAGTGGACATCGATTCATTTTGGCGACAACTGATTACTTCTCCAAGTGGGCAGAAGCAGTACCGCTGAGGGAAGTGAAAACGGAGAATATCCTCCATTTCTTCAAGACGCACATCATTTATCGGTTCGGAACTCTGCGACGGATTATCTCCGATAACGGGCCGGCCTACAGAAGCCACAAGATCAGCCGCTTCACACAACAGTATAACATAGACTGGAGATACTCTTCAGTCTATAATCCTCGAGCTAACGGTCTAGCTAAGGCTTTCAACAAGACCTTGACGAAGATCGTGAAAAAGACGGTGTCTCGAAATAAGAAGGACTGGCACGAGAGACTGCATGAAGCTCTCTGGGCATATCGAACTACGTTCAAAACGGCCACAAACACAGCACCGTATGCATTAGTATTCGGCACAGAAGCGGTACTCCCCCTCGAGATAGAGCTACCCTCTCTACGAGTGGCAGCTCACTACGAGCTAACAGACGAAGAAAATGGTCACCTCCGGCTTGAGGAGCTCGACGCCCTTGATGAAACCCGGCTCATGGCGCAACAAAATCTAGAGGCTTATAAAGCAAAGATGACGTGCTCATATGAAAAATTGACTAGGCTAAGAACATTCCGCCAAGGCGAACTCGTGCTAGTGGTTAAAAGACCTATGATCCCCATTCGCGCAAAGCGGGGGAAATTCGAGCCGAACTATGAAGGCCCGTATATCATAGACAAAATCTATCGGGGTGGAGCTTACCTACTCATGGACATGCATGGTGAAATACCTTTCAGGCCAATAAACGGTCGATTCCTAAAGAAATACTATCCCTGACGAGTCATGGCCTAGGTCAATGATAGATGATGACGTCTATGTCCGCTCGCTATCTTCCTAAGCCTAAACTCTATAAGCAGTAGCTGGTTTACGGATCGAAATGTCCTTAAACTAACAATGGACCATTATGTCCTAAAACTGGTTGTTGACCGAGACGTCGATAAACTACTGTGGACTGCAGCATCCCAAGGCTGACACAAAAAAAATAATAAAAAAAAGTAAAAAAAAAGAAAAGAAAACGGTATGTCCATAAGCAAATGGGCACGGATGAAAACCCGGTAGGGCTCCGTGAGTAAAAACAGCAGGGCTACCGGCGAGTTTTTGTGAAAACCTGAAAGGGCACAACCTCGTTAAAGGACACTTGCAAGGTCCTCTCGACCCTGTAAGGAGAAACTACCTACGTGAGATCCTTACGACTCACAAGGGAGAAACACACTTAGGGATCCCCATGATTCCTAAGGAGAAATTTCACTTGCGAGATCCTCACGACTCGTAAGGAGAACCCTCCTATGAGACCCTCACGGCTCATAAGATTCAAAAGTCTTAAGCTACAGGGATCTGAACATGTTCTTAAGCCATCACAACCTTCAATTCTGCCCTACAAGCGGGTCAATGCTGACCCTTGTATACAATCTACGGGAGCGAATAAACATTTCCCTAACAAAGTCCCATCCGTGACTAGGGATGTGTTTACACAGTGAACAGCCCTTGTAAGTCCTCTTGACTTATAAAGAGAAAGCGCTCTTGTAAGATCCTTACGACTTGTAAGGGACCATGCACTTAGGAATCCTCACGATCCCTAAGGAGAAAATGCACCTACGAGATCCTCACGACTCGTAGGGAGAGATACCTTTACGAGACCCTTACGGCTCATGAAGTCAAAAGCCTTAATCGACAGAATCCTAACCCTGTCTACTAAGACACCTTTGTTCGACATTGACGAAGGCAAATGATGATTCGCTCCTGGCAATATCCCAGTTTTAGCGATGCTGATGCCAAAATCGGTATCAAATCCTAAAATTCGTAGCGAAAAGCCGGCGAGCCACAAATGCATACAAAATAGCCGAAATGATAGGGCAACTTGCGACAAAATTAGCAAGTAAAAATGTATGCATACAAAAGTCGAAATGATTGGGCAATCGCGACCTTCGCGATATAAAAGCTGAAATGATAGAGCATCGTGGAAAGAAATAAAAAAAATTTAAAAAAAATGAAATTTTTGCCCCACAGGTGATATCACATCAATCCTCGTATACAATCCAGGGGCGCAAACAAAGAAGGAATCACACCTTCCCTCCCCAGGCTCCATCAGAAAAAGAAGCCAAATCTCAATGGTTCACAAACAGCCTGGAGATCATCTCAATATCCGTCTCATTTCAATAGACACGACATCAACAAATCGGACTGCGGTAAAATTCCCAGTTCCATGACTCGACGATGCACAAACAACCGAGAGCCAACCTTTCCTGGTCACGTGGAATACGGCCTATGTCAATCCTGACCTTGTGGGAAATGTCCAGAGCGGAGCCTGGTCCTCACAGAATGCGGCTATGTCAATCAGACCCCATGGGAAGCATCCAGAGCAAAATCCTGGTCATGTGGAACACGGCCTATGACAATCCTGACCCTGTGGGAAACGTCCAGAGTGGAGCCTGGTCCTCGCAGAACACGGCTATATCAATCAAACCCTGTGGGAAGCATCCAGAGCAAATTCTTGGTCACGTGGAATACGGCCTATGTCAATCCTGACCCCATGGGAAACGTCCAGAGCGGATCCTGGTCCTCGCAGAACACGGCTATGTCAAACCGACCCTATGGGAAGCATCCAGAGCAAATTCCTGGTCACGTGGAACACGACCTATGTCAATCCTGACCCCGTGGGAAACGTCCAGAGTGGATCCTGGTCCTCGCAGAATACGGCTATGTCAAACCGACCCCGTGGGAAGCATCTAGAGCAAATTCTTGGTCACGTGGAACACGGCCTATGTCAATCCTGACCCTGTAGAAAAACATCCAGAGCGGAGCCTGGTCCTCGCAGAACACGGCTATGTCAATCAGACCCCGTGGGAAGTATCCAGAGCAAATTCCTGGTCACATGGAACACGGCCTATGTCAATCCTGACCCCGTGGGAAATGTCCAGAGCGGAGCCTGGTCCTTGCAGAACACGGCTATATCAATCATACCCCGTGGGAAGCATCCAGAGCAAATTCCTGGTTTTATAGAACACGGCCTATGTCAATCCTGACCCCGTGGGAAACGTCCAGACCGGAGCCTGGTCCTTACAGAACACGTCTATGTCAATCAGACCCCATGGGAAGCATCTAGAGCAAAATCCTGGTTACGTGGAACACGGCCTATATCAATCCTGACCCCGTGGGAAACGTCCAGAGAGGAGACTGGTCCTCGCAGAATGCGGCTATGTCAATCAGACCACGTAGGAAGCATCCAGAGCAAATTCCTGGTCACGTGGAACACAGCCTATGTCAATCCTGACCCCGTGGGAAACGTCCAGAACGGAGCCTGGTCCTCGCAGAATATGGCTATATCAATCAGACCTCGTGGGAAACATCCAGAGCAAATTCCTGGTCATGTGGAACACAGCCTATGTCAATCCTGACCCCGTGGGAAACGTCCAGAGCGGATCTTGGTCCTCGCAGAACACGGCTATGTCAATCCTGACCCCGTGAGAAGCATCCAGAGCAAATTCCCGGTTATGTGGAACGCGGCCTATGTCAATCCTGACCCCGTGGAAAACGTCCAGAGCGGAGCCTGGTCCTCGCAGAACACGGACATGTCAATCAGACCCCGTGGGAAGCATCCAGAGCAAATTCCTGGTTTCGTGGAACACGGCCTATGTCAATCCTAACTCCGTGGGAAACGTCCAGAGCGGAGCCTGGTCCTCGCAGAATACGGCTATGTCAATCAGACCCCGTGGGAAGCATCCAGAGCAAATTCCTGGTTACGTGGAACGCGGCCTATGTCAATCCTGACCCTTGGGAAACATCCAGAGCGGAGCCTGGTCCTCGCAGAACACGGCTATGTCAACCAGACCCCGTGGGAAGCATCCAGAGCAAATTCCTGGTTTCACAGAACATAGCCTATGTCAATCCTGACCCCGTGGGAAACGTCCAGAGCGGATCTTGGTCCTCGCAGAACACGACTATGTCAAACCGACCCCGTGGGAAGCATCCAGAGCAAATTGTTGGTCACGTGGAACATGGCCTATGTCAATCCTAACCCCGTAGGAAACGTCCAGAGCGGATCTTGGTCCTCGCAGAACACGGCTATGTCAATCAGACCCCGTGAGAAGCATCCAGAGTAAATTCCTGGTTACGTGGAACGCGGCCTATGTCAATCCTGACCCCGTAGGAAACGTCCAGAGAGGAGCCTGGTCCTCGCAGAACACGGCTATGTCAATCAGACCCCGTGGGAAGCATCCAGGCAAATTCCTGGTTACGTGGAACGCAACCTATGTCAATCCTGACCCCGAGGGAAACGTCCAGAGCGGAGCCTAGTCCTCGCAGAATACGGCTATGTCAATCAGACCCCGTAGGAAGCATCCAGAGAAAATTCCTGGTTTCATGGAACACGGCCTATGTCAATCCTGACCCCGTAGGAAACGTCCAGAGTGGAGCCTGGTCCTCGCAAAACACGGCTGTCAATCAGACCCCATGGGAAGCATCAAGAGCAAAATTCCTGATTATGTGGAACGCGACCTATGTCAATCCTGACCGTGTAGGAAACGTCCAGAGCGGATCCTGGTCCTCGCAAAACATGGCTATGTCAATCCTGACCCCGTGGGAAGCATCCAGAGCAGAGCCTGGTCCTCGCAGAACACGGCTATGTCAAACCGACCTCGTTGGAAGCACCTGATTAGTATGGATTTTATGATCAAAAATAATATTACCGCAATCAAGAATGGCGTCACTTGGTAGCTAGCCGGTGAATATGGGTCGATCCACAGGGATGGTATTAATTTCCTAAATGTTCTTACGAGCTAATTCCAAAGGGTGTTGGATCTTTTATCACAAAAACTAAATTGAGTTATACTAGGATTAGGAAACATGCTAGGATTAGGTTTAGGTAAAGTTTGGTAAAATAAAGATCTACACCTCTTTCAATGCCCTAAATTAGATATCTTTTTAGGAGTTATGGTAATTATTAGTAAAGGGGATTAGGATGATCGGGAAGAAACTATATTTCTTCCTCTAGATCCTTATCCGTCCTTTCTTAATAATTACCCTAACCTTCATGGAAGACATGCATATCCGGTCTTTTATACTACGGTATCACCGTTACCTCGTGGGTAGGGTACCGTAGGGAGCAAAATATGCATGCATGCATGAAGTCCTAACTATTACAAATGATTGGGCACGAAAGAGATGAGAGATCTTCATCTCTCAAACTCTTCCCTATTCCTAACCCTAACAAGCGAGGAAACTACTCGCTCATTAAGGGATCTATTAAAAACATGATTTTTATTTTGTTTTCAGATCTAAGAGATTAATTACCTACTGCAGATTAAGAAATTCTAAACTAGATTAAACTAAGGCAAAAGAATAATTTATCTAGGGCAAGAATTAAAACTAGAGCTAAGGCAGAAATTAAAAGAAATTTACAAAATGATGCTCTCAAAACTTCAAAGGAATCTGAATTTTATTCATAAAAAGAGGCATGACCTAATACAAGAATTTGGGTCTTTATTTATAGGACATAGAAAACCCTAGGTTTACAATTGCTGCATGTTTGCATTTACAAAAATACCCCTAGGAAGACTAGTCAGCGCCGCCTCAGCATTTTGGTAAAATTTTTCGCCCTACGTGCTCCGCACGGCCGCGGAACCGCGGCCGCAGCCAGGGTTTGGCCGCGGTTCCGCAGCCCAATGAGGGTCTTGAAATCTGCAATTTTCTGGACTAGCTCTGGGATTTTTGGTCTTCCTACTTTTTTAGTTCTTTTCTCAATTTGGCTTATAGGTTTCTTCCAGATCTTCACAGTGAGTAGTGAAGTGGACTTTTACCGTTGCTTCGTGACGAAATCTTGGACCTTGCGCTGCCTTGTACTTTGTGAACTGATCTTTGTGTAGGCTTGATCAAGATCCTTCTATTTGTTGGTCGTAGTCCCACTTTTGCATCGTCTTTTATCTTTTTCACTGTTTTTACTCCAAGAACCTGTAACCTGTACTATATAGCAGACATGGGTCAAAAGCACCTGTTTATTTGTAAAATGCATAAGAATAGGAAATATAATAATGTAATATTATGATATGAACAAATACCCCCAAACTTCTCTTTTGCTCGTTCTCGAGTAAACCTAATTTTATTCTCAACGAAATCCTAACCTCACTTTCGCAGGGAAACGCGATTGCACTGAGCTCATGCAACAAGCCGTTAAACCTCTTGGTGTCCCTAGTAGGAGGAGTGTTGTCTCCTGAGGGTTTTCAGCGGATACTACCCACAAAATCCAATCAATTCGGCCCATTGACTTTTATTCTCCAATTAGGTTTTCTAACAAGGAATTCTATTATCTTTGACTCGTAAATTATCCACCCATATTCTTCACACTTCCTCATCATTTAACTTAAAATTATATATGTTCTGCAGACCTACTTAGCTTTTGGCATCTCTTAAGTTTTCCTTCTAGGGTTCCATCTCTACTTAGGAATTTTTATCATCTCTATTAAAGATACAAGTTCTATTCTTCACTCCTATCTCTCATCTAAACTCCAATTACATACCCCTACGTGTGTGTATATATCACCCCTACACTTGGAAATTAAAATCAAGCAATCATACTCTTGTCCGTTGTCCAAAGCACTTCTTAATTGGTGAATTTTTAGATGAATTTCGCTCACACGTCATTCATGCGACCGTTAATACTTCTTGAGGTACCAACGACCGATTACAAAATGCGTTTGCACTTTAAAGCGTAATTCCTAGTCTTGCAACACCTAAGGCTTTAGCAGTGACTCCCAAACCAGTTGGTCTAAGGCACTAGGTGATGAAGCACCCTCGCTAAATATTTTTCTATTTTTGCATCCTTAAGTAATTACAAAAACCAGTGTTCATTTTTTTCTTTATTCACACTTGTATTTTTTATTTTTTATCGTTCTAAGGACTTTAGACAAGAGCATTTTAAGGTCTCTTCTACTATTCCATGTTTCAAGGTGCGTGATTTGTGCAAATTGTAGGATATACATTTTCGGAATCTAGACTTAAGCTAGGAATTATTTTTCAAACTTATACTCTAATAAGAATATCGATACTTTTCCTTTGTTTTAACTTAGCCCAAGAAGTGAACTCAAAATTTTGCCTATTTCTAAATAAACTACAAAGACATACACTTTCTACTGTTAAACTTTAAGGAAGGTTATTTTTAGGGTTTTTAATTTACTAAGTCTAAGATCTAGTTGTTCCTAGCTAGTTAACCTATTTGTCAAATTCAAGTCAAATAAGGCCAAAATTGAATACATTAATTTTTATAATTTTTGAATTTTTCAATTTTTATGGGTTTTTCTTTTTCTATATATATTTTTTTATTTTTCAAATTTTTATGATTTGTATATAAGGATGCAAATGCAAAAATATACATATGAATGCGAAGGAAGAAGACTTACCGAGCATACCCCCAAACTTAAACTGGACAGTGTCGTCACTGTCAGGCTGCACCAAGTGGGTCCAAAATGTCGGTAATTTCCTGCTTATTATTTTTTATTTTACAAATGATACACACCCCCAAACTTATTTGAAATAATGTTTTGGAAAAAATTGATTGGAAATTCGGGGGTGAAAGTGGAGGAGATTTAATCGGTGTAGATCGGCTCCTGCAAAAACAGGAGCTCCTCCGATGGGTCCGCTGTGAGAAACGGTTTCAATCGATGTCCATTGACCTTGAATAAAATATCGTCCTCAGGATTTTCAAGATCGACTGCACCGTGCGGATAAACGGTGCGAACTACAAATGGACCTTTCCACCTAAAACGGAGTTTGCCGGGGTGATAATGTAACCGAGTGTCATAGAGTAAAACCTGTTGACCAGGTTTAAACATTTTTCGCAGAAAATGTTTATCATGGAACACCTCAGTTCGGTTTTTAACAATTACGGCATTATCATAAGCCTCATCCCGCAGCTCTTCTAGTTCATTTAATTACAGCTTTCGATTGCTGCCCGCATCTCCTAATGATAAATTCAACTCTTTGATTGCCCAAAATGCCTTATGCTCAATCTCTACTGGGAGGTGGCAAGCCTTCCCATAAACAAGCCGGTATGGAGACATACCAAGATCGGTCTTGTATGCAGTACGGAAAGCCCATAGTGCATCGATCAGTTTGAGTGACCAATCTTTACGGTTTTTAGAAACCGTTTTCTCCAAGATTTGCTTAATTTGCCGATTCGAGACCTCGGCTTGCCCACATGTTTGGGGATGGTATGGTGTTGACAGCTTGTGAGTAATAGAATATTTGCGCATTAAGGACTCAAAAGTCCTATTGTAAAAGTGAGAACCATTATCACTTATAATTGCGCGAGGGTGCCCAAATCGAGAAAAGATATGTTCTTTAAGGAATCGAACGACAACTTTGTTATCATTCGTTCAGCTAGGCACAGCCTCAACCCACTTTGACACGTAGTCAACAGCCACAAGAATATACACATTCCCAAAGGAATTGGGAAATGGTCCCATGAAGTCTATTCCCTAAACATAAAAAATATCCACAACCAAAATTGGTTGGAGCGGCATTTCGTTTCTCCGCGATATCCGGCCCAAGTGTTGGCACCGGGAGCATGTCTTGCAGTATTCATATGCATCCTTAAAGAGTCGTGGCCAATAGAAACAACACTGCAAGATTTTCTCGGCTGTCTTCTTTGGGCCAAAGTGCCCACCACACGCTTGATCGTGGCAAAAAGACAGCACACTCTTGAACTCGTTTTCCGGTACACACCGACGAATGATTTGGTCGGAACAGTATTTAAAAAGATAAGGTTCATCCCAGTAAAAATGCTTTACTTGGGACAAGAATCGAAGTTTATCCTGTTTTGACCAATCTTTTAGGTATCAAGCCGGTGGCTAAGTAGTTTACTATATCAGCGAACCATGGTTCGCAAGAAATGGTTAAGAGTTGCTCATCAGGAAAAACATCTGTGATAGGAAGTTCAAGTGTAGGCGAAGAAGGAAGTCGTGACAGGTGATCGGCCACTACGTTTTCACATCCTCTTTTATCCCTTATGACAAGGTCAAACTCTTGTAGCAAGAGGATCCAACGTATTAGCCTCGATTTAGCATCCTTCTTCGCAAAAAGGTGGTGAAGAGATGAATGGTCCGTATACACAATGAATGGAGAGCCGATTAAATAAGGCCGGAATTTTTCAAGTGCAAACACAACGGCTAAAAATTCTTTTTCTGTTGTTGTGTAGTTTAGTTGGGCCTCATTTAATGTACGGCTAGCGTAATAAATCACGTGCGGCATCTTATTAATGTGCTATCCAAGAACAGCACCAATGGCAAAATCTGATGCGTCGCACATAATTTCGAAGGGATGCGTCCAATCTGGAGATGAAAGAATGGGCGCAGAAATGAGAGAGTGTTTCAATGACTCGAACGCTTCCATGCAAGTTGAGTCAAAATCAAATGTTGTGTCCTTGGCCAGTAAGAGAGTCAAGGGTCTAGCAATCTTGCTAAAATCCTTGATGAACCGTCTATAAAAACCGGCATGGCCAAGGAAAGCTCGGATGTCTTTGACGCATTTAGGAGGAGGAAGATTGGAAATGACTTCAATTTTGGCTCTGTCAAACTCTATGCCGTTTTGCGAGATGACATGTCCTAGGACAATGCCTTCTCGTACCATAAAGTGGCACTTCTCCCAATTTAAAGTTAGGTTCTTATCCCTACAGTGGGTAAGAACTGCGTCAAGGTGTAGTAAACACTCGTCGAAGGTGCACCAAAAATGGAGAAATCATCCATAAAGATCTCCAAAAACTTTTCAACCATGTCTGAAAAGATCCCCATCATACACCGCTGAAATGTAGCGGGTGCATTGCATAACCCAAAGGGCATGCGACGATAAACAAAATTGCCCAAAGGATAAGTAAATGTGGTCTTATCTTGATCCTCTTTGGCGATGGGGACTTGGTTATAGCCGGAATAGCCATCCAAAAAGCAATAGAACTCGTGCCCAGCCAATCTTTCTTGCATTTGGTCAATGAAAGGTAAAGGAAAGTGGTCTTTTCTTGTCGCGGCATTGAGTTTTCTATAGTCGATGCAAACTCGCCACCCAGTTTGGGTGCGAGTAGGTATTAACTCATTTGCCTCATTGGTAATGACCGTAATGCCCGATTTCTTTGGCACAACATGAATGGGGCTAACCCATTGGCTATCCGAGATAGGGTAAATGATACCACTATCAAGACATTTAACAATCTCCTTCTTGACAGCCTCTTTCATTATCGGGTTGAGGCGTCTTTGTGGATCCCTTACCGGCTTAGCATCATCCATCAAGTGTATATAATGTTCAACTATGAGGGGACTAATCCTCTTCATGTCCGCCATAGACCAGCCAAAAGCTTGCCGATTATTTTGTAAGACCATTAAAAGGGCCTTCTCTTGTTCGAGAGCTAGAGAGGCCGATATGATAATGGGAAGGGTCTCATTCTCACCTAGATAAGCATATTTAAGGTGCGATGGCAAAAGCTTTAGTTCGAGTTTAGGAGGTGAAACAATTGATGGTAACAATGGTGTAACTGTTTCAAACTCGAAGGATTCCATCAACGGTTCAAATCGAGTGTACGCAACCGAGTCGGATGGTTCAACTAACTCATCCGAAAAAGCAAAAGACTCAAACTCGGGTGGTGAGTCTTCAAAATCGTCTACAAAGGTGAAACACTTATAATCGTTGTCCGGCATGAAAGCTGTGTCGGATTCTAGGAGGAACGCACTAGAGGCGTCAACACTGCTGTGATCAAACATAAAATTTTCGAACTCACGGTCCTCCTCTGCGATCTCATTGATCGAGCAAACATCAAGTACGCTAGAATTAGGCTCGGAAGGCTGATTTCCCAACATAAAAATGTTGAGTTCAATTGTCATATTGCCAAAAGATAGATTCATTGAACCATTACGATAATTGATCACCGCATTAGAAGTCGCAAGGAAAGGTCGACCAAGTATCACCGGAATTTGACTCCGGGGGTTAGCTACAGGTTGTGTATCCATAACAATAAAGTCAACGAGGAAAATGAAATCCCCTACTCTAATTGACACATCCTCCAACTCTCCCCAAGGATGGGTGATTGATCGGTCGGCCATTTGGAGAGTACAATGAGTGGGCTTAAGCTCTCCAACGCTTAATTGCTCGTACACAGAATAAGGTAGCAAATTGACACTAGCACCAAGATCTAATAGTGCTCTATTGATGTTCTTGTCCCCAATTGTTATCGAAATAGTAGGACAATCGGGGTCCTTGTGCTTTTGGGGTAAAGATTGGACAAGAACATCGCTAACAGCACTAGCCACGAAAACTTTCTTTGGTACTTGTGACTTTCTCTTTTTGGTGCATAAGTCCTTTAAGATTTTTGCATATGAAGGAACTTGTTGGATTGCATCCAAGAGAGGGATATTTATGCTCACCTGTTTGAACAACTCTACAATCTTCTCCATTTGTGGAGTTGGTCTATTGGATCTCAACCGGTTTGGAAAAGGAACATTTTGAAAATTTGTTGAGTCCAATTTTTGTGGATCAGATTGTGGAGTTGGAACGGATCCCTGTGTAGATGTGTTCGTGTTATGAGAAGTGGGTCCGTTCGAGCTAGAAGAAGTAGAGCCTTGTGAAGGATGAAGAATAGGCTCTAACGAAGAAGGAGAAGAAGAAGAAGAAGAAGGACCACCGGCAGGGGTGTCATTGTTAATACCCACATTATTTTGCAACACTTTTCCGGATCTCAACGTGGTCACAGCATTTACGTTATGATTTTGCTGTTGATATGCAGTATGTGCATGACCGGGATTTGGCAGTGGTTAAGATAGAAGCTTTCCTTTTTCTCGCTCGCTCAACGCAGCATTGAGTTGTGCAATTCGTGCCTCAATAGATTTGATGCTTTGATCGTGGGAGGCACTGTTTTGCACCAAAGATTGAATAGAAGTCTACAACCTTGCTGCGGATTGTGTAGATTACTTTAGGAATGCATCTAGACTTCTTTCTAGCGAGTTAACCTTATCATTTTGAGGTTGAACAAAATTGTTTTGCGGGTAAGAATTGTTGGGCACAAAATTGTTCATTTGATTAGGGTAAAGTTGATGTTGGAAATGTTGCTGGAATTGAGTTTGTGGAGGTGCTTGTTGTTGTGGAGGAGGAGGCCTTTGAAAATTGTTGTTTCCTTGGAATTGTTGATTTTGGTTCCAAGCGAAATTTGGGTGACTTTTCCAACCCGGATTGTACGTCGAAGAGTATGGATCATTTCTTTGTCGTTGCTGAAAGGTAGCATTGACTTGATCATGTCCTTGAGTAGATGGATTGTAAGGACACTCTTCGGTGAGATGTGATGGATCCGAACAACAAACACAAACAGTTCGTGGGGGTACAACAGGGGCAGGAGAAGGCGATGAGATTTTGGTCTCAATCGCTTCTAGCTTTTTCGTAAGTGCGGCCATCTCAGCCTTCATAGCAATCGACATATCTAATTGATGTATGCCTGCCCTAGACTGACCAATAGAAGAGGATGAGGTGGTCTTGGTGCTCTCCCACTGAATTGTTTGTTCACTAAGATCCTCAAGAAACTGCCACGCTTCATCACTAAATTTGGTTAGAAAGTGACCTTGACAAATGGTTTCTAGCAACTGCTTCGTTGCGGGGTTCAATCCCTCGTATAATATTTGGCAAAGTTGCCAATTTTCGATCCCATAGTGAGGGCATTGAACGAGTAGGACTTTGAATCTTTCAAAACACTTCCAAAATGGTTCGGAAGGAAGCTGAGAAAATTGTATAATCTCGTTGCGTATTCTAGCAGTCTTGTGATGAGGATAGAACTTTTTAAGAAGGGCTTTCACAAACTCTTCCCAATTCTTAATTGAGTGCGACGCTGTGCTGTATAGCCACTTCTCGGCTAAGTCACATAAGGTGAAAGGAATGACCCTTAGCCTTATAGCATCGTCGCTTAATTGGGTTGTTTTCATCATAGCGCAAACGTTTTAGAATTTGTTGATAAAGATATATGCATCTTCGGATTCCAATCCGTGAAACTTGGGCAGCATATTGATGAAGTGAGGTTTGATCTCGAAATTATCCCCATTTGCCGGTGGGAGGGAAAGACAAGTAGGTAGGGCGGTGCGGATTGGGTAGAAAAGATCCTGGAGCGTGACTCGTTGGGGCCCTTCAACAGGCGGGTGATTCGGGTTATTCGCACCTAACAGAGGTGGAATCAGTCCCGTCGGTAAGGTGTTGTTAGGATTGTATCCCGACATACCTTCGGAAGAAGAATTTGAATGTGAAAGTGAAGAAGTGGAGAGGATTTCGACTTCGGAGTCGAAAGGTTCGTCTGTCGGTACCAACAAAACACGGACTAATCGGGCGCTAGTGTCCCTAGTCCAACCAGACATACAATAAAGAGGTAGTGTAGTAAAAAAGGTGAAAAACAGAATGTGGAGGTAAGAAAATGTCAATGAGAAGAAAGTTGTGTAAGTGGGTGCAAAGATTTCTTTAGCGACAAGTTGCAAGTTTTTGAAAAGTTTTGTCCTTTTTTTTTATGAGGAGCTTTTTGCAAAAAGATTTTTTAGAAGAGACTTTGACACAACTGCAATCAACCACAAATGCACAATCAGGCCTAGATCTAGGGTCAGCTATACAGCTCCTAACTGTTCCAAAGGGCTAGTAATAGGACCTCAAACCGCCTCTTCACCGCCAATTGCGGCCAGGTAAGTGCCAAGTGAGTGGGAGGCTCTCCACTACAAGTAGTGGCCCTAATTAAGTAACCACTCTCCTTAGACACACTTTCCTAGACACCGCAAAGTCAAGTTAGGATTAACGGCCGATGCCTATAACTAGTCCTCTGTCCTATTGAGCGCGACGTTCTTAGGGCTGAGTCTAGTATTTTTTCATTAAATATGGTCAATGCAAATGCCTTATGTGATTTCTGGGGTCCTGGAAAGGGTGATGAAATCCCCACCCAATCTGAATTGGTCTCAAGCCCCTTAAAGTCCGATTAAAATATGCAAAACAGTAAATCACTTGCAATCAATTTTCTTTTAAGCGCGGCGCAAAGAATCCTGCAGAAAATCAATTATTGGAAGGGGAAGATTTTTAAGCGCAAAGAATCCTACAGAAGATTTGGCAAAAGATATATTTTAGGTTGCAGAAGGGGAAAAGAGGAAACAAACAGTGCAATTTGCAGATGATGACGTCAGCAGGAAGCCGCGGTTGCGCGGTCGTAGGGCTGTTGAGGCGGCGGAACGGCGGCGGTACGGCGGCTTCAGGTCGCTGAAAAAATTCTGGTGTTCTGTTGTTCCAATCCCCTTCTGTTCTGATCTACCTTTTTTTGTTTCGCACTCTAGATTTTTCCAGATCCGTCGATCTTGCAAAGATTCATACAAGAAACCCTTCAAACAATAAAAGATGATAGAATTTTTATATTTTTTATTTTTTTCAGATTTTTATGATTTTTTTATATTTTATATTAACCCGAAATTGCAAAAAGGAAATTTTACGCCATCCCCGGCAACGGCGCCATTTGATTAGTATGGATTTTATGATCAAAAATAATATTACCGCAATCAAGAACGGCGTCGCTTGGTAGCTAGCCAGTGAATACGGGTCGATCCACAGGGATGGTGTTAATTTCCTAAATGTTCTTACGTGCTAATTCCAAAGGGTGTTGGATCTTTTATCACAAAAACTAAATTGAGTTATACTAGGATTAGGAAACTTGCTAGGATTAGGTTTAGGTAAAGTTTGGTAAAATAAAGATCTACACCTCTTTCAATGCCCTAAATTAGATATCTTTTTAGGAATTATGGTAATTATTAGTAAAGGGGATTAGGATGATCGGGAAGAAACTATGTTTCTTCCTCTAGATCCTTGTCCGTCCTTTCTTAATAATTACCCTAACCTTCATGGAAGACATGCATATCCGGTCTTTTATACTACGGTATCACCGTTACCTCGTGGGTAGGGTGCCGTAGGGAGCGGAATATGCATGCATGCATGAAGTCCTAACTATTACAAATGATTGGGCACGAAAGAGATGAGAGATCTTCATCTCTCAAACTCTTCCCTATTCCTAACCCTAACAAGCGAGGAAACTACTCGCTCATTAAGCGATCTATTAAAAACATGAATTTTATTTTATTTTCAGATCTAAGAGATTAATTACCTACTGCAGATTAAGAAATTCTAAACTAGATTAAACTAAGGCAAAAGAATAATTTATCTAGGGTAAGAATTAAAACTAGAGCTAAGGCAGAAATTAAAAGAAACTTACAAAATGATGCTCTCAAAACTTCAAAGGAATCTGAATTCTATTCACAAAAAGAGGCATGACCTAATACAAGAATTTGGGTCTCTATTTATAAGACATAGAAACCCTAGGTTTACAATTGCCGCATGTCTGCATTTACAAAAATACCCCTAGAAAGACTAGTCAGCGCTGCCTCGGCATTTTGGTAAAATTTTTCGCCGTACGTGCTCCGCAGCCAGGGTTTGGCCGCGGTTCCGCGGCCCAATGATGGTCTTGAAATCTGCAATTTTCTGGGCTAGCTCTGGGATTTTTGGTCTTCCTACTTCTTTAGTTCTTTTCTTAATTTGGCTTCTAGGTTTCTTCCAGATCTTCACAGTGAGTAGTGAAGTGGACTTTTACCATTGCTTCGTGACAAAATCTTGGACCTTGTGCTGCCTTGTACTTTGTGAACTGATCTTTGTGTAGGCTTGATCATGATCCTTCTATTTGTTGGTCGTAGTCCCACTTTTGCATCGTCTTTTATCTTTTTCACTGTTTTTGCTCCAAGAACCGGTAACCTGTACTATGTAGCAGACATGGGTCAAAAGCACCTGTTTATTTGTAAAATGCATAAGAATGGGGAATATAATAATGTAATATTATGATATGAACAGTACCCAGAGCAAAATTCCTGGTTACGTGGAACACGGCCTATGTCAATCCTGACCCCGTAGGAAACGTCCAGAACGGATTCTAGTCCTCGCAGAACACGGTTATGTCAATCCTGACCCCATGGGAAGCATCCAGAACGGAGCCCGGTCCTCATAGAACATGGCCTATGTCAATCCTGACCCCGTGGGAAGCATCCAGAGCAAATCCCGGTCCCATAGAACATGGCTAAAGTCAATCTTGATCCCGTGGGAAATGGCCAAAGCAATCCCTGACTCCGTGAAATGTGGATAATGTCAACCTCGTCCATCACTTACAGGTCCTCAC
The DNA here is from genome assembly GCA_030015575.1 of Agapanthus africanus. Classification (NCBI taxonomy): domain Eukaryota; kingdom Viridiplantae; phylum Streptophyta; class Magnoliopsida; order Asparagales; family Amaryllidaceae; genus Agapanthus; species Agapanthus africanus. Next base: position 875,380,229 of record JASDDO010000024.1, on the reverse strand, counting down.
GAGTTGTAAGGGAGAAAACTCTTTTGTGAGATCCTTACGACTCTCAGAAGAAGACGCACTTAGGAATCCTCACGATTCCTAAGGAGAAATTACACCTACGGGATCCTCTCGACCTGTAGGGAGAAAAATTTTTATGAGACCCTCACGGCTCATAAAGTTGAAAAGTCTTAAGAGGCAGATCTTGAACCTGACTCCTAAGCCATCGCTGTCCTATAAGGAAATCAAAATAGATGATCCACAAAATGCATTTACTGAAAGGGACACACCATCATGAAGCAAAATATGTCTTTTATTCATGAATCAAAATGAATACAAAGTACAATTTATGAAAGAATAAAAGAAAATATACTCTCATTAAGAAGTATGTACAAAAGAAGAAAAAAAATATACAATTCTTCAAGCCGGCGGACGATTCAGTAGATTTGCCAGTTCACCCCTTTTCCGCTGGGCCTCGGCTTCATGATTCATTATCGTAAAAAGACGGGCCTCTGCTTGAGCCTGTTAGGCCTGGTTTGAGGCAATCCGGCCTTCAAGCACTTTTTCAGTAACCTTATGGGTTTCGACCATTTCACGAGTAAAAACGACAGCCTTATTAATGGCTACCACCTCCTTGATAGCCTTTTGAAGCACCCGCCAAAGTTCATATGCCCTAGTGGTCTTGGCTGTAAGATTGGCTTGATACTCCCTCAGCGCTTTGGAAGCCAGCTCTCTCTCCGAAAACTTGCGGCTGAGCCTCTCCTCGCACGATATCATGTTCGCAGCGCACCGCTCAATCAACCCTCCCAAGCTCGCCTTTACAGCTACAACCTCCGAAGGAAGACGTGTACAGTCAAGACTATATAAACAAGCCTCCATTCGACGACAATACTCGATCTAAAATACGCACAAATCACCTGATATAGGAGGCAACAAGGAAAGTCTCCAATGTATAGCCCATCAAGCATGCATTTGCAACTATATGAATGTTTAAAAAGAAATGATACCCAAAGCACTGATGTGCATGCAACATAACGATAGTGCTCACAATTAAAGAAAAGTCCCATGGAAAAATATAAAGCTCATTTACACAAGCAAGATGCACGTACGAGTATCCGACAAACATGAAAATTCAACAGAAAGCATGCAACATCCAATGATAAAAAGAATACATTGATTTAAACATACTACGCTACCGGGAAAAGTTCACCAAACAAAGGATCAGTGGCACATGGGTTAGCAAAACAAAATACAAAATTTTCTAACTCCCTCTCTTCCTTCTCCAGCATATCAAAATGACGATTTTCACGAGGAGTGGCTCCCCACCGATTAGCGCTATGTCTATCCGTAAAGGCAGACATAATAGCCCGCCGGGCTCTTATCTGGCCCAGCAGATGGACCGAGCTGTCTTTCAGAGCCTGAGTAATCAGGCACGCCTCATAAAAACACTCGAGCTTGTCTTCAGCTGCATCAAGAATCGCCAGGGTCATCTCAGATGGGTGAGGAGGGATGTCAGTGAGCACGGCAAGAAGAATCATCCGGAGCCAAATGGGGCCCATTGGAAGAGGGGATCCCCTACGGATCAGGTGTTCATATGTCATCGCGTCATATTCGGCATCGGTTAGAAGGGGATCCACTAGTCACGCAGCAAAGCGAGGGATCATCTCCTCAATGGGTACCTCCCATGGTTGTCGACGAGCATGGAGGCGGTTGCAAGCCATAGCACTCAGTTGTTTCCTCATGATAATCACCCTAATTGGTAAATGGATTTCTCTGTGAAGAGAGAAAGAAAACTATGGCTTCAGGTTATAAAGGGGAGCACTAAATGCTGCGCACGGAAAATATTGCATGGTGGAACTATTTCCAAAGCCCAGAAAAAGGAAGGGCATTGGAAATTAAAGAGGTGGAACTATTTCCAATGCCCCCTCTCTGCATTCAAAGCCATACATAGAAAAGATTGCATGGAAAATTAAACAACCCCATCAATAGGGCCCCACGAGCAGATCACGTGAGCACCAATCTTGATATGCAATGAAAAGTAAAATAGTATCTTACATGAATAACACGTGAGTGGGTACCGATAGGAGATTGAAATCCTCAATAGTGCCTCACATGCCAAACACGTCAGCATGCAACAACAATAAGACAAAATTTCATAAGGAAAGCATGCTAACACAAAAGGGAAAGGAAAGACTTATCATTCATACTTTAAAAAGTTCGTACAAAAATAAGAGAAAATGTTACAATGGTAAGACATCAAATCCGAGACACGGATTGAGAAATTCAAAAGTAAGGCCGTTTAAAATGTTTCTGGCCTCTCTGGCCATTCTCGTGTGCTTCCTCTCACGCTCGCAAGCGTCGAGTTCTCCGCAGATGTCCTCCACCCTCCGATAGGCAGAGAGTATCGCCGCTTGTTGGAAAGCTTGATGCAGGATATCAACAAGATTGTTTCTTCTTTTCTTTGAGATTAGGCCCATCAAATACACTGAGTGTACCTTATCTTCAACATCATCTAAAGCCTTAAGCGGCATACCTGCATAGAATAAAGGAAGTCCTTCCCAGATCGCCCTCATAATGAGTCTCAAAAGAGGAGAGCGACGAGAGAGCAGTCGACTGTTGTACTCGTTAAAGCGGCTCATGATCTCAGCACACTGAGCGTTGGTGAACTCCTGGTTCTGGCTGCGTCCCAATGCACGAATGTATTTGTAAGAAATGATCTCATCAAGATCATACAAATGAGCAGCCATAATATCTGAAATAAAGATCGGTGAGAATTTAATGGATAAACCAATCAAGAAGAATGCTTGTCTAAATGAACAGTGGATTTTAAACACATTCTCCAAGGAGAAAACCCACTGCAGAACTCTATGCAAATCATGAAGGGTCTCCCTGAAAGCATTTCTATGTGAAGAATTGAGTTCTTTAAAGGAATTAAATTCCTTTTGAACGGAGGAGTTAAACTCCCAGAATACTTTTTCAGAGCTAAAGCTCTTTGGAATGGAATTGAATTCCAGAGAGAAGACAAGTATCACCATCGATCCCTGAAGATCAGAGAAGCCCTAAGAGGTTTATTATTCAAAAATTGGATATTATTTTAACTTGGAAAGATGGGTTCTTGTTAAAGGGAAAAAACCCTTGGTATGGATTTAAAATCCAACGAAGATTTTTACAAAAAGATTTTCGGCCGTTCAAGATTCTTACCTGAAAAAGGAAACCTTTTGTTAACAGAGTTAAACTCTAGAAATTTTCGAAACAGAGAACTAAGCTCTGAGAGAGAGAATTAAATTCTCAAGGCAAGAACAAGTAAGGAAGAAGATGGAAAATGGAGGCGCTTCTGAAGAGACTCCTGCATTTATAGGATGTGATGGGGGACGGTTCATCTCCCCTATTCCCTAGACAGATCCAACGGTCACAAAGGTGACAACGTTGCACTCACGTGCCAACACGTGAGAACAACGCTGTGGGGGCATTTGTTCCCTGATAAACTATCAGGAAATTCCCCAATAGGGTATCACGTGCTCACATGTGACCAAGGGTCACGTGCTCACACGTGACCAAGGGTCGCGTGCTGACACGTGATGGTTTCCTGGGACTCTGTTATAACAGAATTAAATTCTAATCAAGCAGGCAATTAGTGGATTCACGTGCCACCACGTGATGGGCCTTTAAAACCCACCAAAAGGGATTAAAAGATGTAATAAGACACTAAGGAAAAACCCCAATGGGGCATCACGTGCTCACATATGACCAAGGGTCACGTGCGGACACGTGATGATTCCTTAGCTCTGATTAAAATGCAGAATTAAATTCTGAATAAAATGTTTAATCAAGAGGGTCACGTGCCAACACGTGACAAGTTCCTAAACTCTTTAATTGATAGAATTAAATTCTATTTCAATGATCAAACATTGGGATCACGTGCCAACACGTGATGGGCTTTTAATCCTTCTGAACTAATAGAATTAAATTCTAATTAAGTGGGAATCCAGAACCTTAACTGGAAAAAGATCTCTCTAAATCTTTCCAAACAAGAAGATGGTGCTCTGTAAAGTGGAGCACCGTTGGATTAAAAATCCAATGGTGATTAAAACTCACCAATTTATGAAAAGATTTTATACAAGGAAAGATTTCCCTAAAATTCATCAAGAATAACAGACAGAATATATTTTAGATTAAAAATCCAATGGTGAATAAAATTCACTGAGTGATCTAAAAGATCATGTTGGTTACAAAAACAACCAAAAATCTTTCAATGAAAAATTCACTAAACAAATTAATTTTTTCTTTCTCCTATAAATATGAACCAAGAAGAGGAGAGAAAGGGAGGATTTCTGGATCTTGGAATTTTGATTTTCTGGAGAAAAAACAACAGCAGAGAGAAAAGAGAGGAGAATTTAATTCTCAAGAAAAGTAACCCTGGGTGAGAAAGGGGAAAGAGATCTAAGCTCCATAAAACAAAAAGAGAATTTAATTCTCAATCTAAGAGTTTAACTCTTTTGCAAAAGTACTTAGTTCTTCCTCTGGTTGAAGATCTGCAGAAGCAAATCTCCCCACAAGTTGAGAATTTAATTCTCATCGGGGAGATTCTGCCATGCAGATCCAAAAGTTAGAGCGAGAATTGAGTTTAGAGAATTTTATTCTCCCAAATTCACAGGAATTTAATTCCTCCAAATAAAACTAGGGTTTAACCCTATATGAGAATTTAATTCTCCCAATTTCATAGGAATTTAATTCCTCCAAATAAAATTAGGATTCAACCCTGCATGAGAATTCCATTCTCCCCAGATACATAGGAATTTAATTCCTCCAAATGAAATTAGGGTTTAACCCTATATGAGAATTTAATTCTTCCGCATACATAGGAATTTAATTCTTCTAAAACAGAATTAGGGTTTAACCCTACAGAGAATTTAATTTTTTAAAACAAAGAGACTTAAAGCTCTCCATGCACGTAAAGAAGTTGGTCACATGGTGACACGTGACCCCTATCCTCAAAGATCAGAAAAGAAAGAACAAAACTACGTCGCGTGCTCCCACGTGACCCCTAAAACAGATCCCTTAAAATGAGAAAGAAAAACTTGGAGGCAATGCCTCACGTGCTCCCACGTGACCCTCAAAATAAAGGGAACAAAACCAAAGGCAGAACCATTTTTGGGCGCCCTCACGTGTCCTCACGTGACCCCTTAATAAACACTCTAAATCGATACATAGATACTCATCACGTGCCAACACGTGATGGCCTGAAGACCAAAAGTGTTTAACACTTATCTGAATATTCTAAGAACAAAATAAAGGAGGTCTGGCCCCACCTTTGGGTGCCCTCACGTGCCCCCACGTGACCCCTTCCTTTCTAGTGTTTAACACTATTTTGAGCATTTTGTCGCCAGTGTTTAACACTGTTTTAAATACATCACGTGAGGACACGTGACCACCAGATGTCCTCTAGTGTTTAACACTATTTTAATGCCAGCTTAGCCCAAATTGGCTAATTTTCCAGAGGCAAAATCTCTCATTCCAATGAACTTTAAAATCCAGAGCTACAATGTTTAATGCTCAACCAAAGACAAAAATGTTATCAGAACCCTCAAACTCTTATTTGGCATTGCTAAATAATGAGGGGCTGAACTCAGACAAATGCTCAACAGGCCAACAAAGGGCCAACATTTCAAACTTAATTGGACTTAGCCCAAATTGGCCATAAGTCCTCAATTCAGATTTAACTGAGCCAATGTGCTCATAATTTAATTAATTGATCTTAGTTCCAAATTGGACTATAGATCTCCCAATCAACTTTGGTTCAAGGGTACATCTCTGAACTCCTCTGATATTTGTGGTTGTAATCCTTCAACATCTTCATAGAGGTGACGGGTCCCAACAACCACACTTTTCACAGACTATGACATCTTTAAACTGGACTGTGAAGTCCTTAAACTCATGGACTATGATGTCCTTAACCTCGGACTGTGGGGTCCCTTTAAACCCACGGGCTATGATGTCCTTAACCTTGGACTGTAATGTCCTTAAAGTAACAATGGACCGCAAAGTCCCTAAACTAAACAACAGAGCCCAAATGTTCTCTTGTTGGATCTAAACGATCCCATTAAGTTGATCTTAGCCTAAAAATAAGACTAACGTATCCTTAACAAATGTTTAAGTTGATCTTAGTCTCAAATGAGACTAACGTATCCTTAAACCCAACCCCAACCCAAATCTAAGAAAATACGGATTTGGACTAATCCACGCCCTACGGGCGACGACATAAATTAGTCTCCGTATATAATCCACGGGAAACCAAAAACAAAACAAACACCCACGACACGAAGTGATCATCTGGATAAGGAGAAAGTTGTTATCGTGATGAGGTTGCGTAATTAACTGCAGGGGCTTGCGCCTGCAGGGAAGAGTGTCCCCACAATAAAAAAAACCTTTCAAATCAGGGGGAATCTGACGAAGTCTGCTACGTCAGCCGCATCCGTCTAAACCTTCGATACATGGTGTCATAAATCAACTTGGCATCTTCGGAGAGGTGGACGGATAGCACCTATTACCATCTGTCCCCAAATTCAGGCAAGACGCATGTCTTCCCGCGTTTCGGAGGAGAACAGCTGGGTTCAGTCCTTCGTTTAAAGTTTGACAAAGTTTCCATCTCTCAATACCATGATGAGGGCACTGAACAAGAAGGTCTTTAAATCGTTCGAAACACTTCCAAAAAGGTTCGGATGGAAGCTGGGAAAATTGGTTAATTTCATTACGTATTCTCGCGGTTTTGTGATGTGGGTAAAACTTTTTAAGAAATGCCTTAACAAACTCTTCCCAACTGTTTATGGAATGTGATGTTGTACTATATAGCCACTTTTCAACTAGGTCACATAATGTGAAGGGAATGACTCGTAACCTTATAGCATCATCGGACAGTTGGATGGTCTTCATCATTGCACAAATATTCTGGAATTTGTTAAAGAAGATATAGGCATCTTCGGATTCCAGCCTGTGAAATTTGGGCAACATATTGATGAAGTGTGGCTTAATTTTAAAATTATCCCCATTAACCGGCAGGAGTGAAAGACAAGTAGGAAGTCCGGAGTGGGTAGGATAGAAAAGATCCTGGAGCGCCATTCGCTGTAGCACTTCAACAGGAGGTTGTTACGGGTTATTCGCACCCAGTTGAGGTGGAATCAGTTCCGAGGTAGGTAAAGGGTTGTTAGGATTGAATCCTGACATCTCTTTAGAAGATGATGAATATGAAGATGAAGGTAAAGGTGAAAAAGAAGTGGAGGGAGTTTCGACTTCGGAGTCGAGCGCATCGTCAGTAGCGACTAACGAGACACGGACTAAGCGGGTGCTAGTGTCCCTAGTCCAACCGGACATACACTAAACGAGTTGTAGTGTAGTCAAAACGTAGAATGTGAGGGTATGAAAACGTCAATGGGGAAATGTGAATGAAGGTTGGGTGCGATGGAATTCTAGAGACAAATGGAAAGTTTTTTTGTAAAAATTTTGTTTTGTGTTTTTTTATTTTTTTTATAAATAGTTTTGCAAAATAATTTGTACGGAACTACGACACACTTTCAAACAATCACAATTTAAGTATGCACAATCAAGCCTAAAGCTAGGGTCTCCTAAGTCAACTAGACTGCTCCTAACTGGTCTAAAACGACAGTTGTGAAATATCCCTCAAATCGCCTCTTCACCGCCAATCGTGGCCAGGTAAGCACAAGTGAAGAAAGGAGGGTTCCGCTCATGAATCACCGTGAGACGAGCCTTTTAAAATTACCTTTCTCACTTGTCTAGCCTAGGCACCACAAAGTCAGGTTTAGATAAATGACTGAATGCCCACAACCTTGCTCTGTCCTAATGAGTGCGACAGTCCTTAATTGGCTAAGTCTAGATATTTTTTAATTAGCTCAAGAGTGATGCATATGCTTTTTGTGATTTCTGGGGGTCTTAGGAAGGGTAATGAAATCCCCACCCAATCTGAGTTGGTGTATAGCCCCTTAGATTCCGTTTAAAATATGCAAAGCAGTAACACACAAAATCTAAAACGCTTGCCAAAAAATTTTCTTTTTATTTGCGGCACAAAGAATCCTACACAAAAATGATTTATTGGAGAGGAAGAAGAAGTTTTGCGCAAAGAACCCGGCAGGAAAAATTTTCAGTGGAGATCAGGGGGTAGGAAAGAAGACAAAAAATACTCACAGAGAAAAATGAGATGCTGACGTCAGCAGTTGACCGCGGAACCGCGGTTAAATGCCTACTTATGCCGCGTTTCCGCAGCGGTTTGGTAGGTTTGGATCTCCAAAATATTTCTCTACTCTGTTGTGGTTATCTTTTGTCTGTTCAGATCTTCTGTTTCTGGATTGGTTCACTGAGCTTGTTCCAGATCTGAATCAGTCCGTCTTCTTTTCCTGCACAATTCACACAAAACCAATCAAAAATAACAAGATGATTATTTTTTATGTATTTTTTATTTTTTTAATTTATATATATATATATATATATAATTAACCCGAAATTACAAAAAAGAAATAAACTACCGTTTCCCCGGCAACGGCGCCATTTGATTGATAGCTAGTTTGTACGTGCGTTTTTAAATTTAAAAATACCGCAATCAAGACGGTGTCGCTTAGTAGCTAGCCGGTTGAGTATGAGTCAATCTACAGGGAAAATGTGCTCTTTTCTTTAAGTTCTAACGAGTTAAGTCCTATATTTGGTAGGTTTTGTTTTACTATCTAAGAATGAGAATAAATTGATTTAAAAGGCTTGCTAGGGTTAGGATTAGGTTAGTTCGAATTAAGGATTCTGTTCACTTCTATCAATGCCCTAGTTACAAATATAGGTGTTAGAGTAATAGTTAACAACGGGGATTAGCACGAACCCTCAGCACTACCTCTCACACCGGCTGTTCCTACACCACCCACTGAGCAAACAATGCTATTTGAAGCGATCCGCAGCCTTCTCGAGGGACAGCAACAACTTCTGAACCATTCTGAGACTGATGCTCCGGGAGTGAAACAATTCAGGGCTTTACATCCGAAGCAGTTCTCAGGAAAAGGGAGCCCATTGGAAGCTGAGGAATGGGCTCAAAGTATCGAGGATGATCTGGCCGCAGCACAAGTGCCAGACGTCGCTTGGGTCCGTGTAGCGAAACTACAACTCACGGACAACGCTCGCAACTGGTGGAAGGCGGAAGAAAGCCGTCTTGTGCAGCCTATTGAATGGAAGACTTTTCGCGAGAAGTTCGACGCGAAATACTTTCCAGCGACTGCCAGGTTTGCAATGGAGCAGCAGTTCATTCATCTACAACAAGGATCGATGTGGGACAAATCAGTAGATGAATACGACGCTGAATTCACCATGTTAAGCCGATTCGCAGCACACTTGATACCGACGAACGATATCAGAGCCCGTCGCTTTCAACAAGGACTGGACATGGAGATTCAGGCTGCCCTAGCCACGGGAAAATTTCTGACTCATGAAGATGCTCTGGAAGCTGCCCGCAGCTATGAAGCAGTGATAAAGGTAAGGGGCAGACCTCAGTCTGCAGGAGTGAAACGTCCTGCCACTCAGATGGCAGGAGGGGCCTCTTCAAGGCCAGCTGTTGAACTCAGAAGACCGGAAGAAGTTAAGGATCGGTCAAGACCCGATTTTTGCTTTTATTGTAAGAGGGAAGGTCACTTGTGGAAGGACTGTAGACGCGCAAACGGCCTATGTTTGGTTTGTGGCGCGTCCAATCACGGAATTGGAAACTGTCCTTATAGACGCAACTCAGCACACATACCCGCCAACTACCCGCAGCAGCCAGCTATCCAGGCTCCTGCAACTCGTCCTGCACTCCCAGCACCACCTCTACGTAGATTTCCTGCTCAGCCAAATTGTCAATTCCATCTGGCACTGAGAAATATGCCTCGAGTACAGGGGAATATGCCTTCAGCTAGGAGGAACGTGCCACGGCGACAGGCTTTCACCTTAGCAGCCATAGAACCTGAAACTGTGAACCAAGGTAACCCAGGTAACCTCCTCACCACTTTGACTAAAACTTCTTTACAACCTTTAATTTTGACACCAAACTGTTACACTTTCCTTTTACAAATTTCGAGGACGAAATTTTTATAAGGAGGGTAGAATGTAACAACCCTAATTTTCCTATACAAAATTTTTTCAAATATTTTTTTTCAAAAATCCACAAAGGGGTATTTTAGCATGAGCACAAGATATAGGTAATTATTTTGTTAATTACAAGCTACAAGAATATAATAACTCAATTTTTACTGTACAAGAATTTACTTTAAATTTAATGTATACTAGGAGTATTTATTCTTGCTGCTATCAGTTTAAGTAATTAAATACCACAATAATTACAAGAAGGAGCTTGTAGCTCATTGGTAATAGCTTGCACTGCTGAACCAAGCCATCAGAGTTCGAATCCCATACCCCACATTATTTTTAATATTGATTTTTTTAAAAACCTTTAGAATACCAAGAGTTTACACGTGCATATCTCACAAAAACCCCCACTACACCCAAAGATGTAACACTTGCAGAGGGTAGATGAACCGTCGGGGGAGATCCAGGTCACCGGACTCGGTCGGGAATCGGCCAACTCGGCCTTGACTCGGCCGACTCAGTGATCCGACCGAATCACGGCCGAGTCACCCCCGATTCGGCCGATTCCAGCGAGGGTCACAACATGAAAGTTGTGTCTTTTGGTATTCCCTACGTACCTGCAAAGTTTCAGCCTCATACCACTTCCAGAACTCTTTAAAAATCCCAATTACTCCACTTTTAATACATTTTTATTACATTTTATCACATTTTTATTTCTAACTTTTCATCTACCCTAACCCTAGCCTAACCCTATAAATACCAACCCTACACACTACCCTCTCACCCCCCAAAATCTTGAGCCACTCTCTCAAAAGTTTCCACAAGAAGTGTGCTTTGAAACCGAGTTCACGGCGAAGCCCTGACGGAATTCCGGCGACGTGTTTTGGAGCAACCGGCGACGTAACCATCCTCGGCCTTCCTCCCTAGTTCTCTTTACTCTTTAGAAGAGTTTAAACCCGTAAGTCCCACCTCTTATACCTTCCTTTTCTTTAATGTAAAAATACGAATTTCTGGAACCCGACGGAAATCGGACAAACCGATTTCCGATTCGATTTTTCTTTAAAATTCCACTTGTCACCTAATACATATTATCTACCCATATGCATGTTGACTATTAATCACCCTTAAACCAATTTAATCACACTTTTCCACATGAAATGATAAGTTCTTTACAAAACCGTATTTCTTTCATTAAAATACCATGAAGTTCATTTTTCTTAATGTAATCAAGTACCTCACTCCTAAACATGTTTATTGTGATAACTAAACTTGTTTCAATCAATTTGAATGAAATTTCACACATGAAATGATAACGTTTACGAATACAGTATTCTTGCACTTTAATACCTTTAGGTTTAACATAGCTTATTTCACCTTTAAACTTCACCAAAACCTAATATAAGTCACGGGGTAATGACCTACCCTTACACACACTCAATATAACCCTAAATGATAAATATCAAAAATACAGGATACGAAATTACAGGACTTTTCACTAAAATACCATAACCTTTATAACCTTTAGTTAAATCTTTAAATTGTAAACTTTTCTAAATAAAATCTTATATAAAATGAAAGCACGATTGGTCATGGACATCGATCGTTTATCTAAACTGTCTTGTGGGTCTAGGCAAGTGTGTCTAAGGCTAGTGGTTTTTAATTAGGCCCACGACTGTGGTTCCTTCCCACTTACCTGGCACTTATCTGGCCGCAATTGACGGTGAAGAGGCGATTTGAGGCTTCTAATGACTCATCGTTTAGACCCTAGAAATAGGCTAGTTGGCTTAGAAAACCCTAATAACTAAATACGGAAACTATACTCTTTTGCAAATAAACACCCTATATTTATAAAACCGTTTTCCTAAATGAAAAGTATTTATAAAACCTAAGCAAAGTGCCGCTACAACCCATCTTTGGGGAACCTGTTAGGGATAGTACGGTTCATCGTGCACCCGCAGGCTAGTAGTGCGAGATTCAGACCTCCGCAAGGAGCATTCGGTCTCGAAAGGTTTAAAATACGATATTTAAGGAACGTGAGACTTTTTGTAAATAAAATATTCATATAAAAGAAAATTATTTATGTGTTTAATTATATATAATTATCATTTAAACACCTATTTTGTTATAATATAAAGTTTCCACTTTTTCCTAAAATTCAAGATTAAAAGTTACATTAAAATACCACGAATTTCAAATAAACAATTAATTCTTCTATTAGGATATATTCACTAGAATAACACAAATAAAATTCACATTCATTATAATAATAAAGATAATTATTAAATACTTGAGGTATTTTGCAAACTATACAATATTACTTTTTACATTAAACCCCCTCAAGTTTTATAAATTACAATAAGGCCCCTAACAAATGAAGAACTTCAAATGATCTACTCTAGTCTGACTCGGGTTAGAGTCTGACTATTTCTGACTTGAATATAATTCAAGTCAATCTATATTCTTTATATTTCAACTCAAGATGAATACATGAATCCCAGAATCCAGTTAACAATCTATATAACTTGACTGGACCGAACCATGGATATTCCTTTTACATGATTCCCAGTATTCCATTTACATGACTCTATAGTTATAGCCGTTTCCTGATATCATGGTTTCGTTCAGTCAGTTAATCACTCATACAATCAACACAATTTTACAAGATAACAATACAAACAAGACATCGCGGGGTTTAAGGGGTAGACTGGTACGAAATATGTTAAAGGTGGCACGAGGTGGTCACTTAAGACGTAATTACATCCATGCCGTTGTTCCGTGGTATTATCGACGGAGCCTTGTACTACAGGTTACCAAAGTCCCCGGTGTAAGTGGGACTCCCCTCGTATACACTGGCATCTTCTGTACCAAGCTACAAACAACAGCGTTAATACAACATTACAATATTATAATACAACATTAAAAGCTACACTCTCCCTCTCTTACTCTCTGTCTATTCCTCTCTTATGTTTGGGACTTACCGAGCGACCTGTTCGCTGACGACATTCTGTTTCTCTCTTCTTTGAATGTCGTCAGGTGATTTGGACCTGGCCGAGATTGAGCCATCGCAAGAAGACTTGGAGCAGTTTACTGAAGACCCTGCACTGTAGTTTCATTGTACACTTTTCCTTTTTGTACTTTTCATTTCATGTTATGCCACTGCTTAGGCATCTTTTATTTCAGTTGTACTTCCTTTTCATGTATTGTACAAAGAATGTTAATAAATAAAAGTTGCTGTTCTTTTTATACTCTTGTCACTTGTGTAATATTTTATATTGCTTAGCTACGCTTAGCGTATGTACTTCTGAGTACATACGTAGCGGACCTCGTCGCGTCCACTTCGCCGTACACTGGGAAGCGGGGCGTGACATATGGCGAAAGAGTGCAGCAACTGCTGACACAAATCCCCTTCTACATCCTGGAGAGTATACCGCGTGCAGAAAACAGTAAGGCAGATGCATTGGCCAAATTGGCTAAGGAACTGGTTGATGAAGACCTCGATGACGCAAGGATCATTGTGTAAAGCCGCCGGGTTCTTGCGCTAACAGATATATTTTCGGAAGACTTAATAGAGCCATCCGAAAGAAGACAAACGACCGAAAAAGTAGCCCTTCAAATAGAGGACAATGAAAAGTTTAAGGATTAGAGGGAAGTCTTCATAGACTACTTCAAATCCCAACGAACGCTAAAAAATGCATCGTCTAGACATCAGCTCATGAAACGAGCTCTGTCCTTCGCCTTCGTTAATGATACTCTATATAAGAGATCGTTCGTCAATGATCATGCGTTCGACACAATCGAAAAAGAGAAAGAAGAAAATGATTCCCAATGGGAACTTTACATCGATGGAGCATCTTCCGTGAAGAGGCGAAAGCAAAACATCCCCATAATCGAAGCCGGGGTGGGCCTTATCTTCGTCACTCCGCAAGAAGGGATATTGCGTTACACCCTCTCCTTAACGAAGACAAGAACTAATAACGAAGCTGAATATAAAGCTTTAATAGCAGGTCTCGAGATCGATGTCGACATGGGAATCAAAGATCTCCTCATATATGGAGACTCCCAGCTGATCGTTAGCCAAGTAAATGGCGACTATCAGACGTGCAAGCCAGAGCTGGTAAAGTATGGCGAAGAGTGCAGCAACTGCTGACACAAATCCCCTTCTACATCCTGGAGAGTATACCGCATGCAGAAAACAGTAAGGCGGATGCATTGGCTAGATTGGCTAAAGAACTGGTTGATGAAGACCTCGATGACGCAAGGATCATTGTGCAAAGCCGCCGGGTTCTCGTGCCAACAGATATATTTTCGGAAGACTTAATAGAGTCATCCGAAAGAAGAGAAACGACCGAACAAGTAGCCCTTCAAATAGAGGACAAATAAAAGTTTAAGGATTAGAGGGAAGTCTTCATAGACTACTTCAAATCCCAACGAACGTTCAAAAATGCATCGTCTAGACATCAGCTCATGAAACGAGCTCTGTCCTTCGCCTTCGTCAATGATACTTTATATAAGAGATAGGTCGACTGTCTGTGGCAAAGATGCCTGAGACCAGAAGAAGTGAAGAGAGTCGTCCAAGAAACTCATGACGGACGTTGCGGCTCTCATCAAGCTGGGCCAAAGATGAATCTGAAGATAAAAAGAATAGATTACTATTGGCCCACAATGATTTAGGAATGTCTCGAATATGCGAAGCAGTGTCACTCGTGCCAAATTCACGGGGACTTCATCCACCAACATCTAAATACGCTACACCCAACAGTGGCTAGCTGGCCGTTCGAAATATGGGGAACCGATATAATTGGCCCCATTGAACCGAAATTGTCCAAAGGACATCGGTTCATACTGGCAACGACCGACTACTTCTCCAAGTGGGTAGAAGCAGTACCACTAAGGGAGGTGAAGACGGAGAATATCTACTATTTCTTCAGGACACATGTCATCTATCGGTTCGGCACTCCGCGACGAATTATCTCGGATAATGGGCCAGCTTATAGAAGTCATAAAATCAGCCACTTTTCACAGCAGCATAATATAGTTTGGAGATATTCTTCAGTCTATAACCCTCGGGCCAACGGTCTAGCTGAAGCTTTCAACAAGACCTTGATAAAGATTATAAAAAAGATGATGTCCAAAAACAAAAAAGACTGGCACGAAAAGCTGCACAATGCTCTCTGGGCGTACCGAACAACGTTCAAAACAGCCACGAATACAACGCCATATGCGTTGGTGTTCGGCACGGAAGCAGTGCTCCCACTGGAAATTGAACTCCCCTCTCTACGAGTAGCGGTTCGATACGAGCTGACAGATGAAGGAAATGCTCATCTTCGGCTTGAGGAGCTCGATGCTCTCGACGAAACTCGCCTTATAGCACAGAAAATTTGGAGGCTTATAAGGCAAGGATGACGCGGTCATACAAAAAGCTGACCAGGTCGAGAACATTCTGCCAAGGCGAACTCGTGTTAGTCGTCAAAAGACCCATGATCTCAAATCGTGCAAATCGGGGGAAGTTTGAGCCAAACTATGAAATCCCGTACATTATAGACAAAGTCTACCAAGGTGGAGCCTACCTGCTCATGGATATGCATGGCGAAAGACCCTTTCGGCCAATAAATGGCCGATTCCTAAAAAAAATACTATACTTGAAGAGTCATGACTTAGGTCAATGATAGATGACGACGCTTGTGTCCGCTCGCTATCTTCCTGAGTCCGAACTCTGAGAGTAGTATCCAAAAAGATTCGTCGCCTCAAATATGGCGACAATGGACTGAGATGTCCTTAAACTAGAACTTCGCTTCAAACATGGCGACAACGGACCGAGATGTCCCTATACTAACAACGGACCGAGACGTCCTTAAACTAAAATTTTGCCTCGTGGCAACAACGAACCGAGATGTCCCTAAACCAACAGCAGACCGAGAAGTCCTTAAACTAACTATCCAACTCAAATATGGCAACAATGGACTGAAAATTCCCTAAACTTAAATTTTGCCTCAAACATGGCAACAACGGACCGAAAATTCCCTAAACTAAAATTTCGCCTCAAACATGGCTTCAACGGACCGAGATGTTCCTAAACTAGAACTTCGCCTCAAACATGGAGACAATGGACAGAGATGTCTCTAAACTAGAACTTCACCTCAAATATGGCGACAATGGACCGAGATGTCCCTAAACTAACAACAGACCAAAAAGTCTCTAAACTAAAATTTCTCCTCAAACATGGCAACAACGGACCGAAAAGTCCCTAAACTAAAATTTCGCCTCAAACATGGCAACAACGGACCGAGATGTCCCTAAACTAGAACTTAACAATAAAGCTTTTGCTTTACATAAAAGCTTTTGCTTCTGGAAAAAAAGGAAGAAAAAAATCAAAGAATAGAAGCCATTGCTTCTTCTTGAAAGCTTTTGCTTTCTGATCAAGATATGCGCACCCAAAATTAAGTGCGCACTTGATAAAATCATAAAGACTTATGCATTACGTGCGCGCATAAAATATATATATATATATATATATATATATATATATATATATATATATATAACGAACCTGCAGACTTGCGCATCACGGAAAAGCATGTGCACGCACTTGACAAACAATGCTTATAAAGATATACGCATCACGTGATATCCACGTGAGCAAAGATGATAGATGCGGCTCAATGAGCGCTTGTGCGTCACGTGAAAAGCACATGCGCGAAAATCAATGAAATTGACTTAGTCAGAGGCACACATATATATGTGCGCCCATGAAAGTTTGACCCGACAACGAGTGCGCAAACACATGACAAACACGTGCGCGCCCTTTTCACAAGAATAAACATGCATGCGCATCTCACATGCACATGCGAACTTAGAACAACAAGTTTTTGCTTGATTACTTAGTAAAAAATAAACTAAGTACAGAAGCTTTTGCTTCTTATGAATGACCCATTGATCAAAAACATCAATAAATATAAATTGATCTCAGTGTCAAAGATGACTAATGGTCCTTAAAAATATTTTAAGTCGATCCTAATCTAAAACAAGATTAATGATCCTTAAACCATTGAACTAATGGTAGAAAATACCTGAGTTTATCCCAAATTTGAGATTTATGGATTTGGGCTAATCTGCGCCCTACGGGCGACAAAATTAGTCTTCGTATACAATCTAAGGGCAACCCCAAAATAAACAACATACAACATGACACGAAATGATGCACATGGAGAAGGAGAAAGTTGTTATCATGTTGTGATAATGTAATTAACTGCGGGGTCTTGTGCCTGCAGGAAAAGCGTCCACACAATCGAAAACCCTTCATAAATGAGAGGAAATCTGATAAGTCTGCTACGACGGCCGCATCCATCCAAACCTCCGATATACGGTTCTATAAATCAACTTGGTATCTTTAGAGAGGTGGATGGATATGTTCCATATAGTATCTGTCCTCGCATTCATGCTAGACGTCCTTCCAACGTCTCAGTTCATTTTCTGGCAATAAACATCTTCCTTTATAAGATGGTACTTACGTCCAACCCTCAACCAGGACAAGGTGATCGCAGAATACCACGTCAAAAAGAGAAGTGCCGCCTAGGCCCAGCCCTCATAAAGAAGATGGGACAAGGATATTCTTTCCCCCGTGATAAGACAAGGAGGATATTTGCCCTTTTCATGAAGTACCAAATGCTAACACTGCCCGAGTTTAAGCAGCCCTATCAAGCAATTGCCTTTAATCATCCGGATTACTGTCTCTATCATCGGGTCATTGGTCATCCTATCGAAGATTGCTTTGTCTTCAAGAATTGGGTGAAAGAGCAATATAGGCAAGACAGGTTCATGCTAAGTTACAGCTGGAGAGTGGAGCCCCCGCAAAAGCATGCACCAATGCATGACTACTCCACCAAATTAGAGTGCGGTCAGCACAAGAAACGAAAGCTCACCCATGTATGTTATATGATAGGGCTTTCCAATGATAAGGAAGATGAAGAAATGCTTGAGCTCTTCGATTGCCTCGTCAGTGAAGACGAAGAGATTTTAGAACTGTCGCCAGCACCTAAGAAGCTGGAAAATGGAATCCACACCTGATGAATTAAAGAAGATAAATTTGGGAACGGAAGATGATCCGAGACCAACATTCGTCAGCGAGCTGCTGTCTGATGAACAAGTAGCCGATGTAAGAAAAGTACTCATGGATTATAGAGACTGCTTCACCTGGAACTACTCTGAGATGCCGGGTCTTGATCCAGAGATAGCAGTACACAAGCTGGCCATAACCCCAGGGATAAAGCCAGTCAAACAAGCACCGAGAATGATGCGGCGCGAACTCGAGATGAGTATCAATACTGAAGTCAAGAAGCTCATAGAATCCGGCTTCATCCATGAAGTACGATACACGGATTGGATAGTCAATATTGTCCCTGTGATGAAGAAGAATGAGACTGTCTGGATTTATGTGGACTTTCAGGATCTCAATAAGGCGTGTCCGAAAGATGACATCCCTATACCAGTGACGGAACTTATGATCGACAACACATCCACTCACGAGGACTTTTCATTTATGGACGGGTCTTCATGATATAATCAAATAAAGATGGATCCGGATCGACAACTACAGGAGAAACCCTTTTTCTTTGAAAGAAAAGCTTATTGAATTAGCTTAGCCAAGCTGAACCAAGAAAGAGACAGTAGAAGATTAGAAACATATAGCCTTTCGCACACCGCTAGGCATATTCAATTATAAGATGATGCCCTTCGACCTGAAAAACGCTGGAGTAACCTATCAAAGAGCTATGACAAAGATATTTGACGATCTTATGCATGATATCGTCGAATGTTATGTTAATGACTTGGTGGTCAAAAGAAAACCTCACAAAGAGCATTGGGAGTATCTAAGGATAGTCTTCAAGCGCTTTCGGAAGTTCAACATGAAGATGAATCCACTAAAATGTGCGTTTGAAGTTTCTTCTGGCAAATTCTTGGGATTCATAATCCGCCACCGAGGGATCGAGATCGATCCCTCCAAAATCAGAGCAATTACAGAAATTCCCTCGCCGAGGAATTTGAAACAACTACGATCTTTCCAAGGAAAGCATACCTATATCCGATGGTTCATTGCCAACCTATCCAGTAAATGTCTTCCGTTCAGCTACCTTATGAAGAAGGGAACACCCTTTATATGGGATCAGAGATGTCAGCAGGCACTATAGGAAATCAAGAAATACTTGGGGAATCTGCCGGTACTAGCCCCCCGATTAGAGGAAAGCCCTTTATCCTTTATACGACTTCCCTTGATGGTTCTCTAAGCGCGTTATGGGCACAGGAGAATGAACAAGAAAAAGAAAGGTTTCTATACTACTTAATCTGAATCCTGCTGGGAGCAGAAAGCAACTACTCCCCCATCGAGAAGCATTTTCTAGCGTTAATCTTTGAAGTTACGAATTTCAGACATTATGCCCTGGCATATGAAGTGCACCTCATATCAAAGGTGGACCCCCTCAAGTACCTGATGACGAAAGCGACACTTACAGGAAGGCTCGCCAAATAAGACCTTCTATTGATGGAGTTCACGATCGTTTATCGCCCCTTCAAAGCGGTAAAAGGAAAAGCCATTGCCAACTTCCTCGCAAAACATTTGATTCCAGCAAACTCTCCATTAAATAGTGAGCTGCCAGACGAATATGCGTTCAAAATAAATAAAGAGATAGAAGAAGTAGGGAAGTCTCATTAGGAACTATACTTCGATGGAGCCTCCTCAATAAAAGCAAGGAAAAAGTGTATCTCGATAATCAGAGCTGTGATATGCCTTATTTTCATAACCCCTCAAGGCAGAATAACTCGCTACGCTATCTCGTTGACGAAGCCTAAGACCAATAATGAAGCCGAGTATGAAGCGCTCATAGCCGGTCTTAAGATCATGATTGACATGGGAATCGAGGATCTCCGTATATACGGGGATTCTTAATTGATCGCCATGCAAGTCAACAGAGATTATAAAACGTGCAAGGAAGAACTGATAAGATATGGCAAAAAGGTGCAACAGTTGCTGACGCAGCTTTCTTCATATACACTGAAAAATGTGTCGCGAGCGGAAAACAGCAAAGCGGACGCATTAGCCAAGCTAGCCAAAGAGTTGGTCGATGAAAACCTGGATGATGTAAGGATCATCATTCAAAGTGGCAAAATCTTGACCCCAACAAAGATGTCTTAAGAGCATTTAGCCGAAACTGCCGATGGAAATGTCCTTCAAGCGAAAGAAGCTGAAGAAGAAGAAGATGACTAGTGGGAAGTCTTTATATACTACTTCAAGTCCCAATAAATGCCCGGAGATGCGTCGCAAAGGCATCGGCTCATAAAATGAGCTCTATCTTTCGCCTTCATTGACGGAACTCTATACAAGTGATCCTTCAATCAAATATGGTTAAGGTACCTCGGACCGAAAGAAGCTAAGAAGGTCATTCAGGAAATTCATGACGGACTCTGTGGATCCCATCAACCCGGTCCAAAGATAAAACCAAAGATCAAAAGGACGGGCCATTACTAGCCCATGATGATCTAAGACTGCATCGACTATGCAAGGCAATGCCACTCATGCCAAATACATGGGGACTTCATACATCAATACCCCAATCTCCTACATCTGACCGTAGCTAGTTGGCCATTCGAGATGTGGAGAACAGATATAATAGGCCCAATTGAGCTGGCGTCATCCCGAGGACATCGGTTCATCTTAGCGATGACTGATTACTTCTCCAAATAGGCATATGAGATACCACCGAGAGAAGTAAAGACGGATAATATCCTCCATTTCTTCAAAACCCATGTTATATACCGGTTCAGAGTTCCACGGCGGATAGTCTCAGACAACGGACCAGCATATAGAAGCCACAAGATAAGTCGCTTCTCCCAACAACACAAGATAGACTGGAGATATTCCTCCGTCTATAATCCCCGAGCTAACAGTTTAGCTGAAGCTTTCAACAAGATACTGACCAAGCTCATAAAGAAGATTGTGTCGAAAAATAAAAAGGACTAGCATGAAAGGATACATGAAGCATTTTGGGCATACCAAACGACGTTCAAGATGGCCACGAAGACGACACCTTATGTGTTGGTGTTTGGCGCCGAAGCAATGCTCCCGTTGGAAATAGAACTCCCCTTACTACGTTTGGAAGTTTAATGTGAGCTTACAGATGAAGAAAATACCCATCTTCGGCTCGAAGAACTTGATGCTCTCGATGAGACTCATCTTACAGCTCAGCAAACCCTGGAAGCCCATCAGGCGAGGATGACCCAGGCATATGAAAGGCTAGCCAGATCGAGAACATTCTGCCAAGGCAAACTCATACTGGTTGTCAAAGGATCGATGATCCCAAACCGCATGAAACGTGGAAAGTTCGAGCCAAACTATGAAGGCCCGTATATCATGGAAAAAGTCTACCAAGACGGAGCTTAACTCTTTATGGATATGCATGGAGAAAGGTCCTTTCGGCCCATAAATGGTCGGTTCCTCAAAAGGTACCATGCCTGAAGATTCGCGACTTGGATAGATAACAACGCCTATGTCCGCTTGCTATCTTCCTGGGTCAAAGTTTTGAGAGTCCTACGGAATGATATGTGCCCCATTATATTGAAGATGGACCGTAATGTCCCTAAAATAATATGTTGCCCTGCGGCTGGTCTCCATATTGACTACCGTATACTATCCATGGGCTATTCATAGCGAAAATTGCACCTCCAAGTACCAGAAAGATGGACCGCAATGTACTTAAACTAAGATGATGCCCGCCGGTTTGTCTTCATATTGACTACCATATACAATCCATATGCACGAGCGATATGTATCACTACCATGTTTTTCCAAATATATGTTGCCCTATGGACTCCTTGAGATCCACGTTGCACCTGAAGTCCCACCAGTGAAGATTGCAACTCAAGTCCCACCTGCGAGGCTGCACCTGAAGTCCCACCGGTTATGAAGCTACACCAATGATGCGCTCCTCCAAAAGATGTTATACCCTATGGCCAGTCTCTATATTGATTACCATATACAATCCATGGGCATAACGATCCATATCTCTTATAAGTCCTACCGGCAAGCGATATTGGGTAACCTGCGGCGAAGATACATCCGAGAGTTCCACCGTAAAAAAAAGGTATGTCCATAAGTAAAATGGGCACGGATGAAAATATGAAAGGGTTCCATGAGTAAAAACAGCAGGACTACCCGCGAGTTTGTGAAAGCCCGAAAGGGCGCAAAACAGTAAAAAAATATGTACACTTGCAGGATCCTCTCGACATGTAAGGAGAAAATGAATGCATGAGATCCTTACGACTCACGAAGGAGAAACATACTTAGGAATCCTTGTGATTCCTATGGAGAAAATACACTTACGAGATCCTTTCCACTCGTAAGGAGAAGCATTTCTATGAGACCCTCATGGCTTATAGAATTCAAAAGCCTTAGGTTACAGGGATCCAAGCTTGTTTCTTAAGCCATCATACCCCAATGAAATTTATGCCCTACAAGTAGTTCAATATTAACTCTTGTATACAATCCATCGACGTAAATAAATGTGTTCTCAACAAAATTCCACTAAAGGCGAACGATACTCCCCATATGGTGAACAACACTTGGAAGCCCTCTCGACTTGCAAGGAGAAAATACTCTTGTAAGATTCTTACGACTTGCAAGAGAAAATACCGTTTAGGAGTCCTCATGACTCCTAAGGAGAAAATACACCTATGAGATCCTCTCGACTCATAGAGAGAAAATAACTTTATGAGACCCTCACGGCTCATAAAGATCGAAAAGCCTTAGATTACATGGATTTAAACATGTTTTCTAAGCCACATTTGTCTAAGCAGGCAATGGAAAATGATGAGTCACTCCTAGCATTACGCTTCAATGTTAGCGATACTGATGCCGAACGACGCAAGAAATTCCATGTTCCAAACTTTCGACCCCTAAATCGTTAAACTGAGAAATAAAAAAATGATGATAGTAAAAATAAAAATAAATAGCCGAAATGATTGGGCAACTTGCACTAAAGATTAGCAAGTAAATATATATGAAATAGCCGAAATGATTAGGCACCGCGAATAAATAGCTGAAATGATTGGGCAATCGCGACTTTCGCGATAAGAAAAGCTGAAATGATAGAGTATCGCGGAAAAAAAATAATATAAAAAAATTCTGTCCTGCAGGTATGTCAGTATTGTAAGTCAGTATCGTAACTCCACAAGGTTTGTAGAGAGGCGGAATTTACTACTGTGTTCTCATGGAACAGATAGTGCATAACTCTAGAAGGGTAGCGGCAACTCAGCATTACTCATCATGGAACACACCATATCAAGTAAGATGCGATCCCGTCTTTCTGATACACCGTTGTATTGTAGTGTGTATGTAGGAATAAGCTGAGAGAGAGTTCCATTCTCTTTTAAATATTACAGGAACTCGGCACTTAAGTATTCACCATCCCGATCAGATCGGAGCATCTTGATACTTTTGTCGGTTTGCTTTTCCACTTCATTTTTATACTCCTGGAATTTCTCAAAGGTCTCGGATTTATATTTCATCAAGAATAGATTTCCATACCTTGAGAATCATCGGTAAAACTGATGAAGTAGGAATAGCCGCTTCTTGCATGTGTAGACATTAGCCCATACGCGTCGCTATGTATGAGTCTTTGGAGCTCAGTGGCTATTTCTCCGTATCCAGTAAACGGAGTTTTGATCATCTTTCCATTGATATATGATTGAAAAGTTGCATATGATTGATATTCAAACGGATCTAAATATCCATATTTATATAACTTAGTCAATCGTGTTTTATTGATATGACCAAATCTACAATGCCATAAGAAAGTTTGATTTAATTCTGCAGCCTTTCTTTTTAGTGTGTTTTGGACATTGAAAACTTGATGTTGATTGAGTACGTATATTCCGTTATTTAGTGTACCCGACCAATCATTTCATGATTCAGGTGAATGTTTATGACATTGCTTTCAAGTGTAAAATTATATCCTTCATTAGATAACAAAGATACAGATATAATATTACATATCATACTGGGTACACAAAAGCAGTTATGCAACAACAAAATATATCCACTCGCTAATCCAAGGTGATATTCTGCAACAGCATCCACGTTTGATCCGTTGCCAACCCTGAGGGTCATATCATCTTTTCTCAAAACTCTACGGCATCTCAGTGTCTGCAAAGAATTACATATGTGAGATCTTGATCCGGTATCCAATACTAAAGAAGTAGAGTTAATAGAAAAACAGTTTTCAATCATGAACACACCTGAAGCCGAAACCACAACTTGTTTCGTGTCCTGATTCTTGGCTTTTAAAGCCCGGCAATTTTTCTTCCAATGTCCCTTCTTATGACAATAGAAACATTCCTCCTTTATGGCTGATCTCCCAATCTTATCTTTTCCTTTTCCCTATACCTTCTGCACACCTCCTCTGAGTTTGGTGGGGGCCTTCTTCTTCTTCCCCTTGGCCTTAGCCTTACATTTAGAGGAATAAAATTCCCCAATAAACAGAGCGAGCATTTCCTTGGATTTCTTCAAGGTGTCCTCTGCAACCTTCAACATGTTGAGGAGCTCAGGAAGTGTAACTTCCGTCTTTTGCATATTGAAGTTCAATACGAATTGGGTATAGATGGAGGGAGGGACTGCAGAATCAATTCGGTGTACAACTCATTCTCCAACATAGTTCCCAGGTCCATGACTTCTTTGATGAGAGTAATCATCTTTAGGACGTGGTCCCCAACGGATAATCCTACAGCCAACCTCATTTGAAACAATTTCTTCGAGGTCTCGTATCTTGCGATACGAGATTTCTTTCTATATAAATCTCTGGTATGGAGGAAGATGGAATCATGGTCCATCTTCTCGTACCGCCTCTTATGTTCGTTATCCATGGAGGCCAGCACGAGGCACTTGGCTTTCGCGTAATCAAGATCCCAAGTCTTACGGACCTCAATGTCTGCGACCGAGGATTCTGGACCTGAAACATAGGGGCTTTAGCCGTGAGGACATATGCAACCTTATCATAAGTAAAGACCGTGAGGACGTTCCTCAGCCAGTCCTTATAGTTCGACCCAGTTAGTATATTTTTATCTAGTATAAGCTTAAATCCCGTCATGGTCACTGCAATTAGGAGAGAGAGAAAAGAAACACTCAGCATATGCTCTTGCAAATTTAGATTGGTTATTAGTTTATCTAATCAGGACGACTCCCACTGTTTCCTCGAATTCTCCTTCAAAATCTAAAACAAGAATTAGTCGGGATTAATCGCACTCTACCGCTTATCTTTCGGCCAGGCCAGTGTTGGTACTTTGGAAGGAGGTCCCCCGTGCTTTCGCACGGACGCAATTAAATAACCCCGGTTTCCCAGAAACATAGCCTTATTAACACCTTTCTAGACACCTACTTGATTAGCTAATTACAAATTGAAAAACTCTCCCAAAGAGTAGCTGATACCCACAGTAGGATCGGGACCCAACTATCATCGTGTGATAATTTTGAAGGAAGACTACAAAAACTACCACACTCTAGAAGGTATACAACACTAGCAAGTTTCCTGTATGTTTGAAACTTCCGATGTGGTTTTTTCCCGAAATGTTTATAACCTTGATGAAGGTCAAAACATCATAAGTCGCAAGTAAAGTTCAACCCGTCATTGTCTAGATTAATCTAGACCTATTCGTACAAGCCCTTGACGAAGGTCAAAACAGCTGTACGCATGTGCTAGATTAATGCATCTATCTATGCTGCAGATAAGTACCCGCTAGCTACCAAACACTATACCTTGACGAAGGTCAAAACACATAGCATGAATACTAGTTGATACCTATCTAAAATGACAGAGGTCTACGGCTGGTTTTTGTGAAAACCGTGAACGTAATGAACTTTATATAGTCGAAGGAACCGAATAGCTTTTGAAAAGGAGTGGTTTAGGCTCCGCTTTTAAATGTTGTTTTTGAAGAAATCTGAGTGGGTTTATAATTGTTCCAACGACGTCAAATTTTAGGTTTGTTTCCTTGCATTAAGTGAGATTAATGTGGTCCCATCAATTAACCTTATCACACCAGAAAAGAATGAAAATAGAATGTACGTATATGCTACCCGTATTCGCCACGGGGCCCCGTCATGCACCGTTAGGTTACTTAACTAACGGCAGAGTGGGGACTGGACTAGCGCGGATGCAAAACATATACAACATATATATATATATATATATATATATATATAACCATTCGTCACAGGCATGATAAGCATCACAGGCTGATATGAACATCACAGAGAATAGAAAAATAGATCATTTAGGAATATATGCATTTCATTGAGCCACCTATGAAATAGAATTCTCCACGGTCTTGTGAATAACTGAGTGTGAATAATCCTAGACCCCTACGAGTGCGGAAAGGTACCCGCCAATCCTAGAATTGGGTGACTCGGGTCTTAACTCCTAGAGATGGCCACCTACAGAATCCTAGAACCCGGTAGCTTGTGCACTCCTCCGTGGGTCAATCCTAGATGCAGAAATGGAAAATAATATACATCTGGTGACTACATCCTCAACTCAGATGTGCCCCCAATAAAAGAATATACATCAATTATTACATGAATTACAAAATCCGCTCAAATCTAAATTCATACTGGGTCATTCACACGACGATCCATCAAACCATTACCAACACAGAATATCACAAGATATGTACAACCCCTTCTAATCGACATATAGCGATTAGAAGACGTTTAAGAACACATATACGCATCACAAAAGCAAGTAAAGAAACCACGACATTAGAATTCCGCGCACAATTAGCAAACAATTCCAATTTTCCAAAACTTGAAAATCTAGTTAGCTAAAGTCCCAAAAAAATTCGTTTTAAGTCAATCCGGGAGTCGAAATGAACTCGAAACCCGCTCAAATCTTCGCAGAGGCGAAGAACATGAAATTAACTAACGCATTGGAGGAATAGGGGGATACCCATGGAAAGTTCCTAGTGCCCCCGCCGCTAACCCGCGGCCAATGCGAAATACGAAAACGAAAATTTTGATAGCATTAAAAGCTTGTAACCAAGAATCTAAACCAAACACCTAAACTAGCAAACATTAGAGGATAGAAATCACAACCTTTGTAGGGTCTTCATTTTCTCCAAGTGGGTTGGACTCTAGCATGCACTCAAGAGCTTTAGATTGGGCTTGCAAGCCGGTCTTCCTTTGCCGAAGACAATCCACCCGAGAGAACTAAGTTCAAGCTTCAACTTCATCAATGAAGTAACTAAAAATCGTAGGTTGGTAATCTATGATGCTTAGTGATGTGTGTGAGTATTCTAGCATTTTTCTTTCTTTTTATCTTCATAATTCTCAACTCATGAGAGTGTTGAAGATGAAGAAGAAGAAGGAGCCAAGCAAGAATGGTGGAATGAAAAATCCTTCAAAAATTCAAGCATGCTCTAACACTTTTGTAAAAAGAATTTTTTTCATTTTAAAACCACAACCATGCTTGAATAGTATTTGCAAGTGGATTATAAATTCATTTGCCCATACCCTCCACCATTTCTCTTTTCCATCTCATTTCTTAATTTCTTAAAAAGAAAAACTTTGAAATGGGTTGTTCTTCTTCGAGAAGTATTCTTGTATAAATACAAGAATACGTCCCCGCAAATATATACCCGTATTCGTATCAAAATATGAATACCCAAGAGATAGAAAAATACAATGAACATAATACTAAAATATACATATCGAAATATATATATGTAAATTATTAAATCAAAACTTGATTTAATAATCCGGCTTAATCCTAAGCCGGCTAGTATTAATCATCCGCCCGATTGAAGTCCGTGTGGCTAGCACACATATCTAATCGGAACCCTGCACGTATCAATATACAACCACTATATCATTTTTCCTGAACCGGGAAAACCCTCTGTGTGGGACTCTAAAGACCCGTTAATACGCTTGCAGTGGGTTTAACCACAAGCACGTTAGTGGCACTAGCTGTACTTAATGGCTACCCAGGTATTGAGCGAAAAGAAGGCCGACGAGCAAACTCATCTGTACCCCTACTAAGCCTACCTGTGACAATCTCCGTACAGTCCGATCTCTTCGTCTTAGAGTATCGCATACCGGATCTAGGGGTGGATAAAGCCAGACCCCTACTAACTCGATAAGTCGTGTCGGTCTGAAGCTCATCACTCACTTAGAAACTATTGACATCACTTCAGTAAATCTTATCTACCTTGGCCAAAGATTTCCGGTGATGGCTGACCTAACACAGCGCGACATCAACCCATAATTCCAGAAGAGACAAATCCCTGACGATTGTTCACTGCCTCCATATGGCTCGGGACTGTACCCAACTAAAACCTGTTTGCACGACTCTTTTGAGCCGTGGTAGGGTAGTAATCTAAATACAGTAGGAACTCACACGAGACAAATGAAAATCTCATGTCAAAGGACTAACCTGTACTCATGCCATAAGAGAACTTCTATCTGACGATAGGTATAATACCATCTAGAAGTTTTCGGTGAGTCTGTCCGGTGTACTCACCTCCAGTGAGCACCTGTATACTATTTAAGGTGATTCAACACCAATGGCTTATGAGACCGGCCACCGCCCCTCGTCAGGGTCTCGAAAAGTATACACTAGTCTACTCCGGAGTATCGATACCCAATCTTGATACTCTCTCGACTAGGGACATTTAAGGATGTTCTTATGGACCACCCATCTACTACGTATATGATCACCATCATAATTCCGGTAGTCAACCGATAATCCTACAGGCTTTATCAAAACGTATACACATAATGATAAAAACAAACCAGATAGCATACTGTCATCTCAAGTAAGACTGTTCTACTTGTATAGGTCCTCGTTCAATTATCATAATCGTCTACTTGTAAGGACAATAATTGCTTTGAGGGCACTATATCCAACAATCTCCCACTTGCACTTAAGGCTAATTATTGCGATGTCGCATTCTCACAGCTCGTGTGCTACCGAATACCCAACTTCTCTACTAGTCAGTTTCTCAAAACTCGTTTTGAGAAACTTACGTGTTCGAAAAATAGCCTCAGTAAGTGGTTCCGTTCCAATGTTTCTATCTTTATCTCTCTATATCTCAACTTCGCGGAGAACGACCATCTCCCAAAATGAGTGATACATGTCTTAGAACTTGTCTAGATATCCGATGGGACCTTGTTCATAACATGAACACCAAATCCAATAAGCTTCTTAGACTGTATCCATTGCTGGTGTAATCAGCACCTAGCATCCAGTGCCATGACCATCTCAGTATACTGCTTGGAAAACTATCCAACATACTGCACCTCAGAAGAGGGTAAACTTTAACTCTGACAGTTACTCTGTCATCCAGGTCACTTTGGAAGCATAAAACGGTAACCGCCTCCTGCAGAAGGCTGCTATTGCCTTACACTAAGAACATCATCTTATGTTCATAACTGCTTCCCAATGTTTCTCCAGGATTGGATTAATATATGCTTATTGCAGCTAGTGCAAAAGCAATATCTGGTATGGTACTTGACATCTCATGATTGACTCAATTACCTAAGTAAGTGATATGTCAATCAAGCAAAGTCCTCTCTCCATCAGTCTAGAAGACATCTCTTTAGAGAGGGTGAATCCATCACCTGTGGGTACACTACCACGCTAGGAGTAGTCCATTCTAAAACACTTTAGAATGGTGTCAAAGTACCCGAATTGGGATACTTCTCAAATCTAGATCTAAAACCATAGATCTAGTTACCAGAATTCGTGATATATTGTCCATATCCTATGCGGAGAAACATCTTGTGACAACCAAAGTTTAACCGATCGTAGTATACGAACATCACTTCCTATCAGAAGCATATCATCCAAATACTAGGACATCACCCCACACTACCTTCTTACCAGGTCCATCTATTGTTCTGATGAAATCAAACTCTATAACTGTCACATCAAAATAGATGATCTATCTCCGCTATTCTTGCTTTAGTCTATAAATAGACATAAGTAACTTGCCCACCACGCTTCCGCTTCTCCCACTGACTACAACAACCTTCTTGCAGAAGATACACGTGCACTTCTAAAGCTAATTTAGAACGACGTTATAGTCATCCACCTACCAGATCTCTTAGTCTAGGACAGTAGTAGTGGCAAGCTTGGGTCATCAAAACCTCCCTGTCACTGTCTTTTAGGAAACCGAAGTATCTCTCGGGTGGCTGAAGTTACCCATTAAAACCGCGGAGGGGATAATGGATTGTCGAATCCAATTGAATTTTCAAGTTCTACTAAATTTTCAGTAACCGTTTATGGTTCTGGAATCACGTCCAATTCTACCATACTCCCACTTGTTTCTTTTGAAAAAGATTCCTTTTACAAAAGGTGGCGAGTCAAGAACAAAATAACCTTTGATCTTGTGAATGGTAGAATGTTAAACCCTTGCTAAAAAGCCTGGAATAACCCATAAACTGCCATTACAGAAATGTGCCTTGAGTTTGTCAGGATTCAGCTTTTAAATAGAAACCGGATAACTCCATATCTTAATACCCTCAAGATATGCAACCATTCCATATCCACATAGAAACAAATGCACTAATTTAGATAGAACCATATTCAATTGTTATGAAACTGTATCTAGTGCATATCCCATGCAGCATTACTCATCAAGGAGCGCACCCACCGATGAGTAACCTAACCTGAGAGAGAAGCAAGTTATCAAATATTATTATGATGGAATACCTAGCATAAGTAACTACATTTTTGATCACTTCGAACAATCCTGACGCTTCCAACGCATGGTTTTCTACTTTATTCATATACCTATAACTTCTCAAAATTTAGACATTGCATTGCAACGGACGCGTGTTTAAAATCAGAGAACTCATAAGTAAACTGAATGAAGTAAGATTACTAACCCCATGTCCCGAAGGACACCGGACAACATACATTTCCATATAAGTCCCTAGAGTATACTAACTCAAATTCCATGTGTTGTAAATTGAAAATTGTATTTTAGTTAAGAATATCTATACCGTTATTCAATGCACCTTACCCTCAACTGATAAAGGTAAATGTTTATAACACAATTTTCAAAATTTATATCTCACTTTATAAAATAAAGATACGGATTTTCAATTTTAAAAATTGGTGCATAACAACGGCTATTCAAAACCAAATATTTGTCGTAAAGCAAAACCCATGTGATTTCCTCAAATATCACCAATTATAAAGAATTCTTATATTGAGGATATAATTACCTAATTCTCGATATTCAACTCATACTCAGTATCTGTAACACTATACAGATGTGAGAATCAAGTCTGGTAAATACATACCATAGACTTAGAATCTAATTAAGAAAACAGTTTTCAATTAACTCCGCACCGGAAAACTGAAACATGAAAATATTTCGAGGGGTGGCCGGGTATTCTAAGTAATGTCTCTTCCACTATCCGCATTCATAACAGTAGTCGCAAATTTCCTTTCCCACGCTCCAATCCCTTTATATGTCTTTACTTCTTACTTTATGTACATCACACTTAGGCTAATTGATTTTCTTCTTTCCCAACCATTCGACACCAGCCTAAGCTTTGGAAGAATACTATCCAATAAGCGTAATAGGTGTACTCTCCTAATACTAGGAGCCCTTACAATCTGAGAGAAGGTAAAGATAAAAGACAACCAAATAATCCTATTCAATTTCTCTAGAATCCATGGCCATCCTCGAACTGAAACAAGTTTTTTTGAGTTCGTATGTAACTATATGAGATGGTCTTTCCAAACAATATGGATCTCCGTAGTGATACAGAGTGTTTTGGAGAAAGGGCAAAGGGAAAGTAGGAGTAGCAGGAATATATGCGACTTTGTCGTGGATCATGACAATCCAAAAGTCAAAGTGTGTAAGAAGGTTCAGTCAACTTGGTTAATGAGTTTTAGTTTAAGGTAACTCATGGCCGCTGTAACCAGAAAGAGAGAAAAGAAACACGTGCACTCTAACCTGGATTAGATTGGTTAATCACTCTATCTAATCTGGATGTCTCCCACTGTTTCCTCGAATTGTCCTTCAAATCCTAAAAGGAGAATTAGTCGGGATAACTCGAGGAGTAAACTACTCATCAGTGGGAATCGGGACCCAGCTATCATTATGTGATAATCTCGACAGAAGCCGACCAAAATTACCACACTACAGAAGGTATGCGCATACTCAGCAAGTTTCCCTTATATTTGAAACTCCCGATGTGGTTATTGCCCCAAGCGGCTTATGGCCTTAACAGAGGTTAACATACTATAATTCGCAAGTCAAGTTCTACCAGTCATTGTCCTGGATTAATTAGACCCACCCATACGAGCCCTTGACAGAGATCAAAATGACCGTACGACTGTCCTAACCAATCGCATCACCATGCAACAGAAAAGGATTACAGAGCTACCGAACACTATGCCTTGACAGAGGTCAATATACGTAGCACGAATACTAAGCAATACCAATCTAAAATGACGGAGGGCTACAGCTGGTAACCTTTAACATAATGAACTTGATATCGTTGAAGGAACCGAATAGCTTTGAAAATGAGTGGTTTATGCTCTGCTTTTAAAACTAGTAACATAAACTTTTGCTTAAGAGCGAACTCCCCGTGAAGTGATCAAGGCTCTTTCCTCATAGAATGAGGTGCAGGATATTCCTAACCAAATACCTCAATGTAAAGCAAAATAATACAACTATGGTTTTGAAGAAAACCGAGTAGTTAAAAAATTGGTTCCGACAACATCATTTAGGTTTATTTTCCTTACATTAATCAGAATTAATCCAGCCCCATCAATTAATCATATCATACCAGAAAAGAGACGAAAATAGGCACGCATATATATACCATCCGCATTCGCCACAGGGTCTTCATCGTAAGGTTCTTAACTTACAACAGGGTAGGGACAGGACTAGCACAGATGCAAAACATATATAGCGTCCACTAAATATATAATATATATATAGCAACATTCGTCAAACGCATGATATCAAGTAACATGACAGAAGTATCCCAGCAGAAGCAAACACAGAATGGAAATGCGGATAATCTAGGAAAAGTACATTTCAATGAAGCCAAATATGAAATGTAATTTTCCGGTCGTGTGGATAGCCCGTAGTATCGGATCTTAGACCCCTACGAGTGCGGCAACCCATCCGCTAATCCCAGAAGCGAGGCAACCCCAATCAACGAAATCAGCAGGCTACCCAGCTCTTCCAAGATCCGATGACTTGGGCACCCTTCCATGGGTCAAACCTATACCCCCTACAAGTTCGGCGAATAGCCCGCCAATTCTTGAGTAAGGAACCCCGATCTCAATGCCATGAGATGGCGGTCCGTCGTCCTCTATAACCCGGCTACTCGAACACTCCACCGTGGGGTAATCCTAGTGCATGTAATGAAAACCTGAATATACAACGGTGACTACGTCCGCAACCAGGACGTGCCCCAAAGAATAATACAAGCCGCGACGAAAACAGTCCACATGTCGGACGCTCGTCATACAATACGAATATATATTACATCACAGAGAATAACATCTAATACTACTCACTCCAGGCTATCCATCACGACAAATCCAACAAAACCATAACCAACAAGCAATATCCATCACAGAACATGCAAACTTGCGAGTATCAATTCTGTAACCCCTTCTAATTGATACATATAGAAATTAAACAAATTTTTACCAAATGTTATGATACATGCAACCATGACAAAGCCTATGACAATCGAATACCACACACATATAGCCAACACTTCAATTTTCCAAAACACCAAAGATCAAGTGTGCTAAAAACCGACAAAAATTCCATGCTAAAAACCACTCCGAGAGTCCGAAATGACCTCGGATCGAGCTGAAGCTTTGTGTAGGATCCCGACACAAAATTAACTTTGACCCAAAGGCACCTAGGGATGGTACCCACCCCCTAGGACACCCTAAGGTGGCCATAGGGGTGGGGCAGACCCGACCCTGCCTATTGGGGCAGGGCTCAGGTCCCTACCCCCTAAGGCCACCTTAAGGTGGTCTCGGGGGTGTGTACCCTGTTGGTGTATATGCCCTAGAGGCCATTACTGTATCATACTAGTATGTATATTACTTGATGGAAGCTTGGGATATTCACAGTTGTACAGACAATCTTGCTCAATATAGTAGTATGCTACTTGGTTTGTCTCTGCTTTAATGTGTACATGTGTGTTTATTTATTATATCACCTATACGCATTAGTAGAGCCCTTAGGATCTTTGCTTGATTACCGGCGTTGTGATGGCGATCACACTCGTGGGGGCTGGGTAATCTACAAGCACATCCTTATACACGTCCCTAGTCGTGGGAGTATCGAGATAGGGCATCGATACTCCAGAGTAGACTAGCGTATGCGCTTCTCATCCCAGCACGGGAGACGGTCTGTCCCACAGCCGTCAGTACGTCGTACTTGAGATAGTATGCGGGTGCTCGTTAGGTTACGAGTACACTGGACAGGACTCGTCGGGAACTGATGGTTGGTATTATACCTATCGTCAGTTATCAGTTCCCAGGTGACATGAGTACAGCTTAGTCCGCTGACTTGACACTGTCACTTCGCCTCGAGTGTGTTCCCACTGTTCTTTGATTGCTACCCTACCACGGCTCTACTGAGTCGTGCAAACAGGTAGTAGTTGGGAGCAGTCCCGAAGCACTTGGAGGCAGTGACGGTTAGACAGGATTCGTCTCTCCCGGTATTGGGGGTTGACATCGCGCTGTGTCTAGGAGAGCCATTACACGAGTAGTCCCTGGCCAGGGCAAGCGAGATATACTGGTAGGTTTCCAGTGTTATCTCAGGGTGTATTGGGCTTCACTCCGACACGACTTGTACCGCTATTACGGGACTGACGTTTACCGCCCCCCTAGGCCCGCCATGCGATGTATCAGACGAACAGACCGGACTGTACGGAGATTGTCACATACAGGCTCAGTAGGAGTTCGGATGGGTGTACCTCATCGGCCTTCTTATCGACATCTACCTGGGGACCGTTACGTACAGCTAGTGCCGCTTGCGGTCTGTGGTTAAACCCACTGCCAGCGTAGTGTCGAGTCTTTAGAGTCCCACACAGAGAGTTTCCCTGCACTGAGCGAAACGTGTAGAGGCCGTATGGTTTTACGGCAGGGCTGCGATCACTTACGTACACTTGTGTGCGTATGGTGTTCGGGCAGGCAATACTAGTGGGCTTTGGTTTAAGCCGGATCCTAGTATTGCATGGATGGATTTGTTTTGTCTTCTGTGCATCCGCATTCTACGGAATACGGATGCAGGTGTGTATGCACAGTTTTCTGGAGCGATGAAGGAGGAGGTGCCTCATTAGGGTTTTGGCAGTTGGTTCGGCCAAAACCATTATGTGGCAGGCTCATTAGGGTTTTGACAGTTCGTTTGGTCAAAACCATTATGAGCAGCGAACATCATTTACTAATCCTATTAGTGATAATCTTTTGATGGCTAATTGCATTGACCATTTGACCCCGTTGACCCCTCTTGACTTTGTTGACCGGTTGACCGGGTTGACCATTGACTTTCAACAGGTTTCCACACTCTTCTTTTCTTTTCCATTTTCTTTTGGATTATGATAATGGTCATTTCAATTGTAGCCATCAACTTTATCTTGATGGAATTAGTAATGATGTTGTTTTTGCATTATTGCAACCATGGTTAGCTTTTCTCTTGGTTAAGCTTATCATATTATTATTCTCTTTCTCTCTCTTGAAATGAGAAGCTCCATGGTTGCAAGAAAACCTCCTTCTTCTTCCTCCTCTTGATTTCACCTTTGATCTCATGTGTTGAGAGAAAAAGGTTTTCACTTGACAAACACATCCATACATCTTCTCTACACAACCTAGGGCTTCTAGATTGGCAATCTCCTTGCCCTAGTTACCTCGGCTTGAGGTGGAGCTCGGCGTACATCTCTCGGGTGGATCGTCTTCGACTCAAGGAGGCCGCGGAGGTGACCGAAGTCCGGATCAACCTTTGAGCAAGCAATGAGAAGAACAACAAGAAGAGAAGAACTTCAAAGAAGAACAACAACAAGAAGAGAAGGAGTTCAAGTTGAGGTATAACCCCTAACCGAGTAGATACATCTCTTGTTAGGTTGCTAGTTTATAGTTTAGCAAAGATCCGGCTTTTACGGTCCATGATACAAAGCTTAGAAAAATTTTTGTTTTACCGTTTCCGCAACCCCGAAAGTACCGGGAGAGGTAACGTGGACCTAACAGTGGTATCAGAGCCTAACTAAACATAAACTAGCTTGGTAATAAAGTGTGTCGAAGTTCGAAACGGAAAAATCGAAAAAACCAAGTTATGAAAACCTGAGTTTCTGTTAAATTTTTTTCTCGTCAAAACAAAATTTATTATAGTCCAAAAATCATCTTAGGGTTTTTAGAAGAAACCCACCAAAAACGAGACAGCAACTCTACCATAGCGCGGCGCTTCCGCGGCAATAGCAAGCTATTGCCGTGGAAGCGTGGCCAACTTGGTGAGTTACTGTGTCGTTTTTGGTGCAGTGTGTTTCTGACATGGTTTTAGGATTTTTCAGATATATTATATGTGCCCAGATTTTCCAGAATACAAATTTGTTTTTGGGGGCCTATAATTCCGTATTTTTTCGAACTTCAATATACTTTGACTATAAAGGTTATATCTGTGATGTTCTTATGTATTGAACGTCGGCTAATCGCTATATGACGATTAGTCGGGGTTATACATATCTGTGATCTGTGATTGTTGTTGATGGTTTGTGTATATGAACTCGTTGGATTGTCGCGGATGAATAGCCGGGGTGGATGTGAGATGAGAGTTTCTTTTTCTTTCATTCATGTAATAAATTTGTAAATTGATGTAATATTATTTGTTTGGCCGCACAACCGGGTCGGGGTTGTAGCCGTCATTGTATAATTCTTTTTACTGTTTTTGCTCCTAGGATAGACCCATGGAGGGAGTGCACAAACTACCGGGTAGCTCGAAGTGCCGAGTGGCCTACCCATGGCATTGAGGGAGGTTGCTTCACTTCGGGTACTTGGCGGGTAGTTTGCCGCACCCGTAGGGGTCTTGGGTGGGGTTTGGCTATTCATCGCGACCGTGTAATCCGTTTTTCGTTGCAGGCTCGAACGAATTGCGGATTCCTAGTATATCCAAAGTGTTCATCTGTGATCTGGATTGGCTATCATTGCTATATTGCTATATATAATAACTATTTAGGCGTTGCTTATGTTTTACAGCCGCGCTAGCCCAGCCCCCGCTCTGTCGTTAGTTAAGTAACCTAACGGGTGATGACGGGGCCCCGTGGCGAATGCGAATGGCATAAGCGTACGTCATATTTTGGTTGTTTTCTGCAATGGTAGGATTTAAATGATGGGACGCATTAAAAGAACTAATGCAAGAAAATAAACCTAAAAGACGTTGTTGGAACAAGTTTTTTTAAAAAGCTGTTATTGCAAGGACGTTCATCTTTTTGTTTTGCATCGAGGTATTCGGTTATGAATGCCCAGCACCTCAATCGACGAGGCAAGGGCCGAGATCCCCTCATCGGGAGTGACCCCTTGGACAAAAGGTTTGCGTCAGGGTAATAACTTCACCATAGTCGATTATTCTTGCTTTGCATCGAGGTATTCATCTTACGAATGCCCAGCACCTCACTCGACGAGGAAAGAGCCGAGATCCCTTCACAGGGAGTGACCTCTTTAGCAAAAGTTTTCGCCACTATGTTTTTCAAAAGGATGTATCACGTTCCTTCAACGATATCAAGTTCATTACGTTAACGGGTTTTTCGCCAAAAACCCAGCCGTAGCCCTCCGTCGTTTCTTATAAGTTATACTTAGTATTCGTGCTGCGTTTGTTGACTGTGTCAAGGCGCAGTGAACGGTAGCTAAGTGTAGCTTATTTGCTGGATACAATGTGATTGGTTAGGACATTTGTAGAACCTTGTTGACTGTGTCAAGGGTTATGCAGGTGGGTTTAATGCAATCAAGATAATGACGGGATGAACTTGACTAGGACCTTTTGATTTGTTGACTGTGTCAAGATCACTTGGGTCTTAGGGGCAAAAACTACATCGGGAGTTTCAAAAGAACTGAAACTTGCAGATTTAGCATACCTTCTGGAGTGTGGTGACTAGAGTGGATTCCATCTAGGTTATCACACAATGACAGTTGGATCCCGATCCCACTGATGAGTTGGTTTACTCTCGGGAGATTATTTCACTTAACGATCAATGCTATAAACCTAGTAGGTGTCTAGAAAGGTGTTAGCGGGGCTACGCCCCCAGGGAAAAGAGGTTCTTTAATTAAGGAACTTCGCGAAAGCGTTGGAAAACCTTCCTCGAAGTACCGACACTAGCCTGGCTGAAAGGTTAAGCAAGTATTGTGACGTGAATTAAAACCCGGCTAGTTCTTCTTTTAAAAAGGTTTTAAGAAGAATTTGAGGAAACAGTGGGAGACATCCTGGTTAGATAAATTAATAAACCAATCTAATCTTGCAAGAGCATACGCTGAGTGTTTCTTTTCTCTCTCTCCAGGCAGCAACCTTTTCACGCCCTAATCTAGATAATAAAATGTATCGCTTGACCGATCCGAATTCTTATTCGGGACTGGGGAAAGTTGGTTCAGCTCTAACTTGTGACAACAGTCATGAGTATGAGAATGGGAAAGAGGAAAGTATGGATTTCCAGGATACCCAGTTGAAGAAGAAGCATGGTTTTGCATCTACTTCAGGTGTTCTTGTAATTGAGAACTGTTTTACGGTCAGCCCTACCTCCTGGGTACTTGATACCGGATCAGGATCTCATATCTGTAATTTATTGCAGGAACTGAGAAAAAGTAGGAAAGTTGCACCGGGTGATATGTCGCTCAGAGTAGCGAACGGAGCACAAGTTAATGCGGCAGCCGTCGGTGAATATCACCTAGTATTGCCAAATGGCAAGACTATGATTTTGAACGATTGCTACTATGTACCCTCCATGGTTTGCAACATCATATCAGTTTCTTTACTCGATAAAGATGGATATAACTTTGTTCTTGAAAAGAATATCATGAACATTTACCTTCATAAGGTATTGGTTGCAGAGGGTACACTGTGTAATGGTATCTACGTTCTAAATCAGAATACAGTTCTCAATATACAAAACACATGCAAGAGGAAGAATTCAGATACGAATGAATCCTACTTGTGGCATTGTAGACTTGGTCATATCGGAGAGAAAAGACTGAGTAAGTTGCATAAAGATGGACTCTTGGATGCGTTCGAGTTTTCATCTTATGAAACTTGTCAGTCTTGTCTCAAAGGGAAGATGTCCAAATCTCCGTTCACCGGACATGGAGAAAGAGCAGCAGAGCTCTTGGGACTCGTACATAGTGATGTATGTGGTCCGATGTCTATACATGCAAGGGGTGGGTTCTCGTACTTCATCACATTCACTGACGATCTCTCTAGGTTCGGATATGTGTATCTGATGAAACACAAATCTGAAGCTTTTGAGAAATTCAAGGAATTCAGAAACGAAGTAGAGAACCAGACAGGCAAAAGTATCAAGATCCTCCGGTCTGACAGGGGAGGGGAGTACTTAAGCACGGAATTCCTAGATTACTTAAAAGAGAATGGTATTCTCTCTCAGCTTACTCCTCCTTATACACCACAGCACAACGGTGTATCGGAGCGGAGGAATCGTACCCTACTGGATATGGTTCGCTCCATGATGAGTAGTGCTGAGTTACCTCTTTCATTCTGGGGATATGCACTTCAAACTGCAGCACATCTATTGAATCAAGTTCCATCCAAATCCGTGCCTAAGACTCCGTATGAAATATGGAGTGGTAAAAGTTTGTATCTTAAACGTATTAAGATTTAGGGTTGCCCAGCTTATGTCAAAAAGCAGAACCCAGACAAACTTGAGGCACAGGCAGTTTTGTGTAAGTTTGTGGGATACCCAAAAGATTCAAGTGGGTATCTATTCTACCATGCAGAGGAACAGAAGATAATTGTTTCAAGAAATGCCACATTTTTAGAAAAAGAATTTCTTGTTAAAAACATTAGTGGCAGCACGGTAGAACTGGATGAAATTCCAGAAACACAAGCTTTAACAGAAAATTTGGAGGAACCGCTAGATTCAATAACCCCAAACGAACCTCAGCCACTCCGCAGATCTGGTAGGATTTCTCATCCGCCCGAGAGATACTACGGTTTTCTCATAGACGGGGATCGAGAGGATTGCATCTTGGAAGAAGATGACCCTACCAGTTTCAGGCAGGCCATTATCAGTAGGGACTCTGATAAGTGGCAGGAAGCAATGCAATCCGAAATGGAGTCCATTTACGCCAATAAAGTGTGGACCTTGGATATTGCTCCATCTGGGGTAAACCCCGTTGGATGCAAATGGATCTACAAAAGGAAACTTGGTGTAGATGGGCAGGTGGAAACCTATAAAGCTAGACTCGTTGCAAAAGGTTTCCGTCAAAAACCTGGTTTGGACTATGACGAAACTTTTTCTCCGGTGGCTATGCTCAAATCCATTCGGATCCTACTTGCCATTGCTGCCTTCCATAACTATGAGATCTGGCAGATGGATGTTAAAACGGCTTTCCTAAACGGTTGTTTGGAAGAGTGCGTTTACATGGATCAACCAGAAGGTTTCGTAGACAGTGGGAGCAGCGGAAAGGTGTGCAAGTTGCTTAAATCCATTTATGGATTAAAGCAGGCATCGCGGAGCTGGAACATCTGTTTTGATGAGGCAATCAAGGAATTTGATTTCATCAAGAACGAAGATGAACCCTGTGTTTATAAGAAGATTATAGGACGAACTGTCGTGTTCCTAGTCTTGTACGTGGATGACATTCTTTTGATAGGAAATGACATTCCTATGCTACAATCGGTCAAGCTGTTTTTGTCACAAAGGTTCTCCATGAAGGACCTGGGTGATGCCTCGTACATTCTGGGGATCAAGATCTATAGAGATAGATCCAAGAAACTATTGGGACTTTCACAGTCCAGGTACATAGAGACCGTACTAAAGAGATTTAGTATGGAGGATTCCAAGCGCGGTAACATACCCGCATTGCACGGAATTACCCTCTCCAAGAAGATGTCTCCTAAGACTGACGAGGAGAGGGTTCGCATGAGCACTATACCCTACGCTTCGGCGGTAGGATCTATAATGTATGCGATGCTATGTACAAGACCAGATGTAGCTTACGCGTTGAGCATGGTAAGCCGGTATCAGTCAGACCCAGGGGAGGACCACTGGACAGCAGTGAAGAACATTCTCAAGTACCTGAGAAGGACTAAGGAGATGTTCCTGGTTTACGGTAATGGAGACCTCAGGGTCGAGTCCTTTACCGATTCAAGCTTCCAGAGTGACAAAGATGACAGCAAGTCTGTCTCGGGTTTTGTGTTTACCCTCAACGGAGGGGCGGTATGTTGGAGGAGTTCCAAGCAGGATACCGTCGCAGACTCGACGATGGAGGCTGAATACATTGCTGCAAGCGATGCCGCAAAAGAGGCGGTCTGGATTAAGAAGTTCATTAGTGAACTTCAGGTGGTTCCGTCCATTGTTGACCCAATACCTTTGTATTGCGATAACAATGGGGCTATAGCTTTAGCGAAGGAACCAAGGTCCCATCAGAAATCCAGGCACATCTTAAGGCGGTATCACCTGATCAGGGAGATCATTGATCGACAAGAGATCGAGGTGTGGAGAGTGGACACAAAGGACAACACTGCGGACCCATTCACGAAGGCTTTACCCCAGACTCAGTTCGAGCGGCTGATCGAGATGATAGGTCTTCGATACGCCAGTACATGGCCTTAGTGCAAGTGGGAGATTGTTGGTGTATATGCCCTAGAGGCCATTACTGTATCATACTAGTATGTATATTACTTGATGGAAGCTTGGGATATTCACAGTTGTACAGACAATCTTGCTCAATATAGTAGTATGCTACTTGGTTTGTCTCTGCTTTAATGTGTACATGTGTGTTTATTTATTATATCACCTATACGCATTAGTAGAGCCCTTAGGATCTTTGCTTGATTACCGGCGTTGTGATGGCGATCACACTCGTGGGGGCTGGGTAATCTACAAGCACATCCTTATACACGTCCCTAGTCGTGGGAGTATCGAGATAGGGCATCGATACTCCAGAGTAGACTAGCGTATGCGCTTCTCATCCCAGCACGGGAGACGGTCTGTCCCACAGCCGTCAGTACGTCGTACTTGAGATAGTATGCGGGTGCTCGTTAGGTTACGAGTACACTGGACAGGACTCGTCGGGAACTGATGGTTGGTATTATACCTATCGTCAGTTATCAGTTCCCAGGTGACATGAGTACAGCTTAGTCCGCTGACTTGACACTGTCACTTCGCCTCGAGTGTGTTCCCACTGTTCTTTGATTGCTACCCTACCACGGCTCTACTGAGTCGTGCAAACAGGTAGTAGTTGGGAGCAGTCCCGAAGCACTTGGAGGCAGTAATGGTTAGACAGGATTCGTCTCTCCCGGTATTGGGGGTTGACATCGCGCTGTGTCTAGGAGAGCCATTACACGAGTAGTCCCTGGCCAGGGCAAGCGAGATATACTGGTAGGTTTCCAGTGTTATCTCAGGGTGTATTGGGCTTCACTCCGACACGACTTATACCGCTATTAGGGGACTGACGTTTACCGCCCCCCTAGGCCCGCCATGCGATGTATCAGACGAACAGACCGGACTGTACGGAGATTGTCACATACAGGCTCAGTAGGAGTTCGGATGGGTGTACCTCATCGGCCTTCTTATCGACATCTACCTGGGGACCGTTACGTACAGCTAGTGCCGCTTGCGGTCTGTGGTTAAACCTACTGCCAGCGTAGTGTCGAGTCTTTAGAGTCCCACACAGAGAGTTTCCCTGCACTGAGCGAAACGTGTAGAGGCCGTATGGTTTTACGGCAGGGCTGCGATCACTTACGTACACTTGTGTGCGTATGGTGTTCGGGCAGGCAATACTAGTGGGCTTTGGTTTAAGCCGGATCCTAGTATTGCATGGATGGATTTGTTTTGTCTTCTGTGCATCCGCATTCTACGGAATACGGATGCAGGTGTGTATGCACAGTTTTCTGGAGCGATGAAGGAGGAGGTGCCTCATTAGGGTTTTGGCAGTTGGTTCGGCCAAAACCATTATGTGGCAGGCTCATTAGGGTTTTGACAGTTCGTTTGGTCAAAACCATTATGAGCAGCGAACATCATTTACTAATCCTATTAGTGATAATCTTTTGATGGCTAATTGCATTGACCATTTGACCCCGTTGACCCCTCTTGACTTTGTTGACCGGTTGACCGGGTTGACCATTGACTTTCAAGAGGTTTCCACACTCTTCTTTTCTTTTCCATTTTCTTTTGGATTATGATAATGGTCATTTCAATTGTAGCCATCAACTTTATCTTGATGGAATTAGTAATGATGTTGTTTTTGCATTATTGCAACCATGGTTAGCTTTTCTCTTGGTTAAGCTTATCATAATATTATTCTCTTTCTCTCTCTTGAAATGAGAAGCTCCATGGTTGCAAGAAAACCTCCGTCTTCTTCCTCCTCTTGATTTCTCCTTTGATCTCATGTGTTGAGAGAAAAAGGTTTTCACTTGACAAACACATCCATACATCTTCTCTACACAACCTAGGGCTTCTAGATTGGCAATCTCCTTGCCCTATTTACCTCGGCTTGAGGTGGAGCTCGGCGTACATCTCTCGGGTGGATCGTCTTCGACTCAAGGAGGCCGCGGAGGTGACCGAAGTCCGGATCAACCTTTGAGCAAGCAATGAGAAGAACAACAAGAAGAGAAGAACTTCAAAGAAGAACAACAACAAGAAGAGAAGGAGTTCAAGTTGAGGTATAACCCCTAACCGAGTAGATACATCTCTTGTTAGGTTGCTAGTTTATAGTTTAGCAAAGATCCGGCTTTTACGGTCCATGCTACAAAGCTTAGAAAAATTTTTGTTTTACCGTTTCCGCAACCCCGAAAGTACCGGGAGAGGTAACGTGGACCTAACATACCCTCCCTACGTCTCTCAGGGACGTCTTTGGGTCTCCCGTGCACCTCCCCACGGCATCTCGGTTCAAACTGAGAGCCTGCGGGGAGTCAAAACATCAATATAGCATGAAATTCCTCACTGTTTTTTCGGCAGTTTTTGCGGAGCAAAAACCGGCTGGATTCGGAAGTCATATCTATCTAGTTTAAAGTGTTTGGGTAGCTTAGATACTATTGAAAGCTCCTAGTGCCCTTTCCGCTAACCCGCGGCTAATGTGAAATACGAAAATGAAAATTTTGATGGCACTAAAAACTTGTAACCAAGAATCTAAACTAAACACCTAAACTAGCAAACACTAGAGAATAGAAATCACAACCTTTGTAGCGTCTTCATTTGCTCCAA
Organism: Agapanthus africanus; assembly: GCA_030015575.1. Classification (NCBI taxonomy): domain Eukaryota; kingdom Viridiplantae; phylum Streptophyta; class Magnoliopsida; order Asparagales; family Amaryllidaceae; genus Agapanthus; species Agapanthus africanus. The sequence continues at coordinate 875,335,702 of JASDDO010000024.1, read as the reverse complement.
GTGGGTTGGACTCTAGCATGCTCTCAAGAGCTCCGTATCATGCTTGCAAGCTATTCTTCTTTTGCCGAAGATGATCCACCCGAGGGAACCAATTTCAAGCTTCAACTTCATCAATGAGGTAACTAAAGATCCTAGTTGCTAATTTAGAATGCTTAGTGATGTGTGTGAGTGTTCTAGTATTTTTCTTTCTCTTTCTCTTTATGATTTTCAACTCATGAGAGTATTGAAGATGAATAAAAAGAAGAAGGAGCCATGGAAAAGAAAGGAGCTAGAATGGTGGAATGAAAAATCCTTCACAAATTCAAGCATACTTCAACACTTTTGTAAAAAGAATTTTTTTCAGTTTAAAACTACAACAATGTTTGAATAGTATTTGTAAATGAATTATAAATTCATTTGCCCATACCCTCCACCATTTGTCTTTTCCATCTCATTTCTTAATTTCTTAAAAAGAAAAACCTTGAAATGAGTTGTCCTTCTTTTAGAAGTATTCTTGTATAAATACAAGAATACGTCCCCGTAAACACATGCCCGTATTCGTATAAAAATACGAATACCTAAAAGATAGAAAAATTCAATGAATATAATACTAGAATATACATATCGAAATATATATATATATAAGTAAATTATTAAATCAAAACTTTATTTAATAATCCGGCTTAATCCTAAACCGGGTAGTATTATCATCCGCCCGATTGAAGTCCATGTGGCTAGCACACATACCTAATCGGAACCCAGCACGTATCGATATACGGCTACTACATCATTTTTTCTGAATCGGGAAAACCCTCTGTGTGGGAATTTAAAAACTCTTCAATACGCTGGCAGTGGGTTTAACCACAAGCACGTCAGCGGCATTAGCTGTACGTAACGGATACCCAGGTATTGAGAGAAAGGAAGTCCGACGACAAACTCATCCGTACCCCTACAAAGCCTGTGTGACAATCTCCGTACAGTTCGGTCTTTTCGTCTGAGAGTATCGCATACCAGGTCTAGGGGGTAGATAACGTCAGACCCCTACTAACCCGATAAGTCATGCCGGTCTGAAACTCATCACCCACTGAGAAACTACTAACATCACATCAGTAAATCTCATCCATCTTGGCCAAGGATTTCCGGTGATGGCTGACCCAACACAGCGCGACATCGACTCCCAACACCGGGAGTGACAAATCCCTGATGATTGCTCACTGCCTCCATGTGGTTTGGGACTGTACCCAACTAAAATTTGTTTGCAAGAATCCTTTGAGCCGTGGTAAGGTAGTATTCAAGATACAGTGGGAACTCACACTAGATAAATGAAAATCTCAGGCCAAAGGACTAACCTGTACTCATGCCACAAGATAACTTCCATCTGACGATAGGTATAATACCATTTAGAAGTTCACGATGAGTCCGTATGATGTACTCACCTCTAGTGAGCACCTGTATACTATCTTAGGTGACTCAACACCAATGGCTTGTGAGACCGGCCACCGTCCCTCGTCGGGGTCTCGAAAAGTATACACTAGTCTACTTCGGAGTATCGATGCCCAGTCTCAATACTCTCTCGACTAGGGACATTTAAGGATGTGCTTATGGACCACCCAGCTTCCACGTATATTATCTCCATCATAATACTGGTAGTCATGCAATAATCCTACTGGCTTTATCAAATCTTATACACATAATGATAAAGACAAACCAGATACAATACTATTATCTCAAGTATGACTGTTCTACCTGTATAGGTTCTCATTCAATTTTCATAATCACCTACATGAAATTATAATAATTACCTTTAGGGCACTATATGCAACACCCACCCACCCGGGGGCCATCACGAGGTGGCCCCAAGAGAAGGGAAGACCCGAAAGCACCCTTTTGGGGTGCTCTCCGGTCACCACCAAGAAGGCCACCTTGTGGTGGTCTTGAGGGGTAGGCCCGACCTTCGGTCCCCCCGGGGTGCCCAAGCATCACCCCACGGTTTCTCGGTTCAAACTGTGGTCCCGCGGGGTGTGCAAACATGTTAAAACTTCAATTTTTGGGACTGTTTTTGTCGGTGATTCTTGCGCGATAAAAACGGTGGATTTCTAACATTTCTACGAGCTATCTAAGGCTTATGGAGTGGCTCTGATACCATGTAAGTTAGTTTCGTACACTCCACAAGGTTTGTAGAGAGGCAGAATTTACAAAAAACGATTTTAAAGCGGGCAACATCGACTAATCTCCTAAGAACAACTATAAGCCCAAGATAGAAAAACAACATAGGTTTCTAATCTACTATGAAGAGATTGATACCTATGTGCTCAAGTCCTTTGAATTTTCTTAATCCTCTTGTTAACCTCCTCATCCGTTAAGATCGAGCTTGGTCGTCGGTCTCCTCACGTCGAAGACGATCCACCCGAGAGTCTTTGATTCAAGCTCCAACTTCAAAAGTGAGGTAACTAAACTACCTAGTTTGCTAATCTTAGTCGTTTAGTGGATGTAGAGTGTGTTAATTGGATTAGTTTATCTCATTGACTCCATGTTTCTCAACTCATGAGAGGGTTGGGTTTGAAGAAGAAGAAGAGCTCAAGGAAGGAGAGAAGATGCTAAGTTAAAAGTGATGTGAAGAATGGCTAACTCCAAAACTATCAAACATTTCTTTTTCAATAAAAATATTAGTCATGCTTGAATAGTTATCGCAAATGAATAAATAAAATCAATAGTCATGCTTCATGCCATACTCAAATACACTTTATCCCTCCACCTCATTATCTATTTTCAATAAATAGATTAACATAAAATGAGGTGTCCTCTTCTAGAAGCACTCAAGTATAAATACAAGAATACCTACACCGTATATATATACCCGTATTCGTACTAAAAAAATACGAACACCAAGAGATAAAATAATCCAATAATATAATAATAGATCATTACTAAATCAATACATTATTCAATAATGCGGTTTAATCCTAAGCCTGGTAGTATTATTCGTCCGAACAAAATCCGTATAGCTAGTACACGTATATGATCAGAACCCTGCATGTATAACCATACGGCCTCTATATCGTTTCTCCTGAACCAGGGAAACCCTCCGTGTGGAATTCTAAAGACTCGATAGTACGTTAGCAGTAGGTTTAGCCAAAAGCACGCCAGTGGCACTAGCTGTACGTAATGGCTACCCAGGTACCCGTCGAAAAGAAGGCCGACGAGAAAACTCATCTGAACCCCTACCGAGCATGTCCGTGACAATATCCATACAGTCTGGTCTGTTCATCTTGGAGTATCGCATGCCGGGTCTACGGGGTGGAAAACGTCATACCCCTAAAAACCTGACAAGTCATGCCGATGTGGCTCAAGACCATCCGAGAATATACTGATATAGCTATCAATAATTCTCAATACGCCATGGACAGGGACTTATGGTGTTGGCCAACCAAACACAGCACGATATCGACTCCTTATACCAAGCGAGATGAATCCCCAACTATCGCTCACTGCCTCCATGTAGCTGGGACTTTACCCAAATAAAACCTGTTTGCATGACTCAGTCGAGCCGTGGTAGGGTAGTAATCAAAGCACAGTAGAAACTCACACGAGACAAATAAAGATCTCAGGTCGACAAACTATCTGTACTCATGTCAGCAGAGAGCTGCTATCTGACGATAGGTATAATACCATCTAGCCAGTTCTCGGTGAGTCCGTCTAGTATACTCACCCCCAGTGAGCACCTGTATACAATCTTAGGTGAAATACACTAATGGCTGTGGGACCAACCACCGCCCCTTATCAAGGTCTAGAAATGTATATACTAGTCTATTTTGGAATATCGGTGCCCAGTCTCGATACTCCTACGACTATGGGCATTTAAGGATGTGCTTATCGATTACCCAGCTCCCACAAGTTTGATTGCCATCACAACGTTGGTAGTCAAGCAAAGATTGTTGGCTATAGTGCCCTCAAGTCAATTATTGGATCGTAGGCACGTGATTGCAATGATTGAGGGAGGACCTATACCGGTAGAACAATCTTGCTCGAGATGATAGTATGCTATCTGGTATGTCTTTATCATCGTGTACATGCTTCAGGTGACATTACAGATCACTATTACATGTTGATAGAGCCCATAGGATTCTTGCTTGACTACCAGCAGTATGATGGCGATCATATACGTGAAAGTTGGGTGGTCTATAAGCGCATCCGTAAAGTGTCCTTAGTCATGGGAGTTTCGAGACTGGGCATCGATACTTCAGGAGTAGACTAGTGTATACGGATCGAGACCCCGACGAGGGGCGGTGGCCGGTCTCACAAGCCATTGGTGTCAGTTGGTTCACCTAAGATGTATACAGGTGCTCATTGGGTTATGAGTACACCGGACGGACTCGTCAGGAACATGCTAGTTGGTATTATATCTATTGTTAGATAGCAGTTCCCTGGTGACATGTGTATAGGCTAGTCTATCGACCTGAGATCATCATTTGTCTCGTGTGAGTTCCCACTGTGCTTTGATTACTACCCTACCACGGCTCAAAGGAGTCATGAAAACAAGTTTTGGTTGGGTACAGTCCCGAGCCATATGAAAGCAGTGAGCGGATCGTCAGGGGATTCGTCTCTCCCGGTATTGGGGGTTGATGTCGCAGTGTGCACAGGTGGCCATCACCAGAAATCCTCGGCCGGGGTAGACAAGAATTACTGATTCGGATTAGTAGTTTCTCAGTTGGTGATAGGTTTCATGCCGACACTAAATATTGCGTTATTAGGGGTCTGAATTTATCCACCCCCTAGACCCGATATGCGATACTCATAGACGAACGAACTGGACTGTAGGGATATTATCACTGTCAGGTTCAGTAAGGTTTTAGGATGAGTTTGCTCGTCGGCCTCCCTTTTGCTCAATACCTGGGCAGCCGTTATGTACAGCTAGTGCTACTGACGTGCTTGTGATTAAACCCACTGCCAGCGTATAGACGAGTCTTTAGAGTCCCATACAGAGGGTTTCCCTGGTTCGGGCAAAATGTTGTAGAGGCCGTATGGTTTTATGGCAGGGTTCGATCATATTCGTGCACTTATGCATGGATCATGATGGGACGGATAATACTAGTAGGCTTTGGTTTAAGCCGGATCCTAGTATTATATTATTGGATTATTTTTGTCTCGTTGTATTCGTATTCAGTCGGAATATGGATGCAGATATGTATATACAGATGAGGGATATTCTTGTAATCCGTTACAAGATTACTTTTGAAGATGCCATTTCTTTTCTTTGATTTAAATATTTAGTTTAATGTTTAATATTGTTTTGATGGAAATTGTGAGTGCATGTTTTGTTTTGGTGCATTGATCATGCATGTGCCTTGGTTTTGTTTTGCTTAGGATATTTGTGAGATTTTTGTTGTGAGCATGAGATATTTGGCAGATCTTTGTGTGGGGGGGGGGGGGGGAGGGGTTTATTTTCTTGAGTTGGTTTTAATATTGCTCACAACAAATACACTCACAAAATTCACAACAAAACACAACACAAGAAAACAAAAGAGAACTCATTCTTCACTTGCTTGTTTTTCTTTTGGCCAAGTCTTGAGCTCACTTCTTCACATATGGCTTCTTCTTCAATCTCCACCTATCCCTCTCATGTGTTGAGAATTCTTGGTGTTTTGAGACAAAGTATTCACACATAATCTCTACTTCATCTTGTGCATCTAGGCTAGCAAACTGGATGCCCGAGTTGCTTCGGTTTTGAAGCGGGGGCCCGTATTACTAATCTTCGACGTGGATCGTCTTCGACGAAGGAGACCGGAGAACGAACTTGTTCGAGGCAGCCGCGATGAGCTAAGGACAGAGATTGAAGACCGAAGGACACGGATCGATCTGTATAATCGCTTAAACTCCTTTATATAGAACTAGTATAGGGTTAATGGTACGATCCGTCGATTAGGGTTCCGTTAGCGCCGGTTTTCTGAAGTTTTTGTTCCACGTTTGGCCACGGATTGATGGCCAGGGCGCTGCCGTAACCCTACAAGGATCCTACGGGCTTTATCAACATGTATAAGCGATATGAAATAACAAGTAAAACTATACACATGTTAAGATAAAGGCAAACCAAATAGTATACTATCATATTGAGCAAGATTGTCCTGTACATACATACTCATAGCATCCTATACAATAAAATCCTCTAGGGCAAACATATCCAACAAGTATCGACTCCTGTAGACAATCCATGAGCACAAACGAATGAAAAGGAGCTATGTGTCATCCCATACTCTATCAAATGAATAACTAAGTCTTGATGGCAGTCATATAGCACAAAGACTACTTGGACGTCTGATTCACTCCAGTAGAGTATGAATGCGGTGTCAGCAAGGACCCAAGGCTCAAAATGAAGCGGAGTAATGGCATATTCCTAGCTTTAGGTCTCGACGGTAGTATACACACGCTTAAAGACCATTGTATGTTATCCTATCTCAGACGGATGTGGCTATGACTTCCTGGGACTCGAAGAATGGAGTATGGACTCAAGATAAAGTGCTATGGTGACGCTTAATGCTGAATCTTCTGACGACAATATGAATATATCAGCCTAAGAGGATTACTTGAGACATTGTATCTTGCATCGGAAGGGTTGGATAATACAGCAAGTATGCGCTACTTGAACCAGCGACCTGAGTGGACGTGGATCGAGAAGAAGTCGGCTGACGTAATGGTGCGACGGACAACACCCAGTACCATAAACCTAACAGACTCTTCTGTTAACAGTGATTATGTATATTTATCGTTCGGCTGAGTTTATCCACATGTAAGGGAAAGGTAAGCTGAACGCTCCGTAATGAGTAAATAAACTAAGCTAAACCATTTCGGCACAAAAAGAAAAAGAATTGCGAATATAAAAAAAAAGATGATTTTCATTCATACGTCAAAAGGTGGATTACAGACTACCAACTGAGAAAAAGTACTGAAAAGTGAAAGACAAACAAAAGCAAACCATTGTTCAAGATTTACAGCGGCGAGATACTAGCATCAGTACATGGGTTCTTAAACTAAAAAATAAAGCCCAACAAGGCTTCTCAAGCATCATCTTCTATCTTCTTGTGCTTTCATTTGTGGGGATAGTCTTCGGGGTCACCACTGATATCTTCCGTCCTAGCATATGAAGATATGATTTCCCTTTGCTGATATATGCGATGCAAGAGAGTAATCGCATCATCCCTCCATCGTTTAGAGATCATGCCCATCAGGTAAACCGAGTGCACTTTGTCTTCGGCATGATCAAGTGTTTGGAGCAGCATCATCTCAAAATTTCCGGGAAATGCATCCTAGATTGCTTCAAACACCATTTGAAGAAGTGAAGAGCAGTGAGGAAGCAGTCGTCCGCAGTGAACTTCTAAGCGACGCAGCACAGTTTCACACTGGTCGTCGATATAGTCTGGCCCATAATAACGAATGATGTTACGAAAAATGATGCCCCTGATGTCGTACATTTGACCAGCCATTGGACTTAAAGAAAAGGGGACGAGAAAAATGTCAACAAAGGTGTTATAGTTTCAAAGATTGGAGTCCATAGAATCAGAAACCAAGAAACCTCACTGGGTCAAGATTAACCCATTAAAAAAAATTGGGATCTTGCATACATCCTATAAAAATATCCATGGATTTTTCTAAGTAATTGATGCGCAACCCAAAGGGTGCGCACTAAATGGAGGCAGAGGTTTCGTACTAAGGGCAGGGGTGCGCATCGCACTTATCAGATGATATTTAAAGAAGCAAAAGCTTCTGCAGGAAACGAAAGCTTCAGTAAGTGTGCAAGCACTAGGGAAAACAAGTGCGTAAGCACTGAGAAGAAAATTCGAAGGAAAAAAAATAAATGGCGCAACTCTGCAAAAGTGTGGGGCCTATTTATAGGGGCCAAATGTCGGTTTGCTTCATTTGAACCTCGATACAAATCCGATGACTCGCAACTTGACACCGATCGCACCCATGTGCGAGTCACGTGCGCACAATCAGTGAGGGGCGTTTGTTCACACTTATTTGAATAAGGAAATATCAAGTGCACACTTACAATAAAATGGTTAAAGGCACTTGCACAAGTGTTAAATGCTCACAAGGCAGATAAGTAACTTTAATGACATGCGCACCTATAAACATGCGCATATGGAAGCTAATGCATGAGATAGGCAGCGACACATGCGCGGCACGTGTGCGCATCCTTTCCATGCACATTTGCAGCCAAAGAAGCGTGTGCTTCTATGTAAAATTGTTACAAAAATCACAATCTTCTGTTAATTGTCAATTTAACAAACTGAATCAAATCAATCTTGAATAAAGATCTAATGATACGCAAGGCCACTAAATTGATATGAATCAATTTAAAATCATTTAAAATCAAATAAATTCCTAATAAATTATTTTTAAAAACCTAAATATTTATATACTATAAATAGAGACTTAAAAAGAGAAATATATATACACAATCTATTAAAAGCGATCAACAATCAAGTGCGCACTTTCTCTCGATCAAGAAACCTTCATCTTCTTCTTCGGTTTTTCTCATAAATATGTATTAAAAAAAGATAAAAAGGAGAAAGATCCATCTGTTGATAATTAAAGCGTTTGCTTTATATAAAAGCGTTTGCTTTTTTGCTGAATCTTTTGATTAATTATATGAAAGATCAAAAGATCATAGGGCTGATCTCTCTTATATAAAATTTCATAATTTTACGAGAGATTGATCCTAATATTTAAAACTTTTATCGATAGATATTTTGATACAGATGATAAAACCAGAAGTTTTTACTTCTTTTTAATAATAGGCCCTTTATGAAAAAATCATAACTTTTCATAAAAAATATGTACACCATAGATGGACCCAGAAATCAATGCACAGAAACTTATGTTTCTTTCTGAAAGCCAAAACTTTCTTTTTGACCATGTGCATCACGTGTCAAACACATGTGCGCAAGTGAAGAACGTTGTTTGTGAAGATATGTGAAGGAGATCCATACGCACACAACCCTAGTGCATACTTGATAAAAAAATTGTCTATGCAGGCTTGCGCATCACGTGATACACACGTGTACGTATAGGGAAAATAATGTCCCTAGAGAAGTGCGCATCACGTGACATGTACATGTGCGTAAATGAAAAATATGAACTTTTGAACATATGTGCGGATGAAAATTTGGCTTGATGAAGAAGTGCGCAACCACGAGATATGCACGTGCGCAACCCCCAAGCAGCAAATATGTACGCATCATATATATGGCACATGCGCATATGCGCACTTCGACCGGCAAGCTTTTGCTTGATCACTTAGTTAAAATAAACTAAGTATAGAACCTTTTGCTTCTCATATGTGATCCTATGATCAAATAAAACATATTTTCTGAGTAGATCTTAATCTAAAATAAGATTAATGATTCTTAAATAAATAAAATATGCTCTTGAAATGATGAACCTCATCCATATGAGAAATGCGTCCTAAGTTCACCCCAAATCTAATATGTACGGATTTGGACTAATCCGCACCCTAAGAGCGACGATATATATTAGTCTCCATATACAATCCAAAAGTAACCCCAAAATAAACAAACTATAACACATACGAAAATTTCTGGAGAAGAGAAAGTTGTTATCGCTTTGTAATAACGTAATTAACTGTAGGGGTTTGCACCTATAGGAAAAGTGTCCCCCGCAATAAAAAAAACCTTTATATATGAGGGAGAATCTGATAAGTCTGCAACAACGGTCGCATCCATCCAAAGCTCTGATATACGATACCATAAATCAACTTGATATTTTTGAAGAGGTGGATAGATATATTCCATATAACATCTGCCACCAGATTCAGGCTGGATGCGCTCCCCGTGCCTTAGACCCGTTTTCCGGTGGTAAACATTTGCGAAGCTTCTTCCTCTCACCACGTTACTTTACAAGTCGCCATCCTCCGTGCATTTTTGGACTCGGTTCTTCGAACCGGGGCTTCTCCTTCATCTCCTACGTCTATTTAAATCCAAGCGCAATCCGTAAGTCTAGTCTCCCTCCATCTCCTCCTTTTACTCTTGTCAAACTTTCCATGAATCGCTACTCTTGTTAAATTGTAAGTTCCCTTTATCCTTCTCTCTTTAATTAAATCTATCATATTGTCATGCTTGAACCACGTCGGTGAACCCCCTCTTCATTTCCCATCAATATTCATCGTTAAATTAAAATATTGCTTTCATATTTCATTAATATCAATCTTGTAATATTTTGGCACAAAATATACAACTTTAACTAATGCAAGCAACTTATATCACAATAAAAATATTGTACTAAAATATTGTAATATTAACCTCTTTTGAATAACATCGATATTATATTTTAATCTATGTTAATGAGATGATGCACATGGTTATTAGATCTTTTAACTAGTGTTTATAATGATATTGTTAAACATATTCTTAATTAATACTACATGGGGTAACGACCTACCCCATACGCACATTTTGAATTATAGCATGATCATATGGTTGTAATATTTTTCTAAAGAATTGAATTTCATTAAAATACCTTCAAGTTCAAAATATGGAAATTTAATCGATGTTCTTTTCCCTTAGCAATTACTCCCCTACAACCCTCTTTAGGGGAGCCCTGTTAAAAGATGGTGTGGATTATTGCACATCTTAGGTCTAGTGGGTGAGATCGAAGCTCTTCACGGAGCGCGTTCACGAAGGAAAAGAAGGAAAAATACGGTTTTCTAAAACTAAACAATATTTAATGAAATAATTTTATATGTAACTTAAGAAAGTAAATTTGCAAATTAGATTTTAAATAGAATATAAAAAATTTAAAATATTTAATTTCAATAAAAATACCTTGTTGTTTTCAGAAGATAGATTTTTCATTAAAATACCATAAGTTTTTAAAAGCTAGGTTTTGACACTAAAATATCACAAAATCTAAAATGTATTTTTATTAAAAACCCTCGACATCTTAATTAGCATATTTTTTTTACCAAAAACCCTCTCCATATTTATTTTTAAAATAAAATATTTTACATAAAACCCCATCGAGCTTTAAAATGAACTATTTTACATAGATCACCTAGGTTCACCAAAATAACTATAGAATATATAACATGGTTAATTTTTAAGGTATTTAGATAACAATGGATTTAAGCGGTATCTTTTCTCCAGGCCTCGGGGAGCCGGAGAAAGTAAGTGCTTGTTTCTCTAGTTTAGATAAAACTGCAAATTAAAGAAATTATCATTGGCAATCGTCCTTGAATAGGTCATAAATGCTTTCATCTATGTGCAGCGGTTGCCAGATTGTTCGAAATTTAAGGAATTTTTCAAAAGATAAGATTTTTATCAAGATATAATATTTTACTTGAACGTAATCTCGAACTTGAACCTGAACTATATACTTGAAACTTGATATGAATCCACGAACTCAATAAGTATACATGAAACCAACTTGACTCGAGCCATGAATACAAATGACATGAGTTGCATTTGACATGATTACATGATCTTGATATGAACTCAATCTTGAAACTCGATATTATACATCACCTTATATTCATGGATTCGATCAAGGCTCGTAAGGTTAATAATAGACTACTATACACAGGGTGTTGGAGTAGTTTGAGTATGAATTCAATGGAATCTCAGGAGTCCCATTATGTCATTGTCGTACCCGGCTTAAACGGTACAAATAACATTATTGTGGTACCGGGATGAAACAGTACATAAAGAATTCATGAATTTTAAGCCCGTGTTTCCAAACCTCTGGGCCCTACTCTTGAGTTTCGAATACTTCAGCTACAGTCAAAGTCCCGCCACTTTTGAGCCCGTGTTTTCTTACTCCTGGGGCCTTATCCTTAAGTTTGAGAATACTCTTGAGATTGGTTGACATTCACATTTAAATTTACGTTAGTTAGATTATCTTGTAGAGATCTCTAAGATACCTTACTATTTATTTCATGTTCAGCACTTTCTCTTATTACATATTCATGTTGATCAACACATGCTCATGTTATCTTTCTATGCTAAACATATATATTATGATGCCATACTTGTTCACTTGTTTACTATTTTCCATTCATACCATACTACATGTCATATTGTATTTTATTACATAATTCTCATCCTTTCTTGGGGACTTACCGAACGCAAATTTGTTGACGGGCATTCCACTCATCTTTATTTTTTTGGAATGTTCGTCAGATAATCTAGAGACTGAGGAGGTGGAACTGACCCCAGAGGACTACGACAAGTTCACAGCACAAGCCAATCATTAGTTTCTTTCAGCTTTCATTTCTGTAAGCTACATGTTTAGACTTTTATATTTTTGTTCCTCGTTCAGATATCTTGTATTAATGTAAACCTTTTAAAGTTGGGCATGTAAACTTATAAAGTGGTTGGATTTTCATTATCATGTCACTTCCTATCACTTTTATGTTGCTTATTTTACGCTTAGCGTATTTGTTTCGAGAAGGAGTTTTCTCGGAATAAATATATCGTGGGCCTCGTCATGTACCTACTTCCGTCTTTTGGGAAGCGGGGCGTGACAGTTTAAGGTTTTCTTTGTTTCTATTTTCAATTGTATTAGATGAACAGACTTATATCGGTTGTTAATCTGTGGAATTTGAATGTAATAAATATAGTTGGATTATTTGTTTTGTGCTAAATTCTTTTTGTATTAAACTGCTTGCTTTAACACTCAACGTATCTGTCACGCCCCGCTTCCCAGAGTACGCAAGATTTGGGCACGTGACATAGCCAACCATGCTACCTGTGGGTAGGAAGTATCCATCCACAGTCGCATTACGGCTGTAGAGATATCAAGAACAAGATAAATAAACTATCTAACACATGTCCAAAACTAGAATAACAAGAGTCAAAATAAATAAGTGCGGAAGCAAATGATCCAATACAATAAATAGATAAGTACGTCCCATAATGCGGGCTCACATCTGGAAATAAAATGAAATAAATGAACTAATCACTACAGAACTCACAAATCAGCCTGCTGGCTGAAGTACTCCTGCTCGGTCGGCGACAGTGGTAAAGAATCTGGGCCATGCAAAACCCAGACGTCAGCGCGTCATGTCAACCAATAATATAATATGAACATGGTAATAAGCAATGCAGAAAGTAAACATGAATAAGCAGTAATATGAAACAACAGTGCAGGGTAGCGTGCAGTGGGTAACTAAACTGTTCTATCAGGTTTCTATTCTAAAGTCTTTGAAATCAATTGATGACTCGTCGATGTAACTCAATAGTATCCCGTGCATGCCCGGGACCACGGTCAAGACCCTCGGGGCTGAATCCAAGACGTGCCGCTAGGCAGTAATAGGTAGCAGGATGGGCGAGTGATGTCAGCATCATCACTCCGGGGCTGGCCGAGCCCGTAAGACTGATCAGAACAGGTATCGAACTGTTGAGTTACAAGTCGGTTTCACCTTTGATTTCCCCATACCCCCAAGTTATGTATGTCAGATCAGGTATTCAGTAATCAAGAACTAATGCCAACACAGGATCCGATAAAAGCAGGTTTGTCTGGATAGACAACAGGAATGGTCCATGAGGACCCCAAGTCAGGTTTGTTGGCATTAGGCATGAGATCAGGTAACAGGTCAGGTCATGGTACAACAGGTTGAGTTGGTAGTAAAGGGTACCACGTCCGGTGCATCGGTATGTATATATGTCATGTGTATCAAGGTCGGGTCAATATGTAACACAATCGAGGGTGTGCTCATAACAGGTATATAATCGAATAAGGAATAACAGCAGGAAATAAAGTAAACAACAATAACAGTTCATTTAATCACAATGGTGCATTAATATGGTGCAGTTGTATTATCATATTAACAGGTTCGAGCACCCTTGGGGTGCAATAATCACAAGGTAGTGCAATATCAATAACAGAAAGTAATGAAGCTATATGTGTATGGCTATTGTCCTTTAAATAGCAAAATGATTAACTGGTAATTTTGTTATTAGGGTTACAGTGGCAAAATATGGTTTAGGTTAACTGTATCATGATATAAATCATATTTCGTCCAAATGAGAAAAGTAACTATACTAGTTAATCTTTGCAAGTTTTATGAGTCAAGCACACTTAATTGGTATAACATAGCATGTAGCAAGTAATACTTGCCTCGACGGTTTCGCAAACTGAAAAACACGAACGTAACGTCGGCGGAAAACACGCGACGGATGCACGGGTCACGGATCGAGTCCAAACAACGAACAGCGGGGCCACGCGGACCGGAGTACTTCGCTGGAAAGTCGGGTCAAGTCGTCGGCACGGCCGGATTCCGGCGAAATGTCAAAACAGCGACAAAGTTAGCAAATATACAAAGCATGGACACGATCGACCAGCGAGGGGATAAAAGAAGGGAGAAGGTAAAGAGAAGCTTACAGGGATGGCAAGGGTGGCAACCGCGACGGGTTCGACGGCGATGGGGCGCCGGCGAGGAAGCGGCGGCGGCTGACTTGGCCGTAGATTGCTGGAAGCGAAGAGATGGTGAGGAGGGAGAGGAAAAGGCCTGGTTTGGGTTGCAGGGGAAGAGGAGGTGGTCGGCGGTGGCGCAGGCGACGACGACGAGGGTCGACGGCGGCTTTTCCGGCGATCGGAGAAAGTGCTAGGGTTCGGGCGTCGGGTTCTGTTGCAGCGCCGGCGAGGGAAGGAGGAGGAAGGTGAAGAGGTCGGGAAGAGGGCGAAGGGAGGAAGTTGGCGTCATCGGCGACGAGAGGCGGCGGCGACGGCGAGCACTGCGACGGTGCGGGTGGCTCTGGTGTTGGGTTGCAGGCGCTGGAAGGAGGGAGAAGGGAGGAAGGAGGGGGTAGCGGCCGCGACGAGGGTGACGGTGGTGGTGTCGTCGGCGCGGGGGCTGCGGCGGCGACGGGCACGACGAGGCTAGGGTTCTGCGATGGGGGTTCGTGGGGTTTCTCGTGAGGTTTTCCCTGAAGGGGACGAAGGAACAGTATATATAGGGCTAGAGAGAGAGATTAGAGGATGAGAGAGAGAGAGATAGAGAGGATGAGAGAGAGTTTTAAGGCGGGCCCACGAGAGATTAAGTCTCTCGTGATTGGCTGGCTCAAAAATTTTAGGAAAGATTTAAAAGGATTTAACGTTATACAGTAACAGCTTGAGATTTGATTATATTATTATGGTTTTAGTATATTTAATTAAATGGGTATTTTGGCGCTAAATGAAACATTTCCAAAACGCGCCCGGGTTGCGCCCAAATATTTGAAATTCAAATAGTAGGTTTTTAAGCGGGTTCCAAATTTTAAAATGAGATGTCTTATGATTAAAATGCATGGCCCCAAGTCGGACACTTGCACGCGCGCGTAGCCGTCCAAACTCGCCCGTTTCACCGAACGGGATGGAAACTCGACGCACGGACGCTACCACGCGGTTAGGGGTGACGAGTAGGCCAATATGGATATTTTTAATTTCATTTTAGATGTTACAATTTGTTATATGCAAAAATAACTTAGCCGGTTAAAATTTCACAGTGAGACCCAAACAGGCAATAATAAGTGAAATGAGCAATGTCAAACACTCAACCAGTAACAGAATAGTATTATTGGGCTCGGGTGTTACAGTATCTATCTCGAGGAAGATCCTATCTCGAAATAGATATCTCGCAGGCCTATTCACATGTCTGCTACCATCTTTTGGGAAACGGGACGTGACAAAAACCGCGGGCTGCAGCTGAGATTGTTTCACTAATTTTAATGGAGATATTAAATATTTTTCAGATAGCGACTCATTAGCCTCCTTACACCCTTAAATAGCACTTAAGGAGTGTTACTCCCGAATCATTCAAAAATCCAATTCCGTAATTCAAAAATCTGTGTTAGTCATAAGTTATTTAAAATTAGAATTTGTTTTATAATGTTAGTCAAAACCAGTGTTTTAGAATGCTAGAATTTGAATTTTAGAATTCATCATTCAACTTATTGCACAAAAATGAAAAAACCAATCAATTGCCAGAATATATATAATAGATCAAAATTTAAATCAACAGCCCTACCGGCACCGCCGCTGCGGCCGCCACCGACCGCCACCACCATTAACCGACCGGCGACCGCCGCTATCATCGACCGCCGCCACCTACCAACCCTCCTTGTCACTACTACAAATAAGGGTTGCCCTGCGGATTTATCCGTAGGGGTAAACCACTGCCCCTACGGATATATCCGTAGGGGCGAAAAAATAACCTGTAGGTGCAAACGCCGTAGGTGCAAGTTGAAGCCCTGAACTTGCCCCTAAGGGCGAAAACTTGCACCTACGGAGTTCTGTGTAGGTCCATGTTCACCTACGGAGTGGGCCGTAGGGGAAAAAAAGTTATTTTATTTACGGGTTTTTTAAATATATTGACTGTACCTACGGATTTATCCGTAGGGCCAAGTACTATCCCCTACGGATACATGCGTAGATATATATCCATAGGGGCAAAATATCAGAAATCCTGATATTTTGCCCCTACGGATAACTTCGTAGGGGCGTTTGTGTGCCCCTAAGGATATATCCGTAGGGGCAATCCCAACCCCCTGATACTGAGATCAGGGGGGAAATATCAGTTAATGCTGATATTTTGCCCCTACGGCTTAAGCCGTAGGGGCAACATGTGTACCTACAGATTAATCCATAGGTACATATTATCTGTTTTTTTAAAAAAAATGGCTGCCTGATTTTTTCTCGCCTTGTGCACAATAATATATATATCAATCAAATATAAAATTAATCATCACGCAACATATATCACAGTATTCATAATCACATCTCACGCATATAATATACAAAAGAAACCCAAAACTGAATATGATATAAATATAAACCAATATCAATATCAATATCGTTTCAAAATGTAGTACAATATGTATCATATAAATAAATACATATTTCAAAAAATAAGAATCAAAAAGCTACCCTAGCTCGGTCCAGCTCCACCTCTAATAAACGATAGAATCTGGTGTGCCTGCTCCTCGGTCCATGCAATTCGGCACGTGCGGGAGTCTGAGCGGCCTGTGGAGCTGGCGATGTGGTCTGTGCAGCCGCCGTCGAGATAGTAGCTTGCGGAGCCGCGGCTGCGGGAGTCTGAGCGGGCGGTGGAGCTATAGGAGCTGTCTGCGGAACCGCAACCGATGTAGTGGCTTGCGGAGCCGCAGCCGAAGGAGATGCATGTGAAGGCTCGGCCGATGTACCCTGTCGCGTCTGGACCTAACGTGTGTAAGAAGCGTGTAAGAACTGTGTATTATTCGAATTCGTATCATTATCAAGTTATTTCGAAACACCATTTGGATATCTAGTTTGGAAAACCGTTGTTTATTTTAATTACATATGTATGTATGATTAATCAAACCTAAGTCTAAAACCAAATAAGCTCAGGCTACGTACTAATTATGGATATGTTGATATCTATAATATGACATGATATTTTACTATAAAGTAGTATACATACCAGCATCTCTTTCAACTCCTGAACGGTGACCCTCAAGCTCTCCAGTTCCTGCTGGACACGCCGCTCACTGGAGACGGAGGAAGTAACCGCCGGGATGGAGTCCAACCTCATATGGACCCTGTTAGGGCCCAGTCCCCGGCCTCTCTCCCAACCTCCGTGGTGCCCTCCGTGTGCGGCGTCCAGAACTGGGTTCAGCAGCCTCGGATCGCTCTATCCGGTAAAATCGATCCCCGAAGCCTCGGCCTGCTCAACCACCCGCTCCTACACCCACATTAAGCAGTAAAGTATAAGTATAAAATTTAAGTTTGAACCTTCCAAAACTAAAATTTCAAATATGGGTAGAATAAATATTAACACTTACACAATACTCCTGGGTAGCGACGTCGGGATATCGAAGCTCGCCCGTGGCGGGATCTGTCGAGGTGCCGTGGACGGCAAGATATGCGGACAGCACGCTCGGTGTACCACCTTGCGCCACGGTCTGAGCTGTCTGCAATATTAGAAAATAACTCTTAATATTAGAAATATTAGAAAATAACTCTTAATATTGCAGAATATCACAAAGGTCGGTCTATTGTAATTTACCGATAACTCCATGGCTCGAGTAATATTCCTCGAGCCACCTATGTAAGTGGGGCGACCCCTCTTCGCCGACTTCCTGTTCTCTGTATTCTGAGCGGCCTGTTTCTGCACAACGCATTAACATTTAGTTTTCTAATTAAGCAACACAAAAAAATAAATTATATCCTAAACAATGAATTACATTTAAAATACATACATGTTTGCGTTGGGAGTCGAAATATTCGCACAATAGAGGCCATGTCTCTACGTCGACTCTCGCAAACGCCGGAGTAGATAGGAGGGCCGCTCTCTCTGCCTTGGGGGTCGCCATCCACAGGGAGTAGCAGTCGGCCTTCAGCTCATTCTTGTTGTATCGGACCTTAGTCTGCATGTTCTTCATCAGGCCATTGTACAGAGCATGAAGGTCGAGCACCTTCCCAGGGTGATCAGGGTCGGGTACAGGCTGAAAATCGTAATCCGACTGAAAATACCAAAAAAACATTGTTATTAGATTGCAAGTGTTAATAATAAATATATTGGATAAATCAAATGAAAATATATATTAATACGTACCCGAGCCTGATCAAAGAAGAGGGCGAATGAGCGCCGGTGCTGCTCGCCCCACTCAACGTGAAGTGGATAGTTCTTCACGAGCCGGCTCTCGTCCCCCATATACCGGCCGAACCTCTCGGCATGAGGACCGGTATAGCGATAGTCAAGGGTAAAAAAGAGGGGGAATGCTGCCTCCCCCCTAGCTCTGTCAGGCCTCAGCCTATGGGAATGATTCGGGCCTCGAGTCCCCCTCTGGGGATAGGGAGGCCCTGCGTCTGCACGAAATATCAAGACAATCAATATTAAGACAAAGTTGTATTAAGAAATCAAGCTTAAACGAAAATTGAAGTGTGATATATACCTCCGGTGACTATCGCACGAGCCTGGGCCCGGGCAGCAGCACGAGCGGGACGATAGTTTCTCCGGTGAGGAACAACCGGGGTCCCGGATGCGGACGCATCCCCTCCAACTAGAAAATAAACATTGACGCTAAATTTCCATGAAGTTCATATTTATTCTATAGAGCATATGTAAAATGAATAAATATTTTATATTTATTCATACTAACCTGCAGACGATACGGAGGGTATGGAAGCGGCAGGAGTGGCCCCTACGGAAGATGTGGACGCACCACCTATAATTAGACAATTAAAAATAGATTATATAAGTAATTGCAAAAAGAATGTGTAGATCAATAATCTAACGTTCTAAATCAATATGCATGCACTATAGGATATATAAACATACCCGCAAGTGCGGTGGTGTCACCACCTACAGCTAGACAATAATAAAAATTGCTAAATAAGAGCAAAAGGAATGTGTGTATATTTATGATATAGCATTCTAAATCAATATACATGCTGTAACACCCGAGCCCAATACTACTAATTTCCGTTACCGTTTGAACGTAGTGTGGCACTTATTTCATTTATCTTGCTTGACTGTCACTTATTGTAATTTTACCCCGTCAGTTCATTTCTGCATATAACAATTTATGGCATTTAAAATAAAATTAAAAATATTCATCTTGGCCTGCTTGACATCCCTAACCCCGTTGTAGCGTCCGTGCGTCGTGTTCTCGTCCCATTCAGCGAAACGAGCGAGTTTGGACGGTTACGTGCACGTACGTGTGTCCGTTTTGGGGGTATGCTTTTTGATTGTAAAATACTTCATTTTCACTTTTGGATCCCGCTTAAAATTCTATTATTTCAATTTCAAATTTTTGGACCCGACCCGGACGCGATTTGGAAATGTTTTACTTTGCGCCAAAACCCCAAATTTTAATATTTTAAACCATCAGAATCTTTTAAGCTATATACTATATATTTTCATATCTTCTAAATCTCTCTATTTAAATTTTTTTTCCCTAACCACTTATCCTTCCCAGCCAATCACAACATTTCCTTTAACCATGGGCCCCACCTCAACTCTCTCTCTCTCCCCGTCTCTTTCTCTCTCTCTCTCTCTCGCTTATCTCTCTCTCTCTCTCTCCCCCCGATATATCTCGTGTTCTCTTTCAAACTTGGAACCTACATGTTGCACTTACTGTAGTGAACCTAATAACCACATTTACCTGTTTAATCACATTTTTAATATTGACATAGCTTATGGCATTTATCTCTATAGTTTTGTTCCATTTGGACACTCGTGTGCATTTTAACCTGTAATAGCTGTATTGAACCTTTATATAAATCATTGCACATCTAAAGTTCTTAAACTTGTTAACATGATTAAAAGGCCATAATTGTCATACTACATTCGCATAACATTGAAATCATCTCTGTGACACAACTGATAACTGTACTGCAAATTGAGTAAATCTGCCTATTGCTTAATTCATTGCTTATATCATGTTGATGATAACCATGCTTGCTTGTATAACTGATTGTGAGCACACCCATGATATTGTTTACATCTTGACCTGACTTCCTACATATATATTGATCTACCCGACATGGTACCGTATACTGCTTGACCTGACCTGATGTACCATGACCTGGCCCGTTACCTGATCTTGTATCTAATGCCAACAAACCTGACATGTAGTCCTCATGGACCGTCCCTGTTGTCTATCCAGACAAATCTGTTTACCTGATCCTGTGTTGGCATTAGTTTCTTGATTTCGGGATACCTGACTTGACTTACACATATAACTTGGGGGTATGGGGAAATCAAAGGTGAAACCTGACTTGTAACTCAACAGTTCACTACCTGTACTGATCAGTTTTAGAGGCCAGGCCCGCCTCGTGATGATGCTGCTGACATCGTTGGTCTTTATCCTTTCCCTTGTAGTGCCTAGCGGCACGTCTCGGTTTCAGCCCGAGAGTCTTAGACCGTGGTCCCGGGCATGCACGGGATACTATTGAGTTATATCGACGATTCATCAATTTGGTTTCAAAGACTTTAGAACAGAAAACCTGATAGAACAGTTTAGTTTACCCACTGCACATTACCCTGCACTGCTCTGACTTATATTATTGTTACTCTTGTTTTATTCATGTTTATATTGCATTGCCTGCTACACTGTTCATATTATATTACTGGATGACATGACGCGCTGACGTCTGGGTTTTGCATGGCCCAGATTCCGTACCGCTGTTGCAGTCCGAGCAGGAGTACTTCAGCCAGCAGGCTGAGCTGTGAGGTGTCAGTATTAGTCAGTTTTTCTTTCCTGCATTTTATTCCTGATGTGAGCCCGCATTATGGGACAGACATTCCAGTTATTTTGTATTGGATCTTTCGCTTCCGCATTTTATTATTCTTGACTCATGTTATATTGGATTATGGATATGTTTAGATAGTTTTATTTTGTTCTTGATATCTCTACAGCCGTAATGCGACTGTGGATGGATACTTCCTACCCACAGGTAGCATGGTTGGCTATGTCACGTGCCCATTTTAGCGTACTCTGGGAAGCGGGACGTGACATGGTTCTTTTGGTATCAGAGCAATAGGATAGTCGGGTTGATTCTTTTGTAGTTGGGTATTGTTCCCAATACACGAATCAGAATACCCGTGTTTAGGAAACATGTCCTGCCACCTTGCCGTTTACCATTCTTGAATGACATTCTTCCTGATTATATCTTTTACGATGTGCAAACTTCCTTTGCATATCAACTCGAAAACCTGATTCCTTGTTATCTCTAGGACTTAGGCGACTTGGGTGGAGTTATGTAATTGTGGCTATGATACCGCGGCATAGTAACAATGCAGCACTCTGTTTAAGTATCTTGGAGTTCTAGCCTTGATCTATATTTTGAATCTATCATCATGCTAATACTGGGTGTTTTGATTTCAGGAATATGGCCGGTAAGAATTTGAAGATGTACCAAAGACGTGTGGACAAAGCCGCCATGCGTAGAGTGATAAGAGGAATGCTGGAGAATCTAAAGAGACAGACCGAGCTGAAACCGGCGTCTGCACTAAACCAAACGTCCGTACGTAGAAGTGTTCCGGTAAACAGACGCAGCATAGCACCAATGAAGAAAACAATTGTGGGTGATCGGAAAAGGAGCGTGATTTGTAACTACTGCCATATACACGGACATGTGCGAAAGGATTGTCGAAGGAGGCTGGGACTCTGTTTTGTTTGTGGAGCGGCAGATCACGCCGTTGGTGCTTGTCCGTCGAAGCTTCGCACGAGGGATGTTATTCAGAAGCCTCCGCAGAGGCCGTTCCAGGGACAGAAACAGCTGACTCAAGGACCTAACCAGGCTAGAGCTTTTACCTTGACAGCAGAAGAAGCTAAGGCGTCAGGAGAGGTTGTTTCAGGTACTCTACTCGTTCGTGGTTTTCCCGCATTAGCGTTATTTGATTCTGGTGCATCCCATTGTTTTATGTCATCCAAGTTTATAACTACACACTCGATTGGATACACGACCCTGTCTAGTTTCTGGGACATACACACTGGGAATGGGAAAATCATAGCTAGTAGGGAATGTAAAGATTGTACAGTTGTTGTGTGCGGACGGGAGCTTTTTGCAGATTTCTTGGTGATTGATACGGGCAGCGACGAAGTCGTCTTGGGAATGGATTTTCTTGGCACTTTCCACGCCCACATTGATTGTAGGCCAAGGAAGGTAATTTTCCAGATTCCCGGACATCCCGAGTTTAGCTTCACCGGAGGAAGCAGTTCTGTCGGGCCAGTCTAGTTTAGGGCTAGGCCGACAAACAATGTTCTTGCAGCAATGGAAATTGATGAAAGTGAAGAGCCGGCTGTTGTTCATAATTTTATGGACGTGTTTGAAGATATATCGGGTTTACCGCCGAAGCGAGACATGGAGTTCGCAATTGATCTTATTCCTGGTGCAGCGCCAGTATCCAAAGCGTATTATCTAATGGCACCAGTAAAGTTGGAAGAAGTCAAGAAACAGGTTGCTGAATTGCTTGAAAAAGGTTGGATTCGAAGCAGTAACTCGCCTTGGAGAGCTCCAGTTCTTCTAGTAAAGAAGAAGGATGGCACAAGAAGGATGTGCATCGACTATCGAGAATTAAACCGGGTGACTATTAAGAACAAGTACCTGATCCCTAGCATTGGCGAACTTTTCGAGCAGCTTAGTGGCGCGAGGGTATTCTCGAAGCTGGATTTGCGATCCGGATATCATCAGGTCCGAGTGAAAGCAGAAGATATTTTCAAGACAGCGTTCCGAACTCGGTATGGACATTAAGAGTACTTAGTGATGCCCTTCGGAGTAACGAATGCGCCGGCTGTATTCATGGACTTGATGAACCGAATCTTTTCACCGTTCTTGGACCAGTTTATTATGGTGTTCATTGAAGATATTCTGGTTTACTCAAAGAGTTTTGAAGAACATGCTGAACATTTGAAGATCGCACTGCAGACGTTGAGACAGGAGAAGCTTTATGCGAAGATGAGTAAGTACGAGTTTTGGCTGGAGGAAGTAAAATTTTTGGGGCATGTTGTGTCGGGCGATGGAATTGCCGTCGATCCCGAAAAGATTGCAGCAGTTCGTGATTGGCCAATTCCAAAGAATGTTGCTGAGATAAGAAGTTTCCTTGGATTGGCCGGATACTACCGAAGATTTGTGGAGAACTTTGCTCGTCTGGCGGAGCCGTTGACCAAGCTTACGCGCAAGGAGGTACCTTTTGTATGAACGGATAAGTGTGCGTTAGCTTTTGAGACGTTGAAGCAGAAGTTGATAACTGCCCCTATTCTGACCGTGCCAGACAATTCCGGAGGATTGGTGATTCACAGCGACGCGTCTGGGAAAGGACTGGGATGTGTTTTGATGCAGCATGGGAAGGTTGTAGCGTACGCATCGAGACAGTTAAAGACCCATGAGAAGAATTACCCAACTCATGACTGGGAGCTTGCGGAAGTGATTTTTGCTTTGAAGATTTGGAGACACTACCTTTTGGGCGAAAGGGTCGAAGTTTTTACTGATCATAAGAGCTTGAAGTATGTGTTCACACAGAAGGAGCTTAATATGAGGCAGCATAGATGGTTGGAACTGATGGCTGACTACGATCTTGATCTTAAGTACCATCCGGGGAAGGTTAACGTCGTGCCGGATGCGCTTAGTCGGTTACCAGCAATTCATGTGTTAACTACGCAGAAGGAGATCGTTGAAGATTTTCGAAGATTCGACTTGGAGGTTGTGCTACCGCATTCTACGGGACAATTGATGCAGCTGCAAGTACATTCGTCGTTGATCGAGAATATTAAAGCAGCACAATCGCAGGATCCTAGACTGCAAAAGTTTCAAGGACAGGTTGAAGCCGGACTACGAACGGATTTATTGATCCACGAAGATGGTTCGTTGAGGTATGGTAGTCGTTTGTGTGTGCCAAAGGGAGATATTCGTGAAAAGCTTATGAAGGAGGCACACAGCTCAGCTTATTCTGTACATCCAGGAGGCACAAAGATGTACCGAGATATTCGACAGCATTTCTGGTGGGAAGGCATGAAACGGGAGATTGCTCGCTTTGTGGCAAAGTGCTTGGTGTGTCAGCAAGTTAAGGCTGAACATCAAAGGGTTGCTGGTTTATTGCAACCACTTCCGATTCCTCAGTGGAAGTGGGAACATATAACCATGGATTTCGTGACGGCTTTACCGTGGAGTCCAAAAGGCAACAATGCAGTATGGGTGATTATGGATCGATTGACCAAGGCAGCTCACTCTATTCCTTTCTGGGTTGGTCAATCAACAGAGACTTTGGCGGAGCGGTACATGCAGGAGATTATAAGATTGCATGGAGTACCGGTGAGCATCGTGTCCGATCGGGACACTCGGTTCTTATCACACTTATGGAGGAGTTTACAGGAAAGTTTGGAGACTCGATTGAAGTTTAGCACAGCTTATCATCCTCAAACTGATGGTCAGTCGGAGAGAACGATCCAAACTCTTGAGGATATGTTGAGAGCATGCATGTTGGACTTCAAGGGTTCTTAGGAGGATCATCTACATTTGGTGGAGTTTTCTTACAACAACAGTTTTCAGGCAACTATCCAGATGGCTCCATTTGAAGCATTGTATGGCCGTAAGTGTCGTTCACCTGTTTGCTGGGATGATGTCGGTGAACGAAGATTATTGAGACCAGATTTGGTTGTGCAGACAGTTGAGAAGGTTAACACTATCAGAAATCATATGAAGACAGCACAAGACCGACAGAAGAGTTGGGCAGATACGTCAAGAAGACCTCTAGAGTTCGCCGTGGGTGATTTGGTATTCTTGAAGATATCACCGACTAGAGAGGTGATTCGTTTTGGAAGCCGAGGAAAGCTTAGTCCTCGATTTGTTGGACCCTTTGAGATCTTGGAGCGTGTTGGTGAGGTAGCGTATCGTTTGGCGTTACCGCAGTCCTTGGCGAATGTGCACGATGTGTTTCACGTATCTCAATTCCGAAGGTATGTTCGTGATGAAACGCACGTATTGGATCATTCGGAGCTAACAGTACGAGAAGACTTAACTTTTGAGGAACGGCCGATTGAAATTGTGGATCGAAAGGAAAAGGTTCTTAAGAACAAGGTGATCCCTCTTATGCTTGTTTCTTGGGGTAATCGCTCGCATGGAGAGTCCACTTGGGAACGAGAAGATGAAATCCGGCAGAGCTTTCCTCACCTTTTCTTGTAGTTATCTATCTTTGTATTCTTGGAATTTCGAGGACGAAATTCTTTTTGTAATTGGGTATAATGTAACACCCGAACCCAATGCTACTAATTTCCGTTACCGTTTGAACGTAGTGTGGCACTTATTTCATTTATCTTGCTTGACTGTCACTTATTGTAATTTTACCCCGTCAGTTCATTTCTGCATATAACAATTTAAGGCATCTAAAATAAAATTAAAAATATTCATCTTGGCCTGCTTGACACCCCTAACCCCGTTGTAGCGTCCGTGCGTCGTGTTCTCGTCCCGTTCAGTGAAACGAGCGAGTTTGGACGGCTACGTGCACGTACGTGTGTCCTTTTTGGGAGTATGCTTTTTGATTGTAAAATACTTCATTTTCACTTTTGGATCCCGCTTAAAATTCTATTATTTCAATTTCAAATTTTTGGATCCGACCCGGGCGCGATTTGGAAATGTTTCACTTTGCGCCAAAACCCCAAATTTTAATATTTTAAACCATCAGAATATTTTAAGCTATAAACTATATATTTTCATATCTTCTAAATCTCTCTATTTAAATTTTTTCCCTAACCACTTATCCTTCCCAACCAATCACAACATTTCCTTTAACCGTGGGCCCCACCTCAACTCTCCCCCCCCCCCCGCCGCGTCTCTTTCTTTCTCTCTCTCTCTCCCCGATATCTCTCTCTCTCTCCTCTATATTTAAACCACCTTCCCCCTCCTTTTCTTTTTTAAAAAACGCAGAACCCTAACCCATCGCGCAGCCCTAGCCGTCTCGTCCCCCTTCGCCGCTGCAGCCCCAACGCCGGCGCCAGCACCGCCGGGCTCGTTGTCTCTTCGCCCTCGAACGAGCCACTCCACCTCCTCGCCTCCATTCTCCTTCTCCCCCTGCAGGAGGCCGCGCACCCTCTGCAGCCGCAGCTTGCCGTGAAATCACCGCCGGCGGCCTCGCCTCCGTGCCCCGGCCTTCGTTCAACCCCCTGTAAGCATTGCCTACCCGTCTTCTTCCTCCTTCCTCCTTCCTTCTTTTCTATACTCATTTTTGGTGATCTGCAGTTTTCGCGGTCACTGTTGGCCGACCGCCGGAGCTCCGTCGACGAGGTCGACCGTCACCATCCGTCCTACGAATCATCGTGAGCACCCCTTCTCAGATCCTCCTTCCTTTCTTCTCTATTTTTCTCTTCTCTTCTTGTTTGCATGTCTTGATCATTTACTGTTCATTTCTTGGCCGGAATCCGATGATGCCGACGACGCATCCCGACGTTCCAGCGTGGTACCCCGACTAGTGTGGCTTCACCGTTCGTCGTTTGGGTTCGTTCCGTGAACCGTGCGCCCGTTGCGAGTTTCCCCGCCGACGTGTTACGTTCCGTTTTCCCAGTTCGTGACCCGTCGAGGCAAGTACCCCTTGCTACATGCTAAATAATATTTACATACCTATTGATGACACCCTAAACCTGTAAATTTAACTTTAGTACGATCATTTCTCATTTTCATGTACAAGATTGTTATATATCATTTATCTTTCAAATTTGGAACCTACCTGTTGCACTTACTGTAGTGAACCTAATAACCACATTTACCTGTTTAATCACATTTTTAATATTGACATAGCTTATGGCATTTATCTCTATAGTTTTGTTCCATTTGGACACTCGTGTGCATTTTAACCTGTAATAGCTGTATTGAACCTTTATATAAATCATTGCACCTCTAAAGTTCTTAAACTTGTTAACATGGTTAAAAGGCCATAATTGTCATAATGCATTCACATAACATTGAAATCATCTCTGTGACACAACTGATAACTGTACTGCAAATTGAGTAAATCTGCCTATTGCTTAATTCATTGCTTATATCATGTTGATGATAACCATGCTTGCTTGTATAACTGATTGTGAGCACACCCATGATATTGTTTACATCTTGACCTGACTTGCAACATATATATTGATCTACCCGACATGGTACCGTATACTGCTTGACTTGACCTGATGTACCATGACCTGACCCGTTACCTGATCTTGTGTCTAATGCCAACAAACCTGACATGTAGTCCTCATGGACCGTCCCTGTTGTCTATCCAGACAAACATGTTTACCTAATCCTGTGTTGGCATTAGTTTCTTGATTTCGAGATACCTGACTTGACTTACACATATAACTTGGGGGTATGGGGAAATCAAAGGTGAAACCTGACTTGTAACTCAACAGTTCACTACCTGTACTGATCAGTTTTAGAGGCCAGGCCCGCCTCGTGACGATGCTGCTGACAACGTTGGTCTTTATCCTTTCCCTTGTAGTGCCTAGCGGCATGTCTCGGTTTCAGCCCGAGAATCTTAGACCGTGGTCCCGGGCATGCACGGGATACTATTAAGTTATATCGACGATTCATCAATTTGTTTCAAAGACTTTAGAACAGAAAACCTGATAGAACAGTTTAGTTTACCCACTGCACATTACCCTGCACTGCTCTGACTTATATTATTGTTACTCTTGTTTTATTCATGTTTATATTGCATTGCCTGCTACACTGTTCATATTATATTACTGGATGACATGACGCGCTGACGTCTGGGTTTTGCATGGCCCAGATTCCGTACCGCTGTTGCAGTCCGAGCAGGAGTACTTCAGCCAGCAGGCTGAGCTGTGAGGTGTCAGTATTAGTCAGTTTTTCTTTCCTGCATTTTATTCCTGATGTGAGCCCGCATTATGGGACATACATTCCAGTTATTTTGTATTGGATCTTTCGCTTCCGCATTTTATTATTCTTGACTCATGTTATATTGGATTATGGACATGTTTAGATAGTTTTATTTTGTTCTTGATATCTCTACAGCCGTAATGTGACTGTGGATGGATACTTCCTACCCACAGGTAGTATGGTTGTCTATGTCACATGCCCATTTTAGCGTACTCTGGGAAGCGGGGCGTGACACATGCACTATATGATATATAAACATACCTGGAGGAGCGGGAGTGGCCTCTGTCCCAGATGTGGACGCATCACCAACAATTAGACAATCAAACATTGACAATATAAGTAATTTTGACATAAACAGGCATGAATATCTGTAATATTACATTCAAAATGGATATGCGTGCAGTATACCTGGAGGTGTGGCAAAATCCACACGGAAGGAAGCATCCGAAGGGGTCTCCGATCTGGGTGCAAGACCGGCCCTCTGAAGCTCCCTACGCAGCTCTCCGGGCGGCAGAACCGCTCTGCCTCTGCCGCGGCTGGAGCTCCTGCCGCCCCTCGCTGCTCCCGACATCGTCATCAAATCTTGATAAACGGTTCGTGGACGCATTAGACAATCATTAAAAGTATTGACTATATATGTATAGAGCGTAAAATGTGAAGTAATAATATAACATTACTGATAACCTTTTTCGTTTCGTGGGCGCATTATACATATCTACTTTGATTTCATCGTCGATGTCATTTCTAACACACGTAACTTCATGATCGGTCGAAGACAACCCGTCCTTCAAAACAGACGGTCGGGGCACTTTAAGCCTTCTCTCCTCTTCGTCCTCATCGCTGTACTCGAATTCTGGGACATCGTAGACATCTCTAGGTTTCCATCAGCATACAACACTCCATTTCAGATGCTTCAAACACTGTGAGTAGAATACATAGAACGCTTGGTTCGGAAAGATAAACGGATCTTCCTGACCGTAAAATCGAAGTGTGTTCACACTGGTCAATCCATATTCATCTTTTCAAGTCCCAAGATTGCTTCTCTACTTGTCCGTATCGGTTCGTGTATCGTACAAAGTACACTGGAATATATAAAAGGGTTCTGATCGTCCGGGATAGTGGATGCCGAGTATACAATTTAAGTACCCATAATAAATCACACCGTCCGATCCTACCGTCGCAATCCCACTATTCTGAGTGGTTCTAGATGTTTCTATGTCCTTAACTTCAAATTTGTATCCAAGGATACCAAATCCTTTGTAATATGCAACCTCCATACTAGGAAATTGAGCTAAACATCTTGAATCACTCTCAAATGATGCAGACAAGTTCGGATCGTGGATCTAACAAAACAAATTTTACGACAAATACATAACAATACAAGTTTAGATTAAAACTGATAGCAATAAAATGTTATTCGAATAACTTACATGATCTATGACCCAATCACAAAAATTATCCTGATGATATTTTTCCAATCGTTCTTCGTTCCAATCAGAATGCCCCTCACGTACCTCGTTAAAATGAATTCTGTTTTCGAAAGTGACATTAATATTATATCATTTCATACACACAAAAACACAGATATAACAATTAATCCAAAAAAACTTACTCTCTAATTTATTCAAGACATAGGCAATTAAGCAAGATAAACCGGTATATCTTGTTGATAAACATAGTGTCTACCCTCTTATACTCGGCTTTACCATATGGCCCGTCTTGAATTCTTCGTGGCCGGTTAAGCCTTGTCTCAATGTTCTCGTCCAGATAGCGGGAACAAAATGTGGTTGCTTCATTAAGAAGATAACCTTGCATGATAAAACCCTCTGGTCGATTTTTATTGCGTATATACTTCTTCAGAGTGTAGAGGTACCTAATGAAAATATGTTTAATAAATACATATGGGCATACAGGACAACAATAAATTTATAAATTGCGTGAAACGAAAAATTACATGTACCTCTCGACGGGATACATCCATCGATATTGTACCGGTCCGGCTAACTTAGCCTCAGTTGCAAGATGAACCGTCAAGTGTATTATGATATCGAAGAATGACGGTGAGAAAATACGCTCAAACTTGCAAAGTATCAACGCAATAGAATTTTCTAGTTTATCCAGCGTCACAACCTCCAGTGTTTTAGCACACAACTCCCTGAAAAAACAACATAGGTCGTTGATTACTAGACCAACCGATTCGGGGAGAGAAGTCCTGAGGGCTAATAGAAGAAGGTGCTCCACGATAACATGGTGATCATGACTTTTCAGCCCATCGATCTTGCCCTTCACAATTTTTATTTTCTTGCTGAATGATCTTGAGAAACCTGTGGGAACTTTCAAATCATGCAACATCTGCAGGAATCTTTTCTTCTCCGGTTGTGACATATGATAAGCGGCATTGGGAAGTACAAACTTGCCCGGTTTACCCGCTACCAGTCTAGGGTGCAATTCACTTCTTAATCCCCACTCTTGTAGATCCATCCGAGCATTCAAGTTGTCTTTCGATTTTCCGTCTTTACAAAGTAGCAAGTTAAGTATGTGCTCTGATACTCCCTTCTCTATATGCATGACGTCCAGACAATGACGCACTGAATTTGTAGACCAGTACGGAAGCTTGAAGAAAATGCTTAACTTGTTCCAAAATGGTGGTTTGACCTGTTTCGTCGGATCCATCCCGAAGATCACATTATTGTAACCATCCTATTTAGCAGTCACGTCCTTTCCGGACAATGGGGATGGAGGTCCAAGAAGCTCCTGATGACCATCAAAGTGAACCGTGTCTAACCTATAGGGGTGGTCTGGAGGCAGGAAACGACGATGGCCGCAATAACAAACCTTCCTACTAAAATTCAAGAATTTCGATGTTGTGTGTTCATGTCAATGAGGACATGCTTTGTGACCATGTACGGACCAACCTGATAGCATTCCATACGCAGGAAAGTCATTAATTGTCCACATTAAAGCCGCACGCAGTATAAATGTTGTATTTGTGTTTGCATCATATGTCTCTACACCATCAATGAATAAAGATTTCAACTCCTCGATCAGAGGTCGGAGACAGACGTCAATATTGTTCCCCGGTGAGTTTGGTCCGTCGATAAGAAGAGGCATCATAAAGTATGATTGGTCCATAGCCAACTAAGGCGACAGATTATAAATTATCATTACAACGGGCCATGTGCTTTGACTTCCAGCCATATAGTTGAATGGGCAGAAGCCATCAGTAGCCAGTCCGAGCCGGACATTGCGAGGATCGCTACTGAATATTGCGTGCCTCCTATCGAAATCCTTCCATGCCGGTGAATCTCTTGGATGGCTCATTTTTCCATCTTCACTTGGAGGAGCACGGTGATGCCAAATCATTGCCTCGGCTGTTTTCTTGCACCTGAATAGCCTCTGTAGCCTCTGTGTTATGGGAAAGTATCGTGCTATCTTGACAGGTATATCGGGCTTCTTATCAGAATCTTTCGGCTTATACCTGGCCTCTCCACATGTTGGACACTCTTTCAAATCTGAATTCTCTTTCCGGTACAACACGCAATATTTAGGACATGCTTGAATCTTCTCGCACTTTAGATCCAAATCAGACATCATCTTCTGGGCTCCGTACCAGCTGTCGGGCACGTTATTTCCCGGAGGCATAGAATTTTTCAAGAACGAAAGAAGCATTGTGAATGACTTGTTGCTCCATCCATTTAGGCACTTAATCTGGAAAAGTTGGACGAACCATGAGAGGGTGGAATACTTCACATTCTCATAAATTGGTTTCCTAGCATCATTCATGAAATTTTCATATTTATCCGCACGCGGTCCTTGACCGGAAGGAATGTTATCTTCGGTACGAATAGATTCACCTAGGGCAGCCTCTACCATATCCTCCATTTCTTCTGATGGAAATAAATTACAGTCTTCTTCTTCTGCCGCATTACCGAATTCTTCTTCTTCTACTACCGCATTATCGTGTTCTCCTTCTTCTTCTTCCGCAGTACTGCATTCTTCTCCTTCCCTGTGATATTTCCAAGTTGTATAAAATCTAGTAAACCCATATTTTACAATATGAAGCTCTGCCAATTCTACCTTCTGCCAGTACTTATTGCCACATCTATCGCACGGACAGAGAATCTTCTTTATTATGATCTTATTATGTGCGCGTGCAAATTCAATGAAAGCAGCAACTCCTGTGACAAACTTAGGTTGCATACGTTGTTGCCAATCCACATACATCCAGTCCTTAACTCTGACGTACTCATGGGCCATGTTAGACTGTATAACATATAAATTGTAGGTTATGGTGACTATATTGAGAAATATAAGAACGGGATAGTTACTGACAAAGAAGAAAATCCGTGTATATGCATTAGACTTAAGCTCCTATGGAGAACGTATCTCCTTTTAATATTATTAAATGTTCTCATGTAGTGCGCACGTGCATTGCACGTGATGCGCGCATAGCGGGCATACGTGCGTTGCACGTAGCGCACATGGCGCTTGCGCATATGCGCATTATGGGGAGGAGCAGGCTCCTAACTTGGAGAACTAAGCTCCTTTTAATATTATTGAATATTCTCATGTGGTGTGCACGTGCATTGCACGTGGTGCGCGCATGGCGGGCACACGTGCGTTGCACGTAGCGCACATGGCGCTTGCGTGTATGCGCATTATAAGGAGGAGCATGCTCCTATCTTGGAGAACTAAGCTCCTATGGAGAACTAAGCTCCTTTTAATATTATTAAATATTCTCATGTGGTGCGCACGTGCATTGCACGTGGTGCGCGCATGGCGGGCACACGTGCGTTGCACGTAGTGAACGTGGCGCTTGCGCATATGCGCATTATGGAGAGTAGCATGCTCCTATCTTGGAGAACTAAGCTCCTATGGAGAACTAAGCTCCTTTGAGAATTGAGCATTAAAGAACTAAGATGCATTAGACTTGAGATTAAGATACATACCTGCAACATAGAAAAGAAATCAATAAACAAGATGAATATAATATAAATTTAAGTTGAAAGAATATATATCCTCCTTTCAAATGCAATTAAGTCTCGATGATGCTGAAGATGTTACCAGAAAAACATTTTCTGCCAACCTTCATGTGTGAAAGGGTGTGTGTGGGAAAATTGGGTACACGGTGTCAGAAAAGTTTTCTGGCGTCCAAGTAAAATCCATAACTAAATCCCTATCTTGCCCTTCCTTTTCTTCAAATCAGAAATGTGTCTTTTTTTGCATTATGAATGGTCTGGTACCACAAGCTCAGTATGTTGAATCATGATTTGGTTGGACAAAGACTTGCCAATGGCAGCATGCAAAGATTTATTTGGCCACAAACTACAACCACCACATGAATGCATACAATTATAATTTTTGGGCAATCAATCTATAGCTAGCTACTTGATTTTATATCTACAACACGAAAGACACGAATTCTTTCCATGTCTCCTCATGTCTCCATGGAAATTGGGGCAATATCGTCAGAGACTACATTAATTTCTCATGACTCCATGAATTCTTCCCTAGACCCAGCCCCAGCCCCAGCCCAGCCCCAACCCCAGCCCCAGCCCCAGCCCAGCCCAGCCCAACCCTAACCTAACCCAGCCCCCAGCCCCAACCTAACCCTAAGCCCAGCCCCCAGCCCCAGCCCCAGCTAAACCCCAGCCCCAGCTAAACCCCAACCCCAACCATAACCCTAACCCTAACCCCAGCCCTAGCCCCAGCCCCAGCCGAACCCTAACCCTAACCCTAACCCCAACCTCAACCTCAACCCCAACCGCAACCCCCTGCCGAACCCCAGCCCGAGCCCGAGCCCGAGCCCTAGCCCCAACCCTAACGCTAACCCCAACCGATGCCTCATCGGTACCCAAACAATGAACCATAGCCCTAAAACAATCAAAAATTTGAGTAATTGAGGATTTCCTTACCTGATCGAAGGCGACGATAAAAACGGAGATGAGCCGGCGCTGGCGACGACGAAAGCAGGCGGTGGCTACAACGAATCGGCTGGCGCTGGCGTCGACGAGAACGACGATCGATCGGCGGGAACGAGGGTTTGGAAATTTGGGTTCGCGCGCGCGATCGATGGAGAAAATAATTTTTAGGTATTCAGCGTAGGGATCGATCCATGCCTTTTTAATTAAATCTCTATTTAGTTGGCCCTACGGATAAGTCCGTAGGTTCTTGGTTTGCGGCTCCGTAGGGGCAAACACCAAATTAAGATTTAATATTTTTATTCTTGAACGTCTTGGACCATAGGGGCAACCTTCTGGCCCTACGGCTTAATCCATAGGGCCAACATAAATCTGCCCCTACGGATTTCAATATCTATAGGGGCAACCACCTATTTTAGTAGTGTGTTGTCGGCCAACGCCGGCCAACCGTCCCCCTCATAAGCCACCATCGCCGATTGACCGTCCTCGTCGCTGGCCGACAGTCATCTTCGCCGTCACTGGTCATCTGCTGCTGTCAATTTGCATCCGTCGGATCTCCATTGATGGACGTATTGTCTTAAATTATACATGGATTTTGAATTTAAATGAATAGATTTGAATTTTGTCAAAATGATTGTTATTTCATTTATAAATTCTTGATTCTAAATTTACTTGGGACTAGCACCCCGTTATGTCATGTTTGGATACCCATATTCCAATAAAAAAATACCTAGATTCATTGGATAATTTTTTTATGAAGAATTCCAATGGAAAAAGACCAAAAAATATGCATAATCCATTGGATATTAAAAATTGGCAAAGCCTCAATTTTTATAATTCAACTAACTCTCTCTCCCTCTCTCTC
The DNA here is from genome assembly GCA_030015575.1 of Agapanthus africanus. NCBI lineage: Eukaryota > Viridiplantae > Streptophyta > Magnoliopsida > Asparagales > Amaryllidaceae > Agapanthus > Agapanthus africanus. Next base: position 875,300,584 of record JASDDO010000024.1, on the reverse strand, counting down.
TTGTGAAATGTCACATCATTAAATCAATCTCTTTTTTTCTCTCTCTCTCTCTTATTTTAATGTTATTTTTATCCCAACCATCCAAATATGTATTATGTTACCAAAATCTATTGGAATTTTACTTTTGGAATGCATATGCATTCTAAAATATTTTAATTCTAAAGTCAATCATATGGACTTTAACCATAACTGTCCAAGCATGGTTACATAAAAAGTCCCCAAAATATCCCCACAACAAGTATAAGTATATAAATATAGTTCAGAAAGGCTTCAGACACTTGATGAACCGAGCCGGTATAAGAATCATAACACAGTTAGGATTCAGGACACATAAGTAAAATTCCCAAGTTGAACTTTCCTTACTAGGGGTTTTCCTTTTTCCCGCAATTTACATACAAATCTCGACAATCTCGGTCTCTAAAACCTAATTAGTTGCGTCGATTAGGACAAGAAAGTTTTCTTTTCAGCATTGGTTGAGGTTTTACTCCCTAATTAACTAATTAACAATGTGCATAAACACAAGGGCGTTTCCCCACATTTGAAGCTCACACAAATAACACTTGCATGTTTCCAACTACCAACATAGTCTCCGCTTCTTTTGCATTCATTCATATGGCACTCATCCTAACTCGTATATATATATATATATATATATATATATATATAGAGAATAATGGAGGAAAGAGGCCATAGGAGGGAATTCCCTCCTATGGCGTCGAAAAAATACCCTCTCCATCAATTTTTCCGACGATCGGTCTCCATCATCTTCATTGTCATCGTCTAAGATGTGCGTACACCAAATTTCATGTGATTCTACAACTTTTTCACCGTTGATTTAGCAATGTAAAAAGTTCTATTGTCGGTAAACCGTTAATTTTGAACCCACTAAATCAACGGTGAAAAAGTTGTGGAATCACATGAAATTTGGTGTACGCACATCTTAGACGATGACGATGAAGATGATGGGGGCCGATCGTCGGAAAAATTGGTGGAGGGGGTATTTTTCCGACGCCATAGGAGGGAATTCCCTCCTATGGCATCTTTTCTCCATTATTCTCATATATATATATATATAACTCCTTAAATGCTACTTCCCTATTTGCTCATGCTCTTTTATTTCACATCAACACTATATACTTAATTTGGCACGTACTCTTTCTCCTCCTTGTATGCGTTCGCGTGTATGCGAGTTTTTTTCTTTTTGTTTTGTTTTTGGTGTGCATAACGAGATTTTTGGTTTGATTCTATAGAAAACGCATTACTTTTTCTTCTTAAGAGATGCTCGTTTTCATTGCAAATTTAAAGTAAATAATAATGTATTTAGCAGGCTAGAAAAGGTTAAATATCATTAAGATTAAGCAAAATATCTTTTCCAAATTATTACATTAAATGTTTTTTAATTTTGCCTAAAATAAGTAATATTTTTGTTGCATGTGCAGAGCAGGATATAACAAGCACACATGGACGGGAAAGCCAAACTCTTAGATAGCATCGGCAGCGTCCTCCGTAGAATGCTCTTCCAAGTCCTCGCATTCGGCCCGATGCCTCGCCACATCTCCTTCATACCGGACGGCAACCGCCGCTACGGCCGCAAGAGGAACCTACAAGAAGGCAAGGCCCATCGCATCGACATAGCCAGACTCACGTCCATCCTGAAATACTGCTACGAAATGGGCGTCCCATGCGTATCCATTTACGGATTCAGTATAGACAACTTCAAACGCAAGCCCGTCGAGGTCCAAATGTTGATGGACCTTATACGAGAAAGTGCGAAGACCTTGATGCATGACACAAGCTCGCTAAACGAGCTAGGCGTTCGTGTCAAGTTCCTCGGGAACCTAGACATGTTGGATGAATCGATTAGAGAAATGGTCAACAAAATTATGATCAAAACATCGACCAATGATAGGTTCGAGCTTTTGGTGTGTTTAGCGTATAGCTCGAGTAACGAGATTGTCCATGGTGTTGAAGGTTCATATGAAGAGAAACGGGCACCAGTTAGACAAGGGAAGGATGAGGTTGATTGTCGTGTGGTTTCGTCGGACGACTTAGAGAAGCATATGTATTTCTCGGGGTATCCAGATCCTGATATTTTGATAAGGACATCGGGAGAGACGAGATTAAGCAATTATCTTTTGTGGCAGTCGTTGAGTAGCTTATTGTCTGCGCCACGATGTCTTTGGCCGGAGATCTCTTTGCGGCATCTAGTTTGGGCAGTTTTAGAATATCAAAGGAACTACGGCTATTTGGAGAAAATTAAGAAGAAACTTTGAGAAGTATAATGTGGGTAACTCAATATGTACACACATAGCAGTGATTAAATGCTTGGTGCTTATTTCACTGTTAATATACGATTATTACTTGGTTTTCTTGGGCCAACATTTAGCCATCAAAATATTTGGCATGTCTCTACTAATATAATACAAACTCCTCCTAAACTAGAATTTGTTGATTAATTTTAGGCTAAATTGCACAATCTTACCTATCAACTTTCACATCTTTTGCTATTGATACAATGAACTAATTTAATTACAAACAAATATCATAAACTTTAACCCCCGATTGCAATTAAATACCAAGAACTTTTCTTCCGTCTGTAAACGTTATATTTGATTGTCACATCATCAATATTTGACTTGTTTTTTCCATTTTATCCTTTTGTTCTCAGCAACCCCTAAAATTTCGAGGGGTATAATGGTCCATTAAGACACAAAAGTTAACGTCGTATAGTTATGCCAAAAAAAATAATTCATTGTACTTATCTCTAAATATTGAAGTTCATGGTATTAATCGTAAAAAACATGAAAGCTGATATATACGCAATTTAACTTTTATTTTATATTGGATGCAGAGATTTAGATTTATGAAATTATTATAAAAAATAGACAGTGCCAAGAAAAATTTATTGAAAAAATAAACAGAGTACCACTTCATCATAGAAAAAAGAAAAATCATATGTTAAAGTAATAACAAAAAAGATACTTTGAAAGCTTGAAGAGTCGAGAAGGTAAGAACACCTAGAAAAGATCTCAAAAATATTCTCCTCTAATTTTTTTAGCGGAAACTCACCATAATTGATTAAAAAAAGTGTATTTTTACCTCACACTATCCTGACCTAAGATATTTTCCCTGACTCTCCCTTCCCTCCCAGTCGGACTATTTACCCCATGTCCCCCCTGATCCTTTAACTTACTCCTCGGGGCCCCTTAAATATTTTCCGTTTCCCCAAAACTCCACTGTTACCCTCATTATCCATCTCGCATTCTCAATCAGTTTCAACTCGAGAATTCCCTCCGTCTCTCTAACATCTCTCTTCTCTCATACCATCTTCCCTCATCTCTTTTCACATCCACAGTCGATATCTTCTTTTAGGGTTCAGATCTTCAAGAAGAAGACATCAACAGCAAGATCTGAGTGTAAGCATCTCTGCTCCAGGTAATTATAGGGTTTTTCATTCTTTTGAAAATTTTGAGAAATCTTATGCTCTAAGACTTTGATTTAGTGTTCTCGGGGTTGGGTCAGAATATTTTTTTACATTAAATTAGCAATTTTGCATAATGTTAGGTTTAGGATTATGGTTTTGAATTGTTGTTGAATATGTTGATAAAGCTTAGATTTTTGCTTGTTTTTTCACTAATTTTAAGATGACTATGAATGTTGTGGGGATGGGAAGTTTGAAAAGGAATCAATGATGATTTGGTCCGAATCAATGATGATTTTGTTAGAATCAACTCAATTTCTCAAAATTTAGATTTTAATTTGGAAGAGAAAACTCAATTTAAAACCATGAAATTCTATTTATGGATGAATTAAGGTGAGGTCGGATGATTTGGGTTTAAAATAAGCCCCCACCGAGCTGTCGTTACCTCACTAATAGAGTTAAATGAATATTCCCTTAAGATGTCATCTGACAATTGGGGGCTGGAGGAATAATTTAAAGGATTATGGGGAACGTGGGGTAAATAGTCCGGTGTCACGACTCAGAAATGACACGTGACCGGCACTTGAATCACGTGAATTTTATAGGACCTCACCGTAATCCAAGTAAGCCAAACACCAGAAATCTAAACGAGGTGTAGTTTTGAAAAAAAAAGTTTCTAATATGAAATCAAGTTTGTTTTAAAAGTATAAGTAAAATTTGATTTAAAACATAATCGTCATTTAAAAATCAGACAAAAGTTCCTTTGCAAATTTTGTAGAAAACCCTATATAATGCATAAAATATAAAAAGGTATCTTCAAACGGGAGCTAGCTCACGCCCATACGGCGGAGACACAATTCATGTAAATATGTATACGATGCCCGAGACAAAGAATCACAAACATAAAATAAAAGATGTGTAAATAACAATTCAAATCGACTCAACACGAGTCTGACACCAAAACAATACATATCTAATCTCGTCTCTGAGTCGTGAATTATACAAATGGTTGATGGGTTTTTTAACAAAATCCAAAATTAATAATACATATACAAGAGCTAGTTACGATATAACTGTGTAATCCACGTACCAAAAGTAATCACCCGAAGGCAGAAAAATGTGTTAGCAAGCCGCTATGATCCGAGCGGTCGATCCTGTAAGAAACTAAGGCACAATGGGGATGAGTTGTGAACTCGTGATTAAAAAGATATCATAAGGTAGAAATCGTATGAACAATGATCTACCTAAGTCATAATTATAGTACTATCATACAATGTACAATATATATCTACTGTATATGTAATATAAGCGCATCCTAATGGATCGCATAAACTTCTCATATATAGCTTGCATCTAAGTAAGCATATAAAGTAGCCGAAAAATATATGTATGTAATGTTAGTTATATGTATGCCCTAGAGGCCATTACTGTACATTGGATGTATATTGTAGTGGATGCTGGGACATATATAGGGAGGACTTTCTTGCTCGACATGATAGTATGCTATCTGGTTGCTCTTTACCTTAACGTGTACACTGATTGTCTCTCTGATACATGTTGGTAAAGCCCTTAGGATGTGTACTTGACTATCTGGACTATGATGCGGATCATACTAGTGGGGACATGGTAGTCCATAAGTACATCCTTCAAAGTCCCTAGTCGTGGGTGTATCGAGACGGGGCATCGATATACCAGAGTAGACTAGCGTATACCTTCTCGACCCATACAGATGGGCGATGGATGATCCCATATCCATTGGTGTTTGACATCAGAGATGATATACGGGTGCTCAGTAGAGACTGGGTACACTGGACGGACTCGCCGAGAACTCCCAGATGGTATTATACCTCACGTCAGATGGCAGTTCTCTGGTGACACTGGTACAGAGTAGTCTGTTGGCCCGAGATCGTCATAGAGTCTTGTGTGGTTCCCACTGTGCTTTGATTTCCATCTTACCACGTCTAAGAGGGCGTGCAAAACGGTGGTTTTTGGGGACAGTCCCGAGTCACATGGAGGCAATGAGCGATAGGAGGGGATTCGTCTCTCCCGGTATAGGGGGTTGATGTTGCGCTGTGTTCGATTGGCTATAACAGGAAATCCCTGGCCAGGGTTGCTGAGATTTACTGGTAAGTGTTACCAGTAGTTTCTCGAAGTGTTATAGACCTTATATCGACACGACTTATCGAGTTATTGGGGTATGACGTTTACCACCCCTAGGCGAGATATGCGACATATCAGACGATCAGACCGGACTGTACGGTAGTGTTACTGGTTGGATTCACTGGAGTGTGAGCGGGCTTGCTCGTCGATCTTCAGATCGCTCAATACCCGGGTGGCCGTTACGTTTAGCAGACCGCTTCCGGCTTGTGGGTGTTTGATATGATCATCATCTGCTGCCGGCGTATTGACGAGTCTTTAGAGTCCTACACAGAGGTTTCCTGGCTCAAGCGAAACGAAATAGGAGCGCATATGAGATATGTGCGGGACCGAGAATGATACCAGTATGTGATACTGTATACGATTCTCGCGATGTGTGACATTGATCGGTTATATGCGATATAGCCGGGTTATCGGATCAAGTGTTGATTCGATAAGTTGTTACTATTGAAACTAGTCGGTTATATGCGATATGACCGGTTCGTTAAATCAATTGTTGATTTAATGATTTAATGTATAATTATATATTTGATATATCACTTTACATTAACTAGTATCGGTTCACTTAAGATGGTTTTTCTCGCTCGGATGTGCGCATTATATATGTGATATGATTTTGTGCACTTGTTTGTATCATGTTTGATGATACGTGCTTTTTGGTTAAGTGTAAAGTATTAAACCTTGGTTAATGAAATGGTTAGGGTTTATTATTTGTTATTCATTTATCTTATTTAATTATCCATTTATTTTTGATAAATGAATAAAAGAAAATGAAATGAAATGGTGGCTTTCATTTGTTGTTTTCATGAAGCTTCATGAAGCTTTGACTTTGTGACCATTTTGTCTTATGCTTAACCCTAACCCTTGCAATTAACCATGGTCTATTCTCTACACCTAATCATGGTTATTATTATGATAATTTTCCTTTTTCTTTTCTTTTTAATTAACTTATCATAATATAACATTTACCTTCTTCTTCTTCTTCATTTCTTCAAGTGAAGAAAGCTTGCCTCCATCAATGGTAAGTGATGAAAAAGAGTGAGAAATCCAAATCTAAAGTCTACCCACTTCCTATTTCTTCATCCTCTACCTCTTGCCAAGTAGTAGAGTGTGTTTTCTTCACAAGTTTCATGACTTGGTGAAGTGAGAGCTTGATCTTGCGATGCTTCGACGTAGATCATCTTCGGCATGGACATCGATGACCTAGCTCGCCATTTCTCCGACGAAGCCGACGCTAGAGCCCGGGAATTCATTTGGACAGCGAGGGGACTTCGTTGCGGAGCTATGGAGGTGGAGCACCGGATCTACAAAGGTTGTATTTCCGTATTCTTCTAGTTAAGTGTTAACTAGTTTACTTTGTCGCCTAGAAATCTAGCCAACGATCCGTAGTCGGGTTTCTCGGCACCTAGAATTTTTGAAATTGGCATGGTTGATGCCTTGTGAGACCTCTTGAGAGTGCCTAGGAACCCTACAGTGGTATCAGAGCCAAGCTAGAGCCTTAGGCGAAGTCTAGACGGAGTTTGAAATCCGAACGAACCCGAAAACCCATTTCAAAATTGCTCTCTGTCCTTTTTTCAAAAACTGGGATTTTTCCAAATTAAAAATTGCCAAAAAATTCAGCAGGGAATCCTAAGAGTTACTGTGAAGCACGTGGCTCTATATCGACCAATGAGCCGCGGAACCGCGGCCCCACCCTGGGTTTCGCGGCGGTTCCGCGGCCATCTTGGTGATTTATACCACGTATCTTGCACAGTAATTCTTGTGTCAAAGTGCTGAGTCTTCTGGAAATTTTTATTTTTTATTCAAGAGTTGAATTTTCTGGGGTTGTTTTGGGGATTCGGTGTTTCGATCGGAGTATTAAATTTTGTCTGTGTGGCTTTCCGGATAAATTTTAGAATATGTTAAAAAGTTCGACCGGATATAAATACTCAATTTTTCCCCTGTCGGGAAATTTCCAAGTGTTGGATTTTTCCGAAGTTTAAAGACGTTCTAAGTAGTGCAAGTAACTCGATGGACCCTCTAGAAGACAACAAACCTTAACTCGATTATGTGACCGTCTTGAACTGCCCTTTGAACCTTCGGGTTTGGGGAAGTACGGCGTGCCACATGTGAGGCGTTGGCTTGACCCTTCTACGGCTGGACCGTTGGTACTGAGGCACGAACTGAATGTTTTTAGACTTGTTTCATGTGTTGATCTGTATTGGGAAAACTTGGGTGTTCGAATGTTCAATCGGAAAGTTTAACATTTTCTGTTTATCCGGAATCTGATACAACAATTGGAATTCACAAAAGTTATGTGATAACTGAATGAATGTTATAAACATAGCAGTTTAGTCTCACTTGATCGGTTGCCACGGAATTTTGATGTGATCAAAAGTCCGTCGCAATCACGTAGCGTACGCGGATACTCGCCGGGTAAACTTAATAGACAGCCTCACTCCATAGCCCCGACCAAGTGACTGTAGGAGAACCCCGTCACCGAAAGCATCCGTTCGGGTGCTCGTGGTAGCGGTGTTCCGCCTTGGTGCACTTCGTCGACGGTATTGGGGGTGCAGCCGTCTACTGAAGTTTGCGACGAGCATTCGATCAGGATGCAGGGAATCTTGTTGAATTACCCGACTTAATATTGAAAAGTGTTTTCAATGATGAGACTAAAATGCGGGGTTTATAATTTTAGGCATGCGATGTCTAAGTAATTCATTTGGTCAGGCATACGATGTCTGAGGTGGTTGCGGATTCCAACTGTTGTAGTTTTACACTTTCTTTTCTGTGACCGTAAGTGTAATATGTGATATCGCCGGTTTCGTTGCTATATGTCAACGACAATTGGGATGGACATATTTACTTACGTTGATGACATGTTATGTGTTGCTGGATATGTTATATTGGATCGTCGTGTTTGAATAGTCGGGGGTTTTTATGTGAGATGAGTGTTTTTCATTTTCATTCATGTAAAAACTTGTATGTAATATTCTTTTATTTGGGGCGCTTCCAGGTTGCGGAAGTTGTCACCGTTTGTATATTATTTACTTTTCCGTACTAGGATAGACCCAAGGAGGAGGGCACAAGTAACCGCGTTCTGGAGTCCAGTGGGAGACCAACTCGAGGAGTCGAGTCCGGGTCTCCTAACTCCAGAATTGGTAGGGTTGCTTGCCGCTCTCGTAGGGGTCTAGGGGTGTGGGTTTGGCTATTCATCGCGACCGTGGAATCCGTGTTTTATACTGGCTCGTATTAAAAACACGGACGTCCTAGTATATCCAATATTTCATATGATTCTTCTGCTGTGATATCTGTGATGTGATCATGCGATCTTCTGTGATAGATACAGTATATAGTATATATGATATATTATATAGACGTTACTTATGTTTTACACCCGCGCTAGCCCTGCCCCGCTCTGCCGTTAGTTACCTAACCTAACGGTGCATGAGGGGACATCGAGGCGAATGCGGATGGCATAAGTGTACGTCGTATTTATCTGTGATGTTTAGGTATTTTAAATGATGAGACTTCATTAATGAGATTAATGAAATAAAAAGAAACCTAAGATATTGTAGAATCGAATTTCAAAATAAAACAGGTAGCTACAGTTCTTGCTTTGCACAGAGGTATATGTGATATATCCTACACCTTATTCGATGAGGAAAGGACCGAGATCCCTTCACTGGGAGTGACTCCTTTAGCAATAACTGGCAGATGCTACACATTCGGTTTGTCTTTTGATTGCTTTTAAGAGTTTTTGCTTTACACAGTGATATATATGATATATCCCGCACCTCATTCGACGAGAAAAGGACCGACGATCCCTTCACCGGGAGTGACTCCTTTAGCAAAACTAGAAAAGCTTGAAAAACACTCCATTTTTAAAATCATTTGATTCTACAACGATATCAAGTTCATTACGCAATAGGTTTTCAGAAAAACCTGTCGTAGCCCTCCGTCATTTCAGATAAATCCTGTTTAGTATTCGTGCTGCGTTTGTTGACCTTGTCAAGGCGCAGTGTGCGGTAGCTAACCAGTATTTATCTGCTTATGCATATGATGCAGATTGGGTTAGGGTAGTCGAGCGGCCTTGTTGACCTTGTCAAGGGTCGTGCGGGTGGGTTTGATTCAATCAAGAAATGACGGGTAGAACTTGACTTGCGATCTATGGTTTGTTGACCTTGTCAAGGTCATAGATCGTTCGGGGCAAAATATTATCGGGAATTTCAAGTGTTGAAATTTGCAATGAGATTGCATACCTTCTATGAGATAGTTGGATCCCGATACCCGCTGCGAGTAAGAGTTACTCCTGGAAGAGTTTTACACATTACAATTAGCCGATCAAGTAGGTGTCTAGAAAGGTGTCAACGGGGTTACGCCTCTGGGAAAACGAGGTTTACATTAATTAGGTTCGTGCGAAAGCACGGGGGACCTCCCTCAAAGTACCGACACTGGCCTGGCTGAAAGATTGGCGAACTTGTAGTGTGTAATTAATCCCGGCTAGTCTTTCCTTTTAGGGTTTGAAGGAAGATTTGATAAAAAGCAGTTGGAGCCATCCTGATTAGATAAAATAATAACCAATCTATTCTTGCAAGAGCGCACGCTGAGTGTTTTCTTCTCTCTATCTCCAGGTAGCGACCATATCACGCCTTAATCAAGATAATAATACGGATTATTGACCGAACCCGCTTGTTATACTGAGCTGGGGAACGTTGGTCCTGCTCCAACTTATAATTGTTATAAGACAGAGCAGGAAATTGGGGATTACCAGAATTCCCGTGCCGCCCAAACGAAGAGAGTGCATGCTGATGCATCATCTTCGGGTGTGTTCATTATACAGAACTGTTTCTCAGTATCCTCTACATCCTGGGTATGTGATACCAGATCAGGATTCCAGATATGTAATCTGTTACATAGGGCTACAGATAGGTAGAGAACTGAGAATGGGTGATAAGTTTCATGAGGCAGAAAACGGGGCAAGTGTTGCAGCCAAGTCTGTTGGTCACTGTCACCCTGTATTACCAATACATTGATTCTGAACGAATGTTATTAGATACCGAACCTGATATACAAAATCATATCAGTCTCTTTATCAGTAAAGAAATGATAAAATTTTGTATTGTTGGATAATGTTTTGAACATTTCCTATATCAAAAGTTGATCGGTTCAGGCACGTTATCTAAAAGCCTTGATGTTCTAAATCAAACTACAGTTCTTAGTATACGGAACACACACAAGAGGAAGAGTTCAGAAATGAACGAATCCTTCTTGAGGCATTGTAGACTAGGTCATATCTATGCGACCCGACTGGCAGTAGTTACATGTAGATGCATATTTAAATCAGTTTGAATTTACATCTTGTGAAACTCGCTAGTCATGTCATAAAGATATAATGACACCAGCTCTGTTTATTGGAAACAGAGAAAGAGTTAATGAACTCTTGGGACTGATACATGATGATGTATGTAATGTCTCCTGTCTACACATGCCAGGACTGGTTCTTTGTACTTCATTACATTCTCTGATAATCTCTCAAGATTCAGACATATGTTCCTGTTGAAACATGAGTCCGAGCCTTTTGAGATATTCACAGAATATAAGCGAGAAGTAGAGAACCAAAATACGGGTATAAGTATTATGTCCTATGATGAGATCAGGGAGGAGAATACTTGTACATGGAATTCCTGGACTATTCTAAAGGAGAATGAGATTCTCTCTCAGCATTACTCCTCTGTATACACCATAGCACGATGGTATATCGGGGTGGAGCAATTACACCCTATGTGATAAGGTATGCTCTATGATGAGTAATACTGAGTTACCTATTTCCTTTTGGGAGATATGCGCTTGAAAAGCAGCATACCTATTGAATAGGGTTCCAATCAAATCAGTTGCCTACCACTTCATATGTGATATGGAAAGGGAAGAGCCCATGTCTTAAGTTAGTTAAGATTTGGGGTTGTCTGGCCTATGTCTGAAAGCAAAATCCGGACAAGCTTGAGGCAAAGTCTGTAATGTAGAACTGGAAAGGTTCCAGCTATACAAACTGCAGCTGATGATTTGATAGAACCAAAGGATTCAATAGATACCAACGAACCTCAGCCTCTCCGCCGATCTAGTAGGGTTTTCTCACCCACCTGAGAGATACATCGGTTTCTCAATGACAGTGGGAGCGAGGATTACATCATGAGATGATGACCCAACTAGCTTCGAGCTGGCCATCAGGAGTGGGAATCTGTAAGAATGGCTGGATGCTTAGCGATCTGAGATGGAATCCATGTACACCAGCAAAGTATGGACTTTGGCTGCTATATCTGAAGGGTTAAATCCCCATCAGGAGCAAGTATATCTTGAGAAGATTACTTGGTGTAGATGGAAAAGTTGAGACTTTCAAAGCTAGACTTGTTAAAAGTTTGCATCATTGACCAGGTGTGGATAATGATGAAACCTTTTCAAGTAGCTATGCTTAAGTCCATCCAGATCCTACTTTTCACGGCTACATACCATGACTGCGATATCTGGTGGTTGGGTGTCTTGACTGCTTTTCTAAATGATGATTTAGAAGAGAGCGTCTATAAGTACACAGCCAGAGGGCTTCGTAGACAGTGGGAGCAGCGGAAACGTGTGCAAGATGCTTTATTTGATAAAGCAGGCATCGCGGAGTTGGAACATCTGTTTTGATGAATTAGTCAAAGAGTTTGACATCATCAAAATGGTAGATGAACCTTGTATAAACAAAAAGGTAGTAGGGAGTATGGTAGTGATCCTCGTAGAGTACGTGGATGACATACTCTTGATAAGAAAAGAGTTTCTTATGCTACGCTCGGTCAATCTCCGCTTATCACTAGGATTCTCCATATAGGATCAAAGTGATACCTACTAAATCCTGGATTTTGGATCTATGAGGTAGATTTAATTGGATGTTAGGATTCTCACTAGTTGTAGTGAGATGATATCAATCGATCCTGGGGAGAATCACTGGAAGTGTTCCAGGGTGATAAAGATGACTGAATGTCAGTCGCAGGCATTGTCTTTACCCTCAGTAAATGGACGGTATGTTGGAAGTGTTCCAAGCTAAATGCCGTGGCATACTAGACGATAAAGGCAGGATACATCGCTACTTAAGATGCTACCAAAGAGGCTGTTTGGGTGTATATTGGTTCATGAGATGAACTATGTTCCTCCCATTGTGTGACAATGGAGTTGTGGCTTATGCCGAGGAACGCCGGTCCCATCAGTGATCCAGACATATTCTAAGGCAGTATCACCTGATCATGGAGATGGTTGATCTCCAGGGGATCGAGGTCAGGAGAGTAGACTCAGAGGACAACACAGCGGATCCACTCACAAAGGCCTGTTCAGAGAGAGACTTTTATGGGATGGTTGAGTATGAGATACTTCAACCACTGCTACAGATGGCCCTAGTGCAAGTGGGAGATTGTTAGTTATATGTATGCCCTAGAGGCCATTACTGTACATTGGATGTATATTGTAGTGGATGCTGGGACATATATAGGGAGGACTTTCTTGCTCGACATGATAGTATGCTATCTGGTTGCTCTTTACCTTAACGTGTACACTGATTGTCTCTCTGATACATGTTGGTAAAGCCCTTAGGATGTGTACTTGACTATCTGGACTATGATGCGGATCATACTAGTGGGGACATGGTAGTCCATAAGTACATCCTTCAAAGTCCCTAGTCGTGGGTGTATCGAGACGGGGCATCGATATACCAGAGTAGACTAGCGTATACCTTCTCGACCCATACAGATGGGCGATGGATGATCCCATATCCATTGGTGTTTGACATCAGAGATGATATACGGGTGCTCAGTAGAGACTGGGTACACTGGACGGACTCGCCGAGAACTCCCAGATGGTATTATACCTCACGTCAGATGGTAGTTCTCTGGTGATACTGGTACAGAGTAGTCTGTTGACCCGAGATCGTCATAGAGTCTTGTGTGGTTCCCACTGTGCTTTGATTTCCATCTTACCACGTCCAAGAGGGCGTGCAAAACGGTGGTTTTTGGGGACAGTCCCGAGTCACATGGAGGCAATGAGCGATAGGAGGGGATTCGTCTCTCCCGGTATAGGGGGTTGATGTTGCGCTGTGTTCGATTGGCTATAACAGGAAATCCCTGGCCAGGGTTGCTGAGATTTACTGGTAAGTGTTACCAGTAGTTTCTCGAAGTGTTATAGACCTCATATCGACACGACTTATCAAGCTATTGGGGTCTGACGTTTACCACCCCTAGGCGAGATATGCGACATATCAGACGATCAGACCGGACTGTACGGTAGTGTTACTGGTTGGATTCACTGGAGTATGAGCGGGCTTGCTCATCGATCTTCAGATCGCTCAATACCCGGGTGGCCGTTACGTTTAGCAGACCGCTTGCGGCTTGTGGGTGTTTGATATGATCATCATCTGCTGCCGGCGTATTGACGAGTCTTTAGAGTCCTACACAGAGGTTTCCTGGCTCAAGCGAAACGAAATAGGAGCGCATATGAGATATGTGCGGGACCGAGAATGATACCAGTATGTGATACTGTATACGATTCTCGCGATGTATGACATTGATCGGTTATATGCGATATAGCCGGGTTATCGGATCAAGTGTTGATTCGATAAGTTGTTACTGTTGAAACTAGTCGGTTATATGCGATATGACCGGATCGTTAAATCAAGTGTTGATTTAATGATTTAATGTATAATTATATATTTGATATATCACTTTACATTAACTAGTATCGGTTCACTTAAGATGGTTTTTTTTGCTCGGATGTGCGCATTATATATGTGATATGATTTTGTGCACTTGCTTGTATCATGTTTGATGATACATGCTTTTTGGTTAAGTGTAAAGTATTAAAGCTTGGTTAATGAAATGGTTAGGGTTTATTATTTGTTATTCATTTATCTTATTTAATTATCCATTTATTTTTGATAAATGAATAAAAGAAAATGAAATGAAATGGTGGCTTTCATTTGTTGTTTTCATGAAGCTTCATGAAGCTTTGACTTTGTGACCATTTTGTCTCATGCTTAACCCTAACCCTTGCAATTAACCATGGTCTATTCTCTACACCTAATCATGGTTATTATTATGATAAGTTTCCTTTTTCTTTTCTTTTTAATTAACTTATCATAATATAACATTTACCTTCTTCTTCTTCTTCATTTCTTCAAGTGAAGAAAGCTTGCCTCCATCAATGGCAAGTGATGAAAAAGAGTGAGAAATCCAAATCTAAAGTCTACCCACTTCCTATTTCTTCATCCTCTACCTCTTGCCAAGTAGTAGAGTGTGTTTTCTTCACAAGTTTCATGACTTGGTGAAGTGAGAGCTTGATCTTGCGATGCTTCGACGTAGATCATCTTCGGCATGGACATCGACGATCTAGCTCGCCATTTCTCCGACGAAGCCGACGCTAGAGCCCGGGAATTCATTTGGACAGCGAGGGGACTTCGTTGCGGAGCTATGGAGGTGGAGCACCGGATCTACAAAGGTTGTATTTCCGTATTCTTCTAGTTAAGTGTTAACTAGTTTACTTTGTCGCCTAGAAATCTAGCCAACGATCCGTAGTCGGGTTTCTCGGCACCTAGAATTTTTGAAATTGGCATGGTTGATGCCTTGTGAGACCTCTTGAGAGTGCTTAGGAACCCTACATGTAAATCGTTTCAAAATAGCCGTATGATATGTATATCACGGCAAAAGTAGCGGACTTTGATTTATGAAGCAATATATGCATTTGTTTAAAATATACATCATGCCTTTTAAAAATAATTTAAAGAGGGTTTTCTTTTGAAAGATTCTTACATCGTTATAGACACGTAGAAAATAGGGAGGCTGTACCTCCTTTGAAAATCTTTTTAATATACATCGATATATGAAAATAATATTTCAGGTATTGTCTCTAGGACTAGTTCTGTTTGGCTACAATATAGCATGAACCATTTCAATCTGTGCAGGCATCTTATATTGATCTCTCACGTATATTATAACATATAAAATCTGTGTCAATCATCGACACTCGAAATTATTATCAAATGAGTATCCATCATCGACACTTGAAATCTCAATCTCGTCTTCAAACCCCGGCTAAATCCACCGTGTTCAAGAAGATAATCGGTCAGTATCCTCCAGATATCCGACATGATCCATTCAATCACTGATATCGACCATCCTCGCTAGGCTTTTCGTACCTCCCTACGGCCTCGCAACCCCTCGGATGTCGTACCGGGTCCACCATACATACTGAAATTGGTTATTCCCTCTCTCGATTTTGGATAATCATCATATTATAAATATGAAGAAAACTCATGGTGGACGTCAAATAACCATATCAAGAGAAAACCGCATTTTAAAACATAAGTAAGTTTTATAAATCACACCGCGGTTTCTCAAATCCATAGAAAATATCAAGTCCATAAGAACACAATCCATAATTCATCTCAAGTTCATAAGAACACAATGCAATAATCATTTTTGCCACAGTTGGCAACAATCATATACGAATATCCATGACAATGGTATTCATATATCGATATCATCAAATATCATACGTATTAACATGGATAATTAAACACGAACAAGCATGGCAGTTTCTACTGTGTCATGGCAATACTAATGATGTATAGTGTAGCATACGCTTCTGTGCTTGTGGAACATGGTAATTATTAGTAATTGTGCAGTGTTCTATAAAGTGTTCATATAAGTATCGTATCATAACTATATATACGAAGTATCTACGAACGAATAATATAAACGTAGCGTAACTTAATAAACTAATCGAAACACGAGCGAGTAAAACGGGTAGAATAAACGTAACGTAAACTAGCGTTTAAATAGATAATTACTTACGAGCTATACGATTATAGCTTAAAATAGAACGAAAGGTTGTTTTGGAAGTGAGTAGGCTGAGGTGTTTTTATAATAGATATTCATTTAAAATTAGCAGCGAATCCTTGACATTATCATTTTAAAATAGGAACGAGTCGTTAATTTTAAAATGTGTATGTCTCAGCATAATCATAGTATCCCAATCGGGGTAAAAGCATGACTCCACGAGTTAAATAATCAAAGTCCGCATTCAGCAATCTATCCTCATCACATCCAGTACGAAATCTCTATCGTACGATATCAACCAATTATCCAATCAATATTAGTACAGACCTCTAGTCGCGTACGCAAACACATAGCATTAATCATATATATACATATATATAGCCGACTACTTATGGATTATACACTAATTACGGTTTACGAACTAATCATAAAAGATACGAACTATAGACTAATTTATCTAGCTATAGGCTAAGTATCCTGGTTACGTATATACGTTTTCTATACTAGCTAAGTATTCTCTAGTATTAGTTTTGGGGATGCTATACACCATCCACCCGACTTCTCCCGTAGATATAAATCTACTCACCGAAGTCCGTCTCGAACTAGTCGAAACTGACGACCGTCTTGCACTTCCTTACCGTCTTGGAAATCCCTGCAATCGACCTTATAACCAAGGTAGTCATAAACATGCAAGAAAACTCTATTAAAACCAATATAAACCCAAGAAAACGAAATACGGCGAAAACATCAACAAAATAGCAAAACTGTCAAAAATATTGAAAAACAGACATCTAAACCTATACAAGGCAGACGCCTGAAGAACAACCCAATATTCACCCAGGGACTTTCACACAAACATTTGGATGAAAAATAGACGTCTAAAGAATAACATACAGACGTCTGCACAACAACAAAATTCAAAGCCGAGACTTGACGACAGACGATTGAAGCTAAAATGCCCAGATGTTTGAAGAAGGAATTTGCTGATGGTAATTTTCGAAAAAACTAGAAAATTCCAAAACCTTAAAAATCCATTCGTTTACATCAAGATACCCTCAACTTCCCAACATAGGGTGTAGTCGCCAAGTAAACCATACTAGATCCATCACTGCTGGTGGATCACTTCAAAAAGTCAAACTTGAAGGTGTTCAACCCATAAAAATACCATTTTTAAGTAAAAACTAAAATTTTCCATGGCCAAACACCTTAAAACATGTAGAACTTGGTGAAAGGAGAGATCTTTACCTATTGGAGTGGGAAAAAATGAAGATTCAAGCTCTTGTTGAAGCTTCAAGGGTTTGAGAGGTTAAGGATGGCTCCTCTTAAAGTCTTAGGGGTTCTAGTTGCAATCTTGACTCCAAAAATTGATTTGGATGAAGAATTCTAGGGGTTTTAGTGGAGGAATTTGCGTGTTGGGAGTTAGAGATATTTTTGCGGAGAAGAATGAGAGCATAAGCGGTGATGGGTGAGGTTAAGAGAGTGGGCATGGATGTAAGCATGGGCTCTCCCATGCCCCACTCTCTCTCTCTCTCTCTCACACACACACACTTAAAATAAATCCAATATCACATAATTCTCATATCATTTCTTAACACCAAATACTTATTATTTTCAAAATATCTCACATTTTCCAATTTTCAAAAGATAAATATTGTGATACCCCAGATATTATATACATACGAATACCAATCCGAAAAACCCAAGTCCATACTCGGTATTATTTCTGTAAAACTCATAATATTATTATTTAAATTCCAAAATAATAGTAATAGTTTCCAAAATGTTACATCCGGTTAGAGGGGAGTCAGGAAAATATCTCAGTTTAGGGGTTTAGGGGGACGTGAGGTAAAATACCCTTAAAAAATTTTCTGCTCACACGTGCATCGCGCATAATATTAGTATGTCTTTTTTTATGTGACCCCTTTAGGAATCTAAACGTCAACCACTTATTTTGTAGAGGAAAATTATACCAACTGAGCTAGGCCCAGTTAATATATTAGTATTCAATATTTTAAAGATTTGATTAAAAAGTTAATGTGTCATAAAAAACATGGGTAAATTGTAAAAAAAAAAAAAGAAAAAACCGCCCCGCTTCGAACTTACATAAAAACTCTTGGACCTTTTGCTTTTGTTAGAAAACCTCTGGGCCCAATTAAAATCCTCTTTATACTAGTTACCTATAATATCTAAGCGGTTGAATGTAATATCTAAACAGTTGGAGGGAGTAAAGGGTTACATGAAATTGGCCCATAACTTCCGAGCTTGCATAGGGCTTTGGGACAATTTACCCAAAAGCATATGAACTGGCTGCAAATGACCACGTTTTAGGTCAAGCTAGCCCGTGGGATTTGATGGTGGATATCCAAAGCCTTAATGGGCAAATGCATATATTTTGGTCGTGGTTTTAAAAAAAACCTTCAAATTTCCCCTTTTGATCTGTGATTAGGATCCTCTGCTTGGAAAACTTGGTGTTTACCAGGCCTTGACCGCTGGATCCCTTCCATGACCATACAAAACCCTGGGCCATATCCACAAATCCCCGCTGTCAAAATTTAACAGCAGGGAACAATCAGAGCAGGAGATCCGTGCCCTTTGAGCTAAGCATTCTTGGAAGTTTGAATCCAAATTTCCCCAGTTGTCCACTGCACAACTCCAAGTTAAAACTAAGAGTTGAGATGATATATTTTACATTCAAACACACTCACGCTGGTTGAAAGCCTTTTGGGTTGAGACGTGGATTTTTAACGAAGCGGTATTTTCATTTTAGGTATTTCATTCTTAAATAAGTGTTTGGTACGCATTGAACATACGTTGTTCAGTTATCATTTTAAATTTTCCTTCCGCTCCATAATTACTCCTAGTTATGATGAGAGCAGGGCAATTAAACGAGCCGAGTTTTAGGTTGTTCAGCTTGACTTGTTTATTTAAGCGAGCTCAAAAACTTGTTCAATTTTGACTCGTTTATTTGTCGAATAAGCCCGAGCAAGTTTTCATCGAGCCAGAGCTGAGCCTCGAGTTTTATCAAGCCTATTTAAAATCTAAAAAATAACTACAAATAATTATAAATATATGTGAAAAACATATAGATGTTCGATATTATTTTTGACAATCTGAGTAGTGAGAAATATTGTTGTTAATACTAAATGATCGTGCTATTTCTTGTTTTAAACCTTGTCGAAATCCAAAATCTTCAAGATTGAGTATAACGATACATGATTAAATATTTATAATGATCTGAATCCCGAGTTAATATTGAAGAGTTAATAGATATCATCTAAGTTTAAGAATAAGTAAGCCCACGAACCCTAAACGAGTCGAGCCTAAACACTAGCCGAGATCGGCGGGCTATCTTTATGGTTGTTCATTTCATTTATATTCAATTTGGTTTATTTCACTATCAAACGAGCTTGGACGGGTTTTTTTCGAGCCAATCTGATTCGAGCTTCCGAGATTCTAGCGTTTTTAACAGCCTTAGATGATGGCTGAGGAAATATGCTTCATATTCTAACGGCCATTCCGCCGATCATCAGTCATCATCGGTCCTTCAGAAGGCATATTTCAAAAAAGAAGAAGATAAAGATTAAAAAGGAGAAGAAAAAGGAGAAAAAAGAAAAAAGGAACAAGAGTTGGTTCTTGCGGCCTTTTTAAATTTAATTATACACGAAAAGAAGGGACGGTTATATATTTTATTTATATGAGTGTACACGAGTTTTTAATATAAGTGAGTTCAATCAATAAGACTCTTATTGAGATTTGTCTCATCTTATATTTTATACGCATGTACATGTTATAGTTTTTCCAATATGGAACTATATTATCCACATATCTCAACACGCCTGTGCCCAAAGCACAACCCATCATCGTTCCGCCGCCCACCATCGCTACCCTCCCGTCATCTCCGTTGTTCTTCTTCTTCTCATCATTATTGTCCCTCCACTTTCTTATTCCAATGCTACATATCTCAAAAAAATTTAACTTGTTTTGAAATTCAATGATTTTCATTTTTTTTATGAAAATTGTTATACCATAATTATTGTGATTAGTTTCTGAAATTCAAGATTTTTAGTTATTCTGTTTTTATCTTATCCATTTCGGACCACACTATGTTACCCTCCATAAAATTAGGGTAAATTGATGAAAAGCCTTCGGCCTTTTAAAACCTTGTGAGAAATTTTTTGGGCTTTTCCAACATGTAGAAAATCCCCTAGGCCCATCAATTGTTCCGTAAAATACTCAAAACTTTGGGTGTTTTGATATATCCCAAAACTGCCCCTTATGACCCATGTACGCAAATACAATAGGACAGCTGCCATTTTGTTTGCAAAAAATCTGCAATTGAATTGCCTGTAACTTGTAAATAGTTTCCTGTAATTTTTATCCTAAATTGTGTTTTGTTGATTTTTCCTTAAAAGACCAGGCATTAAGTGCTCTAACCTAGCCATTTTCTCTCCAAATTCACCACTTTGCCCCATAAAAAACCTATGTTGCCAACAGAACAAGAATTGTTCCATTCATTTTCTCCATTATTCATTATCTTCTCTCATTACTCCAATTTGATTTACTACCCTAACAAACTAAATCTTCATTTACTCTCTTGTTCATTGAGGATGACCTAAACTTAGACATTAATGTGTTTTGTGAGTGAATCCAACAGGAAATGTTCAGTTTTGACCATCTCGGATGCAACAACATGGTTCGAATTGAAATGAACAATCTCGTTTCTACTTGATATACCGATTGATAAGTTAAAGTTTTCATACAAAATGAAGATCATATGGTTAGGATGATAACCGAAGATGACTATGTAAATATGATTTGTATCCATCAAGAGACGAACAAGAAGGTCATCCATATGCAAGAATCTGCTGATACCCTAGCCATTATGAGCAGGCTTGTCTTTATTTGACTTGATTTTTATTTAGAGGAATATACAAGATAGTTGTCTGCAACTTGTAAGTAGTTGCCTTTAACATTTAAGCACTTTCTTGTAATATCTAACCACTTGGCTCTAACTTCTAAGAAGTTGTATGTAACTTCTAAATAGTTGCCTGTAACTTGTAAGCAACCTGTAACTTCTAAGCAGTTTCCTATAACTTGTAAGAACTTACATGTAACTTGTGAGAAGTTGTCTATAATTTCTAAGCGGTTGCTTGTAACTTCTAAGCAGTTGTATTTTCCTAATATCTAAGAATATTTGTCTTTAATATCTAATAAGTTGCTTTTAATATCTGTATGAATGCAAGTAATAATATGTTAACAAAAACGTTTTTTATGTAATAGTCAACACGCATCATCGTCTTCCGCTCCAGCAATTGAGCATGACCGAGTACATGAGTTGGAGTTAAGCTTGTCATCGGTGCGTCAAGATGGTTATATAATGATGAACAATATCCCGATTGTGTGGCATGACACAATTCAGGACACATCTCAAATATTCAAGGGTTCTTACGAAATTAGGATGACTCTTTGCCAATTTGCTATTGCGAAACAATTCAATTTCGACTACATAAAGAACGATGGCTCTAGAGTAACAGTGGAATGTTCCCAAAGGGATAAAGGATGCCTATGGTGAGTCTATGTATCGCCTTGTACTCGGAGGTATAGAGTTAATATATATGTTAATAATATAAAAATGTAATTATTGTTATTTGCAAATTGTTGATTGTTGTTACTGTTAAGTTACTCTAAGGTTTGCATATTTGTCATGTATGAATAGTTCTCGATGGGCTATAAAGAAATACTACCCAACGCACACATATTCCAGAGGAATTTCAAACGACGGACAACCCCGAGCTACGAAGAAATTGGTAGCTGACATGCTTATAGATGCATTGAGGTCACGACCGGGCTATTAGCTAATCGAGACTAAGGACTTCTATCAAAGGTTCGGGGTGAAGATTTCATATGATGTTGTGTGGCATGCAAGGGGATTGGCACAAGAGACCTTCTTCGGCAATTATCATCATTCTTATGACTTTTTGAGGTGGTATCAAAGCAAGTGTATAGAAACCAATCTCGGGAGCGTAATTAGCATCAACAAATCACTGGATGAAAAATTCATGAGGTTATTTGTTAGCTATGGTACTTGTATTGACGGGTATTCAGATGGTTGTCGGCCTCTCATATTTCTTGATGGAACATTTTTCAAGAACAGGACAAAAGGCCTTCTATTGGCGGCAACTGCTTATGACGGAAACAATAGTTTGTTTTCGTTAACTTTCACTATTTGCGATCAAGAGAACATCACAAATTGTACATGGATTTTAGGTCAGTTGAGATCCGTGTTGTTTGATTGTCCTAAGGCCTACCACCAACCGCATACCCTTGTGTTTGTATTCAGACTCCGACAAGGGAATCAAAAAAGCAGTTAGGATGTGCTTTCCCACCACATTGTCTTCATTTTGCATTCTTCACTTGAAGCAGAATTTTTAAAATAGGCTCAAGGGGCTTGGTATGAAGAATTCGGAAGCGGAAACTTGTGCGCATCTGATGGAGACAGCGTGTTACCAATACACGACGGTTGAGTTCTTCGGAAAGATGAACCTATTGAAGAAGAAATCGATGGTTGCCTATAGGCGTTGGTTGCCTACAGCGCAATGGTTGAACATTACAATCCTTAACATTGGGCTAATTTTTTACTTCCCTGGAATAAGGTACAATCTCAATTCTCGCTCCTCAATACACCTGATTTGGCTATGAACATGAGTGACATATATATGTATAATATCATAGCAGTTGCCTGCAATTTCTAAGCAGTTGCCTGTAACATCTAATAAGTTACCTATAACTTCAACTAAGTTGTCAATAACATCTATCAACTTATTATAATTAATAAGTTGCATGTAAAATCTACTGACTTTCATGTAACCTCTGGATAGTTGCCTGTAACATCTAATAAGTTGCCTGTAACTTCTAATAAATTGCATGTAACATCTATTAAAGTTGCATGTAACATCCATTTATATGTTTGTTGAATGCATGTATGGTAATGTTACATGCAATATTGCTGAATCATATAATAACTGGATACGTGAGGCCCACACTTTTCTTATTCTTCAAATAGTGGACCACGTAAGGGTAGATTTGATGGATCGCTTCAATAGTCGACAAGAAAAGGCTGAAGGGTGAAATGGAGTGTTATGTCCTAACTCAGAGGAAATTCTGAACAAAAATTTGGACGCTGCTAGATTTTTCTGTTCATTATGCTGATACGGAGCATTATGGGTTGTTTGACATTAAAACTGTTCGGATCAATATGTCAGCTCAATCATATACATGCCGAGAATGGAATATTACTAGGATTCCTTGTAAGCATGTTTGCAACATTATCAGTTTCTTTAGGCAATGAATTTATAACTATTGTGACCCTTTGTCATGCCCCTCCTCCCAAAATACAGGAATACGAGGAGCAACTAGGCTAGCCATGCACCTACGGTCAAGAAAAAGTCCTGCCGTAGTCACACTGCGGCTTCTAGAATTACATGGTAAGCGATATAAAGTACAGATAAAGAGAATAACGGTCACTAATTATTACATTAATAAAATTGGAGTTCGCAACGAATAATAAGTATTTAAGAACTGAAAGGAGAACAATAACCAACAAAAGGACAATACAGAGTTTTAACACTGAAAGTAAAAGCTAAACATAAAAAGGGACAGTTGTTGCTGATCTAAATCTCTGCAAGCTCCTTGAAATAGGTTTGGTCATGTTCTTAGGCTGGGTCCACATCTTTCTCTGAGTATGCATACTCAGATCGTCAGAGCGACACATAATAATAATATAAACAATATATAACATAATTCCAGAGACAGAAAGCATGAATTATGATCGATAAGGCAGTAGTAAAAGAACATGACATAACGTGAACATGTGAGCAACATAGCATGTGAGTTATGAAAAAGGAGAACATAATATTCATGTCGCTAAACCTAATAGAGTTTACGTTATTTGAAATCGAACGGTGGAAAAAAGTTCTTGTGTTTAACAAGGGTCTCATGCATGCCCGAGACTATGGTCCGCTGTGTCCAGGATATAACTCTGTCGACCGTGCCGCTAGGCCCACGACCTAATCAATATATCACTATCACTAATATCAAATGATTATTCTCTAAAACACTAATCTCGTTGAATACGAGTTTGATTCCACTTTCGATTTCCCCATTTCCCCCGAATTTGAAGAGTACATTCATGAATTATATCGATTGTGTACAAGTACATGTCATTTTATTCATTCAGTCACATTCCTTGGCATTAGCATAGCTTCTATTCACTCCTGCACTCATGTACTTGCTACAACCCAATTCATCAATATATTCCAAATCGATAATGCAATGTAAACAATGGTACGTCAATACATGTGAGTTCTAAACATGAGTCAAGCTATTACGATGCAATGATATTCAGTTAACCATGGCATATAGCATGAACTACTGAGCATGAGAGTAAAAGCAATCATATAATATGAAAAAATCCATTAACTTAAACATTAACTATTACTGGACAGTAGGTAAAATTCTGGTTACGAAAATCGTTAAAAATACCTATGATCAGAATTTGGCATAAAACTATAAAAGGCGCAGAAAATAGACCCATTCAGATGTCCAACAAAATTGAATTCATCCCTATACCTATTCTGGATTGGGATATATCCTCGTTTTAAATCAGGTGAACGGTGCTAGAATTTCCAGTTTTAGAACAGGAAAATCAACTTCAAGTGCAGTTTTCTACATGTTACATTTTGAGTTCGAAATCACCGTAGTTCAATGAAATCATGATTTTTCAGTCAGATATCTAACGAATAAAACGGAACATTAATATCATGAACCTATAGGGAGTTATGGCCGTTACAAAGTCGATTGGCAAAATTAACGTTTCTGGAAAACTTCAGTACCTTTCAGCAGTACAAAATACCTTGAAAATAATAAACGGCAACGAAAACTAACGAAACAAACACCAAATTAAAGATAACACATTATCCTATGCTCTGAAATAAATTTTACTACAACTGGTCAATCATATATAAAATCACAGTAGGTTAAATTGAAGGACAGCGAAGAAAACATCTCTGGATTGCAGTCATTCCTCCCTAATTTACGGCAATAAAATAATATATTTTGCAGGATTTTTTTTATACAGATTTCGAGTGCTTTAAGTTAGCTTCCAAAAGAATCCACGAACACTACAAACCGATTATTCTATGATTTTTAACCGATTTTCTTAAACCAAATCCCGCTAGTATTATCCGTCCAAATATCATCCGTGCACAAGTATACGTATGTGATCGAACCCTGTCGTAAAACCATACGGCCTCTACATCATTTCGCTCGAAGCAGGGAAACCCTCTGTGTGGGACTCTAAACACTCGTCAATACGCTGGCAGTGGCTTTAACCACAAGCACGCCAGCGACACTAGCTGTACGTAACGGCTACCCAGGTATCGAGCGAAAGGGAGGACGACGAGAAAACTCATCCTGAAACCCCTACTGAGCCTGACAGTGAAAATATCTGTACAGTCCGGTCCGTTCGTCTATGCGTATCACATATCGAGTCTGAGGTGGATAAAGTCAAACCCCTAATAACGCGACATCTAGTGTCAGTATGAAACCCATCACCACCTGAGAAACTACCGATCCTGGATCAGTAATTCTCGACTACCTTGGCCAAGGATTTCTGGTGATGGCCACCCGTGCACAATACGACATCAACCCTCAATACCGGGAGAGACGAATTCTCTGACGATCCGCTCACTGCCTCCATATGGCTCGGGAATGTATCCAACTAAAACCTGTTTGCACGACTCCTTTGAGCCATGGTAGGGTAGTAATCAAAGCACAGTGGGAACTCATACGAGACAAATGACGATCTTAGGTCGATAGATTAACCTGTACACATGTCACCTGGGAACTGCTATCTGACAATAGGTATAATACGAACTAGCATGTTCCCAGCGAGTCCGTCCGGTGTACTCATAACCCAATGAGCACCTGTATACATCTTAGGTGAACAAACTGACACTAATGGCTTGTGAAACCGGCTGCCGCCCTTCATCGGGGTCTCGATCAGTATACACTAGTCTACTTTGGAGTATCGATAACAAGTCTCGAAACTCCCACGACTAGGGACATTTAAGGATGTGATTATAGACCACCCAGCTCTTACGTATGTGATCGCCATCATACTGCAGGTAGTCAAGAAAGAATCATATGGGCTCTATCAACATGTAATAGTGATCTGTAATGTCACCTAAAGCATGTACACGATGATAAATACAAACCAGATAGCATACTATCATCTCGAGTAAGACTGTTCTATCCGTATAGGTCCTCCCTCAATCATCGCAATCACGTGCCTGCGATCCAATAATTGACTTGAGGGCACTATAGCCAACAATTTCCCACTTGCACTTAAGGCTAATTATTGTGGTGTCGCATACTCACAGCCCGTGTGATACCGAACACCCAACTTCTCTACTAATCAGTTTCACAAAGCTCGTTTGTGAAACTATTGCGTTCGAGAAATAGCCTCAGTGAGTGGATCCGCTCCAATGTTTCTTTCTATATCTCTCTATATCTCAACTTCTCGGAGAAAACTATCTCCCGAAATGAGCAATGCCTGTCTTAGAATTTATCTGGATATCTGATGGGACCCAGTTCACAGATGAACTCCAAATCTAGCAAACTTCTTAGACTATATCATCCACTGAATTTAATCAGTATTTTGCGCCATGCCTTCCTCAGTATCCGCTTGGACCACCTGTCCAACATACTGTCCTTCAAAATAGAGAAAACTAAAACTCTGACAGTCAATCTGTCATCCATGTCATCTTGGAAGTCTGAAATGATAACTGTCTCCCGAAGGAGGCTGCTGTTACCATATCCCTAGAACATCCGCTTAAGTTCATTACTGCTTCCTAACGTTTCTCCAAGATTGGATTAATATATATACTTATTGGATCTAGTGCAAAAATAATATCTGGTGTGGTACTTGATATCTGATGATTGACTCAACTGTCTAAGCATGTGG
The DNA here is from genome assembly GCA_030015575.1 of Agapanthus africanus. NCBI lineage: Eukaryota > Viridiplantae > Streptophyta > Magnoliopsida > Asparagales > Amaryllidaceae > Agapanthus > Agapanthus africanus. The sequence goes on along the minus strand of JASDDO010000024.1, from coordinate 875,273,148 downwards.
TATGCCAATCATGCAAATCCCTCTCCCCTTTAGTCTGTAAGACATCCTTTAGAGAGGGTGAATCCATCACCTGCAGGTACACCACCATGTCAGGAGTCAACTATTCTAAAATATCTTTAGAATAATGTCAAAGTACCCAGATTGGGACACTTTCCAAATCTAGATCTAAAACCATAGATCTAGTAACCAGAAATCCTGATATTATATCTATGTCATATATGGAGAAACAAACCGACCGTAGTATAGGAATTTCACTTCCTATGCATGTCATCCAAATAACAGGATATCACATCCTACTACCTTCTTATCAGATCCATCTCCTATTCCGATGAAGTCAAAGCCTATGACTGTCACATCAAAAATAGACGATCTATTTCCGCTATACTTGCTTTAGTTTATAATTAGACGCAAGCTACTTGACCACTATACTTCCTCTGCTATCACTGACTACAACAACCCTCTGGCAGAGTCATATACACGTGCACTTCTAAAGCTAGTTTAGAATAGCGTTATACTCATCTTCCTGCCAGGTCTCATAGTCTAGAACAGCAGTAATGGCAAGTATGAGTAAACAAGAACCTGCCTGTCACCGTTTTTGAGGATACCGAAGTACCTCTTGGGTGCCTGAGGTTACCCACCATATCTACGGAGTGGCTAATGGAATGTCAAATCCAATTGAATTTTTAAGTTCTATTAAATTTTCAGTAATCGTTTGTGGTTATGGAATCACTTCCAGTTCTACCATACTCCCATTAATGTTTTCTTAAAAGAATCCATTTTTACTAAAATTGGTGGCGAGTCAAGAACAATATCACTATTGATCTTCCAGATGGTAGAAAGTTAACCCTCGTCATAGCCCGGGATAACCCACAAACAGCCATTACTGAAACGTGCCTTGAGTTTATCCGGAGTCTGGTTTCAAGCATAAGCCGGACAACTCCATATACCTCAACATCGTCAAGATACGATCCATTCTATATATAATATAGAAACATAAGCACTAATTTAACTGGAACCAGATTCAAATTATGCAGCTGTTTTCAGTGCATGTCAACCAAATGGAAGGAGGCCGATCAGCGTTACTCAACAAGGAGTGCATCCAAATATGAGTAACCTGAAAGAGAAGCAAGTTCTCAAAACCATTACCATCAATGTAATACCAAACACAAGTATCTATATCTTCGATCACCTTGAAGAATTCTAATACTTGCAACATACGGTTCTCTACTTTATTTTTGTACCTATAACTTCTCAAAACTTGGACCTTGTATTTCTACGAAATACTTGTCTAAAACTAGAGAAGTCGCAAGTAAATAGAATATAGTATGAGTACCAACCCCTTTGTCCTAATGGATACTAGACAACATACAATACTTTGTATAAGTCTACTGAGTTTAATAACTCAAACTCTGTGTATCGTAGGTTGAAAACTGTACTATGGTTAAGAAGAATTATATCGCTGTTGAATTCTCCTTACCTAACCATCAACTGATATAGGTAAATGTCATAGACATAATTTCAAAATGCTATATCTCACTTTATAAAATAAACGTACAGATATATCAGTTTGAAACTGATGCATAACTACGGATATTCAAAATCAAATATTTGTCGTCCGGCAAAAACCCAGGTGATTTCCTTAAATATCACCAATTACAAAGAACTCCGATATGTTAAGGATATAATCACCCAATTCCCAATATTTTACTTCCACTCATCATCTGTAACACCATACAGATGTGAGAATCAAATATGGTAAATATATACCCTGGAGTAAGAATCTAATTGGGAAATTAGTTTTCAATTAACAACACACAGTGAAACTGAAACATGAAAATGTTTCAAAAGGGTTTCCGGGTATTCCTAGTAATGCCTCTTCCACTAACCATATTCATGACCATAACCGTATATTTCCTTGCCATATTTCCAATCTCTTTATTTGTCTTTACATATTACCTTCTGTACACCACCCTTAGGCTAAATGGTTTTCTTCCTTCCCTACCGTTCGACACCAGCCTATGATTTGGAAGAAGACTATCCAATAAGCGTAATAGGTGTACCCTCCTAATCCTAGAAGCCCTCGTAACCTGAGAGATGGTAAAGATAAAAGACAACATAATAATCCATATTCTATTTCTCCTGAACCAGAATCCATCCTCAAACTGGAACAAGTTCCTTTGAGTTCGTATGTAACTATACGATGGCTTATCCAATAAATGTGGATCTTCGTAGTGATACAGAATGTTCAGGAGAAATGCAAAAGTGAAGTAGGAGTAGCGATGATGTACGAGGTTTCGTCGTGAATGATAGCAGTCGCATTTTACTTTGCCCTATTTATAATCCCTTTATTTGTCTTTACATATTACCTTCTATATACCACACTTAGGCTAATTGGTTTTCTTCCTTCCCTACCTTTCGGCACCAGCCTATGGTTTGGAAGAAGACTATCCGATAAACGTAATAGGTGTACTCTCCTAATACCAGAAGCCCACACAACCTGAGAGAAGGTAAAGGGAAAAGACAACTGAATAATCCTATTCAATTTCTCCTGAAGCAGAATCCATCCTCGAAATGGAACAAGTTCCTTCGAGTTCGCATGTAACTATATGATAGCTTATCTAATAAATGTGGATCTTCGTAGTGATACAGAATGTTCAGGAGGAAAGCAAAGGGTAAAAGTAGGAGTGGCAATGATATATGCAACTATGACAATCCAAAAGCCAATGTTATTTAAGAATGTTCGATTAACTTGGTTCATGAGTTTTAGTCTAAGGTCGGGCCATGGTTGCTGCCTGAGAGAGAGAGAGAGAGAAAAGAAACACCCAGCGTGCACTCTAACCTATATCAGAATGATTAAATCACTTTATCTAATCAGGATGTATCCCACTGTATTCTCGAACTCTCCTCCAAACCCAAGGAGAATTAGTCGAGATCATCTAAAATCACCCAAGGAGTAAACCCACTCATCAGTTGGAATCGGGATCCAACTATCATTGCACGATAACATGATGGAAGCCACTTAAGTCACCACACTCCAGAAGGTATGCGCATGCCTGGCAAGTTTCCTGTATATTTGAAACTCCTGATGTGTGTTTTTACCCGTAGGACCTAAGTGACCTTAACGAATAATCAACAAATCAAAAGCTCCTAGTCAAGTTCAACCCATCATTATCTTGATTGCGTTAAACCCACCCACACGATCCTTGACAAATAATCAACAAAGTCGTACGACTGTTCTAACCAATCCACATATCCATGCGACAGAAAAGTATTACAGAGCTATCGCATACTAGGTCTCGGCAAACAGCAACGACAAACGTAGCATGAATACTAAGCAATACTAATCTGAAATGACGGAGGGCTACGGCTGGTTTTTGGCGAAAAACCTTTAACGTAATGAACTTGATATCGTTGAAGGAATCCAAGTGGTTTTATAAATATATAGTGGCACAAACTTTTGCTAAAGAGGCCACTCCCAGTGAAGGGATCTCGGCTCTTTTCTCATCGAACGAGCTGCAGGATATTCCAAACTGAGTACTACGATGCAAAGCGAAAGAATCGGCTATAGTAAAGTTATTACGATGACGCAAACTATTGCCTAAGGGGTCACTCCTGATGAAGGGATCTCGGCCCTTGCCTCGTCGAATGAGGTGTAGGATATTCCCAATCGAATACCACTGTGCAAAATAAAAGAAAACATCAGTAATGTCTGTTTTTAAAACTTGGTTCCAACAACATCATATAGGTTTGTTTTATCCTTGCATTGATCAGAATCAACGCAGTCCCATAAATTAAACATATCACACCAGATAAAGGAACGAAAATATAATGTACGTATATGCCATCCGCATTCGCCACTGGACCCCTTCATCACCCGTTAGGTTACTTAACTAACGACAGAGCAGGGAATGGACTAGCATGGGTGCAAAACATATACAACATCTACTAGTATATATATAAATATATATATATAACAATCGTTCCAGGCATGATATATGCAGCATCACAGAATAGCGATAAGCATCACAGAACAAACGGATAATCTGGGAGCTCCGGGTTTCCATTGAGCCGCAAGTGAAACCCGACATTTCCCTGGTCATGTGGATAGCTTGTGCAATGGAAACCTAGATCCATACGAGTGTGGCAAGTTACCCGCCAATCCCAGAAGTGAGGCAACCCCAATCAACAAAGTAAGTGGGCTACCCAGTACTTCACGGAATCCGGTAACTTGAGCACCTCTCCGTGGGTCAACCTGTACTCCCTACGAGTGCGGCGAATAGCCCGCCAATTCTAGAGTAAGGCCCCCTCCGTCTCAACGCCATGAGATATGGGCCCGTTGCCCTCTAGAACCCGGCTAACTGTGCACTCCACCGTGGGGTAATCCTAGTATAGAAAAGAAAAGAATATGTACAACGGTGACATCGACCTCAACCTGGTCGTGCCCCAAACAAATAATATACAAACTAGCAGCGACGGCAATCCACATGCCGGACGCTCACCCCACAATATCAAATGTACAAATAAATCTAAACTGCACTATCATTGCACCAAAGCTATCCACCACGACGATCCCGCCGCAACCACAGCACAACACAGAACATCGACGTGAATGTCACGTTCGCAAACCCGTCTAAAAGAGCATATAGCAGTTAGACAAGTTGTACCGCTCTAATGAAATTTATGGTCGCAGATAGTAATGTATGTACTGAAAACTACAACATTATAATTCCGCACGCAATTAGCAAACTAACCAATTTCCTAAACCATGAAAAAAACAGTGAGCTAAAGTTCCAAAAACCAATTGTTTTAAGTCAATTCGGAAGTCCAAATCAAAACGAAACGTGCCCGAACCTTCATGGGGAGTTAGAGTATGAAATTAAATTCGAGTTGGGGGGGGCCTATAGATGGTACCCCACCCCCGAGACCACCATGAGATGGCCAGGGGGTGAGGCAGACCCGAAACTGCCCAAGGTGGGGCAGTTTCGGGTCCCCACCGCCAAGATCACCTTATGGTGGTCTTGGGGAGTGGGCCCAGCTGTTCGGTCCCCCCCGGGGGTTTCTCGGGGTGACCATGCACCCCTATCCCACACGGCTTCTTAGTTCAAACCGTGAGCCCGCGGGGTGTGCAAACATCTCAAACTTTCAGCTTTTGGAACTGTTTTTGTCGGCAGTTTTTGCACGACAAAAACGGTAGATTTCTAATGTCGCAATGAGTTAACTAAGGATTATGGAGTGGATCTGATACCATGTTGGGTTATGCAAACGCCCCGGCCATCAAACCGTGGCCATTGCGGAACAAAATTTTTCAAAAACTGGCGCTAGAACAACCCGATAACCCGGATCGACCTATAAGCCCTAGATAACAAAAACATGCATAGGAGATAAACTAAGGGGTTAGAGTGGTTATACCAAATTGATCCATGTTCTTCAGTTTTCAACCACCTTCCTAAGCTCCTAGAGGCCTCCTTGATCAAGCTTGATCTCCGGTCTCCTTCCATCGAAGATGACCCACCCAAGAGTCTATGAATCGATCTCCAACCTCATATCCGAGATAACTAGGGTACCTAGATCGCTACACTAGATACCGTAGAAGAAGTAGAGAGTGATGAAGGATTAATTTGTCTCAAGACACCTAAGGTTTTTCAACATATGAGAGAGTTTGGTGGAGGAAGAAGAAGATGCCATGAGGATGGGAGTGTTGTAGGAAAGGGAATAAATAATGGCTTAGTATTTTCTTTGTTGTGAGATTAGTAATAAATAATGGAGCCACCCAATAAAAATCCCATGTCTCCAAAATATCTAGAGTCAACCAAAAATATCTCAAGTCAACAATAATCTCACAACAAACAAAAACTTAAGCATGCTTAGTATAGTAACCATGGGTCATTACTAAGCCATGCAACAATAATGCAATAAACACCCCATCCTCGACCTCAATAACCTTTTAATCCAAAAAGGTCTAAACCATAATGAGGTTTAATCTTCTAAAAATAATCTTGTGAGAAATTATAAGAATATCCTTCATCCATATATACATACCCGCATCCGTATTCCGAAAAATACGAATACAATGAGACAAAAATAATCCAACAATATAATATTAGGATCCGGCTTAAACCAAAGCCTGCTAGTATTATCCGTCCGAACATCATCCGTACACAAGTACACGTATATGATCGAACCCTACCGTAAAACCATACTGCCTTTACATCGTTTCGCTCGAAGCAGGGAAACTCTCTGTGTGGGACTCTAAAGATTCGTCAATACGCTGGCAGTAGGTTTAACCATAAGCACGTCAGCGGCACTAGCTGTACGTAATGGCTACCCAAGTATTGAGCGAAAGGGAGGCCGACGAGCAAATTCATCCTGAAACCCCTACTGAGCCTGACAGTGACAATATCGGTACAGTCCGGTCCGTTTGTCTATGCGTATCACATATCAAGTTTAGGGGGGTGGATAAAGTCAGACCCATAATAACGCGACATCTAGTGTCGGTATGAAACCCATCACCACCTGAGAAACTACTGATTCTGGATCAGTAATTCTCGACTACCTTGGCCATGGATTTCTGGTGATGGCCACCCGTGCACAACGCGACATCAACCCCCAATACAGGGAGAAACGAATCCCCTGACGATCCGCTCACTGCCTCCATGTGGCTCAAGACTGTACCCAACTAAAACCTGTTTGCACGACTCCTTTGAGCCGTGGTAGGGTAGTAATCAAAGCACAGTGGAAACTCCCACGAGACAAATGACGATCTCAGGTCGATAGACTGACCTGTACATGTCACCTGGGAACTGCTATCTGACAATAGGTATAATACTAACTAGCATGTTCCCGGCGAGTCCGTCCCTAGTACTCATAACCCAATGAGCACCTGTATACATCTTAGGTGAAAAAACTGACACCAATGGCTTGTGAGACCGGCCACCGCCCCTCGTCGGGGTCTCAATCAGTTACACTAATCTACTCTGGAGTATCGATGCCCAGTCTCGAAACTCCCAGGACTAGGGACATTTAAGGATGTGCTTATAGACCATCCAGCTCTCACGTATATGATCGCCATCATACTGCAGGTAGTCAAGCAAGAATCCTATGGGCTCTATCAACATGTAATAGTGATCTGTAATGTCACCTAAAGCATGTACACGATGATAAAGAAAAACCAGATAGCATACTATCATTTCGAGTAAGACCGTTCTATCCGTATAGGTCCTCCCTCAATCATCGCAATCGCGTGCCTGCGATCCAGTAATTGACTTGAGGGCACTATAGCCAACAGGTAGCTAGCCGTTTGAGTACGGGTCGTCCACTGGGAGATGGTGTGTTTTCCGTTCTTATTTTAGAAGAGTTAATTAACGAATGTATATATATGTTCAATTCTATCTTAAGTGTTCGTATTTTATGTTCAAGTAAACTTGTTAGGGTTAGGGTTGGTTAGTTGAATTAGGATTAGTCTTGTACATGTCTTTTGCGATTCTTGAAATGACGTTGGGATAATCGAAAGTAGCGGAGATTACGAGGGCATAAGAATGGGATTTGCGAGTTTAAGCGAGCTTTCCAATGCTAAATCCATTCCTAGTGCCCTTTGTCCGTCCACTACATGCGCTTATTTCCAACCCTAGGCCAAACATACAGAACCTGTCTCCAATTAAGTCACAACTACATGTCACGTTGTAGTGCGTCCAAAGGAATTCTCGACTTAGCTCGCGGCTATATGTCACTTATAACGCGCCTAAGTGAAGGGGTTGTGTTTGTTTAGTCTAGGTTCATTTTAAGGTGTTTGGCAAAGAGAAGCATAAAGAATTTTTCCATCCCTCATATTAACCTTCCTTAGCCCTAACAAGTGTGTAAGTTATATACACATTAAATGAAAAATGAAACAAGAAGGAAGAAAAGAAAGAATGGAAAAATACAGTTTTTATAAATGGTAGCAAGCTAACTACTTGGGCCATCACCTAAGCAGGGGACTCCATTAAATATCATGGCTTGAAAATACGGTTTAGAAGAGAAGGAAAATAAAAACAAGAATAGAAAACCAACAACTACTTAACAACAAATAATAAAATTACACTAGGAATTAAAATTACAATACAAGAAAATAAAAATACAAGTTAAGAAAAAAAATCTTCATCTTCATTAATCTTCCACTCAAAACCTCTCACAAGAATTTCATGGAGAATAGATGAAGAAGAAAAAGATACAGACTAAACAATACTAAATCTTAGTAAAGTAACGCATTCCTAACTTGGGTCAAAACTGGAGTATTTATAGGCAGAGAAATAAAAACCCTATGCCCATATTCTGAGCCCCTATACAATTACCAAACTACTCCTGAAAAACGGTCAAGAGATGCCACGTGTAGGCTGCGGTTCTGCCGCCCTAACATACATATGGCCGCGCTTCCGCGGTCGTTTAGAAGGTTTAGGGTGTCGTTTTTCTTGGGCTTTCTTATATTTCTTTGTTCTTCTGTTTCACATGTTCCAAATTGCAAAATGGTTCCAAAATATTTTCAGATTTTCAACAGTCCAAAATGGCTACACTTTTAATCTTTTTTGACTTTGATCTCCTTCGAGCTTCGCGCACATATTGATCTTTATGCTGCTCCTCTCGTGCTCTGTGCTTGTCCGAGACACGAATGTCCACTATTATTTGTCTTGTCTCTTTAACTAGTAAGCGGCACTGGACGGGTGTAGATGACCGGAACCCGGATTCTTATATATTTTTGGCAGATGTACTGAATTTTAGTATAACTGTGGAGATTTTACGTGATATGCGTTATTTTGGACTGGGAACCTGTAATCTGTAGTCATGTAGCAAACACGGATCAAAAGTACCTACCTATAAATAAACGAGCAGAAAAATGGGCGGTATTAAATGCAATATTCTGGTGTAAACAAATACCCCCAAACTTATCTTTTGCTCGTCCCAAGCAAAACCATTATTTTCAAAAAGTCAAAAGCTCAATTTCGTAGGCATCATGGTTGCACTTAGCGTGTGCAACAAGCCGTTAAATCTCGAAGTGTCCCTAGTAGGAGGAGTGTTGTCTCCTGAGAGTTTTCAGCGAATACTACCCACAAAATTCTGTCAAGCTAGTTTCATAAGATAATCTTGATTCTAATCCTACGGTTTAGCATCTAAGTTAGAAACTCTATCATCCTAGGTTTAGAAATATTCATCCCTTATCTTTCACACCTTTTATTTATTCAACCTAAGATTCTATACGTTTTGACAGTTTAGAAAGATCTCAATTTCTCTTGAATTTTCTTTCTAAAGCACGGTCTCCAATCCGGAATTTTTATCATCTTTACGGAAAACATAAGACTTATTCTTTATCCCTATCTTTCCTCCAAATATCATTCATATACCCCTACGTGTATGTAAATTTCACCCCTATACTCAAGAATTCAATTCAAACTATAGTACCCTTGTCCTAATACCTAATACTACTTTTTTCATTGATGATGGACGGATTTGCTCACACACCTTTCATGTGACTGTTACTGCTTCCTGAGGCACTAATCAGCCGATTACTGAACGTGTGAGTTTATTAAAGTGTAAATAGAAGTTTCCAGGTCTTATAATTTATTCTTTGTTCATTTTTTTCCTTTTCAAGACCGGATATATTTTTCAATGACACTCTTTGGTGGTTAGCCTTAAATACTATTTTTTCTTTCATACTAGGCTTTCAGGCAAGAGTATTTCTAGGTATTCTCTACTATCCCAACTTTCAAGGTGCATGTAAGTGCAGTTTGTAAGGTATATACTTTCTGAATTTTGACTTAAGAATAGAAATTATTTTTACTTCAATAAAACTTTCAATACTTTCCCTTCATCTTGACTTAACTCAAGAACTGAACTCAAAATTATCTACTTCTAAAAAAAACTACAAGGACGTATATTTACCAAGATTAAACTGAAGAAGCGTTATTTTTAGGGCTTTCAATTCCTTAGCCTAGGATTTAGTTATTTCTAACCTATCAAGCTAAATTTTCGGAATAAAAATCTAAGTTACCCTACTAGCTAACTTGACGACAAAGTTTTTATATTTTTGAAATTTTTTTCAATTTTTGTCGATTTTTAAATAAGTATGCAAATGCAAAATATACACATGAATGCAAAGGTAGAAAGCTTACCGAACACACCCCAAACTTAAACTTGACAGCGTCCTTACTGTCATACTACACCAAGAGGGTCAAAATTGTTGAGAGGTCAAAATCTGTTGGTGTTGTCCTATTATTTTTGTGTTTTTATAAAAGAAAAGGTAAACCAAAAAAAATATACACAAAAAAGCCTCCCCCCAAACATAAGTGAAACAGTGTTTCCACTGTTTAAGCATTAAAGTTCAGAGTTAGGGGGAAGAGAACAGTTTCAATCAATACAAGGCCTTACACAGGCCAAAAGCTAACACCAATCATTCAAAAAATTTATCGTGATACTACCCGGGTTAGCGAAAGAATATGTAGTGGAAAGAGATAAAGAATACATGAGACCATTCGTAGATGGAAGCGGGATACGGTCTCGGTAGAGAAGACAAATGGCGGAGAGGAGAAAGAAATGGAATATGAACTTGAGGGTGGAAGTTGATTGAATAGATTAGTACAGTTAGTAATGATCTAAGTGAAAGAATGGAGTGTACTAATCTATCAACATGTTGAGAAATAGAGTCAAACCTCTCAAGATTCGCAAGAAAACATTGGCCGACCGAACTTGGTGAACCAGACGTAAGAAATGAAGGTGATACAGTGTCTGGCAAAGTGGAAACGATGGAAAGGAAGGAAGGAAGTGATCAAGGAATGGTATCGGTTAAACATTCAGGAGAATGGTCACAGTCAATGGAAGGAACATGATGAATTGGAAAATCCGACTCATCTAGTAAAACTGTTTCATTCTCAATAATATCCTCAAAATTCTACTCAAAATCCAGCTCATCCATGCATTGATCATCAACAATATCCAGACGCATATGGGGATCGGGAAAAACAGTTAATGGTTTGGGATGATATCCATACGGAAGTGAAAGAATATGATAAATTGGTGAGAAAAACTCATCCAAAATTGTAAGTGCATCATCCAAAATATTCCCAGTATCGATATCCTCAACCAAGTGAAAGTCAAATTTCTAAGACAACTCAACAAAAGCATGGTTTTCAATCAATTGTGGTCCTAGAGTGGAGGTGTAGAGATCAAAAGGATTGGGTATGGTTTCACTCGAAATGGACCATTCACAATCTGGTAAATCAAACAATAAAAAGTCGCATAACTCATCAAACGTTCTATCTTCAATTGGTAAATCATTTGGGGCACTCGATAGAATTTCGAAACTGGAGTTGTGGAATTCAATTTGGAATGGGTAGTTTTGATTTTTAAGGGTGTACTGCTCACTCTCACTATTCAAATCCTCAAATTGTCCTATTGCCTCATCATACATTACTAGTTGGGAACTAGCTGCTGATTCGTTAGCTTGTATGAAGGCGGCCATGGATGCATTCAATTCCTCTATCTGGTGGCATGACGCTACCGGAAATTCTTCTAATGACTGTTCAAGACGAGACATAGGTTGTGAAGGAGTTTAAGTAAAAGAGTCAAATTCGTGTGGATACGTGAAACTCCTATAGTGATGATCGAAAGCAATGTCTGTAAGTCGATGTCGCGCACCCCGCGGGTTCGCGGGGAGGCAGAATATTTAAAAAAACGGATTTTACAAAGATCGTAATACCGACTTGAACTCCAGGATCGATCCTAAACCCTAACTAGCAAACATGTAAGAGGTTAACTACTCGGAAAGAAGTTTATACCTCTTGATTCATGTCCTTCGGGTCTTCTCTTCACTATCCTCCACCTCTTCATAGGATCCAAGGATCGTAATGGATCGGCGCTTCCTCGTCGTCCTCCTCGAGTCGAAGATGATCCACCCGAGAGTCTGTAGATCGAGCTCCCACCTCAAAACTGAAGTAACTAGGCCACCTAGTTTGCTACACCAGATGACGTAGATGATGTAGAGAATATAGATGGATAGGTAAGTCTCTTTTAGCTTTATGATTCTTAACACATGAGACAAGAAAAGCTAGAGGTAGAAGAAGAACTATATGAAGAAAAGTTAGTGAGAACTTAGCATGAAAATGGAGAATGAGCTCTTGGTGTTAAACTGAACTCTTTCTTATTTTCTCATAGAATAAACATATTAACAAAATAAGAATGGTTCAATAATCACCTTAGTGAGTCATGGGTTGAAAACACTCCATGTGTCACAAAAAGCCATGCTCAAAATTATGCATAATTCCACCTCATTTCCTCCACCTCAAATATGAATAATTATTTAACCTAAAATGATAAATACAAATTATGAGGTGTCTCTTTTAGAAGCATCTTTGAATAAATTACAAAAATGCCCTTCATCCGTATATACATACTCGTATTCGAATTCCGAAAAATATGAATACAAAAGAGACGAAAACTATCCATCAGTATAATACTAGGATCTGGTTTAAACCAAAGCCCACTAGTATTATCTGTTCGATTCATCATTCGTGCATAAGTACACGTAAGTGATCGAACCTTGTCGTAAAACCATACGACCTCTACATCTTTTGCCCAATGCAGGGAAACCCTCTGTGTTGGACTCTAAAGACTCGACACTACGCTGGCAGTAGGTTTAACCACAGGCCGCAAGCGGTACTAGCTGCACGTAACGACCCTCAGGTATATGTCGATATGAAGGTCGATGAGTAAACTCATCCGAACTCCTACTGAGCCTCTCTGTGACAACCTCCGTACAGTTCGGTCTGTTCGTCTAAGAGTATCGCATATCGGGCCTAGGGTGCGGTAATCGTCAGACCCCTAATAGCGCAATAAGTCGTGTCAGAGAGTAGCCCAAAACACCCTGAGAAACTACTGGAGTACCTACCAGTAAATCTCGATTGCCTTGGCCAAGAACTTTGTGTAATGACCTTCCGAACACATCGCGATATCAACCCCAATACCGGGAGAGACGAATCCTATCTAACCGCCACTGCCTCCAAGTGCTTCGGGACTGTACCCTACTACTACCTGTTTGCATGACTCCTTTGAGCCGTGGTAGGGTAGTAATCAAAGAACAGTGGGAACACACTCGAGGCGAAGTAGCAGTGTCAAGTCAACAGACTATACTGTACTCATGTCACCTAGGAACTGCAACCCGACGATAGGTATAATACCCACCAGCAGTTCCCGACGAGTCCTATCCAATGTATTCATAACCCAATGAGCACCTACATACTATCTCCAGTACGACGTACTAATGGCTGTGGGATGGACCATCTCCCCTGCTGGGATGAGAAGCGTATAGACTAGTCTATTATAGAGTATCGATGCCCCGTCTCGATAATCCTACAACTAGGGACCTGTATAAGGATGTGTTTATAGACTACCGAGCCCCTACTAGTGTGACTACCATCACAACGCTGGTAATCAAGCAAAGATCCTAAGGGCTCTACCAATATTTATAAGCGATACGCTAAAAGAAACACATGCACATATTGAGGTAGAAACAAACCAAGTAGCATACTACCATTTCGAGCAAGATTGTTACTATATTCGTGTATATCCCAAGCTTCCATTAAGTAATATATAAAGTATGATATAATAATGGCATCTAGGGCATATATTACTAACAATCTCCCACTTGCACTAAGGCCAAATATTGGCGTATCGCAGACCAATGATCTCGAATAGTCTCTCGAACAGTGTCTGAGAGATGGCTTTTGTGAGTGGATCTGCAGTGTTATTCTTTAAATCTACTCTCCTCACCTCGATCTCCTGGCAATCAACGATCTCCCTGATCAGGTGGTACCGCCTTAAGATTTGTCTGGATCTTTGATGGGACCTGGGTTCCTTTCCTAAAGCTATAACGCCGTTGTTGTCAATACTAAAGTATTGGATCAACATTGGAAGGAACCACCTAAAGTTCAGTTAAGAACTTTCTCATCTAGACAGCCTCTTTTGCGGTGTCTCATGCTGTGAAATACTCTGTTTCCATCGTCGAGTTAGAAACGGTGTCCTGCTTGGAGCTCTTCCAACAGACCGCCCCTCTATTGAGGGAAAAGACAAAATCTGACATAGACTTGGAGTCATCCTTATCACTCTGGAAGCTGGAGTCAGCAAAATTCCTCGATCTAGAGGTCCTATCCGCTGTACACCAAGAACATCTCCTTAGTCCTTCTTAGGTACTTGAGAATGTTCATTACTGCTATCCCGTGCTTGGGGTTGACTGATACCAGTTTACCATGCTGAGTGCGTAAGCAACATCTGGTCTGGTACACAACATCGCGTACATTATAGAGTCTACCGTAAAAGCGTAGGGTATAGATGTGATGCGAGCCCTTTCTAAATCAGTCTTGGGAGACATCTCTTTGGAGAGGGTGATTCTGTGACAAGCCGGTAGATTACCGCGCTTAGAATCTTCCATACTAAATATTTTCAGTAAGTATGGTGTTGTTGTATCTTGACTGTGAAAGTCCCACTATCCTCTTTGATTTATCACGATAGATCTGGATCCCTAGAATGTAGTTAGCATTACCCAGGTCAATCATGGAGAACCTCTATGACAAGAATCCTTTGACTGATTGTAGTACAGGAATTTCATTTCCTATTAAGAGAATGTCATCCACGTACAAGACGAGAAATCCCATAGTTCTTCCTACAATCTTATTATAAATGCATGGTTCATCTGGATTTTTGATAAAGTCGAATTCTTTGACCGTCTCATCAAACAGATGTTCCAACTCCGTGATGCCCGCTTTAGTCCATAAATGGACTTAAACAACTTGCTCACTATCCTGTTGCTCCCACTTTGATTGAAACCCTTTGGCTGATCCATATAGACGCACTCTTCCAAATATATATTTAGAAAAGCCGTTTATACATCCATCTGCCAAAACATACAATCATGGAAGGTAGCAATGGCAAGAAGGATCCGAATAGATTTGAGCATAGCTACTGGAGAAAAGGTTTCATCATAGTCCAAAACCAGGTCTTTGATGAAAAACCTTTTGCAACAAGTCTAGCCTTATACGTTTTAACCTTTTCATCTACACCAATCTTCTTTCTGAAGATCCATTTGCATCCTACGGGTTTTATCCCTTCCGGAACAATGTTCAAAGTGCATACTTTGTTGGTGTACATAGACTCCATCTCGGTTCGCTTTGCATCCAGCCATTTCACTGAGTATTTGCTCTAAATGGCTTGCTAGAAGCTAGTTGGCTCATCATATAAAATGATGTAATCCTCTCTATCCCCGTCTATGAGAAGACCGTAGTATCTCTCGGGTGGATGAGACTGCCTACTACTCCCGCGGAGTGGCGCGGGGATGTCCGGTTCTTCTGAAACCTCTGGTTCTACCATGCTTTCAGTAATAGTTTGTAGTTCTAGAATTTCTTTCAATTCTATTGCGCCCTCACTATCCTTTTTCCAAAATATGATTTTCTAAAAAAAATGGGCATGACGAGAAATAAAGACCTTTTGTTCCTCTGCGTAAAAAGATACCCCCTGGAATTCTTTGGGTATCCCACAAACCTACACAGTACTGAGCATGCCTCAAACTTGTCCGCATGCTGTTTTTTCACAAAAGCTGGACATCCCTATATGTTTAGATACTGAAGATAGGGTTTCTTTCCACTCCACATCTGATATGGTGTGGTAGGCACAGTCTTGGTAGAAACCTTATTCAAAAAGATATGCAGCTGATTCTAGTGTATAACCCCAAAAGGATCGCGGCAACTCAGCATTACTCATTATGGAACGAACCATATCCAATAAGGTTCTGTTCCGTCTTTCCGATACACTGTTGTGTTGTGTATGGAAGAGTAAACTGAGAGAGAATTCCATTCTCATTTAAGTAATCCAGGAACTCGGCACTTAAGTATTCACCATGTCGATCAGATCTCAGTGTCTTGATACTTTATGCCTGTTTTTTTTCCCACTTCATTCTTATATTCTCGGAATTTCTCAAAGGCCTCAGATTTATGTTTCAACATGAAAACATATCCATACCTAGAGAAATCATCCATAAAAGTAATGAAATAGGAATAACCACTTTTTGCATATGTAGACATTGGACCACACACGTCGCTGTGTATGAGTCCTAAAAGCTCGCTCGCTTTTACTCCGTGCCTATTAAACGGAGTCTTTGTCATCTTTCCCATGAGACAAGATTGACAAGTTGCATAAGACTGATATTAGAACGGATCCAAATAACCCTCTCTATGTAACTTCGTCAACCTTGTTTCATTGATGTGACTCTGTCTATAATGCCATAAGAAAGTCATATTTAATTCTGGAGACTTTCTTTTAAGTGTGTTCTGGATGTTGAAAACCCGAGCTTGATGTAATACGTATATACCGTCCTCTATTGTACCTGACCCAATCAAACTTTGATTTAGGTTGATATGGACCACATCGCTTACAAGATAAACTAGGTATAAGTCGACGTTACACATCCCACGGGTTTGCGGGGAGGCGGAACGGGTAAAAAACGATTTTTACAACAAGGTAACACCGACTTTAACATCAAGATCTTTACTAAACCATGACTAACAAACTAACTAGAGGTATTATCTACTCGGTAAGAAGATTATACCTAAAGTTCCAAGTCCTTCACTTCTTTCCGCTATCCTCCTTCTCCTTGCAAGCTCCTTGGAGCAGAAATGGAAAGCGCCTCCTCGTCGGCTTCTCGATGTAGTAGAAGATCCACCCGAGTGATCCAACCTTGAGCTAAACCTCCAAGATGAGGCAACTAGATCACTTGGTGTGCTAGACTAAGTAATCTAGAGTGAGTAGAGTGTGATTATGAGTAGCTTATCTCACTAACCTTTGATTCTCAACATATGAGACACTAGGGTTTTTAGAGGAAGAAGGAGAGAGCAATTTTGAGGAGAGAGAATGTATTTGTGATAATGATTATAAATAATAAAATGGCTCGTGTATATATATATATATATATATATATATATATATATATATATATATATATATATATATATATATATATATATATATATGACCACTTAGCATGGAAAATATCTCATCAAAATATCTCACAAAATATCTAAGGTTATAAAAATATCTCACAAAATATCTATGGTCAACTAGTCAACCCAAGTCAAGTGGTCAACATAAATAGCCATGCCACCAAAAATCATTTATAAAAAATAACAAATACTTTTCCTTTTCTCATATTTGTTTTGACCAAGTCAATGGTCAAAACCCTAATGAGATGTCTCCCTCTATACCCCCTCTCATCCGTATATACATACCCGCACTAGTGTTCCGAGAAACACGAATACTATGAGACGAAGCTAATCCAATAATCAAATACTAGGATCCGGCTTAAACCAAATCCCACTAGTATTGTCTACTCGAATCATCACATGCGCACAAGTACATGTATGTGATCGAACCCTGTCATAAAACCATACGACCTCTACTCGTTTCGCCCGAAGCTGGGAAACCCTCTGTGTGGGACTCTACAGACTCGACACTACGCTGGCAGTGGGTTTAACCATAGGCCACAAGAGGTACTAGCTGTACGTAACGGTCCCCAGGTAGATGTCGATAAGAAGGCCGATGAGGAAACCTATTCGAACTCCTACTGAGCCTGTCTGTGGCAATCTACGTACAGTCCGGTCTGTTCGTCTAAGAGTATCGCATATCGGGCCTAGAGGGGCGGTAAACGTCAGACCCCTAATAGCGGTATAAGTCGTGTCAGAGTGTAGCCCATTACATCCTGAGAAACTACTGGAGTACCTACCAGTAAATCTCGCTTTCCCTGGTAAGGGACTTTGCGTAATGGCTCTCCAAACACAGCGCGATATCAACCCCCAATACCGGGAGAGACGAATCCTATCTAACCGCCACTGCCTCCAAGTGCTTCGGGACTGCACCCAACTACTACCTGTTTGCACAACTCAATAGAGTCGTGGTAGGGTAGCAATCTAAGAACAGTGGGAACACACTTGAGGCAAAGTAGCAGTGTCAAGTCAACGGACTAAGCTGTACTCATGTCACCTAGGAACTGCTACCTGACGATAGGTATAGTACCAACTAGCAGTTCCCAACGAGTCTTGTCTGGTGTACTCGTAACCTAATGAGCACCTGCATACTATCTCCAGTACGACGTACTAATAGCTGTGGGATAGACCATCTCCCTTGCTGGGATGAGAAGCGTATACACTAGTCTACTCCGGAGTATCGATGCCTCGTCTCGGTAATCCTACGACTAGGGACCTGTATAAGGATGTGCTTGTAGATTACCCAGCCCCTACTAGTATGACTGCCATCACAACGCTGGTAATCAAGCAAAAATCCTAAGGGCTCTACTAATATGTATAAGCGATATGTTAAAAGAAACACATGCACATATTGAAGTAGAAACAAACCAAGTAGCATACTACAATTTTGAGCAAGACTGTCAATACTACTGTGAATATCCCAAGCTTCCATTAAGTAATATACAATCCAGTATGATACAATAATGGCCTCTAGGACAGATACACTAACACTAGGTACACACAAACAGTTACGTAAAATCAATATCTGCCCACTTGTCAATTCTAGATGATATACCCTTATGGATACAACGTCCATGCTCATTCCGTTAGCAACCCTGAGAGTCATATCACCTGCCGTGATAACTCTACGGTTTCTCAAAACCTGTAAAGAATTACAGATATGAGATCCTGATCCGGTATCTAGTATTCAGGAAGTAGAGTTAATTGACAGACAAATTTCAATCATAATCACACCCAAAGTCGAAGCCACAACATGCTTCGGATCCTGGATACTGGATTTTCAAGCCCTGCATTTCTTCTGCCAATGCCCTTTCCCATGACAATAGCAACATCCCTCCTTCCTTACTGTTGACCCTGAAACTTTTGCCCTGCCCTTTCCTTCTACCTTACTGACATCGTCTATCGGCTTTATGGAGGTCTTCTTCTTCTCATCCTTAGCTTTCGTCTTAGATCCAGAAGAGGAAGATTCCCCAATAAACAGAGCGGGTGTCTCCCTGGTTTCCTTCAGGGTGCTCTCAACTGGAAGCATAAATTTCTTCCCCTGGACGTAAGCAAAATGTAGAGACTGTAGAATTAAGTCAGCATATAACTCGTTCTCTAACGTGGCCCCTAGGTCCATGAGCTATTTAATACAGCTGATCATTATAGGGACGTGGTCCCCTGCAGATGACCCGACAGCCAATCTTGCTTGAAGCAATTCCTTCGAGATCTCATATCTTGCGATACGATATTGCTCTCCATATAAATCTTGTTATGAAGTAAGATGGAACCAAAGTCCATCTTTTCGTATTCCCTCTGGTATACACCATCAACTGAGGCCAACATGAGGCACTTGGCATTCACACAGTCTTTTTCCCTTTTCTTATAGATATCATCCGTGACGGTGGAATCTGAACCTGGGATGACTGGAGCTTTAGTAGTAATGAGGTGGTCCAGCTTGTTACAGTTAATGGACATCTGGAAAAACCTTTGCCGGCTAATATAGAAAAACTCAGTCATCATATTATCTAATTGTAACATAATCTTAGTCACCTGGTCGCTGCAATTAGGAGAGAGAGAGAGAGGAAACACTCAGCATGATGCTCTTGCAAGTTTAGATTGGTTTTTAGTTTATCTAAATAGGATGGCTCCTACTGTTTCTCGAATCCTTCCTCAAACTATAAAAGAAGAATTAGTCAGGATTAATCTCACCCTACAATACTTGCTTAACCTTTCAGCCAGGCTGGTATTGGTACTTCGAGGGAGGTTTACCAACGCTTTTGCGAAGTTCCTTAATTACATAACCTCTTTTCCCTGAAGACGTAGCCCCGCTAATACCTTTCTTGACACCTACCCGGTTTATAATATTGATTGTGTTAGTGAAAAAAAATCTCCCGAGGAGTAGCGGATACTCACAGTAGGATCGGGATCCAAATATCATTGTGTGATAATCCTGAAGCAATCCTACCAACATTATCACACTCCAAATGGTATGCAGCATTAGCAGGTTTCAATTTCATTAGAAACTCCCGATGTGGATTTTTGCCCCATGCTCATATGACTTTGACGAAGGCTAACATATCATAAGTCACATGTCAAGTTCTGTCCGTCATTGTCCAGGTTAATTTGAACCCACCAGTACATATCCTTGACAAAGGCCAATATAGTAGTACGACTGTCCCAAACCAACACATCTATCTATACTACAGATGAATATCCAGCAGCTACCAATCACTATGCCTTACCGAAGGTCAAAATACATAGCTTGAATACTATTGAATATTCATATGAAATGACGAAGGGCTACGGCTGTTTTTTGCGAAACTGTGAACGTAGTCAACTTGATTTAATCGAAGGAACCTGATAGATTTTAAAGGAGTGGTTTAAGCTCTGCATTTTAAAAGTTTCCGTTTTGAAAAAAACCGAGTGGTTTAAAAATTGTTCCAACGATTCAGTTTTGGTTTTTTCACTTTGCATTAATAATGCAGTCCCATCATTTACACCTATCATTACAGAGAGAAACGAAAATATGACGTATGATTATGCCATCCGCATTCGCCACTGGGCCCCGTCTAACACCGTTAGGTTACTTAACTAACGCCAGAGCAGGGGCTGGATTAGCGCGGATGCGAAATATAATCAACGTCTATTACATAGAATATATATAATAATCATTCTTCTCACGCAATAATAGGCATTCCAGATCACAGATGAACATATTGGATATAGTAGGAATTCCGCGTTTCGTTTAAGCCTGTAACGAAATACGGATTCCACGGTCATGATGACTAGCCAAAACCCCACCCCAGACCCCTACGGGTGCGACAAACTACCCTCCAAATTCCCGAAGTGAAAAAACCTCCCTTAGCAAAGTGAGTAGGCCACTCGGCACTTCAAAAACCCGGTAGTTTGTGCAGCCCACCATGGGTCTATCCTAAGAGCAGAAAATAGTAAAAGAAATAATACAACGGTGGCTACAACTTCAACCCGGCTGTGCCCCGCAAAAATAATATTACATCGAATGAAAGAAAAACAACCCTCTTCTCACATTCCCGGCTATTCATCATCGACGATCCAACAAAATTCATATACACAAACCAACAGATATGTGCAACCTTAAACTAACCGACATATAGCAATTAGCTGAAGTTTAAAAACACATATAACAACACAGAAGATCCGGTTAGCCAAGAACATTTAGAATTTCGATCGAAATATATTTTCTGTGTCTACCCCAAGTGCAAACCAGCACACCAAAAATACCGGGTAGAAACCAAATATTCCAGAAGACAATACACCAAAAAAAAGAAATAACAGAAGAAAAATGACCTGAATCGGCCTCGACTCGGCCGCAACTCCGCGGCGAAACAGACCGGTTTGCCGCGCTTCCGCGGCCGTCTTGGCGATTCATGGGCTCAGTTTTCTTCTGTCCTCTTAGAATACCCAGCACACATTTTTAGTATATCTGAAATAATTTTTCTGGCACTTTTAAAATTCGACAGAAAGTTAGGGTATTGGTGTTTCGTTTTCCAGTTTTCCCGACGATCGAAGTTCTAACACTTGCTAACAAGCTAGTAAAGGGTTTAGTAGGCTCTGATACCACTGTGAGTCGATGTCGCGCACCCCGTGGGTCCGCGGGGAGGCGGAATATTTAAAAAACGGAATTTATAAATATCGCAACACTGACTTGAACTCCACGATCGATCCTAAACCCTAACCAGCAAACATGCAAGAGGTTAACTACTCAGAAAGAAGTTTATACCTCTTAATTCACGTCCTTCGAGTCTTCTTTTCGCTGTCCTCCACCTCGTCATAGGATCCAAGGATCGTAACGGATCGGCACTTCCTCGTCGACCTCCTCGAGTTTAAGATCCACCCGAGAGTCTGTAGATCGAGCTCCCATCTCAAAACTAAAGTAACTAGGCCACCTAGTTCGCTACACTAGATGACGTAGATGATGTAGAGAATATAGATGGATAGGTAAGTCTCTTTTAGCTTTATGATTCTCAACACATGAGACAAAAAAAGCTAGAGGTAGAAGAAGAACTATATGAAGAAAAACTAGTGAGAACTTAGCATGAAAATGGAGAATGAGCTCTTGGTGTTAAACTGAACTCTTTCTTATTTTCTCATAGAATAAACATATTAACAAAATAAGAATGGTTCAATAATCACCTTAGTGAGTCATGGGTTGAAAACACTCCATGTGTCACAAAGAGCCATGCTCAAAATTATGCATAATTCCACCTCATTTCCTCCACCTCAAATATGAATAATCATTTAACCTAAAATGATAAATACAAATTATGAGGTGTCTCTTCTAGAAGCATCTTTGAACAAATTACAAAAATGCCCCTCATCCGTATATACATACCAGTATCCGTATTCCGAAAAATATGAATATAAAAGAGACAAAACCTATCCATCAGTATAATACTAGGATCTGGCTTAAACCAAAACCCACTAGTATTATCTGTCCGAATCATCATCCGTGCACAAGTACATGTACATGATCGAACCCTGTTGTAAAAACATACGACCTCTACATCTTTTGCCCGATGCAGGGAAACCCTCTGTTAGTGTATATGCCCTAGAGGCCATTACTGTATCATACTAGTTTGTATATTACTTAATGGAAGCTTGGGATATTCACCTTGTATAAACAATCTTGCTCAATATAGTAGTATGCTACTTGGTTTGTTTCCACTTCAATGTGTACTTGTGTTTACTTCAGTATATCACTTATACGCATTAGTGGAGCCCTTAGGATCTTTGCTTGATTACCAGCGTTGTGATGGCAGTCACACTAGTGGGGGCTGGGTAATCTATAAGCACATCCTTATACAGGTCCCTAGTCGCAGGACTATCGAGACGGGGCATCGATACTCCGGAGTAGACTAGCGTATGCGCTTCTCATCCCAGTGTGGGAGATGGTCTGTCCCACAGCCATCAGTACGTCGTACTGGAGATAGTATACGGGTGCTCGTTGGGTTACGAGTACACTGGACAGGACTCGTCGGGAACTGACAGGTTGGTATTATACCTATCGTCAGTTATCAGTTCCCAGGTGACATGAGTACAGCTTAGTCCGCTGACTTGACACTGGCACTTCGCCTCAAGTGTGTTCCCACTGCATTTTGATCACTACCCTACCACGGCTCAAAGGAGTCGTGCAAACAGGTGGTGGTTGGGTGCAGTCCCGAAGCACTTGGAGGCAGTGACGGTTAGACAGGATTCGTCTCTCCCGGTATTGGGGGTTGACATCGCGCTGTGTCTAGGAGAGCCATTACACGAGTAGTCCCTGGCCAGGGCAAACGAGATATACTGGTAGGTTTCCAGTGTTATCTCAGGGTGTTTTGGGCTTCGCTCCGGCACGACTTGTACCGCTATTGGGGGACTGACGTTTACCACCCTCTAGGCCCGCCATGCGATGTATCAGACGAACAGACCGGACTGTACGGAGACTGTCACATTCAGACTCAGTAGGAGTACAGATGGGGTTTCACCTCGTCAGCCTTCTTGTCAACATCTACCTGGGGACCGTTACGCACAGCTAGTGCCGCTTGCGGTCTGTGGTTAAACCCACTGCCAGCGTAGTGTCGAGTCTTTAGAGTCCCACACAGAGGGTATTCGCCTCTGGGCAAAACAGAGTAGAGGTCGCATGGTTTTGCGACAGGGTTCGTTCTCATCCGCGCACTTGTGCACGTTTGGAGTCCGGACGGATTATACTGGCAGGCTCTGGTTTGAGCCAGATACCGGTATATGTTTTGAGGGTTGCTTTTATATCTTGGTGTTCTTGTTCCTCGGAACGAGAATGCAGGTGTGTATGCACAGTTGCTTGAGGCGGAGGATGAGGTATTTCATTAGGGTTTCGGAACGGGTGCGTATGCACAGTTGACAGTTATCTTTTTCCAAACCCTAATGGATTTATGGATTATCTATTTATAATAGTAATTAAATGAGAATTTTGTTATGGTTGATTTTGTTGACTTGTTGACCATGGTTGACTTGTTGACCATGGTTGAATGTTGACCACCATCATGCTTTAAAAAGTCCTCCTTGATTTATGCTTACATTTCATTAAATGAAGCATGGTAGTGGTCATTCCAAATTACCATCAACTATTCTCATTTTCAATTATTATTATTAGATAATTCTTTTTCTTTTGCATTATGGTTGCAAGAAAGAAGAGGATAGCTCATTCTATCATATTCATTCTCTCTCCTCACTTCATCTTCTTCTTCCTCTAGCAAAGAGAAACCTTCTCATGTGTTGAGAATCCTTCTCTTTAAAAGGAAAAGCAAACCCTAGTCACTCTCTACGCACTCTAGGATCAAAGGATTAGCAAGCCGGAGATTCTAGTTCACTCCAAGTTCGAGAAAGAGCCCAAGGTCGAACCCTCGAGGTGGATCCATCTTCGACGGAAGAAGGCGACGAAAAGAGAACCATCAACCTCTACAAGATTTCAAGAAGAAGGAGTTCAAGTTTAGGTATAACCTTTATCCGAGTAGCTAACTCCCTTTAGCATATTTGCTAGTTTAGTTTAGACACGATCCCGACCTTGTTTAGTCCATGTTGCCTCTTGCGATAAAAATTTGTTTTTTATACCGTTTCCGCCTCCCCGTAAGCACCGGGGGTCGCAATATGGACTTACAGTGGTATCAGAGCCTAACTAAACTTAAACTAGCTTGGTAGTGAATTGTAACGAAGTTCGGAACCGGAAAAATCCAAAAACCAAACTTTTACAAAAACTGAGTTTCTGTTGAAATTTTTTTGGCTCAAAATGAAAAACTTTACACTTGTAAATTCGGCTCAGGGTTTTGTGTGAACACCCAAGAAAAACGATACAGTAATTAGTCCAAACCGCCGCCCTTCCGCGGCGTGAGATAGCCATCCGCCGCAGAAACGCCGCGCTTTGTCGTTTTCTGTGCATCGTTTTTCGTGCAGTGTGTGTATGTGTTGGTTTTGGGATTTTTGAAATATATTATATGTGCCCAGATTTTGCAGAAAAGAAATTTCCTTTTGGGGTCCTATAATTCCGTATTTTTTCCGAACTTCACTACACTTTGACTATGATGGTTATATCTGTGATGTTTGCATGTATTGAACGTCGGCTAATCGCTATAAGACGATTAGTCGGGGTTATACATGATCTGTGTTTGATATTGGAATGTGTATATAAATATGTTGGATTGTCGCGGGTGAATAGCCGGGGGTTGTGAGACGAGGGTTTTCTTTTCTTGCAATTCATGTAAATTTGTAAATTGATGTAATAATTATTTATATGGCCGCACAACCGGGAAGGGGTTGTAGCCGTCATTGTATAATTTCTTTTTACTGTTTTTGCTCCTAGGATAGACCCATGGAGGGGTGCACAAACTACCGGGTATGCCGAAGTGTCGAGTGGCCTACTCATGGAGATGAGGGAGGTTGCTACGCTTCGGGTACTTGGCGGGTAGTTTGCCGCACCCGTAGGGGTCTTGGGTGGGGTTTTGGCTATTCACCGCGACCGTGTTATCTGTTTTAGTTACAGGCTCGTACAAATTACAGATTGCTAGTATATCCAATGTATTTATCTGTGATCTGAAATGTTTATCATTGCAGTATATCTATATATGATATTATTTAGGCGTTGCTTATGTTTTACAGACGCGCTAGCCCAGCCCCCGCTCTGTCGTTAGTTAAGTAACCTAACGGGTAATGACGGGGCCCCGTGGCGAATGCGAATGGCATAAGCGTACGTCATATTTTGGTTGTTTTCTGCAATGGTAGGATTAAATGATGGGACGCATTAAAAGAACTAATGCAAGAATATCACGCATTAAAAGAACTAATGCATGATAATAAACCAAGTTAAAGTCGTTGGAACACTTTCGAAAAACCACTCGGTTCTTTTCAAAACAACTTTTAAATGCGGAGCTTGAGCCACTCCTTTTAAAAGCTATCTCGTTCCATCGACCAAATCAAGTTCACTACGTTCACGGTTTTGCCAAAACCATCCGTAGCCCTCCATCATTTCAGTTAAATATTCGGTAGTATTCAAGCTATGTATTTTGACCTCACGCCAAAGCATAGTGATTGGTAGCTGCCGGATATTTATCTGTTGCATAGATAGAATGCGTTGGTTTGAGACAGTCGTACTGCCATTTTGGCCTACGTCAAGGGTATGTACGGGTGGGTTCAAATTAACCTGGATAATGATGGGACGAACTTGACATGTGACTTATGACATTTTGACCTCACGCCAAGGTCATAAGAGCATGGGGCAAAAATCCACATCGGGAGTTTCATAAGTACTGAAACTTGCTAGATTTGCATACCATTTGGAGTGTGATGATTCTGGTAGGATTCCTTCAGTTTCGTCACGCGATGATATTTGGATCCCGATCCTACTGTGAGTATATGCTACTCCTCGGGAAATTTCTCACTAAACGATCAATGCTATAAACCTAGTAGGTGCCTAGAAAGGTGTTAGCGGGGTTACGCCCCCAGGGAAAAGAGGTTATTTAATTAAGGAACTTCGCGAAAGCGTTGGAAAACCTCCCTCGAAGTACCGACACTGGCCTGGCTGAACGGTTAAGCAAGTATTGTACGGTGGGATTGATCCTGACTAATTCTTCCTTTATGGTTTGAGGAGGGATTCGAGAAACAGTGGGAGCCATCCTGTTTAGACAAACTAAAAACCACTCTAAACTTGCAAGAGCATCATGCTGAGTGTTTCTTCTTCTCTCTCCTAATTGCAGCGACCAAATCAACATGACTGGACTTAAGTTACTCCTAGATAAAAACAAACTGACAGGGCCAAACTATAAAGATTGGCTCAGGAATGTCAAGATAGCAATCACTTATGACAAGCTGGGGTATCTTCTTACCACCAAAGCTCCCCCTGTCCCTGGTCCAACTTCCAGTGTCGCGGATAAGGAAATCCGCAAGAATTGGGAGATTGATAGCGCGAAGGCCAAATGCCTCCTGCTTGCCTCGATGGACAACGAACATCAGAGGAGGCATGAGAATATGGACATGGAGTCCATATTGCTTCATACAAAAGAACTGTATGGAGAGCAATCACGTATCGCAAGATACGAAGCATCGAAAAAGTTATTTTCGACAAGAATGGCCGTCGGATCATCAGTAGCCGAGCACGTGCTAAAGATGATCGGCTACATTGAGGAGCTCGCTGACCTAGGGATCACATTGGAGAGTGAGCTATATACGGATATAGTTCTCCAGTCCCTTCCTTCCACTTACGCCCAGTTTATACTGAACTTCAACCTACAAGAAAAAGAGGTTGAACTATCAGAGCTCCTCAACATGCTGAGGAGCGCAGAGGGCACCCTACAGAAAGGTAGGGAAACATCCACTTTGTTTGTAGGAGGATCATCTTCTTCTAGGTCCAAGGAGAAAGCCAAGGAAAAGAAGAAGAAAGCCCCCGCCAAACCAAGGGGCGGTGTTAGTAAAGTGGATACGAAGGGAAAAGGTAAAGCAACAAAGATAGCGGGGAAGCTTGTGGATAAGGAAGAATGCTTCTTTTGTCATAAGAAATGACACTGGAAGAATGATTGCAGGGCCTGGAAGGCCAGAACACAGGAATTGAAGCAGGTTGCAGCTTCAGCTTCAGGTGTGTATGTTATTGAAAACTGTCTTTCAATAAACTCTACTTCCTGGGTATTGGATACCGGATCAGGATCTCATATCTGTAATTCTTTGCAGGCGTTGAGAAACCGTAGGGATTTGAAGGCAGGTGACATGACCCTCAGAGTTGCGAACGGAGCTAGCATGGATGCTAAAGCCGTGGGGGACTATCACCTGGGAATGTCAGATGGACATGTTTTGGTTTTGCGTAATTGCTTTTTTGTACCCAACGCAACTTGTAATATCATTTCTGTATCTTTAGTTTCTAAAGAAGGTTATGAATTTGCGTTTGTAAGTAATGTTGTAAACATTCACCTTAATCAAGTTTTGATTGGGTCAGGTACTTTGAGTAATGGTATATACGTGTTAAACCAACCACAGATTTTTAATGTCCAGAATACACACAAAAGAAAGTCTCCAGAAATAAATCAGACTTTCTTATGGCATTGTAGATTGGGTCACATCAATGAGAGAAGGTTGACGAAGTTACATACAGAAGGGTATTTGAATGCGTTCGAATATCAGTCGTATGCCACTTGTCAATCCTGTCTCAAAGGAAAGATGACAAAGACTCCGTTTGCTGGACATGGAGTAAGAGCGAGCGAGCTCTTGGGACTCGTACACAGTGACGTGTGCGGTCCAATGTCTACACATGCCCGAAGCGGACATTCTTACTTCATTACTTTTACGGATGACTTCTCAAGGTACGGTTATGTCTTCTTAATGAAACATAAGTCCGAGGCCTTTGAAAAATTCCAGGAGTATAAGAGTGAAGTAGAGAAACAGACCGGCAAAAGTATTAAGATTCTAAGATCGGATCGAGGTGGAGAATACTTGAGTGCCGAATTCCTGGACTATTTAAAAGAGAACGGAATTCTCTCTCAGCTTACTCCTCCTTACACCCCGCAACATAACGGTGTATCGGAGAGACGGAACCGCACCCTAATTGGATATGGTGCGGTCCATGATGAGTAACGCTGAGTTACCGCGATCATTCTGGGGGTATGCGCTAGAATCAGCTGCGTACCTTTTGAACCGAGTTCCGACTAAGACTGTGCCTTCCACACCATATGAAATGTGGAGTGGGAAGAAACCCTATCTTCAATATCTGAAGATCTGGGGATGTCCGGCTTTTGTCAAAAAGCAGCATGCGGACAAGCTCGAGGCACGCTCAGTACTGTGCAAGTTTGTGGGATACCCAAAGAACACCAGGGGGTATCTTTTCTACTACGCAGAGGAACAAAAAGTCCTTGTTTCTCGTAATGCCCACTTTCTAGAACACCAGTTCTTGGAAAAGGAGATTAGTGGGAGCGCAGTAGAACTGGAAGAAATTCCAGAACCACAGACTATTACTGAAAGGTTAGTGGAACCAGAGGGTTCAACAGAACAGGACATTCCTACGCCGCTCCGCAGGAGTAGTAGGCAGTCTCATCCGCCCGAGAGATACTACGGTTTTCTCATAGACGGGGATCGAGAGGATTGCATCATAGATTATGATGAGCCTACTAGCTTCCAGCAGGCCGTTCAGAGCATTGACTCGGTAAAATGGCTGGATGCAATGCGGACCGAAATGGAGTCCATGTACACCAACAAAGTATGGACGTTGGACATTGCTCCAGACGGGGTAAAACCCGTAGGATGCAAGTGGATCTTCAAAAGGAAGATTGGTGTAGATGGACAGGTTGAGACCTATAAAGCTAGGCTGGTAGCAAAGGGTTTTCGTCAAAGACCTGGCTTGGACTACGACGAAACCTTTTCTCCAGTAGCCATGCTGAAATCCATTCGGATCCTTCTTGCCATTGCTGCCTTCCACGATTATGAGATCTGGCAAATGGACGTAAAGACAGCTTTTCTGAATGGAAATTTAGAGGAGTGTGTCTATATGGACCAGCCAGAGGGTTTCATTCAGAGTGGGAGCAGCGAAAAGGTGTGCAAATTGCTTAAGTCTATCTATGGACTAAAGCAGGCATCGCGGAGTTAGAACATCTGCTTTGATGAGACAGTCAAAGAATTTGGCTTTATCAAAAATCCAGATGAACCATGCATCTATAGTAGATTTGTAGCGAGAACTGTAGTATTCCTCGTTTTATACGTGGATGACATTCTCTTAATAGGAAATGACATTCCTATGCTACAATCTGTCAAGGGGTTCTTGTCACAAAGGTTCTCCATGAAAGACCTGGGTGATGCCTCATACATCCTGGGGATCCGGATCCATCGTGATAGATCCAAGAGGATATTGGGACTTTCTCAGTCCAGGTACATCGACACCATAGTGAAAAGATTCAGTATGGAAGATTCCAAGCGCGGTAACCTACCGGCTTGTCACGGGATCACCCTCTCTAAAGAGATGTCTCCCAAGACTGATTTGGAGAGGGATCGCATGTCTATTATACCCTACGCTTCTGCGGTAGGCTCTATAATGTATGCGATGTTGTGTACCAGACCGGATGTAGCTTATGCACTGAGTGTGGTAAGCCGGTATCAGTCTAACCCTGGAGAGAAACACTGGATAGCAGTAAAGAACATTCTCAAGTACCTGAGAAGGACTAAGGAGATGTTCTTGGTGTATGGCGGAAAAGACCTCCAGATCGAGGCCTTTGCTGACTCCAGCTTCCAGAGTGACAAAGATGATTCCAAGTCCATGTCGGGTTTTGTCTTCACCCTCAATGGAGGGGCGGTGTGTTGGAAGAGTTCCAAACAGGAAACCGTTGCAGACTCGACGATGGAAGCGGAATACATCGCTGCATCTGATGCCGCAAAAGAAGCTGTCTGGATGAGGAAGTTCTTGAAAGAACTTCAGGTGGTTCCGTCCATTGTTGACCCAATACCTCTGTATTGCGACAACAACGGGGCTATAGCTTTAGCGAAGGAACCCAGGTCCCATCAGAGATCCAGGCACATCTTGAGGCGGTATCACCTGATCAGGGAGATCGTGGATCGCAAGGAGATCGAGGTTCGGAGGGTTGCTTCAGAAGAGAACACTGCAGATCCATTCACCAAGGCCCTACCCCAGACTCAGTTCGAGCGGCTGATCGAGATGATAGGTCTTCGATACGCCAGTACATGGCCTTAGTGCAAGTGGGAGATTGTTAGTGTATATGCCCTAGAGGCCATTACTGTATCATACTAGTTTGTATATTACTTAATGGAAGCTTGGGATATTCACCTTGTATAAACAATCTTGCTCAATATAGTAGTATGCTACTTGGTTTGTTTCCACTTCAATGTGTACTTGTGTTTACTTCAGTATATCACTTATACGCATTAGTGGAGCCCTTAGGATCTTTGCTTGATTACCAGCGTTGTGATGGCAGTCACACTAGTGGGGGCTGGGTAATCTATAAGCACATCCTTATACAGGTCCCTAGTCGCAGGACTATCGAGACAGGGCATCGATACTCCGGAGTAGACTAGCGTATGCGCTTCTCATCCCAGTGTGGGAGATGGTCTGTCCCACAGCCATCAGTACGTCGTACTGGAGATAGTATACGGGTGCTCGTTGGGTTACGAGTACACTGGACAGGACTCGTCGGGAACTGACAGGTTGGTATTATACCTATCGTCAGTTATCAGTTCCCAGGTGACATGAGTACAGCTTAGTCCGCTGACTTGACACTGGCACTTCGCCTCAAGTGTGTTCCCACTGCATTTTGATCACTACCCTACCACGGCTCAAAGGAGTCGTGCAAACAGGTGGTGGTTGGGTGCAGTCCCGAAGCACTTGGAGGCAGTGACGGTTAGACAGGATTCGTCTCTCCCGGTATTGGGGGTTGACATCGCGCTGTGTCTAGGAGAGCCATTACACGAGTAGTCCCTGGCCAGGGCAAACGAGATATACTGGTAGGTTTCCAGTGTTATCTCAGGGTGTTTTGGGCTTCGCTCCGGCACGACTTGTACCGCTATTGGGGGACTGACGTTTACCACCCCCTAGGCCCGCCATGCGATGTATCAGACGAACAGACCGGACTGTACGGAGACTGTCACATTCAGACTCAGTAGGAGTACAGATGGGGTTTCACCTCGTCAGCCTTCTTGTCGACATCTACCTGGGGACCGTTACGCACAGCTAGTGCCGCTTGCGGTCTGTGGTTAAACCCACTGCCAGCGTAGTGTCGAGTCTTTAGAGTCCCACACAGAGGGTATTCGCCTCTGGGCAAAACAGAGTAGAGGTCGCATGGTTTTGCGACAGGGTTCGTTCTCATCCGCGCACTTGTGCACGTTTGGAGTCCGGACGGATTATACTGGCAGGCTCTGGTTTGAGCCAGATACCGGTATATGTTTTGAGGGTTGCTTTTATATCTTGGTGTTCTTGTTCCTCGGAACGAGAATGCAGGTGTGTATGCACAGTTGCTTGAGGCGGAGGATGAGGTATTTCATTAGGGTTTCGGAACGGGTGCGTATGCACAGTTGACAGTTATCTTTTTCCAAACCCTAATGGATTTATGGATTATCTATTTATAATAGTAATTAAATGAGAATTTTGTTATGGTTGATTTTGTTTACTTGTTGACCATGGTTGACTTGTTGACCATGGTTGAATGTTGACCACCATCATGCTTTAAAAAGTCCTCCTTGATTTATGCTTACATTTCATTAAATGAAGCATGGTAGTGGTCATTCCAAATTACCATCAACTATTCTCATTTTCAATTATTATTATTAGATAATTCTTTTTCTTTTGCATTATGGTTGCAAGAAAGAAGAGGATAGCTCATTCTATCATATTCATTCTCTCTCCTCACTTCATCTTCTTCTTCCTCTAGCAAAGAGAAACCTTCTCATGTGTTGAGAATCCTTCTCTTTAAAAGGAAAAGCAAACCCTAGTCACTCTCTACTCACTCTAGGATCAAAGGATTAGCAAGCCGGAGATTCTAGTTCACTCCAAGTTCGAGAAAGAGCCCAAGGTCGAACCCTCGAGGTGGATCCATCTTCGACGGAAGAAGGCGACGAAAAGAGAACCATCAACCTCTACAAGATTTCAAGAAGAAGGAGTTCAAGTTTAGGTATAACCTTTATCCGAGTAGCTAACTCCCTTTAGCGTATTTGCTAGTTTAGTTTAGACACGATCCCGACCTTGTTTAGTCCATGTTGCCTGTTGCGATAAAAATTTGTTTTTTATACCGTTTCCGCCTCCCCGTAAGCACCGGGGGTCGCAATATGGGTTTTTTACACCCTCTATGTGGGACTTTAAAGACTCGACACTACGCTGGAAGTGGGTTTAACCACAGGCCACAAGCGGTACTAGCTGCAAGTAACGGCCCCCAGGTATATGTTGATAAGAAGGCCGATGAGCAAACTCATCCGAACTCCTACCGAGCCTATATGTGACAATCTCCATACAGTCCGGTCTATTCGTCTATGAGTATCACATATCGGGCCTAGGGGGCGGTAATCGTCAGACCCCTAATAGCGCAATAAGTTGTGTTGGAGAGTAGTCCAAAATACCCTGAAAAACTACTGGAGTATCTACCAGTAAATCTCGCTTGCCCTGGCCAAGGACTTTGTGTAATGGCCTTCCGAACATAGCGCGATATCAATCCCCAATACCAGAAGAGACGAATCCTATCTAACCGCCATTGCCTCTAAGTGCTTCGGGACTGCACCAAACTACTACCTGTTTGCACGACTTCTTTGAGCCGTGGTAGGGTAGTAATCAAATAACAGTGGGAATACACTCGAGGCGAAATAGCCGTGTCAAGTCAACAGACTATGCTGTACTAATGTCACCTGGAAACCGCTACCCGACGATAGGTATAATACCCACCAGCAGTTCCCGACGAGTCCTGAGCAGTGTACTCATAACCCAATGAGCACCTGCATGCTATCTCCAGTACGAAGTACTAATGGCTGTGGGACAACTATCTCCCTTGCTAGGATGAGAAGCATATACACTAGTCTACTATGGAGTATCGATGCCCTGTCTCGATAATCCTACGACTAGGTACCTGTATAAGGATGTGCTTATAGACTACCCAGCCCCCACTAGTGTGATTGCCATCACAACGCTGGTAATCAAGCAAAAATCCTAAGGGCTCTACCAATATGTATAAGCGATATGCTAAAAGAAACACATGCACATATTGAGATAGAAACAAACCAAGTAGCATACTACCATTTCGAGCAAGACTGTTACTATATCCGTGTATATCCCAAGCTTCCATTAAGTAATATACAAAGCAGTATGATACAATAATGGCTTCTAGGGTATATATCACTAACAATGCCTAGGGAAAGTGTAAAAGTCGGGCATGATTGATTGGAATTGGATGGATGTGAAAAATGGACAAGATTAGGATCAAAATTATGATAAGAAAGTGATTGGAATTGTTGTGCTAACGAATTTGGAGTGGTGAAAGGAGTGAAAGATCGGCTATGAGATTTTTCAATTTTGTCAACAATAGACATGGGTTTCGGAGACACAACATGAATCTTAGAAGGAGTATCAACGTAAGAAGGCGGGAGATGTTGAAATGGTTGATAAGAAGTGGATTGCAGTGTCCAATTGTTGGTCCTAGACGCGTCTATTCAATCTCTCAAACAAATT
This sequence comes from Agapanthus africanus, assembly GCA_030015575.1. Lineage (NCBI taxonomy): Eukaryota > Viridiplantae > Streptophyta > Magnoliopsida > Asparagales > Amaryllidaceae > Agapanthus > Agapanthus africanus. The sequence continues at coordinate 875,238,942 of JASDDO010000024.1, read as the reverse complement.
TTGTACATGGATGGATCGTTTGAAATTCGACCAAAGCAAAAACCGTATGAAAAAATGTCTGGTTATGGGTACCAAACTTCATCAAGAGTTGGTCATTTTGGGGTACCCATGATAGGAAAAGAGTGAAAGGTAGGGAGGGTTGAAGTGGGTGAATTTTTATAAATTTTTTGATTTTTTTTTGAAGTTTTTGGATTTTTGTTTGTTTTGGTTTTTGAAAAAATACGGAATTATGGGACTAAACTTTACACAAGCACAATCATAATCACAATATGCACAAACAATACCTAGAGCAAGTGCCTTTAAAGTCTAACTAGACCGCTCCTAGACTTCCAAGTGACAAGTTGCAGGATAACTGTCACGACCCAAGTTTGGATGTGACCGGCACTAAGATTATATCATATCTAAAGATATGCACATAGTTCAAGTAAGCCGAAAACCAAGATTAAAAATCCTTTTTGCGGAATTCTTTATATAGAAATTTAGTTTAAAGTAAAAATCACATTTTATGAAGTTAAAATATTAAACAAGTAAAAAGTGTAAAGTTTGGTTGCGTCCCTAGTTGGGATCAACAATATCAACAGCGGAAAATAAAATCTCAGTATATAGGACATCCATACGAATCCCAGACATAAAGAAAAGAAATAATAATTTAATACAACCAAACGATCTTATCTATTGAAATAATATACATATAACCACATATCCTTCTAAGTCATTATACAGGGTCTGATGGAGAAACTCTAGATTCAATATACAATACCAAAAGAGGAGGTTACTACATAGGTAACCCACATAGCAAAAAGAGCGATAAACTGATAAGTGGATCTGTCTGCTGCTATACGTCCACTCGACTCCTGCAAAGAACTGTGGAACAATGGGGTGAGTTGCCAACTCAGTGAACATAACTAACATATATCGGCTGATAATGTAAGTATGCCGATCTAGAACTAATATCAACAATGATGAATATGATGCATACTAACAAGTGGAAGCATAAATTTGTACTACTCAATATATAAATCCAAAACTGAAATCCCATCAATTATTTTCCAAATAAGGTTCATTTTCTTCCCGTGTCCAACATCGACACAAATGTTCGGTGTTTCATCAGGCATCGTTTCCCGAACGATCCTGTCAATCAATAACATTGGTCGGTATCACATAGATATCCGCCGTGTTTATCACTGACTTCGGTATCGTCGTTAGGCTCACCGCCTAAAGTGCGGCCCCTGCCCCTCGGCCCCGACCGGGTCCACCATGATCCGGCTGTATATCTACCCCACCCAGCTCGGATATACGTAAGAAATTTCGAAACCGTATATCTACCCCACCCGGTTCGGAACAAAACCAAATAAAAAAAAACGACATTTCATGGTGGACATGTCACATTTATCATAAAAATCATTGAATTCTTTCGCTAGTGTTTTAAAAACTCAAAGCCATAAATCCATAGTAATCCAATGCATCTTATATCAGAACTACACATACTTGGAGATAAAATATGAAAATGTTTATGAAAAATAACTACCATTCTTGATGTTCAAGGTATGATGGGAATCCTATTTAGTATAATAAGTATTAAGTGTATATGTGACATGTTAATATCGACGAGGTGTAGTGTAACATGTAGATATGTGCAGGTGCGGCATAACTCGTCGATAACTGTGCGGTGTTCTAACAATTATTAACATGGCGATGTATATATATTTATATGAATGCATATGATCAATTTAACATACAAAAGCCCATTTTTATTTAAAATTAACTACGGGCGTATCACGCCATCCATACAAAAGCCCATTTTTATTTAAAATTAACTATGGCGATGTATATATATTTAGATGTTTAGTCTACTCACCGGAATACGTCGAATCAACTCAGATCACCAATCCATTTCCTTTCCTTGCGGCCTCCGAAGTTTCCGTATTCGAATCTATTATCGCAATTAACTTGTATAAGAAACGGCTAAACTCCGATACGGTGAAAACATGAAAATACTAGTTTTACGTATTAGCTATACTAAGTATGATTATCGCAACCTATCAAACACTTATACTAACTGGATTTAGTTAAACGCTGTTTCGTAACAGAAAACAGAATCGTATTACGAAATGTCCGTGTCGTGTTTTAAACGTTTTAACCCCATTTCAGATATTAACTCCCAGATTTCATATACTGTTAAATTAGCTTAAATAAATAATACTAAGTATCATAATACCTTCACAGAGACCTACCCTGAAATCCATAAGATCCAAAGCCCCAAGAAATCCGGCGACGCCAGAATTATCCTATTGGTCGCCGGCCCAAATCTGAGCCCCCCTGTTCGTGTTCCTATGGTTTGCTATATGTTCTAAATATATCATTTTAGCACTGTTTTGTTAAGTTGGTTTTATTCTGACTAACAACGGATTTCTACAGAGCTAAGTTTTGCTAAAAATACGAAATTATAGAACTTGTTCATTTCAAATTAAACTAATTACAGAACTTAAACTCCTACTGTGATTAAGAATATTACCCACAATAATTTGTTGGAATAACCCCTCCATGATGCTAAGCCCCTTGTCCAAGCTTGATGATGATGAATTCCTTGTCTAGCTCTTCTTCTTTCCTTTGTTCATCTATGTTTGTTCTTGATTTTCCTTTCCTTTCTTTAAATTTTCAGAATTTAAACCTGCTAATGATCTGAATATATGCTATATATATGAGAGAAGGAAGGGATAAGGTGAAGGAGGAGGTGTCAAGGACCAAGGGTGCCATCTTCATGCAAGGAGGAGGTGGTGTGTGTGTGTGTGTGTGCATGCAAGGAAGAAGTGTCACTACTTATCTCCTAATTTTTATTTTAATTAACAATAAAATTCTGAACTAAATGGTTTTCAACCCTTTTTCATTTATACCCTTTACAAATTCCCATTTGCACAAAATACCTAAACTTTACCTACAAACCCTTCACAACTTATTTTATTATAAAACACACATTTTATTAAAATGAAGCTAAAATTATCACTAAAACCGTTATAACTTATTTATGTTGCATACTAAAATTTTAATTTAAATTGCTTTACATACATCTAATGAAATTGACTTATTTGTTTTTAATAACTTTTTTTTTGATTTATCATTTTATTATTAATTTAATTAATTTTATTTATTTCTAAATGTTCAAAATGTTACAATATTCCCCCCTTAAGAAAATTCAGTCCCCGAATTTAAAACTTAACTAGATGTACCCTTAAAAAGATGTGGAAATTTCTTCCGCGTCGCATCCTTGGTCTCCTAAGTACTCTCCTCGCGATTCGTTCCTTGCCAGAGAATCTTTATAGATGGAAGTATACTTGATCACAGTTTCTTTGCCTGTCAGTTAAGAATAGCCGCTGGCTGCACTGTGTAGGATAATTCCAGTTCAAGTGGTAAGCTCTGATGCTGGATCGCGTGAGAAGAATCGTGAAGATACTTGCGAAGTATCGAAACGTGAAACACCGGATGCACATCGGGAAAACTTGGTGGAAGTGCTAAACGATAAGCTACAGCACCCACTCCTTCCAGAATCTCATAAGGTCCGACATATCTGGGGCTGAGCTTCTCCTTCTTCCCGAAACGCATCACACCTTTCATCGGAGATGCACGAAGGAACAAATGATCTCCCACCTGAAATTTGAGTCTACGACGTCGTCGATCTGCATACGATTTCTGTCTACACCGGGCCGCCTTCATTCTTTCCCGTATCAATTGAATCTTCTCTGTAGTCTCCTGTACTATCTGCGGTCCCAAGATGCAACTCTCGCTCAGTTCTGTCCAGCAAACGGGCGATCGACATTTCCTCCTATACCAAACTTCAAAGGGTTCTATCTGGATTGTCTCCTGAAAATTGTTGTTGTACGAGAATTCTATCAAAGGTAGGTGACGATCCCAACAGCCACCAAAATCAAGGTTACAAGTCCGAAGCATATCCTCTAGTGTCTGAATGGTCTGCTCCGACTGACCATCTGTCTGCAGGTGAAAAGTTGTACTAAAACTCAACCGTGTACCCAGAGCTTCTTGAAGTTTCCGCCATAGCCTGCTAGTAAACTGGGTACCCCTATCTGAAATTATGCACGTTGGAACTCCATGCAGACGTACAATCTCATCGATATAAATCTGAGCATACTGTGCAAAACCATACGTCGTCTTTACTGGAAGAAAATGAGTCGCCTTTGTCAATCTATCTACAATCACCCAAATGGAATCATACCCTCTGCTAGTCCTGGGTAGACCCACCACGAAATCCATGGAAATTTGTTCCCATTTCCACTCTGGAATGGGTAAGGCCTGCAATTCTCCGGCGGCCTCTGGTGTTCTGCTTTGACTTGCTAACAAGTCAAGCATCTCGAAACGAACTCCACAATATCCCTTTTCATTCCTTCCCACCAGTAAACATCCTTCAGATCATGATACATCTTGGTGGAACCAGGATGAATACTGTAGGCTGATCTATGGGCCTCCTCTAAAATCTCACATTTCAGTCCATCCGAATCTGGCACACTCAGACGAGCCCAAAACGTAATACTCCTTAGTTATCTATCCCGAACTCCGACTCCCTGCCCTGCCTAAGCTGATCCATAATCTCCAATCTACGAACATTTGCGGCCGTGTCTCTTGATTACGATCTAATAGCTGAGGACGGTGCGAACCTGTGCTAACTGTCCTCTTGTCGATGTGAACTCGAACTGTATACGGCTATCACATAAAATTTGTCAGTCTGTAGAATACCGTCTTTGCATAGTGAACCATTGAGATACGCTACCTCCAGGCTTCCGATTCAAAGCATGTGCTATAACGTTTGCTTTGCCTGGATGATACAGAATCTCACAATCGTAATCTTTCACGAGTTCCGTCCATCTATACTGCCTTGGTTCAGATCCCACTGCTGAAAATTATACTTCAAGCCCTTACGATCTGTGAAACATTGGCACGATTGTTCACACAAGTATTGTTCCCAAATCTTCAGGGCGAAAGCTACAGTAGCCATCTCCAAATCTTGAGTGGGATAGTTCTGCTCGTGCCTCTTCACTGGCGAGAAGCATAAGCTACGACCCTGCCGTGCTGCATCAACACATAGCCTAAACCAACTCTAGAGGCATCACTATACACAACAAAGCTACCTGACCCAGAAGGTAATGATAAGACTGGTGCAGTCGTCAAGAGAGTCTTCAACTACTGGAAACTTTGCTCACATGCCTCCATCCAAAGAAATGGATTCTCCTTCCTAGTCAGCCCATACCGGTTACAAAACGCAGTCTTAGGAATGTCATCCTTCCGAACTTTCCATTGATGGTACCCTGACCACAAACCCCTTTTTGAGAAGTAGCCAGCTCCCCTTGCAACTGATCGAGCAAGTCATTGATACGTGGTAGTGGATACCTATTTCGCACAGTGACGCGATTCAGCTGTCGGTAGTCAATACACAGCCTTGTACTACCGTCCTTCTTCGTTACAAATAAGACAGGAGCTTCCCATGGCGATACACGGGAACGCACAAGTCCTTTAGCTAACAACTCTTGCAACTGACTTTTGAGTTCCTTCAACTCTGTCGGTGCCCTACGATAGGGTGGCATAGAAATAGGCCCCGCACCCGAAATCAAGTCAATGCAGAATTCAATGTCACGATTAGGTGGTAATCCTGGCAACTCAGCAGGAAACACATCCGGAAATTTTTGTGTGATCGGAACCTGGTCCAATGGAATCTCAGCGACCCTTAAGTCTTGAACAAAAGCCAAGAACCCATGCCAACCTTTCTTTAAGAGTCGTCCCGCATAAAAAGCAGAAATCATGTTGGCCGGAGTTATATTACAATCTCCCTACCCAACAAAGATCGGTTCATCGGGAGAACAAAATCTACCCGCCCTTCCCCGACAATCTACATAGGCATGATAAGCAGCCAACCAAATCATACTAAGAAGTATATCAAAACTACTACATCTAGGAGACTCAAATCCACTACTAAATTCCTATCATCAATATATACTGAACGTGACCTAAATACATGTCAGGCTATAAAAGAATCTCCTATAGGAGTAATCATAACTTGCGGTAACTAATCCTAACACTACGACTCTCTCCCCAGAGAAAGTACAAAACGTGAAGATACGTATAAATGCGTAGAATCGGAATCAAATAAAATATGCGCATCTAAAGAACATACTACAAGAGTACCTGTCACTACTGCAGTGGATGCCTGGCATTCCGTGGAGTCAGTGCAAAAACTCATGCCTGGCCCCTGCCGCAACCTGTCGTCCTATACCTCTATTTCCTCGACCTCTCTGGAAGCGTCCTGTATAACCTCGGCCTCGTGGTGCAACCGTCTGGCGCATAGTGTTAACTGGGGGAGGAAGTAAATCCATCGACGACGAAAGTGGAGGGGGTAAAACAGCCTGCGGAACAACAGTTCCTCCTGGGCGTGTACACTGTCTAGCTAAGTGCCCTGGCCTTCCACAATTATAACATGTATATGGAGGTCCCTGTCCCACTGGGTGTGAACTAAACATCTGGCCCTGAGTCACTTCTCGATCAAAACTGTGGCCTGGAATGAATCTGTCTCGATCTCCTCGTCCTCTCGAATTACGACCGTTACGACCCCGGCCTCCATGGGCGTTGACCTGGAGTGGAACGACAACAGGGGTAGGAGATAATATACTCGGAGGAGGTGGTGAAGGAGGTGAAGTCATATGTGAAACCGATGGCTCACCCTGCCGCCTCATGGGACAATCCCTAATACCGTGATACGGACACCCACACCTGAAACATCTTTGCATGGGCTGCTGAACATATGGGTATAAGTAATAGAACCGATCTCTGCAGAATCCGCCATGGCCTCTATGAACACGTATTGGTGCTGAAGTATTATTACGAATTTGCCTTGGTCTCTGAACACCCGTACGTGGAGTAATGGTCGACCTCTGTGCTCGACTAATCTCTAGCAAGGCTCCGATTATTCGGCGCATCTCGTGAACATTTGTCTCCATCCTAGCTATATGATTAATATAGGGTGGATCAATCGGTTCCTGAAAGATAGGCATACTGCCCAAATTTGTCCCCGTGTCAGACGAGCCCGCTCTAATATCATCTCTAACAACGGTTGTCTGAGTCCCCGTAGACGTTGATGACATAGTTGCTGGAGCAAGAAACGAGAGTTGATAAGGCTTATGAATAAGGATAACTAATATCAGAGTGTCAAAGGAAGAATAGATCAAGATATACATCCTAAGGTTAGTTAGGCTGAGCACGGTAACGTAAATATGCCGCGGAACATACGTACGGTACTGCAATCATCCTAATTCACCTACTCCTTCAAACCAAAGGTCATCCTAAATCACGGACTCACGTCAACCTATTTTAATTCCCTACTCGATTCCGTAAGGTTAATCCTACGCTCTGATACCAACTTTGTCACGACCCAAGTTTGGATGTGACCGGCACTTAGATTGTATCATATCTAAAGATATGCACACAGTCCAAGTAAGCCGAAAACCAAGATTAAAAATCCTTTTTGCGGAATTCTTTATATAGAAATTTAGTTTAAAGTAAAAATCACATTTTATGAAATTAAAATATTAAACAAGTAAAAAGTGTTAAGTTTGGTTGCATCCCTAGTTGGGATAGTTGGGATCAACAATATCAACAACGGAAAATAAAATCTCAGTATATAGGACATCTATACGAATCCCAGACATAAAGAAAAGAAATAACAATTTAATACAACCAAACGATCTTATCTATCGAAATAATATACATATAACCACATATCGTTCTAAGTCATTATACATGGTCTGATAGAGAAACTCTAGATTTAATATACAATACCAAAAGAGGAGGTTACTACATAGGTAACCCACCTAGCAAAAAGAGCGATAAACTGATAAGTGGATCTGTCTGCTACTATACGTCCACTCGACTCCTGCAAAGAACTGTGGCACAACGGGGTGAGTTGCCAACTCAGTGAATATAACTAACATATATCGGCTGATAATGTAAGTATACCGATCTAGAACTAATATCAACAATGATGAATATGATGCATACTAACAGGTGGAAGCATAAATTTGTACTACTCAATATATAAATCCAAAACTGAAATCCCATCAATTATTTTCCAAATAAGGTTCATTTTCTTCCCGTGTCCAACATCAACACAAATGTTCGGTGTTTCATCAGGCATCGTTTCCCGAACGATCCTGTTAATCAATAACACCGGTCGGTATCACATAGATATCCGCCGTGTTTACCACTGACTCCGATATCGAGTATCCTCGTTAGGCTCACCGCCTAAAGTGCGGCCCCTGCCCCTCGGCTCCAACCGGGTCCACCATGATCCGGCTGTATAGCTATCCTACCCAGCTCGGATATACGTAAGAAATTCCGAAACCGTATATCTACCCCACCCGGTTCGGAACAAAACCAAATAAAAAAAACGACATTTCATGGTGGACATGTCACATTTATCATAAAAATCATTGAATTCTTTCGCTAGTGTTTTAAAAACTCAAAGCCATAAATCCATAGTAATCCAATGCATCTTATATCAGAACTACACATACTTGGAGATAAAATATGAAAATGTTTATGAAAAATAACTACCATTCTTGATGTTCAAGGTATGATGGGAATCCTATTTAGTATAATAAGTATTAAGTGTATATGTGACATGTTAATATCGACGAGGTGTAGTGTAACATGTAGATATGTGCAGGGGCGGCATAACTCGTCGATAACTGTGCGGTGTTCTAACAATTATTAACATGGCGATGTATATATATCTATATGAATGCATATGATCAATTAACATACAAAAGCCCATTTTTATTTAAAATTAACTACGGGCGTATCACGCCATCCATACAAAATCCCCCGGTAGATATTTAGTCTACTCACCGGAATATGTCGAATCAACTCAGATCACCAATCCATTTCCTTTCCTTGCGGCCTCCGAAGTTTCCGTATTCGAATCTATTATCGCAATTAACTTGTATAAGAAACGGCTAAACTCCGATACGGCGAAAACATGAAAATACTAGTTTTACGTATTAGCTATACTAAGTATGATTATCGCAACCTATCAAACACTTATACTAACTGGATTTAGTTAAACGCTATTTCGTAACAGAAAACAGAATCGTATTACGAAATGTCCGTGTCGTGTTTTATACGTTTTAACCCCATTTCAGATATTAACTCCCAGATTTCATATACTGTTAAATTAGCTTAAATAAATAATACTAAGTATCATAATACCTTCACAGAGACTTACCCTGAAATCCACAAGATCCAAAGCCCCAAGAAATCCGGCGACGCCGGAATTATCCTATTGGTCGCCGGCCCAAATCCGAGCCCCCCTGTTCGTGTTCCTATGGTTTGTTATATGTTCCAAATATATCATTTTAGCACTGTTTTGTTAAGTTGGTTTTATTCTGACTAACAACAGATTTCTACAGAGCTAAGTTTTCCTAAAAATACGAAATTATAGAACTTGTTCATTTCAAATTAAACTAATTACAGAACTTAAACTCCTACTGTGATTAAGAATATTACCCACAATAATTTGTTGGAATAACCCCTCCAAGATGCTAAGCCCCTTGTCCAAGCTTGATGATGATGAATTCCTTGTCTAGCTCTTCTTCTTTCCTTTGTTCATCTATGTTTGTTCTTGATTTTCCTTTCCTTTCTTTAAATTTTCAGAATTTAAACTTGCTAATGATCTGAATATATGCTATATATATGAGAGAAGGAAGGGATATGGTGAAGGAGGAGGTGTCAAGGACCAAGAGTGCCATCTTCATGCAAGGAGAAGGTGGTGGGTGTGTGCGTGCATGCAAGGAAGAGGTGTCACTACTTATCTCCTAATTTTTATTTTAATTAACAATAAAATTCTGAACTAAATGGTTTTCTACCCTTTTTCATTTATACCCTTAACAAATTCCCATTTGCACAAAATACCTAAACTTTACCTAGAAACCCTTCACAACTTATTTTATTATAAAACACACATTTTATTAAAATGAAGCTAAAATTATCACTAAAACCCTTATAACTTATTTATGTTGCATACTAAAATTTTAATTTAAATTTTTTTACATACATCTAATGAAATTGACTTATTTGTTTTTAATAACTTTTTTTTGATTTATCATTTTATTATTAATTTAATTAATTTTATTTATTTCTAAATTTTCAAAATGTTACAATAACTCTCGAGTTGCCTCTTCACTACCAATTGTAGCCAGGTAAGAACAAGTGAAAGGAGGCTTCTACACGAATCACCGTGAGACGGGCCTTTTAAAATTACCTCCTTATTTATCTAGCTTAGGCACCACAAAGTCAAGTTTAGATAAACGACCGATTCCCCGCAACTTTCACTTGTCCTAAATGAGCGCGAAAAGTCCTTAAAAGTTTGGTCTAGATATTTTTTATTAACTCAAGGTAATGCGTATGCTTTTGTGATTTTTAGGGTCTTAGGAAGGGTGATGAAATCCGCACCCAATCGTAATTGGTGTTATAGCCCCTTAATGTCCATATTATTATATGCAAAACGATAAACTAAAACAACAAAAAATTCATTTGGCGGCGGTGCAATTTGTGCAAAGAAACCTGCAGAAAATACAATTCAGTGGAGTTTACAGAGGTTTTTGGGGAAGGGGAAGGGGTACAAAAATTTTGAGGCTCAGAAGCTAAAGAACGACCGTGGAACCGCCGACGTTCCCACTTTCTGACCGCGGTTCCGCGGTCTAAAAGTTGAATTGGGGCTTCAATCTTGTTCTGTGCACTCCACTTGTTCTGTTCTCCAGTATAAAAGGCTCTATTTCTTTATTTGATCACTGTACTTGCTCCAGATTTGCCTGCACACTTGCACACAAAAAAATATAAAAAATAACAAGATGGTTTTTATTATTTTTATTTATATATATATACAAATATTAACTCGAATGACAAGAAAGAAATACGTTACCATCTCTCCGGCAACGACGCCATTTGATTGAAGCAGAGTAACCGCGATATATGTTATGATATGCGTTCTACTTTATTCTCTACTTACCGCAATCAAGACGGTGTCGCTTGGTAGCTAGCCGGTTGAGTACGGGTCGTCCACTGGGAGATGGTGTGTTTTCCGTTCTTGTTTTAGACGATTCAAATAACGAATATATATGTATATGTTCAATTCTATCCTAAGTGTTCGTATTTTATGTTGAAGTAAATTTTTTAGGGTTAGGGTTGGTTAATAGAGTTAGGATTAGTCTTATACTTGTCTTTTGCCATTCTTGAAATAATGTTGGGATAATCGAAAGTAGCAGGGATTATGAGGACATAGGAATGGGAATTGCGATTTTAAGCGAGCTTTCCAATATTAAATCTATTCCTAGTGCCCCTTTTCCGTCCGCAACATGCTTTTATTTCCAACCCTAGGCCAAACATACGCAACCATATCTCCAATTAAGTCACAACTACATGTCACGTTGTAGTACGCCTAAAGGAATTCTCGACTTAGGTTGCGGCTATATGTTACTTATAACGTGCCTAAGTGAGGGGATTGTGTTTGTTTAGTCTAGCTTCATTTTAAGGTGTTTGGCGAAGAGAAGCACAAGGGATTTTTCCATCTCTCATACTAACCTTCCTTAACCCTAACAAGTTTGTAAGTTATTCATACATTAAAAGAAAAATGAAACAAGAAGGAAGAAAAGAAAGAATGGAAAAATATGGTTTTTAAAAATGGTAGCAAGCTAACTACTTGAGCCCTCACCTAAACAAAGGACTCCATTGAGCATCATGGCTTGAAAATACGGTTTAGAAGAGAAGGAAAATAAAAACAAGAACAGAAAACCAACAACTACTTAACAACAAATAATAAAATTACACTAAGAATTAAAATTACAATACAAGAAAATAAAAATACAAGTTAAGAAAAAAAAACCCTCATTTTCATTAATTTTCCATTCAAAAGCTCTCACTATAATTTCATGGAGAATAGATGAAGAAGAAGAAGAAGATGCAAACTAAACTATACTAAATCCTACTTAAGAAAATCATTCCTAACTTGGGTCAAAACTGGAGTATTTATAAGTAGAGAAATGAAACGCTAGGGCCATATTCTGAGCCCCTATACAATTACCAAACTAGCCCTGAAAAACGGTCAAGAGATGCCACGTGTAGGCCGCGGTGATGCCGCCCTAACATACGTATGGCCACACTTCCGCGGTCGTTTAAAGGGGTTAGGGTGTCGTTTTCCTTGGGCTTTCTCATGTTGCTTTGTTCTTCTGTTTCACATGTTCCAAATTGCAAAATGGTTTCAAATTATCTTCAGATTTTCAAGAGTCCAAAATGGCTACACTTTTAATCTTTTTGACTTTGATCTCCCTCGAGCTCCATGCACCTCTTGATCTTTGTGCTGCCCCTCTCATGCTCTGTGCTTGTTCGAGACACGAATAACCACTGTTATTTGTCTTGTCACTTGAACTAGTAAGCGGCACTGGATGGGTGTAGAAGACCGGAACCCGGATTTTTATCTGTTTTTGGCAAATGTTCTGGATTTTGGTATAACTGTGAAGATTTTGCGTGATATTCATTATTTTGGACTGGGAACCTGTAGGCTGTAATTATGTTGCAAACACAGATCAAAAGTACTTACCTATAAATAAACGAGCAGAAGAATGGGCGGTGTTAAATGCAATATTCTGGTGTGAACATCACCCTTCGGCACATACAGCCGACTGCTGAACCTCAAAAAACGATCCACATGAATCACCAAATCTGTTCTCAATTCAACCTCAACCTGTCCCCGGAGCTTTTGTAGATGACCATCCCTGGCCTGTGCATCCTTAATATAATCCACAGAGGAAGATTGCACCTGCAACTACCAGAGCTGTCTGGGTATATCCGGCATAACTACCTTCAGTTAGAGTCTTTGAAAATCTTCAAGAATCTCGTTCTAGCAGGTCAACATCATAGCTTCTGGCCTACAACTGAGGGCATCGGACACAACGTTCACTTTCCTCGGGTGATACTGCAAATCAGATCATAATCAGCCATCAATTCTAACCACCTGCAGTGTCTCATGTTAAGCTCTTTCTAAGTGAACACATACTTTAGGTTTTTGTTGTCCATGTACACTTCCACCTTCTCTCCCAATAAGTAGTGCCGCCAGATCTTCAATGGGAACACAATTGCAGCCAACTCTAAGTCATGTGTCGGGTAGTTCTTCTCATGTGTCTTCATCTGGCGTGAGGCATATGCCACTACCCGACTGTGCTGCATCAGAACACAGCCTAATCCCTTTTTGGAAGCGTCACTGTGAATCACCAAACCTCAGATCCATCCGGCACGGCCAGAATTGGGGTCGTGGTCAGCTTCTGGTTTAATTGTTCGAACGCCTGGGTGCATTCTTCCGACCAGACTATGGTCCTTCCTTCTGAGTAAGCCTTGTTAAGGCTCTACCACTCTGGCGAAATCCTAAAAAAATCGTCGATAATATCCGGCAAGTCCCAGAAAACTCATGATCTCGGCTACTCACTTTGGTGTTAGTCAGTCCCTGATAGCCTCTATCTTCGTCGGGTCCACTGAAATGTCATCACTTGAAATGACATGCCCTAGAAATTGCACCTTGTCGAGCCAGAACTCACAATTGCTCAGCTTAGCGTAAATTTGTTCCTTCCTAAAAATCTGCAACACTATGCGTAAGTGCTCGGCTTATTCCTCCCGACTCTTGTAATAGACTAGTATGTCATCGATGAATACTACAACGAACTGATCTAAATACTCGGAGAAGACCCGGTTCATCAAGTCCATGAATATGGCCAGAGCGTTGGTAACGCCGAACGGCATCACTAAGAATTCATAATAGCTGTACCGTGTCCGAATAGCTACCTTGCAAATGTCTTCAGCCTTTACTCGAACCTGGTGATATATAAACCTGAGATCTAGCTTTGAAAACACCCGTGCACTAGTGAACTGATCGAATAAGTCATCAATGTGGGGAATGGGATACTTGTTTTTTATGGTGACTCTGTTTAGCCCACGGTAGTCAATGCACATACGCAACGACCTGTCCTTCTTCTTCATTAGTAGCACTGGAGCGACCCAAAGAGAGGCACTAGGGCAGATAAATCCCTTGCCCTGCCGCTCTTCCAACTGGCTCTTCAACTCGGCTAACTCGACTGGCGCCAATCTGTACGGGGCCTTTTAAATTGGAGCCTTGCCCGGAACTAAATTGATGGAGAATTCTAACTCGCGCTGAGGGGCAACTCTGGTAGATCTTTAGGGAACACATCTAGAAATTCCCAAACAACCTCTGGCACTGGTTTTTCGACTACCTCTATTGCGGTTAAAATGTCGCTCGTCGACTTTGCTCGGAACTGTGCTGGTCCTAAAGATTCACTACCACCCAGGAATACAAACTCGGGATGGTTGGGAATGCGAAAAGTTATGCTCCTAGCTCAGAAGTTGATAGTAGAATGGAACGTGCTTAGCAAATCCATCCCCAGAATGGCATCATAGCTACCGGCCCGGATCAATAGAAAATTTGCATAAAATTCCTTACTGCAGATTACTACGGGACACAGCCTACACTCTCGACTGGATACGATCACCCCATTACCGATGTGTATTCCCCAGTGTCTAGTTAATGGTTCATGAGGTATAGAGTGTGTCAACGAATCGTGTGGATATGAAGCAATGTGAAGCACCCGAATCAAATAATACTTTGGCTAGAATGGAATAAACTAAAATAGTACCTACAACTACCTCGCTAAAAGCCCCAGCCTGCTCGACTTACAGGGTGAAAACCCGTCCCAGATTCCGGCCATAATTTGCCTGACTTTGTTCGAAAGTTGCGGTTGAGGTATCAGAGGTGGGCCCCTCTGAGATGGAGCCATGAGTGTCTTCTGCTATTGCTCAGATCCTCCTTATGGCTCTGACCTCTGAGGGCAACCATTGACCGGATGTTCACCGGATCCACAAATCAAACACCGCCTGTTGGCCCTATGGCAGTCCATCTAAAGATGCCCCGGTTTCTGGAAGTAAGTACAAACCAGGATTCTCTGATGCTGAGGAATGAATAGGCGCTTCATATGTACCACCCCTTACTTCTGAATCGGATTCATCCCGAGAGAGAGAGCTTCTACTCATGCTTGAACCACCACGGGCCTCCTATCCATGGTTCGCAGACCTCTAGCCTTTTCCGCCAACTTTTATTGTACTTGGACAGCGTGTAATACTTATGAGAAAGTCTTCAAGTCGAGAGAGGCTATAAGCTGCTGAATCTCAATATCTAGACCCAGCTAAAAGTGCCTGTCCCTGTCGGCCTCGTTGGCTACAATATACGCAACAAATCGGCTCAAACTGTTGAATTCCATTGCATGTACATTGACAGGACGACCATTCTGCTTCAGAGTGATGAACTTCTCGTCCATCTTTGCCTTTCCTGTGGACAGGAAGAAGTGCTCTAGGGAACACTCCGTGAAGGTGCACCACTCGATGGGCTCCTTCAGCCGGCTCTCCTCAACAGTCCACTAAGTACGGTTATCATCCTCCAACTAGATCTTCACAGCATTCACTTTATCCACCTCTGGAATCCGAGCAGCCGCCAAAAGGTTCTCCACATTGATCAGCCACTGCTCGGCCTTGAGCGGGTCTGCTAAAACCGTGAACATGGCCGGATGAACCCTCCGAAAATCCAAAATGATCGGCCCTAGCATGAACAGCTGGTATGAGAGCGCCCTCGGGGGTAGCAAGAACAGCAGTAGATCTCTCTAGGGCGGTGATCACGGACTCCTGCACCGCCTTTAGCCCTTCAGTTAGAAGGTCGGTCTTCCTCTCTTAAGCATCAGCAATGGTCATTAGCGCACTGAGGATCTTTTTGGCATGCTCTTGGGAACCGGCATCCGAGGAGTTACTTGGGGAGCCCATACCGCTAAAAGATAGATAAGGAAGAGTATTAGATAAATGGAAGGAATAAGGCAAGGATTGTACTAAATTGACGGCAGTGCAACATGATATAATGCAAGAGGAAACCAAGTCGAAATAATAAGTTTACAACATATACCGAATTGGTGACTTTAATTGCCAAGCCCTAATCGGAAATTATAATATCAATCTAAACCTCGCTCTAATACTAAAAAAACCATATCACCCCCCGCCTCCCAAAATACAGGAATACGAAGAGTGGCTAGGTCAGTCATACTCCTACGGTCAAGGAAAAGTCCTGCGTAGTCACACTGCGGCTTTTAGCATTACATGATAAGCGATATAAAGCACAGATAAAGAGAAATAATAACCACTAATTATTACATTAAATAAAACAGGAGTTTGCAACGAATAATAAGTTTTTAACAACTGAAAGGGGAACAATAACCAACAAAAGGACAACACAGAGTTTTAATGCTGAAAGTAAAAGATAAACTTAAATGGGACAGTTAGCGCTGATCTAAATATCCGCGAGCTCCTCGAAATAGGTCTAGTCCTGTTCTGGGGCTGGGAGTATGCATATTCGGGTTGTTAGAGTGACACATAATAATAATATAAAAAATATATAACATGATTGCAGGGACAGAAAGCATGAATTATGATCGATAAGGAGGTAGTAAAAGAACATAACATAACGTGAAAATATGAGCAGTATAGCATGTGAGTCATGACAAAAGTGAAAAAATATTCATGTCTCTAAACCTAATAAAGTTTACATCATTTGAAATCGAACGGTGGAAAAGAGTCCTCGTGTTTAACAAGGGACTCATGCAAAGACTACGGTCCGCTGTGTCCGGGACATAACCCTGTTGGCCGTGTCGCTAGGACTATGACCTAATCAATATATCATTATCACTAATATCAAATGATCATTCTCTAAAACAGTAACCTCATTAAATACGAGTTCGATTCCACTTCCATTTCCCCATTTTCCCAGCGTTTGAAGAGTACATTCATGAACCATATCGATTGTGTTCAAGTACGTGTCATTTCATTCATCCATTCACATTCATTGGCATTAACCTAGCTTCCATTTACTCTTGCACTCACGTACTTTCCAAAACCTAATTCATCAACGTATTTCAAATAGACAATGCAATGTAAACAATGGTACGTCAATACATGTGAGTTCTAAACATGAATCAAGCCATTACCATATATTGGTATTCAGTTAACCATGTCATATAGCATGAAATAGTAAGCATGAGGGTAAAAGCAATCATATAACATGAAGAAATCCATTAATTTAAACTTTAACTACTACTGGACAGCAGGTACCGTTCTGTTTGCGAAGATCGTTAAAAATATCTATGATCATAATTTGGCATAAAACTATAAAAGGCGTAGAAAATAGACTCATTCATCTGTCCAAAAAATTAGATTCATCCTGATACCTATTCTGAATTGGGAAATATCCTCGTTTTAAGTCCGGTGAACGGTGCTGGAATTTCCAGTTTCAGAACGGAAAAATCAACTTCAAGTGCAGTTTTCTATATGTTACATTCTGAGTTCAAAATCATCGTAGTTCAATGAAATTAGGTTTTTTCAGTCAGCTATCTAACGGATAAAACGGAACATTAATATCATAAACCTACAGGGAGTTATGGGCATTACAAAGTCGATTGAAAAAATTAACGTTTCTTGAAAACTTCAATACCTTTCAGCAGTACAAAATACTTTAAAAATAGTAAATGGTAACAAAAACTAACGAAACCAACACCAAATTAAAGCTAACATGTTACCCTATGCCATGAAATAAATTTTGCTACAGCAAGTCAATCATACAGAAAATCACAGTAGGTTAAAATGAAGGACAGCAAAGAAAACATCTCAGTATTGCAGTTGTGACGTTTTGAAAATTCGTCTAGATTGATTTTGTGTTAATTAGTGATAATACGTGTTTTCTGTAAAAACCAAGATATAATTATTTTACCACATAAATTTAAATATATCTATTTTAACGATATAATGGCTAGTATTGATATTTAATTAGTCACTTATGAATTACTAGTTTACTTAAATGTTTTCCTTAATTAATTATTTTTAACTATTATTTTAATCATACACTTATACACTAAATTGGTGATAATTACAAATTAACAATAAGCTAAACAAGTTTAGGTAACCACGACACCTAATCACATTTTGTTAACCTACACTTTTAGTTAGCATGTTCTAGATTTTTGTAGAAGGGAATAAGAGAAAAGAAAAATAAAATAAAAATAGAAAAGAGGTATGGTGTATAATAAATGAGGAATGGGGAGAGTTTGACTTGATGAAATCTCACACCCACACACAAAAACCTCTTCCTTCCTTGCTGGCCGAGCCTTCACAGCCCCCCCTCCTTCAACTCCACTTCTTCATCTCATTCCAACCCCATTTTTCTCATCAAAATAAAATAAAATAAAAAGAATAGAGAAAGAAGGCATGGGGTGTAATAAATGAGGTATGAGAGTTTTGACTTGGACTTTCACCCACCCACACACCTCCCTTCTTCCCTCTCTCTGCCGAAAATTCTGCAGCCCCTTCCCCTATTTTCCCCACCTCACTTCACTCTAATAATCTTCAAGAAATGCATCAAAAATCCATACAAAGTCTCACCAATTCATAATTAAACCTTTACCCAATTTTCATTGGTCTAATCTAGCATGGATCTTGGAGCAAGATAGCTTTTTGGGAGGCTAAGTTACATATTTGATCTCAAAATTTATGAGGTATAAATCTTACTCAAATTGTTATCTTGTTAGTTATGGCTTTAATCTAATTTTTAATTAGGTGTTAGTATAGTTTAATTTCAAGATTTGCATGTTTAAGAGAAGGGTTTGGTTTAAATCAAGGTTTTATCATTTAATTATGGTGGCAATGTGAAGTTAAATATCTAAAGACTTGCAAAAATCTAGTCTAATTGTTAATCTACTAATTGTTACTTTTAATTGTCCTAATTAAATATCCTTGCAAACTAATTTCATGAATTATGTGTAAATATGTGAGATTAAATTTTAGTAAATAATTGTGTAGCCTAATTAAGAGATTAAATGAATATTGTGACCACTAGTTTTGTTAAAACATCTTGATTTGCACTAAAATGGTTAAGTGATGCTTACTAGGTTTTTAGAATAAATCGATTTTAATTAAGTTTGAGGTTTTGATGATTTACTATCTTTTCCCTAAAATATTTAATATGTTGTGAATGCGCGATTGGTGCGATCAGGTTCTAGACTTAGTAGTTATCACGTTTAGCGACCTAGTTGTGATTTGTGGCGTTGTCGCGAACATGTTTTGTGCACCAAGTGCGTGCGTGTCCAGTTAGTGTGCGTGGTTGACATGTATCGTTTGTGTCCGCGACTATTTACATATCTGTTCTCTTATTTACTCATGTGTGATTCTAGGATCGGGTGCAGAGGCATCGGGCATGGCACGGAAAGACAAGGCGGAGATCGGATCAGATTAGCCGAGACGTTCCGGTGAGTAGATGTACACATCTATGGGGGATCGTCTGGATGGCGCGAGGCGCCCAGTAGTCAGGATTACCAGTAGTGCTTGTTTTTATATGCGTAGTCTCCTAGTCGTTCATCTCATTACATTGCATCATCTTATATAGATATGATATTACATCATAGGACACTTGCACAATTACCATTGGTCCATGCCGCACGTACACCATTTTGTGTGAACACATACGCCATCGGTAACTGCTATGTCACGAATACAATAGAACTTGCTTAGAATCGGTATCTGTGCATTTGCATCATATATGATCTGTGAACTTGTACTTGAATATTCTTTTCATCAGGATGGATACGTAGGATTGTTAGTCATATTTACATACCTCATTGCATCATGATTCATGCATAGCTTCTGGCCGTACTTCGCATGGTATATACTATCATATCATAAACATCCATCATCACCGACATATTAATATATTGTCATTCTTCTCGAGGATTCCGGTATATATGAGATTTCTAGATTTTGGGGAAAACCACAAGAATTTTATAACCTATTATCATTTTAAAAATAGAAATTTGCGGTTTTCTCGTGATATGATGTGTGTGGCGTCCACCATGTATTTTCTCGGTTATTAAGTTGTATCATATACCTGATTCGAGGAGGGGGATGCACCGTCTGCGGGTACATGGTGGACCTGATGCGGTACCTTAGGCAAGAAGATCGCATAGATGGCGTTGAACCCGGCAGGGAAGCACTACCGACCGGTTATTTTTTACACGGAGGGTATCCGGAGGATACCGACGTAGTCGTGAGATTTGATGATATGGGTCGATCCGGACTGACGGAGCCCGAGATATTGAGATATTGAGACATTGAGATATTGAGATATTGAGACATTGAGATATATATATATATATATTGTGTTGATGTTTGACATGGATTTTCTGTTGATTTCATTGATGATACTTCAGTTTATTGCACAGAGGTTTTTCTAAGATAAGAACAAAGATTTTCTCATACCAGACTTGTTCAGCTTTCGTGTTTGATTATGCATTCATATTGCATTCGTGTTAGTATATCGTATCATATTGATATGCGTAAGTTGAGACGCATTTGCATGCATGCTTACGATAGCCTTATTAGATATTACTTACTACTCAAGAGTTGGCAACTCACCCCCGTTGTGCCATAGTATCTTGCATGTTCGACCCGTCAGCGCAGTAGCGGCGGGCGTACTTCCTCTTTTTGCTTCATTGCATCGATTTGCAGCTTTGCTCATAGGTGGGTTGCGAGGATACTTTTGTTCCATCTTGTATTATTATTTGTATCTAGTATACTCCATCTACCTTTGTATATTGGACTAGACGGTGAGACTCGTGCGACTTATATTTGTGGTGTTTGGTGTCAATGCTCACTTGAGCTGACGTAGTATTTCTCTTTTCTTGCTTTCAGATGCTTATCTCACACTTTGATATACATATTACATGCGGTTGTGATTCCGCCATAAGTGAAGAGCCAGCTCCTGCTTGGGGATGCCTTTATTCATTATTTATATGTATTTTCATATGTTGTACCCGTTTGGGGGCCAGTTTTTACAAAGGAGACTCTGCGGAAATTTTCGGGAAATTTGATGCATTAAAATATGCTAAGGTGACTTTATTTTACAAAAATCAACTTTTTAAAGTTAAGCTTTCCTTCACTCTATTTCTTTAATGGTTTAGATTTCTTGTCTTTGGCTTACTTAGATTACGTACGCCTTGAGACGTTTCGTAATTTAAGTGCCAGTCACGTTCCGTACCTTCGAGTTGTGATAAAGTTGGTATCAGAGCTATAGGTTTTACCTTTCTGAGTGTAGGATGACCCTTGGTAGATAGAGTAGGTGACTTAAGCAGAGTGATGTAGCGTGTGTATGTTCCGCGGCATACTTACAATACGATACTCCGCCTAAGTAACCTTAGGATATATATTTGCTTGTATTTCTTTCCTTGATTCCCGAAATCCTTTGATTTGATCGCAATGTTCCTATCAATCATGTTTCTTATTCCAACCACTATGCCGCCGAAGATATTGAGGGCTAGAGGGCTGCCGCCGGGGATGAGATTAGAACATGCTCGTTTAAGACGAGAACCGATCAGGGCGGTACGCCTATCCCTCAGGGACAGAGTGACCCGCCTTCTCCAGGACGGATAGCTAAGCTGGAGTCGAGTATTCAGGACTTGCGACAGATAGTTGGATTGTTAGTTGAGGCTAACCGAGCTCCGAGAGATGATGACGTACCTCCTACTGCAGGGACTGTGATTGTACCTGCTGCTCAGGCAGCTATTTCTGTTGTTACCGAGAATAATTCCGTATCCTTACAGGAGTTTTTGAGGCTGAAGACTCCAGTTTTTTACAGGCACAGATGCAGTGAAGCATCCGCAGACAATTCTCGACAGGATGATGGGATTTATCGTTCATAGAGATGTTCTGATGAGATATGGATTGAGCTTGTGAGTTTTCGTCTAGAGAGGTCCTGCTCAGACGTGGTGCGAGTCAATTGAGAGAGGCTGAGCTGCAGATCTAATTCCTATAACTTGGGATGAGTTTACAGCTGTATTTCTTTCTCATTTCCTTCCGGAGAGTGTTCGAGATGCCTGAGCTCATAGTTTTGAGTCTTTGCGCAAGACTTCATGGATGACAGTGTCCGAGTACGACATTTAGTTTACTCAGCGGTCCGATATGCTCATTATCTGGTGGACACTGAAGAGAAACGGACAATAAGGTTTGTGTGGAGATTAGACATGCAGTTATTTCTTACCATCGGTACCCAGCATTTTGACACTTACGCCGTTGCTATGGACGCGACCTTACAGTTAGAGGAGCGCATTTCTGAGACTTCACTCGTCTCTGGACCGAAGCGGGTTTGTACCAGTATGTCAGTTCAGAGGCGGTTAGGTAGACGCCGTTGTGACAAGTATTCTTTCAGTATTTTCCTTCGATGCGTGTATTTCTTTTGTTGTTTGGACTTGTATCTACGAACTTTGTACCGAGATTGAACCGAGAGTCGTCCTTGCTTGATCTGCCGCTGATTGTTATTATTCCAGTAGGCAAGTCTTTTGTCGCTCGATATGTTTTTCGTTCGTGTTTGTTTCGTTTGTATCGGAGATAGGGATTATTCTTTCAATTTGATTCTTCTCGATATCTTTGACTTTGACGTTATTCTGAGCATGGATTGGTTAGCCATATGTTATGCGATTATGCGTTGATTATCATCAGTTGAATCGAGTGACTGTGCGAAACAGATATCCCTTACCTCGTACTGAAGATTTGTTCGATTAGCTCCAGGGTGCGGGACATTTCTCGAAGATTGACTTGCGATCAGATTACCATTAGTTACGGGTTCGAGAGGATGCTATTCCGAAGACTGCATTTCACACGTTACGGGCGTTATGAGTCTTGGTGATGTCGTTTGAGCTCAACAATGCCCCAGCAGCGTTTATGGATTGGATGAACCGCATATTCAGGCCTTTTCTTGATCATTTATCATTGTGTTTGTTGATGACACCTTAATATACTTCCGGAGCTGAGGGGAGCCCGGGTAGCATTTGAGGATTTTGTTGCAGACTTTGAGGGAGCACCAGCTATTCTTTAAATTATCAAAATGTGTTTTCTGGCTGGATGGTGTTGACTTCTTGGGTCCCGTAGTTATGAGAGATAGTATATGTATGGAACCGAAGAAGGATCGAGGCCGTTCAGCACTGACCCAGACTCGTATCAGTGACGGAGGTTCGCAACTTTTTGGGGTTTGGACGAATACTATCGACGTTTCGTATAGGATTTTTCTCATGTAGCTGTAACGTCGACCGGGTTGACCCGGAAGGGAGTTTCTTTTCTTTGGACCAAGGCATGCGAACAGAGCTTTCAGCAGTTAAAGACTCGTTTGACTACAGCGCCAATATTATTTTTGCCTTCAGGATCAGGCGGTTTTGTTGGTTATTGTGATGCTTCTCAGCAGTTGAAGAAGCGCGAGCAGAACTATTCCACGCATGACTTAGAGATGGCTGCAGTGATTTTTACACTTAAGATTTGGAGACACTACTTATACGACGAGTCGTGCTAGATATTTACGGACCACAAGAAGCTTAAAGTATATCTTTCAGCAGCGAGATCTAAATTTAAGACAGCACCGATGGATGGAGCTAGTGAAAGACTATGACTGCGAGATTCTTTATCGTCCGGGCAAGGCGAATGTTGTGGCAGATGCTTTGAGTCAGAGGCCAGAGGTAGCTTGTCCTGTTGAGCGCAGTTTAGAGACAGTCGATGACAGATTAGCAGATTCTTTATGACAGTCGAGTACAGTTCGAGTTACGTCGACCGGGGGACAACTTGCCTGTATCCGGGCACATCCACAGTTATTTGATCGTATCCGTGAGACACAGTCCGATGACGTTTGTTTGTCAGAAATTATGGAGCAGGTTCGACAGGGTAATGAATTCTGAGTTTGCGATCAATGATTAGGGAGTATTACGACTTGGGACTCGACTGTGTGTGCCAGATTTCGAGGGACTGAGACGCAAGATTTTTAAGGAGGCGCATCAGTCAGCATATAGTGTTTATCCGAGTTCCACCAAGATGTATCATGATTTGAGAGAAGTCTACTAGTGTGAAGGGATGAAGAGAGATGTCACAGATTTTGTTTCGGGCTACTGACTTGTCAGCAAGTCAAGGCCGAGCATCAAGGCCAGCAGGAGAGTTACAACCTTTGCCCATTCCGAGGTAGAAATAGGAGCAGATTTCTATAGAATTTATTGTGGGTCTACCTAGGACCAGTCGACAGTATGACTTTAATTGAGTGATCGTAGACCGATTGACGAAAGCAGCTCACTTTCTGTCAGTAAGACCACTTTCAGATTCGTTCAGTATGCTCAGATATATGTTAATGAGATTGTGCGACAACATGGAGTTCCGACTTGTATTGTGTCCGACAAAGGCACCCAGTTCACCAGCCGACTATTGTAGAAACTTCAAGAGACTTTGGACACCAATTGAGTTTCAGTGCAAATTTTCTTTCCGCAGACCGATGGTCAATCAGAGTGGACCATGCAGACTCTTGAGGATATGCTCCGAGCTTATGTTCTAGATTTCGGTAGCAGTTGGGATTGCCACTTCCCCTTGATAGAGTTTTCCTATAATAACAATTTCCAGGAGACGATTCAGATGGCACCCTTCGAGGCGTTATATGGGAGGAGATGTTGATCGGCCGTTTGTTGGACAGAGCTCAGTGAGAGTAGTATTTTGGGACCACAGATTGTGCAAGAGACGACCGAAAAGAACCAGTTGATTCAAGATAGGATGAGAGCGGCCCAGAGCAGGCAGAAATCTTATGCAGACTGACGTTAGAGCAGACTTGAGTTTATAGTAGGCGATGATGTTTTCTTGAGGGTTTCTCCGATGAAGGGCGTGTTGAGATTCGGAAAGAAAGGGAAGCTTAGTCCCAGATATGTGGGTCCCTTAGAGATTCTCGAGCGTGTCGGAGCAGTTGTTCATCGTTTGGCTCATCCGCCCAACTTTCCAGATGTTCACCCCGTGTTCCATGTATTGATACTCCGCAAGCACTTTCATGACCCCTCTCATGTGATTCAGTACCAGACAATTAAGCTGGAGCATGATCTTTCTTTCACCGAGTAGCCAATAGTCATTCTAGATCGGCAGGTGAAGAAACCGAGGTCCGAGGACATACCGTCCATAAAAGTTTCTTTGGCATGGCCCGAACAGCGAAGAGGTCACCTGGGAGACCAAGGATGAGATGAGGAAGAAATTTTTCCCACCTCTTTGAAGGTACGAGTAGTTAGATTTTAAATTCGGGGACCGAATTTCTTTAAGGGGGAAGATTGTAACGTTTTGAAAATTCGTCTAGATTGATTTTGTGTTAATTAGTGATAATACGTGTTTTCCATAAAACAAGATATGATTATTTTTCCACATAGACTTAAATATATCTATTTTAACTATGTAATGGCTAGTATTGATATTTAATTAGTCACTTATGAATTGCTAGTTTATTTAAATATTTTCCTTAATTAATTATTTTTAATTATAATTTTAATCATACACTTATACACTAAATTGGTGATAATTACAAATTGACAATAAGCTAAACAAGTTTAGGTAACCATGACACCTAATCACATTTTGTTAACCTACACCTTTAGTTAGCATGTTCTAGATTTTTGAAGAAGGGAATAAGAGAAAAGAAAAATAAAATAAAAATAGAAAAGAGGTATGGTGTATAATAAATGATGAATGGGGAGAGTTTGACTTGATAAAATCTCACACCCACACACAAAAACCTCTCCCTTCCTTGCTGACCGAGCCTTCACATCCCTCCCTCTCCTTCAACTCCACTTCTTCATCTCATTCCAACCCCATTTTTCTCATCAAAATAAAATAAAATAGAAAGAATATAGAAAGAAGGCATGGGGTGTAATAAATGAGGTATGGGAGTTTTGACTTGGACTTTCACCCCCCCCCCCACACCTCCCCTCTTCCCTCTCTCTGCCGAAAATTCTGCAGCCCCTTTCCCCCATTTTCCCCACCTCATTTCACTCCAATAAGCTTCAAGAAATGCATCAAAAATCTATACAAAGTCTCACCAATTCATAATTAAACCTTTACCCAATTTTCCTTGGCCTAATCTAGCATGGATCTTAAAGCAAGATGGCTTTTTGGGAGGCTAAGTTGCATGTTTGATCTCAAAATTTGTGAGGTATAAATCTTACTCAAATTGTTATCTTGTTAGTTATGGCTTTAATCTAATTTTTAATTAGGTGTTAGTATAGTTTAATTTCAAGATTTGCATGTTTAAAAGAAGGGTTTGGTTTAAATCAAGATTTTATCATCTAATTATGGTGGCAATGTGAAGTTAAATATCTAAAGACTTGCAAAAATCTAGTCTAATTGTTAATCTACTAATTGTTACTTTTAATTGTCCTAATTAAATATCCTTGCAAACTAATTTCATGAATTATATGTAAATATGTGAGATTAAATTTTAGTAAATAATTGTGTAGCCTAATTAAGAGATTAAATGAATATTGTGGCCACTATTTTTGTTAAAACATTTAGATTTGCACTAAAATGGTTAAGTGATGCTTACTAGATTTTTGGAATAAATCGATTTTAATTAAGTTTGAGGTTTTGATGATTTACTATTTTTTCCCTAAAATATTTAATGTGTTATGAATGCATCATGATTCATGTATAGCTTCTGGCCGTACTTCGCATGGTATATACTATCGTATCATAGACATCCATCATCACCGACATGTTAACATATTGTGATTCTTCTCGAGGATTCCGGTATATATGAGATTTCTGGATTTTTGAGAAAACCGCAAGAATTTTATAACCTATTATCATTTTAAAAATAGAAATTTGCGGTTTTCTCGTGATATGATGTGTGTGGCGTCCACCATGTATTTTCTCGGTTCTTGAACGGTATCATATACCCGATTCGAGGACGGGGATACACCGTCTGCGGGTACATGGTGGACTCGGTGCGGTACCTCGGGGTAAGAAGATCGCATAGATGGCGTTGAGCCCAGGAGGGGAGCACTACCAACCGATTATTTTTGACGCGGCGGATATCCGGAGGATACCGACGTAGTCGTGAGATTTGATGATATGGGTTGATCCGGACTGACGAAGCCCGAGATATTGAGATATTGAGACATTGAGATATTTGGATATATATATATATATATATATATATATATATATATATATATATATATTGTGTCGATGCTTGACACGAATTTTCTGTTGATTTCATTTATGATACTTTAGTTTATTGCACAGAGGTTTTTCTAAAATATGAATAAAGATTTTCTCATACCAGACTTGTTCAGGTTTCGTGTTTGATTATGTATTCATGTTGCATTCATGTTAGTATATTGTATTATATCGATATGCGTAGGTTGAGACGCATTTGCTTGCATACTTACGATAACCTTATTAGATTTTACTTATTACTCACGAGTTGGCAACTCACTCCCGTTATGCCACAGTATCTTACAGGTTTGACCCGTCAGCGCAGTAGCGGTGGGCGTACTTCTTCTTTTTGCTTCATTGTATCGATTTGCAGCTTTGCTCATCGGTGGGTTGCGATGATACTTTTATTTCATCTTGTATTATTATTTGTATCTAATATACTCCATTTACCTTTGTATATTGGACTAGACGGTGAGACTCGTGAGACTTGTATTTGTGGTGTTTGGTGTCGATGCGGACTTGAGCCGACGTGGTGTTTCTCTTTTCTTGCATTCAGATGCTTATCTCGCACTTTGATACACATATTGCATGTGGTTGTGATTCCGCCATTGGCGAAGAGCTAGCTCCCGCTTAGGGATGCGTTTATTCATTATTTATATGTGTTTTCATGTGTTGTACCCGTTTGGGGGCCCATTTTTACAACGGAGACTCTGCTAAAATTTTCGGGAAATTTGATGCATTAAAATGTTCTAAGGTGACTTTATTTTACAAAAGTCGACCTTTTAAAGTTAAGTTTTCCTTCACTCTATTTCTTTAATGGTTTAGATTTCTGGTTTTTGGCTTACTTAGATTACGTACGTCTTGAGACGTTTCGTAATTTAAGTGACAGCCACGTTTTGTATTTTCGGGTCGTGACAGCAGTCCAGAACTACATTCCTCCCTAATTTACGGTAATAAAACAACATATTTTGCACGCAAACCTTTTACAGATATCGAGTGCTTTGAGTTAGCCTCCAAAAGAATCCACGAACACTACCAACCAATATTTTATTTTATTTCTTCTTTTTGACGTTTGGAAAGCTCAAGGGTTTGCACGAGCATTGCATGGGGTTTCTAGTAGTTGCAACAGAAAAGAAGTAGATAAATAAGTTATTTAAACCCATAGGAGTAATTGGCACGAACCCTGAGGCATTTTCCCATGACTTAGCCATCACTTTTCCAAAAACGGCGGCCCCACTTACCATGTTCGTCTCAGCCTTTTATCCGTGCGTCCCCGCCTTTTGCCTGTGCATCCCTTTGCCTCTCCTCGGTTCATTTTTATAAACCAAACTTCCTCATTCAATCTACTAACTCTCCATACTTTTCACCTATCCTATTATTAACATTGTTTTTAACTCTTTTTAATTTCTTTTAATCCACCATACACTCTTTCTCCATCCCTTATAAATACATAGTCCATTCCTAGTTCTCCTCTCTAAGATAGTCTGAAAATTCCACTCAAAATACTCTCAAAAAAATTTCACCACTCAAGAATTTCTCAAGCTAAGTCAAGCTCGTTCCTTCCGACGGAGTTCTCAAGTTCGTTCCTCCACGCGTAGTCAATCTCAAGCTCGTTCCTCCACGCTTCGTAGGTCCCGTTTCTTACAACTGAGGCTTCTCCTTTCCTTTTCATTTCAAGCGCAACCCGTAAGTCTCCCCTCGATCTCCATCTCCCTTTGTTCTTCCACATCATCAACAAACTACGGCATGTTAAAAATTAAACAAAATAAACAAAAATATTAAATCGTTGCAATATGACTTGTTCATTCTAAAATGTTATTTAGACCAATATAAATTTCAAGCTATCATTCTTGTAAATCATGTCCCTTATAACTTCATATGTAGTTTATAAAAGAATTGTCATGTTAATCGATATTAGAAAAGTAAGTTAAAAATACCATGCTTACTAGTTTCTATGATATATTAATCTAGATCATGCACGAGGTAATGACCTACCCCATTCACGCACAATTGGATTCATAGCACGATCAATCGATTACAGCGTTTTATGGAAATGTTTTTCATTAAACGATCCTGAAGATTTGAAACATAGAATTTAAACCGAAATCCTTTTTTCCTTGGCAATTATGCCCCTCACAACCCTCTTTAGGGGAGCCATGTTAAAAGATAGTAAGGATTATCGCACGTCTTGAGTCCAGTGGGTGAGATCGGAGCTCTTCACGGAGTATGTTATCGAAGGAAGAGAAAATACAGATTTTTTTTTAAACAAAGTTAAAACAATTTAAAAATAACTTAAATATTATATACTTGTAACTTAAAAGAAAACGTTTTTGAAAATATAATTTCAATAAAATACTCTAAATTAATAGATTAGGTTTTTATTAAAATACCTCAAGTTTGCCAAAAGTTGGATTTTTCATTAAAATACCATAAATTTTTAAAAGCTAGGTTTTATCACTAAAATACCATGAAATCTAAAATATACTTCTAATCAAAACCCTCGACAATCTAAAAAATATTTTTACCATAAACACTCTCGAGGTTGTTTTCAAATAGAATATTTTATATAAAATCCCCTCGAGTATTTAAAGGTTTATTTTACATAATACCACTAAGTTATCAATAAATACCTTAGAATTCAAAAGACTGCTCTATGTTACGTATTTAGGTTGCAGATTGATTTGAGTGACGTCTTCTCTCGTCAGTGCCTCAGGAAGCCGGAAACAATGATGCACCATTGCCTCTCACTAAATGTAGATCGTAACTTCGGGAAATAAAATAACATAGGACTCAAAACTTGAACTCGATCTTGAACTTGAAACTTGAATTTGACTTAAACCAAAAGTTGATTTAAAGCTAAAACTTGACTTGAACATGAACTATATTCTTGAACTTGACATGAATATTTGAACCCAATATATACACTTGAACCAACTTGACTCGAACCATGAATACGATTGACATGAATTATACTTGACATGATCACATGAACTCAATCTTGAAAATTGATATCATACATCACCTTATGTATTCATGGATTCGATCAAAACTCATAATATTAATCATAGAGTAATATACATGGGGTGTTGGGGTAGTTTGTATAGGGTTTCGGTTCTAGAGTCGTGATATTCACGGACCGCGGGGGAAATAAAAAACAATAATTTTTCAAACATAGAACCAAAATCTAACCAAGATCATCAAATAGATACAATTGCAAAAAGAAAAGAGAGCAAGTTTAGAGTGCTACAACCTTTATAGCGTGTCCGATCGCCATCGGAAGACCCAAGCTAAACTTCGCAATCTCCGGAGAGTCTACTAGCTGATCGTCTCAACGTAGATGATCCACAGTGAAGTGTGGCCACCCGAAACTCCATCTTCACTTCTCAAGTGAAGAAACTCACACATTGAACTAGCTAGGTTAATGTGTGAGATAATGTGATCATGAAAAACACTTTCTTTTTGAATTCTAAGCTCATTTCTAACCTTATTTCTAACCTTCACCATTTTTGTAGAAAGAATGAAGAAGATGAAGAAGATGACTCACGGAAAATATATTAATTAACATTAAATTAAAAGAATTAAGAAGAGAAGAAAAGAAATAACTCATTAAAGAAAAGAGAAGAGAAGAAGTCCACTCTTCTTATTTCTTCTTTTCATTTCATTTCTTTTCTTTTCATTTCTAATCTTTTCTTTTCTCTTTATGTTTATTCTTAATCAATATTATTTCTCTTTACTTTATATATATAAATACATATTTATAAAGAGAAGAAAATATGTAACAAATACATTTCCATTTTACGTATCATATATGCAATAATAATATATCAGTATCACATACTAATATAGTAAAAATAGAGAGAGTTTGTATCCAATACACAATACTAGAAACCTCATAATATGATTATTAAGTCAACCCTTGACTTAATATTACAGTTTTTAAGCCGGCTAGTATTTTTCGGACATTCGATTAAATCATACATTTAATCGAACTACCGTACGTATCTATACGCACGCCACATCAACATTTTTCCCAGGATGGCACTTTCATTACGGAACTCTAAAGAAATATCAATACGCTGGCAGTAGCTTATATAGGATTATATCTGATTGAATCCGAAACACTTTCAGATCCAATCCTCTGACGGGATAATCCACAAGCACGTTAGTGGCACTAGCTGTACGTAACGGCTGCCCAGGTATGAGCAAAATAAAAGCAGGTCGACGAGCAAACTCAACTGGACCCTACAAAGTATAAGTGACAGTCACGGTACAGTCCGGTCTCTTCTTCTATGAGTACTGTATATCGGGTCTAGGGTTTGGAATCTGTCATACCCCAATAACTCGATAAGTTAGCCACTGACTTGTGGTTGCAGTCATGTCTTGCACAACGTGACATCAACTCCCTATATCGGGAGAGACGAATCCTCTCGACCGCTCACTGCATCCACGTGCTTCGGGACTATACCTAACAAAAACCTGTTTGCACGACTCCTTTGAGCCGTGGTAGGGTAGAAGTCTAAGTATAATAGGAACACACATGAGTCACTATGGCAATATCTGGTCCTAGGCACTACCCTATACTCATGTCATCAGAGAACTGCTATCTGACATTGGTATATTACCAACTAGGAGTTCTTGGTGAGTCCGTCCAGTGTAACTCATCCAATGAGCACCTGTATACAATTTTCGATGTCAAACACTAATAGCTGCAGGATCAACTATTACCCTCTAACCTGGTCAGGAAACGTACACACTAGTCTAAAATGGAGTACCGATACCCAGCCTCGATACTCCTACGACTAGGGACATTTAAGGATGTGCTTATCGAATATCTAGGCCCCACTAGTATGATCTCCATCATCGTCCTGGTAGTCAAGAAAACTCCTAAGAGCTTTATCTCATGTTTAAACGATACATGATAATGAATAAACGCATCTCATGAAAGATAAAGACAAACCAGATAGCATACTATCATCTCGAGTAAGATTATTCTCCGTATATGTCCTTCAATTACAATGATTGCCTTTGTATCCAACAATCTCCCATTTGCACTTAAGGCTAATTATTGTGGTATCGCATATCCAACTTCCGTACTAATAGTTTTGCAAACCGTGTTCGAGAACTAGCCTCAATGAGTAGACCCGGCACAACGTATCTCTCTGTTTCTTCCTGAATCTCAACTTCACGGAGATCAAATATCTCCCAAACTGAGTGATACCTGCCTTAGTATTTTCCTGGACTAACGATGGGATCATGTTTCATAAATGAACAATTATATCCAGCGAATTTTCATGCGGTATCCTTTGCTGATTCACAATCAGCATTTAGCGTCACGACTACCTCAGTATCCCACTTAGAACTCTTTCGAGTATACTGCTCCTCAAAAAAAAGTAAACATATAACTCGCGACAGATGCTCTGTCTGCTATGTTACCTGGGAAGCTAGAATCAGTAACCACCTCTTTCAGGAGGCTGCTATTAGCATATACCAAGAATATCAAATGCTCTTCACTGCTACCCTATGTTTCTCCAGATTTAGACTGATATCCATATCCTATATGGAGAAATACGTATCCATATAGTATATGGAGAAACGCCTATGATCACCATTGTTTTACCGATTGCATCATAGGAACATCACTTCCTATCATAAATATGTCATTTACATACCATATAAGGAATCTAACAACACTCCTTACTAGCTTATTTCAAATACCAGGTTTATCTCTCATTTTGATGAAGTCAAACGCTTTGACCATATCATCAAAACAGATGATCCTTCTCCGCTATGCCTGCTTTAGTCTAAAGATAGACTTAAGCAACTTGCACGTTTACGGATGCTCCCACCGACTAAGATAACACTATGACAAAGTCATATACATGTACACATCTAAATCACATTTAGAAAGACGTTATAGTCATCCACATGCCAGATATCATAGTCATGAAAGACAGCAATGGCAATTTATATCCATATGGACTTTAGTATAGACACTGAAGTAATAGTTTCATCACAATCCACATCGGGTATTTGATGAAAACCTTTTACTCCAAGTCCACACTTTGTTGCAGTGCATGGAGTCCAACTAGGATAACTCGGCATCCAACCATCAATCGGAAGTCACCACTTCCTATGGCCTGCTGATAACCAGTAGGGTTATCATCATATGATGCAAGCCTCTTTGTCATCGTCAGCGAGGAAACTATAGTACCTCTTGGGTAGCTGAGGTCTCCAACCAAATCTGCGGAGTAGGCTAAGATTTGTCGGGGTCAATTGAATCTCCAGGTTCTACTAAATCTTCAGTAACCGTTTGTGGTTCTGAAATCACTTCCAGTTTTACCATACTCCCACTAATTTTTTATACAAGAAATTCCTTTTCTAAAAAGATGGCGTATCGAGAACAAAACGACTTTTGATCCTGAAAATGGTAGAAAGTTAATCTCCCGTCAATGCCCGGGATAACCCACAAACTGTCATTACTGAAACGTGCCTTGAGTTTATCCAGATTCTGGTTTTAAGTATAAGACGGACAACTCAACATCTTAATAATTTTAAGATGATAACCCATTCTATATCACATATAGAACTTGAGGCACTGATTTAAGTGGAACCAGTATCAATTGATATGCATCTATTTCTAGTGCATCCCCTAATTGAAAAAGGTGATTCAGTATTACTCATCAAGGAACGCACCCGCAGATGAGCAATCTGAGAGAGAATCAAATTCTTGATTATTTAATTACGGGATACCTAGCATAAGTATCTACATCTTCGAACACTTCAAAGAATCTTGATACTTCCAACGTTTGGTTCTCTACATTATTCTTATATCCTATGAACTTCTCAGAATCTTTGGACTATGCATTTCAACAAGAATGCGTATCTAAAATCAGAGAACTCATAGGAAAACATAATGAAGTATGAGTACCAACCCCTTATCCAGATGGACACCGGACAACATACATCATCAAGAATAAGTCCGATGAGTTCATTAACTCATACTCTATGTATTGTAATTTGAAAACTCTATTTTGGTTAAGAATGTTTCCTCCGTTATCTATATGCACCTTACCCAATCATCTAATGATAAAGATAAATGTTCAGAAAATAATTTTTGAAAATCTATATCCTACTTTATCAAATAAAGAGACGGATATATAAGTTTTTAAAAGTTAGTACATAATAACTGATATTCAAAACCAAAAGTTTAATGAAAAGCAAAACCAGGTGATTTTCCCAATAGCAACAATTGCTCCGAAATTCGACATTGATAAAAAAATCACCCTTTCTCAATAATCTACTCATTTTCAGTATCTGTAACAACTTACAAATATGGGATTCTAATCCAATATTCTTATACCCAGGAGTCAGAATTAAAAGAGAAAAGAGTTTCAATTACATTTACACAGGAAACATGAAATATCAAAATATTTCAAAGAGATGGCCGGTGATTAGTCTAAAATATTGCACATTTGAATGATTATTTTCCCTACTATTGTTAAGTACTAAAAAGTGTTTATTGTAAATATAGAACATATGAGAGTTTATGTGTAAAAAGTTTATTATCATATGTTTCTACATTATAATTAACATAATGAGGGAAAATACATGCATATACTATTTATATGAAATATTAGTAATTAAACTATGCATATCATATCAAATATTTCTAATCAATATTCTTAACATATAATATCATATAAAATAGTTAGGATAATATCTCAAAAATACCAAATACTACTAACACTTTGATTTGAGATATTGTGTAGATTAGCTCAGGTCTGGAATCCAAGAGATCTGGGATAAATCAAGATGTCGAAATCAAATCTGCCAAAATATTGAAGCAAATCGTAAGATCTAGCAACGACAGAGACTCAGTTCATTATTATCAGAATATAGACATCTAGAAGATCACCAAATATCAAAACAAGACATCAGAAAAAATCCTAAGACCGGATGCTACAAGAGCGCGGCGGATCCGCAGCAAATATAGGGGATGTGCGGTGGAAGCGCGGCAGTTTAATGACCGTAGGATTTGAGATTTTTTGGTTTTGATTCTAGATGCATACCCTCAATTATGGAATTTAGGGTTTCTGGTTTCTGTGACTATATAAGAGACCTAGAGCTTCACATTAAAAATCATCACCGAAGAGATCAAAATGTCCAAAGCGATCCGCACATCCGAGTGATCATCAACTAGTCATCTCCATCCAATAAGATAGAGATATAGAGCAACTAGGGTTCTTGTACTCTACTTTCACAAGTTGTATGCAATAGTTGATTAATAAAGGTAGCGTGCTTACTTTCTGCACTTTTTGTAATTACTTTCCGCACTTACTTTCTGCACTTCTTGCAATTACTTTCTGCATCAACATTTCTCTTCAGGCTAATGCGGCAAATCATAAATGCATGTCGATTGCGGAACACATTGAACTTGCCCGTAGCCAACAATTAGACACTTTCCAACCATACTCAACTTCATCACCTTATCTAGACAGTGCTTCTGAAAATCAATTAGGAAGTTCCACGATTCAAAAAGAATCCTTCATTAGAACTTCTTCACAAACCATGTCAAGTCGTGAAGTAGAGTTGGAATTGAGCAGTGAAAAAGAACAAGAGATGCATCAAAATCAAACCAAAACCGATTCTTTTGATCTCAACACCCTCCATCCTGCACCCCAACCGAATGTATTCGATGTGCAACCACTTCATAGTGATGAGGTGCCCGAGAATAACATGTTTGACTTTTTAATAGTGAGCGTGAAAGAGAGTTTGACACCATTTCAAATCAAACTGATCCTTATTCGACTACAAACCTTCCAACTCCATTAAGTGAACCTAATGATTTATCGATTGAGCATAGTATAATTTATGAATTCTTGAATACCTATTCGTTTGATTTGACTTTGATTTGACCGACAGTGCTAGTGACAGCGGTGATGAGAATATCGTTGAAGATGAACCCGTTATATTGGATGATTTGGATTCTCCGACCCATCATGTCCCTTCTATTGAATACGAACATCTTCCTATACAATTAACCGATCATATTCTTACCACCGATCTATCCGATAAGCAGAACGATAGTCAGCCTTCATCTCCCACATTTGGTTCAACAACGCTCGACACACAAGTTTGTTTACCCATTTCATCACCCACTTTCTTTGGTTCTTCTAATCTTCTTTCAACTCCACCGAGTTTTGATGAATCACACTCCGACATTTTGAGTTCTATGATTCTTGAAAGACCGCTCGATTTAGACTCTTTTGAGAAGGAGGGAGACAATCATTTCAAATCTCCTACCTCTATAATTTCTGACGAATCGAGTGTTTTGAATCTTGGTGCGCAAAAGACTGACCTTGAAATTTCAACCATCCTGGTGAATATGCATATTCCATCAATATAAATATCGATGAAATTATACTCGGACCATTGATGAAAGTTTTGAATACATTTTCGCCGAAGAACTCACATTCCTAAAAGATATGGATATTGTGATGATTCAACCTCCATCCGAAGGAGTTGAACCACCATCCCTACTTCTTATCCCATACGAGAATGTGGCTATTCCACCAATTCCTAATCATTCACATTCTCGTTTTCGTTCACTATCACTGTTTCGTCTCTACCAACCGAGACGTAAACCCGATCAATTACGCCTCTTATCTCCCCACTTTTTCACATCTATGATCTTCCACCAACCGTGGTGTTACGTTGATAAAATATTCGAATGGTTGGTGTTGACTTTTGGTCTTTGTAAAACTTTGCATAGACCAATAACTTTACCCCACTGTCATAATTTTAAATGCTTAATACTGTTTCACTCAAGTTTGAGGGGGGGGGGGGATATTTTGGCTCTTGAAAGAAAAACAATTTTTTTTAAAAATTGTGAACCAAAAATAAGTTTGGGGGAGGATTTCACTGTCATTAATTCTTGTCCCCGTTACTAATTTTTCCTTCCAAGTCTACATGTTTTTAAGCTTAACAGATGACATCAGTGAAGACACTGCTGCAAATAGGCTTGGAGGAGGTTTGTGCTTATTCACGCATCATTTTGCATTATACTAAATAATAGCACAAATATTTTTTTTTATAATGAAAATTAGAAAGTGAAAAATATATATGATAGGAAGGAAAAGTTTAAGAAATGCAAGAAAATTTGATATTTTAAAACGAAACTAGTAATAGATAGTCATGAGCTGTTGTCCCAAGGGTCGGTAAGATGAAGGGAATCACTAATCTGAGGATAGAAATAAGTCTGATAAATAGTTTTTATTCTTGAATTCAAACATCTGAACGTTGATACCCTACTATACGCACTTGCACACATCTTAAAACTTGGGATAGTAGAGAATACCTTGAAACGCTCTTGTCTAAAATCCTTAATATGAAAAAAAAATATATAAACAAAAATATAAATGAAAAAAAATGGTGAAGAAAAATGAACACTGGTTTTGTAATTACTTAAGAAAGCATAAAAAAAATATAACGTGGGTGCCTTATCACCTAATGCCTTAGACCAACTGGTTTGGGAGCCACTGTTAAGCCTTGGGTGTTGCAAGACTAGGATATTGCTAATTACGCTTAAAAAAGTGAGCACATTTAGTAATCGGTTAGTTTGTACCTCAAGAAATATTAACGGTTGCATGAAGTATGTGTGAGCAATTCCATCTAAAATATTCACCGACTAAAAAGTACTAAGGAAGATGGACAAGAGTATGATATCTTGAATTGAATTCTCTAAGTGCAGAGATATTTTTTACGCACACGTAGGGGTATATGATCTATGTTTGGAAGAAAGGCAGGGAGGAAGACTAAAGGCAATGTTTTATTGAGGGATGATGCGATTTCTGATATCTTTTCATGACTATTAAGATAGAGCTCATGGCTACTAAAAAGCTAGTGTAGTTTGAAACTCTTATTTCTGTTAAAAAGTTCGACCGGATATAAATACCCAATTTTTCCCCTGTCGGGAAATTTCCAAGTGTTGGATTTTTCCGTAGTTTAAAGACGTTCTAAGTAGTGCAAGTAACGCGATGGACCCTCTAGAAGACAACAAACCTTAACTCGATTATGTGACCGTCTTGAACTGCCCTTTGAACCTTCGGGTTTGGGGCAGTACGGCGTGCCACATGTGAGGCGTTGGCTTGACCCTTCTACAGCTGGACCGTTGGTACTGAGGCACGAACTGAATGTTGTTAGACTTATTTCATGTATTGAGCTGTATCGGGAAAACTTAGGTATTCAACTGTTCGATCGGAAAGTTTAACATTTTCTGTTTATCTGGAATGTGATACAATAATTGGAATTCAGAAACAGTTATGAGATAACTGAATGAATGTTATAAATCTAGCGGTTTAGTTTCACTTGATATTGAAAAGAGTTTTCGATAATGAAACTAAAATGCGGGGTTTATAACTGTTAGGCATGTGATGTCTAAGTATTTCATTTGATTAGGCATGCGATGTCTAAAGAGGTTGCGGATTCCAACTGTTGTAGTTTTACACGTTCTTTTCTGTGACCGTAAGTGTAATATGTGAAATCGCCGGTTTCGTTGCTATATGTCAACGACAATTGGGATGCGCATATTTACTTACGTTGATGACATGTGATGTTGTGTGTTGCTGGATATGTTATATTGGATCGTCGTGTTTGAATAGCCGGGGGTTTTTATGTGAGATGAGTGTTTTTCATTTTCATTCATGTAAAAACTTGTATGTAATATTCTTTTATTTGGGGCACTTCCAGGTAGCGGAAGTTGTCACCTTTTGTATATTATTTACTTTTCCGCATTAGGATAGACCCAAGGAGGGGAGCACAAGTAACCGGGTTCTGGGGTCCAGTGGGAGACCAACTCGAGGAGTCGAGTCCGGGTCTCCTAAGGTAGGGTTGCTTGCTGCTCTCGTAGGGGTCTAGGGGTGTGGGATTGGCTATTCATCACGACCGTGGAATCCGTGTTTTATACTGGCTCGTATTGAAAACACGGACGTCCTAGTATATCCAATATTTCATATGTTTCTTCTGCTGCGATATCTGTGATGTGATCATATGATGTTCTGTGATGGATACAGTATATAGTATATATGATATATTATATAGACGTTACTTATGTTTTACACCCGTACTAGCCCTGCCCCGCTCTGCCGTTAGTTACCTAACCTAACGGTGCACGAGGGGACATCGAGGCGAATGCGGATGGCATAAGTGTACGTCGTATTTATCTGTGATGTTTAGGTACATAAATGATGGGACTTCATTAATGTGATTAATGAAAGAAAAGAAACCTAAGATGTTGTGGAATCAAATTTTAAATAAAAAGGTAGCTACAGTTCTTGCTTTGCACAGCGATATATATGATATATCCCGCACCTTATTCGATGAGGAAAGGACCGAGATCCCTTCACCGGGAGTGACTCCTTTAGTAATAACTGGCAGATGCTACAAACTCGGTTTGGTTATTGATTGCTTTTAAGAGTTTTTGCTTTGCACAGTGATATATATGATATATCCCGCACCTCATTCGACGAGGAAAGGGCCGACGATCCCTTCACCGGGAGTGACCCCTTTAGCAAAACTAGAAAAGCCTCAAAATCACTCCATTTCAAAACTTCATTTGATTCTACAACGATATCAAGTTCATTACGCTCATGGTTTTCTGAAAACCTGTGTAGCCCTCCGTCATTTCAGATAAGTACTACTTAGTATTCGTGCTACGGTAGTTTGGCATTCGTCAAGGCGTAGTGTACGGTAGCTAACTAGTATTTATCTGCTTATGCATATGATGCAGATTGGATTAGGGTATTCGTACGGTGTTGTTTGGCATTCTCCAAGGGTCGTGCGGATGGGTTTAATTCAATCAAGAAATGTACGGGTTGAACTTGACTAGTGGACTATGGGTTGTTTGGCATTCGTCAAGGTCATAGAACATTAGGGGTAAAATATTATCGGGAATTTCAAGTGTTGAAATTTGCAATGAGATTGCATACCTTCTATGAGATAGTTGGATCCCGATATCCACTGCGAGTAAGAGTTATTCCTGGGAGAGTTTTACACATTACAATTAGCCGATCAAGTAGGTGTCTAGAAAGGTGTTAACGAGGTTACGCCTCTGGGAAAAAGAGGTTTACATTAATTGGGTTCGTGCAAAAGCACGGGGGACCTCCCTCAAAGTACCGACACTGGCCTGGCTGAAAGATTGGCAAACTTGTAGTGTGTAATTAATCCCGGCTAGTCTTTCCTTTTAGGGTTTGAAGGAAGATTTGATAAAAACAGTGGGAGCCATCCTGATTAGATAAGATAATAACCAATCTGATCTTGCACGAGCATACGTTAAAGTGTTTTCTTCTCTCTCTCTCCAGGTAGCGACCAGTTCATGCCTTAATCAAGATAATAATATGGATGTATTGACCGAACCCGCATGTTATACTGTGCAGGGGAACGTTGAACCCGTTCTATCTTATAAGTGTTATAAGAATGAACAGGAAACAGGAGAATATCTGGATTCTCAAGCCGCCCAGCAGAACATGCATGTTGATGCATCTTCTACAGGTGTGTTAGTTATTAAGAACTGTTTCTCAGTTCACCCTACGTCCTGGGTATTAGATACCGGATCAGGATCCCACATATGTAAACAGTTACATGGGCTACGAAAAGGTAGAGAACTGGGAAAAGATGATCATTCCGTTCAAGTTGGGAATGGTGCAAGTGTTGCAGCCAAAGCAGTTGGCGAATATCACCTTGGATTACCAAGTGGTGATACAATGATTCTGAATGAGTGCTATTATATACCGAACATGATGTGCAACATTATAT
Source organism: Agapanthus africanus (assembly GCA_030015575.1). NCBI lineage: Eukaryota > Viridiplantae > Streptophyta > Magnoliopsida > Asparagales > Amaryllidaceae > Agapanthus > Agapanthus africanus. The sequence goes on along the minus strand of JASDDO010000024.1, from coordinate 875,197,950 downwards.
CAGTTTCTTTATAGAGTAAAGAAGGATATAATTTTGTAGTAAAGGATAATGTTATGAATATATTCCTAGATCAAAAGTTGAATGCATCAGGCTCGCTACATAATGGCATATTCATTCTAAATCAAAATACAATCCTCAATATACAAAACACACACAAGAGGAAAAGTTCAGAAATGAACGAATCCTACTTGTGGCATTGTAGACTTGGTCATATCAATGCGACACGACTGGCTAAGTTACATAAGGATGGTTATTTGAATCCGTTCGAATTATCATCTTATGATACTTGCTATTCATGTCTCAAAGGAAAAATGACCAAAGCTCCGTTTAGTGGACACGGAGAAAGAGTTGCTGAACTCTTAGGACTGGTACATAGTGATGTATGCGGTCCCATGTCTACCCTTGCCAGGAACGGTTCGTCCTACTTCATTACATTCACTGACGATCTCTCTAGATATGGGCATGTGTTCCTATTGAAACACAAGTCTGAAGCTTTTGAGAAATTCAGAGAATATAAGCACGAAGTAGAGAACCAAACGGGCAAAAGTATTAAGATCCTTCGATCTGATCGAGGAGGAGAATACTTGAGCAATGAGTTCCAAGATTATCTAAAAGAGAATGGGATTCTCTCTCAGCTTACTCCACCTTATACACCACAGCACAACGGTGTATCGGAACGAAGGAATCGCACCCTATTAGATATGGTGCGTTCAATGATGAGTACAGCTGAGTTACCTATTTCCTTCTGGGGGTATGCGCTTGAGACAGCTATACACCTATTGAATATGGTTCCTACCAAATCAGTGCCTACCACTCCATATGAGATATGGAAAGGGAAGAGACCATCTCTTAAGTATGTTAAGATATGGGGTTGTCCAGCCTATATCAAAAGACAAAATCCGGACAAACTCGAGGCAAGATCAGTCTTATGTAAGCTTGTAGGATATCCCAAAAATTCACAAGGGTATATCTTCTACCACCCCGAGGAACAAAAGGTGTTTGTTTCTCGACATGCCACTTTCTTAGAAAAAGGTTTTCTTATGAAACAGATTAGTGGCATTGAGGTAGAACTGGAAGAGGTTTCAGCAACACAAACTATAACAGAAGACTTGGTAGAACCAGAGAATTCAGTAGAACTCGACGAACCCCAGCCTCTCCGCCGATCTAGTAGGGTTTCTCGTCCACCAGAGAGATACTACGGTTTTCTCATTGACGGTGGAAGCGAGGATTGCATCATGGAGGATGATGACCCAACTAGCTTCGAGCAGGCCATCACGAGTTTGACATCAGTGAAATGGCTGGATGCTATGCGGTCCGAGATGGAATCCATGTACACCAACAAAGTATGGACTTTGGAAGTTGCTCCTGAAGGGGTAAAACCCATTGGGAGCAAGTGGATCTTCAAGAAGAAACTTGGTGTAGATGGGAAAGTGGAGACTTTCAAAGCTAGACTTGTTGCAAAAGGTTTTCGCCAAAGGCCAGGTGTGGACCATGACGAAACCTTTTCTCCAGTGGCTATGCTTAAATCCATCCGGATCATGCTTGCCATCGCTGCATATCATGATTACGAAATCTGGCAAATGGATGTTAAGACCGCCTTTCTAAATGGTGATTTAGAAGAGTGCGTGTACATGACTAGCCAGAGGGCTTCGTAGACAGTGGGAGCAGCGGGAAGGTGTGCAAGCTGCTTAAATCCATTTATGGATTAAAGCAAGCATCGCGGAGTTGGAACATCTGCTTTGACGTCGTTATCAAAGAGTTTGATTTCGTCAAAAACCCAGATGAACCTTGTATCTACAAGAAGGTGGCAGAGAGTAAGGTTGTCTTCCTGTATTGTACGTGGACGACATACTCTTGATAGGAAATGATATTCCTATGCTGCAATCGGTCAAGCTCTTCTTATCACAAAGATTCTCAATGAAAGATCTTGGTGATGCCTCCTGCATATTGGGAATAAGGATCTATAGGGATAGATCCAAAAGGATTTTGGGATTGTCCCAATCCAGGTACATTGACACCATACTAAAGAGGTTTAGTATGGAAGAATCCAAGCGTGGGAACTTGCCCACGATCTCTGGAGTCACTCTTTCCAAAGAGATGTCTCCCAAGACTGATTTGGAGAGAGCTCGCATGCAAGGGATACCCTATGCTTCGGCTGTAGGCTCTATCATGTACGCGATGCTGTATACCAGACCCGATGTAGCATACTCACTAAGTGTAGTGAGCAGGTATCAAGCTGATCCTGGAGAGAGTCACTGGACAGCTGTAAAGAGCATTCTCAAGTACTTGCGAAGGACTAAAGAGATGCTCTTGGTGTATGGTAACGGAGAACTCCAAGTGGAGTCCTTTACCGATTCGAGCTTCCAGAGTGATAAGGACGACTCTAAGTCGCAGTCGGGATTTGTCTTTACCCTTTACGGAGGGGCGGTTAGCTGGAAGAGTTCCAAGCAGGAAACCATGGCAGACTCGACGATGGAGGCTGAATATATCGCTGCCAACGATGCTGCCAAAGAGGCTGTCTGGATCAAGAAGTTCATTACTGAACTTGGAGTGGTTCCATCCATTGAGCATCCAATACCTTTATATTACGATAACAATAGAGCGGTGGCTTTGGCCAAGGAACCCAGGTCCCATCAGCGATCCAGGCATATTCTGAGGCGGTATCACCTGATCCGGGAGATAGTTGATCACCGGGAGATCGAGGTCAGGAGGGTTGACACGAAGAACAACACGGCGGATCCACTCACGAAGGCCATTCCCCAGATACAGTTTGAGAGACTCTTCGGGATGCTCAGTATGCGATACTACAGCAGCTGGCCCTAGTGCAAGTAGGAGATTGTTAGTTGTATGTATGCCCTAAAGGCCAGTATTGTACAGATGATGTATATTATATTGGATGCTTGGACATATATAGAGATGACTTTCTTGCTCGATATGATAGTATGCTATCTGGTTACTCTTTATCTTAACATGTACACTTGTCTCTTTAAACTGTCTTATAGTTACATGTTGATAAAGCCCTTAGGATGTGTACTTGACTACCTGGACTATGATGCAGATCATACTAGTGGGGACATGGTAGTCCATAAGTACATCCTTCATGGTCCCTAGTCGTGGGTGTATCGAGACGGGGCATCGATATACCAGTGTAGACTAGCTATACGCTTCTCGACCCATGAGATGGGCGGTGGATGATCCCATATCCATTGGTGTTTGACATCAGAGATGGTATACGGGTGCTCAGTGGAGACTGGGTATACTGGACAGACTCGCCGAGAACTCCCAGATGGTATTATACCTCACGTCAGATGGCAGTTCTCAGGTGACACTTGTACAGGTTAGTCTGTAGACCCGAGATCGTCATAGAGTCTTGTGTGATTCCCACTGTGCTTTGATCTCCACCTTACCACGTCCATGAGGGCGTGCAAAACGGTGGTCTTTGGGTACAGTCCCGAGTCATATGGAGGCAATGAGCGATAGGAGGGGTTTCGTCTCTCCCGGTATTGGGGGTTGATGTTGCGCTGTGCTCGATTGGCCGTAACAGGGAAGTCCCTGGCCAGGGCTGATCAGAGATTTGCTGGTAAGTGTTACCAGTAGTTTCTCGACCCGTTATGAGCCTCACATCGGCACGACTTATCGGTTATTGGGGTCTGACGTTTACCACCCCTAGACTTGATATGCGACATATCAGACGAACAGACCGGACTGTACGGTAAGTGTTACTGGTTGGATTCACAGGAGTGTGAGCGGGCTAGCTCGTCGATCTTCTGATCGCTCAATACCCGGGTGGCCGTTACGTTTAGCAGACCACTTGCGGCTTGTGGGTGCTTGATATGATCATCATCTGCTGCCGGCGTATTGATGAGTCTTTAGAGTCCTACACAGAGGTTTCCTGGTTCAAGCGAAACGAAATAGGAGCGCATATGAGATATGTGCAGAACCGAGAATAATGCGTGTATGTGATACCGTATTTCATTCTCGCGATGAATGTATCGATTAGTTATATTCGATATAACCTAGATATCGAATCAAGGATTGATTCGATGAGCCGATACATAGGATACTAGTCGGTTATATGCGATATGACCAGATCATTAAATCAAATGTTGATTTAATGATTTAATGTATAATTATATATTTGATATATTACTTTGCATTAACTAGTATTGGTTCACTTTAAATGGATTTTCTCACTTGATGTGCAAGAAGTATATTTGATATACTTTTGTGCACATACATGTATCATGTTTGATGATGCTTGATCATGTGGTTAAGTGTAAAGGATTAAACCATGGTTAAGAGATGATTAGGGTTTTGCTTATTCATTTATTTATTTGTTTATTTATTTGGAAATGATTTAGATAAGAATGGTGGCTTTATTTGTTTCTAGTTGAAGCTTCATGAAGGTTTGACTTCTTAACCATTCTTGTCTTCATGCTTAACCCTAACCCATCCAAGTAACCATGGTCTATTCTCTACACTCAACTATGGTTTGCTTATGATAAGTATTGAATTATTTTTCATTTTAATTCAACACTTATCATATTCTTTCTTCTTCTTGATCATCTTCTTCTTCAAGAAAAACTTAAGCCCATCAATGGTAACTTGAGCAAAAGTGAGTGAAATCCAATTCTAAAGTGAACCTACCTCCTATTTCTTCACCCTCTACCTCTTGCCAAGTTGTTTTGGGTGTTTTCTTCACAAGTTTCACAACTTGGTGAAGTTGGAGCTTGAACTTGTGCAACCTCGACGTAGATCATCTTCGGCACGAAGCCGACGACCTAGTCCGCCCTATTCTCCGATGAAGCCGACGTTTGAGTTCGGGATTCGAGATGGACAGCGAGAGGACGCCTACGTGGAGCTAAGGAAGTGGAGAACCGGATCTACAAAGGTTGTAGCCTCTCTCCTTTAGTTAAGATGTTAACTAGTTTACTGTTTCGCCTAAATTTCTAGTCGACGATCCGTATTAGGGTTTCTCGGCACCCATAAAATTTTAAATTGGCATGGTTGATGCCTTGTGAGACCTCTATAGTGTGCCTAGGAACCCTACAGAGTCTCTGATACCACTGTAGGGTTCCTAGGCACACTATAGAGGTCTCACAAGGCATCAACCATGCCAATTTAAAATTTTATGGGTGCCGAGAAACCCTAATACGGATCGTCGACTAGAAATTTAGGCGAAACAGTAAACTAGTTAACATCTTAACTAAAGGAGAGAGGCTACAACCTTTGTAGATCCGGTTCTCCACTTCCTTAGCTCCACGTAGGCGTCCTCTCGCTGTCCATCTCGAATCCCGAACTCAAACGTCGGCTTTATCGGAGGATAGGGCGGACTAGGTCGTCGGCTTCGTGCTTAAGATGATCTACGTCGAGGTTGCACAAGTTCAAGCTCCAACTTCACCAAGTTGTGAAACTTATGAAGAAAACACCCAAAACAACTTGGCAAGAGGTAGAGGGTGAAGAAATAGGAGGTGGGTTCACTTTAGAATTGGATTTCACTCACTTTTGCTCAAGTTGCCATTGATGGGCTTAAGTTTTTCTTGAAGAAGAAGATGATCAAGAAGAAGAAAGAATATGATAAGTGTTGAATTAAAATGAAAAATAATTCAATACTTATCATAAGAAAACCATAGTTGAGTGTAGAGAATAGACCATGGTTACTTGGATGGGTTAGGGTTAAGCATGAAGACAAGAATGGTTAAGAAGTCAAAGCTTCATGAAGCTTCAACTAGAAACAAATAAAGCCACCATTCTTATCTAAATCATTTCCAAATAAATAAATAAAAAAGCAAAACCCTAATCATCTCTTAACCATGGTTAAATCCTTTACACTTAACCACATGATCAAGCATCATCAAACATGATACATGTATGTGCACAAAAGTATATCAAATATACTTCTTGCACATCAAGTGAGAAAATCCATTTAAAGTGAACCAATACTAGTTAATGCAAAGTAATATATCAAATATATAATTATACATTAAATCATTAAATCAACATTTGATTTAACGATCCGGTCATATCACATATAACCGACTAGTATCCTATGTATCGGCTCATCGAATCAATCCTTGATTCGATATCTAGGTTATATCGAATATAACCAATCGATACATTCATCGCGAGAATGAAATACGGTATCACATATACGCATTATTCTCGGTCCTGCACATATCTCATATGCGCTCCTATTTCGTTTCGCTTGAGCCAGGAAACCTCTGTGTAGGACTCTAAAGACTCGTCAATACACCGGCAGCAGATGATGATCATATCAAGCACCCACAAGCCGCAAGCGGTCTGCTAAACGTAACGGCCACCCGGGTATTGAGCGATCAGAAGATCGACGAGCTAGCCCGCTCACACTCCTGTGAGTCCAACCAGTAACACTTACCGTAAAGTCCGGTCTGTTCGTCTGATATGTCGCATATCAAGTCTAGGGGTGGTAAATGTCAGACCCCAATAACCGATAAGTCGTGCCGATGTGAGGCTCATAACGGGTCGAGAAACTACTGGTAACACTTACCAGCAAATCTCTGATCAGCCCTGGCCAGGGACTTCCCTGTTACGGCCAATCGAGCACAGCGCAACATCAACCCCTAATACCGGGAGAGACGAAACCCCTCATATCGCTCATTGCCTCCATGTGACTCGGGACTGTACCCAAAGACCACCGTTTTGCACGCCCTCATGGACGTGGTAAGGTGGAGATCAAAGCACAGTGGGAATCACACAAGACTCTATGACGATCTCGGGTCTACAGACTAACCTGTACAAGTGTCACCTGAGAACTGCCATCTGACGTGAGGTATAATACCATCTGGGAGTTCTCGGCGAGTCCGTCCAGTGTACCCAGTCTCCACTGAGCACCCGTATACCATCTCTGATGTCAAACACCAATGGATATGGGATCATCCACCGCCCATCTCATGGGTCGAGAAGCGTATACGCTAGTCTACACTGGTATATCGATGCCCCGTCTCGATACACCCATGACTAGGGACCATGAAGGATGTACTTATGGACTACCATATCCCCACTAGTATGATCTGCATCATAGTCCAGGTAGTCAAGTACACATCCTAAGGGCTTTATCAACATGTAACTATAAGACAGTTTAAAGAGACAAGTGTACATGTTAAGATAAAGAGTAACCAGATAGCATACTATCATATCGAGCAAGAAAGTCATCTCTATATATGTCCAAGCATCCAATATAATATACATCATCTGTACAATACTGGCCTCTAGGGCATACATACAACTAACAATTTCAAGTTCTTTCTTTTATATGATCTTTATCTTTGTATGTAACTTTCATCATCTTTCTTTTATTATGGGATTTTGTGGGTGTAATCCGCTGAAAACCCTCAGGAAACAACACTCCTTCTAATACGGACACCTAGAGATTTAAAGTCTTGTTGCACGTGCTAAGTGCAATCGTGTGGCCTACGAAAGTTTGTTAGGTTTTTCTTTTTCTTATTCTTTTCATTAATAACTAGTTTGCTCGGGACGATCAAAATTAAGTTTGGGGGTATTTGATTAGTCTAAAATATTGCACATTTGAATGAGTATTTTCCCTACTATTGTTAAGTACTAAAAGGTGTTTATTGTAAATATAGAACATATGAGGGTTTATGTGTAAAAAGTTTATTATCATATGTTTCTACATTATAATTAACATAATGAGGGAAAATACATGCATATAATATTTATATGAAATATTAGTAATTAAAATATGCATATCATATCAAATATTTCTAATCAATATTCTTAATATATAATATCATATAAAATGCTTAGGATAATATCTCAAAAATACCAAATACTACTAACACTTTGATTTGAGATAATGTGCAGATTAGCTCAGATCTGGAATCCAAGAGATTCGGGATAAATCAAGATGTCTGAATCAAATCTGCCAAAATATTGAAGCAAATTGTAAGATCTAGCAATGGAAGAGATTCAGTTCATTATTATCAGAATATAGACATCTAGAAGATCACCAAATATCAAAACAAGACATCAGAAAAAATCCCAAGACCTGATACTATAAGAGCGTGGCGGATCCGCGGCAAATATAGGGGATGTGCGGCGGAAGCGCGGCGGTTTAATGACCGTAGGATTTGAGATTTTGTGGTTTTGATTCTAGCTGCATATCCTCAATTATAGAATCTAGGGTTTCTACTTTCTGTGACTATATAAGGGACCGAGAGCTTCACAGTAAAAATTATCACCGAAGAGATCAAGAGGTCCAAAGCGATCTACGCATCTGAGTGATCATCAACTAGTTATCTCCTTCCAATAAATAGAGATCTAAAGCAACTAGGGTTCTTGTACTCTACTTTCACAAGTTGTAAGCAATAATTGATTAATAAAGGTAGTTTTTTTATTATTGTTTTTGCAATTAATTTCTGCACTTACTTTCTGCATCTTAATCATGTTTTCACTCTTCTTCATCCTTTCTTCTAGTTTAAATATGAGCGAGTAATTCCTAACTTGGTAAGGTTCGTAGGATAGAGTAGATCAATGGATGATAAAATCTCTTAACTTCTTTTATATATTTTAAAGTCTATAAAGTTTAGCAAAGTAAATGTTAACATCCTTATCGGGCGCGCTACCAATTTATTGCTTGTCATGACCATGATTTGATATTGGTTTAACACTTGTTTTGTTAGGGGCTGGACATGAATAGAGATCAATGCAAGGACAAGGGTTAAGAGTGGGGAAACCCTAGTTTTTTTCCAAAAGAACCCTAATCTACATTCATAACTATCGATCTAGTTTAAAACTATTAAAAGATAAAAGGAGTCATTTTTAATTATCCATCCATTATTACTAAGTCCTATGAACCTTACAAGCCTCTTCTTTATAAATCTTATATCCGTAACGACAAACAATCATCATTCTTCAATCAACTCGTCTAAAGCAAGAAAAGAGTTCATATTTCCCTGCGGACGACCCGTACTCATCATAGTTAGCTACTAGCGACACCGTCTTGATTGCGGTTGCTTTACGAAACACTTTTTAACAATCAATCAGCCAGGTATTCCTAGTAATGCGTCTTTCACCGCCCAAGGTCATAATAGTAGTCGCATTTTCCTTTCCGCTCAGTTCAATCCCTATTGTTGTCTCTCTATCTTACCTTGTGTATACCGGACTTATACTAGTTGGTTTTCTTCTTACCCTTCCTTTCAGCTCCAGCATCGGGATTGGAAGAAGACTATCCAACAAGCGTAACTGGTATATACTCCTTATTTAAGGAGCTCTCAAACTTGAGATGAGGTTGAGAGGGGAGACAAATGAATTGTATCATATACAATTCACTTTCTCCAAAACCAGCGGCTATCCTTGACTAAAACACTTTTTCTGAGTTCGTATGTAACTATAAAAAATGTCCTTCCATGCAATACGGATCTCTGTATCAGATACAGAGTGTTCTGGAGGAAGCAAAAGGGGAAATAGGAGGGGTAAGGACATATGCGACTATGTCGTGAAATAGGACAATCATGACATTCCAAAGCCATTGATTGTAAAATGGTTCGGTTAACTTGGTTTTTAGTTTAAAGTCAGTCTTAGGTCTCTACCAGAGAGAGAAAAGAAACACCCGTCGTGCTCTCTATCAAGATTATATTGGTATATTTATCTAATCAGGATGGCACCCACAGTTCCGTTGAATCCTCCTTCAAACCCTGAAAGGAGAATTAGCCAGGATCATATCCCAAGTGTAACTATTACTCACAGTGGAAATTGGGATCCAACCTATCATGGCATGGCAACCTTGACAAATGCCAACAAGTCACCCCACTCTATAGAAGATATGCAATCTCATTGCAAGTTTCAACAATTGAAGCTTCCGATATCGGTTTTTACCCCTAACGACCTATGACCTTGACGAATGCCAACAAACCATAGGCCGCTAGTCAAGTTCTACCCATCATTTCATGATTAACTCGAGCCCACCTGCACAAGCCCTTGAAGAATGCCAACAAAGCTGTACGACTGTCTCGGCTAACCGCATTACATGCTAACAAGAAGACATCACTTAGCTACCGTACAATACGCCTTGACGCTTGCCAACAAACGCAGCGCGAATACTAAGTACTCTACTTCCTGAAATGACAGAAGGCTACAGCTGGTTTTGAAGAAAACCTTTAACGTAATGAACTTGATCTTATCGTAGGAACCGAGTGGTTTTGCAAATTTACAGTAATATAAACTTTTGTTTAAGAGCGAACTCCCGGTGAAGGGATCAAGACTCTTACCTCATCCAATGAGGTGCAGGATATTCCAAACTGAATACCGTGATGCAAAACAAAAGAATATGGCTATTCAATTTGCAAATTCATAGTAACACAATCTTTTGCCAAAGAGGTCACTCCCTGTGAAGGGATCTAGGCTCTTTTCTCGTCGAATGGGGTGCAGGATATTCCTAACTGAATACCTCTGTGCAAAGCAAAAGATTTGACTATAACACCACAATATCTGATATTTAGTTTCTACTATTAACGCAATCCCATCATATAAATAATCACATTACCTAGCATCTTCTCATACAATCATAGAAAAGCATGAAAAGAAAATAGAATGTACATATACACCATCCGCATTCGCCACGGGGACCCGGGTCTTCACCGTAAGGTTACTTAACTTACGACAGGGCGGGAGCAGGGCTAGCGCGGGTGCAAAACGTATATAGCATTTATTTATATATTATATATATCACTATATATATCATCACAGGCAGATAATCGGCATTACAGGCAAGCGATAAATATCATCACAGGCAGGTAATCATATTATAAGCATGTAATGAACATCTCGAAATATGAATGGTCGGATTACTTAGGAACCCCGCATTTCATTCGAGCCACAAACGAAATACGACATTCTTCGGTCGCGTGAATAGCCCGTGCGTAGCCAAAAGTAGACCCGCGAAGGAGTGCTTAAGTCACTGGATTCGAGAAAGTGTCGAGTGGCGCCCTTATGGTGATGATGATGGGTTGAATCATTTCTTGGGTTGCCTGGTACCACATAATTCCGCACGTGGCTATTCATTTCACGACAATTCAAACAAACCAAGAAAACCAAACACGTCATATATCAATATATATCATTCAAACCAACTCAATGAATACTTCATCGAGTTAATTTGAATCCATACCAAGCTAATTCACAACCCACATCGGCACGAACTTGAAATTCCAAAAAACGATTGAATTCCAAGATCAACTCGGCACCGAAAACCATCTCATTTCTTGCATAAAAGGAACCTCGGAGGACCTGAAAACTGCTCGAGACCCCGGGGGGACCTCAGGCATGACCCATGAGGCCCCAGGGTGCATTAGGTGATGCCCCCAGCCATGGCCACAAAATTGTGGCCATGGGTTGGCTACTGGGACAGTAAGCGCACGGCCGCGCGCTTGTTGTCCTACCCCACATTCGGGACCACTTTGAGGTGGTCTCTAGTGTGGGGGACCCACCGAAGCCCCCAAAGACAGCCTCTAGGTCACCCCGACGCCACCACGGGGCTTTCGGTCCAAACCGTGAGTCCGGGACAAGAGAAATAGCGATAAATGCAATGGTTTCCATGGCTGGAAATTTGGACAACCACCAATTTTAAAGAAGGTTTTGAAAACATGGGGTTTTGAATCAATTTGCCACAAACTACAATTGCAAGTATTTGATTAGGCTCTGATACCACTGTAGCGTTTCGGTTCTAAGGTCGTGACACTCACGGATCGCGGCGGAAATAGAAAAAAATAATTTTTTAAATATAGAACCAAAACCTAACCTAGATCATCAAATAAATGCAATTGCAAAAAGAAAAGAGAGTAAGTTTAGAGTGCTACAACCTTTGTAGCATGTCCGAGCGCCATCGGAAGACCGAAATTAAACTTCGCGATCTCCGGAGAGTCTACTAGTCGACCGCCTCGCCGTAGATAGTCTGCGGTGAAGAGTGGCCATCCAAAACTCCATCTTCACACCTCAAGTGAAGAAACTCACATATTGAACTAGCTAGATTAATGTGTGAGGTGATGTGATCACGAAAAATACTCTCTTTTTGAATTTTAATCTCATTTCTAACCTCCACAATTTTTGTAGAGAGGAAGAAGAAGATAAAGAAGATGGCTCATGGAAAATATATGAATTAGCATTAAAAGAAAAGAATTAAGAAGAGAAGAGAAGAAATAACTCATTAAAGAAAAGAAGAGAGAAGAAGTAAGAAGAAGTCCACTCTTATTATTTCTTCATTTCCTTTCTTTTCTTTTCTTTCCATTTCTAATCTTTTCTTTTCTTTTCTCTTTATGTTTATTCTTAATCTATATCATTTCTCTTTACTTTATATATATAAATACATATTTATAAAGAAAAAAAACATGTATCAAATACATTTCCATTTTACGTATCGTATACGCAATAATAATATAACAATATTGCATACTAATATAATGAAAATAGAGAGTGTGTATCCAATACACAATACTAGAAACCACATTATAATACGGTTATTAAGTCAACTCTTGACTTAATATTATGATTTTTAAACCGGCTAGTATTTTTCGGACATTTGATTAAATCATACATTTAATCGAACTCCCATATGTATCCTTGTTTACAGCCAAAAACTGGACTGGGACGTTAAGATGTCTAGCCTGAATTTAGGGGCAGATACTATTTGGAACATATCTATCCATCTCTCTGAAGATATCAAGTTGATTTATGGCACTGTACATCGGAGGTTTGAATAGATTCGAACGATGTAGCAGACTTTATCAGATTCCCCCTCATTTGTGAGGGGTTTTTAATTGTGGGAACAGTCTTCCCTGCAAGCGCACGCCCTGCTGTTAATTACATTATCGCGTTGCGTTAACAACTTTCTCCTGCTCCGGTAGGTCACTTCATATCATGTTATGTTTGGTTTATTTTGGTTGCCCGTAAATTGTATACGAAGACTAATTTATGTCGCCACCCGTAGGGCGCGGATTAGTCCAAATCTGTACATATATTTTCATGATTTAGGTTAAGAATTTGCTTGACAGGGTCCACGTTGGTAGCTTGGTTTGCCAACGGGAATGAACTTAGAACGCATTTCTCATATTTTTGAGATCCATTGTTCGTGGGAAACTTGGGTTTTATCTATGGGTCGTTAGTCTTATTTGAGACTAAGATCAACTTAGATGTTTTAGGTCAAGCATTTATCTGATAGCGTCTACATTAGTAGCTTAGCTTGCCAACAGGAATGAACTTAGGACGTATTTATCACATTTATAAGGTCCATCCGTTCACGAGAAACTTGGGTTTGATCTAAGGATCGTTAGTCATGTATGAGATTAAGATCGACTCATGAACATTAAGCATATGGGCTCAACTGATCATTAGATCATATATGAATAGCTCATGGATAGTATATGGCAGTCAGTATGAAGATAGTCCACAGGGCAAAACATATTAGATTTAGGACGTCGCGGTCCAACATCACCGTGTTTGGAGAGACGCACTAGTTTAGGGACATTTCGGTCTAACATTCCCATGTTTGGGACGAATATTAGTTTAGGGACATTTCGGTCTATTGTAGCCGTGTTTGGGGCAATGGAAGAGGAGTTGTTGGTTATTGACCCGCCACCTATCTGAAGATGTTAAGGAATTACAACGACATATATCAGAAGTGTGGAAAGATGTACCCTTGAACCAAATCTCATATTTGAGGGAAAAGATCATGGTGATCTAAAAATCATTAGGCTTATATGAGACTAAGATTAACTTAGAAAATATGGGATGAAGATCATTAGTCGTATATAAAACTAAGATCAGCTTGGATATCATTGATGAAAGATCATTAGTCGTATGTGGGACTAAGATCAAATTGGATATCATGGACATATATGCTCAGTTGATTTAAGAAGAAACTTAAGCTTCCCAACTTAGCCAATTTGGGATAAGATTGGGTTTCTATACCACCCAGTAGTGCTAAGCACTCAGCCATGTAGCACTCACGTGAATATCATGTGAGGCGCTATGTTTCTTAAGCGTTCACATGAGGTGCTATGTTTCTTGAGCGCTCATGTGCATTTCACGTGAGGCGCTGAGTTTTTAAATGCTCACGCGTATAGGTGCGCTCCCATTATCGCCAATCTGTGCAATTCTTGCTATAGCTTACACTGAGCTGTGAGATTCATTGCTAATGGCTGGCTGCTAAGTACATCAGGTATTACGTTCACCTTCCCAGGATGTAGGTTGAAGTCGAAATCCGTCATGAGTTCTAGCCATCTTCTCTGCCGCATATTTAATTCTTTCTGAGTAAATACATACTTCAGACTCTTATGGTCAGTATATATATCCACTCGTTCTCCCAGAAAATAGTGGCGCCAAATCTTAAGTGCGAAGATGACGACTGCCAACTCCAGATCATGTGTTGGATAGTTAAGCTCATGAACCTTTAGCTGTCTTGATGAAAAAGCTACAACATTTCCATGCTGGTGTAGAACGCATCCTAATCTTTTACCAGACGCATCACAATACACAATGAATCCTCCAGATTGATTCGATTTTACAAGGATAGGAGCAGAGGCTAATCTTGACTTGAGTTCTACAAAAGCTTTTTCACATGTTTCTAACCATACGAATGCTTCATCTTTACATGTGAGCTTGGTCAAGGGTGCTGCAATCTTTGAAAAGACTTCAATGAATCGTCGGTAGTATGCTGCTAATCCCAAGAAACTTCATATATCTTTCACTGTCTTTGGTGTTGGCCACTCACTAATAGCTAACAGCTTAGCTGGATCTACAGAGATTCCTTCGCCTGAAACGATATGTCCGAGAAATCCGACTTGATGTAGTCAAAATTCACACTTGTTGTACTTGGCGTAAAGTTGATGTTGTCGCAATGTCTCCAGGACCATCCGTAAGTGCCTGACGTGTTCTTTCCAATTCTTTAAATACACCAGGATATCGTCGATGAAGATGACAACGAACCTATCTAAGTACTCTCAGATACTTGGTTCATCAGATTCATAAAGATGGCAGGTGCATTTATCACTCCAAATGGCATTACGAGATATTCATAATGACCATATCGAGTCCTGAACACCATCTTTGGAATATCGGACTTTTTGACCTTCACCTGATGATAACCCAAACGAAGATCTAGCTTTGAAAATACGCATGACCCACTTAACTGATCGAAAAGATCATCGATATGCAGTAGTGGATGCTTGTTCTTGGTCGTCACTTCGTTCAGAGCTCGATAATCCACACACATCCTGTATGAACCTTCTTTCTTCTTCACGGGTAATATTGGAGATCCCCAACTTGAAATATTGGGAAAAACCCAACCTTTCTTCAGGAGTTCGTCCAACTAAATACGGATCTCCTTCAATCCTTCAGGACTTAGCCGGTACGGAGCTTTGATTACTGGTTGCACACCGGGTAGTAAATCAATACTAAACTCAAGATCTCGATCGGGAGGCAAACCTGATATATCTTCAGGGAATACATTCTCGAACTCTCGAACTACATCAAGCTTTTCTTCTTCTGCCGGTAGAGAGAACACTTCTGCATCCTTCGGTTTAGCACGGTATCTTCTTGGCTCCAAAGTTCTGTTGTTGGATATAGTGCCTTCAATGCAATTATTGTAATTGCAGGCACACGATTATGATAATTGAGGGTGGACCTATACGGGTAGGACAATTTTACTCAAATGATAGTATGCTATCTAATTTGTCTTTATCATCATATACATGCATCATGTAGTATTGCAGATCACTATTGCATGTTGATAGAGCCTATAAGATTCATGCTTGACTACCAGTATTATGATGGCGATCATATACGTGAGAGCTGGGTAGCCTATAAGCACATTCTTAAATGTCCCTAGTCGTGAGAGTATCGAGACTGGGCATCGATATTCCAGAGTAGACTAGTGTATATGCTTCGAGACCCCGATGAGGGGCAGTGGCCGGTCTCACAAGCCATTAGTGTTGTGTCACCTAAGATAGTATACAGGTGCTCACTGGAGGTGAGTACACTGGACGGACTCGCCGAGAACTTCTAGATGGTATTATACCTATCGTCAGATGGAAGTTCTCAGTTGGTATGAGTACAGGTTAGTCCTTTGACCTGAAGTCGTCATTTTTCTCATGTGAGTTCCCACTGTACTTTGATTACTACCCAACCACGGCTCAAAGGAGTCATGCAAACATGTTTTAATTGGGTACAGTCCCGAGCCACATGGAGGCAGTGATCGACTGTTAGGGATTCGTCTCTCCTGGTATTAGGAGTCGATGTCGCGCTGTATTCAGTTGGCTATTACAAGAAATCCATGGCCACGGTAGGGGAGATTTACTGATGGTTGATCAGTAGTATCTCGGTTGGTGATTAGCTAGACTTAGACACGACTTATCGGGTTAGTAGGGGTCTGACGTTATCCACCCCTAGATCCGATATATGATACTCTTTGACGAAGTGACTGGAATGTACGAAGATTGTCACATTCAGGCTCAGTAGGGTAAGGACGCACGTGATTATCGACTCCCCTTTCAATAAGTACTTGGGTAGCCGTTACATACAGCTAGTGCCGCTGACGTGCTTGTGGTTAAACCCACTGTCAGCGTATTTTCGATTCTTTAGAGTACCACACAGAGGGTTTTCTCGGTTCAGGTGAAAGATGTAAGAGCCGTACGGTGGTACGTGTAAGGGTCTGATTAAATACGTGTACGCGATACACGGACTTTAATCATGCGGTTGATAATACCAGCCGGTTTAGGATTAAGCCGGCTTAGGATTAAGCCGGATTATTAAATCAGGTTTTGATTTAATAATTTATATATGTATTTTGATACATATATTTTAGTATTATTGTTCACTATTCATTCTCTCTTTGGTGCTATCCGTATTTTTATACGGATACGCGTATGTGTAGCGATGCATATACCAGGTGAAGTATTCCGTATTTATACAGGAATGCTTCCAGAAGAAGAACGCCTAATATTTATTTTTCTATTTTAGAAAAATAAAAGGGATGAGGTGGAAAGTGGAACAATGAAGCATGGCTACAACATGTTGAGAGGTATGGCTTGGGAATTTTATATTGAAAAATTCATTTGTGAGCACTATTGGATCATGGTTGATTTTTGTAGCCATTCTTTTCTACACTTGTGGACTTGAGATTTTTTCTTCATCTCCTCCACCATGGCTCATGCTTCTTCTAGCTCATCTCCTTCTTTTTCTTGCTATCATTTTTTAAGTAAGATTCTAGAGAGAAAAATATAGTGAAGTATTCCTACATCACCGTCTATCCAAAGCTAGCAACTTTGGACCGTCGGTTAGAGCCTCCTCCACGTTCCCTCAGGTGGATCGCCTTCGGCAAGGGTGGTCGATACTCAAGCGCATTCCCGACGGTTACGAGCTTAGAGAGGTCTTCCACAATTGGTTGGACATATGACAAAGGTTGTATTTCTCAACCTTGCATGTTTTAGTCTACTAGTTTAAGGTGTTTTGTTCTAATTCTTGGGTTCGGGCGTCCGGTACCCGCAAAAAGTTTTTGTTTTCACTTCCATCTCGCCCGCGGCCTCTGCGGCGCGGGTGCCGGATCCCAACATGATATCAGAGCCACCCAAACACCATAAACTAGTGTTTGACGATACTTAAGTTTCAAAACCGAAAACTTCGATTTCAAAACCCAGTTTCTGTTCAAAATTTTCTTGGTCTCTAAAAATATTTTAAAGAAGTGCAGAACTTGCTCTAAACTATATAGAGATACAAAATGAAAACAAGACGATTCCATCAAGTTTGGCCCGGCGAGATTCTCTATATGGCCGGCCTCACCTTTTTACTGTTCATATCAGAAGCTCGTTTTCATGGTGTGTGCTGGGTTTTGTAAATTGGTATTTTTGGTATTATTTGTTTTGTCCCAGATTTCACTTTGTGTTATCTTATCTTAGGGACAGCTCGGGAGTTGTAAAAACTCAAAACTTTTGCATTGTCGATATCTGTGATGTTGTATATGTGTTGCTGAACGTCGTCTAATTGCTATATGTTCATTTAGATGGGGTTGCACACATTCTGGTGTTGCTTGCTTCTGTGGTTATATATATATCTTGTTATGGATTGTGCGTATTGTCGTGATGGATAGCCATGTATGCAATGTTAGATGTACAGTTCAGATTCATTTGTATATTCATTATTGCGGGGCGAGTGTCCGATATGTGGATTGCCGTCATTGCTAGTTTGTAGATTCTTTTGTTGGGGCATAACCGGGTTGAGGTCGATATCGCCGTTGTATATATATTTTTTTCTGTACTAAGATTACCCCGCGGAGGAGTGCTTGAATAGCTGGATTCTAGAGGGCAACGGGCCCGCATCTTACGGCGTTGAGACCGAGGGGGCATTACTCTAGAATTGGTAGGCTATTCGCCGTACTCATAGGGGGTATTGGTTGACCCACAGAGGGGTGCTCAAGTTACCGGATTCCGTGAAATGCTGGGTGGCCCACTCACCTTTTTGATTGGGGTTGCCTCACTTCGTAGATTGGCGGGTAACTTGCCGCACTCGTTGGGGTCTAGGATCTTCATTGCACTGGCTATCCACACGACCGGGGAATGATGCGTTTCATTTATGGCTCAAATGAAACATGGGGCTCCTAGATTATCCGCTATTTCATATTGTTGTTCGCATACTTGTGATGATTTTATCTGCTATGATGACTATTATCTGCCTGCGATGTTGATATATATTATATATATTTAGTAGATGCTTCTATATGTTTTGCATCCGCGTTAGTCCAGCCCCGCTTTGTTATTAGTTAAGTAACCTAACGGAGCATGACGGGGCCCCATGGCGAATGCGGATGGCATATAAAAAGCATGTTATTTTGGTTGTTTCTTTTGTGGCTTGGAAACATAAAATGATGGAAACGCATTATCGAAATAATGCAAGGAAAAATAAATCTAAATGATATTATCGTAACTAATTTTAAAACTACTCAGTTTTCTTCAAAACTCATGGTCGTATTCTTTTGCTTTGCATAGAGGTATTCGGTTAAAAATATCCCGCGCCTCATTCTATGAGGGAAGGGCCTTGATCCCTTCAATGGGAGTTTTCTCTTAAGCAAAAGTTTATGTTACTAGTTTTAAAATACGAAGCTTAAATCACTCCATTTCAAAACCACTCGAGTTTCTTCAACGATATCAAGTTCATTACGTTAAAGGTTTTTCACCAAAAACCAACCGTAGCCCTCCGTCATTTCATATAGGTACCTCGTAGTATTCGTGCTATGTATGTTGGTATCTATCAAGGCATAGTGTACGGTAGCTACGTGATACTTGTCTGTAGCATGGATATGTGATTATCTAGGATAGACGCATAGTCACGTTGGTCTCTATCAAGGGCTTATGCAGGTAGGTTTAGATCAATCTTGGATAATGACGGGTTGAACTTGACTAGGGACTTATAGCACGTTGGTCTCTATCAAGGCCAAGAAGTTATTAGGAGTAAAAACCATATCGGGAGTTTCAAATATAGGGGAAACTTGCCAGGCATACGCATACCTTCTGGAGTGTGGTTACTTGAGTGGATTCCGTCAGGTTATCATATAATGATAGTTGGGTCCTGATTCCCACTGATGAGTACGTATTACTCCTCGGGAGATTTTTCACTTAAATGATCCCGACTAGTTCTCTTTTTAGGGTTTGAAGGAGAATTCGAGGAAACAGTGGGAGCCCTCCTGATCAGATAAAGTGATAACCAATCTGGTCTTGATAGAGTACACGCTGAGTGTTTCTTTTCTCTCTCTCTCTCTGGTACAACGACCCATGACTTACCTTAAAAACTCATGAACCAATTTGACCGAATCTTCTTACACCCTTTGGTTTTGGCTTGTCTTGATTCGCAACAAAGTCGTATATATCCCTGCCACTCCTACTTTACCCTTTACATTTCTTCAGAACGCATTGTATCACTACGATAATCCATATTTCTTAGAACGGCCATCGTATAGTTATATATGAACTCGAAAAAGTTACTTCAGTCGAGAATGGCCACAGGTTCTGAAGAAATTGAATACATTTATTTGGTTATCTCTTCCTTTTACCTTCTCTCAGGTTGCGAGAGCTCCTTGCATTAGGAGAGTACACCCATTACTCTTATTAGATAGTCTTCTTCCAAACCTTAGGCTGGTGCCGAAAGATAGGGTAGGAAGAAAACAAGTTAGCGTAGGAACGGTGTGCAGAAGGTAAGAAGTAGAGACATATAAAGGGATTGAAGTGAGGGCAAAGGAAATCACGACTACTGTCTTAAATCTGGATAATGGAAAAGGCACTAATAGGAATACCTGACCATCCCTATGAAACATTTTCATGTTTCAGTATTTCTGTGTACATGTAATAGAGAATTGTTTTCCCAGTCAATTATGACTCCAGGGTATGTATTTACCAGTTTTGGATCTCACATCTGTATGGTGTTACAGATAATGAGTAGGAGCAGAATATTGGGAAATGGGCAATTTGATTCTCAATATCGGAATTCGTTGTAATTAGTGATATTGGATTAAATCGCCTGGTTTTTGCCTAACGGCAAACATTTGGTTTTGAATAACCATTATTATGCATCAAATTTTAAAATGAAATATCTGTATCTTTATTTTTATAAAGTGAGATATACATTTTGAAAATTGTGTTGTAAACATTTACCTTTATCAGTTAAGGATAAGGTAAGGTGCATTGAATAACAGTGTAAGATATTCTTAACCAAGATACGGTTTTCAATTTACAAGACACAGAATTTGAGTTAGTATACTCTTAGGACTTATACATGGAGGTGTATATTGTGCAGTGTCCTTCGGGACAAAGGGTTGGTACTCTTACTTCATTCAGGATTACCTATGAGTTCTCTATTTTTAGACACGCATTAGTAGTAATGCAAGGTCAAAGATTTTGAGAAGTTTGTAGATATAAGAATAAAGTAGAGAACCATACATTAGAAGTATCGGGATTCTTCGAGGTGATCGAAGATGTAGATACTTATGCTAGGTATTCTATTATAGTAATATCGAGAACTTGATTCTATCACAGGTTACTCATGCGTGGATGCGTTCCATGATAAGTAATGCTGTGTTGGTCTTTTTCCATTAGGTGATATGCATTAGAAATAGCTGCATGATATTAGAATCTGATTCCATCTAAATTAGTGTCTTGATTCTATATAGACATAGAATGGTTTCATATGTTCAGGTTGTTAAGATATGGAGTTATCCGGTTTCTGTCTAAAAGCAGAATCCAGACAAACTCGAGGCACGCTTCGGTAATGGCGGTTTGTGGATTATCCCAAGAATTCGCTAGGATATTGTTTTTACCATTTTTAAGATCAATAGTTATATTGTTCTTGACTCGCCACACTTTTATAAAATGATCTTTTTGCAAAAGAAACTAGTGGGAGTATGGTAGAATTGGAAATGATTTCAGAACCACAAACGGTTACCGAAAATTTAGTAGAACCTAAGGATTCAATTGGACTTGACAAGCCGTTAGCCACACCGCAAATTTTAGTAGGTGACCTCAGACACGCAAGAGACACTTCGTTTTTCTCATAGACAGTGACAGGGAGGTCAGCATCATGGTAATGATGACCCTACTAGTTATCAGTAGGTCATAAGAAGTGGTAACTTCCAGGTGACCAAATTTTTCATACCCGAGATGGACTCCATGCACTTCAGTAAGTCATGGATTTTGGACTGTGCTTGGTGCTCCTAAAAGGGTAAAACCCATTAGGAGCAAGTAGATCTTTCGAGATCTGTGCAGGTAGAAAGGTGCTTACGTAATAAAGCTAGATTTTTTGTAAAGAGTTTTCGTCAAATACCCGTTGTGGATTGTGATGTGACTTTTATATCAGTGTCTATGCTGAAGTCCATATGGATATGTTTTGGCACCAATGCAGTTCATGGCTATGATATCTGGCAGGTAGGTGACTATAACGCCTCTCCAAATGGGAGTTTGGAAGTGCACGTGTATATGACTCTGCCAGAAGGTTAGCATAGTCAGTGGGAGCAGCGGAAGGCATGCAAGATGCTTATGTCTATTCGTAGACTAAAGCAAGGATAGCAGAGACGGATCATCTGTTATTGATGTGACAGTCAAGATGATTGACTTCGTCAAAACAAAGGTGAACCTAGTAAGAAGTATGTAGGGAGTACTGTCTATGTTTTAAATGACATACTCCGAATAGGAAGTGATGTTCCTATACTACAATCGGTCAGATTTTCGGTTGTCACACGGTGTTTTCTCCACGTTGGATATAGATAGTATATCAAGAGTTCTGGTGACTAGATCTATGGTTTTAGATCTAGATTTGGGAAGTTTCCCAATCAGGTACTTGGACAGCATTCTAAAAGTATCTTAGAATGGACGACTTCTGGCATGATAGTGTACCCACAGGTGATGGAGTCACCCTCTCTAAAAGGATATCTTTTTGGACTGATAATGAGAGGGATAAGCATGAATGACACATCATTTGCTTAGGTAATTAAGTCAATTATGTAAAGTCTTGTACAACACCAGATATTGTTATTGCACTAGTTGCAACAAACAGATATTAATCTAATCCTAGAGAAACAAAGGGAAGCAATTATAGTCATTAGAAGATGTTCTTGGTATTTGTTAACGGCGGCCTCCTCCGGGAGGCGGTTATCGGTTATGGCTTCTAAGGTGACCTGGATGACAGAGATGCTGTCAAGTTTTGAGTTTAGCCTCTTCTGAGGATCAGTATATTGGATAGTATTCCAATAGAGATGCTGGGTAATCATGGTGCAGGATGCTGGTTATAACTCAACAGAGGATACACCCCAAGAAGTTTGTTGGATAGGAGTTGCTCATTGATGAACCAATTGTCCCATCAGGTATCCAGACAAATTCTTGTGGCGGGGTATCGCTCGGTTTGGGAGATTGTTGAACTCTGCAAAGTTGAGATATAGAAAGAAGTTGAAACGTCATAGCGGATCCACTCACTGAGGCTATTTCTCGAACACAGATATTCCTCAAACGAGATTTGAGAAACTGATTTGTATAGATTTTGGGTATTCGGTAGCACATGAGCTGTGTGTACGCGATACTGTAATAATTGGCCTTAAGTGCAAGTGGGAGATTGTTGGATATAGTGCCCTCAAGGCAATTATTGTAATTGCAGGCACGCGATTATGATAATTGAGGGAGGACCTATACGGGTAGGTCAGTCTTACTCAAAATGATAGTATGCTATCTGGTTTGTCTTTATTATCATGTACATGCATTATATGGTATTGCAGATCACTATTACATGTTGATAGAGCCCATAGGATTCTTGCTTGACTACCAGCATTATGATGGCGATCATATACGTGAGAGCTGGGTAGCCTATAAGCAAATCATTAAATGTCCCTAGTCGTGGGAGTATCGAGACTAGGAATCGATATTCTGAAGTAGACTAGTGTATACGTTTCGAGACCCTGACAAGGGGCGGTGGCCGGTCTCATAAGACATTAGTGTTGTGTCACCTAAGATAGTATACAGGTGCTTACTGGAGGTGAATATACTGGACGGACTCGCCGAGAACTTCTAGATATCGTCAGATGGAAGTTCTCAGGTGGCATGAGCACAGGTTAGTCCTTTGACCTGAAGTTGTCATTTGTCTCATGTGAGTTCCCTCTGTACTTTGATTACTATCCTACCATGGCTTAAAGGAGTCGTGCAAACAGGTTTTAGTTGGGTACAGTCCAGAGCCACATGGAGGCAGTGGTCGACTGTCAGGGATTCATCTCTCCTGGTATTAGGAGTCGATGTCGCGCTGTGTTCAGTTGGCTATCACTAGAAATCCATGGCCACGGTAGAGGAGATTTACTGATAGTTGATCAGTAGTATCTCAGTTGGTGATAAGCTAGACTTAGACATGACTTATCGGGTTAGTAGGGGTCTGACGTTATCCACCCCTAGATCCGATATACGATACTCTTTGACGAGAGACCGGACTATACGGAGATTGTCATATTCAGGCTCAGTAGGGTAAGGACACACCTGATTGTTGACCCCCTTTCAACAAGTACCTGGGCAGCCGTTACGTACAGCTAGTGCCGCTGACGTGCTTGTGGTTAAACCCACTACCAGCGTATTGTCGATTCTTTAGAGTCCCATACAGAGGGTTTTCCCGGTTCAGGCGACAGATGTAGGAGCCGTACGGTGGTATGTGTAGGGAGTCCGATTAAATACATGTACGCGATACACAGACTTTAATTGGACGGTTGATAATACTAGCCGGCTTAGGATTAAGCCGGATTATTAAATCAGGTTTTGATTTAATAATTTATATATGTATTTTGATACATATATTTTAGTATTATTGTTCACTATTCATTTTCTCTCTTTGGTGCTATACGTAATTTTATACGGATACGCGTATGTATAGCGATACATATACCAGGTGAAGTATTCCGTATTTATATGGGAATGCTTTTTGAAGAAAGACACCTCATATTTATTCTTCTATTTTATAAAAATAAAAGGGATGAGGTGAAAATTGGAACAATGATGGCTACAACATGTTGAGAGGTATAGCTTGGGAATTTTATATTGGAAAATTCATCTGTGAGCACTATTGGATCATGATTGCTTTTTGTAGCCATTCTTTTCTACACTTGTGGACTTGAGATTTTTTCTTCATCTCCTCCACCACGGCACATGCTTCCTCTAGCTCATCTCCTTCTTCTTCTTGCTATCATTTTTTAAGCAAGATTCTAGAGAGAAATATAGTGAAGTATTCCTACATCACCGGCCATCCAAACTTAGAACCTTTGGACCGTCGGTTAGAGCCTCCTTCGCGTTCCTTCAGGTGGATCGTCTTCGGTAAGGGTGGTCGATGCTCAAGCGCGTTTCCGGCGGTTATGAGCTTGGAGGGGTCTTCCACAATTGGGTGGACACGCGACAAAGGTTGTATTTCTCAACCTTACATGTTTTAGTTTACTAGTTTAGGGTGTTTGATTCGAATTCTTTGGTTCGGGCGTCCGGTGCCCCTCAAAAAGTTTTTGTTTTTGCTTCTGCCTCACCCGTGGCTTCTGCAGCGCGGGCGCCGGATCCTAACATCTATCTCCACTCTTGGAATAGAAGACTGGATGATCTGGTATCTCAAATACTACCCTCCTTTGACAGAAGGCAATAGTAGCATAGAATACTCCCAGCCAATCCATTCCCTACACAACATCAAAATTTGGAATGTCCAGTACTTTGAAATTCACGTAGAATTCTCGTCCGCAAACTACCACTGGACACTAATCAAACCCAATAGTTGCTTTCAGAACTCCATTCCCGGAACTGACATTCCAGCTTAAAATGAGTGGCTTCATTAGAATCGCATGCGTTCTCACGAATTGTTGGGACATGAAACAGTGTGACGGTCCAATGTCGAAAAGTGCGAGTGCAGAAAGGGTGGCTACTAGTATAGTACCTAAGTTGTGTGAGTTTGGGGTTAGATATAGGAAAAGTATAGTGACATACAATGATTGAAAAATCTAAAGGATGGGAGGTTACCAGTGATGACTTGGCCTGTGGCTTCGGCCTCCTCGACCATCATTGTAAAAGCCTGATGTTGTGGTATATTCCTCCTTACTGGAGGCACATTCCACTATCCTTGGGGCACGTTTTTCTACGCTTGAGGCATTCTTCTCTGTGCGTGATGGAATTGACGTTGAGGCTATGCAGAAGGTCCACGTGGAGCTGGTGCAGGGAGAGCTAAACGGGGTGCAGGAGCCTGAATGGCTGGCCGCTATGGTGCTGTTATTGCGGGGCTGTGGTTGCGGGTCTGGGTGCTAGAGCTGTGTTGAAACGATATGGACATGATCTTATGGCGTGAGTGGAAGCGCCACAAACCAAACACAGGCTATTTGCACGACTACAGTCTTTCGTCAGGTGTCCCATCCTCTTGCAGTAGAAATGAAAGTCTGAACTGGACCGGTTAAATGATCCTCCCGGTCTCCTAGCTGCAAAGGTTGGCCTAGAAGAGGCTCCTCCTGTCATCTGTGAGGTAGGACGTTTCACACCGACAGTCTGCGGTACACCCTTCTTCTTCACAACTAGCTCATAGCGTCGGACAACCTTCAAAGCAAGTTCATGGGTTAGGAAATCCCCTGTAGTGAGTACAGCTTGGATTTCTAGGTCTAACCCTTACTGAAATCGTCGTGCCCGGATCTCAGCAGTAGGAATCAGGTGTGCAGCGAACCTGATATGATCATGTGTTAGCAGTGTAATGAGTGAGATCGGGAATTTGAATATTGAGACAATATCTTACCTACTGAGCATGGTAAACTCAGGATCATATTCATCCACAGACTTAACTCGCATCGATCCTTGTTGTAGATGGATGAACTGCCGCGCCATGTCAAAACGGGCAGTCTCAAGGAAATACTTCGCATCAAACAGATCGCGAAACGTCTTCCATTCAATAGATTGAGTGAGACGGCTTTCCTCAGCCTTCCACCAGACTCTGGCGTTGTCTGTCAGTTGCAGCTTAGCAACTCTCACACAGGCAATATCTGGCACTTAAGCTGCTGTCGGATCATCTTCGATCAATTGAGCCCATTCTTCTGCCTCAAGTGGGCTCTCTTTCCCAGAGAAATGTTTTGGATGCAGTGCCCGAAACTGCTTGATTCCGGATGCCTCGACTTCGGGGCGGTGCATAAGGATAGCAGTCTGCTGGTGCTAAACCTCCAACAGGCTCTTGATAGCCTCAAGCAGTACCGTTTGCTCATTAATAAGTGTTAGTTATATGTATGCCCTAGAGGCCATTACTATACATAGGATGTATATTGTAGTGGATACTTGGATATATATAGGGAGGACTTTCTTGCTCGACATAATAGTATGCTATCTGGTTGATCTTTACCTTAACGTGTACACTAATTGTCTCTCTGTTACATGTTGGTAAAGCCCTTAGGATGTGTACTTGACTACCTGGACTGTGATGCGGATCATACTAGTGGGGACATGGTAGTCCATAAGTACATCCTTCAAGGTCCCTAGTCATGGGTATATCGAGACGGGGCATCGATATACCAGAGTATACTAGCGTATACCTTCTCGACCCATACAGATGGGCGATGGATGATCCCATATCCATTGGTGTTTGACATCAGAGATGATATACAGGTGCTCAGTGGAGACTGGGTACACTGGACGGACTCGCCGAGAACTCCCAGATGGTATTATACCTTACGTCAGATGGCAGTTCTCTGGTGACACTGGTACAGAGTAGTCTGTTGACCCGAGATCGTCATAGAGTCTTATGTGATTCCCACTGTGCTTTGATTTCCACCTTACCACGTCCAAGAGGGCGTGCAAAATGGTGGTTTTTGGGTACAGTCCCGAATCACATGGAGGCAATGAGCGATAGGAGGGGATTCGTCTCTCCTGGAATAGGGAGTTGATGTTGCGCTGTGTTCGATTGGCTATAACCGGAAATCTCTGGCCAGGGTTGCTGAGATTTACTGGTAAGTGTTACCAGTAGTTTCTCAAACTGTTATAGACCTCATATCGACATGACTTATCGAGCTGTTGGGGTCTGACGTTTACCACCCCTAGGCGAGATATGCGACATATCAGACGACGAGACCGGACTGTACGGTAAGTGTTACTGGTTGGATTCACAGGAGTATGAGCGGGCTTGCTCGTCGATCTTCTGATCGCTCAATACCCGGGTGGCCGTTACGTTTAGCAGACCGCTTGCGGCTTGTGGGTGTTTGATATGATCATCACCTGCTGCCGGCGTATTGACGAGTCTTTAGAGTCCTACACAGAGGTTTCCTGGCTCAAGCAAAACGAAATAGGAGCGCATATGAGATATGTGCGGGACCGAGAATAATGCGTGTATGTGATACCGTATTGTATTCTCGTGATGAATGTATCGATTGGTTGTATGCGATATAACCTAGTTATCGAATCAAGGATTGATTCGATAAGCCGATACATTGGATATTAGTCGGTTATATGCGATATGACCGGATCGTTAAATCAAGTGTTGATTTAATGATTTAATGTATAATTATATATTTGATATATTACTTTACATTAACTAATATTTGTTCACTTTAAATGGATTTTCTCACTTGATGTACACAAGTTGTATATGTGATATACTTTTGTGCACTTGTTTGTATCATGTTTGATGATACATGCTTACTTGTGTTTGTGTAAAGATTAAACCATGGTTATTTAAATGGTTAGGGTTTTTTTTTTCATATCTATTTATTTATTCTTTTATTAAGGAAAAGATAAAGAGAAAAATGGTGGCTTTCTTTGTTTGTTTTTGAAGCTTCATGAAGCTTTGAACAAGTCCACCATTTTTGTCTCATGCTTAACCCTAACCATTCCACTTAACCATGATTCAGTCTCTACACTTGACCATGGTTGGTTTATGATAAGTATTCATTTATTTTCTATTTGGTAAATACTTATGATAATATATTATCTTCTTCTTCTTCTTCTTCTTGAAGATGAAGAAGCTTGCAACCATCAATGGTGACTTGATGAAAATAGTGAGAAATCCAATTCTAAAGTGAACCTATTTTTTCATCCTCTACCTCTTGCCAAGTAGTATAGGGTGTTTTCTTCATAAGTTTCATGACTTGGTGAAGTGGGAGCTTGATCTTGTGATGCCTCGACGTAGATCATCTTCGGCATCGAAGTCGACAACCTAGCCCGCCCATTTCTCCGATGAAGACGCTAGAGCCCGTGATTCGATTTGGACAGCAAGGAGACTTCATCATGGAGCTATGGAGGTGGAGGACCGGATCTACAAAGGTTGTATTTCCGTTCACTTAGTTAAGTTGTTAACTAGTTGCATGTTTCGCCTAAAATTCTAGTTAACGATCCGTATTAGGATTTCTCGGCACTTGTAAAATTTGAAATTGGCATGGTTGATGCCTTGTACGACCTCATTAGTGTGTCTAGGAACCCTACAGTGGTATCAGAGCCTAGCTAGAATCTTAGGCGATGCGTAGACGATGTTAGAAACCCGATCGAACCCGAAACCCCATTTTTTTCATGCTCTCTGGACTTTTTTGAAAAACTGGGTTTTTTCCATATTAAAAATTCTTAAAAAATTCAGCAGGGAATTTGAAGAATTACTGTGGAGCACGTGCTCATAATTCATCAAAAGCGCGGCGGAACCGCGGCATGAGCGTGGCTCATGCGGCGGTTCCGCGGCCAGTTTGTCACAACAATGTTTAGAATTTGCACAGTAATTCTTATCTTTTAGTTCTGTATTTTCTGGGAATTTTTTACTTACTCTCCACTGTTGAGTTTTCTGGAGTTGTTTTGGGGACTCGATAGTTCGATCGGATTATTAGACTTTGTCTATGTGGTTTTCCGGATAATTTTAGAATATGTTAAAAAGTTTCGACCGCATATAAATACCCAATTTTTTCCCTGTCGGGAAATTTCCAAGTGTTGGACTTTTTCGTGGTTTAAAGGCGTTCTAAGTAGTGCAAGTAACGCGATGGTCCCTCTAGAAGACAACAAACCTTAACTCGATTATGTGACCGTCTTGAACTGCCCTTTGAACCTTAGGGTTTGGGGCAGTACGGCGTGCCACATGTGAGGCGTTGGCTTGACCCTTCTACGGCTGGACCGTTGGTACTGAGGCATGAAGTGAATGTCTTTGAACTTATTTCATGTGTTGAGCGGTTTCGGGAAAACTTGGGTGTTCGATTGTTCGATCGGAAAGTTTAACATTTTCTATCTTATTTGGAATGTGATACAATAGTTGGAATTCACAATAAGTTATGAGATAACTGAATGAATGTTATAAATATAGCACTTTAGTCTCACTTGATCGGTTGCCACGGAATTTTAATGTGATCAAAAGTCCGTCGCAATCACGTAGCGTACGCGGATACTCGCCTGGTAAACTTAATAGACAGCCTCACTTCATAGCCCCGACCAAGTGACTGTAGGAGAACCCCGTCGCCGAAAGCATCCGTTCGGGTGCTCGCGGCAGCGGTGTTCCGCCTTGGTGCACTTCGTCGACGGCGTCGGGAGTGCGGCCGCCTACTAAAGTTTGCGACGAGCATTCGATCAGGATGTCGGGAATCTTGTTGAATTACCCGACTTGATATTGAAAAGTGTTTTCGATAATGAGACTAAAATGCGGGGTTTATAATTGTTAGGCATGCGATGTCTAAGGAATTCATTTGATTAGGCATGCGATGTCTATGCAGGTTGCGGATTCCAACTGTTGTAGTTTTACACTTTCTTTTCTGTGACCGTAAGTGTAATATGTGATATTGCCGGTTTCGTTACTATATGTCAACGACAACTGGGATGCGCATATTTACTTACGTTGATGACATGTGATGTCATGTGTTGCTGGATATGTTATATTGGATCGTCGTGTTTGAATAGCCGGGGGTTTTTATGTGAGATGAGTGTTTTTCATTTTCATTCATGTAAAAAATTGTATATAATATTCTTTTATTGGGGCACTTCCAGGTTGCGGAAGATGTCACCCTTTGTATATTATTTACTTTTCCGCACTAGGATAGACCCAAGGAGGGGAGCACAAGTAACCGGGTTCTGGAGTTCAGTGGGAGACCAACTCGAGGAGTCGAGTCCGGGTCTCCTAACTCTAGAATTGGTAGGGTTGCTTGCCGCTCTCGTAGGGGTCTAGGGGTGTGGATTTGGCTATTCATCACGACTGTGGAATCCGTGTTTTATACTGGCTCGTATTGAAAACACGACGTCCTAGTATATCCAATATTTCATATGATTCTTCTGCTGCGATATCTATGATGTGATCATGTGATATGTTCTGTGATGGATACTATATATAGTATATATGATATATTATATGGGCGTTACTTATGTTTTACACCCGCGCTAGCCCTGCCCCGCTCTGCCGTTAGTCACCTAACCTAACGGTGCACGAGGGGACATCGAGGCGAATGCGGATGGCATAAGTGTACGTCGTATTTATCTGTGATGTTTAGGTAACTTAAATGATGGGACTTCATTAATGAGATTAATGAAAGTAAAAAGAAACCTAAGATGTTGTGGAATCGAATTTCAAAAATAAAACAGGTAGCTACAGTTCTTGCTTTGCACAGCGGTATATATGATATATCCTGCACCTTATTCGATGAGGAAAGGACCGAGATCCCTTTACATGGAGTGACTCCTTTAGCAATAACTGGCAGATGCTACACACTCGGTTTGTCTTCTGATTGCTTTTTAGAGTTTATGCTTTGCACAATGATATATATGATATATCCCGCACCTCATTCGACGAGGAAAGGGCCGACGATCCCTTCACCGGGAGTGACCCCTTTAGCAAAACTAGAAAAGCCTCAAAAACACTCCATTTCAAAATCATTCGATCCTACAACGATATCAAGTTCATTACGCAATAGGTTTTCAGAAAAACCTGTCGTAGCCCTCCGTCATTTCAGATAAGTAGTAGTTAGTATTCGTGCTACGTTTGTTGGCCTTTGTCAAGGCGTAGTGTGCGGTAGCTGACTGGTGCTTATCTGCTTATGCATATGATGCAGATTGGATTAGGGTAGTCGTGCGACCTTGTTGGCCTTTGTCAAGGGCCATGCGGGTGGGTTTAGGTTGAACTTGACTAGCATCCTATGGTTTGTTGGCCTTTGTCAAGGTCATAGGAGGTTAGGGGCAAAATTATCGGGAATTTCAAGTGTTGAAATTTGCAATGGATTGCATACCTTCTATGAGATAGTTGGATCCCGATACCCACTGCGAGTAAGAGTTACTCCTGGGAGAGTTTTACACATTACAATTAGCCGATCAAGTAGGTGTCTAGAAAGGTGTCAACGGGGTTACGCCTCTGGGAAAACGAGGTTTACATTAATTAAGTTCGTGCGAAAGCACGGGGGACCTCCCTCAAAGTACCGACACTGGCCTGGCTGAAAGATAGGTGAACTTGTAGTGTGTAATTAATCCCGGCTAGTCTTTCCTTTTAGGGTTTGAAGGAAGATTTGATAAAAATAGTGGGAGCCATCCTGATTAGATAAAATAATAACCAATCTATTCTTGCAAGAGCGCACGCTGAGTGTTTTCTTCTCTCTCTCTCCAGGTAGCGACCATATCACGCCTTAATCAAGATAATAATACGGAATATTGACCGAACCCGCTTGTTATACTGAGCTGGGGAACGTTGGTCCCGCTCCAACTTATAATTGTTATAAGACAGAGCAGGAAATTGGGGATTACCAGAATTCCCGTGCCGCCCAAACGAAGAGAGTGCATGCTGATGCATCATCTTCAGGTGTGTTCGTTACAAAGAACTGTTTCTCAGTATCCTCCGCATCCTGGGTATATGATACCGGATCAGGATCCCAGATATGTAATCTGTTACATAGGGCTACAGATAGGTAGAGAACTGAGAACGGGTGATAAGTTTCATGAGGCAGAAAACGGGGCAAGTGTTGCAGCCGAGTCTGTTGGTCACTGTCACCCTGTATTCCAAATACATTAATTCTGAACGAATGTTATTAGATACCGAACCTGATATACAAAATCATATCAGTCTCTTTATAAGTAAAGAAATGATAAAATTTTGTATTGTTGGATTATGTTTTGAACATTTCCTATATCAAAAGTTGATCGGTTCAGGCACGTTATCTAAAAGCATTGATGTTCTAAATCAAAATACAGTTCTTTGTATACGGAACACACATAAGAGGAAGAGTTCAGAAATGAACGAATTCTTCTTAAGGCATTGTAGACTAGGTCATATCAATGCGATCCGACTGGCTGAAGTTACATTTTAGATGCATATTTAAATCAGTTTGAATTTACATCTTGTGAAACTTGCCAGTCATGTCACAAAGATAAGATGACCATAGCTCTGTTTATTGGAAACAGAGAAAGAGTTAATGAACTCTTAGGATGATACATGTTGATGTATGTAGGTCCCCTGTCTACATATGCCAAGACCGGTTCCTTGTACTTCATTACATTCTCTGATGATCTTTCGAGATTCAGACCTATGTTCCTGTTGAAACACAAGTCTGAACCTTTTGAGATATTCACAGAATATAAGTTAGAAGAAGAGAACCAAAAAGGGTATAAGTATTATGTCCTTTGATGTGATCAAGGAGGAGAATACTTGAGAACGGAATTCCTTGACTATTCTAAAGGAGAATGAGATTCTCTCTCATCATTACCCCTCCGTATACACCATAGCACGATGGTATATCGGGGCGGAGCAATCACACCCTATATGATAAGGTGTGCTCTATGATGAGTACTACTGAGTTACCTATTTCCTTTTTGGGAGTTATGCACTTGAGAAGCTGCATACCTATTGAATAGGGTTCAAATCAAATCAGTTGCCTACCATTTCATATGTGATATGATAAGGGAAGAGCCCATATCTTAAGTTGGTTAAGATTTGGGGTTGTCCGGGCTATGTCTAAAAGCAAAATCCGGACAAGCTCGAGGCAAGGTCTGTAATGTAGAACTGGAAAGGTTCCAGCTATACAAACTACAGCAGATGATTTGATAAAACCAAAAGATTCAATAGTTACCAACGAACCTCAGCCTCTCCGCCGATCTAGTAGGGTTTTCTCACCCACCTGAGAGATACTTCGGTTTCTCTTTGACAGTGGGAGCGAGGATTGCATCATGAGATGATGACCCAACTAGTTTCGAGCTGGCCATCAGGAGTGGGACTCTGTAAGAATGGCTGGATGCTTAGCGATCTGAGATGGAATCCATGTACACCAACAAAGTATGGACTTTGGTTGCTATATCTGAAGGGTTAAATCCCCATCAGGAGCAAGTATATCTTGAGAAGATTACTTGGTGTAGATGGAAAAGTTGAGACTTTCAAAGCTAGACTTGTTAAAGCTTTTCGTCATCGACCAGGCGTGGATAATGATGAAACCTTTTCAAGTGGCTATGCTTAAGTCCATCCAGATCCTACTTGCCACGGCTATATACCATGACTACGATATCTGGCGGTTGGGTGCCATGACTGCTTTTCTAAATGATGTTTTAGAAGAGAACGTCTATAAGTAAACAGCCAGAGGGCTTCGTAGACAGTGGGAGCAGCGGAAACGTGTACAAGATGCTTTATAGGATAAAGCAGGTATCGCGGAATTGGAACATCTGTTTTGATGTGTTAGTCAAAGAGTTTGACATCATCAAAATGGTAGATGAACCTTGTATATACAAAGGGTAGTAGGGAGTATAGTGACGTTCCTCGTAGAGTACGTGGATAACATGCTCTTGATAGGGAAGAAGTTTCCTATGCTACGCTCGGTCAATCTCCGCTTATCACAAGGATTCTCCATATAGGATCAAAGTGATACCTCCTAAATCCTGGGTTTTGAATCTATGAGATAGATCTAATTGGATGTTAGGATTCTCACTAGTTGTAGTGAGATGGTATCAATCAATCCTGGGGAGAATCACTGGAAAGGTTCCAGGGTGATAAGGACGACTGAAAGTCAGTCACAGGCATTGTCTTTACCCTCAGTAAAGGGATGGTATGTTGGAAGAGTTCCAAGCTAGATACCGTGGCATACTAGACGTTAAAGGCTCGATACATCGCTACTTAAGATGCTACCAAAGAGGCAGTCTGGATGTATATTTGTTCATGAGATGAACTTAGTTCCTCCCATTGTGAGACAATGGAGTTATGGCTTATGCCAAGGAACGTCCGTCCCATCAGTGATCTAGACATATTCTAAGGCAGTATCACCTGATCATGGAGATGTTTGATCTCCAAGGGATCGAGGTTAGGAGAGTAGACGCAGAGGACAACACGGCGGATCCACTCACAAAGGCCTTTTCCCAGAGAGAGACTTTTATGGGATGGTTGAGTATGAGATACTACAACCACTGCTATCAGATGGCCCTGGTGCAAGTGGGAGATTGTTAGTTATATGTATGCCCTAGAGGCCATTACTATACATAGGATATATATTGTAGTGGATGCTTGGACATATATAGGGAGGACTTTCTTGCTCGACATGATAGTATGCTATCTGGTTGATCTTTACCTTAACGTGTACACTAATTGTCTTTCTGTTACATGTTGGTAAAGCCCTTAGGATGTGTACTTGATTACCTGGACTGTGATGCGGATCATACTAGTGGGGACATGGTAGTCCATAAGTACATCCTTCAAGGTCCCTAGTCGTGGGTATATCGAGACGGGGCATCGATATACCAGAGTATACTAGCGTATACCTTCTCGACGCATACAGATGGGCGATGGATGATCCCATATCCATTGGTGTTTGACATCAGAGATGATATACGGGTGCTCAGTGGAGACTGGGTACACTAGACAGACTCGCCGAGAACTCCCAGATGGTATTATACCTTACGTCAGATGGCAGTTCTCTGGTGACACTAGTACAGAGTAGTCTGTTGACCCGAGATCGTCATAGAGTCTTATGTGATTCCCACTGTGCTTTGATTTCCACCTTACCACGTCCAAGAGGGCGTGCAAAACGGTGGTTTTTGGGTACAGTCCCGAATCACATGGAGGCAATGAGTGATAGGAGGGGATTCATCTCTCCTGGTATAGGGAGTTGATGTTGCGCTGTGTTCGATTGGCTATAACCGGAAATCCCTGGCCAGGGTTGCTGAGATTTACTGGTAAGTGTTACCAGTAGTTTCTCGA
This sequence comes from Agapanthus africanus, assembly GCA_030015575.1. NCBI lineage: Eukaryota > Viridiplantae > Streptophyta > Magnoliopsida > Asparagales > Amaryllidaceae > Agapanthus > Agapanthus africanus. The sequence continues at coordinate 875,162,289 of JASDDO010000024.1, read as the reverse complement.
ACTGTTATAGACCTCATATCGACACGACTTATCGAGCTGTTGAGGTCTGACGTTTACCACCCCTAGGCGAGATATGCGACATATCAGATGAGGAGACCGGACTGTACGGTAAGTGTTACTGGTTGGATTCACAGGAGTATGAGCGGGCTTGCTCGTCGATCTTCTGATCGCTCAATACCCGGGTGGCCTTTACGTTTAGCAGACCGCTTGCGGCTTGTGGGTGTTTGATATGATCATCACCTGCTGCCGGCGTATTGACGAGTCTTTAGAGTCCTATACAGAGGTTTCCTTGCTCAAGCAAAACGAAATAGGAGCATATATGAGATATGTGCGGGACCGAGAATAATGCGTGTATGTGATACCATATTGTATTCTCGTGATGAATGTATCGATTGGTTGTATGCGATATAACCTAGTTATCGAATCAAGGATTGATTCGATAAGCCGATACATTGGATATTAGTCGGTTATATGCGATATGACCGGATCGTTAAATCAAGTGTTGATTTAATGATTTAATGTATAATTATATATTTGATATATTACTTTGCATTAACTAATATTTGTTCACTTTAAATGGATTTTCTCACTTGATGTACACAAGTTGTATATGTGATATACTTTTGTGCACTTGTTTGTATCATGTTTGATGATACATGCTTACTTGTGTTTGTGTAAAGATTAAACCATGGTTATTTAAATGGTTAGGGTTTTGTTTTTCATATCTATTTATTTATTCTTTTATTAAGGAAAAGATAAAGAGAAAAATGGTGGCTTTCTTTGTTTGTTTTTGAAGCTTCATGAAGCTTTGAACAAGTCCACCATTTTTGTCTCATGCTTAACCCTAACCATTCCACTTAACCATGATTCATTCTCTACACTTGACCATGATTGGTTTATGATAAGTATTCATTTATTTTCTATTTGGTAAATACTTATGATAATATATTATCTTCTTCTTCTTCTTCTTCTTGAAGATGAAGAAGCTTGCAACCATCAATGGTGACTTGATGAAAATAGTGAGAAATCCAATTCTAAAGTGAACCCACTTCCTATTTCTTCATCCTCTACCTCTTGCCAAGTAGTATAGGGTGTTTTCTTCACAAGTTTCATGACTTGGTGAAGTGGGAGCTTGATCTTGTGATGCCTCGACGTAAATCATCTTCGGCATCGAAGTCGACAACCTAGCCCGCCTATTTCTCCGATGAAGCCGACGCTAGAGCCCGGGATTCGATTTGGACAGCAAGGAGACTTCATCATGGAGCTATGGAGGTGGAGGACCGGATCTACAAAGGTTGTATTTCCGTTCACTTAGTTAAGTTGTTAACTAGTTGCATGTTTCGCCTAAAATTCTAGTTAACGATCCGTATTAGGGTTTCTCGGCACTTGTAAAATTTGAAATTGGCATGGTTGATGCCTTGTACGACCTCATTAGTGTGCCTTGGAACCCTACAATAAGAGCTACAATGGTAGGTGGTGGTGGTAGAGTAGGCGGTGGAGTGTTGCCATTGACATTGGTACTGGTGTTATTGGGAGAATTCATGACCTTGATAGAAAAACAAATGGTTAGGATAGATTCAAGAAATTAGAAATATAAGGAATGTATAGTTACTGATTCTTATAATTCTTGTGATATATTGCTTAAGACTTCATGCAGAACTGACATGCATGGACCGCCAACAAAACCTGTCACACCCCGCTTCCCAGTAGATGGAAATGGTGACGTGGTAGGCCGCAACGTATTTACTAAGAAATAAATATGTTAAGCGTAATTAAGCAATACATAAAAATGTACAAGAATGAAAAGAGTATTAAAATAAACAACAACTTTATTTACATTCTTCTTTACATACAACTGTTTGAAAATAAAAGATACAATGAGTGAAGCAGTGCCTAAACAATGGCATACAAAATAAAAGTGCAGGTGAACTAGTAGTCAAGCTGAGTGGTGAGCTGGTCGGCTAGGCTCGATCTCCTGAGAGACCGGTCCTCATGACGAACATTCCAAAGAAAGAAATAGAGAGGAATGTCGTCAGCGAACTAGCGCTCAGTAAGTCCTAACAGAAGAAAGAGAATATAACTTATAATGTGAAATGAACTGGTAAATTATACAGGTATATGATTATTATTCTAACGTGGTGATTTGTAGCTTGATATAAAATGTATTCGTGTATACGAGAGGAGTCCATCTTACCCCGTACACTATGGTAACCTATAGTATAAGGGCCCGTCATAACCCACAGGACAACGGCACGAGAATTCATGTAGGTGTCTTGTAAGTGACCTCTCATGCCACGATATACGTTCCATACCAATCTACCCCTTTATCCCCATGTAATGTATTGTATAGATTATATTTACAAGTCTTGCCGAAACCATAGATACAAAATGTTCAAGTATTCATGTTCAGGATATAATCAAGTTTTCAAGTAGTCAAGTTATAACCATGGTTCGGTCAAGTCAAGTCAAGTATACCTGTTTGATATTTGAATTCAAGTATTCATGTTCATGATCAAGTATTCATGTTTGATTTTGGATTCAGGTTTGAATTTGAACTCAGACTGAGTTAGATACTTGTAAACAAATTTAGCTCTTGAATTAGATTCAGGAGTCATCGGTAACTGCTGCACATGGACGGCAGGATTTATGTTTTTTTCCAAGAAAATTACCATTGATAACTCCGTTAAGTTGTCTACCTTAAATAGGCAAGCACTCACTTTCTTCGACCCCCCTGGGCTCAAGAGAATTGATCCCGCTTAAACCTATATTTACTAAAGTCCTTAAAATATTGTTTTATATATAATTCGAGGGGGTTTTATGAAAAATATATTAATATAGATTAAAAATAAAACTCGAGGGTGATTAGTATTACTTAGAGTTTTCATGAGCATGGATTTTAAGTATTGTGGTACTTTTATGATAAATACTTAGCTTTGGAAAATTCATGATATTTTATTAAAAAAAATTGTCCTTTTTGGTATCTTGATGGTATTTTATTATCGTTTATTAATCTTTCATTTTTAGAAAAAATATAAGTTTATTATATTTTGAAAATATGGATTTATAATTTTATATAATTTTTCTAAAAATTAAATATATTCTATTTAGAAAAATTCGTATTTCTTAATAACGTATTTAAATCCTTTTGAGATCAAATGCACCGTGAGAAGATCTGCATCTTGCTCTACTAGCCTAAGGATGTGCGATAATCCGCACCATCCATTAGCAGGTCTCCTAAAGAGAGTTGTAGATGCATAATCGCAAAGGAAATGAAATACCGTTTTAAAAGAAAATTCGGTTTTAAAGTAGATGGTATTTTATTGTAAAGTTTTCTTCATAACAAATATTCATACAAAAGAGGTATCGTGCTATGGAACCAATTGCACATGTTGGGTAGGTCGTTACCCCATGAAGTTTTCCTAAAGTTATTGTTAAGCAATTTTTTCGAAAAAATGTGATAACAAAGTTCAAGGTATTTTAACGTAAAAGTTCAAATATGGTTGTTGTACATGAGATTCTTGGTTAAAAATTTATTCTAAACATTGGTATTTGGGGTTACAAGTATTGTATTAGAATTTGGTTGAACAATATATAAGAAAAAGGGAGTTTCTAGGGTTTAGAAAATAGATATCGGTATTAACTCCACTTACCGATATAAGTTTTAAAGTTGGATTTCAATGAAGAGAAAGAGAGAATGGAAGGGACTTACAGTTTAGAAAGCTTAGGAAGAGGGTGAGGAAGGGAAGAGTGTCAATCTTTTGGGCTACCAAAAAGTTAAAAAGAAAAAATCAGAAAAAATAATTGTGTCTAATGGGAATCGAACACAGGGGCTACGTCACAGCAGTGCAAGGGCTTTACCAGTGAGCTACAAGTTGTTTCTTGCTTTTATTTAATAAAAGTGACTTATAACTCAAATTCAGGTTGTAAACTCATTTCTTGTATATTAACAGAAGACTTTCCGTACAAAGATTTTAGAGTTGTTACAACTCACGTGTTTAACACGTTGGTATTTACGTGTTTAACACGTGGGGGCTATCATAGGATTTAATCTTATCTGAAACCAGTACCTACATGATTTGCATGTGAGTGCTCACGTGTTTAACATGTGGGCGCTGCTATACGATTTAATCCTATCTGCAGCAGCAGGAACTCGCGTGCTTTGTATGTGAGTGCTCACGTGCTTTGCACCTAAGACGCTGCTATAGGATTTAATCATATCTGCAGTAGATACTCGCATGCTTTGCATGTGAGTGCTTACGTGCTTTGCATGTGAAGCACTGTCCTATATTTTTATAGAAGGAACAGCAAGTTTTGATCCAAAATTTTTGGCGGGAACAAATGCCCCCTACTACTTTTCCCGCGTAGGTATATACGTGGGTTATGTAGTGCAAAGTTATGCATCGCCATAGAATTGATGGATCAGGAGACAGATTTAGGTCTCTGTCGCCTAAGGTTTTTTTCCATCTTCATGAGCTGTAAGGGTCTCAATAAGGTTTTTCTCCCTATGAGTCGTAAGGATCTCATAGGTGTATATTCTCCGTAGAAATCGTGAGGATTCCTAAGTGTCCATCACCTCCGTGCGTCGTAAGGATCTCACTCGAGTATTTTTTCCTTATAAGTCGTAATGTCCCGTAAGTGACTTCTTCACTTCATTGGCATGCAACTTTGACGAATGTGGCCCGTGGATAGCATACAAGAGTCTGTCTTGACCTCCCTGTAGGACAGCGATGGCTTAGGAAACAGGTTTAGATCTGTCGCCTAAGGCTTTTCAACTTTATGAGTCATGATGGTCTCATAAAGATTTTTCTCCCTACGAGTCGAGAGGATCTTGTAGGTGTATTTTCTTCTTGGAAGTCGTGAGGACTCCTAAGTGTGTTTTCTCTTGTGAGTCGTAAGGATCTCACAAGAGTATTTTCCCCTTACGAGTCGAGAGGACCCGTAAATGGCTTCTTCTTCTCATTGGATGCAACTTTGAAGAATGTAGCCTGTGGATAGTATATAAGAGTCAGTCTTGACCTTCTTGAAGGGCAACGGTGCTTAGGAAACAAATTGATAGCCCCGTCGCCTAAGGCTTTTCACCTTCATGAGCCGTAAGGTTCTCGAGAAGGTTTTTTCCTACGATCCGAGATGATCTCGCAGGTGTATCCTAATGTGAAATATAGATAACCCCTTTCTTTTATGATAGGAGTCCATTAGGTTTTTGGTACTAGGTTAATTCCATCTTACCGTCGCGTTGGCTGATATATTCTCGACATGCACTCCCTTAGGTTACCGCTCTAGTAGCCCCGCATCTATCATGTCTCTGATCCCTGAGGCTGGGTAAGACATTTTAAGTAATCTTCTTAAGTTGGAATATCCATATTACCATCGAAAGATCAAGCGTTAGGTATTGTCATGGCGCTTTATTTGAGGTTAGGCTTAATTTGAAGCCACGTTGAGTCATAACTGCACCCTTTTGGGGTGAGATGACATCCAATGGTCTCTAGGCTTGCCATCAAAACTCGAAGTTAGGAATATGCCGTCACTTCGCTTTTGCTTTGATAATGTCGCGTCAATTCTTCGTTGAAGTAGGGTAAATATCCGTATGACCTCTATGATGTATGTATTGTAATCGAGATCTGGAGCTAGGAATATTCCATTGCTCCATTTCATTTGACAGTTGCGTCTGCACCCTACTGGAATGAGGAAGAACATCGAGATGATCTCTAGGCTGTAAATGTTGCCATCGAGATCTGGAGCTAGGATTTTGCCGTCACTCCACTTTTATTTTACCGTTGCATCCGCCCCTTACTGGAATGAAAAGGAACGTCGAGATGATTTCTAGGCTGTAGATGTTGCCATCGGAATCTGGAGCTAGGATTTTTCCATCACTCTACTTTTGTTCGACCCATGGGTCCTTATTAACATTGCATCTACAACGAGAAACAACGTCAAGCTAGTGCTAGGATTTTGCTATTACTCCGTTTTGATTTGTCTCCTTGGAACCTTGTCAACACCACATCTGTACTCTGCTGGAGTAAGAGAGACGTCGAATTGGTCCTTAGGCCGCATATATTGGCGTCGAGACCTAGAGTTAGGAATATGCCTTTACTTTATCTTTGATTTGACCCTTTGGTCCATGTTGATGTCGCGTCTACACCTGTCGGAATGAGAAGGACGTAGATATGATCTCTAGACTGTATATGTTGCTATCGAGATCTAGAGCCAGGAATATGTCATCACTCCACTTTTGTTCGACCTTTGGGTCCTTGTTGACGTCGTATCTGTATCGAGAAGGAACTTCGAGCTGAAACTAGGATTTTTCCATTACTCTGGTTTGATTTGACCCTTTGGTCTTTGATGATGTCGTGTCTGCATCCTGATGAAATGAGAAGAACATCAAGTTGATCTCTAGGTTATAGATGTTGCCATCGAGATCTGGAGCTAGGAATAATGTTCGACCCTTGGCTCCTTATTAACGTCGCATCTGCACCGAAAAGGAACGTCGAGCTGGAGCTTGGATTTTGCTATTACTCCATTTTTATTTGGCTCCTTAGAGCCTTGTCGGCATCACGTCTGTACTCTGCTGGAGTAAGAAAAACGTCGAATTGGTTTTTAGGTTGCATATATTGCCGTCTTGGAGTTTTGAATATGCGTTTACTCCATCTTTGATTTGACCCTATGGTCCATGTTGATGCCGTGTATATACCCTGTCGGAATAAGAAGGATGTAGAGATGATCTATAGACTGTAAATGTTGCCATCGAGATCTGGAGCCAGGAATATATCATCACTCTACTTTTGTTCGACCCTTGAGTCCTTGTTGACGTCGTATCTGCACGGAGAAGGAACGTCAAGCCAGAGTTAGGATTTTTCTATTGCTCTGCTTTGATTTGACCCTTTGGTCTTTGATGACGTCGCGTTTGAATCCTGCTGGAATGAGAAGAACGTCGAGTTGATCTCTAGGTTGTAGATGTTGCCATCGAGATCTGGAACTTTTTTTGACATAGCATAGCGGGAAAATATGGTTCCCTTTCTTTCATTTTTTCGCATGGATTGTATACAAGAGTCGGTATAGACCTACTTACAGGGCAAAATTTTTTTATTTTATTATCTTTTTTTATTTATTTCCGTGATTCTATATTTTTTCAGCTTTTTATATCGCGAAAGTGACGATTGCCTAATCATTTCGGATATTTTATTTTCCGTGCCCAATCATTTCGGCTATGTAATTTTTTGTTTTTTGCTCGATACTTTTTATTGCGAGTTGCCCAAACATTTTGGCTGTTTCATATGCATATATTTTTTGCTCATTGATTTTTATTGCGAGTTGCCCCATCATTTCGACTAATTTTATATGCATATTTTTCCTTGCTCGCTGATTTTTATTGCGAGTTGGAGATCAGCATCAGCATCGTTACAAATGGAATGTTGTCAGGAGCGAATCATCATATGCCGTAAGAGGATTGGGAGTTTGACACATGTTTAGGCATCAGTATCACTAAAACTGGGATATTTCCAGAAGCAAATCATCATTTTCCTTTATTGATTTAAACAAAGGTGGCTTAGCAAACAGGATTAGGATCCTGCCGACTAAACCTCTTTGACTTTATAAGCCGTAAGGGTCTCATAAAAGTATTTCTCCCTACGAGTCAAGAGGATCTCGTAGGTGTATTTCCTCCTCAAGAATCGTGGGGATTCTTATATGTGCTTTCTCTTATAAGTCGTAAGGATGTTACAAGAGTGTTTTCTTCTTATAAATCGAGAGGACTTACAAGTGTCGTTATGGGGGTATTTCTCACCATTGGTGAAACTCGGTTGGAACATATTTTGTTCGTGCCCGTGGATTGTATACAAGAGTCAATATCGAACTACTTGTAGGGCAATTTGGAGGATATGATGGCTTAACAACAAGTTTGGATCCCTGTAACTTAACGCTTTTGAATCCTATGAACCGCGAGGGTCTCATAAGGGGAATTCTCCTTACGAGTCGTGAGGATCTCGCAAGTGTAATTTCTCCCTAGGAATCGTATAGATTCCTAAGTGTGTTGCTCCTTTGTGAGTCGTAAGGATCTCACGCAGGTCTTTTCTCCTTAACAAGGTCGAGGGGACGCTGCAAGTATACATAATTTTTTTATTTAACGGGTTTGCGCCCTTTCGGGTTTTCACAAACTCGCCCGCAATCCTGCTATTTTTACTCACGGCACCCTTTCGGGTTTACATCCATGCCAATTTCACTTGTGGACATACCTTTTTCTCTTTTTTTTTAACGGGTTTGCGCTCTTTCGGATTTTCACAAACTCGCCAGCAGTCCTGTTGTTTTTACTCACGGGGCCCTTTCGGGTTTTCATCCATACTCATTTCGCTTGTGGACATACCTTTTTTTTAAACTCTCGAAAGTAGCTTCGCCGCAGGTGACCCATCTAACTCCCACCAGGCATGCCAGAATCTGTTTACTGCCGAAAACTGGACTAAGGCGTTGAGACGTCTAGCCTGAATTTGGAGGAAGATGTTATTTGGAACATATCCATTCACCCCTCCAAAGATACCAAGTTGATTGATGGCACCGTATATCGAAGGTTTGGATAGATGCGACCGATGTAGGAGACTTTATCAGATTCCTCCTCATTTGTGAGGGGTCTTTGATTGTAGGGACGCTCTTCCCTGCAGGTGCAAGCCCTTGCAGTTAATTACGTTATTGCATTCAGTTAACAACTTTCTCCTACTCCGGTAGGTCACTTCGTGTCGTGTTATGTTTGGTTTATTTTGGTTGCCTGTGGATTGTATATGGAGACTAATTTATGTCGTCGCCCGTAGGGCCCGGATTAGTCCAAATCAGTACATATATTTTCTTAATTTAGGTCAACCATTTGCTTGACGGGGTCCATATTGGTAGCTTGTCTTGCTAACGGGAATGAATTTAGGACGCATTTCTCACATGTGTGAGGTCTATCGTTTACGGGAAACTTGGGTTTTATCTGAGAGTCGTTAGTCTTATTTGAGACTAAGATCAACTTAGATATTTTGGGTCAAGTATTTACTAGACGGGGTCCACGTTGGTTGCTTGTTTTGCTAATGGGAATGAACCTAGGATGCATTCTCATATTTGTGAGGTTCATCCATTCACAAGAAACTTGGGTTTGATCTAAAGATCGTTAATCATGTATGAGACTAAGATCGACTTAGGAATAGTGAGCATATAGGCTTGACTGATCATTAGATCATATATGAATAGCCCATGGATAGTATACGATAGTCAGTCTGGAGATAATCTGCAGGGCAAAAAATATTAGTTTAAGGACGTAGCGGTCCAAAATCACCGTATTTGGAGCGACGCGCTAGTTTAGGGACATTTCAGTCTAACATTCCCATGTTTGGGACGAATATTAGTTTAGGGACATTTCAGTCCAATATCACCGTAATTGGGGCAACGGAAGAGGAGTTGTTAGTTGTTGTGACCCACCACCTATCTGAAGACGTTGAGAAATTACAACGATATATATCAGAAGTGTGGAATGATGTACCTTTGAACCAAATCCCATATTTGAGGGAAATATCATGATGGATCTAAGAATCGTTAGTCTTATCTGAGACTAAGATTAACTTAGAAATATGGGATGAAAATTATTAGTCGTATATGGGACTAAAATCAACTTGGATATCATTGATGAAAAATCATTAGTCATATGTGGGACTGAGATCAAATTGGATATCATGAGCATACGGGCTCAGTTGATTTAAGAAGAAGCTTAAGCTTTTTATACTAAGCTAATTTGGGCTATGATTGGGTTTCTATACCACCCAGCAATGCTAAGCATTCAGTCATGTAGCACTCACATGAATATCACGTGAGGCGCTATGTTTCTTGAGCGCTCACGTGCGTTTCACGTGAGGCGCTGAGTTTTTAGGTGCTCACGTATGTTTCACGTGAGGCGCTGAGTTCTAGGCGCTCATGTGCTATCACGTGAGGCGCTACAATAGTGCTAAACACTAATCTGTTTTACTTTCTGGCGCTCACGTGCTATCACGTGAGTCACTGTCTTCATAGTTTCTTTTGAATGCTCAAGTGCTTTTCGTGTGAGCTGCTGTTTTGGGTGCTTACGTGCCTTTCACGTGAGACGCTTTTTCCCTAGAAATTTAATCTTAGCTTATCTTTTAAATTTCAGAGAAGCTTAGCTTCTGTTAATGGTTTTTGACCATTAACGATCACCAAGATCACTATTTTAAGGATCTGAGATCGGGTTCTTTAAGAACTAAGTTCTTATTTTATACGGGAACTAAGTTCCTGGAGTATAAAGTCCATCTTCTTCATGTCCTTTCTTCCATTGTTCTCCCTTAAATATTTGATTCTAAAGAACAAGATCTTCCCGATGAGAATTAAATTCTCAATTTGTGGGAGACTTGTCTTGTGGATCTCAGATCCATAGAAAAAACTTTCTTTTAAAATGTCACGCCCCGCTTCCCATTCTACAGCGAAGGGGACGCGGCTGGCCCGCTGTGTATTTACTCAGAAGCAAATACGCTAAGCGTAACTAAGCAATATAAAAGAAAACACACAAGAGGCATGGTATAATAAAAACATCAACTTTTATTTATTAACATTCTTTTGTACAATGCATGAAAAGGAAATACAACTGAAATAAAAATGATGCCTAAACAATGGCATGACAGGAAATGAAAAGTACTGAATGGAAAATGTACAATGAAACTAGAGCTCTGGTTCTTCAGTAAGCTGATCCAAGTCTTCTGTAGACGGCTCGATCTCTATCGGGTCCAAACCACCTGAAGACATTCAAAGAAAAAAGAAATAGAATGTCGTCAGCGAACAGATCGCTCGGTAAGTCCCAGAGATAAGGGAGAAGTAGAAAAGAAGAAAGAGAGAGAGAGAGTAGCTTTTAATGTTGTATTATATTGTTATAATGTTGTATTAAAGCTGTTGTTTGTATCTTGGTACAGAAAAATGCCAGAGTATACGAGAGGGGTCTCAGTATGCTAGAGATCAGGGCAAATGGAAGTACAAGGCTCCGTTATACAACCCGAAACAACGGCAATTGGATTCATGTTAGGTGTCTTAATCTTACCGTCTCGTGCCACCTTTAACACCTTCCGTACCAATCTACCCCTTAAACCCCGTAGTGTTTTATTTGTATTGTTTTGTACTGTAAATTGTATTGAATGTATAATTGAAACACTGACAGAAACCATGATATCAGTAAACGGGTGTAACCGTAGAATTATGTAAATGGAATAACTGGAGGACCATGTAAATGAAATGTATATCCACGGTTCGGTTCAGTCAAGTTGTATAGATTGATAATTGGATTCATGAATTCATATTGAATTGTAATATTGAAGATTGTAGATTGTACTTGAATCATATTCAAGTCAAATATAATCAGACTCAAACCCGAGTCAGACAATTAGAAATGTAAATCGAAGTCTTGATTAATTCTTACCTATAATTTGCTAGGGTCCTTAGGGAAATTTATAAAACTTGAGGGGTTTTTATGTAAAAATATTTTTATATACTTTTCAAAATACAACTTAAGTATTCGTTATTCGTCTTTAGAGTTGTAATGAAGGTGGATTTTATATTGTGATATTTCTAGTGAAAATATCCTAATTTCATAAATAAAGGTATTTATTTGTAAAGTTGATTTATTTGGAATTCATAGTATTTTAGTGTAAAATTTATTCTTGTGATTTTTAGAAATAGGTGGAATATTTATATCATAATAAAATAGGTATTTTAAATATAAATATACATATATTTAAACAAAAATAATTTTAATAAATATTTTATATTCTAAAAAATCTCATTTTCTTAAGAAGTCGTATTTTAAATCTTTCGAGACCGAATACTCCTTACGGAGGTCTGAATCTCGCACTACTAAGCCCGAGGATGTGTGATAAACCGCACCATCCCGAACGGGTTCCCCAAAATGGTTTGTAGCGGCGCTTTGTAAAGATTGTAAATACTAAATCCTTTAATAAACGGTTTTATGAAGTAAATGGTATTTATTTGTAAAGGTGTATATTTTCCGTATTGTATATTCTAGATTCTTCTAAATCAACTAGTCTATCCCTAATTGGTCCAGACGACAAGTTGTGAGATGCCTCAAATCGTCTCTTCACCACCAATTGTGGCCAGGTAAGTACAAGTGAGGAAAGGAGGGATCCGCTCACGAATCACCGTGAGTCGGGCTTTTTAATGTTACCCTTCTCACTTGCCTAGCCTAGACACCACAAAGTCAGGTTTAGATAAACGACCGATGTCCACAACTTATCGTATTTTCATAATAAGTAACTAAATCTTTTAGAAATGATTTTATTAAATATATGGTATTTAAATGAAAATGTTTATTTTCTCGTATTCTAGGTTCTCGGGGGTGTTGCATATGAGTGTGTGAGGAGGTAGGTCGTTATCTCGTGATCTACTTTAAATGTATAGCAAGTTTGATGCGGTTAAATAAAGGATTGAAACAATGTGGTATTTAATTGAAAAATACGATAAATTGAAAAAGCTATCATTTCATGTGACGAAACTTGATCAAATTGTTTGATTAGTGTTTAATAGTCAACATGAGGAAGTTTAGGTATGATTGTATTAGTGAGAAGTGGAATTTTATAGAAAACCGAATCGGAAATCGGATTTGTTCCGATTCCGTCGGGTTTTGTAATTTCGTATTTTGAGAATGGAAAAGAGAGATAGAAAAGGGACTTACGGGTTTTAGATTACTCAAGAGAGTGAGAGGGAACTAGAGAGATCGTCGGTGTGTTGCGTCGTCGCCGATAGTTCCTAAGATGATCGCCGGAAGTTCCGCCGGAATTTCGTCGGAGTTTCGCTTTGAGCTTGTTATCAAAGCACACGATCTTTGGAAAATTTTTGAGAGAGTGGGCTCAGGATTTTGGGATGAGAGGGTAGAAGGTAGGGGTGGCATTTATAGGGTTAGGATAGGTGAAAAGTTAAAATGAAAAATGTGATAAAATTATTAAAAATATATTAAAAGTGGAGTAATTATGGTTTTAAAAGTGCTCTGAAAATGGTCTGAGGCTGAAATTTTGCAGGTGCATAGGGAATATGAAAAGACACAACTTTTATGTTAGGGTCGTCGCCGAAATCGGACGACTCGGGGGTGACTCGGCCGTGGCTTGGTCGGAGCACTGAGTCGGCAGAGTCGAGGCCGAGTTGGCCGATTCCCGGCTGAGTCCGACGGCCGGGATCCCCCCCGATGGTTCATCTACCCTCTGGCAATGTTACATCTTTGGGTGTAGTGGGGTTTTTGTGAGATATGCACATGTAAACTCTTGGTATTCTAAAGGTTCAAAATAAAAACAATATTAAAAATAATGTGGGGTATGAGATTTGAACTCTGGTGGCTTGGTTCAGCAGTGCAAAGTATTACCAATGAGCTACAAGCTCCTTCTTGTAATTATGGAGCTAATTAATTACTTAAAATAATAGTAGCTTAGTGGCGCGAGGGTATTCTCGAAGCTGGATTTACGATCCGGATATCATCAGGTCCGAGTGAAAACAGAAGATATTTGCAAGACGGCGTTTCGAACTCGGTACGGACATTATGAGTACTTAGTGATGCCCTTCGGAGTAACGAATGCACCGGCAGTATTCATGGACTTGATGAACCGAATCTTTTCACCGTTCTTGGACCAGTTTATTGCGGTGTTCATTAACGATATTCTGGTTTACTCGAGGAGTTTTGAGGAGCATGCTGAGCATTTAAAGATCGCACTGCAGACGTTGAGACAGGAAAAGCTTTATACGAAGATGAGTAAGTGCGAATTTTGGCTGGAGGAAGTGAAGTTTTTGGGGCATGTTGTGTCTGGCGATGGCATTGCCGTCGATCCAGAAAAGATTGCAGCAGTTCGAGATTGGCCGATTCCAAAGAATGTTGCTGAGATAAGAAGTTTCCTTGGATTTGCCGGATACTACAGGAGATTTGTGGAGAACTTTGCTCGTCTGGCAGAGTCGTTGACCAAGTTTACGCGTAAGGAGGTACCTTTTGTATGGACGGATAAGTGTGCGCAAGCTTTTGAGACGTTGAAGCAGAAGTTGATAACCGCTCCTATTCTGACCGTGCCAGACAATTCCGGAGGATTGGTGATTCACAGCGACGCATCTGGGAAAGGATTGAGATGTGTTTTGATGCAGCATGGGAAAGTTGTAGCGTACGCATCGAGACAACTGAAGACCCATGAGAAGAATTATCCAACTCATGACTTGGAGCTTGCGGCTGTGATCTTCGCTTTGAAGATTTGGAGACACTACTTTTTGGGCGAGAGAGTCGAAGTTTTTACAGATCATAAGAGCTTGAAGTACGTGTTCACACAGAAGGAGCTTAACATGAGGCAGCGTAGATGGTTGGAGCTGATGGCTGACTACGATCTTGATCTTAAGTACCATCCGGGGAAGGTTAATGTTGTGCCGGATGCGCTTAGTCGGTTACCAGCAATTCAGGTGTTAACTACGCAAAAAGAGATCGTTGCAGATTTTCGAAGATTTGACTTGGAGGTTGTGCTACCGCGTTCTACAGGACAGTTGATGCAGCTGCAAGTGCAGTCGTCTTTGATTGAGAAAATTAAAGCAGCACAATCGCAGGATCCTAGACTGCAAAAGTTTCGAGAGCAGGTTGAGGCCGGATTACGAACAGATTTACTGGTCCACGAAGATGGTTCGTTGAGGTATGGTAGCCGTTTAGGTGTGCCAAAGGGAGATGTTCGTGAAGAGCTTATGAAGGAGGCACACAGTTCAGCTTATTCTGTACACCCAGGAGGCACAAAGATGTACCGAGATATTCGACAGCATTTCTGGTGGGAAGGCATGAAACGGGAGATTGCGCGCTTTGTGGCTAAGTGCTTGGTGTGTCAGCAAGTTAAGGCTGAACATCAAAGGGTTGCCGGTTTATTGCAACCACTTCCGATTCCTCAGTGGAAGTGGGAACATATAACCATGGATTTCATGACGGCTTTACCGCGAAGTCCAAAAGGCAACAATGCAGTATGGGTGATTGTTGATCGATTGACCAAGGCAGCTCACTTTATTCCTTTCCGGGTTGGTCAATCAACAGAGACTTTGGCAGAGCGGTACATGCAGGAGATTGTAAGATTGCATGGAGTACCGGTGAGCATCGTGTCCGATCGGGACACTCGGTTCTTATCACACTTCTGGAAGAGTTTACAGGAAAGTTTGGGGACTCGATTGAAGTTTAGCACAGCTTATCATCCTCAAACTGATGGACAGTCGGAGAGAACGATCCAAACTCTTGAAGATATGTTGAGAGCATGCATGTTGGACTTCAAGGGTTCGTGGGAGGATCATCTACACTTGGTGGAGTTTTCTTACAACAACAGTTTTCAGGCAACTATCCAGATGGCTCCGTTTGAAGCTTTGTATGGTCGTAAATGTCGTTCACCTGTTTGTTGGGATGACGTCGGTGAACGAAGATTGTTGGGACCAGATTTGGTTGTGCAGACAGTTGAAAAGGTTAACACTATCAGGAATCATATGAAGGCAGCTCAAGACAGACAGAAGAGTTGGGCTGACACGTCAAGAAGACCTCTAGAGGTCGCCGTGGGTGATTTGGTATTCTTGAAGATATCACCGACTAGAGGGGTGATTCGTTTTGGGAGTCGAGGAAAACTTAGTCCTCGATTCGTTGGACCCTTTGAGATATTGGAGCGTGTTGGAGAGGTAGCGTACCGTTTGGCGTTACCGCAGACCTAGGCAAGTGTGCACGATGTGTTTCACGTATCTCAACTACGAAGGTATGTTCGAGATGAAACACACGTTTTGGATCATTCGGCGTTAACAGTACGGGAAGACTTGACTTTTGAGGAGCGACCGGTTGAAATCGTGGATCGAAGGGAAAAGGTTCTTAAGAACAAGGTTATCCCCCTTGTGATTGTTTCTTGGGGTAATCGATCGTATGGAGAGTCCACTTGGGAACGAGAAGATGAAATCCGGCAGAAGTTTCATCACCTTTTCTTATAGTTATCCATCTTTGTATTCTTGGAATTTCGAGGACGAAATTCTTTTTGTAGTTGGGTATAATGTAACACCCGAGCCCAAAGCTACTGTTTTTCAGTTACTGTTTGAGCATTAGGTGGTGCTCATTTCATTTATCTTGCTTATTTGTGGCTTACTGGAAAATTTTACCCGGAAAAGTCATTTCTGCATATAACAATTTTTAGCATCTAAAATAAAATTAAAAATATCCATCTTGGCCTACTCGACACCCCTAATCTCGTGGTAGCGTCCGTGCATCGTGTTCTCGTCCCGTTCGGTGAAACGGGCGAGTTTGGACGGCTACGCGCGCGTACAGGTGTCCGTCTTGGGGGTATACTTTTTAATCATAAAACGCTCAATTTTAAAATTTGGAAACCGCTTAAAATCCTATTATTTCAATTTTAAATTTTTGGATCCGACCCGGGCGCGATTTGGAAATGTTTTATCTAGCGCCAAAATCCCAAAATTTAATAATCTTTAAACAGTATATATTCTGAACTTATATACATATCTTTCACTGTTACGTAATCTATTAAATCTTTTGATTTTTTTTTAAACCCTTAAATCATTCCTCAGCCAATCAATAATTTCCCGTGGGCCCCACCTCTTCAATCTCTCTCTCTATCTCTCACGTCTCTCTCTCTCTCTCTCTCATTCTCTATCTTTCTATCTCTCTCTACCCCTCAAATCTCTCTCTCTCTCTCTAATCTCATTCTCTCTCTCCCTCGTATAAATTTTCCCTTCCCTTATTTTTCAAAACGCAACAGAAAGCCATCGCGAGCCCTCAACGCAACCCTAGCCACCTCCATCTTTGCCGCCGCAGCCCCGACGCCGGCGCTAGCGTCACCAGCACCCTCGCCTCCGCTGCCTCGCCTCGCCCACACCTTCTCTCTTCCACCCCGTGCACCCTGCACGGCAGCGGCCGCCTGCAATCTTCCCTGCAGCCGCCTGCTCGCCACCGGTGACCACCTGCGCCGCTCCTGGCCGTTGCCGACAATCCCCGACCACCCCAGAACACTTGTAAGTGTTTCTCCATCTCACCCTTCCTCTCTTCATTTTTCAAAACCGAGAACAACCCGCTGGATGGTTTCTGCAGATCGCTGGAGACGCCGTTCTTGCCGTCGTCAATCTCGCCGTCGTTGCTAGTGCCCTCTGAGACCAGTGAGTATTCCCCATCTTCTCCTTTCTCTGTTCATTTCCCTCTTTCTCTAGATCTACACCCGTAGAAATCCTATTCACTGTTTTTGTATCTTGCCGGAATCCGGCCATGCTGGCGACGTGTCCCGACAGTCCAGCAGAGTACTCTGACCCGTGTGGTTCCTTGGTTCGTTGTTTGGGTTCAATCCGTGAACCGTGCGTCCGTCGCGAGTTTCCCCGCCGACGTTACGTTCCGTTTTTCCCGGTTCGCGACCCGTCGAGGCAAGTACCCCTTTCTACATGCTATACAATATATTTATATATGTATTGACACCCTAAACCTGCAAAATTAACTTGGTACAATCGTTTTACCATTTCGGTTACAATGTTGCATTATATCATTTTACTACTAAAAATGGAATTTACAGTTTTCCAATTTGAACCCAATAATCAAATCTACCTGTTCAATCACATTTTACTGTCAAAATAGCTGCTAACAATGATCCCTGTAGTTCTGTTACATTCGGACACTCGCATGCATTAACCTGAAATAACTGTATTGGACCGTTACATAAATTATTGCACCGCTAAGGGTGCTTAAACTTGTTAACATGACTAAACGGCTACATTGTATTACTGCACTCTTGTGATTGAATGAAACTGCTTATTATTTAATTCATTGCTTATTTCATGTTGTTAATAAACACGCGTGATTATATATCTGATTGGGAGCACACTCACGATATTGCGTACATCTTGACCTGACATTACTACACATATGTATATTTTGTTGCACCTGACATGGTACCGTATACTGCTGACTTGACCTGATATACCATGACCCGACCCGTTACCTGATCTTGTGTCTAATGCCAACAAACCTGACATATAGTCCTCATGGACTGTTCCTGTTGTCTATCCAGACAAACCTGCTTTTACCTGATCCTGTGTTGGCATTAGTTCTTGATTACAGAATACCTGACTCGACATACATAACTTGGGGGTATGGGGAAATCAAAGGTGAAACCAACTTGTAACTCAACAGTTCGATACCTGTTCTGATCAGTCTTACGGGCTAGGCCAGCCCCGGAGTGATGATGCTGACATCACTCGCCCATCCTGCTACCTGTTACTACTTAGCGGCACGTCTCGGATTCAGCCCCGAGGATCTTGACCGTGGTCCCGGGCATGCACGGGATACTATTGAGTTATATCGACGATTCATCAATTGATTTCAAAGACTTTAGAATAGAAAACCTGATAGAACAGTTTAGTTACCCACTGCACACTACCCTGCACTGCTTGTTTCACATTATTGCTTTATTCATGTTTATTTTTTCATTGCCTGTTACATTGTTTATATTATATTACTTATTGACATGACGCGCTGACGTTTGGATTCATGGATTCATGTTGAATTGTAATATTGAAGATTGTAGATTGTACTTGAATCATATTCAAGTCAAATATAATCAGACTCAAACCCGAGTCAGATAATTAGAAATGTAAATCGAAGTTTTGATTAATTCTTACCTACAATTTGCTAGGGTCCTTAGGGAAATTTATAAAACTTGAGGGGGTTTTATGTAAAAATACTTTTATATACTTTTCAAAATACACCTCAAGTATTCGTTATTCGTGTTTAGAGTTGTAATGAACGTAGATTTTATATTGTGATATTTCTAGTGAAAATATCCTAATTTCATAAAGAAAGGTATTTATTTGTAAAGTTGATTTATTTGGAATTCATAGTATTTTAGTGTAAAATTTATTCTTATGATTTTTAGAAAAAGGTGGAATATTTATATCATAATAAAATAGGTATTTTAATGATAAATATACATATATTTATACAAAAATAATTTTAATAAATATTTTATATTATAAAAAATCTCATTTTCTTAAGATGTCGTATTTTAAATCTTTCGAAACCGAATGCTCCTTGCGGAGGTCTGAATCTCCTACTACTAAGCCCGAGGATGTGTGATAAACCGCACCATCCCGAACGGATTCCCTAAAGTGGGTTTTAGCGGCGCTTTGCAAATATTGTAAATACTAAATCCTTTAGAAAACGGTTTTATGAAGTAATTGGTATTTGTTTGTAAAAGTGTATATTTTCCGTATTGTATGTTCTAGATTCTCCTAAGTCAACTAGTCTATCCTTAATTGGTCTAGACGACAAGTTGTGAGATGCCTCAAATCACCTCTTCACCGCCAATTGTGGCCAGGTAAGTACAAGTGAGGAAATGAGGGATCCGCTCACGAATCACCGTAAGTCGGGCCTTTTAAAGTTACCTTTCCACTTGCCTAGCCTAGACACCACAAAGTCAGGTTTAGATAAACGACCGATGTCCATAACTTATCGTATTTTCATAATAAGTGGTACTTTTTTTAAAAAGTGTATCAAAACTAAATCTTTTAGAAATGGTTTTATTAAATATATGGTATTTAAATGAAAATGTTTATTTTCTCGTATTCTAGGTTCTCGGGGGTGTTGAATATGAGTGTGTGAGGAGGTAGGTCGTTACCTCATGATCTACTTTAATTGTATAGAAAGTTTGATTGGGTTAAATGAAGGATTGAAACAATGTGGTATTTAAGTGAAAAATACGATAAATTGAAAAAGCTATCATTTCATGTGACAAAACTTGATCAAATTATTTGATTAGTGTTTAATAGTCAACATGAGGAAGTTTAGGTATGTTGTATTAGTGAGAAGTTGAATTTTATAGAAAACCGAATTGGAAATCGGATTTGTTCCGATTCCGTCGAGTTTTGTAATTTCGTATTTTGAGAATGGAAAAGAGAGATAGAAAAGAGACTTACGGGTTTTAGATTACTCAAGAGAGTGAGAGGGAACTAGAGGGATCGTCGGTGTGTTGCGTCGTCGCCGATAGTTCCTAAGATGATCGCCGGAAGTTCCGCCAGAATTTCGTCGGAGCATCGCCTTGAGCTTGTTTTCAAAGTATACGATCTTTGGAAAATTTTTGTGAGAGTGGGCTAAGGATTTTGGGGTGAGAGGGTAGAGGGTAGGGGTGGTATTTATAGGGTTAGGGTAGGTGAAAGGTTAAAATGAAAAATGTGATAAAATGTATTAAAAATGTATTAAAAGTGGAGTAATTGGGGTTTTAACAGAGCTCTGGAAATGGTCTAAGGCTGAAATTTTGCAAGTTCATAAGGAATATGAAAAGACACAACTTTCATGTTGGGGTCGTCGCCAAAATCGGCCGACTCGGGGGTGACTCGGCCGTGACTCGGTCGGAACACAGAGTCGGCCGAGTCGAGGCCGAGTTGGCCGATTCCCGGCCGAGTCCGGCTGCCGGGATCCCCCCCAACGGTTCATCTACCCTCTGGCAATGTTACATCTTTAGGTGTAGTGGGGTTTTTGTGAGATATGCACATGTAAACTCTTGGTATTCTAAAGGTTCAAAATAAAAACAATATTAAAAATAATGTGGGATATGGGATTTGAACTCTGGTGGTTTGGTGCAGCAGTGCAAGGTAGTACCAATGAACTACAAGCTCCTTCTTGTAATTATGGAGCTAATTAATTAGTTAAAATAATAATAGTAAATGTAAATACCCCAAGTATACATTAATTTTAAAGTAAATTTTTGTACACTAAAAATGGAGTTGTTACATTCTTTTAACTTGTAATTAAAAAGCAAAATAATTACTTATATCTTGTGCTCAGGCTAAAATACCCCTTTATGGATTTTGAAAAAAAATTTATAAAGGAAATTTATGGTTGTTACATAAAAGGTTAACTCTTAGATATGATATGATAGATAAAGGAGATATTTTGATCTCTTCTTTTTCCTTTATCTTAGGTTTTGAGGAGAAAGATGATCTTTGAGAATTAAATTCTCTGTTGTTTCATGAAAGCTTGTGGAGAACCTTCTGTATTTTTTTTTTACAGAAACTTATGGGGGGTCTCCTCTCCTCCCTCAGAGATTTTAATCTTTTTGCTCCTATTTATAGGAGAAAAGAAAAATCAATCTGTTGAAGGAAATCTCCCATTGAGAGATCATGATTGATTTCATAATCAATCAAATTGATCTTAAAGATCAACTGGTGAATTTTATTTACCATTGGATTTTTAATCCAAATGCTCTCTGTTTAACAGAGAAGATTTCTTGTTTGTTTTAACAAGATTTGAAAGATATTTTCTTAATATATAATTTTATTCTATTTAACAGAGAAGATCTTTTTTATTTTAGAAAGATCAGAGAAATATTTTCCACATAGAATTTAATTCTATCATATGTTTAATGGGTGATATTTTATCACCATTGGATTTTAAATCCAAAGATTCTCTGTTAGAGAAAAATCATTCCATATTAGAAAGATCAGGAAAAATATTTTCCAAATAGAATTTAATTCTATCACATAAAATTTAATTCTATCAGATGAGAGCATTTTAAATTGGGTTACTCACATGCTATCACGTGAGCGCTGCCATATACATATATGGCAACGGTGCTCACGTGCTTTGTATGTGAGCGCTGCCAAAAGAATGAGGCATGGGAACTCACATGTTTAACACATGGGTGCTAATGTGTTTAACGTGGGGGTTATCATAGAATTTAATCTTATCTAAAACCGGTACTCACATGCTTTGCATATGAATGCTCACATGTTTAACACATAGGCGCTGCTATGGGATTTAATCCTATCTGTTGCCAGTATTCGTGTGCTTTTCACGTGAGGCGCTTCTATAGGATTTAATCATATTTGCAGCAGGTATTCGCATGCTTTTCACGTAAGTGCTTACGTGCTTTTCACATGAGACGCTGCCCTATATTTTTATAAAAGAAACAGCATGCTTTGAGCCAAAATTTTTAGCGGGAACAATCCTATACGCACGCCACATCAATATTTTTCCCGGACTGGCACTTTCGTTGTGGGATTCTAAAGACCTGTCAATACGCTGGCAGGAAGTTATATAGGATCATATCCGATTGAATCTGAAACCCTTTCAGATCCAATCTTCTAATAGGACAACTCACAAGCACGTCAGTGGCACTAACTGTACGTAACGGCTACCCAGGTATGAACAAAATAAAAGCATATCGATGAGCAAACTCATCCAGACCCTACAAAGTCTATAAGTGATAGTCACGGTACAGTCCGGTCTCTTCGTCTACGAGTATCACATATCGGGTCTGGGGTTTGGAATCTGTCAGACCCCAATAACTCGATAAGTCGTACGATAGAGGACTCATAACTAACTGGAGATACAACTGATAACGGTTATCAGTTTATCTCCACTGCGGTGACCACCGACTTGTGGTTGCAGTCATGTCCTGCACAACACGACATTAACTCTCTATATCGGGAGAGACGAATCCTCTCGACCGCTCACTGCCTCCACGTGCTTCAGGACTATAGCCAACCAAAACCTATTTGCACGACTCCTTTGAGTCGTGGTAGGGTAGAAGTTTAAGTATAGTGTGAACACATAGGAGACACTATGGCGATCTCAGGTTCTAGGGACTACCATATACTCATATTACCAAAGAACTACTTTCTAACATTGGTATGTTACCAACTAGAGGTTCTCGGTGAGTCCATCTAGTGTAACTCATCCAATGAGTATCTGTATACAATTGTCGATGTTAAACACCAATAGCTGCAGGATCAGCTATCGCTCTCCAACCGGGTCAGAAAACGTACACACTAGTCTAAACTTGAGTATTGATGCCCAGTCTTGATACTCCTACGACTAGGGACATTTAAGGATGTTCTTATCAACTACCCAGGCCCCACTAGTATGATCTCCATCATTGTCCTAGTAGTCAAGCAAAATCTTAAAGGCTTTATCTCATATCTAAACGATACGTGATAATGAATAAATGCATCTCATGAAAGATAAAGACAAACCAGATAGCATACTATCATCTCGACTAAGACTGTTCTCCCTATAGGTCCTCCTTCAATTACAATAATTGCCTTGAGGGCATCTGTATCCAATAGTTTGAGTATGAATCCAACGGAATCTCATGAGTCTCATACTAATGTCATGAGTACTTACATCACGAATTTATGAATAAGTTCCCGTGTTTCCAAGCCTCTAGGTCCCTATTCTTGGGTTTGGAATACTTCAACGACGGTTGAAGTCCCGTCACTTTTGGGCTCATGGTTCCTTGCTCCTGGGACCTTACCCTTGAGTTTGAGAACACTCTTAATATTGGTTGATATTCATACTTGAACTTACGTTAGATTAGTTTAACCTTGTAGAGACATTTATGACACATTGCTATTCATTATATGTTCAGTACTTTTACTTGTTACACGCTCACTATATCTACACTACACGGTCATACTATATTTATTTGCCAAGCTCATGTTACATTGCTATGCTTATGTTACATTGACATGCTTATATAAATATTGCCATACTCAAGATACCTTGCCATGTGCATATAGTTGCTAAATTTAATTGACACCCTTACATAACCACATTAGAATTCATATTCTACTTACATGATGTACTATACCACATTCACATTCTTATTCTTTTTAGAGACTTACCGAGCGCTAGTTCGCTGACAGGCATTCCAACCATCTTTGTTTCTTTGGAATATTCGTAAAATAATTTAGAGACCGAGAAGGTGAAACCGACTCTAGAGGACTATGACCAGTTCGCAGCACAAGTCGAGCTTTAGTTTCTTTCAGTTTTCATTTTAGTAAGCTACATGTTTAAGCTTTTATGTTTTTGTTTCTCGTTTAGACCTTTGTAATCAGTTTGAAATTTGTGAAATTTGAATGTAAATAAAATTGTTGTTGGAAATGTCAGTTTCACACTTATTCTTGTGTTATTTATATTGCTTATATACACTTAGCGTATTTTTTCGAGAAAGGACCTTCTCGGAATAAATACGTCACGGCCTCGTCACGTTTCATGCTCCCTTCTTTTGGGAAGCAGGGCATAACATTATGGGTTTGAAAAAATAGAGAAAAGAATATGGTGTTTGGAATTAGCGATTGCTAAGAAAAGATAATGAATATTTAGATGGGCCTAGGGACCTTTACTAATTGAAAATCAATTATTAATTTTATTTGATAAAAGAAATAATACAAAATACTCGTAGAAGAAAAATACATAATATATTTAAATATATTTAAATACGTATTACGGATACATGGTATTACATCTTTTCTTGACGTTCGAATATTTCACGGCTAGTTACGAGAATACAATTTATCCAATACCTACATTTGACAAGCCAACTGTCATGTAAGAGCACATTGAGATCTAGCCTACTTTGACGAGAAAACGGCTGAGAAGACTCCCTACAAGACGTATAAATAACAAGAATATTCAAAAGAGGAAGATGAATTGTGGTAGGTGTGGTAATGAGGGTCACAATAGAGCGACATACACTGCTCCTATCGATTAAGTCTAAAATAGCTACATGTTGGTTGTTTGGTAATTTTTTTATTTATGTATACACCGTCAAGTTTCGTGGATGTAACATTTCCGAAAATAAAATAATTATTTTTGGGGAATTTAAATAATAAGTATTATGAATATTTTAATGTATGGAGATTGTTTTAATAATATGGTATTGTTATATACCGATAATTTGGAAAATTGATATAATTATTAATTTTGAAGGTGTTAAGTTGATTTGGACAATTTATAAAATCATATACAATTGATTATATACATATTTAGTGCTAACTTGATTAATATTCACTAATCATGCACTAATCATATTTATGTGCATGGCATGCAACCTGATATGTTGCAAAAACACTTGTCACATTTTATTAAACCATGGCTATGTTTCATTACATTTAAACATGGTTTTTGCTCTTGATTTTTGAAAAAGGGAAAAA
This sequence comes from Agapanthus africanus, assembly GCA_030015575.1. Taxonomy (NCBI): domain Eukaryota; kingdom Viridiplantae; phylum Streptophyta; class Magnoliopsida; order Asparagales; family Amaryllidaceae; genus Agapanthus; species Agapanthus africanus. Next base: position 875,137,305 of record JASDDO010000024.1, on the reverse strand, counting down.
GAAAAGAAATAAGATGAGAGTGACTTGATGGGACAAGTATCATGGGGCATGTGAGAGAGAGAGGGAGAGAGAAGGAAACTTCTGTTGGAGATAGTGCCCTCAAAGTCAATTATTGGATCACAGGCACGTGATTGCAATGATTGAGGGAGGACCTATCCCGGGACGACAGTCTTACTCGAGATGATAGTATGCTATCTGGTTTATCTTTATCATCGTGTACTGCTTCAGGTGACCTTACAGGTCGCTATTACACGCTGATAGAGCCCCTAGGATTCTTGCTTGACTGCCAGCAGTATGATGGCGATCATATACGTGAGAGCTGGTGGTCTATAAGCACATCCTTAAAAGGTCCCTAGTCGTGGGAGTTTCGAGACAGGGCATCGATTCTCCAGAGTAGACTAGTGTATACAGTCGAGACCCCGACGAGGGGCGGTGGCCGGTCTCACAAGCCACTGGTGTTAGTTGGTTCACCTAAGATGTATACAGGTGCTCATTGGGTTATGAGTACACCGGACAGGACTCGCTGGGAACATGCTAGTTGGTCTTATACCTGACGTCAGATAGCAGTTCACTGGTGACATGTGTACAGGTTAGTTCATCGACCTGAGATCGTCATTTGTCTCGTGTGAGTTCCCACTGTGCTTTGATTACTACCCTACCACGGCTCAAAGGAGTCGTGCAAACAGGTTTTAGTTGGGTACAGTCCCGAGCCACATGAAGGCAGTGAGCGGATCTTCAGGGGTTCGTCTCTCCCGGTATTGGGGGTGAGGTCGCGCTGTGTCTAGGAGAGCCATTACGCAAAGCCCTCGGCCGAGGCAGGAGATTTACTGGTAGGTATTCCAGTAGTATCTCAGGGCGTTCTGGGCTACACTCCGACACGACTTGTACCGCTTTTGGGGGTCTGACTTTTACCAACCCCCTAGGCCCGCCATGTGATGCTCATAGACGAACGGACCGGACTGTACGGATATTGTCACTGACAGGCTCAGTAGGATGTCAGGATGAGTTCGCTCATCGACGTCCCTTTTGGTCAATAGCTGGTGGCCCGTCACGTATTGGCTAATACCTCTGACGTGCTAGTGGTTAAATCCACAGCCATAGTATTGACGAGTCTTTAGAGTCCACCACACTTACAGTTACTCAAGCTTTCGGGCGAAACGCTGTAGAGGCCGTATGGAGATATGGCAGGGTCTGATCAGATACGTGCGGTATTGCACGGATCAGGATCGGACGGTTTGTACTAGTGGCCGTATGGATATATGGCAGGGTTCGATCAGATACGTGCGGTATTGCACGGATCAGGATCGAACGGATATTACTAGCCGGCTTTGGTTTAAGCCGGATCCTAGTATAGTACAGTGTAGATTTTGTCTCATTGCATTTGTATCCGGTAGGAATACAGATGCGGGTGTGTATGCACAGTATCGGGGTTTTCCTGTAATTTATTACGGGACCAGTTTTCTGGAGTTGCCAGTTTGCATTCCGTTCCGGCCGGTTTTCCTTTGTTCTTTCCCGGCCGAACCTTTTGATGGAGGGTGTTATTTGCAAGTTTGCAAATAACACATTGTGGAGGGTTTTCATGCAAATGGTTTGATTATGAAAGCATCTTTTTTATTCCTTTCTTTTCTATCATCATTTCTTGTAATAGGTGATTAGGATTGATTTGTGTTTTGATGTGAGATTGTGATGATGGTGTTTGGATATGGTCACCCTCTCTCTTTTCCTACACTCACCTCCCTCTTGCTTATGTATTCTTTCCTCCACCATTCTAAGAAGATGATAAGGTTTTCATTTTGGAGAGAAGAAAAAGATGAGAGTTTCATTCTTGAGAGTGTGGCATTCTTGATCTCATTTTCATGCTAAAAAAATGCAAGCACCATTTTTCTTATCTTGATTCCTCCATCATCTTCAAAGGCAACAAACCCCAAGTGAGACATATCCTCTACACTACACATTCTACAGCAAATCTTGGGCATGTCGACTTGCCGGCTTCATGCCCGAGTTGCCTCGGTATTGAGGCGGGAGCCCGTAAAAGACGCAGGCGATGTGGTGCCCTTCCGGCGAGGAGACGACGATATGGAGACAAGACTTTCCGCGGGAGATCGGGACGATGATGAGAAGACCGGAGGACTCGGATCACTTGGTATACTTCTCTTCCCATCTCTTGTTTGCTAGTATAGGTTAATGGTTAACGATCCGGGTTTTATTGTCCGCGGTAGCGCCAGTTTCCAAGTAAGGAAAATTTTTGATTCCGCATTTTGGCCTCGGTAAGACGGCCGGGGCGCTGCCGTGGCGCAACAACTTCTACACACCCTCATGGTTTCTCTTCTTTACTTCTTCATTTTCTCTTCACCATTCTTCTCCTCCTTCATCTCCTCACCCTCCACCTCTTCTACCACCTCAAGCCACCCTCAAAACAAAGCCAAAAACCTTATACCCCTTCATAAAATTTGTTCACAACCCCACTAAAAAGACCATGGTGATATCAAGCTAAGATTTTGAAGATTTTGAGCAACTCAAGAAAATTCTTAAGCTGCCAAATGAGGTATATTCCTAGACCTTTAGTGTTGTTTTAGTTTCCCCTTATCTTCTAATTTAGTTCAAATTTAAAGTAAGGTTAAGTGAGGTTAGAAAATTCCAAGTTGAGGGTTAGGTGATTCTTGATGTGTGGTGGTGAAATTGAGGATTAAACAATGACCAAACCCTTGTAGTGTTGGTATTTTTGAGTTAAACCTGAGACCAAAACCCCAAACTCGAACTTTAGATTTTCCGATGTCGGATTCTTTAAATTGTGAGGACTACAGGAAATCTGGAGTAACCTGGTTTAGTTATAAGATAATCTAATATATACATTAACCTAATTAGAACCCTAGAAGACTACCACGAGAAAAAGAGACCAAATCTCCTCACTTGGACCGGCGACACCGGGAAATTTGGAGTTATCGCCGGGTCATTTTGGTAGTATGATGATGGGTCTTTGCCAGTAGCTCCTAATCCTTATACTCTAGCCTCCTGTATTGTTTGTTTAATCCCAAAATACTTGAAGCAAAATCTAGGAGCATTTAGTATTAGTTTTAATTATGCTTTCCGATTTCAAAGACTTGGTTTTTGGTATTTGAATTTAGATTTGTTCGTTGGACGTTTGTACATCAACGACGAGGGTTTTATGATTGTTTTCGCATGCGTAAGCTATAAGTTCTAACCTATAGGCACCTAGCGTGTCACGTCGGTTTTTGAATCGAATATTTGATATGTTACGATATGTTGTGATATGTAGATATCTCCGCGTGGATTTCGGGACGACAAGAGAGAGCATGGCGTCATTGACTTCTGCAAGCGAGGATCAAAGTGAGTAGATGTATATCTACGGGGGAAGTCGGGTGGATGGCGTATAGCACCCCCGCAACTATAGAATAAGATATTACTATATTATCAAATTTGGAAGCGAATTTTGGATACTTAGCGAGTAGGGTATCTAGGAGACCTTATGTTAGATTAGGTTTAGTCTAGGAAGACCTATCTTTAAGGTTACAACCTTGGTAGCGAATCGCAGGCTATTTGTAGTCACACACGCACGCACGCACCCACACCCTTGATTTTGTGTGTATATGTGTGTGTGTACACACACACACGTGTGATGAGGATAGTATATGATAAATGGAGATGAGTCAATATGATCGGGTATGATACCGTGAGATTTTGATATGTGATTAAGTCGCGATGTGGTATATGATATGATATTATAAAGGATCGTTGGGCGATATGTATTCATACATGTGACAATATGTGAGTTGTTAATATTTGAATGTACGAGACCTTAGAATCGTACCCATGATCATGATATTATACGATGATGATACCGTATGAAGGATAATATTATATATGATTTTGACCCGTACCCTTGACTTTAAGGATGTCGTACGATGGATATTACCGTACGAAACATATAAGATGATTGATCCGCACTCTTGACTCAAGAATGCCGTACTATATATTATACAGTACGTGACGCTATGAGGCTGGATCGCCGATTACTAGGTAAATCGATTCGGAATTTATGTAGATTTTCTTATCCTTCCGACAAGTTTCTTAGTTAGTCTCTTAGTTGTTTAAGTAGGTGCTAGACTAGGCTCGAGTCATACCCATTTTCAAAACTAACGAATCATGAGTATTTTTAAAGACGGTCCAAAGGATACTACGGATTTTTTCAAAGGACGTGTCTTTTCTCAAAAACCCCGTAGCCCTTACTTTTCTAAAAACCACGATTCGTGCTATTTCAAAACACTAAAACCGTATGACTCGTACACTGATACGTATATTTTATGATGATACTTTTATTATTCACTTCTGTTATTTTTATTCATTCTCATTGCATTGCATCTTTATTACATGTGTTTTCTTTAGCTATTATGAATCCCGTCTGTTAGGACACCAGCACCATTACCGATAATGCGTATGTTCCACGTACACTAGCTTGCCGGCTCACACACATCGTCGGTAATTGCCATGTCACGTACACTTTAGAAAACGTTACTTCATTGGTATAACCTGTAGCTGGTAGTTTCAATATAGTACTAGTATGCTTACTCTCATATGCTAGTTTAGATATTGCATTACTTACTTAGATACCCCATATATTATACATTCATTCTGCTATACAACATTGTGTGGCTTTATGCCGGTAATCCCTATTTATTGACTCTTGATTTTGGGATTTCGGATTTTCCATAAGATTTCTGGATTTGGGGAAAATCGTAAGAATTTTATAAACTCATTATCATTTTAAAAATGCAAAATGCGGTTTTCTCATGATATGATGTATATGGCGTCCACCATGAGTTTTCCTGATTTAGTTGGTTTTCGAGACCCGATTCGAGGAGTAAGATGAGCCGTTTCGGGTACATGGTGGACCCGGTAAGGTATCCCGGGGCAAGAAGCTCGAGATGTAGACGATGAGCATGGTATGGGAGGACTACCTACCGGTGATATTTGGCGCGGCGGATATCCGGAGGATACCGACCGTAGTCGTGAGATTGGATGATATGGGCCGATCCGGACTAACGGAGCCCGGGATTTGAGGATTTTTTGTCGATGTTTGACACGGATTTCTGTTGATTTCATTGATGATACTCCAGTTGTTATACTAAAATCTTACTGAGATAAGAACACAGCTTTCTCATACAGATATATTATGATTTTATTCTTGATGCATTCATATATCATATATGTAACCTGTTGCTACTTGAGGTACTGACACGAGTACTTGGTATTACACTTATACTTAGATTATTACCCTTGCCACTACTAGATATTTCAGTGTTATATTTGAGTATGTTAGATCGTCATATATAGGATTTCTTCTCGGTGATGTCTTCTACTCACGCGTTGGCAACTCACCCCCGTTGTGCCACAGTTTCTTTGCAGGTTCGGCCATACAGGTTCCGTTGCGGTTTTCTAGCATATCATTTCTTTCGGGTGATTGCTTGGTAGGTGGGTTCACTTGCATCGTGACCACTGTTGCACATGTACTTTATATTTCAGTTGTATCTAGTTAAAGGCTCCATCAACCAAACTTGTATATTTAGTAGACTTAGATAACCATAGTTTGTATATTCTTTCGGCCTTATAGTCGCGCTCATGTATTTTATTATTGTTTCTGGTTTTATTTATGATGCTTAGTTTTCTCGCTTTTTTCTGTGTTTTGATCCTCGCCCTTCGGCGTAGTATATTTATTTTATCTTGCGTGGTTGTTTCCGCCAATTGGCGAAGTGCTAGCTCCCGCTTGAGGATACCTGATATATTATTGCTTGTATTCGTTTTTGGGTTACAAATTATAAAGGAGGTGCTGCCCAAATTTTAAACGGCAAAAAGGTTTTTCAAGTTAGATACAAATATAGTGTTTTCATGTATTACTGCTTATGTATATGTAAGAATAAGTTTGATTTTCAGTTAACCTTATTTCAAAACTGCACCTCCACTATTTTCCCTTAAAAAGGTTTAGATTTCTGGGCTTTTGGCTTACTTGAATTAGGTGGGGTCCTATAGACTTCACATGATTCAAGTGCCAATCACGTGCTTTTTCCGGGTCATGACAAAATTGGTATCAGAGTGTTAGGTTTAAGCTTAGTTCGAGTCTAGGTTTGATTATGCGGAGTCTAAGGCATATATATATATGTATATATATATATGTATATATATATATATATGTATATATATATATTCGGAACATAGGCTCGACCTTACGGAACTTAGACTTGGCCGAGAGGGTATTAGACCCGAACTTTCGTCGCGTAGGTTGACCTTAGTTGATGGAGTAGGTGACTTAAGTAGAGTGACGTACCGTGTGTATATTCCGCGGCATACTTATGATACGCCACTCCGCTTAAGAAGCCTCAGGATGTACATTTCTTAGGCACTGTATTTCTATTCGTTCCTATGATCTATTCTCATCGATGCCGGATTGTGGTTTCTGTTACCACGATTGCATGAGCAGAGAGAGCTGCGGCTAGAGTTGCGGTCAGCACGAGCTCGTCAGGGATGAGGACTGACCAGGTTGTTTTCCGGTAGCATACAAAACACGTTGATATATTGTTATTTGGATTTTTTTTCCATTGACACGAGCGTTCGAGATCTGCCCCAGATGATTGGGCTATTGCCAGAGGCCAGCCGTATTGTAAAGACTACTAGAGTACCGTTAACTCCAGATGGTTGAGGTGTTGTCTACTGTACGGACAGATGAGCCAGCTGTTACTGTGATTGACAAGATATCGCCCCCAGACATTGAAAGCTATTGCAGCTTGAGGTTACACTTAGAAATGTGATAGAAGATCACTAGTCACCCTTGGATAAGACTAGCACCTTTTATTCGTTGGATACTTCGATGCGAGATCATCAGATTGACTAACTTCATCTAGAAGAGGCCCTCACCCAGATGTGCTGTGAGTTGATCAAGAAAGAGTGTTGTTCGTTGGATACTCCGAGGTAAGATCAGTAGTTGACTAGCTTTGGGTAGAAGGACCTCACACAGATGCCTTATGAGTCGATCAAGAAAGGACGAATGAAGTGTATTCTTCCGATGATTTGGAAGAATTTCCGAGAATATAATTGGCCAGATACCTACTGCAAGATATTGAGCTGTCGAGTTCGTAGCTTCGGAAAGAAGACTCTAGATATGAGTGCAGCTGTTTGGAACGCATTTCACACAGCTACAAAGAGATAATTCCGAATCGGTCCACATTGAACAAAAGCAGAGTAAGAGGTTCGTAAGAGATCTTGACGAGATGATGTTCTACTCCATTGACATCAGAGATGTGATACGCATGCAGAGGCATTGAATATGGATATATCTTCCAGAAGAAGTCATGATGAGTATGCAGCTGTTCTGGAACAAGAAATCGATTAAGTAAAGGGTGATAATTTCCAGGCAGTTCGGCAGAGATGAGATTTGGGAGAGACCCGGACAGAATCTTTCTGGAATACTATACAAGAAGACTTGGACCTAAGATTGGTCGTATCACGCACACTCTACGGGCCAGAGTTTCCATCATTGACGAGATACGTTACGAGTGACCATGTTAATTGGTCAGGAAATCTTCAGAGAAGCACCTAGACGGGGACTGTTTCCGTTAGTACTCCGAATTGGGTTGTCAAGCCAAAGAGGGAATATAACAAGTAATCCACAAAAAGAAACAAGGACGCCAGACCGTGGGCAAGGGGCAAGTAGATATTCTAGCTTTGCCAGCCTTGGATGCGCCGGCACATTTCGACTGTAAAGGAAGGGCACCTCGACGACTGTTATTATATTGCGTCTTGGCGATTTAGAGATTGCATTTTCATCGTTTTATTTCGGTATTCTGATGATTTAGTTTCTTGATTGGAATTTATGTGCACCATAGTTGCACTCGATTCGTGTTCCATATATCAGTTGTACTGATGTTCGTTTTGTGTATACCCATTGCACTTGATTTTGGTTTTTATACATTCTAAGATATTAATTTGATTTCGTGCATATGGGTTACACATGATTTTGACTTATGCTTTCAGCGTAATTTATACGAGCTTTCAGTAATAGATATGGTTTTGTGCACGCAGATGCACATGTTTATGAGTGTTTATGCCACGGTATACTTGATTTGAATTGGTGTATGTCGTATACCGTTGATTTTGATTTTTATACTCGATATTCGTTTTTGTGTACCATGTGCACCTGATTGAGATTCTTGCGCGCACCTGACGCACTTGATGCGATTTTGTGCACACCAGATGCACTAAATCGAGATTTTTCGTTCATATGAGATGCACCTGATATGGTTGTCGTGCACACCCGTTCCACTTGATAGATATTTTTGGTGCGCACCCGTTGCACTCAGTTTTATTTTTGTGCACATTCCTGACACCTGTATTTGGTTTCGATTTCCGTACGCACCAGACACACGTGACACTTTTTATACGCTATTTGAATTGGATTTCTTTCGAGCATCATGTTTCCATGACTTATATGCTATATAGTTTAGTAACCCAGCGGGGCTATTCTGAGAACAATATCTAAGTGTTTTTGCATGCATCGATAATTGCCGAAGGGATTTCCAAAAAGGAGCTATAGTCTCAATATTTTCCTACGTGTCCGAGATGACATGAAAACTTTACAAAGGAGACCCTTCTAAATTATTTTCAAAAGGCGGAACGTGTACGTTAAACAAAGGATATATCTATGTAGCTATTTCTTATAAACGAACGTCCGCTACTTATGCCGTGAATACGCGCATCGCACGGCGATTTGAAAAAGATTTTGCATGCATTTCTATTCATATGTTTTGACGATTTCATGAGATGCGTACTATACATACGTCATAATCTTAATTATAGCATACGTGATTTTCGTAATGGTTTTTGACACTAGTGTTTTCACATTAACTTCCAGGATGGCGTGACGCTTTACGGAGTTTCAATTTCGAGTTTTTGGCACTCGTTTTCATGTGCATGTATTGTGCTATAATATGTTTTGTGTATTCATAATTTCAGAGCCCCGACGATTTAATCATTTTACTGAAATGTTTTAGTATTTAGAGGGTTTAAATTTAAATTCGGGGACCGAATTTATTTAAGGGGGAAGATTGTAACATTTCCGAAAATAAAATAATTATTTTTATGGAATTTAAATAATAAGTGTTATGAATATTTTAATATATGGAGATTGTTTTAATAATATAGTATAGTTATATACCGATAATTTGGAAAATTGATATAATTATTAATTTTGAAGGTGTTAAGTTGATTTGGACAATTTATAAAATCATATACGATTGATTATATACATATTTAGTGCTAACTTGATTAATATTCACTAATCATGCACTAATCATACTTATGTGTATGGCATGCAACATGATATGCTGCAAAAACACTTGTCACATTTTATTGAACCATGGTTATGTTTCATTACATTTAAACTTGGTTTTTGCTCTTGATTTTTAGAAAAAGGGAAAAAGAAAAGAAATAAGATGAGAGTGACTTGATGGGACAAGTATCATGAGGCATGTGAGAGAGAGAAGGAGGGAGAGAAGGAAACTTCTACACACCCTCATGGTTCCTCTTCTTCACTTTTTCATTTTCTCTTCAACATTCTTCTCCTCCTTCATCTCCTCACCCTCCGCCTCTTTTACCACCTCAAGCCATCCCCAAAACGTAGCCAAGAACCTTATACCTCTTCACAAAAATTGTTTACAACCCCACTACAAAGACCATGGTGATATCAAGCTAAGATTTTGAAGACTTTGAGCAACTCAAGAAAATTCTTGAGTTGCCATATGAGGTATATTCCTAGACCTTTAGTGTTGTTTTAGTTTCCCCTTATGTTCTAATTTAGTTCAAAATTAAACAAGTAAGGTTAAGTGAAGTTAGAAAATTCCTAGTTGAGAGTTAGGTGATTCTTGATGTGTGATGGTGAAATTGAGAATTAAATAGTGACTAAATCCTTGTAGTGTTGGTATTTTTGAGTTAAACCTGAGACCAAAACCCCCAAACTTGAACTTTAGATTTTCCGATGTCGGTTTCTTTAAATTGTGAGGACTACAGGGAATCTAGAGTAACCTAGTTTAGTTATAAGATAATCGAACATATACATTAACCTAATTAGAACCCTAGGAGACTACCACGAGAAAACGAGACCAAATCTCCTCACTTGGACTGGCGACACCGGGAAATTTGGAGTTATCGCCGGGTCATTTTGGTAGTATGATGATGGGTCTTTGCCAGTAGCTCCTAATCCTTATACCCTAGCCCCTGTATTGTTTGTTTAATCCCAAAATACCTGAGGCAAAATCTGGGAGCATTTAGTGTTGGTTTTAATTATGTTTTCCGACTTCAAAGACTTAGTTTTTGGTATTTGAATGTTGATTTGGTCGTTGGACGTTTGTACGTCAACGACGGGGGTTTTATGATTGTTTTCGCATGCGTAGGCTATAGGTTCTAACCTATAGGCACCTCGCGTGTCACGTCGGTTTTTTAATCGAATATTAGATGTGTTATGATATGTTGTGATATGTAGGTGCCTCCACGTGGACTTCGGGACGACAAGGGAGAGCGTGGCGTCATTGACTTCTGCAAGCGAGGATCAAAATGAGTAGATGTATATCTACGGGGGAAGTCGGGTGGATGGCGTATAGCACCCCCGCAACTATAGAATAAGATATTACAATATTATCAAATTTGGATGCGACTTTTGGATACTTAGCGAGTAGGGTATCTAGAAGACCTTAAGTTAGATTAGGTTTAGTCTAGGAAGACCTATCCTTAAGGTTACAACCTTGGTAACGAATCGCAGGCTATTTGTCATCACATGCGCGCGCGCGCGCACACCCTTGATTTTTTGTATATATATGTGTGTGTGTATATATATATATATATATGTGTGTGTGTGTGTATGATTTTATATATATACATATACACGTGTGATGAGGATAGTATATGATACATGGAGATGAAACGATATGATCGGGCATGATACCGTGAGATTTTGATATGTGATTAAGTCGCGATGTGGTATATGATATGATATTATAAGGGATCGTTAGGCGATATGTATTCATACATATGACAATATGTGAGTTGTTAATATTTGAATGTACGAGACCTTAGAACCGTACCCATGATCATGATATTGTACGATGATGATACCGTACGAAAGATGATATTATATATGATTTTAACCCATACCCTTGACTTTGAGGATGCCGTACGATGGATATTACCGTACGAGACATATAAGATGATTGATCCACACTCTTGACTCGAGAATGCCGTACTGTGTATTATACAGTACGTGACGCTAGAAGACTGGATCGCCGACTACTAGGAATATCGACTCGAAATTTAGGTAGATTTTCTTATCCTTCCGACAAGTTTCTTAGTTAGTCTCTTAGTTGTTTAGGTAGATGCTAGACTAGGGTCGAGTCATACCAATTTTCAAAACTAACGAATCGTGAGTATTTTTAAAGACAGCCCGAGGGATACTACGGATTTTTCAAAGGACGTATCTTTTCTAAAAAACCCCATAGCCCCTACTTTTCTAAAAACCTCGATTCGTGCTATTTCAAAACACTAAAACCATATGACTCGTACACTGATACGTATATTTTAAGATGCTACTTTTACTATTCACTTTTCTGTTATTTTTATTCGTTCTCATTGCATTGCATCTTTATTACATGTGTTTTCTTTAGCTATTATGAATCCCGTCTGTTAGGACACCAGCACCATTACCGATGATGCGTATGTTCCACGTACACTTGCTTGCCGGCTCACACACATCATCGTCGGTAATTGCCATGTCATGTACACTTTAGAAAACGTTATTTCATTGGTATAACCTGCTAGCTGGTAGTTTCAACATAGTACTAGTATGCTTACTCTCATATGCTAGTTTAGATATTGCATTACTTACTTAGATACTCCATGTATTATATATTCATTCTGCTATGCAAAATTGTAGGGCTTTATGCCGGTAATCCTTGTTTATTGACTCTTGATTTTGGGATTTCGGATTTTCCATAAGATTTCTGGATTTGGGGAAAACTGTAAGAATTTTATAAACTCATTATCATTTTAAAAATGCAAGTTGCGGTTTTCTCGTGATATGATATATATGACATCCACCATGAGTTTTCCGGATTTAGGTTTTTTTCAAGACCCGATTCGAGGAGTAGGATGAACCGTTTTGGATTCATGGTGGAACCGGTAAGGTACCCCGGGGTAAGAAGCTCAAGATGTAGACGAAGAGCCTGGCAGGGGAGGACTACCTACCGGTGATATTTGGCGCAGTGAATATCCGAAGGATACCAACCGTAGTCATGAGATTGGATGATATGGGCCGATCCGGACTGACGGAGCCCGGGATTTGAGAATTTTGTGTCGATATTTGACACAGATTTCTGTCGATTTCATTGATGATACTCCAGTTTTTTTACTAAAATCTTACTGAGATAAGAACACGGCTTTCTCATACAAATATATTCTGATTTCATTCATGATGCATTAATACCTCATATATGTGACATGTTGCTACTTGAGGCACTGACATGAGTACTTGGTATTATACTTATGCTTAGATTATTACCCTTACCACTACTAGATGTTTCAGTGTTATATTTGAGGATGTTATTGTATGACCTAGGAGATCGTCATATATGCGATTTCTTCTCGGTGATATCTTCTACTCACGAGTTGGCAACTCACCCCCGTTGTGCCACAGTTTCCTTGCTGGTTTGGCCATACAGGTTCCGTTGCGGCTTACTGGCACATCATTTCTTTCGGGTGATTGCTTGTTAGGTGGGTTCACTTGCATCGTGACCACCGTTGCACATGTACTTTATATTTCAGTTGTATCTAGTTAAAGGCTCCATCAACCAGACTTATATATTTAGTAGACTTAGATAACCATAGTTCGTATATTCTTTCGGTCTTAGAGTCGCGCTCATGTATTTTATTATTGTTTCTGGTTTTATTTATGATGCTTAGTTTTCTCGCTTTCTTTCTGAGTTTTGATCCTCGCCCTTCGGCATTGCATATTTATTTTATCTTGCATGGTTGTTTCCGCCAATTGGTGATGAGCTAGCTCCCGCTTGGGGATGCCTTATATATTAGTTCTTGTATTCGTTTTTGAGTTACAAATTACAAAGGAGGTGTTGCCCAAATTTCAAACGACAAAAAGGTTTTTCAAGTTAGATACAAATACAGTGTTTTCATGTATTACTACTTATCTATATGTAAGAATAAGTTTGATTTTCAGTAAATCTTATTTCAAAAATGCACCTCCACTATTTTCCCCTGAAAAGGTTTAGATTTCTGGGCTTTTGGCTTACTTGAATTAGGCAGGATCCTATAGACTTCGCATAATTCATGTGTCAGTCACGTGTCTTTTCCGAGTCGTGACAGTAGATCTTTTGTACTAAAAATTTATGATGTTCGTTATAATTTTGCTGTTAATTTTTCTATTAGTTAAGTATGCATCTGAATGAAATTTAGAAACTGTTTTATGAATCTCTTTATTTGCAGTTGCCTGTAATATCTAGGCAGTTGCCTGTAAGTTCTACGCAGTTGCCTGTAACTTGTAAGCAGTTTCCTATTACTTCTAAGAAGTTGCCTGTAACTTCTAATCAGTTGCCTGCAATTTCTATCTACTTGCCTTTAACTTCTAATCACTTACCTGTAACTTCTAATAAGTTGTCTATAACTTGTAAGCACTTGCCTGTAATTTCTAACAACTTTCCTATAACTTCTAATTATTTACATGTAACTTCTAATAAGTTGCATGTAACTTGTAAGCACCTAAATATAATTTCTAACAACTTATCTGTAACTTCTAATTAGTTGCATATAACTCTAATAAGTTGCCTATAACTTCTAAGCACTTGCTTATAACTTCTAACCATTTGCCTGTAACTTGTAAGCAGTTTCCTGTAATTTCTAAGCAGTTGCCTGTAACTTCAGTTGGCTGTAACTTCTAAGCTGTTGCCTGTAACTTGTAAGCACTTGCCTATAACTTGTAAGCAATTTTCTGTAACTTCTAAGCAGTTGCTTGTAACTTCTAACCACTTGTCTGTAATTTCTAAGCACTTGCCTATAATTTCTAACAACTTACTTGTAATTTCTAAGCATATGCCTGTAACTTATAACCATTTGCCTATAATTTCTTTGCTGTTTCCTGTAACTTGTAAGCAGTTGCCTATAATTTCTAACCATTTGCCTGTAACTTCTAGTCAGTTTCACTTAAATTGTAAGCAATGTAGCTTCTAAGCACTTGCTTGAAACTTGTAAGCAGTTTTCTGTAATTTCTAACCCCTTGTATGTAACCTTTAATTAGTTACCTGAAATTTCTAAGCACTTGCCTATAGCTTCTGAAAAATTGCATGTAACATCAGGTAGATAAAAATGATAATATCAACAAAAATATTATTCATATCACAGCATTGGCCAACATCGGCCAACATCGGCTATATAAAACGGATAATATCAACAAAAATATCATTCATATCACTGTCTCAGCCAACATCGACGATATTAAAGTAAATACATCAACAATTTTTGACATTCATTAGATAAACCAGTAATATATAAGCAATTTGTCATTATAACTCAAAACAATTAATAATATCGACGAACATCGGTTAAATACAAATAGATGAATACGTGTACGAATAACAAAGAGTTCAAACTTCGGCTAAACAAAAACTGAAACAATATCAAGCCATTTCTTACTCGTTTGCCAATAGAATTTGGGCCATAAGTATCGGCCGCCACTGCATCGATCTTTTTTTCTCCAGGGCATCCGGAATCCGCCGAACCTCGATTAATGCCTTCATGAATAAGTAGACGAACACGCCGCAATCATCACTGTTAACCAACATTAACAAACGCATATTGTTATAACCCTTAACAATCAGAAATGTTAAAAAAACTTATAAAGGAAATACTTCTTACAAATTCTTTTGTATCACGCAATGAACACTAATAAATTGAAATGTATTGAAACCCTAATATTTATCGAATTTCTTTGCCTCAAAATTGAATATGTACCGCAAATATATCCTTGCCCATTCCTCCTAATGGAGGTCGTGCACAAGTGAAAAATAATACCGCAATTTCATTTCAGCAAAATCTATAACGAGCAATGTCTAATGAGAGTTATGACATATCATGGTCATAATACGAGTAAAGGGGTGTCACAATCGGAAATAGCATATGACCGGAACTTGAATCACGTGAAGTCTATAGGACCCCACCGTAACCCAAATAAGCCAAAAACCAAGAATCTAAACCATTTAGAAAATAGTGGAGGTGTAGTTTTGAAAAAGGATTTATACATTGAAATCAAGTTTGTTTTTAAAGTATAAATAAATTTTGATTTAAAACATGTTTGTCGTTTAAAATCGGACAACACCTCCTTTATAAATTTTGAGTAAAACAAGCATAATAAAATATATATAAAAAGCGCCCCCAATAGGAGCTCGCTTTCACGCCCAATGGCGGAGCAACTACGCAGTTAAATATACGACGCCCATGGTAAAAATCAACACAAGCAATAAAACAATAGATATGTAAATAAACAACTCAAGTCGGCTCCAAATAAGTCCAACACCCAAAACAATATAAGTCCCGTCTCTAAGTCATGAATAATACAAATGTCATGCCCCGCTACCCAAAGAGCAGTAATGGCACGTGACAAACCCACGACGTATTTATTTTAAGAAGGTCATTTCTCAAAACAAATACATTAAGTGTAATGTAAGTAGTATAAAATGACACAAGAATAAGTATGAAACCGAAATTTCCAACAACAATATTATTTACATTCAAAATTCATAGGTTTCAAGCAGATTACAAAGGTCTGAATGAGAAACAAAAATATAAAAGCCTAAACACGTGGCTTACTTGAAAAGGAAAGATGGAAAGAAAACTAAAGATTGGTTTATGCTGTGAACTGGTCGTAATCCTCTAGAGTCGATTCCACCTTCTCAATCTCTAAATTATCTGACGAACATTTCAAAGAAACAAAAATGGGTGGAATGCCCGTCAGCGAACTTGTACTCGGTAAGTACTAAAAGAGATTTGTAATATATAAATTGAGAGCAGAATGACATGTAATATAATACAAATGAAAATCGCAATATGTGAACAAATATGGTAATATATATGGCAACTATGCAAGTATGGCAAACAAATATAAGATGGTCGTGGAGTGTAAATATAGTGAACATGAAATGAATGTAAGTGTCCTAAAAGGGTCTCTAAAATGGTAAATTTAACTAACGTGAGTTCAAGTGTGAATGTTAACCGAATCTCAAGAGTATTCTCGAACCCAAGGCTATCGTCCAGAGGTAACAAATCACGAGCCCAAAAGTAATCAAAACTTCAATTATTATTGAAATATTTCAAATCCCACAGGCTATCATCCAGGGGCATGGAAACACGGGCCCTTATTTGTGAATTCGTGATGTACCGTTTCAATCCGGTACCACAGTAACATGATTTGTACCGTTTCAGCCCGGTACCACAGCAACATGTGTACCGTTTCAGTCCGGTACCACAGTAACATGATTTATAGTAATGGGACTCATGAGATTCCGTTGGATTCATTCTAAAACTACCCCAACATCCCGCGCGTATTAGTCGATGATTAATATTAAGAGCCTTGATTGAATCCATGAATACAAAAAGTGATGTATAATATCAAGTTTCAAGATTGAGTTCATGTAGTCATATCAATTGCAAGAATTCATGTCCATTGTATTCATGGTTCGAGTTAAGTTGGATCAAGCATGATAGTTTAGTATAAGTCATATCAAGTGGTCATGTAAATATATCAAGTATTCATGTGGTCATTTCAAATGTTCATGAATTCTTGTTAAGTCATGTAGGATATCATGTATAGGTTATATATGTGTAAATAGGTCATTTAGAAAATTCATGGTATTTATGTAAAATACTATATTTTAATATCTCTAGATTGTTTCAATAAAAAAAATTATTATTTAAATGTTTAGGGTGTTCTGATAAACTATTCTTTAGGTAACTTAGGGTGTTTTAGTAAAAACCAATCTTTCTAGAATTAAGGTATTTATTGAAAACTCTAATTTAATACTTTGTTTTCTTTTAACTAATCAGAAATTATAAATAGTTATAAACTCAAATTAATCTAATTTGTTATCCTTTCTTTTCTTTTATTTTAATTTTTATAGAAATTATTTTATTTTGTTTTAAGAACCGTATTTTGTTTCCTTTCGAGACCGCGCTCCATGAAGAGCTCTGCATCTCACTCCGCTAAATCCAAGATGTGCGAAAAATCCTAGCTATGAAAAATCATTGGTCAAAGATTTATTTTAAATTGCTAACCCAATTTTAAAGATCCCTAAGCAATTATATGGATGGTTTATATGAAATCTAATAGTTCATTTTTTCACGGTAGAGAAAAAATTATGTAGTTTGTATTGAAACATAAGTAAGATAAATAGTAAGTAATGCATATAATCAAAAGACTTATGACTTAGAATTAAGTTAAATCACTAATTTATGTGTCTACTTTATGTGGCTACATAGGACTATTCTATTTAATAAGGTTACAGATATCAACAGCACATAGGTATTGGGATTTTCAGGAAACAACAATTACTATACTAAAATATTAAAGCAGAAACAACATGCAAATTTAAGGTCGGACAATTAAAAATCTAACCTAATAGATTAATATGATGTATTTCATTATACCACGGTTGTTTGTTATGATGTGATTGAAAGCAGAAAAAAACGCGATATGCGTTATGTGATATGCGTTCCGCTCTGTCCTATTTGTTCTACTTACCGCAATCAAGACGGTGTCGCTTTGCAGCTAGACGGTTGAGCACGGGTCATCCGTAGGGAGATGGTTGTATATCCGTTCTTGGCTTAGACGAGTCAATTAAAGAATGTGTATGTGCATGTTCAAATCTATCCTAAGTGTTCGTATTTTATGTTCAAGTAAACTTGTTAGGGTTAAAATTGGTTAGTAGAGTTAGAATTAGTCTTGTGCTTGTCTTTTGCCATTCTAAAATTGATTTTGGGATAATCGGAAGTAGAGAGAATTAGGAGGACATAGAAATGTGATTTGCGAGTTTAAGTAAGCTTTCCTACGCTAAATCCATTCCTGCTGCCTCTTGTCCGTCCGCTACATACGTTTATTTCCAACTCTCGGCCAAACATTCGCAACCATGTATCCAATTAAATCACAACTACATATCACGTTGTAGTGCACCCAAAGGACTTCTCGACTTATGTCGCGGCTATATGTCACGTATAGCACGCTTAAGTTAGGAGGTTGTATTTATTTGGTCTAGATTTGTTTTAAGATATTTGGCGAAGAGAACCACAAGGGATTTTTCTGTCTCTCATACTAATCTCCTTAGCCCTAACAAGTGTGGAAATTATTCACACATATGAAAGAAAAATAAAATAAGAAGGCAGAAAAGAAATAATGGAAAAAATACAGTTTTACAAATGGTAGCAAGCTAACTACTTGAGCCCTCACCTAAGCAAGGGACTCCTTAGAGTATCATGGCTTGAAAATACGATTTAGAAAAGAAGGAAAATAACACAAGAAATAACAACAATAAATAAAATTACACTAGGAATTAAAATTACAAGACAGGGAAATAAAGATACAAGTTTAAAAAAAAAAACCATCTCCATTAAACTTGCGCTTAAGAGCTCTCACTACAATTTTATGGTGTAAAAATGAAGAAGAAGAAGAAGATACAACTAAACTACACTAAATCCTAATAAAAAAAGGCATCTCTACTTGGCTCAAAACTGGACTATTTATAAGCAAAAAGCTGAAACACTATGGCCATATTATGAGCCCTTATATAATTACAAAGCTATCCCCAAAATATGATCTGTCGAGAACTTGACATGGCTGCAGAACCGCCGCCCAAACGCCCTATTGGCCGCGATTCCACGGTCGTTTGGAAGGTTTATTGAGTCATTTTTCTGGGGCTTATCTATGTTGCTTTGTACTTCTGTTCTACAGATTCAAAATTACAAAATGGTTCCAAAATATGTTCAGATTTGCAACAGTCCAAAATGGCTACACTTTTAATCCTTTTGACATTTATCTCTCTCGAGCTTCGTGCATCTCTTGATCTTTGTACTGCCCCTCTCGTGCTCTGTGCTTGTCCGAGACATGAATGACTGTTGTTATTTGTTTTGTCTCTTGAACTAGTAAGCGGCACTGGGTGGGTGTAGATGACCGGAACCCGGATTTTATCTGCTATTGGCAGATGTTCTGGATTTTGGTATAACTGTGGAGATTTTGCATGATTTGCGTTATCTTGGACTGGAAACCTGTAATCTGTAAATATATAGAAAACATGGATAAAAAACACCTACCTATAAATAAACGAGCAGAAGAATGGGCAGTATTAAATGCAATATTCTGGTGTGAACATATACCCCCAAACTTATCTTTTACTCATCCCGAGCAAAAATATTTATTCTTAAAAAGTCCTAAGCTCACTTTCGTAGGTATTACGGTTACACTTAGCGTGTGCAACAAGCCGTTAAAGCTCTAGGTGTCCCTAGCAGGAGGAGTGTTGTCTCCTAAGGATTCTCAGCGGATACTACCCACAAAATCTCATCAAGCTAGTTTCATAAGTTAACGTCGACTCTAATCCTACGATTTAGCATCTAAATTAGAAATTATATCATCCTAAGTTAGAAATGTCCATCCCTTATTTTTCACACCTCCTATTTATTCAACCTAAAATCCTATTCGTTTTGACAGTTTAGAAAGATCTCAGTTTCTCTTCAGTTTTCCTTCTAAAGCGCAGTCTTTAATTCGGAATTTTTATCATCTTTACGGAAAACATAAGTCTTATTCTTTATCCCTATTTTTTCTCCAAATATCGATCGTATACTCCCACGTGTGTGTAAATTTTCACCCATACATTTAAAAATTCAATTAAAGCATAGTACCCTTACCCTAATACATAATACTACTTCTTTTCATTAGTGATGGACGGATTTTCTCACACATCTTTCAAGCGACTATTACAGCTTCCTGAGGCACTAATCAGCCGATTACTGAATGTGTGAGCTTAAAACGTAAATAGCAGTTTCCAGATATTTTAATTATTATTTTCTTTTTCTTTTTCTTCCTTTTTTTCTTTTTCTTTCAAGATCGGATATATTCTTCAATGATGCCCTTTTGGTGGTTAGCTTTAAATACCGTTTTTTCTTTCATACTAGACTTTCAAGCAAGAGTATTTCTAGGTATGCTCTACTGTCCCAAGTTTCAAGTGTAGGGTTCCTAGGCACTATCACAAGGGTCTATAAGGCATCAACCATGCCGAATTTAAAATTTACAAGTGCCGAACAACCTAAAACGAGGATCTTAGCTAGATAATTAGGGTTAACAAAGCATGTAAACAACTTTACATCTAAAGGAAAGGGATTACAACCTTTGTAGCCCGCTCCTTCGCTTCATAAGCTCCGAGTAGTAGTCCCTTCGCCGCGATCCATGAACTTCCGCACTCTAGAGAGGCTCCACAAGCCGAATGATCCATGCTTGCTTGAAGTCTTCCTTTTCGAAGATTATCTACCTTGAAAAATTTTTAACTCAAGATCTCACTTATCTAATCAAGTATTAGTGAAGTAAACACCCTAATCTAAGTGGCTAGAATAGATGAGAATGATGAAGTAGGAATTTAGCTCTCTTTTTATTTCAATTTCCCACTTTTATTCATCACTTTTCAAAAAGCTAGCAAGCTTTTCAAGGAGGAGGAAGAAGAAGAAGTCTTTTGTGATGAATAATCAATTATTGTCATGGTTACAAATCAAACCTTGAGTTAAGAATGATTGCTTAACCCTTGTAGAGAAATAACCAGGGTAAAGGGTTTGGGTTGGGTTAAGAAATATCTACAAAATATCATCCAAAATATCTAAGCATAAAACAAAAGTAAAGCTTCTAAAAGCTTCATGAAAATGCTAACCCAAATCAAACCCTAACTATGTTTAATCTCTACAAATTATGTTGCATTTGTAATCACAACTTGTTACAATTATATATCACACATATAATATATTTTTGTAACAAAAGAAAATAATACAATTAACATATATCGCATATATATCAATGTATTATCCGGTGAGAAAATGAATCAATAAAGCGAACTTATATCAGTTAATATAATGTAATATATCACATATATAATTATACATTAAATTATCGAATCAACACTTGATCCGACAATCCGGCTATTTCTCAAATAACCGACTAATATAATTTGTATCAGTTCATCGAATCAACACTTGATCCGATGACCCGGCTATATGACATATACCCGGCCGATATCTAATATCGCGAGAATAGAATACGGTATCTCATATCGTAATATTCTCGATCCCGCGCATATCACATATGTGTTCCTACTCCGTTTTGCCTGAGTCAAGAAACCTCTGTGTAGGACTCTAAAGAATCGTCAATACGCCTGCAGTAGGTGATGAACATATCAAACACCCATAAGCTGCAAGCGGTCAGCTAAACGTAACAGCCACCCAGGTATTGAGCAATCAAAAGATCAACAAGCAAGCCTGTACATTCTCCTGTGAATCCAATCAGTAACACTACCGTACAGTCCGGTCTCTTCGTCTGATATGTCGCATATCTAGTCTAGGGATGGTATACATCAGACCCCAGTAACCGATAAGTCGTGTCGATGTGAGGCTCATAACAGGTCGAGAAACTACTGATAACACTTACCAGTAGCACTCTATATCAGCTCTGGCCAGGGACTTCCAGTTATAGCCAATCGAACACAGCACAACATCAACTCCCTATACCGGGAGAGACGAAACCCCTCCTATCGCTCATTGCCTCCATGTGATTCGGGACTGTACCCAAAAGCCACCGTTTTGCACGCCCTCTTAGACATGATAAGGT
This sequence comes from Agapanthus africanus, assembly GCA_030015575.1. Classification (NCBI taxonomy): domain Eukaryota; kingdom Viridiplantae; phylum Streptophyta; class Magnoliopsida; order Asparagales; family Amaryllidaceae; genus Agapanthus; species Agapanthus africanus. The sequence continues at coordinate 875,115,338 of JASDDO010000024.1, read as the reverse complement.
GGAAATTAAAGCATAGTGAGAATCACACAAGACTCTATGACGATCTCGGGTCTACAGACTAACATGTACCAGTATCATCGGAGAACTGCTATCTGACGATAGATATATTACCATCTAGGAGTTCTCGGCGAGTCCGTTCAGTGTACCCAGTCTCCACTGAGCACCCGTACACCATCTTTGATGTCAAACACCGATGGATATGGGATCATCCATCGCCCATCATATGGGTCAAGATGCGTATACGCTAGTCTACTCTGGTGTATCGATGCCCTGTCTCGATATACCCTCAACTAGGAACAATTATAGGATGTACTCATAGACTATCGTGGCCCCACTAGTATGATCTCATCATAGTCCCAGTAGTCGAGTACATATCCTAAGGGCTTTATCAACATGTGAGAGAAAGACAGTAAACCAAAACAAGTCAACATGTTAAGATAAAAAGAAACCAAATAGCATACTATCATGACGAGCAAGAAAGTCCTCTCTATATATATCCAAGCATCTATCATAATATACATCATATGTACAACAATGGCCTCTAGGGCATATACATAACTAACAATCTCCCACTTGCACTAAGGCCAGCTGCTGTAGTATCTCATACCTAGCATCCCGAATAATCTCTCAAACTGTATTTGGGGAATGGCCTTCGTGAGTGGACCCGCAGTGTTGTCCTTCGTATCTACTCTCCTGACCTCGATCTCCCGGCGATCAACTATCTCCCTGATCAGGTGATACCGCCTCAGAATATGTCTGGACTTCTGATGGGATCTGGGTTCCTTGGCTAAAACTACAGCTCCATTGATATCGCAATACAGAGGTATTGGATGCTCAATGGATGGAACCACACCAAGTTCACTAATGAACTTCTTTATCCAGACAGCCTCTTTGGCAGCATCATTGGCAGCGATGTATTCAGCCTCCATCGTCGAGTCTGCAACGATATCCTGTTTGGAACTCTTCCAACATACCGCCCCTCCATTGAGGGTAAAGACAAATCCCGAGTGCAAGTTAGAGTCATCCTTATCACTTTGGAAGCTCGAATTGGTAAAGGACTCCACCTGGAGTTCTCCGTTACCATACACCAAGAACATCTCTTTAGTCCTTCTCAAGTACTTGAGAATGTTCTTCACAGCTATCCAGTGACTCTCTCCAGGATCTGCTTGATACCTACTCACTATACTTAGTGAGTATACTACATCGGGTCTGGTACATAGTATCGCATACATGATAGAGCCTACTGCCGAATCATAGGTATCCCTTGCATGCGAGCTCTTTCCAAATCAGTCTTGGGAGACTTCTCTTTGGAGAGAGTGAGTCCAGAGATCGTGGGTTGGTTACCACTCTTGGATTCTTCCATACTAAACCTCTTTAGTATGGTGTCAATGTACCTGGATTGGGACAATCCCAGTATCCGATAAGATCTATCTCTATAGATCATTATTCCAAGTATGCAGGAGGCATCACCTAGATCTTTCATTGAGAATTTTTGCAATAAGAAGAGCTTGACCGATTGCAGCATAGGAACATTATTTCCTATCAAGAGTATGTTATCGACGTACAATACGAGGAAGACAACCTTACTCTCTGCAAACTTTTTATATATACAAGGTTCATCTACGTTTTTGATGAAGTCAAACTCTTTGACTACAACATCAAAGCAGATGTTCCAACTTCGCGATGCTTGCTTTAACCCGTAGATGGATTTAAGCAGCTTACACACCTTTCCACTGCTTCCACTGTCTACGAAGCCCTCTGACTGAATCATGTACATGCACTCTTCTAAATCACCATTTAGAAAGACGGTCTTAACATCCATTTGCCAGATTTCGTAGTCATGGTATGCAGCAATGTCAAGTAAGATCTGGATGGACTTAAGCATAGCCACTGGAGAAAAGGTTTTGTCATAATCCACACCTGGTCGTTGACGAAAACCCTTTGCAACAAGTCTAGCTTTGAAAGTCTCCACTTTTCCATCTACACTAAGTTTCTTCTTAAAAATCCATTTGCTCCCAATGGGTTTTACCCCTTCAGGAGCAAGTTTCAAAGTCCGTACTTTGTTGGTGTACATGTATTCCATCTCAGATCGCATTGCATCCAGCCACTTCACAGAGTCCCCACTCGTGATGGCCTGCTCGAAACTAGTCGGGTCATCATCTTGCATGATGCAATCCTCGCTCCAACCATCAACGAGAAAACCGTAATATCTCTCAGGTGGATGAGAAACCCTACTAGATCGGCGGAGAGGCTGAGGTTCGTTGGCTACTATCAAGTTCTCTTGTTCCACTAAATCTTCAGTTGTAATTTGTTCTGCTGGAACTTCTTCCAGCTCTACCACATCGCCACTAATTTCTTTTGCAAGAAATTCCTTTTCTAAAAAGGTAGCATGTCGAGAAACAAACACCTTTTGTTCCTCGTCGTGGTAGAAAAGATATCCATGTGAATGTTTAGGATATCCTACAAACTTACAAAGAACTGACCGTGCCTCGAGTTTGTCCGGATTTTGCTTTTTGACATAAGCCGGACAGCCCCAAATCTTAACTCGTTTAAGACATGGTCTCTTCCCACTCCATATCTCATATGGTGTGGTAGGTACAGATTTAAATAGAACTTGATTCAATAGGTATGCAGCTGTCTCCAGTGCATGTCCCTAGAAGGAAATAGGTAACTCAGCAGTGCTCATCATAGAGCGCACCATATCTAATAAGGTGTGATTCCTCCGCTCCGATACACCGTTGTGCTGTGGTGTATAAGGAGGAGTAAGCTGAGAGAGAATCTCATTCTCTTTTAGATAGTCTAGGAACTCATTGCTTAAGTATTCTCCTCCTCGATCAGATCGTAGGATCTTAATACTTTTGCCCGTTTGGTTCTCTATTTCGTTCTTATATTCCCTGAATTTCTCAAAAGCTTCAGACTTGTGCTTCATCAGGAACACATGTCCGTATCTTGAGAGATCGTCAGTGAATGTAATGAAGTAGGAAGAACCGTTCCTGACATGTGTAGACATGGGTCCACATACATCACTATGTATCAGCCCCAAGAGTTCTGTAACTCTTACTCCGTGTCCACTAAACGGAGTTTTGGTCATTTTGCCTTTGAGACATGACTGGAAAGTGTCATAAGATGATAATTCGAACGAATTCAAATATCCATCCTTATGCAATTTAGCTAGCCGTGTCGCATTGATATGACCTAGTCTACAATGCCACAAGAAGGATTCGTTCATTTCTGAACTTTTCCTCTTGTTTGTGTTCTGTACATTAAGAATTGTAGTTTGATTTAGAACGTACATGCCATTATTTAACGATCTTGATCCTATTAACTTTTGATTCAGAAATATGTTCATAACATTATCCTGTATTACAAAATTATTTCCTTCTTTATTCAATAAAGAAACTGATATAATATTGCATATCAGGGTCGAAATGTAATAGCACTCGTTCAGAACCAATGTATTACCATTTGGTAATACTAGGTGATATTCGCCAACTGCTTTGGCTGCAACATTTGCACCATTCCCTACTGTTATGGAATGATCACACATTCCCAGTTCTCTACCTTTACGTAGCCCATGTAATATATTACATATGTGGGATCCCGATCCAATATCTAATACCCAGGACGTAGAGTGAATTGAGAAACAGTTCTCGATAACTAACACACCCGAAGAAGATGCATCAGCATGCTTTTTCTTCGTTTGGGTAGCGTGAGAATCCAGATATTCTCCTATTTCCTGCTCAGTCTTATAACACTTATAAGAAAGAACGGGACCAACGCTCCCCTGCTCAGTATAATAAGCGGGTTCAGTCAATACATCCATATTATTATCTTTATTAAGGCCTGACTTGGTCGCTACCTGGAGAGAGAGAGAAGAAAAACACTTTAGCATATGCTCTTACAAGATTAGATTGGTTATTATCTTATCTAATCAGGATGTCTCCCACTGTTTTCATCAAATCTTCCTTTAAATCCTAAAAGGAAAAACTAGCCGGGATTAATTACACCTTACAAGTTCGCCAATCTTTCAGCCAGGCCAGTGTTGGTACTTTGAGGGAGGTTCCCCGTGCTTTCGCACGGACCTAATTAAAATAAACCTCGTTTTCCCAGAGGCATAACCCCGTAAACACCTTTCTAGTCACCTACTTGATCGGCTAATTGTCCTGTGTAAAAGTCTCCCAGGGGTAACTCTTACTCGCAGTGGGTATCGGGATCCAACTATCTCATAGGAGGTATGCAATCTCATTGCAAATTTCAACACTTGAAAGTCCCGATAATGCTTTTGTCCCTAACCTCTATGACCTTGACAAAGGCCAACAAACCATAGGAAGCTAGTCAAGTTCAACCCGTCATTTCTTGATTGAAATAAACCCACCCGCACGACCCTTGACAAAGGCCAACAAGGTCGTACGACTACCCTAATCCAATCGCATCACATGCTTAAAACAGATAGGTACTAGTTAGCTACCGTACACTAAGCCTTGACAAAGGCCAACAAACGCGGCACGAATACTAAATAGTCTTTATCTGAAATAACGGAGGGCTACGCAGGTTTTTCAGAAAACCATGAGCGTAATGAACTTGATATCGTTGTAGAAACAAATGATTTTGAAAAGGAGTGTTTTTGAGGATTTTCCAGTTTCGCTAAAGAGGTCACTCCCGGTGAAGGGATCTTGACTCTTTCCTTATCGAATAAGGTGCAGGATATTTCACAAATACCGCTGTGCAAAGAAAGAATTATAGAAGCAATAAAAAAACCGCGAGTTTGTAGCATCTGCCAATTTTGCTAAAGAGGTCACTCCCGGTAAAGGGATCTCGGCTCTTTCCTCATCGAATAAGGTGAAGGGTATATCATATATATCGCTATGCAAAGCAAAACTGTAGCTACCTTTTTTTATAAAGTTTTGATTCTACAACATCTTTTAGGTTTCTTTTCTTTTATTAATCTCATTAATAAATCCCATCAGTTATACTTCCTAAGCATCACAGAAGAAATGAAAACTGTAATATTTATATATCATCATATATATAGTATAAGAATTCGTCTCAGGCAGTAATATGATCTCATCACAGAACATTGCAGCAGAAGATAACATATGAAATATTGGATATACTAGGACGTCCTATTTTATATCGAGCCTGTATAAAACACGGATTCCACGGTCGCGATGAATAGCCAAACCCACATCCCTAGACCCCTACGAGAGCGGCAAGCAATACTGCCAATTCTAGGGTTAGGAGACCCGGTCTCGACTCCTCGAGATGGCCTCCCACTGGACCCTAGAACCCGGTTACTTGTGCTCCCCTCCTTGGGTCTACCTAATGCGGAAAAGTAAATAATATACAATGGTGACATCATCCTCAACCCGGAAGTGCCCCAATAAAAGAATATTACATACAAATGAATTTTACATAAATGAAAATAAAAATCCTCATCTCACATAAAACCCCCGGCTATTCAGAACACGATGATCCATTATAACATATCACAGCAACACATAATATTTCATATCATCAACGTAAGCAAGTATGCGTATCCCGACTGTCGTTGATGTATAGCAACGAAGCCGGCGATACACCACATACTACGCTTACGGTCACAGAAAAAAAGTGTAAAACTACAACATTTGGAATCCACAAATACTTTAGACATCTTAAATTCGAAATATCACATATTTCGCATTTCATGCCTAACTATATGAATTCCACATATTGTATCACATTCCAGATAAATAGACAATGTTAAACTTTCCGATCGAATAATCAAATACCCAAGATTTCCCAAATAGCTCAACACTTGAGCGGAGTTTAAAAAACCCAGAACATGTCACAGCCCCAATGAACCAGCCGTAAAAGGGTCAAACCAACGACTCACATGTGGCAACGCTAAACTACCACAAACCCTAGGGTTCAGTGGCGGTTTTGACGGTCACAAAATCAAGTTAAGGTTACGTTCTTCTAGATGGTCCACAGATTCGCTAGCATGATTTCCCGAAAGTTTTAAACAGAGGAAAATCCAACACTTGAAAGTTTTCCGTCAAGAAAAAAATGAGTTATTGATATCCGTTCGAACATTTTAACACGTTCTAAATTACCCGAAAAACTAAACGATGTTAAACTTTCCGATCGAATCAACGAATTCCAAAGATCTCCAGAAAACTCAACACTTGAGTAATATTAAAAATTCCCAGAAGTATGTAGTAATACCTACGGATGTTACCCAGAAACAACTACCCGTGATACCCAAGTACGGCTGCGGAACCGCCGCCAAAAGCCTGTTATGGCCGCGGTTCTGCGGCGACTTTAAGGAATTAGGGGTTCGTATTTCTCTGTTATCCATAAAATCACCTGCTTATTTTTTTGAGTATTTTTAATACGGAAAAAACCATCATTTTAAAAAATTTCTAGAGAGGGGGTCAAATACGACGTTTCGGGGTTCGATCGGACTTTTAACTTCGTCTACACGTCGCCTAATGTTCTAGCTAGGCTCTGATACCACTGTAGGGTTACTAGGCACTATCACAAAGGTCTATAAGGCATCAACCATGCCGAATTTAAAATTTACAAGTGCCGAACAACCTAAAGCGAGGATCTTAGCTAGATAATTAGGGTTAATAAAGCATGTAAACAATTTTACATCTAAAGGAAAGGGATTACAACCTTTGTAGTCCGCTCTTTCGCTTCATAAGCTCCAAGTAGTAGTCCCTTCGCCACGATCCATGAACTTCCGGACTCTAGAAATGCTCCACAAGCCGAATGATCCATGCTTGCTTGAAATCTTCCTTTTCGAAGATGATCTACCTTGAAGAATTTTTAACTCAAGCTCTTACTTCTCTAATCAAGTATTATTGAAGTGAACACCCTAATCTAAGTGGCTAGAATAGATGAGGATGATGAAGTATGAATTTATCTATCTTTTTATTTCAATTTCTCACTTTTATTCATCACTTTTCAAAAAGCTAGCAAGCTTTTCAAGGAGGAGGAAGAAGAAGAAGTCTTTTGTGATGAATAATAAATTATTGTCATGGTTACAAATCAACCCTTGAGTTAAGAATGATTGCTTAACCCTTGTAGAGAAATAACTAGGGTAAAGGGTTTGGGTTGGGTTAAGAAATATCTACAAAATATCATCTAAAATATCTAAGCATAAAACAAAAGTAAAGCTTCTAGAAGCTTCATGAAAATGCTAACCCAAATCAAACCCTAACTATATTTAATCTCCACAAATCATGTTGCATTTGTAATCATAACTTGTTACAATTATATATCACACATATAATATATTTTTGTAACAAAAGAAAATAATACAATTAACATATATCGCATATATATTAATGTATTATCCGGTAAGAAAATGAATCAATAAAGCGAGCTTATATCAGTTAATGTAATGTAATATATCATATATATAATTATACATTAAATTATCGAATCAACACTTTATCCGACAATCCGGCTATTTCTCAAATAACCGACTCATATAATCTGTATCAGTTCATCGAATCAACACTTGATCCGATGACCTGGCTATATCACATATACCCGGCCGATATCTAATATCGCGAGAATAGAATACGGTATCTCATATCGTAATATTCTCGATCCCGCACATATCACATATGTGCTCCTACTTCGTTTTGCCTGAGTCAAGAAAGCTCTGTGTAGGACTCTAAAGAATCGTCAATACGCCGGCAGTAGGTGATGATCATATCAAACACCCACAAGCTGCAAACGGTCAGCTAAACTAACAGCCACCCAGGTATTGAGCGATCAGAAGATCAACAAGCAAGCCTGTATATTCTCCTGTGAGTCCAATCAGTAACACTACCGTACAGTCCGGTCTCTTCGTCTAATATGTCGCATATCTAGTCTAGGGGTGGTATACGTCAGACCCCAGTAACTGATAAGTCATGTCGATGTAAGGCTCATAATAGGTCGAGAAACTACTGATAACACTTACCAGTAGCACTCTATATCAGCCCTGGCCAGAGACTTCCAATTATAGCCAATCGAACACAGCACAACATCAACTCCCTATACTGGGAGAGACGAAACCCCTCCTATCGCTCATTGCCTCCATGTGATTCGGGACTGTACCCAAAAACCACCGTTTTGCATGTCCTCTTGGACGTGGTAAGGTGGAAATCAAAGCACAGTGGAAATCACACAAGACTATGACGATTTCGGGTCTACAGACTAACCTATACCAGTGTCACCGGAGAACTGCTATCTGATGATAGGTATATTACCATCTAGGAGTTCTCGGCGAGTCCGTTCAGTGTACCCAGTCTCCACTGAGCACCCGTACACCATCTTTGATGTCAAACACCGATGGATATGGGATCATCCATCGCCCATCATATGGGTCAAGATGCGTATACGCTAGTCTACTCTGGTGTATCGATGCCCTGTCTCGATACACCCTCGACTAGGAACAATTATAGGATGTACTCATAAACTAACGTGGCCCCACTAGTATGATCTCATCATAGTCCCAGTAGTCGAGTACATATCCTAAGGGGTTTATCAACATGTGAGAGCAAGACAGTAAACTAATACAAGTCAACATGTTAAGACAAAGTGAAACCAAATAGCATACTATCATGTCGAGCAAGAAAGTCCTCTCTATATATATCTAAGCATCCACTATAATATACATCATATGTACAACAATGGCCTCTAGGGCATATATATAACTAACATCAAGGTGCGTATAAGTGCGATTTGTAGGGTATATACTTTCTGAATTTGGACTTAAGAATAAAAACTATTTTTCAGACTTATTTTTCAATAAAACTTTCAATACTTTCCCTTCATCTCGACTTAACTCAAGAACTGAACTCAAGATTGTATACTTTTAAAAAAACTGCAGGGACGTATATTTGCCAAGGTTAAACAGAAGGAAAGTTATTTTTAGGGTTTTCAATTCCTGAGCCTAAGATTTAGTTATTTCTAACCTATCAAACTAAATTTTTGGAATAAAAATCTATGTTACCCTACTAGCTAACTTGACGACAAAGTTTTTATATTTTTGGAATTTTTTTAATTTTTGTGAGTTTTTAAATAAGTATGCAAACGCAAAATATACACATGAATGCGAAGATAGAAGGCTTACCGAGCACACCCCCAAACTTAAACTTAACAGTGCCCTCACTGTCATGCTACACCAAGAGGGTCAAAATTGTCGGTGCTCCCTTTTTTTTATAGAAGAAAAAGCAAACAAAATATATATACACATAAATGTCCCCCCCCCCAAAAAAACTTAAGCGTTAAATTTCAGAGTTAGAGGAGAGAGAATAGTTTTAATCTATACAAGGTCTTACACATGCTAAAAGTTAACACCAACCATTCAATGATTTTATTGTGATAATACCCAGGTTGGTGAAAGAACGTGTAGAGAAAAGAGATGAAGAATACATGAGACTGTGCGTTGATGGAAATGGGATTCGGTCTCGGTGGAAGAGACGAATGGCGGAGGGGAGAAAGAAATGGAATACGAACTTGAAGGTGAAAATGGATTGAATAAATTAGTACAGTTTGTAATGACCGAAGTGAAAGAATATAGTGTACTAATCTATCAATATGTCGAGAAATGGGTCAAACCTCTCAAGATTCGTAAGAAAATATGGGTCGACCGAACTTGGTGAACCAAACATAAGAAATGAAGGTGATATAGCGCCTTGTAAACTGGGAATGATGGAAAGGACGGAGGGAAGTGATTGAGGAATGGTATCGGTTAAACGTTCAGGAGGGTGTGCACAGTCAATGAAAGGGACATGATGAATTGAAAAATCCGAATCATCTAGTAAAATTGGTTCATCCTCAAAATTCTTCTCAAAATTCAGCTCATCCATGCATTTATCATCATCAATATCTAGACGCGTATGGAGTTCGGGAAAGACAGTTAATGGTTCGGGATGATGTCCACAAGGAAATGAAAGGACATGATGAATTGGTGAAAAAAACCCATCCAAAACTGTGGATTCATCATCCAAAATATTCCCTGTAGGGTTCCTAGGCATCCTAATAAAGTCTCACAAGGCATCAACCATGCCAATTTCAAAAATTATGGAAGCCGAGAAACCCTAACACGGATCGTTTACTAGATATTTAGGCGAAACGGAAAACTAGTTAACTATTTAACTATAGGTTAGATCCTACAACCTTTGTAGATCCGGATTTCCACCTCCTTAGCTCCACGTGGTCATGCTCTCGCTGTCCATCATGAATCCTCGACTCATTCGTCGGCTTCATCGGAAAATCGGGCGAGCAAGGTCATCGGCTTCGTGTCAAAGACGATCTACGTCGAGGTTGCACTAGTTCAAGCTCCGACTTCACAAACTTGTGAAACTTGTGAAGAAAACACCCAAAACTACTTGGCAAGAGGTAGAGGATGAAGAAATAGGAGATGAGTTCACTTTAGATTTGGATTTCTCACTCTAGATCACAAGTTGCCATTAATGGCATCAAGGTTTCTCACTTTGAGAAGAAGAAGAAGATGATAGAATTCTTATGATAAGTTATTTCTAAAATGAATAATAAATGAATTCTTCTCATCTTCTAACCATGGTCAAGTGTAGAGAATTGACCATGGTTAGTGGGAGTGGTTAGGTTTAAGCAAGGAGACAAAATGGCATCATTACTAAAAGCTTCATGAAGCTTCACCACACTTCACGATAAAATGAAACCCTTTTGTTTCCATAAATCCATTTAATAAATAATAAATGGATTTAATAATAAGAGAATAAATCTTAAACCCTAACCACTCTCATAACCATGGTTGCATTCTTTACACAAAGCCAAAAGTACATGCATCATCAAACATGATACATATAAGTGCACAAAAGTATATCACATATACAATGTGTAAATCAAGTGAGAAAAATCCGTTTAAAGTGAACCAATACTAGTTAATGCAAAGTAATATATCAAATATATAATTATACATTAAATCATTAAATCAACACTTGATTCAATGATCCGGTCATGTCGCACATAACCGACTAGTATTCAATGTATCGACTTATCGAATCGATCTTCGATTCGATAACTAGGTTATATCATATACAACCAATCGAAACATTAAGCGCGAGAATCAAATACGGTATCACATACACGCATTATTCTCGGTCCCGCACATATCTCATATGCGCTCCTATTTCGTTTCGCTTGAGCCAGGAAACCTCTGTGTAGGACTCTAAAGACTCGTCAATACGCCGGTAGCAGATGATGATCATATCATGCACCCACAAGCCGCAAGCGGTCTGCTAAACGTAACGGCCACCCGGGTATTGAGCGATCAGAAGATCGACGAGCTATCCCTCTCACTCTCCTGCGAATCCGACCAGTAACACTTACCGTACAGTCCGGTCTCTTCGTCTGATATGTCGCATATCAAGTCTAGGGGTGGTAAACGTCAGACCCCAATAACCCGATAAGTCGTGCCGATGTGAGGCTCGTAACTGTAGGGTTCCTAGGCACACTATAGAGGTCTCACAAGGTATCAACCATGCCAATTTAAAATTTTATGGGTGCCGAGAAACCCTAATACGGATCGTCGACTAGAAATTTAGGCGAAACAGTAAACTAGTTAACATCTTAACTAAAGGAGAGAGGCTACAACCTTTGTAGATCCGGTTCTCCACTTCCTTAGCTCCACGTAGGCGTCCTCTCGCTGTCCATCTCGAATCCCGAACTCAAACGTCGGCTTCATCGGAGAATAGGGCGGACTAGGTCGTCGGCTTCGTGCCGAAGATGATCTACGTCGAGGTTGCACAAGTTCAAGCTCCAACTTCACCAAGTTGTGAAACTTATGAAGAAAACACCCAAAACAACTTGGCAAGAGGTAGAGGGTGAAGAAATAGGAGGTAGGTTCACTTTAGAATTGGATTTCACTCACTTTTGCTCAAGTTGCCATTGATGGGCTTAAGTTTTTCTTGAAGAAGAAGATGATCAAGAAGAAGAAAGAATATGATAAGTGTTGAATTAAAATGAAAAATAATTCAATACTTATCATAAGAAAACCATAGTTGAGTGTAGAGAATAGACCATGGTTACTTGGATGGGTTAGGGTTAAGCATGAAGACAAGAATGGTTAAGAAGTCAAAGCTTCATGAAGCTTCAACTAGAAACAAATAAAGCCACCATTCTTATCTAAATCATTTCCAAATAAATAAATAAAAAAGCAAAACCCTAATCATCTCTTAACCATGGTTAAATCCTTTACACTTAACCACATGATCAAGCATCATCAAACATGATACATGTATGTGCACAAAAGTATATCAAATATACTTCTTGCACATCAAGTGAGAAAATCCATTTAAAGTGAACCAATACTAGTTAATGCAAAGTAATATATCAAATATATAATTATACATTAAATCATTAAATCAACATTTGATTTAACGATCCGGTCATATCACATATAACCGACTAGTATCATATGTATCGGCTCATCGAATCAATCCTTGATTCGATATCTAGGTTATATCGAATATAACCAATCGATACATTCATCGCGAGAATGAAATACGGTATCACATATACGCATTATTCTCGGTCCTGCACATATCTCATATGCGCTCCTATTTCGTTTCGCTTGAGCCAGGAAACCTCTGTGTAGGACTCTAAAGACTCGTCAATACACCGGCAGCAGATGATGATCATATCAAGCACCCACAAGCCGCAAGCGGTCTGCTAAACGTAACGGCCACCCGGGTATTGAGCGATCAGAAGATCGACGAGCTAGCCCGCTCACACTCCTGTGAATCCAACCAGTAACACTTACCGTAAAGTCCGGTCTGTTCGTCTGATATGTCGCATATCAAGTCTAGGGGTGGTAAATGTCAGACCCCAATAACCGATAAGTCGTGCCGATGTGAGGCTCATAACGGGTCGAGAAACTACTGGTAACACTTACCAGCAAATCTCTGATCAGCCCTGGCCAGGGACTTCCCTGTTACGGCCAATCGAGCACAGCGCAACATCAACCCCTAATACCGGGAGAGACGAAACCCCTCATATCGCTCATTGCCTCCATGTGACTCGGGACTGTACCCAAAGACCACCGTTTTGCACGCCCTCATGGACGTGGTAAGGTGGAGATCAAAGCACAGTGGGAATCACACAAGACTCTATGACGATCTCGGGTCTACAGACTAACCTGTACAAGTGTCACCTGAGAACTGCCATCTGACGTGAGGTATAATACCATCTGGGAGTTCTCGGCGAGTCCGTCCAGTGTACCCAGTCTCCACTGAGCACCCGTATACCATCTCTGATGTCAAACACCAATGGATATGGGATCATCCACCGCCCATCTCATGGGTCGAGAAGCGTATACGCTAGTCTACACTGGTATATCGATGCCCCGTCTCGATACACCCATGACTAGGGACCATGAAGGATGTACTTATGGACTACCATGTCCCCACTAGTATGATCTGCATCATAGTCCAGGTAGTCAAGTACACATCCTAAGGGCTTTATCAACATGTAACTATAAGACAGTTTAAAGAGACAAGTGTACATGTTAAGATAAAGAGTAACCAGATAGCATACTATCATATCGAGCAAGAAAGTCATCTCTATATATGTCCAAGCATCCAATATAATATACATCATCTGTACAATACTGGCCTCTAGGGCATACATACAACTAACAATTTCAAGTTCTTTCTTTTATATGATCTTTATCTTTGTATGTAATTTTCATCATCTTTCTTTTATTATGGGATTTTGTGGGTGTAATCCGCTGAAAACCCTCAGGAAACAACACTCCTTCTAATACGGACACCTAGAGATTTAAAGTCTTGTTGCACGTGCTAAGTGCAATCGTGTGGCCTACGAAAGTTTGTTAGGTTTTTCTTTTTCTTATTCTTTTCATTAATAACTAGTTTGCTCGGGACGATCAAAATTAAGTTTGGGGGTATTTGATTAGTCTAAAATATTGCACATTTGAATGAGTATTTTCCCTACTATTGTTAAGTACTAAAAGGTGTTTATTGTAAATATAGAACATATGAGGGTTTATGTGTAAAAAGTTTATTATCATATGTTTCTACATTATAATTAACATAATGAGGGAAAATACATGCATATAATATTTATATGAAATATTAGTAATTAAAATATGCATATCATATCAAATATTTCTAATCAATATTCTTAATATATAATATCATATAAAATGCTTAGGATAATATCTCAAAAATACCAAATACTACTAACACTTTGATTTGAGATAATGTGCAGATTAGCTCAGATCTGGAATCCAAGAGATTCGGGATAAATCAAGATGTCTGAATCAAATCTGCCAAAATATTGAAGCAAATTGTAAGATCTAGCAATGGAAGAGATTCAGTTCATTATTATCAGAATATAGACATCTAGAAGATCACCAAATATCAAAACAAGACATCAGAAAAAATCCCAAGACCTGATACTATAAGAGCGTGGCGGATCCGCGGCAAATATAGGGGATGTGCGGCGGAAGCGCGGCGGTTTAATGACCGTAGGATTTGAGATTTTGTGGTTTTGATTCTAGCTGCATATCCTCAATTATAGAATCTAGGGTTTCTACTTTCTGTGACTATATAAGGGACCGAGAGCTTCACAGTAAAAATTATCACCGAAGAGATCAAGAGGTCCAAAGCGATCTACGCATCTGAGTGATCATCAACTAGTTATCTCCTTCCAATAAATAGAGATCTAAAGCAACTAGGGTTCTTGTACTCTACTTTCACAAGTTGTAAGCAATAATTGATTAATAAAGGTAGTTTTTTTATTATTGTTTTTGCAATTAATTTCTGCACTTACTTTCTGCATCTTAATCATGTTTTCACTCTTCTTCATCCTTTCTTCTAGTTTAAATATGAGCGAGTAATTCCTAACTTGGTAAGGTTCGTAGGATAGAGTAGATCAATGGATGATAAAATCTCTTAACTTCTTTTATATATTTTAAAGTCTATAAAGTTTAGCAAAGTAAATGTTAACATCCTTATCGGGCGCGCTACCAATTTATTGCTTGTCATGACCATGATTTGATATTGGTTTAACACTTGTTTTGTTAGGGGCTGGACATGAATAGAGATCAATGCAAGGACAAGGGTTAAGAGTGGGGAAACCCTAGTTTTTTTCCAAAAGAACCCTAATCTACATTCATAACTATCGATCTAGTTTAAAACTATTAAAAGATAAAAGGAGTCATTTTTAATTATCCATCCATTATTACTAAGTCCTATGAACCTTACAAGCCTCTTCTTTATAAATCTTATATCCGTAACGACAAACAATCATCATTCTTCAATCAACTCGTCTAAAGCAAGAAAAGAGTTCATATTTCCCTGCGGACGACCCGTACTCATCATAGTTAGCTACTAGCGACACCGTCTTGATTGCGGTTGCTTTACGAAACACTTTTTAACAATCAATCAGCCAGGTATTCCTAGTAATGCGTCTTTCACCGCCCAAGGTCATAATAGTAGTCGCATTTTCCTTTCCGCTCAGTTCAATCCCTATTGTTGTCTCTCTATCTTACCTTGTGTATACCGGACTTATACTAGTTGGTTTTCTTCTTACCCTTCCTTTCAGCTCCAGCATCGGGATTGGAAGAAGACTATCCAACAAGCGTAACTGGTATATACTCCTTATTTAAGGAGCTCTCAAACTTGAGATGAGGTTGAGAGGGGAGACAAATGAATTGTATCATATACAATTCACTTTCTCCAAAACCAGCGGCTATCCTTGACTAAAACACTTTTTCTGAGTTCGTATGTAACTATAAAAAATGTCCTTCCATGCAATACGGATCTCTGTATCAGATACAGAGTGTTCTGGAGGAAGCAAAAGGGGAAATAGGAGGGGTAAGGACATATGCGACTATGTCGTGAAATAGGACAATCATGACATTCCAAAGCCATTGATTGTAAAATGGTTCGGTTAACTTGGTTTTTAGTTTAAAGTCAGTCTTAGGTCTCTACCAGAGAGAGAAAAGAAACACCCGTCGTGCTCTCTATCAAGATTATATTGGTATATTTATCTAATCAGGATGGCACCCACAGTTCCGTTGAATCCTCCTTCAAACCCTGAAAGGAGAATTAGCCAGGATCATATCCCAAGTGTAACTATTACTCACAGTGGAAATTGGGATCCAACCTATCATGGCATGGCAACCTTGACAAATGCCAACAAGTCACCCCACTCTATAGAAGATATGCAATCTCATTGCAAGTTTCAACAATTGAAGCTTCCGATATCGGTTTTTACCCCTAACGACCTATGACCTTGACGAATGCCAACAAACCATAGGCCGCTAGTCAAGTTCTACCCATCATTTCATGATTAACTCGAGCCCACCTGCACAAGCCCTTGAAGAATGCCAACAAAGCTGTACGACTGTCTCGGCTAACCGCATTACATGCTAACAAGAAGACATCACTTAGCTACCGTACAATACGCCTTGACGCTTGCCAACAAACGCAGCGCGAATACTAAGTACTCTACTTCCTGAAATGACAGAAGGCTACAGCTGGTTTTGAAGAAAACCTTTAACGTAATGAACTTGATCTTATCGTAGGAACCGAGTGGTTTTGCAAATTTACAGTAATATAAACTTTTGTTTAAGAGCGAACTCCCGGTGAAGGGATCAAGACTCTTACCTCATCCAATGAGGTGCAGGATATTCCAAACTGAATACCGTGATGCAAAACAAAAGAATATGGCTATTCAATTTGCAAATTCATAGTAACACAATCTTTTGCCAAAGAGGTCACTCCCTGTGAAGGGATCTAGGCTCTTTTCTCGTCGAATGGGGTGCAGGATATTCCTAACTGAATACCTCTGTGCAAAGCAAAAGATTTGACTATAACACCACAATATCTGATATTTAGTTTCTACTATTAACGCAATCCCATCATATAAATAATCACATTACCTAGCATCTTCTCATACAATCATAGAAAAGCATGAAAAGAAAATAGAATGTACATATACACCATCCGCATTCGCCACGGGGACCCGGGTCTTCACCGTAAGGTTACTTAACTTACGACAGGGCGGGAGCAGGGCTAGCGCGGGTGCAAAACGTATATAGCATTTATTTATATATTATATATATCACTATATATATCATCACAGGCAGATAATCGGCATTACAGGCAAGCGATAAATATCATCACAGGCAGGTAATCATATTATAAGCATGTAATGAACATCTCGAAATATGAATGGTCGGATTACTTAGGAACCCCGCATTTCATTCGAGCCACAAACGAAATACGACATTCTTCGGTCGCGTGAATAGCCCGTGCGTAGCCAAAAGTAGACCCGCGAAGGAGTGCTTAAGTCACTGGATTCGAGAAAGTGTCGAGTGGCGCCCTTATGGTGATGATGATGGGTTGAATCATTTCTTGGGTTGCCTGGTACCACATAATTCCGCACGTGGCTATTCATTTCACGACAATTCAAACAAACCAAGAAAACCAAACACGTCATATATCAATATATATCATTCAAACCAACTCAATGAATACTTCATCGAGTTAATTTGAATCCATACCAAGCTAATTCACAACCCACATCGGCACGAACTTGAAATTCCAAAAAACGATTGAATTCCAAGATCAACTCGGCACCGAAAACCATCTCATTTCTTGCATAAAAGGAACCTCGGAGGACCTGAAAACTGCTCGAGACCCCGGGGGGACCTCAGGCATGACCCATGAGGCCCCAGGGTGCATTAGGTGATGCCCCCAGCCATGGCCACAAAATTGTGGCCATGGGTTGGCTACTGGGACAGTAAGCGCACGGCCGCGCGCTTGTTGTCCTACCCCACATTCGGGACCACTTTGAGGTGGTCTCTAGTGTGGGGGACCCACCGAAGCCCCCAAAGACAGCCTCTAGGTCACCCCGACGCCACCACGGGGCTTTCGGTCCAAACCGTGAGTCCGGGACAAGAGAAATAGCGATAAATGCAATGGTTTCCATGGCTGGAAATTTGGACAACCACCAATTTTAAAGAAGGTTTTGAAAACATGGGGTTTTGAATCAATTTGCCACAAACTACAATTGCAAGTATTTGATTAGGCTCTGATACCACTGTAGCGTTTCGGTTCTAAGGTCGTGACACTCACGGATCGCGGCGGAAATAGAAAAAAATAATTTTTTAAATATAGAACCAAAACCTAACCTAGATCATCAAATAAATGCAATTGCAAAAAGAAAAGAGAGTAAGTTTAGAGTGCTACAACCTTTGTAGCATGTCCGAGCGCCATCGGAAGACCGAAATTAAACTTCGCGATCTCCGGAGAGTCTACTAGTCGACCGCCTCGCCGTAGATAGTCTGCGGTGAAGAGTGGCCATCCAAAACTCCATCTTCACACCTCAAGTGAAGAAACTCACATATTGAACTAGCTAGATTAATGTGTGAGGTGATGTGATCACGAAAAATACTCTCTTTTTGAATTTTAATCTCATTTCTAACCTCCACAATTTTTGTAGAGAGGAAGAAGAAGATAAAGAAGATGGCTCATGGAAAATATATGAATTAGCATTAAAAGAAAAGAATTAAGAAGAGAAGAGAAGAAATAACTCATTAAAGAAAAGAAGAGAGAAGAAGTAAGAAGAAGTCCACTCTTATTATTTCTTCATTTCCTTTCTTTTCTTTTCTTTCCATTTCTAATCTTTTCTTTTCTTTTCTCTTTATGTTTATTCTTAATCTATATCATTTCTCTTTACTTTATATATATAAATACATATTTATAAAGAAAAAAAACATGTATCAAATACATTTCCATTTTACGTATCGTATACGCAATAATAATATAACAATATTGCATACTAATATAATGAAAATAGAGAGTGTGTATCCAATACACAATACTAGAAACCACATTATAATACGGTTATTAAGTCAACTCTTGACTTAATATTATGATTTTTAAACCGGCTAGTATTTTTCGGACATTCGATTAAATCATACATTTAATCGAACTCCCATATGTATCCTTGTTTACAGCCAAAAACTGGACTGGGACGTTAAGATGTCTAGCCTGAATTTAGGGGCAGATACTATTTGGAACATATCTATCCATCTCTCTGAAGATATCAAGTTGATTTATGGCACTGTACATCGGAGGTTTGAATAGATTCGAACGATGTAGCAGACTTTATCAGATTCCCCCTCATTTGTGAGGGGTTTTTAATTGTGGGAACAGTCTTCCCTGCAAGCGCACGCCCTGCTGTTAATTACATTATCGCGTTGCGTTAACAACTTTCTCCTGCTCCGGTAGGTCACTTCATATCATGTTATGTTTGGTTTATTTTGGTTGCCCGTAAATTGTATACGAAGACTAATTTATGTCGCCACCCGTAGGGCGCGGATTAGTCCAAATCTGTACATATATTTTCATGATTTAGGTTAAGAATTTGCTTGACAGGGTCCACGTTGGTAGCTTGGTTTGCCAACGGGAATGAACTTAGAACGCATTTCTCATATTTTTGAGATCCATTGTTCGTGGGAAACTTGGGTTTTATCTATGGGTCGTTAGTCTTATTTGAGACTAAGATCAACTTAGATGTTTTAGGTCAAGCATTTATCTGATAGCGTCTACATTAGTAGCTTAGCTTGCCAACAGGAATGAACTTAGGACGTATTTCTCACATTTATAAGGTCCATCCGTTCACGAGAAACTTGGGTTTGATCTAAGGATCGTTAGTCATGTATGAGATTAAGATCGACTCATGAACATTAAGCATATGGGCTCAACTGATCATTAGATCATATATGAATAGCTCATGGATAGTATATGGCAGTCAGTATGAAAATAGTCCACAGGGCAAAACATATTAGATTTAGGACGTCGCGGTCCAACATCACCGTGTTTGGAGAGACGCACTAGTTTAGGGACATTTCGGTCTAACATTCCCATGTTTGGGACGAATATTAGTTTAGGGACATTTCGGTCTATTGTAGCCGTGTTTGGGGCAATGGAAGAGGAGTTGTTGGTTATTGACCCGCCACCTATCTGAAGATGTTAAGGAATTACAACGACATATATCAGAAGTGTGGAAAGATGTACCCTTGAACCAAATCTCATATTTGAGGGAAAAGATCATGGTGATCTAAAAATCATTAGGCTTATATGAGACTAAGATTAACTTAGAAAATATGGGATGAAGATCATTAGTCGTATATAAAACTAAGATCAGCTTGGATATCATTGATGAAAGATCATTAGTCGTATGTGGGACTAAGATCAAATTGGATATCATGGACATATATGCTCAGTTGATTTAAGAAGAAACTTAAGCTTCCCAACTTAGCCAATTTGGGATAAGATTGGGTTTCTATACCACCCAGTAGTGCTAAGCACTCAGCCATGTAGCACTCACGTGAATATCATGTGAGGCGCTATGTTTCTTAAGCGTTCACATGAGGTGCTATGTTTCTTGAGCGCTCATGTGCATTTCACGTGAGGCGCTGAGTTTTTAAATGCTCACGCGTATAGGTGCGCTCCCATTATCGCCAATCTGTGCAATTCTTGCTATAGCTTACACTGAGCTGTGAGATTCATTGCTAATGGCTGGCTGCTAAGTACATCAGGTATTACGTTCACCTTCCCAGGATGTAGGTTGAAGTCGAAATCCGTCATGAGTTCTAGCCATCTTCTCTGCCGCATATTTAATTCTTTCTGAGTAAATACATACTTCAGACTCTTATGGTCAGTATATATATCCACTCGTTCTCCCAGAAAATAGTGGCGCCAAATCTTAAGTGCGAAGATGACGACTGCCAACTCCAGATCATGTGTTGGATAGTTAAGCTCATGAACCTTTAGCTGTCTTGATGAAAAAGCTACAACATTTCCATGCTGGTGTAGAACGCATCCTAATCTTTTACCAGACGCATCACAATACACAATGAATCCTCCAGATTGATTCGATTTTACAAGGATAGGAGCAGAGGCTAATCTTGACTTGAGTTCTACAAAAGCTTTTTCACATGTTTCTAACCATACGAATGCTTCATCTTTACATGTGAGCTTGGTCAAGGGTGCTGCAATCTTTGAAAAGACTTCAATGAATCGTCGGTAGTATGCTGCTAATCCCAAGAAACTTCATATATCTTTCACTGTCTTTGGTGTTGGCCACTCACTAATAGCTAACAGCTTAGCTGGATCTACAGAGATTCCTTCGCCTGAAACGATATGTCCGAGAAATCCGACTTGATGTAGTCAAAATTCACACTTGTTGTACTTGGCGTAAAGTTGATGTTGTCGCAATGTCTCCAGGACCATCCGTAAGTGCCTGACGTGTTCTTTCCAATTCTTTAAATACACCAGGATATCGTCGATGAAGATGACAACGAACCTATCTAAGTACTCTCAGATACTTGGTTCATCAGATTCATAAAGATGGCAGGTGCATTTATCACTCCAAATGGCATTACGAGATATTCATAATGACCATATCGAGTCCTGAACACCATCTTTGGAATATCGGACTTTTTGACCTTCACCTGATGATAACCCAAACGAAGATC
Organism: Agapanthus africanus; assembly: GCA_030015575.1. Classification (NCBI taxonomy): domain Eukaryota; kingdom Viridiplantae; phylum Streptophyta; class Magnoliopsida; order Asparagales; family Amaryllidaceae; genus Agapanthus; species Agapanthus africanus. The sequence continues at coordinate 875,093,794 of JASDDO010000024.1, read as the reverse complement.
TAGCTTTGAAAATACGCATGACCCACTTAACTGATCGAAAAGATCATCGATATGCAGTAGTGGATGCTTGTTCTTGGTCGTCACTTCGTTCAGAGCTCGATAATCCACACACATCCTGTATGAACCTTCTTTCTTCTTCACGAGTAATATTGGAGATCCCCAACTTGAAATATTGGGAAAAACCCAACCTTTCTTCAGGAGTTCGTCCAACTAAATACGGATCTCCTTCAATCCTTCAGGACTTAGCCGGTACGGAGCTTTGATTACTGGTTGCACACCGGGTAGTAAATCAATACTAAACTCAAGATCTCGATCGGGAGGCAAACCTGATATATCTTCAGGGAATACATTCTCGAACTCTCGAACTACATCAAGCTTTTCTTCTTCTGCCGGTAGAGAGAACACTTCTGCATCCTTCGGTTTAGCACGGTATCTTCTTGGCTCCAAAGTTCTGTTGTTGGATATAGTGCCTTCAATGCAATTATTGTAATTGCAGGCACACGATTATGATAATTGAGGGTGGACCTATACGGGTAGGACAATTTTACTCAAATGATAGTATGCTATCTAATTTGTCTTTATCATCATATACATGCATCATGTAGTATTGCAGATCACTATTGCATGTTGATAGAGCCTATAAGATTCATGCTTGACTACCAGTATTATGATGGCGATCATATACGTGAGAGCTGGGTAGCCTATAAGCACATTCTTAAATGTCCCTAGTCGTGAGAGTATCGAGACTGGGCATCGATATTCCAGAGTAGACTAGTGTATATGCTTCGAGACCCCGATGAGGGGCAGTGGCCGGTCTCACAAGCCATTAGTGTTGTGTCACCTAAGATAGTATACAGGTGCTCACTGGAGGTGAGTACACTGGACGGACTCGCCGAGAACTTCTAGATGGTATTATACCTATCGTCAGATGGAAGTTCTCAGTTGGTATGAGTACAGGTTAGTCCTTTGACCTGAAGTCGTCATTTTTCTCATGTGAGTTCCCACTGTACTTTGATTACTACCCAACCACGGCTCAAAGGAGTCATGCAAACATGTTTTAATTGGGTACAGTCCCGAGCCACATGGAGGCAGTGATCGACTGTTAGGGATTCGTCTCTCCTGGTATTAGGAGTCGATGTCGCGCTGTATTCAGTTGGCTATTACAAGAAATCCATGGCCACGGTAGGGGAGATTTACTGATGGTTGATCAGTAGTATCTCGGTTGGTGATTAGCTAGACTTAGACACGACTTATCGGGTTAGTAGGGGTCTGACGTTATCCACCCCTAGATCCGATATATGATACTCTTTGACGAAGTGACTGGAATGTACGAAGATTGTCACATTCAGGCTCAGTAGGGTAAGGACGCACGTGATTATCGACTCCCCTTTCAATAAGTACTTGGGTAGCCGTTACATACAGCTAGTGCCGCTGACGTGCTTGTGGTTAAACCCACTGTCAGCGTATTTTCGATTCTTTAGAGTACCACACAGAGGGTTTTCTCGGTTCAGGTGAAAGATGTAAGAGCCGTACGGTGGTACGTGTAAGGGTCTGATTAAATACGTGTACGCGATACACGGACTTTAATCATGCGGTTGATAATACCAGCCGGTTTAGGATTAAGCCGGCTTAGGATTAAGCCGGATTATTAAATCAGGTTTTGATTTAATAATTTATATATGTATTTTGATACATATATTTTAGTATTATTGTTCACTATTCATTCTCTCTTTGGTGCTATCCGTATTTTTATACGGATACGCGTATGTGTAGCGATGCATATACCAGGTGAAGTATTCCGTATTTATACAGGAATGCTTCCAGAAGAAGAACGCCTAATATTTATTTTTCTATTTTAGAAAAATAAAAGGGATGAGGTGGAAAGTGGAACAATGAAGCATGGCTACAACATGTTGAGAGGTATGGCTTGGGAATTTTATATTGAAAAATTCATTTGTGAGCACTATTGGATCATGGTTGATTTTTGTAGCCATTCTTTTCTACACTTGTGGACTTGAGATTTTTTCTTCATCTCCTCCACCATGGCTCATGCTTCTTCTAGCTCATCTCCTTCTTTTTCTTGCTATCATTTTTTAAGTAAGATTCTAGAGAGAAAAATATAGTGAAGTATTCCTACATCACCGTCTATCCAAAGCTAGCAACTTTGGACCGTCGGTTAGAGCCTCCTCCACGTTCCCTCAGGTGGATCGCCTTCGGCAAGGGTGGTCGATACTCAAGCGCATTCCCGACGGTTACGAGCTTAGAGAGGTCTTCCACAATTGGTTGGACATATGACAAAGGTTGTATTTCTCAACCTTGCATGTTTTAGTCTACTAGTTTAAGATGTTTTGTTCTAATTCTTGGGTTCGGGCGTCCGGTACCCGCAAAAAGTTTTTGTTTTCACTTCCATCTCGCCCGCGGCCTCTGCGGCGCGGGTGCCGGATCCCAACATGATATCAGAGCCACCCAAACACCATAAACTAGTGTTTGACGATACTTAAGTTTCAAAACCGAAAACTTCGATTTCAAAACCCAGTTTCTGTTCAAAATTTTCTTGGTCTCTAAAAATATTTTAAAGAAGTGCAGAACTTGCTCTAAACTATATAGAGATACAAAATGAAAACAAGACGATTCCATCAAGTTTGGCCCGGCGAGATTCTCTATATGGCCGGCCTCACCTTTTTACTGTTCATATCAGAAGCTCGTTTTCATGGTGTGTGCTGGGTTTTGTAAATTGGTATTTTTGGTATTATTTGTTTTGTCCCAGATTTCACTTTGTGTTATCTTATCTTAGGGACAGCTCGGGAGTTGTAAAAACTCAAAACTTTTGCATTGTCGATATCTGTGATGTTGTATATGTGTTGCTGAACGTCGTCTAATTGCTATATGTTCATTTAGATGGGGTTGCACACATTCTGGTGTTGCTTGCTTCTGTGGTTATATATATATCTTGTTATGGATTGTGCGTATTGTCGTGATGGATAGCCATGTATGCAATGTTAGATGTACAGTTCAGATTCATTTGTATATTCATTATTGCGGGGCGAGTGTCCGATATGTGGATTGCCGTCATTGCTAGTTTGTATATTCTTTTGTTGGGGCATAACCGGGTTGAGGTCGATATCGCCGTTGTATATATATTTTTTTCTGTACTAAGATTACCCCGCGGAGGAGTGCTTGAATAGCTGGATTCTAGAGGGCAACGGGCCCGCATCTTACGGCGTTGAGACCGAGGGGGCATTACTCTAGAATTGGTAGGCTATTCGCCGTACTCATAGGGGGTATTGGTTGACCCACAGAGGGGTGCTCAAGTTACCGGATTCCGTGAAATGCTGGGTGGCCCACTCACCTTTTTGATTGGGGTTGCCTCACTTCGTAGATTGGCGGGTAACTTGCCGCACTCGTTGGGGTCTAGGATCTTCATTGCACTGGCTATCCACACGACCGGGGAATGATGCGTTTCATTTATGGCTCAAATGAAACATGGGGCTCCTAGATTATCCGCTATTTCATATTGTTGTTCGCATACTTGTGATGATTTTATCTGCTATGATGACTATTATCTGCCTGCGATGTTGATATATATTATATATATTTAGTAGATGCTTCTATATGTTTTGCATCCGCGTTAGTCCAGCCCCGCTTTGCTATTAGTTAAGTAACCTAACGGAGCATGACGGGGCCCCATGGCGAATGCGGATGGCATATAAAAAGCATGTTATTTTGGTTGTTTCTTTTGTGGCTTGGAAACATAAAATGATGGAAACGCATTATCGAAATAATGCAAGGAAAAATAAATCTAAATGATATTATCGTAACTAATTTTAAAACTACTCAGTTTTCTTCAAAACTCATGGTCGTATTCTTTTGCTTTGCATAGAGGTATTCGGTTAAAAATATCCCGCGCCTCATTCTATGAGGGAAGGGCCTTGATCCCTTCAATGGGAGTTTTCTCTTAAGCAAAAGTTTATGTTACTAGTTTTAAAATACGAAGCTTAAATCACTCCATTTCAAAACCACTCGAGTTTCTTCAACGATATCAAGTTCATTACGTTAAAGGTTTTTCACCAAAAACCAACCGTAGCCCTCCGTCATTTCATATAGGTACCTCGTAGTATTCGTGCTATGTATGTTGGTATCTATCAAGGCATAGTGTACGGTAGCTACGTGATACTTGTCTGTAGCATGGATATGTGATTATCTAGGATAGACGCATAGTCACGTTGGTCTCTATCAAGGGCTTATGCAGGTAGGTTTAGATCAATCTTGGATAATGACGGGTTGAACTTGACTAGGGACTTATAGCACGTTGGTCTCTATCAAGGCCAAGAAGTTATTAGGAGTAAAAACCATATCGGGAGTTTCAAATATAGGGGAAACTTGCCAGGCATACGCATACCTTCTGGAGTGTGGTTACTTGAGTGGATTCCGTCAGGTTATCATATAATGATAGTTGGGTCCTGATTCCCACTGATGAGTACGTATTACTCCTCGGGAGATTTTTCACTTAAATGATCCCGACTAGTTCTCTTTTTAGGGTTTGAAGGAGAATTCGAGGAAACAGTGGGAGCCCTCCTGATCAGATAAAGTGATAACCAATCTGGTCTTGATAGAGTACACGCTGAGTGTTTCTTTTCTCTCTCTCTCTCTGGTACAACGACCCATGACTTACCTTAAAAACTCATGAACCAATTTGACCGAATCTTCTTACACCCTTTGGTTTTGGCTTGTCTTGATTCGCAACAAAGTCGTATATATCCCTGCCACTCCTACTTTACCCTTTACATTTCTTCAGAACGCATTGTATCACTACGATAATCCATATTTCTTAGAACGGCCATCGTATAGTTATATATGAACTCGAAAAAGTTACTTCAGTCGAGAATGGCCACAGGTTCTGAAGAAATTGAATACATTTATTTGGTTATCTCTTCCTTTTACCTTCTCTCAGGTTGCGAGAGCTCCTTGCATTAGGAGAGTACACCCATTACTCTTATTAGATAGTCTTCTTCCAAACCTTAGGCTGGTGCCGAAAGATAGGGTAGGAAGAAAACAAGTTAGCGTAGGAACGGTGTGCAGAAGGTAAGAAGTAGAGACATATAAAGGGATTGAAGTGAGGGCAAAGGAAATCACGACTACTGTCTTAAATCTGGATAATGGAAAAGGCACTAATAGGAATACCTGACCATCCCTATGAAACATTTTCATGTTTCAGTATTTCTGTGTACATGTAATAGAGAATTGTTTTCCCAGTCAATTATGACTCCAGGGTATGTATTTACCAGTTTTGGATCTCACATCTGTATGGTGTTACAGATAATGAGTAGGAGCAGAATATTGGGAAATGGGCAATTTGATTCTCAATATCGGAATTCGTTGTAATTAGTGATATTGGATTAAATCGCCTGGTTTTTGCCTAACGGCAAACATTTGGTTTTGAATAACCATTATTATGCATCAAATTTTAAAATGAAATATCTGTATCTTTATTTTTATAAAGTGAGATATACATTTTGAAAATTGTGTTGTAAACATTTACCTTTATCAGTTAAGGATAAGGTAAGGTGCATTGAATAACAGTGTAAGATATTCTTAACCAAGATACGGTTTTCAATTTACAAGACACAGAATTTGAGTTAGTATACTCTTAGGACTTATACATGGAGGTGTATATTGTGCAGTGTCCTTCGGGACAAAGGGTTGGTACTCTTACTTCATTCAGGATTACCTATGAGTTCTCTATTTTTAGACACGCATTAGTAGTAATGCAAGGTCAAAGATTTTGAGAAGTTTGTAGATATAAGAATAAAGTAGAGAACCATACATTAGAAGTATCGGGATTCTTCGAGGTGATCGAAGATGTAGATACTTATGCTAGGTATTCTATTATAGTAATATCGAGAACTTGATTCTATCACAGGTTACTCATGCGTGGATGCGTTCCATGATAAGTAATGCTGTGTTGGTCTTTTTCCATTAGGTGATATGCATTAGAAATAGCTGCATGATATTAGAATCTGATTCCATCTAAATTAGTGTCTTGATTCTATATAGACATAGAATGGTTTCATATGTTCAGGTTGTTAAGATATGGAGTTATCCGGTTTCTGTCTAAAAGCAGAATCCAGACAAACTCGAGGCACGCTTCGGTAATGGCGGTTTGTGGATTATCCCAAGAATTCGCTAGGATATTGTTTTTACCATTTTTAAGATCAATAGTTATATTGTTCTTGACTCGCCACACTTTTATAAAATGATCTTTTTGCAAAAGAAACTAGTGGGAGTATGGTAGAATTGGAAATGATTTCAGAACCACAAACGGTTACCGAAAATTTAGTAGAACCTAAGGATTCAATTGGACTTGACAAGCCGTTAGCCACACCGCAAATTTTAGTAGGTGACCTCAGACACGCAAGAGACACTTCGTTTTTCTCATAGACAGTGACAGGGAGGTCAGCATCATGGTAATGATGACCCTACTAGTTATCAGTAGGTCATAAGAAGTGGTAACTTCCAGGTGACCAAATTTTTCATACCCGAGATGGACTCCATGCACTTCAGTAAGTCATGGATTTTGGACTGTGCTTGGTGCTCCTAAAAGGGTAAAACCCATTAGGAGCAAGTAGATCTTTCGAGATCTGTGCAGGTAGAAAGGTGCTTACGTAATAAAGCTAGATTTTTTGTAAAGAGTTTTCGTCAAATACCCGTTGTGGATTGTGATGTGACTTTTATATCAGTGTCTATGCTGAAGTCCATATGGATATGTTTTGGCACCAATGCAGTTCATGGCTATGATATCTGGCAGGTAGGTGACTATAACGCCTCTCCAAATGGGAGTTTGGAAGTGCACGTGTATATGACTCTGCCAGAAGGTTAGCATAGTCAGTGGGAGCAGCGGAAGGCATGCAAGATGCTTATGTCTATTCGTAGACTAAAGCAAGGATAGCAGAGACGGATCATCTGTTATTGATGTGACAGTCAAGATGATTGACTTCGTCAAAACAAAGGTGAACCTAGTAAGAAGTATGTAGGGAGTACTGTCTATGTTTTAAATGACATACTCCGAATAGGAAGTGATGTTCCTATACTACAATCGGTCAGATTTTCGGTTGTCACACGGTGTTTTCTCCACGTTGGATATAGATAGTATATCAAGAGTTCTGGTGACTAGATCTATGGTTTTAGATCTAGATTTGGGAAGTTTCCCAATCAGGTACTTGGACAGCATTCTAAAAGTATCTTAGAATGGACGACTTCTGGCATGATAGTGTACCCACAGGTGATGGAGTCACCCTCTCTAAAAGGATATCTTTTTGGACTGATAATGAGAGGGATAAGCATGAATGACACATCATTTGCTTAGGTAATTAAGTCAATTATGTAAAGTCTTGTACAACACCAGATATTGTTATTGCACTAGTTGCAACAAACAGATATTAATCTAATCCTAGAGAAACAAAGGGAAGCAATTATAGTCATTAGAAGATGTTCTTGGTATTTGTTAACGGCGGCCTCCTCCGGGAGGCGGTTATCGGTTATGGCTTCTAAGGTGACCTGGATGACAGAGATGCTGTCAAGTTTTGAGTTTAGCCTCTTCTGAGGATCAGTATATTGGATAGTATTCCAATAGAGATGCTGGGTAATCATGGTGCAGGATGCTGGTTATAACTCAACAGAGGATACACCCCAAGAAGTTTGTTGGATAGGAGTTGCTCATTGATGAACCAATTGTCCCATCAGGTATCCAGACAAATTCTTGTGGCGGGGTATCGCTCGGTTTGGGAGATTGTTGAACTCTGCAAAGTTGAGATATAGAAAGAAGTTGAAACGTCATAGCGGATCCACTCACTGAGGCTATTTCTCGAACACAGATATTCCTCAAACGAGATTTGAGAAACTGATTTGTATAGATTTTGGGTATTCGGTAGCACATGAGCTGTGTGTACGCGATACTGTAATAATTGGCCTTAAGTGCAAGTGGGAGATTGTTGGATATAGTGCCCTCAAGGCAATTATTGTAATTGCAGGCACGCGATTATGATAATTGAGGGAGGACCTATACGGGTAGGTCAGTCTTACTCAAAATGATAGTATGCTATCTGGTTTGTCTTTATTATCATGTACATGCATTATATGGTATTGCATATCACTATTACATGTTGATACAGCCCATAGGATTCTTGCTTGACTACCAGCATTATGATGGCGATCATATACGTGAGAGCTGGGTAGCCTATAAGCAAATCATTAAATGTCCCTAGTCGTGGGAGTATCGAGACTAGGAATCGATATTCTGAAGTAGACTAGTGTATACGTTTCGAGACCCTGACAAGGGGCGGTGGCCGGTCTCATAAGACATTAGTGTTGTGTCACCTAAGATAGTATACAGGTGCTTACTGGAGGTGAATATACTGGACGGACTCGCCGAGAACTTCTAGATATCGTCAGATGGAAGTTCTCAGGTGGCATGAGCACAGGTTAGTCCTTTGACCTGAAGTTGTCATTTGTCTCATGTGAGTTCCCTCTGTACTTTGATTACTATCCTACCATGGCTTAAAGGAGTCGTGCAAACAGGTTTTAGTTGGGTACAGTCCAGAGCCACATGGAGGCAGTGGTCGACTGTCAGGGATTCATCTCTCCTGGTATTAGGAGTCGATGTCGCGCTGTGTTCAGTTGGCTATCACTAGAAATCCATGGCCACGGTAGAGGAGATTTACTGATAGTTGATCAGTAGTATCTCAGTTGGTGATAAGCTAGACTTAGACATGACTTATCGGGTTAGTAGGGGTCTGACGTTATCCACCCCTAGATCCGATATACGATACTCTTTGACGAGAGACCGGACTATACGGAGATTGTCATATTCAGGCTCAGTAGGGTAAGGACACACCTGATTGTTGACCCCCTTTCAACAAGTACCTGGGCAGCCGTTACGTACAGCTAGTGCCGCTGACGTGCTTGTGGTTAAACCCACTACCAGCGTATTGTCGATTCTTTAGAGTCCCATACAGAGGGTTTTCCCGGTTCAGGCGACAGATGTAGGAGCCGTACGGTGGTATGTGTAGGGAGTCCGATTAAATACATGTACGCGATACACAGACTTTAATTGGACGGTTGATAATACTAGCCGGCTTAGGATTAAGCCGGATTATTAAATCAGGTTTTGATTTAATAATTTATATATGTATTTTGATACATATATTTTAGTATTATTGTTCACTATTCATTTTCTCTCTTTGGTGCTATACGTAATTTTATACGGATACGCGTATGTATAGCGATACATATACCAGGTGAAGTATTCCGTATTTATATGGGAATGCTTTTTGAAGAAAGACACCTCATATTTATTCTTCTATTTTATAAAAATAAAAGGGATGAGGTGAAAATTGGAACAATGATGGCTACAACATGTTGAGAGGTATAGCTTGGGAATTTTATATTGGAAAATTCATCTGTGAGCACTATTGGATCATGATTGCTTTTTGTAGCCATTCTTTTCTACACTTGTGGACTTGAGATTTTTTCTTCATCTCCTCCACCACGGCACATGCTTCCTCTAGCTCATCTCCTTCTTCTTCTTGCTATCATTTTTTAAGCAAGATTCTAGAGAGAAATATAGTGAAGTATTCCTACATCACCGGCCATCCAAACTTAGAACCTTTGGACCGTCGGTTAGAGCCTCCTCCGCGTTCCTTCAGGTGGATCGTCTTCGGTAAGGGTGGTCGATGCTCAAGCGCGTTTCCGGCGGTTATGAGCTTGGAGGGGTCTTCCACAATTGGGTGGACACGCGACAAAGGTTGTATTTCTCAACCTTACATGTTTTAGTTTACTAGTTTAGGGTGTTTGATTCGAATTCTTTGGTTCGGGCGTCCGGTGCCCCTCAAAAAGTTTTTGTTTTTGCTTCTGCCTCACCCGTGGCTTCTGCAGCGCGGGCGCCGGATCCTAACATCTATCTCCACTCTTGGAATAGAAGACTGGATGATCTGGTATCTCAAATACTACCCTCCTTTGACAGAAGGCAATAGTAGCATAGAATACTCCCAGCCAATCCATTCCCTACACAACATCAAAATTTGGAATGTCCAGTACTTTGAAATTCGCGTAGAATTCTCGTCCGCAAACTACCACTGGACACTAATCAAACCCAATAGTTGCTTTCAGAACTCCATTCCCGGAACTGACATTCCAGCTTAAAATGAGTGGCTTCATTAGAATCGCATGCGTTCTCACGAATTGTTGGGACATGAAACAGTGTGACGGTCCAATGTCGAAAAGTGCGAGTGCAGAAAGGGTGGCTACTAGTATAGTACCTAAGTTGTGTGAGTTTGGGGTTAGATATAGGAAAAGTATAGTGACATACAATGATTGAAAAATCTAAAGGATGGGAGGTTACCAGTGATGACTTGGCCTGTGGCTTCGGCCTCCTCGACCATCATTGTAAAAGCCTGATGTTGTGGTATATTCCTCCTTACTGGAGGCACATTCCACTATCCTTGGGGCACGTTTTTCTACGCTTGAGGCATTCTTCTCTGTGCGTGATGGAATTGACGTTGAGGCTATGCAGGAGGTCCACGTGGAGCTGGTGCAGGGAGAGCTAAACGGGGTGCAGGAGCCTGAATGGCTGGCCGCTATGGTGCTGTTATTGCGGGGCTGTGGTTGCGGGTCTGGGTGCTAGAGCTGTGTTGAAACGATATGGACATGATCTTATGGCGTGAGTGGAAGCGCCACAAACCAAACACAGGCTATTTGCACGACTACAGTCTTTCGTCAGGTGTCCCATCCTCTTGCAGTAGAAATGAAAGTCTGAACTGGACCGGTTAAATGATCCTCCCGGTCTCCTAGCTGCAAAGGTTGGCCTAGAAGAGGCTCCTCCTGTCATCTGTGCGGTAGGACGTTTCACACCGACAGTCTGCGGTACACCCTTCTTCTTCACAACTAGCTCATAGCGTCGGACAACCTTCAAAGCAAGTTCATGGGTTAGGAAATCCCCTGTAGTGAGTACAGCTTGGATTTCTAGGTCTAACCCTTACTGAAATCGTCGTGCCCGGATCTCAGCAGTAGGAATCAGGTGTGCAGCGAACCTGATACGATCATGTGTTAGCAGTGTAATGAGTGAGATCGGGAATTTGAATATTGAGACAATATCTTACCTACTGAGCATGGTAAACTCAGGATCATATTCATCCACAGACTTAACTCGCATCGATCCTTGTTGTAGATGGATGAACTGCCGCGCCATGTCAAAACGGGCAGTCTCAAGGAAATACTTCGCATCAAACAGATCGCGAAACGTCTTCCATTCAATAGATTGAGTGAGACGGCTTTCCTCAGCCTTCCACCAGACTCTGGCGTTGTCTGTCAGTTGCAGCTTAGCAACTCTCACACAGGCAATATCTGGCACTTAAGCTGCTGTCGGATCATCTTCGATCAATTGAGCCCATTCTTCTGCCTCAAGTGGGCTCTCTTTCCCAGAGAAATGTTTTGGATGCAGTGCCCGAAACTGCTTGATTCCGGATGCCTCGACTTCGGGGCGGTGCATAAGGATAGCAGTCTGCTGGTGCTAAACCTCCAACAGGCTCTTGATAGCCTCAAGCAGTACCGTTTGCTCATTAATAAGTGTTAGTTATATGTATGCCCTAGAGGCCATTACTATACATAGGATGTATATTGTAGTGGATACTTGGATATATATAGGGAGGACTTTCTTGCTCGACATAATAGTATGCTATCTGGTTGATCTTTACCTTAACGTGTACACTAATTGTCTCTCTGTTACATGTTGGTAAAGCCCTTAGGATGTGTACTTGACTACCTGGACTGTGATGCGGATCATACTAGTGGGGACATGGTAGTCCATAAGTACATCCTTCAAGGTCCCTAGTCATGGGTATATCGAGACGGGGCATCGATATACCAGAGTATACTAGCGTATACCTTCTCGACCCATACAGATGGGCGATGGATGATCCCATATCCATTGGTGTTTGACATCAGAGATGATATACAGGTGCTCAGTGGAGACTGGGTACACTGGACGGACTCGCCGAGAACTCCCAGATGGTATTATACCTTACGTCAGATGGCAGTTCTCTGGTGACACTGGTACAGAGTAGTCTGTTGACCCGAGATCGTCATAGAGTCTTATGTGATTCCCACTGTGCTTTGATTTCCACCTTACCACGTCCAAGAGGGCGTGCAAAATGGTGGTTTTTGGGTACAGTCCCGAATCACATGGAGGCAATGAGCGATAGGAGGGGATTCGTCTCTCCTGGAATAGGGAGTTGATGTTGCGCTGTGTTCGATTGGCTATAACCGGAAATCTCTGGCCAGGGTTGCTGAGATTTACTGGTAAGTGTTACCAGTAGTTTCTCAAACTGTTATAGACCTCATATCGACATGACTTATCGAGCTGTTGGGGTCTGACGTTTACCACCCCTAGGCGAGATATGCGACATATCAGACGACGAGACCGGACTGTACGGTAAGTGTTACTGGTTGGATTCACAGGAGTATGAGCGGGCTTGCTCGTCGATCTTCTGATCGCTCAATACCCGGGTGGCCGTTACGTTTAGCAGACCGCTTGCGGCTTGTGGGTGTTTGATATGATCATCACCTGCTGCCGGCGTATTGACGAGTCTTTAGAGTCCTACACAGAGGTTTCCTGGCTCAAGCAAAACGAAATAGGAGCGCATATGAGATATGTGCGGGACCGAGAATAATGCGTGTATGTGATACCGTATTGTATTCTCGTGATGAATGTATCGATTGGTTGTATGCGATATAACCTAGTTATCGAATCAAGGATTGATTCGATAAGCCGATACATTGGATATTAGTCGGTTATATGCGATATGACCGGATCGTTAAATCAAGTGTTGATTTAATGATTTAATGTATAATTATATATTTGATATATTACTTTACATTAACTAATATTTGTTCACTTTAAATGGATTTTCTCACTTGATGTACACAAGTTGTATATGTGATATACTTTTGTGCACTTGTTTGTATCATGTTTGATGATACATGCTTACTTGTGTTTGTGTAAAGATTAAACCATGGTTATTTAAATGGTTAGGGTTTTTTTTTTCATATCTATTTATTTATTCTTTTATTAAGGAAAAGATAAAGAGAAAAATGGTGGCTTTCTTTGTTTGTTTTTGAAGCTTCATGAAGCTTTGAACAAGTCCACCATTTTTGTCTCATGCTTAACCCTAACCATTCCACTTAACCATGATTCAGTCTCTACACTTGACCATGGTTGGTTTATGATAAGTATTCATTTATTTTCTATTTGGTAAATACTTATGATAATATATTATCTTCTTCTTCTTCTTCTTCTTGAAGATGAAGAAGCTTGCAACCATCAATGGTGACTTGATGAAAATAGTGAGAAATCCAATTCTAAAGTGAACCTATTTTTTCATCCTCTACCTCTTGCCAAGTAGTATAGGGTGTTTTCTTCATAAGTTTCATGACTTGGTGAAGTGGGAGCTTGATCTTGTGATGCCTCGACGTAGATCATCTTCGGCATCGAAGTCGACAACCTAGCCCGCCCATTTCTCCGATGAAGACGCTAGAGCCCGTGATTCGATTTGGACAGCAAGGAGACTTCATCATGGAGCTATGGAGGTGGAGGACCGGATCTACAAAGGTTGTATTTCCGTTCACTTAGTTAAGTTGTTAACTAGTTGCATGTTTCGCCTAAAATTCTAGTTAACGATCCGTATTAGGATTTCTCGGCACTTGTAAAATTTGAAATTGGCATGGTTGATGCCTTGTACGACCTCATTAGTGTGTCTAGGAACCCTACAGTGGTATCAGAGCCTAGCTAGAATCTTAGGCGATGCGTAGACGATGTTAGAAACCCGATCGAACCCGAAACCCCATTTTTTTCATGCTCTCTGGACTTTTTTGAAAAACTGGGTTTTTTCCATATTAAAAATTCTTAAAAAATTCAGCAGGGAATTTGAAGAATTACTGTGGAGCACGTGCTCATAATTCATCAAAAGCGCGGCGGAACCGCGGCATGAGCGTGGCTCATGCGGCGGTTCCGCGGCCAGTTTGTCACAACAATGTTTAGAATTTGCACAGTAATTCTTATCTTTTAGTTCTGTATTTTCTGGGAATTTTTTACTTACTCTCCACTGTTGAGTTTTCTGGAGTTGTTTTGGGGACTCGATAGTTCGATCGGATTATTAGACTTTGTCTATGTGGTTTTCCGGATAATTTTAGAATATGTTAAAAAGTTTCGACCGCATATAAATACCCAATTTTTTCCCTGTCGGGAAATTTCCAAGTGTTGGACTTTTTCGTGGTTTAAAGGCGTTCTAAGTAGTGCAAGTAACGCGATGGTCCCTCTAGAAGACAACAAACCTTAACTCGATTATGTGACCGTCTTGAACTGCCCTTTGAACCTTAGGGTTTGGGGCAGTACGGCGTGCCACATGTGAGGCGTTGGCTTGACCCTTCTACGGCTGGACCGTTGGTACTGAGGCATGAAGTGAATGTCTTTGAACTTATTTCATGTGTTGAGCGGTTTCGGGAAAACTTGGGTGTTCGATTGTTCGATCGGAAAGTTTAACATTTTCTATCTTATTTGGAATGTGATACAATAGTTGGAATTCACAATAAGTTATGAGATAACTGAATGAATGTTATAAATATAGCACTTTAGTCTCACTTGATCGGTTGCCACGGAATTTTAATGTGATCAAAAGTCCGTCGCAATCACGTAGCGTACGCGGATACTCGCCTGGTAAACTTAATAGACAGCCTCACTTCATAGCCCCGACCAAGTGACTGTAGGAGAACCCCGTCGCCGAAAGCATCCGTTCGGGTGCTCGCGGCAGCGGTGTTCCGCCTTGGTGCACTTCGTCGACGGCGTCGGGAGTGCGGCCGCCTACTAAAGTTTGCGACGAGCATTCGATCAGGATGTCGGGAATCTTGTTGAATTACCCGACTTGATATTGAAAAGTGTTTTCGATAATGAGACTAAAATGCGGGGTTTATAATTGTTAGGCATGCGATGTCTAAGGAATTCATTTGATTAGGCATGCGATGTCTATGCAGGTTGCGGATTCCAACTGTTGTAGTTTTACACTTTCTTTTCTGTGACCGTAAGTGTAATATGTGATATTGCCGGTTTCGTTACTATATGTCAACGACAACTGGGATGCGCATATTTACTTACGTTGATGACATGTGATGTCATGTGTTGCTGGATATGTTATATTGGATCGTCGTGTTTGAATAGCCGGGGGTTTTTATGTGAGATGAGTGTTTTTCATTTTCATTCATGTAAAAAATTGTATATAATATTCTTTTATTGGGGCACTTCCAGGTTGCGGAAGATGTCACCCTTTGTATATTATTTACTTTTCCGCACTAGGATAGACCCAAGGAGGGGAGCACAAGTAACCGGGTTCTGGAGTTCAGTGGGAGACCAACTCGAGGAGTCGAGTCCGGGTCTCCTAACTCTAGAATTGGTAGGGTTGCTTGCCGCTCTCGTAGGGGTCTAGGGGTGTGGATTTGGCTATTCATCACGACTGTGGAATCCGTGTTTTATACTGGCTCGTATTGAAAACACGACGTCCTAGTATATCCAATATTTCATATGATTCTTCTGCTGCGATATCTATGATGTGATCATGTGATATGTTCTGTGATGGATACTAT
Organism: Agapanthus africanus; assembly: GCA_030015575.1. Taxonomy (NCBI): domain Eukaryota; kingdom Viridiplantae; phylum Streptophyta; class Magnoliopsida; order Asparagales; family Amaryllidaceae; genus Agapanthus; species Agapanthus africanus. Next base: position 875,078,110 of record JASDDO010000024.1, on the reverse strand, counting down.
ATATAGTATATATGATATATTATATGGGCGTTACTTATGTTTTACACCCGCGCTAGCCCTGCCCCGCTCTGCCGTTAGTCACCTAACCTAACGGTGCACGAGGGGACATCGAGGCGAATGCGGATGGCATAAGTGTACGTCGTATTTATCTGTGATGTTTAGGTAACTTAAATGATGGGACTTCATTAATGAGATTAATGAAAGTAAAAAGAAACCTAAGATGTTGTGGAATCGAATTTCAAAAATAAAACAGGTAGCTACAGTTCTTGCTTTGCACAGCGGTATATATGATATATCCTGCACCTTATTCGATGAGGAAAGGACCGAGATCCCTTTACATGGAGTGACTCCTTTAGCAATAACTGGCAGATGCTACACACTCGGTTTGTCTTCTGATTGCTTTTTAGAGTTTATGCTTTGCACAATGATATATATGATATATCCCGCACCTCATTCGACGAGGAAAGGGCCGACGATCCCTTCACCGGGAGTGACCCCTTTAGCAAAACTAGAAAAGCCTCAAAAACACTCCATTTCAAAATCATTCGATCCTACAACGATATCAAGTTCATTACGCAATAGGTTTTCAGAAAAACCTGTCGTAGCCCTCCGTCATTTCAGATAAGTAGTAGTTAGTATTCGTGCTACGTTTGTTGGCCTTTGTCAAGGCGTAGTGTGCGGTAGCTGACTGGTGCTTATCTGCTTATGCATATGATGCAGATTGGATTAGGGTAGTCGTGCGACCTTGTTGGCCTTTGTCAAGGGCCATGCGGGTGGGTTTAGGTTGAACTTGACTAGCATCCTATGGTTTGTTGGCCTTTGTCAAGGTCATAGGTGTAAGTCCGTGTTGCCCACCCCGGTGCTTACGGGGAGGCGGAAAACATAATAAAAATCGGATTTTTAATGACTTAGGCAACATGGACCTTGCATGTGAGGATCTTTGCTAAACTAAAACTAGCTAAAGTAAACTAACAACTAACAAAGTTGTAGAAAGGTTATACCTTTGGTCTTTAGTCCTTCTCTCCTTGCTCCTAGGTATGGTAGAAAAGGATCACCTTGCTTGTCTTCTCCCGTCAAAGAAGGATCCACCCGAAAGCCACCACCTTTAGCTTCAACTCCAAGCTAGGAGTAACTAGAGTGCAAGAAATGCTAAGACTTGAACCCTAGAAGTGAGTAGAGAAGATCAAGAGAGGGTTTTTCTCAAGCTTTTTGTTTCTCAACACATGAGAGGGAGAGAGCTTGAGGGAGAGGATGAGCAAGAGAGAGAAAAGAAATGAGAGAGTGAGAATAATAGTGAGCCATTCTCACTAATATGTGAGGATAAGTTTAATTAGATAATTAGCTTGAAAATTGTCATGATAAATCATGAATTGACCATTATCATTTCATTTTTGCAAAGATCAAAGAGCATCTTCCAAATGAAATGATTATGGTCAAGTTGTCAACATGGTCAACAAGTCAATGAAGTCAAATTGTCAACAACAACCATGCACAATAATTAAGCTAATTATCAATTAACAATAATCCACACAAAATCAATAGGGTTAATAAAATGACAAAGGCCATTAACCCTAAACAAGGTCCTCTCCCCCAATCTCAAGCAACTGTGCATACGCACCCGCATTCGTGATCCGAGGAACACGAACACAATGAGAAAAACCAATCTCAAATCATATACTAGGATCCGGCTTAAACCAAAGCCCGCTAGTATAGACTGTCCGGACAGCAAACGTGCACAAGTGCGCGGATGCGAACGAACCCTGTCGCAAAACCATGCGACCTCTACTCGTTTTGCCTAAAGGCGAATAGCTCTCTGTGTGGGACTCTAAAGACTCGACACTACGCTGGCAGTGGGTTTAACCACAGACCGCAAGCGGCACTAGCTGTACGTAACGGTCCCCAGGTAGATGTCGATAAGAAGACTGACGAGGTGAACCCCATCTGCACTCCTACTGAGCCTGTATGTGACAGTCTCCGTACAGTCCGGTCTGTTCGTCTGATACATCGCATGGCGGGCCTAGGGGGGCGGTGAACGTCAGTCCCCTAATAGCGGTACAAGTCGTGTCGGAGTGAAGCCCAGAACACCCTGAGATAACACTGGAAGCCTACCAGTATATCTCGCTTGCCCTGGCCAGGGACTACTCGTGTAATGGCTCTCCTGGACACAGCGCGATGTCAACCCCCAATACCGGGAGAGACGAATCCTGTCTAACCGTCACTGCCTCCAAGTGCTTCGGGACTGCACCCAAAAACTACCTGTTTGCACGACTCCTCTGAGCCGTGGTAGGGTAGTAATCAAAGTGCAGTGGGAACACACTCGAGGCGAAGTGACAGTGTCAAGTCAGCGGACTAAGCTGTACTCATGTCACCTGGGAACTGATAACTGACGATAGGTATATTACCAACCAACAGTTCCCGACGAGTCCTGTCCAGTGTACTCGTAACCTAACGAGCACCCGCATACTATCCCAAGTACGACGTACTAACGGCTGTGGGACAGACCGTCTCCCACACTGGGATGAGAAGCGCATACGCTAGTCTACTCCGGAGTATCGATGCCCTGTCTCGATAGTCCAACGACCAGGGACCTGTATAAGGATGTGCTTATAGATTACCCAGCTCCCACGAGTGCGAGCGCCATCACAACGCTGGTAATCAAGCAAAGATCCTAAGGGCTCTACTAATATGTATACCGGCAATATGCTAAAAGAAACACATGCACATATTAAAGCAGAGACAAACCAAGTAGCATACTACCATTTCGAGCAAGATTGTATATACAACTGTGAATATCCCAAGCTTCCATTAAGTAATATACAAGCTAGTATGATACAGTAATGGCCTCTAGGGCATATACACTAACAATCTCCCACTTGCACTAAGGCCATGTACTGGCGTATCGAAGACCTATCATCTCGATCAGCCGCTCGAACTGAGTCTGGGGCAAGGCCTTGGTGAATGGATCTGCTGTGTTATCCTCTGATGCAACTCTCCGGACCTCGATCTCCTGGCGATCCACGATCTCCCTGATCAGGTGATACCGCCTTAAGATGTGTCTGGATTTCTGATGGGACCTGGGTTCCTTCGCTAAAGCTATAGCCCCGTTGTTGTCGCAATACAGAGGTATTGGGTCAACAATGGACGGAACCACCTGAAGTTCTTTCAAGAACTTCCTCATCCAGACAGCTTCTTTTGCGGCATCAGATGCAGCGATGTATTCCGCTTCCATAGTCGAGTCAGCAACGGTTTCCTGTTTGGAGCTCTTCCAACACACCGCCCCTCCATTGAGGGTAAAGACAAAACCCGACATGGACTTGGAATCATCCTTGTCACTCTGGAAGCTGGAGTCAGCAAAGGCCTCAACCTGCAGGTCTTTTCCGCCATACACCAAGAACATCTCCTTAGTCCTTCTCAGGTACTTGAGAATGTTCTTTACTGCTATCCAATGTTTCTCCCCAGGGTTTGACTGATACCTGCTTACCACACTCAGTGCATAAGCCACATCCGGTCTGGTACACAACATCGCATACATTATAGAGCCTACCGCAGAAGCGTAGGGTATAATAGACATGCGATCCCTCTCCAAATCAGTCTTGGGAGATATCTCTTTGGAGAGGGTGATCCCGTGACAAGCCGGTAGATTACCGCGCTTGGAATCTTCCATACTGAATCTCTTCAGTATGGTGTCGATGTACCTGGACTGCGAGAGTCCTAATATCCTCTTGGATCTGTCACGGTAGATCCGGATACCCAGAATGTATGAGGCATCACCCAGGTCTTTCATGGAGAACCTGTGTGACAAGAACCCCTTGACAGATTGTAGCATAGGAATGTCATTTCCTATTAAGAGAATGTCATCCACGTATAAAACGAGGAATACTACAGTTCTCGCTACAAATCTACAATAGATGCATGGTTCATCTGGATTTTTGATAAAGCCAAATTCCTTGACCGTCTCATCAAAACAGATGTTCCAACTCCGCGATGCCTGCTTGAGTCCATAAATGGACTTGAGCAACTTGCACACCTTTCCGCTGCTCCCACCCTGAATGAAACCCTCTGGCTGGTCCATATAGACACACTCCTCTAAATGACCATTTAGAAAAGCTGTCTTTACGTCCATCTGCCAAATCTCATAATCGTGGAAAGCAGCGATGGCAAGAAGGATCCGAATGGATTTCAGCATAGCTACTGGAGAAAAGGTTTCGTCATAGTCCAAACCAGGTCGCTGACGAAAACCCTTTGCTACCAGTCTAGCTTTATAGGTCTCAACCTGTCCATCTACACCAATCTTCCTTTTGAAGATCCACTTGCATCCTACGGGTTTTACCCCGTCTGGAGCAATGTCCAACGTCCATACTTTGTTGGTGTACATGGACTCCATCTCGGTCCGCATTGCATCCAGCCATTTTACCGAGTCGACGCTCTGAATGGCTTGCTGGAAGCTAGTAGGCTCATCACAATCTAGGATGCAGTCCTCTCTATCCCCGTCAATGAGAAAACCGTAGTATCTCTCGGGCGGATGAGACTGCCTACTACTCCTGCGGAGCGGCGTAGGAATGTCCTGTTCTTTTGAACCTTCTGGTTCCATTAAACTTTCAGTAATAGTTTGTGGTTCTGGAATTTCTTCCAGTTCTATTGCGCTCCCACTTATTTCTTTTTCTAAAAACTGATGTTCCAGAAAATGGGCATTGCGAGAAACAAGGACTTTTTGTTCCTCTGCGTAATAGAAAAGATACCCCCTGGAGTTCTTTGGGTATCCCACAAACTTGCACAGTACTGAGCGTGCCTCGAGCTTGTCCGTATGCTGCTTTTTGACATAAGCTGGACATCCCCAAATCTTCAAGTATTGAAGATAGGGTTTCTTCCCACTCCATAACTCATATGGTGTGGTAGGCACAGTCTTAGTGGGAACACGGTTCAAAAGATATGCAGCTGTTTCTAGCGCATATCCCCAGAAAGATCGCGGTAACTCAGCATTACTCATCATGGACCGTACCATATCCAATAGGGTTCGGTTCCGTCTCTCCGATACACCGTTATGTTGCGGGGTGTATGGAGGAGTAAGCTGAGAGAGAATTCCATTCTCTTTTAAGTAATTCAGGAATTCGGCACTTAAGTATTCTCCTCCTCGATCCGATCTTAGGATCTTGATACTTTTGCCGGTCTGTTTTTCTACTTCACTCTTATATTCCTGGAACTTTTCAAAAGCTTCGGATTTATGCTTCATTAAGAAGACATGTCCGAATCTTGAGAAATCATCCGTAAAAGTTATGAAGTAAGAAAAACCGCTTCGCGCATGTGTAGACATTGGACCGCACACGTCGCTGTGTACGAGTCCCAAGAGCTCGCTCGCTCTTTCTCCGTGTCCAGAAAACGGAGCCTTTGTCATCTTTCCTTTGAGACAGGATTGACAAGTTGCGTACGATTGATATTCGAACGAATCTAAATATCCTTCAGTATGTAACTTAGTCAATCTTCTCTCGTTGATGTGACCCAGTCTACAATGCCATAAGAAAGTTTTATTAATTTCTGGAGACTTTCTTTTGTGTGTATTCTGGATATTGAAAACCTGTGGTTGGTTTAAAACGTAAATACCGTTGTTCAATGTACCTGACCCAATCAACACTTGATTAAGGTGAATGTTCACTACATTTCTTACAAATGCAAATTCATAACCTTCTTTAGATAATAAAGATACAGAAATGATATTACAGGTTGCATTTGGTACATAATAACAACTACGCAAAACCAAAAAGTGTCCATCTGATAATCCCAGGTGATAGTCCCCCACGGCCTCAGCATCCATGCTAGCACCGTTCGCAACTCTGAGGGTCATGTCACCTGCCTTCAAAACTCTACGCTTTCTCAACGCCTGCAAAGAATTACAGATATGAGATCCCGATCCGGTATCCAATACCCAGGAAGTAGAGTTTATAGATAGACAGTTTTCAATAACATACACACCTGAAGCTGAAGCTGCAACTCGCTTCAAATCCTGTGTTCTGGCTTTCCAAGCCTTGCAATCTTGTTTCCAGTGGCCACTTTTGTGACAATAGAAGCATTCTTCCTTCCCCACCAGCTTCCCCGCTACCTTTGTTGCTTTACCCTTTCCCTTCGTATCCACTTTACCGACACCGCCTCTTGGTTTGGCGGGGGCCTTCTTCTTCTTGCCCTTGGCTTTCGCCCTGGACTTAGAAGAGGAAGATCCTCCTACAAACAAAGTGGATGTCTCCCTACCCTTCTGTAGGGTGCCCTCAGCAGTCCTCAACATGTTCAGAAGCTCGGCAAGTTCAACCTCCTTTCCTTGCATGTTGAAGTTGAGAATGAACTGGGCGTAAGTGGAAGGAAGGGACTGGAGAATCAGATCAGTATAGAGTTCATTCTCCAACGTGGTCCCAAGGTCCGCGAGCTCCTCTATATAGCCGATCATCTTAAGCACGTGGTCCGCTACCGATGATCCGACGGCCAACCTTGCCGAAAAGAGCTTCTTCGACACTTCGTATCTTGCGATACGAGACTGCTCTCCATACAGTTCTTTTGTATGGAGAAATATGGACTCTAGGTCCATATTCTCGTGCCTCCTCTGATGGTCGTTGTCCATCGAGGCTAATACGAGGCATTTGGCCCTCGCGCAATCTATCTCCCATGTCTTACGGATTTCTACATCCGCGACGCTGGAGGTGGGACCTGGGACGGGGGGAGCCTTGGTGGTAAGTATATACCCCAGCTTGTCATAAGTGATAGCCATCTTGACATTCCTGAGCCAATCTTTGTAGTTTGGCCCTGTCAATATGTTTTTATCTAATAGTAACTTAAGTCCGGTCATCTTGAATGGTCGCTGCAATTAGGAGAGAGAAAAGAAACACTTTAGCATGATGCTCTTGCAAGTTTAGAGTGGTTTTTAGTTTGTCTAAACTGGATGGCTCCCACTGTCTCTCGAATCCCTTCTCAAACCATAAAGAAAAGGATTAGCCGGGATCATTCTCACCGTACAATACTTGCTTAACCGTTCAGCCAGGCCAGTGTCGGTACTTCGAGGGAGGTTTTCCAACGCTTTCGCGAAGTTCCTTAATTAAGTAACCTCTTTTCCCTGTGGGCGTAGCCCCGCTAACACCTTTCTAGGCACCTACTAGGTTTATAGCATTGATCGTTAAGTGAGAGTTTTCCCGAGGAGTAGCATATACTCACAGTAGGATCGGGATCCAAATATCATCGCGTGATAAAACCGAAGGAATCCTACCAGAATTATCACACTCCAAATGGTATGCAACGCTAGCAAGTTTCAGTACTTATGAAACTCCCGATGTGGATTTTTGCCCCATGCTCTTATGACCTTGGCGTGAGGTCAAAATGTCATAAGTCACATGTCAAGTTCTTCCCATCATTATCCTGGTTAATTTGAACCCACCCGTACCTACCCTTGACGTAGGCCAAAACGGCAGTACGACTGTCTCAAATCAACGCATTCTATCTATGCAACGGATAAATATCCGGCAGCTACCAATCACTATGCCTTGGCGTGAGGTCAAAATACATAGCTTGAATACTACCGAATATTTAACCGAAATGATGGAGGGCTACGGATGGTTTTGGCGAAACCGTGAACGTAGTGAACTTGATATAATCGATGGAACGAGATAGCTTTTAAAAGGAGTGGTTCAAGCTCCGCGTTTAAAAGTTTAGTTTTTGAAAAAGAACCGAGTGGTTTTCAAAGTGTTCCAATCGACTTTTACTTGGTTTATTTCTTGCATTAGTTCTTTTAATGCGTCCCATCATTTAATCCTACCATTGCAGAAAACAACCAAAATATGACGTACGCTTATGCCATTCGCATTCGCCACGGGGCCCCGTCATCACCCGTTAGGTTACTTAACTAACGACAGAGCGGGGGCTGGGCTAGCGCGGCTGTAAAACATAAGCAACGCCTAAATAGTTATTATATAAAAATATATAGCAATGATAGACATTACAGATCACAGATGAATACATTGGATATACTAGGAATCCGCAATGCGTTCGAGCCTGCAACGCAAAGCGGATTACACGGTCGCGGTGAATAGCCAATACCCCACCCAAGACCCCTACGGGTGCGGCAAACTACCCGCCAAGCACCCGAAGCGAAGCAACCTCCCTCACCACCGTGAGTAGGCCACTCGGCGCTTCGAGATACCCGGTAGTTTGTGCACCCCCTCCATGGGTCTATCCTAGGAGCAAAAACAGTAAAAAGAATTATACAATGACGGCTACAACCCCGACCCGGTTGTGCGGCCATACAAAGAATATTATTACATCAATTTACATGTTACAAATGAATGAAAGAAAATAACACTCATCTCACATCCAACCCGGCTATTCACCCGCGACAATCCAATCCATTCATATCCACAAACCAATAACAATCACAGATCATGTATAACCCCGACTAATCGTCTTATAGCGATTAGCCGACGTTCAATACATGCAAGCATTACAGATATAACCGATGTAGTTAAAGTGTAGTGAAGTTCCGAAAAATACGGATTTATAGGCCCCCAAAAGTAAATTTTAGTTCTGGAAAATCTGGGCATATATTATATATCCTAAAAATCCCAAAATCAACACATACAGACACTGCACGAAAAACGATGCAGAGAGGACATCAAACCGCGGCGGTTCCGCGGCACGAGCCTCCTCATGCGGCGGAAGCGCGGCGGTTTGAACGAATCTCTGTGTCGTTTTTCATGGGTGTTCATAAAAAACCCTGAGATGAATTTACAAATATACAGTTTTTCATTTTAAGCAGAAAAAATTTCAACAGAAACTAGGGTTTTTCAAAAGTTCGGTTTTTGGATTTTCGGTTTCGAAACTTCGTTACACTTCACTACCTAGCTAGTTTGAGTTTAGTTAGGCTCTGATACCACTGTAAGTCCGTGTTGCCCACCCCGGTGCTTACGGGGAGGCGGAAAACATAATAAAAATCGGATTTTTAATGACTTAGGCAACATGGACCTTGCATGTGAGGATCTTTGCTAAACTAAAACTAGCTAAAGTAAACTAACAACTAACAAAGTTGTAGAAAGGTTATACCTTTGGTCTTTAGTCCTTCTCTCCTTGCTCCTAGGTATGGTAGAAAAGGATCACCTTGCTTGTCTTCTCCCGTCAAAGAAGGATCCACCCGAAAGCCACCACCTTTAGCTTCAACTCCAAGCTAGGAGTAACTAGAGTGCAAGAAATGCTAAGACTTGAACCCTAGAAGTGAGTAGAGAAGATCAAGAGAGGGTTTTTCTCAAGCTTTTTGTTTCTCAACACATGAGAGGGAGAGAGCTTGAGGGAGAGGATGAGCAAGAGAGAGAAAAGAAATGAGAGAGTGAGAATAATAGTGAGCCATTCTCACTAATATGTGAGGATAAGTTTAATTAGATAATTAGCTTGAAAATTGTCATGATAAATCATGAATTGACCATTATCATTTCATTTTTGCAAAGATCAAAGAGCATCTTCCAAATGAAATGATTATGGTCAAGTTGTCAACATGGTCAACAAGTCAATGAAGTCAAATTGTTAACAACAACCATGCACAATAATTAAGCTAATTATCAATTAACAATAATCCACACAAAATCAATAGGGTTAATAAAATGACAAAGGCCATTAACCCTAAACAAGGTCCTCTCCCCCAATCTCAAGCAACTGTGCATACGCACCCGCATTCGTGATCCGAGGAACACGAACACAATGAGAAAAACCAATCTCAAATCATATACTAGGATCCGGCTTAAACCAAAGCCCGCTAGTATAGACTGTCCGGACAGCAAACGTGCACAAGTGCGCGGATGCGAACGAACCCTGTCGCAAAACCATGCGACCTCTACTCGTTTTGCCTAAAGGCGAATAGCTCTCTGTGTGGGACTCTAAAGACTCGACACTACGCTGGCAGTGGGTTTAACCACAGACCGCAAGCGGCACTAGCTGTACGTAACGGTCCCCAGGTAGATGTCGATAAGAAGACTGACGAGGTGAACCCCATCTGCACTCCTACTGAGCCTGTATGTGACAGTCTCCGTACAGTCCGGTCTGTTCGTCTGATACATCGCATGGCGGGCCTAGGGGGGCGGTGAACGTCAGTCCCCTAATAGCGGTACAAGTCGTGTCGGAGTGAAGCCCAGAACACCCTGAGATAACACTGGAAGCCTACCAGTATATCTCGCTTGCCCTGGCCAGGGACTACTCGTGTAATGGCTCTCCTGGACACAGCGCGATGTCAACCCCCAATACCGGGAGAGACGAATCCTGTCTAACCGTCACTGCCTCCAAGTGCTTCGGGACTGCACCCAAAAACTACCTGTTTGCACGACTCCTCTGAGCCGTGGTAGGGTAGTAATCAAAGTGCAGTGGGAACACACTCGAGGCGAAGTGACAGTGTCAAGTCAGCGGACTAAGCTGTACTCATGTCACCTGGGAACTGATAACTGACGATAGGTATATTACCAACCAACAGTTCCCGACGAGTCCTGTCCAGTGTACTCGTAACCTAACGAGCACCCGCATACTATCCCAAGTACGACGTACTAACGGCTGTGGGACAGACCGTCTCCCACACTGGGATGAGAAGCGCATACGCTAGTCTACTCCGGAGTATCGATGCCCTGTCTCGATAGTCCAACGACCAGGGACCTGTATAAGGATGTGCTTATAGATTACCCAGCTCCCACGAGTGCGAGCGCCATCACAACGCTGGTAATCAAGCAAAGATCCTAAGGGCTCTACTAATATGTATACCGGCAATATGCTAAAAGAAACACATGCACATATTAAAGCAGAGACAAACCAAGTAGCATACTACCATTTCGAGCAAGATTGTATATACAACTGTGAATATCCCAAGCTTCCATTAAGTAATATACAAGCTAGTATGATACAGTAATGGCCTCTAGGGCATATACACTAACAATAGGAGGTTAGGGGCAAAATTATCGGGAATTTCAAGTGTTGAAATTTGCAATGAGATTGCATACCTTCTATGAGATAGTTGGATCCCGATACCCACTGCGAGTAAGAGTTACTCCTGGGAGAGTTTTACACATTACAATTAGCCGATCAAGTAGGTGTCTAGAAAGGTGTCAACGGGGTTACGCCTCTGGGAAAACGAGGTTTACATTAATTAAGTTCGTGCGAAAGCACGGGGGACCTCCCTCAAAGTACCGACACTGGCCTGGCTGAAAGATAGGTGAACTTGTAGTGTGTAATTAATCCCGGCTAGTCTTTCCTTTTAGGGTTTGAAGGAAGATTTGATAAAAATAGTGGGAGCCATCCTGATTAGATAAAATAATAACCAATCTATTCTTGCAAGAGCGCACGCTGAGTGTTTTCTTCTCTCTCTCTCCAGGTAGCGACCATATCACGCCTTAATCAAGATAATAATACGGAATATTGACCGAACCCGCTTGTTATACTGAGCTGGGGAACGTTGGTCCCGCTCCAACTTATAATTGTTATAAGACAGAGCAGGAAATTGGGGATTACCAGAATTCCCGTGCCGCCCAAACGAAGAGAGTGCATGCTGATGCATCATCTTCAGGTGTGTTCGTTACAAAGAACTGTTTCTCAGTATCCTCCGCATCCTGGGTATATGATACCGGATCAGGATCCCAGATATGTAATCTGTTACATAGGGCTACAGATAGGTAGAGAACTGAGAACGGGTGATAAGTTTCATGAGGCAGAAAACGGGGCAAGTGTTGCAGCCGAGTCTGTTGGTCACTGTCACCCTGTATTCCAAATACATTAATTCTGAACGAATGTTATTAGATACCGAACCTGATATACAAAATCATATCAGTCTCTTTATAAGTAAAGAAATGATAAAATTTTGTATTGTTGGATTATGTTTTGAACATTTCCTATATCAAAAGTTGATCGGTTCAGGCACGTTATCTAAAAGCATTGATGTTCTAAATCAAAATACAGTTCTTTGTATACGGAACACACATAAGAGGAAGAGTTCAGAAATGAACGAATTCTTCTTAAGGCATTGTAGACTAGGTCATATCAATGCGATCCGACTGGCTGAAGTTACATTTTAGATGCATATTTAAATCAGTTTGAATTTACATCTTGTGAAACTTGCCAGTCATGTCACAAAGATAAGATGACCATAGCTCTGTTTATTGGAAACAGAGAAAGAGTTAATGAACTCTTAGGATGATACATGTTGATGTATGTAGGTCCCCTGTCTACATATGCCAAGACCGGTTCCTTGTACTTCATTACATTCTCTGATGATCTTTCGAGATTCAGACCTATGTTCCTGTTGAAACACAAGTCTGAACCTTTTGAGATATTCACAGAATATAAGTTAGAAGAAGAGAACCAAAAAGGGTATAAGTATTATGTCCTTTGATGTGATCAAGGAGGAGAATACTTGAGAACGGAATTCCTTGACTATTCTAAAGGAGAATGAGATTCTCTCTCATCATTACCCCTCCGTATACACCATAGCACGATGGTATATCGGGGCGGAGCAATCACACCCTATATGATAAGGTGTGCTCTATGATGAGTACTACTGAGTTACCTATTTCCTTTTTGGGAGTTATGCACTTGAGAAGCTGCATACCTATTGAATAGGGTTCAAATCAAATCAGTTGCCTACCATTTCATATGTGATATGATAAGGGAAGAGCCCATATCTTAAGTTGGTTAAGATTTGGGGTTGTCCGGGCTATGTCTAAAAGCAAAATCCGGACAAGCTCGAGGCAAGGTCTGTAATGTAGAACTGGAAAGGTTCCAGCTATACAAACTACAGCAGATGATTTGATAAAACCAAAAGATTCAATAGTTACCAACGAACCTCAGCCTCTCCGCCGATCTAGTAGGGTTTTCTCACCCACCTGAGAGATACTTCGGTTTCTCTTTGACAGTGGGAGCGAGGATTGCATCATGAGATGATGACCCAACTAGTTTCGAGCTGGCCATCAGGAGTGGGACTCTGTAAGAATGGCTGGATGCTTAGCGATCTGAGATGGAATCCATGTACACCAACAAAGTATGGACTTTGGTTGCTATATCTGAAGGGTTAAATCCCCATCAGGAGCAAGTATATCTTGAGAAGATTACTTGGTGTAGATGGAAAAGTTGAGACTTTCAAAGCTAGACTTGTTAAAGCTTTTCGTCATCGACCAGGCGTGGATAATGATGAAACCTTTTCAAGTGGCTATGCTTAAGTCCATCCAGATCCTACTTGCCACGGCTATATACCATGACTACGATATCTGGCGGTTGGGTGCCATGACTGCTTTTCTAAATGATGTTTTAGAAGAGAACGTCTATAAGTAAACAGCCAGAGGGCTTCGTAGACAGTGGGAGCAGCGGAAACGTGTACAAGATGCTTTATAGGATAAAGCAGGTATCACGGAATTGGAACATCTGTTTTGATGTGTTAGTCAAAGAGTTTGACATCATCAAAATGGTAGATGAACCTTGTATATACAAAGGGTAGTAGGGAGTATAGTGACGTTCCTCGTAGAGTACGTGGATAACATGCTCTTGATAGGGAAGAAGTTTCCTATGCTACGCTCGGTCAATCTCCGCTTATCACAAGGATTCTCCATATAGGATCAAAGTGATACCTCCTAAATCCTGGGTTTTGAATCTATGAGATAGATCTAATTGGATGTTAGGATTCTCACTAGTTGTAGTGAGATGGTATCAATCAATCCTGGGGAGAATCACTGGAAAGGTTCCAGGGTGATAAGGACGACTGAAAGTCAGTCACAGGCATTGTCTTTACCCTCAGTAAAGGGATGGTATGTTGGAAGAGTTCCAAGCTAGATACCGTGGCATACTAGACGTTAAAGGCTCGATACATCGCTACTTAAGATGCTACCAAAGAGGCAGTCTGGATGTATATTTGTTCATGAGATGAACTTAGTTCCTCCCATTGTGAGACAATGGAGTTATGGCTTATGCCAAGGAACGTCCGTCCCATCAGTGATCTAGACATATTCTAAGGCAGTATCACCTGATCATGGAGATGTTTGATCTCCAAGGGATCGAGGTTAGGAGAGTAGACGCAGAGGACAACACGGCGGATCCACTCACAAAGGCCTTTTCCCAGAGAGAGACTTTTATGGGATGGTTGAGTATGAGATACTACAACCACTGCTATCAGATGGCCCTGGTGCAAGTGGGAGATTGTTAGTTATATGTATGCCCTAGAGGCCATTACTATACATAGGATATATATTGTAGTGGATGCTTGGACATATATAGGGAGGACTTTCTTGCTCGACATGATAGTATGCTATCTGGTTGATCTTTACCTTAACGTGTACACTAATTGTCTTTCTGTTACATGTTGGTAAAGCCCTTAGGATGTGTACTTGATTACCTGGACTGTGATGCGGATCATACTAGTGGGGACATGGTAGTCCATAAGTACATCCTTCAAGGTCCCTAGTCGTGGGTATATCGAGACGGGGCATCGATATACCAGAGTATACTAGCGTATACCTTCTCGACCCATACAGATGGGCGATGGATGATCCCATATCCATTGGTGTTTGACATCAGAGATGATATACGGGTGCTCAGTGGAGACTGGGTACACTAGACAGACTCGCCGAGAACTCCCAGATGGTATTATACCTTACGTCAGATGGCAGTTCTCTGGTGACACTAGTACAGAGTAGTCTGTTGACCCGAGATCGTCATAGAGTCTTATGTGATTCCCACTGTGCTTTGATTTCCACCTTACCACGTCCAAGAGGGCGTGCAAAACGGTGGTTTTTGGGTACAGTCCCGAATCACATGGAGGCAATGAGCGATAGGAGGGGATTCATCTCTCCTGGTATAGGGAGTTGATGTTGCGCTGTGTTCGATTGGCTATAACCGGAAATCCCTGGCCAGGGTTGCTGAGATTTACTGGTAAGTGTTACCAGTAGTTTCTCGAACTGTTATAGACCTCATATCGACACGACTTATCGAGCTGTTGAGGTCTGACGTTTACCACCCCTAGGCGAGATATGCGACATATCAGATGAGGAGACCGGACTGTACGGTAAGTGTTACTGGTTGGATTCACAGGAGTATGAGCGGGCTTGCTCGTCGATCTTCTGATCGCTCAATACCCGGGTGGCCTTTACGTTTAGCAGACCGCTTGCGGCTTGTGGGTGTTTGATATGATCATCACCTGCTGCCGGCGTATTGACGAGTCTTTAGAGTCCTATACAGAGGTTTCCTTGCTCAAGCAAAACGAAATAGGAGCATATATGAGATATGTGCGGGACCGAGAATAATGCGTGTATGTGATACCATATTGTATTCTCGTGATGAATGTATCGATTGGTTGTATGCGATATAACCTAGTTATCGAATCAAGGATTGATTCGATAAGCCGATACATTGGATATTAGTCGGTTATATGCGATATGACCGGATCGTTAAATCAAGTGTTGATTTAATGATTTAATGTATAATTATATATTTGATATATTACTTTGCATTAACTAATATTTGTTCACTTTAAATGGATTTTCTCACTTGATGTACACAAGTTGTATATGTGATATACTTTTGTGCACTTGTTTGTATCATGTTTGATGATACATGCTTACTTGTGTTTGTGTAAAGATTAAACCATGGTTATTTAAATGGTTAGGGTTTTGTTTTTCATATCTATTTATTTATTCTTTTATTAAGGAAAAGATAAAGAGAAAAATGGTGGCTTTCTTTGTTTGTTTTTGAAGCTTCATGAAGCTTTGAACAAGTCCACCATTTTTGTCTCATGCTTAACCCTAACCATTCCACTTAACCATGATTCATTCTCTACACTTGACCATGATTGGTTTATGATAAGTATTCATTTATTTTCTATTTGGTAAATACTTATGATAATATATTATCTTCTTCTTCTTCTTCTTCTTGAAGATGAAGAAGCTTGCAACCATCAATGGTGACTTGATGAAAATAGTGAGAAATCCAATTCTAAAGTGAACCCACTTCCTATTTCTTCATCCTCTACCTCTTGCCAAGTAGTATAGGGTGTTTTCTTCACAAGTTTCATGACTTGGTGAAGTGGGAGCTTGATCTTGTGATGCCTCGACGTAGATCATCTTCGGCATCGAAGTCGACAACCTAGCCCGCCTATTTCTCCGATGAAGCCGACGCTAGAGCCCGGGATTCGATTTGGACAGCAAGGAGACTTCATCATGGAGCTATGGAGGTGGAGGACCGGATCTACAAAGGTTGTATTTCCGTTCACTTAGTTAAGTTGTTAACTAGTTGCATGTTTCGCCTAAAATTCTAGTTAACGATCCGTATTAGGGTTTCTCGGCACTTGTAAAATTTGAAATTGGCATGGTTGATGCCTTGTACGACCTCATTAGTGTGCCTTGGAACCCTACAATAAGAGCTACAATGGTAGGTGGTGGTGGTAGAGTAGGCGGTGGAGTGTTGCCATTGACATTGGTACTGGTGTTATTGGGAGAATTCATGACCTTGATAGAAAAACAAATGGTTAGGATAGATTCAAGAAATTAGAAATATAAGGAATGTATAGTTACTGATTCTTATAATTCTTGTGATATATTGCTTAAGACTTCATGCAGAACTGACATGCATGGACCGCCAACAAAACCTGTCACACCCCGCTTCCCAGTAGATGGAAATGGTGACGTGGTAGGCCGCAACGTATTTACTAAGAAATAAATATGTTAAGCGTAATTAAGCAATACATAAAAATGTACAAGAATGAAAAGAGTATTAAAATAAACAACAACTTTATTTACATTCTTCTTTACATACAACTGTTTGAAAATAAAAGATACAATGAGTGAAGCAGTGCCTAAACAATGGCATACAAAATAAAAGTGCAGGTGAACTAGTAGTCAAGCTGAGTGGTGAGCTGGTCGGCTAGGCTCGATCTCCTGAGAGACCGGTCCTCATGACGAACATTCCAAAGAAAGAAATAGAGAGGAATGTCGTCAGCGAACTAGCGCTCAGTAAGTCCTAACAGAAGAAAGAGAATATAACTTATAATGTGAAATGAACTGGTAAATTATACAGGTATATGATTATTATTCTAACGTGGTGATTTGTAGCTTGATATAAAATGTATTCGTGTATACGAGAGGAGTCCATCTTACCCCGTACACTATGGTAACCTATAGTATAAGGGCCCGTCATAACCCACAGGACAACGGCACGAGAATTCATGTAGGTGTCTTGTAAGTGACCTCTCATGCCACGATATACGTTCCATACCAATCTACCCCTTTATCCCCATGTAATGTATTGTATAGATTATATTTACAAGTCTTGCCGAAACCATAGATACAAAATGTTCAAGTATTCATGTTCAGGATATAATCAAGTTTTCAAGTAGTCAAGTTATAACCATGGTTCGGTCAAGTCAAGTCAAGTATACCTGTTTGATATTTGAATTCAAGTATTCATGTTCATGATCAAGTATTCATGTTTGATTTTGGATTCAGGTTTGAATTTGAACTCAGACTGAGTTAGATACTTGTAAACAAATTTAGCTCTTGAATTAGATTCAGGAGTCATCGGTAACTGCTGCACATGGACGGCAGGATTTATGTTTTTTTCCAAGAAAATTACCATTGATAACTCCGTTAAGTTGTCTACCTTAAATAGGCAAGCACTCACTTTCTTCGACCCCCCTGGGCTCAAGAGAATTGATCCCGCTTAAACCTATATTTACTAAAGTCCTTAAAATATTGTTTTATATATAATTCGAGGGGGTTTTATGAAAAATATATTAATATAGATTAAAAATAAAACTCGAGGGTGATTAGTATTACTTAGAGTTTTCATGAGCATGGATTTTAAGTATTGTGGTACTTTTATGATAAATACTTAGCTTTGGAAAATTCATGATATTTTATTAAAAAAAATTGTCCTTTTTGGTATCTTGATGGTATTTTATTATCGTTTATTAATCTTTCATTTTTAGAAAAAATATAAGTTTATTATATTTTGAAAATATGGATTTATAATTTTATATAATTTTTCTAAAAATTAAATATATTCTATTTAGAAAAATTCGTATTTCTTAATAACGTATTTAAATCCTTTTGAGATCAAATGCACCGTGAGAAGATCTGCATCTTGCTCTACTAGCCTAAGGATGTGCGATAATCCGCACCATCCATTAGCAGATCTCCTAAAGAGAGTTGTAGATGCATAATCGCAAAGGAAATGAAATACCGTTTTAAAAGAAAATTCGGTTTTAAAGTAGATGGTATTTTATTGTAAAGTTTTCTTCATAACAAATATTCATACAAAAGAGGTATCGTGCTATGGAACCAATTGCACATGTTGGGTAGGTCGTTACCCCATGAAGTTTTCCTAAAGTTATTGTTAAGCAATTTTTTCGAAAAAATGTGATAACAAAGTTCAAGGTATTTTAACGTAAAAGTTCAAATATGGTTGTTGTACATGAGATTCTTGGTTAAAAATTTATTCTAAACATTGGTATTTGGGGTTACAAGTATTGTATTAGAATTTGGTTGAACAATATATAAGAAAAAGGGAGTTTCTAGGGTTTAGAAAATAGATATCGGTATTAACTCCACTTACCGATATAAGTTTTAAAGTTGGATTTCAATGAAGAGAAAGAGAGAATGGAAGGGACTTACAGTTTAGAAAGCTTAGGAAGAGGGTGAGGAAGGGAAGAGTGTCAATCTTTTGGGCTACCAAAAAGTTAAAAAGAAAAAATCAGAAAAAATAATTGTGTCTAATGGGAATCGAACACAGGGGCTACGTCACAGCAGTGCAAGGGCTTTACCAGTGAGCTACAAGTTGTTTCTTGCTTTTATTTAATAAAAGTGACTTATAACTCAAATTCAGGTTGTAAACTCATTTCTTGTATATTAACAGAAGACTTTCCGTACAAAGATTTTAGAGTTGTTACAACTCACGTGTTTAACACGTTGGTATTTACGTGTTTAACACGTGGGGGCTATCATAGGATTTAATCTTATCTGAAACCAGTACCTACATGATTTGCATGTGAGTGCTCACGTGTTTAACATGTGGGCGCTGCTATACGATTTAATCCTATCTGCAGCAGCAGGAACTCGCGTGCTTTGTATGTGAGTGCTCACGTGCTTTGCACCTAAGACGCTGCTATAGGATTTAATCATATCTGCAGTAGATACTCGCATGCTTTGCATGTGAGTGCTTACGTGCTTTGCATGTGAAGCACTGTCCTATATTTTTATAGAAGGAACGGCAAGTTTTGATCCAAAATTTTTGGCGGGAACAAATGCCCCCTACTACTTTTCCCGCGTAGGTATATACGTGGGTTATGTAGTGCAAAGTTATGCATCGCCATAGAATTGATGGATCAGGAGACAGATTTAGGTCTCTGTCGCCTAAGGTTTTTTTCCATCTTCATGAGCTGTAAGGGTCTCAATAAGGTTTTTCTCCCTATGAGTCGTAAGGATCTCATAGGTGTATATTCTCCGTAGAAATCGTGAGGATTCCTAAGTGTCCATCACCTCCGTGCGTCGTAAGGATCTCACTCGAGTATTTTTTCCTTATAAGTCGTAATGTCCCGTAAGTGACTTCTTCACTTCATTGGCATGCAACTTTGACGAATGTGGCCCGTGGATAGCATACAAGAGTCTGTCTTGACCTCCCTGTAGGACAGCGATGGCTTAGGAAACAGGTTTAGATCTGTCGCCTAAGGCTTTTCAAATTTATGAGTCATGATGGTCTCATAAAGATTTTTCTCCCTACGAGTCGAGAGGATCTTGTAGGTGTATTTTCTTCTTGGAAGTCGTGAGGACTCCTAAGTGTGTTTTCTCTTGTGAGTCGTAAGGATCTCACAAGAGTATTTTCCCCTTACGAGTCGAGAGGACCCGTAAATGGCTTCTTCTTCTCATTGGATGCAACTTTGAAGAATGTAGCCTGTGGATAGTATATAAGAGTCAGTCTTGACCTTCTTGAAGGGCAACGGTGCTTAGGAAACAAATTGATAGCCCCGTCGCCTAAGGCTTTTCACCTTCATGAGCCGTAAGGTTCTCGAGAAGGTTTTTTCCTACGATCCGAGATGATCTCGCAGGTGTATCCTAATGTGAAATATAGATAACCCCTTTCTTTTATGATAGGAGTCCATTAGGTTTTTGGTACTAGGTTAATTCCATCTTACCGTCGCGTTGGCTGATATATTCTCGACATGCACTCCCTTAGGTTACCGCTCTAGTAGCCCCGCATCTATCATGTCTCTGATCCCTGAGGCTGGGTAAGACATTTTAAGTAATCTTCTTAAGTTGGAATATCCATATTACCATCGAAAGATCAAGCGTTAGGTATTGTCATGGCGCTTTATTTGAGGTTAGGCTTAATTTGAAGCCACGTTGAGTCATAACTGCACCCTTTTGGGGTGAGATGACATCCAATGGTCTCTAGGCTTGCCATCAAAACTCGAAGTTAGGAATATGCCGTCACTTCGCTTTTGCTTTGATAATGTCGCGTCAATTCTTCGTTGAAGTAGGGTAAATATCCGTATGACCTCTATGATGTATGTATTGTAATCGAGATCTGGAGCTAGGAATATTCCATTGCTCCATTTCATTTGACAGTTGCGTCTGCACCCTACTGGAATGAGGAAGAACATCGAGATGATCTCTAGGCTGTAAATGTTGCCATCGAGATCTGGAGCTAGGATTTTGCCGTCACTCCACTTTTATTTTACCGTTGCATCCGCCCCTTACTGGAATGAAAAGGAACGTCGAGATGATTTCTAGGCTGTAGATGTTGCCATCGGAATCTGGAGCTAGGATTTTTCCATCACTCTACTTTTGTTCGACCCATGGGTCCTTATTAACATTGCATCTACAACGAGAAACAACGTCAAGCTAGTGCTAGGATTTTGCTATTACTCCGTTTTGATTTGTCTCCTTGGAACCTTGTCAACACCACATCTGTACTCTGCTGGAGTAAGAGAGACGTCGAATTGGTCCTTAGGCCGCATATATTGGCGTCGAGACCTAGAGTTAGGAATATGCCTTTACTTTATCTTTGATTTGACCCTTTGGTCCATGTTGATGTCGCGTCTACACCTGTCGGAATGAGAAGGACGTAGATATGATCTCTAGACTGTATATGTTGCTATCGAGATCTAGAGCCAGGAATATGTCATCACTCCACTTTTGTTCGACCTTTGGGTCCTTGTTGACGTCGTATCTGTATCGAGAAGGAACTTCGAGCTGAAACTAGGATTTTTCCATTACTCTGGTTTGATTTGACCCTTTGGTCTTTGATGATGTCGTGTCTGCATCCTGATGAAATGAGAAGAACATCAAGTTGATCTCTAGGTTACAGATGTTGCCATCGAGATCTGGAGCTAGGAATAATGTTCGACCCTTGGCTCCTTATTAACGTCGCATCTGCACCGAAAAGGAACGTCGAGCTGGAGCTTGGATTTTGCTATTACTCCATTTTTATTTGGCTCCTTAGAGCCTTGTCGGCATCACGTCTGTACTCTGCTGGAGTAAGAAAAACGTCGAATTGGTTTTTAGGTTGCATATATTGCCGTCTTGGAGTTTTGAATATGCGTTTACTCCATCTTTGATTTGACCCTATGGTCCATGTTGATGCCGTGTATATACCCTGTCGGAATAAGAAGGATGTAGAGATGATCTATAGACTGTAAATGTTGCCATCGAGATCTGGAGCCAGGAATATATCATCACTCTACTTTTGTTCGACCCTTGAGTCCTTGTTGACGTCGTATCTGCACGGAGAAGGAACGTCAAGCCAGAGTTAGGATTTTTCTATTGCTCTGCTTTGATTTGACCCTTTGGTCTTTGATGACGTCGCGTTTGAATCCTGCTGGAATGAGAAGAACGTCGAGTTGATCTCTAGGTTGTAGATGTTGCCATCGAGATCTGGAACTTTTTTTGACATAGCATAGCGGGAAAATATGGTTCCCTTTCTTTCATTTTTTCGCATGGATTGTATACAAGAGTCGGTATAGACCTACTTACAGGGCAAAAATTTTTTATTTTATTATCTTTTTTTATTTATTTCCGTGATTCTATATTTTTTCAGCTTTTTATATCGCGAAAGTGACGATTGCCTAATCATTTCGGATATTTTATTTTCCGTGCCCAATCATTTCGGCTATGTAATTTTTTGTTTTTTGCTCGATACTTTTTATTGCGAGTTGCCCAAACATTTTGGCTGTTTCATATGCATATATTTTTTGCTCATTGATTTTTATTGCGAGTTGCCCCATCATTTCGACTAATTTTATATGCATATTTTTCCTTGCTCGCTGATTTTTATTGCGAGTTGGAGATCAGCATCAGCATCGTTACAAATGGAATGTTGTCAGGAGCGAATCATCATATGCCGTAAGAGGATTGGGAGTTTGACACATGTTTAGGCATCAGTATCACTAAAACTGGGATATTTCCAGAAGCAAATCATCATTTTCCTTTATTGATTTAAACAAAGGTGGCTTAGCAAACAGGATTAGGATCCTGCCGACTAAACCTCTTTGACTTTATAAGCCGTAAGGGTCTCATAAAAGTATTTCTCCCTACGAGTCAAGAGGATCTCGTAGGTGTATTTCCTCCTCAAGAATCGTGGGGATTCTTATATGTGCTTTCTCTTATAAGTCGTAAGGATGTTACAAGAGTGTTTTCTTCTTATAAATCGAGAGGACTTACAAGTGTCGTTATGGGGGTATTTCTCACCATTGGTGAAACTCGGTTGGAACATATTTTGTTCGTGCCCGTGGATTGTATACAAGAGTCAATATCGAACTACTTGTAGGGCAATTTGGAGGATATGATGGCTTAACAACAAGTTTGGATCCCTGTAACTTAACGCTTTTGAATCCTATGAACCGCGAGGGTCTCATAAGGGGAATTCTCCTTACGAGTCGTGAGGATCTCGCAAGTGTAATTTCTCCCTAGGAATCGTATAGATTCCTAAGTGTGTTGCTCCTTTGTGAGTCGTAAGGATCTCACGCAGGTCTTTTCTCCTTAACAAGGTCGAGGGGACGCTGCAAGTATACATAATTTTTTTATTTAACGGGTTTGCGCCCTTTCGGGTTTTCACAAACTCGCCCGCAATCCTGCTATTTTTACTCACGGCACCCTTTCGGGTTTACATCCATGCCAATTTCACTTGTGGACATACCTTTTTCTCTTTTTTTTTAACGGGTTTGCGCTCTTTCGGATTTTCACAAACTCGCCAGCAGTCCTGTTGTTTTTACTCACGGGGCCCTTTCGGGTTTTCATCCATACTCATTTCGCTTGTGGACATACCTTTTTTTTAAACTCTCGAAAGTAGCTTCGCCGCAGGTGACCCATCTAACTCCCACCAGGCATGCCAGAATCTGTTTACTGCCGAAAACTGGACTAAGGCGTTGAGACGTCTAGCCTGAATTTGGAGGAAGATGTTATTTGGAACATATCCATTCACCCCTCCAAAGATACCAAGTTGATTGATGGCACCGTATATCGAAGGTTTGGATAGATGCGACCGATGTAGGAGACTTTATCAGATTCCTCCTCATTTGTGAGGGGTCTTTGATTGTACGGACGCTCTTCCCTGCAGGTGCAAGCCCTTGCAGTTAATTACGTTATTGCATTCAGTTAACAACTTTCTCCTACTCCGGTAGGTCACTTCGTGTCGTGTTATGTTTGGTTTATTTTGGTTGCCTGTGGATTGTATATGGAGACTAATTTATGTCGTCGCCCGTAGGGCCCGGATTAGTCCAAATCAGTACATATATTTTCTTAATTTAGGTCAACCATTTGCTTGACGGGGTCCATATTGGTAGCTTGTCTTGCTAACGGGAATGAATTTAGGACGCATTTCTCACATGTGTGAGGTCTATCGTTTACGGGAAACTTGGGTTTTATCTGAGAGTCGTTAGTCTTATTTGAGACTAAGATCAACTTAGATATTTTGGGTCAAGTATTTACTAGACGGGGTCCACGTTGGTTGCTTGTTTTGCTAATGGGAATGAACCTAGGATGCA
Source organism: Agapanthus africanus (assembly GCA_030015575.1). Taxonomy (NCBI): domain Eukaryota; kingdom Viridiplantae; phylum Streptophyta; class Magnoliopsida; order Asparagales; family Amaryllidaceae; genus Agapanthus; species Agapanthus africanus. The sequence goes on along the minus strand of JASDDO010000024.1, from coordinate 875,054,103 downwards.
TTCTCATATTTGTGAGGTTCATCCATTCACAAGAAACTTGGGTTTGATCTAAAGATCGTTAATCATGTATGAGACTAAGATCGACTTAGGAATAGTGAGCATATAGGCTTGACTGATCATTAGATCATATATGAATAGCCCATGGATAGTATACGATAGTCAGTCTGGAGATAATCTGCAGGGCAAAAAATATTAGTTTAAGGACGTAGCGGTCCAAAATCACCGTATTTGGAGCGACGCGCTAGTTTAGGGACATTTCAGTCTAACATTCCCATGTTTGGGACGAATATTAGTTTAGGGACATTTCAGTCCAATATCACCGTAATTGGGGCAACGGAAGAGGAGTTGTTAGTTGTTGTGACCCACCACCTATCTGAAGACGTTGAGAAATTACAACGATATATATCAGAAGTGTGGAATGATGTACCTTTGAACCAAATCCCATATTTGAGGGAAATATCATGATGGATCTAAGAATCGTTAGTCTTATCTGAGACTAAGATTAACTTAGAAATATGGGATGAAAATTATTAGTCGTATATGGGACTAAAATCAACTTGGATATCATTGATGAAAAATCATTAGTCATATGTGGGACTGAGATCAAATTGGATATCATGAGCATACGGGCTCAGTTGATTTAAGAAGAAGCTTAAGCTTTTTATACTAAGCTAATTTGGGCTATGATTGGGTTTCTATACCACCCAGCAATGCTAAGCATTCAGTCATGTAGCACTCACATGAATATCACGTGAGGCGCTATGTTTCTTGAGCGCTCACGTGCGTTTCACGTGAGGCGCTGAGTTTTTAGGTGCTCACGTATGTTTCACGTGAGGCGCTGAGTTCTAGGCGCTCATGTGCTATCACGTGAGGCGCTACAATAGTGCTAAACACTAATCTGTTTTACTTTCTGGCGCTCACGTGCTATCACGTGAGTCACTGTCTTCATAGTTTCTTTTGAATGCTCAAGTGCTTTTCGTGTGAGCTGCTGTTTTGGGTGCTTACGTGCCTTTCACGTGAGACGCTTTTTCCCTAGAAATTTAATCTTAGCTTATCTTTTAAATTTCAGAGAAGCTTAGCTTCTGTTAATGGTTTTTGACCATTAACGATCACCAAGATCACTATTTTAAGGATCTGAGATCGGGTTCTTTAAGAACTAAGTTCTTATTTTATACGGGAACTAAGTTCCTGGAGTATAAAGTCCATCTTCTTCATGTCCTTTCTTCCATTGTTCTCCCTTAAATATTTGATTCTGAAGAACAAGATCTTCCCGATGAGAATTAAATTCTCAATTTGTGGGAGACTTGTCTTGTGGATCTCAGATCCATAGAAAAAACTTTCTTTTAAAATGTCACGCCCCGCTTCCCATTCTACAGCGAAGGGGACGCGGCTGGCCCGCTGTGTATTTACTCAGAAGCAAATACGCTAAGCGTAACTAAGCAATATAAAAGAAAACACACAAGAGGCATGGTATAATAAAAACATCAACTTTTATTTATTAACATTCTTTTGTACAATGCATGAAAAGGAAATACAACTGAAATAAAAATGATGCCTAAACAATGGCATGACAGGAAATGAAAAGTACTGAATGGAAAATGTACAATGAAACTAGAGCTCTGGTTCTTCAGTAAGCTGATCCAAGTCTTCTGTAGACGGCTCGATCTCTGTCGGGTCCAAACCACCTGAAGACATTCAAAGAAAAAAGAAATAGAATGTCGTCAGCGAACAGATCGCTCGGTAAGTCCCAGAGATAAGGGAGAAGTAGAAAAGAAGAAAGAGAGAGAGAGAGTAGCTTTTAATGTTGTATTATATTGTTATAATGTTGTATTAAAGCTGTTGTTTGTATCTTGGTACAGAAAAATGCCAGAGTATACGAGAGGGGTCTCAGTATGCTAGAGATCAGGGCAAATGGAAGTACAAGGCTCCGTTATACAACCCGAAACAACGGCAATTGGATTCATGTTAGGTGTCTTAATCTTACCGTCTCGTGCCACCTTTAACACCTTCCGTACCAATCTACCCCTTAAACCCCGTAGTGTTTTATTTGTATTGTTTTGTACTGTAAATTGTATTGAATGTATAATTGAAACACTGACAGAAACCATGATATCAGTAAACGGGTGTAACCGTAGAATTATGTAAATGGAATAACTGGAGGACCATGTAAATGAAATGTATATCCACGGTTCGGTTCAGTCAAGTTGTATAGATTGATAATTGGATTCATGAATTCATATTGAATTGTAATATTGAAGATTGTAGATTGTACTTGAATCATATTCAAGTCAAATATAATCAGACTCAAACCCGAGTCAGACAATTAGAAATGTAAATCGAAGTCTTGATTAATTCTTACCTATAATTTGCTAGGGTCCTTAGGGAAATTTATAAAACTTGAGGGGTTTTTATGTAAAAATATTTTTATATACTTTTCAAAATACAACTTAAGTATTCGTTATTCGTCTTTAGAGTTGTAATGAAGGTGGATTTTATATTGTGATATTTCTAGTGAAAATATCCTAATTTCATAAATAAAGGTATTTATTTGTAAAGTTGATTTATTTGGAATTCATAGTATTTTAGTGTAAAATTTATTCTTGTGATTTTTAGAAATAGGTGGAATATTTATATCATAATAAAATAGGTATTTTAAATATAAATATACATATATTTAAACAAAAATAATTTTAATAAATATTTTATATTCTAAAAAATCTCATTTTCTTAAGAAGTCGTATTTTAAATCTTTCGAGACCGAATACTCCTTACGGAGGTCTGAATCTCGCACTACTAAGCCCGAGGATGTGTGATAAACCGCACCATCCCGAACGGGTTCCCCAAAATGGTTTGTAGCGGCGCTTTGTAAAGATTGTAAATACTAAATCCTTTAATAAACGGTTTTATGAAGTAAATGGTATTTATTTGTAAAGGTGTATATTTTCCGTATTGTATATTCTAGATTCTTCTAAATCAACTAGTCTATCCCTAATTGGTCCAGACGACAAGTTGTGAGATGCCTCAAATCGTCTCTTCACCACCAATTGTGGCCAGGTAAGTACAAGTGAGGAAAGGAGGGATCCGCTCACGAATCACCGTGAGTCGGGCTTTTTAATGTTACCCTTCTCACTTGCCTAGCCTAGACACCACAAAGTCAGGTTTAGATAAACGACCGATGTCCACAACTTATCGTATTTTCATAATAAGTAACTAAATCTTTTAGAAATGATTTTATTAAATATATGGTATTTAAATGAAAATGTTTATTTTCTCGTATTCTAGGTTCTCGGGGGTGTTGCATATGAGTGTGTGAGGAGGTAGGTCGTTATCTCGTGATCTACTTTAAATGTATAGCAAGTTTGATGCGGTTAAATAAAGGATTGAAACAATGTGGTATTTAATTGAAAAATACGATAAATTGAAAAAGTTATCATTTCATGTGACGAAACTTGATCAAATTGTTTGATTAGTGTTTAATAGTCAACATGAGGAAGTTTAGGTATGATTGTATTAGTGAGAAGTGGAATTTTATAGAAAACCGAATCGGAAATCGGATTTGTTCCGATTCCGTCGGGTTTTGTAATTTCGTATTTTGAGAATGGAAAAGAGAGATAGAAAAGGGACTTACGGGTTTTAGATTACTCAAGAGAGTGAGAGGGAACTAGAGAGATCGTCGGTGTGTTGCGTCGTCGCCGATAGTTCCTAAGATGATCGCCGGAAGTTCCGCCGGAATTTCGTCGGAGTTTCGCTTTGAGCTTGTTATCAAAGCACACGATCTTTGGAAAATTTTTGAGAGAGTGGGCTCAGGATTTTGGGATGAGAGGGTAGAAGGTAGGGGTGGCATTTATAGGGTTAGGATAGGTGAAAAGTTAAAATGAAAAATGTGATAAAATTATTAAAAATATATTAAAAGTGGAGTAATTATGGTTTTAAAAGTGCTCTGAAAATGGTCTGAGGCTGAAATTTTGCAGGTGCATAGGGAATATGAAAAGACACAACTTTTATGTTAGGGTCGTCGCCGAAATCGGACGACTCGGGGGTGACTCGGCCGTGGCTTGGTCGGAGCACTGAGTCGGCAGAGTCGAGGCCGAGTTGGCCGATTCCCGGCTGAGTCCGACGGCCGGGATCCCCCCCGATGGTTCATCTACCCTCTGGCAATGTTACATCTTTGGGTGTAGTGGGGTTTTTGTGAGATATGCACATGTAAACTCTTGGTATTCTAAAGGTTCAAAATAAAAACAATATTAAAAATAATGTGGGGTATGAGATTTGAACTCTGGTGGCTTGGTTCAGCAGTGCAAAGTATTACCAATGAGCTACAAGCTCCTTCTTGTAATTATGGAGCTAATTAATTACTTAAAATAATAGTAGCTTAGTGGCGCGAGGGTATTCTCGAAGCTGGATTTACGATCCGGATATCATCAGGTCCGAGTGAAAACAGAAGATATTTGCAAGACGGCGTTTCGAACTCGGTACGGACATTATGAGTACTTAGTGATGCCCTTCGGAGTAACGAATGCACCGGCAGTATTCATGGACTTGATGAACCGAATCTTTTCACCGTTCTTGGACCAGTTTATTGCGGTGTTCATTAACGATATTCTGGTTTACTCGAGGAGTTTTGAGGAGCATGCTGAGCATTTAAAGATCGCACTGCAGACGTTGAGACAGGAAAAGCTTTATACGAAGATGAGTAAGTGCGAATTTTGGCTGGAGGAAGTGAAGTTTTTGGGGCATGTTGTGTCTGGCGATGGCATTGCCGTCGATCCAGAAAAGATTGCAGCAGTTCGAGATTGGCCGATTCCAAAGAATGTTGCTGAGATAAGAAGTTTCCTTGGATTTGCCGGATACTACAGGAGATTTGTGGAGAACTTTGCTCGTCTGGCAGAGTCGTTGACCAAGTTTACGCGTAAGGAGGTACCTTTTGTATGGACGGATAAGTGTGCGCAAGCTTTTGAGACGTTGAAGCAGAAGTTGATAACCGCTCCTATTCTGACCGTGCCAGACAATTCCGGAGGATTGGTGATTCACAGCGACGCATCTGGGAAAGGATTGAGATGTGTTTTGATGCAGCATGGGAAAGTTGTAGCGTACGCATCGAGACAACTGAAGACCCATGAGAAGAATTATCCAACTCATGACTTGGAGCTTGCGGCTGTGATCTTCGCTTTGAAGATTTGGAGACACTACTTTTTGGGCGAGAGAGTCGAAGTTTTTACAGATCATAAGAGCTTGAAGTACGTGTTCACACAGAAGGAGCTTAACATGAGGCAGCGTAGATGGTTGGAGCTGATGGCTGACTACGATCTTGATCTTAAGTACCATCCGGGGAAGGTTAATGTTGTGCCGGATGCGCTTAGTCGGTTACCAGCAATTCAGGTGTTAACTACGCAAAAAGAGATCGTTGCAGATTTTCGAAGATTTGACTTGGAGGTTGTGCTACCGCGTTCTACAGGACAGTTGATGCAGCTGCAAGTGCAGTCGTCTTTGATTGAGAAAATTAAAGCAGCACAATCGCAGGATCCTAGACTGCAAAAGTTTCGAGAGCAGGTTGAGGCCGGATTACGAACAGATTTACTGGTCCACGAAGATGGTTCGTTGAGGTATGGTAGCCGTTTAGGTGTGCCAAAGGGAGATGTTCGTGAAGAGCTTATGAAGGAGGCACACAGTTCAGCTTATTCTGTACACCCAGGAGGCACAAAGATGTACCGAGATATTCGACAGCATTTCTGGTGGGAAGGCATGAAACGGGAGATTGCGCGCTTTGTGGCTAAGTGCTTGGTGTGTCAGCAAGTTAAGGCTGAACATCAAAGGGTTGCCGGTTTATTGCAACCACTTCCGATTCCTCAGTGGAAGTGGGAACATATAACCATGGATTTCGTGACGGCTTTACCGCGAAGTCCAAAGGGCAACAATGCAGTATGGGTGATTGTTGATCGATTGACCAAGGCAGCTCACTTTATTCCTTTCCGGGTTGGTCAATCAACAGAGACTTTGGCAGAGCGGTACATGCAGGAGATTGTAAGATTGCATGGAGTACCGGTGAGCATCGTGTCCGATCGGGACACTCGGTTCTTATCACACTTCTGGAAGAGTTTACAGGAAAGTTTGGGGACTCGATTGAAGTTTAGCACAGCTTATCATCCTCAAACTGATGGACAGTCGGAGAGAACGATCCAAACTCTTGAAGATATGTTGAGAGCATGCATGTTGGACTTCAAGGGTTCGTGGGAGGATCATCTACACTTGGTGGAGTTTTCTTACAACAACAGTTTTCAGGCAACTATCCAGATGGCTCCGTTTGAAGCTTTGTATGGTCGTAAATGTCGTTCACCTGTTTGTTGGGATGACGTCGGTGAACGAAGATTGTTGGGACCAGATTTGGTTGTGCAGACAGTTGAAAAGGTTAACACTATCAGGAATCATATGAAGGCAGCTCAAGACAGACAGAAGAGTTGGGCTGACACGTCAAGAAGACCTCTAGAGGTCGCCGTGGGTGATTTGGTATTCTTGAAGATATCACCGACTAGAGGGGTGATTCGTTTTGGGAGTCGAGGAAAACTTAGTCCTCGATTCGTTGGACCCTTTGAGATATTGGAGCGTGTTGGAGAGGTAGCGTACCGTTTGGCGTTACCGCAGACCTAGGCAAGTGTGCACGATGTGTTTCACGTATCTCAACTACGAAGGTATGTTCGAGATGAAACACACGTTTTGGATCATTCGGCGTTAACAGTACGGGAAGACTTGACTTTTGAGGAGCGACCGGTTGAAATCGTGGATCGAAGGGAAAAGGTTCTTAAGAACAAGGTTATCCCCCTTGTGATTGTTTCTTGGGGTAATCGATCGTATGGAGAGTCCACTTGGGAACGAGAAGATGAAATCCGGCAGAAGTTTCATCACCTTTTCTTATAGTTATCCATCTTTGTATTCTTGGAATTTCGAGGACGAAATTCTTTTTGTAGTTGGGTATAATGTAACACCCGAGCCCAAAGCTACTGTTTTTCAGTTACTGTTTGAGCATTAGGTGGTGCTCATTTCATTTATCTTGCTTATTTGTGGCTTACTGGAAAATTTTACCCGGAAAAGTCATTTCTGCATATAACAATTTTTAGCATCTAAAATAAAATTAAAAATATCCATCTTGGCCTACTCGACACCCCTAATCTCGTGGTAGCGTCCGTGCATCGTGTTCTCGTCCCGTTCGGTGAAACGGGCGAGTTTGGACGGCTACGCGCGCGTACAGGTGTCCGTCTTGGGGGTATACTTTTTAATCATAAAACGCTCAATTTTAAAATTTGGAACCCGCTTAAAATCCTATTATTTCAATTTTAAATTTTTGGATCCGACCCGGGCGCGATTTGGAAATGTTTTATCTAGCGCCAAAATCCCAAAATTTAATAATCTTTAAACAGTATATATTCTGAACTTATATACATATCTTTCACTGTTACGTAATCTATTAAATCTTTTGATTTTTTTTTAAACCCTTAAATCATTCCTCAGCCAATCAATAATTTCCCGTGGGCCCCACCTCTTCAATCTCTCTCTCTATCTCTCACGTCTCTCTCTCTCTCTCTCTCATTCTCTATCTTTCTATCTCTCTCTACCCCTCAAATCTCTCTCTCTCTCTCTCTAATCTCATTCTCTCTCTCCCTCGTATAAATTTTCCCTTCCCTTATTTTTCAAAACGCAACAGAAAGCCATCGCGAGCCCTCAACGCAACCCTAGCCACCTCCATCTTTGCCGCCGCAGCCCCGACGCCGGCGCCAGCGTCACCAGCACCCTCGCCTCCGCTGCCTCGCCTCGCCCACACCTTCTCTCTTCCACCCCGTGCACCCTGCACGGCAGCGGCCGCCTGCAATCTTCCCTGCAGCCGCCTGCTCGCCACCGGTGACCACCTGCGCCGCTCCTGGCCGTTGCCGACAATCCCCGACCACCCCAGAACACTTGTAAGTGTTTCTCCATCTCACCCTTCCTCTCTTCATTTTTCAAAACCGAGAACAACCCGCTGGATGGTTTCTGCAGATCGCTGGAGACGCCGTTCTTGCCGTCGTCAATCTCGCCGTCGTTGCTAGTGCCCTCTGAGACCAGTGAGTATTCCCCATCTTCTCCTTTCTCTGTTCATTTCCCTCTTTCTCTAGATCTACACCCGTAGAAATCCTATTCACTGTTTTTGTATCTTGCCGGAATCCGGCCATGCTGGCGACGTGTCCCGACAGTCCAGCAGAGTACTCTGACCCGTGTGGTTCCTTGGTTCGTTGTTTGGGTTCAATCCGTGAACCGTGCGTCCGTCGCGAGTTTCCCCGCCGACGTTACGTTCCGTTTTTCCCGGTTCGCGACCCGTCGAGGCAAGTACCCCTTTCTACATGCTATACAATATATTTATATATGTATTGACACCCTAAACCTGCAAAATTAACTTGGTACAATCGTTTTACCATTTCGGTTACAATGTTGCATTATATCATTTTACTACTAAAAATGGAATTTACAGTTTTCCAATTTGAACCCAATAATCAAATCTACCTGTTCAATCACATTTTACTGTCAAAATAGCTGCTAACAATGATCCCTGTAGTTCTGTTACATTCGGACACTCGCATGCATTAACCTGAAATAACTGTATTGGACCGTTACATAAATTATTGCACCGCTAAGGGTGCTTAAACTTGTTAACATGACTAAACGGCTACATTGTATTACTGCACTCTTGTGATTGAATGAAACTGCTTATTATTTAATTCATTGCTTATTTCATGTTGTTAATAAACACGCGTGATTATATATCTGATTGGGAGCACACTCACGATATTGCGTACATCTTGACCTGACATTACTACACATATGTATATTTTGTTGCACCTGACATGGTACCGTATACTGCTGACTTGACCTGATATACCATGACCCGACCCGTTACCTGATCTTGTGTCTAATGCCAACAAACCTGACATATAGTCCTCATGGACTGTTCCTGTTGTCTATCCAGACAAACCTGCTTTTACCTGATCCTGTGTTGGCATTAGTTCTTGATTACAGAATACCTGACTCGACATACATAACTTGGGGGTATGGGGAAATCAAAGGTGAAACCAACTTGTAACTCAACAGTTCGATACCTGTTCTGATCAGTCTTACGGGCTAGGCCAGCCCCGGAGTGATGATGCTGACATCACTCGCCCATCCTGCTACCTGTTACTACTTAGCGGCACGTCTCGGATTCAGCCCCGAGGATCTTGACCGTGGTCCCGGGCATGCACGGGATACTATTGAGTTATATCGACGATTCATCAATTGATTTCAAAGACTTTAGAATAGAAAACCTGATAGAACAGTTTAGTTACCCACTGCACACTACCCTGCACTGCTTGTTTCACATTATTGCTTTATTCATGTTTATTTTTTCATTGCCTGTTACATTGTTTATATTATATTACTTATTGACATGACGCGCTGACGTTTGGATTCATGGATTCATGTTGAATTGTAATATTGAAGATTGTAGATTGTACTTGAATCATATTCAAGTCAAATATAATCAGACTCAAACCCGAGTCAGATAATTAGAAATGTAAATCGAAGTTTTGATTAATTCTTACCTACAATTTGCTAGGGTCCTTAGGGAAATTTATAAAACTTGAGGGGGTTTTATGTAAAAATACTTTTATATACTTTTCAAAATACACCTCAAGTATTCGTTATTCGTGTTTAGAGTTGTAATGAACGTAGATTTTATATTGTGATATTTCTAGTGAAAATATCCTAATTTCATAAAGAAAGGTATTTATTTGTAAAGTTGATTTATTTGGAATTCATAGTATTTTAGTGTAAAATTTATTCTTATGATTTTTAGAAAAAGGTGGAATATTTATATCATAATAAAATAGGTATTTTAATGATAAATATACATATATTTATACAAAAATAATTTTAATAAATATTTTATATTATAAAAAATCTCATTTTCTTAAGATGTCGTATTTTAAATCTTTCGAAACCGAATGCTCCTTGCGGAGGTCTGAATCTCCTACTACTAAGCCCGAGGATGTGTGATAAACCGCACCATCCCGAACGGATTCCCTAAAGTGGGTTTTAGCGGCGCTTTGCAAATATTGTAAATACTAAATCCTTTAGAAAACGGTTTTATGAAGTAATTGGTATTTGTTTGTAAAAGTGTATATTTTCCGTATTGTATGTTCTAGATTCTCCTAAGTCAACTAGTCTATCCTTAATTGGTCTAGACGACAAGTTGTGAGATGCCTCAAATCACCTCTTCACCGCCAATTGTGGCCAGGTAAGTACAAGTGAGGAAATGAGGGATCCGCTCACGAATCACCGTAAGTCGGGCCTTTTAAAGTTACCTTTCCACTTGCCTAGCCTAGACACCACAAAGTCAGGTTTAGATAAACGACCGATGTCCATAACTTATCGTATTTTCATAATAAGTGGTACTTTTTTTAAAAAGTGTATCAAAACTAAATCTTTTAGAAATGGTTTTATTAAATATATGGTATTTAAATGAAAATGTTTATTTTCTCGTATTCTAGGTTCTCGGGGGTGTTGAATATGAGTGTGTGAGGAGGTAGGTCGTTACCTCATGATCTACTTTAATTGTATAGAAAGTTTGATTGGGTTAAATGAAGGATTGAAACAATGTGGTATTTAAGTGAAAAATACGATAAATTGAAAAAGCTATCATTTCATGTGACAAAACTTGATCAAATTATTTGATTAGTGTTTAATAGTCAACATGAGGAAGTTTAGGTATGTTGTATTAGTGAGAAGTTGAATTTTATAGAAAACCGAATTGGAAATCGGATTTGTTCCGATTCCGTCGAGTTTTGTAATTTCGTATTTTGAGAATGGAAAAGAGAGATAGAAAAGAGACTTACGGGTTTTAGATTACTCAAGAGAGTGAGAGGGAACTAGAGGGATCGTCGGTGTGTTGCGTCGTCGCCGATAGTTCCTAAGATGATCGCCGGAAGTTCCGCCAGAATTTCGTCGGAGCATCGCCTTGAGCTTGTTTTCAAAGTATACGATCTTTGGAAAATTTTTGTGAGAGTGGGCTAAGGATTTTGGGGTGAGAGGGTAGAGGTTAGGGGTGGTATTTATAGGGTTAGGGTAGGTGAAAGGTTAAAATGAAAAATGTGATAAAATGTATTAAAAATGTATTAAAAGTGGAGTAATTGGGGTTTTAACAGAGCTCTGGAAATGGTCTAAGGCTGAAATTTTGCAAGTTCATAAGGAATATGAAAAGACACAACTTTCATGTTGGGGTCGTCGCCAAAATCGGCCGACTCGGGGGTGACTCGGCCGTGACTCGGTCGGAACACAGAGTCGGCCGAGTCGAGGCCGAGTTGGCCGATTCCCGGCCGAGTCCGGCTGCCGGGATCCCCCCCAACGGTTCATCTACCCTCTGGCAATGTTACATCTTTAGGTGTAGTGGGGTTTTTGTGAGATATGCACATGTAAACTCTTGGTATTCTAAAGGTTCAAAATAAAAACAATATTAAAAATAATGTGGGATATGGGATTTGAACTCTGGTGGTTTGGTTCAGCAGTGCAAGGTAGTACCAATGAACTACAAGCTCCTTCTTGTAATTATGGAGCTAATTAATTAGTTAAAATAATAATAGTAAATGTAAATACCCCAAGTATACATTAATTTTAAAGTAAATTTTTGTACACTAAAAATGGAGTTGTTACATTCTTTTAACTTGTAATTAAAAAGCAAAATAATTACTTATATCTTGTGCTCAGGCTAAAATACCCCTTTATGGATTTTGAAAAAAAATTTATAAAGGAAATTTATGGTTGTTACATAAAAGGTTAACTCTTAGATATGATATGATAGATAAAGGAGATATTTTGATCTCTTCTTTTTCCTTTATCTTAGGTTTTGAGGAGAAAGATGATCTTTGAGAATTAAATTCTCTGTTGTTTCATGAAAGCTTGTGGAGAACCTTCTGTATTTTTTTTTTACAGAAACTTATGGGGGGTCTCCTCTCCTCCCTCAGAGATTTTAATCTTTTTGCTCCTATTTATAGGAGAAAAGAAAAATCAATCTGTTGAAGGAAATCTCCCATTGAGAGATCATGATTGATTTCATAATCAATCAAATTGATCTTAAAGATCAACTGGTGAATTTTATTTACCATTGGATTTTTAATCCAAATGCTCTCTGTTTAACAGAGAAGATTTCTTGTTTGTTTTAACAAGATTTGAAAGATATTTTCTTAATATATAATTTTATTCTATTTAACAGAGAAGATCTTTTTTATTTTAGAAAGATCAGAGAAATATTTTCCACATAGAATTTAATTCTATCATATGTTTAATGGGTGATATTTTATCACCATTGGATTTTAAATCCAAAGATTCTCTGTTAGAGAAAAATCATTCCATATTAGAAAGATCAGGAAAAATATTTTCCAAATAGAATTTAATTCTATCACATAAAATTTAATTCTATCAGATGAGAGCATTTTAAATTGGGTTACTCACATGCTATCACGTGAGCGCTGCCATATACATATATGGCAACGGTGCTCACGTGCTTTGTATGTGAGCGCTGCCAAAAGAATGAGGCATGGGAACTCACATGTTTAACACATGGGTGCTAATGTGTTTAACGTGGGGGTTATCATAGAATTTAATCTTATCTAAAACCGGTACTCACATGCTTTGCATATGAATGCTCACATGTTTAACACATAGGCGCTGCTATGGGATTTAATCCTATCTGTTGCCAGTATTCGTGTGCTTTTCACGTGAGGCGCTTCTATAGGATTTAATCATATTTGCAGCAGGTATTCGCATGCTTTTCACGTAAGTGCTTACGTGCTTTTCACATGAGACGCTGCCCTCTATTTTTATAAAAGAAACAGCATGCTTTGAGCCAAAATTTTTAGCGGGAACAATCCTATACGCACGCCACATCAATATTTTTCCCGGACTGGCACTTTCGTTGTGGGATTCTAAAGACCTGTCAATACGCTGGCAGGAAGTTATATAGGATCATATCCGATTGAATCTGAAACCCTTTCAGATCCAATCTTCTAATAGGACAACTCACAAGCACGTCAGTGGCACTAACTGTACGTAACGGCTACCCAGGTATGAACAAAATAAAAGCATATCGATGAGCAAACTCATCCAGACCCTACAAAGTCTATAAGTGATAGTCACGGTACAGTCCGGTCTCTTCGTCTACGAGTATCACATATCGGGTCTGGGGTTTGGAATCTGTCAGACCCCAATAACTCGATAAGTCGTACGATAGAGGACTCATAACTAACTGGAGATACAACTGATAACGGTTATCAGTTTATCTCCACTGCGGTGACCACCGACTTGTGGTTGCAGTCATGTCCTGCACAACACGACATTAACTCTCTATATCGGGAGAGACGAATCCTCTCGACCGCTCACTGCCTCCACGTGCTTCAGGACTATAGCCAACCAAAACCTATTTGCACGACTCCTTTGAGTCGTGGTAGGGTAGAAGTTTAAGTATAGTGTGAACACATAGGAGACACTATGGCGATCTCAGGTTCTAGGGACTACCATATACTCATATTACCAAAGAACTACTTTCTAACATTGGTATGTTACCAACTAGAGGTTCTCGGTGAGTCCATCTAGTGTAACTCATCCAATGAGTATCTGTATACAATTGTCGATGTTAAACACCAATAGCTGCAGGATCAGCTATCGCTCTCCAACCGGGTCAGAAAACGTACACACTAGTCTAAACTTGAGTATTGATGCCCAGTCTTGATACTCCTACGACTAGGGACATTTAAGGATGTTCTTATCAACTACCCAGGCCCCACTAGTATGATCTCCATCATTGTCCTAGTAGTCAAGCAAAATCTTAAAGGCTTTATCTCATATCTAAACGATACGTGATAATGAATAAATGCATCTCATGAAAGATAAAGACAAACCAGATAGCATACTATCATCTCGACTAAGACTGTTCTCCCTATAGGTCCTCCTTCAATTACAATAATTGCCTTGAGGGCATCTGTATCCAATAGTTTGAGTATGAATCCAACGGAATCTCATGAGTCTCATACTAATGTCATGAGTACTTACATCACGAATTTATGAATAAGTTCCCGTGTTTCCAAGCCTCTAGGTCCCTATTCTTGGGTTTGGAATACTTCAACGACGGTTGAAGTCCCGTCACTTTTGGGCTCATGGTTCCTTGCTCCTGGGACCTTACCCTTGAGTTTGAGAACACTCTTAATATTGGTTGATATTCACACTTGAACTTACGTTAGATTAGTTTAACCTTGTAGAGACATTTATGACACATTGCTATTCATTATATGTTCAGTACTTTTACTTGTTACACGCTCACTATATCTACACTACACGGTCATACTATATTTATTTGCCAAGCTCATGTTACATTGCTATGCTTATGTTACATTGACATGCTTATATAAATATTGCCATACTCAAGATACCTTGCCATGTGCATATAGTTGCTAAATTTAATTGACACCCTTACATAACCACATTAGAATTCATATTCTACTTACATGATGTACTATACCACATTCACATTCTTATTCTTTTTAGAGACTTACCGAGCGCTAGTTCGCTGACAGGCATTCCAACCATCTTTGTTTCTTTGGAATATTCGTAAAATAATTTAGAGACCGAGAAGGTGAAACCGACTCTAGAGGACTATGACCAGTTCGCAGCACAAGTCGAGCTTTAGTTTCTTTCAGTTTTCATTTTAGTAAGCTACATGTTTAAGCTTTTATGTTTTTGTTTCTCGTTTAGACCTTTGTAATCAGTCTGAAATTTGTGAAATTTGAATGTAAATAAAATTGTTGTTGGAAATGTCAGTTTCACACTTATTCTTGTGTTATTTATATTGCTTATATACACTTAGCGTATTTTTTCGAGAAAGGACCTTCTCGGAATAAATACGTCACGGCCTCGTCACGTTTCATGCTCCCTTCTTTTGGGAAGCAGGGCATAACATTATGGGTTTGAAAAAATAGAGAAAAGAATATGGTGTTTGGAATTAGCGATTGCTAAGAAAAGATAATGAATATTTAGATGGGCCTAGGGACCTTTACTAATTGAAAATCAATTATTAATTTTATTTGATAAAAGAAATAATACAAAATACTCGTAGAAGAAAAATACATAATATATTTAAATATATTTAAATACGTATTACGGATACATGGTATTACATCTTTTCTTGACGTTCGAATATTTCACGGCTAGTTACGAGAATACAATTTATCCAATACCTACATTTGACAAGCCAACTGTCATGTAAGAGCACATTGAGATCTAGCCTACTTTGACGAGAAAACGGCTGAGAAGACTCCCTACAAGACGTATAAATAACAAGAATATTCAAAAGAGGAAGATGAATTGTGGTAGGTGTGGTAATGAGGGTCACAATAGAGCGACATACACTGCTCCTATCGATTAAGTCTAAAATAGCTACATGTTGGTTGTTTGGTAATTTTTTTATTTATGTATACACCGTCAAGTTTCGTGGATGTAACATTTCCGAAAATAAAATAATTATTTTTGGGGAATTTAAATAATAAGTATTATGAATATTTTAATGTATGGAGATTGTTTTAATAATATGGTATTGTTATATACCGATAATTTGGAAAATTGATATAATTATTAATTTTGAAGGTGTTAAGTTGATTTGGACAATTTATAAAATCATATACAATTGATTATATACATATTTAGTGCTAACTTGATTAATATTCACTAATCATGCACTAATCATATTTATGTGCATGGCATGCAACCTGATATGTTGCAAAAACACTTGTCACATTTTATTAAACCATGGCTATGTTTCATTACATTTAAACATGGTTTTTGCTCTTGATTTTTGAAAAAGGGAAAAAGAAAAGAAATAAGATGAGAGTGACTTGATGGGACAAGTATCATGGGGCATGTGAGAGAGAGAGGGAGAGAGAAGGAAACTTCTGTTGGAGATAGTGCCCTCAAAGTCAATTATTGGATCACAGGCACGTGATTGCAATGATTGAGGGAGGACCTATCCCGGGACGACAGTCTTACTCGAGATGATAGTATGCTATCTGGTTTATCTTTATCATCGTGTACTGCTTCAGGTGACCTTACAGGTCGCTATTACACGCTGATAGAGCCCCTAGGATTCTTGCTTGACTGCCAGCAGTATGATGGCGATCATATACGTGAGAGCTGGTGGTCTATAAGCACATCCTTAAAAGGTCCCTAGTCGTGGGAGTTTCGAGACAGGGCATCGATTCTCCAGAGTAGACTAGTGTATACAGTCGAGACCCCGACGAGGGGCGGTGGCCGGTCTCACAAGCCACTGGTGTTAGTTGGTTCACCTAAGATGTATACAGGTGCTCATTGGGTTATGAGTACACCGGACAGGACTCGCTGGGAACATGATAGTTGGTCTTATACCTGACGTCAGATAGCAGTTCACTGGTGACATGTGTACAGGTTAGTTCATCGACCTGAGATCGTCATTTGTCTCGTGTGAGTTCCCACTGTGCTTTGATTACTACCCTACCACGGCTCAAAGGAGTCGTGCAAACAGGTTTTAGTTGGGTACAGTCCCGAGCCACATGAAGGCAGTGAGCGGATCTTCAGGGGTTCGTCTCTCCCGGTATTGGGGGTGAGGTCGCGCTGTGTCTAGGAGAGCCATTACGCAAAGCCCTCGGCCGAGGCAGGAGATTTACTGGTAGGTATTCCAGTAGTATCTCAGGGCGTTCTGGGCTACACTCCGACACGACTTGTACCGCTTTTGGGGGTCTGACTTTTACCAACCCCCTAGGCCCGCCATGTGATGCTCATAGACGAACGGACCGGACTGTACGGATATTGTCACTGACAGGCTCAGTAGGATGTCAGGATGAGTTCGCTCATCGACGTCCCTTTTGGTCAATAGCTGGTGGCCCGTCACGTATTGGCTAATACCTCTGACGTGCTAGTGGTTAAATCCACAGCCATAGTATTGACGAGTCTTTAGAGTCCACCACACTTACAGTTACTCAAGCTTTCGGGCGAAACGCTGTAGAGGCCGTATGGAGATATGGCAGGGTCTGATCAGATACGTGCGGTATTGCACGGATCAGGATCGGACGGTTTGTACTAGTGGCCGTATGGATATATGGCAGGGTTCGATCAGATACGTGCGGTATTGCACGGATCAGGATCGAACGGATATTACTAGCCGGCTTTGGTTTAAGCCGGATCCTAGTATAGTACAGTGTAGATTTTGTCTCATTGCATTTGTATCCGGTAGGAATACAGATGCGGGTGTGTATGCACAGTATCGGGGTTTTCCTGTAATTTATTACGGGACCAGTTTTCTGGAGTTGCCAGTTTGCATTCCGTTCCGGCCGGTTTTCCTTTGTTCTTTCCCGGCCGAACCTTTTGATGGAGGGTGTTATTTGCAAGTTTGCAAATAACACATTGTGGAGGGTTTTCATGCAAATGGTTTGATTATGAAAGCATCTTTTTTATTCCTTTCTTTTCTATCATCATTTCTTGTAATAGGTGATTAGGATTGATTTGTGTTTTGATGTGAGATTGTGATGATGGTGTTTGGATATGGTCACCCTCTCTCTTTTCCTACACTCACCTCCCTCTTGCTTATGTATTCTTTCCTCCACCATTCTAAGAAGATGATAAGGTTTTCATTTTGGAGAGAAGAAAAAGATGAGAGTTTCATTCTTGAGAGTGTGGCATTCTTGATCTCATTTTCATGCTAAAAAAATGCAAGCACCATTTTTCTTATCTTGATTCCTCCATCATCTTCAAAGGCAACAAACCCCAAGTGAGACATATCCTCTACACTACACATTCTACAGCAAATCTTGGGCATGTCGACTTGCCGGCTTCATGCCCGAGTTGCCTCGGTATTGAGGCGGGAGCCCGTAAAAGACGCAGGCGATGTGGTGCCCTTCCGGCGAGGAGACGACGATATGGAGACAAGACTTTCCGCGGGAGATCGGGACGATGATGAGAAGACCGGAGGACTCGGATCACTTGGTATACTTCTCTTCCCATCTCTTGTTTGCTAGTATAGGTTAATGGTTAACGATCCGGGTTTTATTGTCCGCGGTAGCGCCAGTTTCCAAGTAAGGAAAATTTTTGATTCCGCATTTTGGCCTCGGTAAGACGGCCGGGGCGCTGCCGTGGCGCAACAACTTCTACACACCCTCATGGTTTCTCTTCTTTACTTCTTCATTTTCTCTTCACCATTCTTCTCCTCCTTCATCTCCTCACCCTCCACCTCTTCTACCACCTCAAGCCACCCTCAAAACAAAGCCAAAAACCTTATACCCCTTCATAAAATTTGTTCACAACCCCACTAAAAAGACCATGGTGATATCAAGCTAAGATTTTGAAGATTTTGAGCAACTCAAGAAAATTCTTAAGCTGCCAAATGAGGTATATTCCTAGACCTTTAGTGTTGTTTTAGTTTCCCCTTATCTTCTAATTTAGTTCAAATTTAAAGTAAGGTTAAGTGAGGTTAGAAAATTCCAAGTTGAGGGTTAGGTGATTCTTGATGTGTGGTGGTGAAATTGAGGATTAAACAATGACCAAACCCTTGTAGTGTTGGTATTTTTGAGTTAAACCTGAGACCAAAACCCCAAACTCGAACTTTAGATTTTCCGATGTCGGATTCTTTAAATTGTGAGGACTACAGGAAATCTGGAGTAACCTGGTTTAGTTATAAGATAATCTAATATATACATTAACCTAATTAGAACCCTAGAAGACTACCACGAGAAAAAGAGACCAAATCTCCTCACTTGGACCGGCGACACCGGGAAATTTGGAGTTATCGCCGGGTCATTTTGGTAGTATGATGATGGGTCTTTGCCAGTAGCTCCTAATCCTTATACTCTAGCCTCCTGTATTGTTTGTTTAATCCCAAAATACTTGAAGCAAAATCTAGGAGCATTTAGTATTAGTTTTAATTATGCTTTCCGATTTCAAAGACTTGGTTTTTGGTATTTGAATTTAGATTTGTTCGTTGGACGTTTGTACATCAACGACGAGGGTTTTATGATTGTTTTCGCATGCGTAAGCTATAAGTTCTAACCTATAGGCACCTAGCGTGTCACGTCGGTTTTTGAATCGAATATTTGATATGTTACGATATGTTGTGATATGTAGATATCTCCGCGTGGATTTCGGGACGACAAGAAAGAGCATGGCGTCATTGACTTCTGCAAGCGAGGATCAAAGTGAGTAGATGTATATCTACGGGGGAAGTCGGGTGGATGGCGTATAGCACCCCCGCAACTATAGAATAAGATATTACTATATTATCAAATTTGGAAGCGAATTTTGGATACTTAGCGAGTAGGGTATCTAGGAGACCTTATGTTAGATTAGGTTTAGTCTAGGAAGACCTATCTTTAAGGTTACAACCTTGGTAGCGAATCGCAGGCTATTTGTAGTCACACACGCACGCACGCACCCACACCCTTGATTTTGTGTGTATATGTGTGTGTGTACACACACACACGTGTGATGAGGATAGTATATGATAAATGGAGATGAGTCAATATGATCGGGTATGATACCGTGAGATTTTGATATGTGATTAAGTCGCGATGTGGTATATGATATGATATTATAAAGGATCGTTGGGCGATATGTATTCATACATGTGACAATATGTGAGTTGTTAATATTTGAATGTACGAGACCTTAGAATCGTACCCATGATCATGATATTATACGATGATGATACCGTATGAAGGATAATATTATATATGATTTTGACCCGTACCCTTGACTTTAAGGATGTCGTACGATGGATATTACCGTACGAAACATATAAGATGATTGATCCGCACTCTTGACTCAAGAATGCCGTACTATATATTATACAGTACGTGACGCTATGAGGCTGGATCGCCGATTACTAGGTAAATCGATTCGGAATTTATGTAGATTTTCTTATCCTTCCGACAAGTTTCTTAGTTAGTCTCTTAGTTGTTTAAGTAGGTGCTAGACTAGGCTCGAGTCATACCCATTTTCAAAACTAACGAATCATGAGTATTTTTAAAGACGGTCCAAAGGATACTACGGATTTTTTCAAAGGACGTGTCTTTTCTCAAAAACCCCGTAGCCCTTACTTTTCTAAAAACCACGATTCGTGCTATTTCAAAACACTAAAACCGTATGACTCGTACACTGATACGTATATTTTATGATGATACTTTTATTATTCACTTCTGTTATTTTTATTCATTCTCATTGCATTGCATCTTTATTACATGTGTTTTCTTTAGCTATTATGAATCCCGTCTGTTAGGACACCAGCACCATTACCGATAATGCGTATGTTCCACGTACACTAGCTTGCCGGCTCACACACATCGTCGGTAATTGCCATGTCACGTACACTTTAGAAAACGTTACTTCATTGGTATAACCTGTAGCTGGTAGTTTCAATATAGTACTAGTATGCTTACTCTCATATGCTAGTTTAGATATTGCATTACTTACTTAGATACCCCATATATTATACATTCATTCTGCTATACAACATTGTGTGGCTTTATGCCGGTAATCCCTATTTATTGACTCTTGATTTTGGGATTTCGGATTTTCCATAAGATTTCTGGATTTGGGGAAAATCGTAAGAATTTTATAAACTCATTATCATTTTAAAAATGCAAAATGCGGTTTTCTCATGATATGATGTATATGGCGTCCACCATGAGTTTTCCTGATTTAGTTGGTTTTCGAGACCCGATTCGAGGAGTAAGATGAGCCGTTTCGGGTACATGGTGGACCCGGTAAGGTATCCCGGGGCAAGAAGCTCGAGATGTAGACGATGAGCATGGTATGGGAGGACTACCTACCGGTGATATTTGGCGCGGCGGATATCCGGAGGATACCGACCGTAGTCGTGAGATTGGATGATATGGGCCGATCCGGACTAACGGAGCCCGGGATTTGAGGATTTTTTGTCGATGTTTGACACGGATTTCTGTTGATTTCATTGATGATACTCCAGTTGTTATACTAAAATCTTACTGAGATAAGAACACAGCTTTCTCATACAGATATATTATGATTTTATTCTTGATGCATTCATATATCATATATGTAACCTGTTGCTACTTGAGGTACTGACACGAGTACTTGGTATTACACTTATACTTAGATTATTACCCTTGCCACTACTAGATATTTCAGTGTTATATTTGAGTATGTTAGATCGTCATATATAGGATTTCTTCTCGGTGATGTCTTCTACTCACGCGTTGGCAACTCACCCCCGTTGTGCCACAGTTTCTTTGCAGGTTCGGCCATACAGGTTCCGTTGCGGTTTTCTAGCATATCATTTCTTTCGGGTGATTGCTTGGTAGGTGGGTTCACTTGCATCGTGACCACTGTTGCACATGTACTTTATATTTCAGTTGTATCTAGTTAAAGGCTCCATCAACCAAACTTGTATATTTAGTAGACTTAGATAACCATAGTTTGTATATTCTTTCGGCCTTATAGTCGCGCTCATGTATTTTATTATTGTTTCTGGTTTTATTTATGATGCTTAGTTTTCTCGCTTTTTTCTGTGTTTTGATCCTCGCCCTTCGGCGTAGTATATTTATTTTATCTTGCGTGGTTGTTTCCGCCAATTGGCGAAGTGCTAGCTCCCGCTTGAGGATACCTGATATATTATTGCTTGTATTCGTTTTTGGGTTACAAATTATAAAGGAGGTGCTGCCCAAATTTTAAACGGCAAAAAGGTTTTTCAAGTTAGATACAAATATAGTGTTTTCATGTATTACTGCTTATGTATATGTAAGAATAAGTTTGATTTTCAGTTAACCTTATTTCAAAACTGCACCTCCACTATTTTCCCTTAAAAAGGTTTAGATTTCTGGGCTTTTGGCTTACTTGAATTAGGTGGGGTCCTATAGACTTCACATGATTCAAGTGCCAATCACGTGCTTTTTCCGGGTCATGACAAAATTGGTATCAGAGTGTTAGGTTTAAGCTTAGTTCGAGTCTAGGTTTGATTATGCGGAGTCTAAGGCATATATATATATATGTATATATATATATATATGTATATATATATATATATATATATGTATATATATATATTCGGAACATAGGCTCGACCTTACGGAACTTAGACTTGGCCGAGAGGGTATTAGACCCGAACTTTCGTCGCGTAGGTTGACCTTAGTTGATGGAGTAGGTGACTTAAGTAGAGTGACGTACCGTGTGTATATTCCGCGGCATACTTATGATACGCCACTCCGCTTAAGAAGCCTCAGGATGTACATTTCTTAGGCACTGTATTTCTATTCGTTCCTATGATCTATTCTCATCGATGCCGGATTGTGGTTTCTGTTACCACGATTGCATGAGCAGAGAGAGCTGCGGCTAGAGTTGCGGTCAGCACGAGCTCGTCAGGGATGAGGACTGACCAGGTTGTTTTCCGGTAGCATACAAAACACGTTGATATATTGTTATTTGGATTTTTTTTCCATTGACACGAGCGTTCGAGATCTGCCCCAGATGATTGGGCTATTGCCAGAGGCCAGCCGTATTGTAAAGACTACTAGAGTACCGTTAACTCCAGATGGTTGAGGTGTTGTCTACTGTACGGACAGATGAGCCAGCTGTTACTGTGATTGACAAGATATCGCCCCCAGACATTGAAAGCTATTGCAGCTTGAGGTTACACTTAGAAATGTGATAGAAGATCACTAGTCACCCTTGGATAAGACTAGCACCTTTTATTCGTTGGATACTTCGATGCGAGATCATCAGATTGACTAACTTCATCTAGAAGAGGCCCTCACCCAGATGTGCTGTGAGTTGATCAAGAAAGAGTGTTGTTCGTTGGATACTCCGAGGTAAGATCAGTAGTTGACTAGCTTTGGGTAGAAGGACCTCACACAGATGCCTTATGAGTCGATCAAGAAAGGACGAATGAAGTGTATTCTTCCGATGATTTGGAAGAATTTCCGAGAATATAATTGGCCAGATACCTACTGCAAGATATTGAGCTGTCGAGTTCGTAGCTTCGGAAAGAAGACTCTAGATATGAGTGCAGCTGTTTGGAACGCATTTCACACAGCTACAAAGAGATAATTCCGAATCGGTCCACATTGAACAAAAGCAGAGTAAGAGGTTCGTAAGAGATCTTGACGAGATGATGTTCTACTCCATTGACATCAGAGATGTGATACGCATGCAGAGGCATTGAATATGGATATATCTTCCAGAAGAAGTCATGATGAGTATGCAGCTGTTCTGGAACAAGAAATCGATTAAGTAAAGGGTGATAATTTCCAGGCAGTTCGGCAGAGATGAGATTTGGGAGAGACCCGGACAGAATCTTTCTGGAATACTATACAAGAAGACTTGGACCTAAGATTGGTCGTATCACGCACACTCTACGGGCCAGAGTTTCCATCATTGACGAGATACGTTACGAGTGACCATGTTAATTGGTCAGGAAATCTTCAGAGAAGCACCTAGACGGGGACTGTTTCCGTTAGTACTCCGAATTGGGTTGTCAAGCCAAAGAGGGAATATAACAAGTAATCCACAAAAAGAAACAAGGACGCCAGACCGTGGGCAAGGGGCAAGTAGATATTCTAGCTTTGCCAGCCTTGGATGCGCCGGCACATTTCGACTGTAAAGGAAGGGCACCTCGACGACTGTTATTATATTGCGTCTTGGCGATTTAGAGATTGCATTTTCATCGTTTTATTTCGGTATTCTGATGATTTAGTTTCTTGATTGGAATTTATGTGCACCATAGTTGCACTCGATTCGTGTTCCATATATCAGTTGTACTGATGTTCGTTTTGTGTATACCCATTGCACTTGATTTTGGTTTTTATACATTCTAAGATATTAATTTGATTTCGTGCATATGGGTTACACATGATTTTGACTTATGCTTTCAGCGTAATTTATACGAGCTTTCAGTAATAGATATGGTTTTGTGCACGCAGATGCACATGTTTATGAGTGTTTATGCCACGGTATACTTGATTTGAATTGGTGTATGTCGTATACCGTTGATTTTGATTTTTATACTCGATATTCGTTTTTGTGTACCATGTGCACCTGATTGAGATTCTTGCGCGCACCTGACGCACTTGATGCGATTTTGTGCACACCAGATGCACTAAATCGAGATTTTTCGTTCATATGAGATGCACCTGATATGGTTGTCGTGCACACCCGTTCCACTTGATAGATATTTTTGGTGCGCACCCGTTGCACTCAGTTTTATTTTTGTGCACATTCCTGACACCTGTATTTGGTTTCGATTTCCGTACGCACCAGACACACGTGACACTTTTTATACGCTATTTGAATTGGATTTCTTTCGAGCATCATGTTTCCATGACTTATATGCTATATAGTTTAGTAACCCAGCGGGGCTATTCTGAGAACAATATCTAAGTGTTTTTGCATGCATCGATAATTGCCGAAGGGATTTCCAAAAAGGAGCTATAGTCTCAATATTTTCCTACGTGTCCGAGATGACATGAAAACTTTACAAAGGAGACCCTTCTAAATTATTTTCAAAAGGCGGAACGTGTACGTTAAACAAAGGATATATCTATGTAGCTATTTCTTATAAACGAACGTCCGCTACTTATGCCGTGAATACGCGCATCGCACGGCGATTTGAAAAAGATTTTGCATGCATTTCTATTCATATGTTTTGACGATTTCATGAGATGCGTACTATACATACGTCATAATCTTAATTATAGCATACGTGATTTTCGTAATGGTTTTTGACACTAGTGTTTTCACATTAACTTCCAGGATGGCGTGACGCTTTACGGAGTTTCAATTTCGAGTTTTTGGCACTCGTTTTCATGTGCATGTATTGTGCTATAATATGTTTTGTGTATTCATAATTTCAGAGCCCCGACGATTTAATCATTTTACTGAAATGTTTTAGTATTTAGAGGGTTTAAATTTAAATTCGGGGACCGAATTTATTTAAGGGGGAAGATTGTAACATTTCCGAAAATAAAATAATTATTTTTATGGAATTTAAATAATAAGTGTTATGAATATTTTAATATATGGAGATTGTTTTAATAATATAGTATAGTTATATACCGATAATTTGGAAAATTGATATAATTATTAATTTTGAAGGTGTTAAGTTGATTTGGACAATTTATAAAATCATATACGATTGATTATATACATATTTAGTGCTAACTTGATTAATATTCACTAATCATGCACTAATCATACTTATGTGTATGGCATGCAACATGATATGCTGCAAAAACACTTGTCACATTTTATTGAACCATGGTTATGTTTCATTACATTTAAACTTGGTTTTTGCTCTTGATTTTTAGAAAAAGGGAAAAAGAAAAGAAATAAGATGAGAGTGACTTGATGGGACAAGTATCATGAGGCATGTGAGAGAGAGAAGGAGGGAGAGAAGGAAACTTCTACACACCCTCATGGTTCCTCTTCTTCACTTTTTCATTTTCTCTTCAACATTCTTCTCCTCCTTCATCTCCTCACCCTCCGCCTCTTTTACCACCTCAAGCCATCCCCAAAACGTAGCCAAGAACCTTATACCTCTTCACAAAAATTGTTTACAACCCCACTACAAAGACCATGGTGATATCAAGCTAAGATTTTGAAGACTTTGAGCAACTCAAGAAAATTCTTGAGTTGCCATATGAGGTATATTCCTAGACCTTTAGTGTTGTTTTAGTTTCCCCTTATGTTCTAATTTAGTTCAAAATTAAACAAGTAAGGTTAAGTGAAGTTAGAAAATTCCTAGTTGAGAGTTAGGTGATTCTTGATGTGTGATGGTGAAATTGAGAATTAAATAGTGACTAAATCCTTGTAGTGTTGGTATTTTTGAGTTAAACCTGAGACCAAAACCCCCAAACTTGAACTTTAGATTTTCCGATGTCGGTTTCTTTAAATTGTGAGGACTACAGGGAATCTAGAGTAACCTAGTTTAGTTATAAGATAATCGAACATATACATTAACCTAATTAGAACCCTAGGAGACTACCACGAGAAAACGAGACCAAATCTCCTCACTTGGACTGGCGACACCGGGAAATTTGGAGTTATCGCCGGGTCATTTTGGTAGTATGATGATGGGTCTTTGCCAGTAGCTCCTAATCCTTATACCCTAGCCCCTGTATTGTTTGTTTAATCCCAAAATACCTGAGGCAAAATCTGGGAGCATTTAGTGTTGGTTTTAATTATGTTTTCCGACTTCAAAGACTTAGTTTTTGGTATTTGAATGTTGATTTGGTCGTTGGACGTTTGTACGTCAACGACGGGGGTTTTATGATTGTTTTCGCATGCGTAGGCTATAGGTTCTAACCTATAGGCACCTCGCGTGTCACGTCGGTTTTTTAATCGAATATTAGATGTGTTATGATATGTTGTGATATGTAGGTGCCTCCACGTGGACTTCGGGACGACAAGGGAGAGCGTGGCGTCATTGACTTCTGCAAGCGAGGATCAAAATGAGTAGATGTATATCTACGGGGGAAGTCGGGTGGATGGCGTATAGCACCCCCGCAACTATAGAATAAGATATTACAATATTATCAAATTTGGATGCGACTTTTGGATACTTAGCGAGTAGGGTATCTAGAAGACCTTAAGTTAGATTAGGTTTAGTCTAGGAAGACCTATCCTTAAGGTTACAACCTTGGTAACGAATCGCAGGCTATTTGTCATCACATGCGCGCGCGCGCGCACACCCTTGATTTTTTGTATATATATGTGTGTGTGTATATATATATATATATATGTGTGTGTGTGTGTGTATGATTTTATATATATACATATACACGTGTGATGAGGATAGTATATGATACATGGAGATGAAACGATATGATCGGGCATGATACCGTGAGATTTTGATATGTGATTAAGTCGCGATGTGGTATATGATATGATATTATAAGGGATCGTTAGGCGATATGTATTCATACATATGACAATATGTGAGTTGTTAATATTTGAATGTACGAGACCTTAGAACCGTACCCATGATCATGATATTGTACGATGATGATACCGTACGAAAGATGATATTATATATGATTTTAACCCATACCCTTGACTTTGAGGATGCCGTACGATGGATATTACCGTACGAGACATATAAGATGATTGATCCACACTCTTGACTCGAGAATGCCGTACTGTGTATTATACAGTACGTGACGCTAGAAGACTGGATCGCCGACTACTAGGAATATCGACTCGAAATTTAGGTAGATTTTCTTATCCTTCCGACAAGTTTCTTAGTTAGTCTCTTAGTTGTTTAGGTAGATGCTAGACTAGGGTCGAGTCATACCAATTTTCAAAACTAACGAATCGTGAGTATTTTTAAAGACAGCCCGAGGGATACTACGGATTTTTCAAAGGACGTATCTTTTCTAAAAAACCCCATAGCCCCTACTTTTCTAAAAACCTCGATTCGTGCTATTTCAAAACACTAAAACCATATGACTCGTACACTGATACGTATATTTTAAGATGCTACTTTTACTATTCACTTTTCTGTTATTTTTATTCGTTCTCATTGCATTGCATCTTTATTACATGTGTTTTCTTTAGCTATTATGAATCCCGTCTGTTAGGACACCAGCACCATTACCGATGATGCGTATGTTCCACGTACACTTGCTTGCCGGCTCACACACATCATCGTCGGTAATTGCCATGTCATGTACACTTTAGAAAACGTTATTTCATTGGTATAACCTGCTAGCTGGTAGTTTCAACATAGTACTAGTATGCTTACTCTCATATGCTAGTTTAGATATTGCATTACTTACTTAGATACTCCATGTATTATATATTCATTCTGCTATGCAAAATTGTAGGGCTTTATGCCGGTAATCCCTGTTTATTGACTCTTGATTTTGGGATTTCGGATTTTCCATAAGATTTCTGGATTTGGGGAAAACTGTAAGAATTTTATAAACTCATTATCATTTTAAAAATGCAAGTTGCGGTTTTCTCGTGATATGATATATATGACATCCACCATGAGTTTTCCGGATTTAGGTTTTTTTCAAGACCCGATTCGAGGAGTAGGATGAACCGTTTTGGATTCATGGTGGAACCGGTAAGGTACCCCGGGGTAAGAAGCTCAAGATGTAGACGAAGAGCCTGGCAGGGGAGGACTACCTACCGGTGATATTTGGCGCAGTGAATATCCGAAGGATACCAACCGTAGTCATGAGATTGGATGATATGGGCCGATCCGGACTGACGGAGCCCGGGATTTGAGAATTTTGTGTCGATATTTGACACAGATTTCTGTCGATTTCATTGATGATACTCCAGTTTTTTTACTAAAATCTTACTGAGATAAGAACACGGCTTTCTCATACAAATATATTCTGATTTCATTCATGATGCATTAATACCTCATATATGTGACATGTTGCTACTTGAGGCACTGACATGAGTACTTGGTATTATACTTATGCTTAGATTATTACCCTTACCACTACTAGATGTTTCAGTGTTATATTTGAGGATGTTATTGTATGACCTAGGAGATCGTCATATATGCGATTTCTTCTCGGTGATATCTTCTACTCACGAGTTGGCAACTCACCCCCGTTGTGCCACAGTTTCCTTGCTGGTTTGGCCATACAGGTTCCGTTGCGGCTTACTGGCACATCATTTCTTTCGGGTGATTGCTTGTTAGGTGGGTTCACTTGCATCGTGACCACCGTTGCACATGTACTTTATATTTCAGTTGTATCTAGTTAAAGGCTCCATCAACCAGACTTATATATTTAGTAGACTTAGATAACCATAGTTCGTATATTCTTTCGGTCTTAGAGTCGCGCTCATGTATTTTATTATTGTTTCTGGTTTTATTTATGATGCTTAGTTTTCTCGCTTTCTTTCTGAGTTTTGATCCTCGCCCTTCGGCATTGCATATTTATTTTATCTTGCATGGTTGTTTCCGCCAATTGGTGATGAGCTAGCTCCCGCTTGGGGATGCCTTATATATTAGTTCTTGTATTCGTTTTTGAGTTACAAATTACAAAGGAGGTGTTGCCCAAATTTCAAACGACAAAAAGGTTTTTCAAGTTAGATACAAATACAGTGTTTTCATGTATTACTACTTATCTATATGTAAGAATAAGTTTGATTTTCAGTAAATCTTATTTCAAAAATGCACCTCCACTATTTTCCCCTGAAAAGGTTTAGATTTCTGGGCTTTTGGCTTACTTGAATTAGGCAGGATCCTATAGACTTCGCATAATTCATGTGTCAGTCACGTGTCTTTTCCGAGTCGTGACAGTAGATCTTTTGTACTAAAAATTTATGATGTTCGTTATAATTTTGCTGTTAATTTTTCTATTAGTTAAGTATGCATCTGAATGAAATTTAGAAACTGTTTTATGAATCTCTTTATTTGCAGTTGCCTGTAATATCTAGGCAGTTGCCTGTAAGTTCTACGCAGTTGCCTGTAACTTGTAAGCAGTTTCCTATTACTTCTAAGAAGTTGCCTGTAACTTCTAATCAGTTGCCTGCAATTTCTATCTACTTGCCTTTAACTTCTAATCACTTACCTGTAACTTCTAATAAGTTGTCTATAACTTGTAAGCACTTGCCTGTAATTTCTAACAACTTTCCTATAACTTCTAATTATTTACATGTAACTTCTAATAAGTTGCATGTAACTTGTAAGCACCTAAATATAATTTCTAACAACTTATCTGTAACTTCTAATTAGTTGCATATAACTCTAATAAGTTGCCTATAACTTCTAAGCACTTGCTTATAACTTCTAACCATTTGCCTGTAACTTGTAAGCAGTTTCCTGTAATTTCTAAGCAGTTGCCTGTAACTTCAGTTGGCTGTAACTTCTAAGCTGTTGCCTGTAACTTGTAAGCACTTGCCTATAACTTGTAAGCAATTTTCTGTAACTTCTAAGCAGTTGCTTGTAACTTCTAACCACTTGTCTGTAATTTCTAAGCACTTGCCTATAATTTCTAACAACTTACTTGTAATTTCTAAGCATATGCCTGTAACTTATAACCATTTGCCTATAATTTCTTTGCTGTTTCCTGTAACTTGTAAGCAGTTGCCTATAATTTCTAACCATTTGCCTGTAACTTCTAGTCAGTTTCACTTAAATTGTAAGCAATGTAGCTTCTAAGCACTTGCTTGAAACTTGTAAGCAGTTTTCTGTAATTTCTAACCCCTTGTATGTAACCTTTAATTAGTTACCTGAAATTTCTAAGCACTTGCCTATAGCTTCTGAAAAATTGCATGTAACATCAGGTAGATAAAAATGATAATATCAACAAAAATATTATTCATATCACAGCATTGGCCAACATCGGCCAACATCGGCTATATAAAACGGATAATATCAACAAAAATATCATTCATATCACTGTCTCAGCCAACATCGACGATATTAAAGTAAATACATCAACAATTTTTGACATTCATTAGATAAACCAGTAATATATAAGCAATTTGTCATTATAACTCAAAACAATTAATAATATCGACGAACATCGGTTAAATACAAATAGATGAATACGTGTACGAATAACAAAGAGTTCAAACTTCGGCTAAACAAAAACTGAAACAATATCAAGCCATTTCTTACTCGTTTGCCAATAGAATTTGGGCCATAAGTATCGGCCGCCACTGCATCGACCTTTTTTTCTCCAGGGCATCCGGAATCCGCCGAACCTCGATTAATGCCTTCATGAATAAGTAGACGAACACGCCGCAATCATCACTGTTAACCAACATTAACAAACGCATATTGTTATAACCCTTAACAATCAGAAATGTTAAAAAAACTTATAAAGGAAATACTTCTTACAAATTCTTTTGTATCACGCAATGAACACTAATAAATTGAAATGTATTGAAACCCTAATATTTATCGAATTTCTTTGCCTCAAAATTGAATATGTACCGCAAATATATCCTTGCCCATTCCTCCTAATGGAGGTCGTGCACAAGTGAAAAATAATACCGCAATTTCATTTCAGCAAAATCTATAACGAGCAATGTCTAATGAGAGTTATGACATATCATGGTCATAATACGAGTAAAGGGGTGTCACAATCGGAAATAGCATATGACCGGAACTTGAATCACGTGAAGTCTATAGGACCCCACCGTAACCCAAATAAGCCAAAAACCAAGAATCTAAACCATTTAGAAAATAGTGGAGGTGTAGTTTTGAAAAAGGATTTATACATTGAAATCAAGTTTGTTTTTAAAGTATAAATAAATTTTGATTTAAAACATGTTTGTCGTTTAAAATCGGACAACACCTCCTTTATAAATTTTGAGTAAAACAAGCATAATAAAATATATATAAAAAGCGCCCCCAATAGGAGCTCGCTTTCACGCCCAATGGCGGAGCAACTACGCAGTTAAATATACGACGCCCATGGTAAAAATCAACACAAGCAATAAAACAATAGATATGTAAATAAACAACTCAAGTCGGCTCCAAATAAGTCCAACACCCAAAACAATATAAGTCCCGTCTCTAAGTCATGAATAATACAAATGTCATGCCCCGCTACCCAAAGAGCAGTAATGGCACGTGACAAACCCACGACGTATTTATTTTAAGAAGGTCATTTCTCAAAACAAATACATTAAGTGTAATGTAAGTAGTATAAAATGACACAAGAATAAGTATGAAACCGAAATTTCCAACAACAATATTATTTACATTCAAAATTCATAGGTTTCAAGCAGATTACAAAGGTCTGAATGAGAAACAAAAATATAAAAGCCTAAACACGTGGCTTACTTGAAAAGGAAAGATGGAAAGAAAACTAAAGATTGGTTTATGCTGTGAACTGGTCGTAATCCTCTAGAGTCGATTCCACCTTCTCAATCTCTAAATTATCTGACGAACATTTCAAAGAAACAAAAATGGGTGGAATGCCCGTCAGCGAACTTGTACTCGGTAAGTACTAAAAGAGATTTGTAATATATAAATTGAGAGCAGAATGACATGTAATATAATACAAATGAAAATCGCAATATGTGAACAAATATGGTAATATATATGGCAACTATGCAAGTATGGCAAACAAATATAAGATGGTCGTGGAGTGTAAATATAGTGAACATGAAATGAATGTAAGTGTCCTAAAAGGGTCTCTAAAATGGTAAATTTAACTAACGTGAGTTCAAGTGTGAATGTTAACCGAATCTCAAGAGTATTCTCGAACCCAAGGCTATCGTCCAGAGGTAACAAATCACGAGCCCAAAAGTAATCAAAACTTCAATTATTATTGAAATATTTCAAATCCCACAGGCTATCATCCAGGGGCATGGAAACACGGGCCCTTATTTGTGAATTCGTGATGTACCGTTTCAATCCGGTACCACAGTAACATGATTTGTACCGTTTCAGCCCGGTACCACAGCAACATGTGTACCGTTTCAGTCCGGTACCACAGTAACATGATTTATAGTAATGGGACTCATGAGATTCCGTTGGATTCATTCTAAAACTACCCCAACATCCCGCGCGTATTAGTCGATGATTAATATTAAGAGCCTTGATTGAATCCATGAATACAAAAAGTGATGTATAATATCAAGTTTCAAGATTGAGTTCATGTAGTCATATCAATTGCAAGAATTCATGTCCATTGTATTCATGGTTCGAGTTAAGTTGGATCAAGCATGATAGTTTAGTATAAGTCATATCAAGTGGTCATGTAAATATATCAAGTATTCATGTGGTCATTTCAAATGTTCATGAATTCTTGTTAAGTCATGTAGGATATCATGTATAGGTTATATATGTGTAAATAGGTCATTTAGAAAATTCATGGTATTTATGTAAAATACTATATTTTAATATCTCTAGATTGTTTCAATAAAAAAAATTATTATTTAAATGTTTAGGGTGTTCTGATAAACTATTCTTTAGGTAACTTAGGGTGTTTTAGTAAAAACCAATCTTTCTAGAATTAAGGTATTTATTGAAAACTCTAATTTAATACTTTGTTTTCTTTTAACTAATCAGAAATTATAAATAGTTATAAACTCAAATTAATCTAATTTGTTATCCTTTCTTTTCTTTTATTTTAATTTTTATAGAAATTATTTTATTTTGTTTTAAGAACCGTATTTTGTTTCCTTTCGAGACCGCGCTCCATGAAGAGCTCTGCATCTCACTCCGCTAAATCCAAGATGTGCGAAAAATCCTAGCTATGAAAAATCATTGGTCAAAGATTTATTTTAAATTGCTAACCCAATTTTAAAGATCCCTAAGCAATTATATGGATGGTTTATATGAAATCTAATAGTTCATTTTTTCACGGTAGAGAAAAAATTATGTAGTTTGTATTGAAACATAAGTAAGATAAATAGTAAGTAATGCATATAATCAAAAGACTTATGACTTAGAATTAAGTTAAATCACTAATTTATGTGTCTACTTTATGTGGCTACATAGGACTATTCTATTTAATAAGGTTACAGATATCAACAGCACATAGGTATTGGGATTTTCAGGAAACAACAATTACTATACTAAAATATTAAAGCAGAAACAACATGCAAATTTAAGGTCGGACAATTAAAAATCTAACCTAATAGATTAATATGATGTATTTCATTATACCACGGTTGTTTGTTATGATGTGATTGAAAGCAGAAAAAAACGCGATATGCGTTATGTGATATGCGTTCCGCTCTGTCCTATTTGTTCTACTTACCGCAATCAAGACGGTGTCGCTTTGCAGCTAGACGGTTGAGCACGGGTCATCCGTAGGGAGATGGTTGTATATCCGTTCTTGGCTTAGACGAGTCAATTAAAGAATGTGTATGTGCATGTTCAAATCTATCCTAAGTGTTCGTATTTTATGTTCAAGTAAACTTGTTAGGGTTAAAATTGGTTAGTAGAGTTAGAATTAGTCTTGTGCTTGTCTTTTGCCATTCTAAAATTGATTTTGGGATAATCGGAAGTAGAGAGAATTAGGAGGACATAGAAATGTGATTTGCGAGTTTAAGTAAGCTTTCCTACGCTAAATCCATTCCTGCTGCCTCTTGTCCGTCCGCTACATACGTTTATTTCCAACTCTCGGCCAAACATTCGCAACCATGTATCCAATTAAATCACAACTACATATCACGTTGTAGTGCACCCAAAGGACTTCTCGACTTATGTCGCGGCTATATGTCACGTATAGCACGCTTAAGTTAGGAGGTTGTATTTATTTGGTCTAGATTTGTTTTAAGATATTTGGCGAAGAGAACCACAAGGGATTTTTCTGTCTCTCATACTAATCTCCTTAGCCCTAACAAGTGTGGAAATTATTCACACATATGAAAGAAAAATAAAATAAGAAGGCAGAAAAGAAATAATGGAAAAAATACAGTTTTACAAATGGTAGCAAGCTAACTACTTGAGCCCTCACCTAAGCAAGGGACTCCTTAGAGTATCATGGCTTGAAAATACGATTTAGAAAAGAAGGAAAATAACACAAGAAATAACAACAATAAATAAAATTACACTAGGAATTAAAATTACAAGACAGGGAAATAAAGATACAAGTTTAAAAAAAAAAACCATCTCCATTAAACTTGCGCTTAAGAGCTCTCACTACAATTTTATGGTGTAAAAATGAAGAAGAAGAAGAAGATACAACTAAACTACACTAAATCCTAATAAAAAAAGGCATCTCTACTTGGCTCAAAACTGGACTATTTATAAGCAAAAAGCTGAAACACTATGGCCATATTATGAGCCCTTATATAATTACAAAGCTATCCCCAAAATATGATCTGTCGAGAACTTGACATGGCTGCAGAACCGCCGCCCAAACGCCCTATTGGCCGCGATTCCACGGTCGTTTGGAAGGTTTATTGAGTCATTTTTCTGGGGCTTATCTATGTTGCTTTGTACTTCTGTTCTACAGATTCAAAATTACAAAATGGTTCCAAAATATGTTCAGATTTGCAACAGTCCAAAATGGCTACACTTTTAATCCTTTTGACATTTATCTCTCTCGAGCTTCGTGCATCTCTTGATCTTTGTACTGCCCCTCTCGTGCTCTGTGCTTGTCCGAGACATGAATGACTGTTGTTATTTGTTTTGTCTCTTGAACTAGTAAGCGGCACTGGGTGGGTGTAGATGACCGGAACCCGGATTTTATCTGCTATTGGCAGATGTTCTGGATTTTGGTATAACTGTGGAGATTTTGCATGATTTGCGTTATCTTGGACTGGAAACCTGTAATCTGTAAATATATAGAAAACATGGATAAAAAACACCTACCTATAAATAAACGAGCAGAAGAATGGGCAGTATTAAATGCAATATTCTGGTGTGAACATATACCCCCAAACTTATCTTTTACTCATCCCGAGCAAAAATATTTATTCTTAAAAAGTCCTAAGCTCACTTTCGTAGGTATTACGGTTACACTTAGCGTGTGCAACAAGCCGTTAAAGCTCTAGGTGTCCCTAGCAGGAGGAGTGTTGTCTCCTAAGGATTCTCAGCGGATACTACCCACAAAATCTCATCAAGCTAGTTTCATAAGTTAACGTCGACTCTAATCCTACGATTTAGCATCTAAATTAGAAATTATATCATCCTAAGTTAGAAATGTCCATCCCTTATTTTTCACACCTCCTATTTATTCAACCTAAAATCCTATTCGTTTTGACAGTTTAGAAAGATCTCAGTTTCTCTTCAGTTTTCCTTCTAAAGCGCAGTCTTTAATTCGGAATTTTTATCATCTTTACGGAAAACATAAGTCTTATTCTTTATCCCTATTTTTTCTCCAAATATCGATCGTATACTCCCACGTGTGTGTAAATTTTCACCCATACATTTAAAAATTCAATTAAAGCATAGTACCCTTACCCTAATACATAATACTACTTCTTTTCATTAGTGATGGACGGATTTTCTCACACATCTTTCAAGCGACTATTACAGCTTCCTGAGGCACTAATCAGCCGATTACTGAATGTGTGAGCTTAAAACGTAAATAGCAGTTTCCAGATATTTTAATTATTATTTTCTTTTTCTTTTTCTTCCTTTTTTTCTTTTTCTTTCAAGATCGGATATATTCTTCAATGATGCCCTTTTGGTGGTTAGCTTTAAATACCGTTTTTTCTTTCATACTAGACTTTCAAGCAAGAGTATTTCTAGGTATGCTCTACTGTCCCAAGTTTCAAGTGTAGGGTTCCTAGGCACTATCACAAGGGTCTATAAGGCATCAACCATGCCGAATTTAAAATTTACAAGTGCCGAACAACCTAAAACGAGGATCTTAGCTAGATAATTAGGGTTAACAAAGCATGTAAACAACTTTACATCTAAAGGAAAGGGATTACAACCTTTGTAGCCCGCTCCTTCGCTTCATAAGCTCCGAGTAGTAGTCCCTTCGCCGCGATCCATGAACTTCCGCACTCTAGAGAGGCTCCACAAGCCGAATGATCCATGCTTGCTTGAAGTCTTCCTTTTCGAAGATTATCTACCTTGAAAAATTTTTAACTCAAGATCTCACTTATCTAATCAAGTATTAGTGAAGTAAACACCCTAATCTAAGTGGCTAGAATAGATGAGAATGATGAAGTAGGAATTTAGCTCTCTTTTTATTTCAATTTCCCACTTTTATTCATCACTTTTCAAAAAGCTAGCAAGCTTTTCAAGGAGGAGGAAGAAGAAGAAGTCTTTTGTGATGAATAATCAATTATTGTCATGGTTACAAATCAAACCTTGAGTTAAGAATGATTGCTTAACCCTTGTAGAGAAATAACCAGGGTAAAGGGTTTGGGTTGGGTTAAGAAATATCTACAAAATATCATCCAAAATATCTAAGCATAAAACAAAAGTAAAGCTTCTAAAAGCTTCATGAAAATGCTAACCCAAATCAAACCCTAACTATGTTTAATCTCTACAAATTATGTTGCATTTGTAATCACAACTTGTTACAATTATATATCACACATATAATATATTTTTGTAACAAAAGAAAATAATACAATTAACATATATCGCATATATATCAATGTATTATCCGGTGAGAAAATGAATCAATAAAGCGAACTTATATCAGTTAATATAATGTAATATATCACATATATAATTATACATTAAATTATCGAATCAACACTTGATCCGACAATCCGGCTATTTCTCAAATAACCGACTAATATAATTTGTATCAGTTCATCGAATCAACACTTGATCCGATGACCCGGCTATATGACATATACCCGGCCGATATCTAATATCGCGAGAATAGAATACGGTATCTCATATCGTAATATTCTCGATCCCGCGCATATCACATATGTGTTCCTACTCCGTTTTGCCTGAGTCAAGAAACCTCTGTGTAGGACTCTAAAGAATCGTCAATACGCCTGCAGTAGGTGATGAACATATCAAACACCCATAAGCTGCAAGCAGTCAGCTAAACGTAACAGCCACCCAGGTATTGAGCAATCAAAAGATCAACAAGCAAGCCTGTACATTCTCCTGTGAATCCAATCAGTAACACTACCGTACAGTCCGGTCTCTTCGTCTGATATGTCGCATATCTAGTCTAGGGATGGTATACATCAGACCCCAGTAACCGATAAGTCGTGTCGATGTGAGGCTCATAACAGGTCGAGAAACTACTGATAACACTTACCAGTAGCACTCTATATCAGCTCTGGCCAGGGACTTCCAGTTATAGCCAATCGAACACAGCACAACATCAACTCCCTATACCGGGAGAGACGAAACCCCTCCTATCGCTCATTGCCTCCATGTGATTCGGGACTGTACCCAAAAGCCACCGTTTTGCACGCCCTCTTAGACATGATAAGGTGGAAATTAAAGCATAGTGAGAATCACACAAGACTCTATGACGATCTCGGGTCTACAGACTAACATGTACCAGTATCATCGGAGAACTGCTATCTGACGATAGATATATTACCATCTAGGAGTTCTCGGCGAGTCCGTTCAGTGTACCCAGTCTCCACTGAGCACCCGTACACCATCTTTGATGTCAAACACCGATGGATATGGGATCATCCATCGCCCATCATATGGGTCAAGATGCGTATACGCTAGTCTACTCTGGTGTATCGATGCCCTGTCTCGATATACCCTCAACTAGGAACAATTATAGGATGTACTCATAGACTATCGTGGCCCCACTAGTATGATCTCATCATAGTCCCAGTAGTCGAGTACATATCCTAAGGGCTTTATCAACATGTGAGAGAAAGACAGTAAACCAAAACAAGTCAACATGTTAAGATAAAAAGAAACCAAATAGCATACTATCATGACGAGCAAGAAAGTCCTCTCTATATATATCCAAGCATCTATCATAATATACATCATATGTACAACAATGGCCTCTAGGGCATATACATAACTAACAATCTCCCACTTGCACTAAGGCCAGCTGCTGTAGTATCTCATACCTAGCATCCCGAATAATCTCTCAAACTGTATTTGGGGAATGGCCTTCGTGAGTGGACCCGCAGTGTTGTCCTTCGTATCTACTCTCCTGACCTCGATCTCCCGGCGATCAACTATCTCCCTGATCAGGTGATACCGCCTCAGAATATGTCTGGACTTCTGATGGGATCTGGGTTCCTTGGCTAAAACTACAGCTCCATTGATATCGCAATACAGAGGTATTGGATGCTCAATGGATGGAACCACACCAAGTTCACTAATGAACTTCTTTATCCAGACAGCCTCTTTGGCAGCATCATTGGCAGCGATGTATTCAGCCTCCATCGTCGAGTCTGCAACGATATCCTGTTTGGAACTCTTCCAACATACCGCCCCTCCATTGAGGGTAAAGACAAATCCCGAGTGCGAGTTAGAGTCATCCTTATCACTTTGGAAGCTCGAATTGGTAAAGGACTCCACCTGGAGTTCTCCGTTACCATACACCAAGAACATCTCTTTAGTCCTTCTCAAGTACTTGAGAATGTTCTTCACAGCTATCCAGTGACTCTCTCCAGGATCTGCTTGATACCTACTCACTATACTTAGTGAGTATACTACATCGGGTCTGGTACATAGTATCGCATACATGATAGAGCCTACTGCCGAATCATAGGTATCCCTTGCATGCGAGCTCTTTCCAAATCAGTCTTGGGAGACTTCTCTTTGGAGAGAGTGAGTCCAGAGATCGTGGGTTGGTTACCACTCTTGGATTCTTCCATACTAAACCTCTTTAGTATGGTGTCAATGTACCTGGATTGGGACAATCCCAGTATCCGATAAGATCTATCTCTATAGATCATTATTCCAAGTATGCAGGAGGCATCACCTAGATCTTTCATTGAGAATTTTTGCAATAAGAAGAGCTTGACCGATTGCAGCATAGGAACATTATTTCCTATCAAGAGTATGTTATCGACGTACAATACGAGGAAGACAACCTTACTCTCTGCAAACTTTTTATATATACAAGGTTCATCTACGTTTTTGATGAAGTCAAACTCTTTGACTACAACATCAAAGCAGATGTTCCAACTTCGCGATGCTTGCTTTAACCCGTAGATGGATTTAAGCAGCTTACACACCTTTCCACTGCTTCCACTGTCTACGAAGCCCTCTGACTGAATCATGTACATGCACTCTTCTAAATCACCATTTAGAAAGACGGTCTTAACATCCATTTGCCAGATTTCGTAGTCATGGTATGCAGCAATGTCAAGTAAGATCTGGATGGACTTAAGCATAGCCACTGGAGAAAAGGTTTTGTCATAATCCACACCTGGTCGTTGACGAAAACCCTTTGCAACAAGTCTAGCTTTGAAAGTCTCCACTTTTCCATCTACACTAAGTTTCTTCTTAAAAATCCATTTGCTCCCAATGGGTTTTACCCCTTCAGGAGCAAGTTTCAAAGTCCGTACTTTGTTGGTGTACATGTATTCCATCTCAGATCGCATTGCATCCAGCCACTTCACAGAGTCCCCACTCGTGATGGCCTGCTCGAAACTAGTCGGGTCATCATCTTGCATGATGCAATCCTCGCTCCAACCATCAACGAGAAAACCGTAATATCTCTCAGGTGGATGAGAAACCCTACTAGATCGGCGGAGAGGCTGAGGTTCGTTGGCTACTATCAAGTTCTCTTGTTCCACTAAATCTTCAGTTGTAATTTGTTCTGCTGGAACTTCTTCCAGCTCTACCACATCGCCACTAATTTCTTTTGCAAGAAATTCCTTTTCTAAAAAGGTAGCATGTCGAGAAACAAACACCTTTTGTTCCTCGTCGTGGTAGAAAAGATATCCATGTGAATGTTTAGGATATCCTACAAACTTACAAAGAACTGACCGTGCCTCGAGTTTGTCCGGATTTTGCTTTTTGACATAAGCCGGACAGCCCCAAATCTTAACTCGTTTAAGACATGGTCTCTTCCCACTCCATATCTCATATGGTGTGGTAGGTACAGATTTAAATAGAACTTGATTCAATAGGTATGCAGCTGTCTCCAGTGCATGTCCCTAGAAGGAAATAGGTAACTCAGCAGTGCTCATCATAGAGCGCACCATATCTAATAAGGTGTGATTCCTCCGCTCCGATACACCGTTGTGCTGTGGTGTATAAGGAGGAGTAAGCTGAGAGAGAATCTCATTCTCTTTTAGATAGTCTAGGAACTCATTGCTTAAGTATTCTCCTCCTCGATCAGATCGTAGGATCTTAATACTTTTGCCCGTTTGGTTCTCTATTTCGTTCTTATATTCCCTGAATTTCTCAAAAGCTTCAGACTTGTGCTTCATCAGGAACACATGTCCGTATCTTGAGAGATCGTCAGTGAATGTAATGAAGTAGGAAGAACCGTTCCTGACATGTGTAGACATGGGTCCACATACATCACTATGTATCAGCCCCAAGAGTTCTGTAACTCTTACTCCGTGTCCACTAAACGGAGTTTTGGTCATTTTGCCTTTGAGACATGACTGGAAAGTGTCATAAGATGATAATTCGAACGAATTCAAATATCCATCCTTATGCAATTTAGCTAGCCGTGTCGCATTGATATGACCTAGTCTACAATGCCACAAGAAGGATTCGTTCATTTCTGAACTTTTCCTCTTGTTTGTGTTCTGTACATTAAGAATTGTAGTTTGATTTAGAACGTACATGCCATTATTTAACGATCTTGATCCTATTAACTTTTGATTCAGAAATATGTTCATAACATTATCCTGTATTACAAAATTATTTCCTTCTTTATTCAATAAAGAAACTGATATAATATTGCATATCAGGGTCGAAATGTAATAGCACTCGTTCAGAACCAATGTATTACCATTTGGTAATACTAGGTGATATTCGCCAACTGCTTTGGCTGCAACATTTGCACCATTCCCTACTGTTATGGAATGATCACACATTCCCAGTTCTCTACCTTTACGTAGCCCATGTAATATATTACATATGTGGGATCCCGATCCAATATCTAATACCCAGGACGTAGAGTGAATTGAGAAACAGTTCTCGATAACTAACACACCCGAAGAAGATGCATCAGCATGCTTTTTCTTCGTTTGGGTAGCGTGAGAATCCAGATATTCTCCTATTTCCTGCTCAGTCTTATAACACTTATAAGAAAGAACGGGACCAACGCTCCCCTGCTCAGTATAATAAGCGGGTTCAGTCAATACATCCATATTATTATCTTTATTAAGGCCTGACTTGGTCGCTACCTGGAGAGAGAGAGAAGAAAAACACTTTAGCATATGCTCTTACAAGATTAGATTGGTTATTATCTTATCTAATCAGGATGTCTCCCACTGTTTTCATCAAATCTTCCTTTAAATCCTAAAAGGAAAAACTAGCCGGGATTAATTACACCTTACAAGTTCGCCAATCTTTCAGCCAGGCCAGTGTTGGTACTTTGAGGGAGGTTCCCCGTGCTTTCGCACGGACCTAATTAAAATAAACCTCGTTTTCCCAGAGGCATAACCCCGTAAACACCTTTCTAGTCACCTACTTGATCGGCTAATTGTCCTGTGTAAAAGTCTCCCAGGGGTAACTCTTACTCGCAGTGGGTATCGGGATCCAACTATCTCATAGGAGGTATGCAATCTCATTGCAAATTTCAACACTTGAAAGTCCCGATAATGCTTTTGCCCCTAACCTCTATGACCTTGACAAAGGCCAACAAACCATAGGAAGCTAGTCAAGTTCAACCCGTCATTTCTTGATTGAAATAAACCCACCCGCACGACCCTTGACAAAGGCCAACAAGGTCGTACGACTACCCTAATCCAATCGCATCACATGCTTAAAACAGATAGGTACTAGTTAGCTACCGTACACTAAGCCTTGACAAAGGCCAACAAACGCGGCACGAATACTAAATAGTCTTTATCTGAAATAACGGAGGGCTACGCAGGTTTTTCAGAAAACCATGAGCGTAATGAACTTGATATCGTTGTAGAAACAAATGATTTTGAAAAGGAGTGTTTTTGAGGATTTTCCAGTTTCGCTAAAGAGGTCACTCCCGGTGAAGGGATCTTGACTCTTTCCTTATCGAATAAGGTGCAGGATATTTCACAAATACCGCTGTGCAAAGAAAGAATTATAGAAGCAATAAAAAAACCGCGAGTTTGTAGCATCTGCCAATTTTGCTAAAGAGGTCACTCCCGGTAAAGGGATCTCGGCTCTTTCCTCATCGAATAAGGTGAAGGGTATATCATATATATCGCTATGCAAAGCAAAACTGTAGCTACCTTTTTTTATAAAGTTTTGATTCTACAACATCTTTTAGGTTTCTTTTCTTTTATTAATCTCATTAATAAATCCCATCAGTTATACTTCCTAAGCATCACAGAAGAAATGAAAACTGTAATATTTATATATCATCATATATATAGTATAAGAATTCGTCTCAGGCAGTAATATGATCTCATCACAGAACATTGCAGCAGAAGATAACATATGAAATATTGGATATACTAGGACGTCCTATTTTATATCGAGCCTGTATAAAACATGGATTCCACGGTCGCGATGAATAGCCAAACCCACATCCCTAGACCCCTACGAGAGCGGCAAGCAATACTGCCAATTCTAGGGTTAGGAGACCCGGTCTCGACTCCTCGAGATGGCCTCCCACTGGACCCTAGAACCCGGTTACTTGTGCTCCCCTCCTTGGGTCTACCTAATGCGGAAAAGTAAATAATATACAATGGTGACATCATCCTCAACCCGGAAGTGCCCCCAATAAAAGAATATTACATACAAATGAATTTTACATAAATGAAAATAAAAATCCTCATCTCACATAAAACCCCCGGCTATTCAGAACACGATGATCCATTATAACATATCACAGCAACACATAATATTTCATATCATCAACGTAAGCAAGTATGCGTATCCCGACTGTCGTTGATGTATAGCAACGAAGCCGGCGATACACCACATACTACGCTTACGGTCACAGAAAAAAAGTGTAAAACTACAACATTTGGAATCCACAAATACTTTAGACATCTTAAATTCGAAATATCACATATTTCGCATTTCATGCCTAACTATATGAATTCCACATATTGTATCACATTCCAGATAAATAGACAATGTTAAACTTTCCGATCGAATAATCAAATACCCAAGATTTCCCAAATA
The DNA here is from genome assembly GCA_030015575.1 of Agapanthus africanus. NCBI lineage: Eukaryota > Viridiplantae > Streptophyta > Magnoliopsida > Asparagales > Amaryllidaceae > Agapanthus > Agapanthus africanus. Next base: position 875,010,422 of record JASDDO010000024.1, on the reverse strand, counting down.
GCTCAACACTTGAGCGGAGTTTAAAAAACCCAGAACATGTCACAGCCCCAATGAACCAGCCGTAGAAGGGTCAAACCAACGACTCACATGTGGCAACGCTAAACTACCACAAACCCTAGGGTTCAGTGGCGGTTTTGACGGTCACAAAATCAAGTTAAGGTTACGTTCTTCTAGATGGTCCACAGATTCGCTAGCATGATTTCCCGAAAGTTTTAAACAGAGGAAAATCCAACACTTGAAAGTTTTCCGTCAAGAAAAAAATGAGTTATTGATATCCGTTCGAACATTTTAACACGTTCTAAATTACCCGAAAAACTAAACGATGTTAAACTTTCCGATCGAATCAACGAATTCCAAAGATCTCCAGAAAACTCAACACTTGAGTAATATTAAAAATTCCCAGAAGTATGTAGTAATACCTACGGATGTTACCCAGAAACAACTACCCGTGATACCCAAGTACGGCTGCGGAACCGCCGCCAAAAGCCTGTTATGGCCGCGGTTCTGCGGCAACTTTAAGGAATTAGGGGTTCGTATTTCTCTGTTATCCATAAAATCACCTGCTTATTTTTTTGAGTATTTTTAATACGGAAAAAACCATCATTTTAAAAAATTTCTAGAGAGGGGGTCAAATACGACGTTTCGGGGTTCGATCGGACTTTTAACTTCGTCTACACGTCGCCTAATGTTCTAGCTAGGCTCTGATACCACTGTAGGGTTACTAGGCACTATCACAAAGGTCTATAAGGCATCAACCATGCCGAATTTAAAATTTACAAGTGCCGAACAACCTAAAGCGAGGATCTTAGCTAGATAATTAGGGTTAATAAAGCATGTAAACAATTTTACATCTAAAGGAAAGGGATTACAACCTTTGTAGTCCGCTCTTTCGCTTCATAAGCTCCAAGTAGTAGTCCCTTCGCCACGATCCATGAACTTCCGGACTCTAGAAATGCTCCACAAGCCGAATGATCCATGCTTGCTTGAAATCTTCCTTTTCGAAGATGATCTACCTTGAAGAATTTTTAACTCAAGCTCTTACTTCTCTAATCAAGTATTATTGAAGTGAACACCCTAATCTAAGTGGCTAGAATAGATGAGGATGATGAAGTATGAATTTATCTATCTTTTTATTTCAATTTCTCACTTTTATTCATCACTTTTCAAAAAGCTAGCAAGCTTTTCAAGGAGGAGGAAGAAGAAGAAGTCTTTTGTGATGAATAATAAATTATTGTCATGGTTACAAATCAACCCTTGAGTTAAGAATGATTGCTTAACCCTTGTAGAGAAATAACTAGGGTAAAGGGTTTGGGTTGGGTTAAGAAATATCTACAAAATATCATCTAAAATATCTAAGCATAAAACAAAAGTAAAGCTTCTAGAAGCTTCATGAAAATGCTAACCCAAATCAAACCCTAACTATATTTAATCTCCACAAATCATGTTGCATTTGTAATCATAACTTGTTACAATTATATATCACACATATAATATATTTTTGTAACAAAAGAAAATAATACAATTAACATATATCGCATATATATTAATGTATTATCCGGTAAGAAAATGAATCAATAAAGCGAGCTTATATCAGTTAATGTAATGTAATATATCATATATATAATTATACATTAAATTATCGAATCAACACTTTATCCGACAATCCGGCTATTTCTCAAATAACCGACTCATATAATCTGTATCAGTTCATCGAATCAACACTTGATCCGATGACCTGGCTATATCACATATACCCGGCCGATATCTAATATCGCGAGAATAGAATACGGTATCTCATATCGTAATATTCTCGATCCCGCACATATCACATATGTGCTCCTACTTCGTTTTGCCTGAGTCAAGAAAGCTCTGTGTAGGACTCTAAAGAATCGTCAATACGCCGGCAGTAGGTGATGATCATATCAAACACCCACAAGCTGCAAACGGTCAGCTAAACTAACAGCCACCCAGGTATTGAGCGATCAGAAGATCAACAAGCAAGCCTGTATATTCTCCTGTGAGTCCAATCAGTAACACTACCGTACAGTCCGGTCTCTTCGTCTAATATGTCGCATATCTAGTCTAGGGGTGGTATACGTCAGACCCCAGTAACTGATAAGTCATGTCGATGTAAGGCTCATAATAGGTCGAGAAACTACTGATAACACTTACCAGTAGCACTCTATATCAGCCCTGGCCAGAGACTTCCAATTATAGCCAATCGAACACAGCACAACATCAACTCCCTATACTGGGAGAGACGAAACCCCTCCTATCGCTCATTGCCTCCATGTGATTCGGGACTGTACCCAAAAACCACCGTTTTGCATGTCCTCTTGGACGTGGTAAGGTGGAAATCAAAGCACAGTGGAAATCACACAAGACTATGACGATTTCGGGTCTACAGACTAACCTATACCAGTGTCACCGGAGAACTGCTATCTGATGATAGGTATATTACCATCTAGGAGTTCTCGGCGAGTCCGTTCAGTGTACCCAGTCTCCACTGAGCACCCGTACACCATCTTTGATGTCAAACACCGATGGATATGGGATCATCCATCGCCCATCATATGGGTCAAGATGCGTATACGCTAGTCTACTCTGGTGTATCGATGCCCTGTCTCGATACACCCTCGACTAGGAACAATTATAGGATGTACTCATAAACTAACGTGGCCCCACTAGTATGATCTCATCATAGTCCCAGTAGTCGAGTACATATCCTAAGGGGTTTATCAACATGTGAGAGCAAGACAGTAAACTAATACAAGTCAACATGTTAAGACAAAGTGAAACCAAATAGCATACTATCATGTCGAGCAAGAAAGTCCTCTCTATATATATCTAAGCATCCACTATAATATACATCATATGTACAACAATGGCCTCTAGGGCATATATATAACTAACATCAAGGTGCGTATAAGTGCGATTTGTAGGGTATATACTTTCTGAATTTGGACTTAAGAATAAAAACTATTTTTCAGACTTATTTTTCAATAAAACTTTCAATACTTTCCCTTCATCTCGACTTAACTCAAGAACTGAACTCAAGATTGTATACTTTTAAAAAAACTGCAGGGACGTATATTTGCCAAGGTTAAACAGAAGGAAAGTTATTTTTAGGGTTTTCAATTCCTGAGCCTAAGATTTAGTTATTTCTAACCTATCAAACTAAATTTTTGGAATAAAAATCTATGTTACCCTACTAGCTAACTTGACGACAAAGTTTTTATATTTTTGGAATTTTTTTAATTTTTGTGAGTTTTTAAATAAGTATGCAAACGCAAAATATACACATGAATGCGAAGATAGAAGGCTTACCGAGCACACCCCCAAACTTAAACTTAACAGTGCCCTCACTGTCATGCTACACCAAGAGGGTCAAAATTGTCGGTGCTCCCTTTTTTTTATAGAAGAAAAAGCAAACAAAATATATATACACATAAATGTCCCCCCCCCAAAAAAACTTAAGCGTTAAATTTCAGAGTTAGAGGAGAGAGAATAGTTTTAATCTATACAAGGTCTTACACATGCTAAAAGTTAACACCAACCATTCAATGATTTTATTGTGATAATACCCAGGTTGGTGAAAGAACGTGTAGAGAAAAGAGATGAAGAATACATGAGACTGTGCGTTGATGGAAATGGGATTCGGTCTCGGTGGAAGAGACGAATGGCGGAGGGGAGAAAGAAATGGAATACGAACTTGAAGGTGAAAATGGATTGAATAAATTAGTACAGTTTGTAATGACCGAAGTGAAAGAATATAGTGTACTAATCTATCAATATGTCGAGAAATGGGTCAAACCTCTCAAGATTCGTAAGAAAATATGGGTCGACCGAACTTGGTGAACCAAACATAAGAAATGAAGGTGATATAGCGCCTTGTAAACTGGGAATGATGGAAAGGACGGAGGGAAGTGATTGAGGAATGGTATCGGTTAAACGTTCAGGAGGGTGTGCACAGTCAATGAAAGGGACATGATGAATTGAAAAATCCGAATCATCTAGTAAAATTGGTTCATCCTCAAAATTCTTCTCAAAATTCAGCTCATCCATGCATTTATCATCATCAATATCTAGACGCGTATGGAGTTCGGGAAAGACAGTTAATGGTTCGGGATGATGTCCACAAGGAAATGAAAGGACATGATGAATTGGTGAAAAAAACCCATCCAAAACTGTGGATTCATCATCCAAAATATTCCCTGTAGGGTTCCTAGGCATCCTAATAAAGTCTCACAAGGCATCAACCATGCCAATTTCAAAAATTATGGAAGCCGAGAAACCCTAACACGGATCGTTTACTAGATATTTAGGCGAAACGGAAAACTAGTTAACTATTTAACTATAGGTTAGATCCTACAACCTTTGTAGATCCGGATTTCCACCTCCTTAGCTCCACGTGGTCATGCTCTCGCTGTCCATCATGAATCCTCGACTCATTCGTCGGCTTCATCGGAAAATCGGGCGAGCAAGGTCATCGGCTTCGTGTCAAAGACGATCTACGTCGAGGTTGCACTAGTTCAAGCTCCGACTTCACAAACTTGTGAAACTTGTGAAGAAAACACCCAAAACTACTTGGCAAGAGGTAGAGGATGAAGAAATAGGAGATGAGTTCACTTTAGATTTGGATTTCTCACTCTAGATCACAAGTTGCCATTAATGGCATCAAGGTTTCTCACTTTGAGAAGAAGAAGAAGATGATAGAATTCTTATGATAAGTTATTTCTAAAATGAATAATAAATGAATTCTTCTCATCTTCTAACCATGGTCAAGTGTAGAGAATTGACCATGGTTAGTGGGAGTGGTTAGGTTTAAGCAAGGAGACAAAATGGCATCATTACTAAAAGCTTCATGAAGCTTCACCACACTTCACGATAAAATGAAACCCTTTTGTTTCCATAAATCCATTTAATAAATAATAAATGGATTTAATAATAAGAGAATAAATCTTAAACCCTAACCACTCTCATAACCATGGTTGCATTCTTTACACAAAGCCAAAAGTACATGCATCATCAAACATGATACATATAAGTGCACAAAAGTATATCACATATACAATGTGTAAATCAAGTGAGAAAAATCCGTTTAAAGTGAACCAATACTAGTTAATGCAAAGTAATATATCAAATATATAATTATACATTAAATCATTAAATCAACACTTGATTCAATGATCCGGTCATGTCGCACATAACCGACTAGTATTCAATGTATCGACTTATCGAATCGATCTTCGATTCGATAACTAGGTTATATCATATACAACCAATCGAAACATTAAGCGCGAGAATCAAATACGGTATCACATACACGCATTATTCTCGGTCCCGCACATATCTCATATGCGCTCCTATTTCGTTTCGCTTGAGCCAGGAAACCTCTGTGTAGGACTCTAAAGACTCGTCAATACGCCGGTAGCAGATGATGATCATATCATGCACCCACAAGCCGCAAGCGGTCTGCTAAACGTAACGGCCACCCGGGTATTGAGCGATCAGAAGATCGACGAGCTATCCCTCTCACTCTCCTGCGAATCCGACCAGTAACACTTACCGTACAGTCCGGTCTCTTCGTCTGATATGTCGCATATCAAGTCTAGGGGTGGTAAACGTCAGACCCCAATAACCCGATAAGTCGTGCCGATGTGAGGCTCGTAACTGTAGGGTTCCTAGGCACACTATAGAGGTCTCACAAGGTATCAACCATGCCAATTTAAAATTTTATGGGTGCCGAGAAACCCTAATACGGATCGTCGACTAGAAATTTAGGCGAAACAGTAAACTAGTTAACATCTTAACTAAAGGAGAGAGGCTACAACCTTTGTAGATCCGGTTCTCCACTTCCTTAGCTCCACGTAGGCGTCCTCTCGCTGTCCATCTCGAATCCCGAACTCAAACGTCGGCTTCATCGGAGAATAGGGCGGACTAGGTCGTCGGCTTCGTGCCGAAGATGATCTACGTCGAGGTTGCACAAGTTCAAGCTCCAACTTCACCAAGTTGTGAAACTTATGAAGAAAACACCCAAAACAACTTGGCAAGAGGTAGAGGGTGAAGAAATAGGAGGTAGGTTCACTTTAGAATTGGATTTCACTCACTTTTGCTCAAGTTGCCATTGATGGGCTTAAGTTTTTCTTGAAGAAGAAGATGATCAAGAAGAAGAAAGAATATGATAAGTGTTGAATTAAAATGAAAAATAATTCAATACTTATCATAAGAAAACCATAGTTGAGTGTAGAGAATAGACCATGGTTACTTGGATGGGTTAGGGTTAAGCATGAAGACAAGAATGGTTAAGAAGTCAAAGCTTCATGAAGCTTCAACTAGAAACAAATAAAGCCACCATTCTTATCTAAATCATTTCCAAATAAATAAATAAAAAAGCAAAACCCTAATCATCTCTTAACCATGGTTAAATCCTTTACACTTAACCACATGATCAAGCATCATCAAACATGATACATGTATGTGCACAAAAGTATATCAAATATACTTCTTGCACATCAAGTGAGAAAATCCATTTAAAGTGAACCAATACTAGTTAATGCAAAGTAATATATCAAATATATAATTATACATTAAATCATTAAATCAACATTTGATTTAACGATCCGGTCATATCACATATAACCGACTAGTATCATATGTATCGGCTCATCGAATCAATCCTTGATTCGATATCTAGGTTATATCGAATATAACCAATCGATACATTCATCGCGAGAATGAAATACGGTATCACATATACGCATTATTCTCGGTCCTGCACATATCTCATATGCGCTCCTATTTCGTTTCGCTTGAGCCAGGAAACCTCTGTGTAGGACTCTAAAGACTCGTCAATACACCGGCAGCAGATGATGATCATATCAAGCACCCACAAGCCGCAAGCGGTCTGCTAAACGTAACGGCCACCCGGGTATTGAGCGATCAGAAGATCGACGAGCTAGCCCGCTCACACTCCTGTGAATCCAACCAGTAACACTTACCGTAAAGTCCGGTCTGTTCGTCTGATATGTCGCATATCAAGTCTAGGGGTGGTAAATGTCAGACCCCAATAACCGATAAGTCGTGCCGATGTGAGGCTCATAACGGGTCGAGAAACTACTGGTAACACTTACCAGCAAATCTCTGATCAGCCCTGGCCAGGGACTTCCCTGTTACGGCCAATCGAGCACAGCGCAACATCAACCCCTAATACCGGGAGAGACGAAACCCCTCATATCGCTCATTGCCTCCATGTGACTCGGGACTGTACCCAAAGACCACCGTTTTGCACGCCCTCATGGACGTGGTAAGGTGGAGATCAAAGCACAGTGGGAATCACACAAGACTCTATGACGATCTCGGGTCTACAGACTAACCTGTACAAGTGTCACCTGAGAACTGCCATCTGACGTGAGGTATAATACCATCTGGGAGTTCTCGGCGAGTCCGTCCAGTGTACCCAGTCTCCACTGAGCACCCGTATACCATCTCTGATGTCAAACACCAATGGATATGGGATCATCCACCGCCCATCTCATGGGTCGAGAAGCGTATACGCTAGTCTACACTGGTATATCGATGCCCCGTCTCGATACACCCATGACTAGGGACCATGAAGGATGTACTTATGGACTACCATGTCCCCACTAGTATGATCTGCATCATAGTCCAGGTAGTCAAGTACACATCCTAAGGGCTTTATCAACATGTAACTATAAGACAGTTTAAAGAGACAAGTGTACATGTTAAGATAAAGAGTAACCAGATAGCATACTATCATATCGAGCAAGAAAGTCATCTCTATATATGTCCAAGCATCCAATATAATATACATCATCTGTACAATACTGGCCTCTAGGGCATACATACAACTAACAATTTCAAGTTCTTTCTTTTATATGATCTTTATCTTTGTATGTAACTTTCATCATCTTTCTTTTATTATGGGATTTTGTGGGTGTAATCCGCTGAAAACCCTCAGGAAACAACACTCCTTCTAATACGGACACCTAGAGATTTAAAGTCTTGTTGCACGTGCTAAGTGCAATCGTGTGGCCTACGAAAGTTTGTTAGGTTTTTCTTTTTCTTATTCTTTTCATTAATAACTAGTTTGCTCGGGACGATCAAAATTAAGTTTGGGGGTATTTGATTAGTCTAAAATATTGCACATTTGAATGAGTATTTTCCCTACTATTGTTAAGTACTAAAAGGTGTTTATTGTAAATATAGAACATATGAGGGTTTATGTGTAAAAAGTTTATTATCATATGTTTCTACATTATAATTAACATAATGAGGGAAAATACATGCATATAATATTTATATGAAATATTAGTAATTAAAATATGCATATCATATCAAATATTTCTAATCAATATTCTTAATATATAATATCATATAAAATGCTTAGGATAATATCTCAAAAATACCAAATACTACTAACACTTTGATTTGAGATAATGTGCAGATTAGCTCAGATCTGGAATCCAAGAGATTCGGGATAAATCAAGATGTCTGAATCAAATCTGCCAAAATATTGAAGCAAATTGTAAGATCTAGCAATGGAAGAGATTCAGTTCATTATTATCAGAATATAGACATCTAGAAGATCACCAAATATCAAAACAAGACATCAGAAAAAATCCCAAGACCTGATACTATAAGAGCGTGGCGGATCCGCGGCAAATATAGGGGATGTGCGGCGGAAGCGCGGCGGTTTAATGACCGTAGGATTTGAGATTTTGTGGTTTTGATTCTAGCTGCATATCCTCAATTATAGAATCTAGGGTTTCTACTTTCTGTGACTATATAAGGGACCGAGAGCTTCACAGTAAAAATTATCACCGAAGAGATCAAGAGGTCCAAAGCGATCTACGCATCTGAGTGATCATCAACTAGTTATCTCCTTCCAATAAATAGAGATCTAAAGCAACTAGGGTTCTTGTACTCTACTTTCACAAGTTGTAAGCAATAATTGATTAATAAAGGTAGTTTTTTTATTATTGTTTTTGCAATTAATTTCTGCACTTACTTTCTGCATCTTAATCATGTTTTCACTCTTCTTCATCCTTTCTTCTAGTTTAAATATGAGCGAGTAATTCCTAACTTGGTAAGGTTCGTAGGATAGAGTAGATCAATGGATGATAAAATCTCTTAACTTCTTTTATATATTTTAAAGTCTATAAAGTTTAGCAAAGTAAATGTTAACATCCTTATCGGGCGCGCTACCAATTTATTGCTTGTCATGACCATGATTTGATATTGGTTTAACACTTGTTTTGTTAGGGGCTGGACATGAATAGAGATCAATGCAAGGACAAGGGTTAAGAGTGGGGAAACCCTAGTTTTTTTCCAAAAGAACCCTAATCTACATTCATAACTATCGATCTAGTTTAAAACTATTAAAAGATAAAAGGAGTCATTTTTAATTATCCATCCATTATTACTAAGTCCTATGAACCTTACAAGCCTCTTCTTTATAAATCTTATATCCGTAACGACAAACAATCATCATTCTTCAATCAACTCGTCTAAAGCAAGAAAAGAGTTCATATTTCCCTGCGGACGACCCGTACTCATCATAGTTAGCTACTAGCGACACCGTCTTGATTGCGGTTGCTTTACGAAACACTTTTTAACAATCAATCAGCCAGGTATTCCTAGTAATGCGTCTTTCACCGCCCAAGGTCATAATAGTAGTCGCATTTTCCTTTCCGCTCAGTTCAATCCCTATTGTTGTCTCTCTATCTTACCTTGTGTATACCGGACTTATACTAGTTGGTTTTCTTCTTACCCTTCCTTTCAGCTCCAGCATCGGGATTGGAAGAAGACTATCCAACAAGCGTAACTGGTATATACTCCTTATTTAAGGAGCTCTCAAACTTGAGATGAGGTTGAGAGGGGAGACAAATGAATTGTATCATATACAATTCACTTTCTCCAAAACCAGCGGCTATCCTTGACTAAAACACTTTTTCTGAGTTCGTATGTAACTATAAAAAATGTCCTTCCATGCAATACGGATCTCTGTATCAGATACAGAGTGTTCTGGAGGAAGCAAAAGGGGAAATAGGAGGGGTAAGGACATATGCGACTATGTCGTGAAATAGGACAATCATGACATTCCAAAGCCATTGATTGTAAAATGGTTCGGTTAACTTGGTTTTTAGTTTAAAGTCAGTCTTAGGTCTCTACCAGAGAGAGAAAAGAAACACCCGTCGTGCTCTCTATCAAGATTATATTGGTATATTTATCTAATCAGGATGGCACCCACAGTTCCGTTGAATCCTCCTTCAAACCCTGAAAGGAGAATTAGCCAGGATCATATCCCAAGTGTAACTATTACTCACAGTGGAAATTGGGATCCAACCTATCATGGCATGGCAACCTTGACAAATGCCAACAAGTCACCCCACTCTATAGAAGATATGCAATCTCATTGCAAGTTTCAACAATTGAAGCTTCCGATATCGGTTTTTACCCCTAACGACCTATGACCTTGACGAATGCCAACAAACCATAGGCCGCTAGTCAAGTTCTACCCATCATTTCATGATTAACTCGAGCCCACCTGCACAAGCCCTTGAAGAATGCCAACAAAGCTGTACGACTGTCTCGGCTAACCGCATTACATGCTAACAAGAAGACATCACTTAGCTACCGTACAATACGCCTTGACGCTTGCCAACAAACGCAGCGCGAATACTAAGTACTCTACTTCCTGAAATGACAGAAGGCTACAGCTGGTTTTGAAGAAAACCTTTAACGTAATGAACTTGATCTTATCGTAGGAACCGAGTGGTTTTGCAAATTTACAGTAATATAAACTTTTGTTTAAGAGCGAACTCCCGGTGAAGGGATCAAGACTCTTACCTCATCCAATGAGGTGCAGGATATTCCAAACTGAATACCGTGATGCAAAACAAAAGAATATGGCTATTCAATTTGCAAATTCATAGTAACACAATCTTTTGCCAAAGAGGTCACTCCCTGTGAAGGGATCTAGGCTCTTTTCTCGTCGAATGGGGTGCAGGATATTCCTAACTGAATACCTCTGTGCAAAGCAAAAGATTTGACTATAACACCACAATATCTGATATTTAGTTTCTACTATTAACGCAATCCCATCATATAAATAATCACATTACCTAGCATCTTCTCATACAATCATAGAAAAGCATGAAAAGAAAATAGAATGTACATATACACCATCCGCATTCGCCACGGGGACCCGGGTCTTCACCGTAAGGTTACTTAACTTACGACAGGGCGGGAGCAGGGCTAGCGCTGGTGCAAAACGTATATAGCATTTATTTATATATTATATATATCACTATATATATCATCACAGGCAGATAATCGGCATTACAGGCAAGCGATAAATATCATCACAGGCAGGTAATCATATTATAAGCATGTAATGAACATCTCGAAATATGAATGGTCGGATTACTTAGGAACCCCGCATTTCATTCGAGCCACAAACGAAATACGACATTCTTCGGTCGCGTGAATAGCCCGTGCGTAGCCAAAAGTAGACCCGCGAAGGAGTGCTTAAGTCACTGGATTCGAGAAAGTGTCGAGTGGCGCCCTTATGGTGATGATGATGGGTTGAATCATTTCTTGGGTTGCCTGGTACCACATAATTCCGCACGTGGCTATTCATTTCACGACAATTCAAACAAACCAAGAAAACCAAACACGTCATATATCAATATATATCATTCAAACCAACTCAATGAATACTTCATCGAGTTAATTTGAATCCATACCAAGCTAATTCACAACCCACATCGGCACGAACTTGAAATTCCAAAAAACGATTGAATTCCAAGATCAACTCGGCACCGAAAACCATCTCATTTCTTGCATAAAAGGAACCTCGGAGGACCTGAAAACTGCTCGAGACCCCGGGGGGACCTCAGGCATGACCCATGAGGCCCCAGGGTGCATTAGGTGATGCCCCCAGCCATGGCCACAAAATTGTGGCCATGGGTTGGCTACTGGGACAGTAAGCGCACGGCCGCGCGCTTGTTGTCCTACCCCACATTCGGGACCACTTTGAGGTGGTCTCTAGTGTGGGGGACCCACCGAAGCCCCCAAAGACAGCCTCTAGGTCACCCCGACGCCACCACGGGGCTTTCGGTCCAAACCGTGAGTCCGGGACAAGAGAAATAGCGATAAATGCAATGGTTTCCATGGCTGGAAATTTGGACAACCACCAATTTTAAAGAAGGTTTTGAAAACATGGGGTTTTGAATCAATTTGCCACAAACTACAATTGCAAGTATTTGATTAGGCTCTGATACCACTGTAGCGTTTCGGTTCTAAGGTCGTGACACTCACGGATCGCGGCGGAAATAGAAAAAAATAATTTTTTAAATATAGAACCAAAACCTAACCTAGATCATCAAATAAATGCAATTGCAAAAAGAAAAGAGAGTAAGTTTAGAGTGCTACAACCTTTGTAGCATGTCCGAGCGCCATCGGAAGACCGAAATTAAACTTCGCGATCTCCGGAGAGTCTACTAGTCGACCGCCTCGCCGTAGATAGTCTGCGGTGAAGAGTGGCCATCCAAAACTCCATCTTCACACCTCAAGTGAAGAAACTCACATATTGAACTAGCTAGATTAATGTGTGAGGTGATGTGATCACGAAAAATACTCTCTTTTTGAATTTTAATCTCATTTCTAACCTCCACAATTTTTGTAGAGAGGAAGAAGAAGATAAAGAAGATGGCTCATGGAAAATATATGAATTAGCATTAAAAGAAAAGAATTAAGAAGAGAAGAGAAGAAATAACTCATTAAAGAAAAGAAGAGAGAAGAAGTAAGAAGAAGTCCACTCTTATTATTTCTTCATTTCCTTTCTTTTCTTTTCTTTCCATTTCTAATCTTTTCTTTTCTTTTCTCTTTATGTTTATTCTTAATCTATATCATTTCTCTTTACTTTATATATATAAATACATATTTATAAAGAAAAAAAACATGTATCAAATACATTTCCATTTTACGTATCGTATACGCAATAATAATATAACAATATTGCATACTAATATAATGAAAATAGAGAGTGTGTATCCAATACACAATACTAGAAACCACATTATAATACGGTTATTAAGTCAACTCTTGACTTAATATTATGATTTTTAAACCGGCTAGTATTTTTCGGACATTCGATTAAATCATACATTTAATCGAACTCCCATATGTATCCTTGTTTACAGCCAAAAACTGGACTGGGACGTTAAGATGTCTAGCCTGAATTTAGGGGCAGATACTATTTGGAACATATCTATCCATCTCTCTGAAGATATCAAGTTGATTTATGGCACTGTACATCGGAGGTTTGAATAGATTCGAACGATGTAGCAGACTTTATCAGATTCCCCCTCATTTGTGAGGGGTTTTTAATTGTGGGAACAGTCTTCCCTGCAAGCGCACGCCCTGCTGTTAATTACATTATCGCGTTGCGTTAACAACTTTCTCCTGCTCCGGTAGGTCACTTCATATCATGTTATGTTTGGTTTATTTTGGTTGCCCGTAAATTGTATACGAAGACTAATTTATGTCGCCACCCGTAGGGCGCGGATTAGTCCAAATCTGTACATATATTTTCATGATTTAGGTTAAGAATTTGCTTGACAGGGTCCACGTTGGTAGCTTGGTTTGCCAACGGGAATGAACTTAGAACGCATTTCTCATATTTTTGAGATCCATTGTTCGTGGGAAACTTGGGTTTTATCTATGGGTCGTTAGTCTTATTTGAGACTAAGATCAACTTAGATGTTTTAGGTCAAGCATTTATCTGATAGCGTCTACATTAGTAGCTTAGCTTGCCAACAGGAATGAACTTAGGACGTATTTCTCACATTTATAAGGTCCATCCGTTCACGAGAAACTTGGGTTTGATCTAAGGATCGTTAGTCATGTATGAGATTAAGATCGACTCATGAACATTAAGCATATGGGCTCAACTGATCATTAGATCATATATGAATAGCTCATGGATAGTATATGGCAGTCAGTATGAAGATAGTCCACAGGGCAAAACATATTAGATTTAGGACGTCGCGGTCCAACATCACCGTGTTTGGAGAGACGCACTAGTTTAGGGACATTTCGGTCTAACATTCCCATGTTTGGGACGAATATTAGTTTAGGGACATTTCGGTCTATTGTAGCCGTGTTTGGGGCAATGGAAGAGGAGTTGTTGGTTATTGACCCGCCACCTATCTGAAGATGTTAAGGAATTACAACGACATATATCAGAAGTGTGGAAAGATGTACCCTTGAACCAAATCTCATATTTGAGGGAAAAGATCATGGTGATCTAAAAATCATTAGGCTTATATGAGACTAAGATTAACTTAGAAAATATGGGATGAAGATCATTAGTCGTATATAAAACTAAGATCAGCTTGGATATCATTGATGAAAGATCATTAGTCGTATGTGGGACTAAGATCAAATTGGATATCATGGACATATATGCTCAGTTGATTTAAGAAGAAACTTAAGCTTCCCAACTTAGCCAATTTGGGATAAGATTGGGTTTCTATACCACCCAGTAGTGCTAAGCACTCAGCCATGTAGCACTCACGTGAATATCATGTGAGGCGCTATGTTTCTTAAGCGTTCACATGAGGTGCTATGTTTCTTGAGCGCTCATGTGCATTTCACGTGAGGCGCTGAGTTTTTAAATGCTCACGCGTATAGGTGCGCTCCCATTATCGCCAATCTGTGCAATTCTTGCTATAGCTTACACTGAGCTGTGAGATTCATTGCTAATGGCTGGCTGCTAAGTACATCAGGTATTACGTTCACCTTCCCAGGATGTAGGTTGAAGTCGAAATCCGTCATGAGTTCTAGCCATCTTCTCTGCCGCATATTTAATTCTTTCTGAGTAAATACATACTTCAGACTCTTATGGTCAGTATATATATCCACTCGTTCTCCCAGAAAATAGTGGCGCCAAATCTTAAGTGCGAAGATGACGACTGCCAACTCCAGATCATGTGTTGGATAGTTAAGCTCATGAACCTTTAGCTGTCTTGATGAAAAAGCTACAACATTTCCATGCTGGTGTAGAACGCATCCTAATCTTTTACCAGACGCATCACAATACACAATGAATCCTCCAGATTGATTCGATTTTACAAGGATAGGAGCAGAGGCTAATCTTGACTTGAGTTCTACAAAAGCTTTTTCACATGTTTCTAACCATACGAATGCTTCATCTTTACATGTGAGCTTGGTCAAGGGTGCTGCAATCTTTGAAAAGACTTCAATGAATCGTCGGTAGTATGCTGCTAATCCCAAGAAACTTCATATATCTTTCACTGTCTTTGGTGTTGGCCACTCACTAATAGCTAACAGCTTAGCTGGATCTACAGAGATTCCTTCGCCTGAAACGATATGTCCGAGAAATCCGACTTGATGTAGTCAAAATTCACACTTGTTGTACTTGGCGTAAAGTTGATGTTGTCGCAATGTCTCCAGGACCATCCGTAAGTGCCTGACGTGTTCTTTCCAATTCTTTAAATACACCAGGATATCGTCGATGAAGATGACAACGAACCTATCTAAGTACTCTCAGATACTTGGTTCATCAGATTCATAAAGATGGCAGGTGCATTTATCACTCCAAATGGCATTACGAGATATTCATAATGACCATATCGAGTCCTGAACACCATCTTTGGAATATCGGACTTTTTGACCTTCACCTGATGATAACCCAAACGAAGATCTAGCTTTGAAAATACGCATGACCCACTTAACTGATCGAAAAGATCATCGATATGCAGTAGTGGATGCTTGTTCTTGGTCGTCACTTCGTTCAGAGCTCGATAATCCACACACATCCTGTATGAACCTTCTTTCTTCTTCACGAGTAATATTGGAGATCCCCAACTTGAAATATTGGGAAAAACCCAACCTTTCTTCAGGAGTTCGTCCAACTAAATACGGATCTCCTTCAATCCTTCAGGACTTAGCCGGTACGGAGCTTTGATTACTGGTTGCACACCGGGTAGTAAATCAATACTAAACTCAAGATCTCGATCGGGAGGCAAACCTGATATATCTTCAGGGAATACATTCTCGAACTCTCGAACTACATCAAGCTTTTCTTCTTCTGCCGGTAGAGAGAACACTTCTGCATCCTTCGGTTTAGCACGGTATCTTCTTGGCTCCAAAGTTCTGTTGTTGGATATAGTGCCTTCAATGCAATTATTGTAATTGCAGGCACACGATTATGATAATTGAGGGTGGACCTATACGGGTAGGACAATTTTACTCAAATGATAGTATGCTATCTAATTTGTCTTTATCATCATATACATGCATCATGTAGTATTGCAGATCACTATTGCATGTTGATAGAGCCTATAAGATTCATGCTTGACTACCAGTATTATGATGGCGATCATATACGTGAGAGCTGGGTAGCCTATAAGCACATTCTTAAATGTCCCTAGTCGTGAGAGTATCGAGACTGGGCATCGATATTCCAGAGTAGACTAGTGTATATGCTTCGAGACCCCGATGAGGGGCAGTGGCCGGTCTCACAAGCCATTAGTGTTGTGTCACCTAAGATAGTATACAGGTGCTCACTGGAGGTGAGTACACTGGACGGACTCGCCGAGAACTTCTAGATGGTATTATACCTATCGTCAGATGGAAGTTCTCAGTTGGTATGAGTACAGGTTAGTCCTTTGACCTGAAGTCGTCATTTTTCTCATGTGAGTTCCCACTGTACTTTGATTACTACCCAACCACGGCTCAAAGGAGTCATGCAAACATGTTTTAATTGGGTACAGTCCCGAGCCACATGGAGGCAGTGATCGACTGTTAGGGATTCGTCTCTCCTGGTATTAGGAGTCGATGTCGCGCTGTATTCAGTTGGCTATTACAAGAAATCCATGGCCACGGTAGGGGAGATTTACTGATGGTTGATCAGTAGTATCTCGGTTGGTGATTAGCTAGACTTAGACACGACTTATCGGGTTAGTAGGGGTCTGACGTTATCCACCCCTAGATCCGATATATGATACTCTTTGACGAAGTGACTGGAATGTACGAAGATTGTCACATTCAGGCTCAGTAGGGTAAGGACGCACGTGATTATCGACTCCCCTTTCAATAAGTACTTGGGTAGCCGTTACATACAGCTAGTGCCGCTGACGTGCTTGTGGTTAAACCCACTGTCAGCGTATTTTCGATTCTTTAGAGTACCACACAGAGGGTTTTCTCGGTTCAGGTGAAAGATGTAAGAGCCGTACGGTGGTACGTGTAAGGGTCTGATTAAATACGTGTACGCGATACACGGACTTTAATCATGCGGTTGATAATACCAGCCGGTTTAGGATTAAGCTGGCTTAGGATTAAGCCGGATTATTAAATCAGGTTTTGATTTAATAATTTATATATGTATTTTGATACATATATTTTAGTATTATTGTTCACTATTCATTCTCTCTTTGGTGCTATCCGTATTTTTATACGGATACGCGTATGTGTAGCGATGCATATACCAGGTGAAGTATTCCGTATTTATACAGGAATGCTTCCAGAAGAAGAACGCCTAATATTTATTTTTCTATTTTAGAAAAATAAAAGGGATGAGGTGGAAAGTGGAACAATGAAGCATGGCTACAACATGTTGAGAGGTATGGCTTGGGAATTTTATATTGAAAAATTCATTTGTGAGCACTATTGGATCATGGTTGATTTTTGTAGCCATTCTTTTCTACACTTGTGGACTTGAGATTTTTTCTTCATCTCCTCCACCATGGCTCATGCTTCTTCTAGCTCATCTCCTTCTTTTTCTTGCTATCATTTTTTAAGTAAGATTCTAGAGAGAAAAATATAGTGAAGTATTCCTACATCACCGTCTATCCAAAGCTAGCAACTTTGGACCGTCGGTTAGAGCCTCCTCCACGTTCCCTCAGGTGGATCGCCTTCGGCAAGGGTGGTCGATACTCAAGCGCATTCCCGACGGTTACGAGCTTAGAGAGGTCTTCCACAATTGGTTGGACATATGACAAAGGTTGTATTTCTCAACCTTGCATGTTTTAGTCTACTAGTTTAAGGTGTTTTGTTCTAATTCTTGGGTTCGGGCGTCCGGTACCCGCAAAAAGTTTTTGTTTTCACTTCCATCTCGCCCGCGGCCTCTGCGGCGCGGGTGCCGGATCCCAACATGATATCAGAGCCACCCAAACACCATAAACTAGTGTTTGACGATACTTAAGTTTCAAAACCGAAAACTTCGATTTCAAAACCCAGTTTCTGTTCAAAATTTTCTTGGTCTCTAAAAATATTTTAAAGAAGTGCAGAACTTGCTCTAAACTATATAGAGATACAAAATGAAAACAAGACGATTCCATCAAGTTTGGCCCGGCGAGATTCTCTATATGGCCGGCCTCACCTTTTTACTGTTCATATCAGAAGCTCGTTTTCATGGTGTGTGCTGGGTTTTGTAAATTGGTATTTTTGGTATTATTTGTTTTGTCCCAGATTTCACTTTGTGTTATCTTATCTTAGGGACAGCTCGGGAGTTGTAAAAACTCAAAACTTTTGCATTGTCGATATCTGTGATGTTGTATATGTGTTGCTGAACGTCGTCTAATTGCTATATGTTCATTTAGATGGGGTTGCACACATTCTGGTGTTGCTTGCTTCTGTGGTTATATATATATCTTGTTATGGATTGTGCGTATTGTCGTGATGGATAGCCATGTATGCAATGTTAGATGTACAGTTCAGATTCATTTGTATATTCATTATTGCGGGGCGAGTGTCCGATATGTGGATTGCCGTCATTGCTAGTTTGTATATTCTTTTGTTGGGGCATAACCGGGTTGAGGTCGATATCGCCGTTGTATATATATTTTTTTCTGTACTAAGATTACCCCGCGGAGGAGTGCTTGAATAGCTGGATTCTAGAGGGCAACGGGCCCGCATCTTACGGCGTTGAGACCGAGGGGGCATTACTCTAGAATTGGTAGGCTATTCGCCGTACTCATAGGGGGTATTGGTTGACCCACAGAGGGGTGCTCAAGTTACCGGATTCCGTGAAATGCTGGGTGGCCCACTCACCTTTTTGATTGGGGTTGCCTCACTTCGTAGATTGGCGGGTAACTTGCCGCACTCGTTGGGGTCTAGGATCTTCATTGCACTGGCTATCCACACGACCGGGGAATGATGCGTTTCATTTATGGCTCAAATGAAACATGGGGCTCCTAGATTATCCGCTATTTCATATTGTTGTTCGCATACTTGTGATGATTTTATCTGCTATGATGACTATTATCTGCCTGCGATGTTGATATATATTATATATATTTAGTAGATGCTTCTATATGTTTTGCATCCGCGTTAGTCCAGCCCCGCTTTGCTATTAGTTAAGTAACCTAACGGAGCATGACGGGGCCCCATGGCGAATGCGGATGGCATATAAAAAGCATGTTATTTTGGTTGTTTCTTTTGTGGCTTGGAAACATAAAATGATGGAAACGCATTATCGAAATAATGCAAGGAAAAATAAATCTAAATGATATTATCGTAACTAATTTTAAAACTACTCAGTTTTCTTCAAAACTCATGGTCGTATTCTTTTGCTTTGCATAGAGGTATTCGGTTAAAAATATCCCGCGCCTCATTCTATGAGGGAAGGGCCTTGATCCCTTCAATGGGAGTTTTCTCTTAAGCAAAAGTTTATGTTACTAGTTTTAAAATACGAAGCTTAAATCACTCCATTTCAAAACCACTCGAGTTTCTTCAACGATATCAAGTTCATTACGTTAAAGGTTTTTCACCAAAAACCAACCGTAGCCCTCCGTCATTTCATATAGGTACCTCGTAGTATTCGTGCTATGTATGTTGGTATCTATCAAGGCATAGTGTACGGTAGCTACGTGATACTTGTCTGTAGCATGGATATGTGATTATCTAGGATAGACGCATAGTCACGTTGGTCTCTATCAAGGGCTTATGCAGGTAGGTTTAGATCAATCTTGGATAATGACGGGTTGAACTTGACTAGGGACTTATAGCACGTTGGTCTCTATCAAGGCCAAGAAGTTATTAGGAGTAAAAACCATATCGGGAGTTTCAAATATAGGGGAAACTTGCCAGGCATACGCATACCTTCTGGAGTGTGGTTACTTGAGTGGATTCCGTCAGGTTATCATATAATGATAGTTGGGTCCTGATTCCCACTGATGAGTACGTATTACTCCTCGGGAGATTTTTCACTTAAATGATCCCGACTAGTTCTCTTTTTAGGGTTTGAAGGAGAATTCGAGGAAACAGTGGGAGCCCTCCTGATCAGATAAAGTGATAACCAATCTGGTCTTGATAGAGTACACGCTGAGTGTTTCTTTTCTCTCTCTCTCTCTGGTACAACAACCCATGACTTACCTTAAAAACTCATGAACCAATTTGACCGAATCTTCTTACACCCTTTGGTTTTGGCTTGTCTTGATTCGCAACAAAGTCGTATATATCCCTGCCACTCCTACTTTACCCTTTACATTTCTTCAGAACGCATTGTATCACTACGATAATCCATATTTCTTAGAACGGCCATCGTATAGTTATATATGAACTCGAAAAAGTTACTTCAGTCGAGAATGGCCACAGGTTCTGAAGAAATTGAATACATTTATTTGGTTATCTCTTCCTTTTACCTTCTCTCAGGTTGCGAGAGCTCCTTGCATTAGGAGAGTACACCCATTAATCTTATTAGATAGTCTTCTTCCAAACCTTAGGCTGGTGCCGAAAGATAGGGTAGGAAGAAAACAAGTTAGCGTAGGAACGGTGTGCAGAAGGTAAGAAGTAGAGACATATAAAGGGATTGAAGTGAGGGCAAAGGAAATCACGACTACTGTCTTAAATCTGGATAATGGAAAAGGCACTAATAGGAATACCTGACCATCCCTATGAAACATTTTCATGTTTCAGTATTTCTGTGTACATGTAATAGAGAATTGTTTTCCCAGTCAATTATGACTCCAGGGTATGTATTTACCAGTTTTGGATCTCACATCTGTATGGTGTTACAGATAATGAGTAGGAGCAGAATATTGGGAAATGGGCAATTTGATTCTCAATATCGGAATTCGTTGTAATTAGTGATATTGGATTAAATCGCCTGGTTTTTGCCTAACGGCAAACATTTGGTTTTGAATAACCATTATTATGCATCAAATTTTAAAATGAAATATCTGTATCTTTATTTTTATAAAGTGAGATATACATTTTGAAAATTGTGTTGTAAACATTTACCTTTATCAGTTAAGGATAAGGTAAGGTGCATTGAATAACAGTGTAAGATATTCTTAACCAAGATACGGTTTTCAATTTACAAGACACAGAATTTGAGTTAGTATACTCTTAGGACTTATACATGGAGGTGTATATTGTGCAGTGTCCTTCGGGACAAAGGGTTGGTACTCTTACTTCATTCAGGATTACCTATGAGTTCTCTATTTTTAGACACGCATTAGTAGTAATGCAAGGTCAAAGATTTTGAGAAGTTTGTAGATATAAGAATAAAGTAGAGAACCATACATTAGAAGTATCGGGATTCTTCGAGGTGATCGAAGATGTAGATACTTATGCTAGGTATTCTATTATAGTAATATCGAGAACTTGATTCTATCACAGGTTACTCATGCGTGGATGCGTTCCATGATAAGTAATGCTGTGTTGGTCTTTTTCCATTAGGTGATATGCATTAGAAATAGCTGCATGATATTAGAATCTGATTCCATCTAAATTAGTGTCTTGATTCTATATAGACATAGAATGGTTTCATATGTTCAGGTTGTTAAGATATGGAGTTATCCGGTTTCTGTCTAAAAGCAGAATCCAGACAAACTCGAGGCACGCTTCGGTAATGGCGGTTTGTGGATTATCCCAAGAATTCGCTAGGATATTGTTTTTACCATTTTTAAGATCAATAGTTATATTGTTCTTGACTCGCCACACTTTTATAAAATGATCTTTTTGCAAAAGAAACTAGTGGGAGTATGGTAGAATTGGAAATGATTTCAGAACCACAAACGGTTACCGAAAATTTAGTAGAACCTAAGGATTCAATTGGACTTGACAAGCCGTTAGCCACACCGCAAATTTTAGTAGGTGACCTCAGACACGCAAGAGACACTTCGTTTTTCTCATAGACAGTGACAGGGAGGTCAGCATCATGGTAATGATGACCCTACTAGTTATCAGTAGGTCATAAGAAGTGGTAACTTCCAGGTGACCAAATTTTTCATACCCGAGATGGACTCCATGCACTTCAGTAAGTCATGGATTTTGGACTGTGCTTGGTGCTCCTAAAAGGGTAAAACCCATTAGGAGCAAGTAGATCTTTCGAGATCTGTGCAGGTAGAAAGGTGCTTACGTAATAAAGCTAGATTTTTTGTAAAGAGTTTTCGTCAAATACCCGTTGTGGATTGTGATGTGACTTTTATATCAGTGTCTATGCTGAAGTCCATATGGATATGTTTTGGCACCAATGCAGTTCATGGCTATGATATCTGGCAGGTAGGTGACTATAACGCCTCTCCAAATGGGAGTTTGGAAGTGCACGTGTATATGACTCTGCCAGAAGGTTAGCATAGTCAGTGGGAGCAGCGGAAGGCATGCAAGATGCTTATGTCTATTCGTAGACTAAAGCAAGGATAGCAGAGACGGATCATCTGTTATTGATGTGACAGTCAAGATGATTGACTTCGTCAAAACAAAGGTGAACCTAGTAAGAAGTATGTAGGGAGTACTGTCTATGTTTTAAATGACATACTCCGAATAGGAAGTGATGTTCCTATACTACAATCGGTCAGATTTTCGGTTGTCACACGGTGTTTTCTCCACGTTGGATATAGATAGTATATCAAGAGTTCTGGTGACTAGATCTATGGTTTTAGATCTAGATTTGGGAAGTTTCCCAATCAGGTACTTGGACAGCATTCTAAAAGTATCTTAGAATGGACGACTTCTGGCATGATAGTGTACCCACAGGTGATGGAGTCACCCTCTCTAAAAGGATATCTTTTTGGACTGATAATGAGAGGGATAAGCATGAATGACACATCATTTGCTTAGGTAATTAAGTCAATTATGTAAAGTCTTGTACAACACCAGATATTGTTATTGCACTAGTTGCAACAAACAGATATTAATCTAATCCTAGAGAAACAAAGGGAAGCAATTATAGTCATTAGAAGATGTTCTTGGTATTTGTTAACGGCGGCCTCCTCCGGGAGGCGGTTATCGGTTATGGCTTCTAAGGTGACCTGGATGACAGAGATGCTGTCAAGTTTTGAGTTTAGCCTCTTCTGAGGATCAGTATATTGGATAGTATTCCAATAGAGATGCTGGGTAATCATGGTGCAGGATGCTGGTTATAACTCAACAGAGGATACACCCCAAGAAGTTTGTTGGATAGGAGTTGCTCATTGATGAACCAATTGTCCCATCAGGTATCCAGACAAATTCTTGTGGCGGGGTATCGCTCGGTTTGGGAGATTGTTGAACTCTGCAAAGTTGAGATATAGAAAGAAGTTGAAACGTCATAGCGGATCCACTCACTGAGGCTATTTCTCGAACACAGATATTCCTCAAACGAGATTTGAGAAACTGATTTGTATAGATTTTGGGTATTCGGTAGCACATGAGCTGTGTGTACGCGATACTGTAATAATTGGCCTTAAGTGCAAGTGGGAGATTGTTGGATATAGTGCCCTCAAGGCAATTATTGTAATTGCAGGCACGCGATTATGATAATTGAGGGAGGACCTATACGGGTAGGTCAGTCTTACTCAAAATGATAGTATGCTATCTGGTTTGTCTTTATTATCATGTACATGCATTATATGGTATTGCAGATCACTATTACATGTTGATAGAGCCCATAGGATTCTTGCTTGACTACCAGCATTATGATGGCGATCATATACGTGAGAGCTGGGTAGCCTATAAGCAAATCATTAAATGTCCCTAGTCGTGGGAGTATCGAGACTAGGAATCGATATTCTGAAGTAGACTAGTGTATACGTTTCGAGACCCTGACAAGGGGCGGTGGCCGGTCTCATAAGACATTAGTGTTGTGTCACCTAAGATAGTATACAGGTGCTTACTGGAGGTGAATATACTGGACGGACTCGCCGAGAACTTCTAGATATCGTCAGATGGAAGTTCTCAGGTGGCATGAGCACAGGTTAGTCCTTTGACCTGAAGTTGTCATTTGTCTCATGTGAGTTCCCTCTGTACTTTGATTACTATCCTACCATGGCTTAAAGGAGTCGTGCAAACAGGTTTTAGTTGGGTACAGTCCAGAGCCACATGGAGGCAGTGGTCGACTGTCAGGGATTCATCTCTCCTGGTATTAGGAGTCGATGTCGCGCTGTGTTCAGTTGGCTATCACTAGAAATCCATGGCCACGGTAGAGGAGATTTACTGATAGTTGATCAGTAGTATCTCAGTTGGTGATAAGCTAGACTTAGACATGACTTATCGGGTTAGTAGGGGTCTGACGTTATCCACCCCTAGATCCGATATACGATACTCTTTGACGAGAGACCGGACTATACGGAGATTGTCATATTCAGGCTCAGTAGGGTAAGGACACACCTGATTGTTGACCCCCTTTCAACAAGTACCTGGGCAGCCGTTACGTACAGCTAGTGCCGCTGACGTGCTTGTGGTTAAACCCACTACCAGCGTATTGTCGATTCTTTAGAGTCCCATACAGAGGGTTTTCCCGGTTCAGGCGACAGATGTAGGAGCCGTACGGTGGTATGTGTAGGGAGTCCGATTAAATACATGTACGCGATACACAGACTTTAATTGGACGGTTGATAATACTAGCCGGCTTAGGATTAAGCCGGATTATTAAATCAGGTTTTGATTTAATAATTTATATATGTATTTTGATACATATATTTTAGTATTATTGTTCACTATTCATTTTCTCTCTTTGGTGCTATACGTAATTTTATACGGATACGCGTATGTATAGCGATACATATACCAGGTGAAGTATTCCGTATTTATATGGGAATGCTTTTTGAAGAAAGACACCTCATATTTATTCTTCTATTTTATAAAAATAAAAGGGATGAGGTGAAAATTGGAACAATGATGGCTACAACATGTTGAGAGGTATAGCTTGGGAATTTTATATTGGAAAATTCATCTGTGAGCACTATTGGATCATGATTGCTTTTTGTAGCCATTCTTTTCTACACTTGTGGACTTGAGATTTTTTCTTCATCTCCTCCACCACGGCACATGCTTCCTCTAGCTCATCTCCTTCTTCTTCTTGCTATCATTTTTTAAGCAAGATTCTAGAGAGAAATATAGTGAAGTATTCCTACATCACCGGCCATCCAAACTTAGAACCTTTGGACCGTCGGTTAGAGCCTCCTCCGCGTTCCTTCAGGTGGATCGTCTTCGGTAAGGGTGGTCGATGCTCAAGCGCGTTTCCGGCGGTTATGAGCTTGGAGGGGTCTTCCACAATTGGGTGGACACGCGACAAAGGTTGTATTTCTCAACCTTACATGTTTTAGTTTACTAGTTTAGGGTGTTTGATTCGAATTCTTTGGTTCGGGCGTCCGGTGCCCCTCAAAAAGTTTTTGTTTTTGCTTCTGCCTCACCCGTGGCTTCTGCAGCGCGGGCGCCGGATCCTAACATCTATCTCCACTCTTGGAATAGAAGACTGGATGATCTGGTATCTCAAATACTACCCTCCTTTGACAGAAGGCAATAGTAGCATAGAATACTCCCAGCCAATCCATTCCCTACACAACATCAAAATTTGGAATGTCCAGTACTTTGAAATTCGCGTAGAATTCTCGTCCGCAAACTACCACTGGACACTAATCAAACCCAATAGTTGCTTTCAGAACTCCATTCCCGGAACTGACATTCCAGCTTAAAATGAGTGGCTTCATTAGAATCGCATGCGTTCTCACGAATTGTTGGGACATGAAACAGTGTGACGGTCCAATGTCGAAAAGTGCGAGTGCAGAAAGGGTGGCTACTAGTATAGTACCTAAGTTGTGTGAGTTTGGGGTTAGATATAGGAAAAGTATAGTGACATACAATGATTGAAAAATCTAAAGGATGGGAGGTTACCAGTGATGACTTGGCCTGTGGCTTCGGCCTCCTCGACCATCATTGTAAAAGCCTGATGTTGTGGTATATTCCTCCTTACTGGAGGCACATTCCACTATCCTTGGGGCACGTTTTTCTACGCTTGAGGCATTCTTCTCTGTGCGTGATGGAATTGACGTTGAGGCTATGCAGGAGGTCCACGTGGAGCTGGTGCAGGGAGAGCTAAACGGGGTGCAGGAGCCTGAATGGCTGGCCGCTATGGTGCTGTTATTGCGGGGCTGTGGTTGCGGGTCTGGGTGCTAGAGCTGTGTTGAAACGATATGGACATGATCTTATGGCGTGAGTGGAAGCGCCACAAACCAAACACAGGCTATTTGCACGACTACAGTCTTTCGTCAGGTGTCCCATCCTCTTGCAGTAGAAATGAAAGTCTGAACTGGACCGGTTAAATGATCCTCCCGGTCTCCTAGCTGCAAAGGTTGGCCTAGAAGAGGCTCCTCCTGTCATCTGTGCGGTAGGACGTTTCACACCGACAGTCTGCGGTACACCCTTCTTCTTCACAACTAGCTCATAGCGTCGGACAACCTTCAAAGCAAGTTCATGGGTTAGGAAATCCCCTGTAGTGAGTACAGCTTGGATTTCTAGGTCTAACCCTTACTGAAATCGTCGTGCCCGGATCTCAGCAGTAGGAATCAGGTGTGCAGCGAACCTGATACGATCATGTGTTAGCAGTGTAATGAGTGAGATCGGGAATTTGAATATTGAGACAATATCTTACCTACTGAGCATGGTAAACTCAGGATCATATTCATCCACAGACTTAACTCGCATCGATCCTTGTTGTAGATGGATGAACTGCCGCGCCATGTCAAAACGGGCAGTCTCAAGGAAATACTTCGCATCAAACAGATCGCGAAACGTCTTCCATTCAATAGATTGAGTGAGACGGCTTTCCTCAGCCTTCCACCAGACTCTGGCGTTGTCTGTCAGTTGCAGCTTAGCAACTCTCACACAGGCAATATCTGGCACTTAAGCTGCTGTCGGATCATCTTCGATCAATTGAGCCCATTCTTCTGCCTCAAGTGGGCTCTCTTTCCCAGAGAAATGTTTTGGATGCAGTGCCCGAAACTGCTTGATTCCGGATGCCTCGACTTCGGGGCGGTGCATAAGGATAGCAGTCTGCTGGTGCTAAACCTCCAACAGGCTCTTGATAGCCTCAAGCAGTACCGTTTGCTCATTAATAAGTGTTAGTTATATGTATGCCCTAGAGGCCATTACTATACATAGGATGTATATTGTAGTGGATACTTGGATATATATAGGGAGGACTTTCTTGCTCGACATAATAGTATGCTATCTGGTTGATCTTTACCTTAACGTGTACACTAATTGTCTCTCTGTTACATGTTGGTAAAGCCCTTAGGATGTGTACTTGACTACCTGGACTGTGATGCGGATCATACTAGTGGGGACATGGTAGTCCATAAGTACATCCTTCAAGGTCCCTAGTCATGGGTATATCGAGACGGGGCATCGATATACCAGAGTATACTAGCGTATACCTTCTCGACCCATACAGATGGGCGATGGATGATCCCATATCCATTGGTGTTTGACATCAGAGATGATATACAGGTGCTCAGTGGAGACTGGGTACACTGGACGGACTCGCCGAGAACTCCCAGATGGTATTATACCTTACGTCAGATGGCAGTTCTCTGGTGACACTGGTACAGAGTAGTCTGTTGACCCGAGATCGTCATAGAGTCTTATGTGATTCCCACTGTGCTTTGATTTCCACCTTACCACGTCCAAGAGGGCGTGCAAAACGGTGGTTTTTGGGTACAGTCCCGAATCACATGGAGGCAATGAGCGATAGGAGGGGATTCGTCTCTCCTGGAATAGGGAGTTGATGTTGCGCTGTGTTCGATTGGCTATAACCGGAAATCTCTGGCCAGGGTTGCTGAGATTTACTGGTAAGTGTTACCAGTAGTTTCTCAAACTGTTATAGACCTCATATCGACATGACTTATCGAGCTGTTGGGGTCTGACGTTTACCACCCCTAGGCGAGATATGCGACATATCAGACGACGAGACCGGACTGTACGGTAAGTGTTACTGGTTGGATTCACAGGAGTATGAGCGGGCTTGCTCGTCGATCTTCTGATCGCTCAATACCCGGGTGGCCGTTACGTTTAGCAGACCGCTTGCGGCTTGTGGGTGTTTGATATGATCATCACCTGCTGCCGGCGTATTGACGAGTCTTTAGAGTCCTACACAGAGGTTTCCTGGCTCAAGCAAAACGAAATAGGAGCGCATATGAGATATGTGCGGGACCGAGAATAATGCGTGTATGTGATACCGTATTGTATTCTCGTGATGAATGTATCGATTGGTTGTATGCGATATAACCTAGTTATCGAATCAAGGATTGATTCGATAAGCCGATACATTGGATATTAGTCGGTTATATGCGATATGACCGGATCGTTAAATCAAGTGTTGATTTAATGATTTAATGTATAATTATATATTTGATATATTACTTTACATTAACTAATATTTGTTCACTTTAAATGGATTTTCTCACTTGATGTACACAAGTTGTATATGTGATATACTTTTGTGCACTTGTTTGTATCATGTTTGATGATACATGCTTACTTGTGTTTGTGTAAAGATTAAACCATGGTTATTTAAATGGTTAGGGTTTTTTTTTCATATCTATTTATTTATTCTTTTATTAAGGAAAAGATAAAGAGAAAAATGGTGGCTTTCTTTGTTTGTTTTTGAAGCTTCATGAAGCTTTGAACAAGTCCACCATTTTTGTCTCATGCTTAACCCTAACCATTCCACTTAACCATGATTCAGTCTCTACACTTGACCATGGTTGGTTTATGATAAGTATTCATTTATTTTCTATTTGGTAAATACTTATGATAATATATTATCTTCTTCTTCTTCTTCTTCTTGAAGATGAAGAAGCTTGCAACCATCAATGGTGACTTGATGAAAATAGTGAGAAATCCAATTCTAAAGTGAACCTATTTTTTCATCCTCTACCTCTTGCCAAGTAGTATAGGGTGTTTTCTTCATAAGTTTCATGACTTGGTGAAGTGGGAGCTTGATCTTGTGATGCCTCGACGTAGATCATCTTCGGCATCGAAGTCGACAACCTAGCCCGCCCATTTCTCCGATGAAGACGCTAGAGCCCGTGATTCGATTTGGACAGCAAGGAGACTTCATCATGGAGCTATGGAGGTGGAGGACCGGATCTACAAAGGTTGTATTTCCGTTCACTTAGTTAAGTTGTTAACTAGTTGCATGTTTCGCCTAAAATTCTAGTTAACGATCCGTATTAGGATTTCTCGGCACTTGTAAAATTTGAAATTGGCATGGTTGATGCCTTGTACGACCTCATTAGTGTGTCTAGGAACCCTACAGTGGTATCAGAGCCTAGCTAGAATCTTAGGCGATGCGTAGACGATGTTAGAAACCCGATCGAACCCGAAACCCCATTTTTTTCATGCTCTCTGGACTTTTTTGAAAAACTGGGTTTTTTCCATATTAAAAATTCTTAAAAAATTCAGCAGGGAATTTGAAGAATTACTGTGGAGCACGTGCTCATAATTCATCAAAAGCGCGGCGGAACCGCGGCATGAGCGTGGCTCATGCGGCGGTTCCGCGGCCAGTTTGTCACAACAATGTTTAGAATTTGCACAGTAATTCTTATCTTTTAGTTCTGTATTTTCTGGGAATTTTTTACTTACTCTCCACTGTTGAGTTTTCTGGAGTTGTTTTGGGGACTCGATAGTTCGATCGGATTATTAGACTTTGTCTATGTGGTTTTCCGGATAATTTTAGAATATGTTAAAAAGTTTCGACCGCATATAAATACCCAATTTTTTCCCTGTCGGGAAATTTCCAAGTGTTGGACTTTTTCGTGGTTTAAAGGCGTTCTAAGTAGTGCAAGTAACGCGATGGTCCCTCTAGAAGACAACAAACCTTAACTCGATTATGTGACCGTCTTGAACTGCCCTTTGAACCTTAGGGTTTGGGGCAGTACGGCGTGCCACATGTGAGGCGTTGGCTTGACCCTTCTACGGCTGGACCGTTGGTACTGAGGCATGAAGTGAATGTCTTTGAACTTATTTCATGTGTTGAGCGGTTTCGGGAAAACTTGGGTGTTCGATTGTTCGATCGGAAAGTTTAACATTTTCTATCTTATTTGGAATGTGATACAATAGTTGGAATTCACAATAAGTTATGAGATAACTGAATGAATGTTATAAATATAGCACTTTAGTCTCACTTGATCGGTTGCCACGGAATTTTAATGTGATCAAAAGTCCGTCGCAATCACGTAGCGTACGCGGATACTCGCCTGGTAAACTTAATAGACAGCCTCACTTCATAGCCCCGACCAAGTGACTGTAGGAGAACCCCGTCGCCGAAAGCATCCGTTCGGGTGCTCGCGGCAGCGGTGTTCCGCCTTGGTGCACTTCGTCGACGGCGTCGGGAGTGCGGCCGCCTACTAAAGTTTGCGACGAGCATTCGATCAGGATGTCGGGAATCTTGTTGAATTACCCGACTTGATATTGAAAAGTGTTTTCGATAATGAGACTAAAATGCGGGGTTTATAATTGTTAGGCATGCGATGTCTAAGGAATTCATTTGATTAGGCATGCGATGTCTATGCAGGTTGCGGATTCCAACTGTTGTAGTTTTACACTTTCTTTTCTGTGACCGTAAGTGTAATATGTGATATTGCCGGTTTCGTTACTATATGTCAACGACAACTGGGATGCGCATATTTACTTACGTTGATGACATGTGATGTCATGTGTTGCTGGATATGTTATATTGGATCGTCGTGTTTGAATAGCCGGGGGTTTTTATGTGAGATGAGTGTTTTTCATTTTCATTCATGTAAAAAATTGTATATAATATTCTTTTATTGGGGCACTTCCAGGTTGCGGAAGATGTCACCCTTTGTATATTATTTACTTTTCCGCACTAGGATAGACCCAAGGAGGGGAGCACAAGTAACCGGGTTCTGGAGTTCAGTGGGAGACCAACTCGAGGAGTCGAGTCCGGGTCTCCTAACTCTAGAATTGGTAGGGTTGCTTGCCGCTCTCGTAGGGGTCTAGGGGTGTGGATTTGGCTATTCATCACGACTGTGGAATCCGTGTTTTATACTGGCTCGTATTGAAAACACGACGTCCTAGTATATCCAATATTTCATATGATTCTTCTGCTGCGATATCTATGATGTGATCATGTGATATGTTCTGTGATGGATACTATATATAGTATATATGATATATTATATGGGCGTTACTTATGTTTTACACCCGCGCTAGCCCTGCCCCGCTCTGCCGTTAGTCACCTAACCTAACGGTGCACGAGGGGACATCGAGGCGAATGCGGATGGCATAAGTGTACGTCGTATTTATCTGTGATGTTTAGGTAACTTAAATGATGGGACTTCATTAATGAGATTAATGAAAGTAAAAAGAAACCTAAGATGTTGTGGAATCGAATTTCAAAAATAAAACAGGTAGCTACAGTTCTTGCTTTGCACAGCGGTATATATGATATATCCTGCACCTTATTCGATGAGGAAAGGACCGAGATCCCTTTACATGGAGTGACTCCTTTAGCAATAACTGGCAGATGCTACACACTCGGTTTGTCTTCTGATTGCTTTTTAGAGTTTATGCTTTGCACAATGATATATATGATATATCCCGCACCTCATTCGACGAGGAAAGGGCCGACGATCCCTTCACCGGGAGTGACCCCTTTAGCAAAACTAGAAAAGCCTCAAAAACACTCCATTTCAAAATCATTCGATCCTACAACGATATCAAGTTCATTACGCAATAGGTTTTCAGAAAAACCTGTCGTAGCCCTCCGTCATTTCAGATAAGTAGTAGTTAGTATTCGTGCTACGTTTGTTGGCCTTTGTCAAGGCGTAGTGTGCGGTAGCTGACTGGTGCTTATCTGCTTATGCATATGATGCAGATTGGATTAGGGTAGTCGTGCGACCTTGTTGGCCTTTGTCAAGGGCCATGCGGGTGGGTTTAGGTTGAACTTGACTAGCATCCTATGGTTTGTTGGCCTTTGTCAAGGTCATAGGTGTAAGTCCGTGTTGCCCACCCCGGTGCTTACGGGGAGGCGGAAAACATAATAAAAATCGGATTTTTAATGACTTAGGCAACATGGACCTTGCATGTGAGGATCTTTGCTAAACTAAAACTAGCTAAAGTAAACTAACAACTAACAAAGTTGTAGAAAGGTTATACCTTTGGTCTTTAGTCCTTCTCTCCTTGCTCCTAGGTATGGTAGAAAAGGATCACCTTGCTTGTCTTCTCCCGTCAAAGAAGGATCCACCCGAAAGCCACCACCTTTAGCTTCAACTCCAAGCTAGGAGTAACTAGAGTGCAAGAAATGCTAAGACTTGAACCCTAGAAGTGAGTAGAGAAGATCAAGAGAGGGTTTTTCTCAAGCTTTTTGTTTCTCAACACATGAGAGGGAGAGAGCTTGAGGGAGAGGATGAGCAAGAGAGAGAAAAGAAATGAGAGAGTGAGAATAATAGTGAGCCATTCTCACTAATATGTGAGGATAAGTTTAATTAGATAATTAGCTTGAAAATTGTCATGATAAATCATGAATTGACCATTATCATTTCATTTTTGCAAAGATCAAAGAGCATCTTCCAAATGAAATGATTATGGTCAAGTTGTCAACATGGTCAACAAGTCAATGAAGTCAAATTGTCAACAACAACCATGCACAATAATTAAGCTAATTATCAATTAACAATAATCCACACAAAATCAATAGGGTTAATAAAATGACAAAGGCCATTAACCCTAAACAAGGTCCTCTCCCCCAATCTCAAGCAACTGTGCATACGCACCCGCATTCGTGATCCGAGGAACACGAACACAATGAGAAAAACCAATCTCAAATCATATACTAGGATCCGGCTTAAACCAAAGCCCGCTAGTATAGACTGTCCGGACAGCAAACGTGCACAAGTGCGCGGATGCGAACGAACCCTGTCGCAAAACCATGCGACCTCTACTCGTTTTGCCTAAAGGCGAATAGCTCTCTGTGTGGGACTCTAAAGACTCGACACTACGCTGGCAGTGGGTTTAACCACAGACCGCAAGCGGCACTAGCTGTACGTAACGGTCCCCAGGTAGATGTCGATAAGAAGACTGACGAGGTGAACCCCATCTGCACTCCTACTGAGCCTGTATGTGACAGTCTCCGTACAGTCCGGTCTGTTCGTCTGATACATCGCATGGCGGGCCTAGGGGGGCGGTGAACGTCAGTCCCCTAATAGCGGTACAAGTCGTGTCGGAGTGAAGCCCAGAACACCCTGAGATAACACTGGAAGCCTACCAGTATATCTCGCTTGCCCTGGCCAGGGACTACTCGTGTAATGGCTCTCCTGGACACAGCGCGATGTCAACCCCCAATACCGGGAGAGACGAATCCTGTCTAACCGTCACTGCCTCCAAGTGCTTCGGGACTGCACCCAAAAACTACCTGTTTGCACGACTCCTCTGAGCCGTGGTAGGGTAGTAATCAAAGTGCAGTGGGAACACACTCGAGGCGAAGTGACAGTGTCAAGTCAGCGGACTAAGCTGTACTCATGTCACCTGGGAACTGATAACTGACGATAGGTATATTACCAACCAACAGTTCCCGACGAGTCCTGTCCAGTGTACTCGTAACCTAACGAGCACCCGCATACTATCCCAAGTACGACGTACTAACGGCTGTGGGACAGACCGTCTCCCACACTGGGATGAGAAGCGCATACGCTAGTCTACTCCGGAGTATCGATGCCCTGTCTCGATAGTCCAACGACCAGGGACCTGTATAAGGATGTGCTTATAGATTACCCAGCTCCCACGAGTGCGAGCGCCATCACAACGCTGGTAATCAAGCAAAGATCCTAAGGGCTCTACTAATATGTATACCGGCAATATGCTAAAAGAAACACATGCACATATTAAAGCAGAGACAAACCAAGTAGCATACTACCATTTCGAGCAAGATTGTATATACAACTGTGAATATCCCAAGCTTCCATTAAGTAATATACAAGCTAGTATGATACAGTAATGGCCTCTAGGGCATATACACTAACAATAGGAGGTTAGGGGCAAAATTATCGGGAATTTCAAGTGTTGAAATTTGCAATGAGATTGCATACCTTCTATGAGATAGTTGGATCCCGATACCCACTGCGAGTAAGAGTTACTCCTGGGAGAGTTTTACACATTACAATTAGCCGATCAAGTAGGTGTCTAGAAAGGTGTCAACGGGGTTACGCCTCTGGGAAAACGAGGTTTACATTAATTAAGTTCGTGCGAAAGCACGGGGGACCTCCCTCAAAGTACCGACACTGGCCTGGCTGAAAGATAGGTGAACTTGTAGTGTGTAATTAATCCCGGCTAGTCTTTCCTTTTAGGGTTTGAAGGAAGATTTGATAAAAATAGTGGGAGCCATCCTGATTAGATAAAATAATAACCAATCTATTCTTGCAAGAGCGCACGCTGAGTGTTTTCTTCTCTCTCTCTCCAGGTAGCGACCATATCACGCCTTAATCAAGATAATAATACGGAATATTGACCGAACCCGCTTGTTATACTGAGCTGGGGAACGTTGGTCCCGCTCCAACTTATAATTGTTATAAGACAGAGCAGGAAATTGGGGATTACCAGAATTCCCGTGCCGCCCAAACGAAGAGAGTGCATGCTGATGCATCATCTTCAGGTGTGTTCGTTACAAAGAACTGTTTCTCAGTATCCTCCGCATCCTGGGTATATGATACCGGATCAGGATCCCAGATATGTAATCTGTTACATAGGGCTACAGATAGGTAGAGAACTGAGAACGGGTGATAAGTTTCATGAGGCAGAAAACGGGGCAAGTGTTGCAGCCGAGTCTGTTGGTCACTGTCACCCTGTATTCCAAATACATTAATTCTGAACGAATGTTATTAGATACCGAACCTGATATACAAAATCATATCAGTCTCTTTATAAGTAAAGAAATGATAAAATTTTGTATTGTTGGATTATGTTTTGAACATTTCCTATATCAAAAGTTGATCGGTTCAGGCACGTTATCTAAAAGCATTGATGTTCTAAATCAAAATACAGTTCTTTGTATACGGAACACACATAAGAGGAAGAGTTCAGAAATGAACGAATTCTTCTTAAGGCATTGTAGACTAGGTCATATCAATGCGATCCGACTGGCTGAAGTTACATTTTAGATGCATATTTAAATCAGTTTGAATTTACATCTTGTGAAACTTGCCAGTCATGTCACAAAGATAAGATGACCATAGCTCTGTTTATTGGAAACAGAGAAAGAGTTAATGAACTCTTAGGATGATACATGTTGATGTATGTAGGTCCCCTGTCTACATATGCCAAGACCGGTTCCTTGTACTTCATTACATTCTCTGATGATCTTTCGAGATTCAGACCTATGTTCCTGTTGAAACACAAGTCTGAACCTTTTGAGATATTCACAGAATATAAGTTAGAAGAAGAGAACCAAAAAGGGTATAAGTATTATGTCCTTTGATGTGATCAAGGAGGAGAATACTTGAGAACGGAATTCCTTGACTATTCTAAAGGAGAATGAGATTCTCTCTCATCATTACCCCTCCGTATACACCATAGCACGATGGTATATCGGGGCGGAGCAATCACACCCTATATGATAAGGTGTGCTCTATGATGAGTACTACTGAGTTACCTATTTCCTTTTTGGGAGTTATGCACTTGAGAAGCTGCATACCTATTGAATAGGGTTCAAATCAAATCAGTTGCCTACCATTTCATATGTGATATGATAAGGGAAGAGCCCATATCTTAAGTTGGTTAAGATTTGGGGTTGTCCGGGCTATGTCTAAAAGCAAAATCCGGACAAGCTCGAGGCAAGGTCTGTAATGTAGAACTGGAAAGGTTCCAGCTATACAAACTACAGCAGATGATTTGATAAAACCAAAAGATTCAATAGTTACCAACGAACCTCAGCCTCTCCGCCGATCTAGTAGGGTTTTCTCACCCACCTGAGAGATACTTCGGTTTCTCTTTGACAGTGGGAGCGAGGATTGCATCATGAGATGATGACCCAACTAGTTTCGAGCTGGCCATCAGGAGTGGGACTCTGTAAGAATGGCTGGATGCTTAGCGATCTGAGATGGAATCCATGTACACCAACAAAGTATGGACTTTGGTTGCTATATCTGAAGGGTTAAATCCCCATCAGGAGCAAGTATATCTTGAGAAGATTACTTGGTGTAGATGGAAAAGTTGAGACTTTCAAAGCTAGACTTGTTAAAGCTTTTCGTCATCGACCAGGCGTGGATAATGATGAAACCTTTTCAAGTGGCTATGCTTAAGTCCATCCAGATCCTACTTGCCACGGCTATATACCATGACTACGATATCTGGCGGTTGGGTGCCATGACTGCTTTTCTAAATGATGTTTTAGAAGAGAACGTCTATAAGTAAACAGCCAGAGGGCTTCGTAGACAGTGGGAGCAGCGGAAACGTGTACAAGATGCTTTATAGGATAAAGCAGGTATCACGGAATTGGAACATCTGTTTTGATGTGTTAGTCAAAGAGTTTGACATCATCAAAATGGTAGATGAACCTTGTATATACAAAGGGTAGTAGGGAGTATAGTGACGTTCCTCGTAGAGTACGTGGATAACATGCTCTTGATAGGGAAGAAGTTTCCTATGCTACGCTCGGTCAATCTCCGCTTATCACAAGGATTCTCCATATAGGATCAAAGTGATACCTCCTAAATCCTGGGTTTTGAATCTATGAGATAGATCTAATTGGATGTTAGGATTCTCACTAGTTGTAGTGAGATGGTATCAATCAATCCTGGGGAGAATCACTGGAAAGGTTCCAGGGTGATAAGGACGACTGAAAGTCAGTCACAGGCATTGTCTTTACCCTCAGTAAAGGGATGGTATGTTGGAAGAGTTCCAAGCTAGATACCGTGGCATACTAGACGTTAAAGGCTCG
Source organism: Agapanthus africanus (assembly GCA_030015575.1). Lineage (NCBI taxonomy): Eukaryota > Viridiplantae > Streptophyta > Magnoliopsida > Asparagales > Amaryllidaceae > Agapanthus > Agapanthus africanus. The sequence continues at coordinate 874,973,209 of JASDDO010000024.1, read as the reverse complement.
ATACATCGCTACTTAAGATGCTACCAAAGAGGCAGTCTGGATGTATATTTGTTCATGAGATGAACTTAGTTCCTCCCATTGTGAGACAATGGAGTTATGGCTTATGCCAAGGAACGTCCGTCCCATCAGTGATCTAGACATATTCTAAGGCAGTATCACCTGATCATGGAGATGTTTGATCTCCAAGGGATCGAGGTTAGGAGAGTAGACGCAGAGGACAACACGGCGGATCCACTCACAAAGGCCTTTTCCCAGAGAGAGACTTTTATGGGATGGTTGAGTATGAGATACTACAACCACTGCTATCAGATGGCCCTGGTGCAAGTGGGAGATTGTTAGTTATATGTATGCCCTAGAGGCCATTACTATACATAGGATATATATTGTAGTGGATGCTTGGACATATATAGGGAGGACTTTCTTGCTCGACATGATAGTATGCTATCTGGTTGATCTTTACCTTAACGTGTACACTAATTGTCTTTCTGTTACATGTTGGTAAAGCCCTTAGGATGTGTACTTGATTACCTGGACTGTGATGCGGATCATACTAGTGGGGACATGGTAGTCCATAAGTACATCCTTCAAGGTCCCTAGTCGTGGGTATATCGAGACGGGGCATCGATATACCAGAGTATACTAGCGTATACCTTCTCGACCCATACAGATGGGCGATGGATGATCCCATATCCATTGGTGTTTGACATCAGAGATGATATACGGGTGCTCAGTGGAGACTGGGTACACTAGACAGACTCGCCGAGAACCCCCAGATGGTATTATACCTTACGTCAGATGGCAGTTCTCTGGTGACACTAGTACAGAGTAGTCTGTTGACCCGAGATCGTCATAGAGTCTTATGTGATTCCCACTGTGCTTTGATTTCCACCTTACCACGTCCAAGAGGGCGTGCAAAACGGTGGTTTTTGGGTACAGTCCCGAATCACATGGAGGCAATGAGCGATAGGAGGGGATTCATCTCTCCTGGTATAGGGAGTTGATGTTGCGCTGTGTTCGATTGGCTATAACCGGAAATCCCTGGCCAGGGTTGCTGAGATTTACTGGTAAGTGTTACCAGTAGTTTCTCGAACTGTTATAGACCTCATATCGACACGACTTATCGAGCTGTTGAGGTCTGACGTTTACCACCCCTAGGCGAGATATGCGACATATCAGATGAGGAGACCGGACTGTACGGTAAGTGTTACTGGTTGGATTCACAGGAGTATGAGCGGGCTTGCTCGTCGATCTTCTGATCGCTCAATACCCGGGTGGCCTTTACGTTTAGCAGACCGCTTGCGGCTTGTGGGTGTTTGATATGATCATCACCTGCTGCCGGCGTATTGACGAGTCTTTAGAGTCCTATACAGAGGTTTCCTTGCTCAAGCAAAACGAAATAGGAGCATATATGAGATATGTGCGGGACCGAGAATAATGCGTGTATGTGATACCATATTGTATTCTCGTGATGAATGTATCGATTGGTTGTATGCGATATAACCTAGTTATCGAATCAAGGATTGATTCGATAAGCCGATACATTGGATATTAGTCGGTTATATGCGATATGACCGGATCGTTAAATCAAGTGTTGATTTAATGATTTAATGTATAATTATATATTTGATATATTACTTTGCATTAACTAATATTTGTTCACTTTAAATGGATTTTCTCACTTGATGTACACAAGTTGTATATGTGATATACTTTTGTGCACTTGTTTGTATCATGTTTGATGATACATGCTTACTTGTGTTTGTGTAAAGATTAAACCATGGTTATTTAAATGGTTAGGGTTTTGTTTTTCATATCTATTTATTTATTCTTTTATTAAGGAAAAGATAAAGAGAAAAATGGTGGCTTTCTTTGTTTGTTTTTGAAGCTTCATGAAGCTTTGAACAAGTCCACCATTTTTGTCTCATGCTTAACCCTAACCATTCCACTTAACCATGATTCATTCTCTACACTTGACCATGATTGGTTTATGATAAGTATTCATTTATTTTCTATTTGGTAAATACTTATGATAATATATTATCTTCTTCTTCTTCTTCTTCTTGAAGATGAAGAAGCTTGCAACCATCAATGGTGACTTGATGAAAATAGTGAGAAATCCAATTCTAAAGTGAACCCACTTCCTATTTCTTCATCCTCTACCTCTTGCCAAGTAGTATAGGGTGTTTTCTTCACAAGTTTCATGACTTGGTGAAGTGGGAGCTTGATCTTGTGATGCCTCGACGTAGATCATCTTCGGCATCGAAGTCGACAACCTAGCCCGCCTATTTCTCCGATGAAGCCGACGCTAGAGCCCGGGATTCGATTTGGACAGCAAGGAGACTTCATCATGGAGCTATGGAGGTGGAGGACCGGATCTACAAAGGTTGTATTTCCGTTCACTTAGTTAAGTTGTTAACTAGTTGCATGTTTCGCCTAAAATTCTAGTTAACGATCCGTATTAGGGTTTCTCGGCACTTGTAAAATTTGAAATTGGCATGGTTGATGCCTTGTACGACCTCATTAGTGTGCCTTGGAACCCTACAATAAGAGCTACAATGGTAGGTGGTGGTGGTAGAGTAGGCGGTGGAGTGTTGCCATTGACATTGGTACTGGTGTTATTGGGAGAATTCATGACCTTGATAGAAAAACAAATGGTTAGGATAGATTCAAGAAATTAGAAATATAAGGAATGTATAGTTACTGATTCTTATAATTCTTGTGATATATTGCTTAAGACTTCATGCAGAACTGACATGCATGGACCGCCAACAAAACCTGTCACACCCCGCTTCCCAGTAGATGGAAATGGTGACGTGGTAGGCCGCAACGTATTTACTAAGAAATAAATATGTTAAGCGTAATTAAGCAATACATAAAAATGTACAAGAATGAAAAGAGTATTAAAATAAACAACAACTTTATTTACATTCTTCTTTACATACAACTGTTTGAAAATAAAAGATACAATGAGTGAAGCAGTGCCTAAACAATGGCATACAAAATAAAAGTGCAGGTGAACTAGTAGTCAAGCTGAGTGGTGAGCTGGTCGGCTAGGCTCGATCTCCTGAGAGACCGGTCCTCATGACGAACATTCCAAAGAAAGAAATAGAGAGGAATGTCGTCAGCGAACTAGCGCTCAGTAAGTCCTAACAGAAGAAAGAGAATATAACTTATAATGTGAAATGAACTGGTAAATTATACAGGTATATGATTATTATTCTAACGTGGTGATTTGTAGCTTGATATAAAATGTATTCGTGTATACGAGAGGAGTCCATCTTACCCCGTACACTATGGTAACCTATAGTATAAGGGCCCGTCATAACCCACAGGACAACGGCACGAGAATTCATGTAGGTGTCTTGTAAGTGACCTCTCATGCCACGATATACGTTCCATACCAATCTACCCCTTTATCCCCATGTAATGTATTGTATAGATTATATTTACAAGTCTTGCCGAAACCATAGATACAAAATGTTCAAGTATTCATGTTCAGGATATAATCAAGTTTTCAAGTAGTCAAGTTATAACCATGGTTCGGTCAAGTCAAGTCAAGTATACCTGTTTGATATTTGAATTCAAGTATTCATGTTCATGATCAAGTATTCATGTTTGATTTTGGATTCAGGTTTGAATTTGAACTCAGACTGAGTTAGATACTTGTAAACAAATTTAGCTCTTGAATTAGATTCAGGAGTCATCGGTAACTGCTGCACATGGACGGCAGGATTTATGTTTTTTTCCAAGAAAATTACCATTGATAACTCCGTTAAGTTGTCTACCTTAAATAGGCAAGCACTCACTTTCTTCGACCCCCCTGGGCTCAAGAGAATTGATCCCGCTTAAACCTATATTTACTAAAGTCCTTAAAATATTGTTTTATATATAATTCGAGGGGGTTTTATGAAAAATATATTAATATAGATTAAAAATAAAACTCGAGGGTGATTAGTATTACTTAGAGTTTTCATGAGCATGGATTTTAAGTATTGTGGTACTTTTATGATAAATACTTAGCTTTGGAAAATTCATGATATTTTATTAAAAAAAATTGTCCTTTTTGGTATCTTGATGGTATTTTATTATCGTTTATTAATCTTTCATTTTTAGAAAAAATATAAGTTTATTATATTTTGAAAATATGGATTTATAATTTTATATAATTTTTCTAAAAATTAAATATATTCTATTTAGAAAAATTCGTATTTCTTAATAACGTATTTAAATCCTTTTGAGATCAAATGCACCGTGAGAAGATCTGCATCTTGCTCTACTAGCCTAAGGATGTGCGATAATCCGCACCATCCATTAGCAGATCTCCTAAAGAGAGTTGTAGATGCATAATCGCAAAGGAAATGAAATACCGTTTTAAAAGAAAATTCGGTTTTAAAGTAGATGGTATTTTATTGTAAAGTTTTCTTCATAACAAATATTCATACAAAAGAGGTATCGTGCTATGGAACCAATTGCACATGTTGGGTAGGTCGTTACCCCATGAAGTTTTCCTAAAGTTATTGTTAAGCAATTTTTTCGAAAAAATGTGATAACAAAGTTCAAGGTATTTTAACGTAAAAGTTCAAATATGGTTGTTGTACATGAGATTCTTGGTTAAAAATTTATTCTAAACATTGGTATTTGGGGTTACAAGTATTGTATTAGAATTTGGTTGAACAATATATAAGAAAAAGGGAGTTTCTAGGGTTTAGAAAATAGATATCGGTATTAACTCCACTTACCGATATAAGTTTTAAAGTTGGATTTCAATGAAGAGAAAGAGAGAATGGAAGGGACTTACAGTTTAGAAAGCTTAGGAAGAGGGTGAGGAAGGGAAGAGTGTCAATCTTTTGGGCTACCAAAAAGTTAAAAAGAAAAAATCAGAAAAAATAATTGTGTCTAATGGGAATCGAACACAGGGGCTACGTCACAGCAGTGCAAGGGCTTTACCAGTGAGCTACAAGTTGTTTCTTGCTTTTATTTAATAAAAGTGACTTATAACTCAAATTCAGGTTGTAAACTCATTTCTTGTATATTAACAGAAGACTTTCCGTACAAAGATTTTAGAGTTGTTACAACTCACGTGTTTAACACGTTGGTATTTACGTGTTTAACACGTGGGGGCTATCATAGGATTTAATCTTATCTGAAACCAGTACCTACATGATTTGCATGTGAGTGCTCACGTGTTTAACATGTGGGCGCTGCTATACGATTTAATCCTATCTGCAGCAGCAGGAACTCGCGTGCTTTGTATGTGAGTGCTCACGTGCTTTGCACCTAAGACGCTGCTATAGGATTTAATCATATCTGCAGTAGATACTCGCATGCTTTGCATGTGAGTGCTTACGTGCTTTGCATGTGAAGCACTGTCCTATATTTTTATAGAAGGAACAGCAAGTTTTGATCCAAAATTTTTGGCGGGAACAAATGCCCCCTACTACTTTTCCCGCGTAGGTATATACGTGGGTTATGTAGTGCAAAGTTATGCATCGCCATAGAATTGATGGATCAGGAGACAGATTTAGGTCTCTGTCGCCTAAGGTTTTTTTCCATCTTCATGAGCTGTAAGGGTCTCAATAAGGTTTTTCTCCCTATGAGTCGTAAGGATCTCATAGGTGTATATTCTCCGTAGAAATCGTGAGGATTCCTAAGTGTCCATCACCTCCGTGCGTCGTAAGGATCTCACTCGAGTATTTTTTCCTTATAAGTCGTAATGTCCCGTAAGTGACTTCTTCACTTCATTGGCATGCAACTTTGACGAATGTGGCCCGTGGATAGCATACAAGAGTCTGTCTTGACCTCCCTGTAGGACAGCGATGGCTTAGGAAACAGGTTTAGATCTGTCGCCTAAGGCTTTTCAAATTTATGAGTCATGATGGTCTCATAAAGATTTTTCTCCCTACGAGTCGAGAGGATCTTGTAGGTGTATTTTCTTCTTGGAAGTCGTGAGGACTCCTAAGTGTGTTTTCTCTTGTGAGTCGTAAGGATCTCACAAGAGTATTTTCCCCTTACGAGTCGAGAGGACCCGTAAATGGCTTCTTCTTCTCATTGGATGCAACTTTGAAGAATGTAGCCTGTGGATAGTATATAAGAGTCAGTCTTGACCTTCTTGAAGGGCAACGGTGCTTAGGAAACAAATTGATAGCCCCGTCGCCTAAGGCTTTTCACCTTCATGAGCCGTAAGGTTCTCGAGAAGGTTTTTTCCTACGATCCGAGATGATCTCGCAGGTGTATCCTAATGTGAAATATAGATAACCCCTTTCTTTTATGATAGGAGTCCATTAGGTTTTTGGTACTAGGTTAATTCCATCTTACCGTCGCGTTGGCTGATATATTCTCGACATGCACTCCCTTAGGTTACCGCTCTAGTAGCCCCGCATCTATCATGTCTCTGATCCCTGAGGCTGGGTAAGACATTTTAAGTAATCTTCTTAAGTTGGAATATCCATATTACCATCGAAAGATCAAGCGTTAGGTATTGTCATGGCGCTTTATTTGAGGTTAGGCTTAATTTGAAGCCACGTTGAGTCATAACTGCACCCTTTTGGGGTGAGATGACATCCAATGGTCTCTAGGCTTGCCATCAAAACTCGAAGTTAGGAATATGCCGTCACTTCGCTTTTGCTTTGATAATGTCGCGTCAATTCTTCGTTGAAGTAGGGTAAATATCCGTATGACCTCTATGATGTATGTATTGTAATCGAGATCTGGAGCTAGGAATATTCCATTGCTCCATTTCATTTGACAGTTGCGTCTGCACCCTACTAGAATGAGGAAGAACATCGAGATGATCTCTAGGCTGTAAATGTTGCCATCGAGATCTGGAGCTAGGATTTTGCCGTCACTCCACTTTTATTTTACCGTTGCATCCGCCCCTTACTGGAATGAAAAGGAACGTCGAGATGATTTCTAGGCTGTAGATGTTGCCATCGGAATCTGGAGCTAGGATTTTTCCATCACTCTACTTTTGTTCGACCCATGGGTCCTTATTAACATTGCATCTACAACGAGAAACAACGTCAAGCTAGTGCTAGGATTTTGCTATTACTCCGTTTTGATTTGTCTCCTTGGAACCTTGTCAACACCACATCTGTACTCTGCTGGAGTAAGAGAGACGTCGAATTGGTCCTTAGGCCGCATATATTGGCGTCGAGACCTAGAGTTAGGAATATGCCTTTACTTTATCTTTGATTTGACCCTTTGGTCCATGTTGATGTCGCGTCTACACCTGTCGGAATGAGAAGGACGTAGATATGATCTCTAGACTGTATATGTTGCTATCGAGATCTAGAGCCAGGAATATGTCATCACTCCACTTTTGTTCGACCTTTGGGTCCTTGTTGACGTCGTATCTGTATCGAGAAGGAACTTCGAGCTGAAACTAGGATTTTTCCATTACTCTGGTTTGATTTGACCCTTTGGTCTTTGATGATGTCGTGTCTGCATCCTGATGAAATGAGAAGAACATCAAGTTGATCTCTAGGTTATAGATGTTGCCATCGAGATCTGGAGCTAGGAATAATGTTCGACCCTTGGCTCCTTATTAACGTCGCATCTGCACCGAAAAGGAACGTCGAGCTGGAGCTTGGATTTTGCTATTACTCCATTTTTATTTGGCTCCTTAGAGCCTTATCGGCATCACGTCTGTACTCTGCTGGAGTAAGAAAAACGTCGAATTGGTTTTTAGGTTGCATATATTGCCGTCTTGGAGTTTTGAATATGCGTTTACTCCATCTTTGATTTGACCCTATGGTCCATGTTGATGCCGTGTATATACCCTGTCGGAATAAGAAGGATGTAGAGATGATCTATAGACTGTAAATGTTGCCATCGAGATCTGGAGCCAGGAATATATCATCACTCTACTTTTGTTCGACCCTTGAGTCCTTGTTGACGTCGTATCTGCACGGAGAAGGAACGTCAAGCCAGAGTTAGGATTTTTCTATTGCTCTGCTTTGATTTGACCCTTTGGTCTTTGATGACGTCGCGTTTGAATCCTGCTGGAATGAGAAGAACGTCGAGTTGATCTCTAGGTTGTAGATGTTGCCATCGAGATCTGGAACTTTTTTTGACATAGCATAGCGGGAAAATATGGTTCCCTTTCTTTCATTTTTTCGCATGGATTGTATACAAGAGTCGGTATAGACCTACTTACAGGGCAAAATTTTTTTATTTTATTATCTTTTTTTATTTATTTCCGTGATTCTATATTTTTTCAGCTTTTTATATCGCGAAAGTGACGATTGCCTAATCATTTCGGATATTTTATTTTCCGTGCCCAATCATTTCGGCTATGTAATTTTTTGTTTTTTGCTCGATACTTTTTATTGCGAGTTGCCCAAACATTTTGGCTGTTTCATATGCATATATTTTTTGCTCATTGATTTTTATTGCGAGTTGCCCCATCATTTCGACTAATTTTATATGCATATTTTTCCTTGCTCGCTGATTTTTATTGCGAGTTGGAGATCAGCATCAGCATCGTTACAAATGGAATGTTGTCAGGAGCGAATCATCATATGCCGTAAGAGGATTGGGAGTTTGACACATGTTTAGGCATCAGTATCACTAAAACTGGGATATTTCCAGAAGCAAATCATCATTTTCCTTTATTGATTTAAACAAAGGTGGCTTAGCAAACAGGATTAGGATCCTGCCGACTAAACCTCTTTGACTTTATAAGCCGTAAGGGTCTCATAAAAGTATTTCTCCCTACGAGTCAAGAGGATCTCGTAGGTGTATTTCCTCCTCAAGAATCGTGGGGATTCTTATATGTGCTTTCTCTTATAAGTCGTAAGGATGTTACAAGAGTGTTTTCTTCTTATAAATCGAGAGGACTTACAAGTGTCGTTATGGGGGTATTTCTCACCATTGGTGAAACTCGGTTGGAACATATTTTGTTCGTGCCCGTGGATTGTATACAAGAGTCAATATCGAACTACTTGTAGGGCAATTTGGAGGATATGATGGCTTAACAACAAGTTTGGATCCCTGTAACTTAACGCTTTTGAATCCTATGAACCGCGAGGGTCTCATAAGGGGAATTCTCCTTACGAGTCGTGAGGATCTCGCAAGTGTAATTTCTCCCTAGGAATCGTATAGATTCCTAAGTGTGTTGCTCCTTTGTGAGTCGTAAGGATCTCACGCAGGTCTTTTCTCCTTAACAAGGTCGAGGGGACGCTGCAAGTATACATAATTTTTTTATTTAACGGGTTTGCGCCCTTTCGGGTTTTCACAAACTCGCCCGCAATCCTGCTATTTTTACTCACGGCACCCTTTCGGGTTTACATCCATGCCAATTTCACTTGTGGACATACCTTTTTCTCTTTTTTTTTAACGGGTTTGCGCTCTTTCGGATTTTCACAAACTCGCCAGCAGTCCTGTTGTTTTTACTCACGGGGCCCTTTCGGGTTTTCATCCATACTCATTTCGCTTGTGGACATACCTTTTTTTTAAACTCTCGAAAGTAGCTTCGCCGCAGGTGACCCATCTAACTCCCACCAGGCATGCCAGAATCTGTTTACTGCCGAAAACTGGACTAAGGCGTTGAGACGTCTAGCCTGAATTTGGAGGAAGATGTTATTTGGAACATATCCATTCACCCCTCCAAAGATACCAAGTTGATTGATGGCACCGTATATCGAAGGTTTGGATAGATGCGACCGATGTAGGAGACTTTATCAGATTCCTCCTCATTTGTGAGGGGTCTTTGATTGTAGGGACGCTCTTCCCTGCAGGTGCAAGCCCTTGCAGTTAATTACGTTATTGCATTCAGTTAACAACTTTCTCCTACTCCGGTAGGTCACTTCGTGTCGTGTTATGTTTGGTTTATTTTGGTTGCCTGTGGATTGTATATGGAGACTAATTTATGTCGTCGCCCGTAGGGCCCGGATTAGTCCAAATCAGTACATATATTTTCTTAATTTAGGTCAACCATTTGCTTGACGGGGTCCATATTGGTAGCTTGTCTTGCTAACGGGAATGAATTTAGGACGCATTTCTCACATGTGTGAGGTCTATCGTTTACGGGAAACTTGGGTTTTATCTGAGAGTCGTTAGTCTTATTTGAGACTAAGATCAACTTAGATATTTTGGGTCAAGTATTTACTAGACGGGGTCCACGTTGGTTGCTTGTTTTGCTAATGGGAATGAACCTAGGATGCATTCTCATATTTGTGAGGTTCATCCATTCACAAGAAACTTGGGTTTGATCTAAAGATCGTTAATCATGTATGAGACTAAGATCGACTTAGGAATAGTGAGCATATAGGCTTGACTGATCATTAGATCATATATGAATAGCCCATGGATAGTATACGATAGTCAGTCTGGAGATAATCTGCAGGGCAAAAAATATTAGTTTAAGGACGTAGCGGTCCAAAATCACCGTATTTGGAGCGACGCGCTAGTTTAGGGACATTTCAGTCTAACATTCCCATGTTTGGGACGAATATTAGTTTAGGGACATTTCAGTCCAATATCACCGTAATTGGGGCAACGGAAGAGGAGTTGTTAGTTGTTGTGACCCACCACCTATCTGAAGACGTTGAGAAATTACAACGATATATATCAGAAGTGTGGAATGATGTACCTTTGAACCAAATCCCATATTTGAGGGAAATATCATGATGGATCTAAGAATCGTTAGTCTTATCTGAGACTAAGATTAACTTAGAAATATGGGATGAAAATTATTAGTCGTATATGGGACTAAAATCAACTTGGATATCATTGATGAAAAATCATTAGTCATATGTGGGACTGAGATCAAATTGGATATCATGAGCATACGGGCTCAGTTGATTTAAGAAGAAGCTTAAGCTTTTTATACTAAGCTAATTTGGGCTATGATTGGGTTTCTATACCACCCAGCAATGCTAAGCATTCAGTCATGTAGCACTCACATGAATATCACGTGAGGCGCTATGTTTCTTGAGCGCTCACGTGCGTTTCACGTGAGGCGCTGAGTTTTTAGGTGCTCACGTATGTTTCACGTGAGGCGCTGAGTTCTAGGCGCTCATGTGCTATCACGTGAGGCGCTACAATAGTGCTAAACACTAATCTGTTTTACTTTCTGGCGCTCACGTGCTATCACGTGAGTCACTGTCTTCATAGTTTCTTTTGAATGCTCAAGTGCTTTTCGTGTGAGCTGCTGTTTTGGGTGCTTACGTGCCTTTCACGTGAGACGCTTTTTCCCTAGAAATTTAATCTTAGCTTATCTTTTAAATTTCAGAGAAGCTTAGCTTCTGTTAATGGTTTTTGACCATTAACGATCACCAAGATCACTATTTTAAGGATCTGAGATCGGGTTCTTTAAGAACTAAGTTCTTATTTTATACGGGAACTAAGTTCCTGGAGTATAAAGTCCATCTTCTTCATGTCCTTTCTTCCATTGTTCTCCCTTAAATATTTGATTCTGAAGAACAAGATCTTCCCGATGAGAATTAAATTCTCAATTTGTGGGAGACTTGTCTTGTGGATCTCAGATCCATAGAAAAAACTTTCTTTTAAAATGTCACGCCCCGCTTCCCATTCTACAGCGAAGGGGACGCGGCTGGCCCGCTGTGTATTTACTCAGAAGCAAATACGCTAAGCGTAACTAAGCAATATAAAAGAAAACACACAAGAGGCATGGTATAATAAAAACATCAACTTTTATTTATTAACATTCTTTTGTACAATGCATGAAAAGGAAATACAACTGAAATAAAAATGATGCCTAAACAATGGCATGACAGGAAATGAAAAGTACTGAATGGAAAATATACAATGAAACTAGAGCTCTGGTTCTTCAGTAAGCTGATCCAAGTCTTCTGTAGACGGCTCGATCTCTGTCGGGTCCAAACCACCTGAAGACATTCAAAGAAAAAAGAAATAGAATGTCGTCAGCGAACAGATCGCTCGGTAAGTCCCAGAGATAAGGGAGAAGTAGAAAAGAAGAAAGAGAGAGAGAGAGTAGCTTTTAATGTTGTATTATATTGTTATAATGTTGTATTAAAGCTGTTGTTTGTATCTTGGTACAGAAAAATGCCAGAGTATACGAGAGGGGTCTCAGTATGCTAGAGATCAGGGCAAATGGAAGTACAAGGCTCCGTTATACAACCCGAAACAACGGCAATTGGATTCATGTTAGGTGTCTTAATCTTACCGTCTCGTGCCACCTTTAACACCTTCCGTACCAATCTACCCCTTAAACCCCGTAGTGTTTTATTTGTATTGTTTTGTACTGTAAATTGTATTGAATGTATAATTGAAACACTGACAGAAACCATGATATCAGTAAACGGGTGTAACCGTAGAATTATGTAAATGGAATAACTGGAGGACCATGTAAATGAAATGTATATCCACGGTTCGGTTCAGTCAAGTTGTATAGATTGATAATTGGATTCATGAATTCATATTGAATTGTAATATTGAAGATTGTAGATTGTACTTGAATCATATTCAAGTCAAATATAATCAGACTCAAACCCGAGTCAGACAATTAGAAATGTAAATCGAAGTCTTGATTAATTCTTACCTATAATTTGCTAGGGTCCTTAGGGAAATTTATAAAACTTGAGGGGTTTTTATGTAAAAATATTTTTATATACTTTTCAAAATACAACTTAAGTATTCGTTATTCGTCTTTAGAGTTGTAATGAAGGTGGATTTTATATTGTGATATTTCTAGTGAAAATATCCTAATTTCATAAATAAAGGTATTTATTTGTAAAGTTGATTTATTTGGAATTCATAGTATTTTAGTGTAAAATTTATTCTTGTGATTTTTAGAAATAGGTGGAATATTTATATCATAATAAAATAGGTATTTTAAATATAAATATACATATATTTAAACAAAAATAATTTTAATAAATATTTTATATTCTAAAAAATCTCATTTTCTTAAGAAGTCGTATTTTAAATCTTTCGAGACCGAATACTCCTTACGGAGGTCTGAATCTCGCACTACTAAGCCCGAGGATGTGTGATAAACCGCACCATCCCGAACGGGTTCCCCAAAATGGTTTGTAGCGGCGCTTTGTAAAGATTGTAAATACTAAATCCTTTAATAAACGGTTTTATGAAGTAAATGGTATTTATTTGTAAAGGTGTATATTTTCCGTATTGTATATTCTAGATTCTTCTAAATCAACTAGTCTATCCCTAATTGGTCCAGACGACAAGTTGTGAGATGCCTCAAATCGTCTCTTCACCACCAATTGTGGCCAGGTAAGTACAAGTGAGGAAAGGAGGGATCCGCTCACGAATCACCGTGAGTCGGGCTTTTTAATGTTACCCTTCTCACTTGCCTAGCCTAGACACCACAAAGTCAGGTTTAGATAAACGACCGATGTCCACAACTTATCGTATTTTCATAATAAGTAACTAAATCTTTTAGAAATGATTTTATTAAATATATGGTATTTAAATGAAAATGTTTATTTTCTCGTATTCTAGGTTCTCGGGGGTGTTGCATATGAGTGTGTGAGGAGGTAGGTCGTTATCTCGTGATCTACTTTAAATGTATAGCAAGTTTGATGCGGTTAAATAAAGGATTGAAACAATGTGGTATTTAATTGAAAAATACGATAAATTGAAAAAGCTATCATTTCATGTGACGAAACTTGATCAAATTGTTTGATTAGTGTTTAATAGTCAACATGAGGAAGTTTAGGTATGATTGTATTAGTGAGAAGTGGAATTTTATAGAAAACCGAATCGGAAATCGGATTTGTTCCGATTCCGTCGGGTTTTGTAATTTCGTATTTTGAGAATGGAAAAGAGAGATAGAAAAGGGACTTACGGGTTTTAGATTACTCAAGAGAGTGAGAGGGAACTAGAGAGATCGTCGGTGTGTTGCGTCGTCGCCGATAGTTCCTAAGATGATCGCCGGAAGTTCCGCCGGAATTTCGTCGGAGTTTCGCTTTGAGCTTGTTATCAAAGCACACGATCTTTGGAAAATTTTTGAGAGAGTGGGCTCAGGATTTTGGGATGAGAGGGTAGAAGGTAGGGGTGGCATTTATAGGGTTAGGATAGGTGAAAAGTTAAAATGAAAAATGTGATAAAATTATTAAAAATATATTAAAAGTGGAGTAATTATGGTTTTAAAAGTGCTCTGAAAATGGTCTGAGGCTGAAATTTTGCAGGTGCATAGGGAATATGAAAAGACACAACTTTTATGTTAGGGTCGTCGCCGAAATCGGACGACTCGGGGGTGACTCGGCCGTGGCTTGGTCGGAGCACTGAGTCGGCAGAGTCGAGGCCGAGTTGGCCGATTCCCGGCTGAGTCCGACGGCCGGGATCCCCCCCGATGGTTCATCTACCCTCTGGCAATGTTACATCTTTGGGTGTAGTGGGGTTTTTGTGAGATATGCACATGTAAACTCTTGGTATTCTAAAGGTTCAAAATAAAAACAATATTAAAAATAATGTGGGGTATGAGATTTGAACTCTGGTGGCTTGGTTCAGCAGTGCAAAGTATTACCAATGAGCTACAAGCTCCTTCTTGTAATTATGGAGCTAATTAATTACTTAAAATAATAGTAGCTTAGTGGCGCGAGGGTATTCTCGAAGCTGGATTTACGATCCGGATATCATCAGGTCCGAGTGAAAACAGAAGATATTTGCAAGACGGCGTTTCGAACTCGGTACGGACATTATGAGTACTTAGTGATGCCCTTCGGAGTAACGAATGCACCGGCAGTATTCATGGACTTGATGAACCGAATCTTTTCACCGTTCTTGGACCAGTTTATTGCGGTGTTCATTAACGATATTCTGGTTTACTCGAGGAGTTTTGAGGAGCATGCTGAGCATTTAAAGATCGCACTGCAGACGTTGAGACAGGAAAAGCTTTATACGAAGATGAGTAAGTGCGAATTTTGGCTGGAGGAAGTGAAGTTTTTGGGGCATGTTGTGTCTGGCGATGGCATTGCCGTCGATCCAGAAAAGATTGCAGCAGTTCGAGATTGGCCGATTCCAAAGAATGTTGCTGAGATAAGAAGTTTCCTTGGATTTGCCGGATACTACAGGAGATTTGTGGAGAACTTTGCTCGTCTGGCAGAGTCGTTGACCAAGTTTACGCGTAAGGAGGTACCTTTTGTATGGACGGATAAGTGTGCGCAAGCTTTTGAGACGTTGAAGCAGAAGTTGATAACCGCTCCTATTCTGACCGTGCCAGACAATTCCGGAGGATTGGTGATTCACAGCGACGCATCTGGGAAAGGATTGAGATGTGTTTTGATGCAGCATGGGAAAGTTGTAGCGTACGCATCGAGACAACTGAAGACCCATGAGAAGAATTATCCAACTCATGACTTGGAGCTTGCGGCTGTGATCTTCGCTTTGAAGATTTGGAGACACTACTTTTTGGGCGAGAGAGTCGAAGTTTTTACAGATCATAAGAGCTTGAAGTACGTGTTCACACAGAAGGAGCTTAACATGAGGCAGCGTAGATGGTTGGAGCTGATGGCTGACTACGATCTTGATCTTAAGTACCATCCGGGGAAGGTTAATGTTGTGCCGGATGCGCTTAGTCGGTTACCAGCAATTCAGGTGTTAACTACGCAAAAAGAGATCGTTGCAGATTTTCGAAGATTTGACTTGGAGGTTGTGCTACCGCGTTCTACAGGACAGTTGATGCAGCTGCAAGTGCAGTCGTCTTTGATTGAGAAAATTAAAGCAGCACAATCGCAGGATCCTAGACTGCAAAAGTTTCGAGAGCAGGTTGAGGCCGGATTACGAACAGATTTACTGGTCCACGAAGATGGTTCGTTGAGGTATGGTAGCCGTTTAGGTGTGCCAAAGGGAGATGTTCGTGAAGAGCTTATGAAGGAGGCACACAGTTCAGCTTATTCTGTACACCCAGGAGGCACAAAGATGTACCGAGATATTCGACAGCATTTCTGGTGGGAAGGCATGAAACGGGAGATTGCGCGCTTTGTGGCTAAGTGCTTGGTGTGTCAGCAAGTTAAGGCTGAACATCAAAGGGTTGCCGGTTTATTGCAACCACTTCCGATTCCTCAGTGGAAGTGGGAACATATAACCATGGATTTCGTGACGGCTTTACCGCGAAGTCCAAAGGGCAACAATGCAGTATGGGTGATTGTTGATCGATTGACCAAGGCAGCTCACTTTATTCCTTTCCGGGTTGGTCAATCAACAGAGACTTTGGCAGAGCGGTACATGCAGGAGATTGTAAGATTGCATGGAGTACCGGTGAGCATCGTGTCCGATCGGGACACTCGGTTCTTATCACACTTCTGGAAGAGTTTACAGGAAAGTTTGGGGACTCGATTGAAGTTTAGCACAGCTTATCATCCTCAAACTGATGGACAGTCGGAGAGAACGATCCAAACTCTTGAAGATATGTTGAGAGCATGCATGTTGGACTTCAAGGGTTCGTGGGAGGATCATCTACACTTGGTGGAGTTTTCTTACAACAACAGTTTTCAGGCAACTATCCAGATGGCTCCGTTTGAAGCTTTGTATGGTCGTAAATGTCGTTCACCTGTTTGTTGGGATGACGTCGGTGAACGAAGATTGTTGGGACCAGATTTGGTTGTGCAGACAGTTGAAAAGGTTAACACTATCAGGAATCATATGAAGGCAGCTCAAGACAGACAGAAGAGTTGGGCTGACACGTCAAGAAGACCTCTAGAGGTCGCCGTGGGTGATTTGGTATTCTTGAAGATATCACCGACTAGAGGGGTGATTCGTTTTGGGAGTCGAGGAAAACTTAGTCCTCGATTCGTTGGACCCTTTGAGATATTGGAGCGTGTTGGAGAGGTAGCGTACCGTTTGGCGTTACCGCAGACCTAGGCAAGTGTGCACGATGTGTTTCACGTATCTCAACTACGAAGGTATGTTCGAGATGAAACACACGTTTTGGATCATTCGGCGTTAACAGTACGGGAAGACTTGACTTTTGAGGAGCGACCGGTTGAAATCGTGGATCGAAGGGAAAAGGTTCTTAAGAACAAGGTTATCCCCCTTGTGATTGTTTCTTGGGGTAATCGATCGTATGGAGAGTCCACTTGGGAACGAGAAGATGAAATCCGGCAGAAGTTTCATCACCTTTTCTTATAGTTATCCATCTTTGTATTCTTGGAATTTCGAGGACGAAATTCTTTTTGTAGTTGGGTATAATGTAACACCCGAGCCCAAAGCTACTGTTTTTCAGTTACTGTTTGAGCATTAGGTGGTGCTCATTTCATTTATCTTGCTTATTTGTGGCTTACTGGAAAATTTTACCCGGAAAAGTCATTTCTGCATATAACAATTTTTAGCATCTAAAATAAAATTAAAAATATCCATCTTGGCCTACTCGACACCCCTAATCTCGTGGTAGCATCCGTGCATCGTGTTCTCGTCCCGTTCGGTGAAACGGGCGAGTTTGGACGGCTACGCGCGCGTACAGGTGTCCGTCTTGGGGGTATACTTTTTAATCATAAAACGCTCAATTTTAAAATTTGGAACCCGCTTAAAATCCTATTATTTCAATTTTAAATTTTTGGATCCGACCCGGGCGCGATTTGGAAATGTTTTATCTAGCGCCAAAATCCCAAAATTTAATAATCTTTAAACAGTATATATTCTGAACTTATATACATATCTTTCACTGTTACGTAATCTATTAAATCTTTTGATTTTTTTTTAAACCCTTAAATCATTCCTCAGCCAATCAATAATTTCCCGTGGGCCCCACCTCTTCAATCTCTCTCTCTATCTCTCACGTCTCTCTCTCTCTCTCTCTCATTCTCTATCTTTCTATCTCTCTCTACCCCTCAAATCTCTCTCTCTCTCTCTCTAATCTCATTCTCTCTCTCCCTCGTATAAATTTTCCCTTCCCTTATTTTTCAAAACGCAACAGAAAGCCATCGCGAGCCCTCAACGCAACCCTAGCCACCTCCATCTTTGCCGCCGCAGCCCCGACGCCGGCGCCAGCGTCACCAGCACCCTCGCCTCCGCTGCCTCGCCTCGCCCACACCTTCTCTCTTCCACCCCGTGCACCCTGCACGGCAGCGGCCGCCTGCAATCTTCCCTGCAGCCGCCTGCTCGCCACCGGTGACCACCTGCGCCGCTCCTGGCCGTTGCCGACAATCCCCGACCACCCCAGAACACTTGTAAGTGTTTCTCCATCTCACCCTTCCTCTCTTCATTTTTCAAAACCGAGAACAACCCGCTGGATGGTTTCTGCAGATCGCTGGAGACGCCGTTCTTGCCGTCGTCAATCTCGCCGTCGTTGCTAGTGCCCTCTGAGACCAGTGAGTATTCCCCATCTTCTCCTTTCTCTGTTCATTTCCCTCTTTCTCTAGATCTACACCCGTAGAAATCCTATTCACTGTTTTTGTATCTTGCCGGAATCCGGCCATGCTGGCGACGTGTCCCGACAGTCCAGCAGAGTACTCTGACCCGTGTGGTTCCTTGGTTCGTTGTTTGGGTTCAATCCGTGAACCGTGCGTCCGTCGCGAGTTTCCCCGCCGACGTTACGTTCCGTTTTTCCCGGTTCGCGACCCGTCGAGGCAAGTACCCCTTTCTACATGCTATACAATATATTTATATATGTATTGACACCCTAAACCTGCAAAATTAACTTGGTACAATCGTTTTACCATTTCGGTTACAATGTTGCATTATATCATTTTACTACTAAAAATGGAATTTACAGTTTTCCAATTTGAACCCAATAATCAAATCTACCTGTTCAATCACATTTTACTGTCAAAATAGCTGCTAACAATGATCCCTGTAGTTCTGTTACATTCGGACACTCGCATGCATTAACCTGAAATAACTGTATTGGACCGTTACATAAATTATTGCACCGCTAAGGGTGCTTAAACTTGTTAACATGACTAAACGGCTACATTGTATTACTGCACTCTTGTGATTGAATGAAACTGCTTATTATTTAATTCATTGCTT
The DNA here is from genome assembly GCA_030015575.1 of Agapanthus africanus. Taxonomy (NCBI): domain Eukaryota; kingdom Viridiplantae; phylum Streptophyta; class Magnoliopsida; order Asparagales; family Amaryllidaceae; genus Agapanthus; species Agapanthus africanus. Next base: position 874,954,294 of record JASDDO010000024.1, on the reverse strand, counting down.
ATTTCATGTTGTTAATAAACACGCGTGATTATATATCTGATTGGGAGCACACTCACGATATTGCGTACATCTTGACCTGACATTACTACACATATGTATATTTTGTTGCACCTGACATGGTACCGTATACTGCTGACTTGACCTGATATACCATGACCCGACCCGTTACCTGATCTTGTGTCTAATGCCAACAAACCTGACATATAGTCCTCATGGACTGTTCCTGTTGTCTATCCAGACAAACCTGCTTTTACCTGATCCTGTGTTGGCATTAGTTCTTGATTACAGAATACCTGACTCGACATACATAACTTGGGGGTATGGGGAAATCAAAGGTGAAACCAACTTGTAACTCAACAGTTCGATACCTGTTCTGATCAGTCTTACGGGCTAGGCCAGCCCCGGAGTGATGATGCTGACATCACTCGCCCATCCTGCTACCTGTTACTACTTAGCGGCACGTCTCGGATTCAGCCCCGAGGATCTTGACCGTGGTCCCGGGCATGCACGGGATACTATTGAGTTATATCGACGATTCATCAATTGATTTCAAAGACTTTAGAATAGAAAACCTGATAGAACAGTTTAGTTACCCACTGCACACTACCCTGCACTGCTTGTTTCACATTATTGCTTTATTCATGTTTATTTTTTCATTGCCTGTTACATTGTTTATATTATATTACTTATTGACATGACGCGCTGACGTTTGGATTCATGGATTCATGTTGAATTGTAATATTGAAGATTGTAGATTGTACTTGAATCATATTCAAGTCAAATATAATCAGACTCAAACCCGAGTCAGATAATTAGAAATGTAAATCGAAGTTTTGATTAATTCTTACCTACAATTTGCTAGGGTCCTTAGGGAAATTTATAAAACTTGAGGGGGTTTTATGTAAAAATACTTTTATATACTTTTCAAAATACACCTCAAGTATTCGTTATTCGTGTTTAGAGTTGTAATGAACGTAGATTTTATATTGTGATATTTCTAGTGAAAATATCCTAATTTCATAAAGAAAGGTATTTATTTGTAAAGTTGATTTATTTGGAATTCATAGTATTTTAGTGTAAAATTTATTCTTATGATTTTTAGAAAAAGGTGGAATATTTATATCATAATAAAATAGGTATTTTAATGATAAATATACATATATTTATACAAAAATAATTTTAATAAATATTTTATATTATAAAAAATCTCATTTTCTTAAGATGTCGTATTTTAAATCTTTCGAAACCGAATGCTCCTTGCGGAGGTCTGAATCTCCTACTACTAAGCCCGAGGATGTGTGATAAACCGCACCATCCCGAACGGATTCCCTAAAGTGGGTTTTAGCGGCGCTTTGCAAATATTGTAAATACTAAATCCTTTAGAAAACGGTTTTATGAAGTAATTGGTATTTGTTTGTAAAAGTGTATATTTTCCGTATTGTATGTTCTAGATTCTCCTAAGTCAACTAGTCTATCCTTAATTGGTCTAGACGACAAGTTGTGAGATGCCTCAAATCACCTCTTCACCGCCAATTGTGGCCAGGTAAGTACAAGTGAGGAAATGAGGGATCCGCTCACGAATCACCGTAAGTCGGGCCTTTTAAAGTTACCTTTCCACTTGCCTAGCCTAGACACCACAAAGTCAGGTTTAGATAAACGACCGATGTCCATAACTTATCGTATTTTCATAATAAGTGGTACTTTTTTTAAAAAGTGTATCAAAACTAAATCTTTTAGAAATGGTTTTATTAAATATATGGTATTTAAATGAAAATGTTTATTTTCTCGTATTCTAGGTTCTCGGGGGTGTTGAATATGAGTGTGTGAGGAGGTAGGTCGTTACCTCATGATCTACTTTAATTGTATAGAAAGTTTGATTGGGTTAAATGAAGGATTGAAACAATGTGGTATTTAAGTGAAAAATACGATAAATTGAAAAAGCTATCATTTCATGTGACAAAACTTGATCAAATTATTTGATTAGTGTTTAATAGTCAACATGAGGAAGTTTAGGTATGTTGTATTAGTGAGAAGTTGAATTTTATAGAAAACCGAATTGGAAATCGGATTTGTTCCGATTCCGTCGAGTTTTGTAATTTCGTATTTTGAGAATGGAAAAGAGAGATAGAAAAGAGACTTACGGGTTTTAGATTACTCAAGAGAGTGAGAGGGAACTAGAGGGATCGTCGGTGTGTTGCGTCGTCGCCGATAGTTCCTAAGATGATCGCCGGAAGTTCCGCCAGAATTTCGTCGGAGCATCGCCTTGAGCTTGTTTTCAAAGTATACGATCTTTGGAAAATTTTTGTGAGAGTGGGCTAAGGATTTTGGGGTGAGAGGGTAGAGGGTAGGGGTGGTATTTATAGGGTTAGGGTAGGTGAAAGGTTAAAATGAAAAATGTGATAAAATGTATTAAAAATGTATTAAAAGTGGAGTAATTGGGGTTTTAACAGAGCTCTGGAAATGGTCTAAGGCTGAAATTTTGCAAGTTCATAAGGAATATGAAAAGACACAACTTTCATGTTGGGGTCGTCGCCAAAATCGGCCGACTCGGGGGGTGACTCGGCCGTGACTCGGTCGGAACACAGAGTCGGCCGAGTCGAGGCCGAGTTGGCCGATTCCCGGCCGAGTCCGGCTGCCGGGATCCCCCCCAACGGTTCATCTACCCTCTGGCAATGTTACATCTTTAGGTGTAGTGGGGTTTTTGTGAGATATGCACATGTAAACTCTTGGTATTCTAAAGGTTCAAAATAAAAACAATATTAAAAATAATGTGGGATATGGGATTTGAACTCTGGTGGTTTGGTTCAGCAGTGCAAGGTAGTACCAATGAACTACAAGCTCCTTCTTGTAATTATGGAGCTAATTAATTAGTTAAAATAATAATAGTAAATGTAAATACCCCAAGTATACATTAATTTTAAAGTAAATTTTTGTACACTAAAAATGGAGTTGTTACATTCTTTTAACTTGTAATTAAAAAGCAAAATAATTACTTATATCTTGTGCTCAGGCTAAAATACCCCTTTATGGATTTTGAAAAAAAATTTATAAAGGAAATTTATGGTTGTTACATAAAAGGTTAACTCTTAGATATGATATGATAGATAAAGGAGATATTTTGATCTCTTCTTTTTCCTTTATCTTAGGTTTTGAGGAGAAAGATGATCTTTGAGAATTAAATTCTCTGTTGTTTCATGAAAGCTTGTGGAGAACCTTCTGTATTTTTTTTTTACAGAAACTTATGGGGGGTCTCCTCTCCTCCCTCAGAGATTTTAATCTTTTTGCTCCTATTTATAGGAGAAAAGAAAAATCAATCTGTTGAAGGAAATCTCCCATTGAGAGATCATGATTGATTTCATAATCAATCAAATTGATCTTAAAGATCAACTGGTGAATTTTATTTACCATTGGATTTTTAATCCAAATGCTCTCTGTTTAACAGAGAAGATTTCTTGTTTGTTTTAACAAGATTTGAAAGATATTTTCTTAATATATAATTTTATTCTATTTAACAGAGAAGATCTTTTTTATTTTAGAAAGATCAGAGAAATATTTTCCACATAGAATTTAATTCTATCATATGTTTAATGGGTGATATTTTATCACCATTGGATTTTAAATCCAAAGATTCTCTGTTAGAGAAAAATCATTCCATATTAGAAAGATCAGGAAAAATATTTTCCAAATAGAATTTAATTCTATCACATAAAATTTAATTCTATCAGATGAGAGCATTTTAAATTGGGTTACTCACATGCTATCACGTGAGCGCTGCCATATACATATATGGCAACGGTGCTCACGTGCTTTGTATGTGAGCGCTGCCAAAAGAATGAGGCATGGGAACTCACATGTTTAACACATGGGTGCTAATGTGTTTAACGTGGGGGTTATCATAGAATTTAATCTTATCTAAAACCGGTACTCACATGCTTTGCATATGAATGCTCACATGTTTAACACATAGGCGCTGCTATGGGATTTAATCCTATCTGTTGCCAGTATTCGTGTGCTTTTCACGTGAGGCGCTTCTATAGGATTTAATCATATTTGCAGCAGGTATTCGCATGCTTTTCACGTAAGTGCTTACGTGCTTTTCACATGAGACGCTGCCCTCTATTTTTATAAAAGAAACAGCATGCTTTGAGCCAAAATTTTTAGCGGGAACAATCCTATACGCACGCCACATCAATATTTTTCCCGGACTGGCACTTTCGTTGTGGGATTCTAAAGACCTGTCAATACGCTGGCAGGAAGTTATATAGGATCATATCCGATTGAATCTGAAACCCTTTCAGATCCAATCTTCTAATAGGACAACTCACAAGCACGTCAGTGGCACTAACTGTACGTAACGGCTACCCAGGTATGAACAAAATAAAAGCATATCGATGAGCAAACTCATCCAGACCCTACAAAGTCTATAAGTGATAGTCACGGTACAGTCCGGTCTCTTCGTCTACGAGTATCACATATCGGGTCTGGGGTTTGGAATCTGTCAGACCCCAATAACTCGATAAGTCGTACGATAGAGGACTCATAACTAACTGGAGATACAACTGATAACGGTTATCAGTTTATCTCCACTGCGGTGACCACCGACTTGTGGTTGCAGTCATGTCCTGCACAACACGACATTAACTCTCTATATCGGGAGAGACGAATCCTCTCGACCGCTCACTGCCTCCACGTGCTTCAGGACTATAGCCAACCAAAACCTATTTGCACGACTCCTTTGAGTCGTGGTAGGGTAGAAGTTTAAGTATAGTGTGAACACATAGGAGACACTATGGCGATCTCAGGTTCTAGGGACTACCATATACTCATATTACCAAAGAACTACTTTCTAACATTGGTATGTTACCAACTAGAGGTTCTCGGTGAGTCCATCTAGTGTAACTCATCCAATGAGTATCTGTATACAATTGTCGATGTTAAACACCAATAGCTGCAGGATCAGCTATCGCTCTCCAACCGGGTCAGAAAACGTACACACTAGTCTAAACTTGAGTATTGATGCCCAGTCTTGATACTCCTACGACTAGGGACATTTAAGGATGTTCTTATCAACTACCCAGGCCCCACTAGTATGATCTCCATCATTGTCCTAGTAGTCAAGCAAAATCTTAAAGGCTTTATCTCATATCTAAACGATACGTGATAATGAATAAATGCATCTCATGAAAGATAAAGACAAACCAGATAGCATACTATCATCTCGACTAAGACTGTTCTCCCTATAGGTCCTCCTTCAATTACAATAATTGCCTTGAGGGCATCTGTATCCAATAGTTTGAGTATGAATCCAACGGAATCTCATGAGTCTCATACTAATGTCATGAGTACTTACATCACGAATTTATGAATAAGTTCCCGTGTTTCCAAGCCTCTAGGTCCCTATTCTTGGGTTTGGAATACTTCAACGACGGTTGAAGTCCCGTCACTTTTGGGCTCATGGTTCCTTGCTCCTGGGACCTTACCCTTGAGTTTGAGAACACTCTTAATATTGGTTGATATTCACACTTGAACTTACGTTAGATTAGTTTAACCTTGTAGAGACATTTATGACACATTGCTATTCATTATATGTTCAGTACTTTTACTTGTTACACGCTCACTATATCTACACTACACGGTCATACTATATTTATTTGCCAAGCTCATGTTACATTGCTATGCTTATGTTACATTGACATGCTTATATAAATATTGCCATACTCAAGATACCTTGCCATGTGCATATAGTTGCTAAATTTAATTGACACCCTTACATAACCACATTAGAATTCATATTCTACTTACATGATGTACTATACCACATTCACATTCTTATTCTTTTTAGAGACTTACCGAGCGCTAGTTCGCTGACAGGCATTCCAACCATCTTTGTTTCTTTGGAATATTCGTAAAATAATTTAGAGACCGAGAAGGTGAAACCGACTCTAGAGGACTATGACCAGTTCGCAGCACAAGTCGAGCTTTAGTTTCTTTCAGTTTTCATTTTAGTAAGCTACATGTTTAAGCTTTTATGTTTTTGTTTCTCGTTTAGACCTTTGTAATCAGTTTGAAATTTGTGAAATTTGAATGTAAATAAAATTGTTGTTGGAAATGTCAGTTTCACACTTATTCTTGTGTTATTTATATTGCTTATATACACTTAGCGTATTTTTTCGAGAAAGGACCTTCTCGGAATAAATACGTCACGGCCTCGTCACGTTTCATGCTCCCTTCTTTTGGGAAGCAGGGCATAACATTATGGGTTTGAAAAAATAGAGAAAAGAATATGGTGTTTGGAATTAGCGATTGCTAAGAAAAGATAATGAATATTTAGATGGGCCTAGGGACCTTTACTAATTGAAAATCAATTATTAATTTTATTTGATAAAAGAAATAATACAAAATACTCGTAGAAGAAAAATACATAATATATTTAAATATATTTAAATACGTATTACGGATACATGGTATTACATCTTTTCTTGACGTTCGAATATTTCACGGCTAGTTACGAGAATACAATTTATCCAATACCTACATTTGACAAGCCAACTGTCATGTAAGAGCACATTGAGATCTAGCCTACTTTGACGAGAAAACGGCTGAGAAGACTCCCTACAAGACGTATAAATAACAAGAATATTCAAAAGAGGAAGATGAATTGTGGTAGGTGTGGTAATGAGGGTCACAATAGAGCGACATACACTGCTCCTATCGATTAAGTCTAAAATAGCTACATGTTGGTTGTTTGGTAATTTTTTTATTTATGTATACACCGTCAAGTTTCGTGGATGTAACATTTCCGAAAATAAAATAATTATTTTTGGGGAATTTAAATAATAAGTATTATGAATATTTTAATGTATGGAGATTGTTTTAATAATATGGTATTGTTATATACCGATAATTTGGAAAATTGATATAATTATTAATTTTGAAGGTGTTAAGTTGATTTGGACAATTTATAAAATCATATACAATTGATTATATACATATTTAGTGCTAACTTGATTAATATTCACTAATCATGCACTAATCATATTTATGTGCATGGCATGCAACCTGATATGTTGCAAAAACACTTGTCACATTTTATTAAACCATGGCTATGTTTCATTACATTTAAACATGGTTTTTGCTCTTGATTTTTGAAAAAGGGAAAAAGAAAAGAAATAAGATGAGAGTGACTTGATGGGACAAGTATCATGGGGCATGTGAGAGAGAGAGGGAGAGAGAAGGAAACTTCTGTTGGAGATAGTGCCCTCAAAGTCAATTATTGGATCACAGGCACGTGATTGCAATGATTGAGGGAGGACCTATCCCGGGACGACAGTCTTACTCGAGATGATAGTATGCTATCTGGTTTATCTTTATCATCGTGTACTGCTTCAGGTGACCTTACAGGTCGCTATTACACGCTGATAGAGCCCCTAGGATTCTTGCTTGACTGCCAGCAGTATGATGGCGATCATATACGTGAGAGCTGGTGGTCTATAAGCACATCCTTAAAAGGTCCCTAGTCGTGGGAGTTTCGAGACAGGGCATCGATTCTCCAGAGTAGACTAGTGTATACAGTCGAGACCCCGACGAGGGGCGGTGGCCGGTCTCACAAGCCACTGGTGTTAGTTGGTTCACCTAAGATGTATACAGGTGCTCATTGGGTTATGAGTACACCGGACAGGACTCGCTGGGAACATGCTAGTTGGTCTTATACCTGACGTCAGATAGCAGTTCACTGGTGACATGTGTACAGGTTAGTTCATCGACTTGAGATCGTCATTTGTCTCGTGTGAGTTCCCACTGTGCTTTGATTACTACCCTACCACGGCTCAAAGGAGTCGTGCAAACAGGTTTTAGTTGGGTACAGTCCCGAGCCACATGAAGGCAGTGAGCGGATCTTCAGGGGTTCGTCTCTCCCGGTATTGGGGGTGAGGTCGCGCTGTGTCTAGGAGAGCCATTACGCAAAGCCCTCGGCCGAGGCAGGAGATTTACTGGTAGGTATTCCAGTAGTATCTCAGGGCGTTCTGGGCTACACTCCGACACGACTTGTACCGCTTTTGGGGGTCTGACTTTTACCAACCCCCTAGGCCCGCCATGTGATGCTCATAGACGAACGGACCGGACTGTACGGATATTGTCACTGACAGGCTCAGTAGGATGTCAGGATGAGTTCGCTCATCGACGTCCCTTTTGGTCAATAGCTGGTGGCCCGTCACGTATTGGCTAATACCTCTGACGTGCTAGTGGTTAAATCCACAGCCATAGTATTGACGAGTCTTTAGAGTCCACCACACTTACAGTTACTCAAGCTTTCGGGCGAAACGCTGTAGAGGCCGTATGGAGATATGGCAGGGTCTGATCAGATACGTGCGGTATTGCACGGATCAGGATCGGACGGTTTGTACTAGTGGCCGTATGGATATATGGCAGGGTTCGATCAGATACGTGCGGTATTGCACGGATCAGGATCGAACGGATATTACTAGCCGGCTTTGGTTTAAGCCGGATCCTAGTATAGTACAGTGTAGATTTTGTCTCATTGCATTTGTATCCGGTAGGAATACAGATGCGGGTGTGTATGCACAGTATCGGGGTTTTCCTGTAATTTATTACGGGACCAGTTTTCTGGAGTTGCCAGTTTGCATTCCGTTCCGGCCGGTTTTCCTTTGTTCTTTCCCGGCCGAACCTTTTGATGGAGGGTGTTATTTGCAAGTTTGCAAATAACACATTGTGGAGGGTTTTCATGCAAATGGTTTGATTATGAAAGCATCTTTTTTATTCCTTTCTTTTCTATCATCATTTCTTGTAATAGGTGATTAGGATTGATTTGTGTTTTGATGTGAGATTGTGATGATGGTGTTTGGATATGGTCACCCTCTCTCTTTTCCTACACTCACCTCCCTCTTGCTTATGTATTCTTTCCTCCACCATTCTAAGAAGATGATAAGGTTTTCATTTTGGAGAGAAGAAAAAGATGAGAGTTTCATTCTTGAGAGTGTGGCATTCTTGATCTCATTTTCATGCTAAAAAAATGCAAGCACCATTTTTCTTATCTTGATTCCTCCATCATCTTCAAAGGCAACAAACTCCAAGTGAGACATATCCTCTACACTACACATTCTACAGCAAATCTTGGGCATGTCGACTTGCCGGCTTCATGCCCGAGTTGCCTCGGTATTGAGGCGGGAGCCCGTAAAAGACGCAGGCGATGTGGTGCCCTTCCGGCGAGGAGACGACGATATGGAGACAAGACTTTCCGCGGGAGATCGGGACGATGATGAGAAGACCGGAGGACTTGGATCACTTGGTATACTTCTCTTCCCATCTCTTGTTTGCTAGTATAGGTTAATGGTTAACGATCCGGGTTTTATTGTCCGCGGTAGCGCCAGTTTCCAAGTAAGGAAAATTTTTGATTCCGCATTTTGGCCTCGGTAAGACGGCCGGGGCGCTGCCGTGGCGCAACAACTTCTACACACCCTCATGGTTTCTCTTCTTTACTTCTTCATTTTCTCTTCACCATTCTTCTCCTCCTTCATCTCCTCACCCTCCACCTCTTCTACCACCTCAAGCCACCCTCAAAACAAAGCCAAAAACCTTATACCCCTTCATAAAATTTGTTCACAACCCCACTAAAAAGACCATGGTGATATCAAGCTAAGATTTTGAAGATTTTGAGCAACTCAAGAAAATTCTTAAGCTGCCAAATGAGGTATATTCCTAGACCTTTAGTGTTGTTTTAGTTTCCCCTTATCTTCTAATTTAGTTCAAATTTAAAGTAAGGTTAAGTGAGGTTAGAAAATTCCAAGTTGAGGGTTAGGTGATTCTTGATGTGTGGTGGTGAAATTGAGGATTAAACAATGACCAAACCCTTGTAGTGTTGGTATTTTTGAGTTAAACCTGAGACCAAAACCCCAAACTCGAACTTTAGATTTTCCGATGTCGGATTCTTTAAATTGTGAGGACTACAGGAAATCTGGAGTAACCTGGTTTAGTTATAAGATAATCTAATATATACATTAACCTAATTAGAACCCTAGAAGACTACCACGAGAAAAAGAGACCAAATCTCCTCACTTGGACCGGCGACACCGGGAAATTTGGAGTTATCGCCGGGTCATTTTGGTAGTATGATGATGGGTCTTTGCCAGTAGCTCCTAATCCTTATACTCTAGCCTCCTGTATTGTTTGTTTAATCCCAAAATACTTGAAGCAAAATCTAGGAGCATTTAGTATTAGTTTTAATTATGCTTTCCGATTTCAAAGACTTGGTTTTTGGTATTTGAATTTAGATTTGTTCGTTGGACGTTTGTACATCAACGACGAGGGTTTTATGATTGTTTTCGCATGCGTAAGCTATAAGTTCTAACCTATAGGCACCTAGCGTGTCACGTCGGTTTTTGAATCGAATATTTGATATGTTACGATATGTTGTGATATGTAGATATCTCCGCGTGGATTTCGGGACGACAAGAGAGAGCATGGCGTCATTGACTTCTGCAAGCGAGGATCAAAGTGAGTAGATGTATATCTACGGGGGAAGTCGGGTGGATGGCGTATAGCACCCCCGCAACTATAGAATAAGATATTACTATATTATCAAATTTGGAAGCGAATTTTGGATACTTAGCGAGTAGGGTATCTAGGAGACCTTATGTTAGATTAGGTTTAGTCTAGGAAGACCTATCTTTAAGGTTACAACCTTGGTAGCGAATCGCAGGCTATTTGTAGTCACACACGCACGCACGCACCCACACCCTTGATTTTGTGTGTATATGTGTGTGTGTACACACACACACGTGTGATGAGGATAGTATATGATAAATGGAGATGAGTCAATATGATCGGGTATGATACCGTGAGATTTTGATATGTGATTAAGTCGCGATGTGGTATATGATATGATATTATAAAGGATCGTTGGGCGATATGTATTCATACATGTGACAATATGTGAGTTGTTAATATTTGAATGTACGAGACCTTAGAATCGTACCCATGATCATGATATTATACGATGATGATACCGTATGAAGGATAATATTATATATGATTTTGACCCGTACCCTTGACTTTAAGGATGTCGTACGATGGATATTACCGTACGAAACATATAAGATGATTGATCCGCACTCTTGACTCAAGAATGCCGTACTATATATTATACAGTACGTGACGCTATGAGGCTGGATCGCCGATTACTAGGTAAATCGATTCGGAATTTATGTAGATTTTCTTATCCTTCCGACAAGTTTCTTAGTTAGTCTCTTAGTTGTTTAAGTAGGTGCTAGACTAGGCTCGAGTCATACCCATTTTCAAAACTAACGAATCATGAGTATTTTTAAAGACGGTCCAAAGGATACTACGGATTTTTTCAAAGGACGTGTCTTTTCTCAAAAACCCCGTAGCCCTTACTTTTCTAAAAACCACGATTCGTGCTATTTCAAAACACTAAAACCGTATGACTCGTACACTGATACGTATATTTTATGATGATACTTTTATTATTCACTTCTGTTATTTTTATTCATTCTCATTGCATTGCATCTTTATTACATGTGTTTTCTTTAGCTATTATGAATCCCGTATGTTAGGACACCAGCACCATTACCGATAATGCGTATGTTCCACGTACACTAGCTTGCCGGCTCACACACATCGTCGGTAATTGCCATGTCACGTACACTTTAGAAAACGTTACTTCATTGGTATAACCTGTAGCTGGTAGTTTCAATATAGTACTAGTATGCTTACTCTCATATGCTAGTTTAGATATTGCATTACTTACTTAGATACCCCATATATTATACATTCATTCTGCTATACAACATTGTGTGGCTTTATGCCGGTAATCCCTATTTATTGACTCTTGATTTTGGGATTTCGGATTTTCCATAAGATTTCTGGATTTGGGGAAAATCGTAAGAATTTTATAAACTCATTATCATTTTAAAAATGCAAAATGCGGTTTTCTCATGATATGATGTATATGGCGTCCACCATGAGTTTTCCTGATTTAGTTGGTTTTCGAGACCCGATTCGAGGAGTAAGATGAGCCGTTTCGGGTACATGGTGGACCCGGTAAGGTATCCCGGGGCAAGAAGCTCGAGATGTAGACGATGAGCATGGTATGGGAGGACTACCTACCGGTGATATTTGGCGCGGCGGATATCCGGAGGATACCGACCGTAGTCGTGAGATTGGATGATATGGGCCGATCCGGACTAACGGAGCCCGGGATTTGAGGATTTTTTGTCGATGTTTGACACGGATTTCTGTTGATTTCATTGATGATACTCCAGTTGTTATACTAAAATCTTACTGAGATAAGAACACAGCTTTCTCATACAGATATATTATGATTTTATTCTTGATGCATTCATATATCATATATGTAACCTGTTGCTACTTGAGGTACTGACACGAGTACTTGGTATTACACTTATACTTAGATTATTACCCTTGCCACTACTAGATATTTCAGTGTTATATTTGAGTATGTTAGATCGTCATATATAGGATTTCTTCTCGGTGATGTCTTCTACTCACGCGTTGGCAACTCACCCCCGTTGTGCCACAGTTTCTTTGCAGGTTCGGCCATACAGGTTCCGTTGCGGTTTTCTAGCATATCATTTCTTTCGGGTGATTGCTTGGTAGGTGGGTTCACTTGCATCGTGACCACTGTTGCACATGTACTTTATATTTCAGTTGTATCTAGTTAAAGGCTCCATCAACCAAACTTGTATATTTAGTAGACTTAGATAACCATAGTTTGTATATTCTTTCGGCCTTATAGTCGCGCTCATGTATTTTATTATTGTTTCTGGTTTTATTTATGATGCTTAGTTTTCTCGCTTTTTTCTGTGTTTTGATCCTCGCCCTTCGGCGTAGTATATTTATTTTATCTTGCGTGGTTGTTTCCGCCAATTGGCGAAGTGCTAGCTCCCGCTTGAGGATACCTGATATATTATTGCTTGTATTCGTTTTTGGGTTACAAATTATAAAGGAGGTGCTGCCCAAATTTTAAACGGCAAAAAGGTTTTTCAAGTTAGATACAAATATAGTGTTTTCATGTATTACTGCTTATGTATATGTAAGAATAAGTTTGATTTTCAGTTAACCTTATTTCAAAACTGCACCTCCACTATTTTCCCTTAAAAAGGTTTAGATTTCTGGGCTTTTGGCTTACTTGAATTAGGTGGGGTCCTATAGACTTCACATGATTCAAGTGCCAATCACGTGCTTTTTCCGGGTCATGACAAAATTGGTATCAGAGTGTTAGGTTTAAGCTTAGTTCGAGTCTAGGTTTGATTATGCGGAGTCTAAGGCATATATATATATATGTATATATATATATGTATATATATATATATATGTATATATATATATTCGGAACATAGGCTCGACCTTACGGAACTTAGACTTGGCCGAGAGGGTATTAGACCCGAACTTTCGTCGCGTAGGTTGACCTTAGTTGATGGAGTAGGTGACTTAAGTAGAGTGACGTACCGTGTGTATATTCCGCGGCATACTTATGATACGCCACTCCGCTTAAGAAGCCTCAGGATGTACATTTCTTAGGCACTGTATTTCTATTCGTTCCTATGATCTATTCTCATCGATGCCGGATTGTGGTTTCTGTTACCACGATTGCATGAGCAGAGAGAGCTGCGGCTAGAGTTGCGGTCAGCACGAGCTCGTCAGGGATGAGGACTGACCAGGTTGTTTTCCGGTAGCATACAAAACACGTTGATATATTGTTATTTGGATTTTTTTTCCATTGACACGAGCGTTCGAGATCTGCCCCAGATGATTGGGCTATTGCCAGAGGCCAGCCGTATTGTAAAGACTACTAGAGTACCGTTAACTCCAGATGGTTGAGGTGTTGTCTACTGTACGGACAGATGAGCCAGCTGTTACTGTGATTGACAAGATATCGCCCCCAGACATTGAAAGCTATTGCAGCTTGAGGTTACACTTAGAAATGTGATAGAAGATCACTAGTCACCCTTGGATAAGACTAGCACCTTTTATTCGTTGGATACTTCGATGCGAGATCATCAGATTGACTAACTTCATCTAGAAGAGGCCCTCACCCAGATGTGCTGTGAGTTGATCAAGAAAGAGTGTTGTTCGTTGGATACTCCGAGGTAAGATCAGTAGTTGACTAGCTTTGGGTAGAAGGACCTCACACAGATGCCTTATGAGTCGATCAAGAAAGGACGAATGAAGTGTATTCTTCCGATGATTTGGAAGAATTTCCGAGAATATAATTGGCCAGATACCTACTGCAAGATATTGAGCTGTCGAGTTCGTAGCTTCGGAAAGAAGACTCTAGATATGAGTGCAGCTGTTTGGAACGCATTTCACACAGCTACAAAGAGATAATTCCGAATCGGTCCACATTGAACAAAAGCAGAGTAAGAGGTTCGTAAGAGATCTTGACGAGATGATGTTCTACTCCATTGACATCAGAGATGTGATACGCATGCAGAGGCATTGAATATGGATATATCTTCCAGAAGAAGTCATGATGAGTATGCAGCTGTTCTGGAACAAGAAATCGATTAAGTAAAGGGTGATAATTTCCAGGCAGTTCGGCAGAGATGAGATTTGGGAGAGACCCGGACAGAATCTTTCTGGAATACTATACAAGAAGACTTGGACCTAAGATTGGTCGTATCACGCACACTCTACGGGCCAGAGTTTCCATCATTGACGAGATACGTTACGAGTGACCATGTTAATTGGTCAGGAAATCTTCAGAGAAGCACCTAGACGGGGACTGTTTCCGTTAGTACTCCGAATTGGGTTGTCAAGCCAAAGAGGGAATATAACAAGTAATCCACAAAAAGAAACAAGGACGCCAGACCGTGGGCAAGGGGCAAGTAGATATTCTAGCTTTGCCAGCCTTGGATGCGCCGGCACATTTCGACTGTAAAGGAAGGGCACCTCGACGACTGTTATTATATTGCGTCTTGGCGATTTAGAGATTGCATTTTCATCGTTTTATTTCGGTATTCTGATGATTTAGTTTCTTGATTGGAATTTATGTGCACCATAGTTGCACTCGATTCGTGTTCCATATATCAGTTGTACTGATGTTCGTTTTGTGTATACCCATTGCACTTGATTTTGGTTTTTATACATTCTAAGATATTAATTTGATTTCGTGCATATGGGTTACACATGATTTTGACTTATGCTTTCAGCGTAATTTATACGAGCTTTCAGTAATAGATATGGTTTTGTGCACGCAGATGCACATGTTTATGAGTGTTTATGCCACGGTATACTTGATTTGAATTGGTGTATGTCGTATACCGTTGATTTTGATTTTTATACTCGATATTCGTTTTTGTGTACCATGTGCACCTGATTGAGATTCTTGCGCGCACCTGACGCACTTGATGCGATTTTGTGCACACCAGATGCACTAAATCGAGATTTTTCGTTCATATGAGATGCACCTGATATGGTTGTCGTGCACACCCGTTCCACTTGATAGATATTTTTGGTGCGCACCCGTTGCACTCAGTTTTATTTTTGTGCACATTCCTGACACCTGTATTTGGTTTCGATTTCCGTACGCACCAGACACACGTGACACTTTTTATACGCTATTTGAATTGGATTTCTTTCGAGCATCATGTTTCCATGACTTATATGCTATATAGTTTAGTAACCCAGCGGGGCTATTCTGAGAACAATATCTAAGTGTTTTTGCATGCATCGATAATTGCCGAAGGGATTTCCAAAAAGGAGCTATAGTCTCAATATTTTCCTACGTGTCCGAGATGACATGAAAACTTTACAAAGGAGACCCTTCTAAATTATTTTCAAAAGGCGGAACGTGTACGTTAAACAAAGGATATATCTATGTAGCTATTTCTTATAAACGAACGTCCGCTACTTATGCCGTGAATACGCGCATCGCACGGCGATTTGAAAAAGATTTTGCATGCATTTCTATTCATATGTTTTGACGATTTCATGAGATGCGTACTATACATACGTCATAATCTTAATTATAGCATACGTGATTTTCGTAATGGTTTTTGACACTAGTGTTTTCACATTAACTTCCAGGATGGCGTGACGCTTTACGGAGTTTCAATTTCGAGTTCTTGGCACTCGTTTTCATGTGCATGTATTGTGCTATAATATGTTTTGTGTATTCATAATTTCAGAGCCCCGACGATTTAATCATTTTACTGAAATGTTTTAGTATTTAGAGGGTTTAAATTTAAATTCGGGGACCGAATTTATTTAAGGGGGAAGATTGTAACATTTCCGAAAATAAAATAATTATTTTTATGGAATTTAAATAATAAGTGTTATGAATATTTTAATATATGGAGATTGTTTTAATAATATAGTATAGTTATATACCGATAATTTGGAAAATTGATATAATTATTAATTTTGAAGGTGTTAAGTTGATTTGGACAATTTATAAAATCATATACGATTGATTATATACATATTTAGTGCTAACTTGATTAATATTCACTAATCATGCACTAATCATACTTATGTGTATGGCATGCAACATGATATGCTGCAAAAACACTTGTCACATTTTATTGAACCATGGTTATGTTTCATTACATTTAAACTTGGTTTTTGCTCTTGATTTTTAGAAAAAGGGAAAAAGAAAAGAAATAAGATGAGAGTGACTTGATGGGACAAGTATCATGAGGCATGTGAGAGAGAGAAGGAGGGAGAGAAGGAAACTTCTACACACCCTCATGGTTCCTCTTCTTCACTTTTTCATTTTCTCTTCAACATTCTTCTCCTCCTTCATCTCCTCACCCTCCGCCTCTTTTACCACCTCAAGCCATCCCCAAAACGTAGCCAAGAACCTTATACCTCTTCACAAAAATTGTTTACAACCCCACTACAAAGACCATGGTGATATCAAGCTAAGATTTTGAAGACTTTGAGCAACTCAAGAAAATTCTTGAGTTGCCATATGAGGTATATTCCTAGACCTTTAGTGTTGTTTTAGTTTCCCCTTATGTTCTAATTTAGTTCAAAATTAAACAAGTAAGGTTAAGTGAAGTTAGAAAATTCCTAGTTGAGAGTTAGGTGATTCTTGATGTGTGATGGTGAAATTGAGAATTAAATAGTGACTAAATCCTTATAGTGTTGGTATTTTTGAGTTAAACCTGAGACCAAAACCCCCAAACTTGAACTTTAGATTTTCCGATGTCGGTTTCTTTAAATTGTGAGGACTACAGGGAATCTAGAGTAACCTAGTTTAGTTATAAGATAATCGAACATATACATTAACCTAATTAGAACCCTAGGAGACTACCACGAGAAAACGAGACCAAATCTCCTCACTTGGACTGGCGACACCGGGAAATTTGGAGTTATCGCCGGGTCATTTTGGTAGTATGATGATGGGTCTTTGCCAGTAGCTCCTAATCCTTATACCCTAGCCCCTGTATTGTTTGTTTAATCCCAAAATACCTGAGGCAAAATCTGGGAGCATTTAGTGTTGGTTTTAATTATGTTTTCCGACTTCAAAGACTTAGTTTTTGGTATTTGAATGTTGATTTGGTCGTTGGACGTTTGTACGTCAACGACGGGGGTTTTATGATTGTTTTCGCATGCGTAGGCTATAGGTTCTAACCTATAGGCACCTCGCGTGTCACGTCGGTTTTTTAATCGAATATTAGATGTGTTATGATATGTTGTGATATGTAGGTGCCTCCACGTGGACTTCGGGACGACAAGGGAGAGCGTGGCGTCATTGACTTCTGCAAGCGAGGATCAAAATGAGTAGATGTATATCTACGGGGGAAGTCGGGTGGATGGCGTATAGCACCCCCGCAACTATAGAATAAGATATTACAATATTATCAAATTTGGATGCGACTTTTGGATACTTAGCGAGTAGGGTATCTAGAAGACCTTAAGTTAGATTAGGTTTAGTCTAGGAAGACCTATCCTTAAGGTTACAACCTTGGTAACGAATCGCAGGCTATTTGTCATCACATGCGCGCGCGCGCACACACCCTTGATTTTTTGTATATATGTGTGTGTGTATATATATATATATATATATATATATGTGTGTGTGTGTGTATGATTTTATATATATACATATACACGTGTGATGAGGATAGTATATGATACATGGAGATGAAACGATATGATCGGGCATGATACCGTGAGATTTTGATATGTGATTAAGTCGCGATGTGGTATATGATATGATATTATAAGGGATCGTTAGGCGATATGTATTCATACATATGACAATATGTGAGTTGTTAATATTTGAATGTACGAGACCTTAGAACCGTACCCATGATCATGATATTGTACGATGATGATACCGTACGAAAGATGATATTATATATGATTTTAACCCATACCCTTGACTTTGAGGATGCCGTACGATGGATATTACCGTACGAGACATATAAGATGATTGATCCACACTCTTGACTCGAGAATGCCGTACTGTGTATTATACAGTACGTGACGCTAGAAGACTGGATCGCCGACTACTAGGAATATCGACTCGAAATTTAGGTAGATTTTCTTATCCTTCCGACAAGTTTCTTAGTTAGTCTCTTAGTTGTTTAGGTAGATGCTAGACTAGGGTCGAGTCATACCAATTTTCAAAACTAACGAATCGTGAGTATTTTTAAAGACAGCCCGAGGGATACTACGGATTTTTCAAAGGACGTATCTTTTCTAAAAAACCCCATAGCCCCTACTTTTCTAAAAACCTCGATTCGTGCTATTTCAAAACACTAAAACCATATGACTCGTACACTGATACGTATATTTTAAGATGCTACTTTTACTATTCACTTTTCTGTTATTTTTATTCGTTCTCATTGCATTGCATCTTTATTACATGTGTTTTCTTTAGCTATTATGAATCCCGTCTGTTAGGACACCAGCACCATTACCGATGATGCGTATGTTCCACGTACACTTGCTTGCCGGCTCACACACATCATCGTCGGTAATTGCCATGTCATGTACACTTTAGAAAACGTTATTTCATTGGTATAACCTGCTAGCTGGTAGTTTCAACATAGTACTAGTATGCTTACTCTCATATGCTAGTTTAGATATTGCATTACTTACTTAGATACTCCATGTATTATATATTCATTCTGCTATGCAAAATTGTAGGGCTTTATGCCGGTAATCCCTGTTTATTGACTCTTGATTTTGGGATTTCGGATTTTCCATAAGATTTCTGGATTTGGGGAAAACTGTAAGAATTTTATAAACTCATTATCATTTTAAAAATGCAAGTTGCGGTTTTCTCGTGATATGATATATATGACATCCACCATGAGTTTTCCGGATTTAGGTTTTTTTCAAGACCCGATTCGAGGAGTAGGATGAACCGTTTTGGATTCATGGTGGACCCGGTAAGGTACCCCGGGGTAAGAAGCTCAAGATGTAGACGAAGAGCCTGGCAGGGGAGGACTACCTACCGGTGATATTTGGCGCAGTGAATATCCGAAGGATACCAACCGTAGTCATGAGATTGGATGATATGGGCCGATCCGGACTGACGGAGCCCGGGATTTGAGAATTTTGTGTCGATATTTGACACAGATTTCTGTCGATTTCATTGATGATACTCCAGTTTTTTTACTAAAATCTTACTGAGATAAGAACACGGCTTTCTCATACAAATATATTCTGATTTCATTCATGATGCATTAATACCTCATATATGTGACATGTTGCTACTTGAGGCACTGACATGAGTACTTGGTATTATACTTATGCTTAGATTATTACCCTTACCACTACTAGATGTTTCAGTGTTATATTTGAGGATGTTATTGTATGACCTAGGAGATCGTCATATATGCGATTTCTTCTCGGTGATATCTTCTACTCACGAGTTGGCAACTCACCCCCGTTGTGCCACAGTTTCTTTGCTGGTTTGGCCATACAGGTTCCGTTGCGGCTTACTGGCACATCATTTCTTTCGGGTGATTGCTTGTTAGGTGGGTTCACTTGCATCGTGACCACCGTTGCACATGTACTTTATATTTCAGTTGTATCTAGTTAAAGGCTCCATCAACCAGACTTATATATTTAGTAGACTTAGATAACCATAGTTCGTATATTCTTTCGGTCTTAGAGTCGCGCTCATGTATTTTATTATTGTTTCTGGTTTTATTTATGATGCTTAGTTTTCTCGCTTTCTTTCTGAGTTTTGATCCTCGCCCTTCGGCATTGCATATTTATTTTATCTTGCATGGTTGTTTCCGCCAATTGGTGATGAGCTAGCTCCCGCTTGGGGATGCCTTATATATTAGTTCTTGTATTCGTTTTTGAGTTACAAATTACAAAGGAGGTGTTGCCCAAATTTCAAACGACAAAAAGGTTTTTCAAGTTAGATACAAATACAGTGTTTTCATGTATTACTACTTATCTATATGTAAGAATAAGTTTGATTTTCAGTAAATCTTATTTCAAAAATGCACCTCCACTATTTTCCCCTGAAAAGGTTTAGATTTCTGGGCTTTTGGCTTACTTGAATTAGGCAGGATCCTATAGACTTCGCATAATTCATGTGTCAGTCACGTGTCTTTTCCGAGTCGTGACAGTAGATCTTTTGTACTAAAAATTTATGATGTTCGTTATAATTTTGCTGTTAATTTTTCTATTAGTTAAGTATGCATCTGAATGAAATTTAGAAACTGTTTTATGAATCTCTTTATTTGCAGTTGCCTGTAATATCTAGGCAGTTGCCTGTAAGTTCTACGCAGTTGCCTGTAACTTGTAAGCAGTTTCCTATTACTTCTAAGAAGTTGCCTGTAACTTCTAATCAGTTGCCTGCAATTTCTATCTACTTGCCTTTAACTTCTAATCACTTACCTGTAACTTCTAATAAGTTGTCTATAACTTGTAAGCACTTGCCTGTAATTTCTAACAACTTTCCTATAACTTCTAATTATTTACATGTAACTTCTAATAAGTTGCATGTAACTTGTAAGCACCTAAATATAATTTCTAACAACTTATCTGTAACTTCTAATTAGTTGCATATAACTCTAATAAGTTGCCTATAACTTCTAAGCACTTGCTTATAACTTCTAACCATTTGCCTGTAACTTGTAAGCAGTTTCCTGTAATTTCTAAGCAGTTGCCTGTAACTTCAGTTGGCTGTAACTTCTAAGCTGTTGCCTGTAACTTGTAAGCACTTGCCTATAACTTGTAAGCAATTTTCTGTAACTTCTAAGCAGTTGCTTGTAACTTCTAACCACTTGTCTGTAATTTCTAAGCACTTGCCTATAATTTCTAACAACTTACTTGTAATTTCTAAGCATATGCCTGTAACTTATAACCATTTGCCTATAATTTCTTTGCTGTTTCCTGTAACTTGTAAGCAGTTGCCTATAATTTCTAACCATTTGCCTGTAACTTCTAGTCAGTTTCACTTAAATTGTAAGCAATGTAGCTTCTAAGCACTTGCTTGAAACTTGTAAGCAGTTTTCTGTAATTTCTAACCCCTTGTATGTAACCTTTAATTAGTTACCTGAAATTTCTAAGCACTTGCCTATAGCTTCTGAAAAATTGCATGTAACATCAGGTAGATAAAAATGATAATATCAACAAAAATATTATTCATATCACAGCATTGGCCAACATCGGCCAACATCGGCTATATAAAACGGATAATATCAACAAAAATATCATTCATATCACTGTCTCAGCCAACATCGACGATATTAAAGTAAATACATCAACAATTTTTGACATTCATTAGATAAACCAGTAATATATAAGCAATTTGTCATTATAACTCAAAACAATTAATAATATCGACGAACATCGGTTAAATACAAATAGATGAATACGTGTACGAATAACAAAGAGTTCAAACTTCGGCTAAACAAAAACTGAAACAATATCAAGCCATTTCTTACTCGTTTGCCAATAGAATTTGGGCCATAAGTATCGGCCGCCACTGCATCGACCTTTTTTTCTCCAGGGCATCCGGAATCCGCCGAACCTCGATTAATGCCTTCATGAATAAGTAGACGAACACGCCGCAATCATCACTGTTAACCAACATTAACAAACGCATATTGTTATAACCCATAACAATCAGAAATGTTAAAAAAACTTATAAAGGAAATACTTCTTACAAATTCTTTTGTATCACGCAATGAACACTAATAAATTGAAATGTATTGAAACCCTAATATTTATCGAATTTCTTTGCCTCAAAATTGAATATGTACCGCAAATATATCCTTGCCCATTCCTCCTAATGGAGGTCGTGCACAAGTGAAAAATAATACCGCAATTTCATTTCAGCAAAATCTATAACGAGCAATGTCTAATGAGAGTTATGACATATCATGGTCATAATACGAGTAAAGGGGTGTCACAATCGGAAATAGCATATGACCGGAACTTGAATCACGTGAAGTCTATAGGACCCCACCGTAACCCAAATAAGCCAAAAACCAAGAATCTAAACCATTTAGAAAATAGTGGAGGTGTAGTTTTGAAAAAGGATTTATACATTGAAATCAAGTTTGTTTTTAAAGTATAAATAAATTTTGATTTAAAACATGTTTGTCGTTTAAAATCGGACAACACCTCCTTTATAAATTTTGAGTAAAACAAGCATAATAAAATATATATAAAAAGCGCCCCCAATAGGAGCTCGCTTTCACGCCCAATGGCGGAGCAACTACGCAGTTAAATATACGACGCCCATGGTAAAAATCAACACAAGCAATAAAACAATAGATATGTAAATAAACAACTCAAGTCGGCTCCAAATAAGTCCAACACCCAAAACAATATAAGTCCCGTCTCTAAGTCATGAATAATACAAATGTCATGCCCCGCTACCCAAAGAGCAGTAATGGCACGTGACAAACCCACGACGTATTTATTTTAAGAAGGTCATTTCTCAAAACAAATACATTAAGTGTAATGTAAGTAGTATAAAATGACACAAGAATAAGTATGAAACCGAAATTTCCAACAACAATATTATTTACATTCAAAATTCATAGGTTTCAAGCAGATTACAAAGGTCTGAATGAGAAACAAAAATATAAAAGCCTAAACACGTGGCTTACTTGAAAAGGAAAGATGGAAAGAAAACTAAAGATTGGTTTATGCTGTGAACTGGTCGTAATCCTCTAGAGTCGATTCCACCTTCTCAATCTCTAAATTATCTGACGAACATTTCAAAGAAACAAAAATGGGTGGAATGCCCGTCAGCGAACTTGTACTCGGTAAGTACTAAAAGAGATTTGTAATATATAAATTGAGAGCAGAATGACATGTAATATAATACAAATGAAAATCGCAATATGTGAACAAATATGGTAATATATATGGCAACTATGCAAGTATGGCAAACAAATATAAGATGGTCGTGGAGTGTAAATATAGTGAACATGAAATGAATGTAAGTGTCCTAAAAGGGTCTCTAAAATGGTAAATTTAACTAACGTGAGTTCAAGTGTGAATGTTAACCGAATCTCAAGAGTATTCTCGAACCCAAGGCTATCGTCCAGAGGTAACAAATCACGAGCCCAAAAGTAATCAAAACTTCAATTATTATTGAAATATTTCAAATCCCACAGGCTATCATCCAGGGGCATGGAAACACGGGCCCTTATTTGTGAATTCGTGATGTACCGTTTCAATCCGGTACCACAGTAACATGATTTGTACCGTTTCAGCCCGGTACCACAGCAACATGTGTACCGTTTCAGTCCGGTACCACAGTAACATGATTTATAGTAATGGGACTCATGAGATTCCGTTGGATTCATTCTAAAACTACCCCAACATCCCGCGCGTATTAGTCGATGATTAATATTAAGAGCCTTGATTGAATCCATGAATACAAAAAGTGATGTATAATATCAAGTTTCAAGATTGAGTTCATGTAGTCATATCAATTGCAAGAATTCATGTCCATTGTATTCATGGTTTGAGTTAAGTTGGATCAAGCATGATAGTTTAGTATAAGTCATATCAAGTGGTCATGTAAATATATCAAGTATTCATGTGGTCATTTCAAATGTTCATGAATTCTTGTTAAGTCATGTAGGATATCATGTATAGGTTATATATGTGTAAATAGGTCATTTAGAAAATTCATGGTATTTATGTAAAATACTATATTTTAATATCTCTAGATTGTTTCAATAAAAAAAATTATTATTTAAATGTTTAGGGTGTTCTGATAAACTATTCTTTAGGTAACTTAGGGTGTTTTAGTAAAAACCAATCTTTCTAGAATTAAGGTATTTATTGAAAACTCTAATTTAATACTTTGTTTTCTTTTAACTAATCAGAAATTATAAATAGTTATAAACTCAAATTAATCTAATTTGTTATCCTTTCTTTTCTTTTATTTTAATTTTTATAGAAATTATTTTATTTTGTTTTAAGAACCGTATTTTGTTTCCTTTCGAGACCGCGCTCCATGAAGAGCTCTGCATCTCACTCCGCTAAATCCAAGATGTGCGAAAAATCCTAGCTATGAAAAATCATTGGTCAAAGATTTATTTTAAATTGCTAACCCAATTTTAAAGATCCCTAAGCAATTATATGGATGGTTTATATGAAATCTAATAGTTCATTTTTTCACGGTAGAGAAAAAATTATGTAGTTTGTATTGAAACATAAGTAAGATAAATAGTAAGTAATGCATATAATCAAAAGACTTATGACTTAGAATTAAGTTAAATCACTAATTTATGTGTCTACTTTATGTGGCTACATAGGACTATTCTATTTAATAAGGTTACAGATATCAACAGCACATAGGTATTGGGATTTTCAGGAAACAACAATTACTATACTAAAATATTAAAGCAGAAACAACATGCAAATTTAAGGTCGGACAATTAAAAATCTAACCTAATAGATTAATATGATGTATTTCATTATACCACGGTTGTTTGTTATGATGTGATTGAAAGCAGAAAAAAACGCGATATGCGTTATGTGATATGCGTTCCGCTCTGTCCTATTTGTTCTACTTACCGCAATCAAGACGGTGTCGCTTTGCAGCTAGACGGTTGAGCACGGGTCATCCGTAGGGAGATGGTTGTATATCCGTTCTTGGCTTAGACGAGTCAATTAAAGAATGTGTATGTGCATGTTCAAATCTATCCTAAGTGTTCGTATTTTATGTTCAAGTAAACTTGTTAGGGTTAAAATTGGTTAGTAGAGTTAGAATTAGTCTTGTGCTTGTCTTTTGCCATTCTAAAATTGATTTTGGGATAATCGGAAGTAGAGAGAATTAGGAGGACATAGAAATGTGATTTGCGAGTTTAAGTAAGCTTTCCTACGCTAAATCCATTCCTGCTGCCTCTTGTCCGTCCGCTACATACGTTTATTTCCAACTCTCGGCCAAACATTCGCAACCATGTATCCAATTAAATCACAACTACATATCACGTTGTAGTGCACCCAAAGGACTTCTCGACTTATGTCGCGGCTATATGTCACGTATAGCACGCTTAAGTTAGGAGGTTGTATTTATTTGGTCTAGATTTGTTTTAAGATATTTGGCGAAGAGAACCACAAGGGATTTTTCTGTCTCTCATACTAATCTCCTTAGCCCTAACAAGTGTGGAAATTATTCACACATATGAAAGAAAAATAAAATAAGAAGGCAGAAAAGAAATAATGGAAAAAATACAGTTTTACAAATGGTAGCAAGCTAACTACTTGAGCCCTCACCTAAGCAAGGGACTCCTTAGAGTATCATGGCTTGAAAATACGATTTAGAAAAGAAGGAAAATAACACAAGAAATAACAACAATAAATAAAATTACACTAGGAATTAAAATTACAAGACAGGGAAATAAAGATACAAGTTTAAAAAAAAAAACCATCTCCATTAAACTTGCGCTTAAGAGCTCTCACTACAATTTTATGGTGTAAAAATGAAGAAGAAGAAGAAGATACAACTAAACTACACTAAATCCTAATAAAAAAAGGCATCTCTACTTGGCTCAAAACTGGACTATTTATAAGCAAAAAGCTGAAACACTATGGCCATATTATGAGCCCTTATATAATTACAAAGCTATCCCCAAAATATGATCTGTCGAGAACTTGACATGGCTGCAGAACCGCCGCCCAAACGCCCTATTGGCCGCGATTCCACGGTCGTTTGGAAGGTTTATTGAGTCATTTTTCTGGGGCTTATCTATGTTGCTTTGTACTTCTGTTCTACAGATTCAAAATTACAAAATGGTTCCAAAATATGTTCAGATTTGCAACAGTCCAAAATGGCTACACTTTTAATCCTTTTGACATTTATCTCTCTCGAGCTTCGTGCATCTCTTGATCTTTGTACTGCCCCTCTCGTGCTCTGTGCTTGTCCGAGACATGAATGACTGTTGTTATTTGTTTTGTCTCTTGAACTAGTAAGCGGCACTGGGTGGGTGTAGATGACCGGAACCCGGATTTTATCTGCTATTGGCAGATGTTCTGGATTTTGGTATAACTGTGGAGATTTTGCATGATTTGCGTTATCTTGGACTGGAAACCTGTAATCTGTAAATATATAGAAAACATGGATAAAAAACACCTACCTATAAATAAACGAGCAGAAGAATGGGCAGTATTAAATGCAATATTCTGGTGTGAACATATACCCCCAAACTTATCTTTTACTCATCCCGAGCAAAAATATTTATTCTTAAAAAGTCCTAAGCTCACTTTCGTAGGTATTACGGTTACACTTAGCGTGTGCAACAAGCCGTTAAAGCTCTAGGTGTCCCTAGCAGGAGGAGTGTTGTCTCCTAAGGATTCTCAGCGGATACTACCCACAAAATCTCATCAAGCTAGTTTCATAAGTTAACGTCGACTCTAATCCTACGATTTAGCATCTAAATTAGAAATTATATCATCCTAAGTTAGAAATGTCCATCCCTTATTTTTCACACCTCCTATTTATTCAACCTAAAATCCTATTCGTTTTGACAGTTTAGAAAGATCTCAGTTTCTCTTCAGTTTTCCTTCTAAAGCGCAGTCTTTAATTCGGAATTTTTATCATCTTTACGGAAAACATAAGTCTTATTCTTTATCCCTATTTTTTCTCCAAATATCGATCGTGTACTCCCACGTGTGTGTAAATTTTCACCCATACATTTAAAAATTCAATTAAAGCATAGTACCCTTACCCTAATACATAATACTACTTCTTTTCATTAGTGATGGACGGATTTTCTCACACATCTTTCAAGCGACTATTACAGCTTCCTGAGGCACTAATCAGCCGATTACTGAATGTGTGAGCTTAAAACGTAAATAGCAGTTTCCAGATATTTTAATTATTATTTTCTTTTTCTTTTTCTTCCTTTTTTTCTTTTTCTTTCAAGATCGGATATATTCTTCAATGATGCCCTTTTGGTGGTTAGCTTTAAATACCGTTTTTTCTTTCATACTAGACTTTCAAGCAAGAGTATTTCTAGGTATGCTCTACTGTCCCAAGTTTCAAGTGTAGGGTTCCTAGGCACTATCACAAGGGTCTATAAGGCATCAACCATGCCGAATTTAAAATTTACAAGTGCCGAACAACCTAAAACGAGGATCTTAGCTAGATAATTAGGGTTAACAAAGCATGTAAACAACTTTACATCTAAAGGAAAGGGATTACAACCTTTGTAGCCCGCTCCTTCGCTTCATAAGCTCCGAGTAGTAGTCCCTTCGCCGCGATCCATGAACTTCCGCACTCTAGAGAGGCTCCACAAGCCGAATGATCCATGCTTGCTTGAAGTCTTCCTTTTCGAAGATTATCTACCTTGAAAAATTTTTAACTCAAGATCTCACTTATCTAATCAAGTATTAGTGAAGTAAACACCCTAATCTAAGTGGCTAGAATAGATGAGAATGATGAAGTAGGAATTTAGCTCTCTTTTTATTTCAATTTCCCACTTTTATTCATCACTTTTCAAAAAGCTAGCAAGCTTTTCAAGGAGGAGGAAGAAGAAGAAGTCTTTTGTGATGAATAATCAATTATTGTCATGGTTACAAATCAAACCTTGAGTTAAGAATGATTGCTTAACCCTTGTAGAGAAATAACCAGGGTAAAGGGTTTGGGTTGGGTTAAGAAATATCTACAAAATATCATCCAAAATATCTAAGCATAAAACAAAAGTAAAGCTTCTAAAAGCTTCATGAAAATGCTAACCCAAATCAAACCCTAACTATGTTTAATCTCTACAAATTATGTTGCATTTGTAATCACAACTTGTTACAATTATATATCACACATATAATATATTTTTGTAACAAAAGAAAATAATACAATTAACATATATCGCATATATATCAATGTATTATCCGGTGAGAAAATGAATCAATAAAGCGAACTTATATCAGTTAATATAATGTAATATATCACATATATAATTATACATTAAATTATCGAATCAACACTTGATCCGACAATCCGGCTATTTCTCAAATAACCGACTAATATAATTTGTATCAGTTCATCGAATCAACACTTGATCCGATGACCCGGCTATATGACATATACCCGGCCGATATCTAATATCGCGAGAATAGAATACGGTATCTCATATCGTAATATTCTCGATCCCGCGCATATCACATATGTGTTCCTACTCCGTTTTGCCTGAGTCAAGAAACCTCTGTGTAGGACTCTAAAGAATCGTCAATACGCCTGCAGTAGGTGATGAACATATCAAACACCCATAAGCTGCAAGCGGTCAGCTAAACGTAACAGCCACCCAGGTATTGAGCAATCAAAAGATCAACAAGCAAGCCTGTACATTCTCCTGTGAATCCAATCAGTAACACTACCGTACAGTCCGGTCTCTTCGTCTGATATGTCGCATATCTAGTCTAGGGATGGTATACATCAGACCCCAGTAACCGATAAGTCGTGTCGATGTGAGGCTCATAACAGGTCGAGAAACTACTGATAACACTTACCAGTAGCACTCTATATCAGCTCTGGCCAGGGACTTCCAGTTATAGCCAATCGAACACAGCACAACATCAACTCCCTATACCGGGAGAGACGAAACCCCTCCTATCGCTCATTGCCTCCATGTGATTCGGGACTGTACCCAAAAGCCACCGTTTTGCACGCCCTCTTAGACATGATAAGGTGGAAATTAAAGCATAGTGAGAATCACACAAGACTCTATGACGATCTCGGGTCTACAGACTAACATGTACCAGTATCATCGGAGAACTGCTATCTGACGATAGATATATTACCATCTAGGAGTTCTCGGCGAGTCCGTTCAGTGTACCCAGTCTCCACTGAGCACCCGTACACCATCTTTGATGTCAAACACCGATGGATATGGGATCATCCATCGCCCATCATATGGGTCAAGATGCGTATACGCTAGTCTACTCTGGTGTATCGATGCCCTGTCTCGATATACCCTCAACTAGGAACAATTATAGGATGTACTCATAGACTATCGTGGCCCCACTAGTATGATCTCATCATAGTCCCAGTAGTCGAGTACATATCCTAAGGGCTTTATCAACATGTGAGAGAAAGACAGTAAACCAAAACAAGTCAACATGTTAAGATAAAAAGAAACCAAATAGCATACTATCATGACGAGCAAGAAAGTCCTCTCTATATATATCCAAGCATCTATCATAATATACATCATATGTACAACAATGGCCTCTAGGGCATATACATAACTAACAATCTCCCACTTGCACTAAGGCCAGCTGCTGTAGTATCTCATACCTAGCATCCCGAATAATCTCTCAAACTGTATTTGGGGAATGGCCTTCGTGAGTGGACCCGCAGTGTTGTCCTTCGTATCTACTCTCCTGACCTCGATCTCCCGGCGATCAACTATCTCCCTGATCAGGTGATACCGCCTCAGAATATGTCTGGACTTCTGATGGGATCTGGGTTCCTTGGCTAAAACTACAGCTCCATTGATATCGCAATACAGAGGTATTGGATGCTCAATGGATGGAACCACACCAAGTTCACTAATGAACTTCTTTATCCAGACAGCCTCTTTGGCAGCATCATTGGCAGCGATGTATTCAGCCTCCATCGTCGAGTCTGCAACGATATCCTGTTTGGAACTCTTCCAACATACCGCCCCTCCATTGAGGGTAAAGACAAATCCCGAGTGCGAGTTAGAGTCATCCTTATCACTTTGGAAGCTCGAATTGGTAAAGGACTCCACCTGGAGTTCTCCGTTACCATACACCAAGAACATCTCTTTAGTCCTTCTCAAGTACTTGAGAATGTTCTTCACAGCTATCCAGTGACTCTCTCCAGGATCTGCTTGATACCTACTCACTATACTTAGTGAGTATACTACATCGGGTCTGGTACATAGTATCGCATACATGATAGAGCCTACTGCCGAATCATAGGTATCCCTTGCATGCGAGCTCTTTCCAAATCAGTCTTGGGAGACTTCTCTTTGGAGAGAGTGAGTCCAGAGATCGTGGGTTGGTTACCACTCTTGGATTCTTCCATACTAAACCTCTTTAGTATGGTGTCAATGTACCTGGATTGGGACAATCCCAGTATCCGATAAGATCTATCTCTATAGATCATTATTCCAAGTATGCAGGAGGCATCACCTAGATCTTTCATTGAGAATTTTTGCAATAAGAAGAGCTTGACCGATTGCAGCATAGGAACATTATTTCCTATCAAGAGTATGTTATCGACGTACAATACGAGGAAGACAACCTTACTCTCTGCAAACTTTTTATATATACAAGGTTCATCTACGTTTTTGATGAAGTCAAACTCTTTGACTACAACATCAAAGCAGATGTTCCAACTTCGCGATGCTTGCTTTAACCCGTAGATGGATTTAAGCAGCTTACACACCTTTCCACTGCTTCCACTGTCTACGAAGCCCTCTGACTGAATCATGTACATGCACTCTTCTAAATCACCATTTAGAAAGACGGTCTTAACATCCATTTGCCAGATTTCGTAGTCATGGTATGCAGCAATGTCAAGTAAGATCTGGATGGACTTAAGCATAGCCACTGGAGAAAAGGTTTTGTCATAATCCACACCTGGTCGTTGACGAAAACCCTTTGCAACAAGTCTAGCTTTGAAAGTCTCCACTTTTCCATCTACACTAAGTTTCTTCTTAAAAATCCATTTGCTCCCAATGGGTTTTACCCCTTCAGGAGCAAGTTTCAAAGTCCGTACTTTGTTGGTGTACATGTATTCCATCTCAGATCGCATTGCATCCAGCCACTTCACAGAGTCCCCACTCGTGATGGCCTGCTCGAAACTAGTCGGGTCATCATCTTGCATGATGCAATCCTCGCTCCAACCATCAACGAGAAAACCGTAATATCTCTCAGGTGGATGAGAAACCCTACTAGATCGGCGGAGAGGCTGAGGTTCGTTGGCTACTATCAAGTTCTCTTGTTCCACTAAATCTTCAGTTGTAATTTGTTCTGCTGGAACTTCTTCCAGCTCTACCACATCGCCACTAATTTCTTTTGCAAGAAATTCCTTTTCTAAAAAGGTAGCATGTCGAGAAACAAACACCTTTTGTTCCTCGTCGTGGTAGAAAAGATATCCATGTGAATGTTTAGGATATCCTACAAACTTACAAAGAACTGACCGTGCCTCGAGTTTGTCCGGATTTTGCTTTTTGACATAAGCCGGACAGCCCCAAATCTTAACTCGTTTAAGACATGGTCTCTTCCCACTCCATATCTCATATGGTGTGGTAGGTACAGATTTAAATAGAACTTGATTCAATAGGTATGCAGCTGTCTCCAGTGCATGTCCCTAGAAGGAAATAGGTAACTCAGCAGTGCTCATCATAGAGCGCACCATATCTAATAAGGTGTGATTCCTCCGCTCCGATACACCGTTGTGCTGTGGTGTATAAGGAGGAGTAAGCTGAGAGAGAATCTCATTCTCTTTTAGATAGTCTAGGAACTCATTGCTTAAGTATTCTCCTCCTCGATCAGATCGTAGGATCTTAATACTTTTGCCCGTTTGGTTCTCTATTTCGTTCTTATATTCCCTGAATTTCTCAAAAGCTTCAGACTTGTGCTTCATCAGGAACACATGTCCGTATCTTGAGAGATCGTCAGTGAATGTAATGAAGTAGGAAGAACCGTTCCTGACATGTGTAGACATGGGTCCACATACATCACTATGTATCAGCCCCAAGAGTTCTGTAACTCTTACTCCGTGTCCACTAAACGGAGTTTTGGTCATTTTGCCTTTGAGACATGACTGGAAAGTGTCATAAGATGATAATTCGAACGAATTCAAATATCCATCCTTATGCAATTTAGCTAGCCGTGTCGCATTGATATGACCTAGTCTACAATGCCACAAGAAGGATTCGTTCATTTCTGAACTTTTCCTCTTGTTTGTGTTCTGTACATTAAGAATTGTAGTTTGATTTAGAACGTACATGCCATTATTTAACGATCTTGATCCTATTAACTTTTGATTCAGAAATATGTTCATAACATTATCCTGTATTACAAAATTATTTCCTTCTTTATTCAATAAAGAAACTGATATAATATTGCATATCAGGGTCGAAATGTAATAGCACTCGTTCAGAACCAATGTATTACCATTTGGTAATACTAGGTGATATTCGCCAACTGCTTTGGCTGCAACATTTGCACCATTCCCTACTGTTATGGAATGATCACACATTCCCAGTTCTCTACCTTTACGTAGCCCATGTAATATATTACATATGTGGGATCCCGATCCAATATCTAATACCCAGGACGTAGAGTGAATTGAGAAACAGTTCTCGATAACTAACACACCCGAAGAAGATGCATCAGCATGCTTTTTCTTCGTTTGGGTAGCGTGAGAATCCAGATATTCTCCTATTTCCTGCTCAGTCTTATAACACTTATAAGAAAGAACGGGACCAACGCTCCCCTGCTCAGTATAATAAGCGGGTTCAGTCAATACATCCATATTATTATCTTTATTAAGGCCTGACTTGGTCGCTACCTGGAGAGAGAGAGAAGAAAAACACTTTAGCATATGCTCTTACAAGATTAGATTGGTTATTATCTTATCTAATCAGGATGTCTCCCACTGTTTTCATCAAATCTTCCTTTAAATCCTAAAAGGAAAAACTAGCCGGGATTAATTACACCTTACAAGTTCGCCAATCTTTCAGCCAGGCCAGTGTTGGTACTTTGAGGGAGGTTCCCCGTGCTTTCGCACGGACCTAATTAAAATAAACCTCGTTTTCCCAGAGGCATAACCCCGTAAACACCTTTCTAGTCACCTACTTGATCGGCTAATTGTCCTGTGTAAAAGTCTCCCAGGGGTAACTCTTACTCGCAGTGGGTATCGGGATCCAACTATCTCATAGGAGGTATGCAATCTCATTGCAAATTTCAACACTTGAAAGTCCCGATAATGCTTTTGTCCCTAACCTCTATGACCTTGACAAAGGCCAACAAACCATAGGAAGCTAGTCAAGTTCAACCCGTCATTTCTTGATTGAAAT
The DNA here is from genome assembly GCA_030015575.1 of Agapanthus africanus. Taxonomy (NCBI): domain Eukaryota; kingdom Viridiplantae; phylum Streptophyta; class Magnoliopsida; order Asparagales; family Amaryllidaceae; genus Agapanthus; species Agapanthus africanus. The sequence goes on along the minus strand of JASDDO010000024.1, from coordinate 874,920,791 downwards.
AAACCCACCCGCACGACCCTTGACAAAGGCCAACAAGGTCGTACGACTACCCTAATCCAATCGCATCACATGCTTAAAACAGATAGGTACTAGTTAGCTACCGTACACTAAGCCTTGACAAAGGCCAACAAACGCGGCACGAATACTAAATAGTCTTTATCTGAAATAACGGAGGGCTACGCAGGTTTTTCAGAAAACCATGAGCGTAATGAACTTGATATCGTTGTAGAAACAAATGATTTTGAAAAGGAGTGTTTTTGAGGATTTTCCAGTTTCGCTAAAGAGGTCACTCCCGGTGAAGGGATCTTGACTCTTTCCTTATCGAATAAGGTGCAGGATATTTCACAAATACCGCTGTGCAAAGAAAGAATTATAGAAGCAATAAAAAAACCGCGAGTTTGTAGCATCTGCCAATTTTGCTAAAGAGGTCACTCCCGGTAAAGGGATCTCGGCTCTTTCCTCATCGAATAAGGTGAAGGGTATATCATATATATCGCTATGCAAAGCAAAACTGTAGCTACCTTTTTTTATAAAGTTTTGATTCTACAACATCTTTTAGGTTTCTTTTCTTTTATTAATCTCATTAATAAATCCCATCAGTTATACTTCCTAAGCATCACAGAAGAAATGAAAACTGTAATATTTATATATCATCATATATATAGTATAAGAATTCGTCTCAGGCAGTAATATGATCTCATCACAGAACATTGCAGCAGAAGATAACATATGAAATATTGGATATACTAGGACGTCCTATTTTATATCGAGCCTGTATAAAACACGGATTCCACGGTCGCGATGAATAGCCAAACCCACATCCCTAGACCCCTACGAGAGCGGCAAGCAATACTGCCAATTCTAGGGTTAGGAGACCCGGTCTCGACTCCTCGAGATGGCCTCCCACTGGACCCTAGAACCCGGTTACTTGTGCTCCCCTCCTTGGGTCTACCTAATGCGGAAAAGTAAATAATATACAATGGTGACATCATCCTCAACCCGGAAGTGCCCCAATAAAAGAATATTACATACAAATGAATTTTACATAAATGAAAATAAAAATCCTCATCTCACATAAAACCCCCGGCTATTCAGAACACGATGATCCATTATAACATATCACAGCAACACATAATATTTCATATCATCAACGTAAGCAAGTATGCGTATCCCGACTGTCGTTGATGTATAGCAACGAAGCCGGCGATACACCACATACTACGCTTACGGTCACAGAAAAAAAGTGTAAAACTACAACATTTGGAATCCACAAATACTTTAGACATCTTAAATTCGAAATATCACATATTTCGCATTTCATGCCTAACTATATGAATTCCACATATTGTATCACATTCCAGATAAATAGACAATGTTAAACTTTCCGATCGAATAATCAAATACCCAAGATTTCCCAAATAGCTCAACACTTGAGCGGAGTTTAAAAAACCCAGAACATGTCACAGCCCCAATGAACCAGCCGTAGAAGGGTCAAACCAACGACTCACATGTGGCAACGCTAAACTACCACAAACCCTAGGGTTCAGTGGCGGTTTTGACGGTCACAAAATCAAGTTAAGGTTACGTTCTTCTAGATGGTCCACAGATTCGCTAGCATGATTTCCCGAAAGTTTTAAACAGAGGAAAATCCAACACTTGAAAGTTTTCCGTCAAGAAAAAAATGAGTTATTGATATCCGTTCGAACATTTTAACACGTTCTAAATTACCCGAAAAACTAAACGATGTTAAACTTTCCGATCGAATCAACGAATTCCAAAGATCTCCAGAAAACTCAACACTTGAGTAATATTAAAAATTCCCAGAAGTATGTAGTAATACCTACGGATGTTACCCAGAAACAACTACCCGTGATACCCAAGTACGGCTGCGGAACCGCCGCCAAAAGCCTGTTATGGCCGCGGTTCTGCGGCGACTTTAAGGAATTAGGGGTTCGTATTTCTCTGTTATCCATAAAATCACCTGCTTATTTTTTTGAGTATTTTTAATACGGAAAAAACCATCATTTTAAAAAATTTCTAGAGAGGGGGTCAAATACGACGTTTCGGGGTTCGATCGGACTTTTAACTTCGTCTACACGTCGCCTAATGTTCTAGCTAGGCTCTGATACCACTGTAGGGTTACTAGGCACTATCACAAAGGTCTATAAGGCATCAACCATGCCGAATTTAAAATTTACAAGTGCCGAACAACCTAAAGCGAGGATCTTAGCTAGATAATTAGGGTTAATAAAGCATGTAAACAATTTTACATCTAAAGGAAAGGGATTACAACCTTTGTAGTCCGCTCTTTCGCTTCATAAGCTCCAAGTAGTAGTCCCTTCGCCACGATCCATGAACTTCCGGACTCTAGAAATGCTCCACAAGCCGAATGATCCATGCTTGCTTGAAATCTTCCTTTTCGAAGATGATCTACCTTGAAGAATTTTTAACTCAAGCTCTCACTTCTCTAATCAAGTATTATTGAAGTGAACACCCTAATCTAAGTGGCTAGAATAGATGAGGATGATGAAGTATGAATTTATCTATCTTTTTATTTCAATTTCTCACTTTTATTCATCACTTTTCAAAAAGCTAGCAAGCTTTTCAAGGAGGAGGAAGAAGAAGAAGTCTTTTGTGATGAATAATAAATTATTGTCATGGTTACAAATCAACCCTTGAGTTAAGAATGATTGCTTAACCCTTGTAGAGAAATAACTAGGGTAAAGGGTTTGGGTTGGGTTAAGAAATATCTACAAAATATCATCTAAAATATCTAAGCATAAAACAAAAGTAAAGCTTCTAGAAGCTTCATGAAAATGCTAACCCAAATCAAACCCTAACTATATTTAATCTCCACAAATCATGTTGCATTTGTAATCATAACTTGTTACAATTATATATCACACATATAATATATTTTTGTAACAAAAGAAAATAATACAATTAACATATATCGCATATATATTAATGTATTATCCGGTAAGAAAATGAATCAATAAAGCGAGCTTATATCAGTTAATGTAATGTAATATATCATATATATAATTATACATTAAATTATCGAATCAACACTTTATCCGACAATCCGGCTATTTCTCAAATAACCGACTCATATAATCTGTATCAGTTCATCGAATCAACACTTGATCCGATGACCTGGCTATATCACATATACCCGGCCGATATCTAATATCGCGAGAATAGAATACGGTATCTCATATCGTAATATTCTCGATCCCGCACATATCACATATGTGCTCCTACTTCGTTTTGCCTGAGTCAAGAAAGCTCTGTGTAGGACTCTAAAGAATCGTCAATACGCCGGCAGTAGGTGATGATCATATCAAACACCCACAAGCTGCAAACGGTCAGCTAAACTAACAGCCACCCAGGTATTGAGCGATCAGAAGATCAACAAGCAAGCCTGTATATTCTCCTGTGAGTCCAATCAGTAACACTACCGTACAGTCCGGTCTCTTCGTCTAATATGTCGCATATCTAGTCTAGGGGTGGTATACGTCAGACCCCAGTAACTGATAAGTCATGTCGATGTAAGGCTCATAATAGGTCGAGAAACTACTGATAACACTTACCAGTAGCACTCTATATCAGCCCTGGCCAGAGACTTCCAATTATAGCCAATCGAACACAGCACAACATCAACTCCCTATACTGGGAGAGACGAAACCCCTCCTATCGCTCATTGCCTCCATGTGATTCGGGACTGTACCCAAAAACCACCGTTTTGCATGTCCTCTTGGACGTGGTAAGGTGGAAATCAAAGCACAGTGGAAATCACACAAGACTATGACGATTTCGGGTCTACAGACTAACCTATACCAGTGTCACCGGAGAACTGCTATCTGATGATAGGTATATTACCATCTAGGAGTTCTCGGCGAGTCCGTTCAGTGTACCCAGTCTCCACTGAGCACCCGTACACCATCTTTGATGTCAAACACCGATGGATATGGGATCATCCATCGCCCATCATATGGGTCAAGATGCGTATACGCTAGTCTACTCTGGTGTATCGATGCCCTGTCTCGATACACCCTCGACTAGGAACAATTATAGGATGTACTCATAAACTAACGTGGCCCCACTAGTATGATCTCATCATAGTCCCAGTAGTCGAGTACATATCCTAAGGGGTTTATCAACATGTGAGAGCAAGACAGTAAACTAATACAAGTCAACATGTTAAGACAAAGTGAAACCAAATAGCATACTATCATGTCGAGCAAGAAAGTCCTCTCTATATATATCTAAGCATCCACTATAATATACATCATATGTACAACAATGGCCTCTAGGGCATATATATAACTAACATCAAGGTGCGTATAAGTGCGATTTGTAGGGTATATACTTTCTGAATTTGGACTTAAGAATAAAAACTATTTTTCAGACTTATTTTTCAATAAAACTTTCAATACTTTCCCTTCATCTCGACTTAACTCAAGAACTGAACTCAAGATTGTATACTTTTAAAAAAACTGCAGGGACGTATATTTGCCAAGGTTAAACAGAAGGAAAGTTATTTTTAGGGTTTTCAATTCCTGAGCCTAAGATTTAGTTATTTCTAACCTATCAAACTAAATTTTTGGAATAAAAATCTATGTTACCCTACTAGCTAACTTGACGACAAAGTTTTTATATTTTTGGAATTTTTTTAATTTTTGTGAGTTTTTAAATAAGTATGCAAACGCAAAATATACACATGAATGCGAAGATAGAAGGCTTACCGAGCACACCCCCAAACTTAAACTTAACAGTGCCCTCACTGTCATGCTACACCAAGAGGGTCAAAATTGTCGGTGCTCCCTTTTTTTTATAGAAGAAAAAGCAAACAAAATATATATACACATAAATGTCCCCCCCCCCAAAAAAACTTAAGCGTTAAATTTCAGAGTTAGAGGAGAGAGAATAGTTTTAATCTATACAAGGTCTTACACATGCTAAAAGTTAACACCAACCATTCAATGATTTTATTGTGATAATACCCAGGTTGGTGAAAGAACGTGTAGAGAAAAGAGATGAAGAATACATGAGACTGTGCGTTGATGGAAATGGGATTCGGTCTCGGTGGAAGAGACGAATGGCGGAGGGGAGAAAGAAATGGAATACGAACTTGAAGGTGAAAATGGATTGAATAAATTAGTACAGTTTGTAATGACCGAAGTGAAAGAATATAGTGTACTAATCTATCAATATGTCGAGAAATGGGTCAAACCTCTCAAGATTCGTAAGAAAATATGGGTCGACCGAACTTGGTGAACCAAACATAAGAAATGAAGGTGATATAGCGCCTTGTAAACTGGGAATGATGGAAAGGACGGAGGGAAGTGATTGAGGAATGGTATCGGTTAAACGTTCAGGAGGGTGTGCACAGTCAATGAAAGGGACATGATGAATTGAAAAATCCGAATCATCTAGTAAAATTGGTTCATCCTCAAAATTCTTCTCAAAATTCAGCTCATCCATGCATTTATCATCATCAATATCTAGACGCGTATGGAGTTCGGGAAAGACAGTTAATGGTTCGGGATGATGTCCACAAGGAAATGAAAGGACATGATGAATTGGTGAAAAAAACCCATCCAAAACTGTGGATTCATCATCCAAAATATTCCCTGTAGGGTTCCTAGGCATCCTAATAAAGTCTCACAAGGCATCAACCATGCCAATTTCAAAAATTATGGAAGCCGAGAAACCCTAACACGGATCGTTTACTAGATATTTAGGCGAAACGGAAAACTAGTTAACTATTTAACTATAGGTTAGATGCTACAACCTTTGTAGATCCGGATTTCCACCTCCTTAGCTCCACGTGGTCATGCTCTCGCTGTCCATCATGAATCCTCGACTCATTCGTCGGCTTCATCGGAAAATCGGGCGAGCAAGGTCATCGGCTTCGTGTCAAAGACGATCTACGTCGAGGTTGCACTAGTTCAAGCTCCGACTTCACAAACTTGTGAAACTTGTGAAGAAAACACCCAAAACTACTTGGCAAGAGGTAGAGGATGAAGAAATAGGAGATGAGTTCACTTTAGATTTGGATTTCTCACTCTAGATCACAAGTTGCCATTAATGGCATCAAGGTTTCTCACTTTGAGAAGAAGAAGAAGATGATAGAATTCTTATGATAAGTTATTTCTAAAATGAATAATAAATGAATTCTTCTCATCTTCTAACCATGGTCAAGTGTAGAGAATTGACCATGGTTAGTGGGAGTGGTTAGGTTTAAGCAAGGAGACAAAATGGCATCATTACTAAAAGCTTCATGAAGCTTCACCACACTTCACGATAAAATGAAACCCTTTTGTTTCCATAAATCCATTTAATAAATAATAAATGGATTTAATAATAAGAGAATAAATCTTAAACCCTAACCACTCTCATAACCATGGTTGCATTCTTTACACAAAGCCAAAAGTACATGCATCATCAAACATGATACATATAAGTGCACAAAAGTATATCACATATACAATGTGTAAATCAAGTGAGAAAAATCCGTTTAAAGTGAACCAATACTAGTTAATGCAAAGTAATATATCAAATATATAATTATACATTAAATCATTAAATCAACACTTGATTCAATGATCCGGTCATGTCGCACATAACCGACTAGTATTCAATGTATCGACTTATCGAATCGATCTTCGATTCGATAACTAGGTTATATCATATACAACCAATCGAAACATTAAGCGCGAGAATCAAATACGGTATCACATACACGCATTATTCTCGGTCCCGCACATATCTCATATGCGCTCCTATTTCGTTTCGCTTGAGCCAGGAAACCTCTGTGTAGGACTCTAAAGACTCGTCAATACGCCGGTAGCAGATGATGATCATATCATGCACCCACAAGCCGCAAGCGGTCTGCTAAACGTAACGGCCACCCGGGTATTGAGCGATCAGAAGATCGACGAGCTATCCCTCTCACTCTCCTGCGAATCCGACCAGTAACACTTACCGTACAGTCCGGTCTCTTCGTCTGATATGTCGCATATCAAGTCTAGGGGTGGTAAACGTCAGACCCCAATAACCCGATAAGTCGTGCCGATGTGAGGCTCGTAACGGGTCGAGAAACTACTGGTAACACTTACCAGCAAATCTCTGATCAGCCCTGGCCAGGGACTTCCCTGTTACGGCCAATCGAGCACAGCGCAACATCAACCCCCAATACCGGGAGAGACGAAACCCCTCCTATCGCTCATTGCCTCCATGTGACTCGGGACTGTACCCAAAGACCACCGTTTTGCACGCCCTCATGGACGTGGTAAGGTGGAGATCAAAGCACAGTGGGAATCACACAAGACTCTATGACGATCTCGGGTCTACAGACTAACCTGTACAAGTGTCACCTGAGAACTGCCATCTGACGTGAGGTATAATACCATCTGGGAGTTCTCGGCGAGTCCGTCCAGTGTACCCAGTCTCCACTGAGCACCCGTATACCATCTCTGATGTCAAACACCAATGGATATGGGATCATCCATCGCCCATCACATGGGTCGAGAAGCGTATACGCTAGTCTACTCTGGTATATCGATGCCCCGTCTCGATACACCCACGACTAGGGACCTTGAAGGATGTACTTATAGACTACCATGTCCCCACTAGTATGATCTGCATCATAGTCCAGGTAGTCAAGTACACATCCTAAGGGCTTTACCAACATGTAACTATAAGACAGTATAAAGAGACTAGTATACATGTTAAGATAAAGAGCAACCAGATAGCATACTATCATGTCGAGCAAGAAAGTCATCTCTATATATGTCCAAGCATCCAATATAATATACATAATCTGTACAATACTGGCCTCTAGGGCATACATACAACTAACAATCTCCCACTTGCACTAGGGCCAGCTGCTGTAGTATCTCATACCGAGCATCCCGAAGAGTCTCTCAAACTGTATCTGGGGAATGGCCTTCGTGAGTGGATCCGCCGTGTTGTTCTTCGTGTCAACCCTCCTGACCTCGATCTCCCGGCGATCAACTATCTCCCGGATCAGGTGATACCGCCTCAGAATATGCCTGGATCGCTGATGGGACCTGGGTTCCTTGGCCAAAGCCACCGCTCCATTGTTATCGCAATACAAAGGTATTGGATGCTCAATGGATGGAACCACTCCAAGTTCAGTAATGAACTTCTTGATCCAGACAGCTTCTTTAGCAGCATCGTTGGCAGCGATGTATTCAGCCTCCATCGTCGAGTCTGCCACGGTTTCCTGCTTGGAACTCTTCCAGCTAACCGCCCCTCCGTAAAGGGTAAAGACAAAACCCGACTGCGACTTAGAGTCGTCCTTATCACTTTGGAAGCTGGAATCGGTAAAGAACTCCACTTGGAGTTCTCCACTACCATACACCAAGAGCATCTCTTTAGTCCTTCGTAAGTACTTGAGAATGCTCTTCACAGCTGTCCAGTGACTCTCTCCAGGATCAGCTTGATACCTACTCACTATACTTAGTGAGTATGCAACATCGGGTCTGGTACATAGCATCGCATACATGATAGAGCCTATTGCCGAAGCATAGGGTATCCCTTGCATGCGAGCTCTCTCCAAATCAGTCTTGGGAGACATCTCTTTGGAGAGAGTGACTCCAGAGATCGTGGGTATGTTCCCACGCTTGGATTCTTCCATACTAAACCTCTTTAGTATGGTGTCAATGTACCTGGACTGGGACAATCCCAGTATCCGTTTGGATCTATCTCTATAGATCCTGATTCCCAATATGCAGGAGGAATCACCAAGATCTTTCATTGAGAATCTCTGTGATAAGAAGAGCTTGACCGATTGCAGCATAGGAATATCATTTCCTATCAAGAGTATGTCGTCCACGTACAATACGAGGAAGACAACCTTACTCCCTGCCACCTTGTTGTAAACACAAGGTTCATCTGGATTTTTGACGAAATCAAACTCTTTGATAACGACGTCAAAGCAGATGTTCCAACTCCGCGATGCTTGCTTTAATCCATAAATGGATTTAAGCAGCTTACACACCTTCCCGCTGCTCCCACTATCTACGAAGCCCTCTGGCTAAGTCATGTACACGCACTCTTCTAAATCACCATTTAGAAAGGCGGTCTTAACATCCATTTGCCAGATTTCGTAGTCATGATATGCAGCGATGGCAAGCATGATCCGGATGGATTTAAGCATAGCCACTGGAGAAAAGGTTTCGTCATAGTCCACACCTGGTCTTTGACGAAAACCTTTTGCTACAAGTCTAGCTTTGAAAGTCTCTACTTTCCCATCTACACCAAGTTTCTTCTTGAAGATCCACTTGCTCCCAATGGGTTTTACCCCTTCAGGAGCAACTTCCAAAGTCCATACTTTGTTGGTGTACATGGATTCCATCTCGGACCGCATTGCATCCAGCCATTTCACTGAGTCCCTACTCGTGATGGCCTGCTCGAAGCTAGTTGGGTCATCATCCTCCATGATGCAATCCTCGCTTCCACCATCCATGAGAAAACCGTAGTATCTCTCAGGTTGGCGAGGAACCCTACTAGATCGGCGGAGTGGCTGGGGTTCATCAGGAACTACGGATCCTCTGGTTCTACCAGATCTTCTATTGTAGCTTCTGCAGCTGGAACCTCTTCCAGTTCTACCTCGTGACCACTAATCTCTTTTTCAAGAAATTCCTTTTCTAAAAAGGTGGCATGCCGAGAAACAAACACTCTTTGTTCCTCGGGGTGGTAGAAGATATACCCTTGAGAATTCTTGGGATATCCTACAAATTTGCATAGAACAGACCGTGCCTCGAGTTTGTCTGGATTTTGTCGTTTGATATAAGCTGGACAACCCCATACCTTAACATAGTTAAGACATGGTCTCTTCCCTTTCCATATCTCATATGGAGTGGTAGACACAGATTTGGTGGGGACCATATTCAATAGATGTATGGCTGTTTCAAGTGCATACCCCCAGAAGGAAATAGGCAACTCGGCTGTGCTCATCATAGAGCGCACCATATCTAATAGGGTGCGGCTCCTCCGTTCTGATACACCGTTGTGCTGTGGTGTATATGGAGGAGTCAGCTGAGAGAGAATCCCATTCTCTTTTAGGAAGTCCAGGAATTCATTGCTCAAGTATTCACCTCCTCGATCAGATCGAAGGATTTTAATACTTTTTCCGGTTTGGTTCTCGACTTCTTGTTTATATTCTCTAAATTTCTCAAAAGCTTCAGACTTTTGTCTTATCAAGTACACATGTTCGTATCTTGAGAGATCGTCAGTGAATGTAATGAAGTACGAAGAACCATCCCTGGCATGTGTAGACATGGGACCGCATACATCACTATGTATCAGTCCTAAGAGTTCAGTAACTCTTTCTCCGTGTCCCGTAAACGGAGTTTTGGTCATCTTTCCTTTGAGACAGGACTGGCAAGTGTCATAAGATGAGAATTCGAACGGTTTCAAATATCCATCTTTATGCAACTTAGCTAGTCGTGTCGCATTGATGTGACCCAGTCTACAATGCCACAAGAAGGATTCGTTCAATTCAGAACTCTTCCTCTTGTGTGTGTTTGTTATACTCAGAACTGTTGATTGATTTAGAACATAAATGCCATTGCATAGCGTGCCTGATCCAACCAACTTTTGGTTACGGAAAATGTTCATAACATTATCCTGTAATACAAAATTATATCCCTCTTTACTCAATAAAGAAACAGATATAATGTTGCATATCAGGTTCGGCATATAATAGCATTCGTTCAGAACCAATGTATTACCAGTTGGTAATGTAAGGTGATATTCCCCGACAGTCTTAGCTGCAACAATTGCACCATTTCCGACTCTAATGTCTTTATCACCTTCTCCAAGTTCTCTACCTTTCCTAAGCCCATGTAACTGATTACATATATGGGATCCTGACCCGGTATCTAATACACAGGACGTAGAGCAAATGGTGAAACAGTTCTCTGTAACGAACACACCCGAAGAAAATGCATCAACATGTACTTTCTTCATCCGGGTGGCATGGGAATCCTGGTATTCCCCTATATCCTGTTCATTCCTATAACTCTTATAAGAAAGAACGGAACCAACGTTCCCTAGCACAGTATAACATATGTGTTCGGTCAATACATCCATATTATTATCTTGATTAGGGCATGAACTGGTCGCTACCTGGAGAGAGAGAGAAGAAAACACTTTAGCGTATGCTCGTGCAAGATCAGATTGGTTATTATCTTATCTAATCAGGATGGCTCCCACTGGTTTTTATCAAATCTTCCTTCAAACCCTAAAAGGAAAGACTAGCCGGGATTAATTACACCCTACAACTTCGTCGATCTTTCATCCAGGCCAGTGTCGGTACTTTGAGGGAGGTCCCCCGTGCTTTCGCACGAACCTAATTAATGTAAACCTCGTTTTCCCAGAGGCGTAACCCCGTTGACACCTTTCTAGACACCTACTTGATCGGCTAATTGCAATGTGTAAAACTCTCCCAGGAGTAACGCTTACTCGCAGTGGGTATCGGGATCCAACTATCTCATAGAAGGTATGCAATCTCATTGCAAATTTCAACACTTGAAACTCCCGATAATGCTTTTGCCCTTAGCGTGCTATGACCTTGACGAAAGCCAACAAACCACAGCCCGCTAGTCAAGTTCAACCCGTACATTTCTTGACTGAATTAAACCCACCCGCACGACCCTTGACGAAAGCCAACAAAGCCGTACGACTACCCTAATCCAGTCGCATCATATGCAGCAGATAAACAGCACATAGCTACCGCACGCTACACCTTGACGAAAGCCAACAAATGTAGCACGAATACTATATGTAACTTATCTGAAATGACGGAGGGCTACGCAGGTTTTTCATAAAAACCATAAGCGTAATGAACTTGATATCGTTGTAGAATCAAATGAAGTTTTTGAAATGGAGTGATTTTGAGGCTTTTCTAGTTTTGCTAAAGGGGTCACTCCCGGTGAAGGGATCGTCGGCCCTTTCCTCGTCGAATGAGGTGCGGGATATATCATATATATCACTGTGCAAAGCAAAAACTCAAAAGCAATCAAAAGCAAACCGAGTGTGTAGCATCTGCCAGTTATTGCTAAAGGAGTCACTCCCGGTGAAGGGATCTCGGTCCTTTCCTCATCGAATAAGGTGCAGGGCATATCACATATACCGCTACGCAAAGCAAGAACTGTAGCTACCTGTTTTATTTTAAAATTTGATTCTACAACATCTTAGGTTTCTTTTCTTTCATTAATCACATTAATGAAGTCCCATCATTTAAGTAACCTAAACATCACAGATAAATACGACGTACACTTATGCCATCCGCATTCGCCTAGATGTCCCCCCGTGCACCGTTAGGTTAGGTAACTAACGACAGAGCAGGGCATGGCTAGTGCGGGTGCAAAACATAAGTAACGCCTATAATATATCATATATACTATATACAGTATTTATCACAGAACATCACATGATCGCATCACAGATATCGCAGCAGAAGAAATATATGAAACATTGGATATACTAGGACGTCCGTGTTTTCAATACGAGCCAGTATAAAACACGGATTCCACGGTCGTGATGAATAGCCAAACCCACACCCCTAGACCCCTACGAGAGCGGCAAGTAATCCTACCAATCCTAGGGTTAGGAGACCCGGACTCGACTCCTCGAGTTGGTCTCCCACTGGACCCTAGAACCCGGTTACTTGTGCTCCCCTCCTTGGGTCTATCCTAGTGCAGAAAAGTAAATAATATATAAAGGGTGACAACTCCCGCAACCTGGAAGTGCCCCGAATAAAAGAATATTACATACAAGTTTTTTACATGAATGAAAATGAAAAACACTCATCTCACATAAAAACCCCCGGCTATTCAAACACGACAATCTAATATATCATATCCAGCAACACATAACATCACATGTCATCAACGTAAGTAAGTATGCATACACCGATTGTCGTCGACGTATAGCAACGACAATCGGCAATACCACTACATACTACACTTACGGTCACAGAAAAGAAATTGTAAAACTACAACAATTGGAATCCGCAACCTCTTTAGACATCACATGCCTAACAGTTATAAACCTCGCATTTTAGTCCCATCATCGAAAACTCTTTTCGATATCTTGTGAAACTAAACCGCTAGATTTATAACATTCTACCAGTTATCTCATAACTATTTGTGAATTCCAATTATTGTATCCATTTCCGGATAAATAGAATATATCAAACTTTCCGATCGAACATTCGAACACCCAAGTTTTTCCGACACCGATCAACACATGAAATAGGTTCAAAGACATTCACTTCATGCCTCAGTACCAACGGTCCAGCCGTAGAAGGGTCAAGCCAACGCCTCACATGTGGCACGCCGTACTGCCCCAAACCCGAAGGTTCAAAGGGCAGTTCAAGACGGTCACATAATCGAGTTAAGGTTTGTTGTCTTCTAGAGGGACCATCGCGTTACTTGCACTACTTCGAACGTCTTTTAACCACAGAAAAATCCAACACTTGGAATTTTTCCGGCAGGGGAAAAGTTGGGTATTTGTATCCGGTCAAACTTTTTAACATATTCTACAGTTATCTGGAAAAGCACTTAGACAAAGTTTGATATTCCGATCGAATCGTCGATTCCCAATATAACCCCAGAGCACTCAACCCTTAAATCAATTTAAAAATACCCAGAAAACTCACCAGAATTTATCAGGTATTACTGTGCAGTGAAACATGGCTGACGTCACTATATGGCCGCGGAACGGCGGCAGAATCTATGCTTCTGCCGCGCTTCCGCGGCTCATGGAACTGTTCATGGGAAACGTTTTACACAGTAATTCTTAGAATTCTTTGGTGAATTTTTTAAGCATTTTTAATATCAAAAATTCCCAGATTTCAGAAAATGTCCAGAGAGCTCTTGGGCATCGGGGTTTCGGGTTCGTTCGGACTTCAAACTCCGTCTAGACTTCGCCTAAGGCTCTAGCTAGGCTCTGATACCACTGTAGGGTTCCTAGGCATCCTAATGAAGTCTCGCAAGGCATCAACCATGCCAATTTCAAAAATTATGGAAGCCGAGAAACCCTAACACGGATCGTTTACTAGATATTTAGGCGAAACGGAAAACTAGTTAACTATTTAACTATAGGTTAGATGCTACAACCTTTGTAGATCCGGATTTCCACCTCCTTAGCTCCACGTGGTCATGCTCTCGCTGTCCATCATGAATCCTCGACTCATTCGTCGGCTTCATCGGAAAATCGGGCGAGCAAGGTCGTCCGCTTCGTGTCAAAGACGATCTACGTCGAGGTTGCACTAGTTCAAGCTCCGACTTCACAAACTTGTGAAACTTGTGAAGAAAACACCCAAAACCACTTGGCAAGAGGTAGAGGATGAAGAAATAGGAGATGGGTTCACTTTAGATTTGGATTTCTCACTCTAGATCACAAGTTGCCATTAATGGCATCAAGGTTTCTCACTTTGAGAAGAAGAAGAAGATGATAGAATTCTTATGATAAGTTATTTCTAAAATGAATAATAAATGAATTCTTATCATCTTCTAACCATGGTCAAGTGTAGAGAATTGACCATGGTTAGTGGGAGTGGTTAGGTTTAAGCAAGGAGACAAAATGGCATCATTACTAAAAGCTTCATGAAGCTTCACCACACTTCATGATAAAATGAAACCATTTTGTTTCCATAAATCCATTTAATAAATAATAAATGGATTTAATAATAAGAGAATAAATCTTAAACCCTAACCACTCTCATAACCATGGTTGCATTCTTTACACAAAGCCAAAAGTACATGCATCATCAAACATGATACATATAAGTGCACAAAAGTATATCACATATACAATGTGTAAATCAAGTGAGAAAAATCCGTTTAAAGTGAACCAATACTAGTTAATGCAAAGTAATATATCAAATATATAATTATACATTAAATCATTAAATCAACACTTGATTCAATGATCCGGTCATGTCGCACATAACCGACTAGTATTCAATGTATCGACTTATCGAATCGATCTTCGATTCGATAACTAGGTTATATCATATACAACCAATCGAAACATTAAGCGCGAGAATCAAATACGGTATCACATACACGCATTATTCTCGGTCCCGCACATATCTCATATGCGCTCCTATTTCGTTTCGCTTGAGCCAGGAAACCTCTGTGTAGGACTCTAAAGACTCGTCAATACGCCGGTAGCAGATGATGATCATATCATGCACCCACAAGCCGCAAGCGGTCTGCTAAACGTAACGGCCACCCGGGTATTGAGCGATCAGAAGATCGACGAGCTAGCCCGCTCACTCTCCTGCGAATCCGACCAGTAACACTTACCGTACAATCCGGTCTCTTCGTCTGATACGTCGCATATCAAGTCTAGGGGTGGTAAACGTCAGACCCCAATAACCCGATAAGTCGTGCCGATGTGAGGCTCGTAACGGGTCGAGAAACTACTGGTAACACTTACCAGCAAATCTCTGATCAGCCCTGGCCAGGGACTTCCCTGTTACGGCCAATCGAGCACAGCGCAACATCAACCCCCAATACCGGGAGAGACGAAACCCCTCCTATCGCTCATTGCCTCCATGTGACTCGGGACTGTACCCAAAGACCACCGTTTTGCACGCCCTCATGGACGTGGTAAGGTGGAGATCAAAGCACAGTGGGAATCACACAAGACTCTATGACGATCTCGGGTCTACAGACTAACCTGTACAAGTGTCACCTGAGAACTGCCATCTGACGTGAGGTATAATACCATCTGGGAGTTCTCGGCGAGTCCGTCCAGTGTACCCAGTCTCCACTGAGCACCCGTATACCATCTCTGATGTCAAACACCAATGGATATGGGATCATCCATCGCCCATCACATGGGTCGAGAAGCGTATACGCTAGTCTACTCTGGTATATCGATGCCCCGTCTCGATACACCCACGACTAGGGACCTTGAAGGATGTACTTATAGACTACCATGTCCCCACTAGTATGATCTGCATCATAGTCCAGGTAGTCAAGTACACATCCTAAGGGCTTTACCAACATGTAACTATAAGACAGTATAAAGAGACTAGTGTACATGTTAAGATAAAGAGCAACCAGATAGCATACTATCATGTCGAGCAAGAAAGTCATCTCTATATATGTCCAAGCATCCAATATAATATACATAATCTGTACAATACTGGCCTCTAGGGCATACATACAACTAACATTCCCAGCGTAAATATTCTCAATCAAGTCAAAGTTAAACTTCTCGGACACCTCATCAAAAGCATGGATTTCAATCAATTGTGGTTCTAGATTGGAGGTATAGAGAGCAATGGAATTGGGTGTGGTTTTACTTGAAATAGACCCTTCACAATCGGGTAAATCAAATATTACAAAGTCACACAACTCATCATACATTATATCTTCAATTGGTGATTCATTTGGGACACTTGATAGACTTTCGAAACCGGAGTTATGGAATTCAATTTGGAACGGGTAGGTTTGATTTTGAAGGGTGTACTGCTCACTCTCATGACTCAAATCGTCAAATTTTCCTATCGCCTCATCATATATTGGAAAATTCGGAGCTAGTTGGAAACTAGCTGCCGGTTCGTTAGGTTGTATGAGCGCGGCCATGGACGCATTCAAATCCACCATCTGTTGGCGCGACGCTACCTGAAATTCCTCTAATGACTGTTTAAGACTAAACATGGGTTGTGAAGGGGTTTCAGTAAAAAATTCAAAGTTGTCTGGATACATGAAACTCCCAAATGCCTGTTTAAAAGAAATGTCCAGAGAAGGTGTAAAAGTCGGGTAGGATTGATAGGAATTGAATGAATGTGAAAAATGGACAGGATTAGGATCAAAATTCTGATATGAAGATGATTAGAAATGTTGTCCTAAGGAATTCGGAGTGGTGAAAGGAGTGAAAGATCAGCTACGGGATTGTTCAATTCTGTCAGCATTGGACATGGGTTTCAGAGTCGCAACATGACTCTCAAAACGATTATCAACATGAGAAGGTGTGAAAGTTTGATATGGTTGATACAAAGTGGAGTGCGGTGTCCAATTGTTGGTACTAGAAGCGTCTATCCGATCTCTCAAAGAAATTTTGGGCATGGATGGATCATTCGAAGTTCGACCAAAGCAAGAACCATATGAAGAAAGGTCTGGTTGTGAGTACCAAAGTTCAGCAAGAGTTGATCGTTTTGGGGTACCCATGATAGGAAAAGAGTGGAGGGTGGAAAATGGGTGAATTTTTATAAATTTTTTGATATTTTTTTTTGTTTTTCGAGTTTTTGAAATTTTTTGTTTGGTTTTTGAAAAAATACGGAATTATGGGACTAAACTTTACACAGCCACAATCACAATCACAATATGCACAAACAACACCTAGAGCTAGAGTCTTCAAAATCCAACTAGACCGCTCCTAGACTTCTAAGAGACAAGTTGCAAGATAACTCTCGAATCGCCTCTTCACTGCCAATTGTAGCCAGGTAAGCACAAGTGAGGTAAGGAGGGTTCCGCTCACGAATCACCGTGAGACGGGCCTTTTAAAATTACCTCCTCACTTGTCTAGCATAGGCACTACAAAGTCAAGTTTAGATAAACGACCGATTCCCCACAACCTTCACTTGTCCTAAATGAGCGTGACAAGTCCTTATAGGTTTGGTCTAGATATTTTTTATTAACTCAAGCTAATGCGTATGCTTTTTGTGATTTGTGGGGTTTTAGGAAGGGTGATGAAATCCCCACCCAATCTTAATTGGTGTTATACCCCCTTAATGTCCGTATTATTATATACAAAACGTTTAAACAAACAAAATCTAAAACAACAAAAAATTTATTTGGCGGCGGCACAATTTTTGTGCAAAGAAATATGTAGAAAATATAAAGTTTACAGAGGTGTTTGGAGAAGGAGAAGGGGCGCAAAAAATTTTGGGCTCAGAAGCCAAGGAACGACCGTGGTTCCGCCGCTGTTACCACTGTTTGACCGCGGTTCCGTGGTGGCAATGTTGAATTAGGGCTTCAAATTTCTTCTCTTCACTCCCCTTGTTCTGTACTCTAGTATCCAATCCTCTGTTTCTTGATTAGATCGTTGTACTTGCTCCATATTTACCTTCAAACTTGCACAAAAAATATCAAAAATAACAAAATGGTTTTATTATATTTATTTATTATTTTTTATATGTATACAAAAAATATTAACCCGAATAACAAGAAAGAAATACGTTATCGTCTTCCCGGCAACGACGCCATTTGATTGAAAGCAGAAAAACCGTGATATGTGTTATGTGATATATGTTCCGCTCTGTCCTATTTGTTCTACTTACCGCAATCAAGATGGTGTTACTTTGCAGCTAGCCGGTTGAGCACGGGTCGTCCGCAGGGAGATGGTTGTATGTTCGTTCTTATCTTAGACGAGTCAATTAAAGAATGTATATGTGTATGTTCAAATCTATCCTAAGTGTTCGTATTTTATGTTCAAGTAAACTTGTTAGGGTTAAGGTTGGTTAGTATAGTTAGAATTAGTCTTGTACTTGTCTTTTACCATTCTTAGATTGATGTTGGGATAATTGAAAGTAGCGAGAATTAGAAGGACATAGAAATATGATTTGCGAGTTTAAGTTATGTGATATGCGTTCTGCTCTATCCTATTTGTTCTAGTTACCACAATCAAGACGACGTCGCTTTGCAGCTAGCTGGTTGAGCACGGATCATCCGCAGAGAGATAGTTGTATGTCTGTTCTTATCTTAGATGGGTCAATTAAAGAATGTATATGTGTATGTCAAATCTATCCTAACTATTCGTATTTTATATTCAAGTAAACTTTTTAGGGTTAATGTTGGTTAATAGAGTTAGGATTAGCCTTGCGCTTGTCTTTTACCATTCTTAAATTGATGTTGGAATAATCGGAAATAGCGAGAATTACGAGGACATAGGAATGGGATTTTCGAATTTAAGCAAGGTTTCCAACGCTAAATCCATTCATAGTGCCCCTTGTCTGTCCGCTACATGCGCTTATTTCCAACCCTCGACCAAACATACGCAACCATGTATCCAATTAAGTCACAACTATATGTCACGTTGTAGTGCACCCAAAGGAATTCTCGACTTAGATCGCAGCTATATGTTACGTATAGCGCGCCTAAGTGAGGGGGTTGTATTTGTTTGGTCTAGATTCGTTTTAAGATATTTGGCGAAAAGAAACATAAGGGATTTTTCCGTCCCTCATACTAACCTTTCTTAGCCCTACCAAGTGTGAAAATTATTCACACATATGAAAGAAAAATAAAACAAGAAGGAAGAGAAAAAAGAATGGAAAAAATACTGTTTTACAAATGGTAGCAAGCTAACTACTTAGGCTATCACTTAAGCAAGGGACTCCTAAGAGTATCATGACTTGAAAATACGGTTTAGAAAAAAAGAAAAAATAAAACAAGAAATAACAACTACTTAACAACAATAAATAAAATTACACTAGGAATTAAAATTACAAGACAAAGAAATAAAGATACAAGTTAAAGAAAAAATCATCATCTTCATTAAACTTCCACTCAAGAGCTTTCACTACAACTTTATGGAGAATAGATGAAGAAGAAGAAGAAGAAGAAGATACAACTAAACTAAATCCTAAAAAAGAAAAGGCATCTCTATTTGGCTCAAAACTGTACTATTTATAGGCAGATAACTGAAACCCTAGGACCATATTATGAGCCCTTACAAATTACAAAACTACCCCCAAAATATGATTTGTCGAGGACTTGACATGGTCGCGGAACCGCCGCCCAAACGCCCTATTGGTCGCGGTTCCGCGGTCGTTTGGAAGGTTTATTGAGTCGTTTTTCTAGGGCTTCTCCATGTTGCTTTGTACTTCTGTTTAACATGTTCAAAATTGCAAAATGGTTCCAAAATATGTTCAGATTTGTAACAGTCCAAGATGGCTACACTTTTAATCATTTTGACATTTATCTCCCTTGAGCTCCGCGCATCTCTTGATCTTTATGCTGCCCCTATCGTGCTCTGTGCTTGTCCGAGACACGAATGACCACTGTTGTTTGTCTTGTCTCTTGAACTGGTAAGCGGAACTGGACGGGTCTAGATGACCGGAACCCGGATTTTATCTGTTTTTAGCAGATGTTCTGGATTTTGGTATAACTGTGGAGATTTTGTATGATTTGCGTTATTTTGGACTAGAAACTTGTAGCTTGTAAATATGTAGCAAACACGGATCAAAAGCACCTACTTATAAATAAACGAGCAGAAGAATGGACAGTATTAAATGCAATATTCTGGTGTGAACATGATGCTAATTTTATATACAACGTCTACATGAATAAATTGCACTACTACCCTATACAAAATATACCAAATCAATAACTGATTCCTAATCCATTATTTATCATTTATTACTTTAATACCCCAACAATGCACCACATATTATCTTCAACTGATATGCCTATTACGACTATAATGTACTACACAGCTAATATTATATAAACTATTGTGAATTGACTAAATGTCTGATGCACATTACAAATAATATATGATGCATATTTGTCAACCCGTATAGCTTGTAGCATTTTCCTAGATTAAAATTAAACTTTGATGGTGAAAGTCGATGGGAAAGAAGATGAAAGAAGAGGGGGAAGAGACTTACCCGTGACATAGTCACATAATTCGCGCATTATTCGCTGAATTCGCGAATAATTCGCGAATTCTTGATCAGACGAATTAATCTCCGAATTAATCGCCATTGCCGAACTGGCCGAATAATTCGCGAATTATTCGCGAATAATTCACGAATTATTCCCGAATTATGTGATAAAACACCGAATAATTCAAAAAACAGCAAATAATTCACAAAATCAAAACCTAGCGTTTCATATATTAATTTATTGCTCGAAATCCTTCCCGAACATTTCCCGAACACTTACCGAATCTTTCCCGAATACCTGCCGATTTTTTCCTTTCTCCGAATCCGAATTTTCGACCTCGCCGAATTATTCCCGAATGACGAATTTGTGACTATGACCCGTGGTTAGAACAAAGGAAACGACAGAAACTTTTATTGAGGTATTTCATCTGGCACTGTTTCGAGCAAAATCAAAACGTCGATGGAATGAAGATCCGGAGGCAGAGAAATGATCGTGGTGCTCACGTGGTCTCGGCCACAAGGAGGGGAAGCAAGGGTCGGCCAAGTTGAGTGAGGTTGCTCTGTTTTGACGGGGAGAGAGAGGAGATGATTGTTGATCGGTTTCAATGGACGGCAAAAAGAAGGAGGAGGGGCTTGTCGAGATGGTGGAGAGAGGAGGTGGGCTTGTTGTTGGGTTGCAGGGAGAAATCTTGGGCCTTGTATTTGGAGGGAAGAGAGTGTCTGATTGTGCTATGTATATGTGAGAAAGAGAAAGAGAGTGTGTGTGTGATATATATAGAGAGAGAGAAGGTAGGGAGGCTCAAGGAAAGAGAGGGGAGAGAGAGCGAGAGAGAAAATTGATGAGGGAATTTATGAGAATTGATATTAAGAAAGGATAGTATGGCTCCGTTTCATTTTGATAAAGGAATGAACAGTTGATTGGTGATTTGTATTAAGTAACGAAGGGAAAATATGAGGAGAAGGTGAAAAGCTAAAATGAGAGAAAAAGAAAGTTTGGAGTTGGGTCTTGAAAGGAGAGAAATTTGAGAAGGAAATTTGTTGGGCTTATGCTGTAAAGAGTGTTAGTTATATATATGCACTAGAGGTCATTATTGTACATGATTGTATATTATAGTGGATGCTTAAACATATATAGAGAGGACTTTCTTGCTCGACATGATAGTATATTATCTGTTGCTCTTTATCTTAACATGTATACTTGTATCATTATACTGTCTCTCCGTTACATGTTGATAAAACCCTTAGGATGTTTACTTGACTACCAGGACTATGATACAGATCATACTAGTGGGGCCAGGGTAGTCCACAAGTTCATCCTTTAATTGTTCCTTGTCGAGCGAGTATCGAGACAGGTCATTGATATTCCAGAGTAGACTAGTGTGTACGTTTCTTGACCCTGTATGGGGCGATAGTTGATCCCACATCCATTGGTGTTTGACATCAAAGATTGTACGCAGGTGCTCATTGGAGAATGGGTACACCGAACAGAACTCGCCGAGAACTCGCAGATGGTATTATACCTATCGTCAGTTAGAAGTTCTCTGGTACACTAGTACAGGTTAGTCTGTAGACCCGAGATCGTCATAAAGTCTTGTGTGATTCCCACTGTACTTTGATTTCCTCCCTACCACGCTCAAAAGAGCGTGCAAACAAGTGGATTTTGGGTACAGTCCCGAGTCACATGGAGGCAATGAGCGATAGGAAGGATTACGTCTCTTCCGGTATTGGAAGTTAATGTTGCGCTATGCTCGATTGGTTATAACAGGAAGTCCCTGGTCAGGGCTGATGATGAGATTTACTGGTAAGTGTTATCAGTAGTTTTTAGACCCGTTATGAGCCTCATATCGGCATGACTTATCAAGTTATTGGGGTCTGACGTTTACCACCCCCAGACTCGATATGCGACATATCAGACGAAGAGACCGGACCGTACGGTAGTGTTACTTACTGGATTCACGGGAGTTTGGACAAGCTTGCTTGTTGATCTTCTAATCGCTCAATACCTGGGTAGCCATTACGTCTAGCTAGTACCGCTGACGGCTTGTGGATGACTAATATGATCATCACCTACTGCTGGAGTATCGACAAGTCTTTAGAGTTTTACACAAAGCTTTCCTGGCTCAAGCGAAACGAAGTAGGGCACATATGTGATATATGCGGGACCGAGATTAATGCATGTATGTGATACAGTATTCTAATCTTGCGATATAGGTTATATGTGATATAACCGGATTATTGAATCAAGTGTTGATTCGATAATTTGTTATATGTATATTTGATATATTTGATATACATATAAATGATATTAATCGGTTGTATGTGATATAGCCAGATTATTAAATCAAGTGTTGATTTAATAATTTAATATATAATTATATATTTGATATATTAATATATATTAACTAATATTAGCTCACTTAAGAATTTCTTTTCTCTAAATACATATAAATATATATGTGATATATATTAATGTATTTTTTTGAAATGCTAGATGATACATTGGATTTGGGTGTATGAGACTCATACCAAAATAAAGATAATTTGGGTGTTTAATTTTTAAGGGAAAAATCAAAATTAGGTGGAAATTAGCATGGCTAAAGATACTTGTGGAAGCATGTAGAAGCCTTAACTTAAGTCCACTAATTTTGTTTTACTCTAGATATTTATTAATCCAGCTATTATATTTAGCCATGGTTAAGTCTGTACAAGTATCACTTGTGATATTTTCTCACCATGGTTTATCACTTGATTTTCTTCTTCATCTCATTTTTCTTCTCTTGATTTTAAGTGAGGTGAAAATGAAAAGGAGAAAAATAATTCTAAAGTGAGCAAAATTCCTACCTCATCAATCTATACCAAACTAGCCATTTAGTATAGGTTTTTTACTTCACTAATTTCTCAATTAGTGAGGAGATAGCTTGAGTTAGAGATTTTTCGACGTAGATCATTTTCGGCCTCGAAGATCCTTAAGCAAGCTTGTTCCTTTCGCCTAGTGGAGCCTAAGAAGAGTTCAGGGACCACTACTTGGAGCTAAGAGACCACTACACGGAGGTTTAGAAGTGAAGGACCGGTCTACAAAGGTTGTATTCCTTGTTCATTTAGTTTAAAGTTGTTTACATGATTTAAAAACCCTAATTCTCTAGTTAGATCCTTGGTTCGGGTTGCTTAGCACTCTAAATTTTTTGAAATTGCATACTCGATACTTGCTGAAACCTAGCGAGGGTGCTAAGCGAACCCAACAGTGGTATCGGAGCCAAACTGGAGCATTAGGAGTAGTCTAAACGAAGTTAAAGTGTTTAATCGTCTTTTTGAAACCCTAAAACCCGGTTTTCTGGAAATTTTTTCAAAAGTTGAAAATTTTCAATTTAAAAATATGCAGAAAATTATGCAGGATTTTCTATTTATCCCTAAGAAAAACGATGGCCCAACTCGACCAAACGGACGCGCAACCGTGGCCAACCCATAGGATTAGCCGCGGTTCTGCGGCGCCGTTGGTGAGGCAGGGAACGCGTCTTCTTGTGCTGATCCATAGGTACTTGTGGCACATTCTGGGTATTTTTAAGTGTGACGCAAGTGTTGAGGTCTCTGGGAATTTTGGGTGTTTGATAAATCGATCGAAATGTTTAACATCGTCTAAATATCTGTGATTTGTGATACAATATTTGGAATCCACAATAATTAATTTTATAAAAACTAATTAGTATTTTGTAAATCTAGCAATCTAGTCGCTTTTGATCGGTTGCCACGGGGTTTTGATTCGGATCAAAAATCCGTCGCAATCTCGTATAGTACGCGAACACTCGCCGGGTAACACTACTCGATAGCCACACCACATAGCCCCGACCAAGTGACTGTAGGAGAACCCCGTAGCCCAAAGCATCCGTTCGGGTGCTTACGGCCGTGGTGTTCCGCCTATGTGCACTTCGTCGATGGCATCGGGGGTGCGGCCGTCTACTAATGTTTTCGACGAGCATTCGATCAGTTGCCGAGAATCTTGTTGAATTGCCCGACTGGTTATTGAAAAGTGTTTTCAGTTTGAGACTAAAATGCCGGGTTTATAATGTTAGACATGGAATTTGGAATATGTGATATTCCGGATTTATGATGTCTAAGGAATTTATATGGTTAGGCATGAAATCCGAAGTATGTGATATTTCGGGTTTATGATGTCTAAGGTGGTTGCGGATTCCAATTATTGTAGTTTTCATTTTCTTTTCTACGACCGTAAGTGTAATATGTGGTGTATCGCCGTTTCGTTATTATACGTCAACGACAATTGGGATACGCATATTTACTTACGTTGATGACATGTGATGTTATGTGTTGCTATGATATGTTATATTGGATTTTCGTGATTGAATAGCCAGGAGTTTTTGCATGAGATGAGAGTTTTTCATTTACATTCATGTAAAAAGTTGTATGTAATATTTTTTTATTGGGACACTTCCGGGTTGAGGATGATATCACCATTGATGTATATTATTTGCTTTTCCGCATTAGGATAGAACCAAGGCAGGGAGCACAAGTAACTGGGTTCTAGAGTCCAGTAGAAGACCATCTCGAGGAGTCGAGACCGGATCTCCTAGCTCTAGAATTGGTAGGGTTGCTTGCCACTCTCATAGGGGTCTAGAGATGTGGGTTTGGCTATTCATCACGACCATGGAATCCGTGTTTTTTACTGGCTTAATTTAAAACACGGACCTCCTAGTATATCCTATATTTCATATGTTGACTTCTGCTGCAATATTCTGTGGTGAGATCATATAACTGTGTGAGACGAATGCTTTATATTATATATATGCTATATAATAAACGTTGCTTATGTTTTGCATCCGTGCTAGTCCTGCCCCCGCTCTACCGTTAGTTAACTAACCTAACGGTGCATGACGGGACCCCGTGGCGAATGCGGATGGCATAAGCGTACATTATATTTTCGTTTCTTTATCTGTGATTCTTATGAAGCATAAATGATGGGACTTCATTAATGAGATTAATGAAAAGGAAAGAAACCTAATGATGTTGTGGAGTCAAATTTTTAAAAGGTAGCTCTAGTTCTTGCTTTGCATAGCGGTATTCTTTTATGAATATCCAGCACCTCATTCGATGAGGAAAGAGCCAAGATCCCTTCATTGGGAATGACCTCTTTAGAAAAAGCTAGTAAATGCTACACCCACTCGGTTTATTTTGAAAAAACTCGATTTTTAAAAGCGGAGCTTAAACCACTCCTTTTCAAATCACTCGATTCTACAACGATATCAAGTTCATTACACAAAAGGTTTTCTTAAAAACCTGTTGTATCCCTCCGTCATTTCAGATAAGTACTATTTAGTATTCGTGCTGCGTTTGTTGGCCTTTGTCAAGGCGTAGTGTGCGGTAGTTAATTAGTGCTTATCTGCAACCATATGATGCGATTAGATTAGGGTAGTTATACGACTTTGTTGGCCTTTGTCAAGGGTCGTACGGATGGGTTTAATTCAATCAGGAAATGACGGGTTGAACTTGACTAGCACCCTATGGTTTGTTAGCCTTTGTCAAGGTCATAGGACGTTAGGAGCAAAACATTATTGGGAATTTCAAATGTTGAAATATGCAATGAGATTGCATACTTTCTATGAGATATTTGGATCCCAATTCCCACTGCGAGTAAGAATTACTTCTGGGAGAGTTTTCCACTTTACAATTAGCCGATCTAGTAAGTTTCTAAGAAAGATGTTAACGGGGTTATACCCCTGAGGAAACGAGGTTATTTAATTAGTTCCATGCGAAAGCTCGGGGACTCACTCGGAGTACCAATAACTGCCTGGCTGAACGATTGGCGAACTTGTAGGGTGTAATTAATCCCGGCTAGCCTTATCTTTTAGGGTTTGAAGGAAGATTTGATAAAAACAGTGGGAGCCATCCTGATTAGATAAAATAATAACCAATCTAATCTTTGAAGAGCGCACGCAGTGTTTTCTTCTCTCTTTCTCCTGGTATCGACTATGACATGCCTTAATCAAGATAATAATATGGATGTATTGACCGAACCTGCTTATTATACTGAACTAGGGAACGTTGGTTCCGCTCTACCTTATAATTTTTATAAGTATGAGCAGGAAATAGGGAAATATCCGGATTCCCACGCGACCCGAACGAGGAATGAGTATGTTGATGCATCTTCTTCGGGTGTGTTCGTTACCGATAACTGTTTCTCAGTACACTCTACGTCCTGGGTATTAGATACCGGATCAGGAATCCACATATGTAATATGTTATAGGGGCTTAAGAGAGGTAGAGAATTGAGATAAAGTGATCATTCTCTAAAAAGTAGGGAATGGTGCAAATGTTGCAGCCAAAGCAGTTGGTGAATATCACCTTGTATTAATAAATGGGAATACATTGATCTTGAATGACTGTTATTACGTACCATCTATGATATGCAATTTAATATCGATTTCTTTATTAGATAAAGAAGGATATAATTTTGTAGTAGAGAAAAATGTTATGAACATTTTTCTAAATCAAGTGTTGATTGGGTTTGATACGTTATGTAACGGTTTATACGTTCTAAATCAAAATACAGTTCTTAACATACAGAACACACACAAGAGGAAAAGTTCAGAAATGAATGAATCCTTCTTGTAGCATTGTAGACTAGGTCATCTCAATGCGACACGATTAGCTAAGTTACATAAGGATGGATATTTGAATCCGTTCGAATTTACATCTTATGAAACTTGCGAGTCATATCTCAAAGGAAAAATGACCAAAACTCCGTTTAGTGGACACGGAGAAAGAGCTACTGAACTTTTGGGACTGATACATAGTGATGTATACGGTCTTATGTCTACACATACCAGGAATGGTTTCTCGTACTTCATTACCTTCACTGATGATCTCTCAAGATTCGGACATGTGTTCCTATTGAAACACAAATCTGAAGATTTTGAGAAATTCAAGGAATACAAGTACGAAGTAGAGAACCAAAGGGGTAGAAGTATTAAATGTTGGCTATAGTGCCCTCAAGTCAATTATTGAATCGCAGGAATGTGATTGCGATAATTGAGGGATGACTTATACTGGTAGGACAATCTTACTCAAAATGATATTATGCTATCTGGTTTGTCTTTATCATCATGTACATACTTCAGGTAATATTACGGATCACTATTACATGTTGATAGAGCCTATATGATTTTTGCTTGACTACCAGCAGTATGATGACGATCATATTCGTGAGAGTTGAGTGGTCTATAAGCATATCCTTAAAATGTTCCTAGTCATACGAGTTTCGAGACTAGGCATCGATACTCTAAGAGTAGAATAATGTATATGAATTGAGACCCCGACGAGGGGCGGTGGCCGGTCTCACAAGCCATTAGTGTTAGTTGGTTCACCTAAAATGTATGCAGGTGCTCATTGGGTTATGAGTACACCGGACAGACTCGCCGGGAACATGCTAGTTGGTATTATACCTATTGTCAGATAGCAGTTCCCTGGTAACATGTGTACAGGTTAGTCTATCGACCTGGGATCGTCATTTGTCTCATGTGAGTACCCATTGTGCTTTGATTACTACCCTACCACGACTCAAAGGAGTCGTGCAAACAGGTTTTAGTTGGGTACAGTTCCGAGCCACATGGAGGCAGTGAGCGGATCGTCAGGGGATTCGTCTCTCCCGGTATTGGGGGTTGATGTCGTGATGTGCACGGGTGGCCATCACCAGAAATCCTTGGCCAAGATAGTTGAGAATTACTGATCTAGGATCGGTAGTTTCTCAGGTGGTGATAGGTTTCATGCCGACACTAAATGTCGTGTTATTAGGGGTCTGACTTTATCCACCCCCTTGACTCGATATGTGATAGTCATAGACGAACGGACCAGATTGTATGGATATTGTCACTGTCAGACTCGGTAGGGGTTTCGGGATGAGTTTGCTCGTCGGCCACCATTTCGCTCAATACTTGGGTAGCCGTTACGTACAGCTAGTGTTGTTAACGTGCTTGTGGTTAAACCCACTGCCAACGTATTGATGAGTTTTTAGAGTCCCACACAGAGAGTTTCCCTGCTTCGGGCGAAACGATATAGAGGCCGTATGATTTTACAGCAGGGTTCGATCACATACGTGTACTTGTGCACGCATGATGTTCGGACGGATAATACCAGCGGGCTTTGGTTTAAGCCGGATCCTAGTATTATATTTGTTGGATTATCTTCGTCTTTTTGTATTTGTATTATTCGGAAAACGGATGCGGATATGTATATTCGGCTGAGGGGTATTCTTGTAATTTATTACAAGATTACTTTTAGAAGATTACACCTCATCATAGTTTAGACCTTTTTGGATTAAAAGGTTATTGAGGTGTAGGATGAGGTGTTTATTGCATTTTTGTGGCATGGCTAATTAGTGACCCATGGTTACTATTCTAGCATGTTTAGGGTTTTGTTTGTTGTGAGATTATGTTGACTTGAGATATTTTTTGTTGACTAAGATATTTTGGAGACATGGACATTTATGTGATGGCTCCATTATTTCTTATCACACTCACACAACAAACAAAAACACAAGCCATTATTCATTTCTTTTTCTCTCTCTTGAGTTGCTCTCAACACCTCATTCTCATGGTATCTTCTTCTTTCTCTAGCTCCACCCAAACCCTCTGATGAGTTGAGAATCATTGGGTGTCATGAGACAAATTAATCCTTTATCACTCTCTACTTCATCTACGGTATCTAGAGTAGTGATTTTGGTGCCGTAGTTGCCTCGGATATGAGGTTGAAGCTCGTTGCATAGACTCTAGGGTAGATCATCTTCGATGGACGGAGACTGGAGAACAAGCTTGATCAAGGAAGCCCCTAGGAGCTTGGGATGATGGTTGAAGACCGAAGGACACGGATCTATTCGGTATAACCATTCTAACTCCTTTTCATGTTTTGTTATCTAAGGCTTATGGGTAGATCCGAGTAATTGGTTGTGGTAGCGCCAAGTTTCTTAAATTTTTGTTCCGTATTTGGTCACGGATTGATGGCCGAGACGCTTGTATAACCCAACATGGTATCAGAGCCACTCTATAAGCCTTAGTTAACTCTTTACGACATTAGAAATCCGTCGTTTTTCTCGTGCAAAAACTGCCGACAAAAACAGTTCCGAAAACTGAAAATTTGAGATGTTTGCACACCCCGCAGGCTCACGGTTTGAACTGAGAAGCCGCGGGGTAGTGCATGGGCACCCGGGAAACCTTCGGGGGGGCCGAACGGCTGGGCCCACTCCCCAAGACCACCACAAGGTGGTCTTGGCGGTGGGGACCCGAAACTGCCCCACCTTGGGCAGTTCCGGGTCTGCCTCACCCCCTAGCCACCTCATGGTGGCCTCGGGGGTGGGGTACCCCCTCTAGGGCCCCTGACTCGAAGTTAATTTCATTCTATAACTCCCCATGAAGATTCGGGTGCGTTTCGTTTTAATTCGGGCTTCCGAATTGGCTTTAAACGGTCGGTTTTTGAATTTTAGCTCACTGTTTTTTCATGATTTTAGAAATTGGTTTAGTTTGCTAATTGCGTGCGGAATTCTAATGTCGTAGTTTTCAGTACATACATTACTATCTGCGACCGTAAATGTCATTTGAGCGGTACAATTCTTCTAACTGCTATATGTTCTTTTAGATGGATTTGTGAACGTGACATTTACGTTGATGTCCTGTGTTGTGCTGTGTTGTAGATGGATCGTCGTGGTGGATAGCTTGGGTGCAATGTTAGTGCGGTTTGGATTTATTTGTATATTTGATATTACGGGGCGAGCGTCCGACATGTAGACCGCCGTCACTTCCAGTTTGTATATTATTTGTTTGGGGCACGACAGGGTTGAGGTCGATGTCACCCTTGTACTTATTTTCTTTTCAGTACTAGGATTACCCCGTGGTGGAGTGCACGAATATCCGGGTTCTAGAAGGCAACGGGCCCGCATCTCATGGCTTTGAAACGGAGGGGGCCTCACTCTATAATTAGCGGGCTATTTGCCGCACTCGTAGGGGGTACAGGTTGACCCAAGGAGGGGTGCTCAAGTTACCGGATTCCATGAAGTGCTGGGTGGCCCATTCACTTTGATGAAGGGGGTTGCCTCACTTCTGGTTTTGGTGGGTAACTTGCCGCGCTCATAGGAGTCTAGGTTTTCATTGCACAGGCTATCCACACGACCAAGGGAACGTCGGGTTTCACTTACGGCTCAAAGGAAACCTGGGGCTCCCAGATTATCTGTATTGTTCTGTGATGTTTATCGCTTATCTGTGATATTGCATTTATCATGCCTGGAATGATTATTATATATTGTTATATACATACTAGTATATGTTGTATATGTTTTGCACCCGCGCTAGTCTAGCCCCCGCTCTGTCGTTAGTTAAGTAACCTAACGGGTGATGACAGGGCCCAGTGGCGAATGCAGATGGCATATACGTACATCATATTTTCGTTCTTTTCTGGTGTGATTAATTGATGGGACTACGTTGATTCTGATCAATGCAAGGAAAACAAACATATTCAATGTTTTTGGAATAATTTTCAAAAGTTGTTATTACAAACATGTTTTCTTTTGTTTTGCACAGCGGTATTCGGTTAGGAATATCTAACACCCCATTCGACGAGGCAAGAGCCGAGATCCCTTCACCGGGAGTGACCTCTTGGGCAGAAGTTTGCATCAGGGCAATAACTTCACTATAGTCGATTACTTTTTGCTTTGCATCATGATATTCAGTTTGGAATATCCTGCACCTCATTCGACGAGGAAAGAGCCGAGATCCCTTCACCGGGAATGACCTCTTTAGCAAAAGTTTTCGCCATTATATATTTATAAACCTATGTGGTTCCTTCAACGATATCAAGTTCATTACGTTAAAGGTTTTTCGCCAAAAACCATTCGTAGCCCTCCGTCATTTCATACGGGTGGCACTTAGTATTCATGCTATATTTGTTGGCCTTAGTCAAGGGATAGTGTATGGTAGCTATTTGTTACTTTTCTGTTGCAAAGATAGATGTGTTGGTTTGGGACAGTCGTACAGCCTTATTGGCCTTAGTCAAGGGCGAGTACGGATGGGTTCAAATTAACCTGGATAATGATGGGTAGAACTTGACATGTGACTTATGATTTGTTGACCTTAGTCAAGGTCATAAGAGCATGGGGTAAAAATCACATCGAGAGTTTCTAAAGAAACTGAAACTTGCCAGGCATGAGCATACCTTCTGGAGTGTGATAACTTGAGTGGATTCCATCTAGTTATCATGTGATGATAGTTGGATCCCGATTTCCACTGATGAGTTGGTTTACTCCTCGGGTGATTTTAGATGATCCCGACTAATTCTCCTTTGGGTTTGGGGGAGGATTCGAGGAAACAGTGGGAATCATCCGGATTAGATAAAGTGATTAACCATTCTGATCTAGGTTAGAGTGCATGCTGAGTGTTTCTTTTTTCTTTCTCTTTGGCAGCGACCATGGCCCGACCCTAGACTAGAACTCATGAACCAAATTAACCGAACCTTCTTAAAACACACTGGTTTTTGGATTGTCAGAGTTGCATACTTCATTGCCACTCCTACTTTTTCCCTTTGCTTTTCTCTGGAACATTCCTTATGACTACGAAGAGCCACAGTTATTGGATATGACCATCGTATAGTTACATACGAACTCGAAGAAACTTGTTTCAGATTCGAGAGAGGTTTCCGGTTCTAAAGAAATTGAATAAGACCATTTAGTTGTCTTTTCCTTTTACCTTCTCTGAGGTTGTGAGGGCTCCTAGGATTAGGAGAGGGTACACCTATTACGCTTATTGGATAATCTTCTTCCAAACCATAGGCTGGTGCCGAAAGGTAGGGAAGGAAGAAAACCAATTAGCCTAAGTGTGGTGTACAGAAAGTAATAAGTAAAGACAAAATAAAGGGATTAGAAAGAGAGTAAAGTAAATTGCGACTGCTATCATTCATGACCAAACCGCTTATATCATCGCCACTCATACTTCACCTTTTAATTTCTCCAAAACACCCCGTATCATTACGAAGATCCACATTTATTGGATAAGTCATCGTATAGTTACATACGAACTCGAAGGAACTTGTTCCAGTTCAAGGATGGATTCCGGTTCAGGAGAAATCGAATAAGATTATTCAAGTTCTCTTTTATTTTTACTTCTCTCAGGTTGCGAGGGCTCCTAGGATTAGGAGGGTACACCTATTATGCTTATTGGATAGTCTTCTTCCAAACCATAGGCTAGTGTCGAATGGTAAGGAAGGAAGAAAACCATTTAGCCTAAGGGTGGTGTACAGAAGGTAATATGTAAAGATAAATAAAGGGATTGGAGAGATGGCAAAGAAATATACGGTTACAGTCATGAATCTGGATAGTGGAAGAGGCATTACTATGAATACCCAGATACCCCTTCGAAACATTTTCATGTTTCAGTTTCACTGTGCGTTGTTAATTGAAAACTGATTTCCCAATTAGATTCTTATTCTAGGGTATGTATTTACCAGACTTGAATCTCACATTTGTATAGTATTACAGATGATGAGTGGGAGTCAGATATTAGGAATTAGGTGAT
Organism: Agapanthus africanus; assembly: GCA_030015575.1. NCBI lineage: Eukaryota > Viridiplantae > Streptophyta > Magnoliopsida > Asparagales > Amaryllidaceae > Agapanthus > Agapanthus africanus. The sequence continues at coordinate 874,887,563 of JASDDO010000024.1, read as the reverse complement.
TATATTCTCATTATATCGGAATTCGTTGTAATTGGAGATATTTGAGGAAATAACCTGGGTTTTTTCCTGACGGCAAATATTTGGTTTTGAATATCCGTTGTTATGCACCAATTTCAAACTGATATATCTGTACGTTTATTTTATAAAGTGAGATATAATTTTTTGAAATTATGTCTAAGATATTTACCTATAGCAGTTGGTGATTGAGTAAGGAGCATTCAACAGCGGTGTAATTCTTCATAACCATAGTACAGTTTTCAATCTACGACGTACAGGGTTTGAGTTATTAAACTCATGGGACTTATACAAAGTATTGTATGTTGTCCAGTGTCCATTAGGACAAAGGGGTTGGTACTCGTACTATATTTTGTTTACTTGTAACTTCTCTAGTTTTAAACATGTATTTCATTGAAATTCAAGGTCCAAGTTTTGAGAAGTTCTAGGTATAAGAATAAAGTAGAGAACCATATGTTACAAGTATCAGGATTCTTCAAGGTGATCGAAAATGTAGATACTTGTGTTTGGTATTCCGTTGATAGTAATGTTTTTGAGAACTTGCTTCTCTTTCAGGTTACTCATATGTGGATGCACTCCTAGATGAGTAATGTTGCTTGGCCTCATTCCACTTAGTTGGCATGCACTGGAGACAGCTGCATGATTTGAATCTGATTCTAATTAAATTAGTGCCCCTGTTTCTATATTGTATATAGAATGGTTCATATCTTAACGATGTTAAGGTATATGGAGTTGTCCGGCTTATGCTTAAAACCAGACTTTAGACAAACTTAAGGCACGTTTTAGTAATGGCAGTTTGTGGGTTATCCCAGGCTATGACAAGGGTTAACTTTCTACCATCTGGAAGATCAATAGATATATTGTTCTTGACTCGCCACAGTTTTAGTAAAATGGATTCTTTTCAGAAAACATAAGAGGGAGTATGGTAGAACTGGAAGTGATTCCAAAACCATAAACGATTACTAAAAATTTAATAGAATCTAAAGATTCAATTGGTATTGACATTCCATTAGCCACACCGCAGATATAGTGGGTAACCTCAGGCACCCGAGAGGAACTTCGGTCTTCTCAGAAACGGTGACAGGGAGGTTCTTGTTTACCCAGACTTGCCATTGCTGTTGTTCTAGACTGTGAGACCCGGCAGGAGGTTGAGTATAACGTTGTTCTAAACTAGCTTAAGAAGCGCACGTGTATATGACTCTGCCAATGGATTGTTATAGTTAGTGGGAGCAGCGGATGCATAATGGACAAGTAACTTGTGTCTGTTTATAGACTAAAGCAAGTATAGCGGAGATAGATCATCTATTTTTGATATAATAGTCATAGGCTTTGACTTCATCAGAATAGGAGATGGATCTGTTAAGAAGGTAGTAGGGTGTGATGTCATGGTATTTGGATGATATGCACTTTATAGGAAGTGAAATTCCTATACTACGATCGGTTATACTGTGGTTGTCACACAGTGATTTCTCCACATTAGATATAGATAATATATCAGGCATTCTGGTAACTATATCTAGATTTGGGTAGTTTCCTAATCTGGGTACTTTGACACTATTTTAAAGGTGTTTTAGAATGGACGACTCCTGGCATGGGGGTGTGCCTGCAGATGATTAAGTCACCCTCTCTAAAGGTGTCTTACAGACTAAAAGGGAGAGAGATGTGCATGATTGGCATATCACTTACTTAGGCAATTGCGTCTATCATGAGATGTCAAGTACCACACCAGATGGTGTTTTTGCACTAGCTGCAATAAGTTTATATATTAATCCAATCCTGGAGAAACGTTCAAAAGCAGTTTATGAATATAAGTGGATGTTCTAGGAATTTGGTAACGACAGCCTCCTTTGGGAGACGGTTATCATTCCAGGCTTCCAAGGTGACCTGGATGAAAAAGTGATTGTCCGAGTTATAGTTTTCCCTTTTACCGAGGGGCAGTAGTTTGGACAGGTGGTCCAAGCGGATACTGAGGGAGGCATGGCGCAGGATACTGATTAAATTCAGTGGACGATACAGTCTAAGAAGTTTGCTGGATTTGGAGTTTATTTGTGAACTGGGTCCCATCAGATATCCAGACATATTCTAAGACAGGTATTGCTCATTTCAGGAGATGGTTTTCTCCGCGAACTTAAGATAAAAAGAGACATAGAAAGAAACATTGGAGTGGATTCACTCACTGAGGCTATTTCTTGAACGCAATAGTTTTACAAACGGGCTTTGTGAAACTGATTAGTAGAGAAGTTGGGTGTTCAGTATCACACAGGTTGTGAGTATGCGACACCGCAACAATTGGCCTTAAGTGCAAGTGGGAGATTGTTGGCTATAGTACCATCAAATCAATTATTGGATCGCAGGCACGTGATTGCAATGATTGAGGGAGGACCTATACCGGTAGGACAGTCTTACTCGAGATGATAGTATGCTATCTGGTTTGTCTTTATCATCGTGTACATGCTTCAAGTGACATTACAGATCACTATTACATGTTGATAGAGCCCATAGGATTCTTTCTTGACTACCAGCAGTATGATGGCGATCATATATGTGAGAGTTGGGTGGTCTATAAGCATATCCTTAAAATGTCCCTAGTCGTAGGAGTTTCGAGACCGAGCATCCATACTCCAAGAGACTAATGTATACGGATCGAGACCCCGACGAGGGGCGGTGTCCGGTCTCACAAGCTATTGGTGTTAGTTGGTTCACCTAAGATGTATACAGGTGCTCATTGGGTTATGAGTACACCGGACGGACTCGCCGGGAACATGCTAGTTGGTATTATACCTATTAGCAAATAGCAGTTCCCTGATGACATGTGTACAGGTTAGTCTATCGACCTGGGATCATCATTTATCTCGTGTGAGTTCCCACTGTGCTTTGATTACTATCCTACCACGTCTCAAAGGAGTCGTACAAATAGGTTTTAGTTAGGTACAGTTCCGAGCCACATGGAGGCAGTGAGCGGATCGTCAGGGGATTCGTCTCTCCCAGTATTGGGAGTTGATGTCGCGGTGTGCATGGGTGACCATCACCAGAAATCCTTGGCCAAGGTAGTCGAGAATTACTGATCTAGGATCGCTAGTTTCTCAGGTGGTGATAGGTTTCATACTGACACTAAATGTCGCGTTATTAAGGGGTCTGACTTTATCCATCCCCTACACTCGATATGCGATAGTCATAGACGAACGGACCGGACTGTACGAATATTGTCACTGTCAGGCTCAGTAGGGGTTTCAGGATGAGTTTGCTCGTCGGCCTCCCTTTCGCTCAATACCTGGGTAGCCGTTACGTACAGCTAGTGGCGCTCACATTCTTGTGGTTAAAATCGCTGTCGGCGTATTGACGAGTCTTTAGAGTCCCACACGGAGAGTTTCCCTGCTTCGGACGAAACGATATAGAGGCTGTATGGTTTTACGGCAGGGTTCGATCACATACGTATACTTGTATACGCATGATGTTCGGACGGATAATACTAGTGGGCTTTGGTTTAAGCTGGATCCTAGTATTATATTTGTTGGATTATCTTCGTCTTTTTGTATTCGTATTCTTCGGAATACGGATACGGGTATGTATATACGGTTGAGGGGTATACTTGTAATTTATTACAAGATTACTTTTAGAAGATTACACCTCATCATGGTTTAGACCTTTTTGGATTAAAAGGTTATTGAGGTGTAGGATGAGGTGTTTATTGCATTTTTGTGGCATGGCTAATTAGTGACCCATGGTTACTATTCTAGCATGCTTAGGATTTTTGTCTGTTGTGAGATTATGTTGACTTGAGATATTTTTTGTTGACCAAGATATTTTGGAGACATGAACATTTATGTTATGGCTCCATTATTTCTTATCACACTCACACAAAAAAAAACACAAGCCATTATTTATTTCTTTCTCTCTCTCTTGAGTTGCTCTCAACACCTCATTCTCATGGCATCTTCTTCTTCCTCTAGCTCCACCCAAACCCTCTCATGAGTTGAGAATCCTTGGGTGTCATGAGACAAATTAATCCTTCATCACTCTCTACTTCATCTACGATATCTAGAGTAGCGATCTAGGTGTCCTAGTTGCCTCGGATATGAGGTTGGAGCTCGTTTCATAGACTCTCGGGTGGATCATCTTCGATGGAGGGAGACTGGAGATCAAGCTTGATCAAGGAAGCCCCTAGGAGCTTGGGATTATGGTTGAAGACTGAAAGACACGGATCTATTCGGTATAACCATTCTAACTCCTTTGCATGTTTTGTTATTTAGGGCTTATGGGTAGATCCAGGTAATTCGTTGTGGTAGCGCCAAGTTTCTTAAATTTTTGTTCCGTATTTGGTCACGGATTGATGGTCGGGGCGCTTGCATAACCCAACATTAAAATCCTTCGATCTAATCGGGAAGAAGAATACTTGAGCACGAAGTTCCTGGATTATTTAAAAGAGAATGGGATTCTCTCTCATCTTACTCCTCCCTATACACCACAGCACCACGGTGTATCGGAGTGGAGGAACCGCACCCTATTAGATATGGTGCGCTTTATGATGAGTACCGCTGAGTTGCCTATATCCCTTTAGGGTTGTGCGCTTGAGACATCCGCATACTTATTGAATAGAGTTCCAACCAAATCAGTGCTTACCACTTCATATGAGATATGGAATTAGAAGAGACCATCTCTTAAACGAGTTAAGATATGGGGTTGTCTGGCCTATATTAAAAAGCAAAATCCAGACAGGCTCGAGGTAAGGTCTATTCTATGGAATTTTGAAAGATATCCTAAGCATTCGCAAGGTTATATCTTCTACCACACTGAGGAACAAAAGGTGTTTGTTTCTTGGAATGCCACCTTTTAGAAAAGGAAATTCTTGTGAAAGAAATTAGTGGTCATGAGGTATAACTGGAAGATGTTCCAGCTGCACAAACTATAGCTGATGATTTTGTAAAACCAGAGGATTCGATAGTCCCCAACGAATCTCAGCCACTCCGCAGATCTAGTAGGGTTCCTCATCCACCTTAGAGATACTACGGTTTTCTCAAAGACAGTGGGAGCGAGGATTGTATCATGGATGATGATGACCAAACTAGTTTCGAGCAGGCCATCATGAGTGGGGACTCTGTGAAACGGCTGGATGCAATGCGATCTGAGATGGAATCTATGTACACCAACAAAGTATGGACTTTGGAAGTTCCACCTGAAGGGGTAAAACCCATCAGGAGCAATGGATCTTGGGAAGATACTTGGTGTAGATGGAAAAGTTGAGACTTTCAACGCTAGACTTGTAGCAAAAGATTTTCGTCAACGACCAGGTGTGGATTATGATGAAACCTTTTCTCCAGTGGCTATGCTTAAGTCTATCCAGATCCTACTTGCCATCGCTGCATACCATGACTACAAAATCTGGCAGATGGATGTCAAGACCGTTTTTCTAAATGGTGATTTAGAAGAGAGTGTATACATGACACAGCCAGAGGGCTTCATAGACAGTGGGAGCGGCCGAAAGGTGTGCAAGCTGCTTAAATCATTCTACAAATTAAAACAGGCATCATGGAGTTGGAACATCTGTTTTGATGTGGCAGTCAAAGAGTTTGACTTCATCAAATATGTAGATGAACCTTGTATATACAAGAAGGTTGTAGAGAGTAAGATTGTCTTCCTCGTATTGTACATGGATGACATACTCTTGATAGGAAATGATGTTTCTATGCTACACTCGGTCAAGCTCTTCTTATCACAATGTTTCTCCATGAAAGATCTGGGTGATGCCTCTTATATCATGGGGAGAAACACTGGACAGCTGTGAAGAACATTCTTAAGTACTTGAGAAGGACTAAAGAAATGTTCTTGGTGTATGGTAACGGAGAACTCCATGTCGAATCCTTTACCGATTCGAGCTTCCAGAGTGATAAGGACGAATGTAAGACAGTCTCAGGTTTTGTCTTTACCCTCAGTGGAGGGACGGTATGTTAGAAGAGTTCCAAGCTAGATACCGTGGCAGACTTGACGATGAAAGCGGAATACATCGCTACCAACGATGTTGCCAAAAAGGTTGTCTGGATGAACAAGTTCATGAGATGAACTTGGTGAGGTTCCTACCATTAAGCATCCAATACTTGTGTATTGTGATAACAATGGAGCTGTGGTTTTGGCTTAGGAACCCGGTCCCATCAGTGATCCAAACATATTCTTAGGCGGTATCACCTGACCAGGGAGATACTTAATCTCTGGAAGATCAAGATCAGGAGAGTTGACACGAAGAATAACACGGCGGATCCACTCACGAAGGCCATTTGAGAGACTTTTCGGGATGTTGAGTATGAGATACTACAACAACTGGTCTTAGTGCAAATGGGAGATTGTTAGTTATATGTATACTCTAGAGGCCATTATTGTATATGATTGTATATTATAGTGGATGCATGGACATATAAAGAGAGGACTTTCTTGCTCGACATGATAGTATGCTATCTGGTTGCTCTTTATCTTAACATGTACACTTGTATCATTATAATGTCTCTCTGTTACATGTTGATAAAGCCATTAGGATGTGTACTTGACTACCAGGACTATAATGCAGATCATACTAGTGGAGCCAGGGTAGTCCACAAGTTCATCTTTTAATTGTTCCTAGTCGAGAGAGTATCGAGACAGGGCATCGATATTCCAGAGTAGACTAGTGTGTACGTTTCTTGACCCTGGTTGATCCCACAGCCATTGGTGTTTGAAATCAAAGATTGTACGCAGGTGCTCATTGGAGAATGGGTACACCGAACAGGACTCGCCGAGAACTTCTAGATGGTATTATACCTATCATCAATGTAACACCCTAGTTCCTTTATAGCAGTTCTATTTTGGATATTTCTTTATTTATGGCTATTTCTTGATTTATTATGTTTTGTGTGCGAATAGTATAATTGGCATCTGTATTTGCATCCGACCCGACCCGCATGCTGGAAACACATCTTGATTCCTGTTTATGATCTATCCCTGCTAGTTTTGAGGATCCGTGCTGTCACGCCCCGCTTCCCAAAATACGGAATACGAGGGGTTGACAAGACCAACCATGCTCCTACGGTCAAGGATACCTCCTGCCGTAGTCACACTTCGGCTTCTAGCTTTACGTGGTAATCAGTAAATAATGCTCAGGCAATGAGAAATGCAGTAACTGAAACGAAACAATATAAAGAACTGACTTGATGGGCACAAAAGAGTATAACTCTGGATAGCTAAACAAGATGTCCGTGATGTGCGTCTGGTCCTGGTCCCGGCTAAATCCTTTCCTCACATTGAGCATGCATACTCAAGTCGTCAGAGCGACACAATAGCAATATAATATATAAATCCAAGTGACAACTCTTAACAGTGATAATAAATATATATACAGTAAATCAATGACGGTATAAGTATGAACATGCAGTAATCAATGAAGTGGAAAAGTAAAAGCAGTAAAATAATATGCCAAGTATGTCAACACAGTAAGTATGTGTATCGATGCTATCATCCCTATCAGTCTCTAAGTCTCACTGTATAGATCACTAAGCCTATCGCCAGTCCAAGTGTGAGAATCAACCACTCGCGAGTGTCCTCCACCCAAGGGTAGGACCCAAGGACAAGGGACCACGGGCCCAACATGTAACTCACGGTAATAATCATGTACCCTGTAAATCTCCATATATCTCCATATATATAAGCCGGCAAGGGACTCCCGAGATTCTGTTGAACTCACACTCAAACTACCCCACACCCCGTGGTCTACATCAAACGCTAACCATAACCTCAAATACCAATCGGTCTGTGACAAGTCTGCTCGAGAACTGGAGGCAGGACTTCCATCAAGCACGTCCCGACTAATACCTAAGATAAATGGCAGAGTCTGATGTCTTATCTGTGACACCCATGCAAGAGTTTCCATAAGTGTCCCATACCACTTATAGTCACACGTACACGCGTCCCACAGACGTCGACAATACAATAGAATAATAAGGTTCACTGATTGTGTACAAGTACGTGTCACTTTCACTTATTCACTTATACACGAACACTAACGTACTTGCCACAATCATCACTAATATCTAACACTGGGTAATGCACATTATCACTAAGTTATTAATGCAGTGACATATGTATGATATGATCCGTAAACAGTATGTAAAGCATGATTAGGATGTCATGAATCAGTAATCTACTACTTGCAATATTTATCATAAATCAAATGTGTACAGTTTAGCGAAACAATGAATGGGGAATAAATAGTATGTTCATTTATCTATCCAGTGAATTTGGTTTCATGCCAATCGGGTTCCAGGATCACTAATTATGGCCGTTTCATTTTAAGCGTTCACGGCTGGAAATCCGGTTTCAGAATCGGAAGTCCGTTTCGCAACGCATTTTAATCCCAGTTGGGATCAGAATTTAGCGATGCTACAGTTGAGTGAAATCTAGGGTTTCCAATAAGGTTTTCAACGCAATAGACGGATCTTCAATCGCATCTGTTCGTCAGGAGATATACACTGTTCAATACTAGTATGTCAATTCTGATTCTGTTGGGACTGTTATACGTCCCCATCTATTCAATTACAGATTAAATAACAAACGATAACGGAACAGAATGAACCCACTTGTGTTGTCTAGCTAACAGATTCACCTTTTATAAACTGCAGAGTTCCACAGCCTAAGAGTTAAGGAAACAGGGTGGTACCCATCACGGGACAGCACACAGTAAACAGAGTCGCTCTGGACTGCAATCCAGAGTCGCACTCCGATCCAAATATTGTCATAGTTTAAGTAGAGAAATATTTAGAAACTTGTATAAGGTTATAGTTCGTCGAGTCATCTTCGATTTAAGCCCTCGAACGCATCATTCCAGAATGTATATAATTTATGGTGATTTTAACAGTTTTCAGATACAAGAAATTTCCAGTTTTACGGGTAAACTTGGGGGTAGTCGTTTTAGTCGTTAATAGTCGTATTTTCCAGCGAAATTTGTACAAGGTATGCATCACTACACGGGCCAATATAAACAATCCAGTTCCGTCAAATTAGGTGAGTATTTTCATTGGGATCATTTATCGAACAGGTACGTCATATAATTTATCAGGAAAAATAACTACGGAATCTATACAATTTTAGTTTGTAACAAACATAATTTAGCGTGTAGCAAGTAGAGAACTTGTCTGGACACATCTCGGGTATGCACGGCAGCGACGCGGTCTAATGCAATGGCACGACGCGATCACGACGCAAATACGACGGAGATTGGCTTCGGTGGAGCTTGAGCTTAGTAGCTCGGCGGTTGCGACGAAGGGGATTTGGTGGCTCACAGGTTTAGCGGCGGTGGCCCGGTGCTCCGGCAGTGGAGCTAAGGTGGAGAGAGAGACACAGAGAGGGAGAAGGAACACAGAGAGAGGGAGTGAGAGAGATCAGAGAGAGAGAGACAGAGAGTGAGAGAGATCAGAGAGAGAGAGAGAGAGTTAGAGAGAGAACAGAGAGAGGGTAAAGAACAGAGAGAGAGAGAGAATAGAGAAAGAGAGAGTAGAGGAAGAGAGAGAGTGAGAAAGAGAGAGAGGGAGAGAACAGAGAGAGTGTGATAGAGGGGATGATGATGAGGATGATGATGATGATGAGGATGAAGGGAGTCGACTGAGGCGGTTCAGGCTCGCCGGCGTTGGGGTACGGGTGGCCGAGCTCGGTGTGTGCAAGGGGTTCTGTGGAGGCTGAAGGAGGGAGCTTGGGTTTGAGTGGTAGAGGAGCTGCTCGCCGGTGGTAGCTCGTGCAGGAGGTGAGCTCGACGGCGACGAGGCAAAGATTTGGGGACGGTGAGGTGAGGGATGGCTGTGGGTTTAGGAGCGATGGAGAGAAGGAAGGAGAAGTGATGAGAGGGAGTACGAGGTGGTGGGGGAGATCGGGCGACGAGATTGGGGAAGTCGCGAGGGGTAACGGCCAAGCGACGTGGGCGCGAGCGTGGACGGAGGAGGCGGCGTGAGCTACGGCGAAGGAACGGGTCGCGAGCAGGGGAAAAATAGGAAAGTAGCCGTTGGGGGAGATGGGGGTGTAGAAGGCGGGTCGGGTTCGAGTTGAAGCGGGCGTAGGCTTGGATGTTGGGCCAGGGAGAATTTAAAGGAAATTTGGTGAGAAATGGGGGAGTGGGCCGCAGGGAAATTAATAGGAATGAGGGAAAAGAAAGGGCTGGGCCAGCGTTTAAAAATGAATTCCCTTTCATAAGAAAAGGTGGCTGAAGAATGGTGCTGGGCCGGCGGTTAAAAGAAATTAAATAGAGAAAGAAAAGAAGCGGGCCGGAGGGATATTAAGGTTTTGGGTTTAATTTTTAATAAAAGAAAATGGGCTGGGGCTTGGGATTAAGGAAAGAAATAATGGAAAAGAAAAGAGAGATTTGGGTTTTGGTGTTTACTGAAGTTTTAAAATAAATAGATAATTATAAATAAAATAGAAGTTTTTATAAATTAAAGAGAAATACGGATATTGGTATAAAAAGGGCTGGGTATTACACGTGCACTTTCATATTGTATATCCTGTTCAACTGCATTATATCTGGCATTTGCATTTTTTTTAATAATACAAATATAATCAAATAAAATATTTTAAAAATATCTTGTACGGCCTACATCATACCCCCTAACCCTATGGTAGCATCCGTGTATCTTGTTCTCGTTCCGTTCAGTGAAATGGACCCGTTTGGATCGCTACGTACACGCTACGTATATCCGATCATGGGGGTATGCATTTTCGTTACCCGAATATTATATTTTAGTTTTGGTTGATACGTATATTATCTGTATTTTCAAACCGTAATTTTAGACCCGGCCCGGGCGTATTTTGGAACAATTTTGTACTAGCTAAAATCTCAAAATTAACTAATATTATAGTTCAATATATTTCTAAATGTTAATATAAATATATATATATATATATATATATATACATTTAAAAAAATTATAACTAAAATATTTTTTTTAAACCAAATCCTAACATAACACCAGACTCTCTCTCTCTCTTTATTTAATTTTTTTATTTTTTAACAGAAATCTCACAGCGCTCTCTCTCTCTCTCTCTCTCTCTCTCTTCTATATATATATTCTTAAACCCCACGAGATCGGTCACCCCCCTTTTTCACTATACTCACCTCCCTCCTTTCTTCGTTGCTGCCGCCTCTCGCGAACCCAAGCCCTAACCCCGTCTCGCGCTCGCCGACGCCGTTGATCACCTCGTCGGCCTCATCACCATCCCCTCGAACTCCTCTCCTCCTTCGAGCATCCCTCTTCTTTTCCCGACCCTGCAAACCCAACCCAAGAATCTAAGAAACCCACAGCCCCGACCTCGCCGCGCCTGCATCCTTGCCGTAGACGGCCCATCATCGACGTCACCCCCTCACCTTCCTCTCTGACTCCAGAGCCAACCCAGAGCACCAGCCATCTTCTTCTCCTACTCTTCTTCTTCTAGTTCTTCTTCTCTTCTTGATTCTTGCTTTTCCGGTGATCGCCGGAGCCGTGCCGCTGCCGACAATCCGAGCAACCCAGTGGACGTCACCAACCAGCGTGGTCGTGTCCTATTCTGTTCGCGCCCATGTACATTGCGACGTTTACCCGATATCGGACGCAGCGTACGCACCCCGTCGTAAGATCCGTTCAGGCAAGTTTATCTTGCTACATGCTATGATACATAATTTGCATCTATATTAATAATAATGTTACTTGTTCATCGCATTGTGCATCCTATGTTACAGTTTTACAATTTTACAATATCCGTTCGCATCTGTACAATTTATTACATATCTAGTCACATCCAATTTTATCTTGTTACAGGCTATGCAACATATTTTACATCTATAGGTATAGAATTATTACATGTTTATGGTATTTCACATCCATGTTACAGTTTTACCGTCTTTCCGATATCCGTTCGTATCCATGTTATTTATTATATATCTAGTTGCATGCCATATCATATTATATCATGTTACCGTTATATTAGTACCCATGCTTGATAATGTGCATCCTACGTAGTCATGGAGTTGTAGATGTAATCCCTGATAGATATTTGTGCATTGTTCATATCATAATTTTGCATTATTATATTCCCCATTCTTATTCATTCTACAAATAAACAGGTGCTTTTGTCTATGTCTGCTACATAGTTGCAGGTTACAGGTTCTCGGAACAAAAACAGTGAAAATTATGAAAAGACGATACAAAAGTGAGACTACGACCAACAAATGGAAGAATCTTGATCATGCCTATAGTTTGAGGGACAAATGAAGATCAATGAACAAGTTCACAAAGTACAAAGGCAGCGCAAGATTTAAGACTTCGACACGAAGCAAACGGTAAAAGTCCACGACACTATGCACTGTGGAATTCTGGAAGAAACTAGAAGACAATCTAAGAAACCAAGTGAAGAAACCAGAAGCCAAATGCAACAGGAAGCAAACCAGAAAAATCCAGCCAAAGACTCCATCAGATGGCCGCAGATCCGCGGCCAAACAGGGCATTTGGCCGCGGTTCCGCGGCTATGATAAGCATGTGTCGGTGCATATTTTGACGGTGTGGCGGTTGGTTGACTAGGCTTCTTAGGGTAATTTTGTAAATGCAAATAGGGATCGGATGTAACCCTAGGGTTTCTATAATCTATAAATAGAAACCCTAATGTTCTTTTTTGGGGCATGCCTCTTCTTATGCCTCTTTTTGTTTATCAAATTCAGAAATTTTAATCGCTGTAATGTTTTGAAGAGTGCGTCGAATAAAGTAAGTAGTTTTTCTTTAGCTTGCCCTAGTTAATTTCTTTTCTGCCGTAGTTTAGTAATTTTATTTATCTGCCCTAGTTAGATTTTATTAATCTGCCGTAGTTTAGATAATTAGTCTTCTAAAAACAATCATAAAAAAATGTCTTTTATTATCAATTCCCTAATGAGTGAGTAGTTCCTCACTTGTTAGGGTTAGGAATAGGAAAGGTTTGAGAGATGAAAATCTCTCACCCCTTTCTTGCCCATCGCATATTTTTTATAGGACTCCATGCATACATACACACACCGCTCACTATGGCACCCTATCCCATGAGATAGCGGTGATACCGTAGTTTAAAAGACCAATTATGTATGTTTTCTATGGAGGTTAGGGTAAGAATTAAGAAAGGACTGACAAGGACCTAGAGGAAGAAACATAGTTTCTTCCCGATCGTGCTAATCCCCTTTATTAATTATTACCATAACACCTAAATAGATCTTAATTAGGGTATTGAAAGCGGTGAGAAATATTAAATTTCCAAACTTAACCTAAACCTAACCCTAGTAAGGTTTTAATCCTGATCTAGATCAACCTTAGTTTTTTGTGATAATCAATCCAACACCAATTAGAATTAACTCGTTAGAACAAATAGAAAATACACAAAATCCCTGTGGACCGAACCGTACTCATCGGCTAGCTACCAAGCGACGCCGTTCTTGATTGCGGTTAAATATTCTTTGATTCATCTCTAAAAGCGCACACACGCAACATCTCTTCCAATCAAATGGCGTCGTTGCCAGGGATGGCGTAGTTATTTTCTTTTTGCAATTTCGAGTTAATATAAAATCATAAAATTCATAAAAACTGAAAAATTAAAAATAAAATTTTTTATCATCTTGTTATTTTTTGAAGGGTGTTTCGTTTGAATTGTGCAGGATCAACGAACGAATTCAGCTCTGGAAAAATCTAGAGAGCAAAACAGAAAACAGCAGATCTGAACAACAGAGGAAAATCAGAACAGAGGAGCAGAAGAAATTTTGGGAACTGAACCGCACAGTCCACCGCGGAACCGCAGCAATAACTCACCTTTGGCGGCGGAAACGTGGTCTTGTGGTGACGTCAACACGTGGAAATCCCTCTGTAAGCTTTCTCTTCTTCTCTATAACCCCATTATCTCCTCTGTAAAATTTTCCTGCAGGGTTCTTTACGCAAAAACTTCTCCCCTTCTCCAATAACTTGATCTTGTGCAGGATTCTTTGCGTCGCAATAAAAAATTTGTTTGTAAATGTTTGATTGTGTTTACTGCTTTGCATCTTTAAAATTGACTTTAAGGGGCTTTTACACCAATCCAGATTGGGTGGGGATTTCATTACCCTTCCAAGGACCCCAAAAATCACAAAAAGCATATTGCATTGACCATCAAGTTAATTAAAAAAGATTAGACTCAGCCTTAAGGACTGTCGCGCTCAGTAGGACAAAGGAATAGTTGTAGGCATCGATCGTTTATCTAAACCGGACTTTGTGGTGCCTAGGCTAGATAGGTGGGGAAAGGTAACTTTAAAAGGCCCGTCTCACGGTGATTCATGAGCGGATCCCTCTTTTCTCTACTTGTGCTTATCTGGCCACAATTGACGGTGAAGAGGTGATTTGAGCTCCTCACATCTTGCCCTTTGGAACAGTTAGGAGCAGTCTAGTTGATCTAAGTGACCCTAGATCTAGGCCTGTTTGTGCATTTGTGATTGATTGAACGTGTGTCTAAGCCTTTTATTGAAAATCTTTTTGCAAAAAGCTCCTTATATAAAAAAAACACAAAAAGGAAAAAAAATTTACAAAAAACTTGCCACTTGCCGCTAAGAAATCCGTTGCACCCCACTTGTATCGACTTCCTTCCATTCACGTTTTCTTACCCCCACCTTCTGTTTTAACTTTTTGACTACACTACCCCTCTTTAGTGTATGTCCGGTTGGACTAGGGACACTAGTGCCCGATTAGTCCGTGTCTCGTTAGTGCCGACTGACGACACTTTCGACTCCGAAGTCGAAATCCCTTCCACTTCTTTACCTTCACCTTCGTATTGTTCGTGTGACAACCCGAAATTGGCACGTGACGGCCCTAATACTACGCAACGCCTAAGGACGTAACGCAGTAAAAGAAAGCCAAAACCCAGAAATCTAAACCATGAAAATACGGAAAAGATAATAGCAGTTTTGAAACAATTTGAAATCACAACCCAAATTCTTTAAAAGTACAACTTTCTTTCTTTAAAATTTTGGCAGCACCCCCTTTGTAAGAACTAGCCCCAAAAATGGGTACAACATAAATATAAATGAAGCATCCCCAAACGGGAGCAAATACACGCCCAACGGCGGAAAACATCAACCACAACAAATATACGACGCCGTAGCGAAGAAATAAAGACAATAGAGATAAAACTGTATAAAAAACAACAAATCCACAAATAATATACAATATCGTCCTCACCAAGTCTCTAAGTCAAGACATAATAGTAAATGGAGAGTACAAGATACAACGAATGTACAATACAAAATACAGATAACCACCAAAACCCACCTAAGCAAAATAGTACACTGTGAGCCGATGCGACATCTGTAGCAAAAGATGATAGGTGAATAGCCTACCTCGACTACTCTGGGGAAACACCCTGCAAAACAACTGTGGCACAACGGGAGTGAGTTGCCAACTCGTGAATAGTAGATAACATATGCAGGTAATCGCAGGTATGTACGTACAGCATGAATCTAAGATATGCAATTAACAGTAATAACAGGTCATATGAGTGCAGAATAATGGAAAGTATACTAGCGGTACAATCAATATGTGAAGCAATAATAATATGAAAATAGTATGCGATAATCAAGCAATAGGGATATGAGAATGTAGATATGCAGAAATCATGAAGGGTACACTAGCAGGTACTACTAATACATGAAACGGTGCATAAATAGATAAGTGTGAGGTATGGAGTGAAATATGTCATTCCCACGGAATCCTAACATCGTGGTAGGATCACAATCCATCAAGACACTCAAATTCACAATTCCTCAATTAGCCCCCAAGTTGGACTCTCATATCATATAAATCTCACATCCCTCAATGTACAATATCGAATAATCTCCTATATCCCGAATGTACAAACCGACAATCTCATATGTATCTGGTATCCAATCTCAATGAATCACCTAATATCCCAAATCAAATCTCAAGTAAGATTCTAGCATCCTAAATATATATATACAGAAATAAATATGATGGGGTCAATACACATATATTAGCGTCACACTCCACTAATATTGGTGTAAGGGTATATATAACAACGGCTAAATCCCCTGTTATACATACAAAAGGTGTTAAAAGAGATATCATGAAAACAATGTGCCAAACATCGACACAGAAATACTGATCTATCAGATACCGTCACCAAGAATAACATCCTGATAGGTACGTATCATACGCTATCCCGAAAAGCACGAGTGCCTAGCTCTGACCCTCGTCTTTTCACGTATCCATACGTACATGACTCCCAACGGTATCCCCTTGATCACCGCCGAGTCATTGGTACTGTCACCGGATGGTATGGTTCCCCTGCCGGGCTCATCGGCGTGGTACATCGATATCCCATTCTTGCCCCGAGGTACCTCCGAGCCCCACCATGTTCCCTCTACGGCCTCGATGCCTCCTCGTAGGGGTATATATATAAATCAGCACCGATAAAACTCATGGTGGATGCGCAAATATCATATCAAGGAAACCGGGTTTTTCCATGTATGCATAATTTCATGAACTCCCGCTTTCCCAAATCCAGAAAATATCATGAAAAATCCATATAAGAATGCGCAAATCCATGAATAGAATATATGCGACATAAACTGAAATGCGAGCATATAAAAGGAAAACTGCTAAGTAATATCAGTAAAGGTAAATATGTAACTGCAACTGAATATGTGTGTAACATACAGGTGTAGCAATGTATAGGTATCTACCTATAAGAACTGATGAAGTATACCCCCTCCGGGTATGAGTGGAATATGTGAGTAAGGTATATCGGTAGCTAAATGTCAAAACGTGATAAGTAATGTGAATCGATGTCGCAAAGTCCCTAACCAAGCAATATAATATCTAAGATGGTTTGTGTATGACATGGCAATTATTAACGGTGTGTGTGTAGCATACAATCCGTGCTCGTGCAACATGAACCGTCAATAATATGTGCAGTGTCCTACGGCTACTAGTCACAGTACAACTACATCTAAGTAATAGGTTAAATACGCAATTCTAGCTATAACGTAGAATATGCGACAAGTATTAGAATTCTAGCCCAAACGCATAACGTCATGCGGGTGATTCCCCTGTAGATGTTAAATCTACTCACCAGCGCTCCACGCTAGGTGAATCCTACCACCTGTTTCCCCTATAGCGGTGTCCGTAGTCCCCGCCTGCAAACCTGAAAATTAGACAAGGAAATCATATATAAGCAAATTATCTCGCAAAACGCGATATCGAAACCAAACAAGAAACTCGCGTCGCGAACTAAACGCGCGTGTGCACGATACGCTAAAACGTGTGAATACGCGTCTAAAACTACCGCGACACGCTGGATCACAGAACCCACTCACGTATCGCGCGTATCGTGCAAACACAACGAACTAAAAATATGATATATTGTCCCAGATTTTCCTACAGGTCAAATATCACAAAACTACACATGCCAAAACACTACAAAACACTGCAGGCTACCCTAGCCAAGACCCCAACACCCAACTCACCTTCCCGGCCTCAATTTGCGGCCAGATCAATTAAATTTGCGGCCTGGTCTGGGAATTAGGGGCTGGTGTTCTGGTGGTGTGTTCTAGACCTAGTGATCATGCTCCAGTTTTCTCAATTTTACTCTGAAGGATCCGGGTCAAAAGCAGATTACAGAAAGCTAAAATATCGCATTAAAAACACCAAATTGCACACAAATGTAAACCCTATGGTATTTTAGTGAAATCTGGGTTAATTCTCAGCTAAGGTGACCCTAACAACACTTAAATAAGTAGGGTTAACCAACACAATCACATCCTAACCAAAATTCCACATAATTCACCATAATTAGCACTAAACTCACTATTTAACACTAATCGAAACTAATTAAAACAAGAGCTTAAGAAAAGGGAATTGGGTTTAGAAAATATACCCTATGAAACCCTAAGAAGCAGGAGAAACAGTGTATGGAAGAAGAAGAGCTGCTGCAAGTTGCTGGGCCCTATGCTGCTGCTGTTGCAGAAGCTGCTGCTGATGCTGTTGCTGCTACTGCTGCTTGCTGCTGATGCTGATGTTGCTTCTGGTGCTGCTGCTTGCTCCTGGTGTTGCTGCTGGAGCTGCTTGCTGCTGCTGCCTTGTGTGTGTGTGTGAGAGAGAATGAGAGTGAGAGAATGAGAGAAAAGAGAATGAGAGTGAGAGAATGAGAGCAAGGCAAGAACCCCTCCCTCTCTCTCTCATCATTAAATGAGCATGGCCTAAACCATGTAGCACCGTGCTTCTCTCTCTCTCTCATGGTCAACATTTTAACCCAATTTAAAAATCCTTTTAAATTTTAAATTCATTTCATTTTTTTTAAAACAACCATATACAATTAAAACCCAAAAGCACCTAATACAATTATTAAACTAGATTAGGAAAAATGGTTAGTTCACCATGTTGCTAATCATGGTTAAACCCCAATTTACACCCCAGTTATCATGCACAAGTGTGTGCAAGGCTAGGAAAAATCTAGTAAAATATTCATTAAATAAGATAAAATGATTGGAAATCAATTTGGTAAACTTTTTATTAAAAACTATATATTAAAATATAATTATCCCCAAAACACATTCTAAGGTGTTACAATCCCCCCTAAAAGAAATTCGTCCCCGAATTTAAAAATATACTGCTACGCGTACCTTCAAAGAGAAGATTACAACTCTCAAATCTCGCTCGCAGCCTCCCAAGTGATTACCTCACTATACGGCCACATCCAAGAAAACCCTTCACAGATGGCAAGACTCTTGACCGACGTTTCTCCACCTGCCGAGCCATTAACACAATTGGCTGCCGGTGAGCGAAACGATCGCGTCCAAGCTAAATGGTCTGGTGCCAAATCATGTGAGAAAGGTCATGAAGGTAATTTTAAGGTATCATCACAAGGAATACGGGGTGAAAACTCAATAATCTGGGCGGAAGTGCCAAATTAAAGGCAACGAAACCAACCCGCTTATAGGATCTCAAAAGGACCTACAATCCTGGGACAAGCTTCCCAAAATCCAACACGTCATTCATCGAAAAGAATCCGTAGGAATACATGATCTGCCACAGCGCACTTAACTCTACGACCAACACGGTCGGTATAAGACCTCTGTCCGCACTGGCTACTCTCATCTTGACCTGAAACAACCGGATGTTCTCCGAAGTCTCTAGACTAGCTGGGGTCCAAAATCCTATTTACGCAGAGTCAGAAAACAACAGACTGGTAATCGACACGACCTAACCCCTAAACCTAAAGGTTGCTAATTGGAGTGTCTCCTGATAACAGCTATCGAAGGAGAACCCTAACAATGGCGAGTGATGATCCCCAACTGTCGAAAACAATTAGCACAAACGCACAACTTAACAAGAACAACCGAGCAAACTGAGTATAACCGGACGACAAGCATCCGAATGGGGTCACACCCTGATTAAACCTGGTTAGACACCATAACAAAATTCATGGAGATCTGCTCCCACTCCCACTTCGGAGCGGTTAAAGGTTGCAACTCTCCAGCCGGCCTTAGATGCTCAACCCAAGCACACAACAGACAGACACCTTGAAACGAAACTTGAAACTTCTCTTTACATCCCTGCCCACTCGTAACTATCTCACAAGTCATGCCAATGCTGGTGGAACTTGAATGAATGCAGAGAGTTGACTGATGTGCATTGCTCTAGGATTTCACGTCTCTACCCGATAACATCAGGTATACAAACGCGTCCCTAACTTAGCACACTATTGTCACAAATCAAGGGCTCTGAATCATTACCCAGCCAAGTATACTCAAGTATCTCTGACGAACGAGCATCGGCGCGCAGTGTCTCGCGAAAGCGATTAAAGAAAAGTGGTCGGGCGCGGACATGAGCAAGTTGTCCCCTCAGTAGAGACGAACTTAAGCTGTACTCAACGATCGCACAAGAACTGTAAATCTGCAGAAGACTATCATAACAATCAAAATCCGCTAAAGGAAGATGTACATTAAGCTCTGGTGGTCCGTGAAAATCTGACACGACTCTCGAACAAATAGTGTCTCCAAATCCCCAACGCAAAACCACCGCGGCCATCTCCAGATCATGAGTGGAATATTCTTCTTGTACTTCCTCTAAATGTAGGGAAGCAAAAGTGATAACTCTATAGTGTCACCTCAGTACACACTCGAGCCCCACTAAAGAAACATTACAGTTAAACAACAAGGTCGCCCGAACCAAAAGCAAAGAAAGAACCGATGCAGTTGTTAACCGAATCTTCAACTGGCGAAAACTCAGCACACGTGCCTCAGTCCAAAGAAAAGAAACCTCCTTTCCGGTCAATTCAGTCGACGGTGCAGCACTACTCTAGCAATCCTGCACGAAACGGCGGTAAAAACCTGCTAAGCCCAAAAAGATCTGCGGACCTCCGTCCTGCTCACAAGTCTGGGCCTAGGCTGTACGGCCACGATCTTCCTCGGAACCATACAAAACCGTCTCCCGTGACTACAAGACCTAGGAGTCAACACAAACAAGCCTGAAGAAACACTCCGAGAATCTAGCAGACTGCTGGGTTCTCCCAGTATCTGCAAAACAATTCCCCAAGTGCTGCTCCTGTCCCTCAAGACACGTTAATTAGACCAGAATGTTGTAAATAACATAACAATAACTGGTCAAGGAATGGCCTGAAGAAATCTGGTTCATCATATCTACGAATGCTGCAAGGGCATCAGTGAATCCAATGACTCACTAAAACACACAAAGCCCGTAGTACGCACAAAGCAGTCTTCAGAATGCCATCACTCCGAACCCGCAATAATGATGACCTGATCCCTACAAACTTAGAAAATGTCTCGCACTGCGGAGCTGATCGAAGAAATCGTCAATGCGAGGTAAAGGATACCTATCCGCACCGTAAGCTGGTTCAATTAATGATCCGTCGATACACAACCTTAAACTGTCGTCTTTCTCTTTGACGAACAGAAATAGGAGCTTCCAAAAGCGAAACACTCAGACGCACAAAACTCCCCAAACAACAACTCTGCAGCTGATCCTTAAGCTCCCTAAGCTTCGCCGGCTCATCCGAAACAACGTCGGAAAACTCTCGCACGATAGGAACCCGGTCCAACGATCCCGATATGGCTCCGGTATCACGAATGAACGCCAAGAATCCTTGACATCTCCTCAAAAGCCGACTAGCGGAAAAAAGCTGAATTCAAGCTGTGAGAGGCGGCACCACTGTCCACCTGCACAATAAGAACTGACTCGCAGGGGGAAAAAAACTGATCGTTTCCTCACGGTAGTCCACAAACGCCTAGCACGTAGCTAACCAGTCCGTGCCAAGGAGAACGTCAAATCCAACATCTCTAGAAAGATCAAAATGACGGACAAATCTCTATCTCCTATCTGATTGGCACACAACTGAAATACGTGTCGCGCAACAAAAGAATTGCTGACAGAAGTTAAAACAAACAAACGGCTAATCTACCTACACGACTCTCGTCCCAACCACGGCACAAGTGAAAAACAAACAAATACACCAAAAGAACATATGAATTAAGGATACCTGAAAACTCTGCATTGGACGCCTGCGCGTCCCGTGAGTAGAAGCAAACTCCTGTGTCTGCCCCCTACCTACAACTTGCTGAACTCCTCTGGTAGACTGACTCCTCTGAGCGAACCTTCCACGTCCACGACCTCTCTGAATACGATCCTGACGAGGTGCTAAGGAACAATCCTGACGAAGTGCTAAAGGCTTCCGCATCGAAAGCATCCACGCGCTGACTGCTGACCCTCCTGAGAATGAGAGCTGAACGACTGTCCTCGCCCTAAGCCTCTGCTATTCCCACGACGGCCACGAAATCTGTCTCGACGACCAAACCTCTATCTCTGGGCTGGTACACTGGTACGAGTCCTCCACTGTCCTGGAACTCTGTGAGTCTCTGGAATATGTGCCTCGTCAACTGGAGCTGCAATCACTGGTGCTATGTAGGTGACGGACTGCTGCATGCTGATCGCAAAGGACAACTGAGTAACAGGGGTGACAACCTCCTGTCGTAGCGCTCGAACGACATCAACCAATGAACTCATAGTCTGGCAAAAGTCCTGCATCTCTTCCACAAGCCTATCGATACTATATGTCGAAAGCTGATCCGTCTGCACCTGTGCAACTAGAGTGCCATCCTGGTCAGTACTCGTCTCACCCGAGCCAACTCTGACCTCAGCCCTCGCTGCATCACTCTGAATCCCCATAGTCATCGGCAGCAAGGCTATAAATAGAGATAAGATTCGATAAGAATAACGAAATCGAATCGCAAGGATATGAATCATCAAGGAAGGAATTTCAAGCAATTTGTACTTAGGTCACTTAAGGCGAAGTACCGTATCGTGAGTATGCTGCAGACATACACACACTACGTTACTTTGCTTAAGCTACCTACTCTATCATACCAAGGTCATCCTACACTCCGAAAGGTAAAACCTAGCGCTCTGATACCAACTTTGTCATGACCCGAAATTAGCACGTGACGGCCCTAATACTACGCAACGCCTAAAGACGTAACGCAGTAAAAGAAAGCCAAAACCCAGAAATCTAAACTATGAAAATACAGAAAAGATAATAGCAGTTTTGAAACAATTTAAAATCACAACCCAAATTCTTTAAAAGTCCAATTTTCTTTCTTTAAAATTTTGGCAGCACCCCCTTTGTAAGAACTACCCCAAAAATGGGAACAATATAAATATAAATGAAGAATCCCCAAACGGGAGAAAATACACGCCCAACGGCGGAAAACATCAACCACAACAAATATACGATGCCATAGCGAAGAAATAAAGACAATAGAGATAAAACTGTATAAAAGACAACAAATCCACAAATAATATACAATATCGTCCTCACCAAGTCTCTAAGTCAACACATAATAGTAGATAGAGAGTACAAGATACAATGAATGTACAATACAAAATACAGATAACCACCAAAACCCACCTAAGCAAAATAGCACACTGTGAGCCGATGCGGTATCTGTAGCAAAAGATGATAGGTGAATAGCCTGCCTCGACTACTCTGGGGAAACACCCTGAAAAACAACTGTGGCACAACGGGGATGAGTTGCCAACTCGTGAATAGTAGATAACATATGCAGGTAATCGCAGGTATGTACGTACAGCATGAATCTAAGATATGCAATTAACAGTAAAAACAGATCATATGAGTGCAGAATAATGGAAAGTACACTAGCAGGTACAATCAATATGTGAAGCAATAATAATATGACAATAGTATGCGATAATCATGCAATAGGGATATGAGAATGTAGATATGCAGCAATCATGAAGGGTACACTAGCAGGTACTACTAATACATGAAACGGTACATAAATAGATAAGTGTGAGGTATGGAGTGAAATATGCCATTCCCACGGAATCCTGACATCATGGTAGGATCACAATCCATCAAGACACTCAAATTCACAATTCCTCAATCAGCCCCCAAATTGGGCTCTCATATCATATAAATCTCACATCCCTCAATATACAATATCGAATAATCTCCTATATCCCGAATGTACAAATCGACAATCTCATATGTATCCGGTATCCAATCTCAATGAATCACCTAATATCCCAAATCAAATCTCAAGTAAGATTCTAGCATCCTAAATATATATATGCAGAAATAAATATGATGGGGTCAATACATATATATTAGCGTCCCACTCCACTAATATTGGTGTAAGGGTATATATAACAACGGCTAAATCCCCTGTTATATATACAAAAGGTGTTAAAAGAAATATCATGAAAACAATGTGCCAAGCATTGACACAGAAATACTGATCTATCTGATGCCGTCACTAAGACTAACATTCTAATAGGTATGTATCATACGCTATCCCGAAAAGCACGAGTGTCTAGCTCTGACCCTCGTCTTTTCACGTATCTATACGTACATGACTCCCAACGGTATCCCCTTGATCACCGCCGAGTAATTGGTACTGTCACCGGATGGTATGGTTCCCCTGCCGGGCTCATCGGCGTGGTACATCGACATCCTATTCTTGCCCCGGGGTACCTCCGAGCCCCACCATGTACCCTCTACGGTCTCGACGCCTCCTCGTAGGGGTATATATATAAATCAGCACTGATAAAACTCATGGTGGATGCGTAAATATCATATCAAGGAAACCGGGTTTTTCCATGTATGCATAATTTCATGAACTCCCGCGGTTCCCAAATCCAGAAAACATCATGAAAAATCCATATAAGAATGCGTAAATCCATGAATAGAATATATGCGACATAAACTGAAATGCGAGCATATAAAAGGAAAACTGCTAAGTAACATCAATAAAGGTAAATATGTAACTGCAACTGAATATGTGTGTAACATACAGGTGTAGCAATGTATAGGTATCTACCTATAAGAATTGATGAAGTATACCCCTGTTCACACCATAATATTGCATTATTATATTCCCCATTCTTATTCTTTTTACAAATAAACAGGTGCTTTTGACGCATGTCTGCTACATGTTACAGGTTACAGGTTCTTGGACAGGAAACAGTGAAAACGATGTAAAGACGATGAAAATATGGACTTTTGACCAACAAATGAGAGGATCTTAGTCAAGCCTACATCAAAAGACAGTTCACAATTCACAAAGCAAGATTCAAGATATCGACTCAAAGCGAACGGTTAAAAATCCATTGCAAATTGTCCACTAAAGATCTGGAACCAACCTAGAAGCCCAAATGGAAAAAGATATATAGAAATAAGAAGCCCAAGCCAATAAGAAGCAGCCCACAAAACCTCACATTTTGATCTCTCTAAAGGGCCGCGGAACCGCGGCCCAAGCCTGCCATTGCCGCGGTTCCGCGGCCGTCTGGTGCCCGTGCTTCGAGAAATTTTACCAAAATTCGCTTGCGGCTCTGAAAAGATTTCCTAAGGGCTATTTTTGTAATTTCAGACATGCGAAACAAATGTAACCCTAGGGTTTCCTATTCTTTATAAATAGGAACTCTAATCATTGTAATTCTTCATGCCTCCTTTTAATAAAAATTCCAAAATTCTTTATGGAGAGCATCGGTGCCTCTCTTCAATTCAGAAGTTCAGATCTGACAACCCTGCATGGATGATTGGAGGGATGCATCTGTAAGTAATTTAATTTCTTACCCTAGTGTAGTTTTCAATTCCTTGCCCTAGGTAGATTTAATTTCATGCCCTAGGAACTTGTTTAGGGTTTAGCTTTTGGGAAGGATTTTGAGAGATGAGATCTCTCATCCCTTTCTTACCCACCAAACATTTACAATAGGACTCCATGCATACATGCACATACCGCTCCCTACGGCACTCTATCCCTCGAGGTAGCGGTGATACCGTAGTATAAAGGCCCGGGTGCGATGTTTTCCATGGAGGTTAGGGTAAGGATCTCTAAAGGAAGGACAAGAACCTAGAGGAAGGAACACCTTCCCGAACGGATCTAATCCACTTTATTGATAATTACCATAACTCCTCACAGATCTTCATTCGGGTATTGAAAGTGGTGAGATTTAATTACATTTCCAAACCATCCCTAAACCTAGCCTTAGAAAGAGTAGATCTAGATAATTGCCCTAGGATAATTTAGGATTTTAGATTTAATAATCAATCCGAACACCCTTCGGAATTAACTCGTAAGAACGAATCGGAAATTCACAAAATCCCTGTGGACCGACCCGTACTCACCGGCTAGCTGCAAAGCGACGCCGTTCTTGATTGCGGTTACAAATATTTTTGATCTATCTTTTAGAAAGCGCAAGCACGCTAAATCATCCAATCAAATGGCGCCGTTGCCGGGGATGGCGTAGAATTTTCTTTTCGCAATTTCGGGTTAATCTTAAAATTTAAAAATTCATAAAAATCTGAAAAATCAAAAAAAAAATTATAAAAATATATATCATTTGTTATTTTTGGAAGGGATACTTTGTGGTTGAATTTTTGCAAGATATACAAATTCGGATCTGTAGATTTTCAGAAAGCAAAACAGGAAATAAAATATCGGAACAGAAGAGATTTTGAACAACAGAACAGTGCAAATTTTTTGGAGCAGTGAACCCCCCATACCGCTGCGATTCCGCGGCCAAAACCCACCTTAGGCCGCAGAACCGCGGCCTCTAGTCGAATCAAAGCACCAAAATTTTTCTGGAGCAGTGTTCAGTCAATTTGACCGCGAAATCACGGTGGGAGACACGTTTTGCCGTGGAAGGGCGGTGGAATAGTGACGTCATCTGACAAATTTTGCACTGTAAGTTTCTCTGTTATTTCTCTTCTATAATTTTTAATAAATTTTCTGAAAATTGTCTGCAGGATTTTGTGCACATTAAAAAATATATTCCCTTCTAAATAACGATCTTGTGCAGGATTTTTGGGCCCCGCTCAAAATTGAAATTGATTGCAAGTAATCTTTTTTATTGCATATCTTTTCTCGAATATCTTTTTGCAACAATTTTTTCCAAATAAAGATTCTTGTGATATGCTTCAAATAATAACCAATTGCAAGTAATATTTTGCTGTTGCATATCCTTTCTATAAAATATTTTGCTGTTGCATATCTTTTCTCTAAAATCTTTTTGCAACAAATTTTTTTCCAAATAAAGTGAAAGAAAAAAAATCAATGAAAAATGAAAATAAATAGGACAAATATTTTATAGAACTTGCAAAATTTTTTTAGCCCCAAATAAATCCTTGCACCACCCAACCTTCCTTCTTGTCACCTTTCTTCTTCTAACATGGGTATCCCACACAATAAATCATTAGCCGAACTTTGGTATCCCGAACCTAATTTTGCGTCGTACGTTAATTTGTTCGGTAAATTTAAAAACGATCCCTCCGTGCCAAAAATATCTTTGAAAGATCAAATAGAGGCATCTAGGAGTAATAGTTTGACTTTTCAACCCACTTTGTGTCAACCGAGTCAACATTTACCACCTACATATGTTGATACCACTTCTTCAAGTCCTTCTGTCACTCCTGGGCCGATGTCCATTGCTGAGCATATTGCTCAATCTCGCAGTAGATCTTTCACCCCTCTCCACTCATCTAGTTCTAGGGATCCGCACGATTATTCACCTTTTTATCCATATGTTGACCCTATCCCTGCCCAACCACCCACTTCCTACAAGTCATACCCGTCCTTCCCACCTTCACTAGACACTGTTTCGACACAGCCATTAGGGAGTTTCACATATCCAACCAATTTTGAATCTTTTACTGAAACCTCCTCACCATCTAAGTCTAGTTTGGAAGAGTCGTTGGAAGCGTACATTGCAGCAACAAATAAAATGATGAGGAATATGGAAGTGTCCATGGCCGCCCTTATGCAACATAGTGAACCGGTAGCTGGTGTCCCGCTAGCTACAAATTTTTCAATGTATGAAGCGGCAGTTGGACAGAGTGAGAATGAGAGAGGATTTTCAAATCAAACCTACCCTTACCCAATTGAAGCCCACAACTCCTGTTTTCCATCGATTGCCCTAAATAGTTCACCTATTGAAAATAAAAATGAGTTGTGTGATTTTGTAGTGTTTGATTTGCCAGATTGTGAGGAACCCCTTTCGAGTGAAACCACACCTAATCCTTTCGATCTTTACACCTCCACTCTAGAACCTACATCGATAGATATCCATGCTTTTGATGAGGTGTCTAAAGAAATTGATTTTCACTTGATTGAGGATATAGACGCCGGGAATATTTCGGATGATGAACCTGTCGATTTGCTTGAAATTTTATGTTCAAATTATCATCCTGAGTTATTAAATGTTTCTCCTGAATCTCATATGCGTCTAGATTTTGATGCTAATGGCATGGATGAATTGAATATTGAGGATAGTATTGAGGAGAGTCTTGAGGATAATATTGAGGTTGAATCATTTTTGTTTGATGTGTCTGATTTTCCAATTCATCCTCCTGAACCTTTGACTGTTATATCAACCTCCCTCCTTCCCATCGATCCGACCCCGCTTGAAGACTGTGAGCTTGAAACCTTTTCCTTCGAATCTGACACAGTTCTCATAGATGATAACACTTACGAGTGTTTCACTTTTTCGGACGATGTTGATGACTCACCGCCCGAGTTTGAGTCCTTTACATTTTCAGATGAGCCATCAGACTCGGTTGATTATAGTAGTTTCGAACCATTAATGGAATCTTTCATGTTCGAAACAGATTACTACGATGAGAAAGATACTATCCCTAATTCACTCCCTTTCGTCTCTCCTATTGTTCCGACCGAACAAGAGACCGTTACGCTTTCATCTCCTGTACCAAGTTCGGCGTACCCATGTTTTCTTGCGAATCTTGAGGGATTTGACCCCATTTCCCGACGGGTTGATAGGTTAGCGCAATCGCTTATAACATATCAGTCATCACATATTGCGCTAATTTATTGACTCAATTTACACCCTCAAGATCGTAGTCCACTTCCTTCTTCTTTTCGCCATTCTTCTCCTCTACCGAGATCATATTCTACCATTCTTCTTTCCACACGCTCTCGCGTGCTTCTCATTTTCTTGCACCAACTATACCATTTCTACGATAAGATTTTTGAATGGTTGGTGCTAACCTTTGGCTTGTGTAAGGCCAAGCTTAAGTTTGGGGGGAAACTTGTTGTATATATGTATATATATTTTTGCTTTCCTTTTTATAAGAAATAAAATAAAAAAAATTCAAAACATTAAAAATATAAATAAAAAATTATAAATAAATAAACAGGGGAGTACCGGCCTTTTTGACCCTCTTGGTTTAGCATGACAGTGAGGACACTGTCAAGTTCAAGTTTGGGGGTATGCTCGATACGTCTTCTTCCTTTCCATTCATTTGTACATATTTTTGCATTTGCATACTTATTTTAAAACCCATAAAAAATGAAAAATTTCAAAAATTATAAAAATTATTGTATTCAATTTTGGCTAATTGACTTTGGTTTGACAAATAGGTTAACTGGTTAGGAACAACTAGATCTTAGACTTAGTGAATTAAAAACCCGAAAAATAACATTCCTTAAAGTTTAACGGTAAAAAGTATGTCTTTGTAGATTGTTTAGAAATAGGCAAATTTTGGGTTCACTTCTTGGGCTAAGTCAAAATGAGGGAAGAGTATTGATGTTCTTATTAGAGTATAAGTTTGAAAAATAGTTCCTAGCTTAAGTCTAGATTCTAAAAATGTATACCCTACAATTTGCACAATCACGCACCTTGAAACTTGGAATAGTAGAAGAGACCTTGAAGTGCTCTTGTCTAAAGTCCTTAGTACAATGAAAATAAAGAAAAAAAAAGTGAATAAAGAATAAAAATAAAAAATAAAAAAAATGGACACTGGTTTTTGTGATTACTTAAGGCTACAAAAATAGAAAAATATTTAGCGAGGGTGCTTTATCACCTAGTGCCTTAGACCAACTGGTTTGGGAGTCACTGCTAAAGCCTTGGGTGTTGCAAAACTAGGAAGTACACTTTAAAGTGCTAACGCATCTTGTAATCGGTTGTTGGTACCTCAAGAAGTATTAACGGTCGCATGAAGGATGTGTAAGAAAATTTCATTTAAAAATTCACTAATTAATAAGTGCTTTGGACAATGGACGAGAGTATGATTGCTTGATTTGAATTTCCAAGTGTAGGGGTGATCTATACACACACGTAGGGATATGTGATTGGAATTTAGATAAGAGAGAGGAATGAAAAATAGAACTTATATCTTTAATAGAGTTGATAGAAATTCCTAAGTGGAGATGAAACCCTAGAAGGAAGACTTAAGAGATGCCGAAAGCTAAGTAGGTCTACATAACATATATAATCTTAAGTTAAATAATGAGGAAGTGTGAAGAATGTGGGGGGATAATTTGCGAGTCAAAAGATAATAGAATTCCTTGTTAGAAAACCTAATTGGAGAACAAAAGTTAATGGGCCGAATTGATAGAATTTTGTGGGTGTAATCCGCTGAAAACCCTCAGGAGACAACACTCCTCCTACTAGGGACACCTAGAGGTTTAACGGCTTGTTGCACGAGCTCAGTGCAATCGCGTTTCCCTGCGAAAGTGCGGTTAGGATTTTAGTGAATAAAAATAAGTTTGCTCGAGGACGAGCAACAGATAAGTTTGGGGGTATTTGTTCACACCATAATATTGCATTATTATATTCCCCATTCTTATTCTTTTTACAAATAAACAGGTGCTTTTGACGCATGTCTGCTACATGTTACAGGTTACAGGTTCTTGGACAGGAAACAGTGAAAACGATGTAAAGACGATGAAAATATGGACTTTTGACCAACAAATGAGAGGATCTTAGTCAAGCCTACATCGAAAGACAGTTCACAATTCACAAAGCAAGATTCAAGATATCGACTCAAAGCGAACGGTTAAAAATCCATTGGAAATTGTCCACTAAAGATCTGGAACCAACCTAGAAGCCCAAATGGAAAAAGATATATAGAAATAAGAAGCCCAAGCCAACAAGAAGCAGCCCACAAAACCTCACATTTTGATCTCTCTAAAGGGCCGCGGAACCGCGGCCCAAGCCTGTCATTGCCGCGGTTCCGCGGCCGTCTGGTGCCCGTGCTTCGAGAAATTTTACCAAAATTCGCTTGCGGCTCTGAAAAGATTTCCTAAGGGCTATTTTTGTAATTTCAGACATGCGAAACAAATGTAACCCTAGGGTTTCCTATTCTTTATAAATAGGAACTCTAATCATTGTAATTCTTCATGCCTCCTTTTAATAAAAATTCCAAAATTCTTTATGGAGAGCATCGGTGCCTCTCTTCAATTCAGAAGTTCAGATCTGACAACCCTGCATAGATAATTGGAGGGATGCATCTGTAAGTAATTTAATTTCTTACCCTAGTGTAGTTTTCAATTCCTTGCCCTAGGTAGATTTAATTTCATGCCCTAGGAACTTGTTTAGGGTTTAGCTTTTGGGAAGGATTTTAAGAGATGAGATCTCTCATCCCTTTCTTACCCACCAAACATTTACAATAGGACTCCATGCATACATGCACATACCGCTCCCTACGGCACTCTATCCCTCGAGGTAGCGGTGATACCGTAGTATAAAGGCCCGGGTGTGATGTTTTCTATGGAGGTTAGGGTAAGGATCTCTAAAGGAAGGACAAGAACCTAGAGGAAGGAACACCTTCCCGAACGGATCTAATCCACTTTATTGATAATTACCATAACTCCTCACAGATCTTCATTCGGGTATTGAAAGTGGTGAGATTTAATTACATTTCCAAACCATCCCTAAACCTAGCCCTAGAAAGAGTAGATCTAGATAATTGCCCTAGGATAATTTAGGATTTTAGATTTAATAATCAATCCGAACACCCTTCGGAATTAACTCGTAAGAACGAATCGGAAATTCACAAAATCCCTGTGGACCGACCCGTACTCACCGGCTAGCTGCAAAGCGATGCCGTTCTTGATTGCGGTTACAAATATTTTTGATCTATCTTTTAGAAAGCGCAAGCACGCTAAATCAATCAATCAACCCCCTCCGGGTATGAGTGGAATATGTGAGTAAGGTATATCGGTAGCTAAATGTCAAAACGTGATAAGTAATGTGAATCGATGTCGCAAAGTCCCAAACCAACCAATATAATATCTATGATGGTTTGTGTGTGACATGGCAATTATTGACGGTGTATGTGTAGCATACAATCCGTGCTCGTGCAACATGAACCGTCAATAATATGTGCAGTGTCCTATGGATACTAGTCACAGTACAACTACATCTAAGTAATAGGTTAAATGCGCAATTCTAGCTATAACGTAGAATATGAGACAAGTATTAGAATTCTAGTCCAGACGCATAACGCCATGCGGGCGATTCCCCTGTAGATGTTAAATCTACTCACCAGCGCTCCACGCTAGGTGAATCCTACCACCTGTTTTCCCCTATAGCGGTGTCCATAGTCCCCGCCTGCAAACCTGAAAATTAGACAAGGAAATCATATATAAGCAAATTATCTCGCAAAACGCGATATCGAAACCAAACGAGAAACTCACGTCGCGAACTAAACGCGCGTGTGCACGATACGCTAAAACGTGTGAATACGCGTCTAAAACTACCGCGACACGCTGGATCATAGAACCCACTCACGTATCGCGCGTATCGCGCAAACACAATGAACTAGAAATACGATATATTGTCCCAGATTTTTCCTACAGGTCAAATCTCACAAAACTACACATGCCAAAACATTACAAAACACTGCAGACTACCATAGCCAAGACCCCAACACCCAACTCACCTTCCTGGCCGCAATTTGCTGCCAGATCGATTAAATTTGCAACCTGGTATGGGAATTAGGGGCTGGTGTTCTGGTGGTGTGTTCTAGACCTAGTGATCATGCTCCAGTTTTCTCAATTTTACTCTGAAAGATCCGGGTCAAAAGCAGATTACAGAAAGCTAAAATATCGCATTAAAAACACCAAATTGCAGACAAATGTAAACCCTATGGTATTTTAGTGAAATCTGGGTTAATTCTCAGTTAAGGTGACCCTAACAACACTTAAATAAGTAGGGTTAACCAACACAATCACGTCCTAACCAAAATTCCACATAATTCACCATAATTAGCACTAAACTCACTATTTAACACTAATCGAAACTAATTAAAATAAGAGCTTAAGAAAAGGGAATTGGGTTCAGAAAATATACCCTATGGAACCCTAAGAAGCAGGAGAAAGAGTGTATGGAGGAAGAAGAGCTGCTGCAAGTTGCTGGGGCCTCTGCTGATGCTGCAGAAGCTGCTGCTGATGCTGTTGCTGCTACTGCTGCTTGTTGCTGATGCTGATGTTGCTTCTGGTGCTGCTGCTTGCTCCTGGTGTTGCTGCTGGAGCTGCTTGCTGCTGCTGCCTTGTGTGTGTGTGAGAGAGAGAATGAGAGTGAGAGAATGAGAGAAAAGAGAATGAGAATGAGAAATGAGAGCAAGGCAAGAACCCCTCCCTCTCTTTCTCTCTCATCATTAAATGAGCATGGCCTAAACCATGTAGCACCATGCTTCTCTCTCTCTCTCTCATGGTCAACATTTCAACCCAATTTAAAAATCCTTTTAAATTTTAAATTCATTTCATTTTTTAAAAAACAACCATATACAATTAAAACCCAAAAACACCTAATACAATTATTAAACTAGATTAGGAAAAATAGTTAGTTCACCATGTTGCTAATCATGGTTAAACCCCAATTTACACCCTAGTTATCATGCACAAGTGTGTGCAAGGCTAGGAAAAATCTAGTAAAATATTCATTAAATAGGATAAAATGATTGGAAATCAATTTGGTAAACTTTTTATTAAAAACTATATATTAAAATATGATTATCCCCAAAACACATTCTAAGGTGTTACACTTCGTCTTCTAAGGAGATGTCGGGATTCAATCCTAACAACCCCTTACCGGCGGGATTGATTCAACCTCCGCTAGGTGAGAATAACCCACAACACCCACCTGTTGAAGCGCCCCAACGAATCACGCTCCAGGATCTTTTCTACCCTATCCGCACCGCCTTACCCACTTGTCTTTCACTTCCACCGGCCAATGGGGATAACTTTGAGATTAAACCCCACTTCATCAACATGTTGCCCAAATTTCACGGGCTAGAATCCGAAGATGCCTGTATCTTCATAAACAAATTCCAGAATGTTTGCACAATGATGAAGACAACACAACTTTCTGATGATGTTATAAGGCTACGTGTCATTCCATTCACCTTATGTGACCTAGCCGAGAAATGGTTATATAGCACAGCATCACAGTCGATTAAAAATTGGGAAGAGTTTGTTAAAGCTTTTCTAAAAAAGTTTTACCCACACCACAAGACCGCGAGAATTCGCAACGAAATCATTCAATTTTCCCAGCTTCCTTCCGAACCCTTTTGGAAGTGTTTTGAAAAATTTAAAGACCTACTTGTTCAATGCCCTCACCACGGAATCGAAAATTGGAAACTTTGCCAAACTTTATACAAGGGATTGAACCCGGCAACTAAGCAGTTGTTGGAAACCATTTGTCAAGGTCAATTTCTAACAAAATCAAGCGAGGAAGCTTGGCAGTTTCTCGACGATCTTACTGAACAAACACTTCAGTGGGAAAATACCAAGACCGCCTCATCTTCTTCATCAGGTCAGTCTAAGGCAGGCAAACATCAACTAGATATGTCGATCGCAATGAAGGCCGAAATGGCCGCACTTACGAAAAAGCTAGAAGCAATTGAGAGCAAATTCTCATCGCCTTCTCCTGCTCCTGCTTTACCCCCACGCACTGTTTGCGCTTGTTGTTCGGATCCATCCCATCTTACTGAAGAGTGTCCTTACAATCCACATGTTCAAGGACAAGATCAAGTCAATGCTGCCATTCAGCAAAGACAAAGAAATGATCCATACTCTTCGACTTATAATCCTGGATGGAGGAGCCACCCAAATTTTGCTTGGAATCAAAATCAACAATTCCAAGGCAATAACAACTTTCAAAGGCCTCCTCCTCCACAATAACAAGCACCTCAACAAACTCAATACCAGCAACCTTTCCAACCCCAACCTTACCCAAACCAAATGAACAATTTTGTGCCCAACAATTCTTATCCTCAAAATAATTTTGTTCAACCAAATAACGATAAGGTTTCCTCGC
Source organism: Agapanthus africanus (assembly GCA_030015575.1). Taxonomy (NCBI): domain Eukaryota; kingdom Viridiplantae; phylum Streptophyta; class Magnoliopsida; order Asparagales; family Amaryllidaceae; genus Agapanthus; species Agapanthus africanus. Next base: position 874,852,923 of record JASDDO010000024.1, on the reverse strand, counting down.
TAGAACGAAGTCTAGATGCGTTTTTAAAGCAATCTACACAATCCGCAGCAAAGTTGGAAACTTCCATTCAATCTTTGGTGCAAAACAGTGCTTCACATGATCAAAGCATCAAATCAACTGAGGCCCAAATTGCACAACTAAATGCTGTGTTGAGCGAGCGAGAAAAGAGAAAGGTTCCGTCTCAACCATTGCCAAATCCCGGTCACACACACAACGCACATGTTGCTTATGAACAACAAAATCATAATGTAAATGCTGTGACCACGTTGAGATCTAGAAAAGTGTTGCACAATAACGTGGGTAATAGTGATGACACCCCTGCCGATGCTTCTTCTTCATCTTCTGCTTCTTCATCTTCTTCTTCTTCGTTAGAGCCTATTCTTCATTCTTCACAAGGCTCTACTTCTTCTAATTCGAATGGACCTACATCTCACTTCACGAACACACCAACACTAGGATCCGTTCCAACTCCGCAATCTACTCCACAAACATTGGACTCAACAAATTTTCAAAATGTTCCATTTCCAAACAGGTTGAGATCCAATAAACCAACTCTCCAAATGGAGAAGATTGTGGAGTTATTCAAACAGGTTAGCATAAACATACCTCTCTTGGATGCAATCCAATAAGTCCCTTCTTACTCTAAAATCTTAAAAGACTTATGCACCAAGAAGAGGAAGTCACAAGTACCAAAGAAAGTTTTCGTGGCTAGTGCTGTAAGTGATGCTCTTGTCCAATCTTTACCCTAAAAACATAAGGACCCCGGCTGTCCTACAATTTCAATAACAATTGGGGATAAGAACATCAATAGAGCACTTTTAGATCTTGGTGCTAGTGTTAATTTGCTACCATATTCAGTATACGAACAATTAGGCGTTGGAGAGCTTAAACCCACACATTGTACTCTCCAAATGGCCGACCGATCCATCACCCATCCTAGGGGTAAGTTAGAGGATGTGTTAATTAAAGTAGGGGACTACATTTTCCCTGTTGATTTCATTGTTATCGATACACATCCTGTAGCTAAACCCCAGAGTCAAATTCTGGTGATACTCGGTCGACCATTCCTTGCGACTTCTAATGCGGTGATCAATTGTCGAAATGGTTCGATGAACCTATCTTTTGGAAATATGACAATTGAACTCAACATTTTTAAGTTGGGGACTCAGCCCTCCGAGCCTAATGATAGTATACTTAATGTTTGCTCGATCCATGAGATCACGCAGGAGGACTGTGAGCTCGAAAAATTTCTGTTCGATCACAGCAGTTTTGACGCCTCTAGTGCGTTCCTCCTAGAATCTGACACAGCTTTCACACCGGAAAACGATTACGAGTGTTTCACTTTTTTGGACGATTTTGAAGACTCACCACCCGAGCTTGAGTCTTTTGATTTTTCGGATGAGTTAGTCGAACCATCCGACTCGTTTGCTTACACTCGATTTGAACCATTGTTGGAATCCTTCGAGTTCGAGACAGTTTCACCAATGTTACCATCAATTGTTTCACCACCGAAACTTGAACTCAAGCTTTTGCCGTCTCACCTTAAATATGCTTACTTAGGTGAGAATGAGACCCTTCCCGTTATCATATCAGTATCTCTAGCTCTCGAGCAAGAGAAAGCCCTTTTAATGGTCTTACAAAATAACCGGCAAGCTTTTAGCTGGACTATGGCGGACATCAAGGGGATTAGTCCCCTCATAGTTGAACATCATATACATATGATGGATGATGCCAAGCCAGTAAGGGATCCGCAAAGATACCTCAACCCCATAATGAAGGAGGCTGTCAAAAATGAGATTGTCAAATGTCTTGATAGTGGTATCATTTACCCTATCTCGGATAGCCAGTGGGTTAGCCCCATTCATGTTGTCCCAAAAAAATCAGGCATAACGGTCATAACCAATGAGGTGAATGATTTAATGTCTACTCGCACCCAAACTGGGTGGCGAGTTTGCATCGACTATAGAAAACTCAACGCCGCGACAAGGAAAGACCGCTTTCCTTTAACTTTTATTGACCAAATGCTAGAATGATTGGCTGGGCATGAATTTTACTGGTTTTTGGATGGCTATTCCGGCTATAATCAAGTTCTCATCGCCGAAAAAGATCAAGACAGGACCACATTTACTTGTCCTTCGGTACATTCGCTTACCGTCGCATGCCCTTTGGGTTATGCAATGCACCCGCTATTTTCCAGCGGTGTATGAATGGAATCTTTTCAGACATGGTTGAAAAATTTTTGGAGATTGTTATGGATGATTTCTCCATTTTCGGCGACTCCTTCGATGAGTGTTTGCTACACTTAGACGCATTTCTTACCCGTTGTAGGGATAAGAACCTCACATTAAATTAGGAGAAGTGCCACTTTATGGTACGAGAGAGTATTATCTTAGGACATGTCATCTCACAAAACGGCATAGAGGTTGATAAAGCTAAGATTGAAGTCATTTCCAATCTTCCTCCTCCTAAATGCGTCAAAGACATTCGAGCCTTCCTTGGCCATGCCGGTTTTTATAGACGGTTCATCAAGGATTTTAGTAAGATGGCTAGACCCTTGACTCTTTTATTGGCCAAGGACACAACTTTTGATTTTGACTCAACTTGCATGGAAGCGTTCGAGTCATTGAAACACTCACTCATTTCTGCGCCCATTCTTTCATCTCCCGACTAGACGCATCCATTTGAAATTATGTGCGATGCATCTGATTTCGCCGTTGGTGCTGTTCTTGGACAGCACATTAATAAGATGCCGCACGTAATTTATTACGCTAGCCGAACATTAAATGAGACCCAATTGAATTACACAACAATAGAAAAAGAATTTTTAGCCGTTGTGTTTGCACTCGAAAAATTCAGGCCCTATTTAATCGGCTCTCCAGTGATTGTTTACACGGACCATTCAGCTCTTCGCCATCTTTTTGTGAAGAATGATGCTAAATCCCGGCTAATACGTTGGATCCTCTTGCTACAAGAGTTTGACGTTGTCATAAGAGACAAGAGAGGATGTGAAAATGTAGTTGCCGACCACCTTTTACGACTTCCTTCTTCGCCTACACTCGAAATTCCTATTAAAAATGTTTTTCCCGATGAGCAACTCTTAACCGTGTCATGCGAACCTTGGTTCGCTGATATAGTAAATTACTTGGCCACCGGACTGATACCTAAAGATTGGTCGAAACAGGACAAACTCCGATTCCTGTCCCAAGTAAAATATTTTTACTGGGATGAACCGTATCTCTTTAAATACTGTTCCGACCAAATAATTCGCCGGTGTGTCCCCGAAAACGAGTTTAAGAGTGTGCTATCTTTTTGCCACGATCAAGCGTATGGCGGGCACTTTGGCCCCAAGAAGACAGCAGAAAAAATCTTGCACTGTGGTTTCTACTGGCCACGACTTTTTAAAGATGCATACAAATACTGCAAGACATGCTCCCAGTGCCAACACTTGGGCCGTATATCGCGGAGAAATGAAATGCCGCTCCAACCAATTTTGGTTGTTGATATTTTTGATGTTTGGGGAATAGACTTCATGGGACTATTTCCTAATTCATTTGGGAATATGTATATTCTATTGACTGTTGACTGTAGGGTTCCTAGGCACCCTAATGAGGTCTCACAAGGCATCAACCATGCCAATTTTAAATTTAAACGGTGCCGAGAAACCCTATAACGGATCGTCGGCTAGAATTCTAGGCGAAAAGTAAACTAGTTAACACTTAACTAAGAGATACGGAAATACAACCTTTGTAGATCCGGTTCTCCACCTCCATAGCTCCGCAATGAAGTCTCCTCGCTGTCCATAACAAGTCCCGGGCTCTAGCGTCGGCTTCATCGGAAAATGGACGGGCTAGGTCATCGATGTCCATGCCGAAGATGATCTACGTCGAGGCATCGCTAAATCAAGCTCCGACTTCACCAAGTCAAGAAACTTGTGAAGAAAACACACTCTACTACTTGGCAAGAGGTAGAGGATGAAGAAATAGGAAGTGGGTAGACTTTAGAATTGGATTTCTCACTCATTTCATCAATCTACCATTGATGAAGTGCAAGGTTTTCTTCTTGAGTTCAAGGAAGAAGAAGAAGAAAGTATTATGATAAGTTTTTATTAAATAGAAAATAAATCAAATACTTATCATAAACTAACCATGGTCTAGTGTAGAGAATGAATTATAGTTAAGTGGGATGGTTAGGGTTAAGCATGAGACAAAATGGTTACTAAAGTCAAAACTTCATGAAGGTTCAAAGAATAAAACAAAACTAGCAACCATTCTTCTCATAATCATTTCCATAATAAATAAATAAATAGATATGAAAATCTAAACCCTAATCATTTAAATAACCATGGTTCAATCTTTACACAAACTCAAGTAAACTTGTATCATCAAACATGATACACCCAAGTGCACAAAATCATATCGCATATACAATGCGCACATCCGAGTGAGAAAATCCATCTTAAGTGAACCAATACTAGTTAATGCAAAGTAATATATCAAATATATAATTATACATTAAATCATTAAATCAACACTTGATTTAACGATCCGGTCATATCGCATATAACCGACTAGTATTCAATGTATCGGCTTATCGAATCAACCCTTGATTCGATAACTAGGTCATATCGCATACAACCAGTCGATACATTCATCGCGAGAATAGAATACGGTATCACATACACGCATTATTCTCGGTCCCGCACATATCTCATATGCGCTCCTATTTCGTTTCGCTTGAGCCAGGAAACCTCTGTGTAGGACTCTAAAGACTCGTCAATACGCCGGCAGCAGGTGATGATCATATCAAGCACCCACAAGCCGCAAGCGGTCTGCTAAACGTAACGGCCACCCGGGTATTGAGCGATCTGAAGATCGACGAGCAAGCCCACTCACACTCCAGTGAATCCAACCAGTAACACTACCGTACAGTCCGGTTTGATCGTCTGATATGTCGCATATCTCGCCTAGGGGTGGTAAACGTCAGACCCCAATAGCTCGATAAGTCATGTCGATATGAGGTCTATAACAATTCGAGAAACTACTGGTAACACTTACCAGTAAATCTCAGCAACCCTGGCTAGGGATTTCCTGTTATAGCCAATCGAACACAGTGCAACATCAACTCCCTATACCGGGAGAGATGAATCCCCTCCTATCGCTCATTGCCTCCATATGACTCGGGACTGTACCCAAAAACCACCATTTTGCACGCCCTCTTGGACGTGGTAAGATGGAAATCAAAGCATAGTGGGAACCACACAAGACTCTATGACGATCTCGGGTCAACAGACTACTCTGTACCAGTGTCACCAGAGAACTGCCATCTGACGTGAAGTATAATACCATCTGGGAGTTCTCGGTGAGTCCGTCCAGTGTACCCAGTCTCTACTGAGCACCCGTATATCATCTCTGATGTCAAACACCAATGGATATGGGATCATCCATCGCCCATCTGTATGGGTCGAGAAGGTATACGCTAGTCTACTCTGGTATATCGATGCCTCGTCTCGATACACCCACGACTAGGGACTTTGAAGGATGTACTTATGGACTACCATGTCCCCACTAGTATGATCCGCATCATAGTCCAGGTAGTCAAGTACAGATCCTAAGGGCTTTACCAACATGTAACAGGGAGACAATCAGTGTACACGTTAAGGTAAAGATTAACCAGATAGCACACTATCATGTCGAGCAAGAAAGTCCTCACTATATATGTCCCAGCATCCACTACAATATACATCCTATGTATAGTAATGGCCTCTAGGGCATACATATAACTAACAATCTCCCACTTGCACTAGGGCCATCTATAGCAGTGGTTGAAGTATCTCATACTCAACCATCCCATAAAAGTCTCTCTCTGGGAACAGGCCTTTGTGAGTGGATCCGCTGTGTTGTCCTCTGAGTCTACTCTCCAAACCTTGATCACCCTGGAAATCAACTATCTCCATGATCAGGTGATACTGCCTTAGAATATGTCTGGATCACTGATGGGACGGATGTTCCATGGCATAAGCCACAACTCCATTGACACACAATGGGAGGAACATAGTTCATCTCATGAACCAATATACACCCAAACAGCCTCTTTGGTACCATCTTAAGTAGCGATGTATCCAGCCTTTATCGTCTAGTATGTCACGGTATCTAGCTTGGAACTCTTCCAACATACCGTCCCTCCACTGAGGGTAGAGACAATGCCTGCGACTGACATTCAGTCGTTTTTATCACCCTGGAACCCTTCCCGTGATTCTCCCCAGGATCGGTTGATACCGTCTCACTACAACTAGTGAGAATCCTAACATCCATTTAGATCTATCTCATAGATCCAAAATCCAGGAGTTAGTAGGTATCATTATGATCCTATATGGAGAATCATTGTGATAAACGGAGATTGATCGAGCGTAGCATAGGAAACTCCTTCCCTATCAAGAGTATGTCATCCACGTACTCTACGAGGATCGTCACCATACTCCCTACTTCCTTTTTGTTTATACAAGGTTCATCTACCATTTTGATGATGTCAACTTCTTTGACTAATCCATCGAAACAGATGTTCCAACTCCGCGATGCCTGCTTTATCCTATAAAGCATCTTGCACACGTTTCCGCTGCTCCCACTGTCTACGAAGCCCTCTGGCTGTGTATTTATAGACACTCTCTTCTAAACATCATTTAGAAAAGCTGTCATGACACCCAACCACCAGATATCGTAGTCATGGTATGTAGCCGTGGCAAGTAGGATCTGGATGGACTTAAGCATAGCTACTTAGAAAAGGTTTCATCATCATCCATACCTGGTCAATGATGTAGACCTTTAACAAGTCTAGCTTTGAAAGTCTTAACTCTTCCATGTACACCAAGTAATCTTCTCAAGATATACTTGCTCCTGATGGGGATTTAACCCTTCAGATATAGCAACCAAAGTCCATACTTTGTTGGTGTCTATGGATTCCATCTCAGATCACTAAGCATCCAGCCATTCTTACGGAGTCTTACTCCTGATGACCAGCTCGAAACTAGTTGGGTCATCATCTCATGATGCAATCCTCGCTCCCACTGTCATAGAGAAACAGAAGTATCTCTCAGGTGGGTGAGGAACCCTACTAGATCGGCGGAGAGGCTGAGGTTCGTTGGTAACTATCGAATCCTTTGGTTCTTTCAAATCATCAGCTGCAGTTTGTATAGCTGGAACCTTTCCAGTTCTACATTACAGACCTTGCCACGAGCTTGTCCGGATTTTGCTTTTAGACATAGGCCGGACAACCCCAAATCTTAACTATCTTAAGATATGGGCTCTTCCCTTTCCATATCACATATGAAATGGCAGGCAATTGATTTGATTGGAACCCTATTCAATAGGTATGCAACTTCATAAGTGCATAACCCCCAAAAGGAAATAGGTAACTCAGTAGTACTCATCATAGAGCACACCATATCATATAGGGTGTGATTGCTCCGCTCCGATATACCATCGTGCTATGGTGTATACAGAGGAGTAATGCTGAGAGAGAATCTCATTCTCCTTTAGAATGGTCCAGGAATTCCGTGCTCAAGTATTCTCCTCCTTGATCTCATCAAAGGACATAATACTTATACCCGTATTTCGGTTCTCTACTTCTTACTTATATTCTATGAATATCTCAAAAGGTTCGGACTTGTGTTTCAACAGGAACATATGTCTGAATCTTGAGAGATTATCAGAGAATGTAATGAACTACAAAGAACCGGTCTTGGCATGTGTAGACAGGGGACCTACATACATCAATATGTATCATCCCAAGAATTCACTAACTCTTTCTCTGTTTCCAATAAACAGAGCTAGTGTCATTATATCTTTGTGACATGACTGGCAAGTTTCACAAGATGTAGATTCAAACTGATTTAAATATGCATCTACATGTAACTTCAGCTAGTCGGGTCACATTGATCTGACCTAGTCTACAATACCTTAAGAAGGATCCGTTCATTTCTGAACTCTTCCTCTTATGTGTGTTCCATATACTAAGAACTGTAGTTTGATTTAGAACATCAACGCTTTTAGATAACGTAACTGAACCAATCAACTTTTGATATAGGAAATGTTCAAAACATTGTCCAACAATACAAAATTATATCCTTTCTTTTCTAACAAAGAGAGTGATATGATTTGGTATATCAGGTTCGGTATCTAATAACATTCGTTCAGAATCAATGTATTGGTAATACAGGGTGACAGTGACCGATAGACTTGGCTGCAACATTTGCCTCGTTTTCTGCCTCATGAAACTTATCACCCGTTCTCAGTTCTCTACCTTTCTGTAGCCCTATATAACAGATTACATATCTGGGATCCTGATCTGGTATCACATACCCAGGACGTAAAAGACACTGAGAAACAGTTCTATATAATGAACACACCCGAAGATGATGCATCATCATGCACTCTCCTCGTTTGGGCGGCACGGGAATTCTGGTAATCCCCAATTTCCTGCTCTGTCTTATAACAATTATAAGTTGGAGCGAGTTCAACATTCCCCAGCTCAGTATAACAAGCGGGTTCGGTCAATTTTCCGTATTATTATCTTGATTAAGGCGTGATATGGTCGCTACCAGGAGAGAGAGAAGAAAACAATCAGCGTGCGCTCTGTCAAGAATAGATTGGTTATTATTTTATCTAATCAGGATGGCTCCCACTGCTTTTTATCAAATCTTCCTTCAAACCCTAAAAGGAAAGACTAGCCGGGATTAATTACACACTACAAGTTCGCCAATCTTTCAGCCAGGCCAGTGTCGGTACTTTGAGGGAGGTCCCCCGTACTTTCGCACGAACCTAATTAATGTAAACCTCGTTTTCCCAGAGGCGTAACCTCGTTGACACCTTTCTAGACACCTACTTGATCGGCTAATTGTAATGTATAAAACTCTCCCAGGAGTAACTCTTACTCACAGCGGGTATCGGGATCCAACTATCTCATAGAAGGTATGCAATCTCATTGCAAATTTCAACACTTGAAATTCCCGATAATATTTTGCCCCTAGCGTCCTATGACCTTGACAGAGGTCAACAAACCATAGGCTGCTAGTCAAGTTCAACCCGTCATTTCCTGATTGAAGTAAACCCACCCGCACGACCCTTGACAGAGGTCAACAAGGTCGCACGACTACCCTAAATCAATCACATCATATGCTTATGCAGATAAGCACTAATCAGCTACCGCACACTACGCCTTGACAGAGGTCAACAAACGCAGCACGAATACTAACCAGTACATATCTGAAATGACGGAGGGCTACGACAGGTTTTTCTGAAAACCTATTGCGTAATGAACTTGATATCGTTGTAGAATCAAATGATTTTTAAAATGGAGTGTTTTTTAGGCTTTTCTAGTTTTGCTAAAGGAGTCACTCCCGGTGAAGGGATCGTCGGTCCTTTTCTCGTCGAATGAGGTGCGGGATATATCACATATATCACTGTGCAAAGCGAAAACTCTTAAAAGCAATCAAAAGACAAACCGAGTGTGTAGCATCTGCCAGTTATTGCTAAAGGAGTCACTCCCGGTGAAGGGATCTCGGTCCTTTCCTTATCGAATAAGGTGCAGGATATATCACATATACCGCTGTGCAATGCAAGAACTGTAGCTACCTGTTTTATTTTGAAATTCGATTCTACAACATCTTAGGTTTCTTTTATTTCATTAATCTCATTAATGAAGTCCCATCATTTAAATACCTAAACATCACAGATAAATACGACGTACACTTATGCCATCCGCATTCGCCTCGATGTCCCCTCGTGCACCGTTAGGTTAGGTAACTAACGGCAGAGCAGGGCAGGGCTAGCGCGGGTGTAAAACATAAGTAGCGTCTATATAATATATCATATATACTATATACTGTATCTATCACAGAACATCACATGATCACATCACAGATATCGCAGCAGAAGAATCATATGAAATATTGGATATACTAGGACGTCCGTGTTTTCAATACGAGCCAGTATAAAACACGGATTCCACGGTCGTGATGAATAACCAAACCCACACCCCTAGACCCCTACGAGAGCGGCAAGCAACCCTACCAATTCTAGAGTTAGGAGACCCGGACTCGACTCCTCGATTTGGTCTCCCACTGGACTCCAGAACCCGGTTACTTGTGCTCCCCTCCTTGGGTCTATCCTAGTGCGGAAAAGTAAATAATATACAAACGGTGACATCTTCCGCAACCTGGAAGTGCCCCAATAAAAGAATATTACATACAAGTTTTTACATGAATGAAAATGAAAACACTCATCTCACATAAAAACCCCCGGCTATTCAAACACGATGATCCAATATAACATATCCAGCAACACATAACATCACATGTCATCAACGAAAGTAAATATGTCCATCCCAATTGTCGTTGACATATAGCAACGAAACCGGCGATATCACATATTACACTTACGGTCACAGAAAAAAAAGTGTAAAACTACAACAGTTGGAATCTGCAACCACCTCAGACATCGCATGCCTGACCAAATGAATTCCTTAGACATCTCATGCCTAACAATTATAAACCCCGCATTTTAGTCTCAAAATCGAAAACACTTTTCAATACCTAGTCGGGCAATTCAACAAGATTCCCGACATCCTGATCGAATGCTCGTCGCAAACTTCAGTAGACGGCTGCACCCCCGATACCGTCGACGAAGTGCACCAAGGCAGAACACCGCTGCCGCGAGCACCCGGACAAATGCTTTCGGGGACGGGATTCTCCTACAGTCACTTGGTCGGGGCTATGGAGTGAGGCTGTCTATTAAGTTTACCCGGCGAGTATCCGCGTACGCTACGTGATTGCGACGGACTTTTGATCACATCAAAATTCCGTGGCAACCGATCAAGTGAGACTAAACTGCTATGTTTATAACATTCATTCAGTTATCTCATAACTTTATTGTGAATTCCAATTATTGTATCCCATTCCAGATAAATAGAAAATGTTAAACTTTCCGATCGAACAATCGAACACCCAAGTTTTCCCAATACAGATCAACACATGAAATAAGTCTAACAACATTCAGTTCGTGCCTCAGTACCAACGGTCCAGCCGTAGAAGGGTCAAGCCAACGCCTCACATGTGGCACGCCGTACTGCCCCAAACCCGAAGGTTCAAAGGGCAGTTCAAGACGGTCACATAATCGAGTTAAGGTTTGTTGTCTTCTAGAGGGTCCATCGAGTTACTTGCACTACTTAGAATGTCGTTAAACTACGGAAAAATCCAACACTTGGAAATTTCCCGACAGGGGAAAAATTGGGTATTTATATCCGGTCGAACTTTTTAACATATTCTAAAATTTATCCGGAAAGCCACATAGACAAAATTTGACAATCCGATCGAAACACCGAGTCCCTAAAACAACCCCAGAAAATACAACTGTTGAATAAAATTTAAAAATTCCCATAAAATCCAGCATCAGAAAAGAGGAGTTACTGTGCAAAGATAACAGCGAGATAGGACCGTACGGCCGCGGAACCGCCGCATGAGCCTTGCTCATGCCGCGGAACCGCGGTGGGATAGTGGAATTGGGCCCACGAATTTCACAGTAACTCTTAGATATTCCTGCTGAATTTTTTAGCAATTTTTAATTTGGAAAAATCCACGTTTTCAGAAAAAGTACAGAGAGCATCTATGGAGTTAGGGTTTCTGTTCGTTCGGATTCCAAACTTCGTCTAAACTTCGCCAAAGGCTCTAGCTAGGCTCTGATACCATGTAGGGTTCCTAGGTACCCTAATGAGGTCTCACAAGGCATCAACCATGCCAATTTTAAATTTAAACGGTGCCGAGAAACCCTAGAACGGATCGTCGGCTAGAATTCTAGGCGAAAAGTAAACTAGTTAACACTTAACTAAGAGATACGGAAATACAACCTTTGTAGATCCAGTTCTCCACCTCCATAGCTCCGCAATGAAGTCTCCTCGCTGTCCATAACAAGTCCCGGGCTCTAGCGTCGGCTTCATCGGAGAATGGACGGGCTAGGTCATCGATGTCCATGCCGAAGATGATCTACGTCAAGGCATCGCTAAATCAAGCTCCGACTTCACCAAGTCAAGAAACTTGTGAAGAAAACACACTCTACTGTTTCCTGATTTAAAATCAGGAAAGCTTATGGAAAAAGCTTGAGAAGAGGGTCACGTGCTTACACGTGACCAGCAGTCACGTGTTGGCACGTGACACCCAAAAGTACCGGCAAAGCAAGTTCAGCTTCCTGACTACATCAAAGAAAAAGGGCTTAAGAAAGGGTCACGTGCTCCCACGTGACCAAGGTCACGTGTTGGCACGTGACATTTTAAAGCAGATTCAAACGCACATCGGTTCCCCGATCAAGTCAAGGAAAAAGAGTCCAGATCAGGGTCACGTGCTCACACGTGACCAGGGGTCACGTGGTGGCACGTGACGGTTAAGCAACAACCAGAAGACAGCTCAAAAGGAAAGAAGAAGGCTCATTCCAAAGGGGGTCACGTGCTCACACGTGACCATGGGTCACGTGGTCACACGTGACCGGCTTTCAAAGCCCATTTTGTCAACAGAATTAAATTCTGAAAGAAATTCAAATCTTTCCAAAGGAAAGCGGCTATCTGGAACCAATCGAATTAAAGATTCAGAGGTGATGAAATATCATCTATCTATGGGAAAATCTCGGGTTTGGAAAGATTTCCCGTTTAAATCTAACCGAAACAACAAAGGAGAATCCCTGGATGTGAAATCCAATGGTGAATAAAATTCACCTAATAATCCAAAGGTCCAAAACGAATGATGGATGCAAATCAAATCTCTCATGAAGATTCGTCAAAAACTGATTGATTCGGCTGCTTCTCCTATAAATAGGAGCCAAGAGACACAGAGAAAAGATATACAGAGACAGGGAGAGAAAAAGAAAAGGAGGAGAGCTTCGATACTTCGAGGAACTTGGATCTTCTGCAAAAGAAAACCCTAGGTAAGAAAGGGAAGGCTTTTTGAAAGAAAGAGAATTTAATTCTCAACAGAGTTTAACTCTGATATATAAAACAGAAGAACATATTTCTTCTCTCTTTGATAAAGGATCTGCAAAGTGCACATCTCCCCTTGAAGTTGAGAATTTAATTCTCAATAGGTCGAGATCCTGCCATGCAGATCCAAAACATAGAGAGGGAATGGCAGCACAAGAATTTAATTCTCACAGAACTATAGGAATTTAATTCCTTTAAAATAAAACTAGGGCTTGACCCTGTGTTATGGGAATTTAATTCCTTCAGAAAAGAAACAGAGTTTAACCCTAATTAAGAACCTAGTTCTGTTGGAACAGCGGGGATTTAATTCCCTTGATCATAATTTAACAAGAGAGTGGGAATTTAATTCCTTAAAAGATTTTATTAGGGTTTAACCCTATTTGGTTCTTCACATGAATGAAGAATTTAATTCCTACAGAAAATTCAGAGTCCAACTCTATTCAGAATATAAACCTTCGAAAGGAAGTAGGAATTTAATTCCTCTGAAATTACTGTCAGGGTTTAACCCTACGAGGAACTTGATTCCTAGAAAAGATTAACAGATCCTCTAAAACAACATACATAGAGGCAGGGTCACGTGTCACCACGTGACCCCCCCAAGAGATCTACAGAAAGCCCCTTTGAGGCAGCACCCCACGTGACCCACGTGACCCTCGGCAGAAGCTCTAATACATAGGCATTTGAATGCCCATCACGTGATGGCACGTGATGCTCTGAAAGACGCGATAATCTCAGCAGAATAAATGAAGGGAGGGCGCTCTCACGTGCTGCCACGTGACCCCTCTTGCCTTAGTGTTTAACACTAAATTAAAACTCTCGAACCCAGTGTTAAAGCACTGTTGGGCCTTAGTGTTCAACACTAATTAAAAAGCTTTATTTGCAGTGTTCAACACTGATCTGTTTTAGTGTTTAACACTAATTTGAAAAGCCTTGTTGCTGGTGTTTAACACCAATTATCTCTTAGTGTTAAACACTAACTTGTCAACCTCATTCCCAGTGTTCAACACTGACTGCTCTGTAGTGTTTAACACTAGGCTTTGGCCCAATTGGCCTAAATGGATAGAGACAAAGCCTCTCCTGATTGGACTTAGCCCAAGATGGCCATAAGTCCTCAATTTGTGATTAACTGGGCCAATGGACTCATAACATAATTAATTCGTCTTGATCCCAAATTGGGCCAAGGACTATTTAATCAACTCCGGTTCTAGGGTACATCTCTTCACTCCTTTGATACTTGGCATTGTAATCCCTCAATGTCTTCAAAGAGGTGACGGGTCCCGACGACCACACATTGATATGGACTGTGGGGTCCTTAAACCCGTGTTTAATGCAAAATTCCTGGTTACGTGGAACGCGGATAATGTCACTCTTTGACGCCGTGAAAAACGTCCAGAGCGGAGCCTGGTCCTCGCAGAGCACGGCAGTGAACCCGTGTGAAGCATCCAGAGCACATACCGGACTGTGGGGTCCTTAAACCCATGGACTACGACGTCCTTAACCTTGACCGAGATGTCTTAAAACTAACAATGGACTGTGGGGTCCTTAAACCCATGGACTACGACGTCCTTAACCTTGACCGAGATGTCTTAAAACTAACAATGGACCGCAATGTCCTTAAACTACTCATGGACCGCAATGTCCTTAAACTACCCATGGAACGCAATGTCCTTAAACTACCCATGGACCGCAATGTCTTTAAACTAGAACAATAGAGCCCCATATGCTCTTTTGTCGGATCTAAACGGTCCCGTTTAAGTTGATCTTAGCCTCAAAGATGGCTAACGTATCCTTAAACCTTCAAACAGACTGGATTATGAATCCCCCTAATTAACTCTTGCTCGAGGGTACATCTCTGAACTCCTCTGACATCCGTCGTTGTAATCCTTCAACGTCGTCAGAGAGGTGATGGGTCCCGACGGCCATACATACGATGGACCACTATGTCCCTAAACTGGAACATTAGAGCCCAAACGCTCTTTTGTCGGATCTAAACGATCCCGTTAAGTTGATCTTAGTCTCAAAGTTAGACTAACGTATCCTTAACAAACGTTTGAGTTGATCTTAGCCTCAAGTATGGCTGACGTATCCTCAAACCAAACCCCCAAACCCAAATCTAAGATAATACGGATTTGGACTAGTCCACGCCCTACGGGCGACGACATAACTCAGTCTCCGTAAACAATCCACGGGCAACAAAATACAAAACAAACACCCACGACACGAAGTGACCATCTGGAGAAGGAGAAAGTTGTTACCGCAATGCGGTAGCGTAATTAACTGCAGGGGCTTGCGCCTGCAGGGAAGAGCGTCCCCACAATCAAAAACCCCTCAAACGAGGGGGAATCTGACGAAGTCTGCTACATCGGACGCATCCGTCTAAACCTTCGATACATGGTGCCATAAATCAACTTGGCATCTTCGGAGAGGTGGACGGATAGCACCAATTAGCATCTGCCCTGAATCTCAGGCAAGACGCCATGTCGCGCCGTCTTTCGGAGGGGAACATCTACTACTTGGCAAGAGGTAGAGGATGAAGAAATAGGAAGTGGGTAGACTGTAGAATTGGATTTCTCACTCATTTCATCAATCCACCATTGATGAAGTGCAAGGTTTTCTTCTTGAGTTCAAGGAAGAAGAAGAAGAAAGTATTATGATAAGTTTTTATTAAATAGAAAATAAATCAAATACTTATCATAAACTAACCATGGTCTAGTGTAGAGAATGAATTATGGTTAAGTGGGATGGTTAGGGTTAAGCATGAGACAAAATGGTTACTAAAGTCAAAGCTTCATGAAGGTTCAAAGAATAAAACAAAACTAGCAACCATTCTTCTCATAATCATTTCCATAATAAATAAATAAATAGATATGAAAATCTAAACCCTAATCATTTAAATAACCATGGTTCAATCTTTACATAAACTCAAGTAAACTTGTATCATCAAACATGATACACCCAAGTACACAAAATCATATCGCATATACAATGCGCACATCCGAGTGAGAAAATCCATCTTAAGTGAACCAATACTAGTTAATGCAAAGTAATATATCAAATATATAATTATACATTAAATCATTAAATCAACACTTGATTTAACGATCCGGTCATATCGCATATAACCGACTAGTATTCAATGTATCGGCTTATCGAATCAACCCTTGATTCGATAACTAGGTCATATCGCATACAACCAGTCGATACATTCATCGCGAGAATAGAATACGGTATCACATACACGCATTATTCTCGGTCCCGCACATATCTCATATGCGCTCCTATTTCGTTTCGCTTGAGCCAGGAAACCTCTATGTAGGACTCTAAAGACTCGTCAATACGCCGGCAGCAGGTGATGATCATATCAAGCACCCACAAGCCGCAAGCGGTCTGCTAAACGCAACGGCCACCCGGGTATTGAGCGATCTGAAGATCGACGAGCAAGAGCAGAACCGGGTCCACCTCAGTCCAGGGAGCGGGTTCGCACTTGTTATACGATTACGATATTAGGAGAAGAGCCCGAGAACGTAGATGACCTTCCCCGGTGCTTTGAGAACAGCGATGAGGAGGTGATCTCGGAATTTCCGCCCGCTCCGAAAGAACTGGAAGATGGTATACATACTACTGCAGATAACCTCAAGAAGATTGAGTTGGGATCGGCAGACGACCCGCGACCGACATTTGTCAGCGAGCTGTTATCCGAAGAGAGGGTGGCTGCGTTAAAGGACGTGCTTCTACGGCATAAAGACTGCTTCGCATGGAACTACTCCGAGATGCCAGGATTAGATCCAGAGATTGCTGTGCATAGATTAGCAATATCCCCAGATATCAAGCCAGTCAAGCAGGTGCCAAGGAGGATGCGACTCGAGCTTGAGATGAGCATCAACGCCGAGGTCAAGAAGCTGATCGATTCTGGATTTATCCAAGAAGTCCAATATCCCGACTGGATCGCCAATATCGTCCCGGTAATGAAGAAGAACGGGACTGTACGCATATGCGTGGATTTCAGGGATCTCAATAAAGCCTGTCCAAAGGATGATTTCCCAGCACCAGTAACCGAGCTAATGATAGATAACACGTCCACTCACGAGGTTTTCTCCTTTATGGATGGTTCGTCAGGATACAATCAGATAAAGATGCATCCCGAAGACCAGAAGCACACCGCTTTCCGCACCCCTTTGGGTATATTTTGCTACAGGGTTATGCCCTTTGGTCTAAAGAACGCTGGCGCTACCTATCAAAGGGCCATGACAAAGATCTTTGATGACCTCATACACGACGTCGTCGAGTGCTATATCGATGACCTCGTAGTAAAGAGCATGTCATACGAAGATCATTTAAAGCATCTGGAGACTGTATTTCAACGCCTTCGGCAATATAATTTGAAAATGAATCCCCTCAAATGCGCGTTTGGAGTCTCCTCGGGCAAATTCCTGGGATTCATCGTTCGACACCGAGGTATTGAAATAGATCCGTCAAAGATTAAGGCGATCATGGAAATGCCTCTGCCAAGAACCCTCAAGCAGTTGCGGTCTCTCCAAGGGAAGCTCGCATATATCCGGCGGTTTATCGCTAATCTTTCGGGCAAATGCCGTCCTTACAGCCACCTGATGAAAAAGGGAACTCCATTCGCTTGGGATCACAAATGTCAAGGTGCACTAGACGAGATCAAGCAGTACCTACAGAACCCTCCGGTGTTGGCCGCGCCGGTCAAGGGAAAACCCCTCATTCTTTATACGACCGCCCTCGAAGGTTCTTTAGGCGCATTATGGGCACAAAAGAACGATCAGGGGAAAGAAAGAGCACTTTACTACTTAAGTCGAGTGCTGCTGGGGGCAGAAAGCAACTATTCCCCCATTGAAAAGCACTGCCTGGCGTTGATCTTCGCAATAACAAAGCTTAGACATTACGCATTAGCACATGAAGTCCGTCTTATTTCGAAGGTGGACCCTCTCAAATATTTGATGTCGAAAGCCATATTGACTGGACGACTCGCTAAGTGGGCCCTGCTCTTGATGGAGTTCTCGATAACGTATCAACCTCTCAAGGCAGTGAAAGGCCAGGCCATTGCTTACTTCCTCGCCGAGCACCCGATACCGGCCGATTCTCCTCTGAACTGTGATTTGCCGGACGAGCATGCATTTGATGCGATTAGCGGCGGAAGCACCCGATGGGAACTCTATTTCGATGGAGCGTCCTCCATAAAGAAACAGAAACAAGGTATCCCAATGATCATATCAGGGATAGGCCTCATCTTTGCAACTCCACAAGGAGGGATAATGCGCTTCGCCTTCTCCTTAACAGAGCCGAGGACAAACAATGAAGCCGAATACAAAGCTCTGATAGCAGGTCTCGAGATCGCCATCGACATGGGAATTGAAGACCTCCTTATATACGGGGATTCTCAGCTGGTCGTTAGTCAAGTAAATGGTGACTACCAAACGTGCAAGCCGGAGTTGGTGAAGTACGGCGAAAGGGTGCAACAACTATTGACCCAAATTCCCTCCTATACTTTGGAGAACATACCGCGCGCGGAAAACAGCAAAGCAGACGCGTTGGCTAAACTTGCTAAAGAACTGGCTGACGAGAACCTCGACGACGTCAGAATCGTGGTACAAAGCCGTCGAGTGCTCGCCCCGGCAGAAATATCTCCGGAATCATGCGAAGAAAAGGGAACGACTAAGCAGACGACCCTACAAGTAAAAGACCATGAGAAGGCCGAAGACTGGAGGGAAGTCTTCATAGACTACTTTAAGTCCCACCGAATGCCCGAAGAAGCGTCCTCAAGACATCAGCTCATGAAACGAGCTTTATCTTTCGCTTTCGTCAATGATATTCTATACAAGAGATCGTTTGATTCTCTATGGCTGAGATGTTTAGGACCTGACGAAGCAGAAAGAGTCATTCAGGAAGTTCATGACGGACTTTGCGGTTCTCACCAAGCAGGCCCAAAGATGAAGTTAAAAATTAAACGGATGGGTTATTACTGGCCCACGATGATCCACGACTGCCTCGAGTATGCGAAGCAATGCCACTCATGCCAGATTCATGGAGACTTCATCCACCAACATCCGAATCCACTGCACCCAACGCTGGCTAGTTGGCCATTTGAAATGTGGGGGACTGACATAGTCGGCCCCATTGAGCCAGCATCATCTCGGGGACACCGTTTTATCCTGGCGACAACTGATTACTTCTCCAAATGGGCAGAAGCAGTACCACTGAAGAAAGTGAAGACGGAGAATATCCTCCATTTCTTTAAGACGCACGTCATCTATCGGTTCGGAACTCCACGGCGGATTATCTCCGATAATGGGCCGGCCTACCGAAGCCATAAGATTAGTCGCTTCGCACAGCAGCACAGTATAGACTGGAGATATTCTTCGGTTTACAACCCACGAGCTAACGGTCTGGCCGAGGCCTTCAATAAGACCTTGACGAAGATCATAAAAAAGACCGTTTCCAGGAATAAGAGAGACTGGCACGAAAGGCTGCAAGAAGCCCTTTGGGCTTATCGAACTATATTCAAGACGACCACAAACACAACGCCGTACGCGTTGGTATTTGGGACGGAAGCAGTGCTCCCCCTCGAGATAGAGTTACCCTCTCTACGAGTAGCAGTCTACCACGAGCTGAAGAACGAAGAAAATGCTCACCTTCGGTTTGAGGAGCTTGATGCCCTCGACGAAACCCGGCTCATAGCGCAACAACATCTAGAGGCCTACAAAGCAAAGATGACGCGCTCATACGAAAGATTGACCAGGCCGAGGACATTCCGCCAAGGCGAACTTGTACTAGTGGTCAAAAGACCTATGATCCCCAATCATGCCAAGCGAGGAAAATTTGAGCCAAACTATGAAGGCCCGTACATCATAGACAAGGTCTACCAGGGTGGAGCCTACCTACTCATGGACATGCATGGTGAAAGGCCTTTCAGGCCAATAAACGGCCGCTTCTTGAAGAAATACTATGCTTAATAAGCCGCAGCCTGGGTCAATGATAGATGACGACGACTATGTCCGCTCACTATCTTCCTAGGCTCAGACTTTACAAGCAGCAGCCGGCCTTCCCATAACGACGGACCGAAACGTCCTTAAACTAACGGCGGACCGAAACATCCTTAAACTATCGACGGATTGAAACGTCCTTAAACTAACGGCGGACCGAAACGTCCTTAAACTATCGACGGACCGAAACGTCCTTAAACTAACGATGGACCGAAACGTCCCTAAACTACTACCGCAACATCCTTAGGTTGACGAGATGGATAAAAAAAAAGAAGAAGATAAAAAAAATGATAAAAAAAAAGGGTATGTCCATAAGCAAAGTGGGCACGGATGAAAACCCGAAAGGGCGCCGTGAGTAAAAACAGCAGGGCTGCCGGCAAGTGTTCGTGAAAACCCGAAAGGGCGCGACCTTGTGAAAAAGAATAATTAAAAAAACGGTATGTCTATAAGCAAAATGGGCACGGATGAAAACCCGAAAGGGCTCCGTGAGTAAAAACAGCAGGACTACCGGCGAGTGTTTGTGAAAACCCGAAAGGGCGCAACCTCGTTAAAGGACACTTACAGAGTCCTCTCGACCTTGTAAGGAGAAACCACCTGCGTGAGATCCTTACGACTCATAAAGGAGCAGCACACTTAGGGATCCTCACGATTCCTAAGGAGAAAATACACTTACGAGATCCTCACGACTCGTAAGGAGAATTCTCTTATGGGACCCTCACGGCTCATGAGATTTGAAAGTCTTAAGTTACAGAAGCCTGAACCTGTTCTTAAGCAAATCCTCCACAACCTTCGATATTGCCCTACAAGAGGCTCAATACTGACCCTTGTATACAATCCACGGGCGCGAATAAACATTTCCCCAGCAAAGTCACACCCGTGACTAGGGACATGTCCATATGGTGAGCAACCCTTTTAGGTCCTCTCGACCTATAAGGAGAAAACCTTTTTGTAAGATCCTTATGACTTACAAGAGAACATGCACTTAGGAATCCTCACGATCCCTAAGGAGAAACCACACCTACGAGATCCTCACGACTTGTAGGGAGAAATACCTTTGTGAGACCCTTACGGCTCATAAAGTCAAAAGCCTTAGCCGACAGGACCCTTAACCCTGTTTACTAAGCCACCTCTGTTCGACATCGCCAAAGGCAAATGATGATTCGCTCCTGGCAATATCCCAGTTGCAGCGATGCTGATGCCTAAACCGGTATCAAATTCCAAGTCCTTTCAGGCAAATGATGATTCGCTCCTGGCTATATTCCAGTCGCAGCGATGCTGATGCTGAGATTGGCACCAGATTCCAAGTTCCACGCTCGCGAGAAAAAAATCAGCGAGCCAAAAAAAAATGCATACGAAATAGCCGAAATAATGGGGCAACTTGCAAACAAAATCAGCAAGTAAAAATGTATGCATGAAAAATAGCCGAAATGATTGGGCAACTCGCAATAAAAAGCAGCGGGTAAAAAGAAAAATAGCCGAAATGATTGGGCACCGCGAAAAATAGCCGAAATGATTGGGCAATCGCGATTTTCGCGATATAAAAAGCTGAAATGATAGAGCGTCGCGGGAAAAGAAATAAAATAAAAATAAAATATATGCCCTACAGGTGATGCTACATCAATCCCTGTATACAATCCAGGGGGGTAAACAAAGAAGGAGTCGCACTCTTCCTCCCCAGGTTTCATTAGAAGAAGAAGCCGAAGCTCGACGGGCCACAAGCGACCTAGAGATCAGCCCAACATTCGTCTCGTAACAACGGACACAACTTCAAGCTAAGCGGAACAACGGCAACTCCCAGTTCCATGGCTCGGTGGTATACATATCGCCAATAGTCAAACCTCCATCCCGTGAAATGCGGATATATTCAGCAAAATTCCTGGTTGCGTAGAACGCGGATAATGTCACTCTTTGACCCCGTGGAAAACGTCCAGAGCGAATCCTGGTCCTCGCAGAGCACGGCAGTGAACCCGTGTGAAGCATCCAGAGCGGAGCCTAGTCCTCGCCGAGCGCGGCAGTGAACCCGTGTGAAGCATCTAGTGCAAAATTCCTGATTACGTGGAACGCGGATAATGTCACTCTTTGACCCCGTGGAAAACGTCCAGAGCGGAGCCTAGTCCTCGCCTAACGCGGCAGTGAACCCGTGTGAAGCATCTAGTGCAAAATTCCTGGTCACGTGGAACGCGGATAATGTCACTCTTTGACCCCGTGGAAAACGTCCAGAGCGGATCCTGGTCCTCGCAGAGCACGGCAGTGAACCCGTGCGAAGAATCCAGAGCGGAGCCTAGTCCTCGCCGAGCACGGCAGTGAACCCGTGTGAAGCATCTAGTGCAAAATTCCTGGTCACGTGGAACGCGGATAATGTCACTCTTTGACCCCGTGGAAAACGTCCAGAGCGGATCCTGGTCCTCGCAGAGCATGGCAGTGAACCCGTGCGAAGCATCCAGAGCGGAGCCTAGTCCTCGCCTAACGCGGCAGTGAACCCGTGTGAAGCATCTAGTGCAAAATTCCTGGTCACGTGGAACGCGGATAATGTCACTCTTTGACCCCGTGGAAAACGTCCAGAGCGGATCCTGGTCCTCACAGAGCATGGCAGTGAACCCGTGCGAAGCATCCAGAGCGGAGCCTAGTCCTCGCCTAACGCGGCAGTGAACCCGTGTGAAGCATCTAGTGCAAAATTCCTGGTCACGTGGAACGCGGATAATGTCACTCTTTGACCCCGTGGAAAACGTCCAGAGCGGATCCTGGTCCTCGCAGAGCATGGCAGTGAACCCGTGCGAAGCATCCAGAGCGGAGCCTAGTCCTCGCCGAGCACGGCAGTGAACCCGTGTGAAGCATCTAGTGCAAAATTCCTGATTACGTGGAACGCGGATAACGTCACTCTTTGACCCCGCGGAAAACGCCCAGAGCGGAGCCTGGTCCTCGCCAAGCACGGCAGTGAACCCGTGTGAAGCATCCAGAGCAAATACCGGACTGTGGAGTCCTTAAAATCCACGGACTATGACGTCCTTAACCTCAACCGTGATGTCTTAAAACTAACGATCAACCACCCCGATTCCCTATGGATTCTGCCTTGGTTTAAGGGTACATCTCTTCACTCCTTTGATGCCCGGCGTTGTAATTCCTCAACGTCTTCAAAGAGGTGACTGGTCCCTGCAACCAAACACCGGACTGTGGAGTCCCTAAATCCACGGACTATGAGGTCCTTAACCTTAACCGTGATGTCTTAAAACTAACAGCGGACTGTGGAGTCCTTAAATCCACGGACTATGAGGTCCTTAACCTTGACCGTGACGTCTTTAAACTACGATACCTTGGTAGACCCCTGACTCCGTGAAATACGGATAAGGGTGATCACATCCGGCACTTGCAGGCCCTCAAGACCTGTAAGGAAGAAAAACTCTCTTGTGAGATCCTTACGACTCTCAAGGGAAAACTCGCTTAAGGATCCTCACGATCTCTAAGAAGAACTCACACCTATGGGATCCTCTCGACCTGTAGGGAGAAAAAACTCTTTATGAGACCCTCGTGGCTCGTAAAATGCAAAAGTCTTAGGAAGCAGATCTTAACCCTGAATCCTAAGCCATTGCTGTCCTGCAAGGAGATCAAGATAGAATATCCGCAGAATACATTCAATGAAAAGGAGACACATCGTTGAGAGAAAAAAATGCATCTTTTATTCATAAACCAAAATGGGTACAAGGTACAATTCATGAAAAAAAACAAAAAGAAAATACTCTCATCCATGAGTATGTACAAAAAGGAAGGAAAAGATACAAACGTTTCAAGCCGGCGGGCGATTCAGCAGCTTGGTCAGCTCATCCTGCTTTTGTTGGACCACGGGTTCATGACGCAAGATCTCCAAAAGACAAGCCTCCGCTTGAGCTTGCTGAGCCTGATACGAAGCGAGCCGGGCTTCAAGCTCTTTCTCAGTGGCCTTATAAGCCTCGACCCTCTCACGAGTGAACATGGCAGCTTTATCGAGAGCCACCACCTCTTTGATGGACTCCTGAAGCACCCGCCAGAGTTCATACGCTTTGTTGGCTTTGGCTGTAAGATTGGCTTGAAGCTCGCCCAGCGCCTTGGAGGCTAGCTCCCTCTCCGAGAACTTGCGACCGAGCCTCTTCTCACATGACGTCATGTTTGCCGCGCACCGTGCTATCAGTCCCCGTAACTCCGCCTTTGCAGCCACGGCCTCCGAGGAAAGGTGAGAACATTCAAGGGCGTACAGGCAAGCCTCCACCCGCCGGCAGAACTCTACCCAGACTCGCACCACCTCTTCGCTGTGGTAGGTGGCAAGAAAAGGAAGAGAACCGTTAGCCTCGGCAGCGAATGCTTCAGCCGTGGTCGTGCTGCCAGCACGAAGCTCCTCGATCAGAGACGACAAGGAGACGAGGCTTAATTCGGCCAAGCGTTCTGAAGCCCGCAAGGCATAAGGGCCGGGTGGCATCACGATGCGCGACTCCAACGCCGTGGAGACTGGCAGAGCTGTTCAAATTTGGAAGACATCAACAAAATTCTTAAGCAAAGAACAAGTGAGAGTGCAATGAAATGTCACTCACCGACAGTCGTGCAAGTAGGAGCTGAAGGCTCCCCTGGCCCTTCGAGAATCTCGACCTCATCATCGGCTTCCAGAACTGTAGAAAACATCAATGTCAGTACGCAAAATAACGACGATGCTATGAGAAGGGATGGACGACACCAACCTTGCCCAGACGAGAGGACAATGCGCTGAGGGGAGATCGCCTGCGGAGCTGCCATCTCCAATAAACGCTGAAATGACTGTCGAGGCGACAGATCAGCGATCGTGGCTGCCAAACCGCGAAATTCTGGGAAAGATAAAAGAGTTCAGACTATGAAGGGGTTGCTAAATTAAAACGCAGAGGGATACCTTCAACACTCCTCCCATTCTGAGCCGGGGGGATAGCAGCTTCAACGGTCTCCGCCGTGACCTCAGGCTCCAACAAAGGGAGAGTAGTCCCGACTACCTTGCTCCCAGCCTTTGGGCCGCCCTCAGTAAGAGTCATTGGGGCGGCGGCCCCCAAAGGAGCCTCCCCCAAAGGGGCAAGCACTCCCTGGTCAAGAAACGCCGCTGGAAGTTCCACCGTGAGAGGAGCAGCCTCGTCAGCCCCCTCCACATCCAGCAAGGCTTCATTGAGAATTTCGACGGGGTTTAGCTTTAATAGGCCCGTAGGGAGCTCCCCCATCGTCGAAGATTCTGCACGATTCAAATAAGAATAATGATACATATGCACAGGCATAAATAATCGGAAAGACTACAAAGGAAGCACAACGTACCTATACGCAAAGAAGCCCTCAATATGGCTTCTTCAAGCCGCTGCTCCTTCTCAAGGAGGTGGGCTCACCGGGGTTCAAGGGTAGACTCATGACCGCCGGTCCACAAAGAGTGCATCAGCTGCGTCTTCTGAAGCGGCCTGCTTCAAAGCTCTTTCCCCCCATTCCTCCAAAGGGCCGATAAATCGCCGCCGAATCCACGAAGGGTCTTCGTAAAAAATTACAGCGGGATAAGACTTCTTCGGAACCTTGGCGTTATGAGACGCGTCTTTTGAGCGCCGTATAGCCTCGGCCAACTGTGCAGCCTCCTCATCAGCTGAACTCGGGAAGAGAAGTCCGGCGTCTGACCCTTGCAAGGCCAATGGTTCGTCTTCAAGGATAGGCTCAGACTCCACCACAGAATCAAGCGGTGCAGTAGCCGCTTTCCTCCGCCGTTTATACCCAGAGCCGGTCGCTGAGGATGACCGCTTCCTCCCTCGCGAAGCCTTAGGGCGGCGCTGGCCCACATCGCCCTCAGCGCCCTCATCCCTGTTACTCTCGCTCGGTGCCACAACCGAGGACGACATCGCCATTGTCGACGCCACGGGGGGCGGTGTCGCCATCGGCAAGGGTGCTACTACTGGGGCCCGTTTACCTCGCGATCGAGAACCCAAGGGCATACCAGCTATTGGAGTAAGGTCTACCCCGGACTCCCCCGGAACAAGCGCGGTGCCAATCTCCCTCAAAGGAAAGCGGACTGGAACCCTCGGTCGTAGCTTAGCCCCAGGAACCAGAGGAGGGGTATCGTGGCCGAGAAGCACCCTCCTTTCCTCAAGAATGATTGGGCTGACCCGATAAAGATACCAACCCGTAAACGCGCCCACGCATCGGGGCATGTACTCGGCTTCAGGGACCATGAAATAAGAGCCGGTATTCAGCCTCATGAAATGATGAGCGGCATCGCGAACAGCATCGAGCGAAGGGATTGGGGCAACTATAAAAGCCTCAAAAGGAACGCCCTAGTCGTATCCAAGCTGTCGGGCAAATCGATGCGGATTGTACCGTATGAAAAGAGCTGCACTGTCCTGGCGAAACACCAAGTAGCCCGGTCTAATTGTATACAAATGCGCGGCCTCCCGGGGCTTCAAAGAAGGTGCGTTGTCTTTCGACTGGTCCCAGAGTTGTTGAACGGGACCCGAAGGAGTAGACAAGACCCGATCAGTAAAAGCCAACCCGCCGGCGGTGGCATGAGGAGAAATCAGCACCCGAATAGCCCCAAATTGAGTCGGGTCGGCGGCAGAAGCATCCACTAATCGCATTAGTCGTGGAAAAGGGTAGGCATCGTAAAATGAGGGCCTCTGATGCATGGCGAAAGCCCCCAGTACGTGCATTTCGATCCAGGACGTGAAATAATGAAGCGAAAAATTTACCACATCCACGCCAGGCGTAGAGGTATTAGCTGCGGTGCCTAATCCATAATAGAGGTGCGCCAAGGCCGGGATGCCGATGGCTAACCGCGTCCCCTCAGCAATACGATGAGCCGGGTAGATGACCGAGGCTCTCATGAAGCGGCGATGCATGGGGATAACGAACCAACTAAGCCAAACACTGACAAACCCCACAAAGAATGTTTCCTCATCCATACCGGGTGCTGCAACGGGCTCAAAAGACATCGGCGACACGATGGAAATATAATATTGTGGCAGGTCCGATTCAGCGGTCGGTAGCTTCTTCGGACCAAACCCAAAGGGGTCTCTGATGTTAGCAAACTTCGGAGCAGTCTTCGATATGATATCCTCACGAAGGAAGCAGGAAATGAAGCTTTTAAAAGTAACACCCTGCTCCTCAGATTCAGTGAACAATCGATCAAAAATACCCAGCGCCTTGATCAAGCTGGGGCGCTTGTGGCGAACGGCGTTCTCAGCAGACAAGCCGTCAGCCGGTGCAGACTTGGGCTCAAAGACGTACTCATCAGGAGGCAACAACTCCTCATACAGTGCACCCCTGATCGGCAATCCCGAGATTTCATAAAATTCTGCAAGAGAGATCGAGACCTCACGATCTCCTAGGATGAAAGTGTTGGTAGGAAGATTCCATTGGTTTAAAAACGCCTTAACCCACCAGGCATGCGGGGACTTATAATGGAATAGTGACGCGTATATGGCTTGATAAAGCCCGACTTTCTGCAACCGCGCACGATGGGCAGAAAGGATGTAGCGAGCCCAGAGAGGTAGCCTGTAGGATGCCGGGGAGTGAGCCCTATCTTATAAATTTGCCCCCACGAGTGGGCCTCACCCTGGCAGATACGCCGCCCCAAGATGTCTATGGCCGGGATCGGATGGTTCGGAATACCAGTCGTCGAAGGCTCGAGCCTCCCCGTTGGAGTCCAGTTGGGCATTTCCACAGCAAAAACTGTCCTTGGAGGATCCATCGGTAAGAATGGGAAAGTGGGCTCCGTCGACACCGCGCAAAGAAAGCTCCGGCGACCCTGAATAATCTGATCATACCAAGATCCCCATTGAAGAAGGTTGGTGCAGTTCGGGTCATGGGCCCGAATCATCGCCATCGCCTCCTCATCAGATGGTGACTGAGGAAAAGCAGCCTCCGAGCGAGAAAAGGGAAAGCGTGGAACAGAAGCCATTGCACCTGAAATCCAGTAAAGGAAGACCGTTAAAAGAAAAGTTAGCAATATATATTCATGCATGAACATAAAGACTAGTTGAAGAAAGCAACAGCAAAGTTTCCTGGGACCATTAGCTACAAAACACATAGGCCCCACAGAATCCGGATGACGGCTCGTTAATAATGAGACCAGATAGTTACAATAAAACAAAGGGAATATCCTCGTTTAATAAAGAATGATGACCATGCACATTCCCCCAACGGGATCTATCTCGGGCTCTACAATGAATCCAACAAGATCAAGGGAATTAAATTCCCACAGAAGACATCATTACAAAACCCCCATTGCATTAATTGCAGAAGAACAACCTCGGGCCAAGAGACCCCAGGAAGCCTCTGTGTGAAGAAATCGAGTCCTTCATTGGAATTAAAATTCCTTATTGAGAAAAGGGAATTAAATTCCCAAAAAAAATTTTGGATGGAATTAAATTCCATGGAGTTGAAACGCCATCATCATCTCCCCAAAGATCATCTAAACCCTAACAGATCTACAGTTTGAAGGTTTCATGTTCTTATGGAAAAACAGGAAGAAAAAAAGGGTAAAAACCCTTGTTTTGGATTTAAAATCCAGAGGAATGTGAAGGTCCATCATTTGTCCAAGAACATTACCTGAGGAAAAGAAATCTTTTCGAACAGAGTTAAACTCTGAAAATTGTTTCAAGGCAGAGAACTAAGCTCTGGAAGAAGAGAATTAAATTCTCCGAAAAAGTTCTCAGAAGAAGAAGATGAGCAAAGTGAAGGCCCCTATGAAGAGACAGAGGTATTTATAGAAGGCAATGGAAACGTTTCATCTCCCCAAATCCCTAAAGGAATCCAACGGTCGCAAGAGGTGACAGCGTTGCACTCACGTGCTGACACGTGAGAACAACGCTGTGGGGGCATTTGTTTCCTGATTTAAAATCAGGAAAGCTTATGGAAAAAGCTTGAGAAGAGGGTCACGTGCTTACACGGACCAGCAGTCACGTGTTGGCACATGACACCCAAAAGTACCGGCAAAGCAAGTTCAGCTTCCTGACTACATCAAAGAAAAAGGGCTTAAGAAAGGGTCACGTGCTCCCACGTGACCAGGGTCACGTGTTGGCACGTGACATTTTAAAGCGGATTCAAATGCACATCGGTTCCCTGATCAAGTCAAGGAAAAAGAGTCCAGATCAGGGTCACGTGCTCACACGTGACCAGGGGTCACGTGGTGGCACGTGACGGTTAAGCAACAACCAGAAGACAGCGCAAAAGGAAAGAAGAAGGCTCATTCCAAAGGGGGTCACGTGCTCACACGTGACCATGGGTCACGTGGTCACACGTGACCGGCTTTCAAAGCCCATTTTGTCAACAGAATTAAATTCTGAAAGAAATTCAAATCTTTCTAAAGGAAAGCGGCTATCTGGAACCAATCGAATTAAAGATTCAGAGGTGATGAAATATCATCTATCTATGGGAAAATCTCGGGTTTGGAAAGATTTCCCCTTTAAATCTAACCGAAACAACAAAGGAGAATCCCTGGATGTGAAATCCAATGGTGAATAAAATTCACCTAATAATCCAAAGGTCCAAAACGAATGATGGATGCAAATCAAATCTCTCATGAAGATTCGTCAAAAACTGATTGATTCGGCTGCTTCTCCTATAAATAGGAGCCAAGAGACACAGAGAAAAGATATACAGAGACAGGGAGAGAAAAAGAAAAGGAGGAGAGCTTCGATACTTCGAGGAACTTGGATCTTCTGCAAAAGAAAACCCTAGGTAAGAAAGGGAAGGCTTTTTGAAAGAAAGAGAATTTAATTCTCAACAGAGTTTAACTCTGATATATAAAACAGAAGAACATATTTCTTCTCTCTTTGATAGAGGATCTGCAAAGTGCACATCTCCCCTTGAAGTTGAGAATTTAATTCTCAATGGGTCGAGATCCTGCCATGCAGATCCAAAACATAGAGAGGGAATGGCAGCACAAGAATTTAATTCTCACAGAACTATAGGAATTTAATTCCTTTAAAATAAAACTAGGGCTTGACCCTGTGTTATGGGAATTTAATTCCTTCAGAAAAGAAACAGAGTTTAACCCTAATTAAGAACCTAGTTCTGTTGGAACAGCGGGGATTTAATTCCCTTGATCATAATTTAACAAGAGAGTGGTAATTTAATTCCTTAAAAGCTTTTATTAGGGTTTAACCCTATTTGGTTCTTCACATGAATGAAGAATTTAATTCCTACAGAAAATTCAGAGTCCAACTCTATTCAGAATATAAACCTTCGAAAGGAAGTAGGAATTTAATTCCTCTGAAATTACTGTCAGGGTTTAACCCTACGAGGAACTTGATTCCTGGAAAAGATTAACAGATCCTCTAAAATAACATACATAGAGGCAGGGTCACGTGTCACGACGTGACCCCCCCCCCAAGAGATCTACAGAAAGCCCCTTTGAGGCAGCACCCCACGTGACCCACGTGACCCTCGGCAGAAGCTCTAATACATAGGCATTTGAATGCCCATCACGTGATGGCACGTGATGCTCTGAAAGACGCGATAATCTCAGCAGAATAAATGAAGGGAGGGCGCTCTCACGTGCTGCCACGTGACCCCTCTTGCCTTAGTGTTTAACACTAAATTAAAACTCTTGAACCCAATGTTAAAGCACTGTTGGGCCTTAGTGTTCAACACTAATTAAAAAGCTTTATTTGCAGTGTTCAACACTGATCTGTTTTAGTGTTTAACACTAATTTGAAAAGCCTTGTTGCTGGTGTTTAACACCAATTATCTCTTAGTGTTAAACACTAACTTGTCAACCTCATTCCCAGTGTTCAACACTGACTGCTCTGTAGTGTTTAACACTAGGCTTTGGCCCAATTGGCCTAAATGGATAGAGGCAAAGCCTCTCCTGATTGGACTTAGCCCAAGATGGCCATAAGTCCTCAATTTGTGATTAACTGGGCCAATGGACTCATAACATAATTAATTCGTCTTGATCCCAAATTGGGCCAAGGACTATTTAATCCACTCCGATTCTAGGGTACATCTATTCACTCCTTTGATACTTGGCATTGTAATCCCTCAATGTCTTCAAAGAGGTGACGGGTCCCGACGACCACACATTGATATGGACTGTGGGGTCCTTAAACCCGTGTTTAATGCAAAATTCCTGGTTACGTGGAACGCGGATAATGTCACTCTTTGACCCCGTGAAAAACGTCCAGAGCGGAGCCTGGTCCTCGCAGAGCACGGCAGTGAACCCGTGTGAAACATCCAGAGCACATACCGGACTGTGGGGTCCTTAAACCCATGGACTACGACGTCCTTAACCTTGACCGAGATGTCTTAAAACTAACAATGGACTGTGGGGTCCTTAAACCCATGGACTACGACGTCCTTAACCTTGACCGAGATGTCTTAAAACTAACAATGGACCGCAATGTCCTTAAACTACTCATGGACCGCAATGTCCTTAAACTACCCATGGACCGCAATGTCTTTAAACTAGAACAATAGAGCCCCATATGCTCTTTTGTCGGATCTAAACGGTCCCGTTTAAGTTGATCTTAGCCTCAAAGATGGCTAACGTATCCTTAAACCTTCAAACAGACTGGATTATGAATCCCCCTAATTAACTCTTGCTCGAGGGTACATCTCTGAACTCCTCTGACATCCGTCGTTGTAATCCTTCAACGTCGTCAGAGAGGTGATGGGTCCCGACGGCCATACATACGATGGACCACTATGTCCCTAAACTGGAACATTAGAGCCCAAACGCTCTTTTGTCGGATCTAAACGATCCCGTTAAGTTGATCTTATTCTCAAAGTTAGACTAACGTATCCTTAACAAACGTTTGAGTTGATTTTAGCCTCAAGTATGGCTGACGTATCCTCAAACCAAACCCCCAAACCCAAATCTAAGATAATACGGATTTGGACTAGTCCACGCCCTACGGGAGACGACATAACTCAGTCTCCGTAAACAATCCACGGGCAACAAAATACAAAACAAACACCCACGACACGAAGTGACCATCTGGAGAAGGAGAAAGTTGTTACCGCAATGCGGTAGCGTAATTAACTGCAGGGGCTTGCGCCTGCAGGGAAGAGCGTCCCCACAATCAAAAACCCCTCAAACGAGGGGGAATCTGACGAAGTCTGCTACATCGGACGCATCCGTCTAAACCTTCGATACATGGTGCCATAAATCGACTTGGCATCTTCGGAGAGGTGGACGGATAGCACCAATTAGCATCTGCCCTGAATCTCAGGCAAGACGCCATGTCGCGCCGTCTTTCGGAGGGGAACATCTACTACTTGGCAAGATGTAGAGGATGAAGAAATAGGAAGTGGGTAGACTGTAGAATTGGATTTCTCACTCATTTCATCAATCCACCATTGATGAAGTGCAAGGTTTTCTTCTTGAGTTCAAGGAAGAAGAAGAAGAAAGTATTATGATAAGTTTTTATTAAATAGAAAATAAATCAAATACTTATCATAAACTAACCATGGTCTAGTGTAGAGAATGAATTATGGTTAAGTGGGATGGTTAGGGTTAAGCATGAGACAAAATGGTTACTAAAGTCAAAGCTTCATGAAGGTTCAAAGAATAAAACAAAACTAGCAACCATTCTTCTCATAATCATTTCCATAATAAATAAATAAATAGATATGAAAATCTAAACCCTAATCATTTAAATAACCATGGTTCAATCTTTACACAAACTCAAGTAAACTTGTATCATCAAACATGATACACCCAAGTGCACAAAATCATATCGCATATACAATGCGCACATCCGAGTGAGAAAATCCATCTTAAGTGAACCAATACTAGTTAATGCAAAGTAATATATCAAATATATAATTATACATTAAATCATTAAATCAACACTTGATTTAACGATCCGGTCATATCGCATATAACCGACTAGTATTCAATGTATCAGCTTATCGAATCAACCCTTGATTCGATAACTAGGTCATATCGCATACAACCAGTCGATACATTCATCGCGAGAATAGAATACGGTATCACATACACGCATTATTCTCGGTCCCGCACATATCTCATATGCGCTCCTATTTCGTTTCGCTTGAGCCAGGAAACCTCTGTGTAGGACTCTAAAGACTCGTCAATACGCCGGCAGCAGGTGATGATCATATCAAGCACCCACAAGCCGCAAGCGGTCTGCTAAACGTAACGGCCACCCGGGTATTGAGCGATCTGAAGATCGACGAGCAAGCCCACTCACACTCCAGTGAATCCAACCAGTAACACTACCGTACAGTCCGGTCTGATCGTCTGATATGTCGCATATCTCGCCTAGGGGTGGTAAACGTCAGACCCCAATAGCTCGATAAGTCGTGTCGATATGAGGTCTATAACAATTCGAGAAACTACTGGTAACACTTACCAGTAAATCTCAGCAACCCTGGCCAGGGATTTCCTGTTATAGCCAATCGAACACAGTGCAACATCAACTCGCTATACCGGGAGAGACGATTCCCCTCCTATCGCTCATTGCCTCCATGTGACTCGGGACTGTACCCAAAAACCACCGTTTTGCACGCCCTCTTGGACGTGGTAAGATGGAAATCAAAGCACAGTGGGAACCACACAAGACTCTATGACGATCTCGGGTCAACAGACTACTCTGTACCAGTGTCACCAGAGAACTGCCATCTGACGTGAGGTATAATACCATCTGGGAGTTCTCGGCGAGTCCGTCCAGTGTACCCAGTCTTTACTGAGCACCCGTATATCATCTCTGATGTCAAACACCAATGGATATGGGATCATCCATCGCCCATCTGTATGGGTCGAGAAGGTATACGCTAGTCTACTCTGGTATATGGATGCCCCGTCTCGATACACCCACGACTAGGGACTTTGAAGGATGTACTTATGGACTACCATGTCCCCACTAGTATGATCCGCATCATAGTCCAGGTAGTCAAGTACAGATCCTAAGGGCTTTACCAACATGTAACAGGGAGACAATCAGTGTACACGTTAAGGTAAAGATTAACCAGATAGCACACTATCATGTCGAGCAAGAAAGTCCTCACTATATATGTCCAGCATCCACTACAATATACATCCTATGTATAGTAATGGCCTCTAGGGCATACATATAACTAACATTGACTATGTGTCAAAATGGGTCGAGGCTATGCCCAGCCGAACGAATGATAACAAGGTTGTTGTTCGATTTCTTAAAAAAAATATCTTTTCTCAGTTTGGGCACCCTCGAGCGATTATAAGTGATAATGGATCTCACTTCTGTAATAGGACTTTTGAGTCCTTAATGCGTAAATACTCCATTACTCACAAATTGTCAATACCATATCATCCCCAAACTTGTGGGCAAGCTAAGGTTTCGAATCGGCAGATTAAACAAATTTTGGAGAAAACGGTTTCTAAAAACCATAAAGATTGGTCACACAAACTGATTGATGCACTATGGGCATTCCGTACTACTTACAAGACCGATCTTGGTATGTCTCCATACCGGCTTGTTTATGGGAAGGCTTGCCACCTTCCTGTTGAAATTGAGCATAAGGCATTTTGGGCGATTAAAGAGTTGAACTTATCCATGGGAGATGCGGGCAGCAATAGAAGGCTGCAATTGAATGAATTAGATGAGCTGCGGGATGAGGCTACGAAAATGCGGTAATTGTTAAAAACCGAACGAAGGTGTTCCATGACAAACACCTTATGCGCAAAACTTTCAAACCTGGCCAACAGGTTTTGCTTTATGACACTCGGTTACACTTCCACCCTGGTAAGCTCAAATCTATATGGAAATGGCCGTTTTTGGTACGCACCGTATATCCGCACGGAGCGGTAGACCTACAAAACCTGGAGGACGGTACTTTATTTAAAGTAAACGGACATCGACTCAAACCGTTCCTCACTGCGGACCCGTCGGAGGAGCTCCTGCTTTTGCAGGAGCCGATTTATACTGACTGATCTTCCTCCATTTACCCCCAAAATTTTCGATGATCTAGCCAAAACATTGTTTCAAACAAGTTTGGGGGTATGTATCATTTGTAATTTTATAAATACAAAATAACATAAAAATTAAAAAAAATCGAAAATAAAAAAAAATTTAATTTTCAGATTTTAAAATAAAATAAAAATTTTATTTGCAAATAATTTCCTCTTTCTAGAGGGGTTTATTTGCAAATTTCCATCACTCTCCCCCTATATATTGACCCCGACCTCTCTCTTTCTGATCACAAACCCTAATTTTCATCTTATAAAAAAACCTAGACGCCGCCGCTTTAATTTCTGCCGCTCAATCCCGTCGCCGCGCCGCGTTTCTGCCGCAGGAGCTCGCATTCAGCCGCGCATCCGCCGCCGCCTAGTGTCTTCACCCTCTGAATTTTTCACGGGAGGTCAGATCTCTGAAAACCCTCTCTGTCTTTAATTTTTTTAGATCTGTATCTATCTGATGGCACACAGTATGCAACTTGAACGTGATTTTTCACAAATTTTTTCACACGATGTGTATGGAAGTTATTTTGCAAATGAGATAGCACGTAGGGGTTAGAACTTTTTGATATATAATCACCCTAACGCTTATGCACTTCCGGAATTAGTCACTCATTTTTACGAGTTCATGGAAGATGGGCACCCGGTTCGGCTTTATAAAATTGCAGTGGGGTGACAGGGAAATTATCATCGATAGGGACATCATACATGAAGTCACATTAATCCCTCGGATACCCGCTCATGACCAACCATTACAATTTGAGGATTACATGCCCTTGATGGGCAATGATTGCTTAAGGGAGCCGCGGAAGGGGATCCAAACGAGAACCCTTTTCGCCAATGTTTTGACTGTGTGCCGATGGGCATAAAACAATATTTTTGGAAACTCCAACAACACCACATTTTTTACACCCTCACTACATATTGTGCACACACCCATGACACGGAACCCTCGATTCGATATGTGCACGGTGTTGCTAAACTTAATAGGTGCGAGCAAAAGAGTCGCAAATTACCCTTGTCCCATGCTTGTTACACAACTATGTCGATATTTCCTCCTCGTGCAGGAGTTCGAATTTTATATGCTTGGAGGCATACCCGTCAGGCCTCTTATTGAGGGCGTTTCTATGTCCTATACACGATTGAAGAATGTGTGGTCGAGAACTGAACCGGCGGAGCACGTGCCCGTCCGAACACCTAGCTACAGCTCGACTGTGAGCGAAGGAGAACTAACCCTTTTAGAACATGCAAATTTGATGCGAAGAGCTGTTAGGGGGATAGATGAGTTAAGGGGGATATCGAGAGAGCATGATCGGCGGTTGATTGAGGTAGAGCAGGGGATTCGAACCCTGCTGGGTAGGGCTGAGCGTTCCTGTTCATGCTCAAGAGCGCGGCGTGGGACCGAGCAGTGAGGGCACTGCTTGTGATAAGTTTGGGGGAGTTGGTAGTTGTAAATAGTTATCATTTGCATTGCATATTTCTTTAAATTTTTGTATATATTTTTTCTTTTTCTTTTGCATGTTTACATTCTGCATTGCATCTATATAAAAAATCATAAAAATTGAAAAAAAAATTGAAAAAAAAATTAAAAAGAAAAATCAAATAAAAAACTGAAAAAATTATAAAAATTAAAACATTCAATTTTGGCCATAATTGACTTGAGTTTGACAAGAAGGTTAACTAACTAGGAACAACTAGATCCTAGACTAAGTAAATTAAAAACCCAAAAAATAACCTTTCTTAAAATTTAACGGTAGAAAATATATGTCTTTGTAGTTTACTTAGAAATAGGCAAATTTTGAGTTCACTTCTTGGGCTAAGTCAAAATAAAGGAAGAGTATTAATATTTTTATTAAAGTATAAGTCTGAAAAATAATTCCTAAGCTTAAGTCTAAATTCTGAAAATATATACCCTACAAATTGCACAAACACGAACTTTGAAACTTGGAATAGTAGAAGAGACCTTGAAATGCTCTTGTCTAAAGTCCTTAGTATAAAGGGAAATAAAATAAAAATACAAGTGTGAATAAAGAGGGGGAAAAAATGAACACTGGTTTTTGTAATTATTTAAGGCTGCATAAATAAAAAAAATATTTAGCGAGGGTGCTTTATCACCTAGTGTCTTAGACCAACTGGTTTGGGAGTCACTGCTATAAGACTAGGAATTACACCTTAATGTGCAAACACATTTTGTAATCGGTCGTTGGTACCTCAAGAAGTATTAACGGTCGCATGAAGAATGTGTGAGCAATTTCATCTAAAAAAAATTTACCAACTAAAAGTACTTTGGACGATGGACAAGAGTATGATAGCTTGAATTGAATTTCCAATTGTAGGGGTGACACATACACACACATAGAGGTATATGATTGGGATTTGGATGAGAGATAGGAATGAAAAATAGGACTTATATCTTTAGTAGAGATGATAAAAATTCCTAAGTTGAGATGGAAGCTTAGAAGGAAAACTTAAAAGACACTAAAAGCTAAGTAAATTTACAAAACATATACAATCTTAAGTTAAATGATAAGGAAGCGTGAAAAATACGGGTTGATAATTTCTGAGTTGAAAATAATAGAATTTCTTGTTAGAAAACTGAATTGGAGAATAAAAGTCAATAGGCCGAATTGATAGGATTTTGTGGGTAGTATCCGCTGAAAACCCTCGGGAGACAACACTCCTCCTACTAGGGACACCTAGAGGTTTAACGGTTTGTTGCACGAGCTCAGTGCAATCACGTTTCCCTGTGAAAGTGAGGTTAGGTCTTTTTTGAGAATAAACTAGTTTTGCTCGAGGACGAGCAAAAGATAAGTTTGGGGGTATTTGTTCATATCATAATTTTGCATTATTATATTCCTCATTCTTATTCATTCTACAAATAAACATATGCTTTTGATCCATGTCTGCTACATAGTTGCAGGTTACAGGTTCTCGGAACAAAAACAGTGAAAATGATGAAAAGACGATACAAAAGTGAGACTACGACCAACAAATGGAAGAATCTTGATCATGCCTACAGTTTAACGGACAAATGAAGATCAATGAATAAGTTCACAAAGTACAAAGGTAGCGCAAGGTTCAAGACTTCGACACGAAGCAAACGATAAAAGTCCACGACATTATGCACTGTGGAATTCTGGAAGAAACTAGAAAAAATCTGAGAAACCAAGTGAAGAAACCAGAAGCCAAATGCAACAGGAAGCAAACCAGAAAAATCCAGCCAAAGACTCCATCAGATGGCCGCGAATCCGCGGCTAAACAGGGCATTTGGCCGCGGTTCCGCGGCCATGATAAGCACGTGTCGGTGCATATTTTGATGGTGTGGCAGTGCGTTGACTAGGCTTCTTAAGCTAATTTTGTAAATACAGATAGGGATCGGATGTAACCCTAGGATTTCTATAATCTATAAATAGAAACTCTAATGCTCTTTTTTGGGGCATGCCTCTTCTTATGCCTCTTTTTGTTTATCAAATTCAGAAATTTTAATCGCTGTAATGTTTTGAAGAGTGCATCAAATAAAGTAAGTAGTTTTTCTTTACCTTGCCCTAGTTAATTTCTTTTCTGCCGTAGTTTAGTAATTTTATTTATCTGCCCTAGTTAGATTTTATTTATCTGCCGTAGTTTAGATAATTAGTCTTTTTTAAAAAAAATCATAAATAAATGTCTTTTATTATCAATTCCCTAATGAGTGAGTAGTTCCTCACTTGTTAGGGTTAGGAATAGGAAAGGTTTGAGAGATGAAAATCTCTCATCCCTTTCTTGCCCATCGCATATTTTTTATAGGACTCCATGCATATATACACACACCGCTCACTACGGCACCCTATCCCCCGAGGTAGCGGTGATACCGTAGTTTAAAAGACCGGTTGTATATGTTTTCCATGGAGGTTAGGGTAAGAATTAAGAAAGGACGGACAAGGACCTAGAGGAAGAAACGTAGTTTCTTCCCGATCGTGCTAATCCCCTTTATTAATTATTACCATAACACCTAAATAGATCTTAATTATGGCATTGAAAGCAGTGAGAAATATTAAATTTCCAAACTTAACCTAAACCTAACCCTAGTAAGGTTTTAATCCTAATCTAGATCAACCTTAGTATTTAGTGATAATCAATCCAACACCAATTGGAATTAACACGTTAGAACAGATAGAAAATATACAAAATCCCTATGGACCGAACCATACTCACCGGCTAGATACCATACGACGCCGTTCTTGATTGCGATTAAATATTCTTTGATTCATCTCTAAAAGCGCACGCACGCAACATCTCTTCCAATCATGCATCCGTGTTTTACTGTGTATCCGTACTTTTATCGTGCATCCGTACTTGCTACAGTTTTATTATGAGCATCCGTTGGATACACTGTGCACTACCTAACATGACCTGTTATACTACAGGTTGACTTGATATCTGATCATGTTCCTAATGCCGACAATCCTGACTTGTCGTCCTGATGAATGTATCATGTTGTCAACATAGACAAACATGTACCTGCTTGATCCTGTGTTGGCATTAGTTCCAGATTATCAATACCTGACTTAAACACATAACACTGGGGGCATGGGGAAATCAAAAATGTAACTGAAGTGTAGCTTAAAAGGGTATTACTTGATCCGTGGTCCCGGGGGATAACGGGACAGAATCATTCGTGATTCTTACTTGATTCGTGGTCCCGGGGGATAACGGGACAGAGTCATTCGTGACTCCCACTACCTGATCCGTGGTCCCAGGAGACAACGGGACATATTCTTTTGAGTTACATGGAGGAGTACACTAATTGATTTCAATCAAACTTTAGAATAGATAACCCAGTAACACAGTTTAGATTGATCACCGCACGTCACATATACCGATACACTTCACCGTTCTATATCCGTGTTTACTTATTACATTCATGTTTCTATTTATAATTCATGCCAGCATATCTCGTGTATCCTGGTTGCTTATTATTATTGATATTATCACGCACTGACGTCTGGGTTTTGCATGGCCCAGATCCTTTATCTCTTTCGCAGGCTGATCAGGAGTATTTCAGCCGACAGGCCGAGCAGTGAGGATCCTGTTAGTGTCTAGTTTAGTTTAGTTTTATTTCCGTACTTTCATTTCCTGATGTGAGCCCGTATTTGGGACGTACTTTCCAAATGTTATTGTTATTTGGATTTTATTGCTTCCACACATTTATTTTTCTTGACTCGTTTATTTTGGCATATGGACATGTACTAAATAGATAATTAATTTCTACTGTTCTTGATATCTTATAGACAGCCGTAATGTGACTGTGGAGGGATATTTCCTAGCCAAAGGTAGCATGGTTGGCTCTGTCAAATGCCGGTCGTAGCGCACTCTGGGAAGCGGGGCATGACAGGGTTTGTTTGGTATCAGAGCCATAGGATTTAGGTTAATCGGATTTGATTCTTTTGTAGTTGGGTATTGGACCCAATACATGAATCAGAATACCCGTAATTAAGAACATGTCCTGCCACTTTACCATCTTTCCATTCTTGAATCTTATCTTTCTCTTGACCCTTGTCTTGACGATATGCAAACAACTTTGCATCTCGGCTTGAAATCCTTTTGGTTCCTTATTATTTCTTCCTTCCTATTCCTTCGATTCTGATTCTAGGATTTGGACGACTTGAACGGAGTTATGTGATTGTAACTATGAACTGCAGCATGGTTACAATGCGGTTCTCTATTTAAGTAACTTTGAGTCCTAATCTTGATTCATTTCCTTGATTTATGGTCGTGATATTACCTTGCTTCTCTCGGTTTCATTGCTTGCCAGTTCATTTTTTATCGCAAGCTTGAATCCTTTTTACCGTGCTTATCTTCTTCGGTGTTTGGCTTCAGGTGAAGTCATTTCGGGTATCCTACTTGTTCATGTTTTTCCTGCATTAGAATTATTCGATTCTGGTGCATCCCATTGTTGTATGTCGTCCAAGTTTATTGCTGCACACTTGATTGCTTGCACGACCCTGACTTGTTGTTGGGACATACACACTGGGAACGGGAAGATCATATCTAGTAGTGAGTGCAAGGATTGTTCAGTTGTTATCTGCGGATGGGAGTTATTTGTAGATTTCTTGGTGATTGATACTGGCAGTTATGATGTTGTCTTGGGAATGGATTTTCTCGGCACTTTCCACGCTCACATTGATTGTTGGGCAAAGAAAGTGATTTTCCAGATTCCCAAACATCCGGAGTTTGCATTTGTAGGAGGTAGTAGTTCTGTCGGGCCAGTCGAGTTTAGGGCTAGGTCGACAAGCGTCATTCTTTCGTCGATGGAAGTTGATAACGAGGAACCGCCAGCTATAGTTCGAGAGTTTATGGACGTGTTCGAGGACATCTCGGGTTTACCGCCAAAACAAGATGTGGAGTTCACTATCGATCTTGTTCCTGGTGCAGCGCCAATTTCAAAGGCGTACTATCCGATGGCACTAGTGGAGTTGGAAGAAGTAAAGAAGCAGGTTACCGAATTGCTAGAGAATGGTTGGATTCGCAGCAGCAATTCACCTTGGGGAGCTCTAGTTCTTCTATTCAAGAAGAAAGATGGCACAAGGAAGATGTGCATCGACTATCGAGAATTAAACCGGGTGACTATTAAGAAAAAGTACCCGATCCCTCGTATTGGCGAATTGTTCGAGCAACTTAGTGGCGCAGGGGTATTCTCAAAGTTGGATTTGTAAGTCTACGGTAGCGCCCCGGCCGTCTAACAGACGCCAAATGCGGAACAAAAACTTTTTGACTAGCGCTATCGCATACTATAACCCGGATCTGCCATTAAAGCTAAACTAACAAACTACAAAGTGGGTAGAAATGTTATACCGAACGATCCGAGTCCTTCGGTCTTCAACCATCATCCCACGCTTTGTTGTGGCTGCTCCGATCTCCTGAATCTCCTGTCTTCTCGTCCAGGTGGCACCACGTCGACGGATCTTTAAACGGGCTCCCGCCTCTGAACCGAGGCAACTCGATCATCAAGTTTGCCAAAAGAGATGACCAAGATTGATGTAGAGAATGAGTAGAATACTTTCTCTCGTTACATCCAAAGCTATGGATGAACGGTTAATGAAGTTGCCTTTTGGATCGGGTGAAAATGAGAAATGAGCAATCTTAATTTTCATAAAGCAAAACCCTAATCTTTTTTCTAAATGAACAACCATCCTCCCTCATCAAGAGGGGCCAGTCACTATATGAAGAGGAAGGAGGTGAGAGTAGGAACAAAGAGGGTAACAATTAGCCAAGAAGAATTAATGCAAATGGTGACACATTTAACCTAGTCATCCATTCATTAAATGCATACAATGAATCACCTTAACACATCATCTAATCATTTAATGCAAATGGATGACTCACTAATCCTAGTCACCTCTTCAAGAAGCTGTTAGTTATGTATATACCCTAGAGGCCATTGTTGTACATATGATGTATATTATGATGGATGCTTGGATATATATAGAGAGGACTTTCTTACTCGTCATGATAGTATGCTATTTGGTTTCACTTTATCTTAACATGTTGACTTGTATTGGTTTACTGTCTTTCTCTCACATGTTGATAAAGCCCTTAGGATCTGTACTCGACTACTGGGACTATGATGAGATCATACTGGTGGGGCTATGGTAATCGATGAGTACATCCTATAACTGTTCCTAGTCGAGGGTATATCAAGACAGGGCATCGATACACCAGAGTAGACTAGCGTATACGCATCTTGACCCATATGATGGGCGATGGATGATCCCATATCCATCGGTGTTTGACATCAAGGATGGTGTACGGGTGCTCAGTGGAGACTGGGTACACTGGACGGACTCGCCGAGAACTCCCAGATGGTGATATACCACACGTCAGATGGCAGTTCTCCGGTGACACTGGTACAGGATAGTCTGTAGACCCGAGATCGTCATAGAGTCTTGTGTGATTCCCACTGTGCTTTGATTTCCACCTTACCACATCCAAGAGGGCGTGCAAAACGGTGGCTTTTGGGTGCAGTCCCGAATCACATGGAGGCAATGAGCGATAGGAGGGGATTCGTCTCTCCCGGTATAGGGAGTTGATGTTGTGCTGTGTTCGATTGGCTATAACTGGAAGTCCCTGGCCAGGGCTGATATAGAGATTTACTGGTAAGTGTTACCAGTGGTTTCTCGACCTGTTATGAGCCTCACATCGACACGACTTATCAGTTACTGGGGTCTGACGTATACCACCCCTAGACTTGATATGCGACATATCAGACAAACAGACCGGACTGTACGGGAGTGTTACTGATTGGATTCACAGGAGAACGTACAAGCTAGCTTGTTGATCTTCTGATCGCTCAATACCT
Organism: Agapanthus africanus; assembly: GCA_030015575.1. Taxonomy (NCBI): domain Eukaryota; kingdom Viridiplantae; phylum Streptophyta; class Magnoliopsida; order Asparagales; family Amaryllidaceae; genus Agapanthus; species Agapanthus africanus. Next base: position 874,809,653 of record JASDDO010000024.1, on the reverse strand, counting down.
GGGTGGCTGTTACGTTTAGCTGACCGCTTGCAGTTTGTGGGTGTTTGATATGATCATCACCTGCTACCGGCGTATTGACGATTCTTTAGAGTCCTATACAGAGGTTTCTTGGCTCAGGCAAAACGGAGTAGAGGCACATATGTGATATGTGCAGGACCGAGGATAATGCGATATGAGATACCGTATTATATTCTCGCGATATTTAGATATGAACCGGGTCATCGGATCAAGTGTTGATTCGATAAATCGGTACATGATATATTAGTCGGTTATATTCGATATAATCGGATTGTCGGATCAAGTGTTGATTCGATGATTTAATGTATAATAATATATATGATATATTGTATTACATTATCTAATATTGGGTCGCTTTATTATTTCATTTTCTCACCGGATAATATATTGATATATATGCGATATATGTTAATTGTATTATTTTCTTTTGTTGCAAATATATAATATATATGTGATATATATTATTGTGACATGATATGATTAATAATGGAACATGTTTAGTGGAGATTAAGCAAGGTTAGGATTTGATTAGGGTTAGCTCCTTCTTGCACCATCTAGAAGCTTTCCTTTTGTCAAGTGTAAAATATTATGGTTAATATTATCTTATGACTCATTCTTTAACCCAACCAAACCCTAGCCCTAGTTTATTCTCTACAAAGGTTAAGCTTGTCATCCTTGACCATGGTTCCATGATCAATTATATATTCTTTTCTATTATTCATCACAAAAGGATTAACTCTTTTTCCATCACTCTTCTTCTCTCTTGAGCTTTGAGAAAGCTCACTGGTTATTCATTTTGTGATGATTTCTTTTGAGAAATTGATATAAAAAGATAGCATAAATACTACTCCATCATCCTCATTTAATCTAGCCCATTAGATTAGGGTGTTCACCTCATTAGAGTGAGAGAGCTTGAGTTATAGCAATTTCGACGTAGATCATCAGAGAAACGGAACACTACAAGGTAGCATGGATCGTTCGAGTCGTGGAGCCTCTCTTGAATCCGGGAGATCGTGGATTGTGGCGAAGAGACTTCTACTCGGAGCTTGTGAAGCGAAGGAGCAGACTACAAAGGTTATAATCCCTCACACTTAGTGGTAAAGATATTTACTTGCATGTTAAACCCTAATAATCTAGTAAAGATCCCGGCTTTGGGTTGTTCGGCACGTCTAAAATTTTATTCGGGCATGTTTGATGCCTTATGAACCTTCACAAGAGTGCCTAGGAACCCTACAGTGGTATCAGAGCCTAGCTAGAGCATTAAGCGATGTGTATACGAAGTTAAAACTCCGAACGAACCCCGAAACGACATTTTGAACCCCTCTCTGGATAATTTTTTAAAAACTGTGATTTGTCTGAATTAAAAATACCTAAAAAAATCAGCAGTTAATTTCATGAATAACTGTTAAAAACGATGACGTCATCCGTACGGGTCGCCGCGGAACCGCGGCCATACCTTGCTTGGGCCGCGGATCCGCGGCAGTACTATTTGATTTGACACTTCTGTTTTCACAGTAATTCCCTCTGCTGCTGATATATTTTCTGGGTATTTTTTATTCTGACTCAAGTGTTGAGTGTTCTGAGGTTTATTTTGTAATCGTTGATTCGATCGGAAAATTTAATTTTGTTATGTTTTCCGGATATTTAGAAACTGTTAAAATGTTCGAGCGGATATCGTTAACTCACTTTTTCCCGGCACGAAAACTTTCAAGTGTTGAATTTTTATCGAGTTTAAATCTTTCGAAAAAATGTGCAAGTAACGCGGTGGACACTCTAGAATAACACAAACCTTAACTCGATTATGTGACCGTCTTGAACTGCCTCTAAATCTTAGGGTTTGGGGCAGTACGACGTACCACATGTGAGGCGTTGGCTTGACCCTTCTACGGCTGGATCATCGGTACTGCGACATATTCTGGGATTATTTGAACTCCGCTCAAGTGTTGAGCTATTTAGGAAATCTTGGGTATTTGATTATCCGGTCGGAAAGTTTTATACTGTCTATTTATCTGGAATGTGATACAATATGTGGAATTCATATAGTTAGGCATGAAATGCGAAGTATGTGATATTTTGGATTTACGATGTCTAAAGTGATTATGGATTCCAAATGTTGTAGTTTTACAATTTCTTTTCTGTGACCGTAAGTATAGTATGTAGTTGTATTGCCGGTCTTCGTTGCTATACATCTACGACGATCGGTGTATGCATACTTACTTACGTTGATGATATGTGATATTATGTGTTGCTGTGATATGTTATATTGGATCGTCGTGTTTTGAATAGCCGGGGGTTTTATGTGAGATGAGGGTTTTTATTTTCATTCATGTAAAATTCATTTGTATGTAATATTCTTTTATTGGGGCAGTTCCGGGATGAGATTGATGTCACCAGTGTATATTATTTAATTTTCCACATTAGGTAGACCCAAGGAGGGGAGCACAAGTAACCGGGTTTTAGGGTCCAGTGGGAGACCATCTCGAGGAGTCGAGACCGGGTCTCCTAACCCTAGAATTGGCAGTGTTACTTGCCGCTCTCGTAGGGATCTAGGGATGTGGGTTTGGCTATTCATCGCGACCGTGGAATCCGTGTTTTATACCGGCTCGTATTAAAAACACGGACATCCTAGTATATCCAATATTTCATATATGTTCTTCTGCTGCAATGTTCTGTGATGAGATCATATTACTGCCTGAGACGAATGCTTATACTATATATATATATATGCTGATATATAAATATTACTGCTTTCGTTTTTTCTATGATGCTTAGGAAGCATAAGCTGATGGGATTTTATTAATGAGATTAATAAAAAGAAAAGAAACCTAAAAGATATTGTAAAATCAAAACTTTATAAAAAAGGGTAGCTACAGTTTTGCTTTGCATAACGTTATATATGATATACCCTGCACCTTATTCGATGAGGAAAGAGCCGAGATCTCTTCACCGGGAGTGACCTCTTTAGCGAAACTGGCAGATGCTACAAACTCGCAGTTTAGTTTTTGACAGCTTATATAGTTTTTTGCTTTGCACGGCGGTATATATGATATACCCTGCACCTTATTCGATGGGGAAAGAGCCGAGATCCCTTCACCGGGAGTGACCTCTTTAGCAAAACTAGAAAAGCCTCAAAAACACTCCTTTTTCAAAAACTACTCAATTCTACGATGATATCAAGTTCATTACGCTCAAGGTTTTCTGAAAAACCTACGTAGCCCTCCGTCATTTCAGATAAGTAATATTTAGTATTCGTGTTGCGGTAGTTTGGCATGCGTCAAGACGTAGTGTACGGTAGCTAATTATTACTTATCTGTAGCATGAGATGCGATTGGATTAGGGTATTCGTACGGCGTTGTTTGGCATGCGTCAAGGGTCATACGAGTGGGTTTAGTTCAATCACGAAATGTACGGGTTGAACTTGACTAGCGGACTATGGATTGTTTGGCATGCGTCAAGGTCATAGCACGCTAGGGGTAAAAGAATTATCGGGAATTTTAAGTGTTGAAATTTGCAATGAGATTGCATACCTCCTATAAGATAGTTGGATCCCAATACCCACTGCGAGTAAGAGTTACACCTGGGAGAGTTTTACACAGGACAATTAGCCGATCAAGTAGGTGTCTAGAAAAGTGTTAACGGGGTTACGCCTCTGGGAAAAAGAGGTTTACTTTAATTAGGTCCGTGCGAAAGCACGGGGAACCTCCCTCAAAGTACCGACACTGATCTGGCTGAAAGATTGACGAAATTGTAGGGTGTAATTAATCCCGGCTAATCTTTCCTTTTAGTGTTTGAAGGAAGATTTGATAAAACCAGTGGGAGACATCCTGATTAGATAAGATAATAACCAATCTAATTTTGCAAGAGCATACGCTAAAGTGTTTTCTTCTCTCTCTCTCTCCAGATAGCGACCATGTCAGGCCATAATCAAGATAATAATATGGATGTATTGACTGAACCCGCTTATTATACTGAGCAGGGGAACGTTGGACCCGTTCTTTCTTATAAGAGTTATAAGACTGAACAGGAAACAGGAGAATATCTAGATTCTCACGCCGCCCAAACGAAGAACATGCATGTTGATGCACCTTCTTCGGGTGTGTTAGTTATTGAGAACTGTTTCTCGGTTCACCCTACGTCCTGGGTATTAGATACCGGATCAGGATCCCACATATGTAAATTGTTACATGGGCTACGGAAAGGTAGAGAACTGGGAAAAGGTGATCATTCCGTTCAAGTAGGGAATGGTGCAAGTATTGTAGCCAAAGCAGTTGGCGAATATCACCTAGTATTACCAAGTCGTAATACACCGATTCTGAATGAGTGCTATTATATACCGAATATGATGTGCAACATTATATCAGTTTCTTTATTAAGTAAAGAAGGATATAATTTTGTAGTACAGGATAATGTTATGAACATCTTCCTAAATCAAAAGTTGATTGCATCAGGCTCGTTACATAATGGCATATTCATTCTCAATCAAAATACAGTCCTCAATATACAAAACACACACAAGAGGAAGAATTCAAAAATGAACGAATCCTTCTTGTGGCATTGTAGACTTAGTCATATCAATGTGACACGACTAGCTAAGTTACATAAAGATGGATATTTGAATCCGTTCGAATTATCATCTTATGATACTTGTCATTCATGTCTCAAAGGAAAAATGACCAAAGCTCCGTTTAGTGGACACGGAGAAAGAGTTACGGAACTCTTAGGACTGGTACATAGTGATGTATGCGGTCCTATGTCTACGCATGCCAGGAACGGTTCTTCCTACTTCATTACATTCACTGACGATCTCTCTAGATACGGGCATGTGTTCCTATTGAAACACAAGTCTGAAACTTTTGAGAAATTCAGAGAATATAAGCATGAAGTAGAGAACCAAACGGGAAAAAATATTAAGATTCTTCGATCTGATCGAGGAGGTGAATACTTAAGCAATGAGTTCCTAGATTATCTAAAAGAGAATGGGATTCTCTCTCAGCTTACTCCTCCTTATACACCACAGCACAACGGTGTATCGGAACGGAGGAATCGCATCCTATTAGATATGGTACACTCAATGATGAGTACAGCTGAGTTACCTATTTCCTTCTGGGGGTATGCGCTTGAGACAGCCATAGACCTGTTGAATAGAGTTCCTACCAAATCTGTGCCTACCACTCCATATGAGATATGAAAAGGGAAGAGACAACATCTTAATTACATTAAGATATGGGGTTGTCCGGCCTATGTCAAAAGACAAAATCCGGACAAACTCGAGGCAAGATCTGTCTTATGTAAGTTTATAGGATATCCCAAAAATTCACAAGGATATATCTTCTACCACCCCGAGGAACAAAAGGTGTTTGTTTCTCGACATGCCACTTTCTTAGAAAAAGGTTTTCTTATGAAACAGATCAGTGGCATTGAGGTGGAACTGGAAGAGGTTCCAGCGACACAAACTATAACAGAAGACTTGGTAGAACCAGAGGATTCAGTAGTACCCGACGAACCCCAGCCTCTCCGCCGATCTAGTAGGGTTTCTCATCCACCTGAGAGATACTACGGTTTTCTCATTGATGGTGGAAGCGAGGAGTGCATCATGGAAGATGATGACCCGACTAGTTTCGAGCAGGCCATCACGAGTGGTGACTCTGTGAAATGGCTGGATGCAATGCGATCTGAGATGGAATCCATGTACACCAACAAAGTATGGACTTTGGAAAATGCTCCTGAAGGGGTAAAACCCATTGGGAGCAAGTGGATCTTTAAAAAGAAATTTGGTGTAGATGGAAAAGTTGAGACTTTCAAAGCTAGACTTGTTGCAAAGGGTTTTCGTCAAAGACCAGGTGTGGATTATAACGAAACCTTTTCTCCAGTGGCTATGCTTAAGTCCATCCGGATCTTACTTGCCATTGCTGCATACCATGACTACAAAATCTGGCAAATGGATGTTAAGACCGCCTTTCTAAACGGTGATTTAGAAGAGTGCGTGTACATGACTCAGCCAGAGGGCTTCGTAGATAGTGGGAGCAGTGGAAAGGTGTGCAAGCTGCTTAAATCCATTTATGGGTTAAAGCAAGCATCGCGGAGTTGGAACATTTGTTTTGATGTTGTAGTCAAAGAGTTTGACTTCATCAAAAATATAGATGAACCTTGTATCTATAAGAAGGTAGCAGAAAGTAAGGTTGTCTTCCTCGTATTGTACGTGGATGACATACTCTTGATAGGAAATGATATTCCTATGCTGCAATCAGTCAAGCTCTTCTTATCACAAAGATTCTCAATGAAAGATCTAGGTGATGCCTCATGCATATTGGGAATCATGATCTATAGAGATAGATCTAAACGGATACTGGGATTGTCCCAATCCAGGTACATTGACACCATACTAAAGAGATTTAGTTTGGAAGAATCCAAGCGTGGGAACCAACCCACGATCTCTGGACTCACTCTCTCCAAAGAGATGTCTTCCAAGACTGATTTGGAGAGAGCTCGCATGCAAGGGATACCCTATGCTTCGGCAGTAGGCTTTATCATGTATGCGATGCTATGTACCAGACCCGATGTAGCATACTCACTAAGTGTAGTGAGTCGGTATCAAGCAGATCCTGGAGAGAGTCACTGGACAGCTGTAAAGAACATTCTCAAGTACTAGCGAAGGACTAGAGAAATGTTCTTGGTGTATGGTAACGGAGAACTCCGGGTGGAGTCCTCTACTGATTCAAGCTTCCAAAGTGATAAGGACTACTCTAAGTCGCACTCGGGATTTGTCTTTACCCTCAATGGAGGGGCGGTATGTTGGAAGAGTTCCAAACAGGATACCGTTGCAGACTCGACGATGGAGGCTGAATACATCACTGCTAATGATGCTGCCAAAGAGGCTGTCTGGATAAAGAAGTTCATTAGTGAACTTGGTGTGGTTCCATCCATTGAGCATCCAATACCTCTGTATTGCGATATCAATGGAGCTGTGGTTTTGGCCAAGGAACCCAGATCCCATCAGAAGTCCAGACATATTCTGAGGCGGTATCACCTGATCAGGGAGATAGTTGATCGCCGGGAGATCGAGCTCGGGAGAGTAGATACGAAGGACAACACTGCGGATCCACTCACGAAGGCCATTCCCCAGATACAGTTTGAGAGATTATTCGGGATGCTAGGTATGAGATACTACAGCAGCTGGCCTTAGTGCAAGTGGGAGATTGTTAGTTATGTATATGCCCTAGAGGCCATTGTTGTACATATGATGTATATTATGATGGATGCTTGGATATATATAGAGAGGACTTTCTTGGTGCTCATGATAGTATACTATTTGGTTTCACTTTATCTTAACATGTTGACTTGTATTGGTTTACTATCTTTCTCTCACATGTTGATAAAGCCCTTAGGATCTGTACTCGACTACTAGGACTATGATGAGATCATACTGGTGGGTCCATGGTAGTCAATGAGTACATCCTATAACTGTTCCTAGTCGAGGGTATATCGAGACAGGGCATCGATACACCAAAGTAGACTAGCGTATACGCATCTTGACCCATATGATAGACGATGGATGATCCTATATCCATCGGTGTTTGACATCAAGGATGGTATACGGGTGCTCAGTGGAGACTGGGTACACTGGACGGACTCGCCGAGAACTCCCAGATGGTGATATACCACACGTCAGATGGCAGTTCTCCGGTGACACTGGTACAGGGTAGTCTGTAGACCCGAGATCATCATAGAGTCTTGTGTGATTCCCACTGTGCTTTGATTTCCACCTTACCATGTCCAAGAGGGCGTGCAAAATGGTGGCTTTTGGGTGCAGTCCCGAATCACATGGAGGCAATGAGCGATAGGAGGGGATTCGTCTCTCCCGGTATAGGGAGTTGATGTTGTGCTGTGTTCGATTGGCTATAACTGGAAGTCCCTGGCCAGGGCTGATATAGAGATTTACTGGTAAGTGTTACCAGTGGTTTCTCGACCTGTTATGAGCCTCACATCGACACGACTTATCAGTTACTGGGGTCTGACGTATACCACCCCTAGACTTGATATGCGACATATCAGACAAACAGACCGGACTGTATGAGAGTGTTACTGATTGGATTCACAGGAGAACGTACAAGCTAGCTTGTTGATCTTCTGATCGCTCAATACCTGGGTGGCTGTTACGTTTAGCTGACCGCTTGCAGTTTGTGGGTGTTTGATATGATCATCACCTGCTACCGGCGTATTGACGATTATTTAGAGTCCTACACAGAGGTTTCTTGGCTCAGGCAAAACGGAGTAGAGGCACATATGTGATATGTGCAGGACCGAGGATAATGCGATATGAGATACCGTATTATATTCTCACGATATTTAGATATGAACCGGGTCATCGGATCAAGTGTTGATTCGATGAATCGGTACATGATATATTAGTCGGTTATATTCGATATAACCGGATTGTCGGATCAAGTGTTGATTCGATGATTTAATGTATAATAATATATATGATATATTGTATTACATTATCTAATATTGGGTCGCTTTATTATTTCATTTTCTCACCGGATAATACATTGATATATATGCGATATATGTTAATTGTATTATTTTCTTTTGTCGCAAATATATAATATATATGTGATATATATTATTGTGACATGATATTATTAATAATGGAACATGTTTAGTGGAGATTAAGCAAGGTTAAGGTTTGATTAGGGTTAGCTCCTTCTTGCACCATCTAGAAGCTTTCCTTTTGTCAAGTGTAAGATATTATGGTTGATATTTTCTTATAACTCATTCTTTAACCTAACCAAACCTTAGCCCTAGTTTATTCTCTACAAAGGTTAAACTTGTCATCCTTGACCATGGTTCCATGATCAATCATATATTCTTTTCTATTATTCATCACAAAAGGATCAACTCTTTTTCCATCACTATTCTTCTCTCTTGAGCTTTGAGAAAGCTCACTAGTTATTCATTTTGTGATGATTTGTTGTGAGAAATTGATATAAAAAGATAGCATAAATACTACTCCATCATCCTCATCTAATCTAGCCCATTAGATTAGGGTGTTCACCTCATTAGAGTGAGAGAGCTTGAGTTATAGCAACTTCGACGTAGATCATCGGAGAAACGGAACACTACAAGCTAGCATGGATCGTTCGAGTCGTGGAGCCTCTCTTGAGTCCGAGAGATCGTGGATCACGGCGAAAGGAATTCTACTCGGAGCTTGTGAAGCGAAGGAGCAGACTACAAAGGTTGTAATCCCTAACACTTAGTGGTAAAAATGTTTACTTGCATGTTAAACCCTAATAATCTAGCAAAGATCCCGGCTTTGGGTTGTTCGGCACGTCTAAAATTTTATTCGGGCATGTTTGATGCCTTATGAACCTTCACAAGAGTGCCTAGGAACCCTACAGAAGCTTCCACACACATCACCCTCATGACTCATCCAAGTGAAGAAAAGACAAATCCGTATTTAACCGAATGTTAAATACGGGTGATAGAAAACTGAAAACTTGCAACTTCCAAAAGCGATCCCGAAACGAATTTCAGGATAACCCCGTAACAGTATAAACATACTCGCATTTGTATTACGACCGAATACAAATGCAACTGAGACAAAGATATTATATCTACACAGTATAATACTCGGATCCGGCTTAAACCAAAGCCCACCAGTATTATCTGTCCGAAATATGACACGTACGAAAATGCACGTGATTTTTCCGAACCCTGCCATAAAACCATACAGCCTCTACAACGTTTCGTCCGAACTTTGGAAACTGTCTGTAGGGGACTCTAATGACTCATCAACACACTGGCACTGGGTATAACCTCTAGCACGTCAGAGGTACAAGCTGTACGTAACGGTTGCTTGTGTATTGATTGGAAAGGAAGCTGACGAGAGAACTCATCCAGAAACCCTACTGAGCCTGACAGTGACAATATCCGTACAGTCCGGTCCGTTCATCTATGAGTATCACATATAGGGCCTAGGGGGCCGGTAAACGTCAGACCCCCAATAGCTGTATAAGTCGTGTCAGAGAGAAAAGCCTAAAACACCCTGAGATACTACTGGAATGCCTACCAGTAAATCTCGATTACCTTGGCCAAGGATTTTGTGTAATGTCTCTCCTAAACACAGCGCGATCTCACCCCCAATATCGGGAGAGACGAATCCCCGATGATCTGCTCACTGCCTCCATGTGGCTCGGGACTGTACCCAAAAAATACCTGTTTGCACGACTCCTTTGAGCCGTGGTAGGGTAGAAATCAAAGCACAGTGGGAACTCACACGAGACAAATGACGACCCCAAGTCGATGAACTAACCTGTACACATGTCACCTGGGAACTGCTATCTGACGATATGTATAATACCAACTTAGCATGTTCCCGGCGAGTCCAGTCCGGTATACTCATAACTCAATGAGCACCTGTATACATCTTAGGTGAACCAACTGACACCAATGGCTTGTGAGACCGGCCACCACCCCTCGTCGGGGTCTCGACTGTATACACTAGTCTACACTAGAGTATCGATGCCCTGTCTCGAAACTCCCACGACTAGGGACACTTTAAGGATGTGCTTATAGACCCCAGCTCTCACGTATATGATCGCCATCATACTGCCGGCAGTCAAGCAAGAATCCTATGGGCTCAATTAACATGCAATAGTGAACTAAAGCATGTAAACGATGATAAAGACAAACCAGATAGCATACTATCATCTCGAGTAAGACAGTCTTGTCGGTATAGGTCCTCCCTCAATCATTGCAATCATGTGCCTGCGATCGAATAATTGACTTAGAGAGCACTATATCCAACAATCTCCCACTTACACTTAAGGCTATTATTGCGATGTCGCATACTCATAGCCTCAGTGAGTGGATCCGTCCTGATGTTTCTTTCTATGTCTCTCTTAATCTCAAGTTCGCGGAGAAAGCCATCTCCTGAATTGAGTAATAGGTGTCTTAGAATATGTCTGGATATCTGATGGGACCTAGTTCATAAATGAACTCCAAATCCAAACTTCTTAGACTGTATCGTCAACTGAATTTAATTAGTATCCAGCACCATGTCTCCCACAGTATCCCCTTGGACCACCTGTCCATAATAATGTCCCTCGTCAGAGGGAAAACTATAACTCTGATAATCACTCTGTCATCCAGGTCACCTTGGAAGCCTGGAATGATAACCGTCTCCTCAAGGAGGCTGCCATTATCAAATCCATAGAACATCCATTTATGTTCTAAAACTGCTTCTTAATGTTTCTCCAGGATTGGATTGATATAAACTTATCGTATCTAGTGCAAAAACAACATCCGGTGTGGTACTTGACATCTCACGATTGACTCAATTGCCTAAGCAAGTGATCTGCCAATCATGCACATTCCTCTCTTTTTCAGTCTATAAGACACCTTTAGAGAGGGTGACTCCATCAACTGCAGGTACACCACCATGCCAGGAGTCATCTATTCTAAAATACTATTAGAATACTGTCAAAGTACCCACATTGGGAAACTACCCAAATCTAGATCTAAAACCATAGATCTAATATCCAGAATGTCAGATATTATATTCATATCCTTTGTGGAGAAACAACTATGTGACGACCACAGTACAACCGATCGTAGTATAGAAATTTTACTTCCTACTCTGTGTATGTCATCCAAATATCAGGACATCACACCCTACTACCTTCTTAATAGATCCATCCCCTATTCTGATGAACTCAAAGCCATGACTGTTACATCAAAATTAGATGATCTAATCTCTACTATATCTGCTCACGCCTATAAATAGACATAAGCTACTTGCCCACTTTTCTTCCGCTGCTCCCACTGACCACAACAACCCTCTGGCAGAATAATATATACGTGTACTTCTAAAACTAGTTTAGAACGACGCTATACATATCCTCCTGCCGGGTCTCATAGTCTGGAACAACAGTAGTGTCAAGTCTGGGTAAACAAGAACCTCCCTGTCACCGTCCTTGAGGCTACCGGAGTACCTCTCGGGAGTCTGAGGTTACCCACATATCTGCGGAGTGGCTAATAGAATGTCAAACCTGATTGAATATATAGGTCCTATTAAATTTTCCGTAATCGTTTGCGGTTCCGGAATCACTTTCAGTTCTACCATACTCCCACTACTGTTTTAAAAAAAAACATTTTACTAAAACTGTGGCGAGTCAAGAACAATATCACTATTGATCTTCCAAATGGTAGAAAATCAACCCTCGTCAAAACTAGGGTCAACCCGCAAACTGCCATTACAGAAACGTGCCTTGAGTTATCCAGTGTCTGGTTTTAAGCATAAGCTGGACAACTCCCCTTACCTTAATAATGTTAAGATATGAAGCATTCTATATCCTATATAGAAACTTTGGCACTTATTTAATTGGAACCAGATTCAAATCATGCAGCTGTCTCCAGTGCATATCAACTTAATGGAGAGAGGCTTATCAGCATTACGTAACTTAGGAATCCATCCAATTATGAGTAACCCGAAAGAGAAACAAGTTTCTCAAAAACGTTACTATCAATTGAATACCAATCACAAGAATCTACATCTTCGATTTCTTTGAAGAATCCCGATACTTGCGACACCTGGTTCTCTACTTTATTCCTATACTAACACAACTTCTCAAAACTTAGACATTATATTTCTACGAAACACTTGTCTAAAAACTAGAGAAGTCATAAGTAAATAGAACATAGTATGAGGACCAACCCCTTTGTCCTGATGGACACTGGACAACATACAATACTTTGTATAAGTTCGCTAAGTTTAATAACTCAAAACATGTGCGTCGTAGGTTGAAAACTGTACCCAGGCGATTTCCTCAAATATCACCAATTACAACAAATTCCGATATAATGAGGATGATCACCTAATTCCCAATGACTTACTCCCACTCATCATCTATAAAACCATACATATGTGAGAATTATACCTGGTAAATACATACCTTGGAGTAAGGGTCTAATTAGGAAATCAGTTTTCTATTAACAATACACAGTGAAAATGAAACACGAATATGTTTCGAAAGGGTATCCGGATATTCATAGTAATGTCTTTTCCATTATTCAGATTCATGACTGTAACCGTATATTTCCTTGCCATCTCTCCAATTCCCTTTATTTGTCTTTAGTCGTTACCTTCTGTACACCATCGTTAGGCTAAAATGGTTTTCTTCCTTCCCTACCATTCGGCACCAGCCTATGGTTTGGAAGAAGAATATCCAGTAACCATAATAGGTGTACCCCCTTAAACCTAGGAGTACTCACAACTTGAGAGAAGATGATGATAAAAGACAACTGAATAAACCTTACTCCTATTTCTCCTGAATCAGAATCCATCCTCGAAAAAATGTCCTTCGAGTTCGTATATAACCATACGATGGATTTATCCAATGGAATTGGATGTTCGTAGTGATACGGGTTGTTCTGGAGAAATTAAAGGTGAAGTAGGAGTGGCGATGAAATACGTGGTTTGGTCGTGAGTGTTAGTGGTCGCAATTTACTTTGCCCTCTTTCTAATCCCTTTATTTTGTCTTTAGTTATTACCTTCTGTACACCCTACTTAGGCTAATTGGTTTTCTTCATTCCTACCTTTCGGCACCCGCCTATGGTTTGGAATAAGACTATCCAATAAGCGTAATGGGTGTACTCTCCTAAACTAAGGAGCTCTCGCAACCTGAGAGAAGGTGATAATAAAAGACAACTAAATAAACCAATTCTATTTCTCCTAAACCTGGATCCATCCTCGAAGATGTCCCTCCGAGTTCGTATATAACCATACGATGGATCTATCCAATGGAAGTGGATGTCCTAGTAATACGGGGTAATTTGAGAAATATAAAGGGTAAAAGAAGGAGCGGCAATGACTTATGCAACTTGGACAATCCAAAAGCCAGTATTTTAAAAAGGTTCGGTCAACTTGGTCACTGAGTCATAGTCAAGGGTCGGTCAAAGGTCGCTGCCAAAGAGAGAGAGAAAAGAAACACTCTGCGTGCACTTTAACCTAGATCAGAATGGTTAACTCTTTATCTAATCAGGAAACCTCCCACTGTTATCTCAAATTTTCCTCCAAACCTGAAAGAAGAATTAGTCGGGATCACCCGAAGAGTAAACTAACTCATCAGTGAGAATCGGGATCCAACTCTCATCGCATGATAACGTGACGGTATCCACTCACGTTATCACACTCCAGAAGGTATGCGCATGATTGGCAAGTTTCCTGTATGTTTGAAACTCCCGGTGTAATTTTTATCCTATGCTCTTATGACCTTGACGTAGGCCAACAAATCATAAGCCACATGTCAAGTTCTACCCGTCGTTGTCCTGATTAATTTAAGTCATCGTACATGCCCTTGACGTAGGCCAACAAGGCTGTACGTCTGTCCTAAACTAATGCATCTATCTATGCAACAAATGAATACCCAGCAGCTACCAAACACTATGCCTTGACGTAGGCCAACAAACATAGCTTGAATACTACTGACCATCCATAAGAAATGACGGAGGATTACGGCTGGTTTTTGGCGAAAAACCTTTAACGTAATGAACTTGATCTCGTTGAAGGAACCTGATAGCTTTTTATAAAAAAAATATAGTGGCGAAAACCTTTTGCTAAAGAGGTCACTCTCGGTGAAGGGATCTCGGCTCTTTCCTCGTGGAATGAGGTGCAGGATATTCTAACTGAATACCGCGATGCAAAGCAACTTGTAATCGACTATATTGAAGTTATTACCCTGACGTAAACTTCTGCCCAAGGGGTCACTCCCGGTGAAGGGATCTCGGCCCTTGCCTTGTCGAATGAGGTGCTGGATATTCATAACCGAATACCTCTGTGCATAACAAAAGGAAACGTCTTTGTAATAACTCTTTTTAAAATTTGTTCCAACAACATCAAATATAGGTTTGTTTTATCCTTGCATTGATAAGAATCAATGCAGTCCCATCAATTAAACACACCAGAAAAGAACGAAAATATAATGTACGTATATGCCATCCACATTCGCCACTGGGTCCCGTCATCACCCGTTAGGTTACTTAACTAACGACAGAGCGGGGACTGGACTAGCGCGGGTGTAAAACATATACAACATCTAATAGTATGTATACCAATATACAATAATGGCTCCAGGCGTGATAATATGCAATATTACAGAAAAGTAATAAGCATCACAGAACAATACAGATAATCTGGGATCCCCGGGTTTCATAGAGACGCTACTGAAACCCGACGTTCCCCTGGTCGTGTGGATAGCCTATGCAATGAAACCTAGACCCCTATGGGTGTGGCAAGTTACCCTCCAAAACCTGAAGCGAGGCAGCCCCCTACAGCAAAATGAATGGACCACCCGGCATTTCACGGAATCCGGTAACTTGAGCACCCCACCTTGGGTCAACCTGCACCCCCTACGAGTGCGGCGAATAGTCTGCCAATTCTAGAGTGAGGCCCCTTTGCCTCTCAAAGCCATGAGATACGGACCCGTTGCCCTCCAGAACCCGGCTATCCGTGCACTCTGTCGCGGGGTAAACCTAGTACAGAAATAAAAATATGTACAACGGGTACATCGACCTCTGCCCGGTCGTGCCCCAAAAGAATATTATACAAACAGGCAGTGACGGCAGTCCACATGTTGGATGCTTGCCCCGCAATATCAAATGTACAAATAAATTCAAACAGCACTACCATTGCACACTGCTATCCACCACGACATATCCGCAACATCACAGTACAACACAGAACATCAACGCGAATGTCACGTTCGCAAATCCGTCTAAAAGGACTATAGCAATTAGACGCAATTTACCGCTCAAATGACATTCCCGGTCGGAGATATAATATAAGTACTGGCAGTTATGATGTTGTCTTGGGAATGGATTTTCTCGGCACTTTCCACACTCACATTGATTGTTGGGCAAAGAAAGTGATTTTCCAGATTCCCAAACATCCGGAGTTTGTATTTGTTGGAGGTAGTAGTTCTGTCGGGCCAGTCGAGTTTAGGGCTAGGCCAACAAGCGTCGTTCTTTCGTCGATGGAAGTTGATAAGGAGGAAGCGCCAGCTGTAGTTCGAGAGTTTATGGACGTGTTCGAGGACATCTCGGGTTTACCGCCAAAACGAGATGTGGAGTTCACAATCGATCTTGTTCCTGGTGCAGCGCCAATTTCAAAGGCGTACTATCCGATGGCACCAGTGGAGTTGGAAGAAGTAAAGAAGTAGGTTAACGAATTGCTAGAGAAGGGTTGGATTCACAGCAGCAATTCACCTTGGGGAGCTCCAGTTCTTCTATTCAAGAAGAAAGATGGCACAAGGAGGATGTGCATCGACTATCGAGATTTAAACTGGGTGACTATTAAGAACAAGTACCCGATCCCTCGCATTGGCGAATTGTTCGAGCAACTTAGTGGCGCAAGGGTATTCTCGAAGTTGGATTTGTAAGTCTACGGTAGCACCCCGGCCGTCTAACAGACGCCAAATGCGGAACAAAAACTTTTTGACTGGCGCTATCGCATACTATAACCCGGATCTGCCATTAAAGCTAAACTAACAAACTACAAACTGGGTAGAAATGTTATACCGAACGATCCGAGTCCTTCGGTCTTCAACCATCATCCCACGCTTTGTTGCGGCTGCTCCGATCTCCTGGATCTCCAGTCTTCTCGTCCAGGTGGCACCACGTCGACGGATCTTTAAACAGGCTCCCGCCTCTGAACCGAGGCAACTCGATCATCAAGTTTGCCAAAAGAGATAACCAAGATTGATGTAGAGAATGAGTAGAACACTTTGTCTCGTTACATCCAAAGCGTCTCGTTACATCCAAAGGTATGGATGAACGGTTAATGAAGTTACCTTTTGGATCGGGTGAAAATGAGAAATGGGCAATCTTAATTTTCATAAAGCAAAACCCTAATCTTTTTTCTAAATGAACAACCATCCTCCCTCGTCAAGAGGGGCCGGCCACTATATGAAGAGGAGGGAGGTGAGAGTAGGAACAAAGAGGGTAACCATTAGCCAAGAAGAATTAATGCAAATGGTGACACATTTAACCTAGTCATCCATTCATTAAATGCATACAATGAATCACCTTAACACATCATCTAATCATTTAATGCAAATGGATGACTCACTAATCCGAGTCACCTCTTCAAGAAGCTTCCACACACATCACCCTCATGACTCACCCAAGTGACGAAAAGACAAATCCGCATTTAACCGAATGTTAAATACGGGTGATAGAAAACTAGAAACTGGCAACTTCCAAAAGCAATCCCGAAACGAATTTCAGGATAACCCCGTAACAGTATAGACATACCCGCATTTGTATCACGACCGAATACAAATGCAACTGAGACAAAGATATTATATCTACACAGTATAATACTCGGATCCGGCTTAAACCAAAGCCCACCAGTATTATCTGCCCGAAATATGACACATGCGAAAACGCACGTGTTTTTTCCGAATCCTGCCATAAAACCATACGGCCTCTACAACGTTTCGTCCGAACTTGGGAAACTGTCTGTGGGGGACTCTAATGACACATCAACACACTAGCACTGGGTATAACCTCTAGCACGTCAGAGGTACAAGCTGTACGTAACGGTTGCTTGTGTATTGATTGGAAGAGAAGCTGACGAGCGAACTCATTCAGAAACCCTACTGAGCCTGACAGTAACAATATCCATACAGTCTGGTCTGTTCGTCTATGAGTATCGCATATAGAGCCTAGGGGGCCGGTAAACGTCAGACCCCCAATAGCTGTATAAGTCGTGTCAGAAAGAGAAGCCCAGAACACCCTGAAATACTACTGGAATGCCTACCAGTAAATCTCGATTACCCTGGCCAGGGATTTCGTATAATGGCTCTCCTAAACACAGCGCGGTCTCACCCCCAATATCGGGAGAGACGAATCCCCGATGATCTGCTCACTGCCTCCATGTGGCTCGGGACTGTACCCAAAAAATACCTGTTTGCACGACTCCTTTGAGCCGTGGTAGGGTAGAAATCAAAGCACAGTGGGAACTCACACGAGACAAATGACGACCCCAGGTCGATGAACTAACCTGTACACATGTCACCTGGGAACTGCTATCTGACGATATGTATAATACCAACTTAGCATGTTCCCGGCGAGTCCAGTCCGGTGTACTCATAACTCAATGAGCACCTGTATACATCTTAGGTGAACCAACTGACACCAATGGCTTGTGAGACCGGCCACCGCCCCTCGTCGGGGTCTCGACTGTATACACTAGTCTACACTAGAGTATCGATGCCCTATCTCGAAACTCCCATAACTAGGGACACTTTAAGGATGTGTTTATAGACCCCAGCTCTCACGTATATGATCGCCATCATACTGCCGGCAGTCAAGCAAGAATCCTATGGGCTCAATTAACATGCAATAGTGAACTAAAGCATGTAAACGATGATAAAGACAAACCAGATAGCATACTATCATCTCGAGTAAGACAGTCTTGTTGGTATAGTTCCTCCCTCAATCATTGCAATCACATGCCTGCGATCGAATAATTGACTTAGAGAGCACTATATCCAACAGGATTTGTGATCCAGATATCATCAAGTTCGAGTAAAATCAGAGGATATTTGAAAAACTGCGTTCCGAACTCGATATGGACATTACGAGTATTTAATGATGCCATTCGGAGTCATGAATGCACCGGCGATATTTATGGACTTGATAAACCGAATCTTTTCATTATTCTTGGACCAGTTTATTGTGGTGTTTATCGATAACATTCTGGTCTATTCGAGGAGCCTAGAAGAGCATGCAGAACACTTGAGGATCGCACTACAATCGTTGAGGCAAGAAAGATTATATGCAAAGATGAGCAAGTGCGAGTTTTGGCTTGAAGAAGTGAAGTTTTTTGTGCGCGTCGTATCCGGAGATGGAATCGACGTTGATCCTGAGAAGATTGCAACAGTTCAAGATTGGCCGATTTCGAAGAATGTAGCGGAGATCAAAAATTTTCTTGGACTTGCTGGATATTACAGAGGATTCGTGGAGAATTTTGCTCGTTTAGCTGAGCTTTTAACCAAGCTTACGTGGAAAGAAGTACCGTTCGTTTGGACGGATAGTTGTGCGTCAAATTTTGAGGCGTTGAAGCAAAAGTTGATAACCGCTCCTATTTTGACCGTACCGGACGGTTCCGAAGGATTGGTGATTCACAGCGATGTATCTGGGAAAGGTTTGGGATGTGTTTTGATGCAGCATGGGAAAGTTATAATCTATGCATCGAGGCAGTTGAAGACCCATGAGAAGAATTACCCAACTCATCATTTGGAGCTAGCAGCTGTGATTTTTGCTTTGAAGATTTGGAGACACTACTTATTGGGCGAAAGGGTCGAAGTATTCACCGATCACAAAAGCCTAAACTATGTGTTCATGCAGAAAGAGCTTAACATGAGGCAGCGTAGATGGTTGGAGCTGATGGCTGACAATGATCTTGATCTCAAGTACCATCCCGGGAAATTTAATGTAGTATCGGATGCGCTTAGTCGGTTGCCAGCAATTCGGATGTTGACTGCACAGAAGAAGCTTATCGAAGATTTTCGGAGATTCGAGTTGGAGATCGCGTTACCGCATTCTTCAGAACAGTTGATGCATGTCACGACCTGAAATATTAGCTCGTGACCAGCACTTGAATCACACTACGTCTAAAGGCGTAATGGAATTCAAGTAAGCTGAAACCCAGAAATCTAAACCTTTTTAAGAAAATAAAGGAGGTGAAGTTTTAAAATAAAGGTGGAATGAAATAAATGTTTTCATAAATGCATAGGTGATGGAACATGAAAAAAATGCAAGTTGGAAAACAGATTTTCGTCTTTGAAAAATTTGGGCAGCACTTCCTTTCTATTTTTTGATCCAAAACCACAATACATAACAAGAATAATGGCATCCCCAAGCGGGAGCTAGCTCTTCGCCAAACGGCGGATCACAACCATACAAGACAATATATATATATATATATATATATATATGTATGTATGTATGTATGTATACGACGCCCAACGGTGAAGATCATCACAAAGATAAAGAAAAAGCAAGACATAAAAACCACAAGTAGCGGAAAACCCCTCGCTCTAAGTCTCGCAACCACAAATCTCACTAAGTCTCAATACTTATACAATTTACTAATTTTGATTGATGGAGTTAACTAGATACAATATGAAATATAAATACAAGAGTGGGTACGATACAAATGTCCCACCTACCAATACAAAACACCTAAATGCAACTGTGTGCCAGCGAAGCCGCTACTAATCCAAGCGGTCAACCTGCAAGAACTGTGGCACAACGGGGGTGAGTTGCCAACTCGTGAGTAGAAAAATATCAACAGATAGAAATCGAATAAACAATGACTCCTATGTCAACTATATCATAAAGGTAATAATATGATATCTAGGGTGACCGTATCTGTATATGTGCCAACAATGAAATAAACACCTATATGTATGTGGATATCATCCAATCATATAATCAATGTATGCATGCACGTAAATATCATAAAGAGTGTGCATGGAAGTATGAGGATATAAATCAATGGTGTCCCTCGCGACACATCAAAATCATGGAACCTGGGTGTCCAATATCGATACCCGAAAACATCATGAAACCCGTGTCTAGCATCGACATGTAAATCCTCATATCTCGGGCTCCGTCAGTCCGGATCGGCCCACAGGCTCCGTCAGTCCGGATCGGCCCATCTCATCTCTCAACTCCGGTCGGTATCCTCCGGATATCCACCGAGCCCAAATACTATCACCGGTAGGTAGTAGTCCCTCTGCCAGGCTCACCGTCTGTATACACAGCATCTCTTTCTTGGCCCTGGGTACCATACCGGGTCCACCATATACCCGCAATCGGCCTCATCCAGCTTCTCGAATCGGGTTTCACATGTCACACGTCTCAGAACCGAGAAAACATATGGTGGACGCACTGAAATATCATATCAAGAGAAACCGGGTTTTTAAACAATGCATACTTTCTTTTAAAATGACCACAGTTTTCAAATCCAGAAATCTCATGAAAACGGCATAACTCAATGCGTAAAATCATAAAGCATGATGTATGCGACATATGATAGAAATGTAAGCATATCCGTATATCATGCAACATGGAACAGTGATGTATCATATTAAGAGAAAATCGCTCCTTTAAATGATTCCAGTTTTGAAAATATGTCCTGCGGTTCCCAATATCTCCAAAGTCAAATGCAACATCGTATAAAGGTGCATAGGTAACTACAGCAAGTAAATTATGCAAAGAGTCATATTATGATGCAGCAATCCTACTGTGTAGTGACATGGCAATTATTGATGATGAAGTGCGTGAGTCAGAAATCTGTGTGCGTGTAACATACGCATCATCGATAATGGTGTAAGTATACTAGCATAGGTATAAGTAATGCAATGCGAATAACATGAATGCAGCATAAGGTAAATCACATTCAAATGCTGACAGGTACACATATCTAATATAACCGAGTCGGTGAATCTATCAATCGGTATCCAGCCTCACAACATCACGTACGGTATAATCCATCAAACGGCATCCTCAAATCAAGGGTATGGATCAATCATCAAGTCAAACTCATCACACACGGAAAAATCATCGTACGGCGGCATTAAAACATTTGGGATCCTATCATCCTATACGACAATGAGGGGTACGGACCTAACGTCTCGTACGACATATCACACATGATTCACGACATTCTATATATATCTATATACCTATGTCCCAAGTCACATCCATAACAATCTCATATCAGGAGACCGGTAAGGTATCAATCATCTCAATCGACTCGCATCCGTATACCAACATATTATCATATCACATGTCAATTTGTATTCTCTTTTCATCGCATTTATATCTCACAAAGGTCAATTTTACAATACATTCTACCTTTACTATAAGCATACGTATCTAATCTAACATACACACCCGAACCATACAATCGGTTTTTTTTGAAAGATGTGAATCGTAGTTTTGAAAGTAGGAGCTACGGTGTTTTTAAAGAAAAGATATCATTTGAAAATCCGTAACGTCCCTCAAGGTATCTGTTTAAAAGATGCATACGATTCTTCAGTTTGGAAATAGGTATGGTTCGGATGACACATCTACGTCGACTATCTAGTCCTATAGTACCCTAAACGGCAATATCATCAAATATCATCCTCAAATCCCGTCATTACATATTAGCCGTATCATGTCGCTCCTAATTATCCTTAGTTTCTAATATGGTTTATCTAATTATCATTTTTACTCTATCTATAGTTTTCTAGTAAAGGTTTCGTTAACCATAACTATATATAAATCGGTTTCCATCAAAGTGTGCGGGGGTGCTATACGCCATCCACCCGACTTTCCCCGTGGATATAGATCCACTCACCTTGGTTCTTTCTTGACGAAGTCGATGACGCCACGCTCCGTCACCTCGGAATCCACGCGAAGGTACCTACAATAATCATACATATCGCAACGCTATTAAAGTCAAGTTCTGAAAACCAAAACGGCACAAGTTTCGCTCATAGGTTAAAACCTATAGCTTCGCGTGCAAAACACGACTAAAAATACTAGTAATTGACGTTCAAACACCACACGACCAAATACAAATCCCAATATCAAAACCAAGCATCCCAAAATACAGAAAACATAGCCAAAAACACCCCAATGTGCTCCCAGATTTTACCCTAGGTCAAATCAGCCAATTTTGCATATTTGGAGGGTCTAAATTACAGATACTGGAGCCATGAAACAAAAACAAGCCCACAAGTCCCTAGTTTGGCCGCAATTTGCGGCCAGAATGATAAAACTGTGGCCAAAAGATGGAGTTGGGGTCTCGGGTCTCTGTAGTAGCTTTCTGGGTGCCTGCATGTGTCACTGTGTTCGCTAAATAATTTTTAGTGCCTCCGGGTTACTCCAGATTCCCATATACCCTCACAATTCAACACAAAACCGACATAATCAATTCCTAAATCCATATTTTGGTTTCTATACTAAATTACATGTCTTAAACAGCCACTCAATCATCACAAATCCACAATTTCACTCAAATCCTCACTAGGATTTCTATGCATCACCAATCCATCACTAAACGAACTCTAAACTTAAACAAAAAGCTAGGAAAACTTGAAACTAAACTAATAGAAGAAATTATACCTCATGGATGCAACTCAAGAAAAACCCTAGTTTGCCAATGTTGTCAAAATCCCACTTTGCTAGGTCCATTTTGTAGAAGATGAAGAGGTAGTAAATTTTTGTAAAAGGGGTTTAGGGTTTTGAGGAGTATTTTGATATGGATCTTGGGGTTGAAGGTGGAGGGAAGTGAGGAGGAAGAAGATGAGGGAAAATATGAGAAGGGGAAAAATGGGCAACCCTCTCTCTCTCTTTCTTATTCTCACCCTCTCACTCTCATGTCTCACACTCTCTCTCTCTCTCCAATTATTCTCTTATAACACCTTTTTCTTTTCTTTTCTTTTCTTTTCTCACCCAAAAGCCTAACCATAACATAAAACAACACAAATGAACATGTCATGGTGCACTAATCATGAAAAACTGTAAAAACGCGGATTTGGCCTAATCGCCATTAGCAGTGCACTAATCGGGTTTTTTATCCAAACTGCATATAATAAATTTTAAAAATGCCAAATCCTTTAAATATATTATTAAATGAATAAATCATTTTAATTTTCATTTATTTCACAATTATTGGTATATATTTATATCATTTTTCGAAAATCCCAATTTCGCAAATCGGGCAGTTTTCGGGAAATATATTATTTTAATATTAAATTCCAAAAATAATATTTTATACTTTCTGAAATGTTACAATGCAGCTGCAAGTACAGTCATCGTTGATCGATAATATTAAAGAAGCGCAGTCACAGAATCCAAGATTGCAAAAGTTTCAAGAACAGATAGAGGCGGGACTTCGAACGGACTTATGGATTCATGAAAATGGTTCGTTGGGTTATGGTAGCCGTTTGAGTGTGCCGAAAGGAGACATTCATGAAGAAGTTATGAATGAGGCGCATAGTTCCGCATATTCCGTACATCCAGGAAGCACGAAGATGTACCGTGATCTACGACAGCATTTCTGGGGGGAAGGCATGAAAAGGGAGATTGCCCGCTTTTTAGCGAAGTGCTTGGTGTGTCAGCAAGTTAAGGCAGAATATCAAAGGGTAGCTGGTTTATTGCAACCACTTCCGATTCCTCAATGGAAGTGGGAACATATAACCATGGATTTCGTGACAGCTTTACCGCGGAGTACAAAGGGCAACAATGCAGTTTGGGTGATCGTTGATCGATTGACCAAGACAGCTCATTTCATACCGTTTCGAGTTGGTCAGTCGACGAAAGCGTTAGCAGAACGGTACATGCAGGAGATTATGAGATTGCATGAAGTACCTGTGAGCATCGTTTCCGACCGTGATACTCGATTCTTATCGCACTTCTAGAGAAGTCTACAGGAAAGTTTGGGGACGCGATTGAAATTTAGCACCGCTTATCATCCTCAGACAGATGGCCAGTCGGAGAGAACGATCCAAACTCTTGAAGACATGTTGAGAGCTTGCATGTTAGACTTCAAGGGTTCATGGGAGGATCATCTGCACTTGGTGGAGTTTTCGTACAATAACAGCTTTTAGGCGACTATTCAGATGGCTCCATTCAAAGCATTATATGGTCGCAAGTGTCGCTCACCCATCAGTTGGGACGATGTTGGAGAATGAAGATTATTGGGACCGGATCTTATAGTGAAAACTATGGAGAAAGTTAATACGATCCGGAATCACATGACGACAGCACAAGATCGGCAGAAGAGTTGGGCCGATACAGCAAGAAGACCTCTAGAGTTCGATGTTGGTGATCTTGTATTCTTGAAGATATCACCGACTAGAGAAGTGATTCATTTTGGGAGTCGAGACAAGCTTAGTCCTCGATTCGTGGGGCCTTTCGAGATTATTGAGCGTGTTGGAGAAGTGGCTTATCGATTGGTGTTACCACCATGTTTGGCGAATGTTCATGACGTGTTTCATGTATCTCAACTCCGTAAGTATGTTCGAGATGAGACGCATGTACTAGATCATTCGGAGCTGACTGTAAGGGAGGATTTGACCTATGAGGAACGACCGATGCCGATTGTGGATCGAAGAAAAAAGGTCCTTAAGAACAAGATTATCCCTCTCGTACTTGTTTCATGGGGGAATCGCTCGCACGGAGAATCGACTTCGGAACGAGAAGACGAGATTCGATAGAAGTTTCAACACCTCTTCTCGTAGATTCATGCTTGTTTTTCTTTTCTTGTTCTGGGAATTTCGATGACGAAATTCTTTTTGTAGTTGGGTATAATGTAACACCCTAGTTCCTTTATAGCAGTTCTATTTTGGGTATTTCTTTATTTATGGTTATTTCTTGATTTATTATGTTTTGGGTGCGAATAGTATAATTGGCATCTGTATTTGCATCTGACCTGACCAGCATGCTGGAAACCCGTCTTGATTCCTGTTTATGATCTATCCTTGCTAGTTTTGAGAATCCGTGCACTTTCATATTGTATATCCTGTTCACCTGCATTATATCTGGCATTTGCATTTTTTTAATAATAAAAATATAATCAAATAAAATATTTTAAAAATATCTTGTATGGCCTGCATCATACCCCTAACCCTATGGCAGCATCCGTGTATCTTGTTCTCGTTCCGATCAATGAAACGGGCCTATTTGGATCGCTACGTACACGCTACGTATATCCGTTTTTGGGGATATGCATTTTCGTTATCCGGATATTATATTTTAGTTTTGGTTGATACGTATATTATCCGTATTTTCAAACCGTAATTTTAGACCCGACCCGGACGTATTTTGGAACAATTTTGTATTAGCCAAAATCTCAAAATTAACTAATATTATATTACAATATATTTCTAACTTTTAATATATATATATACACACGCGCCTTTAAAAAAAATTATAACTAAAATATATTTTTTAAACCAAATCCTAACATAACACCAGACTCTCTCTCTCTCTCTCTCTTCCTCTCTCCTCTCTTTATCTAATTCTTTTATTTTTTAACAGAAATCTTACTACTCTCTCTCTCTCTCTCTAATATATATATTCTTAAACCCCACGAGATCCGATCACCCCCCTTTTTCACTATACTCACCTTCCTCCTTTCTTCGTTGCCGCCGCCTCTCACGAACCCAAACCCTAACCCCGCCTCGTGCTCGCCGAAGCCGCTGATCACCTCGTCGGCCTCGTCACCATCCCCTCGAACTCCTCTCCTCCTTCGAGCATCCCTCTTCTTTTCCCGACCCTGCAAACCCAACCCAAGAATCCACGAAACCCACAGCCTCAACCTCGCTGCGCCTGCATCCTCGCCGTCGACGGCCCATCGTCGACGTCACCCCGTCGCCTTCCTCTCTGACTCCAGAGCCAACCCAGAGCACCAGCCATCTTCTTCTCCTACTTCTTCTTCTTCTAGTTCTTCTTCTCTTCTTGATTCTTGCTTTTCCGGTGATCGCTGGAGCCATACCGCTGCCGACGATCCGAGCAACCCAGTGGACGTCACCAGCCAGCATGGTCGTGTTCTTGCTTTGCCTGGTCCTGTTCTGTGCGCGCGCGTGTATATTGCGACGTTTACCCGACATCGGACACAGCGTACGCACCCCGTCGTGAGATCCGTTCAGGCAAGTTTATCTTGCTACATGCTATGATACATATTTTGCATCCATATAAATAATAATGTTACATGTTCATCGCATTGTGCATCCTATATTACACTTTTACAATTTTACAATATCCGTTCGCATCTGTAGAATTTATTACATATCTAGTCGCATGCAATTTTATCTCGCTACAGACTATGCAACATATTTTACATCTATAGGTATAGAATTATTACATGTTTATGGCATTTCACATCCATATTACAGTTTTACCGTCTTTCCGATATCCGTTTGTATTCATGTTATTTATTATATATCTAGTTGCATGCCATATCATATTATATCATGTTACCGTTATATTAGTACCCCATGCTTGATAACGTGCATCCTACGTAGTCATGGAGTTGTAGATGTAATCCCTGATAGATATTTGTGCATCCGTATTTTACCGTGCATCTGTACTTTTATCGTGCATCCGTACTTGCTACAGTTTTATTATGAGCATCTGTTGGATACACTGTGCACTACCTAACATGACCTGTTATACCACTGCTTGACTTGATACCTGATCATGTTCCTAATACCGACAATCCTGACTTGTCGTCCTGACGGACGTATCGTGTTGTCTACATAGACAAATCTGTACCCGCTTGATTTTGTGTTGGCATTAGTTCCAGATTATCAATACCTGACTTGAACACATAACACTGGGGGCATGGGGAAATCAAAAGTGTAACTGAAGTGTAGCTTAAAAAGGTATTACTTGATCCGTAGTCCTGGGGGATAACGGGACAGAATCATTCGTGATTCTTACTTGATCCGTGGTCCGGGGGGATAACGGGACAGATTCATTCGTGACTCCCACTACCTGATCCGTGGTCTCAGGGGATAACGGGACATATTCTTTTGAGTTACATGGAGGAGTACACTAATTGATTTCAATCAAACTTTAGAATAGATAACCCAGTAACACAGTTTAGATTGATCACCGCACGTCACATATACTGATACACTTCACTGTTCTATATCCGTATTTACTTATTACATTCATGTTACTATTTATAATTCATGCCTGCATATCTCGTGTATCCTGGTTGCTTATTATTATTGATATTATGACGCACTGACGTCTGGGTTTTGTATGGCCCAGATCCTTTCTCTCTTCGCAGGCTGATCAAGAGTATTTTAGCCGACAGGCCGAGCAGTGAGGATCCTGTTAGTGTCTAATTTAGTTTAGTTTTATTTCCGTATTTTCATTTCCTGATGTGAGCCCGTATTTGATACGTACTTTCCAAATGTTATTGTTATTTAGATTTTATTGCTTCCGCACATTTATATTTCTTGACTCGTTTATTTTGGCATATGGACATGTACTATATAGATAATTAATTTCTACTGTTCTTGATATCTTATAGACAGCCGTAATGTGACTGTGGGGGGATGTTTCCTAACCACAAGTAGCATAGTTGGCTCTGTCACGTGCCGATCGTAGCGCACTCTGGGAAGCGGGGCGTGACAGTCAGATAGCAGTTCTCTGGTGACACTGGTACAAGTTAGTCTGTAGACCCGAGATCGTCATAGAGTCTTATGTGATTCCCACTATGCTTTGATTTCCTCCCTACTACGCTCAAGAGAGCGTGCAAACAGGTGGATTTTGGGTACAGTCCCGAGTCACATAGAGGCAATGAGCGATAGGAGGGGTTTCGCCTCTCCCGGTATTGGGAGTTGATGTTGCGCTATACTCGATTGGCTATAACAGGAAGTCCATGGCCAGGGATGATGATGAGATTTGCTGGTAAATGTTATCAGTAGTTTCTCGACCCGTTATGAGCCTCATATCGGCATAACTTATCAAGTTATTGGGGTCTGACGTTTACCACCCCCAGACTCGATATGCGACATATCAGACGAAGAGACTGGACTGTACGGTAGTGTTACTTACTGGATTTACGGGAGTTTGGACAAGCTTGCTTGTTGATCTTCTGATCGCTCAATACCTCGGTAGCCGTTACGTCCAGCTAGTACCACTGACGGCTTGTGGGTGACTATATGATCATCACCTACTGCTGGCGTATTGACGAGTCTTTAGAGTCCTACACAGAGATTTCCTGACTCAAGCGAAACGAAACAGGGCACATATGTGTAATGTGCGGGACCGAGATTAATGCGTGTATGTGATACAGTATTCTAATCTCGCGATATAGGTTATATGTGATATAACCGGATTATTGAATCAAGTGTTGATTCGATAATTTGTTATATGTATATTTGATATACATATAAATGATATTAGTTGGTTGTATGTGATATAGCCGGATTATTAAATCAAGTGTTGATTTAATAATTTAATATATAATTATATATTTGTTATATTAATATATATTAATTTATATTAGCTCACTTCAGAATTTCTTTTCTCTAAATACATATAAATATATATGTGATATATATTAATGTATTTGTTTTGTGTCATACTGGATGATACATTGGACTTAGATGTATGAGACTCATACCAAAGTAAAGATAATTTGGGTGTTTAATTATTAAGGGAAAAATCAAAATTAGGTGGAAATTAGCATGGCTAAAAATGCTTGTGGAAGCGTGTAGAAATCTTGACTTAAGTCCGCTAATTTTGTTTTACTCTAGATATTTATTAACCTAACCATTATCTTTAGCCATGGTTAAGTCTCTACAAATATCACTTGTGATATTTTCTCACCATGGTTCATCACTTGATCTTCTTCATCATCTCATTTTTCTTCTCTTGATTTTGAGTGAGGTGAAAAGGAAAAAGAGAAAAATAATTTTAAAGTGAGCAAAATTCCTACTTCATCAATCTATACCAAACTAGCCATTTAGTATAGCTTGTTTACTTCACTAATTCCTCAATTAGTGAAGAGGTAACTTAAGTTAGAGATTTTTCGACGTGGATCATCTTCGGCCTCGAAGATCCTTAAGCAAGCTTGTTCCTTTCACCTAGTGGAGCCTAAGAAGAGTTCGGGGACCACTACTTGGAGCTAAGGGACTACTGCACGAAATTTTAGAAGTGAAGGACCGGTCTACAAAAGTTATATTTCTTGTTCACTTAGTGTAAAGTTGTTTACATACTTTAAAAACCCTAATTCTCTAGTTAGATTCTTGGTTCGGATTGCTTAGCACTCTAGATTTTTTTGAAATTGCATACTATATACTTGCCGAAACCTAGCGAGGGTGCTAAGCAAACCCAACAAAGAGAGAGAATGAAAAGAAATGAAATGAATTGGGCTGATGATGGAATGAGTTTGGGTTTTGGTTTAAAAATATAACGAGTTTAATAAGAATTGTTTCTAAGGAAAATATAAATAAGAAAATAGCTAAGTGATTAAATAATATAAACGGGCTTTTGGGCTTGGGTTTATTTGAAAAGGGTTAAGGTTTGTTTTAAAATAAAAAAGAAATGGGATGGGTCTGGTTTTGAAAAAAATCATATGATAGGAAAAATAAATTGAGGGATTAAATGGAAATAACAAATAAATACAGTATTTTATATAAAGAAAGATAATACCAAAGTATATGAATTTTAGGGTCGTTACATCCTACCCTTGTTAAAAATAATTTCGTTCTCGAAATTACTCAAGAAGAATGTTGTAACAGAGCAAGGAAACAGGATTAAAATAAAGCAGTCATGTTTCGTCGCCGTGCTCCATCAGTTGATACTCTCGTTGATAAGAAGGTATGCAACTAGAGTAGATAGCAATAAGACAAACAGAAAGACGAGAAGTTTCGAAAATTTGAATAGATGTTGTTACGATAATCAAGAGTGGTTTTTAAGAATGTCGCGAGCAAGCACTCGAATAGAAAAAATGTAAATAGGGATTGGATTGTCAAGAATGGTACAAAGACAAAGAATGAGGATCGAATTTAAATAAGTTAACAAAGAATATAAGATTCGATAAGGATATGCGATGGAATATAGCTAAATCAAGAGAGAGGAGAATCAATAGTAGAATTCCAAGTCACTCAAGTAGAGTACTGTATTATAATTATGCTGCAGTTCATAATTACAATCACATAACTCCATTTAAGTTATCCAAATCCTACTATCAGAGTTGATTGGATAAGATCTAAGAAGATTACAACATAAGATCAAACGAAGATAAAGATTCACAGTTTCGTTTCCTTTGCATTGAGACCCGATTATTGGGGAAAATAAAAAGGATTCAAAGGGATGAGATGATGGTGCGGACGTTATAACAAATATACAAGTGATTGATGGAGTTTTTAACTAAATCCAAGAATAATAATACAAGTACAAGAGGCGGTTACGATACAACCGTATAACCCACCTACCAAAAGTAATCACCGAATTAAAAAAATGTGCCAACAAGCCGCTATGATCCAAGCGGTCGATCCTGCAAGAAACTAAGGCACGACGGGGGTGAGTTGCCAACTCATAAGTAAAAAGATATCACAAAGTAGAAATCGAATACATAACGATCTACCTAAGCCATAAGATATAGTACAATCATATCATGTACTAATATATGTATAATACACAAGTACTATAAGCGCATCCCGATGGATCGCGTAATCATCACATATATAGCATGCATCCAAGTAAGCTTATAAAGTAGCCGAAGATGTATGTATGTAAATCGTTTCAAAATTGTCGTATGATATGAATATCAGGCACAAATAGCGGACATTGATTTAATAAGCAATATATCAATTTTTTAAAGTATACGTCGCGCCTTTTGAAAAAGATTTAAAGAGAGTTTTTCTTTTAAAGATTCTTGTGTCGTCATAGAGACGTGGAAAATAGGAAGGTTATAGCTCCTTTGAAAACCTCTTTAATATACATCGATATATATATGAAAATAGTATTTCAGGTACGGTCTCTATGATCGATCCAGTTCGGCTACAATATATTTTAAACTGTCTCAATCTGTGCAGGGTATCCATATCGATCCCTCATATATATCATATCATATCAAATAAAGCGCATCTTAAGCAAATCGCGCAAATGGAAACACATCACCAATAAAATCATCATAAAACCGTGTCAATTATCGACACGTAAATCTCATGTGTTTCCTTTAGGCATTGTCCCTAGGATCAGCCCTCTCTATCAATGGAATCCCCGGCCAAATCCACTATGTCCATGATCTGGCATCGGACGGAATCTTCGGGATATCCGTCATGTCCAATGCTATCACCGGTATCACATTACCTCTCTAGCTCACCGTCTTTCCATACGGTATCTTACCCCTGGGTACCGAACCAGATCCACCATGTATCCTCAATCGGCTATCCCCCGCCTAGATATCTTATATAACAATCATAAATACATAAGTCATAGTGGATGTCCAAATCATCATATCAATAGAAAACCGCACTTTTGCAAACACAAACAAGTTTTAAAATCATGTTGCGATTTCTCGAAATCCATGGAAAACATCAAGTCAATAAGGACAAAATCCGTAATCATTTTTGCCACAATTGGCAACAATCATATACGAATATCCACGGTAATGGGATTCATATATCAATATCATCAAGTGTCATGCATACAAGCATGGATAACTAGAACACGAATAAGCATGGCAGTTTCTACTGTGTCGTGGCAATATTAAAGATGTGTAGTGCAGTATACGCGTCTGTGATCGTGCAATATGGCAATCATTAGTAGATGAGAAAGTGTTCTATCAAAATGTATACGAGAATAGCTCTCGATTTCCTATCGGAAACATCAATATCATAATCGTTAATAATGCATCATGCATCATCCTTTAGTTAACGATTAAATACGCAGATATATCAATCAATCATATTCATATAATAACATCGATATAATTAAAACACTATCGAGCATGGCAATTCTATAGTGCCATGGCAGTACCAATGATGTGTTTGTGTAGCATGTGAATCTGTGATCGTGCAACATGGCAATCATTGGTAATTATGCAGTGTTCTATAAAGCGTGTTCATATAAGCATAGTATCGTAAACTAAATATACGAAGCGTCTATAAACGAATACTATAAGTGTAGCGTAACTTAACAAAATAAATGAAACGCGAGCGTATAACAAGTATAATAAACGTAACGTGAACAAGCGTTATATATATACGATTATACGGTTTAAAATAGAACGAAACATTGTTTGGAAAGGAGGAGGCTGTAATGTTTTTAATATAGATATTCATTTGAAATAAGCAACACATCCTCGGCATCAACGTTTATAATTGAAAACGAATCGTTAGTTTTACAAATAGTATAATTAAGCATCATCATAATATCCCAATTGGGATTAAATATCAAGACTCCATAAGTCAAGTAATCATAAACCGCATTCGGCAATATATTCTCATCACATCGAGTACGGAATCTCCACCATACGATATCAACAATCATCCAAACAATATTAGTACGGATATCTAGTCGCGTACGGCGCATACAATAATCATATATATACATATATATAGCCTACCAATTATGAATTATACGCTAATTACATAATTTATGAACCGTAGACTAATTTATCTAAGTATTCGGGTTACGTATAAATGTTTTCTATACTAAGTGTTCCCTAAAATTAGTTCGGAGGTGCTATACGCCATCCACCCGACTATTTCCGTAGATATGAATCTACTCACCGAAGTGCGCCTCGCTCTAGTTGAAGCTGACGACCTTCTTACCCTTCCTCGCGGTCTTGGAAGTCTCCGCGATAGTTCCTATAACCAAAGTAGTCATAAACATGAAAGAAAACTCCATTAAAACCAATACAAACCCAAACAAACGAAATATGGAGAAACATTAACAAAATAGCAAAACTGTCAAAAATACTGAAAGGCAGACGTCTGACCAAAGGATCACAGTCTGACAGAGAGAAAGCAGACTTCCAAAGAAGGGGTTCCATACGTTTGACCAAAAGGTCACAATCGTACAGAAAAAAGCAGGCGTCAGAAGAAAGGTTCCCAGGCGTCTGAAGAACAAATCTCAAGAAATCCAAATTAAAAGCAGACATCTGGTGACTTGAGCATCAGACGTTTGAAAATCAACAATCAAAGATTCACATATTATCGACAAACATTTGAAGCTTTGGGGTCCAGACGTCTGAAGAAGGAAAAACATGAAAAACATATACGATGAAGACGTCTAAAGCTCAAATGAGCAGACGTCTAAAGAAAGATTTTACTGAAACGAATTTTGTAAAAACTAGAAAATTCTAAAACCTTAAAATCCATTCATTTGCACTAAAATACCCTATACTTTCCAAAATAAGGTGTAGCCACCAAGTAAACCATACTAACACTTACCACTACTGGTGGATCACTTCAAAAACCAACTACAAAGAATTCAACCCATAAAAATACCATTTTTAATATAGAAACTATATTTTTCCATGGCCAAACATATCAAAACTTGTAGAACTTGAATAAAAGAGAGATTCTTACCACTTGAAGTGATGAAAAGTGGAGATCCAAGCCCTAAAATTGTCCACTTGAAGAACTTGGAGGTTGTGGTAGCTTCACTTGAAGCCTTGATGGGTTTAGATGAGGAAAACTTGGAAAAAAAATTTGTGGAGGAAGATGGGTTTTGGTTTGGGTTTTGAGTTTGGGGAGTTAGGATATTTTTGAAAGAAGAAAGAAGAGATATTTTGTGAGGAGAAAGGGAAAAGAAAAGGAAATAATGAGAGGAAGAAAGAGGGTATGGCGCGCTCTCTCTCTCTCTCTATACTATAATACAATATCATGAAAATACCCTATCATTTTCCAAATACAAAATACTTATCAATTTTAAAATATCTCGTATTTACCAATTCCTAAAAATAAATATACATACGGATGTCAATCCGGAAAAACCCAAATCCATACTAGGTATTATTTTCATAAAACTCATAATACCTATATTTAAATTATAAAATAATATTTATAATTTTCAAAATGTTATAATGGGGAATGTCATGCCTCGTCAATGTATATATTCCATCCACTACTATTCATGTGCACCTTTCCAGGGTCATGAAGATCAACAATCATGCCCTGCCACAAGTATTTAACTTGGTAATAAATTGGTGAATGTAATCAGGAGAACCGGATAAGATGAGTAGGCATTGCCATTATCCATAGCCTCACGAAGGCAAATGAAGGTACTAATGCGGCAGGGGCTAAAGACTTCATCAAGTTATTTGCTAACTTGACAAAAGAGTCCATCACCTATAAAGAGTTTACATATTTATAAGTTGCTTGTAACATCTACTAAGTTGCCTGTAATTTCTACTAAGTTGCATGTAACATCTATTAACTTGATTATAACATCTACTAAGTTGCTTGTAACATCTACTGAGTTTCCTGTAACATCTATAACAATTGCCTATAACTTCTAATAAGTTGCATGTAATTTCTAAGCAGTTGCCTGTAAGCTCTAATAAGTTGCATGTAACTTCTACAGCAGTTGCATATAACTTCTAATAAGTTACATGTAACTTCTACATCAGTTGCCAGTAACTTCTAATAAATTACATGTAATCTCTAATAAGTTGCATGTAACCTCTAAAACGTACAGTATCTTGCACCTGTTGCCTGGTTGAGAAATCGAAAAGTTTGAAGCGGGAAATCGAAACGTGGTTAGTACGATCAAAGTGAAATACGCTCCTTCAAAAAAGCGTTAACGGCATCCCTATGCACCTTCTCGAGCTCATCGATGTGTTCTATTACGGGATAAGCGACAAATGTCACATCCCCGTATATCTTTGCCCGCATGCCTACAAGCAACGAAAAAAATTTCGGTTAAGATACTAAAGGATATTGCATACAACATTCAGACAATTTCCACACATAAGAAGTATAGTTTGCATGGATTGTGCTGATACATAATAGGGTCATAATATTACAAGTAACAAACAACACAGTTATGATCATTTCGCAACTGTTTCCCATCTGGAGACTTAAAGTCTTCCACCTTTTTAGGGCATATCTCCCTGTAATAGCGAAGGACTTATGTATCTTAGTCAATGCCTCTGCCATGATCAACGCATGTGCCATGTCAACGGTGCCATCGGCGCTGGAAATTTCAATCACGGTTTAGGCCTCCACAATCCCCATGTTCTTTTTTTCCATACGACCCATATCTTCGAAATTTTCGCAGTCACATACTTGTCCTCATTTAAATACTTGGATGGCTTGCGGCCCTGCCTATTCTTCACGTGTCTCTCGAGACTCTTGGTGGTAGACTTAAAGGTGACCATTTTCCTCCTGGTTGTTGGTACATGGGTGACCGCGGAAGACTGCAACACATCATCAGCACCCTTAATAACGGGCTCCTCAACCACAACACAAATTTTTCCCTAATTAGAAGCAGACACAACTACTTCCTCTTCAAATCGAGCAACTTTCAAGGATATAATAACTACCAAACTATGATCGAAACCGCTATTAGACCTACAAAATTTCTCCTCATCCTCACTCTTCTCCTCGTCTTCCTCTACCTCATCCATTTCGGCTCTCTCATCCTCTTCTTCTTCTACTTCGTCCACCTCTTTGCCCTTCACTGGCCCAGAATCGGCAAACTCTTGGCATCCTAACCGATAAAGTTTGCTACGCAAACGTTGAATCTCGGCTTCCGCTGCCTCCAATGTCGCTTGCTGTTTGGAAATGAGCATTTTATAATGCAACTCCTTTTTCGCAAAAACATTATTCCAACGCATCGCTTGTACTTCAAAGGACATGCCCTTCACATTATCCTTCTCATCTGGCTTCTCAATAAATCGTTTCTTCAGAATCTGCATCAATGAAGACCACAATATGTTGTAATCAAGTTATTAAAGATTGCAGGCAACTTATTAGAAGTACAATCTTCAGAATCTGCATCAATGAAGACCACAATATGTTATAATTAAGTTATTAAAGATTACAAGCAACTTATTAGAAATACAGGCAACTGCTATAGAAGTTACAGACAATTTATTAGAGGTTACAGGCAACTCCTTAGAAGTTACAGGAAAGTGCTTACAAGTTACAAGCAACTCCTTAAAGGTTACAGGTAACTGCTTAGAAATTACAAGCAAATACTTATATATAACAGGATATTTTTTTAATGTAAATAAAGAATATACAACTTACCGATGCAATTGTTGCGTCATCGTCTCCACTGCTCTTCTCTTACACTGCTCTTCTCTTGTAATATAAAAGCGTAAGATCAACGGAATATTTCGACGCATCCACGTCCCCCTTTGGCATAAAAGGACATCTTTCTCTTCATTGCCTTCTCCAATCCCTACATCTTCAAAGATGTACCGAATTCCTACCCATATAGGGCTGGTTTGTTGGCGTCTATGTGTGTCGGTTGTCTCAAACCCGTGATGGTATAAAACCATAGCGGCAAATAAATATGCATCACATTCGCATTATTAATATTAAA
This sequence comes from Agapanthus africanus, assembly GCA_030015575.1. NCBI lineage: Eukaryota > Viridiplantae > Streptophyta > Magnoliopsida > Asparagales > Amaryllidaceae > Agapanthus > Agapanthus africanus. The sequence goes on along the minus strand of JASDDO010000024.1, from coordinate 874,772,543 downwards.
TAATCAAAACACGTCTACCAACAATATTATTTTATGTAGTTTATACTTTGCGTACATATATAGTATAATCTCTATAATAGTTTGCATATATTTACGGCGAGAAGGATCTGACACCTGGGTAACTGTCCAGAGCCATTCTTCGAGCTAAGCTTAGTCATGATGTAACACCCGAGCCCAATAATACTATTTCTATTACTAGTTGAGTGTTACATATTGCCCATTTCAATTATTTTAATTGTTTGGTGTTTATTGCTAAATTTTAACCGGTTAAGTCTTTTTGGCACATAAAAAATTTTAACACCTAAAGTGAAATTAAAAATATCCATACTGGCCTACTCATCGCCACTAGTCGCGTGGTAGCGTCCGCGTGTCGAGATTTCTTCCCGTTCGGCTAAACGGGCAAGTTTGGACGGCTAAGCGCGCGTGCAAGTGTCCGACTTGGGGGCATGCATTTTAATCATAAAACATCTCATTTTAAAATTTGGAACTCGCTTAAAATCCTATAATTTGAATTTGAAACATTTGGGCGCAATCCGGGCGCGATTTGGAAATGTTTCATCTAGCGCCAAAATTTCCAAATTCAATCTAATATTCTAAACTATTTTACCCATATATCTTTTCTGTTTCTATCTAACTATCTAATCCTATTAAATCTTTCCTAAAATATTTCCAACAGCCAATCACGAGGGACTTTATCCCTCGTGGGCCCGCATCTCTATCTCTCTCTATCTCTTCTCTCTCTCCGTCTCTCTCTCTCTCCTCCTATAATCTCTCCCTCTCTCCTCTCATGACCTCTCTCTCTCTATCTTTATTTTTCCCCACGTCCCTCGTCTCGCAAGAACCCACCACGAGAACCCCCTCGCGAACCTCGAACCCTAACCCGAGCTTCTCGCCGCCGTCGCCGCTGCAGTTCCCACGACCTCGCCGTCATCTCCCTAGCCTCCACAGCCCAACCGCACCCCTACCTCCTCTCCTCCCTCCTTCCCGAGTCTGCAACCCGTGGCACCCATCGACTCACGTCGGTGACCCCTCGCCGTCGCCACCGCCCTCGACGCCACGTCCGTCTCCTTGCATCCCCCTGCCAACCCTCGACACCACAACCACCACCACAGGACCTTCATCCCGTACCCAAGAACCCGCAAACCCTTTCCCCGATCCCAAAATCTCCACCGCCTGCACCTCACCGTCGACGGCCCCTCGTCGTCAACGACTCCTTCATCTTCCTCTCCACTATCTCCTTCCCGACTCAACCCTATCCCTGCACCTTTTACACCGAGCCTAACCCAAGCCCAAACCCTAACCGGAACCCTAGCATCCCACCTTCTCTAGTCGCCGGGAAAGCCACCGTCGACCCTCGTCGTCGTCGCCTGAGCCACCTCCGACCACCTCCTCTTCCCCTGTGACCAGAACCAGACCATTACATCCCCTCGTCGCGGCACCAGCAGAACCAGAAACTTTGCAGCCTTCGCCGCTCACCGTCGCTGCCTCGCCGGCGTCCCATCGCCGTCGAGCCCGTCGTGGTTGCCCCTGGTTCTTCCCTGTAAGCATTCCTTCACCTTTCCATTCGTATTAAACCCCCCCGCTGGTCTTGTGTACGTGTATCGTATATTTTGCTAATTAGTCACCGTTTTGACATTTCGCCGGATTCCGGCCGTGCCGTCGTCTGAACCCGACTCTCCAGCGAAGTGCTCTGGTCTGTGTGGTCCGCTGTTCGCTGTTTGGACTCGATCCGTGGCCCGTGCATCCGTCCCGTGTTTTCTGCCGACTTTGCATCCGTGCTTTCCGGTTTGCGAAACCGCCGAGGCAAGTATCCGAATACTTGCTTTAACATGCTAGTACACAATATCAAGTCTTGCTTTACTCTTGATTATCATATTATTTTATAACTTAAAACTGACGGTCATAATAATCCTTAACATTAAATCAGTATGGTAGTTTCTTGTAATTAATCGGTCCGCTATCAATCCACACTTTAACTAATTAAACCAATGAGAACGTCCTTGCTTAATTTGCTAGATCATCCTTGTGACTATTATCTATGCTGTAGTTTTAATGGCTTCATTGCTTCGTGTTATTAATATTGTTTTACCCTGTGATTATTGCACCCCCAGGGTGCTTGAACCTGTTAATAAGAGAATACAAAGCATCACTGTGTTTACATGGAATAATATTGTTATTTACTGTTCTTGCTGTTGTTCCTTATTCGTTACTATACCTGTTATAAGCGTACATTTGATTGCATTACATATTGACCGATCTTGATACACCTGACATATGTACTGATACACCGGACATGACACCCTGTACATATCGACTCAACCTGTTGAAACGTGACCTGACCTGTTACCTGATTTCATGCCTAATGCCGACAAACCTGACCATTCCTGCTGTCTATCCAGACAGACCTACTTTTACCTGATTTTGTGTTGGCATTAGTCCTTGACTACTGAATACCTGACCTGACATACATAGCTTGGGGGTATGGGGAAATCAAAGGTGAAACCGACTTGTAACTCAACAGTTCGATACTTGTTCTGATCAGTCTTACGGGCTTGGCCAGCCCCGGAGTGGTGATGCTGACATCACTCGCCCATCTTGCTACCTTTTACTGCTTAGCGGCACGTCTCGGATTCAGCCCTGAGGACCTTGACCGTGGTCCCGGGCACGCACGGGATACTATTGAGTTACATCGACGATTCATCAATTGATTTCAAAGACTTTAAAGTAGAAACCTGATAGAACAGTTTAGTTACCCATTGCACATTACCCTGCACTGTTGTTTCATAATATTGCTTATTTCATGTTCATACCTGCATTGCTTATTACCATGTTTATATTATATTATTTGGTTGACATAACGCGCTGACGTCTGGGTTTTGCATGGCCCAGATTCTTTACCACTGTCGCCGACCGTGCAGGAGTACTTCAGCCAGCAGGCTGAACTGTGAGTTCCTTAGGGTTTAGTTTATTTATTTCATTTCATTTCCAGATGTGAGCCCGCATTATGGGACATACTGTTTATTTATTGTATTGGATCATTTGCTTCCGCACTATTGTTTATTGACTCTTGTTATTATGGATTTGGACATGTGATAGTTTAGTTATTTATATGGTTCTTGATATCTCTACAACCGTAATGTGACTGTGGATGGATACGTCCTACCCACAGGTAGCATGGTTGGCTATGTCACGTGCCCAATCTTACGTACTCTGGGAAGCGGGGCGTGACATGGTTTTTTTGGTATCAGAGCCATAGGTTAGTTGGGTTGATTCTTTTGTAGTTGGGTATTGTACCCAATACACGAATCAGAATACCCGTGATTAGGAAACGTGTCCTGCCACCTTGACCGTTTTACCATTCTTGAATCACATTCTTCCGGATTATATCTTTTACGACGTGCAAACTTAATTTGCATGTCGACTCGGAAACCTGATTTCTTGTTATCCCTAGGACTTGGGCGACTTAGGTGGAGTTAAGTAATTGCGGCTATGATACAGCGGCAGAGCTACAATGCAGTACTCTATTTAAGTATCTTGGAGTTCTAGCCTTGATCCATATTCAGCATCTATCATCATGCTAATGTTGGGTGTTTTGAGTTCAGGATGATGGCAGGTAAGAAGTTGAAGACATACCAGAGGCGTGTGAACGAAGCCGCCATGCTTGGAGTGATAAAAGAAATGCTGGAAATCAAAGGGACAGACTGAGCTGATCCAGCAAGCAGATCCGTTTCAGGAAGGTTTGCAGATCGTTCAGCAGTCTGTAAACAACGATGGAACTAGACCAGTCGAACGAGTAGGGACCGTAGCAGATTTCAGACTTTGGGTCCGTCTACATTTACTGGTTTAAAGGAGTTGTTACCAGCCGAGCAGAGGCTAGTTACACGGAGAATTTGCTGATTGCGGCACAGATCCCAGAGGACAAGAGAGTTGTTGTGGTGCGCATTCAGCCCGAAAGTGATGGCTTGTGGAGGAGACCCGCTTGCCCAAGCCGATCAGTTGGGCGGATCTCTCTAAAAGTTTCCTGGAGAAATTCTTCCCGCGGACTGCACGGGAGGAAATGGAAGAGAAGTTCATCGGACTAAGGCAGAATGGAGAAACCGTGGACGTGCATGCAGCAGAATAGGCGAGACTCAGTAGTCTCGATGCAGACAGCAGTTGCGGTAAGGAAGCAATTCTGTCGGGCCAGTCGAGTTTAGGGCTATGCCGACAAACAGTGTTCTTGCAGCTATGGAAGTTGATAGTAATGAAGAGCCGGCAGTTGTTCGTAATTTTATGGACGTATTTGAAGATATATCGGGTTTACCGCCGAAGCGAGACGTGGAGTTCGCGTTTGACCTTATCCCTGGTGCAGCGCCAGTATCTAAAGCTTATTATCCAATGGCACCAGTAGAATTGGAAGAAGTTAAGAAAAAAAGTTGGTGAATTACTCGAGAAGGGATGGATTCGAAGCAGCAACTCACCTTGGGGAGCTCCAGTCCTTTTAGTAAAGAAGAAGGATGGCACGAGAAGGATGTGCATTGATTATCGAGAATTGAATCGGGTGACTATTAAGAACAAGTACCCGATCCCTCGCATTGGAGAACTTTTTGAGCAGCTTAGTGGCGCGAGGGTATTCTCGAAACTGGATTTGCGATCAGGATACCATCAGGTCCGAGTGAAAGCAGAAGACATTTGCAAGACGGCGTTTCGAACTCGATATGGACATTTCGAGTATCTAGTGATGCCCTTCGGAGTGACGAATGCGCCGGCAATATTCATGGATTTGATGAACAGGGTCTTTTCACCATACCTGGACCAGTTTATTGTGGTATTCATTGACGATATTCTGGTATACTCGAAGAGTCCGGAGGAGCATGCTGAGCATTTAAGGATCGCACTGCAGACGCTGAGACAAGAGAAATTATTCGCGAAGATGAGTAAGTGCGAATTCTGGCTGGAAGAAGTGAAGTTTCTGGGGCATGTTGTGTCGGGCAATAGAATCGCCGTTGATCCCGAGAAGATTGTAGCCGTTCGAGATTGGCCTATTCCAAAGAATGTTGCAGAGATAAGAAGGTTTCTTGGACTCGCCGGATACTACAGAAGATTTGTGGAGAACTTCGCTCGTTTAGCTGAGCCGTTAACCAAGCTTACGCGTAAGGAGGTACCGTTTGTGTGGACGGAGGGATGTGCATTGGCCTTCGAGACGTTGAAGCAGAAGTTGATAACCGCCCCTATCCTGACTGTACCAGATAATTCAGGAGGACTGGTGATTCACAGCGACGCATCTGGAAAAGGATTGATATGTGTTTTGATGCAGAATGGGAAGGTCGTCGCTTACGCATCAAGACAACTGAAGACTCATGAGAAGAATTATCCGACTCATGACTTGGAGCTCGCGGCCGTGATCTTCGCCTTGAAAATTTGGAGACATTACCTTTTGGGCGAGAGAGTCGAAGTCTTTACAGATCACAAGAGTTTGAAATATGTGTTCGCTCAGAAGGAGTTGAACATGAGGCAACGCAGATGGTTGGAGCTGATGGCCGACTACGACCTTGATCTTAAGTACCATCCGGGAAAAGTTAACGTCGTGCCGGATGCGCTAAGTCGGTTACCAGCAATTCAGGTATTGACCGCACAAAGGGAGATCATTGCAGATTTTCAGAGAATTGACTTGGAGGTTATGCTACCACATGCTATGGAACAGTTGATGCAGTTGCAAGTACAGTCGTCCTTAGTTGAGAAGATTAAAGCGTCGCAATGGCAGGATCCTAGACTGCAAAAGTTTCGAGAGCAGGTTGAAGCCGGACTACGAACCGATTTACTGATCCACGAAGACGGTTCGTTGAGATATGGTAGCCGTGTGTGTGTGCCAAAGGAGATGTGCGTGAAGAGCTTATGAAGGAGGCACACAGTTCTGCTTACTCTGTACATCCAGGAGGGACGAAGATGTGCCGAGATATTCGACAGCACTTCTGGTGGGAAGGTATGAAACGGGAGTTTGCTCGCTTCGTGGCTAAGTGTTTGGTGTGTCAGCAAGTCAAGGCTAAATACCAAAGAGTTGCTGGATTGTTGCAACCACTTCCGACTCCTCAGTGGAATTGGGAACATATAACCATGGATTTCGTGACGGCTCTACCGCGGAGTCCAAAGGGCAACAATGCAGTATGGGTGATTGTCGATCGGTTGACCAAGGCAGCTCACTTCATTCCTTTTCGGGTTGGTCAATCGACGGAGACTTTGGCAGAGCGGTACATGCAGAAGATTGTCAGGTTGCATGGAGTACCGGTGAGCATCGTGTCCGATCGGGACACTCGGTTCTTGTCGCACTTTTGGAGGAGTTTACAAGAAAGTTTGGGGACTCGATTGAAGTTTAGCACAGCTTATCATCCTCAGACTGATGGACAATCGGAGAGAACGATCCAGACCCTTGAAGATATGCTGAGGGCTTGCATGTTGGACTTCAAAGGTGCTTGGGAGGATCATCTACACCTGGTGGAGTTTTCGTACAACAATAGCTTCCAAGCGACTTTTCAGATGGCTCCGTTTGAAGCGTTGTATGGTCGTAAGTGCCGTTCGCCTGTTTGTTGGGATGACGTTGGTGAACGAAGGTTACTAGGACCAGATTTGGTGGTACAGACAGTCGAGAAGGCGAATACAATCAGGAAGCATATGAAGGCAGCTCAAGACAGACAGAAAAGTTGGGCTGACACGTCAAGAAGACCGCTAGAGTTCGCCGTGGGTGATTTGGTATTCCTGAGGATATCACCGACTAGAGGGGTGATTTGCTTTGGAAGACGGGGAAAGCTTAGTCCTCGATTCGTTGGACCCTTCGAGATATTGGAGCGTGTTGGAAAGGTAGCGTACCGTTTGGCGTTACCACAGTCATTGGCAGGAGTGCACGATGTGTTTCATGTGTCTCAACTACGGAGGTATGTTCGTGATGAGACTCATGTCTTGGATCATTCGGAGTTGACTGTACGGGAGGACCTAACTTTTGAGGAGCGACCAGTTGAAATCAAGGATCGAAGAGAAAAAGTTCTTAAGAACAAGGTTATCCCTCTTGTGTTAGTTTCTTGGGGTAATCGATTGCATGGAGAATCCACTTGGGAGCGAGAAGACGAGATCCGACAGAAGTTTCCTCACCTTTTTCTGTACCTATCTATCTTGTATTCTTGGAATTTCGAGGACGAAATTCTTTTATAGTTGGGTATGATGTAACACCCGAGCCCAATAATACTATTTCTATTACTAGTTGAGTGTTACATATTGCCCATTTCAATTATTTTAATTGTTTGGTGTTTATTGCTAAATTTTAACCGGTTAAGTCTTTTTGGCACATAACAAATTTTAACACCTAAAGTGAAATTAAAAATATCCATACTGGCCTACTCGTCGCCACTAGTCGCGTGGTAGCGTCCGCGTGTCGAGATTTCTTCCCGTTCGGCTAAACGGGCAAGTTTGGACGGCTAAGCGCGCGTGCAAGTGTCCGACTTGGGGGCATGCATTTTAATCATAAAACATCTCATTTTAAAATTTGGAACTCGCTTAAAATCCTATAATTTGAATTTGAAACATTTGGGCGCAATTCGGGCGCGATTTGGAAATGTTTCATCTAGCGCGAAAATTTCCAAATTCAATCTAATATTCTAAACTATATTACCCATATATCTTTTCTGTTTCTATCTAACTATCTAATCCTATTAAATCTTTCCTAAAATATTCCTAAAATATTTCCAACAGCCAATCACGAGGGACTTTATCCCTCGTGGGCCCGCATCTCTATCTCTCTCTATCTCTTCTCTCTCTCCGTCTCTCTCTCTCTCCTCCTATAATCTCTCCCTCTCTCCTCTCATGACCTCTCTCTCTCTATCTTTATTTTTCCCCGCGTCCCTCGTCTCGCAAGAACCCACCACGAGAACCCCCTCGCGAACCTCGAACCCTAACCCGAGCTTCTCGCCGCCGTCGCCGCTGCAGTTCCCACGACCTCGCCGTCATCTCCCTAGCCTCCACAGCCCAACCGCACCCCTACCTCCTCTCCTCCCTCCTTCCCGAGTCTGCAACCCGTGGCACCCATCGACTCACGCCGGTGACCCCTCGCCGTCGCCACCGCCCTCGACGCCACGTCCGTCTCCTTGCCTCCCCCTGCCAACCCTCGACACCACAACCACCACCACAGGACCTTCATCCCGTACCCAAGAACCCGCAAACCCTTTCCCCGATCCCAGAATCTCCACCGCCTGCACCTCACTGTCGACGGCCCCTCGTCGTCGACGACTCCTTCATCTTCCTCTCCACTATCTCCTTCCCGACTCAACCCTATCCCTGCACCTTTTACACCGAGCCTAACCCAAGCCCAAACCCTAACCGGAACCCTAGCATCCCACCTTCTCTAGTCGCCGGGAAAGCCACCGTCGACCCTCATCGTCGTCGCCTGAGCCACCTCCGACCACCTCCTCTTCCCCTGTGACCAAAACCAGACCATTACATCCCCTCGTCGCGGCACCAGCAGAACCAGAAACTTTGCAGCCTTCGCCGCTCACCATCGCTGCCTCGCCGGCGTCCCATCGCCGTCGAGCCCGTCGTGGTTGCCCCTGGTTCTTCCCTGTAAGCATTCCTTCACCTTTCCATTCGTATTAAAACCCCCCCCCCCGCTGGTCTTGTGTACGTGTATCGTATATTTTGCTAATTAGTCGCCGTTTTGACATTTCGCCGGATTCCGGCCGTGCCGTCGTCTGGACCCGACTCTCCAGCGAAGTGCTCTGGTCCGTGTGGTCCGCTGTTCGCTGTTTGGACTCGATCCGTGGCCCGTGCATCCGTCCCGTGTTTTCTGCCGACTTTGCATCCGTGCTTTCCGGTTTGCGAAACCGCCGAGGCAAGTATCCGAATACTTGCTTTAACATGCTAGTACACAATATCAAGTCTTGCTTTACTCTTGATTATCATATTATTTTATAACTTAAAACTGACGGTCACAATAATCCTTAACATTAAATCAGTATGGTAGTTTCTTGTAATTAATCGGTCCGCTATCAATCCACACTTTAACTAATTAAACCAATGAGAACGTCCTTGCTTAATTTGCTAGATCATCCTTGTGACTATTATCTATGCTGTAGTTTTAATGGCTTCATTGCTTCGTGTTATTAATATTGTTTTACCCTGTGATTATTGCACCCCCAGGGTGCTTGAACCTGTTAATAAGAGAATACAAAGTATCACTGTGTTTACATGGAATAATATTGTTATTTACTGTTCTTGCTGTTGTTCCTTATTCGTTACTATACCTGTTATAAGCGTACATTTGATTGCATTACATATTGACCGATCTTGATACACCTGACACATGTACTGATACACCGGACATGACACCCTGTACATATCGACTCAACCTGTTGAAACGTGACATGACCTGTTACCTGATTTCATGCCTAATGCCGACAAACCTGACCATTCCTGCTGTCTATCCAGACAGACCTACTTTTACCTGATTTTGTGTTGGCATTAGTCCTTGACTACTGAATACCTGACCTGACATACATAGCTTGGGGGTATGGGGAAATCAAAGGTGAAACCGACTTGTAACTCAACAGTTCGATACTTGTTCTGATCAGTCTTACGGGCTTGGCCAGCCCCGGAGTGGTGATGCTGACATCACTCGCCCATCTTGCTACCTTTTACTGCTTAGCGGCACGTCTCGGATTCAGCCCCGAGGACCTTGACCGTGGTCCCGGGCACGCACGGGATACTATTGAGTTACATCGACGATTCATCAATTGATTTCAAAGACTTTAGAGTAGAAACCTGATAGAACAGTTTAGTTACCCATTGCACATTACCCTGCACTGTTGTTTCATAATATTGCTTATTTCGTGTTCATACCTGCATTGCTTATTACCATGTTTATATTATATTATTTGGTTGACATGACGCGCTGACGTCTGGGTTTTGCATGGCCCAGATTCTTTACCACTGTCGCCGACCGTGCAGGAGTACTTCAGCCAGCAGGCTGAACTGTGAGTTCCTTAGGGTTTAGTTTATTCATTTCATTTCCAGATGTGAGCCCGCATTATGGGACATACTGTTTATTTATTGTATTGGATCATTTGCTTCCGCACTATTGTTTATTGACTCTTGTTATTATGGATTTGGACATGTGATAGTTTAGTTATTTATATTGTTCTTGATATCTCTACAACCGTAATGTGACTGTGGATGGATACGTCCTACCCACAGGTAGCATGGTTGGCTATGTCACGTGCCCAATCTTGCGTACTCTGGGAAGCGGGGCGTGACACATGACAACGTCCATTGTCACATCCCATGCACCGTTTTGGCCCAGTTCACACTCAGCATTACCGATAGGTCAACATATGGAAAAGTATCCCTACGGACGGTCGGGGATGTGACGGGTATCCAAAATAAAGAAAGCTGATAAAGAATCAATAAAGACGCGAAATCATCCATCACTTTTGGAGTTCTATCCTTCACAGTCCGCTCCAAAGCAGCCTCCAATATTTTGATGTACGTCTTTTCACCCTTCTCTACGATAAAGTACTTCTCTCGAAGCTAGGAGATATCACGGTTAGTCTCGATAATTTTTCCAGCCTTCGGCAAGCCGATGTATTCGCTAACCCAATCAACAGTAAATTTATGCGTGGCATCTCGAAAAGAGAACTCTTTGGTGTCTCGATCATAGCAAAAGATAAGCCTACATAAGACAGGTCTATCTTGACCCAAAATTTGCAACTTCATATAATGGCGGAACGGAGTTTTATTTAGCCTCCGTATGTGCTGCGGGTGAATGTGTGCCTTCAATCTCTCAATGAAACTGTTATGGCGAGCGACGTCGAAATACGTTCGAATGACGAGCGTATCTCCATACTTTCTTCTACGGAAAACCAAATTTAAACATTAGATCATAGCTACTAATTCTTTAAACTGAAAATTATAACCATCTGCTTAGAAGTTACGGGCAACTGCTTACAAGTTACGGGCAACTGCTTATAGGTTACTTACCTGTAATAGAAGTTACAGGCAGCTACTTAGATGTCACAAGCAAATAATTTCCCTGTATGATATTGCCAACAACAAATGAAAATAAGCACTTACCTGTAATATTTATGAAGTTGCATGTATCTTGAAAACAGTTGCCTGTAACATGTAGACAGTTTTGGTACATATTATAGAAAACTTTGGTTGATATTACAGAAAACATTATAGATGTTACAGAAATCTTTATAGATGTTACAGAAATCTTTACAGGCAGGTGCACATTTTCATGCATTATTTAAGCACTTGACTGTAACATCGAATCATTTTCCTATAATATCCTAGCAACAACAAATAGCATGATGAAGATGAGAATTTAAGCAATTTTACCTATAATACAAGCAAGTTCTCATTTACATTTTCATGCATCATCCAAAGAATCCACTGTAATATCCAATTTTACAAACCCAAAAATCAAGCATCGACGATATTTACAATTTTTTAGAAAAAAACAACTTCGAATTGCAATATAAGATTAACACAAAGGGTGTCAATTTTATCTATTTTGTATCTCAGCCCTTGTCGATTCCTCGATCGTTGTCGATTTCTCGGTCGCTTTCGATTTATCCGACATCGTTAACTCCAATTTTAAAGCCACTGATTTAGCCAACGTCTTTTTCGCCAATTTCAAGGTCAATGTCAATTTAGCTTTCTTATCATTTGATTTAGGAGTCATTTTGCAGGGAGTGATGGCGATGGAGTTGTTCTCGTGACAGAGGAAGGGGGTCTAGGTGGCCGACGAGAAGACGGCAAAGATCCGGAGTTTTGGTGTCGACTTAGGGGTGACGAGAGGACAGACGGAGGCTCTAGGGTTAGGGTTTTCAACGACGAGAGGCGATTTAGGACGAGAAGTTTTGGTGTCAACTTGGGGAGGCGGGTTTGCGACGAGGGTGACAAAGGCAGGGACGGCGACGACGACGAAAAGAGGCATGGGTTCTTTGAGTTCGAGCGAGAGAGGGAGAGAGAAAGAGAAAGAGAAAATTTTGATTGGGGGTATTGTCTTACACCCACAAAAATATAATTCTGAGGCCTTAGATATTGAGCCAAGAGGTTTTAGACCAAGATTTTTAAAAATAAGGCCCTTCTCTCTGATTAGAAAATACCAGGGACTTTTTAACTGGTTTTTTGGGCCGGGGACTTTTCAGTGATTTAACCTTAAAATTATATTTTAAAAAAATGAAATGTGCCTTTTACCGAATTTTTACTAATGTAATCTGAGGAATTTTAGAAAACAAATCTTTGCTTTTAGCATAGTTTAAGTTAGGCATGCTACTAATTAATCATGGTTGTGATATCCAAATTAGATATGTATGTATACACTTTATGAAGTGGACCTAGACCCTAGGGATTAGTTTAAATTATCATGATCATCAAAAGTTCAGTGCACCTCATCTAGTTTATTTATTGATATCATGAGATCTTTCTTTTGCCTTTTTTCGTCCTGTTGTAATTTTTTTCGGAGAGGATAGGAGACCCTGCAACAAGAAAATATTCCCATTTTCTTTCAACACTCCCCACCCTTAAGATTTTCATGTCACAATTCCTGCGTTTTTGAAAATTGTATGTCTTGTTTCACAAGTCTTGTCGAAATTCCTAATGTTGTTATTCTAACATAGAATGATAGAATATGAGCAAAAAAAGAGCTCTGTTGTTGAAATTATTATCTAACAAGTATTTCGGACACAAGATGCCCGTGTTTAAAAAACATGTGTTTTAATTTGTTATAAATTTGAATTCAGAAAATTAGGGATGGTAAATTTATTTTAAAATTGATCCACAATGACCTCAGTGGTTTTTTAAGATCAACACTAACAGAGAGATGATCCTGTAATTATTACTAATTTTTAGTTGGTGGGTATATGCTAACTGAGTGCATTAACGGCACTCGTTAAAATCTCATTAAATGTTTATTATTGTGGGGAAGAAAAGAGCACATAATTAATGCACCGTCTGCTTTTCGATGCACACAAAAGTATTTCATCTAATACCATAGATACCCTTGAAGTGTTTTTGTTGTATCGTATATATATAGTCCACTTATAATCTATCTCTTTTCCAATTAATCAAAAAAGGAAAAAAAATTCTAGATTAAATTACATACCATACCAAATGCCACCAACTCAATTTCCTTTTAAAAAAATATTTTATGTTTCATATTTTAGTTAGAAAAAAGATTTCATTTGCTTAAAAGGGAGATTTGGTTTTTAAAATAAATACACCAAATTTTTAGGATCAACGCCGGAAAGAAAGACAAATAGGCTAAGCAAATAAAATAAACTTAGAAAAGAAGGTTAATTTGGGAACAAAAGAAAAATCAAATGCAACATTTATATCAGTTGAATAAGTTACAATAAAGGGTAGCATGAAAAGCATTAAATAGTTTTGGAACAAGAGAAAGTTAGACCGTTAATTGGGGTTTAACGGTGTCCTAAGTGTACTTGTTAGCAAAACCCTTAAACAAATTACTGTGGATCTATATATTATGGACTAAAATGTTCTTATGGCTAACTGCAGATACATTAGTGTCGGACGCAGCTTTTAAATGAGAGAAAACAGGGATGATAAAACATAAGTATCTACTTTTATAACCACGACTTCTAGGGTTCATAATTTTGACTTCCATTTGATGGTGAGACAGCAACCCTAATAGAACCACATTAGCATTAATTATAAGAATAAATACTGATAATGAGAGAAAACATGAATGATAAAACATAAGTATCTACTATTATAACCACAACTTCTACCGTTCACAAATTTGGCTTCCAATTGATGGTGAGACATAGACGCTGATATAACCTCATTAGGATTAATTAAAAGAATAAATACAGATTTATCTTTAACAATATTTAACAAAAGGTTTTGCTAACGAGTATGTTTTATCATCCCTGTTTTCTCTCGTTTAAAAGTTGTGGCCGTAACTAATGTATCTATAGTCAGCCACATGAACATTTTAGTCCATGATATATAGATCGGATGCAACACGTCTTGGCATGAGAGAGAAAGAGATTGGATATCTCGATCGCCTTTCAGGCAGCTTTGTGCGGCATCTCTTTAGCTCCGGTGATCAGGCACATACACCTAGTACATGGACACCTAGTACATGGACGGATTTAACCTAAACCATGACTCATAATCAAATTAAATTATCCCTGTCAATACAAATATGCCTTCCAATGTTCCAAACTAACCAATCACTATCCATACATCCACAAATAAATAACAGTCACCTCATTCTTGATATTTTGTTATTGGGCCGGGCTCTAAGCCCATTAGCTTCTTTCTTTCGATTCTTACGGGCCGAAGGCCCAGTAGGTATGCTATTCATAGCTTCAACTTGCTCCAAAGTCTCCACCACTTCATTCATGGACGGGCGCTTTTTCGGTTCAGTCCCTAGACATTTGAGTATTAATTGGGCTGCTTGAAGAGCACCCTCTTGATTATACTTCCCCTCGAGGTTTGGGTCCATTATTCGGTCCAGAGTTCTTAGGTTCGAAAGTTTGGGCTTGGCCCACTCTACTAGATTCTGTTCTCCGTTTGGACGGCCGAGATCGAAAGTTCTACGACCCGTAAGTATTTCAAGAAGCACTACTCCGAATCCATATACATCGCTCTTCACGTACAGACGACCTGAATTTTGCAAGATATTAATGTTAATGGATCAATGAAATATATATGGCACATTTATTATATAAGTATTTTTATATAGAATTTTATGATTGCACATTTACAAAAGCATCGACATGCAAGAAAGAAAAGATTCAAAATCCATGTAAAATTCAAAGAAATTTGTAGTAATAGACAGATGCCCGATTGCAAGGAAATTTGTGCCCCTGGCTCCTTCATTGAACTATCTAGTTAGACTTTTGATAAAAAAATATATATATATAACATAAGTCCAACTAAGTCATTTTCCACCAAACTTCAAATGACATGTTTACTTTGCTTCAATTCAATAAATTTCATAATTATTATAATTTCACTATCTTTTAAGTTGTCATTTTTTTTCAGTTGAACATTTTTGTCAATGCATTAGTTGAATTTTTATAAGAGATTAATGGAGGAAAGAGGCCATAGGAGGGGATTTCCTTCTATGGCGTAGAAAAAATACAACCTCCGCTATTTTTTCCGACGATCGGTGTCCATCGTCATCATCGTTATCATCTAAGATGTCCGTACACCAAATTTCATGTGATTCCACAACTTTTTCACCGTTGATTTAGTGGGTTCAAAATTAACGGTTTACCGACAATAGAACTTTTTACATTGCTAAATCAACGGTGAAAAAGTTGTAGAATCACATGAAATTTGGTGTACCCACATCTTAGATGATAACGATGAAGATGATGGGGGCCGATCGTCGAAAAAATTGGTAGAGGTTGTATTTTTTCCACGCCATAGGAGGAAATTTCCTCCTATGGCCTCTTTTCTCCATTATTCTCTTTTTATAATCTATGCTTTGTCTCTAATGCAAGTAATATTATTCCCAAATATATATATATATATATATATATATATATATATATATATATATATGTGTGTGTGTGTGTGTGTGTGTGTGTGTCTGTGTGTGTGTGTGTGTGTGTGAGAGCTGAGGCGGCCAAGATATTAGACCTTTTTCGTTTTGTTTTGTTTTGTTTTTTAATTTGTCTTTTCCTTTTCTGTGTTTTCTCTGTTTTTCTTTGTGGAGACTATCTATGTAAGTTTCGTAAAAAATTTCATTTAATGAGACGCGGGACTTGGTCCTTCGTTTTGGTCACACAAAAAAATAAGAAAAGATATTAGACCTTTTCTTATTTATGTGTACTCTAATAATTCATGAAATAGAGAAAAATAGCAACAAATAAATGAAGAGGGCTAGATTAATTAAGAAGAAATTTGACTAGATCAAGGAACATAATCAAACTCAAAATAACAACCACAAAGGCTATAGCTAAGAACAAGTCCCCTGTCACCTTAAGACTAACAAATCCCATATATGCTTGACTTGACTAAGACACAACAATAATGTATATTCAATAAATATAAGGGTAACAAGTAGAATTTAGAAGAATTTGATTATTTGTCGTCTTGCATATTCTTTTCGTTTCGGGTATATTTCAACATTTATATATCAAAAGGAGAAGAAAATGTACCTGTGGCGACATACTCAGGAGCAGCGTACCCGTACGTGCCTATGATCCGAGTCGTCACATGAGACTCTCCCGCATCTGGACCATTCTTCGCAATTCCAAAGTCCGAAAGCTTCGGATTATAACTCTGCATACATAAGAACCCAAACACAAAAACATACAATCAGGTGGTGAACTTTATCAAGGAAATTGCTTTGATAATGAGAAATGAAGGGGTAAGCGTAAATACCGAGTCGAGAAGAATGTTAGCCGCTTTGAAGTCTCTATAAATAACTTGTTTCTCAGAAGAATGGAGGAATGCAAGGCCTCGAGCTGCTCCGAGTACTATCTTCATCCTTAAGTTCCACGAGAGCGGCTGAATCGTTGTTCCTCCTGCAAATTTTTTTTTTTTGTTGTTGTAACAAGGCATGTGAACATCATTTAATTTATCTTGTGACAAAAGAAAAACCAATGAGCAATAGCTCAGTTGATATGAGCATTTTCTCTCTTCAGAAGAGTGTAGGATTCGAACCCAGAAACCCCAAGAGAAGAATGGCCACAAATTAACGTTGTTGAATTCTTGGGTCGCTTTGGGGTGAGTGTGTGATGTGTGCATGGGTGTCTTTGTATGTGTTGTATGCATAGGTTAGGGTTTATCGGCCAATGCCAAAAAAAAAAAAAAATACTATCATCAAAACAAGAAATACATTTTATGGTATGTAAACATCAACTAGTTAAGTGCTATATTAGGATCGACTCTACAAACACAACTATATATGTAGGCATTGTCATTGCAAATAAAGTATAATAATTAAGGTTGATGCTATGATTTTGTCCAAAGCACTCACTTCTAAAGAGATGATTTTCTAAGCTTCCTCTTGCTAAGAACTCATACACAAGGAGTAGTTCTTTGTCCTCCCAACAATAACCCAAGAGCTTGACCAGGTTTGGATGTGAAAGCCTCCCTAAAAAATCCACCTCTGACTGCACCATTCAATAAATTATACATAAATATGTTTTCACAAGGGGTTGAAGAAACAACAATACACACAAAATGTGAGACAGGCCATGAGTTTTACCTTTTCATAAATATTTGTCCAAAACTAAATGGATCGATTTTATTCGAAATAAATATACAAACATGAACAAAAACCAGGAAAATTCTAAAAGTTGTTGCTGAAACAATTCAATTTAACACGGTTGTCCATGGCATTTCCCTTCCCGAGGAGTATCAATTTGGAGATCGATGCCCAGAAAGGGGAGTACTCACAATTTAACGCGTTCGGGGTAAATCCGTGGGTCTCTGTGTGCATGTGTGTGATGTATGCATGGATTAAACCAATTCAAATCTTTTTTTTTTAAAAGAAAAATTTAAACAATGACAGGTTAAGTACCTGCCACTCTTCAAACCCTTGGGTGCTCTCATGGTTCAATTTCTTCACAGCAACGACCATTCCGACCCCGCTTTTTGTAGGATTCAGGGTCTTCTCATCGACCCATCCTTTGTAGACTGTCCCAAATCCTCCTTCTCCCAATACCGAATTGGGTCTGAAATTCTCCGTCGCGCTTTTCAGCTCAGCAAATGTAAATACTCTAAGATTCGGCGCATCGAGAATTCGGCCGGCGCGTTCGGTTACCGCAGCCTCGTCGGTGCTTCCCGTCAACCGCCCGAAATCGCTGCTGTTTATTCTTGATAGGCTGCCCGTCGTGTAACCTATGCTGCCCGTCTTCGTTCCTTGAAATTAAAAAAAAAAAGTTATGTCAATTTGATTACGAGATCTTTATTATCAGAAAAGAACAAAAACGCGTAAATTTTGTGAATTGAGTACCTGGAGTCGATGGTCTAGTTGTTGAAGGGCTTATAGATTTCTTAGAAGAAGCACACAAATTCCCCATGGCTTTGTTTTAATTTTCTTTCTTGAGCGTGAAAGAGAAAGAGATTGAGATTAAGGGATATATATAGAGAGAGAGAAACAGATGGAAGAAAGAAGAAGAGAGAGAAGGAAATTGGACGGAGAGTAAGAAAGAGAAAGAGGTGAGAGATTTTTTTTCCCTTCTTTTGCCAAAGGAAAGTGAAGAGTTGTTGCTATTAATGTGAAAGTGGCACGTAGTTTTAGTCTTGTGTTTCATGAAGAACTCAATTAGTCTAACTGACTAATTTACCAACTTGTTCAAGGTAATCTCCACCCTCACATTTCCTTCGGTTCATTAGGCCTTCCATATATAAATGGTTGTCCCCACTTGCAGCTGAGCAAATGCTGGGCCCCATGGATTGGTGTCCTTGTTTTTTATTTTTTTTTTTAAAAGCACACATGTGCTATTATATCAGCCATGCGAAATTACATTGTTTATACATAATCGTTCTAAAATAAGATATACAGCTGTCTTAGCAGCACCAGCAGCGTTCATGTTCGGTCGCCTGCCAAAAGTAATGCCATTCCTTTCCTTCCTCCAGGTACACATTGCTATAAAGGTGATCGTAACGTCGGTGGAACTATACCTTGTCCCTCGTCGACGCCTGGCTTAAGATGAAAAGGTATGTTTCCGTCACGTAGCGTTGTGGTACATCTTCCAAGCATGGCAGCCACAAAAAAGATGTGTTTGATCTTCGGCGGCGGCTTTCGCGCGCACACAATATACATGACAAAATTTGGGATTAGACACATTTTCAAAACTAGTTAGGGATCTAGACATGTTTTATAACTATTTAGAGATTTAGCATATATGGATCACCTCACTGCCACATAAGCGTCACGTAGGATTGGTAGTTTCGGGTGATGCTGAGTCCAATTGCGCAATTTACAAGTGCGGAATGACCTAGAGTGCCAAGAGGCCCAATTCCACACTTGCAAAGTGCGGAATAGACACTTGGCCACATCTAGAAACCGTATCTCAGCAGTTGGATTTCTGTGTGTTGGCTTATTCCGCACTTTGCAAGTGCGGAATAGGCCTTTGCCCACACATATGTAGGGATTGGCTTTTCCGCCCTTTGCAAGTGCGGAATAGACTCTAACCAGAGAACTAAGTCTGTTACTTGGTCTCTGGCTGAGGCCTTACCTCCAACTGAATTTTCTTTACGTCCATTTGCACTGAAACTAATCCACACAAATGAAAAATCATTGTTAAAACTTAAAATCTATAAAAGCTACGGGAGCTTTGTAAATTTCAAACAAAAAACGGACAACATCCCTTTGTATATTTTGACTAAATTCATATACAATATCAATAAAATAAACGCTAACCAACATGAGAGCTAACTCGGCACCAAACACGGCGGAGACACAATCCACGCAAAATATACGACGCCTAAAGGTAAAGAACAACAAGAGGAATGCAATAAACAATATATAAATAAAGCGAAGCCGACTCCGTACGAGTTTGACATCCAAATATATATTGTTCCCCTCCGGATGACGGCGCGACTGAGACGTCTTGCCTGAGATTCGGGGGCAGATGCTAATTGGTGCTATCCGTCCACCTCTCCGAAGATGCCAAGTTGATTTATGGTACCGTGTATCGAAGGTTTAAACGGATGCGTCCGATGTAGCAGACTTCGTCAGATTCCCCCTCGCTTAAGGGGTTTTTGATTGTGGGGACGCTTTTCCCTGCAGGCGCAAGCCCCTGCAGTTAATTACGCTACCGCATCGCGGTAACCACTTTCTCCTTCTCCAGATGGTCACTTCGTGTCGCATGTGTTTATTTTGTGTTTAGCTGCCCGTGGATTGTATACGGAGACTGAGTTATGTCATCGTCCGTAGGGCGTGGACTAGTCCAAATCCGTATTATCTTAGATTTGGATTTGGGGGTTTTGGGTTTAAAGATACGTTAGCCTCATTCGAGACTAAGATCGACCTAAACATTTGTTAAGGATACGTTAGTCTAGTTTTCAGACTAAGATCAACTTAACGGGATCGTTTAGATCCAACAATAGAGCAATTAAGGGAGCCCTGTTGTTTAGTTTAGTGACATTGCGGTCAATAAGTAGTTTAAGGACATTGCGGTCCGGTGTTAGTTTTAAGACGTTGCGGTCAAGATTAAGGACGTCGTAGTCCGTGGATTTAAGGACTCCACAGTCCGATGTTAGTTTTAAGATATCACGGTCAAGGTTAAGGACCTCATAGTCCATGAGTTTAAGAACCCCACAGTCCGTCGTTAGTTTTAAGACGTCCCGGTCAAGGTTAAGGACCTCATAGTCCATGAGTTTAAGGACCCCACAGTCTATATTAATATGTGGTCATCGGGACCCGTCACCTCTTTGAAGACGTTGAGGAATTACAACGCCAAGTATCGAAGGAGTGAAGAGATGTACCCTTAAACCGAGATAGATTAAATAATCTTTGGCCCAATTTGGAACCAAGACCAATTAATTATATTATGGGCCCATTGGCTCAGTTGAATTTGAATTGAGGACTTATGGCCGGCTTGGGCTAAGTCCAATCATGTTTAGGATATTGGCCCTCTGTTGGTCCATTAGAGGAGAGGCTTTGCCTCTAGACACTTAGCCAATGGGGCTAAAATTAGTGTTAAACACTAAAGATCAATCAGTGTTGAACACTGAGAATGAGATTGACAAGTTAGTGTTTAACACTAAAAGATAGTTAGTGTTAAACACCAGCAACAGGGCTTTCAAATTAGTGTTTATACACTAAAACAAATCAGTGTTAAACACTGGCAATGGAGATTTCAAATTGGTGTTTAACACTAAGGCAGATCAATATTAAATACTGGAAACAGGGTTTTCCAGGTTGGTGTTCAACACTAAGAAAGTCAGTGTTAAACACTGTAAATAGATGTTTTCCAAATTAGTGTTTAAACACTAAGAAAATCAGTGTTGAACACTGGATATAGAGGTTTCAATTTTAGTGTTAAACGCTAAGGCAAGAGGGGTCACGTGGTAGCACGTGAGAGCACCCTCAATTCATTTTATTCTGCCAAAAGTATTGAATACTTTAGAGCATCACGTTCTGTCATGTGATGGGAATTCTGGTGTTTGTCCGTTAAAGCCTCAGCCAAGGGATCACGTGGTATCACGTGATAGCGCCCTGTTTCCCTTTATTTTGTTCTACAGATAAGTGTTTAACACTTTTAATTCTGAAAGCCATCACGTGTGGGCACGTGATGGGGGCCTGCGCTTTGATCTGTTAGAATGTTCATTAGAGGTCACGTGTCGACACGTGAGAGCGCCCTAAAGCTCTTTTCTGTTTCTTTTCAGGGGTCACGTGGTAGCACGTGACCCTATTCCTTTGCCTGTTTGAAGATGTGTTTATCTTTTTAAGAATTGAATTCTTCATAGGGTTAAACCCTAGCAATAACTTTAGAGGAATTAAATTCCTACTTTCTTTTGAAGAATTATATTCTTAAGTAGGGTTAAACCCTCATTTCTTCTTTCTTGAGAGAATTAAATTCCTGTTATTTTAACAGAACTAAGTTCTTAACTAGGGTTAAACCCTGATTCTGTTCATTCTGAAGGAATTAAATTCCCATAACATAGGGTCAAACCCTAATTTTATTTTAAAGGAATTAAATTCCTATAGTTCTGTGAGAATTAAATTCTCAAGCTTCCATTCCCTCTCTATGCTTTGGATCTGCATGGCAGGATCTCAACCCATTAAGAATTAAATTCTCAACTTAAAGGGAGATGTGCACTTTACAGATCCTCCACCAAAGAGAGAACTATGTTCTTCTATTTTATATCAGAGTTAAACTCTGTTGAGAATTAAATTCTCTTTTCCTTTCAAAAAGCCTTCCCTTTCTTACCTAGGGTTTTCTTTTGCAGAAGATCCAAATTCCTCTAAAGTATCAAGGCTCTCCTCTTTTTTTATGTATTGATTCCTTTCTGCATGTCTGTCCCTCTGTGTGTCTCTTGGCTCCTATTTATAGGAGAAGCAGCCGAATCAATTAGTTTTGGTGAATTTTTCATTGAGAGATTTAATTTGTATTCACCATTCGTTTTGGACCTTTGGATTATTATGTGAATTTTAATCACCATTGGATTTTAAATCCCGAGATTCTCCTTTATTATTTCGGTTAGATTTTAAGGGAAAATTTTTCCAAGTTCAGGCTTTTTCCATAGATAAGTGATATTTAAGAATCTTTAAATCTTTAATTTAATCGATTCCTTTGGAAAGATTTGAGAGGCCTTTTCTCAGAATTTAATTTTGTTAACAGATAGGCTTTGAAAACCGGTCACGTGTGGCCACGTGACCGCCACGTGACCCTTGGTCACGTATGGGCACGTGACCCCCTTGGAACGAGACCTCTTCTTTCTTTTTGCGCTCTACCTTCTGGCTGCCGCTTAGCCGTCACGTGCCACCACGTGACCCCTAGTCACGTGTGAACACGTGACCCTCGCCTGGAGCTTTTTTCTTGATTTGATCAGGGAATTGAGTCTGCTGCTTTTGAGTGTCACGTGCCAACACGTGACCCTGGTCACATGGGAGCATGTGACCTCTTCTGAAGCCATTTCCTTGATTTGATCAGGGAACCGATGTGCCTTTGAAGCCTATTTTAAATGTCACGTGCCAACACGTGGCCCTGGTCACGTGGGAGCACGTGACCCTTTCTGAACCCCTTTTCTTTGATGTAGTCGGGAAGCTGAATCTGCCTTGCCGATGCTTTTAGGTGTCACGTGCCAACACGTGACTGCTGGTCACGTGCCAACACGTGACTGCTGGTCACGTGCTAGCACGTGATGCCTCCTTCATAACTTTTCCTGATTTTAAATCAGGAAACATATATATCTTATGAAATTCGATAAAAACAAATACAAAAAAGAGCATCACATAAAGTACGACAAAACCTGTGGAATCCTAGAGCGGCCGCGGCGGCGCTGAGATGGACCGGGTATATCCTCTGATTGTGTGGCTGGCTATGATGGTCCAGGTTGGTCGGTAACTCTAGAAGGACCGGCTTTGCCTCCGTGTCGGTGACGTTGACGTTGATAGGTCACATTCACCGATGTCGAGGTGGCGGAGGAGGAGGATCCAAACATCGTATCGGACGGCGTTGGAAAAAACGATTGACCAATCTCCAAATGGCCTCAATCCCATTAGCTGATGTCGTATGTCTGCCTATTACGCTGTTCGCGACATCATGAACCTGAAACAAGACGCCGGCCTGTAACATAGATAAGTAAATACCTCAAATATATAATATTAAGAAATTACATAACAAAAAATATAAAGTAACAACAAAGTGTTTACCATTTCACGCTCTACGGGTCCCTACGGCTCATACGTCACATATGGAGGACACGCCGTCTGAATGTATCGCCGAATAATTCTCGAGTACCAGTCCAGATAACCTTCTATCGGTAAAGGCAGATCTCTCTGGTGTACGACAAGCAGAGCTCGTGCATCCCGTCAAAAGATATAAATATGTCGAAAAGCCCTCCAATCTACCGCTTTACCTCTCAGTGTGACCCGATCAATATGCTCTACCGGATCCAGGATGTGCTATACAAACCCGAACTGTCATAATACACGATCGAGGTCATGATATGCCACTATGCCGAAACAGATAATAGGTGTCTGGACACGCCGGATATCTGGAAATTGTAAACACACATCCGGCAGAACCCGGTAGATATCCAGTGTATATGGCATCCAGAGTACAGCTCAGTCCGGAAGCATATCTAACTCATTTCAGTAAAACTCGAGTGACCTAGCAGGTGTCTTATCCCATGTCTGACCAATGTTAAACCTGTAACGCAACAATAAAGTATTGTAATTCAGGAATCACACTTACGATTCACAACCTCAAATTTCGTAAAGGTTGATTTTAATTAGATAGCTTATAGTTTTACCTGTACCTTAATGGTTGATCTCCATCTTGCTGGACTCCTGGATAAATGTAGGACAACCAGTGAATAGTCGGGTCCAGCACCACTTCTATAGATATCATATTTTATTAGATACCGATATATTTAACATGATAACAAAATCTATTAAGTATTTTAAATTTTTAGCTAAAGAAAATAAAGACAACCACCTATAATATTGTTCTCCTGCAAAGCGACAGAGATCAACTCTTCATAAAGGTAAGCGAGCACGGCACTCCTCACGACAATGAGCCACATACATCTAGATCTGCTACTAATCGTAGCCACATGAGGTGTTCTGACGAAGACTGGACCGAGATGCAGAGGAAATCTAGCCTAAATTTGGGGGCAGATGATATTTGGAATATATCCATCCACCTCTCCGAAAATGTCAAGTTGATTTATGGCACCGTATATCGGAAGTTTGGACAGATGCAACCGTTGTAGCGTGATTTCATCAGATTCCCCCTCTTTGAGGGGGTTTTGATTGTGGAGACGCTCTTCCTTGTAAGCGCAAACCCCTGATGTTAATTACATTATCGCATTGTGATAACAAGTTTCACCTGCTCCAGCAGGTCACTTCGTGTTATGTTATGTTGTTTATTTTGGTTGTCCATGGATTGTATACGTGGACTAGTTTATGTCATCGTCCGTAGGGCGCGGATTAGTCCAAATCCGTATATTAGATTTGGGTTTGAACCTAGTTCATATGTTTCATCAGTTCAGGAGATATTTTATTTTATTTAAGGACCGTTAATCTAATTTTAGATTAAGATCAACTTAAATATATGAGCATATGGGCTCAATTTATTTTAACTAAGGATACGCTAGTCTTATATGAAACTAAGGTCAACATAGAAATATGGTTAAGAAATAAGGATCATTAAATTTTATTAAGATCCATCAACAGAGCATATGGGCTCGGCTGCAATGACCAATATGGATTCAAGGAAATTTCAGAAACTTAGCCAATTTTGGACTCAGTCTTAGGCTTTTTCATCATCTAGCAGTGCTAAACACTTAGTCTTTTGACTATGGATATAATATCCAAATTCTGCTCTAGCGCTCACGTGGGTATCACGTGATACGCTCAGACTTGGGTGTTGCTCTATCAGTACTGAGCACTTAAACACTTTGAATATATAGTGCTAAGCTATTTTATACAGCTCTCATATGGATATCACGTGAGGCGCTCCAGCTCTTTACTTATGGGTGCTCACGTGTGAGGCACGTGAGGCGCTGAGTCTTTATTTATAGACGCTCATGCGTGAAGCAGTGAGGCGCTGGATCTTTGGATATTTAATCTCTGTTTATTTTTTGAAAAAATTTAAACTTCTATTAATGGTGTTTTGACCATTAACGATCACCAAGATCACTATTTTAAGCATTTGGGATAAGATTCTTTAAGAACTAAGTTCTTGATTATGAAGAAACTAAGTTCCTGAAGTATAAACTCCATCTTTTCATGTTCTTTTTTCATCATTGTTCTTTTCAATCTCGTTCTCTCCTGAATCTCTTATTCTCAAGAACAAGATCTTCCCGATGAGAATTAAATTCTCAACTTGTAGGAGACTTGCCTTGTGGATCTCAGATCCAGAGAAAAAACTAAGTTCTTTTTTTAGAGGGATAAACCCTTATATATATATGATAGATAAGGGAGATGTTTAGATCTCTCTATTTTCTTTACCTAGAGTTATTTGAAGGAGGAAGACAATCTTTTTTCGAAAAGAGAATTAAATTCTCTGTTGTAACTTTTTATCATCTTATGGGGTTCATTCTCTTCTTGAGACTTAAAATCTCGGGTCCTTTTTATAGGTGAGGAAAAATTATTGATTAGTTTGAGAAAATCTCTTATTGAGAGATATTAATTGATAGAATTGAACTTAAAGATCATCCGGAGAATTTTGTCCGCTGTTGTATCTTTGATCCGGTAACTTTTATTTATCAGAAAATATTTTCTGTTTGTTTTAGAAATATTAGAAAAATATTTTCCTAGCAAAGCATTTGATTTTTTCACCTGATTTTGTCGGTGATATTATAATCACCGTTGGATTTTGAATCCAAAGGTTCTCTGTTCAACAGAGAAAATCATTCTAATTTTAGAAAGATCGGGAGGAAATATTTCCCCAAATAGAACTTAGTTTTAAATAAAATTTAATTCTATCTGAAACTAGTGCTTTAATTTTATGCACTCACATGACTTTCACGTTAAGGCTGCATATATAAATGACAGCAGCGCTCATGTGCTTTGCATCTGAGCGCTTACGTGTTTAACACGTGTGGCCGGTTTGGGCTTTAATTTATTTGTATCAAGCGCTCACATGCTTTGCATGTGAGCACTCATGTGTTTAACACATAAAGCTTCATATCACAGGATTTAATCTTTATTGAAGCTGAAGGTCACACGCTTTGCATGTGAACTCTCATGTGCTTTGCACATGGGAGGCTACTTCATATGCTGGCGGTTATGTGCTTTACATATGAGTGCTCACGTGCTTTGCACATGGGAGGGTTTTCATTTCCTTTTCTCGTTCTTTTTTTATAAAGGAACAAATGACTCCCAGCATTGCTCTCACGTGCCTTGCACATGAATGCAACGATGTCACCCTTACAGATGTTAGATCACTAAGGGAATAGGAATCTGAACCGATCCCATCATGCCCTATAAATAGAGCATTTGACTCTGAAGTGACTACTGTTTTTTCTTCTTCCTCATTGAGTTTTCTTTTTCTTAATAATTTAATTCTCGTTCAGAGCTTGGTTCGCTGCCCTAAAAAATTCCTTTGAACAGAGTCGACTCTGCCAAAATTTTTGGTAAGGATCATGAACAGAGCTCAGCTCTTAACATATTTTGGGCATTTCTGGATTTTAAATCCATTAACATATTTGATAGAGCTTGGCTCTTGTTCTTGAATCGATCTCTTGGAGATCTTTTAAAAAAAATTATGACGATCAAGGATCTTGATGTCCTGATCGAGGGTTTGAATCAATGGACATTCTTGAGTTTATCATTGATTTTTTTTCTTTCAGGGATTTACCCTATTGTCCATCCGGAAATTTTGGGGATTTCTAGAATTTAATTCCATTGTTCAATTCATGAGTTCCCCAATATGGGCATTCCACAATTATTTTCTTGTTTGCAGATCTTAGCTTTGATTTGATGTTTCGAAGCTTTCTTCATTAGGAATTTTGGAATTTTATTCCATTAACTTTCTCCTCCAGTTCTTGATTATTTTCCTCTTTAGGGTTTTCAAGGTTTTAATTCTCGTCTTTGGATTTGAGAAATTTTCTAAAAAGGGACCCACTTTTTTGGGATATTAGGAGTTTAACTCTATCTTCTTATTTAATAAGAATCATTTTTTATTCTCACAATGGACACATGTTCCCTCATTAGTAAGCCGCCAGTAGTTCCATAAAATGAACTCATGTCCATCGGCTGACGCTTCTTTTGCCCCTTTTTAGATACAATAGCTAGTCGCTTATATGATATCGAGGAGATTGTCTCCTACGAAGAGATTCGCATTCAAGGACAAGAATATACTGCCGCCCAATGCGACGATGTGATACGTCGCTTCTATGATCACAACGGTCGATTGCTCCCCCGTCGCTCTGCCCTTTTGAAGATCATCGTTGGGTCGATCTGGGAAGCTTTACATGGGCGGCTTGAGGCAGGCACTCGATGATGCTGAAGACAAGGTGTATTCAATACATCTGATGGGCCTGATCTCGAAGAAACGGAGAGATGACCTCTTCACCATCTTGTACTACATCTTCCAACAAAAAGCAATAGTATCATCGTACCAGAGGATAGAAGATATCAGCGGTGACCCTGAATCTTGCATCCGAGAGAAGATGCATAAGAAGACGTTCGATGAAGTTAAAAGCATTTTGATCAAACTTGCTTTTGAGTTTGAGAATCCATGTCCGTAATTTAGCGTCTTGCTACTGTAGATCCTGGATGATGAGGGTTTTTTTTGCTAAGAGTATGTAGTTCCTTTTTACGAAATATGAATGAAAAGTATCTTTTCCTTTCATACCTACACTTTTCTTTCTTTTTTGTGCTGAAATTAGTTTATTTACTCGTTCTAGAGCATTCAATTCGTCTCACCTTTAAGTAAAGACAAACTCAGCCTAACATCAATCGTGCATAACCCCTGTCGATATAAGAGTCCGTTAGGTTTGTGACATTGGGTTAAGTCCTTCGTATTTTCGCGTTGGCTAATATATTCTTGATATGCAATTCTTTGGGTTGGGACTCGAGTAGCCATGCGTTTGTCGTGCTTCTGATCCCTTCTGAGATTGGACAAGACGTCTTCAAGTAGTCTTTTCAGGTTGGAATATTCACAATACCATTAGAAGATCCAGCGTTAGGTATTGTTATGGCGCTTTACTTGAGATTAGGTTTGATTTGAAGCCCCGATAAGTCATAACCGCATCCTTATGGGGACCCGAATCTAGGCGCATGCCGTCACTTCGCTTTTGCTTCGGTGTTGCACCGATTCTTCGCTGAAATAAGGTAGACATCCGAATGACCTCTATACTGTATGTATTGCCATCGAGATCTAAAGCTAGGAATATGCCATCACTTCGATTTTATTTGACAGTTGCGCCCGCACCCTATTGGAATGAGAAGGAACGTCGAGATAGTCTCTAAGCTATAGATGTACCGTTAAGACTTGGCTCTTCTTTTGACGAACTATGGTGGGAAGATATGGTTCCTTTTCTTTTATTTGTGCCCATGGATTGTATACAAGAGTCATTATGGATCGACTTGCACGGCATCAAGAAAATATTTTATTTTATTTTATTTATATTTCCGTGATACTCTATCCTTTCAGCTTTTTATATCACGAAAGTCGTGATTGCACAATCATTTCGGCTATCTTATTCGCGGTGCCCAATCATTTCAGCTATGTCATCATTTTTTTATTTTTACTCGTTTTTTATTTCGAGTTGCCCAAACATTTCGACTCTTTTATATGCATATTTTTGCTCGCTGATTTTTATTACGAGTTGCCCTATCATTTCGGCTATTTCATATGCATTTTTTTTCTTGCTGATTTTGGTGCAAGTCGGGGACTTAGGTCCTGATACCAATTTTGGCATCAACATTGCTATAACTGGGATATTACCAGGAGCAGATCATCATTTGCCTTTGTTGATTTTAACAAAGGTGACTTAGCAAACAGTGTTAGGATCCTGTCGACTAATGCTTTTGACTTTATGAGCCGTAAGGGTCTCTTAAAGATCTTTCTCTCTATGGGTCATAAGGATCTAATAGGTGTATTTTCTCTTTAGGAGTCATGGGGACTCCCAAGTGTATATTACTCTTATAAGTCGTAAGGAGCTTATAGGAGTATTTTCTCCTTGCAAGTCATGGGGCCTCGCAAGTGTCGTTCACCTTGTCGAGCAATATTTCTAGTTTTTTATGGGACTTGCTTGGTGATATATTTATTTACGCTCATGGATTGTATACAAGGGTCGATATTAGACCACCTAAAGGGCATAAATTTGTGCGATTTTGATGGCTTAATAACATGTTTAGATCTCTATAACATAAGGCTTTCTGAATCCCGTAAGCCGTGAGGGCCTTACAGAGGATATATTCTCCTAACGAGTCGTGAGGATCTCGTAAGTGTATTTTCTCCTTAGGATTCATATGGATTCACAAGTGCGTTGCTCCTTTGTGAGTCGTAAGGATCTCACGCAGGTGGTTTCTCCTTACAAAGTCGTGAGGACTTTGCAAGTACATCTCCTCCTTTCTTTTAACGAGCTCGCGCTCTTTCGGGGTTTCACAAGCTTGTTGATAGTCCTGCTATTTTTACTCACGGCGCCCTTTCCGGTTTTCATCCGTGCCCACTTCGCTTGTGGACATACCTTTTTTTAGGCGGCCCGTAAGGTAACGCACTAACAGCTGTAAATCACAACATCCTTCGAAGGATCGCGTCATATAGGATCTGGATAGGATGTGTATTATTTTATGCCCGCGGATTGTATACGGTGCTCGATATGGAGACCCACCATAGGGCAATATATTAGTTTAAGGACATTACAGTCCATTATTAGTTTATGAACGTTTGGGTCCAACATTCCCATGTTTGGGACGAATATGTCACAACCCAAAGTTCGGCCCATGACCGGCACTTAACTACGTAACGTCTACAGGCGTAACGCGATTAAGTAAGCCAAAACCCAGAAATCAAAACCATTAAAAGTAGTGAGTGATGAAAACATGGGTTTAAAACATTTAGAAAACCTTAAGTAAAAATCTTTAAAGTTAAAGTTATTTTCTTAAAAATTTCGGCAGCACCTCCTTTGTAAAAACTAGCCCCGAAAACGGGTACAACACATGATATAAGTAAAATGACATATAATAAGGATAAAGCATCCCCCAAACGGGAGCAATCACGCCCAACGGTGGAAACAATCACTACGAGAATAATATACGATGCCGAAGCGAAGAAATGAACAATATAAGAGAAAGAAAAACAAAAAAAAACAGCATAAAAGATAAAACTGCATAATAAAGTCGGCTCGCACGAGCTCGACATCCAGAGTACAAAATAATATACAGCCCGTCCTCACAACTGGTCTCTAAGCCAATACATGAAATGGTAGATGGAGAGTACTAGATACAATAGAATGTACAATGATATATAAATGGATACCCGCAACCCACCTATAAGCAAAATGGCCCACACGCTAAACTGTAGCGGGATCCGCAACAAAAAGATACAATGAGGTAGCCCTGCCGCGACTGCACTGAGGGTCAACCTGCAAAACACTGTGGCACAACAGGGTTGAGTTGCCAACTCGTGAATAGTAAATAACATATACTGGTAATCGCAGGTATGCATGTACTGCGATACTCTAACATGTGCAACTGATAACACCAATATGATAATCGGGTTGTGCAATGATCATGCAAGGTACTCTATCAGGTACTACAACTACATGATACAATGCACATGAATGAATGCTGAGCATGGGATAAAATATCATCTACACGAATCATCATCGTGGAAAAACCCGGTGTCCTCAAATCGAGTTTTTAAAACAGTACACGCTTTCTTTTGAAATAGCCACGGTCCTCAAATCCAGAAATCTCATGAAAACAGCATATCTCAATGCGTAAAATCATAAAGCATGATGTATGCGACATATGATAAAAATGTAAGTATATCCGAATATCATGCAACATGGAACAGTGATATAACATATTAAGGAAAAACCGCTCTTTTAAATAGATCCAGTTTTGAAAATATCTCATGCAGTCCCCAATTCTCCAAAACAAAAACCAGCATCATCTATGTATGTGCAATAAGTATGTATGTAGGTACAGATGCACAAGTGGTATATACGCAAGCATGAGTGTACAATATGTATATATGCCAATATGGATGTACACAATATGTATGCACACAAAGGAACAGAATCGGGTCTAATCATCAATAATGAGGTAAGCTAAACGATGTATGGTTCATAGCAATCCTATAGTGCGAGTGTCATGGCAATTACTAACGTTATGTGTGTAGCATGAAATTTGTGCTCGTGTAGCATGAACCGTTAGTAACAGTGCAGTGTCCACTAAATACTAAAATCGAGCACAACAATATAATGGCATGTAATGATGCTATGCAAAAGTCAACATATACGAATATGAAAACATGGCTACAATATCCTATCAAGCCCTGACGCATAACGCCATATGGGCGATTTCCCCGTAGATATTAAATCTACTCACCGTGATCTGGTGCTAAGTGTAGCCGACCACCTACTTCCCCTTCTTTGCAGTGTCCGAAGTCCCCGCCTGCGAACCTAGAATTTACACAAAGCAACACACATAATGCAAAATCCTGCAAAAACGCGATATCAAGATCATGCGAGAAACTAGCGTCGCGAGCTAAACGCGTGTGCATTCGAAACATCGAAACGTGTGTGCATACGTCAAAAACCACCCCGACACGCTGTGACACACAGCAACACCAAACCCAACGTGGAACGTACGTGTCGCGCAAGTCCCGCTACACTAATTATAGGTAAATAGTCTCAGATTTCACCTGAAGCAAAAACAAACAAAACTAACAACACCAAACACAATTAAACACCTGTAGGAACCCACATGCAAAGAACCAATCCCAAATTCCCATAGGGGGCCGGCGAGCTCGGAAAACATGGGAAAGTCACCGGGTCGAAAGGGGTGTAACGGGCTCGAATCTCAACACAAAGCTCTAGCTACCCTGTACGCTAATCTTTATAAGTTTGCTAACCCAGAAAATAACCACAGGTATAGCAGATCTTCCGTATCCTAAAACTTGATTCAAAACCGTAATTAAAATTCTAATTTGCGACATTAAGGTATTTTAGCGAAATCTAGTGATAAGACTTGGTTTAGTAAACACTAACAGCACTTATTTACACTACACAAGCCATAACAATTCTATTTTAACCAAAACTTCATATAAAACACAAAGTTAGCAAAAATCACTACTTAAACACAATTTTAAGCTTAAGGAACTAAAAGTTTAGCAAGAAGTGTTTGATTTTGGGTTTATACCTCAAGATAGTCTAAGTAGGTGATCCAAGAGTTAGCACCAAAGAGTCTTGGCTAAGTACCATGCTTGAGTTGAGAAGGAGGAAGTAGTGATGATTTTGTTAGAGTTTTGTATTTGGCTTGAATTTGGAGACTTGGATTCAAATTTTTTTATTGAAAGGAGAAGAAGGAGAAGATGAGGGGGAGGGGCTGTTTGCTCTGGCCGACAGCATCAAGAAGGGAAAGTGAGGGGGGAGAGGGAGTGTGGGTGTGTGGGTGTTCAAAGTCAAAGTCCATGCTTCAATAGTGTTCCCCATACCTCTTTATTTTATTTCTTTTTCTCAATTTCCTAAGTGTTTTGGTTTATTTGGAAGAGAAAAAAAAGAACCATGAAGAATATCAAATGAAACATGTTACAATATCCTACAAGATGTCATGGTAGCAAGAACACACAATAATCTAGAGTAAAACTAGATTTGAGCATGATTAAGCCATTTAGTTTAATAACTAGTAATTAAGTGGATTAGATGGTTAATGTGACAATGATTTAAATGTTGTCTAATTCACCATTATGAATAGATCTACTCTAATCGACGTGAAAATAATTATCGACGAAGTTTTACGAAAGTCATGTATTAACGCTAATTAACACGAAATATTCTAAACGAACTTTCAAAACGTTACAGAATATTAGTTTAAGGACATCTTGGTCCATTACCAGTTTAAGGACGTAGTAGTCCATTATTAGTTTAAGAACGTTTCGGTCCAACATTAGTTAGGGACGTTTCAGTCCAACATTCCCGTGTTTAGGACGAATATTAGTTTAAGGACTTCTCGGTCCAACATTCCTATATTTGGGACGAATATCATTTGGCACCACTTTCAGAGTTTTGACATATGAACATAGCGAGCAGATACAAGCGTCATCATCTATCATTGACCTAAATCGCAACTCTTCAGGCCTAGTATTTTTTGAGGAATCGACCATTTATCAGTCGGAATGGCCTTTCGCCATACATATCCATGAGCAGATAAACTCCACCTTGGTAGACCTTATCTATAATGTACGGGCCTTCATAGTTTGGCTCAAACTTTCCCCGTTTTGCACGATTGGGAATTATTGGTCTTTTGATGACCGGCACGAGTTCGCCTTAGCGGAATGTTCTCGACTTGGTCAGTCTTTCATATGACCGATTCATTTTTGCCTTATAAGCCTCCAGATTTTGTTGTACTATAAGACGGGTTTCGTCGAGAGAATCGAGTTCTTCGAGCCTAAGATAAGCATTTTCTTCATCCGTTAGCTCGTATTGAATTGTCACTCGTAATGAAGGGAGCTTTATCTCCAGTGAGAATACTACTTCAGCGCCAAACACCAATACATATGGTGTTTTATTTATGTCCGTCTTGAATGTTGTTCGATACACCCAAAGAGTTTCATGCAGCTTCTCATGCCAGTCCTTTTTATTTTTGGACACCATCTTTTTTATAATCTTGGTCAAGATCTTGTTGAATGCTTTACTTAGACCATTAACCCGAGGATTATAGACTGAGGAGTATCTCCAGTCTATCTTGTGCTGCTGTGCAAGGCGACTTATTTTATAGCTTCTATAGGCAGGTCCATTATCCGAGATTATCCATCGCGGAGTTCCGAACCAATAGATGACATGGGCTTTGAAGAAGTGGAGGATATTTTTAGTCTTCACCTTCCTTGGCGGTTCTGCTTTTGTCCACTTAGAGAAGTAATCGGTTGTTGCTGGTATAAACTGATATCTCCTGGACGACTCTGGTTCGATAGGGCCGATTATATCGGTTCCCCACATCTCGAACGGCCAGTTGGCCACTGTGGGATACAGTGGATTCGGATGTTGATGAATGAAGTCCCCGTGTATTTGGCACGAGTGACACTGCTTCGCATATTCGAGACAGTCCTGAATCATCGTGGGCCAGTAATAGCCCATCCTTTTTATCTTCAGCTTCATTTTTTGTCCTTCTTGATGAGAGTTGCAAAGTCCGTCGTGTACTTCTTGGACTACTTTCTTTGCTTCCTTCGGCCCAAAATATCTTAACCATACGAAGTCGAAAGATCTCTTATATAGAGTATCATTGACGAAAGCGAATAACAAAACTTATTTCATGAGTTGATATCTAGATGACGCATCTTCAGGTGTGTTTTGGGACTTGAAGTAGCTTATGAAGACTTCTCTCCAGTCCTCGACTTGTTCTTCGTTTTTTATTTGGAGAACTTCTCGTTTAGTCATTTCTTTCCCCTCGGATAGTTCTATCAAGGCTTCCGAAGGTACACCTGCTGGCGCTAAGATCCTGCGGTTTTGACAATGATCTTTACGTCATCGAGGTCTTCGTCGGCCAATTCTTTAGCTAACTTGGCTAACGCATCCGCCTTGCAGTTTTTCGCTCGCAATACGCTTTTCAGGGTATATGAAGGGATTTGGGTCAATAGCTACTGCACTCTTTCGCCATACATTATTAGTTCTGGTTTGCATGTCTTGTAGTCACTGTTTACTTGACTGACGATCAGCTAAGAATCTCTATATATGAGGAGGTCCCTGATTCCCATATCGATAGCAATTTCAAGACCAGCTATCAAAACTTCATATTTCGCTTCATTATTAGTCCTATGTTCCATCAAGGAGAGGGCATAACGCAATATTCCTCCTTGTGGGGTCACGAAGATAAGACCTACTCCGGATTTGATTATAGGAGTGTTCTTCTTTCACTGCTTCATAGAAGATGCTCCATCGAAGTAAAGCTCCAATTGGGACTCATTTTCTTCTTTCTCCTCTTTGACTGTGGTGAACTCATCCTAACACCAACGAGCTTATAAGTAATACTTATAGTACAGTCCGATCTCTTCGTCTGATACGTCGCATATCGAGTCTACGGGCGGTAAACGTCAGACCCCAGTAACTTGATAAGTCATGCCGATGTGTGGCTCATAACGGTTCAAGAAACTACCGATAACTTTTATTAGTAAATCTCAACAACCTGGCCAGGGAATTGCTGTTATAGCCAATTGAGTATAGCGCAACATCAACTCCCTATACCAGGAGAGGCAAAACCCCTCCTATCACTCATCGCCTCCATGTGATTCGGGACTATACCCAAAATCCATCTGTTTGCATGACTCTGAAGAGCCGTGGTAGGGAGGAAATCAACGCATAGTGGGAACCACACAAGACACCATGACGATCTCAGGTCTACAAACTAACATGTACAAGTGTCACCAGAGAACTGCTATCTGACGATAGGTATGATGCCATCTAGGATTTCATGGCGAGTCATGTTCGGTGTACCCATTCTCTAATGAGCCCTGTATACAATCTTTGATGTCAAACACCAATAGTTGTGGATCAACCATCGCCCTCATGCAGGGTCAAGAAACGTACACACTAGTCTACTCTGGAAATATCGATGCCCTGTCTCGATATTCCCTCGACTAGGAACTGTGAAAGGATCTACTTGCGGACTACGCAAGCCCCACTGGTATGATCTGCATCATGGTCCTGGTAGTCAAGCAAACATCCCAAGGGCTTTATCAACATGTATACAAGATATGAAATACTAAGTAGAACACATCACATGTTAAGATAAAGGTAAACCAAATAGCGTACTATTATATTGATCAAGATTGTTTCTGTACATACATATCCCTAACATCCTATACAATAAAGGCCTCTAGGGTATACATATCCAACAATCTCCTACTTGCACTAAGGCCTTTAATTGGCGCAATAAGTACCCAATATCTGCACTATAACCAGTTGCCGGCGTACCGCATGCCGAACATCTCGAACAGTCTCTCGAACTGGACTTGAGGGATGGCCTTGGTGAATGGATCGGCTATGTTTTCTTTTGTGTCCACTCTCCGTACCTCGATCTCCTGGCGATCCACAATCTCCCTGATGAGGTGATACCGCCTCAAGATATATCTGGATTTCTGATGGGACCGTGGTTCCTTTGCCAAAGCTATGACTCCATTGTTATCACAATACAAAGGTATTGAATTAGCAATGGATGGAACCACCTGAAATTCATAAACGAACTTCCTCATCCAGACTGCCTCTTTTGTGGCATTATTAGCAGCAATATACTCATCTTCCATCGTAGAGTCAGCGACAGTATCTTGCTTGGAACTCTTCCAACATACCGCCCCTCCATTGAGGGTAAATACAAACCGTGAGATAGACTTGCTGTCATCCTTATCTCTCTAGAAACTAGAATTGGTAAAGGCCTCCATTTGAAGATCTTCGTTACCATACACCAAGAACGTTTTTTTAGTCCTTCGCAAGTACTTAAGAATGTTCTTCACAGCCGTCCGGTGTTTCTCCCCTGGATTGTTTTGATACCTGCTTACTGCACTCAGTGTGTAAGCTACATCTGGGTGAGTACATAATATCGCATACATTATAAATCTTACCGCCGAATCATAGGGTATAATACTCATGCGAGCCCTCTTTTCATCAGTCTTTGGAGACATCTCTCTGGAGAGGGTGATCCCGTGACAAGCGGGTAAATTACCTCGCTTGGAATCTTTCATACTAAACCTCTTTAGTATGGTGTCTATATATCTTAATTGGGACAATCCCAACAATCTCTTAGACCTATCTCTATAGATTTTAATGCCCAGAATGCATGAGGCATCACCCAGGTCCTTCATGGAGAACATTTGCGATAAGAATAGTTTGACCGATTGTAGCATATGAACGTCATTTTCGATCAGGAGAATGTCATCTACGTACAATACGAGAAATGTGACTGTACTCCCTACAATCTTTTTATAAATGCAAGGTTCATCTACATTTTTAATAAAATCAAACTCTTTAATTATATCATCGAAGCAGATGTTCCAACTCCGTGACGCCTGCTTTAATCCATAGATGAATTTAAGCAACATGCATGCCTTCTCGCTGCTCCCACTGTCAATGAAGCCTTCCGGCTGATCCATAAAAACACATTCATCCAATTCACCATTTAGAAATGCTGTTTTAACGTCCATCTGCTAGATTTCATATTCGTAGTAAGCAGCAATAGCAAGCAGGATTCGAATGGATTTAAGCATTGCAACTGGAGAAAAAGTCTTATCATAGTCCAATCCTGATCTTTGACGAAATCTTTTTGCCACAAGCCTGGTTTTATAGGTCTCTACCTGTCTATCCACACCAATCTTTTTCTTAAAAATCCATTTGCACCCTATGGATTTTACTCCAGAATGTGCAACCTCTAAAGTACATACTTTGTTGGTGTGCATGGATTCCATTTCGGATTGCATGGCATCCATCCATTTCATTGGGTCACTACTCGTGATAGCTTGCTGAAAACTAGTAGAGTCATCATCATCTATGATGCAATCTGCTCTATCACCATCAATTAGAAAACCATAGTATCTATCTGGAGGGCGAGAAGTTCTACTAGATCTACGGAGTAACTGAGGCTCGTTGGGTTATATTGAAACTTCAGGTTTAACCAAATCGTCAGTATTTGTTTGTGGCTCTAAAATTTCTTCCAGCTCTACCGTATTGCCAACAGTATCATATGTAAAAAAACTCACTTTCCAAAAATGTGGCATATTGAGAAACAAACGCTCTTTGTTCCTCTTTATGGTAAAAAAGATACTCATATGAATATTTGGGATACCCCACAAATTTACACAAAACCGATCATGTCTCGAGTTTGTCTGGATTCTGCTTTTTAACAAAAGCAGGACAACCCCATATCCTAACTCGTTTAAGAGATGATCTCTTCCCATACCATATCTCATATGAAGTGGTAGACACGGTTTTAGTCGGAACCCTGTTTAATAAATATATTGCAGTCTCCAATACATGCCCCCAGAACGAAAGTGGTAACTCAGTATCACTCATCATCGAATGTACCATATCTAATAGGGTACGATTTCTCCGTTCTGACACACCGTTGTGCTGTGGTGTGTACGGAGGAGTGAGCTGAGAGAGAACCCCATTCTCTTTCAGGAAATCTAGAAACTCTGTACTTAGGTACTCTCCTCCTCGATCTGATCGAAGTTTCATGATACTCAACCCAGTTTGTTTTTCTACTTCAATTTTGTACTCCTTGAATTTTTTTAAAAGGTTCAGACTTATGTTTCAACAAGAACACGTGTCCAAATTTTAAGAAATCATCAGTAAAAGTTATGAAATATGAAAAACCACTTCTTGCATGTGTAGACATTGGTCCACATACATCACTATGTATGAGGCCTAAGAGTTCAGTAGCTCTCTCTCCGTGTCCTGAAACGGAGTTTTGGTCATTTTACCCTTAATGCAAGATTGACAAGTCGCATAAGATTTATATTCAAACGGATTTAAATATCCATCTTTATGTAGTTTAGTTAGTCTTGTTTCGTTAATATGACCAATTCTACAATGCCAAATGAAAGCGTCATTTATCTCTAAAATGTTTCTTTTGTTTGTGTGTTGTATATTAAAAACTGTGTGTTGATTCAGGACGTAGATTCCATTATAATGTGCCATACCCAATCAACTGTTGATTTAGGTTAATGTTCATACATTACTTTGTAACACAAAATTATGTCCTTCATTGTCCAACAGAAATACTGATATTATATTACACAATATAGATGGCACAAAATAACACGGGTTCAAAACCAATATACATTCTGAAGGTAAACCAAGGTGATACTCTCCTACTGATACAGTATGTACATTTGAATCATTCCCAACACGGAGAGTGTGATCACCTTTCTTCAACACCTTGCTATTTCTCAAACCCTGCACACAATTGCAGATGTGAAATCCTAACCCGGTATCTAATACCCAGGAAGCAGAGTTAATTGAAAAACAGTTTTCGGTAACAAACACACCTGAAACAGAAGCATCAACATGCTTCTTCTTCTTGAGATCAGCGAGATACCCAACGCAGTTTCTCTTCCAGTGCCCAGTCTTGTGGAAGTAGAAGCATTCCCCTTTTCCCGATGCCGCAACCCCTGGTTTGTCTTTTCCCGGTGCCTTTCTAATTCCACCTCTAGGTTTGATGGGTTTCTTCTTCTTCTTCTCCTTAGCTTTAGCTTTCGGGACGGAAGAAGAAGATGGCCCAGCAACTAGAGAGGGAGTTTTCACTACTTTTAGCGTGCTCTCTGCACTTCTCAACATATTGAGAAGTTCAGGAAGTAACTTCTCTAAATTGTGCATGTTGAAGTTCACTATAAACTGAGCATAGATAGGGGAGAGACTGTAGAACTATATCAACATACCGTTCATTCTCCATCGTCCATCCCAGGTCCTCTAGTTCTTCAATAAGACCTATCATCTTCAACACATGATCACCTACAGATGTGCCAGCAGCCATCCTCATCTGAAACAACTTTCTTGATGTCTCGTAATAAAGAGTACGAGATTGCTCCCCATACAACTCCTTTGTATGGAAAAAGATAGATTGTATATCCATCTTCTCATGTTGCTTTTGATGTTCGTTGTCCATCGAAGCTAACGTGAGGCATTTGACTGTGGCGCAATCTATATCCTATGTTTTGCGGATCTCCTTATTCGCAACCGAAGAATCAGGGCTTAGGAGGGGAGGGGCTGTAGCAGTAAGGACGTATGCAATCTTATCATAAGTAAGGGCAATATTCACGTTCTTTAGCCATTCTTTATAATTTGGTCCCGTGGGTTTATTTTTGTCTAATAGAAGCTTAAGTCCCGACATTAGTATTTGCCATTAGGAGAGAGAAAAGAAAACACTCAGTGATTTCTCTTGCCTGATTAGATTGGTTATTAATCTTTTCTGATCAATGTCTCCCACTGCTTTTTATCAAATTTTCCTTCAAACCTTAAAAAGAAAATTAGTCAGGATTAATTATATTCTACAAGTTCGCTAACCAGTCAGCTAGGCTGGTGTCGGTACTCCGAGGGAGGTTCCCCATGCTTTCGTACGGACCTAATTAAAATAAACCTCGTTTTCCTATAGGCATAACTCCGTCTACACATTTCTAGACACCTACTGGATTAGCTAATTGTAAAGTGTAAAACTCTCCTGGGAGTAACTATTACTCACAGTGGGATCGGGATCCAACTATCAAATAGAAAGTATGCAATCTCCTTGCAAATTTCAACACTTGAAATTCTCGATATTGTTTTTACCCCTAGCATCTTATGACCTTAATTATGGTCAACAAATCATAAGCGCTAGTCAAGTTCTACTCGTCATTTCATGATCGATTTAGACACACTGTATAACCCTTAAGTATGGTCAACAAAGTCATACGAATGTCCTAATCGATCACATCATATGCTTTGTAGGAAGATATCACTTAGCTACCGTACACTACGCCTTAACAATGGTCAACAAACGTAGTATGAATACTAAGTACTCTACTTCCTAAAATGGCGGAGGGCTACGAATGGTTTTGATGAAAACCTTTAACGTAATAAACTTGATATCGTTGTAGAATCTAGTGATTTGAAAATGAGTGTTTTAAGCTCCACTTAAAAATCGAGTAGTTTTTCAAAAACAAACCGAATAGCTTTTGCTAAAGATGTCACTCCCGGTGAAAGGATCTCGGCTCTTTCCTCATCGAATTAGGTGCTGGATATTCATCAAGGAATACCACTATGCAAAGTAAGAACTAGAGAGGCTATCATGATAAACCGAGTGGGTTGTAGCATTTGCTAGTTTTGCTAAAGAGGTCACTCCCGGTGAAGGGATCTCAGCTCTTTTCTCATCGAATGAGGTGCTGGATATTCATCAAGGAATACCACTGTGCAAAGCAATAGCTAGAGCTACCCTTTTTGAAAATTTTGATTCGACAACATCCTTTGGTTTCTTTACTTAACATTAATCTCATCAATGTTTTCCCATCATTTAATCTTATCATTGCAGAAAAAGAAACGAAAATAGAACGTACGCTTATGCCATCCGCATTCGCCACGGGGCCCCTTCATAAATCGTTAGGTTACTTAACTAACAGCAGAGCGTGGGC
Organism: Agapanthus africanus; assembly: GCA_030015575.1. NCBI lineage: Eukaryota > Viridiplantae > Streptophyta > Magnoliopsida > Asparagales > Amaryllidaceae > Agapanthus > Agapanthus africanus. The sequence goes on along the minus strand of JASDDO010000024.1, from coordinate 874,731,081 downwards.
TGGACTAGCACGGGTGCAAAACATAAGCAACGTTTATTATATATCTAATATATATATATATAGCCATTCGTCTCACGCAATAATAAGCATTCCAGATCACAGATGAATACATTGGATATACTAGGAATTCCGTGTTTCGTTTAAACACTGAACGAAAGACGGATTCCACGGTCATGATGAATAGCCAAATCCCACCCTAGACCCCTACGGGTGCGGCAAACTACCCGCCAAATTCCTGAAGTGAAGCAAGCTCCCTCAATAAAATGAGTAGGCCACTCGGCATTTCAAGAACCCGGTAATTTGTGCACCCCGCCTTAAGTCTATCCTAGGAGCAAAAACAGTAAAAAGAAATAATACAACGGTAGCTACAATCTCAACCCGGATATACCCCGCAAAATAATATTGCATCCCTTTTACAAATTACAAGAATGAAAGAAAAAAAACACTCTTCTCACATCCCCCCGGTTATTCATCCACAATGATCCAACACATTCATATACACATACCATATCATGATACATATATGTGCAATCCCCACTAATCATCGTATAGTAATTAGTGGACGTTTCATAACACATATCAAAACTGAAAAGCGGAAAAAACGATGCTAAAAATCGACTTCGAAACACTCCGAATTGCTCTAATATTTAGATAACATCACATGCAATTTGGGAAAAAATAAACAACACCATAAAACTTAAAACCAAGAGTACAGAACACCTTAAAAAACCCAAGCCCAAATCTCTACAGTGGACCGGCGAGGCCGGGAAAATCAGGGTTTTGGCCGGCGAGATTTTGAGTGTTTAGACTCGTTTTTCAAGGGTGTTCAAGTTATCTCATAACAAGTCTTCTCCACATGTTTCAAAAAATTTCAGAATACTTATAAACATTTCCAAAAACTTGGTTTTTGATTTTACGGTTTCGGAGTTGTTTCGGTTTCGAAACTTTAAACGTTGTCTAAAATACTAGTTTTGGTTTAGTTAGGTTCTGATACCATATTAGTAGATGTTGCACATCCTCATAATACTTGTGGGGAGGCGGAATTAGCAAACAATAATTTTGAAGCATGCAACATCGACTTTTGAACCCGGATCGTATCCTAAACCATAACTAGTACCCTATCTAGGAGTTTTAGCTACTATGATAGGGAATATACTTTCTTGAAACCGGTCCTTCGGGTCTTCTTTCCGCTGCGTTTCTGAGCTCATCGAGTGCTTGGAATGATCTCGATCTCCGGTCATCGCTAAGCCATAGATGATCCACCCGAAAGGTTTGGATCAAGCTTCAACCTCCATTAAAGAGGTAACTAAAAAGATAAGCTTGCTAAGAGAGATTACATAGATGATGTAGATATAATCAAGTGGATTATTTGATCTCAAAACCTATGTTTCACAACCCATGTGAAGGATTAGATTTAAGCTTGAGGGAGGAGATAATTTGGAGAGAGAAAGAGTGAGTATAAGAAAAATGAACTAAGTATTGAATAAAAGAATGGCTAAGGATTTTGAATTGTTGAAGCATGGATTATTTTTCTCAAAAATAATCAACCATGCCTCAGTAGTAAATCCAAATGAATATAATAATCCTTAGCCATGCTTTCATCCATGCTTGGAAAAGTCTCTAAATTCCACCTCATTAATTTCATTTTTTACAAAATAAAATTCATTTTTTACAAAAATAATCAACCATGCCTCAGTAGTAAATCCAAATGAATATAATAATCCTTAGCCATGCTTTCATCCATGCTTGAAAAAGTCTCTAAATTCCACCTCATTAATTTCATTTTTTACAAAATAAAATTCATATATGAGGTGTCTCCTTCTAGAACCCTTTTCTTATACAATTACAAGAATGCCCATCACATCATTCGTTTAGCCAGTACACGTATATCCTTCCAAAGCCTACCAGTATTAAACCAAAGCCTACAAATATTATCCTTCCAAACATCATTCGTGTAGCCAGTACACGTATATGATCGAAACCCTGCCGTAACACCTTACGGCCTCTACATCGTTTCGCCTGAACCAGGGAAATCATCTGTGTGGGACTCTAAAGACTCGACAGTAGGCTGGCAGTGGGTTTAACTACAAGCCCTTCAGCGGCACTAGCTGTACAGAACGGCTACCCAGGTACATGTCGAAAAAGTGGCCGATGAGCGAACCCATCCTAACCCTGACGAGCCTATAAGTAACACTTACCGTATAGTCTGGTCTCTTCGTCTGATACGTCGCATATCGAGTCTAAGGGTGGTAAACGTCAGACCCCAGTAACTTGATAAGTCATGCTGATGTGTGGCTCATAACGGTTCGAGAAACTACTGATAACTCTTATCAGTAAATCTCAACAACCCTGGCCAGGGAATTGCTGTTATAGCCAATCGAGTATAGCGTAACATCAACTCCTTATACCAGGATAGACGAAACCCCTCCGATCGCTCACCGCCTCCATGTGATTCGGGACTGTACCCAAAATCCACTTGTCTGCACGACTCTGAAGAGCCGTGATAGGAAGGAAATCAAAGCATAGTAGAAACCACACAAGACACTATGATGATCTCGGGTCTACAGACTAACATGCAGAAGTGTCACCAGAGAACTGCTATATGACGATAGGTATGATACCATCTAGGAGTTCTCGGCAAGTCTTGTTCGGTGTACCCATTCTCTAATGAGCATCTATGTACAATCTTTGATGTCAAACACCAATGGTTGTGGGATCAACCATCGCCCCTATGCAGGGTCAAGAAACGTACACACTAGTCTACTCTGGAAATATCGATGCTCCGTCTCGAAATTCTCTCAACTAGGAACTGTTAAAGGATCTGCTTGCGGACTACGCAAGCCCCACTAGTATGATCTACATCATAGTCCTGGTAGTCAAGTAAATATCCTAAGGGCTTTATCAATATGTATACAAGATATGAAATACTAAGTAGAACACATCACATGTTAAGATAAAGGTAAACCAAATAGCGTACTATCATATTGAAAAGGATTGTTTCTGTACATACATATCCTTATCATCCTATACAATAAAAGCCTCTAGGGCATACATATCCAAAAAATACTACGCGTGAATGCTCGAGGTCGCAGACAAATCGAGCACACCGGCCTTACGGTCTGGATCATAAATCCTGTAAAACCGTATACAATCCACGAGCGTAAACACCCCTATCTCTTCCAAGTCTTACCGGCGAGACTACAACTGAAGTTCTACCGGCGATGAAGCCCCACCAATGTAAAAAAAAAGTATGTCCACAAGAGAAACGGATACGGATGAAAACCCGAAAGAGCTCCGTGTGTAAAAACAGCAAGACTGCCGGCGAGTTTGTAAAAATCCAAAAATGCGCAAACTCATGAAAGAGAGACAAAAATACAATCACAAAGTCTGTGAGGAGAATATTCCCGCGTGAGATCCTTATGACTCACAAAAAAGCAACACACTTAAGAATCCTCACGATTCCTAAGAAGAACATACACTTGCGAGATCCTCTCGACTCGTAGGGAGAAAATGCTTTTATGAGACCCTTACGGCTCATAAAATTGAAAAGTCTTAGATGATAGAGATCTAAACCTGCTTTCTAAGCCATCACTCCCCAACGAGCAATGGCAAATGATGAGTCGCTCTTGGCACTATGCTTCGGTATTAGCGGTGCTGATATCAACCCAAAAACCAAATCCCAAGTCCTTCCAGGACAAATGATGAGTTGCTCCTGATATTATTCTAGTGCAGCGATACCGATGCCAAACAAAATCCAAATTCCAAGTCCCACTCAAATTCAAAAGTCCCGCCAGATGAGACAAAAATCAAATAAATTATATCAAAGTCCCACCGACAGTGGTTCCAAGCTCAAATGGTCCCGCGGAACGGACAAGAACTTCAAAACAAATCAGATCAACCGATTCAACACCAACGGCCTTCTCGGCGGAATCAAGCTCTACCTTGGAAGCAATTACCTCCTCAGTGGAACCAAGCTCTACCTCGGAAACAAATCAATCCTGACACTGCAAAAAGCGGAGCAATTCAACTTCAATCCCAATACCGCAAAAAGCGGAACAAGTCAACTTCAATCCCGACATCGCAGAAAGCGAAGTAAGTCAAATCAAACCCTGACAATGCAGAAAGCGGAGCAAGTCAAAGTAAATCCCGACACCGCAAGAAGCGGAGGAAGTCAACTTCAACCCCGACACTGCAAGAAGCGGAGCAAGTCAAATTAAGTATCGACTGTACAAAATGCAAAAATGGCAGCAGCGACCGTCCAAGTAGCAAAAATGGCAGTACCGACCGTCCAAGTCGCAAAAAATGGCATCGACCATCCAAGTCGCAAAAATGGCAGCACCGACCGTCCAAGTCGCAAAAATGGCAGCACCGACCGTCCAAGTTGCAAAAATGGCATCACCGAATGTCCAAGTCATAAAAAATGGCAGCACCGTACAAGTCGCAAAAATGGCAGCACCGACCATCCAAGTCACAAAAATGACAGTATCGACCGTCTACATCACTGAAAGGGCAGCACCGAGCCTCCACAGGGAACCAAACCAAATCAATTCTCATATAGAACAAAATCCATCAATTTCATACACACAACCCATACACGTGATGTGCATTTATTGATGGGGGCACTTTGTTGGGGTCAAAAATTACATCCCGGTTGACCAAGTCAAAATCAAAATCAACTCTAAACCAAGTGGGTCCGAGCCCAAACGAGCAAACCCAAGCCCATGCCAAGTGGGCCCAAACCCAAATCAAAACCGAGGATGGAAGGTGCCGCCTCATGACAAAAAGAATAAAGCTATAAATTAGTTTAATGTATTTTTTAAAATAAATGTATGGAAAAGGGGCAAAAAGACCAAAATTTTGTAAACCCCGTAATTTATGTGTAAAAAGAAATAGGCACATGAGGCATGAAGAGGCAAAAGTGCCATATAGAAAAGCCTAAGGGGCTATATGTAAAGTGTGTAGTCTATAAAAAGCAAACATGATGAGAAAATCAATAACAACTCTCATTCTCTTAAAAATTCAAGGGCTTGTGCCTCCATCTTCTCTTTATCAAGTTTTTTTTCTCTTTCTCTTCGTTTCCAATTAAATCAAGAGTTTAGCTCTCTTTTTCTCAAAACTAAATAAAGTTTCACCATAAAACTCTCGAAGGGGAGTTCAGATCTCCTATCAAATCCCTAAAAGGGAGATTTTTAACCCCACCTCCATTTTTCCACAAGATCCAGCAAAAAGAGAGAAGGAGAAAGAAGACCCGCCTCCAAAAATCCCACTTTGGAAGGATCCAAAGCTCTAGGGAGAAGAAAGGGGTCCCCTTTGATCATCTCCGAAGATCTTTGAGGAGTTTAACTCCAAGATCCAAATTCTTAAAAGAGTTTAACTCTAAATCCAGATTTTTTAGGAGTTTAACTCCAAATCCATATCTTTTGGGAGTTTAACTCCAAATCTACATCCAATTTCTGTTCGGAAGTTCAACTCCAAGCTCATAGGCTTAGCCCCTTCTTCCGCTGGCGCACACGTCCTTGGGAAGCTCCTCACCTCTCTTTTTCTCACATGCTCCACAGTCAAAACACTTCTCCCGTTAGAAAAAATTTCAAACGGGACGCTGCCCCGCACCCCACAAGGAGCTGCTAGCCTCCTTGACTCCCAACCAGCTATCCGAGTAGCGGGACCCCCATAAACTCTGTGAGGCTCTCGATACGTCCAAAACACAACATACGCACACCGCACATTGAGTTCGCATGACTAGTTTTACCCATCAATCGGAGGTTCTCTCGCTCCAAAAGCGAGGGGTAATTAACAGCAGCATAGTCCGCGACTGACGGAGATTCGGATCCCCACAATCAATAAACCCCGGCCTACTCCAGGCAGGGGGAATCTGTAATACCCTGACAAACGACGCGTATTTTCTATCTCAATAGGGTGAAGAAAAACACTTTACAGTTCTCATCATCAGAAAGAGATAAACAATGTGAAGTTTGAAGATTTTGCTTCATGGGACATAGATCACCATAGAACATTTCTGCGAAGGAAACAAGCTTATAAAAATCTAAATAAAATAAGATCTTAACAATGGTCAAAAAAAATCAACTGCTTACAAAAGGTTAAGCCATGAAAACATAAGTTTTAATGATTAAAATACCATCCCTGAAAGTTTAATCTTTCTTAACAGAGCTTAGACTCTCCAAAACCCTAATACGTCTTGCGCAGCGTGAGAAACACGTAGGCAAGTACCCGAGCTGATATGGCTTGCGCCGCGTGAGAATCATGTGGGCAAGCACCTGAGCCGATATGGTTTGCGCCACGTGATAAGCACGTGCGCATGTACTGAAGGCCTTAGCCGGCTTAAGCCGAGCCGAGCGCCATATGGCATGCGCCTGGGTGTCAAACAAACCCATATGTATCCCAAATGGGTTAAGTCTGAAGCTTAAGCTTCTGATATGATCATATGATCAAGTCGAGAACAATCTCATGCCAACTAGGTTGACCTAGCTCTCAAAAGAGACTAAGTTTCAATTTCTCATGCCAACTAGATTGACCTAACTCTCAAAGGAGACTAAGTTTCCCTAGGAAGTGCCTATGTCCCGAATAAACCCTAAATTGATAATAGTTCTCAAACAAGACTAACGATTCGTAGAAAAAGCTTACGCTTATACCTGATGGGCCTCACAAATGTATGAAATGCCAACTAGGTTCAATCCCGTTGGCTAATCAAGATATCAACATGGACCCAAAACACCCAAATCTAATATGTATGAATTTAAACTAATCCACGCTCTACAGGTGGAGATATAAATTAGTCTTTGTATACAATCTAAGGGTAACCAAAAAAAAACTAAAACACGACACACATGTAGGAATAGACCTGGAGTGCAGAAAGTTGTTATCGTTCATAATAACGTAATTAACTGCAGGGGCTTCCACATGCAGGAAAAAACGTTCCCACAATCAATAAAGCTCTCATCCATGAGAAGAAAACTGAAGTCATTTATATCAGTCGCATATGTCGAAACCTTCAATATACGGTATCATAAATCAACCTGGAAACTTCGGAGAGGTAGATGAATCAAACTTATGCATATGCCCCCAGATTCAGGCTAGACACGTTCCCCGCGTATCAGTCCGGTTTCCGGCAGTAAACAATCAGGAAATCACGAAGATTCGAAGTTATTTATAAGGTAAGGGGTCATACGTCTACGAGTCATAACTTCAGACGTCTGGCGGCACTATGTATATACGGTATATTTTGGGCATATATTTGACTCGAAAAAGGTCAAACGTCTATGAGTGTTCTGTTTTTCTGGCTCGAGGATTTATTGAACAAACAGCGAACTCAAGATGGGGCTCCAAGAGAAGAAAGAAGGAAAAAAACTTTCCAAACATGCTACAAAAGAAGTTGTTGCTGAGCGTTGAGACCAACAACTTCAAGATGTTTCAGAAATCATTAGAGAATGCAACAATTCTCATTATAAGTTATCGCCTCATGATCCAAGCAGGTCATCTAGATATACTAAAGAATTCTCTGGAAGTATCTCTAAATGGTCTAAAGTACTCAATGAAGCTGCTAGTATACATGGCTAGAAGCTTAGAGAATAAATTTTCTAGAATGCGCTATAAATACATATAAATAGAGGTTACCGCCTTGTGTCGGAATCAAGCAAATAAGCAAGTGAGAAGCACACAAATGCTAAGTGAGAAAGCGTGTACATGAGTAAGTAAACTGCTGTGTGAGTGCTAAAGGTGAGTGTGTAAGAGTGTGAGCCTCGTTGCAATTAATTATAAAAGTTTGTTAATAAAATATGGCCTTTATTCCATTTGCCCAATCATCTACATTTTGTATCAGAACTAGACACTCTATAATAAATTTATTGTCCATTAAGAATTGAGTATTAATATTCTACTTTTCTATATATATTTATGATGATTGGTGCATCTTCAAAAATTTTTGTCCACATATATTTGCGTGAATTGAGTAGGACATTCAATGCCTAGGACATTTGGTCGTTGTATATGTTTGGATTGAGACTTAGTTTTGAAAAGTGAAAAGAGCAAGTTGATCCATTAAGAATTACCGGAAAACATGTAGCCCGGTCTACTCTTATTCACAAGATGCATATGTAACAAATTGATCCATTAAGAATTGCGAAAAACAAAAAATCAAAGGACTTGAAGACCTCCGATGAATGCATCGGATGGATAAAAAATGAACATCTTTTCACAATGCAATATAAACTCAATCCGACGCATTGGTTAGCGGCTTTCAAATCCTTTTATTTTTCATACACATACATTTAAGGGTAGTGTGACCGACCTGAATGGATCGGATCTATTAAGTATGTCGTAAACTGAGAATTTCCGTTTTTAAAAAACACGGATCGGATTGCAATAGAGCCCTCCACATTATTATTATCTAAACCAGCTTTAAATTTTTGCAAACTCTTATCAAACATCTTTGTTAGTGAATGATCCTAAACAAGCACATTACTCATGCCGTAAAACTTTCCTTTTCAAATTGAGAGGTTGACGATTCAATTTTCGAAGAGGTCCCAATCAAAAGGGAAAAATCCTACTAGCAAATAACTTCAACAATATGTACAGAAATTCAACGAATATATATAGTAAATTAATTTGCTAGCAAGAACTTTGCAAAATATATACCGATAAATCTTAAGAGAATATGCCATCTATCTATCGTTCTATGATATATTTATCTATCTATCTATCTATCTATGTATAATCTATAACATACATATAAAAAACAATATCGAAGCATATTCTAAAAAATTATTCCCATTTCTATTTTCTGTACGTGCAAAAATTAGTTTAGGCCATTAGCTTTCTATAAAATGTAAACTAATTTTATTCTAAGCTTATTTTTATGTGCAAATATTAGTTTAGGTTCTTAATTTTCTATAAAATGTAAATTAATCCTACTATAAGCTTATTTGTATGTGGATTAGGGTTCTTGGAGGGATTAGGGTTTCCCTCTACCGACCCTTGTCCTTACATTGATCCCTATTTATTTCAAGCCCTCAATAAAACGAGTATTAACGAATCTCAAATCGTGGTCGTGACTATCATGAATTAATAGCACACTCGATAAGAGGGTTAAGACTTATTTTGCTAAAATTTATAAAATTTAAAATTTAAAAAGAAATTAAGAGATTTTGTTCATTCGTTATACTATCATATCCTACAAATCCAACAAGCGAGAATTTACTCGCTATGTGATAAACGAAATAAACAAGAAAAAATTAAAAATTAATGAACTCATAAGAAATAACAAAATTAAAATTACGGAAAGTAAATGCAGAAATTAAAATGCGGAAAATAATGAGATAAGATAAAAAAAAATCTACCTATTGAATGAACAATTGCATTACAGAAATTGCTCGCTGAAAAACTAAATTACAAATTCTCGTTTTCTCGAGAGATCTAAATTGCTCGATCCGTAGATCGGTCGATAGATAAATAATAACCATAATTGCTCTCGGTCCTTTTTATAGGCTCTGAAACTTGAAACCTTAGATATCATATTGAAGTGTGTGTAAAGACGATCAAGCCCCTGAATTTTCATATCCAACGGCTACTAGATGACTGCGTTTCCACCACCACATGTCCCTGACGCCCGCAATTCCACCGCCCTTTGGTGGAGTTGCATCACTAGATTTTTCGTGCTTTTTTCTTTCGATATTTGAAAATCTTTCCGATGCATATATTTTTCTCTCTGCAGTTGCGAGAGTCTTCTAAAATTAGGCAGATTTGGTTTGATAATTCGATTTGATGTGGATCTCCTACTTGTATTTCAGCACTAAACCGATTTATTATAATACCTGCACAAAATCTCAAATCAAATTGTTGGTAGCATTTGGTTTATTTGAGATAATATTCTAACCAATTAAATGATATGATATGTTAATAATATTTGTTAAGAATATTTGCGATGGCATGATATGCATATTTTAATAATTAATAATCTTATGAATATTTTATTTAAATATGATATGCATATATTCCCCAATTATATTATTTATAAATTAAGAAACATATGACAATAATCTTTTTACACATAAAGCCACATATGTTCTTAAATTACAAATAACACAATTTTAATAATTAATAAAAATAGGGAAAAAGACAGTAAAAATGTGCAATAAATATGACTGATCAGTCGTCGATCATTGGTTTTTGGTCGGTCGTCAGTGATCTATCGGCTATTTATTGGTTGAGAACTATCAGCAATGGTCGGTTCTCGGTGTCCTGTTACCGACCGACAGTGGTCGGCGGCAGCCGCCGGCTGTCTTTCGCTAGTGAACAGTGGTCGCCGACGGTCTATCGCCCGCGGTGGCGGTCGCCATGGATTGGTCGATGATTTTTGGTTGATTGCCGGAGGGCGGCGGCGGCAGTCGTTGGCGGTCTATTGCGGTACGTCACCGATTTTTTGTTGGCCATCGGCAATTTATCGATTGTCGGCAGTGAATCTTAGTGAGCTCAGCTGAGGGTCTTGAGAATTTTAGAAATCAAGTGGGTGTCGATGGATTTAAGAATCAAAGTTTTGTTCATGTTTTTGTTATATTTTTAGATTAAGAATTTTAAAAATCAAATTCTAGGATTTTGATAATAATCCACGACTAACACTCTATTATGAAATAACAGTTTCAAATGACATATGACTAATGATTCTATTTCAAATTCCAACAAATTCTTGCCATTTGATTTGCAAATTCCAGCAAAATACAAACTATAAACTTCTAATATGCTCTGGTCAATCTCTTGGTAAGGACGTATTTTGGAAAAGAAAGTAGCAAGGAAAGCGATCCTTGTTTGGATGCAGGAAAAGATGAGACCAGGAAAAGCGCAATTTACGTTCTTGTCATATGAATTTTCTTGTTCATTCACTTCTTAACAAAAATCTAAAAAGTGAGAAAAAATGTGAAGAAGAAGTGAAAGTCGGGTTGGGCTTGACCCGACCCAACTCGATTTTTCTGGGATTTTAGACATTATATACCTATAAGGCAGCTTGAAAATTAGATAAAAAGTTCCAGGGTGGATATAGATATAGCATTAAACCTTCCCGTTTAAATCCTAAATCCAACCCGAACCGAACCCGTTTCTCATATTCGAACCTACTCGATATATTACATAGATATTTAATTCAAATTTGACTAGGCTTTTTCTTATTTCTATTTTTTTACCATTAGATCCATTTCGAGACGTGTGCAATCATTTATGAATAAAAGCGGGCTATGAGAAATGAAGGTATGATGCCACTAAAGCAATTCAATGTGAGCAAGTGCACAAAAAAAAACGTTCTCTCCTTTCTGAGTTTCGTTTATTTGTTTTTCTTTAAAAATAAAAGGTTTCATTTGTCTGATACATATAATTAGAAGACAAATACAAGGCATTTAATCGACCAAATATATTAGACACAAAATTAGTCGACCTGTTATGTAATATATTTAAAAAGAGGCAGGTGCATATATTGATCCCTCCTGCAATATATATAGAGAGAGAATAATGTAGAAAAAAGACCATATAAGGGAGTTTCCTCCTGTAGTGTCGGAAAAATACAAGCTCAATGATTTTTCGGCGATCGGCGTCCATCAACTTCATTTTTATCATCTAAGATATGGATACACCTACCATTTTTTCCGACGATCTCCACCCATCATCTTTATCCTTATCATCTAAGAAGTGGATACAACAAATTTCATGCGATTCTACCGCTTTTTCACCGTTGATTTCGTGTGTGCAAAATTAATGGTTTACAGACAATATAACTTTTTACAATTCTAATTCAACAGTGAAAAGTGATGGAACCACATGAAATTTGGTGTATCCACATTTTATATGATAATGATGAAAATGTTGTGTGCCGATCGTCGGATAAAATCGTGAAGGATGTATTTTTTTGACGCCATAAAAGCAAATTCGCTCTTATGTCATGTTTCCTCTATTATTCTCTGAGAGAGAGAGAGTCGGTAGATTGCTAAAAACATTTGATAGATTCCTAAAAGCATATTTTGACCTTGGGTTTTCGTCCATCATGTGGGAAACAATCTTAGAAGTATTTGGTAGATTCCTAAAAGCGTATTTTGACCTTGGTTTTCGTCCATCATGTGGGAAACAATCTTAGTAGTCAGCAGTTAATGTATGAGGTCAACTTTTTTCCTATTTTCATTGAGAAATGACAAAATTTAAATAACAGCCATCAGTAATCGAATTCTTCTGCTTAGTGAATAAGAAAGAGAGTAAATTGTTGCAAAATCAGATGATAGACGCTGTTATGACAGACACAGATGAGACAGACACGAAGGACGTCTCAGGTCTTAAGGCCCTAAAGGATGGTAGGCATAGCGAGACACGCACAAAGAGATAGCAGGTCTTTTTTCAGTCTGACATATGTAGCTGATCTTTGTGTAGGGATTTGTTCTCCAGCTCATCTCGGTTGTTTTTTTTTCTGTCTGTTTTATTGATTTTTTATTGTATTGGCTTCGTCAAAACTATCTTTTAATAAACGTGAGGGCGTTTGCCTTCGTTTTGTTCAAAAAATTCTTCCTCCCTGTGTAATTTAAATGTAAATTACAAAGTCCATCTTCTTAAACAATATAGAAAAGAAAGTCTTTCGATCTCAAAACAAAAACTATAAATGTTGAATAAAAGATGTGTAAAATAGCAACATAGGCATAGGAATAAAAGTTTTCCCCGGCCAATCAAAAGTCAATAATCCATTATCTTGGTAGACATATTCTAAGCCATACATGAAAAATAATTATGTGATTTCGATATTTCTCATACTAGTTTAGAAAGCTTCAAATTTGAGTTTCGCCGTAATAAAACATCAACAATTTCTAAAGAGTATCAAATACACATGAAAATCGAACATCGATATAGGCTGCGCCAATTACCATAAGGGTAAAATGGACATGAGATGTTCCTCAGGCTTGTTGCGATATCAAAATGTTGGGTGGTGGGCATCCAAATTTAAAGCACGGGTCCCCATCAAAAAGGCATGAAAAGTTCACTTTTTTATGCTATCTGATAAGAAAAACAATAAACTCGATCAATTTTATTAAGAGATAAATCATCTCAATTTATACACGTTATAATATAACTAACCAGTGACTAATAATCCTAATAATCTAACATACTGATCACAACCTCAATAATATAAATCAAAACTTATTTGATTTATAATAACAATGATATCTAATACAGTTATATTCAAATATCTCATAATATAGCAGCCTCCCTCAAACTCAAGGTTTGAATAATATCTTGAACCAAAATATGCAACTTGTAGAACGATAGAGAAGAAAAACATATCTGAAGCATCGAGCATGGCGGACTAATACTGGTGGATCTCATGATCTCTTTCAGATGTTACCTTCCGTTAATCTGCAGCGAGCACTGATGAATGGCTGAGATTGAGTGAGAGAGTTGCCTCCTGAAGCGTGTGGATCTCAATGGGTTTTATGTGGTTGACTCCGATGTACCTGCAAGGAAGTCCCGGGATGGTTGTGCCATCGAGAACCCTCTGACGATCAAGTTAGAAGGGTATTTTGGTAGTGGAACGGCCTATTGAGGTAAAATCCGCTTATCTGAGTCGCCTGGAAGAGGGGTTTATATAGTGGCAGCAATGGACAGGCGGGCGCGAGATTCACACCGGCCGTTACGCCCCTGACGTTACGTCCACGTGATAGGCAGGATTCCCCATTAATGACGAGATATGCTCGTTAATGGGGGATCGTGATGGTTTGGAACACGGGATCATGGGCGGCGGATATCTCGCGCCTGGCGAGATTCGCGGAGCCGTGGCGGAGGCGCCTGTGATGGGTGCTGTGGGTTGGTCGGTGAGACCGAGGAAGATCGGCTCGGCGGGAGGCTCGGAACCGAGCGGGAGGCCGAGGCATCTTGGTTCTGTGATGGTTCGGAGGTGAGCTGGGGGTGGTCTGGAAGGCCACCGAAGGTCGGTAACCTCCTCGGGTCGCAGGCCCGGGTATGCGTCCAACGTACCGTTCTTGATCCTTTATTGTAAGCTCTGGGACACGTCATCTGCCACGTGTCATGATCTGCGGAGTCACCGATATTGAGCATCATCAAATACCCTTTGGTCTCTTTCACGGATTGCAAGGTGGACCGAATAACTTGCAGTCACTTTCGGTAGAAATACTAAATGAAAAAGATCATACTGTTAGAAGACGTTATAAGAAAGAAAAAAAATAGCTATTTGCACGAAAGAAAATCATGCTGCTAGAAAACGTCATTAAAAAAAAAAGTTGTTTGGACTTGATATTGATGAAGTCAATTGCTTATGATCAAACTGAGAGAACCCATTTCTGAATCAGATATTATTGACGCAACTTTATTTATTTTGGAATAACAAACTAAAAATATAAATAAAGATAAATTTTGGATCGAGCCATTGGTTTTGATATCATGATAAGAAAGCAATAAACTCGATTAATGTTATTAAGAAATAAATCATCTCAGTTTATGGCTCATAACATATCTAACTAATAACTAATAATTTTAACAATGTAACACACTAATTATAATCTCAATAATATAAATCAGAACTTATCTGATTTATAATAAACATAATATCTAATACAGCTATACTCAAATATCTCATGGTCCACCGTCCACTGCTCCCAGAAAAAAACACATGAATCTATGATGGCCTACATTAATCATTTGTCTAATGAATGAACACGTTATGTTATGTCGTTCCTTGCATACACAAAGGCCGCCTCGGAAGTCCCACACAAGCCGATATGAATCCGTACAATCAAAAAAGTTGCTGCAGTAACAAACGTCAACATCAACTACCTCGCCAGGAATTTCCCACAAAATGGACGGTGCAAAAGTACATAAACTGAAAAATCAGGCCCTCCCTGTAACGTGAGTTTAGATAACCATGGTTTGTTTTTAAGTGGTGGCAAAGAGATGTTTACATGCCTAAAACTCTATTTTTTGAAGTTATTCAAACTTTGATTAGTTTGGAATTTAGATAACTGCAGTTTTCTCGCTTTCAAAGATGAGATAATTATAGTTATCTCAAATCCAAAATGATCCCCAAACATGGTAAAGTTAGGATTTTAGAGCTAAGACTTTCTAACTTTATGAAACCATGGTTTAGAAAACTTAAGTGTGTTCCCAAATAGGGCCTTACCATTCAGAGTTTCATACCCAACTTATTTATTTGTTTTTGAAAAAAAAAATTGGGCATTATTATGTGAATGGCTGAATATTTGGAGCTGAGTCAAATTATTTGAGGACCGATGCTAGGAAACTTAATTAACGAGTAAGGATTGACCAAAGAGTCCAAGTCTAACACTCAAAAAATCCAGCAATTTCAGCATAATGTGATTCTATGAGATTTTGCATCTAAGATTACAGCTGTTTTAATTTAAATTATTTTTCTCAAAATGTTCAAGACCGTGTTTCATGAGATCTTAGATAAACTACTTCTTTTTTTATTTCTTGGAAATAATAGGTCGTAATTTGATGTTGATATTAGAGTGAGACCTCAGTAATCCAAACAAAATAACTAAAGATTTTTTGTTAGATACAGGATGGAACATAACTCTGATTACATGTGAGTTGATGGAGATTTAATGGAATTGATAATTCATTTGTTCGGCTGTTTCTGTGTTTGTGCAAACCAATAGAAAAGGGCATACTATTTTTGTATCATTGTATCATATTTTCCCCCTTTTCATACTTCTTGTCTTGAGTATTGAAAAGGGCATCTTGCGATTCATTGGTTTCATGGGATTTCAATGCCAAGCTCCAAACATTGAAAATGCCACTCTCTTGGCAACAGGAATAAAATTTCCAAACCACGGTTTTATAAAAATCTTAGAAGCTCGAAAAACCATCTTCAAATAGAATGGAGTTTTGTAAGGTTTCATATCGTCTCTCTTTAGTTCTGGCTCTCTTGCTCTTCAAGTTAAGTCCACCGAAACTTTGGTTTCATTAAGCATGCTGCCAAATGACCCTGCCTAACTTAGCAGAACCACAACTTTAAGGAACCCCAACTTCACAAATTTGAAGCATTGCTAAGATGAATACCATGCCACACTTCAGCCTTGAATGCCAAAACAAACTCACAAAGATAACAAAACTAACATCTATTCCTTGAAAAGCATGTTCCGAAATCAAGCAGCACAATTTTCCAACAGGCCTTCAACAAAGTTCAGAAATGAGCTTGGACATACAAAATTGCTAGGCTTAACATATGGTTAACATTTGGCTTACAGGCAACAGACATATAATACCTTTATAATTTGCATCACCTCAATATAGCAATCGTAAAATCAGGAATCTGCTTCCCGTGTCGCAGGCAGAACCTCACAACTCGGAATTTATCAATTTCCATCTTAGCAAAACATTTACATACCAATTTGCATATAACGAAGTAAGATGAATCACACCCTTTCCAACAACATCCAATTCAGACACCATGCATGAGCAGTTCTATATTTATATATAACATGACTGAATACCCCAAGATCAAAGCTCAAAAAACCAGTTGCATATAAACACCATTATAAAATGATCATGAAAACAACCAATGAGTACATGGAGACACAGGAGTCTCCAAGCTTTGAATGCAAGGTTGTGTCTTGCCTTTCTTTCGGAGAGCCCAAGAAAACTTTGCGATGCCTGCTATTAGTATATACCCCCCATCTATCTAATTGGGATGAAATTTCTTCAGTTGTTGTCAAAGGAATATCTCAAGCTCACTTTTTACCGTGGCGTCCTTTGTGCAATGAAGGCGACGAGGACGGCGAAGGAGAGGCATCGATTTTAGAGTCCGGTTCAGGGATGAAGGGCTGAGATGCAACATGGTTGACGGTAACAACCACGTCGGCAATGATTGGGCGAACATGAGGTTGATCTTGAAGACACGTCGAGGTTATCACAACCATTTGGTAGAATGCAAGGGGTGGAAACCGGCCTTGAAGTAATGGATCAGCTAGTAGTGGTATTTCCTCCTATCACTTAGAAATGGACATGCCGGTAGAGGAAAAAGCATGGCTTTAATAGCAACAGTCACAAATACGGACATACACAAAAATACAACAAGAACAGGCCTTTATTGCAGGAATGCATCAAATTTTATTGATTACTTCCTAGTAAGCCGACTGATGGAAAAATTGAGTTCCGCTCACTATTACAAAGGGCTAATTTTATTGACATGGAACTTGGACGTAACATAAACGAAAATTTAGCTTCTATCAAGATGTATGGCTAAATGTTATGGAAATTAGAGCGTTAAGGGGGTAAACAGGAGCAGTAACAAAATTAAGGGACTGAATATATTTAAGCAAGAAAAATGAATCAAACACATACCAAATAAAATATTTCATTATCTGGAAAAGACCTCAAATAGTAGAGATAACGACCTGCATTGTGTGTGCGCGCAGGTGCGAAAATGAGTATTTTTAGATGGCATGCTAGCAACCATCGTGAAAAATAGCTGGTTAGTGTGTGCCTTGACATCACAGTTTTTAGCATTCATTATAAGTCCTAAATGTCATCTATCAATGTGTGCCTTGACATCACAGTTTTTAGCATTCATTATAAGTCCTAAATGTCATCTATCAAACGAATAACATGGCCTTAACATGAAAGCAGGTGGCTTCATGTCATGTAGAGCACTACAAAGCTCACCAAAAATTAAACACACTAATTTATAGACATAAATTATCAAAAAACTACGATTAACAGAAACTACATTATACTTTCCAAATGATAAAGATAATATAATTTTTTTTAAAAACCACCCTCCTTTACCAAACGAATATACCACAATATGTGCATCACATGTGGTTCTCTAGGGAAATATTACTATTATTTGTTTTTTTTCATTTCTTTTTCCTACTACTTGCCACTTCCATCTTCATCCAAACACATTTTCCCTCTTCCTCCTCCCACTGCTTTCCCTTATAATGTAGTCGGCAGTCACTTCCGATTGACAGCAAGCCAGGTTGTTTTGATGGGAATTAGGATCCACATGGCATTGCTCCGTCAGGCTTTCACCCATTGCTGAAAATTGCCTCATGGTTGGCGTTCTTGGAACCATGGCATATTATGTGCTAAGGTCAAAGCAGGCCGAACTCATAACCTGATGTTTATCCACTTGTAGCCGACTTGTGCTCAAAGCTCCATTTAAACACATAATAGGGTAAACGTTGTCGAAGCGTTGAATGGAAATAAGAAAAGACTATAATATGGCAATGACTTAGGATTTGAAAATTACATTCAGGTAGCGAAGGAGCGCCAACACCTTTGCTTTTCTTGGAATTTTATAGCATCAAAATTTGAACTTACCCCTAGTGCATACAAGCTGCGAAGCTAAATTCCTCGAGGACGAGTGGTGCACATCTCAAGGATAAAAGGACTGATGTATGTAAAACACTAATTAAGATGCTCTATCTACCAATGTCAGATGGCTGACATCTTAGGTTAATTTAGTGGGGCATTACTGGAGAATTAATATCTGGTGTTAAGCATAAATACATAAACAGACACTCATAGGCATCAAGGATTCAGTAGGTGGAGGGTTCCAGGTCCATTTAATAATGGAGCAGGAAATCTGGTCAACTAAATCTAATATACATATATCATATATGTATTAACTATTCACCAATGCTTGATATGATAACACATCATATTTAGTCATAACAATGTACAACAGATGATTGAGTAAAGAAGTGTCAAACTGTTGCTATTTCTGGCCTCAAGATAACACATGCACGCAACCATCTCTCTCTCTCACACACACAGAGCAACATTTTGGCAATGACAACTGTTTGCAGGCGGCCTATTGGGTTGAGATAAGATTGAAAAGGTTAGTTCAAAGGTATTTTGTCCTTGTTAACGACCAAAAGGGTATTAAGAATTGTGAGGACGTAGAATCAACTGCACTGCCTGAGACGCATGCATGCAGGCACACAAGCGTGTGTGCTTCGTCTTTCAGGCATTTATGGAAAAGATTACAAGATGCGTTAGCACTTTAAACAAAATGGCTTTTGGCATTTCCTAAATTCTCCTTGTAGAAAGGGAGGGAATCTAGGTTTTGCATATTTGGACTGAGGGAAATTATTTGTATTCCTACTTTGATGGAAGTTCATACTCCATCAACCTGCCCTTCTCTTTGAAGAAGTCACACATTAACTTAAAAAAAAACTTAATATCTTGACCGGTCTCATATTGTTCTCCCAATTTCCAAATTGAATCGAAATGCTAGGCTAAGAAAACAAGGATCTAGCCACTATGGAAATTCCAAATGGGGAAGGAACAAGGCTGGATGTTTATGCAAGACGATAGTTACTAGAACAAATATTTTCTGTTATATTCTGTACTAAGAAAATGACCAAATTACATAACTAAGAATTAAATTAAAAAGTAAACACTATCAATGATGTGTAGGCTATCGATGTCTTAGACATTCATTATACAGTTTTTATACATCTAAGATATTATGTAAATTTTTGGATGCGACGAAATGTGATCCATTTGCATTCAGAATTTCAAATACGGGTAGGTCTCTTATACGAGTATCGATGCAACATAAATAGAGACAAACAGATGTATCAAAGAGACCCTTACCAAACTGAATTTGTTTTATGTATGATTTGATCTAAATATAGTTGTTAACGAGACAGCGCGGAGCTTGAGGTTGTTCATGTTCATTCAGTTTTTCAAACAAGCTTGCAAACTTGTTCAAGCTCAGCTCGCTAAATTGTTATGGTAGCCAAAGTGAGCTCTCGCCTCGAGCTTTGCAGAGCCTAGTTACAATCCAGAAGCTAGATACAAATGATTACAAGAGTGCATGCACAGATCATATAGATGTTAAAGATTATCTTCAACAAATTGATAGGATAAATGATCTTAGAGCTTGTTTAGAATCCTATCAAATCTAATTTTACAGTTATTATCATCTAAATTCTTCAATTTTATACTGTATTATAACTAGATAGACTTACTAGTTGCTAGGACTCTTGGGTTGACATAACGGGTTAATAAATATGATGTAGATTTAAAACTGAGATAATATTTTTTTATTAGTACTAAATATTAAACAAGCCATAATTAAAATTTCGTATAAGAAAAATACAGTATATTTTATGGGAAGAGTTACAAAGTGACGATACAGAATACAAGATATTCTAGAGGCGGCATCAATATTTGTCTAGTGTTCTACCCAAAAGGAAAACTAATTGAAATCTTGTTTGCCATAATTAAAAATTTGTGTAAGAATGAATATAAAGATATAAATTGAAGCATATTAAAAGAAAAAAACAGATCAAATAAATTGAAAATGTAATACTGCTGAAGAGAATTGCCAAACAAGGCTTCAAGAAGATGAATACAAACAGAAGTTAGATGAAATTAGGTGCCTCTACATTAGAAATTCCATTGATTCAAAATTCACAGATCTTCATTGTTGCTCATAGGCAGCAGAATGATTTAGTATGAATTTCAGAGGAAACTGATGTTGTACTTATTTATTGATATCTGCTTTCCTTGGACTATCCTCAGTCATTTGAGCCTACTTCAAAAACTTCCTGGATTTGAACTATCTATAATAAAGTAGGGCCCTTGCAAATTTCATACTAAATCAAACAGACTTATACTGAGCACAGTCCAGCCCTTCAATAAATTAGGATTAACAAGCCCCAGGATCATATGCAAATCATAATGAACTAATAAATATAGTACATTATGAGAAAATACAAGAATTAGGACCTGCCATTTGAGGAAGGCACTAGCTTTCCTATGCCATTTTGGAAAGCAAGAGAATTAAGCCTGTAATTTAGCCATCAACTTTGAAGTGATTCAACCTATTATTTTTGTAGATAATGCACTACATAGAAATAAAACTCAGATTAAACCATTCATTCTGCTTGACTTGTTGTACAACAAATATTGAAAATAGATACTAATACCACCCTTCTCATTCTTAAAGGAGTAACAATTATTAAAATATAGACCCTAGATCTAATGGTTGCTGATACTGTTAATAAAGAAAATGATGACGAAAGACAATGCATGTCATGGACTGATACAAATAAATATAAAGAATGATTCCCATATTCTTCATTCATGGTTACCATACCATAGAAGCTGTCATTTGTTTGTTAGTTCTCTTGCAAAAGTCACCATCTATCTATCTATCTATCTATCATATACTCTAATACAAAGTTGGGTTTGTCAAGAAATCTTTTGCAGGTCAAAACACTAATTTTGGCATTTTCCCTTTTACCCTTCTCTTTACTTGTATTTATTTTCATATCCTTTTCCATTATTCATTTTCAAAAGACCCATTAATATGAGACCCAAGAACAAAGGAAAATTAATTTGTAGCCTATTTTTTTAACAATTTAGTTTTTATTTTATTTTAATCCATTTGGCTAAAAAGTTATTTCTCAAGAATTTCTCATAACTAATAATCAAGTAATTTTTTCTCTTATTTTTTTATTCTAATTTTTTTAAAATGTTCATGAAAGAGTTTTTGTAAAGATTTATCCTTGGGAAATCATATATTGAGTTTTTGGCAAAGAAAAATGTTCATGATTTCCTTTAAAAAAAATGTTCTTGATTGAGTTATTTCTCAAAGATTTTAATATTTGTATCTAAATAACAAAAAACAACGATCAACATCATTTATCCTTTTTCAAACATAATGAAAACATATGTATAAAAAATAATATTTGTATATTTTCTTGAACATAGCAAAAAAATAATATTCATCTATAAATATATTCTATTATCTTTGTTCCCACGCATTACGCGTGGGGTCAAAATCTAGTATAATATATGCCTCGATCTAGATTTCAAAAAGCATGTGAAACCTACTATTAAACAATAGATGTCTAGGGGGGACAAACCATGACCATTTTTTCAAACATTGAACCAATACTACTATAATAAGGGGTTGCATCTACGGCTACAGTAATCCGTATGGGCAACTTTTTATTGCCCCTACGGATTAATTCATAGGTCCCCATGGTTGCCCTACTGATTAATTTAAAAATATTAAAACGTAATTTTTTATTTCACCCTACGGAACCGTAAAAGACCCTACGGATTAATCCATAGGGGCATAAATGGATTATTTATTAAAAAATAAAGCCCAGAAATTTTCTCGTTCCCAAAATTTCCCAACTCGCTCTCACCGATCTCCCGCGCGCCCCTCCTCGGCACCACACCCGCACGCGCCTCGTCGTCGCCGACCTCCTAATCGACAGTAAGATCCCTCTCGTCACCGATCTCCCGCTGCAGTCGTTGACAGTGGAATCTCCGGTCTCGTCGACAGTAGAATCGCCAGCCTAAAGTGAGCTAATTTTAATTTTTAACTTCTAATTATGCTTTTATTTGTGTTATTGTTGATTTTTGGATTGCTTAGAGTTAAGGTTCGGTCTAGGGTTAAGGTTAACTAGGTAGGGTTAGGGTTCGGTTTAGAGTTAGGGTTCGGGTTAATTAGGTAGGGTTAGGGTTAGTTAGGTAAAATAGGATTAGTGATGATTATGGCTAGGGTTGTTAATTTTGGTTTGGGCTAGAGTTAATTTGTGTTGGGGTTTGGGTAATGATTAAGGTCAGTTTAATTTAGGTTAGGGTTAATTTGGTAAAATAGTGTATTTGTGTTAGTGTGTTGATTAGGGGTTAATTAGTGATAATTTGAAGGGTTAGGGTGTTGATTGGGATTAATTGGATTAAGTTTGGGTTAATTTGAGTTATGGTGATGTTAAGGTTAGAGATGCACTAGTTCCTTCAGTAGGATATTCGATGATAACGTAAACGTACAACTTTACCGTAAACGCAAGAAAAATTTACCCTAAACTAAAAACTTCGAACCCTTAATAACGAAACGTAAACGTAAAACCTGTTCATATTAAATGTTCAAGTTAAAACCAATATATGATACTCGATAATAATATAAAACTTTCATATTCTCATCGATACTCATATATGAAAATCAAAGCGCCACTTAATCCATGTCTATTGGTTAACATACATTCGATATTCGTCGTAACATAAAATTATACGAAAGTTGTTAAATATCGGACGATATAGTTCGGTACTAACAACCGTCGTGTAGTCTAGATGACGAGAAGATTCAATCGTATGATAACCGATAGATTTGTCCAGTGTGGACAAGTTAGAAATGTATAAAGTAAACACATGCATTCACTTATGGTTTCATTCGTTTCGAGTTATTTCGTCGGTACTTTTCCGCTGGTTCTCCATGTACAAAGATAGATTAGATGTTCATTTCAACGTTGTTTCACAATATTAAAATGATTATCTATTCTATTACAGTATACTCGGAGAACAGCGGGGAGGGTGCTACCGAAATTTACTCGAAACGGTTGAAAGCACAAGCGAATGTGTGTCTGCTCTATACATTCTAATGGGATAGAAGCCTTACCCATTGAAACACATATACAGAATACAACTCATACTTGGGTATCTTCAAATCTAACTTTGTTTATCGATAATTTATTCTTTTCAACGACAAACGCACACACAAAGCACATACACGGATTTTCTTCTTTGTCGGTAATCATCTCGTTCTTAGATTTCTCAATATAGTCATCATAACCAACAATTTATATGTTATACAGTCTAACATGACCCATGAATACATCAGAGTTAAGGACTGGATGCATATGTATTGGCAACAACGTATGCAACCTAAGTTTGTCGCAGGAGTTGCTACTTTCATTGAATTTTCACGCGCATATAATAAGGTCGTGTTAGAGAAGATTTTCTACCCGTGCGATTGATATGGGAATAAGTACCGGTAGAAGATGGAATTCACAGAGCTTCATATCGTTAAACATGGTTTTACTAGACTTTATACAACTTGACTATATCACGGGGAAGGAGAAGAAAAAGACAGTAATGCGGCAGAAGAAGAAGGAAAAGACGGTAATGCGGCAGAAGAAGACGGTAACTTCTTTCCAGAAGAAGAAATGGAGGATATGGTAGAGGCTGCCCTAGGTGATAGTATTCGTACTGAAAATGGCATTACTTCCGGTCAAGGACCGCGTGTGGATAACTATGAAAAGTTCATGGATGATGCTAGAAAACCAATTTATAAGAATGCAAAGTATTTCATCCTCTCATGGTTCGTCCAACTTTTCCAGATTAAGTGCCAAAATGGATGAAATAACAAGTCATTCATAATGCTTCTGAAGTTCTTGAAAGATTCTATGCCCCCGGGAAATAACGTGCTCGACAGCTGGTACGGAACCCAGAAGATGATGGCTGATTTGGGTCTGAAGTGTAAGAAGATTCAAGCATGTCCCAAAACATTATGTGTTGTACCGGAAAGTGAATTCAGATTTGAAAGAGTGTCCAACATGCGGAGAGGCCAAGTATAAGCCGAAAGATTCTGATAAGAAGGCCGATATACCTATCAAGATAGCACGATACGAAGGCCGATATACCTGTCAAGATAGCACGATACTTTCCCATAACACAGAGGCTGCAGAGATGGAAGAAAACAGATGACACAATGATTTGGTATCACCGAGCTCCTCCAAGTGAAGATGGAAAAATGAGTCATCCAAGAGATTCACCGGCATGAAAGGATTTCGATAGGAGGCACGAAATATTCAGTAGTGATCCTCGCAATATAAGGCTCGGTAGTGATGGCTTCTCTGCCCATTCAACTATATGGCTGGAAGCCACATCACATGGCCTGTTGTAATGATAATTTATAATCTGTAGTCTTGGTTGGCTATGGATCAATCCTACTTTATGATGGCTCTTCTTATCGACGGACCAAACTCACCGGAAAACAATATCGACGTCTATCTCCAACTTTTGATCGATAAGTTAAAATCTTTATTCATTGATAGTGTGCAAACTCACGATGTAAACACAAATACAACCTTCACACTGCGTGCTGCTTTATTATGGACAACTAATGAATTTCCTGCGTATGGAATGCTATCAGGATGGTCCGTACATGGTTACAAAGTATGTCCTTATTGCCATCAATATACAACATCGAAATTCTTGAATTTTAGCAGGAAGGTTTGTTATTGCGGCCATCGACGTTTCCTGCTACTAGACCATCCCTACGGGTTAGACGCTGCTCACTTTGATGGTCATTAGGAGCTTCTTGGGCCTCCAACCCCATTGTCCGGAGAGGACGTGGCACTGCTCAGTGGGATGGTCACAATAATGTAACATTCGGGATAGATCCGCCAGAACAGGTCAAACCACCCTTCTGAAACAAGTTAAGAATTTTCTTCGAGCTTTCGTACTAGTCAACAAATTTAGTGCGTCATTGTCTAGAATGTCATGTACATAGAGAAGGGAGTATGCGAGCGTACTCAACTTGTTCTTTTGTAAAGACGGAAAATCGAAAGACAACCTCCATGCTTGGATGGAACTTCAGGACTGGGAAATTAGAAGTGAATTGCATTCTAAACCGATAGCGGGTAAACCAGACAAGTTTGTACTTTCCAATGCCGCGTATCATATGTCACAACCGGAAAAGAAAAGATTCTTCCCACAGATTTCTCAGGATCATTTAGTAAGAAGATAAAAATTGTTAAAGACAAGATCGATGGGCAAAAAAGTCATGATCACCATGTTATTATGGAGCACCTTCTCCCATTAGCCCTCATGACTTGCCTTTCCGAATCGATTGGTCTAGTAATCAATGACCTATGTTGCCATTTTAGATAATTGCGCGCTAAAATCCTGGATGTTGTAACGCTGGAGAAACTAGAAAATTCTATTTCGTTAATACTTTGCAAGCTTGAACGTATTTTTCCACCGTCATTCTTCGATATCATAATACACCCGACGGTTCATCTTACAACTGAGGCTAAATTAGCCGGACCGGTACAATATCGATGGATGTATCCCGTCGAAATGTACGTGGAATTTTTCATTTCGCGCAATTTGTAAAATTATTGTTGTCCTATATCCCCGTATTTATTTATTTAACATATTTTTCTTTAGGTACCTCTACACTCTAAAAAAGTATACGCAATAGAAATCGACCAGATAGTTCTATCACGCAAGGTTATCTTTTAGATGAAACAACCACATTTTGTTCCCGCTATCTGGACAACATTGAGACGAAACTAACCGGCCTCGAAGAATTCAGGACGGGCCACATGGTAAAACTGATTATAAGAGAGTACACACTATATTTATCAACATGATATATCGGTTTATCCTCCGCAATAGCGCATGTCTCGAAGAAATTAGAGAGTAAGTTTTTTTGGATTAATTGTTATATTTGTATTTGTGTGTGTATGAAATGATATAATATTAATGTCATAATTTATTGTTGAGGACAAAATTCATTTTAACGAGATACGGGAGGGGCATCCTGATTGGAATGATGAACGATTGAAAAAATATCATCAGGATAATTTTTGCGATTGGCTTGCAGATCATGTAAGTTGTTCGAATAACATGTTATTGCTACCGGTCTTAATCTAAACCTATATCGTTATGTATTTGTCGTAAAATTTGTTTTGTCAGATCCACGATCCGAACTTATCTGAATCATTGAAGAGTGATTCAAGTTGTTTAGCTCAGTTTCCTAGTATAGAGCTTGCATATTATAAAGGATTCGGTGTCCTTGGATACAAATTCGAAGTTAAGGACATAGAAACATCTCGAACCACTCAGAATAGTTGGATTGCGACGGTAGGATCAGATGGTGTGATTTATTATGGATATTTGGCATATCCAATATCCCGGATGATCGGAACCGTTTTATATATTTCAGTGTACTTAGTACAATACACGAACCGATAAGTGGAGAAACAATCTCGGGACTTGGAAAGATTATGAATTGACTAGTGTGAACACACTTTGATTTAACGGTCGGGACAATCCGTTTATCTTTCCGAACCAAACGTTCCAAGTATATACTACTCACAGTGCTTGAAGCATCCGGGATGGAGTGTTGTATGCCGTTGGAAACCCAGGGATGTTTACGATGTCCCAGAATTCGAGGAAAGAGATAAGGATGAAGAAGGAAGAAGACTTAGAGTGCTCGGACCGTCTGTTTCAAAAGACCGGTTGTCTTCGGCTGATCGTGAAGTTACGTGGATTAAAAATGATATCGATGATGAAATCCAAGTAAATATGTCTAATGCGTCCACGAAACGAAAAAGGTGATCGGTAATTTTATATTATTACTTCATATTTTTACGATCTATACATATATAGCATACATATATAATGATTGTACTCTGTCTAGATTTGATGACGACGACCAGAGCAGCGAGAGGCGGCAGGAGCACCAGCTGCAGCGGCAAAGCAGTTCTGCCGCCCGGAAGGCTGCGTAGGGAGTTTCAGAAGGCCGGTCTTGCACCCCGATCGGAAACCCCTTCGGATGACTCCTTTCGTGTAGACTTTGTCACACCTCCAGGTATATTGCATGCATATTCATTTTGAATGTAATATTATATATATACATGTATATTTATGTCAAAATTACTTATATAGTCAATGTTTGATTGTCTAGCTATTGGTGGTGCGTCCACATCAAAGGCAGAGGCCACTCCCGCACCTCCAGGTATGTTTATATATCATATAGTGCATAGGTATGTTTATATATCTTATAGTGCATGTATGCACTATAGGATATATAAACATACCTGGAGGCGCGGGAGTAGCCTCTGCCTTTGATGTGGACGCACCACCAATAGCTAGACAATCAAACATTGACTATATAAATAATTTTGACATAAATATGCATGTATATCTATAATATTACATTCAAAATGAATATGCATGCAATATACCTGGAGTTGTGACAAAGTCTACACGGAAGGAGTCATCCGAAGGGGTTTCCGATCGGGATGCAAGACCGGCCTTCTGAAACTCCCTACTCATCTTTCCGGGCGGCAGAACCGCTCTGCCTCTGCCGGTGCCGCGGCTAGTGCTCCTGCCGCCTCTCGCTGCTCCGGTCGTCGTCATCAAATCTAGACAAGAGCACAATCATTACATATGCATGCTATCTATGTATAGATCGTAAAAATGTGAAGTAATAATATAACATTACTGATAACCTTTTTCGTTTCGTGGACGCATTCAACATATCTACTTGGATTTCATCATCGATATCATTTTTAACCCATGTAACTTCACGATCAGCCGAAGACAACCGGTCTTTTGAAACAGACGGTCGGAGCACTCTAAGTCTTCTTTCTTCATTCTCATCGCTGTCCTCGAATTCTGGGACACCGTAAACATCCCTGAGTTTCCAACGGCATACGACACTCCATCCCGGATGCTTCAAGCACTGTGAGTAGTATACTTGGAACGCTTGGTTCGGAAAGATAAACGGATCGTCCGGACCGTAAAATAAAGTGTGTTCACACTGGTCAATTCATATTCATCTTTCCAAGTCCCGAGATTGTTTCTCCACTTATCCGTATCGGTTCGTGTATCGTACCGAGTACACTGAAATATATAAAACGGTTCTGATCATCCGGAATATTGGATGCCAAGTATGCAATTTAAGTATCCATAATAAATCACACCATCTGATCCTACCGTCGCAATCCCACTACTCTGAGTGGTTCGAGATGTTTCTATGTTCTTAACTTCGAATTTGTATCCTAGGACACCGAATCCTTTATAATATACAACCTCTGAACTAGGAAACTGAGCTAAACATCTTGAATCACTCTCTAATGATGCAGACAAGTTCGGATCATGGCTCTGACAAAACAAATTTTACGACAAATACATAACGATATAAGTTTAGATTAAGACCGGTAGCAATAACATGTTATTCGAACAACTTACATGATCTGCAACCCAATCGCAAAAATTATCCTGATGATATTTTTCTAATCGTTCATCGTTCCAATCAGGATGCCCTTCTCGTAGCTCATTAAAATGAATTATGTTCTCAACAATAAATTATGACATTAATATTATATCATTTCATACACACACAAATACAAATATAACAATTAATCTAAAAAATCTTACTCTCTAATTTCTTCAAGACATGCGCTATTGAGGAGGATAAACCGATATATCATGTTGATAAACATAGTGTCTACTCTCTTATAATCAGCTTTACCATATGGCCCGTCCTGAATTCTTCGAGGCCGGTTAAGTTTCGTCTCAATGTTCTCGTCCAGATAGCGGGAACAAAATGTGGTTACTTCATCTAAATAATAACCTTGCATGATAGAACCCTCTGGTCGATTTCTATTGCGTATATACTTTTTTAGAGTGTAAAGCTACCTAAAGAAAAATATGTTAAATAAATAA
This sequence comes from Agapanthus africanus, assembly GCA_030015575.1. NCBI lineage: Eukaryota > Viridiplantae > Streptophyta > Magnoliopsida > Asparagales > Amaryllidaceae > Agapanthus > Agapanthus africanus. The sequence continues at coordinate 874,701,795 of JASDDO010000024.1, read as the reverse complement.
ATACGGGCATATAGGACAACAATAATTTTACAAATTGCGCGAAACGAAAAATTCCACGTACATTTCGACAGAATACATCCATCGATATTGTACCGGTCCGGCTAACTTAGCATCGGTTGTAAGATGAACCGTCAGGTGTATTATGATATCGAAGAATAACGGTGGAAAAATACGCTCAAGGTTGCAAAGTATTTAACGAAATAGAATTTTCTAGTTTCTCCAGCGTCACAACATTCAGGGTTTTAGCGCGCAATTATCTAAAATGGCAACATAGGTCATTGATTACTAGACCAACCGATTCGGGAAGGGAAGTCCTGAGGGCTAATGGGAGAAGGTGCTCCATAATAACATGGTGATCATGAATTTTTCAGCCCATCAATCTTGCTTTTAACAATTTTTATCTTCTTAATAAATGATCCTGAGAAATCTGTGGGAAGAATCTTTTCTTCTCCGGTTGTGACATATGATACGCGGCACTGGAAAGTACAAACTTGTCTGGTTTACCCGCTATCGGTTTAGGATGCAATTCACTTCTAATTGCCCAGTCCTGAAGATCCATCCGAGCATGGAGATTGTCTTTCGATTTTTCGTCTTTACAAAAAAGCAAGTTGAGTACGTGCTCGGATACTCACTTCTCTATGTGCATGACGTTCTAGACAATAACGCACTAAAGTTGTTGACTAGTACGGAAGCTCGAAGAAAATGCTTAACTTGTTTCAGAAGGGTGGTTTGACATGTTCTGATGAATCTATCCCGAAGGTCACATTATTGTAACCATCCCACTGAACAGTCATGTCCTCTCCGGACAATGGGGCTGGAAGCCTAAGAAGCTCCTAATGACCATCAAAGTGAGCAGCGTCTAACCTATAGGGATGGTCTAGTGGCAGGAAACGTCGATGGCCGCAATAACAAACCTTCCTGCTAAAATTCAAGAATTTCGATGTTGTATATTGATGGCAATAAGGACATGCTTTGTGACCATGTACGGACCAACCTGATAGCATTCCATACGCAGGAAATTCATTAGTTGTTCACAATAAAGCAGCACGCAATGTGAAGGTTGTATTTGTGTTTGCATCGTGAGTTTCTACACCATCAATAAATAAAGATTTTAACTTATCGATCAGAGGTCGGAGATAGACGTTGATTTATCCAAAAATTGTAGTTTACCGTAATCAGAAACGGCGTCGCTTCGCAGCTAGCCGGTGAATACGGGCCGATCCGCAGGGATGTGTGAATTTCTGTTTTTGTGTTATAACGAGTTGATTCAGATTGTTGTTTGGTTTTTTTCGATTGAATTAAAAACGAATTTATGTGATATGAAAGAACTCGTTAGGGTTAGGTCGAAGGTAGGGGTGTTGAGATCAATGTTTTCACCTCTTTCAATGCCGTTGATTTAAGCTTTTTAGAAAAATCACAACAATTATTAGCAAAGGGGACAAGGATCTAGAGGAAGAAACTTTGTTTCTTCCCGATCATCCTAATCCCCTTTGCTAATAATTGTTGTGATTGTTGCCGGGGATGGCGTAATTTTCTTGTTTTGTATGATTTCGGGTTGATATAAATTTTGAAAAATTATAAAAATCAGAAAATACAAAATATAAAAATTTTCTTTTCATTATTTTTATCTGTTTGAAGGGTTTCTCGTTGGAATCTTGCACGAACATCAAAGACTTTTGGATCTGGAATTTTACAGAGGTCAAATCAGAAAAGTGAACATCACAACAGAGGAAGATTGAACCAGCAGAGCAACAGAAATTTTCTGAGTCCCTGATCTGCTCAAGGAGCCGCGGATCCGCCGCAAAACACCCATCAAAACCGCGTTTCCGCCGCCATCTAGCCACGTCAGCACATAAAATTTGCATGGTTAGATCCCTCTTTCTCCCCTCTGCAACCTCCATATCTCCACTGTAAAAATTTTCTGCAGGTTTCTTTGCGCTAAAAAAAAAATCTTCTTCCCGCTTCTAAATAACAGATTTGCTGCAGGTTTCTTTGCGCCGCGCTAAAATTGATTGCAAGTGAATTTTTTGTTTTGCATAATTTAATTGGACTTAAGGGGCTAATTGACCAAACTCAGATTGGGTGGGGATTTCATCACCCTTCCCAGGACCCCAGAAAACACCTAAAACATTTTGCATCGACCACAATTAATTAAAAAAAAGACTAGACTCAGACCTAAGGACAGCGAGCTCAATAGGAAAAGGACTAGGGAAGGCATCGGCCGTTTATCCTAACCGACATTGCGGTGTCTAGGCTAGTGGTTATTAATTAGGCCCACTGTAGTGGTGGTTCCTTCCCACTTACCTGGCCGTACTTGTCCGTGAAGAGGCGGTTTGAGGTCCTATTTTTAGCCCTATTTAGGAGCTGTCTAGTAGACCTAGGCGACCCTAGATCTAGGCCTGATTGTGCATGTGTGGTTGATACAATTATGTCACGAGTCCTTTTTCAAAAACCTCTTTGCAAAACTCTCATATAAAACAAAAAAAATAATAAATAAAACTTTTCAAAACTTGCAACTTGTCGCAAAAAGAAAACCTGCAAATTCACCACACCACTTTCCCTCACTGACGTTATCTTACCCCCACATTCTGTTTTTCTTTTTTTCTGACTGCACTATCCCTTTTAGTGTATGTCACTTTGGACTAGGGATACAGACGCCCGATTAGTCCGCGTTTCGTTGGTACCGACCAACGAACCTTTCGACACCGAAGTCGAAAATCCGTCCACTTTCTTACCCTCACCTTCAACTTCTTTCACCGAAGGTATGTCGGGATTCGACCCCAACAATACCTTACCGACGGGAAGGATTCCACCTCCGTTAGGTGCGAATGACCCGAACCAGCCGCCTGTTGAAGCGCCCGCACGAGTTGCGCTCCAGGACCTCTTTTACCCCATCCGCACTTCTTTACCCACCTGTCTTTCACCCCCACCGGCAAATGGGGGCAATTTTGAGATTAAACCACATTTCATCAATATGCTGCCGAAATTTCATGGTTTGGAAACTGAAGACGCATATATCTTTATTAATAAATTCCAAAATGTGTGCGCTATGATGAAAACGACCCAATTGAGTGATGACGCTATAAGGCTAAGGGTCATTCCTTTCACCTTATGTGACCTAGCCGAGAAGTGGCTATATAGCACCGCATCACATTCTATTAGAAATTGGGATGAGTTTGTGAAAGCTTTTCTAAAAAAGTTTTATCCTCACCATAAAACTGCCAGAATCCGTAATGAAATAATTCAATTCTCACAACTTCCTTCCGAACCATTCTGGAAGTGCTTCGAGAGATTCAAGGACCTATTAGTTCAATGCCCTCATCATGGGATAGAAAGTTGGCAACTTTGCCAAACATTATACGAGGGATTGAACTCGGCAACGAAGCAGTTGATAGAAACCATCTGTCAAGGTCATTTTCTCTCTAAGTCTAGTGATGAAGCATGGCAGTTTCTCGAGGATCTTAGTGAGCAGACAATACAGTAGGAGAGTACCAAGACCACATCATCTTCTAGTGATCAATCTAGGGCAGGCATACATCAAGTAGAGATGTCGATTGCTATGAAGGCCGAGATGGCCGCTCTTACGAAAAAGCTAGAAGCGATCGAGACCAAAATCTCATCGTCTTCTCCTGCCCCTGCTATGCCTCCACGAACTGTCTGTGCTTGTTGTGCGGATCCATCGCACCTGACCGAAGAGTGTCCTTATAATGCATCTACACAAGGACAGGACCAAGTCAATGCTGCATTTCAGCAACGACAAATAAACGATCCGTACTCTTCGACGTATAATCCGGGGTGGAGGAGTCACCCAAATTTCGCTTGGAACCAAAATCAACAATTCCAAGGAAATAATAATTTTCAAAGACCTCCTCCTCTACAACAACAACAACAACAACAAGCACCCTCGCAAACTCAATATCAACCGCAACAATTCCAACAACCTTACCCTAATCAGGTGAACAATTTTGTGCCGAACAATGCTTACCAGCCAAACAATTATGTTCAACCTAATAATGATAAGGTTAGCTCGCTCGAAAGAAGTCTAGATGCGTTCCTTAAGCAATCTGCACAGTCTACAGCAAGACTTGAGACTTCTATTCAATCTTTAGTGCAAAATAGTGCCTCCCACGATCAAAGCATCAAATCTATTGAGGCACAAATTGCACAACTCAATGCAGCTTTGAGCGAGCGCGAAAAAGGAAAACTCCCGTCTCAACCGTTGCTCAACCCCTGTCACGCACATGCTGCACACAATCAGTAAAATCATAACGTAAATGCTGTGATCACGTTGAGATCGGGAAAAGTGTTGCGAAACAATGTGGGCATTAACAATGACACCCCTGCCGGTGGGCCTTCTTCATCTTCTTCACCATCTTCTTCTTCTTTAGAGCCTATTCTCCACCCTTCACATGGCTCTACCTCTTCTAGCTTGAACGGACCTATTTCTCACAACACGAACACATCTACACGGGGTGCCGTTCCAACTCGACAATCTGATCCGCAAAAATTGGACTCAACCACTTTTCAAAATGTTCCTTTTCCTAATCGGCTGAGATCCAATAAACCAACTTCTCAGATAGAGAAGATTGTCGAGTTGTTCAAACAGGTTAGCATAAATATCCCTCTTTTGAATGCAATTCAGCAAGTTCCTTCATATGCCAAAATTTTAAAGGACTTATGCACCAAAAAGAGAAAGTCGCAAGTGCCAAAGAAAGTTTTTGTGGCTAGTGCTATTAGCGATGCTCTTGTAAATTCCTTACCCCCAAAGCAAAAGGACCCCGGGTGTCCTACCATTGCGATAACAATTGGGGACAAGAACATCAATAGAGCACTATTAGATCTTGGTGCGAGTATGAATTTGCTACCCTATTCTGTGTACGAGCAATTGGGCGTTGGAGAGCTTAAGCCCACTCACTGTACTCTCCAAATGGCCGACTGGTCTATCACTCATCCTAGGGGAGAGCTGGAGGATGTGTTAATAAGAGTAGGGGATTTCATTTTCCCCGTTGACTTTATTGTGATGGACACACAACCTGTCGCTAACCCCCGGAACCAAATTCCGGTAATACTAGGTCGACCATTTTTGGCAACTTCCAACGCAGTGATCAATTGTCGTAACGGTTCAATGAACCTATCTTTCGGCAATATGACAATTGAGCTCAATATTTTCAAGTTGGGAAGTCAGCATGCTGAGCCTAATGCTAGCGTACTCGACGTTTGCTCGATCAATGAGATCGCGGAGGAGGACTGTGAGTTCGAGAATTTTTTGTTCGACCACAGCAATGTTAACGCCACTAGTGCGTTCCTCCTAGAATCCGACACAGCTTTCACGGCGGATAACGATTTTGAGTGTTTTACATTCGTCGACGACCTTGAAGACTCATCACCTGAATTGGAGTCTTTTGCTTTTTCGGATGAGTTAGTTGAACCATCCGACACTGTTGCGTACACTCGGTTCGAACCTTTGATGGAATCATTCGAGTTTGAAACAACTACCTCATTGTTACCATCTATTGTTTCACCTCCTAAACTCGAATTAAAGCTTTTGCCGACACACCTAAAATATGCATATCTAGGTGATAATGAGACCTTACCCGTCATTATATCAGCCTCTCTAGCTCTTGAGCAAGAGAAGGCTCTCTTGATGGTCTTACATAATAATCGGCAAGCTTTCGGCTGGTCTATGGCGGACATTAAGGGGATTAGTCCCCTCATAGTCGAACATCATATACACTTAATGGATGATGCCAAGCCAGCACGAGATCCACAAAGGCGCCTCAACCCTATCATGAAAGAGGCGGTTAAGAAGGAAATTGTCAAATGTCTGGATAGCGGTATCATTTACCCTATCTCGGATAGCCAATGGGTTAGCCCAATCCACGTCGTGCCAAAGAAATCAGACATTACGGTCATTACAAACGAGGCAAATGAGTTGATTCCCACTCGCACCCAAACTGGGTGGCGAGTCTGCATAGACTATAGGAAACTCAATGCCGCAACAAGGAAGGACCACTTTCCTTTACCTTTCATTGACCAAATGCTCGAGCGATTGGCAGGGCACGAGTTCTATTGCTTTCTCGACGGCTATTCCGGTTACAATCAAGTCCCCATCGCCAAAGAGGATCAAGACAAGACAACATTCACTTGTCCCTTTGGCACTTTTGCTTATCGCCGCATGCCCTTTGGGTTATGCAACGCACCGCGACATTTCAGCGGTGTATGATGGGGATCTTTTCAGACATGGTTGAAAAGTTCTTGGAGATTTTTATGGATGATTTCTCCATCTTTGGCGACTCCTTCGACGAGTGGTTACGCCATCTTGACGCTGTTCTTACCCACTGCAGAGATAAGAACCTAACAATGAATTGGGATAAGTGCCATTTCATGGTACGAGAGGGCATCGTCTTAGGACATGTCATCTCGCAAAACGGCATCGAGGTTGACCGAGCTAAAATCGAAGTGATTTCTAACCCCCCTCACCCAAAATGCGTCAAAGATATCAGAGCCTTCCTTGGCCACGCCGGTTTTTACAGACGGTTCATCAAGGACTTTAGCAAGATTGCTAGACCCTTGACTCTCTTACTGGCCAAGGACACAACTTTTGCTTTCGACTCCACGTGCACTGAAGCATTCGAGTCTTTAAAACATTCACTCATCACTGCGCCCATCCTCTCATCTCCCGACTGGACGCATCCTTTTAAAATCATGTGCGACGCATCAGACTTTGCTATTGGCGCTGTTCTTAGACAGCACATTAATAAGATGCTGCACGTGATTTATTATGCTAGTCGAACACTAAATGAGGCCCAACTTAATTACACAACAACAGAGAAAGAATTTTTAGCTGTTGTGTTTGCACTCGAAAAATTTCGGCCTTATTTAATCGGCTCTCCAGTCGTCGTTTATACTGATCATTCGGCTCTTCGCCACTTTTTTGCGAAGAAGGATGCTAAGTCAAGGCTAATACGTTGGATCCTTTTATTGCAAGAGTTTGACCTTGTTATTAAGGACAAAAAGGGATGTGAAAACGTAGTAGCTGATCACCTATCACGACTTCCTTCTTCGCCTACGCTCGATCTTCCAATCACTGACGTTTTTCCCGACGAGCAACTCTTGACCGTTTCGTGCGAACCATGGTTCGCCGATATTGTAAACTACTTAGCCACCGGCCTGATCCCTAATGATTGGTCGAAACAGGATAAGCTTCGATTTTTGTCCCAAGTAAAGCATTTTTACTGGGATGAGCCCTATCTTTTTAAATACTGTTCCGACCAAATCATTCGTCGGTGTGTGCCCGAGAGTGAGGTCAAGAGCGTGCTGTCTTTCTGCCACGATCAAGCATGTGGCGGGCACTTTGACCCAAAGAAGACAGCCGAAAAAGTTTTGCAGTGTGGTTTCTATTGGCCACGACTCTTCAAGGATGCATTTGAATACTGCAAAACTTGCTCCCGGTGCCAACACTTGGGCCGGATTTCGCGGAGAAACGAAATGCCACTCCAACCAATTTTGGTAGTGGACATTTTTGATTTTTGAGGTATAGATTTCATGGGACCATTTCCTAACTCCTTTGGAAATGTGTATATTCTGTTGGCGGTTGACTATGTTTCTAAGTGGGTCGAGGCTGTGCCCAGCCGAACGAACGATAATAAAGTTGTCGTTCGATTCCTTAAAGAACACATATTTTCTCGATTTGGGCACCCTCGGGCGATAATAAGTGATAATGGTTCTCACTTCTGCAATAGGACTTTCGAGTCCTTAATGCGCAAATACTCTATCACCCACAAATTGTCAACGCCATATCACCCCCAAACATGTGGGCAAGCCGAGGTTTCAAATCGGCAAATAAAGCAAATCTTGGAGAAAACGGTTTCCAAAAACCGTAAGGATTGGTCACTTAAACTGATAGATGTACTATGGGCTTTCCGTACTGCATATAAGACCGATCTTGGTATGTCTCCATACCGGCTTGTGTTCGGGAAGGCTTGCCACCTCCCAGTGGAGATCGAGCATAAAGCATTTTGGGCTATCAAAGAGCTGAATTTGTCTTTAGGAGATGCGGGCAGCAACAGAAAGCTGCAATTGAATGAGTTGGAGGAGCTAAGGGATGAGGCATATGATAATGCCATAACTGCTAAAAACCGAGCTAAGGTGTTCCACGATAAACACCTTTTGCGAAAAACTTTTGAACCTGGTCAACAGGTTCTACTTTATGACACTCGGTTACATTTTCATCCCGGTAAGCTCCGGTCCAGATGGAGAGGACCTTTTGTAGTCCGCACCGTTTATCCGCACGGTGCGGTTGATCTTGAAAACCCTGAAGACGGTACCTTATTCAAGATAAATGGGCATCGACTGAAACCGTTCTTCACAGCGGATCCTTCGGAGGAGCTCCTGCTTTTGCAGGAGCCGATCTACACTGAGTGATATTCCTCCGCTTTCACCCCTAAATTTCGTTTCCCAAGGACACTATTTCAAATAAGTTTGGGGATGTGTATATTATTTGTATATATATTTCCAAAATACCATAAAAAAATAAAAAATAAAAATTTTTATAAATAAAAATAATAATAATTTTTGGACCTAATTGCAAATCTGCAGATTAAGAGCTGATTTTACAAATAAAACCCTCGTTTTAGAGGGTGTTTTATGTAAATCACCCTCCCATCCCCTATTTAAAGGAACCCGAGCCCCTGTGTGTTTACCCTAAAAAAAATTTCATCTCATAAAACCCTAGCCGCCGTCCCCTACCCTCTGCAGAAGATTCTCGCCGCGCCGCCACCAGACGGCCGCGGAACCGCCGCCTCTGCAGCCTCCCGCCGCGCATCCGCCGCCGTTCTGACTCTTCACCCCCTGAATTTTTCAGGGGGGTAAATCTGATCCTTTACTATCTGTTCCTGAATATATATTTTTTCTCTGAAACATCTAAATGGGACACAAAATGCAGTATGAAAGGGATTTTTCCCCTATTTTCGCACACGAGATTTACGATACATATTTCCCACGCGAAATCGCACAAAGGGGCTGGAATTTCCTCCTCTATAATCATGCATCTGCATTTGCTCTACCTAACCTAGTTGCTCTATTTTACGAATCCATAGAAGATAATAGCCTAGACAACTTAGGTTACATTAAACTGAATTGGGGAAACCGTGAAATTCACATCGATAGGGACATGATACACGAGGTTACACTGATACCACGTGTACCTGCACATGAACACCCACTGCGTTTTGAAGATTATATGACATTAATGGGTAATGACTGTGCACGAGAACCGCGTAAGGGCATCCAAGCACGGACCATTTTCGCAAATGTTTTAACTGTGTGCCGGTGGGCACAAAACAATATTTTTGGAAGTTCTCACAACACGACCTTTTTCACTCCTTCGTTACATGTCGTCCACACTTTAATGACGAAAAATCCTAGGTTCGACATGTGCACGGTTTTGCTCCAATCGATAGGTACGGGGAAACGAGGTAGTGTATATCCATGTCCCATGCTCGTTACCCAACTCTGCCGTTATTTCCTCCCAGCCGAGGAATTTGACTCAAATATGATAGACGGTGTCCCGGTTCGACCACTTTTAGAGGGCGTCTCGTCGTCCTATTCTAGACTCACGGATATTTGGACACGAACAGAACCGGCAGAAAATGTACCTGCACACACCCCTAGCTCGAGCTCGACTTCGAGCGGGGAAGAACTAACTTCCCAGGAGCATGCGCGATTAATGCGAAGAACAGTGAGAAGAATAGACTCTTTGCGGGATGAGTTTCGGGCAACTGCACGAGAGCACGACCGTCGGTTGACGGAAATTGAGAGGGGGATCCAAACACTTTTGGCTAGAGGGGAAAGATCACGTTCACGCTCACGAGCGCGACGTGGGGCCGGGCAGTGAGGGCACTGCTTTGCTCAAGTTTGGGGGTATTAGAGGGTGATGTATATAGTTATCCTTCGCATTGCATTTTGTATATATCTTTGTTTTCCTTTTGCATATTTAATTTCTGCATTGCATCTTTATATAAAAATCATAAAAATTTGAAAATTTGAAAAACACAAAAAATTTTAGAAAACTAAAAATTTGAAAAATTTGAAAAATTATAAAAATTATTGTATTCAATTTTGGTTAATTGATTTGAGTTTGATAAAAAGGTTAACTGAGTAGGAAAAACTAGATCCTAGACTTAGCAAATTAAAAACCCTAAAAATAACATTCCTTAAAGTTTAGCGATAAAGAGTATATGTCTTTGTAGGTTATTTAGAAATAGGTAAATTTTGGGTTCACTTCTTGGGCTAAGTCAAAATGAGGGAAGAGTATTAATATTCTTATTAAAGTATAAGTTCGAAAAATAGTTCCTAGCTTAAGTCTAGATTCTGAAAACATGTACCCTACAAAATTCACAATCACGCACCTTGAAACTTGGATTAGTAGAAGAGACCTTGAATTACTCTTGTCTAAAGTCCTTAGCACGATAAAAAGAAAAAAAAAGTGAATAAAAAAAAATGGACACTGGTTCTTGTGATTACTTAAGGCTAGAAAATTATTTAGCGAGGGTGCTTTATCACCTAGTGCCTTAGACCAACTGGTTTGGGAGTCACTGCTAAAAGCCTTGGGTGCTACAAAACTAGGAAAAACACATTAAAGTGCTAACGCATCTTGTAATCGGCAGTTGGTACCTCAAGAAGTATTAACGGTCGCATGAAGGATGTGTAAGCGAAAATTAAGAAAATTCACAAGTGCTTTGGACAATGGACGAGAATATGATTGCTTAATTTGAATTTCCAAATGTACGGGTGACAATTACACACACGTGGGGATATGTGATTAGAGTTTAGATAAGAGAAAGGAATGAAGAATAAAACTTGTATCTTTAATAGAGCTCATAGAAATTCCTAAGTAGAGATGTAACTCTAGAAGGAAAACTTAAGAAATGCTGAATTCTAAGTAATTTTATAGAACATGTATAATCTTAAGTTACACAATAAGGAACTGTGAAGGATATGGGCGGATAATTTGCGGGGCGACGATAATAGAATTCCTTATTAGAAAACCTAATTGGAGAACAAAAGTCGAAAAACTAAATTGATAGGATTTTGTGGGTGTAATCCGCTGAAAACCCTCAGGAGACAACACTCCTCCTACTAGGGACACCTAGAGGATTAACGGCTTGTTGCACGTGCTCAGTGCAATCGCGTTTCCCTGCGAAAGTGTGGCTAGATTGGAATAAAATAATAAGTTTGCTCGAGGACGAGCAAAAGGTAAGTTTGAGCAAAAGGCAACTGCCGATTACAAGATGCGTTAGCACTTTAATGTGTTTTTCCAAGTTTTGCAGCACCCAAGGCTTTTAGCAATGACTCCCAAACCAGTTGGTCTAAGGCACTAGGTGATAAAGCACCCTAGCTAAATAATTTTCTAGCCTTAAGTAATCATAAGAACCAGTGTCCATTTTTTTTTATTCACTTTTTTTTTCTTTTTATTGTGCTAAGGACTTTAGACAAGAGTAATTCAAAGTCTCTTCTACTAATCCAAGTTTTAAGGTGCGTGATTGTGAATTTTGTAGGGTACATGTTTTCAGAATCTAGACTTAAGCTAGGAACTATTTTTCGAACTTATACTTTAATAAGAACATTAATACTCTTCCCTCATTTTGACTTAGCCCAAGAAGTGAACCCAAAATTTACCTATTTCTAAATAACCTACAAAGACATATACTATCTATCGCTAAACTTTAAGGAATGTTATTTTTAGGGTTTTTAATTTGCTAAGTCTAGGATCTAGTTTTTCCTACTCATTTAACCTTTTTATCAAACTCAAATCAATTAACCAAAATTGAATACAATAATTTTTATAATTTTTCAAATTTTTCAAATTTTTATGGGTTTTTTAGTTTTCTAAAATTTTTTGTGTTTTTCAAATTTTCAAATTTTTATGATTTTTATATAAAGATGCAATGCAGAAATTAAATATGCAAAAGGAAAACAAAGATATATACAAAATGCAATGCGAAGGATAACTATATACATCACCCTCTAATACCCCCAAACTTGAGCAAAGCAGTGCCCTCACTGCCCGGCCCCACGTCGCGCTCGTGAGCGTGAACGTGATCTTTCCCCTCTAGCCAAAAGTGTTTGGATCCCCCTCTCAATTTCCGTCAACCGACGGTCGTGCTCTCGTGCAGTTGCCCGAAACTCATCCCGCAAAGAGTCTATTCTTCTCACTGTTCTTCGCATTAATCGCGTATGCTCCTGGGGAGTTAGTTCTTCCCCGCTCGAAGTCGAGCTCGAGCTAGGGGTGTGTGCAGGTACATTTTCTGCCGGTTCTGTTCGTGTCCAAATATCCGTGAGTCTAGAATAGGACGACGAGACGCCCTCTAAAAGTGGTCGAACCGGGACACCGTCTATCATATTTGAGTCAAATTCCTCGGCTGGGAGGAAATAACGGCAGAGTTGGGTAACGAGCATGGGACATGGATATACACTACCTCGTTTCCCCGTACCTATCGATTGGAGCAAAACCGTGCACATGTCGAACCTAGGATTTTTCGTCATTAAAGTGTGGACGACATGTAACGAAGGGGTGAAAAAGGTCGTGTTGTGAGAACTTCCAAAAATATTGTTTTGTGCTCACCGGCACACAGTTAAAACATTTGCGAAAAGGGTCCGTGCTTGGATGCCCTTACGCGGTTCTCGTGCACAGTCATTACCCATTAATGTCATATAATCTTCAAAACGCAGTGGGTGTTCATGTGCAGGTACACGTGGTATGAGTGTAACCTCGTGTATCATGTCCCTATCGATGTGAATTTCACGGTTTCCCCAATTCAGTTTAATGTAACCTAAGTTGTCTAGGCTATTATCTTCCATGGATTCGTAAAATAGAGCAACTAGGTTAGGTAGAGCAAATGCAGATGCATGATTATAGAGGAGGAAATTCCAGCCCCTTTGTGCGATTTCGTGTGGGAAATATGTACCATAAATCTCATGTGCGAAAACAGGGGGAAAATCCCTTTCATACTGCATTTTGTGTCCCATTTAGATGTTTCAGAGAAAAAATATATATGCTGGAACAGATAGTAAAGGATCAGATTTACCTCCCTGAAAAATTCAGGGGGTGAAGAGTCAGAACGGCGGCAGATGCGCGGCGGGAGGCTGCAGAGGCGACGGTTCCGCGGTCGTCTGGTGGCGGCGCGGCGAGAATCTTCTGCAGAGGGTAGGGGGCGGCGGCGGCTAGGGTTTTATGAGATGAAAAATTTTTTAGGGTAAACACACAGGGGCTCAGATTCCCTTAAATAGGGAATGGGAGGGTGATTTACATAAAACACCCTCTAAAACGAGGGTTTTATTTGTAAAATCAGCTCTTAATCTGCAGATTTGCAATTAGGTCCAAAAATTTTATTTTTTTTTATTTATAAAAATTTTTATTTTTTATTTTTTTAAATAATATACACCCCCCCAAACTTATTTGAAATAGTGTTCTTGGGAAACGAAATTTGGGGGTGAAAGCGGAGGAATATCACTCAGTGTAGATCGGCTCCTGCAAAAGCAGGAGCTCCTCCGAAGGATCCGCTGTGAAGAACGGTTTCAGTCGATGCCCATTTACCTTGAATAAGGTACCGTCTTTAGGGTTTTCAAGATCAACCGCACCGTGCGGATAAACGGTGCGGACTACAAAAGGTCCTCTCCATCTGGACCGGAGCTTACCAGGATGAAAATGTAACCGAGTGTCATAAAGTAGAACCTGTTGACCAGGTTCAAAAGTTTTTCGCAAAAGGTGTTTATCGTGGAACACCTTAGCTCGGTTTTTAGCAGTTATGGCATTATCATATGCCTCATCCCTTAGCTCTTCCAACTCATGCAATTGCAGCTTTCTGTTGCTGCCCGCATCTCCTAAAGACAAATTCAGCTCTTTGATAGCCCAAAATGCTTTATGCTCGATCTCCACTGGGAGGTGGCAAGCCTTCCCGAACACAAGCCGGTATGGAGACATACCAAGATCGGTCTTATATGCAGTACGGAAAGCCCATCGTGCATCTATCAGTTTAAGTGACCAATCCTTACGGTTTTTGGAAACCGTTTTCTCCAAGATTTGCTTTATTTGCTGATTTGAAACCTCGGCTTGCCCACATGTTTGGGGGTGATATGGCGTTGACAATTTATGGGTGATAGAGTATTTGCGCATTAAGGACTCGAAAGTCCTATTGCAGAAGTGAGAACCATTATCACTTATTATCGCCCGAGGGTGCCCAAATCGAGAAAATATGTGTTCTTTAAGAAATCGAATGACAACTTTATTATCGTTCGTTCGGCTGGGCACAGCCTCGACCCACTTAGAAACATAGTCAACCGCCAACAGAATATACACATTTCCAAAGGAGTTAGGAAATGGTCCCATGAAATCTATACCCCAAACATCAAAAATGTCCACTACCAAAATGGGTTGGAGTGGCATTTCGTTTCTCCGCGAAATCCGGCCCAAGTGTTGGCACCGGGCCCAAGTTTTGCAGTATTCAAATGCATCCTTGAAAAGTCGTGGCCAATAGAAACCACACTGTAAAACTTTTTCGGCTGTCTTCTTTGGGCCAAAGTGCCCGCCACATGCTTGATCGTGGCAGAAAGACAGCACGCTCTTGACCTCACTCTCGGGCACACACCGACGAATGATTTGGTCGGAACAGTATTTAAAAAGATAGGGCTCATCCCAGTAAAAATGCTTTACTTGGGACAAAAATCGAAGCTTATCCTGTTTCGACCAATCATCAGGTATCAGGCCGGTGGCTAAGTAGTTTACAATATCGGCGAACCATGGTTCGCACGAAACGGTCAAGAGTTACTCGTCGGGAAAAACGTCAGTGATTGGAAGATCGAGCGTGGGCGAAGAAGGAAGTCGTGATAGGTGATCAGCTACTATGTTTTCACATCCCTTTTTGTCCTTAATAACAAGGTCAAACTCTTGCAATAAAAGGATCCAACGTATTAGCCTTGACTTAGCATCCTTCGCAAAAAGGTGGCGAAGAGCCGAATGATCAGTATAAACAACGACTAGAGAGCCGATTAAATAAGGCCGAAATTTTTCGAGTGCAAACACAACAGCTAAAAATTCTTTCTCTGTTGTTGTGTAATTAAGTTGGGCCTTATTTAGTGTTCGGCTAGCATAATAAATCACGTGCGGCATCTTATTAATGTGCTGTCCAAGAACAGCGCCAATAGCAAAGTCTGATGCGTCGCA
Source organism: Agapanthus africanus (assembly GCA_030015575.1). Lineage (NCBI taxonomy): Eukaryota > Viridiplantae > Streptophyta > Magnoliopsida > Asparagales > Amaryllidaceae > Agapanthus > Agapanthus africanus. The sequence continues at coordinate 874,686,572 of JASDDO010000024.1, read as the reverse complement.
CATGATTTCAAAAGGGTGCGTCCAGTCGGGAGATGAGAGGATGGGCGCAGTGATGAGTGAATGTTTTAAAGACTCGAATGCTTCAGTGCACGTGGAGTCGAAAGCAAAAGTTGTGTCCTTGGCCAGTAAGAGAGTCAAGGGTCCAGCAATCTTGCTAAAGTCCTTGATGAACCGTCTGTAAAAACCGGCGTGGCCAAGGAAGGCTCTGATATCTTTGACGCATTTTGGGGGAGGGAGGTTAGAAATCACTTCGATTTTAGCTCGGTCAACCTCGATGCCGTTTTGCGAGATGACATGTCCTAAGACGATGCCCTCTCGTACCATGAAATGGCACTTCTCCCAATTCAATGTTAGGTTCTTATCCCTGCAGCGGGTAAGAACAGCGTCAAGATGGCGTAAACACTCGTCGAAGGAGTCGCCAAAGATGAAGAAATCATCCATAAAAATCTCCAAGAACTTTTCACCAATGTCTGAAAAGATCCCCATCATACACCGCTGAAATGTCGCGGGTGCGTTGCATAACCCAAAGGGCATGCGGCGATAAGCAAAAGTGCCAAAAAGGCAAGTGAATGTTGTCTTGTCTTGATCCTCTTTGGCGATGGGGACTTGATTGTAACCGAAATAGCCGTCGAGAAAGCAATAGAAGTCGTGCCCTGCCAATCGCTCGAGCATTTGGTCAATGAAAGGTAAAGGAAAGTGGTCCTTCCTTGTTGCGGCATTGAGTTTCCTATAGTCTATGCAGACTCGCCACCCAGTTTGGGTGCGAGTGGGAATCAACTCATTTGCCTCGTTTGTAATGACCGTAATGCCTGATTTCTTTGGCACGACGTGGATTGGGCTAATCCATTGGCTATCCGAGATAGGGTAAATGATACCGCTATCCAGACACTTGACAATTTCCTTCTTAACCGCCTCTTTCATGATAGGGTTGAGGCGCCTTTGTGGATCTCGTGCTGGCTTGGCATCATCCATTAAGTGTATATGATGTTCGACTATGAAGGGACTAATCCCCTTAATGTCCGCCATAGACCAGCCGAAAGCTTGCCGATTATTATGTAAGACCATTAAGAGAGCCTTCTCTTGCTCAAGAGCTAGAGAGGCTGATATAATGATAGGTAAGGTCTCATTATCACCTAGATATGCATATTTTAGGTGTGTCGGCAAAAGCTTTAATTCAAGTTTAGGAGGTGAAACAATAGATGGTAACAATGGGGTAGTTGTTTCAAACTCGAATGATTCCATCAAAGGTTCGAACCGAGTGTACGCAACAGTGTCGGATGGTTCAACTAACTCATCCGAAAAAGCAAAAGACTCCAATTCAGGTGATGAGTCTTCAAGGTCGTCGACGAATGTAAAACACTCAAAATCGTTATCCGCCGTGAAAGCTGTGTCGGATTCTAGGAGGAACGCACTAGTGGCGTTAACATTGCTGTGGTCGAACAAAAAATTTTCGAACTCACGGTCCTTCTCCGCGATCTCATTGATCAAGCAAACGTCGAGTACGCTAGCATTAGGCTCAGCAGGCTGACTTCCCAACTTGAAAATATTGAGCTTAATTGTCATATTGCCGAAAGATAGGTTCATTGAACCGTTACGACAATTGATCACTGCGTTGGAAGTTGCCAAAAATGGTCGACCTAGTATTACCGGAATTTGGTTCCGGGGGTTAGCGACAGGTTGTGTGTCCATCACAATAAAGTCAACGGGGAAAATGAAATCTCCTACTCTTATTAACACATCCTCCAGCTCTCCCCTAGGATGAGTGATAGACCGATCGACCATTTGGAGAGTACAGTGAGTGGGCTTAAGCTCTCCAACGCCCAATTGCTCGTACACAGAATAGGGTAGCAAATTCACACTCGCACCAAGATCTAATAGTGCTCTATTGATGTTCTTGTCCCCAATTGTTATCGCAATGGTAGGACACCCGGGGTCCTTTTGCTTTGGGGGTAAGGAATTTACAAGAGCATCGCTAATAGCACTAGCCACAAAAACTTTCTTTGGCACTTGCGACTTTCTCTTTTTGGTGCATAAGTCCTTTAAAATTTTGGCATATGAAGGAACTTGCTGAATTGCATCCAAAAGAGGGATATTTATGCTAACCTGTTTGAACAACTCGACAATCTTCTCCATCTGAGGAGTTGGTTTATTGGATCTCAGCCGATTAGGAAAAGGAACATTTTGAAAAGTGGTTGAGTCCAATTTTTGCGGATCAGATTGTCGAGTTGGAACGGCACCCCGTGTAGATGTGTTCGTGTTGTGAGAAATAGGTCCGTTCAAGCTAGAAGAGGTAGAGCCATGTGAAGGGTGGAGAATAGGCTCTAAAGAAGAAGAAGATGGTGAAGAAGATGAAGAAGGCCCACCGGCAGGGGTGTCATTGTTAATGCCCACATTGTTTCGCAACACTTTTCCCGATCTCAACGTGGTCACAGCATTTACGTTATGATTTTGCTGATTGTGTGCAGCATGTGCGTGACCGGGGTTGGGCAACGGTTGAGACGGGAGTTTTCCTTTTTCGCGCTCGCTCAAAGCTGCATTGAGTTGTGCAATTTGTGCCTCAATAGATTTGATGTTTTGATCGTGGGAGGCACTATTTTGCACTAAAGATTGAATAGAAGTCTCAATCTTGCTGTAGACTGTGCAGATTGCTTAAGGAACGCATCTAGATTTCTTTCGAGCGAGCTAACCTTATCATTATTAGGTTGAACATAATTGTTTGGCTGGTAAGCATTGTTCGGCACAAAATTGTTCACCTGATTAGGGTAAGGTTGTTGTTGGAATTGTTGCGGTTGATATTGAGTTTGCGAGGGTGCTTGTTGTTGTTGTGGAGGTCTTTGAAAATTATTATTTCCTTGGAATTGTTGATTTTGGTTCCAAGCGAAATTTGGGTGACTCCTCCATCCCGGATTATACGTCGAAGAGTACGGATCATTTCTTTGTCGTTGCTGAAATGCAGCATTGACTTGGTCCTGTCCTTGTGTAGATGCATTATAATGACACTCTTCGGTCAGGCGCGATGGATCCGCACAACAAGCACAGACAGTTCATTGAGGCATAGCAGGGGCAGGAGAAGACGATGAGATTTTGGTTTCGATCGCTTCTAGCTTTTTCGTAAGAGCGGCCATCTCGGCCTTCATAGCAAACGACATCTCTACTTGATGTATGCCTGCCCTAGATTGACCACTAGAAGATGATGTGGTCTTGGTACTCTCCCACTGTATTGTCTGCTCACTAAGATCCTCGAGAAACTGCCATGCTTCATCACTAGACTTAGAGAGAAAATGACCTTGACAGATGGTTTCTAGCAACTGCTTCATTGCCGAGTTCAATCCCTCGTATAATGTTTAGCAAAGTTGCCAACTTTCTATCCCATGATGAGGGCATTGAACTAATAGGTCCTTGAATCTCTCGAAGCACTTCCAGAATGGTTCGGAAGGAAGTTGTGAGAATTGAATTATTTCATTACGGATTCTGGCAGTTTTATGGTGAGGATAAAACTTTTTTAGAAAGGCTTTCACAAACTCATCCCAATTTCTAATAGAATGTGATGCGGTGCTATATAGCCACTTCTCGGCTAGGTCACATAAGGTGAAAGGAATGACCCTTAGCCTTATAGCGTCATCACTCAATTGGGTCGTTTACATCATAGCGCACATATTTTGGAATTTATTAATAAAGATATATGCGTCTTCAGTTTCCAAACCATGAAATTTCGGCAGCATATTGATGAAATGTGGTTTAATCTCAAAATTGTCCCCATTTGCCGGTGGGGGTGAAAGACAGGTGGGTAAAGAAGTGCGGATGGGGTAAAAGAGGTCCTGGAGCGCAACTCGTGCGGGCGCTTCAACAGGCGGCTGGTTCGGGTCATTCGCACCTAACGGAGATGGAATCCTTCCCGTCGGTAAGGTATTGTTGGGGTCGAATCCCGACATACCTTCGGTGAAAGAAGTTGAAGGTGAGGGTAAGAAAGTGGACGGATTTTCGACTTCGGTGTCGAAAGGTTCGTTGGTCGGTACCAACGAAACGCGGACTAATCGGACGTCTGTATCCCTAGTCCAAAGTGACATACACTAAAAGGGATAGTGCAGTCAGAAAAAAAAAGAAAAACAGAATGTGGGGGTAAGATAACGTCAGTGAGGGAAAGTGGTGTGGTAAATTTGCAGGTTTTCTTTTTGCGACAAGTTGCAGGTTTTGAAAAGTTTTATTTATTATTTTTTTTGTTTTATGTGGGAGTTTTGCAAAGAGGTTTTTGAAAAAGGACTCGTGACATAATTGTATCAACCACACATGCACAATCAGGCCTAGATCTAGGGTCGCCTAGGTCTACTAGACAGCTCCTAACTAGGGCTAGAAATAGGACCTCAAACCGCCTCTTCACGGACAAGTACGGCCAGGTAAGTGGGAAGGAACCACCATTACAGTGGGCCTAATTAATAACCACTAGCCTAGACACCACAATGTCGGTTAGGATAAACGGCCGATGCCTACCCTAGTCCTTTTCCTATTGAGCTCGCTGTCCTTAGGTCTGAGTCTAGTCTTTTTTTTAATTAATTGTGGTCGATGCAAAATGCTTTAGGTGTTTTCTGGGGTCCTGGGAAGGGTGATGAAATCCCCACCCAATCTGAGTTTGGTCAATTAACCCCTTAAGTCCAATTAAATTATGCAAAACAAAAAATTCACTTGCAATCAATTTTAGCGCGGCGCAAAGAAACCTGCAGCAAATCTGTTATTTAGAAGGGGGAAGAAGATTTTTTTTTTAGCGCAAAGAAACCTGCAGAAAATTTTTACAGTGGAGATAAGGAGGTTGCAGAGGGGAGAAAGAGGGATCTAACCATGCAAATTTTATGTGCTGACGTGGCTAGATGGCGGCGGAAACGCGGTTTTGATGGGTGTTTTGCGGCGGATCCGCCGCTCCTTGAGAAGATCAGGGACTCAGAAAATTTCTGTTGCTCTGCTGGTTCAATCTTCCTCTGTTGTGATGTTCACTTTTCTGATTTGACCTCTGTAAAATTCCAGATCCAAAAGTCTTTGCTGTTCCTGCAAGATTCCAACGAGAAACCCTTCAAACAGATAAAAATAATGAAAAGAAAATTTTTATATTTTGTATTTTCTGATTTTTATAATTTTTCAAAATTTATATCAACCCGAAATCATACAAAACAAGAAAATTACGCCATCCCCGGCAACGGCGCCATTTGATTTATCCAAAAATTGTAGTTTACCGTAATCAGAAACGGCGTCGCTTCGCAGCTAGCCGGTGATACGGGTCGATCCGCAGGGATGTGTGAATTTCTGCTTTTGTGTTATAACGAGTTGATTCAGATTGTTGTTTGGTTTTTGTCGATTGAATTAAAAACGAATTTATGTGATATGAAAGAACTCGTTAGGGTTAGGTCGAAGGTAGGGGTGTTGAGATCAATGTTTTCACCTCTTTCAATGCCGTTGATTTAAGCTTTTTAGAAAAATCACAACAATTATTAGCAAAGGGGATTAGGATGATCGAGAAGAAACAAAGTTTCTTCCTCTAGATCCTTGTCCGTCTTTTCCTATTAATTGTTGTGATCTTCATGGACGTCATATATGTCCGGCCTTTTATACTACGGTTCACCGTTATCTTGTAGGTAGGATGCCGTAGGGGGGCGGATCATACATGCGTGCATGAAGGTTTCGTTTTGAAAATATGTTGGCATTGAAGGAGGTGAGAGACATCCATCTCTCACTCCCTCTCTTGTTCCTAACCCTAACGAGCGAGGATTTTACTCGCTCATTAGAGAATTATTACAAAGAGACATTTTTGTTGTTTATATTTTAAAGTGTTACCTTACGACAGATTAAAAATAGCTAACAAGTGAACTACAGCAAACAAATGGATAACTAGGGCAAGTAAAAAATTATACTAAGGCAGGAATTAAATTCAAAACTTACAAGATGATGCTCTTGATCTCTCAACAGGTCTGAACTTTTATTGATTGATAAGAGGCATGCATTTTACAGATTTTGAGTACAATTTATAAGCAACCAGTGAAGCTAGGGTTACAGACTCTCGTAGACATGAAATTACAGATTTGCACCCTAAGAATCCCAACATATGCACCGACACACCGACACAGAGAGTTTGCACCGACACGGGCCTCATATGGCCGCGGAACCGCGGCAATAGAGCGCTTGGACCGCGGTTCCGCGGCCCTTTGGTGGGCTTGGCTCACAATGTTTTCTGGGCTTTGTTCAACATTTCTTGGGCTTTCTATTTTTATATTTCTTTTCTCTGTTGGGCTTCTTAGTGTTCTCCAGATCCTTAGTGAAAATTTGTAAGGATCTTTTGACCGTTTCACTTTCGTCTTTTGGACCTTGCACTGTTCTTCATCTCGGCTTGAGTAAGATCCGTCTGCTTGTTGGTCAAAAGTCCCTTTTCTGTATTGTCTTTCGTCTTTTTCACTGTATTTGCTCCAAGAGCCTGTATCCTGTAATATGCAACAAACTGGCGTCAAAAGTACCTGTTTACTTATAAAATGCATAAAAGTGGGGCGTATGAATTGCAATATTATGATGTGAACAGACGTCGACATTGTTTTCCGGTGAGTTTGGTTCATCGATAAGAAGAGACATCATAAAGTAGAATTGATCCATAGCCAACCAAGGCGACAGATTATAAATTATCATTACAACGGGCCATGTGATGTGGCTTCCAGCCATATAGTTGAATGGGCAGAGAAGCCATCACTAGCGAGTCCGAGCCTAATATTGCGAGGATCGCTACTGAATATTTCGTGCCTCCTATCGAAATCCTTCCTTGCCGGTGCATCTCTTGGATGACTTATTTTTCCATCTTCACTTGAAGAAGCTCGGTGATGCAAAATCATTGTCTCAGCTGTTTTCTTGCACCTGAATAGCCTCTGTGTTATGGGAAAGTATCATGCTATCTTGACAGGTATATCGGCCTTCTTATCAGAATCTTTCGGCTTATACCTGGTCTATCCGCATGTTGGACACTCTTTCAAATCTGAATTCTCTTTCCGGTACAACACACAATTTTTTAGGACATGCTTGAATTTTCTTACACTTCAGACTTAAATCAGCCATCATCTTCTGGGCTCCGTACCAGCTGTCGGGCACGTTATTTCCCGGAGGCATAGAATCTTTCAAGAACATCAGAAGCATTGTGAATGACTTGTTGCTCCATCCATTTAAGCACTTAATCTGGAAAAGTTGGACGAAACATGAGAGTTTGGAATACTTTAAATTCTTATAAATTGGTTTTCTAGCATCATCCATGAACATATCATACTTATCGGCACGCGGTCCTTGACCGGAAGGAATGCCATTTTCGGTACGAGTACTATCACCTAGGGCAGCCTCTACCATATCCTCTATTTCTTCTCCTGGAAAGAAGTTAACGTCTTCTTCTTCTGCCGCATTACTGTCTTCTCCTTCTTTTTCTGCCGTATTACCGTCTTCTCCTTCTGCTGCCGCATTACTGCCTTTTTCTTCTCCTTCCCCGTGATATAACAAAGTTATATAAAGTCTAGTAAAACCATGTTTAACGATATGAAGCTCGGCGAATTCTATCTTCTGCTGGTACTTATTCTCACATCTATCGCACGGATAGAAAATCTTCTCTGACACGATCTTATTATGTGCGCGTGCAAATTCAATGAATATAGCAACTCATGCGACAAAGTTAGGTTGCATACGTTGTTGCCAATACATATACATCCAGTCTTTAACTCTGATGTACTCGTACTGAACTATAACGTCTGATATTTAATAACCTTCGTATAGTTTTATGTCACGACGAACATCGAACGTATGTTAACCGATAGACGAGGACTAAGTGGTTCTTTGATTTTCATATATGAGTATCGATGAGAATATGAAAATTTCATATCATCATCGAGTATCAGATATTGGTTTTAACTTGAACATTTAACATGAATAGATTTTACGTTTACGTTTCGTTATTAAGGGTTCGAAGTTTTTAGTTTAGGGTAAATTTTTCTTGCATTTACAGTAAAATTGTACGTTTACGTTATCATCGAATATCCAACTGAGGGAACTAGTGCATCCTAAACCCCACCCTTAATTATCCCAAATTAACCTAATTAACCCTAATCATCACCCTAACTTAAATTATCCCTAATTAACCCAAACTTAACCCAAATTAACCCTAATCAACATCCTAACACTTCAAATTATCACTAATTAACCCAAATTAACCCTAATCAACACGCTAACACAAATTCACTCTATTTTACCTAATTAACCCAAATTAACCTTAGCCCAAACCCTAACCCAAATTAACCTTAACCCAAACCCTAACCCAAATTAACCCTAATCATCACTCTAACCCCAACCAAAATTAACCCTAGCCCAAACCAAAATTAACCCTAATTAATCCAAACCCTAGCCCTAATCATCACCAACCCTATTTTACCTAATTAACCCAAACTAACCCTAACCCTACCTAATCAACCCTAACCCTAAACCTAACTCTAACCCTAACCCTAAACCGAACCCCAACTAATTAACCCTAACCCTAACCCAAATTCTAGACCGAACCCTAATTCTAAGAAATTGTAGCAACCCAAAAATCAACAATAACACAAATAAAAGCATAATTAGAAGTTAAAAATTGAAATTAACTCACCTTAGGCCGGCGATTCTACTGTCGACGACGAGGTGGAGGAGACCGGAGATTTCACTGTCGACGACTGCAGCGGGAATCGGTGACAAGAAAGATCCTACTGTCGACGAGGAAGTCGGCAATGACGAGGAGCGCGCGGATGTGGTGGCGAGGAGACGCGTGCGGGAGATCGGTGAGAGCGAGTTGGGTAATTTTTGGAACGAGGAAATTTCTGAGCTTTATTTTTTTATAAATAACTCATTTATGCCCCTACGGATTAATCCGTAAGTCCTCCCTTTACGGCTCTGTAGGGCCAAATAAAAAATTGCATTTTAATATTTTTAAATTAATCTATAGGGCACCGCAGAGGCAACGATGGGGACCTACAAATTAATCCGTAGGGGCAATAAAAAGTTGCCCCTACGGATTCATGTAGCCGTAAGGCCAACCCCTTATTGTAGTAGTGCAAACATGCTTGAAGACTGAAGGTGCATGCAAACAAGGAGACCATATAAATCTCATCACAGCTCAAACAAAACTGTAGAGCATTTAAATAAACAACCCAAGTCATATAAATCAACACTTAACAAAGTAAGAATTCAGATTTTAAAAAAAGGTTCTCATTGATGAGCATTACCAAATAAATGTTCTTCCAAGCTACCCTGCGGCATATACTCATATACCATGAGCCTCACATCTCCTTTGGCGCAATATCCATACAAATTATCAAGACTTGGATGGCGCAACAGACTCAACATTAGAACCTCCACTAAGAACTCACTGGTCCCTTGAACCCCTTCCCTATTCAGCTGCTTAATCGCCACAACCTAAATACACAGAGATCATAAAAACCTCAACTTTCCCTAGTCAATCGCAATATTAGATAAAATTACAAAGATTACTTAAAGCAGCTCACCACCCCCGAATCCAACCGCCCTTTATAAACCTTTCCAAAGCCCCCTTTTCCAATCAAATTCGACTCCTTAAAATCCCTCGTCACGGTGGCCAGATCCTAGAAATGAAAGCTCTGGGCGCAGCTGTTCCTATCCCATTGAAAATGTGGTTTCTTACATTTATCTGCCCCAAATAAAAACAAAAAATCACAAAAAAAATTCCTAAAGAATCAAATTTTTACAAACAACAAGCAACTAAGCAAAAATCAACATTGCCAATAGATGAATCGACAGCATGATGATGATCAGATCTAGCAACATTCCTGTACTCGATCCTTTTACTAGCAATCTCCTTCTTTTGAGCGTGCAAACAAGAGAAACACCCCATATGTTCCCAAACCCTAACAACTCAAAAGCCCTAACCTCCCATTCTCCCAGATACCGACAAAAAGATCACAAAAGGAGCTGCCTTTCTCTCCAAACCCTAACCCTAGCGATCGATCAGAACAAGACATTGGATCTGATGATGAGTCCAAAGAGAGAGAGATTTGGGGGGAGCTTTAAATCCTCGCCAAAAAAATAAAAATAAAAAAGCTGAGTGCTTTCCCTAAACACTGTTGCCAATCATCAATGAGATTATTTGCAATTTAAAGAAGTCGTAATTTTACCTGGCCCTAGCTTGAATCTGTCGCTCTCTGCGCTGATTTCGACCCCAAAAGGCGAGATGATGATTCTCGATATCGGCAATCTTCCAGATCGTGACACGTAGCAAATAACGTATCACAGAGCTCAGAAGAAAAGGCCTGTGGGGCCAACCAGGCCAACCATGTGCCCGACCCGCAAGCGCAAGCTGCCTCTCCTCATAGCCCCATGCACAAATCGGCTTCCTCGGCTCTCCCGCTGAGGCAACTTTTCTCAGTCTCATCGACCAACCGACGGCACCACTCGCAGGCGTAACCGCCGCTTCGCGAATCTCATCATGCACGAGATCTCCGCCGGCCACATCCTACGTTCCACGCCATTACGATCCACATTAGCGAGCATGTCTCGCCATTAATGGGAAGATCCGCTTGTCACGCGGGCGTGACGTCGGGAGCATAACGGCCGACGTGATTCTCGCGCCCGTCCCTGCATGCCGCCGCCGCTATATAAACCCCTCTCTCAGAGAGATCAAGTAAGCATTTTCTGCTCCACTTAAGCCGTTACTCTGCTCGGATCTTGTTACATACTTGATCGTCGGAGGGTCATCGGTTGTACCAAACCATCCCGGGACTTCCTTGCAGGTACTCAGCGCAAATCTCCTCCAACCCATTTAGATCCACACATCGCAGGAGATCGCGCTCCAAATCCAATCCCAGCCGTCAATCGCAGCCATCGGCAGATCAACGGAAGACAACGCCTGAAGGAGACCGGAAAGGCCCCTCCATCACGAGATCTTTGAGCCTCCATCTCTGCGTCGCCTCCGCTGCCGCTGCTGTAGCTCTGCGTTGTTGGCTGCTTCTTCTCCTTCTTCTTCGAAGAGAAAGGTGGCCGCATTGATATTGCATTCATCCCAGCTCGTGCTTTCTCTCTCCTCTGAATTTGGAAAGCAGCTCACTTTCTCTCTCTAGAACCCTTTTTTCCTCGCACGTTTAATGAAGAGATGTGATGGGTTCTGGGGTTTTTTTCAACCTAAGTCCTCTATGTTTCTATATTTGGTGCTGTGTCCAGTAAATTGTTACACGTTAGTACCTACTGCCGTGCGGTCGATCGAGCATAATTAGAGAATGGGTCCCATACGAGGCTAGTGGCTCTAATTTTTTTGAGTTTAACTGGGTAATTTGGTAAAGAAACAACAATATGCTTTTTATTTAAGAAATTCCCAATAGTATTCTACTTAGCATTTCCACAGAATATATTGGGTTATGTACGTTTAGAAAAGAAAAAATGCCCTAGGTGATTAAAGGCTGTAATGACCGAACCAGTATCTCGTCGGTTTTTTATTAGTTCGAATAGATTTCTGGAGAAAAATAGAGTCTCATAAAAACAAGATAAGGGATCGCTGTATGATAATCAAATAGAATATTCTTCAATCTATGACCAGTTCTAATCGAAATGTATTTTTTTCCTTTCTTTCTTTCTTGCCTAAGACAGCAAAAGATCAAAAATTATATATTTTTAAAATAAAAGATAATTACAAAAAGAAAAAGAAATATAAAAGAACAAAATTAAGGCTATTGCGAGACAATAGTTCAATACCGCACGTTTAAGAAAGAAGGTAATGCATTACAATTATCTTGTTTGAACAAGTTTCAGGCATGGACGCAATTGAAAAGAGATTAAGATTTTATGGAGTAATATGAAAACAGAATGGTGTGAGAAACTTTTATCTAAAATCCCCTTTTTGTTTGATTTTTCTTTTTCATATTATTCCCCTTTAATTTTGGCGAGAGAGGGACCACTGGTCCACCAGGGATGGATTAAATTAGGAATGTGGGGCCCGCGTTATGATGACGTGTCGGTTGAAGTACAATGATGGTCGGTTCTCTTTTGGTAACAAAATTAATGATGATGAGAGATTTGCCAGCAACGCTATTGATCAGAGGCTGTTTAGGGGCAGGATTGTGAAATTTGGATTTACATCTGATGCAATTGAAAAAATCTTGATTAATTTTGTGTTTGGACTGCTGTTGGATTTGTAGAACTTGTAGCCCTTATTTAGTGGAGGGAGAAAGTAAGTGGGATTTTAATCTGAGTATAAGAAAGGGGCAGAGGGATTTTTTAATAACTAAAGTATACGGGCCCTACGTGAATAGTGTCAGATCCTTTGTAATCCATGGGTTTTTTTAGGATGCATGAATCTAAAAAAATGACGGGCCCCTCACAAAAAACAAGCAAATCCAAAAACCCAAAATCCTACAATCAAACAAGAATTATCTAATCCTCACTATTTTTTTGGATTATCGAATCCAAACAATGCAAAATCCTTTGTAATCCTGCAACCAAACGGTCCCTTATGGAGTATCAATTTACTCTTGAACGTAAGAGATAGCAAGCTCGATCCCCAAAGAGGGTTGATTTCAAAAAAAATGTTGTTCATTATACATTGCTCCAGATTAACTGGGGACATTGTTTTTTTTTTCTTATTTGTAGGGTTATGAATGTTCACATCTCTATTAGCTACGAACAAAAGAGAAAGCCAGGGGGGAGGTGGGTTCCCGGTTTAAATTGAAGTGGGCCCCACATCCTAAGATTGTGAATGCGATGTTAGTGATATATGCCCTGGAGGCCATTATTGTATCATACTGGATTGTATATTATATATTGGAAGTTTGGGATATTCACGGTTATAATAACAGTCTTGCTCGAAATGGTAGTATGCTACTTGATTTGATTCTACTTGAATATGTGCATATGTTTCTTTTAGCATATCGCTTATACATATTGGCAGAGCCCTCAGGATCTTTGCTTGACTGACAGCGTTGTGATGACAGTCTGGGGGCTGAGTAGTTTATAAGCGCATCCTTATACAGGTCGCTAGTCATAGGATTATCGAGACGGGGTATCGATATTCCAGAGTAGACTAGTGTATACGTTTCTCATCCCAGCAGGGTGGATGGTCTGTCCCACAGCCATTAGTACGTCGTACTGAAGATGGTATACAGGTGCTCATTGGGTTATCAGTTACACTGGACGGACTCGTTGGGGACTGCTGGTTGATATTATACTTATCGTCATGTAGCAGTTCCCGGATGGCATGAGTACAGGTTGGTCCGTTGACTCAATGTCACACCCCGCTTCCCGGTGTACGGCGAAGGGGACGCGATAAGGCCACTACGTATTTACTCTGAAGTAAATACGCTACGTGTAACTAAGCAATATAAAAGAAATGTACACAAGAGACAATTGTAATGAAACATCAACTTTATTTATTAACATTCTTTTGTACAGTACATGGAAAAGTAAATACATCTGAATGAAAGCAATGCCTAAACAGCGGCATAACAGAAATGAAAAGTACTGAAATGAAAATGTGTACAATGAAGTTAGAGCTCTGGGTCGTAGGCAAGCTGATACAAGTCCTCGCTAGTAAGCTCGATCCCCTGGGTGTCCAGATCACCCGACAATATTCCAAAGAAGAAAGAAAAGGAATGTCGTTAGCGAACAATCGCTCGGTAAGTCCCAAAAGTAAGAGAGAAATAGAATAGACAGAGAGAGAAAGTAGCTTTTAAAGTTGTATTATATTGTTATAATGTTGTATTTAGTATTAACGCTGTTGTTTGTAGCTTGGTATAGAAGAATGCCAGTGTATACGAGAGGAGCCTCACTTTCCCCGGAGACTAAGGTATCAGGAACTCAAGGAACCGTTCATGCCACGGTACAACAGCAAAGGAATACAAGTTATGTGTCTTATGGTTGTAGTCTCGTGCCACTTCTAACACCTTCCGTACCAATCTACCCCTTAAACCCCGCGATATCTTGTTTGTATGTTTGTATTGCAACTTGTATTGTCTTGTAATATAGATTGTATAATTGGATGACTTGCCGAAACCATGATATCAGTAAATAGATGTTGTCACGCCCCGCTTCTCAGAGTGCGCTAAGATCGGCACGTGACAGAGCCAACCATGCTACCTGTGGCTAGGAAACATCCCTCCACGGTCACATTACGGCTGTTTAGAAGATATCAAGAACAGGAAAATAAAAATAAACAATCTAGTACATGTCCATATGCCAGAATAAACGAGTCAAGAAATAATATGCGAAAGCAATAAATCCAAATAACAATAACAATCTGGAAAGTACGTCCCAAATACGGGCTCACATCAGGAAACGAAAGTACGGAAATAAAACTAAACTAAACTAGATACTAACATGATCCTCACTGCTCGGCCTATCGACTGAAGTATTCCTGGTTGACCTGTGAGAGAGATAAAGGATCTGGGCCATGCAAAACCCAGACGTCGGTACATCATAATATCAACAGTAATATAAACAGGAGGCAATAAGATATGCAGGCATGAATGTGAACAGTAATAAAAGTATAACGGTAACATGAATAAGGAACAGTGAAGGGTATAAGCACATGTGGCGTGCGGTGAGTAATCTGAATTAAGCTACTGGGTTAACTACTCTCAAGTCTGTGAAATCAATTTAATGAATCGTCGATATAACTCAATAGTATCCAGTGCATGCCTGGGACCATGGTCCAGATTCTCGGGCTGAAATCCGAGACATGCCGCTAGGCATTAAATAGGAAACATGTACGGATGAATGATGTCAGCAGCAGCATCCCGGGGCTGGCCTAGCACGTATAACTGATTAGTATAAGCGTCGAACTGTTGAGTTACAAGTCAGGTTTCATCATTGATTTCCCCTTACCCCTAAGGTTATGTTATCGCGACCCGAAAGTACGGAACGCGACCGGCACTTAAATTACAAAACGTCTAAAGGCGCAACGTAATCTAAGTAAGCCGAAGCCCAAAATCTAAACCTTTTAAAAGAAGAAGTGAAGGAAAACATGTTTAAAAAGCAACATCAAATTTTCTCAAAAATTTCGGCAGAGTCTCCTTTGTAAAAACTGGCCTCAAACGGGTACAAACAAGAATATATATACAAACAATAATAAAGGCATCCTTAAGCGGGAGCAAGCTCTACGCCAATTGGCAGAAACAACCACACAAGCAATATAATATACAACGCCGAAGGACGAGGGACAAACCTCAAAAGATAACCCAATCCACCTGAAAACCATAATAATACAAGTGCGGCTCTAAAGTCGAAAGAATAAACAACATGTCTTCTAAGTCTACCCAATAATACATGTCTGGTTGATGGAGCTTACTAGATACAAATGAAATAATAAAAGTACAACGGCCGTCCCGATACAATAAACCAACCTACCAAGCAATCATCCTGAATGAAATGATGTGCCAGCAAGCTGCCAAAGAAACATGTACATCGAAACCTGTAAGAAAATTTGGCACAATGGGAGTGAGTTGCCAACTCGTGAGTAGAAGACATCTGTGAGTAGAAATCACATGCACGACGATCTCCTAGGTCATAATAATATACTTAACATAACACTAGGCATTTAGTAGCGACAGGGTAATAATCTATACGTAAGTGCAATACTCAGTGCTCGTGTCAGTGCCTCAAGTAGTAACATATCATGTATGTATGTGATGTATGAATGCATCATGAATGAAACAATCAACCATGAAATCTGGACATATCTGTATAAGAAAATCTTTAACTTTTATCATAGTAAAATTTGTATGGTAATCTGAAACATCATCAATGAAATCTATGGAAATCCATGTCAAGTATCGACACAAAACATATATATCTCAACGCCTCAACATCTCAAAGTCTCAATATCTCGAAATCTCAAATCTAGGGCTCCGTCAGTCCGGATCGGTCCATATCATCAAATCTCACGACCACGGTCGGTATCCTCCGGATATCCGCCGCGCCAGACATCACCGGTAGGTAGTCTTCCCCTGCCAGGCTCATGGTCTACAACTCGAGCTTCTTGCCCCGGGGTACCTTACCGGGCCCACCATGTACCCGAGACGGATCATCCACTCCTCGAATCGGGTATCGAAATCCAACAGAAAATATGAAATCTCATGGTGGACGACACATACATTACGAGAAAACCGCAACTTGCATTTAAAAATGATGATAATAAGGTTTTATTAAATTCTTGCGGTTTTCCCCCAAAATCCAGAAATCTCATAGAAATCCAAAATCCCAAAATCATGAGTAAGTAAATAATGAGTATCGGTATAAACCCCATAATACTGCATGATAATATGAATATGTGAATGCATGAAGTGTCTAAGTAATAAATGAAATGTCTAGCTAGCACATGAGAGTAATTACACAATATTATATTAGACTAGTATTTAGCTGATTATATCAATAAAAGATAATATGTTCTAAAGTGTACGTGACATGGCAATTACCGATGATGATGTATGTGAGCCGACAAATAAGTGTACGTGGAACATGCGCATCATCGGTAATCGTGCTGGTGTCCTAACAGGCAGAGTTTCATATTAGCTAAAGAAACATATATACGAATATGCAATGCGATGAATAGAACATGAAAATAACGGTGAATGTGTAGTAAACGCACAACTAGAAAATACACACTAATTACGAGTCATACAGGTTGTTGTTTGAAAAAGCACGAATCGTGGTTTTTAAAAAATTAGGGGCTACGGGGTTTTTAAGAAAAAACATGTCCTTTGAAAAATCCGTAGTATCCCTCAGGCTGTCTTTAAAAATGCACACGATTCGTTGGTTTTGAAAATAAGTATGACTCGAGCCTAAACTAAGGTCTACCTAACCAACAAAAGAACTAACTAAAGACACCAGTCGAAAGGTAAGAAAAAACCTCATAAAGTCTGAGTCGGTATCTATAGTAGTCGGTGATCCAGCCTCAATAGCGTCACGTACGTAGTACGACTTCCTCGAGTCAAGAGTGCGGATCAATCATCACATCCATTTCTCGTTCGGTAAAATCCATCGTACGACATCCCTAAATCGGGGTACGGTCAATTATCATATGCACATCATCATTGTATAGTATCATCATCAAACAATATCATGGTCAAGAGTACTATACTACAATCTCATTTATTCTGATATCATCAAACATACACCATCTGTATGAATATACATCGTCAAATGATTCACTAAAATATCATGTCACATATATCACATGTGACAGTCTGGGTTCTATTCTAAAGTCTCGTACCTTTCAATGTCATCAAAACATTTTATCGTTTATATATAAATATATGTTATATATTCTCGTTTTCCAATGATCCGCTAATATCATAACACATCTCATGTCATAACACAATCATATAAGCAATACCTCACTGCATCATGCCCCGTCATATCGACTCGTCCCCATGCATCATATAACATCTTCATATTACGTGTAATACCCAGTCCCTATGTAGTTAGCGTATTTTAATAAATAAGTCTTCAGGTTTTTCCCCAAAAATTTACTACAAATTTTCCTACCTTTATAAGGGTCACTTACAAAATTTACCTATTGATGCTTCTAAGTATTTTAAATAAATTAAAACCACATATACATATACTTCCCCAGAGCCAGCCCACCAGAATTTATCTTTGAATTAAATAAGTTTCCCTCAGCCCAAATCCTAACTCCTCTTCCCAATTCCTTTTCCCCATTTCTTTTTTCCTGAGCCCATTCCTTTTTCCCCAGCCCAACAGAGAAATTAAATGAATTAATTCCTTCACCAGCCCAAACCCTAACTTTCCTTTTTCTCCCCCTTATAAACTCAGCCCACACCTTTTCTTTAGAAAATAATAAACTCCCAAGCCCCAAAACTCAGCCCAAACATTTAATAAACCAAGGGAAAAAAATACTAAGCCTTTCCCGGCCCAAACCTCCCCTGCCCCTTTCCTTACCCACGCCTCCACTGACCCAACCCGGCCCGCTCCATTTCATCTTCTCCCCAACGTAAACCTCCTTTCCCGCTCACTCTCCGCCGACCCACGCACCCCCGCCTGCCTCGCTAACGTCCCGCTTCTCGCGCCCACGACGCGCGCACCCCTATGACCCGCTCTCCCAACGGCTCACTCCTCTCTCCCTCACACCCTCGAACTCAAACTCCTCCTTCCCCCTCTCTCTACAGAAAAACTCCAAAAGCCGAGCCCACTGCATCCATCAACGCCGGCCTCCCCTCGCTGCTGGGCACCGCCTGAGCACCAACACGACCACCTCCACGTCGCCAACAGCCTCCATCGACCGAGCCCCTCCTCACCTTCTTCCCCACCAAGCTCCCCTGCATCCGAGCTCTCTCGCTAACCCACTTCAGCTCCCTCACCCGCTCCCCTTGACGACGATGACGACGACGACTAACCACTTCCGACCTCCTCCCTCATCACCTACCCTAACCTCCTCCTAAAGACCTCACCTCCCCCTCAGCCGAGCCCCTCTCTCGAGCTCCAACCCACTATGCAACGAGCTCGGCCACCTACACCACGACGCCGGCGAGCCCCTAACCGACCAGAACCACCTCGTTGACGCCCCAACGTCATCGGCATCATCACCAACACCCCATACATCCACACCCGAGCCCCTACACTCTCTTTCTCCCTCCAAACCGGAAAACCATAACTTCTCCTCACTGCGAACTCACTGTTGCCCATCGCCGGAGCGACACCGCCGACCGTCGTCGACCCCAGCACACTCGCAGAGAACCACTGAGCACCCCTCCGCTTCCAGTGACCGCGAGACGTCTCCGGGCAACTCCGACGTAGCACCCGAATCGCGAGCCGAGGCCGTGAAACCAAACCGCGTCGTTCGTCGCGCGCTCGTGACGTTGCCGCTGTCATACATTGCCCAAAACGTTTCCAGGCAAGTTCCCTACTTGCTACATGCTAATTTATGTTTCTTACAATCTATAATCGTATAGATTCCATATTTACTATTCCCGATAAATTATATGACATAACTGTTCGATGCATGATCTCAATGGAAATCTTCATTTAATTTGACGGAACTCATTTGCATAGTCTGGCCCGTAAGGCAGTGAGCCTTGTGTGTAAATTTCACTGGAAAATATGACCGTTAACGACTTAAACGAACACCCCCAATTACACCCACAAAAACTGGGAATTTCCCGCACCTGAAAATCGTTAAAATCACAATAAATTGTGTACATATTGAAATGATGCGTTCGAGGGCTCAAATCGAATCCGACTCGACGACCCGTAATCCTATGCAAATTTCTATTGGTTTCTGTAATGAAATTGTGACGATATTTGGGTCGGAGTGCGGCTCTGGACTGCAGTCCAGAGCGACTCTGGTTACTGTTTACTGTTCCGTAATGTGTGCCACCTTGTTTCCTGAACTCGTATGTTGCGGAACTCTACAATTTATTAAAGGTGAATCTGTGAGATAAATAACACAAGTGGTTTCATTCCGTTTCATCGTCGGTTGCTATTTAATCTGTAATTTAAAAGTACAGGATGTATAACAGTCCAAAACAGAATCAGAATTGACATACTAGTGTTGAACAGTGCGTAACTTTTGACGTGTAGACGCGATTGAGAATCCGTCTATTGAGTTGAAAACCTTATTGAAAACCCTAGATTTCATTCAACTATAATGTCGCTAAATTCTGACCCCAACTGGAATTAAAATGCGTTGCGAAACGGACTTCCGATTCTGAAACCGGATTTCCAGCAGTGAACGCTTAAAATGAAATGGGCATATCTAGTGATCCTGAAATCCGATTGACGTGAAACCAAATTCTCTGGATGGATAATCACACATACTACTTATCCCCTGTTCATTGTTTTGCTAAATTTTGGCATATATTATTTATGATAAATTATGCAAGTGGTAGGATACCGACATATGACATCTTAATCATGCCTTACATGCTGTTTTCTCATCACATATGTATATGTCATTGCATTGGTAGCCTAGTGATCATGTGCATTACCCAGTGTTAGGTATTAGCGGTGATTGTGGCAAGTATGTTAGTGTTTGAGCATGAATGGATAAGTGAAAGTGACACGTACTTGTACACAATCAGTGGACCCTATTGTTCTATTGCATTGTCGACGTCCGTGGGACGTGTATAAGTGTGACTATAAGTGGTATGGGACACTTATGGAAGCACTTGTATGGGTGTCACAGGTAAGGTACCAGACACTGTCCATTTATCTTGGGTATCAGTCGGGACATGCTTGATGGAGATCTTGTTTCCAGTTCTCGCGCAGACTTGTCATGAACCAACCGGTATTTGAGGTTATGGCTGGCGTTTGATGTAGACCACGGGGTGTGGGGTAGTTTGAGTGTGAGTTCAACAGAATCTCGGGAGTCCCATGCCGGCTTATATATATGGAGATTTACAGGGTACATGATTGTTACCGTGAGTTATATTTTGGGCCCGTGGTCCCTTACCCTTGGGTCCTACCCTTAGGTGGAGGACACTCGCGAGTGGTTGACTCTCACACTTGGACTGACGATAGGCTTAGTGACCGGTACAGTGAGACTCAGAGACTGATAGGGATAATGACATTGACATGCATTACTCACTGTATTGACACACCTGACATACTATTTTACTGCTTTACCGTTCACCTGTTTTATTACACACTGCATTGGTTACTCCATGTTCATATCTTTACCGTCTTGATTTACTGTCATATATCTATTGTCACTGCTCGAGTTACCACTTGCATATATATATATATATATATATATATATATATATATATATATATATATATATATATATATATATATATCGTGTCGCTCTGACGACCTGAGTATGCATGCTCAGAGCGATATGTGGATCTAGCTTGGACGAGGACCAGACGTGCATCACGGATATCTTGATCAGCTATCCAGAGCTATACTCTTTTGACCTCCATCAGGCCAGTTCTTTGTATTTGTTTTGTTTCAGTTACTGCATTTCTCATTACCTGTGCATTGTATTACTGATTACCAGGTAAAGCTAGAAGCCGAAGTGTGACTACGGCAGGATATTTCCTTGACCGTAGGAGCATGGCTGACCTTGTCAGCCCCTCGTTTTCCGTATTTTGGGAAGCGGGGCGTGACATACGTGTATATGTTATATATATATAGAAACCTACACACATTCACACACACACACACACACCAAGTCCAGTGTATGTGTGTATGCGCGTGTGTGTGTCTACATGAAACCTACGAATTGTCTCCAAGGTAATTATCCTCTAGTTAAGTCTTTCTAAATCAATCTAATCCAACTTAAGATCTTCAATGGTATCCTACTAGTCAACAATCCGAGGTCACGTTCGACTCATAATAATAATATGCAATAACCTTATACTACGTTTGTGGGGGTACTATACGCCATCCACCCGATTTCCCCCGTAGATATACATCTACTCACCTGAATCCTCGCTTGCTGAAATCGATATCGCCATGCTCTTCTTGTCGTCTCGAAAAACATGTGAGGGTGCCTACATATAAACATCTGGTATTGTAAATTGAAATCACAAATGAAAACCAAAACGGCATACGAAACATACATAGGTTAGAACCTATGGTCCTCGCATGCAAGAAAAGCCAAACAAATTCTCGATGTCGATGTACAAACCTCTGACCATCGAGTTAAAACACAATTACTAAAGTTCAAGTTATAAACAATCACGAAATCAAAACAGCATCTCAGGAAACATGCTCCAGATTTTATCCTAGGTTGAATTAGCAGATTCTGCATATGTAGGAGGCCTAATTTAATGAAATAACAACCCTGGACCAAACACGGAGGGTTTTTGCCCTACCCTGGCCGCAAATTGTGGCCAGGAAGAATAAATTGGCGGCCAGAGTTTGGGGTTAGGGGCTTGGGTCTTCAGGGAATGCTCCATATCACCTGCATATCTCACTATAATTGCTAATTAATTTTCCAAGTCTCCGAGTCACAGCAGATCTCCAATTATCACCTCAAAAGTCACAAAAATCCAATATCGGGGTTTCTAAATTTGCTAATTGGGGTTTAACACTCAGGTTTAGTTCAGTATACAATCACAACAGAGGTGGTATGGTCTCTACTAGCCTCATTTACACTTCATAACTCAAAATTTCCTCAAACCCTATTTTCAAAGTTCTCTAAACCTCGATAAATCGATTCAAAACTAACAATAGAAGCTAATAGAATGAAATACTATTCTAATGGTGATGTAATTATCTCATTTGGCAACTCAAGAATTTTCTTGAGTTGCCCCAAGTGCTCAAAATCCAAACTTGCTTGGTTCCTCATGCTTGTAGTGGGCTTGGGAATGTTTTTTGTGAAGGGATTTATGGTTTTAATGTGTATTTTGTGGTGAAGTGAGGAGGTAGAGGAGTGGAGAGGAGAGGGGCTGCCATGGTGAGAATGAGGAGAGGAGAAAAATGAAGGAGGTGAAGTGAAAAGGAATGGGTCAAGGTCAAAAGCCTAGGAGTTTTCTAGAGCTCTCTCTCTCTCTCTTTCTCTCATTCCCTTTTCTTTTCTTTTCTATTTTCTTTTAACCCTTTCCTTTTTAAAACTAAAAACAATTTAAAACCATATACATAACAAAAGGAAACACAAGATGCCATGGTTCATAAAAATTAACAAATTGTTTGCAACAATGCTATGTTGCATGACATGTACAAAATCATGCCTAATGAATAATCTATAAATATTAATCAAGTTTAATATTTTCATAAAATACAATAATTATTTAAAGTTTACAAAATGCGCAATTCACATAATTTTCTTTACGAAATCAATAATCTAAATTAATATTCTAATATTTTCCAATTTATCAGTATATAATTATACCTTATGATTAAAATATTCCTAATTTTTTTTATTATTAAATTAAAAAAATCCTCAAAAATAATATTTTATTTTTCTGAAATATTACATATGTGTTCAAGTCAGGTATTGATAAATCTGGAGCTAATACCAACACAGGATCAAGCAGGTATAGGTTTGTCTATGTAGACAACATGATACGTCCGTCAGGACAACATGTCAGCATTGTCGGCATTAGTAACAGGATCAGATATCAGGTCAAGCAGTAGTGTAACAGGTCATGTCAGGTGGTGCACAGTGTATCAAATGGGTGCCCAACAGTAAAATGTAGAAAGTATCGAATCATGGTAAAAGCACGGATGTACGGTAAAAGTATGGATGCACAATTATCTATCAGGAGTTACATCATGACTATGTAGGATGCACATTATCAAGCATGGGGTACTAATGTAACAATAATATGAATTAATATAATATGGCATGCAACCAGATATGCAGAATTAATGGTATGGATACACGATAAAATATGGATGCACAAATATCTATCAGGGTTACAGCTACAGCTCCATGACTATGTATGATGCTCACTATCAAGTATGGGGTACTAATGTAACAGTAATATGAATTAATGTGATCTGTAGATGCAACTACATATATAATAAATGATATGGATGCATACGGGTATCCGAAAACAGTAAAACTTTAATATGGATGTACAATACAATCAACATGTGATATTTTTATTCATATGGATGCAAAATATAATACATAGCATGTAGCAAGTAAACTTGCCTGAGCGGAACACACGACGGGTGTATATACGCAGCGTCCGACGTCGGGTAAACGTCGCAATGCACACACGGCGTACAGAACAGAACTCGGTAATGCAAGAACGTGTCCACGCTGGCTGGGAGCGCCCACTGGGTCGGCCTGATCGTCAGCGACGAGCACGGCTCCGGCGGCGATCACTGGAATCAAGGACCAGGAAAAGACAAGAAGAAGAAGAAGAAAGAAGAAGCTGGGGGTTGGTGCTCAAAGATCAGGGGTCGATAAGAACAGAGGGGTGACGACGACGAGGTCGTGGGTTCGTCGACGGTGGGGTTTCACGGCGAGGAAAGGGGTTGCGGGTTCTTTAAGTTGGGTGATTGGGGTTCTGGTGGCTGTAGGGTAAGGGTGGTGGTGATGGTGTCAGGAGTCGAAGGTGGTGATGAGGAGGACAGGGGTCGGAGCTCCGGTGAGGGTTCAGACGAGGTTTTCCGGCGAGGCAATGGGTGCGGGTGTGGTTGCAGTGGGCTTGGGAGAAGAGAGGGGTTGAAAGGAAGAGAGAAGAAATGCTGACGAGGGTGTGGGGATGACGATGAGGTCTGAGCTCCGGCAACGTGAGGGTGCAGGCGAGGTCGGAGGTTGCAGCGAGGTTGGGTGTGCGGGTTCTGATGTTGGGTTGCAGTGGTGAAGGGTTGAGAAAAGAGAGGGGGAGGTGAGGTTGTGTTGAAGGAGGAGGGGAGGAGCGAGGTCGAAGGATCGGTGATGTGAGAACAGAGGTGAGGGCGACGAGGTTGGGTTCGTCGGCGAGAGGAGTCGTGGGGAGAGGAGATAGGTGAGAGGGAGGAGGTCGAGGAGGAGATGAGGTCAGGGAGATGGGCGAGGGGACGAGGACGACGGTGAGGGGGTCAACGACGGCGAGATGCCTGGGTTAGGGTTCACTGGGATCTTGAAGACGAGGCGGAAAAGATAAATAAGAAGAGGAAGAAGAGAGGTGACCGTAGTGGAAGAGGAAGGTGACGGGATCTCGTGTTAAAGAAGAGAGAGAGAGAGATCGTGAGAGGAGGGAGAGAGGGAGAGAGAAAGAGAGAGAGTTCTGTTTAATTTTAAAAAATTTAGATTTTAAAAGAAATCTTTTTAGTTAGGTTAAAAATTTAGACGGTTAGAATATTAAAATATAATATTAGTTAAAGAATTTGATTATTTTGGCTAATACAAAAAATAGTCCAAAACACGCCCGGGTCGGGTCTAATATTCCAGTTTTAAAATACGGATAATATACGTGTCAACCAACATTAAAACAGAATATCCGTGTAACGAAAAAGTATACCCCCAAGAACGGATGCACGTAGCGTGCACGTAGCCATCCAAACGAATCTGTTTTACTGAACGGGACGCGGACAAGATGCGCGGATGCTACGACAGGGTTAGGGGTATCATGAGGCCATGCTAGATATTTTTAAAATATTTTATGTGAGTTTAAATGTTATTACAAAAATGCAGATGCCAAATAAAATGCCAGTATGCAGTATATAAAAAAAGAAAGTGCGGGGATCCACATAACAAACCGGGATAAATCATAAACAGAAATCAAGACGGTTTCCAGCAAGCGGGTCGGGTCGCATGCAAAATATAGATGTCAAATACACTATTCGCACCCAAAACATAATAAATCAGGAAAATACCATAAATAAAGAAATACTCAAAATAGAACTGGTATAAATGAATTAGGGTGTTACATTATACCCAACTACAAAGAGAATTTCGTCCTCGAAATTCCAGGAACAAGAAAAGATAAACAAATATGAATTTACAAGAAGAGGTATGGAAACTTTTGTCGAATCGCGTCTTCTCGTTTCCAAGTCGATTCTCCGTGCAGGCGATTCCCCAAAGAAACAAGTACGAGAGGGATGATCTTGTTCTTAAGAACCTTTTCTCTTCGATCAACAATCGACATCGGTCGTTCCTCAAAAGTCAAATCCTCCCTAACGGTCAGCTTCGAATGATCTAGCACGTGTGTTTCATCTCGAACATACTTACGGAGTTGAGATACATGAAACACGTCATGAACACTCGCCAAAGATGGTGGTAGAGCCAATCGATAAGTTACTTCTCAAACACGCTCAATAATCTCGAAAGGCCTCATGAATCGAGGACTAAGCTTGCCTCGACTCCCAAAACGAATCACTCCTCTAGTCGGTGATATCTTTAAGAATACCAGATCACCAAAAGCGAACTCTAGAGGTCTTCTCGATATATCGGCCCAACTCTTCTGCCGATCCTGTGCTGCCTTCATGTGATTTCGGATAGTATTAACCTTCTCTACTGTTTGTACGATCAAATATGGTCCCAACAATCTTCGTTCTCCAATATTGTCCCAACAAATGGCTGAGTGACACTTGCGACCATACAATACTTCGAATGGAGCCATCTGAATAGTTGTCACGCCCCGCTTCCCTGTATACGGGCAGAGGACGCGACGATGCCGCTACGTATTTACTCTGAAGTAAACACGCTAAGCGTATCTAAGCAATATAAGTAAAATGCACAAGAGACAATATCAATGGATATAATTGAACAACTTTATTTATTAAACATTCTTTTTTCAATACAACTGAAAAGTAAATATATGGAATGGAAAGCAATGCCTAAACAGTGGCATAGCAGAAATGAAAATACTGAAATGAAATATACAAGTAACTAAAACTCCGGGTCGAAAGCTAGCTGATCCAAGTCCTCGCTGGTGGGCTCGATCTCTTGAAGATCCGATCCACCTGACAACATTTCAAAGAAGAAAGAGAAGGAATGTCGTTAGTGAACAATCGCTCGGTAAGTCCCAAAGATAAGGGAGAAGTAGAATAGACAGAGAGAGAATGTAGCTTTTAAAGTTGTATTATATTGTTAGCGTTATTGTTTGTAGCTTGGTACAGAAGAATGCCAGTGTATACGAGAGGAGTCCCACTATTCCGGAAACTAAGGTATATGGAGCACAAGGAACCGTTTAGCCACGGTACAACGGCAATTGAATTCAGATTAGGTGTATTATGGTTACAGTCTCGTGCCACTTCTAACACCTTCCGTACCAGTCTACCCCTTATAAACCCCGCGATGTCCTGATTGTACTGTTTGTATTGTTTGAACTGTATATTGTATATAGATTGATGACTTGCCGAAACCATGATATCAGTAATGGTACGGATATAATGGATGAACATGTAGATAGAATATATAAATGGTTCGGTTCAGTCAATATAGATTGATTAGATTGAATAGACGGATTCATAGATCTATGTTGTATTGTAGTTTTGTAATTTTATACTTGAATCATATTCAAGTCAGATTGATTATATTGAGACTCAGTCTGAGTCGTACAATTAGAAAAGAAATTGAATCCTGAATTATGTTTTGGTACTATCGGTAACTGCTGCACATGGACGGCAGGATTTGTGTCCTTTTTCAAGACAATTACCGTGTTGATAATACCGTTGTTTAGATTGTCTACCTTAGATAGGCAAGCACCCAAATTCTCCGGTTTCCTAAGGCTCAAGAGAACCGGTCCCGCTTAAACCTATATTTACTAGGGTCCTTATTGCAGTTTATATAACTTGAGGGGGTTTTATGTAAAAATAATTTTTATATACTTTCAAAATAAAGCTCAAGTATTTATTTATCGTCTTTAGGGTTTTCATGGAGGTATATTTTAAAATATAACGTTTACTAGTGAATAGAACCTAGATTGCATTGTATATGGTATTTTAATGTAATATTGGAATTGTATTGATTTGTAATGGTGGTTTCATGAAATATGTAAATCTTTTCTTTTTGCTTAGAAAGCATGGAATATTTTTATTTATATATTTAAAATAAATTTTATTTATTAAGTAGAAATCGTATTTTTCTTAAAAATTGCATTAAAAATTCCATCGAGATCGGATGCTCCGTGAAGAGGCCTGCATCTCGCTCTACTAGGCCTGAGGATGTGCGATAATCCACACCATCCCGATCGGGGTCCCCAAAAATGGGTTGTAGAGGCGCATTTGCAAGAAATTAAATAATACACTTTTAAAGAAAACGGTTTTTGATAGTTCATGGTATTTAAATGTAAATCCATATTTGTCCCAAAATATTATTTTCAAGCCATCGTACTATATCAAGATGTGTGTTGTGAGAGGTAGGCCGTTACCTCGTGAGATTTTTCTACAGGTAATATAAGCAAATATGATAAAAGATGTCGTATGTAAAGTTTATGGTATTTAAACGTAAAAGTGTAATAAAAATTACATAGCATGGTATTTTTTTTATGAAATACCCAAATTAGCAAAAATATGATTTTACATGTTTATAATTAATTTTACCAATATATAAAAATTTACTATAATTTTTCCATGTCTTAATAATTTAGGAACTAATTATCGATAGCCTTTATTCATCACCGAAGAATAATTTCATTTTTTCCTGTAAAAGTTGTCCTGGTCATGATAGTCATTTTAAGACTTAGTTTCATATGTCTAAGCAAGAATCCGGGGTTGTTCATTACCCCGTGATTTTATCGTGAAGGATAAATGATAAAAGTTTATTATATTATTATGGTTTAATATCATTTTTAATTGTCAAAAAACCGTAAAATAGATAATGTGGTCAGAACATTATAATTAGGTCCTGGAATTTTTTTTATAGTTAGATATTTTCATGATAAAGAGGTAAAGTGTTGAGAGATCTTATCTGAAATGATTTAGAAAAATGAAAGTCGGTGAGCGTCGGGTTGTATGAGAAACGATATATCTTTAATCCGAGAATTTTTCTGTCTTTGGGGCTTGTTCGAGAGTGTAGAGGACTCAAAGAGGAAGCTTTGGAAATTTTTTGGATTTTTTTGTCTAACAGATATTTTTTGGTGAATTTTAGAAGCTCATGGCTATTTATAGGGATTTCTGGGATTAAAAACTATTTTTTTTTCCAAACTACTACAGCAGCCGACCAGATCCGACGGCCCACATTAAATTACGTGTGAACTGACGTGGGACGCGGCTGGGGTTGGTGCGGGTGATTCTTGACCATTGATCGTTGATCCGACGGTCCATATTAAAAGCGCATATAAATATAAATATATATATATATATATATATAAATATATATATATATATATATTAGAAGCCAAAAACAATTTTTAAAACAATTTTAAATATTAAACATAATTTTATTTTATTTTTTTGAGCTGGAATTAATCTGGACCGCCAGATTTAAAAACCAACAGTCCAGATTCTGCCGACAGTTTTCATTTTAAAAAAAGAGGAAATATATATATATATTTCCTCTTTTTTTAAAATGAAAACTGTCGGCAGAATCTGGACTGTTGGTTTTTAAATCTGGCGGTCCAGATTAATTCCAGCTCAAAAAAATAAAATAAAATTATGTTTAATATTTAAAATTGTTTTAAAAATTGTTTTTGGCTTCTAAAAATTATTTAAAAATAGTAAAAAAATATTTTTAAAATCTAGAAAAATTATATAAAATGTGTTTTGATATTTTATATCTTTTGCAACCAAATTTGGTCTAAAATAGATCTACTTGTCGGTTATAAAAAATTCTCCCTTCGATAAAAAAAAACATTTAAATTCTTAAAAATTCTCAAAAATTCCTAAAAATCATATTAATTTATTTTAATCATGGAAAAATATTTTTAAAGTGTTTTCTACCAATAGAAACAGTACAATAATTGTTTTGACATCAAGAAAAAATTATAAAACGTTTTTATTACGTTTCTAGGGTACATAGTCGTTACAATAGTCGCCTGAAAGCTGTTATTGTAAGAAAACTCCACCAAGTGTAGATGATCCTCCCATGAGCCCTTGAAGTCTAACATGCAAGCTCTCAATATGCCTTCAAGAGTTTGGATCGTTCTCTCCGACTGGTCATCTGTCTGGGGATGATAAGCGATGCTAAACTTCAATCGCGTCCCCAAAATTTCCTGTAAGCTCCTCCAGAAGTGCGATAAGAATCGGGTATCACGATTCAGAAACGATGCTTACAGGTACTCCATGTAATCTCACAAACTCTTGCATGTACCATTCTGCCAACGCTTCCGTTGACTGGCCAACTCAAAACGGAATGAAACGAGCTGCCTTGGTCAATCGATCAACAATCACCCAAACTGCATTGTTGCCCTTCGGACTCCGCGGTAAAACTGTCATGAAATCCATGGTTATATGTTCCCACTTCCATTGAGGAATCGGAAGTGGTTGCAATAAACCAGCTACCCTTTGATATTCAACCTTAACTTGCTGACACACCAAGCACTTCGCTACAAAACGAGCAATCTCCTTTTTCATGCCTTCCCACCAGAATTGCTGTCGTAGATCACGGTACACCTTCATGCCTCCTGGATGTACGGAATATGCGGAACTGTGCGCCTCCTTCATAACTTCTTCGCGAATGTCTCCTTTCGGCACACACAAACGGCTACCATAACACAACGAACTATCTTCATGAATCAACAAGTCCGTTCGAAGTCCCGCTTCTACCTGTTCTCGAAACTTCTGCAATCTAAGATCATGTGACTGCGCTGCTTTAATACTCTCGATCAACGATGACTGTACTTGTAGCTGCATCAACTATCTTGAAGAATGCGGTAACACGATCTCCAACTCGAATCTCCGAAAATCTTCGATAAGCTCCTTCTGTGCAGTCAACATCTGAATTGCTGGCAACCGACTAAGCGCATCCGACACTACGTTAACTTTCTCCGGATGATGCTTGAGATCAAGATCGCAGTCAGCCATCAGCTCCAACCATCCACGTTGCATCATGTTAAGCTCTTTCTGTGTGAACACATATTTTAGGCTTTTGTGATCGGTGAATACTTCGACCCTTTCGCCCAATAAGTAGTGTTTCCGAATCTTCAAAGCGAAAATTACTGCTGCAAGCTCCAAATCATAAGTTGGGTAATTCTTCTCATGGGTCTTCAACTATCTCGATGCGAAGGCTATAACCTTCCTATGTTGCATCAAAACACATTCCAAACCTTTCCCAAATGCATCGCTGTGAATCACCAATCTTCCGGAACCGTCTAGTACAGTTAAAATAGGAGCGGTTATCAATCTTTGCTTCAACGCCTCAAAAGCTGACGCACATCTATCCGTCCATACGAACAGTACTTCTTTTCGCGTAAGCTTGGTCAAAGGCTCAGCTAAACGAGCAAAATTCTCCAAGAACCTTCTGTAATATCCGGCAAGTCCAAGAAAACTTCTGATCTCTGCTACGTTCTTCGGAATCGGCCAATCTTGAACTGCTGCAATCTTCTCAGGATCAACGGCGATTCCATCTCCGGATACAACATGCCCTAAAAACTTCAGTTCTTCAAGCCAAAACTCGCACTTGCTCATCTTTGCATATAATCTTTCTTGCCTCAATGTCTGCAGTGCGATCTTTAAGTGTTCTGCATGCTCTTCTAGGCTCCTCGAATACACCAGAATATCATCAATAAACACCACAATAAACTGGTTCAAGAACGGTGAAAAGATTCGGTTCATCAAGTCTATAAGTATCGCCGGTGCATTCATGACTCCGAATGGCGTCATTAAATACTCGTAATGTCCATACCGAGTTCGGAACGCAGTCTTGCAAATATCCTCTGATTTAACTCGGACCTGATGATATCCGGACCGCAAATCCAGCTTCGAGAATACCCTCGCGCCACTAAATTGCTCGAATAATTCGCCAATGCAAGGGATCGGGTACTTGTTCTTAATAGTCACCCGGTTTAATTCTCGATAATCGATGCACATCCTCCTTGTGCCATCCTTCTTCTTGACTAGAAGAACTGGAGCTCCCCAAGGTGAATTGCTGCTGCGAATCCAATCCTTCTCAAGCAATTCGGTAATCTGCTTCTTGACTTCCTCCAACTCCACTGGCGCCATTGGATAGTACACCTTAGAGATTGGCGTTGCACCAGGAACAAAATTGATCGCGAACTCCACATCTCGTTTTGGCGGTAAACCCGAGATGTCTTTGAACACGTCTATGAACTCTCGAACTACAGCTGGCGCTTCCTCCTTATGAACTTCCATCGACGAACGAACACTGTTTGTCGGCCTAGCCCTAAACTCGACTGGCCCGACAGAACTGCTTTCTCCAGCAAAAACAAACTCCGGATGTCCGGGAATCTGGAAAATCACCCTTTTTGCCCTACAATCAATGTGAGCGTGGAAAGTGCCGAGAAAATCCATTCCCAAGACAACATCATAACTGCCGGTATCGATCACCAAGAAATCTGCAAATAACTCTCGTCCGTAAATAACAACAGAACAATCCTTGTACTCACTACTAGATATGATCTTCCCGTTCCCAGTATCTATGTACCAACAACTAGACAGGGTCGTGCAAGTAATCAAGTGTGTGTTCCCCTCCGAACGGCGGCCGAGACGTCACGTCTCACCTGAGGTTCGGGGCAGATGCTAATTGGTGCTATCCGTCCACCCCTCCGGAGATGCCAAGTTGATCTATGGCACCATGTATCAAAGGTTTAAACGGATGCGGCCTATGTAGCAGACTTCGTCAGATTCCCCCTCGTTTGAGGGGTTTTTGATTGTGGGGACGCTCTTCCCTGCAGGCGCAAGCCCCTGCAGTTAATTACGCTACCGCATCGCGGTAACAACTTTCTCCTTCTCTAGATGGTCACTTCGTGTCGTGTGTGTCTATTTTATGTTTTGTTTTTGGTTGCCCGTGGATTGTATACGGAGACTGAGTTATGTCGTCGCCCGTAGGGCGTGGACTAGTCCAAATCCGTGTTATCTTAGATTTGGGTTTGTGGTTTTGGTTTGAGGATACGTTAGCCATATTTGAGGCTAAGATCAACTCAAACGTTTGTTAAGGATACATTAGTCTAATTTGAGACTAAGATTAACTTAACGGGATCGTTTAGATCCGACGAAGGAGCGTTTGGGCTCCATTGTTCCAGTTTAGGAACATAGTGGTCCATTGCATGTATGGCCATCGGGACCCGTCATCTCTCTGACGACGTTGAAGGATTACAACGACAGATGTCAGAGGAGTTCAGAGATGTACCTTCGGACCGGAGTTAATTGGGGGAGATTCATAGCCCAGTCTGTTTGAAGGTTTAAGGATACGTTAGCCATCTTTGAGGCTAAGATCAACTTAAACGGGATCGTTTAGATCCAACAAGAGAGCGATTGGCTCTATTGTTCCAGTTTAGGGACATAGTGGTCTATTGCTAGTTTAAAGACATTGCGGTCCATGGGTAGTTTAAGGACGTTGCGGTCCATTGTTAGTTTTAAGACATCTCGGTCAAGGTTAAGGACGTCGTAGTCCGTGGGTTTAAGGACCCCACAGTCCATTGTTAGTTTTAAGACATCTCGGTCAAGGTTAAGGACCTCATAGTCCATGGGTTTAAGGACCCCACAGTCCATTGTTAGTTTTAAGACATCTCGGTCAAGGTTAAGGACCTCATAGTCCATGGGTTTAAGGACCCCACAGTCCGTTGTTAGTTTTAAGACATCTCGGTCAAGGTTAAGGACCTCATAGTCCATGGGTTTAAGGACCCCACAGTCCATATCAATGTGTGGTCGTCGGAACCCGTCACCTCTTTGAAGACATTGAGGGATTACAATGCCAAGTATCAAAGGAGTGAAGAGATGTACCCTGGAACCGGAGTGGATTAAATAGCCCTTGGCCCAATTTGGGATCAAGACCAATTAATTGCGTTATGAGCCATTAGCCCATCAATTACGAATTGAGGACTTATGGCCAGCTTGGGCTAAGTCCAATCATGTCTGGGATATTAACTTCCTGTTGGTCCCTTGAAGGAGAGGCTTTGCCTCTATCCATTTAGCCAGTTGGGCCAAAGCCTAGTGTTAAACACTACAGAGCAATCAGTGTTGAACACTGGAAACAAGATTGACAAGTTAGTGTTTAACACTAAAAGATAATTGGTGTTAAACACCGGCAACAAGGCTTTCAAATTATCATAAACACTAAAACAGATCAGTGTTAAACACTGGCAATGGAGATCTCAGATTAGTGTTAAACACTAAGGTAATCAGTGTTGAACACTGCGAATAAAGTTCTTTGATTAGTGTTGAACACTAAGGCCCAAAGTGTTTCAATACTGGATTCGGGAGTTTCAATTTAGTGTTAAACACTAAGGCAAGAGGGGTCACGTGGCAACACGT
Source organism: Agapanthus africanus (assembly GCA_030015575.1). Classification (NCBI taxonomy): domain Eukaryota; kingdom Viridiplantae; phylum Streptophyta; class Magnoliopsida; order Asparagales; family Amaryllidaceae; genus Agapanthus; species Agapanthus africanus. The sequence goes on along the minus strand of JASDDO010000024.1, from coordinate 874,652,803 downwards.
GAGAGCGCCCTCCCTTCATTTGTTCTTCTGAGACTATCGCATCTTTCAGAGCATCACGTGCCATCACGTGACGGGCATTCAAATGCTTGTGTGTTAAAGCTTCTGTCAAGGGTCACGTGGGTCACGTGGGGCACTGCCTCAAAGGGGCTTTCTGTAGATCTTTTGGGGGGGTCACGTGGTGACACGTGACCCTGCCTCTATGTATGTTGTTTAGAGGATCTGTTAATCTTTTCCAGGAATTAAATTCCTCGTAGGGTTAAACCCTGACAGTAATTTCAGAGGAATTAAATTCCTACTTCCTTTTGAAGATTTATATTCTGGAATAGAGTTGGACTCTGAATTTTCTGTAGGAATTAAATTCCTCATATATGTGAAGAACTGAATAGGGTTAAACCCTAATAAAAGCTTTTAAGGAATTAAACTCCCATTTTAAAGAATTATGATTAAGGGAATTAAATTCCCGCTGTTTCAACAGAACTAAGTTCTTAATTAGGGTTAAACACTGTTTCTTTTTGTTCTGAAGGAATTAAATTTCCATGACACAGGGTCAAGCCCTAATTTTATTTTAAAGGAATTAAATTCCTATAGTTCTGTGAGAATTAAATTCTCGTGCTTCCGTTCCTTCTCTATGTTTTGGATCTGCATGGCAGGATCTCGACCCATTGATAATTAAATTCTCAACTTCAAGGGGAGATGTGCACTTTGCAGATCCTCTATCAAAGAGAGAAGAGATATGTTCTTCTGTTTTATATATCAGAGTTAAACTCTGTTGAGAATTAAATTCTCTTTTCTTTCAAGGAGCCTTCCCTTTCTTACCTAGGGTTTTCTTTTGCAGAAGATCCAAATTCCTCAAAGTATCAAAGCTTTCTCCCTTTTCTTCCCCCTGCGTATATATCCCTTTTTTGTGTCTCTTGGCTCCTATTTATAGGAGAAGCAGCCGAGTCAATTAGTTTTTGACGTATCTTCATTGAGAGATTTGATTTGCATCCATCATTTTTTTTGGACCTTTGGATTATTAGGTGAATTTTATTCACCATTGGATTTCAAATCCAGAGCTTCTCCTTTGTTATTTCTGTTAGATTTAAAGGGGAAATCTTTCCAAGTTCGAGATTTTCCATAGATAGGTGATATTTAATCACCTCTGAATCTTTAATCTAATCGGTTGCTTATAATCTTTTTCCTTTGGAAAGATTTGAGAGTTCTTTTCTCAGAATTTAATTCTGTTAACAAATGGGCTTTGAAGTCGGTCACGTGTGGCCACGTGCCATGCCCCGCTTCCCAAAATACGGAATACGAGGGGTAGACAAGGCCAGCCATGCTCCTACGGTCAAGGAAAAGTCCTGCCGTAGTCACACTTCGGCTTCTAGTTTATCATGGTAAACAGTAAACGATGCGCAGGTAATGAGAAATGCAGTAACTGAAAGGTACAATAATATAAACTGACCTGAAGTGGAACAAACGAAAGTAACTCGGAGTAGCAAGTCAAGAAGTCTGTGAAGCACGTCTAGTTCTGATCCAAGCTAAATCTTCTCCCCACACTGAGCATGCATACTCAGGTCGTCAGAGCGACACAATAGCAATATTATATATAAAAAATCAAGTGATAGTTCTAACAGTGGTAATGGAAATGAATAACAGTAAATCAACGACAGCATGAATATGAATGTGCAGTAATCGATGCAGCGGAGCAGTAAAGCAGTATAACGATATGTCACGCATGCCAACACAGTATATAAGGAATATAAATGCCAGTATCCCTATCAGTCTCTAAGTCTCACTGCACAGGTCACTAAGCCTATCGTCAGTCCAAGTGTGAGAGTCAACCACTCGCGAGTGTCCTCCACCCAAGGGTAGAACCCAAGGGCAAGGGACCACGGGCCCAACATGTAACAAGAATATCACGGTGTGTATATCACGTACCCTGTAAATCTCCATATAACTCCCTAAATATATATAAGCCGGCATGGGACTCCCGAGATCCTGTTGAACTCACACTTAAACTACCCCACACCCCGTGGTCTACATCAAACGCTAACCATCACCCTAAATACTAATCGATCCGTGACAAGTCTGCGCGAGAACTGGAGGCATGACCTCCATCAAGCACGTCCCGACTAATACCTAAGATAAATGGCAGTGTCGGATGCCTTATCCGTGACACCCATACAAGCGCTTCCATAAGTGTCACATACCACTTATAGTCACACGTACACGCATCCCACAGACGTCGACAGTGCAATAGAACAATAGGGACACTGATTGTGCACAAGTACTCATCACTTTCACTTAATCACGAATGCACGAACACTGACGTACTTGCCACAATCATCACTAAAATCTAACACTGGGTAAATGCACGATGTCACTAGGTTATCACTACAATGATATGGGTATGATGTGATGCATGAACAGTATAAGAAGCACAATTTAGGTGTCAACAAAAAAACAACATTCTATCACTTGCACGATTTATCATGAAACAAAAGTATATAATTTAGCGAAACGATAAACATGTAGTAATTAATATGTTCAGTTAGCTATCCATCTAATTTGGTTTCGAGCCAATTGAGTTTCAGGATCATTACTTATAACCATTTCATTTTAAGCGCTCGCGGCTGGAAATCCGGTTTCAGAATCAAAAGTCCGTTTCGCAACGCATTTTAACCCTAGTAGGGATCAGAATTTAGCGATGCTACAGTTGAATGAATTCTAGGGTTTTCAGTAAAGTTTTCAACGCAACAAACGGATCTTCAATCGTGTCTGTACGTTAGGAGTTATAATCTGTTTAATATTAACATGTCAATTCTGATTCTGCTGGGACTGTTATGCGTCCCGATCCTTTAAATTACAGATTAAATATCAAACGGTAACGAAACAGAATAAAACCAATTGTGCTGTCTAGCTAACAGAGTTACCTATAATACGCAGTGGAGTTCCGCAACCTACGAGTTAAGGAAATCCTGTGGTATCCAATACGGAACAGCAAGCAACGAATGGAGTCGCTCTGGACTGCAGTCCAGAGTTGCACTCCGATCCGAATATCATCACAGTTTAAATACAGAAATGTCAGGAAACCAGTATAGGGTTAAATTTAATCGAGTTGTCTTCGTTTTGAGCCCTCGAACGCACCGTTCTAGTGTGTATATGATTTATGGTGAATTTAACGATTTTCAGATACAACAGGATTACGGTTTTACGATTAAACTTGGGGGTAGTTGTTTTAGTCATTATCGATTACATTTTCCAACAAAATTCACACACTATGTTCACAGCCCTACGGGCCAACCTACACCATTGAGTTCCGTCAAATTTGGTAATGTTTTCCTAAGGGAACAAGTATCGAACAGTTACGGCACATAATAGTTTTAAACTTGTAACATTATAATTCATGTATTTAACGATTGTAACTTAGAATAAATAGCATGTAAGCAAGTAGAATACTTGCCTGGAGGTGTCTAGACGATGCACGGCAGTGGTAAAGGCACGAACGCGCGACGCGCAAGCACCGCGACGGCTACGGCTCCGAGTGACAAAAACCTCGATCCTGGCTCGAGCTTGACGGAGTTGGCTATTGCGGGCTCGGGTAATGACCTGTGGTGGTGTAGGTTGATAGGGAATGGAGAGACGGTAAGATTTGGAGAGGGAGAGAGAGAGTGTTAGAGAGAGAGAGAGATGCAGTGAGTGAGAAAGAGAGATGCAGTGAGTGAGAGAGAGTTGGAGAGAGAAGGAGGTTTAGAGAGTGAGTGAGAGAAAGACAGAGAGATATAACAGAGAGAGAGGAGGGGGAGTTTGGAATCACAGAGAGAAAAAGAGAATGAGAGCAGCAGAGAGAGGGGAGGAGCGAGGGATGGAGCTCGGGTGCGTGCAGGGGTTCGAAGGTGGGAGTAGCGAGCTCGAGACAAGGGAGGGGGATGCAGGGATGATGGCGAGGGTGATGATGATGGTGGTGCTCGGTCGACGGGGAGGGCACGAGAGGTCGACAAGGCAAACGGGGCTGCGAGTTTGGGGTGGATCTCGGCCGGAGGAAGTGAGGGAAGATGGGTCGTCGTCGATGGATGCAGGGAAGCTCGCCGTGGTGTTTGAAACGACGGTGAGGGGATGAGGAGAGAAAATGAATGGGGTCGAAGTCGTCGTCGTCGACGGCCGGGTAGGGTGCAGGAGAGGTCGAGGAGGAGTGAGAACGAGGGGAAAGGAAACGAGATGAGGAAGAAGGGGATGTAGGTGTGTAGAGGGGAGAGTTAGTGGAGACGGGGTCGTGCGTCGAGGGCGGTAACGCTCGCGCGAGCGAGTGCGGAGGAGGCGGCGAAGAACTGGGATCGCGCGTGAACAGGGAAAGTTACCGTTGGGAAGATGAACAGGGGAAAAAAATTGGGTCGGGTCGTATGGAGGAAGCGGGCGAGGGAGTAAGCGAGTAGGCTGAAACGGGCCTGAGCTGGGTTGGGCTGAACACAAAAGGAAAAAGAAAAAAAAGGTTTTAATTATTGGAAAAGGCCGGGCTTGAGGAAAATAATGAGAACAAAGAAAATATTGAGACGGCCGGGCCTGAGAATTTCTTTAAAAGAAAACACAAATAAATATGATGAGGGGCCGGGCTGCTGGTTGGGCTTGCAAAAAAAAGAAATTCCATTTCTATATGTTTGGGCTGAGGAGCTGGGCTCGGCCAGAGTTTAAAAGAAATTGGATTTGAATTTAAAAAGAACAGTGGGCTGAGGGAATTAATAGTAAAAGAAAATGGTTTTGGGGTTTTAGGATTTAACTTTCAACTAAAAGAAATAAGGGAGTTGGGCTGAGTTTAAATCTTAATGAACAGAAGAAATAATAATGGAGAGGGCCCGGGGCTTGGTTTTAGAGGTAAAATAATTAATGGAAAGATAAAGGAGTGGGCTTAGGATTCACAAGAAAGGATTATGAATATTGGAAGGGGGCCGGGCTTCTGGGCTCGGTGAAGTGAAAAGGGAAATGGTGGGAAAAAGAGTGTGGGCTGAGAGATTGGTTTTGGGTTTTGTTGATGAAGAAAATGGTGTCTAGAATGAAATAAATTTATAAGTAAAATAAATAAATTATAAGTAAAATGAATAAAATTGTAAAATAGAATTCTAGAGTTTAGAATACTGATTTTGGGTATAAAGAGGGGCTGGGTATTACATCATACCGCCCTTATAAAAATTTCGTCCTCGAAATTTAAAAGAAACAATATAATAAGCGAAGAGTTATCATATCGAACACTAATACATGTTGATTTACTTTAAATGGTTTAACAAAATCTGAAGATACTTATATATATATAAGAACCATATACGAAAGATAAATCTAATAAATATAATGTAGGAACACTATAAGAGCAACTACAAGTATACGAGAATATAGGTAACAATAACGAACAATAATGATCAAAGCGTATTCAATAAAAATGAAACCCAAACAGGGATACATACAAGTGTATTAAAGGTAGTACGACAGAAAGATAAATATAAGGTACAATCATTTATAATAGTAATCATCGGTACGAAACCCGAAAATAAAATAACAAGAATAAAGTAGTGGAAATCTAGTCGGTAGGTTAAAACTTTTTAGGATAATGCATCGGTCAAATAGTTTCAAAATAGCTTAGAAAACTCATATAGTGAAAATAAGAAACATGGAACAAAATATGCGCGGTATAAGGGTTGCGCTACTGAAAATGAGAATAATAGTAATGTACTTAAAATACATAAAACGGAGCAGTCAATAACACGTACTCTTTGATAAATTTAAAGTACTGAAAACTAAATTTTTTTGAATAACAGTGTCCCTAAATATAATTAGGGTAATAGGAAAAACACAAATAGGTATAGGGCTAGATAGGGTAAAGATTTTGAGGAAGTGTGGCTTAATCAAAGGTCAGAGTGTGGCGGCTTTAGGCTGAATGTTAAGAAGATTGGGATAGGGTCAGCACAGGAAATAAGGGTGAGCAATAAAGGAATACAAAAGAAAAAGTGTGGGGGAAACAACAGTCGGTACAGCACACGAATCAAAATTTGAAGGGTTTGTGAACTCGGAAGTTTCACAAGAACTGTTCTCCTCCCAGAAGGATCTCAAACGGGGCACAGAAGAGGGATAAGGATGGCCCATTCCAAGGATCAGGGTGCGGTACTTTCTAATTGAAACGGGGTGAAAACTATACAATGAGTAGGGGTGGACAGTCCGGGAACTCGGCAGACAATAAATGGATATGGGCAATAAATAAGTATCAAGCAAACCAATAATCAAAAAGGTTTACGAATTCAGAAGATTTATTTCATTAAAGAAAATTTGAAACAAGGCATTCTCCAAGACTAAAAGTGGCCCTAAACTATACACATTTTATTTGGCTAGAAAGACAACATCAAAAGAAATTCCGTCAGCCGCGGTTGTGAAGATTCAGCAGGTTGCGGTAGGCTCGCGCACTCAGATAGGGGCGTCCATTTCCATAGCGTCTCGCAGGTACCTCTATTGGAAGTCCTTCCACCATGGGGTCTTGATCTTCTGGTCCTTCTTCTTCGGATAGAGCTTCTTCATCGAGATCCGATTCCATGTGATTCTCTTCTTCTGGATTTTCTCCCACGGGGTTTTCCTCCGCTGGATTCTCTTCTATCGGTTCCTCCTCGGGGTCTTCCTCTATCGGGTCTTCCTCTAAAGGGTTCGCTTCAGGACCTCCTTCTTCTTCGTCAGAATCAGCTATCATGTCAACCTCTGGGGCGTCTGCTCCTTCGTCCTCTGAATCATTGTTTTCGAAGTTGACCTGTGGACCATTGGCCTCATCATCGGAACTCGTCAGTGTGTGATCTAAGGAAACGCACGACTGTGCATTCTCGTCTAGATGCGGCGCTGCTCCAGGGTGGGCCATGGTCTGAAAGAGAAGTCATGATTAGACAGTGGAATATATCAAGGAAAACTCGGGTACGCAATATAGGAAAAAAAATATGCGGTTGCAGGAACTGAAAGATCAGAATGAAAATACTGTGATAATGAATAGAATTTGACATAGAGAAAGCATGAGAATGATACATATATTATGATTCAAATTTTATTTCATTCAACTAAAGTTCGACGGATATAAAGGTTCAAATGGAGGAAAATATTCATAAAAGATGACAACATTATTATTGAAATTGGAAATCATAGAATTCTTCTTCGATTGCCAGAACGCTGCATCATAGTTACGCGAGTTGAATCCTGCGTTAGATCCGCCTTATGGTCGAAGTTCCAACTACGCGATGATCCTCACTTGGTAGAAGTGGGAAGTGTGGACGAATCTCCTCCTTGTAGTTCCTTCCTTTCTGGGCAACCGTTGATGAGATGTTCGTTGGAACCGCATATTAGACATTTCCCTTGGGCACGGCGACAATGCTTCTGAAAATGTCCTGGCCTCTTATAATATCCACAGCAAGGGTTCTTATGATGCTTCTGTTGACGCTTCATCTTCTTCTCTTTTCCTCGTCTAATAGGGATTCCTTTATGATTGGAGACTCCCGCTGGTGCCTGATTCACCTGCCTTCTCGGTCCTTCGGCTAATAAGTCGTTCGTTCGCTCCTGGGCTTCCTTCAAATCTTGCAGTACACTCAGGATCTCAACGGTCTGATTCTGGGGAGCGGATAAAGACGAAGAGTCGTTGGAAGACATGATCCTAAAACAACAATTTTGAGGATGATATAAGTCACAAGATATACGAATCAAAATGGATGGGACAAAGATTCAAAAATATCAGAGATGCTGAATTTATTATAAGTGGAGAATCAACTGTATGACTTTATGTCACTTGATTAGAGTACGATAATGTAATTGCAACCACGTAACCTTGTCAAGTCACCCGAAACCATAGCGAATGGATAGCTGAACACACGATATAAATATGGATCAAGAATGACGAGTTTACAATCTAGACCGAGTGATGTCTTAGATTGCCAAACCCGACACGGAAAACTACAATCCCAAACGATGCAAAACCTAGCTCTGATACCAACTAAACCATGTCACGCCCCGCTTCCCAAAATACGGAATACGAGGGGTAGACAAGGCCAGCCATGCTCCTACGGTCAAGGAAAAGTCCTGCCGTAGTCACACTTCGGCTTCTAGTTTATCATGGTAAACAGTAAACGATACGCAGGTAATGAGAAATGCAGTAACTGAAAGGTACAATAATATAAACTGGCCTGAAGTGGAACAAACGAAAGTAACTCGGAGTAGCAAGTCAAGAAGTCTGTGAAGCACGTCTAGTTCTGATCCAAGCTAAATCTTCTCCCCACACTGAGCATGCATACTCAGGTCGTCAGAGCGACACAATAGCAATATTATATATAAAAAATCAAGTGATAGTTCTAACAGTGGTAATGGAAATGAATAACAGTAAATCAACGACAGCATGAATATGAATGTGCAGTAATCGATGCAGCGGAGCAGTAAAGCAGTATAACGATATGTCACGCATGCCAACACAGTATATAAGGAATATAAATGCCAGTATCCCTATCAGTCTCTAAGTCTCACTGCACAGGTCACTAAGCCTATCGTCAGTCCAAGTGTGAGAGTCAACCACTCGCGAGTGTCCTCCACCCAAGGGTAGAACCCAAGGGCAAGGGACCACGGGCCCAACATGTAACAAGAATATCACGGTGTGTATATCACGTACCCTGTAAATCTCTATATAACTCCCTAAATATATATAAGCCGGCATGGGACTCCCGAGATCCTGTTGAACTCACACTTAAACTACCCCACACCCCGTGGTCTACATCAAACGCTAACCATCACCCTAAATACTAATCGATCCGTGGCAAGTCTGCGCGAGAACTGGAGGCAGGACCTCCATCAAGCACGTCCCGACTAATACCTAAGATAAATGGCAGTGTCGGATGCCTTATCCGTGACACCCATGCAAGCGCTTCCATAAGTGTCCCATACCACTTATAGTCACACGTACACGCATCTCACAGACGTCGACAATGCAATAGAACAATAGGGACACTGATTGTGCACAAGTACTCATCACTTTCACTTAATCACGAATGCACGAACACTGACGTACTTGCCACAATCATCACTAAAATCTAACACTGGGTAAATGCAAGATGTCACTAGGTTATCACTACAATGATATGGGTATGATGTGATGCATGAACAGTATAAGAAGCACAATTTAGGTGTCAACAAAAAAACAACATTCTATCACTTGCACGATTTATCATGAAACAAAAGTATATAATTTAGCGAAACGATAAACAGGTAGTAATTAATATGTTCAGTTAGCTATCCATCTAATTTGGTTTCGAGCCAATTGAGTTTCAGGATCATTACTTATAACCATTTCATTTTAAGCGCTCGCGGCTGGAAATCCGGTTTCAGAATCAGAAGTCCGTTTCGCAACGCATTTTAACCCCAGTAGGGTTCAGAATTTAGCGACGCTACAGTTGGATGAATTCTAGGGTTTTCAGTAAAGTTTTCAACGCAACAAACGGATCTTCAATCGCGTCTGTACGTTAGGAGTTATAATCTGTTTAATATTAACATGTCAATTCTGATTCTGCTGGGACTGTTATGCGTCCCGATCCTTTAAATTACAGATTAAATATCAAACGGTAACGAAACAGAATAAAACCAATTGTGATGTCTAGCTAACAGAGTTACCTATAATACGCAGTGGATTTCCGCAACCTAAGAGTTAAGGAAATCCTGTGGTATCCAATACGGAACATCAAGCAACGAATGGAGTCGCTCTGGACTGCAGTCTAGAGTCGCACTCCGATCCGAATATCATCACAGTTTAAATACAGAAATGTTAGGAAACCAGTATAGGGTTAAAGTTCATCGAGTTGGATTCGTTTTGAGCCCTCGAACGCACCATTCTAGTGAGTATATGATTTATGGTGAATTTAACGATTTTCAGATACAATCGGATTACGGTTTTACGATTAAACTTGGGGGTAGTTGTTTTAGTCATTATCGATTACATCTTCCAACAAAATTCACACACTATGTTCACAGCCCTACGGGCCAACCTACACCATTGAGTTCCGTCAAATTTGGTAATGTTTTCCTAAGGGAACAAGCATCGAACAGTTACGGCACATAATAGTTTTAAACTTGTAACATTATAATTCATGTATTTAATGATTGTAACTTAGAATAAATAGCATGTAAGCAAGTAGAATACTTGCCTGGAGGTGTCTAGATGATGCACGGCAGTGGTAAAGGCACGAACGCGCGACGGGCAAGCACCGCGACGGCTACGGCTCCGAGTGACAAAAACCTCGATCCTGGCTCGAGCTTGACGGAGTTGGCTGTTGCGGGCTCGGGTAATGACCTGTGGTGGTGTAGGTTGATAGGGAATGGAGAGACGGTGAGATTTGGAGAGGGAGAGAGAGAGTGTTAGAGAGAGAGAGAGATGCAGTGAGTGAGTGAGAGTTGGAGAGAGAGAGAGATGCAGTGAGTGAGAGAGGGTTGGAGAGAGAAGGAGGTTTAGAGAGTGAGTGAGAGAAAGACAGAGAGATATAACAGAGAGAGAGGAGGGGGAGTTTGGAATCACAGAGAGAAAAAGAGAATGAGAGCAGCAGAGAGAGGGGAGGAGCGAGGGATGGAGCTTGGGTGCGTGCAGGGGTTCGAAGGTGGGAGTAGCGAGCTCGAGACAAGGGAGGGGGATGCATGGATGATGGCGTGGGTGATGATGATGGTGGTGCTCGGTCGACGGGGAGGGCACGAGAGGTCGACAAGGCAAACGGGGCTGCGAGTTTAGGGTGGATCTCGGCCGGAGGAAGTGAGGGAAGATGGGTCGTCGTTGATGGATGCAGGGAAGCTCGCCGAGGTGTTTGAAACGACGGTGAGGGGATGAGGAGAGAAAATGAATGGGGTCGAAGTCGTCGTCGTCGACGGCTGGGTAGGGTGCAGGAGAGGTCGAGGAGGAGTGAGAACGAGGGGAAAGGAAACGAGATGAGGAAGAAGGGGATGTAGGTGTGTAGAGGGGAGAGTTAGTGGAGACGGGGTCGTGCGTCAAGGGCGGTAACGCTCGCGCGAGCGAGTGCGGAGGAGGCGGCGAAGAACTGGGATCGCGCGTGAACAGGGAAAGTTACCGTTGGGAAGATGAACAGGGGAAAAAAATCGGTTCGGGTCGTATGGAGGAAGCGGGCGAGGGAGTAAGCGGGTAGGCTGAAACGGGCCTGAGCTGGGTTGGGTGAACACAAAAGGAAAAAGAAAAAAAAGGTTTTAATTATTGGAAAAGGCCGGGCTTGAGGAAAATAATGAGAACAAAGAAAATATTGAGAGGGCCGGGCCTGAGAATTTCTTTAAAAGAAAACACAAATAAATATGATGAGGGGCCGGGCTGCTGGTTGGGCTTGCAAAAAAAAGAAATTCCATTTCTATATGTTTGGGCTGAGGAGCTGGGCTCGGCCAGAGTTTAAAAGAAATTGGATTTGAATTTAAAAAGAACAGTGGGCTGAGGGAATTAATAGTAAAAGAAAATGGTTTTGGGGTTTTAGGATTTAACTTTCAACTAAAAGAAATAAGGGAGTTGGGCTGAGTTTAAATCTTAATGAACAGAAGAAATAATAATGGAGAGGGCCCGGGGCTTGGTTTTAGAGGTAAAATAATTAATGGAAAGATAAAGGAGTGGGCTTAGGATTCACAAGAAAGGATTATGAATATTGGAAGGGGGCCGGGCTTCTGGGCTCGGTGAAGTGAAAAGGGAAATGGTGAAAAAGAGTGTGGGCTGAGAGATTGGTTTTGGGTTTTGTTGATGAAGAAAATGGGGTCTAGAATGAAATAAATTTATAAGTAAAATAAATAAATTATAAGTAAAATGAATAAAATTGTAAAATAGAATTCTAGAGTTTAGAATACTGATTTTGGGTATAAAGAGGGGCTGGGTATTACACCACGTGACCCTCTTGGAACGAGCTTTCTTCTTTCTTTCTGCGCTTTGCCTTCTGTTCTCTGTTTAGCTGTCACGTGCCACCACGTGACAACTGGTCACGTGTGAGCACGTGACCCTGGCATGGAGCCGTCTTCTCGATTTAACCGGAGAATGAGTCTGATGTTTTGAGTGTCACGTGCCAACACGTGACCCTGGTCACGTGGGAGCACGTGACTGTAGGGTGTTTTTCGTCACCCCAGTGAGATGGGAATACGCACGCGCTTGTCACGCGTACTACAGATTCCCCCTGCCTAGGATAGGCCGGGGTTTAATGATTATGGGGATCCGAATCTCCGGCAGCTGCGGACTAAGCTGCCGTTAATTACCCCTCGCCTTTGGGGCGAGGGAACCTCCAATTAACGGGTTAAACTGGTCATGCGAACCAAATGTGCGGTGTGCGTGTGTTCTGTTTTGAAAGGGGGGTTTTGGATATATCGGGAGCCACGCAGAGTTTTTACGGGGGTCCCGCTACCCGGATAGCGGGCTGGGGGTCAAGGGGGCTAGCAGCCCCCTTACGGGGTTCGGGGCAGTGCCCCGGCCCGAAAATTTTTTTGGAGGGGGAGAATGTGGCGGAGTATGTGTATGTGTACATTTGTATACAAATGTATATATATACATATATATATATATAAATAAAAGGGAAAAGGCATCCAAAGGATGCGTGGGGCAGCACCTTGGGCGCTGTGCGCTTAGGTGCTGTGCGCTCAGGCGCAAGCGCGCCACGTGTCGGCACGTGGGCGCTTTGCGCATGAGCGCTGCGCGCAGGAGCACAAGCGCGCGCGCCACGTGTCGGCACGTGGGCGCTTTGCGCATGAGCGCTGCGCGCTGGAGCGCAAGCGCGCGCGCCACGTGTCGGCAAGTGGGCGCTTTGCGAATGAGCGCTGCGCGCTGCAGCGCAAGCGTGCTGGTGCGCAAGTGCGCGTGCCACGTGTCGGCACATGGGCGCTTTGCGCATCGCGCTGGTGCGCAAGCGCGTGAGCCACGTGTCGGCACGTGGTCGCTTTGCGCACGAGCGCTGCGCGCGGGAGCGCAAGCGTGCTGGTGCGCAAGGGCGCGCGCCACGTGTCGGCACGTGGGCGCTTTGCGCATCGCGCTGGTGCGCAAGCGCGCGCGCCACGTGTCGGCACGTGGGCGCTTTGCGCACGAGCGCTGCGCGCTGGAGGAAAAGAGGGCTTTTAGCCCCAAAAACTCTCGAAAGAGAAATTAGTGGAGTTGAACTCCTGAAAAAAAAGAAGAAAGAAAAAAAAATGTTTTGGTTGGGGAAGTGGGTTCTTCTTCTTCCTCCTCTGTTGGCTGGATCTTGAAGATCAAGAGATATGGAATTTTAAAAATCACTCCTTTTTGAGATCTAATGGAAGATCTGAGTTCCCCATGATGGGTTTTGTGGTGAAAAACTAATTTATTTTATAAAAAGGAGAGTAGAACTCTTGATTTAATTCAAAAGAAAGAAGAAGGTTTTGGAACTTTGAAGAAGGAAGAAAGATCTCAGATCTGAAACTTTTTTGGAGAGAGAAAAAGTTGTTAGATATTTTCATTATCTTTGCCTTTATAGGCCATACATTTTACACATAGCCCCTTGGGCTTCACAAAATTGCATTTTGCCTATCCCATAGCTCATGTGCCATTTCTTTTTGCACATAAGCCATGGGCTTTACAAAAATTTGGCTTTATGCCTATTTTTTCTTACATTTATCCAAAAATAAAATAAAAGAAATACAACAAAATTATTTATTACAAAATTTTTATCTTGGCATGGGGGAAGGCCGGCCGCTTCATATTCTGGCTCGACCCGGGCATAGGCCCACTGGATCTGGGCTTGGGCCCACTTGTCTTGGGGTTGACTTTGATTTTGACTTGGTCAACCGGGGTGTAAATTTTTACCCCAACAAATTGCCCCCATCAATAAATGCACACCACATATGTGGGTCGTGTGCATGAAATTGATGGATCTTCTTTTACTTGGAGGCGACCTGATTTGGTTCCCGCTTTTTGGGAAGCAGGCACTACCCTTTTTACGACATGGACGGTCGTTGCTTGACATGACTCCGAGATGGAGTGTTCGTGATAGACGTTTCCCTGGCTCGGAGTGATTCGGTTCCCGCTTTGTAGGAATCCTGCGCTGCCCTTTTTATGACATGGACGGTCAATGCTGCCCTTTTTGCGACTTGGACGGTCGATGCTGCCATTTTTGTGACTTGGACGGTCGATGCTGCCATTTTAGTGACGTGGACGGTCGATTCTGCCCTTTTTGCGACTTGGACGGTCGGTACTGCCCTTTTAGCGACGTGGACGGTCGGTTCTGCCCTTTTTGAGATATGGACGGTCGGTGCTGCCCTTTTAGCGACGTGGACGGTCGGTTCTGCCCTTTTTGCGACTTGGATAGTTGGTGCTGCCATTTTAGCGACGTGGACGGTCGATGCTGCCCTTTTAGCGACGTGGACGGTCGGTGCTGCCATTTTAGCGACGTGGACGATCGATGCTGCCCTTTTTGCGACTTGGACGGTCGATGCTTGATTTGACTTGCTCTGCTTCTTGCAGTGTCAGGGGTAGACTTGACTTGCTCCGCTTCTTGCGGTGTCGAGATTGGATTCTGACTCGCTCCGCTTTCTGCGGTGTCGGAGTGAAAGTTGACTTGTTGATTTGGGTTGACATCAGCATCGCTATACTGGAATATGGTACCAGGAGTGAATCATCATCTGTCATTGAGAGGATTCTGGGATTTTGGTTTTTGTTTGGCATCTGCATTGCTGCACTGGAATAATGCCAGGAGCAACTCATCATTTGCCCCGAGAGAATTTAGATTTGGTTGCTTAGGAGAGATTGGGATTGTTTTACGCCCGTGGATTGTATACGGTTTTGCAGGATGTATGATCCAGACCGTAGGGCCGGAAAGATTTCAGGGATTTGTTGGCGTCTGCATCGCTGCACTGGAATGTGGTACCAGGAGTGACTCATCATTCGCCGTTGGGGTATGGGGTTTGGAATTTGGTTGGCGTCTGCATCGCTACACTGGAATATGATACCAGGAGCGACTCATCATTCGCCGTTTGGGGATTTGAAATTCGGATCTTGTTTGGCATCACATTGCTGCACTGGAATAATGCCAGGAGCAACTCATCATTTGCCTTGGGAGGACTTTGGATTTGGGTTTTTGGTCGGCATCAGCACCGCTAACACTGAAGCGAAATGCCAGGAGCGACTCATCATTTGCCGTTGCCCGTTGGGGAACGATGGCTTAGGGGATAGGTTTGGGTCCCTACCACCTAAGGCTTTTCAATTTTATGGGCCGTGAGGGCCCCATAAAAGCATTTTCTCCCTACGAGTCGTAAGGATCCCGCAGGTGTATCTTCTCCTTAGGAATCGTGAGGATTCCTAAGTGTGTTGCTCCTTTGTGAGTCGTAAGGATCTCACGCAGGGGTTTTCTCCTCACAAGGTCTAGAGGACTTTGCGAGTGTATTTCATCTCTTTTCACGTGTTTGCGCCCTTTCGGGTTTTCACAGACTCGCCGGTAGTCCTGCCGTTTTTACTCACGGAGCCCTTTCGGGTTTTCATCCGTGCCCATTTTGCTTGTGGACATACCGTTTATTTCTTCTCTTTTTTTTTTCTTTTTTCTTTTTTTTTTTTTGCCGCCGGTGGGACTTTAAAAGTAGTCTCACCGGCAGGATTTGGAAGAGATAAGGGTTATTTACGCTCGTGGGTTGTATACGGTTTTGCAGGATGTATGATCCAGACCGTAGGGCTGATGTGCTCAATTCGCCTGCGACTTGGAGCATTCACGTGTAGTATTTCTTGAGATATCGGCCATTGATGGGTGGTATGGGCCTTTCTCCCTCAGCACTTATTAGTTGGTAGGATCCTCCGTCAAACTCTTTCTCGATGACGTATGGTCCTTCCCAGTTTGGCTCGAATTTTCCCTTGGCATGTCGATTGGGGATAATCGGTCTTTTGAGGACCAACACCAATTCACCTTTCTTGAAAGCGCGGAGACGAGTTATCTTGTCATAGGCCCGTGACATTTGGGCTCGGTATAGCTCCAGATTTTGCTGCACCGCGAGCCTCTTTTCTTCGAGGGCATCGAGTTCTTCAAGTCGAAGGAGCACGTTTTCCTCTTCTGTCAATTCATGCTGAACGGCCATTCTTAAGCTTGGAACTTCGACTTCGAGGGGGAGGACCGCCTCCACTCCGAAGAGCAATGAGTATGGAGTGGACTGAGTTGGAGTACGATGCGTGGTACGATATGCCCACAATGCCTCGTGAAGCTTGAGATTCCAGTCTCTCTTGTTGGCTGAAGCATTTTTCCTCAGGAGCTTGCACAGAGTCTTATTGAAGGCTTCGGCTAGCCCATTGGCTCTTGGATTATAGATGGAGGAATATCTCCAGTCTATCTTGTGCTGAGAAGCGAACCTCGAGACATTGAAGCTCTTGAAAGAAGGCCCGTTGTCAGAAATGATTCTTCTTGGTGTACCGAAGCGGTATAGAATATTATGCTGGAAGAATGTCAGAATATCCTTTGTCTTAACTTCTTTTAGCGGGACAGTTTCAGCCCATCTGGAGAAGTAATCTGTTGCGACCAGTATAAACCGATGGCCTTTGGATGACGGAGGATCAATTGGGCCAACAATGTCGGTGCCCCAGACTTCGAAGGGCCACGACGCCACCGTAGGATGCAATGGATTGGGATGCTTGTGAATAAAATCACCGTGAATTTGGCAGATATAACATTTCTTTGCATGCTCTCCGCAATCCCGTATCATGGTGGGCCAGTAATACCCAAGACGTTTAATTTGCAGTCGCATCTTGGGGCCAGATTGGTGAGCACCGCAAAAGCCTGAGTGAACTTCTTTCATGACTTTTTGGGCTTCGGCCGATGACAGGCACCTGAGCCAGAGTTGGTCATATGACCTGCGGTATAGCGTGTCATTTACAAACACGTATCGGAGAGCTCTTTTCTTCAGTTGAATCCTCGCAGATTTTTCTTCGGGCAGCTTATCGTATCGAAGGTACTCTATGAAGGGTTCTCTCCAATCGGGCTCATCTTGGATGATCGAAGCTTCTTCGGCGGGACTGCTCTTATGTTCCGCGCTTTCCTCTTCTCGTAGAGAGACTGGGGGTAGAATTTTTCGGCTCCTGACTGTGATCAGAATTTCGTCCATGTCAGGATCAGCCAGCTCCTTGGCTAAGCGAGCGAGTATGTCGGCCTTTCCGTTCAACGCTCTGGGAATTCTCATTAGTTCAATATGAGTGAACCGTTTCATGAGTTCCACCACCCGGCTTCTGTACCGAGCTAACTCGGGTTTGTATATCTTATAGTCGCCGCTTACTTGGTTGACGACGAGCTGGGAGTCACCGTAAACTCGTAGCCGACGGATTTCCATTTCTATGGCGAGCTCCAAACCAGCTATCAGAGCTTCATACTCAGCTTCATTGTTTGTCCGAGGCTCGGTGAGAGCAAAAGAACGCCGTAGGGTTCCCATTGATGGTGTGATGAACACCAATCCTATCCCTGCTTTTATCTCCGGGACGCTTGATTTACTGGAGGTTCTTATCGATGAGGCCCCATCGAAGTAGAGCTCCCAACATGGCTCGTCATTCTCAAGGTGCAGCACTTGTTCGTCGGGTAACTCACAATTTAGCGGCGACCCTTCTGGTATGGGATGAGCAGCGAGAAAGTCTGCAAGAGCTTGCCCTTTTACTGCTTTCTGAGGGGTATAAACTATATCAAACTCAAATAGCATGACAGCCCATCTTGCCATTCTGCCGGCTAGGCTTGCTTTGGTTATCAAGTGTTTGAGCGGGTCGACCTTGGAGATCAGCATAACCCGATGAGCGAGCAGATAGTGCCTCAGCTTCTTCACAGCAAATATCAGAGCCAGGCATTGCTTTTCGATTGGGGAGTAGTTGTGTTCCGCCCCGACTAGAGTTCGACTGAGGTAGTAGAGGGCATTTTCTTTTCCCTCCTCGTTATTCTGCGGAAGGAGCGCACCGAGTGATTCGTCCAGCGCGGCAGTGTAGAGAATCAGCGGTTTATTTGGAATGGGAGCGGCCAGCACTGGAGGGTGCAACAAGTATTGTTTGATGCTTTCGAACGCTGCTTGACATTCGGCATCCCAGATAAAAGGAGCTCCTTTCTTCATGAGCTTTGAGAAGGGCCTACATCTCCCCGATAAATTTGAGATCAACCTCCGTATATAAGCAAGCTTGCCTTGAAAAGATCTTAGCTGCGTCAAACTCTTCGGAGGGGGCATCTCCATGATGGCCTTTATCTTTGATGGGTCAACTTCGATCCCTCGATGTCGAACTATGAAGCCCAGGAATTTTCCCGATGGAATTTTCCCGATGATACGCCAAAAGCGCACTTCAGAGGATTCATCTTCAGATCGTATTCCCTCAGCCTGATGAGAACGGTCCTGAGATCTGGGATATGATCGGCCTTGGCTTTAGTCTTGACGACCAGATCATCAACATAGCATTCGATGACTTTATGGATCAGGTCATCAAAGATATTAGTCATCGCCCTTTGATATGTAGCACCTGCGTTCTTCAGTCCGAATGGCATTACCTTGTAGCAATATATTCCGATCGGGGTTCGAAATGCTGTGTGCTTCTCATCCTCAGGCGACATCTTGATCTGATTATATCCAGACGAGCCATCCATAAAGGTGAACAGTTCATAATTTGAGGTGTCATCGACCATCATTTCCATGACCGGTAGCGGGAAGTCGTCTTTAGGACATGCCTTATTGAGGTCCCTAAAATCGACACAAACTCGGATCTGTCCATTTTTCTTCTTCACTGGGACTATGCATGCGATCCAGTCTGCATATTTCTCTTCCCTGATGAAGCCGGCATCGATGAGTTTCTTGGTTTCCTCGATGACCTTTTCTTCCAACTCCCTTCTCATTCTTCGAGGAGCTTGTTTGACTGGCTTAGCATCAGGAGATATAGCCAACTTATGTACGGCCACTTCAGGGGAAAGGCCAGGCATTTCTTTGTATGTCCACGCGAAGCAGTCGATGAACTCATGCAGCAGGGCAATTATCTGCTCTTTCATTTCCTCCGACAAGAGTGAGCTGATGTAGGTCGGACTCGGATTATCGGGCATTCCTAAGTCAATCTCGGTTAGCTCATCAAAGGTTGCTTGTCCTCCATCTTCGAGCTCTTGAGGAGCTTCTTCTGGCTCGGCTATCTCGTCATCATCATTCGATCTTTCGCGGGCCTCACCAACATGGATCATGTAGCACGCTTTGGAATCAGGTTGAATGTAGCCTATGCCCCGTCTATCTGGAGTTCGTCCATCGATGAGTGCTCGGACCTGGGGCGGATACCATAGCCCTTCGTAAAACTTGGCTTCGGACTCCGTTTGATATAACCGGCATCCGCACTTCTTAAAGTATTCCCGCATCTCGGGTGCGTAGTATCTGGGATTGAGGATGGCTCTTATGCCTCTCTCATAGGGAAGGCACGCGACAGAAAGATCGTCCGGGTGCACAACGGGGTTTGACCTGTAAAACAGGATGCCCTTCTGTCCATTTTTCCTCCCGGGCACGTAGAAAGTTTTCAGCTGGTCCACGGTAGAGACTGACAATGCGTCGAGCTCTTTGCACATCCGTTCCGGCACCCTTGTGATGGCCAGGGACCCTTCAGCGACTTCGAAGGTCTCTCGTAGTTTCGCTTGCTGCATGGGGGGCCGATCTGCACAGCTGTTGCACGGCAGGTCCTCTTCTTCTGACTCTTCAGTGTCACTGCCAAGATGAGGGCGGACTTTGCTGCTAGATGGGCCTTCAGTAACAGATTCGTCCGTATCCCTGCCGAAATGAGGGCGAGTTTGGCGGAAGGACGGGCTTCCAGCATCGGACACATCAGTGTCGCTGCCGAAATGCGGGCGCACTTGGGTATTTTTGCTTTTGAAAGTGATAGCCCGCGCAGATTTGCTTTTGAGTCTTGGGGCCGTTCTATCCTTAGTCAGTTGTGGCTTAGCATTTTGGTGGTTCGTAAAGTACCGAGAATCTTCATATCGGACTTCATGCATACCGAACGGCTGGATGTCTCCGTCAATGCGTCTTTCTTCGCCATTTTTAGTATACTTCATGCATTGATGGAGAGTTGAAGGAATGACGCCATAATCGTGGAGCCATGGCCGCCCCAAGAGAATCTTATAAGACGTGTCGGCGTCGATCACGTATATCTTAGCTTCAGTTTGCAGATCCCCGAATTTGATTGGCAAAGCTATAGACCCCAGAACTTGCTGACAATTTTGGTTGAACCCTTGAATGACAATCCTTTCCCTTGACAGGTGTCGGACGTCCATTGATAAACTCTTCAGAGTTCGCAAGTTCATGATGTTCACTGAGGACCCCGGATCAATCAATATGCGATTAATTCGATCTCCGTCGCTGTACCCGGTCACGTAAAGCGGCCGATTATGCTCAGCCGTTCCCAGTAGCAAGTCTTCATCCTTAAATGTGACTGCGGCGGCATGCAAAGCATGCTGGGCTTCTTTCATATTAATTTCCGCAAAGTGGGCCTGATACCGCTCGGGGTTTTGTAGAGCGTGGATGAGAACATCTCTAAGCTCCTTAGATAGGACCAAGGCGTCGTAGATGCTCAGGAGAGACGGAAGCTTCCGGAGATGCGCCAAGACATTATAGTCCACCGAGGAAGGACTTATGTTTTCATCAGCCGGTTCTCTGCCATCTTCTTCATTAGCGACTTGTTTTTCCTTCCCTTTTGGGGCGTTGCCCTGATTTGGCGGTAGAGCCCTGCCGCTTCTGAGCTGGATTTGATTGGTCGTTGTGGCGAGCTCCTCATCCTCTTCGGGAAAACAAAGATCATCCTCGGAGTCGCTGCCAAGATGGATGGCGTAGCAGGTCACTACTGGGATCTCTTTATTGGAGCCTTCTCCTAACTCCTCCAGAATTTCAGCCGCTTGTACAGGGAAGAACTCCTTCAATTGAATCAATGTTCTTTCCTTTTGTTCATATTCTTAGAGGGAATCGATATATTTTTGAATGGTCTATCTCCCTGCAGACTCTTTTTCGCGCCGAGCTGCACTTTTCTTCTTTTTGAGCTTCTTGGATTTTGAGCCTGATGGAGCCGCATTGGCAGCTGGACTGGTAGGCTTCTTCTGCCCTTCCCATTCCGTCCTGGGTTCCTTCCGAAGTAGCTTTATTATCTTCTTCGTCTTATTAGACATGTGTGTACTCCACGGAGGACGCGATGAGTCAGTTTCATTTGTCAGGGCAGCAGGTTCAGCTGTTTGCTCCCAGAAGGCTTCAACTTCCGTCTGTATAAAGTTAGCGGTTGCAACTTGATTGTTCACCAACACGCTTTTGGACAGCTCGATCTCTCCAGCCTTGTACTGCTTCTCGACCCAGTCCTTGAAGATATAGCAATCTTCGATCGCATGGCTCACTACTCGGTGGTACGGGCAATACAGAGGATTGTCGGTCATTTTTGCTTCTTGGGGTCTTTTCGACTCCGGCAGTTGTAGGCCGTTGTTCAAGGCATCTTTAAATATCTTGCGAACCTTGTCCCTTCTGAAAGAGTAAACCTTGTTCTTTTTCTCCTCTAGGGTGGGCCCATTTCCTCCCAGCAATGGCTTTCGAGACCGGTTAGTTTTGGATTCGGCCGCCCTTCGCTTTTCTTCACTGTCGGACGCATTGAAGACATTGGTACTGCTGGAACTCCAGCTTCTACGGTTGTCGTCCCGTTTGCTTTTTCAGGTTTTGTCTCTCTGAGAGTCCGGCGGGGAGTCTTGCTTCGAGCGTTCCAGCATTTGAACTTTCTTGGTTAGCTCCTGAAATGTCTTGAGGCCCGCTGTACACAAGAATGGGACCATCCAATTGCTGAGGTTCCCAATGAGAAGGCTGACGGACTGGTCCTGCTCCAGCGGCAGTTCGCACTTGACTGTGAGATTACGCCATCGAGCGATAAAGTCAGTGTTGCTTTCATTCTTCCCCGGCTTGGTCCTCACAAGGTCGGCAATGGAGATTTTATCACTGACGCTCATGAATCTTTGCCGGAACAGAGACTCCATTTGGGCAAAGGTAATGACGGACCCGTCTGGTATGCTCGCGTACCAGTCGAAAGCGACACCGGTCAGGCTGTTGACAAATTGACGAAGAAGGAGAGCGTCATTGCCCCCTGTATTTCCGCACGATGCTTTGAAGTGGGCAACGTGCTGATTTGCATTCCCTGTTCCATCAAATATTCCGAACTTAGGAATGATGTAGCCGCTCGGGAACTCAATCAGATCGTACTGCGCGGGATATGGCCGCCCACTACTGCCGATTTCTTTCTGAGCTTCAGCTTCGGCCACCAATGTTTTAACCTTGCTGGTGACCAAATCCATTATCCGGTCCTGTGTTAGCGGGATAGTGTTATCTGGGGCCAAGGCGTCCCCAGAAGCGGAGTGTGGCCGGCTTTCATATGGCTCGACCAGTCTCGGTCCCAAAGGAACCGGCATTGGTTGCCTCGGATTGTCATCATCCGGCTGATTAGCAGCGGCTTATGCCTGATTGGGAGGCGCTCGAGCAATTTGAGCCGTAAGCTGCATCACCACGTTCGTTAAGTCGTCAATCTTCGAATAGAGCTTGGCCATCTCTTTATCTTTGCTCCTGAGCTGTTTTCGAAGCTCTTGAAGTAGCTCTTGCTCCGCAGTCCTGGGGCGGAAAGTCGGCTCTTCCTCGCTGTCCGAGCTTGACTCTGCATGGACCGATGGGTCTTTTTGCCTATCATCCTCATCGAGAGGGTTTTCTTCATCTAGCGGGGGCGGCTGTTCTTGGGCGGCGGCAACCACATTCAGGCTAGATTGGGCTTGGGATGTGGTGGCCCCATCCTTGATTTTGCTGTGAAGGTTGTCGCTAGGGCGCCCGCCCGCCATATAGACCGTATGGATGATATATCCGGCCGTCTTTCTATCATTGGCGGCTGATTTCACGGATCGTTGTCTTGACCCCCTTGCTTCGGTAGCTGGTAGTCGATCGAAGTCGGCTGGCCTAACCAGGTTCTTGAATGGTGCGGGCGCTTCTTTTCTGGGTTTGCCCCGCTGCTTTCGTGTGGCACAGAGTGCTTGATAGACTCTTGAAGAGACCGTGTCATACTTTTTTTGTTGGGGCTGGGACACGTCTCTTTGTGGCACTGTTCGGACCGCTGTCTTCTTGATTCTGGCGGTCATAGCATTTTTCTGAACCCACTTCAGAGGCTCGAAGGAATTGTTGATTCTTACGTCCGACTCAGCCGTTGTCGCGGGACAACCTTGCACTTGGAACTTCACACGGTTCCATTTAGCCGAAGCCTTGGCCCTTTTGTTGGCTCGATACCTGAGCCGCTTCTGCATTAACTTTTCTGTCCTAAGCATCTGGCAGACTTTGGCTCTTTGGGAAGACGCCGCATACCGGTCGATGGAGGGCCTTGGAGATACGCTCGATTGTGCATTTGTTGGAGTCATCGCCTGAGCTCGTCCGCAACATTTGATGTTGCCCTTTGTACCAAAGTTCTTGCCCCCAGCTAGAGCGCCAGGGAGTCGTTCAGACACCGTCTTAAGTTTCGGTTGTGGTGCCTTGGTGATCACGACATTCGGCCTCTTACCCCTTGAGACCGGCTTGGCCACCTGTTCCGCTGGGATCTCCGCCAGATGAGCGCTTCCGGCAGGGTAGATGATGACAGAGCCAAACTGGCGGGGCGGTTCCTCCCATTGTCGACTGAGGCTTGCGGGGAGAACCACCCGAGCGTTGATCTTGACCACGTACGGAATCGGGGTCACGTTGGAAGCTGAATTCGTCTGGGGAGACATTGTCGTCGAAGGTTGATTGCTGCACATAAAAAAAAACATCATTTCAGTATAAGCAATCAATATGTATATTGATTGAGTTCGCATGAATGCTTAACCCGAAATATGAGAGGAGAGATCGGTCCCACCGGGCGTGCCAGAATCTGTAGGGTGTTTTTCGTCACCCCAGTGAGATGGGAATACGCACGCGCTTGTCAGGCGTACTACAGATTCCCCCTGCCTAGGGTAGGCCGGGGTTTAATGATTATGAGGATCCGAATCTCCGGCAGCCGCGGACTAAGCTGCCGTTAATTACCCCTCGCCTTTGAGGCGAAGGAACCTCCGATTAACGGGTTAAACTGGTCATGCGAACCCAATGTGCGGTGTGCGTGTGTTCTGTTTTGAAAGGGGGGTTTTGGATATATCGGGAGCCACGCAGAGTTTTTACGGGGGTCCCGCTACCCGGATAGCGGGATGGGGGTCAAGGGGGCTAGCAGCTCCCTTACGGGGTTCGGGGCAGCGCCCCGGCCCGAAAATTTTTTTGGAGGGGGAGAATGTGGCGGAGTATGTGTATGTGTACATTTGTATACAAATGTATATATATACATATATATATAAATAAAAAGGAAAAGGCATCCAAAAGATGCGTGGGGCAGCACCTTGGGCGCTGTGCGCTCAGGCGCAAGCGCGCCACGTGTCGGCACGTGGGCGCTTTGCGCATGAGCGCTGCGCGTAGGAGCGCAAGCGCGCGCGCCACGTGTCGGCACGTGGGCGCTTTGCGCATGAGCGCTGCGCGCTGGACCGCAAGCGCGCGCGCGCCACGTGTCGGTACGTGGGCGCTTTGCGCATGAGCGCTGCGCACAAGCGCGCGCGCCACGTGGGCGCTTTGCGCATGAGCGCTGCGCGCTGGAGCGCAAGCGCGCGCGCGCCACGTGTCGGCACGTGGGCTCTTTGCGCATGAGCGCTGCGCGCTGCAGCGCAAGCGCGCGTGCCACGTGTCGGCACGTGGGCGCTTTGCGCATCGCGCTGGTGCGCAAGCGCGTGAGCCACGTGTCGGCACGTGGTCGCTTTGCGCACGAGCGCTGCGCGCGGGAGCGCAAGCGTGCTGGTGCGCAAGCGCGCGCGCCACGTGTCGGCACGTGGGCGCTTTGCGCACGAGCGCTGCGCGCTGGAGGAAAAGAAGGCTTTTAGCCCCAAAAACTCTCGAAAGAGAAATTAGTGGAGTTGAACTCCTGAAAAAAAGAAGAAAGAAAAAAAAATGTTTTGGTTGGGGAAATGGGTTCTTCTTCCTCCTCCTCTGTTGGCTGGATCTTGAAAATCAAGAGATATGGAATTTTAAAAATCACTCCTTTTTGAGATCTAATAGAAGATCTGAGTTCCCCATGATGGGTTTTGTGGTGCAAAACTAATTTATTTTATAAAAAGGAGAGTAGAACTCTTGATTTAATTCAAAAGAAAGAAGAAGGTTTTGGAACCTTGAAGAAGGAAGAAAGATCTCAGATCTGAAACTTTTTTGGAGAGAGAAAAAGTTGTTAGATATTTTCATTATCTTTGCCTTTATAGGCCATACATTTTACACATAGCCCCTTGGGCTTCACAAAATTGCATTTTGCCTATCCCATGGCTCATGTGCCATTTCTTTTTGCACATAAGCCATGGGCTTTACAAAAATTTGGCTTTATGCCTATTTTTTCTTACATTTATCCAAAAATAAAATAAAAGAAATACAAAAAAATTATTTATTACAAAATTTTTATCTTGGCATGGGGGAAGGCCGGCCGCTTCATATTCTGGCTCGACCCGGGCATAGGCCCACTGGATCTGGGCTTGGGCCCACTTGTCTTGGGGTTGACTTTGATTTTGACTTGGTCAACCGGGGTGTAAATTTTTACCCCAACAATGACCTCTTCTGAAGCCTTTTTCTTGATTTGATCAGGGAACCATTGTGTCTTTGCCGCTGCTTTTAAATGTCACGTGCCGACACGTGACCCAGGTCACGTGGGAGCACGTGACCCTTTCTGAAGCCCCTTTCTTTGATGTATTTAGGAAACTGAATTTGCCTTGTCGATACTTTTAGGTGTCACATGCCAACACGTGACTGCTGGTCACGTGTAAGCACGTGACCCTTTTCTGAAGCTTTTTCCATAAGCTTTTCTGATTTTTAAATCAGGAAACAAATGCCCCCACAGCGTTGTTCTCACGTGTCATCACGTGAGTGCAACGCTGTCACCTTTTGTGACCGTTGGATTCTTCTAGGGATCTGGGGAGATGAAAAGTTTCCATCGCCTTCTATAAATACCACTGTCTCTTCAGAGGAGCCTTCACTTTGCTCATCTTCTTCTTCTGAGAACTTTTCCCTTGAGAATTTAATTCTCGCTTCCAGAGCTTAGTTCTCTGTCTTGAAACAATCTTCAGAGTTTAACTCTATTCAGGTGACCCTTTTTCTTCAGGTAATGTTCTTGGACAAACAGCGAACTTCCACATTCCTTTGGATTTTAAATCCAAAACAAGGGTTTTTACCTATTTTTCTTCATGTTTTTCCATAAGAACCGCCTAACCTTCGAACTGTAGATCCCTTAGGGTTTAGATGATCTTTGGGGAGATGATGATGGCGTTTCAACTCCATGGAATTTAATTCCATCCAAAAATGTTTCTGGGAATTTAATTCCCTTTTCTTAATAAGGAATTTAATTCCAATGAAGAACTCGATTTCTTCACACGGAGGCTTCCTGGGGTTTCCTCGTCATTCTATGATTAGTGAAGAAGAAAAGGGTATGTAATAAATTGTCCTGATTTTTATTTCAGGTATCATGGACTCTCATTTGTATAATCTCAACGAAATCATTTCCTACGGGAATATTCGTGCCCTGGGCCGTAGTCAGAATCAGGAGTTCACCAACGCTCAGTGTGCCGAGATTATGAGCCGCTTCGACGAGTAAAACCATCGGCTACTCCCTCGTCGCTCTTTTCTTCTGAGGCTCATCGTGCTGGCGATTTGGGAGGCGCTTCCTCTCTTCTGCGCCGGTGTGCCACTCAGGGCATTGGACGTTGCTGAGGATAAGATACATTTGGTGTATCTGATGAGTCTGATCTCGAAGAGAAGGCGCGACAACCTCATTGATCTTTTGCACCAGGCGTTTCAGCAGTCGGCCATACTTGCCGCCTACCGGAGGGTGGAGGACATCCGCGAAGACCCCGACGCTTGCGATCGTGAGAGAAAACATACTCGGGAGGTTCGAAATGCTTGGAGGATCTTGGACAAGGTTAAGCTTGAGTTTCTCAATCCGTCCCCCGCGTCTGAAGTCTTACCATTGTAAAAGTTTTCTCTTTATTTTGTATGACCTTCTTGGAGTCTGAATGATAAGTTCTATTATGTCTTTGTATGCTTGCATGCTTTTCTGTGAGATTTTATTATTTCACTATTGTTGTTGCTGGTGCTTTTAATATGCAGGGTGCTACTCCATTTTTTGTGTATATCGGGTTTGGGCCTCACGTGTTCTGCACATGGGGTCCCTTGATGGGGCTGTTCACAAAATCTTCCCATGCCATATTTTCAGTGCACAATATCAGATGCAGAAAAAGGGCCTTTGAAATAGTTCCATCTCCTTGATTTTCGATGCATTTCCTTTTTTGGGCCTTGGAAATAGCTTCATCATGCAAGATTTTCCGCGCACAGCACTTAATGCACTTCTTTATATATGAGGCTATAGCTTTCCTTTTCCCTTCACAAAGAGATTCATATTATTTTTTTTTAGCTTGGTGTAACTTGTCTTGAGAAACAAACGAGCGCCATGGCCTGCAATCGCCCTCATGCTCGTCGACAGCCATGGGAAGTTCCTATTGAGGAGATGATCCCCCGCTTTGCTGCTCGGTTGGTGGATCCCCTCCTTACCGACAACGAATGTGACTCAGCCATGCATGAACTCTCAATCCGTAGAGGGTCCCCCTCCCGATGGGTTCCCTCTGGCTCCGGATGATTCTCTCGACCGTGCTTGCCGACATCCCTCCTCACCCGGCGGAGATGACCCTGGCGATGCTCGACGCGGTGGAAGAAAAGCTCGAGGGCTTTCATGAAGCGTGCCTGATTACTCAGGCTTTGAAGGATTGCTCAATTCATCTGCTGAGCCAGATAAAGGCCCGGCGAGCTATTATGTCTGCTTTCGCGGACGAACACGGCGCTAATCGGTGGGGAGCAACTCCTCGTGAGAACCGTCGCTTTGATGTGCTGGAGAAAGCAGAGAGAGAGATGGAGAATTTTGTCCTCTGCTTCATTAACCCTTGTGCCGTTGATCCCATGTTTGGTGACCTTTTCCGTTAGCGTAGAACATTTTTGAATTAGTCCCTCCTTTTTTACGCTTTATGCCGAACTTCCATGTAGGCTTTGTACTAGTATGTATGTTTCCGCTTACATAAATAAACTTTGCATTGTTCTCATGAGAACTTTCTTTAATTGCAAATGCCATCATCACTTTCCTGCGCATCAGACCTTTTTGGCCAGTACGAATGTTCATGCGATTGCAAATGCTATTATTTTTTTTTTTGAATACTCATATGATTGCGAACGCATGCTTGAAATATGTCGGAAATCTTTCTTGTTGCCTTTCATGTCAGGTGATGTGAGCGCGTTTTAGGTCGATTATTCCCGTCGACTGGAAGCCCATTTATACAGTCTTGTAAGTGTCTTGTTTCCAAAGTTGCGGTCGCGGGAGTGAGCTTACATGACCTGATAGGATGACGCGTGGTGAACATTTTGTCGCGCGAGAAAAGGGGGTTCGGCTGTAAATTCTCGGAGAGGGAGCTGGCTTCTAAGGCGCTGAGCGAGCTTCAGGCGAGTCTTAGGCCAACAAAGCGTATGAACTCTGGCGGGTGTTTCAGGAGTCCATAAAAGAGGTGGTGGCTCTCGATAAAGCTGCCACGTTCACTCGTGAGAGGGTCGAGGCCCATAAGGCCACTGAGAAAGAGCTTGAAGCCCGGCTTGCTTCATATCAGGTCCAACAAGCTCAGGCGGAGGCTCGTCTTTTGGAGATCTTGTGTCATGAAGCCGTGGTCCAACAAAAGCAGGATGAGCTGTCCAAGCTGCTGAATTGCCCGCCGGCTTGAAACATTTGTATCTTTTCTCCCCTTTTTTTTTACATACTCATGGATAAGAGTATCTTTCTTTTTGTTTCTTCCATGACTTGTATTTTGTATCCATTTTGGCTTATGAATAAAAGATACAATTTTCCTCTCAATGGTGTATCCCCTTTTTATTGAATGTAATCTGCGGATATTCTATCTTGATCTCCTTGCAGGACAGTGATGGCTCTGGATTCAGGGTTAAGATCTGCTTCCTAAGACTTTTGCATTTTATGAGCCACGAGGGTCTCATAAAGAGTTTTTTCTCCCTACAGGTCGAGAGGATCCCATAGGTGTAAGTTTTTCTTAAAAACCGTGAGGATTCTTAAGCGGGTTTTCCCTTGAGGGTCGTAAGGATCTCACAAGAGAGTTTTTCTTCCTTACAGGTCGTGAGGACCTGCAAGTGCTGGATGTGGTCACTTTTATCCGTGTTTCACGGGGTCAGGGGCCGCTCCAGGTATCGTAGTTTAAAGACGTCGCGGTCAAGGTTAAGGACCTCATAGTCCGTGGATTTAGGGACTCCATCGTCCGCTGTTAGTTTTAAGACATCACGGTCAAGGTTAAGGACCTCATAGTCCGTGGATTTAGGGACTCATAGTCCGTGGATTTAGGGACTCCACCGTCCGCTGTTAGTTTTAAGACATCACGGTCAAGGTTAAGGACCTCATAGTCCGTGGATTTAGGGACTCCACAGTCCGATATTTGGTTGCAGGGACCCGTCACCTCTTTGAAGACGTTGAGGAATTACAACGCCAGGTATCAAAGGAGTAAAGAGATGTACCCTTAAACCAAGGCAGAATCCGTAGGGAATCGGGGTGTTTGATCGTTAGTTTTAAGACATCACGGTCGAGGTTAAGGACGTCATAGTCCGTGGATTTTAAGGACTCCACAGTCCGGTATTTGCTTTGGATGCTACACACGGGTTCACTGCCGTGCTTGGCGAGGACCAGGCTCCGCTCTGGGCGTTTTCCGCGGGGTCAAAGAGTGACGTTTTCCGCGTTCCACGTAACCAGGAATTTTGCACTAAATGCTTCACACCGGTTCACTGCCGTGCTTGGTGAGGACTAAGCTCCGCTCTGGATGCTTCACACGGGTTCACTGCCGTGCTCTGCGAGGACCAGGATCCGCTCTGGACGTTTTCCACGGGGTCAAAGAGTGACGTTATCCGCGTTCTACGTAACCAGGAATTTTGCACTAGATGCTTCACACGGGTTCACTGCCGTGCTCGGCGAGGACTAGGCTCCGCTCTGGATGCTTCACACGGGTTCACTGCCGTGCTCTGCGAGGAGCAGGATCCGCTCTGGACGTTTTCCACGGGGTCAAAGAGTGACGTTATCCGCGTTCCACGTAACTAGGAATTTTGCACTAGATGCTTCACACGGGTTCACTGCCGTGCTCGGCGAGGACTAGGCTCCGCTCTGGATGCTTCACACGGGTTCACTGCCGTGCTCTGGGAGGACCAGGATCCGCTCTGGACGTTTTCCACGGGGTCAAAGAGTGACATTATCCGTGTTCCACGTAACCAGAAATTTTGCTGATTATATCCGCATTTCACGGGATGGAGGTTTGACTGTTGGTGATATGTATACCACCGAGCCATGGAACCGGGAGTTGCCGCTATTCCGCTTAGCTTGAAGTTGTGTCCGTCGTTACGAGACGAGTGTTGGGATGATCTCTAGGTCGCTTGTGGCCCGTCGAGATTTTAGCTTCTTTCTTTGGTGAAACCTGGGGGAGGGAGGTATGTTCCCTTTTTGTTTATGCCGTTGGATTGTATACAGAGTGTGATGGAACATCACCTGTAAGGCATAAATTTTATTTTTATTTTATTTCTTTTTCCGCGATGCTCTATCGTTTCAGCTTTTATATCGCGAAGGTCGCGATTGCCCCATCATTTGGGCTATTTTTCACGGTGCCCAATCATTTCGGCTATCTATTTATTTTCTGCTCGCTGCTTTTTATTGCGAGTTGCCCCATCATTTCGGCTATTTTTTATGCCTTCATTTTTACTTGCTGCTTTTTATTGCAAGTTGCCCCATCATTTCGGCTATTTTTCATGCTTTCATTTTTTCTTTTCTGCTTTTTATTGCAAGTTGCCCCATCATTTCGGCTATTTTGTAGGCATGTGTGGCTTGCTAGCTTTTTCGCTGCAAGCCTGGATTTTAGGCACCGATTTCGGCATTCGCTACAACTGGAATGTTGCCAGGAGCGAATCATCATTTGCCTTTGTCGATGATGAACAAAGGTGGCTCAGCAAACAGGGTTAAGGGTCCTGTCGACCAAGGCTTTTGACTTCATGAGCCGTAAGGGTCTCACAGAGGTATTTCTCCCTACAAGTCGTGAGGATCTTGCAGGTGTATTTTCTCCTTAGGGATCGTGAGGATTCCTAAGTGTGTGCTCCTCTGTAAGTCGTAAGGATCCTACAAGAGGGCTTTCTCCTTATGGATCGAGAGGACCTATAAGGGTTGGACTTTGCTGGGGAAATGTTTATTCGCGCCCGTGGATTGTATACAAGGGTCAGTATTGAGTCCCTTGTAGGGCAATATCGAAGGTTGTGGAGGATTTTCTTAAGAACAGGTTTAGGTTTCTGTAACTTAAGACTTTCAAATCTTATGAGCCGTGAGGGTCCCATAAGAGAGTTCTCCTTACGAGTCGTGAGGATCTCGTAAGTGTATTTTCTCCTTAAGAATCGTGAGGATCCCTAAGTGTGTTGCTCCTTTGTGAGTCATAAGGATCTCACACAGGTGGTTTCTCCTTACAAGGTCGAGAGGACCCTACAAGTGTCTTTTAACGAGGTTGCGCCCTTTCGGGTTTTCACAAACATTCGCCGGTAGTCCTGCTGTTTTTACTCACGGAGCCCTTTCGGTTTTCATCCGCGCCCATTTTTCTTATGGACATACCGTTTTTTTTATCATTTTTTTTATTTTTCTTTTTCTCCCTTTTTTTTTATTCATCTTGTCAGCCTAAGGATGCTGCGGTTGTAGTTTAGGGACGTTTCGGTCCGTCGTTAGTTTACGGACGTTTCGGTCTATCGATAGTTTAAGGACGTTTCGGTCCGCCGATAGTTTAAGGACGTTCCGGTCCGCCGAGAGTTTAAGGACGTTTCGGTCCGCCGAGAGTTTAAGGACGTTTCGGTCCGCCGATAGTTTAAGGACGTTTCGGTCCGCCGAAAAGAGGGCCAGCTACTACTCTTTGAGCTTTAGGAAGATAGCGAGCGGACATAGTCGTCGTCATCTATCATTGACCTAGGATGTGGCTCATTAAGCGTAGTATTTCTTTAGGAAGCGGCCGTTTATTGGCCTAAAAGGCCTTTCACCATGCATGTCCATGAGTAGATAGGCTCCACCTTGGTAGACCTTGTCTATGATGTACGGGCCTTCATAGTTTGGCTCAAATTTTCCCCGCTTGGCACGATTGGGGATCATAGGTCTTTTGACCACTAGTACGAGATCGCCTTGGCGGAATGTCCTCGGCCTGGTCGATCTTTCGTACGAGCGCGTCATCTTTGCTTTGTAGGCTTCCAGATGTTGTTGCGCTATGAGCCGGGTTTCATCGAGGGCATCAAGCTCCTCAAGCCGAAGGTGAGCATTTTCTTCGTCCGTCAGCTCGTAGTGGACTGCCACTCGTAGAGAGGGTATCTCTATCTCGAGGGGGAGCACTGCTTCCGTCCCAAATACCAACGCGTACGGCGTTGTGTTCGTGGCCGTCTTGAACGTAGTTCGATAGGCCCATAGGGCTTCTTGCAGCCTCTCGTGCCAGTCTCTCTTATTCCGGGAAACGGTCTTTTTCATGATATTTGTCAAGGTCTTATTGAAGGCCTCGGCCAGACCATTAGCTCGTGGGTTGTAAACTGAAGAATATCTCCAGTCTATATTGTGCTGCTGTGCGAAGCGGCTAATCTTATGGCTTCGGTAGGCTGGCCCATTATCGGAGATAATCCGCCGTGGGGTTCCAAACCGATAGATGACGTGCGTCTTGAAGAAATGGAGGATATTCTCCGTCTTCACTTCCCTCAGTGGTACTGCTTCTGCCCATTCGGAGAAGTAATCAGTTGTCGCCAGGATAAAACGATGTCCCCGGATGATGCTGGCTCGATGGGGCCGACTATGTCAGTCCCCCACATTTCGAATGGCCAGCTAGCCACCGTTGGGTGTAGCGGATTCGGATGTTGGTGGATAAAGTCTCCATGAATCTGGCACGAGTGGCATTGCTTCGCATACTCGAGGCAGTCCTGGATCATCGTGGGCCAGTAGTAACCCATCCGTTTAATTTTTAACTTCATCTTTGGGCCTGCTTGGTGAGAACCGCAAAGTCCGTCGTGAACTTCCTGAATGACTCTTTCTGCTTCGTCAGGTCCTAAGCATCTCAGCCATAGAGAATCAAACGATCTCTTGTATAGAGTATCGTTGACGAAAGCGAAAGATAGAGCTCGTTTCATGAGCTGATGTCTTGAGGACGCTTCTTTGGGCATTCGGTGGGACTTAAAGTAGTCTATGAAGACTTCCCTCCAGTCCTCGGCCTTCTCATGGTCTTTTATTTGTAGGGTCGTCTGCTCAGTTGCTCCCTTTTCTTTATATAATTCCGGAGGTATCTCTGCCGGGGCGAGCACTCGACGGCTTTGTACCACGATTCTGACGTCATCGAAGTTCTCGTCAGCCAGTTCTTTAGCAAGTTTAGCCAACGCGTCTGCTTTGCTGTTTTCCGCGCGCGGTATGTTCTCCAAAGTATAGGAGGGAATTTGGGTCAATAGTTGTTGCACCTTTTCGCTGTACTTCACCAACTCCGGTTTGCACGTTTGGTAGTCACCATTTACTTGACTAACGACCAGTTGAGAATCCCCGTATATAAGGAGGTCTTCAATTCCCAGGTCGATGGCGATTTCGAGGCCTGCCATCAGAGCTTCGTATTCAGCTTCATTGTTTGTCCTCGGCTCTGTTAAGGAGAAGGCAAAGCGCATTATCCCTCCTTGTGGAGTTGCAAAGACGAGGCCTACCCCCGATTTGATCATTAGGACACCTTGTTTCTGTTTCTTTACGGAGGACGCTCCATCGAAATAGAGTTCCCATCGGGTGCTTCCGCCGCTAACCGCATCAAATGCATGCTCGTCCGGCAAATCACAGTTCAGAGGAGAATCGGCCGGTATCGGATGCTCAGCGAAGAAATCGGCAATGGCCTGGCCTTTCACTGCCTTGAGAGGTTGATACGTTATCGAGAACTCCATCAAGAGCAGGGCCCACTTAGCGAGTCGTCCCGTCAATATGGCTTTCGACATCAAGTATTTAAGGGGATCCACCTTTGAAATGAGACGGACTTCATGCGCCAACGCATAGTGCCTGAGCTTTGTTATCGCGAAGATTAACGCCAAGCAATGTTTTTCAATGGGAGAGTAGTTGCTTTCTGCCCCTAGTAGAACTCGACTTAAGTAGTAGAGTGCCCTCTCTTTCCCCTGATCGTTCTCTTGTGCCCATAATGCGCCCAAGGAACCTTCGAGGGCGGTCGTATAAAGAATGAGGGGTTTTCCCTTGACCGACGCAGCCAACACCGGAGGGTTCTGCAGGTACTGCTTGATCTCGTCTAGTGCACCTTGACATTTGTGATCCCAAACGAATGGAGTTCCCTTTTTCATCAGGTGGCTGTAAGGACGGCATTTGCCTGAAAGCTTAGCGATAAACCGCCGGATGTATGCGAGCTTCCCTTGGAAAGACCGCAACTGTTTGAGGGTTCTTGGCGGAGGCATTTCCATGATCGCTTTAATCTTTGACGGATCTATTTCAATACCTCGGTGTCGAACGATGAATCCCAGAAATTTGCCCGAGGAGACTCCAAACGCGCATTTGAGGGGATTCATTTTCAAATTATATTGCCGAAGGCATCGAAATACAGTCTCTAGATGCTTTAAATGATCATCGTATGACATGCTCTTTACTATGAGGTCATCGATATAGCACTCGACGATGTCATGTATGAGGTCATCGAAGATCTTTGTCATGACCCTTTGATAGGTAGCGCCAGCGTTCTTTAGACCAAAGGGCATAACTCTGTAGCAGAATATACCCAAAGGGGTCCGGAAAGCGGTGTGCTTCTGGTCTTCGGGATGCATCTTTATCTGATTGTATCCTGACGACCCGTCCATAAAGGAGAAAACCTCGTGAGTGGACGTGTTATCTATCATTAGCTCGGTTACTGGTACTGGGAAATCGTCCTTTGGACAGGCTTTATTGAGATCCCTGAAATCCACGCATATGCGTACCGTCCCATTCTTCTTCATTACCGGGACGATATTGGCGATCCAATCGGGATATTGGACTTCTTGGATAAATCCCGAATCGATCAGCTTCTTGACTTCGGCGTTGATGCTCATCTCAAGCTCGAGTCGCATCCTTCTTGGCGCCTGCTTGACCGGCTTGATATCTGGGGATATTGCTAATTTATGCACAGCAATCTCCGGATCTAATCCTGGCATCTCGGAGTAGTTCCATGCGAAGCAGTCTTTATGCCGTAGAAGCACGTTCTTTAACGCAGCCACCCTTTCTTCAGATAGCAGCTCGCTGACAAATGTCGGTCGCGGGTCGTCTGCCGATCCCAACTCAATCTTCTTGAGGTTATCTGCAGTAGTATGTATACCATCTTCCAGTTCTTTCAGAGCGGGCGGAAATTCTGAGATCACCTCATCATCGCTGTTCTCAAAGCACCGGGGAAGGTCATCTATGTTCTCGGGCTCTTCTTTTAATATCGTAATCGTATAACAGGTGTGAATCCGGTCCCAGGACTGAGGTGGATCCGGTTCTGCTCTTGCGGCCTTGGGTTCATGCTCTTGTGGCGGCGTTACCCTCCAGCCGTCGGATAAAGCGAATCTGCCCTGTTGGTACTGGTCCTCGACCCAGTTCTTGAAGGTGAAGCAGTCTTCAGTAAGGTGTCCTATGGCTCGGTGATAAGAGCAATAGCTCAGATGAGAAGCCTTGTTAGCTTGTTCAGGATGTCTAGACTCTGGAAGCGTGATCATTTGATGTTTTATAGCGAGCTTGAGTAACCTCTCTGTCTTGTCTCGGGGGAAGGAGTACGCTCGACTCATCTTCTTCATGAGGGACAAATCCGAGCCGTGCAATACCCGATCACGCAACCCTCTAATCCTGCGTCGTTGTTGTTGGCTCCTCTTTCCGCTTCTTGATTTATTTCCATCTCTGCGTCGGGCCTTTCGTACAACGGATTGACAAGGATGAGCATCTTTGTCTTTTGCAGCCTGTTGAGATAGACGTTGCATACTGGCCTTCTTGTAGATGGCCATTTCGCGGTTGTGGTCTTCCCGAGCTTTCTGACCCACTTTCCTGATGGGCTTGCCCATTCGTTCTTCAGACGACGGACTCGGTGCTTCAATCGCGGGGTCTAGTTTTGATGAGGGGTTGGCATCTCCTGACAGGGCGTCCTCTTCTTCATCAAAGGTATATATGGCGTAGCTACTGTGGGCCCGTTCCCATTTTCCGGCTCTCGCGTATCCAAGCCCGAGTGTTTCCATTTTCCCGTTGGGTAATTTGCGTTGAGTCCCGGGGACATCCCAAATCCTGTTGTAGAACCGAGCCTGCCGAACAGTCTGTTTTAAGGGTACTCCTTGGCGCTTCAATAGCTTCTTTAATCCATTTGTATAGTATCTAGGCAGACGGATGGGTTGGAGCCTGTCAAGTGTAGCATCCGCGCCATACCAGATCTCTTTCTCTACTTTCGACTCTGAGGATCGGTAGAATAGGATCACCTTCTCACCCCTTTGCCTGGGAGGGACGTAAAATGTTCGCAGGTCCTGCACATTGTGAGCTTGAAGCGTGTCGAGATCCTTGTAGTGTTCTCGCGGTACCATGGTGATTTGCAAACTATGGTCATCGCCAGGGGGTGCCTGTATTGACAGCCGGTTGGAGAACATGGCATTAACTTCATCTTCTGAATCACTTCCGAAGACCAACATGGGGACGGGCGTCCCCAGGTTGCAGTGTTGAGATGGCCCTGCATAAACTATCTCTTCCTCTTCTTCGGTATCGCTCCCGAAAACAGGGATGGTGGCGGCGGTTTTGTTCTCCGGGTTGCGACACCTTTCTGTATCCTCGAAATCTGGCAAAAAATACTTCGCATCTTCGTATTTGCGGACTTCGTTCACGGAGAATGGGTTCAACTCACCTGTTACAGTATACTCGAAACCATCCTTAAAGTACTTCATACACTGATGTTGCGTAGAAGGGATGATGTTGTACTCGTGTAGCCAAGGACGACCGAGCAAGGCGTTGTAGCAGGTCTTGGCGTCAATGACATGGAATTTGACGTTCGTGACGAGAAGGCCAAAGCGTAATGTTAGTATCACAGATCCAAGAGTCCATGACGATTGTGAATCGAAACCGGAGATAGTAATTTTGTCACGAGCGAGGTGTTGCACACTCATGCAGATTTCCTTCAACACCCGAACATTAAGGAGATTGACGGAGGATCCATTATCCACCAGGATCTTGCCTATCTTGATATCATGGCAGTATCCGGAGACATATAGGGGACGGTTGTGGTCGCACGTCCCGAGGAGGAGGTCTTCGTCACCGAAAGTGATGTCGGCCGTATGCACTTCCTCCAGTTCATCCTTCATCTTTTCGGTGGCGAGGAAGGCTTGGAATTGTTCAGGTTCTTGTAATGCCTTAATTAGTGAGTCTCGCGCTTCTTTTGATAATAGGAGGGCATCGAGAATGCTAAGCTGAGAAGGTAGCTTCCTTAGGTACTCGAGGATGTTATAGTCCACCTTATCCTTCCTAGGAGGGTCTTTGGCAGCCAGCTCTCTCATGACTTGGTCATCTAAACTGATATCTTCAGTGACCTTTTCCTTTCCCTTATCTTTTCTACTCACAGGCCCGAGATTCTTCTCTGGGAGTGTGCGATTGCGCAGCTGAATGTTCTCGCAGGTCTCCGGTTCCTCCTCTTTCCCTAAGACGGATTCTCTAAAGAGAGGGCCCAGAGCCATTTCTTCATCAGAGTCGCTCCCAAAGGTGAGAACTTGTGACCCTCCGGCGTGAGCCATATAACAGTTGCCAGTAGTTCTGTTGTGCCCATCGATAGTACTTCTTTGCTCCTGACGACTCTTGGGTTTCATGCGCTTAACGTGTTGCCGACGAGCAACATATCCTTGCCACCATATCTTAAAGGCGTCGCACTCCTCCGTGGGGTGTGAGATTTTCCGATGATATGCGCAATAATCAGGGTGCCTCTCCACCCCATCATGTGTGTTTCCTTCCGAGGGTGGTAGCTTCATCCCCATTGACATAGCTTTGGCAAACCTTTTCCTCATTTTGAATATTCTCTTGTCTACTTCGGATGCCTTTCGCTCTGGCAGAGGTAGTTCAACTCTTCCGTTCAGTCGCCTGCATTTGGTTCCTTCTGACGCTGCCATCTCACGCTCCTGATCCGCTTTACTTTTTAGACGAATCTCGTCTAGAAAGGCATTGATCATTTCATTTGTCGGCCACGCACGCTCTGGTTCAGGCTCTGCCTCCAGCTTCTTAGTGCCTGGAGTTTTCTCATCATCGGTAAACGAGTGGGAGATTACGTTACAACTCGCCACATATCCTTCGGATTCATTCGACGAGCTCTCTCCCTCATCTCTCTCTTGAAAGATGTGATTGAGGAACTCTTGCAGAGTGACAGGAGTTCGTGCCTTTTGATTGTATTCTTCCAGCGCGTCGATTTGCTTCTGCAAGTTCGTGTGCTCGTTTCCAAGCTTCACGGGCTTCTTGGATTTCTTCTTTTTCTTCGAAGATTTTGACGGTTGGGCGTGAGTATTTGGGTCCTCACCGCGAGTCTTCGTAGTTGGGCGGTGCTTCAGCATCCCTTCGATAATTTGAGGTTCAAGAGGGTCCTTCCATTCGATCGCAGGGCACGCATGAAGGTCTCTCAGCATTCTTTTGGTTTTAGTTGATAGCACGACCTCCCATGGAGCTTCTTCAATAAAGGAGCAGGTTGCCCCCGGTGCTTCTGCTTTCTTAGGAGTATGCGGTTGTGGTGGGTTCACCTTCCACTTCTCGGATAGTATAAACTTCCCCTGGAGGTATTGATCTTCAATCCATCCTTTGAAGACGAAGCAATCTTCAATCGGATGACTTACCGTTTGATGGTAAGGGCAATAGTTAGGGTTATTCACCTCGGTGGGTTGCGGCGGTCGCCTTGGATTTGGTAGGTTTATAAGTCTGTTGCGTATTGCTAGCTCGAATAACCGTTTCGTCTTGTCTCGTGGGAACGAGTAGGGACATTTCATCTTCTCATTATAATACCGGCGTCTTTCTTCCAGTTGATCTCCCGGTTTCGGGGCGTTAGGTTGCTGTTGGGCATTCGCAACAAAGGTTGCCCTTCCTTTACCCTTATCATTCCGAGGTTCCGACTTCGGGGGAGGTGGTCTATGACCCATCTGAGCCAACTTGTCGATTAAAGCCTGGAATGTGGTTGGCTTAAAGAACATCATAAACTGGGAGATAGTTGCGTGGGGGTCTAGGGTTCCCACGAACATGCCCACTGCGGGTGCCTCCTCAATGCGTTGTTCACATCTCGACCACAAATTCCGCCAGCGTATAGCATACTGGACCCAGGTTTTGCTTGGTTTTACCCTGGCGTTAATCAATGCAGTTATTGGAGTGCGTTCGCTGGCACTTACGAATCGCTGAGTGAATAACAACTCCATTTCAGCGAACGTTTTGATAGAATCGTTCGGGAGTTCCGAATACCATTCGAACGCTGTTTCTGATAAGCTGCCCACGAACTGGCGGAGCAACAGTTTATCATCACCGCCGGTGTTACCGCAGCGGGCCCGGAACTGGGCGACATGTTGATGGGGATTGCCGGTCCCCTTATACACGTGGAATTTTGGTATCGTATAGCCTTGCGGGTATTTGATTTGGTCGTACCAGCTTGGATATGGCCGCCCCGTTTTTACGACTTGACCAGCTGCCTCAGTCGCATGATGAACCCGGATTTGCTGGGCTATGTAGTCAACCAAGTCAGCCTTGGAGATTGTCTCCTCCTTGGCCGTCGAGAGGGCTGGTGGTGGATTCGACGTTTCTCCTCGGTCGTCTTCAAGAACGATTGGGGGATCCTCGACGGGTAAGTCCTGCTGGATCATCATTCCTATCATATCTTGGAAGAGAAGGCCCATACGTTGTATGTTGGCCGCTTGTTCAGCAGCCTCTTTGTCCTTTTTCTCCAGTATCCGGCGAAGGAATTCAGCGTCGGTTTCTTCCTCCTGGCGTGCGTCTGAGGACGTTTCTGGGCTTTCTTTTGGCCCGGTAAGTGCGGCCATAGCATTCATCATTTCCTGAAGCTTTTGTTGCTGCTCCTGGGCTTTTGTCATGGATCGGGTTAGCGGTCGGTGGCCCGTAGAAGTGCGGCTTTCCTCCTTTCCAGAAGCCATGTAAACAGTGTGCACCACCATGCCCCCAGACTTCGAGCGTCTGGGCTTAGTGCTTTTAACCGTTGTTGCAGGCTGGGGGATCTTCTCTGGCCTCCTCCTTTTATGAGCCATGGAGGTTGAGGGGGCCGTTGAGGTGGGCGTCCAGACAGCCTTTTGGGGTTTAGCCTGGTGACCAGCTTCCGGTTGGGTTTTCAGCTTCTTGTGCTGGCGGGAGAAGTTTGGATCGATGATCGAGTCTCGGGCCTGCCGCCAAACCTTATAGATTTTGGAAGACAGCCGTAGAGAGGATCGGGGCTGTTCTGATTTTATTTCCACAATCTTTTTTAATGGGGGAGGAGACCTTTTTAGCACTGCAGTAGGAGAATTCCTTCGCACCTTATCTAGCATCTCGAAGCTGTTCCCAGTTGGAACAGCAGCATTAACTTCTGCCATCGGGGTTGGTGGAGTTAGTCCCGAGGGGGAGTTGCCCCCAGCCCTCCTTACTCGGCGCCAGTGGCGACGTCGAGCGTGTCGAGCGGACGGCGTGGGTTCAGCGGTGAGAATAGCTTCGTCTTGCCCCCTGTGTAGGTGGAGGGTCGTTGCTGGTGTTAGCTTGTGAAAGACCGACGTCCTTTGGGCAGCAGGAGCGGGAGCTGAAGCCGTTAATCTTGTAAAGACCGACTTTTTGGTCAGAGGAGCCGCCTTGGCGATTTCGGGAGCAGGAGCGGCCACTTTCTTAGAAGCAGCCTTCTCTGAGATTGTAGGCCCCATGATGGGTTCACAGGATTTCTGGCCCAATCTAGAGAAGACCGAGGCACTGATGTTGGGCGACTCGTTGAGAGGAGCCGCGGCAGGGGTAAGACGATCAAAGACCGACTTCTTAAGAGCTTCCGTTGTCAGCACTGGAGCGGTGAAGCTTGTCGGCGGGAGCATGGTCCCAAAGAACAATCCTGTGGTGGCGCGAGTGACCTGTTCCACGGGTATTGTGAATAGCGAAGCAGCTTGGGGTCCGTAGGCTATACTTTCTGGCGAGGCAGAGCGTTGGTTGCAATTGCAGTCCGAGCAGTTGGAGAATTTCACAGAAGTAGAAGCCATCGATCCTTTGCTTTCTGCAATAAGCAAGACGCCAATTCTTAGTATCTTGAAACCCAAGAGCAACCATTAGCGAACCGCGATTGGTTCGCGAATTACGACACACGAAGTGTGGAGTGGAAAGAGGAAAAGGTCCCACCGGGCGTGCCAGAATCTGTTCCCCTCCGAACGGCGGCCGAGACGTCACGTCTCACCTGAGGTTCGGGGCAGATGCTAATTGGTGCTATCCGTCCACCCCTCCGGAAATGCCAAGTTGATCTATGGCACCATGTATCGAAGGTTTAAACGGATGCGGCCGATGTAGCAGACTTCGTCAGATCCCCCCTCGTTTGAGGGGTTTTTGATTGTGGGGACGCTCTTCCCTGCAGGCGCAAGCCCCTGCAGTTAATTACGCTTCCGCATCGCGGTAACAACTTTCTCCTTCTCTTGATGGTCACTTCGTGTCATGTGTGTATATTTTATGTTTTGTTTTTGGTTGCCCGTGGATTGTATACGGAGACTGAGTTATGTCGTCGCCCGTAGGGCGTGGACTAGTCCAAATCCGTGTTATCTTAGATTTGGGTTTGTGGTTTTGGTTTGAGGATATGTTAGCCATATTTGAGGCTAAGATCAACTCAAACGTTTGTTAAGGATACATTAGTCTAATTTGAGACTAAGATCAACTTAACGGGATCGTTTAGATCCGACGAAGGAGCGTTTGGGCTCCATTGTTCCAGTTTAGGAACATAGTGGTCCATTGCATGTATGGCCGTCGGGACCGGTCACCTCTCTGACGACGTTGAAGGATTACAACGACAGATGTCAGAGGAGTTCAGAGATGTACCCTCGGACCAGAGTTAATTGGGGGAGATTCATAGCCCAGTCTGTTTGAAGGTTTAAGGATACGTTAGCCATCTTTGAGGCTAAGATCAACTTAAACGGGATCGTTTAGATCCAACAAGAGAGCGATTGGCTCTATTGTTCCAGTTTAGGGACATAGTGGTCCATTGCTAGTTTAAAGACATTGCGGTCCATGGGTAGTTTAAGGACGTTGCAGTCCATTGTTAGTTTTAAGACATCTCGGTCAAGGTTAAGGACGTCGTAGTCCGTGGGTTTAAGGACCTCACAGTCCATTGTTAGTTTTAAGACATCCCGGTCAAGGTTAAGGACCTCATAGTCCATGGGTTTAAGGACCCCACAGTCCATTGTTAGTTTTAAGACATCTCGGTCAAGGTTAAGGACCTCATAGTCCATGGGTTTAAGGACCCCACAGTCCGTTGTTAGTTTTAAGACATCTCGGTCAAGGTTAAGGACCTCATAGTCCATGGGTTTAAGGACCCCACAGTCCATATCAATGTGTGGTCGTCGGGACCCGTCACCTCTTTGAAGACATTGAGGGATTACAATACCAAGTATCAAAGGAGTGAAGAGATGTACCCTGGAACCGGAGTGGATTAAATAGCCCTTGGCCCAATTTGGGATCAAGACCAATTAATTACGTTATGAGCCCATTAGCCCATTCAATTACGAATTGAGGACTTATGGCCAGCTTGGGCTAAGTCCAATCATGTCTGGGATATTGACTTCCTGTTGGTCCCTTGAAAGAGAGGCTTTGCCTCTATCCATTTAGCCAGTTGGGCCAAAGCCTAGTGTTAAACACTACAGAGCAATCAGTGTTGAACACTGGAAACAAGATTGACAAGTTAGTGTTTAACACTAAAAGATAATTGGTGTTAAACACCGGCAACAAGGCTTTCAAATTATCATAAACACTAAAACAGATCAGTGTTAAACACTGGCAATGGAGATCTCAGATTAGTGTTAAACACTAAGGTAATCAGTGTTGAACACTGCGAATAAAGTTCTTTGATTAGTGTTGAACACTAAGGCCCAACAGTGTTTCAATACTGGATTCGGGAGTTTCAATTTAGTGTTAAACACTAAGGCAAGAGGGGTCACGTGGCAACACGTGAGAGCGCCCTCCCTTCATTTGTTCTTCTGAGACTATCGCATCTTTCAGAGCATCACGTGCCATCACGTGACGGGAATTCAAATGCTTGTGTGTTAAAGCTTCTGTCAAGGGTCACGTGGGTCACGTGGGGCACTGCCTCAAAGGGGCTTTCTGTAGATCTTTTGGGGGGGTTCACGTGGTGACACGTGACCCTGCCTCTATGTATGTTGTTTAAAGGATCTGTTAATCTTTTCCAGGAATTAAATTCCTCATAGGGTTAAACCCTGACAGTAATTTCAGAGGAATTAAATTCCTACTTCCTTTTGAAGATTTATATTCTGGAATAGAGTTGGACTCTGAATTTTCTGTAGGAATTAAATTCCTCATATATGTGAAGAACTGAATAGGGTTGTTTCCAGATTTAAAATCAGAAAAGCTTATGGGAAAAACTTCAGAAAAGGGTCACGTGCTTACACGTGACCAGCAGTCACGTGTGGGCACGCGACACCTAAAAGTTTCGACAAGGCAAATTCAGTTTCCCAAATACGTCAAAGAAAGGGGCTTCAGAAAGGGTCACGTGCTCCCACGTGACCCGGGTCACATGTCGGCACGTGACATTTAAAAGCAGCGGCAAAGACACAACGGTTCCCTGATCGAATCAAGAAAAAGGCTTCAGAAGAGGTCACGTGCTCCCACGTGACCAGGGTCACGCGTTGGCACGTGACACTCAAAACATCAGGCTCATTCTCCGGTTAAATCGAGAAGAATGCTCCATGCCAGGGTCACGTGCTCACACGTGACCAGTTGTCATGTGGTGGCACGTGACGGCTAAACAGAGAACAGAAAGCAAAGCGCAGAAAGAAAGAAGAAGGCTCATTCCAAAGGGGGTCATGTGCCCACACGTGACCATGGGTCACGTGGTCACACGTGACCGGCTTTCAAAGCCCATTTTGTTAACAGAATTAAATTCTGAAGGAGATTCAAATCCTTCCAAAAGAAAGCGACTATCTAGAAACAATTAAATTAAAGGTTCAGAGGTGATTAAATATCACCTATTTATGGGAAAATCTCGAGTTTGGAAAGATTTTCCCTTTAAATCTAACCGAAATAACAAAGGAGAATCCCGGGACTTGAAATCCAATGGTGAATAAAATTCACCTAATAATCCAAAGGTCCAGAATGAATGATGGATGCAAATCAAATCTCTCAATGAAGATTCGTAAAAAACTAATTGACTCGGCTGCTTCTCCTATAAATAGGAGCCAAGAGACACAAAAAAAGAGAGATACGCAGAGGGAAGAAAGGGAGAGAGAGCCTTGATACT
Source organism: Agapanthus africanus (assembly GCA_030015575.1). Taxonomy (NCBI): domain Eukaryota; kingdom Viridiplantae; phylum Streptophyta; class Magnoliopsida; order Asparagales; family Amaryllidaceae; genus Agapanthus; species Agapanthus africanus. The sequence goes on along the minus strand of JASDDO010000024.1, from coordinate 874,608,254 downwards.
TCGAGGAACTTGGATCTTCTGCAAAAGAAAACCCTAGGTAAGAAAGGGAAGGCTCCTTGAAAGAAAGGAGAATTTAATTCTCAACAGAGTTTAACTCTGATATATAAAACAGAAGAACATATTTCTTCTCTCTTTGATAGAGGATCTGCAAAGTGCACATCTCCCCTTGAAGTTGAGAATTTAATTCTCAATGGGTCGAGATCCTGCCATGCAGATCCAAAACATAGAGAGGGAACGGAAGAACGAGAATTTAATTCTCACAGAACTATAGGAATTTAATTCCTTTAAAATAAAATTAGGGTTTGACCCTGTGTCATGGGAATTTAATTCCTTCAGAACAAAGAGAAACAGGGTTTAACCCTAATTAAGAACCTAGTTCTGTTGGAACAGCGGGGATTTAATTCCCTTGATCATAATTTAACAGAGAATGGGAATTTAATTCCTTAAAAGCTTTTATTAGGGTTTAACCCTATTTAGTTCTTCACATGTATGAGGAATTTAATTCCTACAGAAAATTCAGAGTCCAACTCTATTCAGAATATAAATCTTCAAAAGGAAGTAGGAATTTAATTCCTCTGAAATTACTGTCAGGGTTTAACCCAACGAGGAATTTAATTCCTGGAAAAGATTAACAGATCCTCTAAACAACATACATAGAGGCAGGGTCACGTGTCACCACGTGACCCCCCCAAGAGATCTACAGAAAGCCCCTTTGAGGCAGCACCCCACGTGACCCACGTGACCCTCGGCAGAAGCTTTAACATATAAGCATTTAAATGCCCTTCACGTGAGGGCACGTGATGCGATAATCTCAGCAGAATAAATGAAGGGAGGGCGCTCTCACGTGTTGCCACGTGACCCCTCTTGCCTTAGTGTTCAACACTAAATTGGAACTCTCGAATCCAGTATTGAAACACTGTTGGGCCCTAGTGTTCAACACTAATCAAAGAACTTTATTCGCAGTGTTCAACACTGATTACCTTAGTATTTAACACTAATCTGAGATCTCCATTGCCAGTGTTCAACACCGGTCTGTTTTAGTGTTTATGATAATTTGAAAGCCTTGTTGCTGGTGTTTAACACCAATTATCTTTTAGTGTTAAACACTAACTTGTCAACCTCATTCCCAGTGTTCAACAATGATTGCTCTGTAGTGTTTAACACTAGGCTTTGGCCCAATTGGCTAAATGGATAGAGGCAAAGCCTCTCTTTCAATGGACCAACAAGAAGCCAATATTCCAGACATGATCGGACTTAGCCCAAGCTAGGCCATGAGTCTTCAATTCGTAATTAACTGGGCTAATGGGCTCATAACATAATTAATCGGTCTTGATCCCAAATTGGGTCAAGGACTATTTAAGCCATTCCGGGTCTAGGGTACATCTCTTCACTCATTTGATACTTGGCATTGTAATCCCTCAATGTCTTCAAAGAGGTGACGGGTCCCAACGACCACACATTGATATGGACTGTGGGGTCCTTAAACCCGTGTCTAATGCAAAATTCCTGGTTATGTGGAATGCGGATAACGTCACTCTTTGACCCCGCGGAAAACGTCCAGAACGGAGCCTGGTCCTCGCCAAGCACGGCAGTGAACCCGTGTGAAGCATCCAGAGCACATACCGGACTATGGAGTCCTTAAACCCATGGACTACGACGTCCTTAATCTCGACCGAGATGTCTTAAAACTAACAATGGACCGCAATGTCCTTAAACTACCCATGGACCGCAACGTCCTTAAACTACCCATGGACCGCAATGTCCTTAAACTAGAACAATAGAGCCCCGCATGCTCTTTTGTCGGATCTAAACGGTCCCGTTTAAGTTGATCTTAGCCTTAAAGATGGCTAACGTATCCTTAAACCTTCAAACAGACTAGACTATGAATCCCCCCAATTAACTCTGGCTCGAGGGTACATCCCTGAACTCCTCTGACATCCGTCGTTGTAATCCTTCAACGTCGTCAGAGAGGTGACGGGTCCCGACGGCCATACATACGATGGACCACTATGTCCCTAAACTGGAACAATGGAGCCTAAAACGCTCCTTTGTCGGATCTAAACGATCCCGTTAAGTTGATCTTAGTCTCAAAGTTAGACTAACGTATTCTTAACAAACGTTTGAGTTGATCTTAGCCTCAAGTATGGCTGACGTATCCTCAAACCAAACCCCCAAACCCAAATCTAAGATAATATGGATTTGGACTAGTCCACGCCCTACGGGCGACGACATAACTCAGTCTCCGTAAACAATCCACGGGCAACAAAACACAAAACAAACACCCACGACACGAAGTGACCATCTGGAGAAGGAGAAAGTTGTTACTGCAATGCGGTAGCGTAATTAACTGCAGGGGCTTGCGCCTGCAAGGAAGAGCGTCCCCACAATCAAAAACCCCTCAAACGAGGGGGAATCTGACGAAGTCTGCTACATCGGACGCATCCGTCTAAACCTTCGATACATGGTGCCATAAATCAACTTGGCATCTTCGGAGAGGTGGACGGATAGCACCAATTAGCATCTGCCCCGAGTCTCAGTGCCAAGACATCGCAGTCTTGTGCGCCGCCATTCGGAGGGGAACAGATTCTGGCACGCCCGGTGGGACCTTTTCCTCTTTCCACTCCACACTTCGTGTGTCGTGACTCGCGAACCAATCGTGGTTCGCTAATGATTGCCCTTGGGTTTCAAGATACTAAAACTTGGCGTCTTGCTTATTACAGAAAGCAAAGGATCGATGGCTTCCACTTCTGCGAAATTCTCCAACTGCTTGGACTGCAATTGCAACCAACGCTCTGCCTCGCCAGGAGGTATAGCCTACGGACCCCAAGCTGCTTCGCTATTCACAATGCCCGTGGAACAGGTCACTCGCGCCACCACGGGATTGTTCTTTGGGACCATGCTCCCGCCGACAGGCTTCACCGCTCCAGTGCTGACAACGGAAGCTCTCAAGAAGTCGGTCTTTGATTGTCTTACCCCTGCCGCGGCTCCTCTCAACGAGTCGCCCAACGTCAACGTCTCGGTCTTCTCTAGATTGGGCCAGAAATCCTGCGAACTCATCATGGGGCCTACAATCTCAGAGAAGGCTGCTTCTAAGAAAGTGGCCGCTCCTACCCCCGAAATCGTCAAGGCGGCTTCTCCGGCCAAAAGGTCGGTCTTTACAAGATTGACGGCTTCAGCTCCCGCTCCTGCTGCCCAAAGGACATCGGTCTTTGACAGGCTAATACCAACAGCGACCCCCCACCCAGACAGGGGGCAAGACGAAACCATTCTTACCGCTGACCCTACGCCGTCCGCTCGACACACTCGACGTCGCCATTGGCGCCGAGTAAGGAAGGCTGGGGGCAACTCCCCCTCCGGGTTGACTCCATCAGCCCCGGTGGCAGAAGTTAATGCTGCTGTTCCAACTGGGAACAACTTCGAAATGCTAAATAAGGTGCGAAGGAATTCTCCTACTGCAGTGCTGAAGAGGTCTCCTCCCCCATTAAAAAAGGTTGTGGAAATAAAACCAGAACAGCCCCGATCTCCTCAACGGCTGTCTTCCAAAATCTATAAGGTTTGGCGGCAGGCCCGAGACTCGATCTTCGATCCAAACTTCTCCCGCCAGCACAAGAAGCTGAAAATCCAACCGGAAGCTGGTCACCAGGCTAAACCCCAAAAGGCTGTCTGGACGCCCACCTCAACGGTCCCCTCAACCTCCATGGCTCATAAAAGGAGGAGGCCAGAGAAGACCCCCCAGCATGCAACGACGACTAAAAGCACCGAGCCCAGACGCCCTAAGTCTGGGGGCATGGTGGTGCACACTGTTTATATGGCCTCTGGAAAGGAGGAAAGCCGCACTTCTACGGGCCACCGACCGCTAACCCGACCCGTGACGAAAGCCCAGGAGCAGCAACAAAAGCTTCAGGAAATGATGAATGCTATGGCCGCACTTACCGGGCCAAAAGAAAGCCCAGAAACATCCTCAGACGCGCGCCAGGAGGAAGAAACCGACGCTGAATTCCTTCGCCGGATACTGGAGAAAAAGGACAAAGAGGCTGCTGAACAAGCAACCAACATACAACGTATGGGCCTTCTCTTCCAAGACATGATAGGAATGATGATCCAGCAGGACCCACCCGCCGAGGATCCCCCAATCGTTCTTGAAGACGACCGAGAAGAAACGTCAAATCCCCCGCCGGCCCTCTCAACGGCCAAAGAGGAGGCAATTTCTAAAGCTGATTTGGTTGACTATATAGCCCAGCGAATCCGGGCTCATCACGCGACTGAGGCAGCTGGTCAAGTTGTGAAAACGGGGCGGCCGTATCCAAGCTGGTACGACCAAATCAAATACCCGCAAGGCTATACGATACCAAAATTCCACGTATATAAAGGGACAGGGAACCCACATCAGCATGTCGCCCAGTTCCGGGCCCTCTGCGGTAACACCGGTGGTGATGATAAACTGTTGCTCCGCCAGTTCGTGGGCAGCTTATCAGAAACTGCGTTCGAATGGTATTCGGAACTCCCGAACGATTCTATCAAGACGTTCGCTGAAATGGAGTTGTTATTCACTCAGCGATTCGCAAGTGCCAGCGAACGCACTCCAATAACAGCACTGATTAACGCCAGGATAAAACCAGGCGAAAACTGGGTCCAGTATGCTATACGCTGGCGGAATTTGTGGTCGAGATGTGAACAACGCATTGAGGAGGCACCCGCAGTGGCCATGTTCGTGGGAACCCTAGACCCCCACGCAACTATCTCCCAGTTTATGATGTTCTTTAAGCCAACCACATTCCAGGCTTTAATCGACAAGTTGGCTCAGATGGACCAGATGGGTCATAGACCACCTCCCCCGAAGTCGGAACCTCGGAATGACAAGGGTAAAGGAAGGGCAACCTTTGTTGCGAATGCCCAACAGCAACCTAACGCCCCGAAACCGGCAGATCAACTGGAGGAAAGACGCCGGTATTATAATGAGAAGATGAAGCGTCCCTACTCGTTCCCATGAGACAAGAAGAAACGGTTATTCGAGCTGGCAATACGCAACAGACTTATAAGCCTACCAAATCCAAGGCGACCGCCGCAACCCACCGAGGTGAATAACCCTAACTATTGCCCTTACCATCAAACGGTAAGCCATCCGATTGGAGATTGCTTCGTATTCAAAGGATGGATTGAAGATCAATACCTCCAGGGGAAGTTTGTACTGTCCGAAAAGTGGAAGGTGAACCCACCACAACCGCATACTCCTAAGAAAGCAGATACACCGGGGGCAACCTGCTCCTTTATTGAAGAAGCTCCATGGGAGGTTGTGCTATCAACTAAAACCAAAAGAATGCTGAAAGACCTTCATGAGTGCCCTGCGATCGAATGGAAGGACCCTCTTGAACCTCAAATTATCGAAGGGATGCTAAGGCGCCGCCCAACTACGAAGACTCGCGATGAGGACCCAAATACTCACGCCCAACCGTCAAAATCTTCGAAGAAAAAGAAGAAGAAATCCAAGAAGACCGTGAAGCTTGGAGACGAGCACACGAACTTGCAGAAGCAAATCGACGCACTGGAAGAGTACAATCAAAAGGCGCGAACTCCTGTCACACTGCAAGAGTTCCTCAACCACATCTTTCAAGAGGAAGATGATGGAGAGAGCTCGTCGGATGAATCCGAAGGATATGTGGCGAGTTGTAACGTAATCTCCCACTCGTTTACCGATGATGGGAAAACTCCTGGCACTAAGAAACTGGAGGCAGAGCCTGTACCAGAGCGTGCATGGCCAACAGACGAAATGATCGACGCTTTTCTAGACGAGATTCGTCTAAAAAGTAAAGCGGATCAGGAGCGTGAGATGGCAGCGTCAGAAGGAACCAAATGCAGGCGACTGAACGGAAGAGTTGAACTACCTCCGCCAGAGCGAAAGGCATCCGAAGTAGGCAAGAAGATATTCAAGACGAGAAAAAGGTTTGCCAAAGCCATGTCAATGGGGATGAAGCTACCGCCCTCGGAAGGAAACACACACGATGGGGTGGAGAGGCACCCTGATTATTGCGCATATCACCGGAAAATATCACACCCCACGGAGGAGTGCGACGCCTTTAAGATATGGTGGCAAGGATATGTTGCTCGTCGGCAACATGTTAAGCGCACGAAACGCAAGAGCCGTCGGGAGCGAAGAAGTACTATCGTTGGGCACAACAGAACTACTGGCAACTGTTGTATGGCTCACGCCGGGGGGTCACAAGTTCTCACCTTTGGGAGCGACTCTGATGAAGAAATGGCTCTGGGCCCTCTCTTCAAAGAATCCGTTTTAGGGAAAGAGGAGAAATCGGAGATCTGCGAGAACATTCAGCTGCGCAATCGCACACTCCCAGAAAAGAATCTCGGGCCGGTAAGTAGAAAGGATAAGGGAAAGGAAAAGGTCACTGAAGATATCACTTTAGATGACCAAGTCATGAGAAAGCTGGCTGCCAAAGACCCTCCTAGGAAGGGTAAGGTGGACTATAACATCCTCGCGCACCTAAGGAAGCTACCTTCTCAGCTTAGCATTCTCGATGCCCTCCTATTATCAAAAGAAGCGCGAGACTCACTAATTAAGGCGTTACAAGAACCTGAGCAATTCCAAGCCTTCCTCACCACTGAAAAGATGAAGGATGAACTGGAGGAAGTGCATACGGCCGACATCACTTTCGGTGATGAAGACCTCCTTCTCGGGACGTGCGCCCACAACCGTCCCCTATATGTCTCCGGATACTGCCATGATATCAAGATAGGCAAGATCCTGGTGAATAATGGATCCTCCGTCAATCTCCTTAATGTTCGGGTGTTGAAGGAAATCTGCATGAGTGTGCAACACCTCGCTCGTGACAAAATTACTATCTCCGGTTTCGATTAACAATCGTCACGGACTCTCGGATCTGTGATACTAACATTACGCTTTGGACTTCACGTCACAGACATCAAATTCCATGTCATTGACGCCAAGACCTGCTATAACGCCCTGCTCGGTCGTCCTTGGCTACACGAGTACAACATCATCCCTTCTACACAACATCAGTGTATGAAATACTTTAAGGATGGTTTCGAGTATACTGTAATAGGAGAGCTAAACCCATTTTCCATGAACGAAGTCCGCAAATACGAAGATGCGAAGTACTTTTTGCCAGATTTCAAGGATACAGAAAGGTGTCGCAATTCGGAGAACAAAACCGCCGCCACCATCCCTGTTTTCGGGAGCGATACCGAAGAAGAGGAAGAGATAGTTTATGCAGGGCCATCTCAACGCAACAACCTGGGGACGCCCGCCCCCATGTTAGTCTTCGGAAGTGATTCAGAAGATGAAGTTAATGCTGTGTTCTCCAATCGGCTGTCAATACAAGCACCCCCTGGCGATGACCATAGTTTGCAAATCACCATGGTACCGCGAGAACACTACAAGGATCTCGACACGCTTCAGGCTCACAATGTGCAGGACCTGCAAACATTTTACGTCCCTCCCAGGCAAAGGGGTGAGAAGGTGATCCTATTCTACCGATCCTCAGAGTCGAAAATAGAGAAAGAGATCTGGCATGGCGCGGATGCTACACTTGACAGGCTCCAACCCATCCGTCTGCCCAGATACTATACAAATGGATTAAAGAAGCTATTGAAGCGCCAAGGAGTACCCTTAAAACAGACTGTTCGGCAGGCTCGGTTCTACAACAGGATTTGGGATGTCCCCGGGACTCAACGCAAATTGCCCAACGGGAAAATGGAAACACTCGGGCTTGGATACGCAAGAGCCGGAAAACGGGAACGGGCCCACAGTAGCTACGCCATATATACCTTTGATGAAGAAGAGGACGCCTCGTCGGGAGATGCCAACCCCTCATCAAAACTAGACCCCGCGATTGAAGCGCCGAGTCCGTCGTTTGAAGAACGAATGGGCAAGCCTATCAGGAAAGTGGGTCAGAAAGCTCGGGAAGACCACAACCGCGAAATGGCCATCTACGAGAAGGCCAGGACGCAACGTCTATTTCAACAGGCTGCAAAAGACAAAGACGCCCATCCTCGTCAATCCGTTGTAAGAAAGGCCCGACGCAGAGACGGAAATAAATCAAGAAGCGGAAAGAGGAGCCGACAACAACGACGCAGGATTAGAGGGTTACGTGGTCCGGTGTTGCACGGCTCGGATTTGTCCCTCATGAAGAAGATGAGTCGAGCGTACTCCTTCCCCCGAGACAAGACGGAGAAGTTACTCAAGCTCGCTATAAAACATCAAATGATCGCGCTTCCAGAGTCTAGACATCCTGAGCAAGCTAACAAGGCTTCTCATCTGAGCTATTGCTCTCATCACCGAGCCATAGGACATCCTACCGAAGACCGCTTCACCTTCAAGAACTGGGTCGAGGACCAGTACCAACAGGGCAGATTCGCTTTATCCGACGGCTGGAGGGTAACGCCGCCACAAAAGCATGAACCCAAGGCCGCAAGAGCAGAACCAGGTCCACCTCAGTCCGGGGAGCGGGTTCGCACCTGTTATACGATTACGATATTAAGAGAAGAGCCCGAGAACGTAGATGACCTTCCCCGGTGCTTTGAGAACAGCGATGATGAGGTGATCTCAGAATTTCCGCCCGCTCCGAAAGAACTGGAATATGGTATACATACTACTGCAGATAACCTCAAGAAGATTGAGTTGGGATCGGCAGACGACCCGCGACCGACTTTTGTCAGCGAGCTGCTATCCGAAGAAAGGGTGGCTGCGTTAAAGAACGTGCTTCTACGGCATAAAGACTGCTTCGCGTGGAACTACTCCGAGATGCCGGGATTAGATACGGAGATTGCTGTGCATAAATTAGCAATATCCCCAGATATCAAGCCAGTCAAGCAGGCGCCAAGAAGGATGCGACTCGAGCTTGAAATGAGCATCAACGCCGAAGTCAAGAAGCTGATCGATTCTGGATTTATCCAAGAAGTCCAATATCCCGACTGGATCGCCAATATCGTCCCGGTAATGAAGAAGAATGGGACGGTACGCATATGCGTGGATTTCAGGGATCTCAATAAAGCCTGTCCAAAGGACGATTTCCCGGTGCCGGTAACCGAGCTAATGATAGATAACACGTCCACTCACGAGGTTTTCTCCTTTATGGATGGTTCGTCAGGATACAATCAGATAAAGATGCATCCCGAAGACCAGAAGCACACCGCTTTCCGGACCCCTTTGGGTATATTCTACTAGAGGGTTATGCCCTTTGGTCTAAAGAACGCTGGCGCTACCTATCAAAGGGCCATAACAAAAATCTTCGATGACCTCATACATGACATCGTCGAGTGCTATATCGATGACCTCGCAGTAAAGAGCATGTCATACGATGATCATTTAAAGCATCCGGAGACTGTATTTCGACGCCTTCGGCAATATAATTTGAAAATGAATCCCCTCAAATGCGCGTTTGGAGTCTCCTCGGGTAAATTCCTGGTATTCATCGTTCGACACCGAGGTATTGAAATAGATCCGTCAAATATTAAAGCGATCATGGAAATGCCTCCGCCAAGAACCCTCAAGCAGTTGCGGTCTCTCCAAGGGAAGCTCGCATACATCCGGCGATTTATCGCCAATCTTTCAGGCAAATGCCGTCCTTACAGCCACCTGATGAAGAAGGGAACTCCATTCGTTTGGGATCACAAATGCCAAGGTGCACTAGACGAGATCAAGCAGTACCTGCAGAACCCTCGGGTGTTTGCTGCGCCGGTCAAAGGAAAACCCCTCATTCTTTATACAACCGCCCTCGAAGGTTCCTTGGGCGCATTATGGGCACAAGAGAACGATCAGGGGAAAGAGAGAGCACTCTACTACTTAAGTCGAGTTCTACTGGGGGCAGAAAGCAACTACTCTCCCATTGAAAAACATTGCTTGGCGTTAATCTTCGCGATAACAAAGCTCATGCACTATGCGTTGGCACATGAAGTCCGTCTCATTTCAAAAGTGGATCCCCTTAAGTACTTGATGTCAAAAGCCATATTGACGGGACGACTCGCTAAATGGGCCCTGCTCTTGATGGAGTTCTCGATAACGTATCAACCTCTCAAGGCAGTGAAAGGCCAGGCCATTGCCGACTTCCTCGCTGAGCACCCGATACCGGTCGATTCTCCTCTGAACTGTAATTTGTCGGACGAGCATGCATTTGATGCGATTAGCGGCGGAAGCACCCGATGGGAACTCTATTTCGATGGAGCGTCCTCCGTAAAGAAACAAAAACAAGGTATCCCAATGATCAAATCGGGGATAGGCCTCGTCTTTGCAACTCCACAAGGAGGGATAATGCGCTTCGCCTTCTCTTTAACAGAGCCGAGGACAAACAATGAAGCTGAATACGAAGCTCTGATAGCAGGCCTCGAAATCGCCATCGACATGGGAATTAAAGACCTCCTTATATACGGGGATTCTCAGCTGGTCGTTAGTCAAGTAAATGGTGACTACCAAACGTGCAAGCCGGAGTTGGTGAAGTACGGCGAAAAGGTGCAACAACTGTTGACCCAAATTCCCTCCTATATTTTGGAGAACATACCGCGCGCGGAAAACAGCAAAGCAGACGCGTTGGCCAAACTTGCTAAAGAACTGGCTGACGAGAACCTCGATGACGTCAGAATCGTGGTACAAAGCCGTCGAGTGCTCGTCCCGGCAGAAATATCTCCGGAATCATGCGAAGAAAAGGGAGCGACTGAGCAGACGACCCTATAAATAAAAGACCATGAGAAGGCCGAGGACTGGAGGGAAGTCTTCATAGACTACTTTAAGTCCCACCGAATGCCCAAAGAAGCGTCCTCAAGACATCAGCTCATGAAACGAGCTCTATCTTTCGCTTTCGTCAACGATACTCTATACAAGAGATCGTTTGATTCTCTATGGCTGAGATGCTTGGGACCCGACGAAGCAGAAAGAGTTATTCAGCAAGTTCACGACGGACTTTGCGGTTCTCACCAAGCAGGCCCAAAGATGAAGTTAAAAATTAAACGGATGGGTTACTACTGGCCCACGATGATCCAGGACTGCCTCGAGTATGCGAAGCAATGCCACTCATGCCAGATTCATGGAGACTTCATCCACCAACATCCGAATCCACTGCACCCAACGGTGGCTAGCTGGCCGTTCGAAATGTGGGGGACTGACATAGTCGGCCCCATTGAGCCAGCATCATCCCGGGGACACCGTTTTATCCTGGCGACAACTGATTACTTCTCCAAATGGGCAGAAGCAGTACCACTGAGGGAAGTGAAGACGGAGAATATCCTCCATTTCTTCAAGACGCACGTCATCTATCGGTTCGGAACTCCACGGCGGATTATCTCCGATAATAGGCCGGCCTACCGAAGCCATAAGATTAGCCGCTTCGCACAGCAGCACAATATAGACTGGAGATATTCTTCGATTTACAATCCACGAGCTAACGGTCTGGCCGAGGCCTTCAATAAGACCTTGATGAAGATCATAAAAAAGACCGTTTCCAGGAATAAGAGAGACTGGCACGAAAGGCTGCAAGAAGCCCTTTGGGCTTATCGAACTACATTCAAGACGGCCACGAACACAACGCCGTACGCGTTGGTATTTAGGACGGAAGCAGTGCTCCCCCTCGAGATAGAGTTACCCTCTCTACGAGTAGCAGTCCACCACGAGCTGACGAACGAAGAAAATGCTCACCTTCGTCTTGAGGAGCTTGATGCCCTCGACGAAACCCGGCTCATAGCGAAACAACATCTAGAGGCCTACAAAGCAAAGATGACGCGCTCGTACGAAAGATTGACCAGGCCGAGGACATTCCGCCAAGGCGAACTCATACTAGTGGTCAAAAGGCCTATGATCCCCAATCGTGCCAAGCGAGGAAAATTTGCGCCAAACTATGAAGGCCCGTACATCATAGACAAGGTCTACCAGGGTGGTGCCTACCTACTCACGGACATGCACGGTGAAAGGCCTTTCAGGCCAATAAACGGCCGCTTCTTAAAGAAATACTATGCTTAATAAGCCACAGCCTGGGTCAATGATAGACGACGACGACTATGTCCGCTCACTATCTTCCTAGGCTCAGACTTTACAAGCAGCAGCCGGCCTTCCCATAGCGACAGACCGAAACGTCCTTAAACCAACGATGGACCGAAACGTCCTTAAAGTAACGACGGACCGAAACGTCCTTAAACTATCGACGGACCGAAACGTCCTTAAACTAACGATGGACCGAAACGTCCCTAAAACTACTACCGCAGTATCTTTAGGCTGACGAGATAAAAAAAAGGAGAGAGAAAGAAAAAAAATAAAAAAATATATATATATGAAAAAGAATAAAAAAAACGGTATGTCCATAAGCAAAATGGGCACGGATGAAAACCCGAAAGGGCTCCGTGAGTAAAAACAGCAGGGCTGCCGGCAAGTGTTCGTGAAAACCCGAAAGGGCGCGACTTTGTAAAAAAAAGTGAAAAAGAATATAAAAAAACGGTATGTCCATAAGCAAAATGGGCACGGATGAAAACCCGAAAGGGCTCCGTGAGTAAAAACAGCAGGACTACCGGCGAGTGTTTGTGAAAACCCGAAAGGGCGCAACCTCGTTAAAAGACACTTGTAGGGTCCTTTCGACCTTGTAAGGAGAAACCACCTGCGTGAGATCCTTACGACTCACAAAGGAGCAACACACTTAGGGATCCTCACGATTCCTAAGGAGAAAATACACTTACGAGATCCTCACGACTCGTAAGGAGAATTCTCTTATGGGACCCTCACGGCTCATGAGATTTGAAAGTCTTAAGTTACAGAAACCTAAACCTGTTCTTAAGCAAATCCTCCACAACCTTCGATATTGCCCTACAAGAGGCTCAATACTGAACCTTGTATACAATCCACGGGCGCGAAAAAACATTTCCCCAACAAAGTCCCACCCGTGACTAGGGATATGCCCATATGATGAGCAACCCTTGTAGGTCCTCTCGACCCATAAGGAGAAAGCCCTCTTGTAGGATCCTTACGACTTGCAGAGGAACATACACTTAGGAATCCTCACGATCCCTAAGGAGAAAATACACCTGCAAGATCTTCACGACTTGTAGGGAGAAATACCTTTGTGAGACCCTTACGGCTCATGAAGTCAAAAGCCTTGGTCGACAGGACCCTTAACCCTGTTTACTAAGCCACCTTTGTTCAATATCGACAGAGGCAAATGATGATTCGCTCCTGGCAACATCCCAGTTGCAGCGGTGCTGATGCCGAAATTGGTGTCTAAAATCCAAGCTTGCGGCGAAAAAGCTAACAAGCCACACATGCCTACGAAATAGCCGAAATGATGGGGCAACTTGCAATAAAAAGCAGCAAGTAAAAATGTATGCATGAAAAATAGCCGAAACGATGGGGCAACTCGCAATAAAAAGCAGCGAGTAGAAAATAAATAAATAGCCGAAATGATTGGGCACCGCGAAAAATAGCCGAAATGATGGGGCAATCGCGACCTTCGCGATATAAAAGCTGAAACGATAGAGCATCGCGGAAAAAGAAATAAAATAAAAATAAAATGTATGCCTTACAGGTGATGTTCCATCACACCCTGTATACAATCCAATGGCATAAACAAAAAGGGAACATACCTCCCTCCCCCAGGTTTCACCAAAGAAAGAAGCTAAATCTCGACGGGCCACAAGCGACCTAGAGATCATCCCAACACTCATCTCGTAACAACGGACACAACTTCAAGCTAAGCGGAACAGCGGCAACTCCCAGTTCCATGGCTCGGTGGTATACATATCGCCAACAGTCAAACCTCCATCCCGTGAAATGCGGATACAATCAGCAAAATTCCTGGTTACGTGGAACGCGGATAATGTTACTCTTTGACCCCGTGGAAAACGTCCAGAGCGGATCCTGGTCCTCGCAGAGCACGGCAGTGAACCCGTGTGAAGCATCCAGAGCGGAGCCTAGTCCTCGCCGAGCACGGCAGTGAACTCGTGTGAAGCATCTAGTGCAAAATTCCTGGTTACGTGGAACGCGGATAATGTCACTCTTTGACCCCGTGGAAAACGTCCAGAGCGGATCCTGGTCCTCGCAGAGCACGGCAGTGAACCAGTGTGAAGCATCCAGAGCGGAGCCTAGTCCTCGCCGAGCGCGGCAGTGAACCCGTGTGAAGCATCTAGTGCAAAATTCCTGGTCACGTGGAACGCGGATAATGTCACTCTTTGACCCCGTGGAAAACGTCCAGAGCGGAGCCTAGTCCTCGCCGAGCACGGCAGTGAACCCGTGTGAAGCATCTAGTGCAAAATTCCTGGTTACGTGGAACGCGGATAATGTCACTCTTTGACCCCATGGAAAACGTCCAGAGCGGATCATGGTCCTCGCAGAGCACGGCAGTGAACCCATGTGAAGCATCCAGAGCGGAGCCTAGTCCTCGCCGAGCGCGGCAGTGAACCCGTGTGAAGCATCTAGTGCAAAATTCCTGGTCACGTGGAACGCGGATAATGTCACTCTTTGACCCCGTGGAAAACGTCCAGAGCAGAGCCTAGTCCTCGCCGAGCACGGCAGTGAACCCGTGTGAAGCATCTAGTGCAAAATTCTTGGTTACGTGGAACGCGGATAATGTCACTCTTTGACCCCGTGGAAAACGTCCAGAGCGGAGCCTGGTCCTCGCCAAGCACGGCAGTGAACCCGTGTGAAGCATCCAGAGCAAATACCGGACTGTGGAGTCCTTAAAATCCACGGACTATGACGTCCTTAACCTCGACCGTGATGTCTTAAAACTAACGATCAACCACCCCGATTCCCTACGGATTCTGCCTTAGTTTAAGGGTACATCTCTTCACTCCTTTGATACCTGGCATTGTAATTCCTCAACGTCTTCAAAGTGGTGACGGGTCCCTGCAACCAAACACCGGACTGTGGAGTCCCTAGATCCACGATGAGGTCCTTAACCTTGACCGCGATGTCTTAAAACTAACATCGGACCGTGGATTCCCTAAATCCACGGACTATGAGGTCCTTAACCTTGACCGCGATGTCTTAAAACTAACATCGGACCGTGGAGTCCCTAAATCCACGGACTATGAGGTCCTTAACCTTGACCGCGATGTCTTAAAACTAACATCGGACTGTGGAGTCCCTAAATCCATGGACTATGAGGTCCTTAACCTTGACCGTGATGTCTTAAAACTAACAGCGGACGGTGGAGTCCCTAAATCCACGGACTATGAGGTCCTTAACCTTGACCGCGACGTCTTTAAACTACGATACCTGGAGCAGCCTCTGACCCCGTGAAACACGGATAAGGATGACCACATCCAGCACTTGCAGGTCCTCACGACCTGTAAGGAAGAAAAAACTCCCTTGTGAGATCCTTACGGCTCTCAAGGGAAAACCCGCTTAAGAATCCTCACGATCTCTAAGAAGAACTTACACTTATGGGATCCTCTCGACCTGTAGGGAGAAAAACTCTTTATGAGACCCTCGTGGCTCATAAGATGCAAAAGCCTTAGAAAGCAGATCTTAACCCTGAACCCTGAGCCATCGCTGTCTTGCAAGGAGATCAAGATAGAATATCCGCAGAATACATTCAATAAAAAAGGGGACACACCATTGAGAAGAAAAATGTATCTTTTATTCATAAACCAAAATGGATATGAAGTACAATTCATGAAAGAAACAAAAAAGAAAGATACTCTCATCCATGAGTATGTACAAAAAAAGGGAAAAAAGATACAAGTCCTCAAGCCGGTGGGCGGTGCAATAATTTTACCAGCTCGTCATTCTGTTGCTGAGCCACGGCTTCATGACGCAAGATCTCCAGAAGACGAGCCTCCGCTTGAGCTTGCTGAGCCTGATACGAAGCGAGCCGAGCTTCGAGCTCTTTCTCGGTGGCTTTATGAGCCTCGACCCTCTCACGAGTAAACGTGGCAGCTTTATCGAGAGCCACCACCTCTTTGATGGACTCCTGAAGCACCCGTCAGAGTTCATACGCTTTGTTGGCCTTGGCTGTGAGATTGGCTTGAAGCTCGCCCAGCGCCTTGGAGGCTAGCTCCCTCTCCGAGAACTTGCGACCAAGCCTCTTCTCACATGACGTCATGTTTGCCG
Source organism: Agapanthus africanus (assembly GCA_030015575.1). Taxonomy (NCBI): domain Eukaryota; kingdom Viridiplantae; phylum Streptophyta; class Magnoliopsida; order Asparagales; family Amaryllidaceae; genus Agapanthus; species Agapanthus africanus. Next base: position 874,592,197 of record JASDDO010000024.1, on the reverse strand, counting down.
CGCACCGTGCTATCAGCCCCCGTAACTCCGCCTTTGCAGCCACGGCCTCCGAGGAAAGGCGAGAACACTCGAGAGCGTACAAACAAGCTTCCACCTTCCTACAGAACTCCATCCAGACCCGCACCACCTCCTCGCTGTGATAGGTGGCGAGAAAAGGAAGGGAGCCGTTAGCTTCAGCGGCAAACGCTTCGGCTGTGGTCGCACTACCAGCACGGAGCTCCTCGACGAAAGAGGATAGGGAGACAAGGCTCAATTGGGCCAAGCGTTCTGAAGCCCGCAGAGCGTAGGGGCCGGGCGGCATCACAATGCGTGATTCCAAAGCCATGGAGACTGGCAGGGCTGTTCAAATTTGGCAAATGTTAGTAAAACTCTTAAACGCAGAATGAACGGGACTATAATAAAATGTCACTCACCGACAGTCATGCAAGTAGGAGCTGAAGGTTCCCCTGGCCCTTCAACGACCTCGACCTCATCGTCGGCTTCCAAAACTATAAGAGACATCAACATCATTTCGCAAAATAGTAACAATGCTATGGTAAAAAAAAAGGGGGCGAATGACACTAACCGTGCCCAGAGAAAAGGACAATACGCTGAGGGGAGATCGCCTGCGGAGCTGCCGTCTCCAATAAACGCTGAAATGACTGTCGAGGCGACAGATCCGCGATCGTGGCCGCCAAACCGCGCAATTCTGGGAAAGATAAAAGTGTTCAGACTATGAAGGGGTTGCTAAATTAAAACGCAGAGGGATACCTTCAACACTCCTCCCGTTCTGAGCCGGGGGGATAGCAGCTTCAACGGTCTCCGCCGTGACCTCAGGCTCCAACAAAGGGAGAGTAGTCCCGACTACCTCGCTTCCAGCCTTTGGGCCGCCCTCAGTAAGAGTCATTGGGGCGGCGGCCTCCAAAGGAGCCTCCCCCAAAGGGGCAAGCACTCCCTGATCAAGAACCGCCGCTGGAAGTTCTACCATGAGAGGAGCAGCCTCGTCAGCCCCTCCACATCCAGCAAGGCTTCATTGAGAATTTCGGCGGGCTTTAGCTTTAATGGGCCAGTAGGGAGCTCCCCCAGCGTCGAAGATTCTGCACGATGCAAATAAGAATAATGATACATACCCACGAGCATAAATAATCGGAAAGACTACGAAAAGAACCACAACGTACCGATGCGCAAAGAAGTCCTCAATATGGCTTCTTCAAGCCGCTGCTCCTTCTCAAGGAGGTGGGCTCGCCGGGGTTCGAGAGTGGACTCATGGTCGCCGGTCCATAAAGAAAGTGCGTCAGCTGCATCTTCTGAAGCGGCCTGCTTCAAAGCCCTCTCCCCCCATTCCTCCAAAGGACCGATAAATCGCCGCCGAATCCACGAAGGGTCTTCGTAAAAGATTACAGCGGGATAGGACTTCTTCGGAACCCTGGCATTATGAGACACGTCTTTGGAACGCCGTATGGCCTCAGCCAACTGTGCGGCCTCCTCATCGGCTGAACTCGGGAAAGGAAGTCCAGCGTCTGACTCTTGCAGGGCCAACGGCTCGTCTTCAAGAGTAGGCTCAGACTCTGCCAAAGAATCGAGCGAATTGGTGGCCACCTTCCTTCGACGCTTAGACCCAGAGCCGGTCGCCGAGGGTGACCGTTTCCTCCCCCGCGAAGCCTTAGGGCGACGCTGACCCACATCGCCTACGACGCCCTCATCTCTATTACCCTTGCCTGGTGCCACGGCCGAGGATGACACTGTCATTATCAATGCCACGGGGGGCGGCGCTGCCACAGGCGGTGGTGCTACTACTGGGGCCCTTCCACCTCGCGAGCGGGAACCCAGGGGCATACCGGCCGTTGGAGTAAGGTTTACCTCCGATTCTCCTGGGATGAGCGCAGTGCCGGTATCCCTTAGAGGGAAGCGGACCGGAGCTCTCGGTCGCAGCTTAGCTCCTGGAACCAGAGGAGGGGCATCGTGGCCGAGAAGCACCCTCCTTTCCTCAAGAATGATTGGGCTGACCCGATGAAGATACCAACCCGTAAACGCGCCCACGCACCGGGGCAGGTATTCAGCTTCAGGTACAATGAAGTGGGAGCCGGTGTTTAGCCTCATGAAATGATGAGCTGCATCGCGAACGGCATCGAGCGAAGGGATTGGGGCGACTAGAAAAGCCTCGAAGGGAACACCCTGGTCGTATCCAAGTTGTCGGGCAAATCGATGCGGATTGTACCGCATGAAAAGAGCTGCACTGTCCTGGCGAAACACCAAGTAGCCCGGTCTAATTGTATATAAGTGCGCAGCCTCCCGGGGCTTCAAAGAAGGTGCGTTGTCTTTTGACAAATCCCAGAGTTGTTGAACTGGACCTGAGGGAGTAGACAAGACCCGATCATTAAAAACCATCCCGCCAGCGGCAGCGTAAGGAGAAATCAGCACCCGAATAGCCCTGAATTGAGTCGGGTCAGCGGAAGAAGCATCCACTAATCGCATAAGTCGTGGAAAGGGGTAGGCATCGTAAAATGAGGGCCTCTGATGCATGGCAAAAGCCCCCAATACGTGCATTTCGATCCAGGACGTGAAATAATGAAGCGAAAAGTTTACCACATCCACGCCAGGCGTAGAGGTATTAGCTGCGGTGCCCAATCCATTATAGAGGTGCGCCAAGGCCGGGATGCCGATGGCCAACCGCGTCCCCTCAGCAATACGATGAGCCGGGTAGATGACCGAGGCTCTCATGAAGCGGCGATGCATGGGGATAACGAACCAACTAAGCCAAACACTGACAAACCCCACGAAGAATGTTTCCTCATCCATACCGGGTGCTGCAACGGACTCAAAAGACATCGGCGACACGATGGGAATATAATATTGTGGCAGGTCCGATTCAGCGGTCGGTAGCTTCTTCGGACCAAACCCAAAGGGGTCTTTGATGTTAGCAAACTTCGGAGCAGTCTTCGATATGACGTCCTCACGAAGGAAGCAGGAAATGAAGCTTTTAAAAGTAACACCCTGCTCCTCAGATTCAGTGAACAATCGATCAAAAATACCCAGCGCCTTGATCAAGCTGGGGCGCTTGTGGCGAACGGCGTTCTCAACAGACAAGCCGTCAGCCGGTGCAGACTCGGGCTCAAAGACATACTCGTCAGGAGGCAACAACTCCTCATACAGTGCACCCCTGATTGGCAATCCCGAGATTTCATAAAATTCTGCAAGAGAGATTGAGACCTCACGATCTCCTAGAATGAAAGTGTTGGTGGGAAGATTCCATTGGTTCAAAAACGCCTTAACCCACCAGACATGCGGGGACTTATAATGGAAGAATGACGCGTATATTGCCTGATAAAGCCCGACCTTCTGCAGCCGCGCACGATGGGTGGCAAGGATGTAGCGAGCCCAGAGAAGATAGCCCGTGGGGTGTCAGGGAGTGAGCCCTATCTTATAGATCTGCCCCCACGGGTGGGCCTCACCCTGGCAGATACGCCGCCCCAAGATGTCTATGGCCGGGATCGGATGGTTCGGAATACCGGTCGTCGAAGGCTCGAGCCTCCCCGTTGGAGTCCAGTTGGCCATTTCCACAGCAAAAACTGTCCTCGGAGGATCCATCGGTAAAAATGGGAAAGTGGGCTCCGTCGGCACCGCGCAAAGAAAACTCCGGCGACCCTGAATAATCTGACTGTACCAATATCCCCATTGAAGAAGGTTGGTGCAGTTCGGGTCATGGGTCCAAATCATCGCCATCGCTTCCTCATCAGATGGTGACCGAGGAAAAGCAGCCTCCGAGCGAGAAAAGAGAAAGCGTGGAACAGAAGCCATCGCATCTGAAATCCAATAAAGGAAGACCGTTAAAAGAAAAGTTAGCAATATATATTCATGCATGAACATGAAGACTAGTTGAAGAAAGCAACAACAGAGTTTCCTGGGACCATTGGCTACAAAACACATGGGCCCCACAGAATCCGGATGACGGCTCATTAATAATGAGACCAAATAGTTACAATAAAACAAAGGGAATATCCTCATTTAATAAAGAATGATGACCATGCACATTCCCCCCAACAGGATCTGTCTCGGGCTCTACAATGAATCCAACAAGATCAAAGGAATTAAATTCCCACAGAAGACATCATTACAAAACCCCCATTTCATTAATTGCAGAAGAACAACCTCGGGCCAAGAGACCCCAGGAAGCCTCCGCGTGAAGAAATCAAGTCCTTCATTGGAATTAAATTCCTTATTAAGAAAAGGGAATTAAATTCCCAGAAACATTTTTGGATGGAATTAAATTCCATGGAGTTGAAACGCCATCATCATCTCCCCAAAGATCATCTAAACCCTAAGAGATCTACAGTTTGAAGGTTAAGCGGTTTCATGTTCTTATGGAAAAACATGAAGAAAAAAGGGTAAAAACCCTTGTTTTGGATTTAAAATCCAGAGGAATGTGAAGGTCCATCGTTTGTCCAAGAACATTACCTGAGGAAAAGAATTCTTTTCGAACAGAGATAAACTCTGAAGATTGTTTCAAGACAGAGAACTAAGCTCTGGAAGCGAGAATTAAATTCTCAAGGAAAAAGTTCTCAGAAGAAGAAGATGAGCAAAGTGAAGGCTCCTCGGAAGAGACGGTGGTATTTATAGAAGGCGATGGAAACGCTTCATCTCCCCAAATCCCTAAAGGAATCCAACGGTCACAAAAGGTGACAGCGTTGCACTCACGTGCTGACACGTGAGAACAACGCTGTGGGGGTATTTGTTTCCTGATTTAAAATCAGAAAAGCTTATGGGAAAAGCTTCAGAAAAGGGTCACGTGCTTACACGTAACCAGCAGTCACGTGTGGGCACGCGACACCTAAAAGTATCGACAAGGCAAATTCAGTTTCCCAAATACGTCAAAGAAAGGGGCTTCATAAAGGGTCACGTGCTCCCACGTGACCTGGGTCACGTGTCGGCACGTGACATTTAAAAGCAGCGGCAAAGACACAACGGTTCCCTGATCGAATCAAGAAAAATGCTTCAGAAGAGGTCACGTGCTCCCACGTGACCAGTTGTCACGTGGTGGCACGTGACAACTAAACAGAGAATAGAAAGCAAAGCGCAGAAAGAAAGAAGAAGGCTCATTCCAAAGGGGGTCACGTGTCCACACGTGACCATGGGTCACGTGCCCACACGTGACCGGTTTTCAAAGCCCATTTTGTTAACAGAATTAAATTCTGAAGGAGATTCAAATCCTTCCAAAGGAAAGCGACTATCTAGAAACAATTAAATTAAAGGTTCAGAGGTGATTAAATATCACCTATTTATGGGAAAATCTCTAGTTTGGAAAGATTTCCCCTTTAAATCTAACCGAAATAACAAAGGAGAATCCCGGGACTTGAAATCCAATGGTGAATAAAATTCACCTAATAATCCAAAGGTCCAGAACAAATGATGGATGCAAATCAAATCTCTCAATGAAGATTCGTAAAAAACTAATTGACTCGGCTGCTTCTCCTATAAATAGGAGCCAAGAGACACAAAAAAAGAGAGATACGCAGAGGGAAGAAAGGGAGAGAGAGCCTTGATACTTCGAGGAACTTGGATCTTCTGCAAAAGAAAACCCTAGGTAAGAAAGGGAAGGCTCCTTGAAAGAAAGGAGAATTTAATTCTCAACAGAGTTTAACTCTGATATATAAAACAGAAGAACATATTTCTTCTCTCTTTGATAGAGGATCTGCAAAGTGCACATCTCCCCTTGAAGTTGAGAATTTAATTCTCAATGGGTCGAGATCCTGCCATGCAGATCCAAAACATAGAGAGGGAACGGAAGCACGAGAATTTAATTCTCACAGAACTATAGGAATTTAATTCCTTTAAAATAAAATTAGGGTTTGACCCTGTGTCATGGGAATTTAATTCCTTCAGAACAAAGAGAAACAGGGTTTAACCCTAATTAAGAACCTAGTTCTGTTGGAACAGCGGGGATTTAATTCCCTTGATCATAATTTAACAGAGAATGAGAATTTAATTCCTTAAAAGCTTTTATTAGGGTTTAACCCTATTTAGTTCTTCACATGTATGAGGAATTTAATTCCTACAGAAAATTCAGAGTCCAACTCTATTCAGAATATAAATCTTCAAAAGGAAGTAGGAATTTAATTCCTCTGAAATTACTGTCAGGGTTTAACCCTACGAGGAATTTAATTCCTGGAAAAGATTAACAGATCCTCTAAACAACATACATAGAGGCAGGGTCACGTGTCACCACGTGACCCTCCCAAGAGATCTACAGAAAGCCCCTTTGAGGCAGCACCCCACGTGACCCACGTGACCCTCGGCAGAAGCTTTAACATATAAGCATTTAAATGCCCTTCACGTGAGGGCACGTGATGCGATAATCTCAGCAGAATAAATGAAGAGAGGGCGCTCTCACGTGTTGCCACGTGACCCCTCTTGCCTTAGTGTTCAACACTAAATTGGAACTCTCGAATCCAGTATTGAAACACTGTTGGGCCCTAGTATTCAACACTAATCAAAGAACTTTATTCACAGTGTTCAACACTGATTACCTTAGTATTTAACACTAATCTGAGATCTCCATTGCCAGTGTTCAACACTGGTCTGTTTTAGTGTTTATGATAATTTGAAAGCCTTGTTGCTGGTGTTTAACACCAATTATCTTTTAGTGTTAAACACTAACTTGTCAACCTCATTCCCAGTGTTCAACAATGATTGCTCTGTAGTGTTTAACACTAGGCTTTGGCCCAATTGGCTAAATGGATAGAGGCAAAGCCTCTCCTTCAATGGACCAACAAGAAGCCAATATTCCAGACATGATCGGACTTAGCCCAAGCTAGGCCATGAGTCTTCAATTCGTAATTAACTGGGCTAATGGGCTCATAACATAATTAATCGGTCTTGATCCCAAATTGGGTCAAGGACTATTTAAGCCATTCCGGTTCTAGGGTACATCTCTTTACTCCTTTGATACTTGGCATTGTAATCCCTCAATGTCTTCAAAGAGGTGACGGGTCCCAACGACCACACATTGATATGGACTGTGGGGTCCTTAAACCCGTGTCTAATACAAAATTCCTGGTTACGTGGAACGCGGATAACGTCACTCTTTGACCCCGCGGAAAACGCCCAGAGCGGAGCCTGGTCCTCGCCAAGTACGGCAGTGAACCCGTGTGAAGCATCCAGAGCACATACCGGACTATGGAGTCCTTAAACCCATGGACTACGACGTCCTTAACCTCGACCGAGATGTCTTAAAACTAACAATAGACCGCAATGTCCTTAAACTACCCATGGGCCGCAACGTCCTTAAACTACCCATGGACCGCAATGTCCTTAAACTAGAACAATAGAGCCCCACATGCTCTTTTGTCGGATCTAAACGGTCCCGTTTAAGTTGATCTTAGCCTTAAAGATGGCTAACGTATCCTTAAACCTTCAAACAGACTGGATTATGAATCCCCCCAATTAACTCTGGCTCGAGGGTGCATCCCTGAACTCTTCTGACATCCATCGTTGTAATCCTTCAACGTCGTCAGAGAGGTGACGGGTCCCGACGGCCATACATACGATGGACCACTATGTCCCTAAACTGGAACAATGGAGCCTAAAACGCTCCTTTATCGGATCTAAACGATCCCGTTAAGTTGATCTTAGTCTCAAAGTTAGACTAACGTATCCTTAACAAACGTTTGAGTTGATCTTAGCCTCAAGTATGGCTGACGTATCCTCAAACCAAACCCCCAAACCCAAATCTAAGATAATACGGATTTGGACTAGTCCACGCCCTACGGGCGACGACATAACTCAGTCTCCGTAAACAATCCACGGGCAACAAAACACAAAACAAACACCCACGATAAAAAGTGACCATCTGGAGAAGGAGAAAGTTGTTACCGCAATGCGGTAGCGTAATTAACTGCAGGGGCTTGCGCCTGCAGGGAAGAGCGTCCCCACAATCAAAAACCCCTCAAACGAGGGGGAATCTGACGAAGTCTGCTACATCGGACGCATCCGTCTAAACCTTCGATACATGGTGCCATAAATCAACTTGGCATCTTCGGAGAGGTGGACGGATAGCACCAATTAGCATCTGCCCCGAGTCTCAGTGCCAAGGCATCGCAGTCTTGTGCGCCGCCATTCGGAGGGGAACAAGGGTTAAACCCTAATAAAAGCTTTTAAGGAATTAAACTCCCATTTTAAAGAATTATGATTAAGGGAATTAAATTTCCGCTGTTTCAACAGAACTACGTTCTTAATTAGGGTTAAACCCTGTTTCTTTTTGTTCTGAAGGAATTAAATTCCCATGACACAGGGTCAAGCCCTAATTTTATTTTAAAGGAATTAAATTCCTATAGTTCTGTGAGAATTAAATTCTCGTGCTTCCGTTCCCTCTCTATGTTTTGGATCTGCATGGCAGGATCTCGACCCATTAAGAATTAAATTCTCAACTTCAAGGGGAGATGTGCACTTTGCAGATCCTCTATCAAAGAGAGAAGAGATATGTTCTTCTGTTTTATATATCAGAGTTAAACTCTGTTGAGAATTAAATTCTCTTTTCTTTTAAGGAGCCTTCCCTTTCTTACCTAGGGTTTTCTTTTGCAGAAGATCCAAATTCCTCAAAGTATCAAAGCTCTCTCCCTTTTCTTCCCTCTGCGTATATATCCCTTTTTTGTGTCTCTTGGCTCCTATTTATAGGAAAAGCAGCCGAGTCAATTAGTTTTTGACGTATCTTCATTGAGAGATTTGATTTGCATCCATCATTCGTTTTGGACCTTTGGATTATTAGGTGAATTTTATTCACCATTGGATTTCAAATCCAGAGCTTCTCCTTTGTTATTTCTGTTAGATTTAAAGGGGAAATCTTTCCAAGTTCGAGATTTTTCCATAGATAGGTGATATTTAATCACCTCTGAATCTTTAATCTAATCGGTTGCTTATAATCTTTTTCCTTTGGAAAGATTTGAGAGTTCTTTTCTCAGAATTTAATTCTGTTAACAAATGGGCTTTGAAGTCGGTCACGTGTGGCCACGTGACCCCCTTGGAACGAACTTTCTTCTTTCTTTCTGCGCTTTGCCTTCTGTTCTCTGTTTAGCTGTCACGTGCCACCACGTGACAACTGGTCACGTGTGAGCACGTGACCCTGGCATGGAGCCGCCTTCTCGATTTAACCGGAGAATGAGTCTGATGTTTTGAGTGTCACGTGCCAACACGTGATCCTGGTCACGTGGGAGCACGCGACCTCTTCTGAAGCCTTTTTCTTGATTTGATCAGGGAACCGTTGTGTCTTTGCCGCTGCTTTTAAATGTCACGTGCTCCCACGTGACCCAGGTCACGTGGGAGCACGTGACCCTTTCTGAAGCCCCTTTCTTTGATGTATTTGGGAAACTGAATTTGCCTTGTCGATACTTTTAGGTGTCACGTGCCAACACGTGACTGCTGGTCACGTGTAAGCACGTGACCCTTTTCTGAAGCTTTTTCCATAAGCTTTTCTGATTTTTAAATCAGGAAACAGTGTGCAGTAATAAACTTGGACGGTATACAACAATGGGATGCACCAGAATCGAATAATGCTAATGCAGGAAAAACATGAACAAGTAGGATACCCGAAATGACTTCACTTGAAGCCAAACACTGAAGAAGATAAGCACGGTAAACATGATTCAAGCTTGCGATAAAATATAAACTGGTAAGCAATGAAACCGAGAGGAGTAAGATAATATCACGGCCATAAATCAAGGAAATGAATCAAGACTAGGACTTCTAGTTACTTAAATAGAGTACCGCATTGTAACCATGCTGCAGTTCATAATTACAATCACATAATTCCTTTCAAGTCGTCCAAATCCTAGTATCAGAATAGAAAGAAATAACAGGGAATCGGAAGGTTTCAAGTCGAGATGCAAAGTTGTTTGCATATCGTCAAGACAAGGGTCAAGGAAAAGATATGATTCAAAAATCATGATAACAATGTGGCAGGACATGTTCCTAATCACGGATTTTCTGATTCATGTATTGGGTCCAATACCTAACTACAAAAGAATCAAACCCGATTACCCTAAATCCTATATCTCTTATACCAAACAAACCCTATTACGTCCCGCTTCCCAGAGTGCGCTAAGATCGGCACGTGACAAAGCCAACCATACTACCTGTGGGTAGGAAACATCCCTCTACAGTCACATTACGGCTATCTAGAAGACATCAAGAACAGGAAAATAAAAATAAACTATCTAGTACATGTCCATATGCCAGAATAAACGAGTCAAGAAATAATATGCGGAAGCAATAAATCCAAATAACAATAACAATATGGAAAGTACGTCCCAAATACGGGCTCACATCAGGAAACGAAAGTACGGAAATAAAACTAAACTAAACTAGATACTAACAGGATCCTCACTGCTCGGCCTGTCGACTGAAGTATTCCTGGTTGGCCCGTGAGAGAGATAAAGGATCTGGGCCATGCAAAACCCAGACGTCAATGCGTCATAATATCAACAGTAATATAAAAAAGAGGTAATAAGATATGCAGGCATGAGTGTGAACATTAATAAAATTATAACAGCAACATGAATAAGGAACAGTGAAGGGTATAAGAACATATGACGTGCGGTGAGTAATCTGAACTAAGCTACTGGGTTAACTACTCTTAAGTCTGCGAAATCAATTTAATAAATCGTCGATATAACTCAATAGATCTCGTGTGTGCCCGGGACCACGGTCCAGATTCTCGGGCTGAAATCCGAGACATGCCACTAGGTATTAAACAGGAAACATGTACAGATGAATGATGTCAGCAGCAGCATCCCGGGACTGGCCTAGCCCGTATAACTGATCAGTATAAGCGTCGAACTGTTGAGTTACAAGTCAGATTTCATCCTTGATTTTCCCTTACCCCCAAGGTTATGTGTTCAAGTCAGGTATTGATAAATCTGAAGCTAATGCCAACACAGGATCAAGCAGGTACAGGTTTGTCTATGTAGACAACAGGATACGTCTGTCGGGACAACATGTCAGGATTGTCGGCATTAGTAACAGGATCAGATATCAGGTCAAGCAGTGGTGTAACAGGTCATGTCAGGTGGTGCACAGTGTATCAAATGGGTGCCCAATAGTAAAATGTAGAAAGTATCGAATCATGGTAAAAGTACGGATGTACGGTAAAAGTATGGATGCACAATTATCTATCAGGGGTTACATCATGACTATGTAGGATGCACATTATCAAGCATGGGGTACTAATGTAACAATAATATGAATTAATATAATACGGCATGCAACTAGATATGCAGAATTAATGGTATGGATACACGATAAAATATGGATGCACAAATATCTACCAGGGTTACAACTACAGCTCCATGACTATGTAGGATGCTCACTATCAAGTATGGGGTACTAATGTAACAGTAATATGAATTAATGTGATCTGTAGATGCAGCTACATATATAATAAATGATATGGATACATACGGGTATCCGAAAACAGTAAAACTTTAATATGGATGTACAATGCAATCAACATGTGATATTTTTATTCATATGGATGCAAAATATAATACATAGCATGTAGCAAGATAAACTTGCCTGAGCGGAACATACGACGGGTGTATATACGCAGCGTCCGACATCGGGTAAACGTCGCAATGCACATACGGCGTATAGAATAAAACTCGGCAAGGCAAGAACGTGTCCACGCTGGCTGGGAGCGCCCACTGGGTCGGCTTGATCTTCGGCGACGAGCACGGCTTCAGCGGCGATCACCGGAATCAAGAACCTAGAAAAGAGAAGAAGAAGAAGTAGAAGAAGAAGAAGAAAGAAGAAGCCGGGGTTTGGTGCTCAAGGATCAGGGGTCGACAAGAACAGAGGGGTGACGACGAGGTCGTGGGTTCGTCGACGGTGAGGTTTCATGGCGAGGCAAAGGGTTGCGGGTTCTTGAAGTCGGGTGATCGGGGTTCTGGTCGCTGTAGGGTGAGGGTGGTGGTGATGGTGTCAGGAGTCGAAGGTGGTGATGAGGACGATGGGGGTCAGAGCTCCGGTGATGGTTCAAACGAGGTTTTCCGGCGAGGTAGTGGGTGCAAGTGTGGTTGCAGTGGGCTCGGGAGAAGAGAGGGGTTGAAGGGAAGAGAGAAGAGATGCTGACGGGGGTGTGGAGACGACGACGAGGTCTGAGCTCCGGCGACGTGAGGGTGCAGGCGAGGTCGGAGGTTGCAGCAAGGTTGGGTGTGCGGGTTCTGATGTTGGGTTGCAGTGGTGACGGGTTGAGAAAAGAGAGGGGGAGAGGTGAGGTTGTGTTGAAGGAGGAGGAGAGGAGGAGAGGAGCGAGGTCGAGGGATCGGTGGCGTGAGAACAGAGGCGAGGGCGACGAGGTTGGGTTCGTCGGCGAGAGGAGTCATGGGGAGAGGAGATAGGTGAGAGGGAGAAGGAGATGAGGTCGGGGATAGGGCGAGGGGATGGGGACGACGGTGAGGGGGTCAACGGTGGCGAGATGCGTGGATTAGGATTCGCTGGGATCTTGAAGACGAAGCGGAAAAGATAAATAAGAAGAGGAAGAAGAGAGGTGACCGTAGTGGAAGAGGAAGGTGACGAGATCTCGCTTTAAAGAAGAAAGAGAGAGAGGGGGAGAGAGAGAGAAAGAGAGAGAGTTCTGTTTAATTTATTAAAAAATAGATTTTAAAAGAAATCTTTTTAGTTAGGTAAAAAATTTTAACGGTTAGAATATTAAAATATAATATTAGTTAAAGAATTTGATTATTTTGGTTAATACAAAAAATAGTCCAAAACACGCCCGGATCGGGTCTAAAAATCCAGTTTTAAAATACGGATAATATACGTATCAACCAACACTAAAACAGGATATTCGGGTAGCGAAAAAGCATACCCCCAAGAACGGATGCACGTAGCGTGCACGTAGCCATCCAAACAAGTCCGTTTCACTGAACGGGACGCGAACAAGATGCACGGATGCTACGACAGGGTTAAGGGTATCATGCAGGCCATGCTAGATATTTTTAAATTATTTTATGTGACTTTAAATGTTATATTAAAAAAATACAGATGCCAGATAAAATGCCAGTATACAGTATATAAAAAAATAAAATGCACGGATCCACATAATAAGCCGGGATAAATCATAAACAGGAATCAAGACGATTTCCAGCAAGCAGGTCGGGTCGGATGCAAAATACAGATGTCAAATACACTATTCGCACCCAAAACACAATAAATCAGGAAAATACTATAAATAAAGAAATACTCAAAATAGAACTGGTATAAATGATCCAGGGTGTTGCAGATGTAACTGGAGAATCATGCATGTAACTGGAGAATCATGTAAATGGAAGTATATCCACGGTTCGATCCAGTCAATATAAATTGAATAGTTTGATCCGATTGATTATATGGATTCATGGATTCATATTGAATTGTAATATTGTAGATTGTACTTGAATCATATTCAAGTCAGATTATTATAATGAGATTCAGTCTGGGTCAGAACAATTAGAAAAGAAATTGAAGTCCTGAATTAGGTTTTGATGTTATCGGTAACCACTGCATATGGGCGACAGGATTTGTGTCTTTTTCAAAGAAGATTACCGTGTTGATAACACCGTTGTTAAGTTGTCTACCTTAAATAGGCAAGCACCCATATCCCCGGCTCCCTGAGGCTCAAGAGACTGGTCCCGCTTAAACCTATATTTACTAGGGTTCTTAGGGTAATTTATAGAACTTGAGGGTTTTTTATGTAAAAATAATTTTGTATAATTTTCAAAATACACCCCAAGTATTTAATTATCGTCTTTAGAGTTGTCAAAGATGTAGATTTTATATTTGTGATATTTCTAGTGAAAATAACCTAATTTCATAATATAGGGTATTTAATTGTAATATTGAACTTGTATGGAATTCATGGTATTTTCATGTAAAGTGATTCTTTTGATTTAGAAAATTTGGAATATTTTTTTATTATATCAAAAATAGATATTTTGATGATACATATATATATATTTTTATATACAAATAATATTTAATATATTACATTTCTAGAGATCTCATTTTCTTAAGATATTTGTATTTTTAAATCTCTCAAGATCGAATGCTCCTTGCGGAGGTCTGAATCTCACACTACTAAGCCCAGAGATGTGCGATAATCCGCACCATCCCAGTCGGGTTTCCCAAAAATGGGTTGTAGCGGCGCTTTGTAAAGATTTGTAAAAATACGTAATCTTGTAGAAAACGGTTTTTATAAGTTAAAGGTAGTTTTGTGTAAAACGGTATTTCCCGAATCTATATTTCCCAAAAGATATTTTGCTATATTGCATAGGAGTGTTGTGAAGAGGTAGCTCATTATCTCGTGATCTATTTTAAGGTATAGCAAGATTAATGATGTTTTAAAGTCGAAAGTATACTACATGGTATTTTACTGAAAAAGAGCGGTAAAAGTTACAAAATGAAATATTTTGCTATGAAATTTGTTCAACATGTTTTGTTAATGATTAATAGTCAAGATGTAAGAGTTTTGTATGGTTGTGTTAAGGAAAATTGAACTTTACAAAGAAAACCGAATCGGAAGTCGGATTTAACTCCGCTTCTGTCGGGTTTTAGAAATACGTGTTTTAAGAATAGAAAAGATGAGAGGGAGGAGGGACTTACATGTTTAGAATCATGAGAAGAGGGAGAGGAAACGGTAGGGGGTGCCGGTGCGTCGTTTCGTCGCCGGGAGCTCCTAGGGTTGTCGTCGGAAAATTGCCGGAGCTTCGCCCTTCGCTACTCCAATTGCACATTAGAATTCTATAGAGTTTTCTTAAGAGTTTGGACAGAATTATGAGTGAGGGGTGTGTGTTTAGGGTTGATATTTATAGGGAAAGATTAGGGTTAGGGTAGGTGAAAGGTTGAATTGAAAAATGTAATAAAAATATGATTTAATAGGGTTTTAATTGGATTTAAAAGGCTATGTTTATTTCCAGAAAATTTAAAGTGTGTAGGAGTTACCAGAATGCTAAAAGACAGAGAGCTACAGAAGGAATTATGCCGATCCAACTCAACTCGGCCGGCGGCGGCAGGCCGAGTCGGTCGAGATGCCGGCCGAGTCACGGCGAGTCAGGCCGGGGTCGGTCGTCGTGGGTCCGTCATCGTTTGGTCTACTCCCTGGGACAGTTTGTTTTATTTGTGTAGTGGGGTTTTATGGGTTTAGCACGTGTAGACTATTGGGATTCTAAAAATTTAAAAGAAAACAATATTAAAAATAATGTGGATGATGGGATTTGAACTCCGGTGCTTTGGTTCGGCAGTGCAAGGTCCTACCAATGAGCTACAAGCTCATTCTCGCTATTAAAAAGCAAAACAAATTTATAGCTTATGCTCAGGCAAAAATACCCCTTTCTGTATATTTTGAAAAATTGTACAGAAAGTTTAGGGTTGTTACACTTGACATCGCTATTCGTCTCAAGTGTGTTTCCACTGTACTTGGATACTTAGATTACTACCCTACCACGGCTCGAAGGAGTCGTGCAAACAGGTAGTAGTTGGGTGTAGTCTCGAAGCACTTAGAGATAGTAGCGGTTAGATAGGATTCGTCTCTCCCGGTATTAGGAGTGGTATCACGCTGTGTTCGGAAAGCTATTACACAAAGTCCCTGATCAGGGCAAGCGAGATTTACCAGTAGGTACTACAGTAGTTTCTCATGGTGTATTGGGCTCTACTCCAGCATAACTTATTGCGCTGTTAGGGGTCTGACGTTTATCATCCCCCTAGGCCCGATATGCGAGTATCTTAGACAAACAGACATGACTATACGGGTCACAGATAGGCTCAGTAGGAGTTCAGATGAATTTACTCATCGGTCTTCTTATCGACGATATCTAGGTAGCCGTTACGTACAAATAGTACCGCTGACGGACTTTTGGTTAAATCCACTGCCAGCGTACTGTTGAGTCTTTAGAGTCCCACACAGAAGGTCCCTGCTTCGGGGTGAAACGATGTAGATGCCGTATGGTTTAGCCGCAGGGTTCCGATCACATACGTGTACTGGCTATACGAATGTTGTTCGGACGGATAATACTAGCGGGCTTTGGTTTAAGCCGGATCCTAATATTATATTATTGGATTATTATTATCTCACTGTATTCGTATTTTTCAGAATACGAGTACAGATATGTATATAAGGTGAGGGCATTCTTATAATTTCAAAAGAGATGTTTCTAGAAAGGGACACATCATTATTTGATTTATCTATTTTTGCAAAATGGATTAGTGAGGTGGAAATTGGAGATATTTGCGGCATGGGTATGAAGCATGGCTCATTTTATTTGTTTATTAGTTTGGCTACACTATTGAAGCATGGCTGCTGTTTTCTATGTGAAAATAATCCATGCTTCAATGAGTGAAGATATGAGTCATTCTCCACACTTACATAGCCTTAGTTCATTTGCTCTCTTTCGTTCTTTTTCCGAGTTTTCTCTCCTTCTTTCTCAAAATCCTAACCCTCACATGAGTTGTGAAATATAGGATTTCTTGAGATAAATACTCCATTAGATACTCTATATCATCTAGGCTATTTAGCTTAGCAAACTAGGTACCCTAGCTATCTCGGTTATGTTAGTTGTATGTATGCCCTAGAGGCCAGTATTGTACAGATGATGTATATTATATTGGATGCTTGGACATATATAGAGATGACTTTCTTGCTCGATATGATAGTATGCTATCTGGTTGCTCTTTATCTTAACATGTACACTTGTCTCTTTAAACTGTCTTATAGTTACATGTTGGTAAAGCCCTTAGGATGTGTACTTGACTACCTGGACTATGATGAAGATCATACTAGTGGGGGCATGGTAGTCCATAGGTACATCCTTCAAGGTCCTTAGTCGTGGGTGTATCGAGACGGGGCATCGATATACCAGAGTAGACTAGCGTATACGCTTCTCGACCCATGAGATGGGCGATGGATGATCCCATATCCATTGGTGTTTGACATCAGAGATCGTACACGGGTGCTCAGTGGAGACTGGGTACACTGGACGGACTCGCCGAGAACTCCCAGATGGTATTATACCTCACGTCAGATGGCAGTTCTCAGGTGACACTTGTACATGTTAGTCTGTAGACCCGAGATCGTCATAGAGTCTTGTGTGATTCCCACTGTGCTTTAATCTCCACCTTACCACGTCCATGAGGGCGTGCAAAACGGTGGTCTTTGGGTACAGTCCCGAGTCACATGGAGGCAATGAGCGATAGGAGGGGTTTCGTCTCTCCCGGTATTGGGGGTTGATGTTGCGCTGTGCTCGATTGGCCGTAACAGGGAAGTCCCTGACCAGGGCTGATCAGAGATTTGCTGGTAAGTGTTACCAGTAGTTTCTCGATCCGTTATGAGCCTCACATCGGCACGACTTATCGGTTATTGGGGTCTGACGTTTACCACCCCTAGACTTGATATGCGACATATCAGACGAACAGACCGGACTGTATGGTAAGTGTTACTGGTTGGATTCACAGGAGTGTGAGCGGGTTAGCTCGTCGATCTTCTGATCGTTCAATACCCGGGTGGCAGTTACGTTTAGCAGACCGCTTGCGGCTTGTGGATGCTTGATATGATCACGTCTGCTACCGGCGTATTGACGAGTCTTTAGAGTCCTACACAGAGGTTTCCTGGCTCAAGCGAAACGAAATAGGAGCGTATATGAGATATATGCGGGACCGAGAATAATGCGTGTATGTGATACCGTATTTCATTCTCGCGATGAATGTTTCGATTGGTTATATGCGATATAACCTAGTTATCGAATCGTAGATTGATTCGATAAGTCGATACATTGGATACTAGTCGGTTATGTGCGACATGACCGGATCATTGAATCAAGTGTTGATTTAATGATTTAATGTATAATTATATATTTGATATATTGCTTTGCATTAACTAGTATTGGTTCACTTTAAAAAGGATTTTCTCACTTGTAGTTCACAAGTTGTATATGTGATATACTTTTGTGCACTACAGTGTGTCATATTTGATGATGCATGTACATTGGTTTTGTGTTAAGACTTAAACCATGGTTATGATAATAGTTAGGGTTTTGATTTATTTACTTATTTATTTATCTATTCTTTCTTGATAAATAAATAAAAGAAAACAAAATGGTTTCTTTCTTTCATGAAGCTTGATGAAGCTTCATGAAGCTTTGACTAAAGTGACCATTTTGTCTTCATGCTTAACCATAACCATTCTCACTTGACCATGGTCTATTCTCTACACTTAACCAAGGTTAGAAGATGATAAGTATTCATTTTTATTATTCTTTTAAACATACTTATCATAATCTATTTTCTTCTTCTTCTTCATCTTCATGAAGAAAACCTTGCCTTCATCAATGGCACCTTGAGAAAAAGAGTGAGAAATCCAATTCTAAAGTGAACCCACCTCCTATTTCTTCATCCTCTATCTCTTGCTAAGTAGTATAGGGTGTTTTCTTTACAAGTTTCACAACTTAGTGAAGTTGGAGCTTGAACTTGTGATGCCTCGACGTAGATCATCTTCGGCACGAAGCCGACGACCGAGCCCGCCCTTTTCTCCGATGAAGCCGACGATTGAGTTCGGGATTCGAGATGAACAGCGAGAGCACGCCTACGTGGAGCTAAGGAAGTGGAGAAATGGATCTACAAAGGTTGTAGCCTCTCTCCTTTAGTTAAGTCGTTAACTAGTTTAATGTTTCGCCTAGAATTCTAGTCGACGATCCGTATTAGGGTTTCTCGGCACCCATAAAATTTGAAATTGGCATGGTTGATGCCTTGTGAGACCTCTATAGTGTGCCTAGGAACCCTACAGTGGTATCAGAGCCTAGCTAGAGTCTTAGGCGAAGTCTAGACGATGTTTGAAACCCGATCGAACCGAAACCCTAAAACCCAAAATGCTCTCTGGAAATTTTCTGAAAATTTGGATTTTTGTCAATTAAAAATATGCAGAAAAATAAGCAGGGTCTTATTTGAATTACTGTGAAATACGATGGCCTAAATCGACTTTTTCACCGCGGAACCGCGGCACGAGCTAGGCATGTGCGGCGGTTCCGCGGCCGTACTGTCCCCTTGTCTGATGATTTCTGCACAGTAACTCATATAATTTAATGCTATATTTTCTGGGTATTTTTATTGTGACTCTACAAATGAGTATTCTGGGGTTGTATTGGGAACAAAGATTCGATCGGATTTTCAAATTTTGTCTGTGTGGTTTTCCGGATAATTTTCGAATATGTTAAAAAGTTCGACCGAATATAAATACCCAACTTTTCCCCTGCCGGAAAATTTCCAAGTGTTGGATTTTTCCGTGGTTTAAAGACGTTCTAAGTAGTGCAAGTAACGCGATGGTCCCTCTAGAAGACAACAAACCTTAACTCGATTATGTGACCGTCTTGAACTGCCCTTTGAACCTTCGGGTTTGGGGCAGTACGGCGTGCCACATGTGAGGCGTTGGCTTGACCCTTCTACGGCTGGACCGTTGGTACTGAGGCATGAAGTGAATGTCTTTGAACCTATTTCATGTGTTGAACGGTTTCGGGAAAACTTGGGTGTTCGAATGTTCGATCGGAAAGTTTAATATTTTCTATTTATCCGGAATGTGATACAATAATTGGAATTCACAAACAGTTATGAGATAACTGAATGAATGTTATAAATCTAGCGGTTTAGTCTCACTTCATATTGAAAAGAGTTTTCGATAATGGGACTAAAATGCGGGGTTTATAAGTGTTAGGCATGAGATGTCTAAAGAGGTTGCGGATTCCAACTGTTGTAGTTTTACACTTTCTTTTCTGTGACCGTAAGTGTAATATGTGATATCGTCGGTTTCGTTGCTATATGTCAACGACAATTGGGATGCGCATATTTAC
This sequence comes from Agapanthus africanus, assembly GCA_030015575.1. Lineage (NCBI taxonomy): Eukaryota > Viridiplantae > Streptophyta > Magnoliopsida > Asparagales > Amaryllidaceae > Agapanthus > Agapanthus africanus. Next base: position 874,572,362 of record JASDDO010000024.1, on the reverse strand, counting down.
TTACGTTGATGACATGTGATGTTATGTGTTGCTGGATATGTTATATTGGATTGTCGTGTTTGAATAGCCGGGGTTTTTTATGTTAGATGAGTGTTTTTCATTTCCATTCATGTAAAAACTTGTATGTAATATTCTTTTATTTGGGGCACTTCCAGGTTGCGGAAGTTGTCACATTTTGTATATTATTTACTTTTCCGCATTAGGATAGACCCAAGGAGGGGAGCACAAGTAACCGGGTTCTAGGGTCCAGTGGGAGACCATCTCGAGGAGTCGAGTTCGGGTCTCCTAACCCTAGAATTGGTAGGGTTGCTTGCCGCTCTCGTAGGGGTCTAGGGGTGTGGGATTGGCTATTCATCACGACCGTGGAATCCGTGTTTTATACTGGCTCGTATTGAAAACACGGACGTCCTAGTATATCCAATGTTTCATATGTTTCTTCTGCTGCGATATCTGTGATGTGATCATGTGATGTTCTGTGATAGATACAGTATATAGTATATATGATATATTATATAGACATTACTTATATTTTGCACCCGCACTAGCCCTGCCCTGCTCTGTCGTTAGTTACCTAACCTAACGGTGCACGAGGGGACATCGAGGCGAATGCGGATGGCATAAGTGTACGTCGTATTTATCTGTGATGTTTAGGTATTTAAATGATGGGACTTCATTAATGTGATTAATGAAATAAAAGAAACCTAAAGATGTTGTAGAATCAAATTTTAAAATAAAACAGGTAGCTACAGTTCTTGCTTTGCATAGCGGTATATGTGATATACCCTGCACCTTATTCGATGAGGAAAGGACCGAGATCCCTTCACCGGGAGTGACTCCTTTAGCAATAACTGGCAGATGCTACTCACTCGGTTTGTTTTTTGATTGCTTCTATAGTTTCTGCTTTGCACAGTGATATATATGATATATCCCGCACCTCATTCGACGAGGAAAGGGCCGACGATCCCTTCACCGGGAGTGACCCCTTTAGCAAAACTAGAAAAACCTCAAAATCACTCCATTTCATAACTTCATTTGATTCTACAACGATATCAAGTTCATTACGCTCATGGTTTTCAGAAAAACCTGCGTAGCCCTCCGTCAATTCAGATATGTAATATTCAGTATTCGTGCTACGGTTGTTTGGCATGCGTCAAGGCGTAGTGTACGGTAGCTGATTATTACTTATCTGTAGCATGAGATGCGATTGGATTAAGGTATTCGTACGGCGTTGTTTGGCATGCGTCAAGGGTCGTGCGGGTGGGTTTAATTCGATCACGAATTATACGGGTTGAACTTGACTAGCGGACTATGGGTTGTTTGGCATGCGTCAAGGTCATAGCACGCTAGGGGCAAAATATTATCGGGAATTTCAAGTGTTGAGATTTGCAATGAGATTGCATGCCTTCTATGAGATAGTTGGATCCCGATACCCACTGCGAGTAAGAGTTACTCCTGGGAGAGTTTTACACATTGCAATTAGCTGATCAAGTAGGTATCTAGAAAGGTGTCAACGGGGTTAGGCCTCTGGGAAAACGAGGTTTACATTAATTAGGTTCGTGCGAAAGCACGGGGGACCTCCCTCAAAGTACCGACACTGGCCTGGCTGAAAGATTAGCGAACTTGTAGTGTGTAATTAATCCCGGCTAGTCTTTCCTTTTAGGGTTTGAAGGAAGATTTGATAAAAACCAGTGGGAGCCATCCTGATTAGATAAGATAATAACCAATCTGATCTTGCACGAGCATACGCTAAAGTGTTTTCTTCTCTCTCTCTCCAGGTAGCGACCATTTCATGCCCTAATAAAGATAATAATATGGATGTATTGACCGAACCCGCATGTTATACTGTGCTGGGGAACGTTGGTTCCGTTCTTTCCTATAAGAGTTATAGGATTGAGCAGGATATAGGGGAATACCAGGATTCCCATGCCGCCCGAATGAAGAAAGTACATGATGATGCATTTTCTTCGGATGTGTTCGTTACAGAGAACTGTTTCTCCATTTGCTCTATGTCCTGGGTATTAGATACCGGATCAGGATCCCATATATGTAATCAGTTACATGGGCTTATGAAAGGTAGAGAACTTGGAGAAGGTGATAAAGGCATTAGAGTTGGAAATGGTGCAATTGTTGCAGCTAAGACTGTCGGGGAATATCACCTTGTATTACCAACTGGTAATACATTGGTTCTGAACGAATGCTATTACATGCCGAACCTGATATGCAACATTATATCGGTTTCTTTATTGAGTAAAGAGGGATATAATTTTGTATTACAGGATAATGTTATGAACATTTTCCGTAACCAAAAGTTGGTTGGATCAGGCACGTTGTGCAATGGCATTTATGTTCTAAATCAATCAACAGTTCTGAGCATAACAAACTCACACAAGAGGAAGAGTTCTGAACTGAACGAATCCTTCTTGTGGCACTGTAGACTGGGTCACATCAATGCGACACGACTGGCTAAGTTGCATAAGGATGGATATTTGAATTCGTTTGAATTTTCATCTTATGACACTTGCCCGTCATGTCTCAAAGGCAAGATGACCAAAACTCCGTTTACGGGACACGGAGAAAGAGTTACTGAACTCTTAGGACTGATACATAGTGATGTATGCGGTCCCATGTCTACACATGCCAGGGATGGTTCTTCGTACTTCATTACATTCACTGACGATCTCTCTAGGTTAGGGTATGTGTTCCTGATGAAACACAAATCAGAAGCTTTTGAGAAATTTAGAGAATATAAACAAGAAGTCGAGAACCAAACCGGAAAAAGTATTAAAATCCTTCGATCTGATCGAGGAGGTGAATACTTGAGCAATGAATTCCTGGACTTCCTAAAAGAGAATGGGATTCTCTCTCAGCTAACTCCTCCATATACACCACAATACAACGGTGTATCTGAACGGAGAAACCGCACCCTATTAGATATGGTGCGCTCAATGATGAGTACAGCCGAGTTGCCTATTTCCTTCTGGGGATATGCGCTTGAGACAGCCATGGACCTATTGAATAGAGTTCCTACCAAATCAGTGCCTACCACTCCATATGAGATATGGAAAGGGAAGAGACCACATCTTAATTATATTAAGATATGGGGTTGTCCAGCCTATGTCAAAAGACAAAATCCGGACAAACTTGAGGCAAGATCAGTCTTATGTAAGTTTATAGGATATCCCAAAAATTCACAAGGGTATATCTTCTACCATTCCGAGGAACAAAAGGTGTTTGTTTCTCGACATGCCACTTTCTTAGAAAAAAGTTTTCTTATGAAACAGATAAGTGGCATTGAGGTAGAACTGGAAGAGGTTCCATCGACACAAACTATAACAGAAGACTTGGTAGAACCAGAGGATTCAGTAGTACCCGACGAACCCCAGCCTCTCCGCCGATCTAGTAGGGTTCCTCGCCAACCTGAGAGATACTACGGTTTTCTCATGGATGGTGGGAGCGAGGATTGCATCATGGAGGATGATGACCCAACTAGCTTCGAGCAGGCCATCACGAGTAGGGACTCAGTGAAATGGCTGGATGCTATGCGGTCCGAGATGGAATCCATGTACACCAACAAAGTATGGACTTTGGATGTTGCTCTTGAAGGGGTAAAACCCATCGGGAGCAAGTGGATCTTCAAGAAAAAACTTGGTGTAGATGGGAAAGTGGAGACTTTCAAAGCTAGACTTGTAGCAAAGGGTTTTCGTCAAAGACCAGGTGTGGACTATGACGAAACTTTTTCTCCAGTGGCTATGCTTAAATCCATCCGGATCATGTTTGCCATCGCTGCATATCATGATTACGAAATCTGGCAAATGGATGTTAAGACCGCCTTTCTAAATGGTGATTTAGAAGAGTGCGTGTACATGACTCAGCCAGAGGGCTTCATAGACAGTGGGAGCAGCGGAAATGTGTGCAAGCTGCTTAAATCCATTTATGGATTAAAGCAAGTATCGCGGAGTTGGAACATCTGCTTTGACGTCGTTATCAAAGAGTTTGATTTCGTCAAAAATCCAGATGAACCTTGTATCTACAAGAAGGTGGCAGAGAGTAAGGTTGTCTTTCTCGTATTGTACGTGGACGACATACTCTTGATAGGAAATGATATTCCTATGCTGCAATCGGTCAAGCTCTTCTTATCACAAAGATTCTCAATGAAAGATCTTGGTGATGCCACCTGCATATTGGGAATCAGGATCTATAGAGATAGATCCAAACGGATTTTGGGATTGTCCCAATCCAGGTACATTGACACCGTACTAAAGAGGTTTAGTATGGAAGAATCCAAGCGTGGAAACTTGCCCACGATCTCTGGAGTCACTCTCTCCAAAGAGATGTCTCCCAAGACTGATTTGGAGAGAGCTCGCATGCAAGGGATACCCTATGCTTCGGCTGTAGGCTCTATCATGTATGCGATGCTATGTACCAGACCCGATGTAGCATACTCACTAAGTATAGTGAGCAGGTATCAAGCTGATCCTGGAGAAAGTCACTGGACGGCTGTGAAGAGCATTCTCAAGTACTTACGAAGGACCAAAGAGATGCTCTTGGTGTATGGTGACGGAAAACTCCAAGTGGAGTCCTTTACCGATTCGAGCTTCCAGAGTGATAAGGACGACTCTAAGTCGCAGTCGGGATTTGTCTTTACCCTTTACGGAGGGGCGGTTAGCTGGAAGAGTTCCAAGCAGAAAATCGTAGCAGACTCGACGATGGAGGCTGAATACATCGCTGCCAACGATGCTGCCAAAGAGGCTGTCTGGATCAAGAAGTTCATTACTGAACTTGGAGTGGTTCCATCCATTGAGCATCCAATACCTTTGTATTGCGATAACAATGGAGCGGTGGCTTTGGCCAAGGAACCCAGGTCCCATCAGCGGTCCAGGCATATTCTGAGGCGGTATCACCTGATCCGGGAGATAGTTGATCGCCGGGAGATCAAGATAAGGAGGGTTGACACGAAGAACAACACGGCGGATCCACTCACGAAGGCCATTCCCCAGATACAGTTTGAGAGACTCTTCGGGATGCTCGGTATGCGATACTACAGCAGCTGGCCCTAGTGCAAGTGGGAGATTGTTAGTTGTATGTATGCCCTAGAGGCCAGTATTGTACAGATGATGTATATTATATTGGATACTTGGACATATATAGAGATGACTTTCTTGCTCGATATGATAGTATGCTATCTGGTTGCTCTTTATCTTAACATGTACACTTGTCTCTTTAAATTGTCTTATAGTTACATGTTGGTAAAGCCCTTAGGATGTGTACTTGACTACCTGGACTATGATGAAGATCATACTAGTGGGGGCATGGTAGTCCATAGGTACATCCTTCAAGGTCCCTAGTCGTGGGTGTATCGAGACGGGGCATCGATATACCAGAGTAGACTAGCTTATACGCTTCTCGACCCATGAGATGGGCGATGGATGATCCCATATCCATTGGTGTTTGACATCAGAGATCGTACACGGGTGCTCAGTGGAGACTGGGTACACTGGACGGACTCGCCGAGAACTCCCAGATGGTATTATACCTCACGTCAGATGGCATTTCTCAGGTGACACTTGTACATGTTAGTCTGTAGACCCGAGATCGTCATAGAGTCATGTGTGATTCCCACTGTGCTTTGATCTCCACCTTACCATGTCCATGAGGGCGTGCAAAACGGTGGTTTTTGGGTACAGTCCCGAGTCACATGGAGGCAATGAGCGATAGGAGGGGTTTCGTCTCTCCCGGTATTGGGGGTTGATGTTGCGCTGTGCTCGATTGGCCGTAACAGGGAAGTCCCTGGCCAGGGCTGATCAGAGATTTGCTGGTAAGTGTTACCAGTAGTTTCTCGACCCGTTATGAGCCTCACATCGGCACGACTTATCGGTTATTGGGGTCTGACGTTTACCACCCCTAGACTTGATATGCGACATATCAGACGAACGGACCGGACTATATGGTAAGTGTTACTGGTTGGATTCACAGGAGTATGAGCGGGTTAGCTCGTCGATCTTCTGATCGTTCAATACCCGGGTGGCCGTTACGTTTAGCAGACCGCTTGCGGCTTGTGGATGCTTGATATAATCATCGTCTGCTACCGGCGTATTGACGAGTCTTTAGAGTCCTACACAGAGGTTTCCTGGCTCAAGCGAAACGAAATAGGAGCGCATATGAGATATGTGCGGGACCGAGAATAATGTGTGTATGTGATACCGTATTTCATTCTCGCGATGAATGTTTCGATTGGTTATATGCGATATAACCTAGTTATCGAATCGTAGATTGATTCGATAAGTCGATACATTGGATACTAGTCGGTTATGTGCGACATGACCGGATCATTGAATCAAGTGTTGATTTAATGATTTAATGTATAATTATATATTTGATATATTGCTTTGCATTAACTAGTATTGGTTCACTTTAAAAAGGATTTTCTCACTTGTAGTTCACAAGTTGTATATGTGATATACTTTTGTGCACTACAGTGTGTCATGTTTGATGATGCATGTACATTGGTTTTGTGTTAAGACTTAAACCATGGTTATGATAATAGTTAGGATTTTGATTTATTTACTTATTTATTTATCTATTCTTTCTTGATAAATAAATAAAAGAAAACAAAATGGTTTCTTTCTTTCATGAAGCTTGATGAAGCTTCATGAAGCTTTGACTAAAGTGACCATTTTGTCTTCATGCTTAACTCTAACCATTCTCACTTGACCATGGTCTATTCTCTACACTTAACCAAGGTTAGAAGATGATAAGTATTCATTTTTATTATTCTTTTAAACATACTTATCATAATCTATCTTCTTCTTCTTCTTCATCTTCATGAAGAAAACCTTGCCTTCATCAATGGCACCTTGAGAAAAAGAGTGAGAAATCCAATTCTAAAGTGAACCCACCTCCTATTTCTTCATCCTCTACCTCTTGCCAAGTAGTATAGGGTGTTTTCTTCACAAGTTTCACAACTTGGTGAAGTTGGAGGTTGAACTTGTGATGCCTCGACGTAGATCATCTTCGGCACGAAGCCGACGACCGAGCCCGCCCTTTTCTCCGATGAAGCCGACGATTGAGTTCGGGATTCGAGATGGACAGCGAGAGGACGCCTACGTGGAGCTGAGGAAGTGGAGAAACGGATCTACAAAGGTTGTAGCCTCTCTCCTTTAGTTAAGTCGTTATCTAGTTTAATGTTTCGCCTAGAATTCTAGTCGACGATCCGTATTAGGGTTTCTCGGCACCCATAAAATATGAAATTGGCATGGTTGATGCCTTGTGAGATCTCTATAGTGTGCCGAGGAACCCTACATGTTAGAGGTTGGAGCTTGAGGTATAGACTTTCAGGTGGATCATCTTCGACACGAGGAGGCCGACGATCAAGTGTGATCCGATCTTCGAGGAGCTAAAGAAGAGGAGTCGAAGAAGAAAACCCGAAGGATAAGGTTTTATGAGGTATAAAACTCTTACCGAGTAGTTAAACCTTCAGGTAGATTTAGCTGGTTAAGGTTTCTGTTGAGATCCTGGAGTTTAGTTGGTGTTGCGAGTTTTGTAAAAATCGTTTTTTGTAAATTCCGCCTCCCCGCGAACCCACGGGATGCGCGGCATCGACTTACATGCGGTTCACAGCGAAGCCAGGCGTGGCATTTACAACCTCATTTTTTATCAATGCTTTTTGCAAATAATTATCTCATGCCGACTAATTGTGATAAATAAAGTCTATGGATAAGAGTAGGGGAAAAAATCTAACGGATGGGAGGAAGAGATTTTCAAATTTGAAACAATTTGATTCTCACGCTGTTGACACATGGTAAAGAAAATTCTCATAATTTTCAAAAAAACTTAATTTATAAAAATCACAATACTTTTTAAATTTTCTCAAATCTTTTGGAATAAATAAAATATTAGCGAATTAAAATAACAACGTGCGTGTCCACACACAGAATTTAAGAAACTCTTTATTTTTTTTAATTAATTAATTGATGTTTTTGGCTATATATTATGTCGGTGAAAGAGGCTATAAAAATAAAATGGCTTTCATAAGAGAAGTTAAAGTCACTAGTTTTGTGAGCGTGCCATGCACGTAAAGAAAATTATACAATAATTATTATCTTGTGTGCGAGTGGCAGTTAGGGACAGGATAACTGAAACTAATAAAGCTAATTTAAATTTTTTCAAATAGAAAAAAATGATGATATGGATATATTTATTTGGTGCGGGAAGGAGGAGGAAGGGTGTTTGGGAATTTGGAACTATTCTTTCAACTGCAATTCTGGTGCTCTAGGAGCATCCTGACGGTCCATCACACGTGCAAAACATATGAAAAATACAAACAGCAAAACCATGTTTTACACCGTTTTGCGGCCGATCGTGACCGTTGATTTTTTGATCAAAAATACTGGGCCGTTGATCTTGATAATATATGAAAAGTAAGTCAACGATAAGAATCGCTTGAAATTAGAGAACTTATCCGAGGTCTTTTTTTTCCATATCCGTCTTGTAAAAGAAATTAAGCTATCGATAAATAACATGAGCTACCTTCTTAGGCATTATAAAGAAAAAGATACTGAAACATAAGTGTGAAGTCAAATAAGCACATCAGCAATATGGACTATATCTTGATAATTGTGGAAGGATTTATAAAGATTATGGTTCGAATCAAATTAATTATTCAGATGTATACCGGCTAAATCTTCTCATCTCAACTATGAAAAATTCTTCTATACCGGATGATTGCACCAGGTCATGAGTGAGAAAAAAATAGAAATATAGACCCCATTAATTTCTCATAATCCAAAAATTTACAGTAATCTTTAAACATATCTCATAACTTATTATTTTATCTCCAATAGATGCCGCATTCGTTTGGAAATTGTTTTTCAATTTTTGAGACATTTCATAAATAAAAAAAAATCCAATATAAAAACTTGATGCATTCACTATAAAGATTTTATATGTAGTCACTGCACGAATATTTTAGCATATAAGCATTCATGTGAATAAAATCTAAAACATATTTTATACAAAACATCTAAAACAAAGTAAATGTAATGTTCGATATAAAATAGTAAAATTTTGCTTTTGGCACGCATGGCACATGCTCATACTCTAGTAAATATAATCTGAAGAGAAGTAATTGAAATTTACAATCAAAATTGGCAATTTACTCGACTTGAACAATGATTGAGATGGTATCATCTCCCAAAGACAAATGCAAGCTTGAAAATTTGTTTGGCTTGATATCCCAAGAGATGGTCAATAACCCACAGTACATTTAAGCTAATGCTACCACAAAGGAGCAAAAGAAGGCACTTGAACAATTACCAGAGCTCAATAAAGGGTTATGGAATAAAGGTACTGTTTTGTAATTTCTGTCTGCTAAATCCGCCTAGAGCTAAACCAAGTATTATTTGAGTCCAACCAAATGTAATATAGAATCAGAAAATATGAAGACCGACACTAACAGATGCTACATCACCTTAAACTGTTACAAGGTTAGGGCCCTCTAGGCTCGTTTGAGTTTAAAAGCTGCCTGCTCATTGTCGATGAGGAAGCGAGAGCGATCAAAGTCTCCAATCAACATCCGCTGTAGTCTGCACTTATCTCCAGCACAATGAAACATCAGCTGTATTGTCAAATGAGACCAACCTGCAAATAATGTCTCCTGATACCATAATCTGTACAATCAACTGCCCTCTAAGCCTCTCGATTATTGATTTTTAAATTCCCTCGGTAAAAGTATATGTTTTTGTGCATCTCGGTGCTTGGCATGCTAATCTCCTCCTTTGACGTCAGAATCCGAAATAGTGAACCTCAAAATTTCAAAGCTGTAAAGCCAAGTCAGAAGAAACCGGCGAACCGGGCGACTGAAACTTGACGTTGAGATCGGGTGGAACAGAAACTTTTGGCCTCTCTGCATCTGAATTGCTCGTCGGTGGTTGATGAAGGAAGCTGCTTTTGCTGTCCATGTTGTTTTGGGACACCATATCGAGTGCTCGCGCGTGAGTCATTGGAGCATCCAAACAAAATGCACCCAGTGGCTTAGTTGGTCCTATCATGTGACCAACTTGAGGAGGAAAATTAAATCCTGATGCACTAAAGCCATTATTAGGACGTTGCATCCTTAGATTCTGATGAGGCTGAATCGGAGTATTGTCAGACTGAGTACTATTATATGAGGCAATGGATGTAGAGACAGGCGCCTGCTTTCTTAGATGATCTGCTTCAGTAGTAGCCAAATTAATGTTCGGTTTAGAAGAAGAGGAACATGGAGGCAGCTGAGAATGTCGTGGCTGTGGAGCTTCACTGTCTCCAACCCACCCACGGCCAAATTTGGTGCCAGGAGGCAGAACTCTTTCGATCTTTTTGGCCGCTATGGCCCACCCGATAGGTCCAAGATTAGCAGCAAACCGAGCCAAACTTCTCGCATAAGCATGCTCGACGTGAAGACCAATCTGTTTTGGAGAACATGGCGGTCAGGGAATTACTAGACACTAGATATCTTGACAAGTAAAATTAACTGATCAGAAATTTAATTGCAAGTAAAATGAGAGGAAATATAAAAGTAATAGGGGGAAACAAGAAATTGCTATTGGTGAATGTGTGTGTAGAGAGGGACGGAGGGGAGGGGTGGCAATTTTGATCTGGCGTTGCGCAAAAACACCTGATATTAATGGATAGGAGTCACATAAATGGTATGATATCATAAAAATGGGCCAAACCACTAGATAAATGGTTCAGGTTAGGGGGCAAAGGGTCTTGGCTCAATTGAAAGGCCAGCTATAAGAAATTTCGACTCATAATAGAAAATCAAGATTCATGTTCTCAATGAAAACATAAAATAAACCCCTCAAACCAAGCCAACCACTTGTTTGTTTTAAAGTCTAAGGTTTTTTTTATATTAAAATTGTACACACTTAAATTTGTCTATTGGGTTATTAGGGCAGGAGTCATGTCAGCCATAATCAGGGACCCAACTTGATCCAATTGACTCGTAGCAAATGACAAGTGATTGTGGAAACTATCATAAAAGTTCCATCAATCATAAATGGAGACTTATAGCATCTAACCTTAGTTAAAAGAAGTAATTATCCAGACACATGGTGATAATGGAAAGCAATTATAGAAGCAGTCGACTTAAGCAAACTATAACACTATAACAAAAAAGGCTCAACTTCAATGAAAACCACAAAATGTTGCTCACCGGTGCCAGTTGCTTCTTCTCCCCATCAAAAACAGTAAATATTGATGGTTCAACAAAAGTAGATGGCTGTGGTTGCTCATATGTGTTCCTCCGATTTTCATCTATTACAGATATCCTCTTCCCGTATTTTGAAGAACTCCCTTTCATTCCAAAGCCTGCGTACAAGCATGGGCAGTTTGGTTTCCAACTCTTTAAGATAAGCAAGCATGTTTCATTAAATGGTGCACGATTCAAACCTGAATACTCTTCATTTGAGTCTGATTTATGCACGCTTGCCCAATTAAATGGTTCAGTTTGACGAAGATTATAGGATCTAGTATTATCCGACGCTGCCCCTTTATTAGACAAATTATTGGTCTCATCTCCAGCATTAGCAAGTGTTGCATTGGCAGAGAAATCAAAAGCAGCTCGATCAGCAGGAGGCCTTCCGATTGGCCGTTTGGTGATGTTTTTGCTCGGAGGCCGACCTCTTCTCACAACTGTCTTTGGTTCTGATTCTTTATCATCATCACTTTCTTGCCTCAAATTCTCGAAGTTCTTTTTTGCGAGTTCTTGTATGGCCCGTGCCTGTCGAAGATGAATAGTTTTAGAGAGATTTAAGACTCATGAGTAACATACTAATAGCTGGTTGGATGGAATTTTGATCTACAGAGACGAAGGATACCTGTCGATAGAATACAGTGTCAGGTGAATTGTACTGCATAGCATTCGAGCAGATTAAGAATACATCATTCTGCACAATTATTGAACATATATAAATAAGAAATGGGGATACAAAACAAAGTCAAGAAACCTGTATGCATAGGTGGCATATATTGCCAGTAGTATGCTAATCGAGAGCCAATCAAGAGGGTGTGTGTATGTGTGTGTGTATGCCAATCTAGAGAGAGTCAAGAAACCCGGGGCCCCTTTTTTACCCCCATTCGCCGAGCGATAGGTTAGGGGTCCTTCGCAGGCCCCCTAACCTATATATATCAGTATTGAAATTAAAAGGGGCAGAAATGAAGAAGTATTGGAAGATGAAATAAAATCTAGGGAAGAAGTACTGTAGAGAGAAACAAATGATTACTAGATAAGCTAAATAGTATAGACTAATACAAAATTACCAAAAGCATCGACTGCACCAATGCTGCTTAGTTATCAGTGAAGGATTGTGATGACTGCACAGAGACACAGCTGAGTCATATCTGCAGGTAGCTCGGAACAAACGTGAAAATATTGAGTGACGTGGTACAACACAAACATTTTCCTCCTGATAGTTACGAAGTTACAAACTTGAAAAGGTAGAGACTAAGACATAGCATATGCCTAATTTTGCATGATTAATAGACATGGTTGATTATGGAACAAAGATTCGTAGATGCATTTTACTATTTATATTACTACCATTCCAAGTAGCTATTTCCGATGACAAACTTTTCATAATTTCTCAAGAGCGCGTTCATATTACATATGTCACAAATCTACTGTAAGACAATAGAGGAGCATTTCATTATTAAACTCAGGTAGAATTTTGAGGCTGTTGATAAAATCGTTCACTTTCAAAAAAAAGACCCATGATTCTTAACTAGTGAATACAAATTAAATTTCCTACAAGATTCTTTGTGTACATTCAACTGCCAACAAGACCAATGACTTGAGTAATCCCTTTTACTCATGTGTGTTATCTTCTATACGATAAGGAACTCCAAGGCTCCAAGCTGAACATAACTGAAGCACTCAATGACAGTATCAAACCTAAACTATGCACTCCTCCCTCCTAAATGTTTATCATTGGATATTTAAGTATTTATTCTTAACTTGCTCGTCATCTTGTCCCACATTTATAAACATGATATATAACTTTTGCCACTGTAAGTGAAGTTCTCAACACTGTTCCATACCACCACAAAAATTTTCTGAATGAATACTCAAAAGACAATCTTTTAATGAAACATACAGGAATCCATCGCATCAGAGCACATTGAGTGCACCAGGGATATTTATGAGCTCCACAAATTGCCCATTTTACACTTATGTCCTCTAGATAAGGGTTACGATGTTGGATTTGCAACCAATACCATCATATAAAAATCATTAATACTTTTTAGAATAATCTAAAATTATGAGGTTAGAAATATGGAGATCCAAGCTTCCAGTCATGGTTGGGGAGCTCAGTGAGACACATGTCTCTGAGGTGCTACCTTCTTTAATCTCAACCAAGTCAAAAATTAGAGAGGTCACAATTTTGGGGGGAATGTTCAATGTGGTTCAGCTGTCACTGCTCTAGCCAACTTAAAGTAGTTTGGGAAGAATAAGATGTGTAATATCTTAGGTGAAATGCTTATTTACTAGATCTCTTCCCTAAAAGTAATTTGATACAATTAAAAAAGAGTGCATTCAAAATACTGTGGATCAATGAAACTTAATCATGGTGTTGTATTTCTAATAACAAACTCCAGTTTAGTATGTTGAATCAGAATGCACATCTTAATCTTGTGTTTGGGTATCTGTCAAGTGCCTGTGTATTTCTCTAGACAAGATATTGATATATTGACAATAACTTCACAAAGAGGGAAATCAAAGAAACAATAATGCACTTTCTACTCAATGGCTTATGTAAGAACTCCAAGTACCAAACTAGTCTCACCCTATCATCGGAGGCATAGGTTTAATCCTCCAACATATAGATCATGGTTGTCAATAATATTCCACAAATCCCCTGATCCCTCAAGCCACTAAATACTCTAACTTTGATAACACTTGAAAAAAGTGAAGAAGGCAGTCGTCTCCCTTGCATTGAAAGGCAAAACTCCATCACCTAGCTCACTGTTGTCAACAATAATCCACAGAACATCAACATATAGCATGCATTACCTCTGACATCACTTGAGAGAGTGAACTTGGTAGCCGACTCATTTGCGCTAACAGGTAACCATATTGAGAACATAGAAGTTTCCCTTGCGTGCACACACCCCTTCCCCTTCCCCGAAAATGACACGTTAGACTTAACAAGCATGACCATATGCACCAAGTAAATACTAACATGAATATGTGAAACATATCCCTTCATAAGACTTGAGAAAACACGGGGGTATCCAGCATTATAATCTGCGCCAAATGCATCGGTGGCAGCCAATTCTACTTCATCCCCACTTCTCTTTAACAAATTACAGGCTGACTTAAAACCAGAATTGAAGTACAGAGATGAGGACTGGACTATTGCCATGTTTAATTGTGAATACATATACTGTTATATTTCTAACCAAAAGAAGCCATCTTTACCCTCAATTTATGCATATTCTTCAGGCAAAAATCCAATAGATAGTCAACAAACAATCGAAGAAGTGTTGAACAAGGGTGGAAAATTATATCACGTAAGATGGAACACGAATTTCACAAGGTTGAAACAGCCAGCTAGCTGTCCTTGTAGCAACTGCCGTCTCGATAGATAGACCTTAAATTACATGGAAGTATGAGGTTACAGTAAATGGCATCGCAAATTGTCGTGCTTAGATGATAATCGTAACACAAACAGCTCTCCATATAAACTGTTCAGAAAATAATGTTAACGATCTTTAGTTGAATAGTAGCTGGTGAAACGGACCTTTAAAGTTTAAACTAATGCTTCAATGTGGTTGCATACCATTAAGTCTCACTTCAAGACGGTAAAATTAGCCAACAGCAAATGTAGAGGAATCAAATATTTTGGTATGAACGTAAATGTTGAAGAAAAAAAATATTAACTCAAGGTATGAGTTGATCTCATGAGCATTTTCAAATACATGTGTATCCATACATATCCTATAAATTAAGTAGACCTAGTATATATCCCAGTTCTACCATTCCTGCCCCTAAACAACATCAGCATAAGTTCTTAAAGTCTCGCGGCAAAATTTTTAAGGGAGATAACAACCTAAGCTTCATTTTACACTGAATACATTACCTAACAAGTATTTTCTTATAGATAAGTGTGCATTGTCACAATTGATATACCTTATGGATTAACATGTACATATACTGCACTTGATAAAGTCAACAAAGCATTCATTAAAATTCATAAACAGCAAGCGATATTGCATGAAATTCAACGGCTCCAATGTTGCTGCACTTCATCCGAAGATCTAATAGAAGTACGGCACCACATTCTATCCAAACTTAGGCTCTCGGACTGAAATCACACCAATCAGAAATCCCAAACCAAGGTGTTCTAAATTGAACAGTGTCAAAAACTAAAGATTTAGCTCATATAGACAAGCATAGCACATAAGGATATGGTCGTTTTGGAAGTTGAAACATCATGAAGATGTAATAGCAATCAGTCTACAAACAAACCACAATAGATTGGAAAGTTATGTCACCTTCTTTTGTTACCTCGACTAACAAAACCCTGCATGTGGGCAAAACCAGGACAAAAACATTGATATAGATATTAATAAAATAATCATATAAACTACTGTAAGTATTCTACTTTTTTTGTCTTCTCCGTTTCCCTGTTGTCATTAGTCCCATAGTTTACATGGGGGCAAGGGTAGAGGGGTGGAAGACTAACTTAAAAGCATAAAATGTCAATACCCTGCCCATAACCTCAGTGGTTGTGGACTGCATCCTGCATCAGCGCACTCCATTTCTTTGAGTTATAAATTGCATTTGCTCATTGCATACAAGCAGAACAGAACTTGTGTGTTTCCCAAGAGAAGAGAGAGGGTAAGGAACTAAAGAGCTACCAAACTCATTTGGTAAATGAACTATTAATATTATTCTACTCGAGGCCTTAAATCTTCGGAAGGAAAATTCATGGGAACAGACGATCAGGAAAAGTGGAAAGAACAAGCGGTTTGCTAAAGAAAACTTGCAGATATACAACATCATTCACACCTGACAATAACCACGGTATACATGGTTTATTGTAAATAAGTTTAATTTTAATTTTAATAAATAAATGCACTAGCCTCTTAAGTTGGCTTTCTTACACAAGAACCAAGGGGGGCAAAATATCGTGATGTCATGAGTCAATACATTGGTTTATTAAGATTATCTTAAAGATAAGCTAAACAAAGGAGGATGTCCACAGAGGTACATTGTAAAAATTTATGATCACATAGCGACAAAATTAACAAGTTTTAATTCTCGGCACAACATTAGTGTGGGAAATGAAATAAGCAGTATCATAAATCCATTCTCTAAATGTTACCAACCCATAAGTAAACAACAATTACTATTCACAAATCAAAATGCCTCGAATTGGGAATCTTTTACTTCCAACAATAATAGCATACCTCGAATTGTTCCAAGTTCGCGTATGCCCCACTGGCGAGCTTCTTCCTCGCTGTCCCAAAATCCATTGGGTGCTCTATTAGCTCATGGTAGTCAGGAAGCTATAAACAAATAAAAAGAATAAACTAAACTAATCAAACAAAATCATTGATAACAACAATGTTAAAAGAACCTCCTTGATTAAACTAATTAACATTTATAAACACTAATCACAACTCTCAAAATGCTTTCTTTAAGTTTTAACCCACCTCTTCGGGATCCACAGGATCTGCGAAAACACTATAAGTATCTTTCCTGAATCAAAAAAAGTGGAAAAAGAAATTAGAAACATAAAGAGACAAATCAAAAAGGGAAAAAAAACTTGGGATAGATTCCAAAAAAGAAACAGAGTGTGAGAGAGGACGCGCTTCTGAAGCCTATCAAGGATGAACTCCAACAACTTTTTGTCAGGCAAAGGCGTAGTTGTGGGGCCCAAATCAGACGGCTCCCCTATTGGCAACAACAACAACAAATAAAAACTCAATTAATATTCACCACCAAATATAAAAATCCAATCTTTTTTACTCCCAGCTCAAGAATTTAACGCATCAAAAAGGAAACCTTGAACAGCGTCGGTCCCTTTCGAAAAATTGTTCCTTTCTCCCTGCACACGAAGCGTTGACCTAGTCAAATCGAGGGGGACGGGGGAATAAAATAAATCCAAATAAAGAACGGAATCCAAGGGATTTATCCAATCTAGCGCAATAAACGACGCACGCATAGATTCTCGATCCGTACACAAAACCGCCAAATTTAAATACAAAACCACCAGATCTCACACTAAACCCCTCAATTATTCATCCAATCAAATAAAATCAACACCTTTTCATCATCGTCAACGTCGTCTTCAGAGTTGGGGATTCGAAGGACGATCTTGAGCTTCTTCTCCCTCCGCTTCCCATCGGAGGTTTCGTCGTCGTCGTCGGGGTTAGGGTTCGGGCGGGTGGCGCGGGGGGCGGAGAGGAAGCGGGTGTAAGGGTTAGGGTTTGGTAGGGTTTGGGGGTGATTTTGGTTTTGGAGGCGGAGGTTGCGCTTCTGGAGATCGAGGAGAGAGGGGCGGCCTTTCTTCTTCTTCTTCTGCTCTGCAGGCATCTTTCGTAACCCCGCCCTCGTTTCTCTCTCCTCCGTTCTCTTTCTCTCTCTACAAATTTTGGGCTCTTTTTTTCCTTCTTTTTCTTATTATTTTTTTTAAAGATTTTTTTTTTCTTTGGGTTGGGGAGAGGCACGTGAGGGCCGGCCTTGTAGGCACGCGAGGGTTGCGTGAGCGAGCGAAATGCTTTTTTGTAAGGATTCGCTGCACCCACTTAATCACCCGCTGGCGCTGCTTGTGGGTCCTACCTCGGGTGGGGCCCGCGTGGGGTTGGGAATATGCATGACGGGGCGAGAAAAAGAGGTTCGTGGGAGAGGATGTGAATTTTAGTTGTCATGTGATAAAATTATGTGGTAATATGTCTGTATTTGTTGTAGTTCAGCAAAAAGAATTTCTCATTTAAATTATTTAACCAAGCCTAACAATCGAATTCTCGGCTGGTACGACTCGTTCGATAGGCTTACCTATCTCCGGTTTAAAAACTTTATTTTGATAGCCATACTCTTATGCATATCCTACAAACTCCAAAATGTTTTTTTCTGAGTATTCTAAATTTCAAAAAGGACGTGATGGAGGTCCTTTTCGGGTCTCCATCAGATGTTGTCTTCCGTGGATCTCCCGGTAGATTTTGGTGATGATCTCCTGTTGCGTGTGGATCTCAATGGGTTTTGGTGCGATTGGTGATTTGAAGAGTTTAGCGCCGAGTACCTGCAAAGAAGTCCCGGGTAGTTTGGTACCACCGAGGACCCTCTGACGATCAAGTTAGTACTAGATCCGAGCAGAATAACGGCTTAATGGAGTAAAAAAAAATGGCTTACTTGACCCCTTTGTGATGGGGGTTTATATAGCGGTGATGGCACGCAGCAGCAGGCGTGAGAATCTCGTCAGCAGTTACGCTCCCGACGTCCCTCCCGCGTAGAGAGCGGATCGCTCATTAATGGAGATCGCGGAGGCGTGGAACGTGGGATGTTGCTGGCGGAGAATCCGCGCATGGCGAGATTCACGGGACGGCGGTTACGCCTGTGAGCGGTGGAGCTAGTCGGAGGGGCCGAAGAAGACGGCTTCGGCTGGGGAGCTCGGAACCGAGCAAGAGGGTTGAGGAATCTTGGTCCTGTGGCAGCCCGGGGCGAGCCGAGGGACCGAGGAGGCAAATTTGCAGGGGGCCCCGTGGAGGGCCAGCTCGTGCTTACAGGTCGGGTACAAGGGTGGCCTGATCGGTCTCTGTGGGCCCTTCCTTCCGGATCTTGGGACACGTCATCAGCCACGCGTCCTGATCTCGTATCGCCAATATTGAGCATTATCATTAGCCCCCCACTCTTGTCCCGACCAGCTAGCGGGTCGGGTCAGGAGTGGACTGCCAGGCCTCCCAAGGTGAGCTCCTTCCTGAGGCTTTGTCGGGACGAGTTCTCGGGCCGTCAGTTGTCTTTTCTGCTAGCGAATCAGGACGAGATCTCTGCATTTAAGGAAGGTGCGCCGGTTCGTGCATTCTGCCACTGAAGCGACGGCCCATGCGTCAAGCATCGATTGGCCGACGCGACGTATGCAGGCCTGCGGCGTCTGACGGGACGCGGTCTAGCGCAGGATAGACACGTGGAGCAATCGGAGCCGCTGGACGCGAGGAGTCATTTTGCGGGAGATGACGGGTGTCGTTGGATAAGGCCGCTTGCAGCAATAAGTAGGGGCGGGGCCTGCTCCAGGGCCCCTACCCTTTCATATTTCCTCTCTCTTAAGTCGCGGCTGCTCGGCGTTCTTCTTCTTTTTGAATACATGGTTCGTTCCCACTCTTTGGGTTGCTCCTGCCAGAGGGAGGCTAGTGGCGCGGCCGAGCCCCTGGCTGGCTCATGCCCTGCGCCGGATGTTCTGCCGGCGATAGGGCTGTCTGCTTCGTTGACGGCTCCTGGTGGTTGCTCCGGCAGCGGCCAGAGACGTCCACAGTTATTCGAGCTCCAGACGGGGGGACAGAGGGGAAGGTGAGGACGGGGCCCCTCTTAAGAGAAAGAGGACAATTTCTCGCGCGTCGTCGTCGAGGGTCCCTGAGGGGATTTCCGCACAGGAGGGGGCGCCGTCTTCACGGTTCCATCTGGGCTTTCCGTTGCTTCTGGCTTGCTCGCCGGGATGGAGGAGTCGGCCGGGGGAAAGCTTCCGCATAGCTCCCCGAGGGCCCAACTGGAGGCCATGCTCAGGGGGCGGTCCAGGTATGAATCCCTCTACATGTAGTTTTTCTGGTATTCCTTTCTTTGGC
The DNA here is from genome assembly GCA_030015575.1 of Agapanthus africanus. NCBI lineage: Eukaryota > Viridiplantae > Streptophyta > Magnoliopsida > Asparagales > Amaryllidaceae > Agapanthus > Agapanthus africanus. The sequence continues at coordinate 874,552,544 of JASDDO010000024.1, read as the reverse complement.
TTGAGGGCCTCCTGGTTTCTCATCCGCTTTCCGTCAGGTCCTTCAACACTGCGTCCTTGCCGCTCGTATGGAGGCCGAGGGGGCGTTCCATGCACCGAGGCCAGTAGAAGCGTTTCCCTCGGAGATCGAGGTTTTGCGGCGTGACCTGCGTCTAGAGAGGGCAAGGGCCGACGTCCTGGCAGCCCAGGCGGAGGCTGCGGAACTTGCCAATTCAGCGAATCGGGGTGTCCATCGTCATCTGAGTGCGTCCCTCCGGGTCGCTGATAGGAAGCTGGAAGATCTGGACGAACACTGCGCGGCCATGGAGAAGGAGAGGGACGCCAGCAGGGGAGATGCTGAGGCGGCGCTTCTGAAGGCCCAGGTTGCCGAGGCTCGGGCTAAGAAAGCTGTGGTTGATTATCAGGCGTTAGAGTAGTTTTACGTCGAGCTCGGGGAGTATTCTGCCGTCGCGTGGAACAAGGCCCTGAACGTCGTGAAGGAGAAGCTTCCCGAGTTCGACGATGGCGAGCTCCGCGCTCGGGTTCCGCTTCCGGTAGCGAGCCTCCGGTGGAAGATGGCGAGGGGAGCAGGGCGCGCCCCTAGTGGCGAAATCTCTGGTGGTAAAGCCCCCGGCAGGCCGTGATGCCAACGATGAGGGGACCGAAGTAAGCCTCCGGGCAGTTTGTAGGGCCGGGGAGCCCAAGAATACCCTTTGTAAAAACTTTGCCTTTGGTAATAAAAGAAAATTCTTGTTTAACCGGTTTGCATTTCATCTTCTGTGTGTGAAGAATGTTTGTAAAATATCTCCGCTTGCACTGTTGGGTCAGCTATTTATCTAGCGATCGTTCGTCGGGTTGATTTCGATCACTTGTCAAGCGCTGCCGACCTTGTATCTCCATCACTTGCCAAGCGCTACCGAGGAGGCACCTCCATGGCCCCGGAGCCGAGGGGGGATCGCTTAGACTTCGATGGATTTGTTGCCCCTTTCCTTAATCAGTCCTGTAATTCCCTTTTGATTTCGGGCCTTGGATCCTCAGCGTTGGTGGGGCTGTAAGAAGCCCGCCAAGGATAACCGGGCGGTGAAGCTGCACGGTCTCTTCTTTGCGAGGGTTTTGATCTCTGGCGTCGCGGGTAGGCAACTACCGGCCTGGGATGACCGAGCGGGGCAGCCGCTCTGATGCCTCCTGCGAGTGCTTCGATCCCTGATGTCATGGGCAGGGAGCTACCAGCCGGAGATGACCGAGCAGGGTAGCTGCTCGGTCGCCTCTGGTGAGAGCTTGGATCCTTAGTGTTGGAGGGGCTATAGGAAGCTCACTAAGGATGACCGGACAATGAAGCTGTGCGGTTGCCTCTTGGTGAGGATTTTGATCTCTGGTGTCGCGGGTAGGCAACTACCAGCCTGGGATGACCGGACGGGGCAGCCGCTCGGATGCCTCTTGCGAGGGCTTCGATCCCTGACGTCATGGGTAGGGAGCTACCAGCCGGAGATGACCGAGCACGGTAGCTGCTCGGTTGCCTCTTGTGAGGGCTTTGATCCTTTAGGACAGGGACCGAGCAGGGTTACTGCCCAGTGCCTCTTGGCGAGGACTTTGATCCTTGTCGGTTGTGGTAGGAAGCTACCAGCCGGGGATAGTCGAGCAAGGACTCGACTGCCTCTGGGAGGACTTTGGTCCTTAGCGCGGGAAGGGCTGTAGAAGCCTACCAAGGACCCTTGGCCGGGCAGGGTTACTGCCCGTGTAACAACTCCAATTTTTGTATACATAAAATTGATTTAAATTTGAAGTATACTTGGGGTATTTAATGTTGCTGTTACCATTTTAAGTATTTATTTTCCCACAATAATTACAAGAAGGAGCTTGTAGCTCATTGGTAACACCTTGCACTGCTGAACCAAGCCACCAGAGTTCAAATCCCATGCCCCACATTATTTTTGTATTTATTTTGTTTTAAATCCTTTGGAAGCCCAACAGTCAAAACACCATAACTCACAAAACTTGAACTGAACATTAAAAAGTAAAAATACCAGAGTGTACCCCACGAGACCCCTGTTCACATCATAATATTGCAATTTATATTCCCCAATTCTTATTCGTTTTATAATTAAACATGTTGTCACGCCCCGCTTCCCAAAATACGGAATACGAGGGGTAGACAAGGCCAGCCATGCTCCTACGGTCCAGGAAATGTCCTGTCGTAGTCACACTTCGGCTTCTAGTTTATCATGGTAAACAGTATATAATGCGCAGGTAATGAGAAATGCAGTAACTGAAGTAAACAATGTAAAGACTGACCTGAGGTGGGACAAATGAATGTAACACGTGAGGGCAAGTAAAGAAGTCTGTGATGCACGTCTAGTTCTGGTCCAGGCTAAATCGTCTCCTCACACTGAGCATGCATACTCAGGTCGTCAGAGCGACACAATAGCAATATAGTATGTATAAAATCAAGTGACAGTTCTAACAGTGATAATAGATATGTGAAGCAGTAAATAATAACATTCATGAATATGCATGTGCAGAGATCAATGCAGCGGAAAAATAAAGCAGTATAACAATATGTCATGAATGTCAAGACAGTAAAGAATGAATGTAAATGACAGTGACCCTATCAGTCTCTAAGTCTCACTGCACAGGTCAATAAGCCTATCGTCAGTCCAAGTGTGAGAGTCAACCACTCGCGAGTGTCCTCCACCCAAGGGTAGAACCCAAGGGCAAGGGACCACGGGCCCAACATGTAACGAATGTATCACGGTGATATAGCACATACCCTGTAAATCTCCATATAACTCCCTAAATATATAAGCCGGCATGGGACTCCCGAGATTCTGTTGAATTCACACTTGAACTACCCCACACCCCGAGGTCTACATCAAACGCTAACCATAACCCTAAATACTAATCGATCCGTGACAAGTCTGCGCGAGAACTGGAGGCAGGACCTCCATCAAGCACGTCCCGACTAATACCTAAGATAAATGGCAGTGTCGAATGCCTTATCTGTGACATCCGTGCAAGCGCTTCCATAAGTGTCCCATACCACTTATAGTCACACGTACACGCATCCCACAGACGTCGACAATGCAATAGAATAAAAGGGACACTGATTGTGCACAAGTACGTATCACTTTCACTTAATCACGAATACACGAACACTGACGTACTTGCCACAATCACCACTAAAATCTAACACTGGGTGAATGCACGATGTCACTAGGTTATCACTACAATGATATAGGTATGATATGATGCATGAACAGTATAAGAAGCACCACTAAGGTATCATAAAAACAGCAGTCTATCACTTGCACGATTTATCATGAAACATATGTATATAATTTAGCGAAATGATAAACAGGTAGTCTTTAATATGTTCAGCTATCTATCCTTAGAATTTGGTTTCGAGCCAAACGGGTTTCTGGATCATTAGTTATAACTGTTTCATTTTAAGCGCACGCGGCTGGAAATCCGGTTTCAGAATCAGGAATCCATTTCGCAACGCATTTTAACCCCTGTTGGGATCATAATTTAGCGACGCTACAGTTGAATGATTTCTAGGGTTTTCAGTAAAGGTTTCAACGCAACAAACGGATCTTCAATATCGTCTGTACGTTAGGAGTTATAATCTGTTTAATATCAACATATCAATTCTGATTCAGCTGGGACTGTTGTGTGTCCCGATCTTCTAAATTACAGATTAAATAGTAAATGATAACGAAACAGGATGAAACTAATTGTGTTGTCTAGATAACAGAGTTGCCTACAATAAGCAGCGGAGTTCCGCAACCTAAGGGTTAAGCAAATCTTGAGGTATCCAAAACGGTACAGCAACCAACAATTTGAGTAGCTCTGGACTGCAGTCCAGAGTCGTACTCCGATACAATTATCATCACGATTTAAGTACAGGAATGTCTGGAAACTAGCATAGGGTTAAAGTTCATCGAGTTAGCTTCGATTTGAGCCCTCGAACGCACCATTCTAATATGTATATGATTTATGATGAATTTAACTATTTTCAGGTGCAATAGAATTACAGTTTCACGATCAAACTTGGGGGTAGTTGTTTTAGTCGTTAACTATCAAATTATCCAATGAAAATCACACACTATGTTCACAGCCCTACGGGCCAACCTACACCATCGAGTTCCGTCAAATTTGTTAATGTTTTCCTAAGAGAACAAGTATCGAACAGTTACAACACATAATTCTAACTAATCTTGCAACTTTAATATTTATGTAATTAACATTTGTATCATAGGTAGATAGCATGTAAGCAAGTAAAAACTTGCCTGGAGGCGTCCCGGAGATGCACGGTGATTGTAATGTCAAGAACGCGCGACGAACGGCGTGGATTGGCTCGCACGACTTTGGCTCGAGTTTCAATTTCGTCGTCGGATTTGTCCGGGCGACCCGTGAATGTTGGAAGCGGGGAGATGCTTTGTGGGTCTCCTGGGTGTGCTGGAATCGTTGACGCTGTCGAGGCCGGGGTGAGGGATTTGCAGATGGGGAGAGATATTGAGGGAGAGAAAGAATTTGAGTGAGAGAGAGAGACAGTGAGAAAATGAGAGAGAGAAAGAGTTGAGACAGAGAGAGAGAGAGAGAGTGATCGGGAGAGAGAGAGAGAATGACAGAGAGAGAGAGAGTGATCGGGAGAGAGAGAGAATGACAGAGAGAGAGTGTTAGAGAGAGAGTGAGAATGACAGAGAGAGAGTGTGTTAGAGAGAGAGAGAGAGAGTAGAATATGAGATCCGGGAGGGTGAGGGAGTGAGAAGGAGGCGCTGGTCGACGACGCAGGGGATGAACGTCGGTGGCCAGAGCAGGCGAGGGCATGGCTAAGACAGAGGAGGTGGGTGAGTGGGGAGCTGCAGTGGGTTTGATCGGAGAGGGAGAGGGGAGTTGACCGGGGTGATGCTGCTGACGACGAGAGGGTTCAGGGCTACGACGATGAGGAGATCGCCGGCGAGAGGCGCGAGGCGGCAGGTGATGGGTGCAGGTGGTTTGGTGCTCTGTGGGTGCGCGTGATCGAGGGTGGAGGTGGTGGTGGTCGACGAGGGGGTGCGGCAGTGGTGGTAGTGGTGTTGGGAATCGGTCGTCGTCGTCGGTGAAAGGAGCGGGTGCGGGAGTGGTGGTAGTGGTGAGAGAGGAGGAAGAACAGGAAATGGAGGAGGGCTGAGGAAAGACTATGGGAGTGATGGAGAGATGCGCGACGTGGTTAGAGAGAGGAGCGCGAGGGGTAACGTCGCGCAACGTGGGCACGAGCGCGGGCGGAGGCGTCGGCGACGGGAAACGCGCGCGAGAAAAGGGGAGAGAGCCGTTGGAGATTAAAAGAGATGTACAGTGGAGCGGGTCGGGTCGAGTGAAGAGCGGGCCGGAGACGAATGGGCCGGGCTCACAAGAAAATAAAATTAATTCTATAAGAAAACAAAGTGGGCTGAGCTGAAGTGGGCCGGGAAAAATTCTATAAATATTAATAAAAATCCAATGTGTATGGGCTGAGAAAATAAAAGGAATTGATTGGGGGAAGAAATGGAGCGGGCCGAACAAAATAAATGAAAATTGGTAAGGGATGTGGGTCGGGCCAGCTCCAGGAAAATAACAAATAAAAATGCCGGGCCGCGATAAATAAAGGATTAATAGAAAAAGATGGGAACGGGCTGGAAAGATTTGTGCTGGGCTTGAGAATAAAATATGGAAAGTTTGAGGAGAAAAAGAAGAGTGCATGGGCTCAGGCCGGGCCAGTGGGGAAAAATTTTAAAAGGGAAAATGGGTTTAAAAGAAAAGTGAACTTAAATAAAGGAATGGGAATTGGGGTCCTATTAAAAGAAACTGGTGTTGGCTAAGGGAAATTTGTTGAAAAAAATAATAGGGTTTGGGTTTAAATTTTGTTAAGGAAATTGGGCTGGGGCTTAGGGAATATGGAAAAGAATAGTTTGGGTTTAATTAGTTGGGCCGGAAAATGGGTTGTATAAATGGGAAGAAAAATTTAAATAACCTAAATAAAATTCAAGAATACAAAATACGGATATTGGTATAATAAGAAACTGGGTATTACATCTTACCACCCTTACAAAAATTTCGTCCTCGAAATTTAAAATAAACTATAAGTAATACGACCATATGCGAAAGCTATTATTTTGCAATTTAACACATAAAGATTTACTAGAAATGAATGGACGAAGAAATTTCGAGAATATAAAATATGTAAGAATAACATACAAAATATAGATTTAAGTAGGTATAAAATAGGAACAACTATAAGGGTAGTTACAAATATACGGAAATATAAATAACAACAATATGACAACATCATTCGAGGCGTACTCGATAAGATCGAAACTCTGATATTTGCATATGCAAGTACGTCAAAAGTAATACGTCAGAAATAAATATTATAAGGCACAAACATTGATAATAATAAACATTGGCACAAAACCTGAAAATAAAATAACAAGAATAAAGCAGCGAAAATTTATCGGTAGGTTAAAACATTTTAGAATAATGTATCAATAAAAAGGAGTTTAAAATAATTTTAGAGAGCTTGTATAGTGAAATTTAGGAACATGTAACGAAATATGCGCGGTGCAAAGTTGCGTTACCGAAAATGAAAAGAATAATAGTTGTACTTAAAATACAAAACGGAGTAATCAATAACACGAACCAAAATAATGAAAACTAAATCTTTGAATAACACTGTCCCTATATATAGTTAGGGTAATAGGAAGAACAAAATGTAGGTTAGCTGGGGTATTGACTACAAGGAAGTGTGGATCAATCAAAGGTTGGTGAGTGGCGGCTTTAGGTTGAGAATCAGGGAATTGGGATCGGGTCAGCTCAAGATGTAAGGGTGAGCAGTAGAGGACTATAAGGAGAGAATGTAGGGGGAGAATACTGGTTGGTACATCATGGGGATCAAGAATTTGACAAGTTAACGAACTCGGTATTTCATAAGAAGGGTCCTCCTCCCAGAAGGATCTCAAACAGAGTACAGACGAAGGATGAATGGTGGCTCATTCCAAGGATCGGAGTGCGGTATTTTCCAATCGGAACGAGGATGGAAACTATACAACGAGTAGGGGTGGACTGTCGGGGATCTCAGCCGAAAGATAAATGGATAAGGGCAATAAATAAGTATTAAACGAACCAACAATCAAAAGGTCTACGAATTCTAGAAGATTTATTTCATTCAAGAAAATTTGAAACAAGGCATCCCCAAAGGCGAAAAGTGGCCTTAAACTATACACAGTTTATTTGGCCAGAAAGACGACATCAAAAGAAATCCCATCAGTCGCGGTTGTGGAGATTCAGCAGGTTGCGGTAGGCTCGCGCGCTCAGGTAGGGACGTCCATTTCCATAGCGCCTCGCAGATATCTCTATTGGAAGTCCTTCCACCACAGGATCTTGATCTTCTGGTTCTTCTTCCTCGGATAGAGCTTCTTCATCGAGATCTGATTCCATGTGATCCTCTTCTTCTGCATTCTCTTCCATGGGATTTTCCTCCACTGGGTTTCCTTCCATCGGTTCTTCCTCAGGGTCTTCATCGGGATCTTCCTCTATCGGGTCTTCCTCTATAGAGCTCTCTTCAGGATCTTCTTCTTCCTCGTCGGAATCAGCTAACACGTTAAACTCTGGGGCGGCTGCTTCTTCGTCCTCTGATTCGTTGTTCCCGAAGTTGACCTGGGGACCGTTGACCTCATCATTAGAACTCGTCAGTGGGTGATCTAAGGAAACGCATGACTGTGTATCCTCATCTAGGTGCGGCGCTGCTCCAGGGTGGGCCATGGTCTGAAAGGAAAGTCATGATTAGACGGTGGAATACATCAAGGAAGAAGTTAGGGGTACGAAGTATAGGGAAAATATGCGGTTGCAGGAACTGAAAGATCAAAATGGAAACACTGTGATAATGAATAGGATTTACCATAGAGAGAGCATGAGGATGATACATACATTATGATTCAAATTTTATTGCATTCAACTAAAAGTTCAAAGGATACAAGATTTCAAACGGAAGGAAATATTCATAAAGGATGACAACATTATTACTGAAAACATGAAAAATCATTCCTCGACTACTATAACATTGCATTCTCGTCGCGTGAGTTGAATCCTGCGTCCGATCCGCCTTATCATCGAAGTCCGAACTACGCGGCAATCATCACTTGGCAGGAGTGGGGAGTGTGGACGAGTTTCCTCCTTGCAGTTCTTTCCTTTCTGGACAACCGTTGATGAGATGTTTGTCGGAACCGCATATCAGACATTTCCCTTGGGCGCGGCGACAATCCCTCTGAAGGTGTCCTGGCCTCTTACAATATCCACAGCAAAGGTTCTTCTGATGCTTCTGTTGACGCTTCATCTTCTTCTCCTTTCCTCGTCCAATAGAGATCCCTTTATGATATAAGACTCCCGCTGGTGCCTGATTCTCCTGTCTTCTCAGTCCTTCAGCCAACAAGTTGTTTGTTCGCTCCTGGGCTTCCTTTAAATCTTGCAGTTCACTCAGAATCTCGACGGTCTGATTCTGAGGAGTGGAGATAGAGGAAGAGTCATTGGAAGACATGATCCTGAATCAATGATTTTAAGGATTATATAAGTCGCAAGATATACAAGTCAAGACGTAATATGGATAGGACAAAGATTCAAGAATATTAGAGATGATGAATTTTATTGCAAGTGAAGAATCAACGGTATGATTTTAAGTAAACCATAGCGAATAGATAACTGAACACACGATATGAATGTGGATCAAGAGTGACAAGTTTACAATCTAAACCGAGGGACGTCTTAGATTGCCAAACTGTACACGGAAAACTGCAATCCCAATCGATGCAAAACCTGGGCTCTGATACCAACTAAACCATGTCACGCCCCGCTTCCCAAAATACGGAATACGAGGGGTAGACAAGGCCAGCCATGCTCCTACGGTCCAGGAAATGTCCTGTCGTAGTCACACTTCGGCTTCTAGTTTATCATGGTAAACAGTATATAATGCGCAGGTAATGAGAAATGCAGTAACTGAAGTAAACAATGTAAAGACTGACCTGAGGTGGGACAAATGAATGTAACACGTGAGGGCAAGTAAAGAAGTCTGTGATGCACGTCTAGTTCTGGTCCAGGCTAAATCGTCTCCTCACACTGAGCATGCATACTCAGGTCGTCAGAGCGACACAATAGCAATATAGTATGTATAAAATCAAGTGACAGTTCTAACAGTGATAATAGATATGTGAAGCAGTAAATAATAACATTCATGAATATGCATGTGCAGAGATCAATGCAGCGGAAAAATAAAGCAGTATAACAATATGTCATGAATGTCAAGACAGTAAAGAATGAATGTAAATGACAGTGACCCTATCAGTCTCTAAGTCTCACTGCACAGGTCAATAAGCCTATCGTCAGTCCAAGTGTGAGAGTCAACCACTCGCGAGTGTCCTCCACCCAAGGGTAGAACCCAAGGGCAAGGGACCACGGGCCCAACATGTAACGAATGTATCACGGTGATATAGCACATACCCTGTAAATCTCCATATAACTCCCTAAATATATAAGCCGGCATGGGACTCCCGAGATTCTGTTGAATTCACACTTGAACTACCCCACACCCCGAGGTCTACATCAAACGCTAACCATAACCCTAAATACTAATCGATCCGTGACAAGTCTGCGCGAGAACTGGAGGCAGGACCTCCATCAAGCACGTCCCGACTAATACCTAAGATAAATGGCAGTGTCGAATGCCTTATCTGTGACATCCGTGCAAGCGCTTCCATAAGTGTCCCATACCACTTATAGTCACACGTACACGCATCCCACAGACGTCGACAATGCAATAGAATAAAAGGGACACTGATTGTGCACAAGTACGTATCACTTTCACTTAATCACGAATACACGAACACTGACGTACTTGCCACAATCACCACTAAAATCTAACACTGGGTGAATGCACGATGTCACTAGGTTATCACTACAATGATATAGGTATGATATGATGCATGAACAGTATAAGAAGCACCACTAAGGTATCATAAAAACAGCAGTCTATCACTTGCACGATTTATCATGAAACATATGTATATAATTTAGCGAAATGATAAACAGGTAGTCTTTAATATGTTCAGCTATCTATCCTTAGAATTTGGTTTCGAGCCAAACGGGTTTCTGGATCATTAGTTATAACTGTTTCATTTTAAGCGCACGCGGCTGGAAATCCGGTTTCAGAATCAGGAATCCATTTCGCAACGCATTTTAACCCCTGTTGGGATCATAATTTAGCGACGCTACAGTTGAATGATTTCTAGGGTTTTCAGTAAAGGTTTCAACGCAACAAACGGATCTTCAATATCGTCTGTACGTTAGGAGTTATAATCTGTTTAATATCAACATATCAATTCTGATTCAGCTGGGACTGTTGTGTGTCCCGATCTTCTAAATTACAGATTAAATAGTAAATGATAACGAAACAGGATGAAACTAATTGTGTTGTCTAGATAACAGAGTTGCCTACAATAAGCAGCGGAGTTCCGCAACCTAAGGGTTAAGCAAATCTTGAGGTATCCAAAACGGTACAGCAACCAACAATTTGAGTAGCTCTGGACTGCAGTCCAGAGTCGTACTCCGATACAATTATCATCACGATTTAAGTACAGGAATGTCTGGAAACTAGCATAGGGTTAAAGTTCATCGAGTTAGCTTCGATTTGAGCCCTCGAACGCACCATTCTAATATGTATATGATTTATGATGAATTTAACTATTTTCAGGTGCAATAGAATTACAGTTTCACGATCAAACTTGGGGGTAGTTGTTTTAGTCGTTAACTATCAAATTATCCAACGAAAATCACACAATATGTTCACAGCCCTACGGGCCAACCTACACCATCGAGTTCCGTCAAATTTGTTAATGTTTTCCTAAGAGAACAAGTATCGAACAGTTACAACACATAATTCTAACTAATCTTGCAACTTTAATATTTATGTAATTAACATTTGTATCATAGGTAGATAGCATGTAAGCAAGTAAAAACTTGCCTGGAGGCGTCCCGGAGATGCACGGTGATTGTAATGTCAAGAACGCGCGACGAACGGCGTGGATTGGCTCGCACGACTTTGGCTCGAGTTTCAATTTCGTCGTCGGATTTGTCCGGGCGACCCGTGAATGTTGGAAGCGGGGAGATGCTTTGTGGGTCTCCTGGGTGTGCTGGAATCGTTGACGCTGTCGAGGCCGGGGTGAGGGATTTGCAGATGGGGAGAGATATTGAGGGAGAGAAAGAATTTGAGTGAGAGAGAGAGACAGTGAGAAAATGAGAGAGAGAAAGAGTTGAGACAGAGAGAGAGAGAGAGAGTGATCGGGAGAGAGAGAGAGAATGACAGAGAGAGAGAGAGTGATCGGGAGAGAGAGAGAATGACAGAGAGAGAGTGTTAGAGAGAGAGTGAGAATGACAGAGAGAGAGTGTGTTAGAGAGAGAGAGAGAGAGTAGAATATGAGATCCGGGAGGGTGAGGGAGTGAGAAGGAGGCGCTGGTCGACGACGCAGGGGATGAACGTCGGTGGCCAGAGCAGGCGAGGGCATGGCTAAGACAGAGGAGGTGGGTGAGTGGGGAGCTGCAGTGGGTTTGATCGGAGAGGGAGAGGGGAGTTGACCGGGGTGATGCTGCTGACGACGAGAGGGTTCAGGGCTACGACGATGAGGAGATCGCCGGCGAGAGGCGCGAGGCGGCAGGTGATGGGTGCAGGTGGTTTGGTGCTCTGTGGGTGCGCGTGATCGAGGGTGGAGGTGGTGGTGGTCGACGAGGGGGTGCGGCAGTGGTGGTAGCGGTGTTGGGAATCGGTCGTCGTCGTCGGTGAAAGGAGCGGGTGCGGGAGTGGTGGTAGTGGTGAGAGAGGAGGAAGAACAGGAAATGGAGGAGGGCTGAGGAAAGACTATGGGAGTGATGGAGAGATGCGCGACGTGGTTAGAGAGAGGAGCGCGAGGGGTAACGTCGCGCAACGTGGGCACGAGCGCGGGCGGAGGCGTCGGCGACGGGAAACGCGCGCGAGAAAAGGGGAGAGAGCCGTTGGAGATTAAAAGAGATGTACAGTGGAGCGGGTCGGGTCGAGTGAAGAGCGGGCCGGAGACGAATGGGCCGGGCTCACAAGAAAATAAAATTAATTCTATAAGAAAACAAAGTGGGCTGAGCTGAAGTGGGCCGGGAAAAATTCTATAAATATTAATAAAAATCCAATGTGTATGGGCTGAGAAAATAAAAGGAATTGATTGGGGGAAGAAATGGAGCGGGCCGAACAAAATAAATGAAAATTGGTAAGGGATGTGGGTCGGGCCAGCTCCAGGAAAATAACAAATAAAAATGCCGGGCCGCGATAAATAAAGGATTAATAGAAAAAGATGGGAACGGGCTGGAAAGATTTGTGCTGGGCTTGAGAATAAAATATGGAAAGTTTGAGGAGAAAAAGAAGAGTGCATGGGCTCAGGCCGGGCCAGTGGGGAAAAATTTTAAAAGGGAAAATGGGTTTAAAAGAAAAGTGAACTTAAATAAAGGAATGGGAATTGGGGTCCTGTTAAAAGAAACTGGTGTTGGCTAAGGGAAATTTGTTGAAAAAAATAATAGGGTTTGGGTTTAAATTTTGTTAAGGAAATTGGGCTGGGGCTTAGGGAATATGGAAAAGAATAGTTTGGGTTTAATTAGTTGGGCCGGAAAATGGGTTGTATAAATGGGAAGAAAAATTTAAATAACCTAAATAAAATTCAAGAATACAAAATACGGATATTGGTATAATAAGAAACTGGGTATTACACATGTGCTTTTGACGCATGTTTGCTGCATATTACAGGATACAGGTTCTTGGAGCGAATACAGTGAAAAAGACAAAAAACGATACAAAAGAGTGACTTTTAACCAACAAGTAGAAGGGTCCCAGTCGAGCCTAGATGAAGAACAGTGTAAGGTCCAAAATGTCAAGGCAAACGGTTAAAAGATCGCTACAAGTTTTCACTGAAAGATCTGAAGAAGAATAAGAAGCCAAACAGAGAAAAGAATTATGGAAATAAAAAGCCCAAAGTATAAAGAGCCAGCCCAGGAAGTTTGGTAAGATGATCTCACCAAAGGGCCGTAGAACCGCGGCCCAAGCCCACTAATGCCGCGGTTCCGCGGCCATTTAAAGCCCGTGTCGGTGGAAACTTCTGGTGTCGGTGCGTCGGTGCGGGGGTTTTGATTTTTCGTGGGCATATCTGTAATTGCACATGCGCGAGACTCTGTAACCCTAATTTTCCCTGTTTACTTATAAATTGTAATCACAGATCTGTAAAACCTATGCCTCTTTTCATTTTCACAAATTTAGATCTGTTCTGTATTCTTGCTTGGAGAGAGCCATCAATAAAAATTAGTAAGTTACTTTTAATTCCTTGTTTTAGTTCTCTTTTAATTAGAATGTTTTTTAATCCCCTAATGAGCGAGTAATCTCCTCGCTTGTTAGGGTTAGCCTTAGGGAAAGGTTTGAGAGATGAGATCTCTCACCCCTTTCATGTCATTTCATACCTAAGAATTAGAACTCCATGCATGCACGCACACCCCGCTTCCTACGGCACCTTATCCCTCAAGGTAATGGTGACACCGTAGTGTAAAGGACCGGTTGCGCGTATTTTCCATGGAGGTTAGGGTAATTGTCGATAAAAGAAGGACAAGAATCTAGAGGAGGAAATATCTTCCCAAAAGATTCTTATCCACTTTATTGATAATTACTATAACATCTAATAGATCTAAAATAAGGCATTGAAAGCGGTGAGGAAACCTTTAATCTTCCAACTTCCCCTAAGCCTAACCCTAGCAAGACTTTAATTTAGATTAATTTAGTTTATTGATAGATCTAGGTTTTCTAGAATTAATAAATCAATCCAAACAACATTTGGAATCAACTCGTAAAAAACACATTAAGAAAATTACACATCTCTGTGGATCGACCCATATTCACCGGCTAGCTGCAAAGCGACGCCGTTTCTGATTACGGTTAACAAGTATTTTTGGACAAATCAACCCCCCACCGACTCGACCCCCGACTCGGCCGAGTCCCCAACACGAAAGTTGGGGCTTTTCGACTTCTCTAACCCCCTGTATACTCTATTTCTGTGGATCAGTTTCTGAGAGCCCATTAACTCTCATTTAGTTCATTTTAATACAATTTTCCTATATTTTTTTTACATTTTTTTAATTCAAAAACCCTTCACCTACTCTACCTTAGCCTACTCTATAAATACACCCCCTACCCTCTACCCTATCATCCCAAAACCCTAAGCTTACCCTCTCAAAATTTTCCAAGAGTGTGTAATTTGAAAACGAGTGCACGGCGAAGCTCCGGCGAAATTCCGGCGGGAATTCCGGCGACGTTTTTAGAAACAACCGGCGACGAAGCAACGCCTCGGCAACCTCCTTTAGTTCCTCTGCACTCCGTAGTATAGATCGAAATCCGTAAGTCCCATTCTATCTCTCTTTCTCATTCTCTAAAATACGAAATTACGAAACCCGACGCAATCGGAACAAATCCGATTTCCGATTCGGTTTTCCATAAAATTTCACTTCTAACCAATACATTCATGCCTAAACATCTTTATCTTGACTATTAAACTTTTAAAAATCAATTTGAACAAGTTTCGTCACATGAAATGATAACCTTTTCAATTTATCGTATTTTTCACTTTAATACCATCATGTTTCGATTTCACATCTAACCTCTTAACTTTACTATACATTCAAAGTAGAGCACGAGGTAATGACCTACCTCCACACACATGTAAATACAACCCCAAAACGATACCATCAAAACTTAGAATACGATAAAACGAAACTTTCATTTAAATACCATATTCTTAATAAAACCATTCTTAAAAGTTTTAGATTTGACACACTTTTAAATAAATACCTCTTATTAGGAAAACACGATAAGTTGTGGACATCGATCGTTTATCTAACCCTGACTTTGTGGTGTCTAGGCTAGGCAAGTGAGCTTAGGTAACTTTAAAAGGGCCGTCTCACGATTCGTGAGCGAATCCCTCCTTCCTCACTTGTACTTACTTGGCCACAATTGGCGGTGAAGAGGCGATTTGAGGCTTCTAACGATTTGTCGTTTAGACCATTTAGAAATATGCTAGTTGGTTTAAGAAACCCTAGAATCTTAAATACGGAAAATTACACTTTGCAAATAAATACCTTTTACTTTATAAAACCGTTTTCTAAAGGATTAGTCACTAGTAAAATAAGGGGTTGCCCCTACGGATAACAACATCCGTAGGGGCAGATAAAGTTTGGCCCTACGGATTAATCCGTAGGGCCAAACGGTTGCCCCTACGGTCCTTCAATATTTATTTAAAAATTATTAAATCTTAAAGCGTTGTTTGCCCCTACGGAGCCGCAAACCAAGCACCTACGGGTATATCCGTAGGGGCATATAAATAGGGATTTAAGTGATCGATCCCTACGCTGATTATTTCTTTTTCTCTTTATCGTTCGCGCGAATCCAAATCCCCAAACCGAGATCGTCGTCGCCACTGCCCTGCAGTGATCTCGTCGTCGCTGAATCCAAGCCGAATCGTCGTCGCCACCGCCTGCAGTGATCTCGTCGTCGCCACCGCCCTCCGTTCTCCGTTCTCGTTGTCGCCACCGCCCTCGTCGTCGCCGATTGCGTCTCCATCATCGCCTACAGGTTAGTTAAATATTATTTTAATGATGTTAGGGTAGCGATAAGGGTTAGGATTAGGTATCGGTTGTGGTTAGGGTTAGGATTAGGGTTAGGGTACGGGTTCGATCGGTTGGGGTTCGGCTGGTGTTGGGGTTAGGGTTAGGGTTAGGGTTAGGGTTCGGTTGGGGTTTGGTGTTGGGGTTAGGGTTCGGCTGGGGCTGGGTTAGGGTTAGGGTTAGGGTTAGGCCGGGTTAGGGTTTGGTGTTGGGTTGGGGTTCGGCTAGGGCTGGGTTGGGGTTAGGGTTAGGCCGGGTTAGGGTTTGGTATTGGGTTAGGGTTCGGCTGGGGCTGGGTTGGGGTTAGGGTTAGGCCGGGTTAGGGTTTGGTGTTGGGTTGAGGTTCGGCTGGGGCTGGGTTAGGGTTAAAAAGGTGAAATTTTAGGGGATTGATCTGGAAAATAATGAAAGTCGATACTGTTTATTTGTGAATAACACAGTCCATGGTTTTTATATGAGAAAAAGGTCCATGAAAGTCTATGGGATTTATCTAAAAAACCCTGAAAGTTCATGTATTTATTTGTAAATAACAAAGTTCATGGTATTTATCTGGAAAACGTTGGAAGTCAATGGTATGTATTTGTAAACAACAAAGTCTATGGAAATTATGTGAAAACGTTAAAACTTCATGGTATTTATTTGTAACAAACAAAGTCTATGGTATTTGTTTGAAAAATATTGAAATACCATGACATTTATATGTAATGGGTCAAAATCATTTGGGTTATTTCAATCTTATTGGCGATGCTTTCTTTTTGTGCATATCCAAAAACTTTGAAAGTTCTTGGTACCTATTAGAAAATATAAAGGGTTTTGTAGTGAAAGGAAAGAATTGGATTTAGAAAAACCGTGTGTAACTTTTAGAAATTCTATACACCCAAGTATATAGAAAATGGTTAATTGCGGATACAGCCTATGTACTATGGGGGTCAAGCACTTATAACCTCTGAAGTATAATAATAAGCACTTTTGTTTGTTTTTCATTAGTGATTAATTTTTAGTTTGCTAATTATTCTTTTTCAGTATGGATACTTGATAGAATTACAATTGCTTTACCATTGTTTGCCTTTTTCCTTTTGTGTAGAAAATATATCCATTGTGTCATATGGACACTATTAATTTCACATCGATTCAAGGGAAAAATTGAGGAAGATTGTGTTTGTTATATCAAAAACCTTTTTGTTGAACCCAACAGGTGAAACTTTAGAGTTGTTATAAATAGCTCTTACATGTTTAATGCATGTACCATTGTTAAGAGAGTGCAAGGTGGAGAACAATAATTTGTTTCAACGGCACGTTTTTCAAGTTATAACCAATATATGATATTCGATGATAATATGAAACCTTCATATTCTCATCGATACTCATATATGAAACTAAAAGCGCCACTTAGTCCCCGTCTATCGGTTAACATACGTGCGATGCTCGTCGTGATCTAGAACTATACGAAGGTTGTTAAATATCGGACGGTATAGCTCGATACTAACAACCGTCGTATAGTCTACGCGACGAGAAAATTCAATCATATGGTAACCCATAGATTTGTCCCGTGTGGACAAGTTAAGAATGTATAAAGCAAACGCCTTCATTCACTTGTGTTTTCATCCGTTTCGAGATATTTCGTCGGTACCTTTCCGCTGGTTCTCCGTGTACAAAGATAGATTAGATGTTCATTTCAACGTTGTTTCACGGCTTTGAAATGATTATCTATTCCATTACAGTGTACTCGGAGAACAGCGGGGAGGTGCTGCCGAAATTTACTCGAAACGGTTGAAAGCACAAGTGATGGGCGTTCGCTCTATACATTCTTAATGGGATAGAAGCTTACCCCCGACAGCCGGAACACACACATACAACAAGAATACACAACAAACGCATAATTAGAGAGCGATTCGAGATGTTCGGGTTAAAACCAATATATGATAATATGAAACCTTCATATTCTCATTGATACTCATATATGAAACTAAAAGCGCCACTTAGTCCCCGTCTATCGGTTAACATACGTGCGATACGCGTCGTGATCTAGAACTATACGAAGGTTGTTAAATATCGAACAGTATAGCTCGATACTAACAACCGTCGTATAGTCTACGCGACGAGAAAATTCAATCGTATGGTAACCCATAGATTTGTCCCGTGTGGACAAGTTAAGAATGTATAAAGTAAACGCCTTCATTCACTTGTGTTTTCATCCATTTCGAGATATTTCGTCGGTACCTTCCGCTGGTTCTCCGTGTACAAAGATAGATTAGATGTTCATTTCAACATTGTTTCACGGCTTTGAAATGATTATCTATTCTATTACAGTGTACTCGGAGAACAGCGGGGAGGTGCTGCCGAAATTTACTCGAAACGGTTGAAATCACAAGTGATGGGCATTCGCTCTATACATTCTTAATGGGATAGAAGCCTACCCCCGACAGCCGGAACACACACATACAACTAGAATACACAACAAACGCATAATTAGAGAGCGATTCGAGATGTTCGGGTTAAAACCAATATATGATATTCGATGATAATATGAAACCTTCATATTCTCATCGATACTCATATATGAAACTAAAAGCGCCACTTAGTCCCCGTCTATCGGTTAACATACGTGCGATACTCGTCGTGATCTAGAACTATACGAAGGTTGTTAAATATCGGACAATATAGCTCGATACTAGCAACTGTCGTATAGTCTACGCGACGAGAAAATTCAATCGTATGGTAACCCATAGATTTGTCCCATGTGGACAAGTTAAGAATGTATAAAGCAAACGCCTTCATTCACTTGTATTTTCATCCGTTTCGAGATATTTCGTCGGTCCCTTCCGCTGGTTCTCCGTGTACAAAGATAGATTAGATGTTCATTTCAACGTTGTTTCACGGCTTTGAAATGATTATCTATTCTATTACAGTGTACTCGGAGAACAGCGGGGAGGTGCTGCCGAAATTTACTCGAAACGGTTGAAAGCACAAGTGATGGGCGTTCGCTCTATACATTCTTAATGGGATAGAAGCCTACCCCCGACATCCGGAACACACACATACAACAAGAATACACAACAAACGCATAATTAGAGAGCGATTCGAGATGTTCGGGTTAAAACCAATATATGATAATATGAAACCTTCATATTCCTATCGATACTCATATATGAAACTAAAAGCGCCATTTAGTCCCCGTCTATCGGTTAACATACGTGCGATAAGTTATTCTTTTCAACGACAAACGCACACACAAAGAATATACACGGATTTTCTCCTTTGTCAGTAACTATCCCGTTCTTATATTTCTCAATATAGTCAGCATAACCTACAATTTATATGTTATACAGTCTAACATGGCCCATGAGTACGTCAGAGTTAAGGACTGGATGTATGTGGATTGGAAACAACGAATGCAACCTAAGTTTGTCGCAGGAGTTGTTGCTTTCCTTGAATTTGCACGCGCACATAATAAGATCATAATAGAGAAGATTCTCTGTTCGTGCGATAGATGTGGCAATAAGTACTGGCAGAAGGTAGAATTGGCAGAGCTTCATATTGTAAAACATGGGTTTACTAGACTTTATACAACTTGGAAATATCACGGGGAAAGAGAAGAATGCAGTACTGCGGCAGAAAAAGAAGGAGAACACGATAATGCGGCAGGAGAAGAAGAAGAATTCGGTAATGCGGCAGGAGACAGAAATTTATTTCCATCAGAAGAAATGGAGGATATGGTAGAGGCTGCCCTAGGTGAATCTATTCGTACCGAAGATGACATTCCTTCCGGTCAAGGACCGGATGCGGATAAATATGAAAATTTCATGAATAATGCTAGGAAACCAATTTATGAGAATGCGAAGTATTCCACCCTCTCATGGTTCGTCCAACTTTTCCAGATTAAGTGCCGAAATGGATGGAGTAACAAGTCATTCACAATGCTTCTTTCGTTCTTGAAAGATTCTATGCCTCCGGGAAATAATGTGCCCGAAAACTGGTACGAAGCCCAGAAGATGATGTCTGATTTGGGTCTAAAGTGCGAGAAGATTCAAGCATGTCCTAAAAATTGCGTGTTGTACCGGAAAGAGAATTCAGATTTGAAAGAGTGTCCAATATGCGGAGAGGCCAGGTATAAGCCGAAAGATTCTGATAAGAAGCCTGATATACCTGTGAAGATAGCACGATACTTTTCCATAACACAGAGGCTACAGAGGCTATTCAGGTGCAAGAAAACAGCCGAGGCAATGATTTGGCATCACCGTGCTCCTCCAAGCGAAAATGGAAAAATGAGCCATCCAAGAGATTCACCGGCATGGAAGGATTTCGATAGGAGGCACGCAATATTCAGTAGCGATCCTCGCAATGTCCGGCTCGGACTGGCTACTGATGGTTTCTGCTCATTCAACTATATGGCTGGAAGTCATAGCACTTGGCCCGTTGTAATGATAATTTATAATCTGTCGCCTTGGTTGGCTATGGACCAATCATACTTTATGATGCCTCTTCTTATCGACGGACCAAACTCACCGGGGAACAATATCGACGTCTATCTCCGACCTCTGATCGAGGAGTTGAAATCTTTGTTCATTGATGGTGTAGAGACATATGATTCAAACACAAATACAACCTTCATACTGCGTGCGGCTTTAATGTGGACAATTAATGACTTTCCTGCGTATGGAATGCTATCAGGTTAGTCCATACATGGTCACAAAGCATGTCCTCATTGCCATGAACACACAACATCAAAATTCTTGAATTTTAGCAGGAAGGTTTGTTATTGCGGCCATCGACGTTTTCTGCCTCCAGACCACCCTTATAGGTTAGAAACGGTTCACTTTGATGGTCATCAGGAGCTTCTTGGACCTCCATCCCCATTGTCCGGAGAGGACGTGACTGCTAAATGGGATGGTTACAATAACGTGACATTCGGGATGGATCCGACGAAACAGGTCAAACCACAATATTGGAACAAGTTAAGCATTTTCTTCGAGCTTCCGTACTGGTCTACAAATTCAGTGCGTCATTGTCTGGACGTCATGCATATAGAGAAGGGAGTATCAGAGCACATACTTAACTTGCTTCTTTGTAAAGACGGGAAATCGAAAGACAACATGAATGCTCGGATTGATCTACAAGAGTGGGGAATAAGAAGTGAATTGCACCCTAGACCGGTAGCGGGTAAACCGGGCAAGTTTGTATTTCCCAATGCCGTTTATCATATGTCACAACCGGAGAAGAAAAGATTCCTGCAGGTGTTGCATGATTTGAAAGTCCCCACAGGTTTCTCAGGATCATTCAGCAAGAAAATAAAAATTGTGAAGGGCAAGATCGATGGGCTGAAAAGTCATGATCACCATGTTATCGTGGAGCACCTTCTTCCATTAGCCCTCAGGACTTCTCTCCCCAACTCGGTTGGTCTAGTAATCAATGACCTATGTTATTTTTTCAGGGAGTTGTGTGCTAAAACACTGGAGGTTGCGACGCTGGATAAACTAGAAAATTCTGTTGCGTTGATACTTTGCAAGTTTGAGCGTATTTTCCCACCGTAATTCTTCGATATCATAATACACTTGACGGTTCATCTTGCAACTGAGGCGAAGTTAGCCGGACCGGTACAATATCGATGGATGTATCCCGTCGAGAGGTACGTGTAATTTTTCGTTTCGCGCAATTTATAAATTTATTGTTGTCCTGTATGCCCGTATTTATTTATTCAACATATTCTCATTAGGTACCTCTACACTCTTAAGAAGTATATACGCAATAAAAATCGACCAGAGGGTTCTATCATGCAAGGTTATCTTCTTGATGAAGCAACCACATTTTGTTCCCGCTATCTGGACGAGAACATTGAGACAAGCCTTAACCGACCACGAAGAATTCAAGACGGGCCATATGGTAAAGCCGAGTATAAGAGGGTAGACACTATGTTTATCAACAAGATATACCGGTTTATCTTGCTTAATTGCGCATGTCTTGAACAAATTAGAGAGTAAGTTCTTTTGGATTAATTGTTATATCTGTGTTTGTGTGTGTATGAAATGATATAATATTAATGTCACAATTATTTGTCGAAAACAGAATTCATTTTAACGAGGTACGTGAGGGGCATCCTGATTGGAACGAAGAACGTTTGGAAAAATACCATCAGGATAGTTTTTGTGATTGGGTCACAGATCATGTAAGTTATTCGAATAACATTTTATTGCTATCAGTTTTAATCTAAAGTTGTATCGTTATGTATTTGTCGTAAAATTTGTTTTGTTAGATCCACGATCCGAACTTGTCTGCATCATTTGAGAGTGATTCAAGATGTTTAGCTCAATTTCCTAGTATGGAGGTTGCATATTACAAAGGATTTGGTGTCCTTGGATACAAATTCGAAATTAAGGACATAGAAACATGTAGAACCACCCAGAATAGTGGGATTGCGACGGTAGGATCGGACGGTGTGATTTACTATGGGTACTTAAATTGTATACTCGGCATCCACTATCCCGGACGATCAGAACCCTTTTATATATTCCAGTGTACTAGGTACGATCCGCGAACCGATACGGACAGGTGGAGAAGCAGTTTTGGGACTTGGAAAGATGAATATGGATTGACCAGTGTGAACACACTTCGATTTTACGGTCAGGACGATCCGTTTATCTTTCCGAACCAAGCGTTCTAAGTATACTACTCACAGTGTTTGAAGCATCCGGGGTGGAGTGTTGTATGCCGATGGAAACCCAGAGATGTGTACGATGTCCCAGAATACGAGGACAGCGATGAGGACGAAGAAGAGAGAAGGCTTAAAGTGCTCCGACCGTCTGTTGCGAAGGACGGGTTGTCTTCGACCGATCATGAAGTTACGTGGGTTAGAAATGACATCGACGATGAAATCCAAGTAGATATGTATAATGCGCCTACGAAAAGAAAAAGGTTATCAGTAATGTTATATTATTACTTCACATTTTACGCTCTATACATATATAGTCAATACTTTTAATGATTGTCTAATGCGTCCACGAACCGTTTATCTAGATTTGATGACGATGTCGGGAGCAGCGAGGGGCGGCAGGAGCTTCAGCCGCGGCAGAGGCAGGGCAGAGGCAGAGCGGTTCTGCCGCCCGGAGAGCTCCGTAGAGAGCTTCAGAGGGCCGGTCTTGCACCCAGATCGGAGACCCCTTCGGATGCCTCATTCCGTGTGGATTTTGCCACATCTCCAGGTATACTGCACGCATATCCATTTTGAATGTAAAATTACAGATATTCATGCCTATTTATGTCAAAATTACTTATATTGTCAATGTTTGATTGTCTAGTTGTTGGTGATGCGTCCACATCTGGGACAGAGGCCACCCCCGCTCCTCCAGGTATATTTATATATCATATAGTGTATGTATATTGATTTAAAATACTATATCATAAATACACATATTCCTTTTGCTCTTACTTAGCAATTTTTATTATTGTCTAGCTGTAGGTGGTGACACCACCGCACCTGCGGGTATGTTTATATATCCTATAGTGCATGCATATTGATTTAGAACGTTATATTATTGATCTACACATTCTTTTTGAAATTACTTATATAATCTATTTTTAATTGTCTAATTATAGGTGGTGCGTCCACATCTTCCGCAGGGGGCACTCCTGCCGCTTCCATACCCTCCGCATCGTCTGCAGGTTAGTATGAATAAATTTAAAATATTTATTCATTTTACATATGCTCTATAGAATAAATATGAACTTCATGGAAATTTAGCGTCGATATTTATTTTCTAGTTGGAGCGGATGTGTCCGCATCCGGGACCCCGGTTGTTCCTCACCGGAGGAACTATCGTCCCGCTCGTGCTGCTGTCCGGGCCCAGGCTCGTGCGATAGTCACCGGAGGTATATATCACATTTGAATTTTCGTTTAACCTTGATTTCTTAATACAACTATGTCTTATTATTGATTGTCTTGATATTTCGTGCAGACGCAGGGCCTCCCCATCCCCAGAGGGGGACTCGAGGCCCGAATCAGTCCCATAGGCTGAGGCCTGACAGAGCTAGGGAGAGGCAGCATTCCCCCTTTTTTTACCCTTGACTATCGCTATACCGGTCCTCATGCCGAGAGCTTCGGCCGGTATTTGGGGGACGAGAGCCGGCTCGTGAAGAACTATCCACTTCACGTTGAGTGGGGCGAGCAGCACCAGCGCTCATTCGCGCTCTTCTTTGATCTGGCTCGGGTATGTATTAATATATATTTTCATTTGATCTATCCAATATATTTATTATTAACACTTGCAATCTAATAACAATGTTTTTTTTGTATTTTCAGTTGGATTACGATTTTCAGCCTGTAGCCGACCCTGATCACCCGGGGAGGGTGCTCGACCTTCATGCTCTGTACAATGGCCTGATGAAGAACATGCAGGCCAAGGTCCGATACAACAGGAATGAGCTGAAGGCCGACTGCTACTCCCTATGGATGGCGACCCCCGAGGCAGAGAGAGCGGCCCTCCTATCTACTCTGGCGTTTGCGAGAGTCGACGTAGAGACATGGCCTCTATTGTGCGCTTATTTCGACTCCCAACGCAAACATGTATGTATTTTAAATGTAATTCATTATTTATGATATAATTTATTTCTTTGTGTTTCTTAATTAGAAAACTAAATGTTAATGCATTGTGCAGAAACAGGCCGCTCAGAATACAGAGAACAGGAAGTCGGCGAAGAGGGGTCGCCCCACTTACACAGGTGGCTCGAGGAACATTACTCGAGCCATGGAATTATCAGTAAATTGCAATAGACCGACCTTTTTGATATTCTGCAAGATTAAGAGTTATTTTCTAATATTTCTAATATTAAGAGTTACTTTCTAATATTGCAGACATCTCGGACCGTGGCGTCAGGTGGTACACCGAGCGTGCTGTCCGCATATCTTGCCGTCCACGGCACCTCGACAGATCCCGCCACGGGCGAGCTTCGATATCCCGACGTCGCTACCCAGGAGTACTGCGTAAGTGTTAATATTTTTTCTAACCAAATTTGAAATTTTAGTTTTGGAAGATTCAAGTTTAAATTTTATACTTATACTTTACTGCTTAATGTGGGTGTAGGAGCGGGTGGTTGAGCAGGCCCAGGCCTCGGGGATCGATTTTACCGGACAGAGCGATCCGAGGCTGCTGACCCCAGTTCTGGACGCCGCACACGGAGGGCACCACGGAGGTTGGGAGAGAGGCCGGGGACTGGGCCCTAGCAGGGCCCATATGAGGTTAGACTCCACCCCGGCGGTTACTTCCTCCGTCTCCAGTGACCGACGTGTCCATCAGGAACTGGAGAGCTTGAGGGCCACCGTTCAGGAGTTGAAGGAGACGCTGGTATGTATACTGCTTTATAGTAAAATATCATGTCATATTATATAGATATCAACATATCCATAATTAGTACGTAGCTTGAGCTTATTTGGTTTTAGACTTAAGTTTGATTAATCATACATACAGATGTAATTAAAATAAACAACAAACTAGATATCCAAACGGGGTTTCGAAATAACTTAATAATGATACGAATTCGAATAATACACAGTTCTTACACGCTTATTACACACGTTAGGTCCAGACGCGACAGGGTACATCGGCCGAGCCTCCACATGCATCTCCTTCGGCTGCGGCTCCGCAAGCCACTACATTGGCTGCGGTTCCGCAGACAGCTCCTGTAGCTCCACCGCCCACTCAGACTCCCGCAGCCGCGGCTCCGCAAGCGACTACCTCGACGGCGGCTGCGCAGACCACATCGCCAGCTCCACATGCCGCTCAGACTCCCGCTCGCGCCGAATTGCAGAGTTTATTGACCGAGGAGCAGGCGCGCGTTATTCTATCATTATTCAGAGGTGGAGCTGGACCGAACTAGGGTAGCTTTTTGGTTCTTATTTTTTGAAACATGTATTTATTTATATCATACACATTGTACTACATTTTGAAACGATATTGATATTGGTTTATATTTATATCATATTCAGTTTTTGGGTTTCTTTTGTATATTATATATATGTGTGAGATGTGATTATGAATACTGCGATATATGTTATGTGATAATTAATTTTATATTTGATTGATGTATATATTATTGTGCACAGGGCGGGAAAAAATCAAGCAGCCCATTTTAAAAAAAAAATACTGATATTTTGGCCCTACGGATTAATCCGTAAGTACACATGTTGCCCCTACGGCTATATCTGTAGGGGCAAATATCAGCAGTAACTGATATTTCTCCCCCGATCTCAGTACCAGGGGGTTGGAACTAACCCTACGGACATATCCGTAGGGGCCACGGCCTCGCCCCTACGGCGTTATTCGTAGGGGCAAAATATCAGGATTCCTGATATTTTGCCCCCACGGATAAGTTCCTACGCAGATATCCGTAGCGGGTAGTAAATGGACCTTATGTCCGTAGGTACATGTAATATATTAAAAATACCGTAAATTATATAAATTTTTTTACCCTACGGATTACTCCGTAGGGGCAACATGACTTACACATAAATCCGTAGGGGCAAGAATTTGCCCGTAGGGGCAAGTTCAGGGCTTCAACTTGCATCTGCGACCTTTGCACCTACGGGGTATTTTTTCGCCCCTACGCATATATCCGTAGGGGCAGTGGGTTGCCCCTACGGATAAATCCGTAGGGGCAACCCTTATTTGTAGTAGTGAGTATTTTACAATTTTTGCAAAGCGCCGCCGCAACCCATCTTTGGGGAACCCATTCAGGATTGTGCGGTTTATAGCGCACCCTCGGGCTAGTAGTACGAGATTCAGACCTCCGCAAAGAGCATTCGGTCTCGAAAGGTTTAAAATACGACATCTTAAGAAAATGAGATTTTTGAAATATAAAATAATTATTAAAAATTATTTTTGTATAAACATATATATCTCTATCATTTAAATACCTATTTTATTATAATATAAATTTTCCACTTTTTTCTAAAAATCACAAGAATAAAGTTTACACTAAAATACCATGAATTTCAAATAATCAATATTACAGATAAATACCTTTATTTATAAAACTAGAATATTTTCACTAGAAATGTCACAACATAAAATCCACTCTCATTACAACTCTAAAGACAATCAATAAACACTTGAGGCGTATTTTGAAAAGTATATAAAAATATTTTTACATAAAACCCCCTCAAGTTGTATAAATTACCCTAAGGACCCTAGCAATTAAAAGACCTAGATTCACAGTTTTGATTGTCTGACTCGGGTTTGAGTCTGATTAATCTGACTTGAATATGATTCAAGTCAATTTACAATGTACAATATTCCAATTCAAAATGAACACATGAATTCATGAATACAATTATCAAATTATACAACTTGACTGAACCGAACTATGGATATATATTTCTTTTACATGATTCTCAGTATTCCATTTACTCATCTCTACGGTTATAACCGTTTCCTGATATCATGGTTTCGGTCAGTCAGTCAATCAATCGTACAACCAATACAATTTACAAGATAATAATACAAACAAGACATCGCGGGGTTAAGGGGTAGAATGATACGGAAGGTGTTAAAGGTGGCACGGGGTGATCAGATTTAATACACCTAACATGAATCCAGTTGCTGTTGTACCGTGGCATAAACGGTTCCTTGTACTATACGTGCCCCTAGTCTCTGGCATATAGAGACTCCCCTCGTATACACTGGCATCCTTCTGTATCAAGCTACAAACAACAGCGTTAACATAACATTCAACAATAGTATACACTTTAAAAGTTATCTTCTTATTCTGTCTTTTTCTACCTTCCTCTTACCTTTGGGACCTACCGAGTGACCTGTTCGCTGACGACATTCTGTTTCTTTCTTCTTTGAATGTCGTCAGGTGATCTGGATCCGGCAGAGATCGAGCCATCGCAAGAAGACTTGGAGCAGTTTGCCGAAGACCCTGTACTTTAGTTTCATTGTACACTTTTCCTTTCTGTACTTTTCATTTCCTGTTATGCCACTGTTTAGGCATCTTTTTATTTCAGTTGTATTTCCTTTCATGTATTGTACAAAGAATGTTCAAAAATAAAAGTTGCTGTTCTTTTTATTTCTTATCTCTTGTGTATTTATTTTATATTGCTTAGATACGCTTAGCGTATGTACTTCTGAGTATATACGTAGCGGACCTCGTCGCGTCCCTTTCGCCGTACACTAGGAAGCGGGGCGTGACGGCCCGGTGCCTCTTGGCGAGGGCTTTTGTCCTGAAGGATAGCCGAGCGAGGGATCTTTGGGCTCGACTGCCTCTGGGAGGGCTTTTTGATCCCCGGCGTTGTGGCAGGGAAGCTGCCTGCTGGGGATAACCGAGCGAGAGATCCTCGGGCTCGACTGTCTCTGGGAGGGCTTTTTGGTCCTTAGCATCAGGGGGCTGCAGGAAGTCCACTAAGGATAGCCGGGCAGTGTGTTGCACGGCCGCCTCTTGGCGAGGGCCTTGAATTGTAAAGATGGAACTCCACTAGGAATGATTCGACGTTTCTTTATTCGTATGGACATGAATTTTAGAGAACGCTTTACACCATCTTTGCGAAAGGAAAAAAGAGGGGGGGGGTGGTACACACTCGCTGGCTTTGACCTCACTGGTATAGCTTGAGCTTCTCGGCGTTGTAAGGCCGTGAAAACTTTTGTCCGTCCGCATCTTATAGGCGGTAGGCTCCTCTGGGGAGCACCTCAGAGACGAGGAAGAGACCCTCCCACTTTGGGGAGAACTTGTGAAGCCTTCCTTGGTCGGTGAACTCGTTTCGCCACAGGACTAGGTCCCCGGTCTTGAAGGAGCGGTGTTTGACCCGAGCGTTGTAGTATCGGGCCGTTTGTTGTTGATAGGCGACAGCTCTGATCTGAGCCCGATCCCTCTTTTCTAACAAGATGTCGAGGTTGGTCCGTAGCGCCGAGGTGTTTGCGTCATCGTCGAAGTGCTCGACCCGGTGACTGGGTAGCCCGATCTCTACTGGGACCATCGCTTCGGTCCCGTAGCAGAGGCTGAAGGGGGTCTCCCCGGTGGTAGTCTTTTTTGACATGCGCAGGGCCCATAAGACCCGGAGCAGTTCTTCGACCCAACTGCCTTGTCGCCCTTCTAGGCGGGTCCGGAGATCTTGGAGGACGTCTCGGTTAGCGACCTTGGCCTGCCCGTTGTATTGAGGATGCGTGACCGTGGCGAACTTCATGAGGATATGGTACTCTTTGCATAAGTCCTTCACTTTTTCGTTCTCGAAGTTCGTCCCGTGGTAGGTGACGATGCATCTCGGGATGCCAAACCGAAGTATCAGGTTGTTTTGCAGGAACTTGATGGTTGTGGCAGCGTCCGGTTTCCTGATGGGGACGGCCTTGATCCACTTGGTGAAGTAGTCCACCGCGACGAGGACGTATTTGTGCCCGCCTGTTCCGGTAGGGAACTGGCCGATCTTATCCAACCCCCACTGAGCGAACAGCCATAGGGATGTCAGGGCGGTCAGCTCGGTAGCCGGGAGGCGGGGAATGCTGCCGTGGAGCTGGCAGCTCTTGCATCTCCTGACCAGCTTTAGGGCATCCTCGTGTATGGTGGGCCAGTAGTACCCTTGGAGTAACGCTTTTTGGATCAAGGTTCGAGCCCCCTGGTGTGCACCGTCCACCCCTTCATGGATTTCCCGAAGGACGTAGTCGGCTTCGTGGGGGTCAACGCACCGCAGCAGGGGCTGAGTGAAGGCCTTCTTGTAGAGATTCCCGTTGCTCCAGATGAAGTGGCGGGCTTTGGCCCGGAGACGACGGGCGGCTGCCCAGTCCTCCGGGAGTGCACCGTCTTTCAGGAACTCCATGAGGGGCTTCCTCCAGTCCTGGTCGCTCTTCTGCGCCGCGTACACGTGGAGTGTCGTCGCTCCGTTTCCCATGCTGGGTCAAGGCAAGGTTTCGAAGAGGATAGACCGCCTATTGTTGGCCGAGTATGACGAAGCCAGCTTGCTCAGGGCGTCTGCTTGGGCATTCAGCTGCCTGGGTATTTGTTCTACCTTGACTTCGTCGAAATTTCTTCGGAGTTTCCTCACTTCGTCTAGGTACTTCATCATCAGGGGCTCTCGAGCTTCGAAGCAGCTGGTCACTTGACCGAAAACAAGGGACGAGTCGCTGCGAATTCGAATCTTCAGCCCCAGCCCGACGGCCATGCGCAGTCCGGCCAGGAGGGCCTCGTATTCTGCCGCATTATTCGATGCTTTGAAACTGAGCCTCAAAGAATACTCCATCTCTGCTTCGTTTGGGCCCGGATAATGAGGCCGGCACCGCAGCCTTCCTCGGTAGAAGACCCGTCGACGTAGATGACCCACTCCGGAACTGAGCCAGGGCCTTCCGGGACGGGACATTGGGTTGCGAGTGGCGGCGCGGACTCCGGCTTCTTTCTAGGGATGGTGCATTCAACGATGAAATCGGTCAGGGCCTGCGCCTTGATGGCTTGCCTCGGGCGATATCTTATGTCGAACTGAGATAGCTCCCACCTCCATTTTTCTAGGCGGCCCAAGAATTTCGGTGATGCTAGGATAGCTCCCAACGGGCGCTCGGTGAGGACGATGATGGTGTGTCCTTGGAAGTAGTACCGCAGCTTCCGCGAGGTTACCACGAGGGCTAAGAAAATCTTCTCTATGGTGAGGTACCTTGTTTCCACCTCCTTAAACACGTGACTCACATAGTACACCGGCTTCTGCGCCCACTCGGCCTCCCGGACGAGCACCGAGCCTGCTGCTTGGTCGGATACTGCCAGATACAGCGACAGCTCGTCCCCCTCTACTGGCCGGGTGAGCAGCGGCGGTATTGCGAGGTGCTTCTTCAATTAGTCGAAGGCGGCTTGGCATTCTTCCGACCACTCGAACCTCGGAATTTTCCTCAGCGCCTTAAAGAACGGGATGCACTTCTCCCCCGACCTGGACATGAAACGGCTCAGAGAGGCGATCCGCTCCGTGAGCCGCATGATCTCGACATTGGTCTTGGGCGCGGCCATGTTCAGAATAGCGTCGATCTTCTCTGGGTTAGCTTCAATTCCGCGGTGAGTGACCCTGAACCCGAGGAACTTTCCCCCGGTGACTCCGAATGCGCACTTGGCGGGGTTTAGCTTCATGTTGAATTTGCGGAGCACTCCGAAAGCCTCGCCCAGGTCCTTGGCATGGTCGGCCGACGAGTTGGACTTGATGAGCATGTCATCAACGTAGACTTCCATATTCCTGCCGATCTGTGGCTTGAACATGCGGTTGACCAGCCTTTGGTATGTGGCCCCGGCGTTCTTGAGGCCGAAGGGCATCACCTTGTAGCAGTACACTCCCCGGTCCGTTGTGAATGCGGTCAGATCTTCGTCTTCAGGATTCATACGGATTTGGTTGTAGCTGGAGAAAGCGTCCATGAAGCTCAACAGCTCGTGGTCGGCCGAGCTGTCGATGAGCTGGTCTACGCGGGGGAGCGGAAAATTGTCCGTGGGGCAGGCCTTATTGAGGTCGGTGAAGTCGATGCACATACGCCACTTCCCGCTTGACTTCTTGACCAGAATTACGTTTGCCAGCCATTCCGAGTAGGGCACATTTCTGATGAAGTTGGCAGCGAGGAGTCGATCAACCTCCTCTTCGATAGCCTTCTGTTTGACCGGGGCGAAGCTTCTTTTCTTCTGTCTGACCGGCCGGGCCGCAGGATCAACTCCGAGCTTGTGGGAGATGATTTTAGGGTCGATCCCAGGCATGTCAGCAGGCGTCTAGGCGAAGACGTCGGGGTTGCTTCTAAGGAATCTGATCAGGTCATCCCGCTGAGTCCCCGTCAGGAGCGACCCGACCTGGACGGTCTTTCCCTGGTCTACTTCTGTTAGAGGCATCTCAGTCAGAGGTTCGACTGGTGCTCCACGGGCCTCCTTCCGCTCATCTCGGATGTCCAGGGAACCTTTGATGTGGTCACACGCCTCGGCGTCGTCGGCATGCTGCTCGGGCGAAGACGCTTCGTTGAGGCCTATCTTCGCGACCTACTGGCTCCCGTATGCCCGACCTATCCCGTCCCGATCGAGAGGGAATTTTATCGCCAGGTAGTAGGTCGAGATCTGGGCCTGGAGGGAGTTCAGCGTCGGGCGGCCGAGGAGGATATTGTAGGCCGACGGAACTTTCACTACGATGAAGTCCACAGGCAGTGTGTGCGTGTGGCCGGGCTTCCCGATCGTGAACTGCAGGGTGACCACTCCTTGCGCCGGGATGGAGTGGTTGGTGAACCCCGAGAGGACGTGAGAGGTCGGTTTCAGGTCTGTTGGGGCGAGCTCCATACGCAGGAAGCAGTCGTGGAAGAGGATGTCCGCCGAACTGCCCGAATCGATGAGTATCTGGTGGATCTCGTACCGGTGGATTTGGGCTGTGATCACCAACGGGTCGTTGTTGGGCACAGATATGCCGTGGAGATCCTCGTCGTCAAAGGTGATGGGCTCTCGGCCTCTAGCCTTTTTGCTCGAGCGGTCGCCAAAGCTTGTGAAACGGCAGCCAGCGGGGGAGCCGTTGACATTCGGTGAGGGTTCGCCTGCGCCTCCGTTGTGAGGGAGGCGACAGCGGGTGTTTGGATCTTCAGGGGGATCGGTTGCCATGTGTGCGGAGATCGGAAGGCCAACTTTGTGTTTTGTGGAGTTAGTTCCCACAGACGGCGCCAACTGATGGAGGTCCTTTTCGGGTCTCCGTCAGATGTTGTCTTCCGTCGATCTCCTGGTAGATTTTGGTGGTGATCTTCTGTTGCATGTCGATCTCAATGGGTTTTGGTGCGATTGGTGATTTGAGGAGTTTAGCGCCGAGTACCTGCAAAGAAGTCCCGGGGTGGTTTGGTACCACCGAGTACCCTCCGACGATCAAGTTAGTACTAAATCCGAGTAGAGTAACGGCTAAATGGAGTAAAAAATGGCTTACTTGACCCTCTGTGATGGGGGTTTATATAGCGGTGATGGCACGCAGCAGCAGGCGTGAGAATCTTGCCAGCAGTTACGCTCCCGATGTCCAACCCGCGTAGAGAGCGGATCGCCCATTAATGGGGATCGCGGAGGCGTGGAACGTGGGATGTTGCTGGCGGAGAATCCACGCATGGCAAGATTCGCGGGACGGCGGTTACGCCTGTGAGCGGTAGAGCTGGTCGGAGGGGCCGAGGAAGACGGCATCGGCTGGAGAGCTCGGAACCGAGCAAGAGGGTTGAGGAATCTTGGTCTTGTGGCAGCCCGGAGCGAGCTGAGGGACCGAGGAGGCAAATTTGCAGGGGGCCTCGTGAAGGGGCAGCTTGTGCTTGCAGGTTATGTACAAGGGTGGTCTGGTCGATCTCTGTGGGCCCTTCCTTCCGGGTCTTGGGACACGTTATCAGCCATGCGTCCTGATCTCGTATCGCCAATATTGAGCATTATCAGGACGATTTCTTTATGAATTTTAGAGTTAAGAAAATTTAGATTGGATTTGAGTTTTATAAACTTTGATTATTTGAATTTTATAGTTTAGATAACCGTGGTTTTTTAAACTCCGAAATTCATGTCTATGTCATTGCTAAGATATTGGAGTTAAGTTGGGTTATTCTAACTTCACGAAAAAATTGACCGCATGTCCTCTTTCTGAGTGAAGGCATTGCATGCGAGGGACATTTCCTTATTAATAACATTTTATCACACCATCCATGGCGGAGCCATGTATAAGTCCCAGGATTTGGCCCCCCAAAAATTACCTCCGCCCCTCCTAATTCTTCACTTCTCTTGCCGCAATAAAAAAATAAATAAAAACTTCCTATATCATTAACCTAATACCTTAACCTTATCTCATTTTTTCTTCTCTTTTTTTCATATTCTTTTTATTTTACCTGCTAAGAAATCCAAGCTGTAAGCCCCCTTGACCTCGCCATCGCGGTCCTTGCTCATCTCTGAGTCTTCATTGATTGGAGCTCTCGGTTCTCATCATCCTTAAAAGTTCATAAATAAGATTCGAATGAAAAATAATTGGGCGAATGATGTTTGGTGACATACGTTGAAAGAGATACATTTGATACAATCGACAGTAAAGCTACCATGCAATGTTTTTAAGATATATAGCATAGTTGCTATCGTTGACTATATCATTATCATGTATGATTAACCGGTTGATAATTGTGTTCTGTTATTTCAAATTATGTGATGATTGTTATTTGGTCGAACCATTTAATTGATTAAGAAATCTTTTTGCTGCCCCCTTTGACAAAAATTCTTGAGTCCGCTCTTCACAACATCCATGAGGTGTTCAGCTCTTAGAAGCAAGGGGATCAATATTTTGGTGTGTATTTTCTATAAGGTATGTGAAGGAATATCTCTCTTTCAACATAGCAGGGTTTTATTTAGAGACGAGGGAGAAAGCGGTTGTGCCTTGTTCGATATTATTGTAGCATTGTTGTGGACGACGTGGATCTGCGAGCTTTTCGTCTTGATCTAGATCGCTTTTTGATCTACGGACCGCTCCATGTTAAGATTAGGATGACTATTTTTTTATAAAAAAATTTGGCACTAGCCCGTAGGCCAACTGTATTTTCTTTCTGTAGCTCATGCAAAGTGTACGTTGATGTATTATTGTATAAGGATGCCAGCACAACTTGTATGGTTCGTTCTTTTAATACATTTAAGCACATTAACACATGTCCTTTTAAAAAAAGAAAGAAAAACCCCCATTCCTTAACATGATTAATCTTTACTGTTATAATTAGAGATCCTTAGATTAGATGTTGTCATTAATCAAAAAAATAGAAAATAGAAAAAATGACAAAATTATAACAGTCAAAATTAAGAATTGGAGATATATGCCTCATCAACCACAAAAGACAAAAATAAGGAAATGAATTTATACATAAGCTTTTAAATCTTTATAATTTTGCATAACTCGTAAATTTCTCAATTCTAATATTATCACTAAACGCATTCATTTAATTTAAATTTAAAATGATTATAGATAACGTTAGAAATTTTCATGTAATGTCTCGGATAATTTTTACCACACACGCCTTGAGTGTGTGTGTATTTCAAAATATAGACCAGTGACCTCTGTATTTTCCAGGTTCAATGCTTTGTTTGAAGACCCTTTTTGGATAAGTAAAGACGTTTAGGGCATGTTTGGATAGCCATAGCTCATATTCCTTTTTTCTAATGGATTGGGCCAATCCAAAAAACTTTATTGCTTTGGTAAATTTTTTATGAACAATTCCAATGAAAAATGATCCAAAAATACCCCTCATCCGTTGAAAAGTTGGCAAAGATCCAATTTTTCTAATCCAAAGCGCTCTCTCTCTCTCTCTGAATGTCACGTCAATCTCTCTCTCTCTCTCTTTACTTTAATGCTATGATTGTCTCAACCACCCAAATATAAAATGCATCGGAAACATTTGAATCCTAAAGTTATTCCGATATACTTGGACAATTGTTTATAGTAAATCATTTTTAAATAATAATTTTTAAAACAAACCATTTTTATAACCTATTACAGAAAGAGATCATTTTCTGCCTCGTAGATGCCACGTTAGCGCTGGCTTGGAAAATTTTTTTTAGGGGCGCAGCTTCAAACTGAACCAATTACATTTGTATACGGCACAGTTTGAAACTGCGTCCATTACATTTGTATGCGGCGCAGTTTCAAACTGAGCCTCATACATTTGTAATAGGCGCAATTTCAAATTGCGCCCATTAATAAAAACAAAATAATATGAATCATTATCATTGTTGGGACTTTATTGTTTTTTTGGCGCAGCTGCAAAAAGAAATATACTCGTTCACGGGTTTGTATTTTTCTATAGCGCAGTTTGAAAATGCGTCCCAAAAGGAAACACAATCACTCACGGGTATGTGTTTTTCTGGGGTGCAGTTGCAAACTGCACCCAAAAAATGAAACATACTTATTCACGGGTCTATATTTTTCTATAGCGCAGTTTGAAGGTACGCCCCAAAAGGAAACACAATCATTCACGGGTATGTGTTTTTTTGAACATACATGTGAATGATTGTGTTTCTTATATTAAGAGTTCAATCTCTTCCTCTCTATCTTAAATCTCACTCTCTGTGTCGGACTCTCCCACACTCTCTCAGATCTCTGTGTCGGACTCTCCCACACTCTCTCAGATCTCATCGTCATCACATTCTCTATCTTTCTCCCTTTCAGTTCTTAGTCTCGCTCTCTCTCAATACCGGGATCTTCATCTGCAGGATTGCCGTTAATCGTTGAAATTAAGAGGTGCATCCATTACACCGTGGTGAAATTTATATATACGATGATAGACTACTCTAGTTATAAAGGCATTCTCTATCGATTATGAGCGGGTATGCACTGGCCAATGAAGATCGATCGTGAAATCCTGCGGCTCTTGCACTTAGCCGTATTGGATGCGCTCCCGTCTCCCTGTGAAGAAGTAATCTATGACCACCATTTGGGGAAGCAAATCGTTGTCTCCACTTCTTTCATTTTATAGGTCTTCTTTTAGGTTGTAATATCGAGTATTCTGCAAGATCTCTCTACCGCATCTTTATTCACCGTCGGACTTTGAACCATCTCGAACTCACTCGAGATTCCACGGTAGATGATAATCCATTGATGCAATTACAGAGTGGATTAATTCTGTTGCTACGGAGCTAAGTAACGTAGATGATTTATTTCTGAAATTTTAATAATGAATTATGGTGTTGTTACTATTCTTGCTATCTATTTTGTTTGCGTCATTCTTGTGTATGTTGTGGATGTGTATACCATGTGTGTGTAATATATCGTGTATGAACATGCGTTTGTGTGAGAGAGAATCAATGTTTGAATTAAAATGAATTAAAATCTTGTTTTGTAAAGAAATAATCAGGGAAAATCAGACAGCACCTCCTTCGTAAATTTCAAATAAAATTCATGTACAAGCATAATAAAATAATAGCATTCACAGACGGAGCCAACTCAACGTCCAAACGGCGGAGACTCAACGTCCAAATGGCGGAGACACAATCCACGCAAAATATACAACGTCCAAACGGTGAAGAACAATAAACTGAAAACAATAAAAATGTAAATAAATAACGAATTCATCGCAACACAATACAATACAACATAAACACTTCGTGCAATCTAACGAAGTCATCACACCATCCCTAGTGTCCTCCTCTTCGCTACAGGACGTCTAGATTGTGATGGTCCGGCTTCATCGGCAGCAGTTGGCTGAGATGGCTCTGGCTGTGATGGTCCATGCTAGTACTCATTGGGATGTTGAGACGGCTCTGGCTGTGCTCGTCTACGTCTTGTTAGTGCATATGTGATAAGAATGGAAAATGTGGACATAGCTGGTGGAGGCATGGGTGGTGCAGGCACGACTGGTAGACGTGTGAATCTGTGCTTCATCATCACACTCCTGATCAGGGACTTGATGTTCATAAAGCAACTCATTGAGTCCCTGGTACTACTAATACTCTCGTCAGCTATATTCTCTAACGCGTAAATGGTTTGGACCTATATTGATGGGAAATAAGATAATGAATTTCATAAAAATAAGATTTTAGTTTTAAAAGGTTTGATATAAACTTACCAAATCTCTCTATTTCGGTCCTTGAAACGTATATGAGGTGGGTGGAGGGACGGCTGTGATGACGAATCTGCGGGTAATTATCCAATACCAGGAATGGTGATAGTCTTGTTAGGAATATGTATGCCCTAGAGGCCATTATTGTATGATATAGTGGATGCTTGGACATATATATAGAGAACTTTCTTGCTCGACATGATAATATGCTATCTGGTTGCTCTTTATCTTAACGTGTACACTTGTAATAGTATACTGTCTTTTTGATACATGTTGATAAAGCCCTTAGGATGTAGGCTTGACTATCAGGACTATGATACAGATCATACTAGTAGGGTTTGTTTAGTCCGTAAGCACATCCTTTAACAGTTCCCGGTCGAGAGGGTATCGAGACAGGGTATCGATATTCCAGAGTAGACTAGTGTGTACGTTTCTTGACCCTGCTTGGGGCGATGGTTGATCCCACAACCATTAGTGTTTGACATCAAAGATTGTGCACAAATACTCATTAGAGAATGGGTACACCGAACATGACTCGCCGGAAACTTCTAGATGGTACCATACCTATCGTCAGATAGCAGTTCTTTGGTAACACTTATACAGGTTAGTCTGTAGACCCGAGATCGTCATAGTATCTTGTATGGTTCCCACCGTACTTTGATTTCCTCTCTACCACGGCTCAAAGGAGTCGTGCAAACAGATGGATTTTGGGTACAGTTCCGAGTCACATGGAGGCAGTGAGCGAGGAGGGATTTCATCTCTCCCGGTATTGGGAGTTGATGTTGCGCTATGCTCGATTGGCTATAACAGCAAGTCCGTGCCCAGGGTTGATGAGATTTACTGGTAAGTGTTATCAGTAGTTTCTCGAAAGATTATAGGCCACACATCGACATGACTTATCAAGTTATTGGGGTTTGACGATTCCACCCCCAGACTCGATATGCGACATATCAGACGAAAAGACCGGACTGTACGGTAAGTGTTGCTTATAGGCTTTATAGGAGTTTGGACAAGTTTGCTTGTTGATCTTCTATTCGTTCGATACCTGGGTAGCCGTTATTCAGCTAGTACCGCTGGCGGCTTATGGGTATATGATGTGATCATCACCTACTGCTGGCGTATTGACGAGTCTTTAGAGTCCCACACAGAGGTTTCTTAGTTCAAGCGAAACGAAGTAGGGCATATATGGAAATATGTGCGGGAGCTTGATTAAATACGAGTATGTGATACCGTATTCTAATCTAACGATATTTGATATCGGTCAGGTTATATATGATATAACCGGATTATTGAATTAAGTGTTGATTCAATGATTTGTTTTATGTATATATTTGATATTGGCCGGTTATATGATATGACCGGATTTTTGAATCAAGTGTTGACTTAATATCTAATATTGAATATTAGTCGGTTATATGTGATATAACCGAATTATTGAATCAAGTGTTAATTTAATAATGTGATATACTTATAAATATGATATTAGTCGGTTATATATGATATGACCGGATTATTGAATCAAGTGTTGATTTGATAATTTGATATATATATATATATATATATATATATATATATATATTAACTAATATTTAGCCCACTTAAGATTTTCTTCTCTTTACATATATTTATATATATGTGTGTGTGATATATATATTTATATGTGTATTTATTTATTGTATCATGATTGATACATAGAACTAGGATGTATGAAAATCACACATGAAGCGAGATGATGAGATAATGATTTAAATTAATGAATTAAAAGAAAAAGAAATGAATCATATTCTTTAGTTGCTTGTAGAAGCCTTGAGAAGCCATGACTCATCACTTCTCTTTTTGGATTATTCATTGATATTTATCACTATCTCATCTCATCTTATCTCTTCACCTCATGGTTCATTGAACCTCATTCTCTCATCCAAGTTCATCTCCTTCTTTTCTCCTCTCTAGGGTTTTTCTTGAGTTGGAAAGAGAAAAGATAAAATAATTTCTAGTGAGCAAATCTCCTACTTCATCAAGTTATACTAATCTAGCCCATTAGTATAGGTTGTTAGCTTCACTAATACCTTAATTAGTGAAGAGTGGGCTTAAGTGAGAGAGACTTCAAGGTGGATCATTTTCGGCCTCGAAAACTACAAGCAAGCTCGTTTCTTTCTCAAGTGGAGTTAAAGAAGAGTTCTAGGGACTACTATTTGGAGCTTTAGAAGTGAATGACCGGTCTACAAAGGTTGTAAACCCTCTTCACTTAGTTTAGATGTTGTTTGCTTACACTAAAATCCTAATTCTCCAGTTAGATTCTAGGTTATTATAACTTAGCACTCTAGATTTTTTAAAATTGTTGGATATAGTTCCCTCAAGTCAATTATTGTAATCGCATGCACGCGATTGTGATGATTGAGGGGGGATCTATACGGGTAGAACAGTCTTACTCAAAATGATAGTATGCTCTCTAGTTTGTCTCTATCATAATGTACATGCATTTTGTGGTATTACAGATCACTATTACATGTTGATAGAGACCATAGGATTCTTGCTTGACTACCAGCATTATGATGGCTATCATATACGTGGGAGCTGGGTGGTCTATAAGCACATCCTTAAATGTCCCTAGTCGAGAGAGTATCGAGACTGGGTATCGATACTCCGAATTAGACTAGTGTGTACTTTTTGAGACCTCGACTGTCACAACCCGAAGGTACAGAACGTGACCGGCACTTAAATTACGAAGCGTCTAGAGACGCAACGTAATCTATGTAATCCGAAGCCCAGAAATCTAAACCATATAAAAGAAGATGTAAAGGAAAACATATAAGAAAACAAGTTTAAAAGCAAGATCAAATTTTCTCAAAAATTTCGACAGAGTCTCCTTTGTAAAAACTGGCCCCAAACGGGTACAAACAAGGATAAATACATATAAAATAATCAAAAGGTATCCCCAAGCGGGAGCTAGCTCTATGCCAACTGGCGGAAACAACCACACCAATGCACAATAATATACAACGCCAAAGGGCGAGGCTCAAAACTCAAAAGAAAACAAATCCACCAGATATCATAATAATACATGCGCGACTCTAAGGTTTAAATAACCAACTGGTCCAGTAAACTTATCAAGTAATACAAGTTTGTTGATGGAGTTTACTAGATACCAAGGAAATAAATAAAGTACAACGGCGGTCCTGATACAAGTGAACCAACCTACCGTGCAAATCACTCTGTTCCCCTCCGAAAGGCGGCCGCCGCGGGACTGCGATGTCCGGGCGCTCGTGATTCGGGGCAGATGCTATTTGGTTTTATCCGTCTACCTCTCCGAAGATGCCAAGTTGATTTATGGCACCGTGTATCGAAGGTTTAGACGGATGCGGCCGATG
Source organism: Agapanthus africanus (assembly GCA_030015575.1). Lineage (NCBI taxonomy): Eukaryota > Viridiplantae > Streptophyta > Magnoliopsida > Asparagales > Amaryllidaceae > Agapanthus > Agapanthus africanus. The sequence goes on along the minus strand of JASDDO010000024.1, from coordinate 874,511,975 downwards.
TAGCAGACTTTGTCAGATTCCCCCTCGCTTGAGGGGTTTTTGATTGTGGGGACGCTCTTCCCTGCAGGCGCAAGCCCCTGCAGTTAATTACGCTACCGCATCGCGGTAACAACTTTCTCCTTCTCCAGAATTTCACTTCGTGTCGTGTGTATTTGTTTTGTTTGTGGTTGCCCGTGGATTGTATACGGAGACTGAGTAATACCGTCGCCCGTAGGACGTGGACTAGTCCAAATCCGTATTTACTTAGATTTGGGTTTGATGTTTTTAGTTTAAGGATGCGTTAGTCGCGTTGCGGCTAAGATCAACTTAAACATTCGTCAAGGATACGTTAGCCCTGTTTTGGACTAAGATCAACTTGACGTGGTGATTCATTTAATTTATGGCCGTCGGGACTCTTCGCCTCTCTGACGTCGTTGAAGGATTACAACGATAGATGTCGGAGGAGCTCAGAGATGTACCCTCAAGCCGGAGTTGATTAGGGCTTTTATCGTTTATTTAAGTGTTCAAGGATACGTTAGCCGTGTTTGGGGGCTAAGATCGACTTAAACGGGACCGCTTAGATCCTGCGAAAGAGCGATTGGCTCTATCGTTCCAGTTTAAGGATGTAGTGGTCCATTATTAGTTTAGGGACGTCTCGGTCCGTCGCCAGTTTAAGGACGTAGTGGTCCGTCGTTAGTTTAAGGACGTCTCGGTCCAGCATTCCAGTTTAGGGACGTGGTGGTCCATATTAGTTTAGGGACGTCTCGGTCCAATATTAGTTTAAGGACGTCTCGGTCCAATATTAGTTTAAGGACGTCTCGGTCCACGAGTTTAGGGACCCCGCAGTCCATATGGATATGTGGTTGTCGGGACCCGTCACCTCTTTGACGTCGTTGAAGAATTACAACGACGGATGTCAAAGGAGTTCGGAGATGTACCCTCGAACCGGTCATGAATCGGTTTAGGAGAGCCATTTTGCTCAATCCGTTTAATTTAAGGACTTATAGCCAGGATTGGGTTAAGTCCAAAAATTTTTGTTTATTTCGGGCTTTGCCCGACTTAGAAAATCAAATCAAATAGGGCTCTGCCTTTTTTTTTTAATTTTGCATTTTTGATTTGGGCCAGGCCCTTTTAGATGACATGTTGCATTTGTGCAGAACATCAAGGATTTTTTCAGTTTGGAGAACAAAAGTGCTCTGCACTTTTGATCTAAGTTTGGATCAAAGGAAAACAAGTTTTCTTCTTGTTTTCCCTGATTTTGCAGAACCAAGGGTTCATAACAAGTGCAAGGCACTATTTTTATTTATTTGTTTTTTTTTATTTTATTTTTCTTTTGTTTTTATTTTCTCTTTAGAGATTTTTCTCTTCTCCAAAAGAAGTTTTTACCTTTTCTTTTCCCTGTTCTTGAATAATCTTCAAGAGTTTAACGCTCAAGTTAATTCCCCAGTTTATGATTTTAATTCTGATCCCCTCCCTTTTGAATGAGGTCTGGGGTCTTATTTATAGTGCTCACAATTTGTTTAAATTTGTTAACAAAATCTTTTTCTGAGTGATTTTTGGTAATTTTCTTTTACAGAAGAAAATCTTCTCGTTTTGGTAAAAACAGAAAAGATTTGATTAAATTTCCATTTTGTTTCTGCGCAACTCTCCAGAAAATGACACGTGTCACGCAGTGGACGGCTTGCGCACTGGCGCTTGCGCAACTGCGCAGACACGTGTCGCGCAGCGGTGCGCTTGCGCAATGGCGCTTGCGCAACTGCGCAGACACGTGTCGCGCAGCGGTGCCCTTGCGCAATGGCGCTTGCGCAGACACGTGTCGCGCAGCGGTGCACTTGCGCAACAGTGTTTGCGCAACTGCGCAGACACGTGTCGCGCAGCGGTGCACTTGCGCAATGGCGCTTGCGCAGACACGTGTCGTGCAGCGGTGCACTTGCGCAACAGTGTTTGCGCAACTGCGCAGACACGTGTCGCGCAGCGGTGCACTTGCGCAATGGCGCTTGCGCAGACACGTGTCGCGCGGCGGTGCACTTGCGCAACAGTGTTTGCGCAACTGCGCAGACACGTGTCTTGCAGCGGTGCGCTTGCGCAGCTGCGCAAACACGTGTCGCATTGTGAGTCGTTTGCGCACTGCGCAACGCACAGAAATCGAAGCGTTGCTTCAGAAATTTTTTGAGTTTTCAAAATTCAAATGAGCCTTGCTCAGATTGGGGGAACAAATGCCCCCCCACCGTTGCGCTGACGTGGCTCAACGTGAGTGCAGCGGTGGCAAGATTCTAGCCATTGGATCAAGGGGGTAAGTTGAAGGGGCGCAGGCGCCTATAAATAGGACCCTTGGTCCTTGGTAATTTTCTTACCGTTTCCAAAAATTCTAACTCTCAGAGCCTTGCTCTTGCTTAAGAATTTCTAGAGCCTTGCTCTCGTTTCTTTGAATTTCAGAACTCAGAATTACCTTTAGGTAAAACCAAATTAATTTAACTTAAATTAAATTTAATTCACAGAGCCTTGCTCTTGTAGATCTCCGATCTAAAGAAAACCCCAGAGCCTTGCTCTTGAGATCTTTGATTCAAAGAAAAACCCCATTGGGGTTTCTTCAAAAGAGCCTTGCTCTTGAGATCTTTGATCTAGAGAAAACCCCATTGGGGTTTCCTCAACAGAGCCTTGCTCTTGAGCTTTGCAGAGGTTCTGTTCATGGGTTTTGACCCATGAACAGAGCTTTGCTCTTGGATGCTCTGCAGATTCTTTGGCAAAAATTTTTTTTTATGAGTTTTAAAATTCTTTTAAGTGTTGATGAATTTTTCAATCATTAATACAGAGCCATGCTCTTTTAAGGAATCTTGTTCCCCTGAGACCAGAGTTTGACAAATATCACTCTGTGACAGAGCTCTGCTCTAAAAGAGGAGATTCTCTCCTTGTCTCTAGGGACTTCCCCACCAATGGGTGTATCTTCTTAGGAACTTTTTGTGAATTGACAGTCCCATCTAATGATGGGATTGTCTTATTAAATGATGCACATCATCCCGATTTTGTGGGTCACCCTTTGGTCCCCCACCCACTGTATCACAGTGCGGAGCAAGATTTTATCATTATTCTATGTATATATATTTTTTTTTTGAAAACGCCAAGCGTCAGACCACTAATGATATGTATTTTTTTTTTGTTTTTCTACAGGAAACATGTCTGACGACTTGTCTTTTCCCTTTGTTCGCTCGGAGGGAGGGTTCCCCCATTCGCCAGTGGACCAGGTGGCGTTTGCTCTTATTAAGGATCATGATCCCGAATGCAAGAAACTTCACTTGTGGGGAAGGTGGTATGGCCAGATCATCCAGGGCCGTCGTAGCTTTAGTTCCGCCTCGCCTTCTGAGCCTATCGTTACGATCCCTTATGCGGACGAACCCCCGGTGAAGTATGCCGTGGAGGTTAAGAATTGGAATTTCGATGATCTCCTTCAGCCTGCAATCGGTGCCATCCCCGTGCAGCCGCCGCCGGCGATAGATATTCTGGGGAGGCGAATCTGTCAGGGTGAAGCACGCCCTTGGGGACAGGCCTATAACATTGGAATGACTCCGCGAACCCCCGCCGGATATTTGCAATGGGCGCGGTACATCTTGTCGGCGAAGAGGACGCATCTGACGAAGATAGGTTTATATTCGGCTGTCTACGTTTCGCTTTTTGAATATCCCTCTCCTCCAACGTGGTGGATAAAGGCTTTCGTCGAACAATGGAATATCCCCACCCATACTTTCCTGCTGGCGGATAGGGAAGTCTCTGTTTCTTTGGAGGAGTTCGCCGAGATTTCGGGTCTACCAATGAGGGGGGAGCACTACGAGGAGTTGCTCCCTCCTGATGAGTATGTCTTTGCCACCAAGCAGCTGGTATTTGACTTGACCCCGGAGAATGCCATTCAGCATCAGCACCCGGGCCTGGTGAAAGTGCTGGAGATTTATGAGGAACTCTATTTGAAATCTGACGGCCGGGGCGTCAGTTTCGCGGATTTCGTTGCTCGTTTTATTCGTCCAGAATTTCTATCAGAGCAGGGCGAGAAATTCGCTCAGCTTGACGACCCCTTTGGTTTCGGCTTGGACAGCCGCCCCGCATCAGAAAAAGATCAGAGGGATTTCTATCTGCCCAATGCTGCAGTTGCCGCTTTCTCCGAAATCGCCGTTCCCGGCATGGACGAGGAAACCTTCTTCATCGGGTTCTTAGGTCTGTGGCTGTGCAGCTTTGCGCTTCCCATGCACCCACGCCTCATGAGGTCTTCTGTCTTTTACCCGGCGCATCAAATGGTGGCCGGTCTACAGTTATCAGTGGGGATTGCCGGGTTGGCTCACCTCTACAATGGACTTAGCGTAGCGGCGGACGCTAATGAACCTGGGGTGCAGCCTGCTAATTTCCCAATGCATTACTTTACTTCTTGGATGGAGCTGCATGTTCGGGGAGTGTTTGGTGCCCACAAAACTCCTCCATTCTTTGAGAGATTCATATTTCCAAGAATCATACGATTGATCGGGGCTTCCATCGTGTTTGCAGCTCCGCGGGAGTCTAGGGGACTGCTTCTGCGTTCGCATCTAGTCGGGGCGAAGACCTCTTTTGTGGATAAAGTCATCACCATAGGTTCCGAGACCAATAAATCGGTAGTGTCGCTGCGTGATGAATTTAAGGGCGGTGTTTCCGTGTTGAAGGCTCGAGAAATCCTCCACCTTTATTCCATTCGGCCGGGCTACTTGGTATTTAGGCAGAATGAAACGGCCCTCTTCATGAGGTATAACCCGCATCGATTTGCCCGGCAATCGAGTTATAACCAAGGAGTCCCGTTGGAAGCCTTCTTGGGAACACCTGCAGTCGGTCCAGAGGGGGTACGGAATGCAATGCATCACTTCATCCGGCTGAATACCGGCTCCTACTTTTTCATCAGTGAGCCCAGCTGTACCCCTAAGATACTCAATTCGTATGTAGCCTGGTATGCGCACGCGATGGGCCCAATTATCTTGATGGAGAAACGTCTGCTGGTCGATCGTAGGGCTGCGCCTCCCGGCGGCAATCGCAAGGCTCCATTGCAGCCCAGGGTTCAGGTTATCCCTCCGACGAAAGAGGCCGGAGTTGATCGACCACGGGTGTTGGCCCCTCCGCGTGGACTGCCACTGCCTACTACGGTGGATGTCCCAACGGCGCCCCGTGCTCCGACAAAGACGGTTAAAGCGGCATCGCCGGAGTCGGGTGCAGGAACGGATATCGGGACTCGCCGCCCGAAAGAGACTGCCAAAACTGGCAAGCGCAAAGCTGCTCCCAGTGGGTCCAAGGCTGGTGAACAAAAGAAGAGGAAGTCCACCTTATCCCTCGACGCGATTCTTAACTTGGAGCCCGCGGCTCATCCTGCCGAGACTATATGTGAGTACGGCAGCAACGAGGGTTTCGTGGTGGATCCTGCGGACACCAACCTAGCCGCCGCCATTGCAGAATCAGAGCGATCAGCGAGGCTCGAAGCAATGCTGAGTAAACTCGCCGAGTCCGGTAATCATCAGACGCCTTATTTGTTATCTCATTGCACTCTATATTGTTACATTTAACTAACTTTTGCTCTCTTTTTTAACAGGTATCTCCACTGAAGATGCTATCGCTGCATCCTTGAAGACCTTCCAAGAGGAGGAGAAGAAACGAGCCCTGGCAAGCGTCGGTATGTTTTATCCCTTTCTCTTTTATAAGGAGAGTTTGTTGTCTTTTTACAATAGTCGACCTGACCTTCTCTTGTTTCTTTACAGGGGTGGTATTAATCGGCGCAAGGACCCTTCCCAAGCCTGTCATCGAAGTCCCAGCTCCGTCGAAGCTGCCGCAAGAGCCTCGGCTTGATGCAACAACGAGGGATGCTCTGAAAAATCTGGAGGCATCCCTCTACACGGATGAGGAGGCTTCGCTCGAGGAAGCTCTGATGGCATCTGTCTCATCGGCTCAAGAGGAACGGAAGCGGTCCAGACGCGAAGCTAAGGCGCGCAGAGCTGCTCTGGCCGCAGGAGCGGGCCCCAGCAATGTTCCTCGCGCTAGTACTCCTTCTGAAGAGCCTCCTGTGGCCCTGTCTACCGCTCATCGGCAAGTTGCGCGGGCGGTTCGGAATGCTAATGATAAATCCGCTTCAGGTAGTACTCCTTTCAGAGCTTTGTTGCATGACTTGTAAAACTATTGGCTTATACATATCTCATCTTGCAGGGTCAAGTCCAACTGAGGGGGAGGAGGAGGCGACCGTCGAACCCAAGGGAGCGGGAGAAGCGGTACTTGCCGAACCCGAACCGACAGTGGACAGCTTTGTCGAGGCCGTGGGGACTGGAGCCGAGACTGAGGAACCTACCGCGGAGAAAGTCATTGATGCCGTACCCGAAGCGGTGGCAGATGATATGATTGTCTCGATCGAGCCGAAGGCGGTAGAGGGCGAGGTACTTGAGGCTGGGGACCTCGTGGTGCCGGTGGACGGGGCAGCTGTAATCGCTGATCCTGAGGGAGCAGCAGGTGAGGCGGCCATGATTCCTGAGAACGAGCTAGGCGCTCCTTCTCAGGAATCTGGCAATGTTCCTATCTTGGCCCTCCCTGTCTATGGTTTCCCACCGCCTGCAGAGCTTGAGAGCATAACAACGATTCCCCTTGAATCGGGTGATGAAGCTACGGGCGGTGGTCTTCCGTCAGTGGAGGAGGGGACCGCCTCAGTTTCTGCTGGCAGCTCGTCAGGTAAAAAAATTTTTATCACCAGCATTTCCCCTTTTTTTTTATATATATCTTGTGATCTCTTCTAACAAATTTGTTCTTGCAGGTGCGGCCAGTACCGATGCTCCACTGCTCGAGGGGGCACCGTCAACTACTGCTTTGGCAGTAGTCACCTCTCCGTCTTCCCTTGTGCCGTCACGGATGTTGGAAGGTATGGATTTACGACTCATGCATTAATCTTTCAAAAATGCGGCTTTTGTACTAACGTTACACCATTGTGCCTTTGCAGGAGTGCTTTTTGATCACTTATATCAAGTGTTGCTCCCGCACTTTTCTTTCCCATCCGAATTCGCTTCTCCTTCTAGTGGTGCCGGTAAGTGCTATTCTGATTCTCTCTCGAGGGAATATAGGATCGCTTCTAACTTTTCTTCTTCCTGATTGCAGTGCCACGAATCGAAGGAGGGGACGCCAGGCCTGCCCTGCCACCGGCGCCTCCGGCTTTGCCATCTGTTGCAGCTGGTACAGCATATTCCTTTCCCCCTTTTTATATGATCTTTCAACGACTTTTCGAATCATTGTTTAACCATGTTTCGTTTTGCAGCTATTGTTCCGGCTCCGATCCCTTTCGAGTCTAGCATTCTTTCACCGGCGGGCCCTTTCTTGAAGCGTCCATCTTCAAAGGGTGCTGTGATGAGTTTGGGCTTGCTTAGCGGGTACATCGAAGAGCTCAACACGGACGCCCTCCCTTTTGCCGCAGATTTCGCTGTGGAGGTTAACCCGTTGTTGGCGGCGCTTGTAAACTTCCATAATGCAGGCGTCGTCGAATCTTGGGTTAACCACTGCAGAGAGGTCGAGGCTCGCTTGCATCTGTTGGAGTCGACGCGCCCCTCTCCCGAGGTTTTGGCCGCGAGCGCCCAACGGACAGCTTGGCTTGAGCAAAGCGCCTCTTATCTCCGCCATTTGGAGCAGGAGGCTGCTTTACGGCTCAAGGCGCATCGGGAATCTTCAAATGCGATTGCTCGCCTTCGTGCTGAAGTTAGGACGAATGCCGCTGAAGTGAAAGTCGTCTTTGAAGGCCTTCTCGAGCGTATATCTAATGGGCTAGCACTGAAGCGGAAGCTTGATGCCGCTGAGCGTGATGCCCAAGGCCAAGAAGCAGCGCAGCAGGTTGTTGGGGAACAGCTCGCATCCTTTACGCAGCAGCGGGCTCAGGTAGAGGCTGAATTGGCAACGGCAGCTGATCAGGAGAAAGCGTGGAAGGAAGTACGCGATCAACTGATAGAACTGTTCAAGAAGCCCCCTTCCCCCTGAATATTTTTGTACCATTTACACATCTGTAATTTGTATGTAGTGTATACGCATTCTTCATTCTTTATACAATCCGCCTTGTAATTTGATTGAATTCATGAATAAAGACACACATTCTTTCTTGCAATGCCTGGCACTATTTCTTCGCTTTTTCCTTTTTGTTATGATGTTTTCGATGAACTTGATCGGCAGGTAACTTAACTTCTCCGAGGGGTAGCGATGGCTTAGGTTGCAGGTTCAGGTCTGCCGCCTAAGGCTTTTCAACTCTATGAGCCGTGAGGGTCTCATAGAGACTTTTCTCCCTACGGATCGAGAGGATCTCGTAGGTGATTTTTCTCCTTAGGAATCGTGAGGATTCCCAAGTGTGGTTTTCTCTCATAAGTCGTAAGGATCTTATAAGAGAATTTTCCCCTCTTACGAGTCGTGAGGATTCGTAAGCGGTTGTTTCCCTCCTTGTCGAAAATCGATTTCGGAGAGTGAGACCCGTGAATAGTATGCAAGAGACCATTTAGGATTGACTTGCAGGATCCCATTGTTCAGGAAATAAGTTTTTTGAGTCCTTACTTGCCTTCTCCCTCTTACGAGTCGAGAGAACTCGTAAGCGGTTGTTTCCCTCTTCGTCGAGAATCGACTTCAGAGAGTGAGACCCGTGAATAGTATGCAAGAGACCATTTAGGATTGACTTGCAGGATCCCATTGTTCAGGAAGAAAGTTTTTGAATCCTTACTGCCCGAGGTATGAGTTAGGAGGCTCTCGTCACGGAGTGTTTGTATCCGTGAGTTGAGAAGTCTTGCGGGGGATTATTTGTTTCCCAAGCGCCAAGGATTATTTGTGTCCTTGGGGTTTGAAACGAGTCGATGGTTCCCACGGAGGCTCTGGTGGCTCTGCAGGTCGGCGCGAATCAGAAGGCTCTCGTCAAGGAGTGTTTGTATCCGTGAGTCGAGGAGTTTGCGAGGGATTATTTGTTTCCCAGGCGCCAAGGATTATTTGTGTCCTTGGGGTTTGAAACGAGTCGATGGTTCCCACGGAGGCTCTGGTGGCTCTGCAGGTCGGCGCGAATCAGAAGGCTCTCGTCAAGGAGTGTTTGTATCCGTGAGTCGAGGAGTTTGCGAGGGATTATTTGTTTCCCAGGCGCCAAGGATTATTTGTGTCCTTGGGGTTTGAAACGAGTCGATGGTTCCCACGGAGGCTCTGGTGGCTCTGCAGGTCGGCGCGAATCAGAAGGCTCTCGTCAAGGAGTGTTTGTATCCGTGAGTCGAGGAGTTTGCGAGGGATTATTTGTTTCCCAGGCGCCAAGGATTATTTGTGTCCTTGGGGTTTGAAACGAGTCGATGGTTCCCACGGAGGCTCTGGTGGCTCTGCAGGTCGGCGCGAATCAGAAGGCTCTCTTCAAGGAGTGTTTGTATCCGTGAGTCGAGGAGTTTGCGAGGGATTATTTGTTTCCCAGGCGCCAAGGATTATTTGTGTCCTTGGGGTTTGAAACGAGTCGATGGTTCCCGCGGAGGCTCTGGTGGCTTTGCGAGTCGACGCGGATCAGAAGGCTCTCTTCAAGGAGTGTTTGTATCCGTGAGTCGAGGAGTTTGCGAGGGATTATTTGTTTCCCAGGCGCCAAGGATTATTTGTGTCCTTGGGGTTTGAAACGAGTCGATGGTTCCCGCGGAGGCTCTGGTGGCTTTGCGAGTCGACGCGGATCAGAAGGCTCTCGTCAAGGAGTGTTTGTATCCGTGAGTCGAGGATTTTGTTGAATACGCTGATTTCTTCGGTTGGAATGAACCGTCGAGGTTTTGCTTTGTCTTCTGATGGAGTCCGTTGGGAAAGTACGGTTCCCACTTCGTTTTGCGCCCTTGGATTGTATACAGGGATCGATGTGATCTTAACTGTAGGGCCAAGGTTTTATCATCATTTTTTTTATTTCCGCGATGCTCTATCATTTCAGCTTTTATATCGCGAAGGTCGCGATTGCCCAATCATTTCGGCTATTTTTCGCGGTGCCCAATCATTTCGGCTATTTATTTTATTTTCACTCGCTGCTTTTTATTGCGAGTTGCCCAATCATTTCGGCTATTTTGCATGCATATATTTTTACTTGCTGCTTTTTATTGCAAGTTGCCCCATCATTTCGGCTATTTCGTATGCATGTGCGGCTTGCCGGCTTTTCGCCGTAGACCTGAAATTAGACACCGATTTCGGCATCAGCACCGCTACAACTGGGATATTGCCAGGAGCGAATCATCATTTGCCTCTGTCGTGGTCGAACAAAGGAGGCTTAGCGACCAGGGTTAGGGTCCTGTCGACTAAGGCTTTTGATTTCATGAGCCGTAAGGGTCTCACAAAGTTATTTCTCCCCACAAGTCGTGAGGATCTCGCAGGTGTATTTTCTCCTTAGGAATCGTGAGGGTTCCTAAGTGTTTTGTTCCTCTGTAAGTCGTAAGGATCCTACAGGAGGGTTTTCTCCTCATAAATCGAGAGGATTTACAAGGGTTGTTAATCGTGCGAACATATCCCCAGTCACGGATGGGACTTGGTTGGGGAAATGTTTATTCGCGCCCGTGGATTGTATACAAGGGCCAATATGGGACCACTTGTAGGGCATCTTACGGAAGTTGTGGGGGTTGCTTAAGCACAGGTTTAGGTCTCTGTAGCTTAAGACTTTCAAATCTTATGAGCCGTGAGGGTCCCATAAGAGATTTCTCCTTACGAGTCGTGAGGATCTCGCAAGTGTATTTTCTCCTTAGGGATCGTGGGGATCCCTAAGTGTGTGGTTTCCTTGTGAGTCGTAAGGATCTCACGCAGGTGGTTTCTCCTTACAAGGTCGAGAGGACCCTGTAAGTGTCCTTTAACGAGGTTGTGCCCTTTCAGGTTTTCACAAACACTCGCCGGTAGTCCTGCTGTTTTTACTCACGGAGCCCTTTCGGGTTTTCATCCGTGCCCTTTTTGCTTATGGACATACCGTTTTTATTTTATTCTTTTTTTTATTATTATTATTATTTTTTTTTTATGAGGTCGTGCCCTTCCAGGTTTTCACGAACACTCGCCGGTAGCCCTGCTGTTTTTACTCACGGAGCCCTTTCGGGTTTTCATCCGTGCCCTTTTTGCTTACGGACATACCGTTTTTTTTTTTATTCTTCTTTTTTTTTTTGTGTCAGCCTAAGGATGCTGCAATATTAGTTTAAGGACGTTTCAGTCCGCTATTAGTTTAAGGACATTTCGGTCCGCTATTAGTTTAAGGACGTCTCGGTCCGCTATTAGTTTAAGGACATCTCGGTCCGCTATTAGTTTAAGGACATCTCGGTCCGCTATTAGTTTAAGGACGTCTCGGTCCGCTATTGAGAAGGTCAGTTACCACTTATAGAGTTTGGGCTTAAGAAGATAGCGAGCGGACATAGTCGTCGTCATCTATCATTGACCTAGGCCGTAGCTCATCAAGCGTAGTACTTCTTTAGGAAACGACCGTTTATTGGCCTAAAAGGCCTTTCGCCGTGCATGTCTGCGAGTAGATAGGCTCCACCCTGGTAGACCTTGTCGATGATGTACGGGCCTTCATAGTTCGGCTCGAATTTTCCCCGCTTAGCGCGATTGGGGATCATGGGCCTTTTGACCACCAGTACGAGTTCACCTTGACGGAATGTCCTTGGTCGGGTCAGTCTTTCATATGAGCGCGTCATCTTTGCTTTGTAAGCTTCTAGCTTTTGTTGCGCCATGAGTCGAGTTTCATCAAGAGCGTCAAGCTCTTCAAACCGGAGGTGAGCATTTTCTTCATTTGTCAGCTCATAGTGAACCGCCACTCGTAGAGAAGGTAACTCTATTTCGAGGGGGAGTACTGCTTCCGTACCGAACACTAACGCGTAGGGCGTCGTGTTCGTGGCTGTTTTGAATGTAGTTCGATACGCCCAAAGAGCTTCTTGCAGTCTCTCGTGCCAGTCTCTTTTATTCCGGGACACTGTTTTCTTTATGATCTTTGTTAAGGTCTTGTTGAAGGCTTCGGCGAGACCATTAGCTCGCGGATTGTAGACTGAGGAATATCTCCAGTCTATGTTATGCTGCTGCGCGAAGCGGCTGATTTTATGACTTCGGTAGGCTGGTCCATTATCGGAGATGATCCGCCTCGGAGTTCCAAACCGGTATATGACATGTGTTTTGAAGAAGTGGAGGATATTCTCCGTCTTTACTTCTCTTAACGGTACTGCTTCTGCCCATTTGGAGAAGTAGTCGGTCGTCGCCAGGATGAAACGATGTCCCCTAGACGACGCTGGCTCAATGGGGCCGACTATGTCAGTCCCCCACATTTCGAACGGCCAGCTAGCCACCGTCGGATGTAATGGATTTGGATGCTGATGAATGAAGTCTCCATGAATTTGGCACGAGTGACATTGCTTTGCATATTCAAGGCAATCTTGAATCATCGTGGGCCAATAATAGCCCATCCGTTTGATCTTCAACTTCATCTTTGGGCCTGCTTGGTGAGAACCGCAGATTCCGTCATGAACCTCCTGAACGACTTTTTCCGCCTCATCTGGTCCTAAACATCTCAGCCATAGGGAGTCGAACGACCTTTTGTATAGAGTATCATTGACGAAGGCGAAAGACAGAGCTCGTTTCATAAGCTGATGTCTTGCGGACGCATCTTCGGGCATTCGGTGGGACTTGAAGTAGTCTATAAAGACTTCCCTCCAATCCGTACCCTTTTCTCGTTCTTTTATTTGTAAGGTTGTCTGCTCAGTCGCTCCTTTTTCCGAGGATGCTTCTGGAGGTATTTCTGCTGGGGCAAGCACCCGACGGCTTTGCACCATGATTCTAACATCATCGAAGTTTTCGTCAGCCAGTTCTTTAGCAAGCTTGGCCAACGCGTCCGCTTTGCTGTTTTCCGCACGCGGTATGTTCTCCAAAGTATAGGAGGGGATTTGGGTCAGCAGTTGCTGCACCTTTTCACCGTATTTTATTAACTCCGGTTTGCATGTTTGGTATTCGCCATTTACTTGACTGACGACCAGCTGGGAGTCTCCGTATATGAGGAGGTTTTCAATTCCCATGTCGATGGCGATCTCGAGACCTGCTATCAAGGCTTCATACTCAGCTTCATTGTTCGTTCTCGGCTCTGTTAGGGAGAAAGCGAAACGCATTATCCCTCCTTGTGGAGTTACGAAGATGAGGCCTACCCCCGATTTGATTACAGGGGCATTTTGTTTGCGCTTTTTCATGGAAGATGCCCCATCAAAATAAAGCTCCCAGTGGGTATCGCTACCGTCAATTGCGTCAAATGCATGTTTGTCCGGCAGATCGCAATTCAGGGGAGAATCGGCGGGTATCGGGTGCTCAGCAAGGAAGTCAGCGATGGCCTGGCCTTTTACTGCCTTGAGAGGCTGATATGTTATCGAGAACTCCATCAAGAGCAGGGCCCATTTAGCAAGTCGACCTGTCAATATGGCCTTTGACATTAGATATTTGAGAGGGTCCACCTTCGAGATGAGACGGACTTCATGTGCTAATGCGTAGTGTCTGAGCTTCGTTATCGCGAAGATCAATGCCAAGCAGTGCTTTTCGATGGGGGAGTAGTTGCTTTCTGCCCCCAGTAAAACTCGACTTAAGTAGTAGAGCGCTCTTTCTTTCCCTTGGTCGTTTTCTTGTGCCCATAACGCGCCTAAAGAACTTTCAAGGGCGGTCGTATAAAGAATGAGGGGCTTCCCCTTAACTGGAGCAGCCAATACTGGAGGGTTCTGCAGGTATTGCTTGATCTCATCCAGTGCGCCTTGGCATTTGTGATCCCAAATGAATGGAGTTCCTTTCTTCATCAGGTGACTGTAAGGGCGACATTTGCCAGAGAGGTTGGCTATAAATCGCCGAATGTACGCGAGTTTTCCTTGGAGAGATCGCAGCTGTTTTAGAGTCCTTGGCGGAGGCATTTCCATGATCGCTTTGATCTTGGACGGATCTATTTCGATACCCCGGTGTCTGACGATGAATCCCAGGAATTTGCCTGAGGAAACTCCGAATGCACATTTGAGCGGGTTCATCTTCAAGTTGAATCGCCGAAGGCGTTGAAATACGGTCTTCAGGTGCTCGAGATGTTCTTCATATGATTTGCTTTTAACAACGAGGTCGTCGATATAGCATTCGACGATCTCGTGTATAAGGTCGTCGAAGATCTTCGTCATGGCCCTTTGGTAGGTAGCACCGGCGTTCTTTAAACCGAATGGCATTACCTTGTAACAGAATATTCCCAGAGGAGTCCTGAAGGCGGTGTGCTTCTGGTCTTCGGGGTCCATTTTTATTTGATTATATCCTGACGAGCCATCCATAAAAGAGAAAATCTCATGCGTGGATGTATTGTCTATCATCAGTTCAGTGACGGGTACTGGGAAATCGTCCTTCGGGCAGGCTTTGTTAAGATCCCGAAAGTCCACGCATATGCGCACCGTCCCATTTTTCTTCATCACCGGGACGATATTAGCGATCCATTCAGGGTATTGAACCTCCTGGATAAAACCAGAGTCGATTAGCTTTTTGACTTCGGCGTTGATGCTCATTTCAAGCTCGAGCCGCATCCTTCTCGGTGCTTGTTTTACTGGCTTAACATTAGGTGATATCGCCAATTTGTGCACGGCAACTTCTGGATCCAATCCTGGCATTTCAGAATAGTTCCAGGCGAAGCAATCTCTATTCTGTATGAGGATGTCTTTTAGCGCGGCCACCCTCTCTTCAGACAGTAGTTCGCTGATGAATGTTGGTCGCGGGTCAGTTGCCGTTCCCAGCTCAATTTTCTTAAGGTTATCTGCGGTGGTATGAATTCCATCTTCTAGCTCTTTTGGTGCTGGCGGAAATTCTGAGACGACTTCATCATGGCTGTTTTCGAAGCACCAGGGAAGGCTGTCCATGTCCTCGGGCTCTTCTTTTGATAGCGTTATCATACGACAGGTGCGAATTTTCTGCCACTCCCAATGTGGAACCGGCTTCTCTCCCGTGGCCTCGGGCTCGTGCTTCTGTGGTGGCGCTACCCTCCAGTTGTTAGAAAACGCGAATTTGCCGAGCTGATACTGATCTTCAACCCAATTCTTGAAGGTGAAGCAATCTTCAAGAGGGTGTCCCATTGCTCGATGGTAAAAGCAATAATTTGGGTTGAATACTTCGCCTGCGTGCTCGGGGTGCTTGGACTCTGGCAGCGTAAGTATCTGATGTTTCATCGTAAGATCAAATATTTTCCTTGTTTTGTTCCGAGGAAATGAGTAGGCTCGATCCATTTTCTTCGTGAGAGCTAAGTCAATAACGCTCGGCTCTCGGATACGGGGTCTCTTAGCTCTGCTTCGTGGTTGTTGAGCGCCCTTTCTGCCTTTCGACTTGTTTTTACTTTCGCGCCGAACCTTCTTTGTAGCAGGTTGAAAAGGGGCAGCACTTTCGTCTTTCACGGCCTGTCGAAGGAGGCGCTGTGTTTTGGCTTTCTCATAGATTGCCATTTCACGATTATGATCATCTCGAACTTTTTGACCAGCCTCCTTTATAAGCCTGTCCATTTGCTCTTCAAATGACGGACCGGGCAATTTTTTGTCGGGGACCTCTACCGGCTTAGGATTAGCGTCTTCCCATTGAGCGTCTGCTTTTTTATCGAAGTCATACACGACGTAACAGCTGCTTACCAACTCTCGTTCTTTTGACCGGATGTACCCAAGCCCTTTTGTTTCCATTTTCCCGTTGGGCAGTTTGCGTTGAGTACCAGGAACGTTCCAGACCTTATCATAGAATTTGGCATTCCTAACGGTCTGTTTGAAGGGTATCCCTTGGCGCCTCAGCAGTTTCTTCAAACCTTCGGAATAATACCTGGGAAGACGGATAGGCTGAAGCCTGTCGAGCGTGGGATCCGCGCCGTGCCAAACTTCTTTTTCCACCTTGTTTTCTTCAGAACGGTAGAATAGGATCACCCTTTCGACCTTTCGTCTGGGAGGGATATAAAACGTCCGTAATTCCTCCACACTGTTGGTGTCGAGTGTGTCCAGCTCTTTATAATGCTTAGGTGGCACCATGGCTACTTGCAGACTTTGCTCTTCATCGTCAGAAGCTTGTACTGAGAGCCGAGTAGGGAATACAGCGTGGACTTCGTCCTCCGAATCGCTACCAAACGTCAACGTAGGAGCGGATGGTCCTGGCTTGGTGGATTGGGGCGGACCCGAATAAATTATATCCTCCTCCTCAGTATCGCTGCCGAAGACAGGGATAGTTGCATTGGTTTTGTTTTCCGGTTGGCGGCACCTTTCCGTGTCTTCGAAGCTTGGCATGAAGTATTTGGCGTCTTCGTATTTGCGGACCTCGTTGACAGAGAACGGGTTCAATTCTCCCGTCACGGTATATTCTAAGCCATCCCTAAAATACTTCATACACTGATGTTGTGTAGAAGGGACGATGTTGTATTCGTGTAACCATGGCCGACCGAGTAGGGCATTGTAGCACGTCCTGGCGTCTATGACGTGGAACTTAATGTCCGTGACGAGTAGCCCAAAGCGCAGTGTCAGTATCACGGATCCAAGAGTCTTTGACGATTGGGAATCGAACCCGGAGATGGTGATCTTGTCCCGAGCAAGGTGCTGAACGCTCATGCAGATCTCCTTCAATACCCTCACGTTGAGTAAGTTAACAGATGATCCGTTATCAATCAGGATTTTGCCTATCTTTATATCATGGCAATATCCTGAGACATAGAGAGGGCGATTATGTTCACACGTCCCAAGAAGAAGGTCCTCGTCGCTGAAGGTGACATCGGCCGTGTGCACCTCTCCCAGCTCATCCTTCATCTTTTCTTCAGCTAGAACGGCTTGGAACTGGTCGGGATCTTGTAGGGCCTTAATCAAAGAATCCCTCGCCTCTTTTGATAGTAGAAGGGCGTCAAGAATGCTGAGTTGTGATGGCAACTTCCTCAAATGCGCTAAGATGTTGTAATCCACCTTGTTTCTCTTTGGCGGGTTCTTGGCAGTCAACTCTTCCGCAACTCGTTCGTCTACGGCGATGTCTTCGGAGACCTTCTCTTTCCCTTTGTCTTTTTTGTTTAAAGGTCCGAGATTCTTCTCGGGTAGCGTCCGATTGCGTAGCTGAATATTTTCACAAACCTCCGGCTCTTCTTCTTTTCCCGAAGTGGACTCTTTGAAGATGGGGCCAAGCTCTAGCTCTTCATCGGAATCGCTCCCGAATGTGGGTACTTGTGATCCTCCGTCTTCAATCATGCGACAATTGCCGGTAGTTCTTTTAAACCCCTTGCTCGTTCCGCTTTGCCCTCGGCGGGTTTTGCGCTTTTCCCGCTTGAGCCGCTGCTGGCGAGCAACGTATCCCTGCCACCACCTATCGAAAGCTTTGCACTCTTCAGTGGGGTGCGAAATCTTCTGATGGTACAAGCAATAGGAGGGGTGGTTTTCCATTTTGTCAGTACCGCCCTCCTCAGAGGATGGCAGTTTCATACCCATTGACACAGCTTTAGCAAATTTCTTTCTTATCTTGAATTTGCCTTTATCCGCCGCGAGCGTATTTTGTTCTAGCGGGAGCATCTCAATTCTTGCGTCGAGGCGCTGGCGTTTGGCCCTTTCGAATATAGCCGCCTCGCGCTCCTGATCGGTCTTGCCTTTCAAGAACGCTTTATTGAGGACCGCGTCGATTATTTCCTCCGACAGCTCCGGAATCTTTAGCTCAGGATTTGCCCCCAGCTCTTCAGCACGAGGA
This sequence comes from Agapanthus africanus, assembly GCA_030015575.1. Lineage (NCBI taxonomy): Eukaryota > Viridiplantae > Streptophyta > Magnoliopsida > Asparagales > Amaryllidaceae > Agapanthus > Agapanthus africanus. The sequence continues at coordinate 874,494,308 of JASDDO010000024.1, read as the reverse complement.
GTCTCCTCATCGCTTGTGGGCGAACGGGAAGTCATATGGCAACTTGCCACACACCCTTCGGATTCTTCCGACGAGCTACCTCCCTCATCTTCTTTTTGGAAGACGGGGTTGAGGAACTCTTGCAATGTGATGGGAGTCCGCGCTTTCTGGTTGTACTCTTCCAGCGCGTCAATTTGCTTTTGCAAGTCCGTGCGCCCATCGCTAGGCTTTGCCGGCTTCTTGGTCTTCTTCTTTTTCTTTGACGACTTTGACGGTTGGCTACTAGTGCTTGAACCCCCATTATTGGTCTTTGGAGTCTGACGTGGTTTCAGCATCCCCTCAACGATCTGCGGTTCCAGCGGGTCCTTCCACTTGATCGCCGGACATGCCCGAAGATCATTTAGCATTCTCTTCGTTTTTGATGACAATACGACCTCCCAAGGAGCTTCCTCAACGACGGAGCATGTTGCCCCCGGCGTATTCGTCCCTTTAGCGGTGTGGGGCTGCGGAGGATTCACCTTCCATTTGTCAGACAATGCAAATTTGCCCTGCCGGTACTGGTTTTCAAGCCAATTTTTGAAAACGTAGCAATCCTCGATCGGATGGCCCAGCACTCGATGATAAGGGCAGTAGTTGGGCTCATTGGCGTCACTTGGCTGCAACGGACGTTTCGGATCCGGCAAATTTATGAGTCTGTTGCGTAATGCCAGCTCGAACAACCTTCTCGTTTTATCGCGGGGGAAGGAGTAAGGACGTCCCATCCTATCCTCAAGGGGTACGTAGGGGCGCGCATTATTTGGACGGGCGACTGGCTTTGAATCGCCCGGTTGTTGTTGAGCATTAGCGACCACGATCGCCTTTCCCTTCCCTTTGTCATTTCTGGAGTCCGACTTTGGAAGAGGGGGTTTATGGCCCATCTGATCCATCTGTGCCAGCTTGTCGATCAAAGCCTGGAAGGTGGTTGGCTTGAAGAACATCATGAACTGCGAGATGGTGGCCTGTGGATCGAGGGTCCCCACGAACATATCCACCGCGGGAGCTTCTTCGATGCGTTGCTCGCACTTCGACCATAAATTCCGCCATCGTATAGCGTACTGAACCCATGTCTCGCCGGGTTTTACCCTGGCGTTAATCAGTGCGGTCATCGGAGTGCGTTCACTTGCGCTTGCGAAACGTTGAGTGAACAAAAGCTCCATCTCCGCGAATGTTTTGACTGAGTCGTTAGGGAGCTCAGAGTACCATTCGAACGCCATATCCGACAGACTCCCAACGAACTGGCGAAGCAACAACTTGTCGTCACCACCGGTGTTGCCGCAGAGTGCCCTGAACTGGGCGACATGCTGGTGAGGATTACCGGTCCCTTTGTAAACATGGAACTTGGGGATCGTGTAGCCCGGCGGGTATTTGATTTGGTCGTACCAACCTGGGTACGGCCGTCCTGTTTTTACGACTTGGCCAGCTGCCTCGGCCGCATGGTGGACCCGTATCTGTTGGGCTATATATTCGTCCAAGTCATTTTTAGAAATCGTATCCTCCTTAGCTGCTGATAGGGCTGGCGGAAGATTTGACGTCTCTCCTTTATCATCTCCGAGGACGATTGGGGGTTCTTCAGCTGGAGGATCCTGCTGCATCATCATTCCTATCATGTCTTGAAAAAGGAGGCCCATACGTTGTATGTTGGCTGCTTGTTCGGCAGCCTCTTTGTCTTTCTTCTCCAATGTCCGGCGGAGGAACTCGGCATCGGTTTCTTCCTCTTGACGCTCATCTGAAGAGGTCTCAAGATTTTCTTTCGGCCCCGTGAGTGCGGCCATAGCATTCATCATTTCCTGGAGCTTTTGTTGTTGCTCCTGGGCTTTTGTTATGGATCGAGTGAGCGGTCGGTGGCCAATGGAAGTGCGGCTCTCTTCCTTTCCAGAAGTCACATAGACTGTGTGAATCATCATGCCCCCAGACTTAGCGCGTCTGGGTTTAACGCCTTCAGTTCTCTTCGCAGGCTTGGGGATCTTCTCTGGTTTCCCCTTTTTGTGAGCATTTGAAGTTGAAGGGGCCGTTGAGATGGGCACCCAGACGGCCCTTCTTGACTTAGCCTGATGATCGTCTTCCTGTTGGATTTTCAGTTTCTTATGCTGGCGGGAGAAATTTGGATCGATCACCGAGTCTCGGGTCTGCCGCCAGACTTTATAGATTCGGGAGGACAGCCGTTGAGGAGATTGGGGCTGTTCTGATTTCACCTCTACAGCCCTTTTCAGCGGAGGGGGAGACTTCTTCAGCACTGCGGTAGGAGAATTCCTACGCACCTTATTCAGCGTCTCAAAACTGTTCCCAGTTGAAACAGCAGCATCGAATTGTATCGTCGGGGCCGGAGGAGTCAGCCCAGAAGGTGAGCTGCCCCCAGCCTTCCTTACTCGGCGCCAATGGCGGCGTCGAGTGCGTCGAGCGGACGGCACTGGTTCAGTGGTGAGAATGGCTTCGTCTTGCCCCCTGTGCAGGTGGGGGGTATCTGCTGATGTCAGCCTGTCAAAGATTGACGTCTTTTGGGTAGCAGGAGCAGGAGCCGGAATAGTCAATCTCGTAAAGACCGACTTTTTGGTGGGGGAAGCTGCTTTGATGGCTTCAGGAACGAGACTGGCCATTTTCTTAGGAGCAGCCTTCTCTGAGATTGTAGGCCTTTTTGCGTGTCCATAGGAGCTCTGGCCCAGTCTGGAGAAGATCGAAGCGCTCGTGTTGGGCGACCCGTTGAGAGGGGACGCAGCAGGGGTAAGCCGATCAAAGACCGACTTCTTTGGAGCTTCCGTTGTCAGTACGGGAGCAGCGAAGCTTGTTGGTGGGAGCATGGTCCCGAAGAAGAGCCCTGTAGTGGCTTGAGTTATTTGTTCTACCGGCATGGTGAACAACGAAGCAGCTTGGGGGCCATAGGCGACCTTTCCTGGTGAGGCAGGGCACCGGTTGCAGTTGCAGTTGGAGCATTTCGCACAAGTGGAAGCCATTGATCCTTTGCTTTCTTTCTGCAATAGGCAAACGCCAAATCTTAGTACCTTGAAGCCTAAGGGCAACCATTTAACAAACCGCGACTGATTCGCGAAGACGACACACGAAGTGTGGAGTGGAAAGAGGAAAAGGTCCCACCGGGCGTGCCAGAATCTGTTCCCCTCCGAAAGGCGGCCGCCGCGGGACTGCGATGTCCGGGCGCTCGTGATTCGGGGCAGATGCTATTTGGTTTTATCCGTCTACCTCTCCGAAGATGCCAAGTTGATTTATGGCACCGTGTATCGAAGGTTTAGACGGATGCGGCCGATGTAGCAGACTTTGTCAGATTCCCCCTCGCTTGAGGGGTTTTTGATTGTGGGGACGCTCTTCCCTGCAGGCGCAAGCCCCTGCAGTTAATTACGCTACCGCATCGCGGTAACAACTTTCTCCTTCTCCAGAATTTCACTTCGTGTCGTGTGTATTTGTTTTGTTTGTGGTTGCCCGTGGATTGTATACGGAGACTGAGTAATACCGTCGCCCGTAGGACGTGGACTAGTCCAAATCCGTATTTACTTAGATTTGGGTTTGATGTTTTTAGTTTAAGGATGCGTTAGTCGCGTTGCGGCTAAGATCAACTTAAACATTCGTCAAGGATACGTTAGCCCTGTTTTGGACTAAGATCAACTTGACGTGGTGATTCATTTAATTTATGGCCGTCGGGACTCTTCGCCTCTCTGACGTCGTTGAAGGATTACAACGATAGATGTCGGAGGAGCTCAGAGATGTACCCTCAAGCCGGAGTTGATTAGGGCTTTTATCGTTTATTTAAGTGTTCAAGGATACGTTAGCCGTGTTTGGGGGCTAAGATCGACTTAAACGGGACCGCTTAGATCCTGCGAAAGAGCGATTGGCTCTATCGTTCCAGTTTAAGGATGTAGTGGTCCATTATTAGTTTAGGGACGTCTCGGTCCGTCGCCAGTTTAAGGACGTAGTGGTCCGTCGTTAGTTTAAGGACGTCTCGGTCCAGCATTCCAGTTTAGGGACGTGGTGGTCCATATTAGTTTAGGGACGTCTCGGTCCAATATTAGTTTAAGGACGTCTCGGTCCAATATTAGTTTAAGGACGTCTCGGTCCACGAGTTTAGGGACCCCGCAGTCCATATGGATATGTGGTTGTCGGGACCCGTCACCTCTTTGACGTCGTTGAAGAATTACAACGACGGATGTCAAAGGAGTTCGGAGATGTACCCTCGAACCGGTCATGAATCGGTTTAGGAGAGCCATTTTGCTCAATCCGTTTAATTTAAGGACTTATAGCCAGGATTGGGTTAAGTCCAAAAATTTTTGTTTATTTCGGGCTTTGCCCGACTTAGAAAATCAAATCAAATAGGGCTCTGCCTTTTTTTTTTAATTTTGCATTTTTGATTTGGGCCAGGCCCTTTTAGATGACATGTTGCATTTGTGCAGAACATCAAGGATTTTTTCAGTTTGGAGAACAAAAGTGCTCTGCACTTTTGATCTAAGTTTGGATCAAAGGAAAACAAGTTTTCTTCTTGTTTTCCCTGATTTTGCAGAACCAAGGGTTCATAACAAGTGCAAGGCACTATTTTTATTTATTTGTTTTTTTTTATTTTATTTTTCTTTTGTTTTTATTTTCTCTTTAGAGATTTTTCTCTTCTCCAAAAGAAGTTTTTACCTTTTCTTTTCCCTGTTCTTGAATAATCTTCAAGAGTTTAACGCTCAAGTTAATTCCCCAGTTTATGATTTTAATTCTGATCCCCTCCCTTTTGAATGAGGTCTGGGGTCTTATTTATAGTGCTCACAATTTGTTTAAATTTGTTAACAAAATCTTTTTCTGAGTGATTTTTGGTAATTTTCTTTTACAGAAGAAAATCTTCTCGTTTTGGTAAAAACAGAAAAGATTTGATTAAATTTCCATTTTGTTTCTGCGCAACTCTCCAGAAAATGACACGTGTCACGCAGTGGACGGCTTGCGCACTGGCGCTTGCGCAACTGCGCAGACACGTGTCGCGCAGCGGTGCGCTTGCGCAATGGCGCTTGCGCAACTGCGCAGACACGTGTCGCGCAGCGGTGCGCTTGCGCAATGGCGCTTGCGCAGACACGTGTCGCGCAGCGGTGCACTTGCGCAACAGTGTTTGCGCAACTGCGCAGACACGTGTCGCGCAGCGGTGCACTTGCGCAATGGCGCTTGCGCAGACACGTGTCGTGCAGCGGTGCACTTGCGCAACAGTGTTTGCGCAACTGCGCAGACACGTGTCGCGCAGCGGTGCACTTGCGCAATGGCGCTTGCGCAGACACGTGTCGCGCGGCGGTGCACTTGCGCAACAGTGTTTGCGCAACTGCGCAGACACGTGTCTTGCAGCGGTGCGCTTGCGCAGCTGCGCAAACACGTGTCGCATTGTGAGTCGTTTGCGCACTGCGCAACGCACAGAAATCGAAGCGTTGCTTCAGAAATTTTTTGAGTTTTCAAAATTCAAATGAGCCTTGCTCAGATTGGGGGAACACACTCTGAATGAAATGTTGTGCCAGCAAGCTGCCAAGGAAACCTATACATCGAACCTGTAATAAAATTTGGCACAACGGGGGTGAGTTGCCAACTCGTGAGTAGAAGACATCTGCGAAAAGAAATCAAATGCACGACGCTGTCCTAGGTCATAATAATATACTAATATAATACTAGTCATCTAGTAATGACAGGGTAATAAAGTACATGTAAGTGTAAATGCTCCGTGCTCGTGTCAGTGTCTCAAATAGTAATATGTCATGTGAATGAGTATGCATGCACCATGAATGTAAAACAATCAATCTTGAAATCTGGATATATCTGTATAAGAAATCTTTAATTTTCATCATGGTAAATTTGTATAGAAATCTGAAATATCATCGATGAAATCCATGGAAATCCGTGTCAAGCATCGACACAAAACATGTAAATTTCAAGTCTCAAAACCTCATAGTCTCAATATCTCATAGTCTCAATATCTTGGGCTCCGTCAGTCCGGATCGACCCATATCATCAAATCTCACGACAATGGTCGGTATCCTCCGGATATCCGCCGCGCCAGAAATCACCGGTAGTTAGTTTTCCCCTGCCAGGCTCATCGTTTACAACTCGATCTTCTTGCCCTAGGGTACCATACCGGGCCCACCATATACCCGAGACGGTTCATTCACTCCTCGAATCGGGTCTCGAAATCCAACAGAAAACATGAAATCTCATGGTGGACGACACATACATCACGAGAAAACCGCAACTTATATTTTAAAAAGAGAGGGAGAAAGAGAGAGAAGTTTTTATATATATTCTTGCGGTTTTCCCCAAAATCCAGAAATCTCATAGAAATCCAAAATCCCAAAATCATGAGTAAGTAAATGGTAAGTGTCGGCATAAGCCCCATAATACTGCATGATAACATGAAAATGTGAATGCATGAAATGTCTAACTAATAAATGCAATGTCTGGACTAACACCTGAGAGTAATCACAATACTATATTGATCTAGCCTTTAGTTGATTCTATCATAAAAGATAATATGTTCTAAAGTGTACGTGACATGACAATTACCGATGATGATTGTGTGAGCCGGCAAATAAGTGTACGTGGAACATGCGCATCATCGGTAATGGTGCTGGTGTCCTAACAGACAGAATTTCATATTAACTACAGAAACATATGTATGAACATGCAACGTGATGATTACAATCCGAATATAAAGGTAAAATGTATACTAACCACTCATTTGGAACATACATATCTGACTGCAACTATATAACTCGAGCCTAAACTAGTATCTATCTAATCCCCTAAGGAACTAAACTAAAGGAACTAGTCGATCAGAAATAGGAATCCACCTAGGGTCTGAGTCCATATCTCTAATAGTCGACGATCCAGCCTCAATAGCATCACGTACGTAGTACGACTTCCTCGAATCAAGAGTGCGGATCAATCATCACATCTATGCATCGTACGGTAAAATCCATCGTACGGCATCCTAATATCGGGGTACGGGTCAAGTATCACCTACGTACATCATCATTCGTTTAATATCATCGTCAAATAATGTCATGATCAAAGGTACTGTACTGTAATCGCATACATCCCAATATCATTGCCAGCATAAATATATATCGTCAATTTATCCTCAGAAATATCATATCACATATATCATATCGTGATTAAGTTACACTTATATCACATCGTAATCAAGTCACACCTATATGATATCGTAATCAAGTCACACATATATCATATCGTAATCAAGTCACAGGTTACAGTCCGGGCTCTATTCTAGAGTCTCGTATATCTCAATGTCATCATCACCTACTATCGTTTATGTATAAATATCCATTTTCTCATTTTCCAACGATCCGCTAACATCATAACACGACTGTATAGCCAATAGATCACGGCATCAAGCCTAGTTATATTATCTCATCCCCATGTATCATATCACAACCTTATATCACATATACATGTTGTGCATATATATACCTACACACGGTCCTATATATATACACATACACATATACCCCAAGTCAAGTTCCTGTGTGTGCGTGTGTGTGTGTCTACCCGAAACCTACGAATTTCCTCCAAGACATTCATCCTCTGGTAAAGTCTATCTAAATCAGGCTAGTCCAACCTAAGGTCTTTAATAAGGTCCTACTCGCCAAGAATCTAAGGCCACGTCCGACTCCCTAATGACAATAAATAATATTTCTATTCTACGTTTGCGAGGGTGTTAAACGCCATCCACCCGACTTCCCCCGTAGATATACATCTACTCACCTGGTCCTTGTCTGCCGAAAACGATGTCGCCCTCCTCTTCTTTCTCGTCCAAAGTCCACGTGAGGGGTACCTATACGCAAACATATATAATTTCGTAACTGAATCACGGATAAAACCAAAACGACGCACGAAACGCGCATAGGTTAAAACCTATGTCCTGCTCATGCAAAAGAACCAAATATTGCTCGATATTGGAGTACAAATGCCGATTGATCGAGATAAAACACCAACAAACAACTCTTAGTTTTAAAACTCATTACTTATAATATAAAACCTGGTTTAAATCATCGAAACCCTAAAATCGATCAAATCGTCCAATTTCATAAAACCCGAAAACGCCAATTTACCGTTTTACTTCAAAACTTGGTGTTTAAATGAAACTAATGGTCATAAAACTCATTAAATAGCATAACTAGATTATATAACCCATTACTATATTTTTAACACCCCAATTGTATAAATTGGAAAATTCTAGTTTCAAATAAATCAATTTTAACACCTTGCAAGCAAAATGTCACAATATCACAACTAAACTTGATTTTGCATGAATTAACTTATTAAACTACAATTCATGATGATAATAATATAATGAAACCATAAATTAGATTTTAAATCTCATTTATTTAAGAATTTCTAAAATCTAGTTAGCAAAATAGCATTTTTCTCACAATTTCTCAATTATCAATAAAAATTAGTAACCAAATTGAGTTTTTCATTCCACTAACAAGTTAATATTCTCATTAAAATCACAATCTAGTGTTACAAATATTAATTAGAATTTTATCTCACCAATATATACAATATATAGAAATCTAGTTTGCAAAATTGTTTAATTTAAACAATTTTGGATAAACAATTTACAATATATCAACCATACAAGATTTTCCAATTCTAAAAATGTTAAACTAGTTATTATAACCCTACTTAATTAATAAAAACCATAACATGATTTTATAAACCCTAACTTGAATTTTGAAACTTGTAAATAGAATTAATTAATTAAATCTAAATATGGTAGAATGAAACATTTAATAACAATAAATCATAAGAATAAAATTTATACCTCCACAACATGAAATCCAAACATGAAAATATGTCTCCAAAATAATGGTTTCCATCTCCAAGATCCAAGCTAAATAGGTCAAAGAATATTGGGTAAAGATTGAATATGAATTTTGAGGTTTATTTTGGAATTTTTTGATGAAATTTTGATGATTTTTAATGCAAAGTGAAGTGGGGAAATTTTGGGGGCAGCCAAGAGGTGAGGGCTGGCCACTTCATGGAGGAGAGGGAGAGAAAGAAAAGAGTGAAGAATGATGTAGAAACTTCTCCAAAACAACACATCCTTTATGTCTTTTCATTAAATTCTTTATTTAATAATTTTCTTCTTATAAAAATTGATCCGAGAAAAATCTAGAATCATGAAAATATTTGAGAAAGAATTTTGCATAAAAACACTTGATTCTAATATGGCATGGCTCATTTTATAAAATTAACCCATTTCAAATTTGTAATTTACACTAATTTAATGTAAAAATAAAGCTTATGTAAAATTTTAAAATAATTAATTAAGAAAAAATATTTAATTAAACTAAAAATTTATAAGTGACTAAATAAGCATCATTTACTAGTAATTATATAATTAAAATAGGTCTTTTTAAAATTTAGAATGAAAAATAATAACGGTTTAGTTTTACGAAAAATACGTTTTACTTTACCGAAAATCATAAAATTCACTTAAAGAATTTTATTTATTTATTTATTTATTTTAAAACGTTACAATCTTCCCCCCTTTAAGAAATTCGGTCCCCGAATTTAAATTAAAACTCCCCCCAATTACTACAACATTCAACCAAAACACTCTAATCGTCGGGGCTCCGAAATAATCAATACATAACTAAAATCAACTCCGTCAAGCATAACGCAATCATCGGAGTTAGGGTGAAAATAAAATATCAAAACTCAATACGAAAACCAACATAATATATATCAAAACTATAACTTATATATAGTACGCATCGTAGTAAAATCGGCTAAACATCTTAATAAAGAAGCATGCAAAAACCCCTTTTGAAAATCGCCGTGCGATGCACGTGTCACGGCACAAGTAGCGGGCGTTTATTTTTTTAAAAATAGCTATACATATATATATTTTATTTAATATACACGTCCCGCCTGGTTACTAAATCAAATAGTAATGGTTATAAAAACATACTGCTCAAACTGAAATCAATTCCAATCACATCATAAAAATATCATGCGCGTCTATTGCGCACTGAAATCGAAACCAAATACAGATACCACGAATACGCACAAAAACAAAACTGAGTGCAACCGGTGTGCACCAAAAATATCTGTCAAGTGCAACGGGCGTGCACGACTCTAATATCAGGTGCATATAATCTGCACAAAACCCCGATTTAGTGCATCTGGTGTGCACAAAATCGCATCAAGTGCGCCAAGTGTGCGCAAGAATCTCAATCAGGTGCATATGGTACACGAAAACATGCACCGAATATCAAAATCGAAATCACAGTACGAAAATGCATGAAAAATAGGTCGAAGCATATGTCTAAATCATGTGTAACTCATATGCACGAAATCAAATCAAAATCTCAAAATGTATAAAACCAAATCGAGTGCACTGGGTATGTACAAAACAACATCAATACAACTGATATATGAAACACGAATAGAATGTAATGAATGTACACATAAGAAATACCAATAGTAGAACAAAATCCTCAAAATACCAAAATCTAAACAACGGAAATGTGAAACTCAAATCACCAAATCACAATTGTAAACATTATCGTCAATGTGCTCCTCTTTCCTCGGATGTCGACTGCTTCGAACTCGTCTCTTCATAGGTGTGTTGACTGCGCTACCAACGGAAATACTCATATCTAGAGTCTCCCACGTAATCTATCCCTTCACCTGATATCCGGACTACATTAAACTTTTCGATCGATTCATCAAAATCCCATAATTCCCCGAGAGCTCAACACTTAAGTACAGTTTAAAAATATCCAGTACATACCCCAGTATCTGCGGACCAGCCGTAGAAGGGCAAACCCAAGCCTTACTAATGGCACCGCGGAACTGCCGTAAACCCTAAAGTTCAAGGGCGTTCTCGTGGTCATTATGTCGAGTTAGGGTTTCATTCTTCTAGAGAGTCCATAGAAATACCTGCATGTTCTTTCGAATACCTTAAACTTGGGAAAATGGGTTTCTGATAATCGTTCGAATCCTTTAACTTCGTTTGGACGGCATGTGAATACCTTTCGTCCGCATGCTAAACAATGGTTCAATCCTCAAGAATAAATGATACCCTAATAGTTATCGCATTCGAGCTGCAGCTCCCTCTGCCCGTGCGACCGTGGTAACATAAACCACCATCCGATATCGACGAAGATAGATCAAAGGAACGAATGAAATGCGATGCAAAGAAATGTACATCCTAAGGCTCCTTAAGCAGAGTAGCGTATCGTAAGTATGCCGCGGATCATACCCACGGTACATCACTCTACCTAAGTCACCTACTCCATCAACCAAGGGTCACCCTAGAGTTATACAAGGTTAAACCTAGCGCTCTGATACCAACTTTTTCACGACCTGAAGGTACGGAACGTGACCGACACTTAAATTACGAAGCGTCTAGAGGCGCAACGTAATCTAAGTAAGTCGAAACCCATAAATCTAAAGCATATAAAAGAAGATGTAAAGGAAAACATATAAGAAAACAAGTTTAAAAGCAAGATCAAATTTTCTCAAAAATTTCGGTAGAGTCTCCTTTGTAAAAACTGGCCCTAAACGGGTACAAACAAGGATAAATACATATGAAATAATCAAAAGGCATCCCCAAGCGGGAGCTAGCTCTACGCCAACAGGCGGTAAAAACCACACCAATGCACAATAATATACAACGCCAAAGGGCGAGGCTCAAAACTCAAAAGAAAACAAATCCACCAGATATCATAATAATACATGCGCGACTCTAAGGTCTAAATAACCAATTGGTCCAGTAAACTTATCAAGTAATACAAGTTTGGTTGATGGAGTTTACTAGATACCAAGGAAATAAATAAAGTACAACGGCGGTCCTGATACAAGTGAACCAACCTACCGTGCAAATCACCCTGAATGAAATGTTGTGCCAGTAAGCTGTCAAGGAAACCTGTACATCGAACCTATAATAAAATTTGGCACAACGGGGCTGAGTTGCCAACTCATGAGTAGAAGACATCTGCGAAAAGAAATCGAATGCACGACGCTGTCCTAGGTCATAATAATATGCTAATATAATACTAGTCATCTAGTAATGACAGGGTAATAAAGTACATGTAAGTGCAAATGCTCCGTGCTCGTGTCAGTGTCTCAAATAGTAATATGTCATGTGAATGAGTATGCATGCACCATGAATGTAAAACAATCAATCCTGAAATCTGGATATATCTGTATAAGAAATCTTTAACTTTTATCATGGTAAATTTGTATAGAAATATGAAATATCATCAATGAAATCCATGGAAATCCGTGTCAAGTATCGACACAAAACATGTAAATCTCAAGTCTCAATACCTCATAGTCTCAATATCTCATAATCTCAATATCTCGGGCTCCGTCAGTCCGGATCGGCCTATATCATCAAATCTCACGATAACGGTCGGTATCCTCCGGATATTCGCCGCGCCAGACATCACCGGTAGGTAGTCTTCCCCTGCCAGGCTCATCGTCTACAACTCGATCTTCTTGCCCCGGGTACCATACCGGGCCCACCATGTACCCGAGACGGTTCATCCACTCCTCGAATCGGGTCTCGAAATCCAACAGAAAACATGAAATCTCATGGTGGACGACACATACATCACGAGAAAACCGCAACTTATATTTTAAAAAGAGAGGGAGAAAGAGAGAGAAGTTTTTATATATATTCTTGCGGTTTTCCCCAAAATCCAGAAATCTCATAGAAATCCAAAATCCTAAAATCATGAGTAAGTAAATGGTAAGTGTCGGCATAAGCCCCATAATACTGCATGATAACATGAAAATGTGAATGCATGAAATGTCTAACTAATAAATGCAATGTCTGGACTAACACCTGAGAGTAATCACAATACTATATTGATCTAGCCTTTAGCTGATTCTATCATAAAAGATAATATGTTCTAAAGTGTACGTGACATGGCAATTACCGATGATGTGTGTGTGAGCCGGCAAATAAATGTACGTGGAACATGCGCATCATTGGTAATGGTGCTGGTGTCCTAACAGGCAGAATTTCATATTAACTACAGAAACATATGTATGAACATGCAACGTGATGATTACAATCTGAATATAAAGGTAAAATGTGTACTAACCACTCATTTGGAACATAGATATCCAACTGCAACTATATGACTCGAGCCTAAACTAGTATCTATCTAACCCCCTAAGGAACTAAACTAAAGGAACTAGTCGATCAGAAATAGGAATCCACCTAGGGTCTGAGTCCATATCTCTAATAGTCGACGATCCAGTCTTAATAGTGTCACGTACGTAGTACGACTTCCTCGAATCAAGAGTGCGGATCAATCATCACATCTATGCCTCGTACGGTAAAATCCATCGTACGGCATCCTAATATCGGGGTACGGGTCAAGTATCACCTACGTACATTATCATTCGTTTAATATCATCGTCAAATAATGTCATGATCAAAGGTACTGTACTGTAATCGCATATATCCCAATATCATTGCCAGCATAAATATACATCGTCAATTTATCCTCAGAAATATCAAGTCACATATATCACATCGTGATCAAGTCACACTTATATCACATCGTAATCAAGTCACACCTATATGATATCGTAATCAAGTCACACATATATCATATCGTAATCAAGTCACAGGTTACAGTCCGGGTTCTATTCTAGAGTCTCGTATATCTCAATGTCATCATCACCTACTATCGTTTATGTATAAATATCCATTTTCTCATTTTCCAACGATCCGCTAACATCATAACACGACTGTATAGCCAATAGACCACGGCATCAATCCTAGTTATATTGTCTCATCCCCATGTATCATATCACAACCTTATATCACATATACATGTTGTGCATATATATACCTACATACAGTCCTATATATATACACATACACATATACCCCAAGTCAAGTTCCTGTGTGCGTGTGTGTGTGTGTCTACCCGAAACCTACGAATTTCCTCCAAGACATTCATCCTCTGGTAAAGTCTATCTAAATCAGGCTAGTCCAACCTAAGGTCTTTAATAGGGTCCTACTCGCCAAGAATCTAAGGCCACGTCCGACTCCTTAATGGCAATAAATAATATTCCTATTCTACGTTTGCGGGGGTGCTAAACGCCATCCACCCGACTTTCCCCGTAGATATACATCTACTCACCTGGTCCTTATCTGCCGAAGACGATGTCGCCCTCCTCTTCTTTCTCGTCCAAAGTCCACGTGAGGGGTACCTATATGCAAACATATATAATTTCGTAACTGAATCACGGATAAAACCAAAACGACGCATAAAACGCGCATAGGTTAAAACCTATGTCCCGCTCATGCAAAAGAACCAAATATCGCTCGATATCGGCATACAAACGCCGATTGATCGAGATAAAACACCAACAAACAACTCTTAGTTTTAAAACTCATTACTTATAATATAAAACCTGGTTTAAATCATCGAAACCCTAAAATCGATCAAATCGTCCAATTTCGTAAAATCCGAAAACGCCAATTTATCGTTTTACTTCAAAACTTGGTGTTTAAATAAAACTAATGGTCATAATACTCATTAAATAGCATAACTAGATTATATAACCCATTACTATATTTTTAACACCCCAATTGTTTAAATTGGAAAATTCTAGTTTGCAAATAAATCAATTTTAACACCTTACAAGCAAAATGTCACAATATCACAACTAAACTTGATTGTGCATGAATTAACTTATTAAACTACAATTCATGATGATAATAATATAATGAAACTATAAATTATATTTTAAATCTCATTTATTTAAGAATTTCTAAAATCTAGTTAGCAAAATAGCATTTTTCTCACAATTTCTCAATTATCAATAAAAACTAGTAACCAAATTGAGTTTTCCATTCCACTAACAAATTAATATCCTCATTAAAACCATAATATAGTGTTACAAATATTAATTGGAATTTTATCTCACCAATATATACAATATATAGAAATCTAGTTTGCAAAATTGTTTAATTTAAACAATTTTGGATAAACAATTTACAATATATCAACCATACAAGATTTTCCAATTCTAAAAATGTTAAACTAGTTATTATAACCCTACTTAATTAATAAAAACAATAACTTGATTTTATAAACCCTAACTTGAATTTTGAAACTTGTAAATAGAATTAATTAATTAAATCTAAATATACTAGAATGAAACATTTGATAACAATAAATCATAAGAATAAAATTTATACCTCCACAACATGAAATCCAAACATGAAAATATGCCTCCAAAATAATGGTTTCCATTTCCAAGATCCAAGCTAAATAGGTCAAAGAATATTGGGTAAAGATTGAATATGAATTTTGAGGTTTATTTTGGAATTTTTTGATGAAATTTTGATGATTTTTATGCAAAGTGAAGTGGGGAAATTTTGGGGGCAGCCAAGAGGTGAGGGCCGGCCACTTCATGGAGGAGAGGGAGAGAAAGAAAAGAGTGAATAATGATGTAGAAACTTCTCCAAAACAACACATCCTTTATGTCTTTTCATTAAATTCTTTATTTAATAATTTTCTTCTTATAAAAATTGATCCGAGAAAAATCTAGAATCATGAAAATATTTGAGAAATAATTTTGCATGAAATCACTTGATTCTAATATGGCATGGCTCATTTTATAAAATTAACCCATTTCAAATTTGTAATTTACACTAATTTAATGTAAAAATAAAGCTTATGTAAAATTTTAAAATAATTAATTAAGGAAAAATATTTAATTAAACTAAAAATTTATAAGTGACTAAATAATCATCATTTATTAGTAATTACATAATTAAAATAGGTCTTTTTAAAATTTATAATGAAAAATAATTACGGTTTAGTTTTACGAAAAATACGTTTTACTTTACCGAAAATCATAAAATTCACTTAAAGAATTTTATTTATTTATTTATTTTAAAATGTTACACCGATGAGGGGTAAGCCATTGGTGTCAGTTAGTCACCTAAGATAGTATACAGGTGCTCATTAGGTTATGAATTACACTGGACAGACTCGCCGGGAACATGCTAGATGGTATTATACCTATTGTCAGATAGCAGTTCCCAGGTGACATGAGTACAGGTTAGTCTGTCGACCTGAGATCGTCATTTGTCTCGTGTGAGTTCCCGCTGTGCTTTGATTACTACCCTACCACAGCTCAAAGGAGTCGTGCAAATAGGTTTTAGTTGGGTACAGTCCCGAGCCACATGGAGGCAGTGAGCGGATCGTCGGGGATTCGTCTCTCCTGGTTTTGGGGGTTGATGTCACGTTGTGCACCGGTGGCCATCACCAGAATCTTTAGTCAAGGTAGACGAGAATTACTAATTTGAATCAGTAGTTTCTCAGTAGGTGATAGGTTTCACACCAACACAAAATATCGCGTTATTAGGGGTCTGACTTTATCCACCCCTATACCCGATATGCAATACTCTTAGACGAATAGACTGGACTGTATGGAGATTGTCACAGACAGGCTCAGTAGGGGTTCGGATGAGTTTGCTCATCGACCTTCCTATCGCTCAATACCTGGGTAGCCGTTATGTATAACTAATGTCGCTGACGTGCTTGTGGTTAAACCCACTGCCAGCGTATTGACGAGTCTTTAGAGTTCCACACAGAGGGTTTTCCTTGTTCAAGCGAAATGATATAGTAGCCGTATTTTGATATGTGCATGGCTCCGATCGAATGATTGTACTAGATACCCGGACTTTCGATATGACGGTTGATAATACTGGTCGTCATAAGATTGAGCCGGATTATTAAATAAGGTATTGATTTAATAATTTATGTATATATATTTCGATATGTATATTCTAGTATTATGTTCTTTGTGTTATTCTATCTCTTTGGGTATTCGTATTTTGATATGAATACGAGTATGCATATACAGTTGAATGTATTTCGTATTTATACGGAAAACATTCTAGAAGGTGGACACCTCATTTTAGATTTATCCATTTATTTTAAATGGAAACTGAGGTGTAAAGGTAGTGAGGTGAGAATGGTGATAACCATGCTTGAATAGTGTTGTTAAATGAATTGTTAATTCATTTATGCAAACTATTCAAGTATGGTTGCTAAATGTTTATTGAAAAATATGTTTTACAAAACCATGCTTTATCTTTTTCTCTCTCATGGGATTTCTCATTCTCATCATTTTGGTTATCTCTCCTCACTTACCTTTCTTGAGCTCCTCCTCATCTTCTACCCTACCATCTCATGTGTTGAGAATTAAGTGTAGAAGAGAGATAGATATACACTTAGAGCAACTCACTACATCCCTAGGCACTCTAGATTAGCAACCTAGAGTCCTTAGTTGCTTCACTAGATTCTTAGTGTGGAGCTAGAGCTATGAGCCACATATCTCGGGTGGATCATCTTCGACGGAGGAAGACCGGCGGTCAAGCTCGATCAAGAAGACCTCAAGGAGCTACGGAAGAGGGTAAAAGACCGAAGGACACGGATCTTTTGGTATAACGCTTGTATCACAGTAGATAACATCTTTGTAGCTTGCTGATTTCATATTTGGTTTCGATTCTAGGTAGTTGTTTCTAGCGCCAAGTTTTTTAAACGCCAAAATTTTTCGTTCCGCAACGGCTGCGGTCGACGGCCAGGATGCTAGGAACCCCAACATGGTATCAGAGTCAACCAAACATTAGAAACTAGTAGTAGATGATGCATTAGTTACAAAACCGAAAAATTCCGATTTCAAAACCCATTCTCTGTTCTGAAATTTTTTTAGTCTCTAAAATTTTTTTAAACAAGTGCAGAAACTTAGTCTAGATATGTATCTGACACACGATGAAAATAAGAGCATTTCATTAAGGCTGGACAGGCCAAAACTCCAAAATTCCCGATTTTGCCTTTTTATTATTCACCAATGTACCCCATTTTCTTCCAGTGTCTTGGGTTTTGTAAATTGGTGTTTTTGGTCTTGTTTGTTTTCCCCAGATTTCACTTTGTGTTGTCTTTGCTTTGGGAAAAACTTGGAAAAGTTGAAATTTTGCATCGTTAATATCTGTGATGTGGTGTATGTGTTTTTCAAACGTCGTCTATTTGCTATATGTCATTTAGACGGGGTTGCACATACTTGTTTATACTGCTGTGATGTTATTTGTAATGGTTTGTTCGGATTGTCGTGTGGGATAGCCTCTAGTGCAATGATAGTTGTACAGTTTGGACTCATTTTTATACTCATTATTGTGGGGTGAGCGTCCGACTTGTGGACTGCCGTTTCTGCCAGTTTGTATATTCTTTTATTGGGGCACGACCGGGTTGAGGTCGATGTCATCATTGTATATATGTTTTTCTTTTCTGTATTAGGATTACCCCGCGGAGGAGTGCTCGAATAGCCGGATTCTAGAGGGCAACGAGCCCACATCTCATGACGTTGAGACAGAGGGGGCTTTACTCTAGAATCGACGGGCTATTCGCCGGGGTATAGGATGACCCATGGAGGGTGCTCAAGTTACCGGATTCCGTGAAGTGCTGGGTGGCCCATTCACTTTGTTGATTGGGGTTGTCTCACTTCTGGCATTGACGGGCAACTTGCCGCACTCATAGGGGTCTTGGTTATACATTGCACAGGCTATCTACACGACCGGGAAATGTCGGGTCTCATTTGCGGCTCAAATAAAACCCGGGGCTCTTAGATTATCCGTTATTCTGTATTGCTTATCGCTTTTCTGAGATGTTGCTTATATCATGTCTGGGATGAATGTTATATATATTTATATATATACTAGTAAATGTTGTATATGTTTTGCATCCACGCTAGTCCAGCCCCCGCTCTGCCGTTAGTTAAGTAACCTAACGGTGCATGACGGGGCCCCATGGCGAATCCGCATGGAATATACATACATTTTGTTTTCGTTCTTTTCTGGTGTGATAGGGATTAATTGATGGGACCGGGTTAATTTTGATTGATGTAAGGAAAATAAACCTCAAAGATGTTGTTGGAACAAATTTCAAAAAACTATAGTTGTATTCTTTTACTTTGCATAGTAGTGTTCGTTCAGGAACATTCAACACCTCATTCTAGGAGGCAAGAGCCTAGATCTCTTCACGGGGAGTGACCACTTGTGCAAAAGTTTATGATACTGTAGATTACTCGGTTTTCTTCAAAACCACCAGTTTTTAAAAGCGGAGCCTAAACCACTCCTTTTCAAAGCTATTGGGTTCCTTCAACGATATCAAGTTCATTACGTTAAAGGTTTTTTCGTCAAAAACCAGTCGTAGCCCTCCGTCATTTCAGATAGGTATCTACTAGTATTTATGCTATGTGTTTTGACTTTCGCCAAGACATAGTGTTTGGTAGCTAGTGGGTGCTTATATGTAGTATAGATAGATGCATTAATCTAGGACAGGCGTACAACTGTTTTGACCTTCGTCAAGGGCTTGTACGAATGGGTCTAGATTAATCTGGATAATGACGGGTTGAACTTGACTTGCGACTTATGATATTTTGACCTTCGTCAAGGTTATAAGCGCTCGGGGCAAAACCACATCGGGAGTTTCAAAT
This sequence comes from Agapanthus africanus, assembly GCA_030015575.1. Taxonomy (NCBI): domain Eukaryota; kingdom Viridiplantae; phylum Streptophyta; class Magnoliopsida; order Asparagales; family Amaryllidaceae; genus Agapanthus; species Agapanthus africanus. The sequence continues at coordinate 874,474,769 of JASDDO010000024.1, read as the reverse complement.
ATACAGAAAACTTGCTAGTGTTGCATACCTTCTGGTGTATGGTATTTTTGGTAGTCTTCCTTCAAAATTATCACACAATGATAGTTGGGTCCTGATCCTACTGTGAGTATCCGCTACTCTTCGGGAGAATTTTTCACTTTGCAATTAGCTAATCAAGTAGGTGTCTAGAAAGGTGTTAACGGGGTTACGCCTCTGGGAAAACGAGGTTATTTAATTATGTCCGTGCGAAAGCACGGGACACCTCCCTCCGAAGTACCAACACTGGCCTGGCCGACAGATAAGCGAACTTGTAGGGTGCGATTAATCTTGACTAATTCTTTTTTTAGGGTTTGAAGGAGAATTCGAGGAAACAGTGGAGCCATCCTGATTAGATAAAGTGATTAACCAATCTAATTTAGGTTATAGTGCACGCTGAGTGTTTCTTTTCTCTCTCTCTTTGGCAGCGACCATGATCTGACCTTAAACTAAAACTCATAAACCAAGTTAACCGAACTTTCTTAAACACTTTGGCTTTTGGATTGTCATGGTTCACGAAAAAGCCGCATATATCCCTGCCACTTCTAACCCCTTTTGCATTTCTCTAGAACACTCCGTATCACCACGAAAATCTATATTGCTTGGGTATGCCATCGTATAGTTACATACGAACTCGAAGAAACTTATTTCAGTTTGAGGATGGTTTTCGGTTCTGGAGAAATTGAATAAATTATTCGGTTGTCTTTTCTCTTTACCTTATCTCAAGTTGCGAGGTCTCCTGATATTAAGAGAGTACACCTATTACGCTTATTGGATAGTCTTCTTCCAAACTATAGGTAGGTGTCGAAAGGTAGGGAAGGAAGAAAACCAATTAGTCTAAGTATGGTGTACAGAAGGTAAGAAGTAAAGACATATAAAGGGGGTTAAAGTGAAGGCAAAGAAAATTGCGACTATTATCATTCACGACGAAACCGAATATATCCCTGCCACTCCTACTTCCCCTTTGCATTTCTCCAAAACACTCTGTATCACTACGAAGATCCATATTGTTTGGGTATGTCATCGTATAGTTACATACGAACTCCAAGAAACTTATTTCTGTTCGAGGATGGATTCTGGTTCTGGAGAAATTGAATAGAATTATTCGGTTGTCTTTTCTATTTACCTTCTCTCAGGTTGCGAGGGCTCCTAGTATTAGGAGAGTACACCCATTACGCTTATTGGATAGTCTTCTTCTAAACCTTAGGCATGTGTCAAAAGGTAGGGAAGGAAGAAAACCAATTAACCTAAGTATGGTGTACAGAAGGTAAGAAGTAAAGACATATAAAAGGCTTGGAGTGAGGGCAAGGAAAAATTGCGACTACTGTCATGAATCTGGATGGTGGAAGAGGCATTACTAGGAATACCTGGCCACCCTCGAAACATTTTCATGCTTCAGTCTTACTGTGCGGTGTTAATTGAAAACTGCTTTCCCAATTAGATTCTGACTCCAGGATATGTATTTACCGGACTTTATTCTCATATCTGTATGGCATTACAGATGCTGAGTGGGAGTAGAATATTGGGAATTGAGTGATTAGATTCTCAATATCAGAATTCTTTGTAATTGGTGATATTTGAGGAAATCACCTGGATTTTGCCTAACGACAAATATTTGGTTTTAAACATCCATTGTTGTGCACCAATTTCAAACTGATATATCTATACGTTTATTTTATAAAGTGAGATATAATTTTTTGAAATTATGTTTATGACGTTTACCTATATCATTTGATGGTTAGGTAAGGTGCATTCAATAACGGTGTAATTCTTCTTAACCATAATACAGTTTTCAACCTACGACGCACAGAGTTTGAGTTATTAAACTCAGTGTACTTATACAAAGTATTGTATGTTGTCCGATATCCATTAAGACAAAGGGGTTGGTACTCGTACTATATTCTATTTACTATGAATTCTCTGGTTTTAGACATGCGTTTCGTTGAAATACAAGGTCCAAATTTTGAGAAGTTATAGGTATAAGAACAAAGTAGAGAACCATACGTTGCATGTATCAGGGTTCTTCATGGTGATCGAAGGCGTAGATACCCATGCTAGGTATTCCGTCGTAAGTAATATATTTGAGAACTTGCTTCTCTCTCAGGTTACTCATCCGTGAGTACGCTCCTTGATGAGTAATGCTACTTGGTCTTCTTCCATTTAGTCGATATGCACTGGAAACGGCTGCATGTATTTTGAATCTAGTTCTAATTAAATTAGTGTATTTGTTTCTATATTGGATATAGAATGGATTCATATCTTAACGAAGTTATGGTATATGGAGTAGTCCGGCTTATTCTTAAAACCAGAATCTGGATAAACTTAATGCATGTTTCAGTAATGGCAGTTTATGGGTTATCCCGGGCTTTGATGAGGGTTAATATTTTACCATTTGGAGAATCAATAGTTATATTGTTCTTGACTCGCCACCTCTTTAATAAAATGAATTCTTTTCAGAAAACACAAGTGAGATTATGGTAGAACTGGAAATGATTCTAGAACCACAAATGATTATTGAAAATTTAGTAGAACCTAAAGATTTAATTGGATTCGACAATCCATTAGCCACTCCGCAGATATGGTGGGTAATCTCAGCCACCCGAGAGGTACTTCGGTCTCCTCAAATACGGTGACAGGAAGGTTTTTGATGACCCAAGCTTGCCACTACTGCTGTCCTAGACTATGAGATCTGGCAGGTGGATGAATATAACGTTATTCTAAATCAACTTTAGAAGTGCACATGTATATGACTCTGCCAGATGGTTGTTATAGTCAGTGGGAGCAGCAGAAGCGTGGTAGGCCAGTAGCTTATGTCTATTTATAGACTAAAGTAAGTACAGCGGAAATAGATCGTCTATTTTGATGTGACAGTCATAGAGTTTAATTTCATTAGAACAATAGATGGACCTGGTAAGAAGAGAGTGGGGAGTGATGTCCTGGTATTTGGATGACGTACTCCTTATACGAAGTGATATTCCTATACTATGATCGGTTATACTGTGGTTGTCACAAGGTGTTTCTTCACACAGAATTTTGATAAAATATCTGGGATTCTGGTCACCAGATCTATGGTTTTAGATCTAGATTTGGGAAGTGTCCTAATTTGGATACTTTGACACTATTCTAAAGTGTTTTAGAATGGATAACTCCCGGCGTGGTGGTGTACCCGCAGATGATGGAGTCACCTTCTCTAAAGTGATGTCTTCTAGACTGATGAGGAGAGAGATTTGTATGATTGGCATATCACTTTCTTAGGCAATTGAGTTAATCATAAAATGTCAAGCACCATACCAGATATTGCTTTTGCACTGGCTACAATAAGTATATATTAATCCAATCCTGGAGAAATATTGGAAGCAGTTATGAACATAAGTGGATGTTCTTAGTATATGGTAATGGCAGCCTCCTTCAGGAGGCAGTTATCATTTTAGGCTTCCAAGGTGACCTAGATGACAGAATGACTGTCAAAGTTATGGTTTTCCCTCTTTTGAGGGGCAGTATATTGGACAGGTGGTCTAAGTGGATACTGAAGAAGGTATGGTGCAGAATATTGATTAAATTCAGTGGATGATACGGTCTAAGAAGTTTGTTGGAATTGGAGTTCATTTATGAACTGGGTCCCATCAGATATCCAAACAAATTCTAAGACATGTATCACTCATTTTGGGAGATAGTCTTTCTCTGTGAAGTTGAGATATAGAGAGATAAAGATAGAAACATTGGAGAGGATCCACTCGTTGAGGCTATTTCTTGAATACAATAGTTTCACAAATGGGCTTTGCGAGACTGATTAGTAGAGAAGTTGGTGTTTGGTATCACACGGGCGGTGAGTATGCGACATCGTAATAATTAGCCTTAAGTGCAAGTGGGAGATTGTTGGATATAGTACCTCAAGTTGATTATTGTAATCACAGACACACGATTGTGATGATTGAGGGAGGACTTATACGGGTAGAACAGTCTTACTCAAAATGATAGTATGCTATCTGGTTTGTCTCTATCATCATGTATATGCATTATGTGGTATTACATATCACTATTGCATATTGATAGAACCCATAGGATTCTTGCTTGACTACCAGCATTATGATAGCGATCATATACGTAGGAGCTGGGTGGTCTATAAGCACATCCTTAAATGTCCCTAGTCGAGGCAGTATCGAGACTGGGCATCGATACTCTGGAGTAGACTGATGTATACTTTCTGAGACCCCGACGAGAGCCGGTGGTCGGTCTCATAAACTATTGGTGTCAGTTAGTCACCTAAGATAGTGTACAGGTGCTCATTGGGTTATGAGTTATATTGGACGGACTCGCCGGGAACATGCTAGATGGTATTATACCTATTGTCAGATAGCAGTTCTTAGGTGACATGAGTACAGGTTAGTCTGTCGACATGAGATAGTCATTTGTCTCGTGTGAGTTCTCCCTATGCTTTGATTACTATCCTACCACGGCTCAAAGGAGTTGTACAAACAGGTTTTAGTTGGGTACAGTCCTGAGCAACATGGAGGCAGTGAGCGGATCGTCGGGGATTCGTCTCTCTTGGTATTGGGGGTTGATGTCGCGCTGTGCACGGGTGACCATCACTAGAAATCCTTGGCCAAGATAGACGAGAATTACTGATTTAGATCAGTAGTTTCTTATTAGGTGATGGGCTTCACACCGACACAAAAATATCGTATTATTAGGGGTCTGACTTTATCCACCCCTAGACCCGATATGCGATACTCTTAGACGAACAGACCAGACTGTATGGAGATTGTCACAGACAGGCTCAGCAGGGGTTCAGATGAGTTTGTTCGTCGGCCTTTCTTTCTCTCAATACCTGGGTAGCCGTTACCTACAGCCAGTGCCGCTGACATGCCTGTGGTTAAACCCACTGTCAGCGTATTGACGAGTCTTTAGAATCCCACACAGAGGGTTTCCCTGGTTCAGACAAAATGATGTAGTAGCCGTATTTTGATACGTGCAGGGTTCCGATCGAATGATTGTACCAGATACCCGGACTTTCGATATGACGATTGATAATACTAGCCGGCTTAGGATTGAGCCGGATTATTAAATCAGGTATTGATTTAATAATTTACGTATATATATTTCAACATGTATATTCTAGTATTATGTTCTTTGTGTTATTCTATCTCTTTGGGTATTCGTATTTTGATACGAATACAGGTATGTATATACAGTTGAATGTATTCCGTATTTATACGGAAAATATTTTAGAAGATGGACACCTCATTTTAGATTTATCCATTTATTTTAAATGTAAAATAAGGTGTAATGGTAGCGAGGTGAGAATGGTGAGAACCATGCTTGAGTAGTGTAGACAAATGAATTGTTGATTCATTTGTGCAAACTATTCAAGTATGGTTGCTAAATGTTTATTGAAAAATATGTTTTACAAAACCATGCTTCATCTTTTTCTCTCTCATGGGATTTCCCATTCTCACCATTTTGGTTATCTCTCCTCACTTACCTTTCTTGGGCTCCTTCTCATTTTCTACCGTACTATCTCATATGTTGAGAATTAAGGGTAGAAGAGAGATAGATATACACTTAGAGCAGCTCACTACATCTTTAGGTACTCTAGATTAGCAACCTAGAGTCCTTAGTTGCTCCACTAGATTCTTAGTATGGAGCTAGAGCCATAAGACACATCCCTCGGGTGGATCATCTTCAACGGAGGAAGACCGGCGGTTAAGCTCGATCAAGGAGACCTCAAGGAGCTACGGAAGAGGGTAGAAGACCGAAGGACACGGATATTTTGGTATAACGCTTGTATTACAGTAGATAACATCTTTGTAGCTTGCTAGTTTTATGTTTGGTTTCGATTCTAGGTAGTTGTTTCTAGCGCCAAGTTTTTTAAACACCAAAAATTTTCGTTCCGCAATGGCCACGGTCGACGGTCAGGGCGCTAGGAACCCCAACAAAAATTGCATACTTGATACTTGTAGAAACCTTGTAGAGGTGCTAAGACAAACTTTCATGGTATCAGAGCCAAACTAGAGACTTAGACGATGTTAAAGTGTTCGATCGAAGTTTCAAAAACCAATTTTTCATACATTCTGTCCAATTTTTCAAAAGTTGAAATTTTCCAGATTAAAAATTCTCAGAAAATCATGCAGGTAATTGTTTGGAGCCCCAAGAAGTACGAGGGCCTAACTCCTTAATGTGGCTGCGGAACCGCCGCCTAAACTATGTTTTGGCCGCGGTTCCGCTGCTAACATCAGGATTTGTGGACTCGTTTTTCTTCTGCTGCTTCATTGTCTCATTTTGGATTTTCTGGGTATTTTTAGTGAGGCTTAAGTTGTTGAGATTTCTGTAATTTGCTGGTGTTTGAAATATCGATCGAAATGTTTAATATCGTCTAGATAGTTTGGATATGTATACAATTTTTGGAATCCACATTGATTAGTTTTGTGAAAACTATTTAACGATTTTTAAATCTTGTGTTTTAGTCTCATTTGATGGATTGCCACGAAGTTTTGATTCGGATCAAAACTCTGTCGCAATCTTGTATTGCACGCGAACACTTGCTGGGAGACACTACTAGACAGCCACGCCCCATAACCCCGACCAAGTGACTATAGGAGAATCCCATGGCCAAAAGCATCCACTCGGGTGCTCGCGGCTGCGGTGTTCCGCCTAAGTGCATTTCATTGACGGTCTCGGGGTGCGGCCATCTACTAAATGTTCCCGACGAGCATTCGATCTAATAATCGGGAATCTTGTTGAATTACCCGACTTGTTTTTTGAAAAGTGTTTTCAATTCGAGACTTAAATGCAAGGTTTATAGGGTTAGGCATGAAATCCGGAATATGTGATAATCCGGGGGTATGACGTCTAAAGATGATTCGAATTCTAATTATTGTAGTTTTCATTTCTTTTCTGCGACCGTAAGTGTAATATGTGGAAGTATCCCCGATCTCATTGCTATACGTCAACGACATTAGGGATACACATATTTACTTATGTTGATGACATGTGATGTTATTGTGTTGCTGGTTGATATATTATATTGGATTGTCGTGATTGAATAGTCGGGGGTTTTGCATGAGATGAGAGTTTTTCAATTTTCATTCATATAAAAATTTGTATATAATATTTTTTTATTGGGACACTTCCGGGTTGAGGTTGTTGTCTCCATTTGATGTATACTATTTACTTTTCCGCATTAGAATAGACCCAAGATGGGGAGCACAAGTAACCGGATTCTAGAGTCCAGTGAGAGGCCATCTCAAGGAGTCGAGACCAGTCTCCTAACTCTATAATTGGCAGGGTTGCTTGCCGCTCTCGTAGGGGTCTAGGAATGTGGGCTGGCTATTCATCACGACCGTGGAATCAGTGTTTTTCATTATTGGTTTACTCTAAAACACGGACCTCCTAGTATATCCTATATTTCATATGTTTGCTTCTGCTGTTTCTGTGATATTATGTGATCATATAACTGCATGAGACGAATGCCACTTATATATATGATATACTAGTAGACACTATATATATTTTGCATCCGCGCTAGTCTTGACCCTGCCCTGCCGTAAGTTAAGTAACCTTACGGTGAAGACCCGAGTCCCTGTGGCAAATGCGGATGGCATATATGTGTGTTTTATATTCGTTTCTTCTGTGATGTTTAGCAAACATAAATGATAGGATATAATTAATGAGATTAATGAAAAGAAAAGAAAGCTAAAGATGTTGTAGAATCAAATTTTTCCATAAAGGTAGCTCTAGTTATTGCTTTGCATAGCGGTATTCCATTATGAATATCCAGCATCTCATTCGATGAGGAAAGAGCCTAGATCCCTTCACCGGAAATGACCTCTATAGCAAAACTAGCATATACTACAACCCACTCGGTTTATTTTGAAAACTACTCGATTTTAAAGCGGAGTTTAAACCACTCCTTTTTAAATCACTAGATTCTACAACGATATCAAATTCGTTACGTTAAAAGTTTTCTTCAAAACCAGTCGTGGCCCTCCGTCATTTTAGATAAGTATTATTTACTATTCGTGCCGCGTTTGTTGGCCTTCGTCAAGACGAGTGTGTAGTAGCTGATTAGTGCTTATCTACCGCATGTTGATGCGATTGGATTAAGGCAGTCATACGACTTTGTTGGTCTCTATCAAGGGTCGTTGTAACGACTCTAATTTTTTGTACAAAATTTTTCTTTTTAAAGTACAGAAAGAAGTTTGTAAGGTTGAGCACAATTTAAAAGTTATTCTTGTTTAAGAACAGTAAGAAATAACTTGTAGCTCATTGGTAAAGCCTTGCACTGCTGTGACGTATTCCCTGTGTTCGAATCCCATCAGCCACATATTATTTTTACTGATTTTTCTTTTAAACTTTTGGAAGCCCAAAAGTTTACACGTGCAATACACATAAAAATGAAAAGTCAGAGAAATCTAACATGTGCAAAATGTTGTATGAACTGAGATGAACACGTGGCAATCATCCGACGGTTCCCCGACACTAAATGACCGGCGAGATCGGGAAATAGGCCGGCGGCGACGGGTCCCCCGTGGGGAAAAGTCTCCATTCTCTGCACACTAGACCTTTGGCCTACCCCCATTACCCCTATACTGTTTTTTCTCTGCAAATTAACAGAGACTTCAATTTCATCCATTAATTCAATTTTTCATACTTTTTTATTCAATTTTTCAATTCTAAAACCCTAATTCCATCCTATAAATATAGCCCCATACCTTAGCCCCTCCCCATTCTAAAAATTCTAATCAAAAAAATCAAAATTTTCTAAGTACAAGTGGAGTTGAAGTGGAGTTAGCCCGAGACCAACTTCCGGCGAGAAATCGAGCAAGTTTCGGTGACCCCGCGACTCCACAAAGACTACACCCTCTTCTTCTACCTCATCTTGATCTTTTTAGCTTGTAAGTCCTATTTCTTATTCTACTCTTTCATCTTAAAAAGTTTCTTTTTATAAAACATGTCGGAAGTGGAGTTAATACCGACACCTCCTTTAAAATATTATAAAATCCACTTTTTCTTATATGTTCTTCATGAATATTATTATATCATACTTGCTAATTATTAAACTAACATTTAGAAACAATTTTTTACTCTAAAACTCCATGTAAAATAACTTTAACCTAGTTTTTACGTTTAAATACCATGAAGTTATATACGTTATCTTTTAAACTTTTGCTTAGCATAACTTTAGAAAACATCACAAGGTAATGACCTAACTCTCACATACACATATATTAACATAGCATAATTCTCTTGAGACATAACTTTTGTGGCAAAATACGTCTTTTCATCAAAATACCTTGAGCTATAAAAAAAAAACGTTTTCTTCGAATTGTATTATCAAACTCTTTGCAATTATACCTCCATAACCCATTTTGGGAAACCCGCTATTGGATGGTGCGGATTATCGTACATCCTCGGAGACCTCCTCACGGAGCATACGATCTCGAAAGAATTTTAATACGATTTTTAAGAAAAACGAGATTTTCTACTTAATAAATAAAATTAATTTTTAATAATTATATAAATATTATCATACCATATATTTTTAATATATAATAAAATTCCATATTTTCTAGAAAATAAAAGAATGACAAGCTTCACCAAAATACTATCAAGTATCAATACAAGACAAGTCATATACTAAAATACCCTGAATTGTTCAAGCCATGTAAATATTCACTAATATACCCCACTCTTTAAAATTCATATCCATGAAAACCCTAAAGAACATAAATAATTACTTGAGATTTATTTTGAACGTATATAAGATATTTTTCATAAACCCCCTCGAGTTATATAAAATTACATTAAGGTCCTTAGTAAATATAGATTTAGGCGGGATCAATTCTCTTAAGTCTCAGCGAGCCGGAGAAAGTGAGTGCTTGCCTATTTAAGGTAGAAAAACTTAACGGGTTATCAATGGTAATTGTCTTGGAAAAAAACACAAATCCTGCTCTCCATGTGCAGCAGTTACCGATAACTCCTAAACCTAATTCAGGATCTAAATTCTATTTAAAGTGTCTGAGTCAAGTTTGAGTCCATTTCAATCTGAATCCAATCCAAACATGAATCCAATTCAACATGAATCCAATATACCAAATATGAACCTGAATACCAGAAAAATATTAAATATGCAAACATGACTTGACTTGACCGAACCATGGTTATGATTTGACTTCATTACATGACCACTTGATACATCCTGAACTTGTTTACATGAACAAGTTATACCATAGTCTCGGCAAGTCTGATAATTACCAATCAATACAATATACATTACGGGGTTTAACAGGGTAGACTGGAACGGAATGTGTTAAAAGTGGCACGATGATGGACACTAAAAGACACCTACATGAACATCCTGTGCTGTTGTCCTGTGGGTTTTGATGGGGGCCTTATACTTACATGTTATCATAGTCCACGGGATAGTTGGACTCCTCTCGTATACACTGATACATTCTGTACCAAGCTACAAATAATTACGTTAGCATAACAAACAGATAATTTACCAGTTCTATTCTCCTTACTTGTTTATTTCATTCTATCTTTTGGGACTTACTGAGCGCTAGTTCGCTGATGACATCTTTCTTTGGAATGTTCGTCAGGAGGACCCGACTCTCAGGAGACCGAGCCCAGTCAAGACAATTTGGAGCAGTTCACAGAGGAGCCAGACTTCTAGGCTTTTACTTGTACTTATTTTCTTTTCAGTTCATATGCCATTGTTTAGGCATCGTTTTTTATCATTGTACTTTTCTTTTCAGTTGTATGTAAAGAAAGAATGTTAATGAAAGTTGTTGTTATTATTACATCTCTTGTTATTCTTGTGTATTCATTTATATTTCTTATTTATGCTTAACGTGTTTACTTCTGAGTAAATACGTTGCGGCCCGTCACGTCTACTTCTCCGTACACTGGGAAGCGGGGCGTGACAGGTTTTGTTGGCGGCCTATGCAGGTCAGTTCTGCATGGAAACCTAAGCAATATGTCACAAGAATTATAAGAATCAGCAACTAAACATTTCTTACATTTCTAAGCTCTTGAATTTATCATAACCCTTCCTTTTCTTTCAAGGTTATGGATTCCCCGAACAACACGAGCACCAACGTGAATGGAAACACTCTACCTCCTCTACCACCATCACCTACCGTAGCAGCTCCTATCAACGATCAGATGGTACTGCTTGAGGCGATAAAGAGCCTCTTGGAGGGTCAGCAGCAGCAGACTGCTATCCTCTTGCACCGCCCAGAGGCTGAAGCACCCGGAGTCAAACAATTCCGGGTATTGCACCCTAAGCACTTTTCTGGGAAAGAGAGCCCACTAGAGGCAGAGGAATGGGCTCAGTCCATTGAAGATGACCTGGCAGCAGCACAAGTGCCAGAGATCGCTTGGGTGAGAGTTGTGAAGCTGCAACTCACAGATAACGCCAGAGTATGGTGGAAGGCTGAAGAAATCCGTCTTGTCCAGCCAATTGAATGGAAGAATTTTCGCGACATGTTCGACGCGAAATACTTTCCCGAGACTGCCCGTTTCGACATGGAACAACAGTTCATCCACTTGCAACAAGGTTCAATGTGGAACAAATCTGTGGATGAATACGATGCTGAGTTTACCATGCTCAATAGATTCGCGTCACACTTGATCCCGACTGCTAAATCAGGGCACGAAGATTTCAGCAAGGGTTGGACCCGGAGATCCAAGTTGCACCAGCTACAGGGGATTTCTCAACCCATGATCTTGCGCTAAAGGCCACCCGACGCTATGAGGCTGTGATGAAGAAGAACGGCAAATCTCAGATTGCCGGTGTGAAGCGCCTGCCACCCAGATGGCAGGATGAGCCTCTTCCATGCCAACTTTTGCATCCAGAAGGCCGGAAGTAACATATAATTGGCCAGGTCCAGATTTTTGCTTCTACTGCAAGAGGGATGGACACCTGGTAAAGGATTGTAGGCGTGCAAACGGCCTGTGCTTAGTTTGTGGCGCATCCACTCACGACCTTGGAACATGTCCTCATAGACACAACCCAGTTCCAGCACACATCATCTTTCCGCGGCGGCCAGCTATTCAGGCTGCAGCACCTGGTCTTGCCCTACCTGCTCCACTTTCTTGTAGACCTCCTGCACAGCCTCCTCGTCAGTTTCATCAGGCATAAAGGAACATACCTCAAGGACAGAGGAACGGACAGAGGAATGTGCCTCCAGCAAGGAGGAATGTACCTAGGTGTCAGGCTTTCACAATGACTGTGAAAGAAGATGAAGCCACTGGCCAAGTCATCACTGGTAACCTCCCAATCTTTCAAACCTTTTCAATCATTGTATACATCAATATATTTTTCTTTCTATACCTAAACATATCCCATACAACTTAGGTACAATCTTAGTAGCTTCCCTACCTACTTTAGCACTCTTCGATATTAGAGCATCACATTGCTTTATGTCGCAACGGTTCGTCCGAACTCATGCGATTTCAGTTAAACCGCTTGTATCCAGCTGGAATGTCGGTTCAGGGAACGACGTTCTAAAGGCAACTCTGGAATACGATCTATGTCCAGTGGTCGTCTGCAGCAGAGAATTTTGTGCGGACTTCAAGGTGCTGGACATACCGAACTTCGACGTGGTCTTGGGAATGGACTGGCTAGGAACTTTCTTCGCTACCATCGAATGTCGTTAAAGGAGGGTAGTGTTCGAGATACCAGATCATCCGGTCTTTTATTTCAAGAGTGGAGACTGTACCCTGGAACCTAGCACCTACAAGGCTAAATTAAGGAAGGCAGTGATCGCAACAATACAAGCGGAAGAAGACAAGCCAAAGGTAGTTCGAGAGTTTGAGGATGTATTCCCTGATGACATATCAGGTTTGCCTCCCGATCGAGCACTTGAATTCAGTATTGACTTAGTACTTGGTGCACAACCAGTGATCAAAGCACCATATCGGTTAAGTCCTGAAGGATTGAAAAAGATTCGTACTCAGCTGGATGAACTTTTGAAGAAATGATAGATTTGTCCCAGTACTTCAAGTTGGGGTTCTCCATTTTTGCTCGTGAAGAACAAAGAAGGTTCATACATAATGTGTATAGACTACCGAGCTCTGAACGAAGTGATGATAAAGAACAAGTATCCACTACCTCGCATCGACGATCTGTTCGATCAGCTAAGTAGGTCTTGTGTTTTCTCAAAACTAGATTTTCATTCGGATTATCATTAGGTGAAGGTCAAAGAGTCTGATATTCCGAAAATGGCATTCAGGACTCGCTATGGTCATTATGAGTTTCTCATGATGCCATTTGGAGTGACCAAGGCACTTGCTATTTTCATGAATCTGATGAATCGGGTTTTCCGCGAGTACCTAGACATGTTTGTTGTTATTTTCATCGACGACATCCTGGTATATTCAAAGAATCGGAAAGAACACGCTGAGCATTTGTGGATTGTCCTGGAGACATTGCGACAGTATCAACTATACGCCAAGTACAGCAAGTGCGAATTTTGGCTAGATCAAGTCGGATTTCTCGGGCATATTGTTTCGGGCAAAGGAATCTCAGTAGATCCAGCTAAGGTATCAGCCGTCAGCGAATAGCTGACACCAAAGACGGTGAAAGATATTCGAAGTTTCTTAGGTTTAGCAGGATACTACCGAAGATTCATTGAAGGGTTCTCGAAGATTGCTACACCCTTAACCAAGCTCACACATAAAGATAAAGCATTCGTGTGGTCAGAAGCATGTGAACAAGATTTTGTAGAACTCAAGTCAAGATTGACATCAGCACCTATTCTCGTAATACCGGATCAATCTGGAGGTTTTGTTGTGCATTGCGATGCATCCGGTAAGGCATTAGGATGTGTTCTACATCAGCATGGAAAAGTTGTAGCCTTTGCATCAAGACAGCTGAAGATTCATGAGCGCAACTATCCAACACATGACTTGGAGTCGGCAGCCGTTATCTTTGCACTTAAGATTTGGCGCCATTATCTTCTTAGAGTACATACACGGACCACAAGAGTCTGAAGTGTATGTTTACTCAGAAGGAGTTGAATATGCGGTAGAGAAGATGGCTAGAACCTGTCACGCCCCGCTTCCCAGTGTACGGGGAAGGAGACGTGACGAGGTACGCAACGTATTTACTCAGAAGTAAACACGTTAAGCGTAAATAAGCAATATAAATGTAAAGCACAAGAATGACAAGAGATGTAATATAAACAGATCCTTTTTATTAATATCCATTCTTTACATACAACTGAAAGAAAAGTACAATGATAGAAAGCGATGCCTAAACAGTGGAATATGAACTGAAAAGAAATAAGTACAAGTAAAAGCCTAGAAGTCTGGCTCCTCTGTGAACTGCTCCAAATCGTCCTGGCTGGACTCGGTCTCCTGAAAGTCCGGTCTTCCTGATGAACATTCCAAAGAAAGAAAAGACAGGAATGTCGTCAACGAATTAGCGCTCGGTAAGTCCCAAAAGATAGAATGTAATAGATATGTAAAAAGAAAAGAACTGGTAGAGTATATGTTTGGTAAGCTAACGTAGTGGTTTGTAGCTTGGTACAGAATGTATCAGTGTATACAAGAGGAGTCCAACTTGCTCCATAGACTAAGCTAACATGTAAGTACAAGGCCCCATCAAAACCAACGGGACAACGGCACAGGATGTTCATATAGGTGTTTTTAGTGACCATCATCGTGCCACTTTTAATACATTCCGTACCAATCTACCCCGTTAAACCCCGTAATGTATATTGTATTGATTGTATTGATTTGTAGTTATCAGACTTGTCGAGACCATGGTATAAGTTGTTCATATAAATAGATTCAGGATATATTAAGTAGTCATGTAGTGAAGTCAAATCATAACCATGGTTCGATCAAGTCAAGTCAAGTTGCATGTTTGATATTGTTCTGGTATTCAAGTTCATGTTTGGTATATTTGAATTGTATTCAGATTGATACTTGAACTTAGACTTGAGTCAGACACTTTAAACAGAATTTAGATCTTGAATTAGGTTTAGGAGTTATCGGTAACTGCTGCACATGGACGGCAGGATCTGTGTCTTTTTCCAGGACAATTACCATTGATAACTCTGTTTTTGTTTTCTACCTTAAATAGGCAAACACCCACTTTCTCCAGCTCTCTGAGACTCAAGAGAATTGGTCCCGCTTAAACCTATATTTACTGGGGTCCTTATTGTAATTTTATATATCTCGAGGGGTTTTATGAAAAATATTTTATATACTTTCAAAATAAACCTCGTGTAATTTCTTTAGGGTTTTCATGGATGTGAATTTTAAAGAGTGAGATATATTAGTGAATAGTAACTTAGCTTAAATAGTTCATGGTATTTTAGTGAAACTTGTCTTGTATTGATACTTGATGATATTTTAGTGAAACCTGTCATTCGTTTATTTTCTGGAAAACATGGAATTTTATTATATATTAAAAATATATGGTTTGATAATATTTATACAATTATTAAAAATTAATTTTATTTATTAAGTAGAAAATCTCGTTTTTCTTAAAAATCGTATTAAAATTCTTTCGAGATCGTATGCTCCGTGAGGAGGTCTGCATCTCGCTCTAGTAGTCTCGAAAATGTACAATAATCCGCACCATCCAATAGCGGGTTCCCCAAAATGGATTGTAGAGGCATAATTGCAAAAAATTTGATAATACTATTTAGAAGAAAACGAGTTTTTATAGTTTATGGTATTTTGATGAAAAGTTATATTTGCCACAAAAGTTATGTTTCAAGAGAATCGTGCTATATCAATATGTGTGTATGTGAGAGGTAGGTCATTACCTCGTGAGGTTTTCTAAAGATAATATTAAGCAAAAAAATAAAAGATGTCATATGTAAAGTTTGTGGTATTTAAACGAAAAACGCAATTTAAAGTTACATAACATGATATTTTAAGATGAAAATTGTTCTAATTATTTGTTTCATGATTAATAAGCAAGATATAGTGATATAGATGAGTGATTCTTAAGAAAAAAATTATAATTTTAAAGATTATAGAATCGAATGTCGGTATAACTCTACTTACCGACAAGTTTTGAAAAGAAGAAATTTTATGGTAGAAAGAGAAGACGGGAGATGGGACTTACTTGCTAAAAGAATAGAGAGGAGGTAGAGGAAGAGAATGGTAGCTTTCGTGTAGTTGCGGGTTCGCCGGAATCATCTCGAATCCTCGCCGGAAATGATCTTGGGCTAACTTCACTTGTACTCTTCTTAGACTTAGAAATTTTTGAGAATTTTGACAATAAGTTTCAGAATATAGAGGGACTAGGTTATGGGGTTGTATTTATTGTGTGGAATTAGGATTTTGGAATTGAAAGATTGAGTTAAAATGCATTAAAAATTGGATTTATGATGAAAATTAAGTCTCTATTAATTTGCAGAGAAATTGAACAGAACACGGGTAGTGGGATAGGCCAAAGGGTTTAGTGGGCAAAACATAGGGCTCATCACCTACGGAGGGCCCGGCGTAGCCGGCCAAAAACATGATCTCGCCGGTCGAGTTGAAAGGATGGGGTGTTGGATTGATGCCACGTATCCTAATCGCTGTACACAACATTTTACACATGTTTATTTTTTCTGTCTTTTCATTTTTACGTGTATTGCACGTGTAAACTTTTAGACTTCCAAAAAGTTTAAAAGAAAAAATTCAGAAAATAATATGTGGCTGATGGGATTCGAACACAGGGGCTATGTCACAGTAGTGCAAGGATTTACTAGTAAGCTACAATTTATTTCTTGCTGTTCTTAAACAAATTAAATATATAACTTGTACCCAGGCTTGCAAACTCCATTCTGTTCATTAACTTTAAAATTTTCGTACAGTAAAATTAGAGCCGTTACAGAACTTATGGCGGACTTCGACATCAACCTACAATATCATCCAGCAAAGGTGAATGTAGTTTCTGATACACTTAGTCGCCATCCTCTATCAATGAATCTCACCGCATAATGGAAGCTTCAACAAGAATTGCACGGGATGGATATAGAAGTGGCTATGCCAGGTAACTATTCGAATTTGATGAACTTACAAGTTCAGTCTACCATTGTTAATCAGATCAAAGCAGCTCAAGCGAGTGATGCGAAGCTGCAAAAGATCCGAGAACAAGTAGAAAGTGGACTGCGAACAGACTTCATCATCCACGAAGACGGATCTTTGAGATATGGAAGCAGGTTGTGTGTATCACAAGATTCTGTTCTAGAAGAGTTGATGAAAGAAGCTCACAGCTCTCCTTACTCAGTACACCCTGGTGGTACAAAGATGTACAAAGATCTACGACAACATTACTGGCGGCATGGAATGAAGCGTGAAGTGGCCAGAAGCGTAGCTAAGTACTTGGTGTGTAAGCAAGTAAAGGCTGAATATCATAGAACTGCTGGTCTAGTTCAACCGTTACCTAATCCAGAATGGAAATGACAACACATCACCATGAACTTCGTGATTGCACTTCCTCGCAGCACGAAAGGTAACGATGCGGTATGGGTTATTGTGGATCGACTCACCAAGTCGGCCCACTTCATCCCATTTTGAGTTAGCCAATCTATCGAGACGCTTGAAAAGAAGTACATGGAGGTAAGCATGAATCTAAATTAAGATTTAACCTCAAGATGTACTATTTCTGAAATCCATGAACTCATGCAGGAGATCTTAAGATAACATGGAGTACCAGTTTGCATCGTCTCCGATCATGACACCAGATTCCGATTGCAGTTTTGGCAGAGTCTGCAAGCTAGCCTGGGAACGAGTCTGAACTTCAGCACAGCTTACCATCCCCAAACGGATGGACAGTCTGAGCGAAAAATTCAGATTCTAGAAGACATGCTAAGAGCTTGTATGCTAGACTTTGGAGGATCGTGGGAAAATCACCCGCATCTTGTGGAGTTTTCATACACCAACAGCTACCAGACAAGTATTGGAATGGCACCATTTGCAGCGCTCTATGGAAGGAAGTGTCGTTCACCACTAAGTTGGGATAACTTCGGAGATTGGGAACTCCTTGGACCAGAGATGATCATGGCAACTGTGGACGTAGTTCGCACGATCAGGAAAAGAATATGCATAGCCCAAGACAGACAGAAGCACTGGGCTGATGCAAAGCATCGACACCTGGAGTTCCAACCGGGAGATCATGTGTTCTTAAAGATCTCTCCGAATCATGGAGTAATTCGCTTTGGCAAGAAGGGTAAGCTCAGTCCGAGATATATTGGACCGTTCGACATTCTCGAACGAGTCTGAGAAGTGGCATATTGTTTAGCACTACCACCCTCATTGGAAGGAGTGCACAACGTGTTCCACATATCCTAGCTTCGAAGATATATGAGTGACCCCAGCCACATCCTTGATCACTCTGAGCTCACTGTACAGACAGATCTATCTTGTGAGTAACAACCCGTTGAAATTCTGCACCGAAAGGTAAAGTCACTGAGGAACAAGGAAGTAAACTTGGTCCGAGTGATGTGGAGAAAAGATTCGCCAGGAGAATCAACTTGGGAGCGAGAAGATGACATGCGTGCAAGATACCCTTTATTGTTTGTAAATTGTTGGAGATAGTGCCCTCAGAGTCAATTATTGGATCACAGGCACGTGATTGCAATGATTGAGGGAGGACCTATTCCGGTAGGACAGTCTTACTCGAGATGATAGTATACTATCTAGTTTATCTTTATCATCGTGTACTGCTTTAGGTGACCTGACAGGTCGCTATTACACGTTGATAGAGCCCCTAGGATTCTTGCTTGACTGCCAGCAGTATAAGGGCGATCATATACGTGGGAGTTGGTAGTCTATAAGCACATCCTTAAAAGGTCCCTAGTCGTGGGAGTTTCGAGACAGGGCATCGATACTCCAGAGTAGACTAGTGTATACAGTCGAGATCCCGACGAGGGGCGGTGGCCGGTCTCACAAGCCACTGGTGTCAGTTGGTTCACCTAAGATATATACAGGTGCTCATTGGGTTATGAGTACACCGGACAGGACTCGCCGGGAATATGCTAGTTGGTCTTATACCTGACGTCAGATAGCAGTTCCCTGGTGACATGTGTACAGGTTAGTTCATCGACCTGAGGATCGTCATTTGTCTCGTGTGAGTTCCCACTGTACTTTGATTACTACCCTACCACGCTCAAAGGAGACGTGCAAACAGGTTTTAGTTGGGTACAGTCCCGAGCCACATGGAGGCAGTGAGCGGATCTTCAAGGGTTCGTCTCTCCCGGTATTGGGGGTGAGGTCGCGCTGTGTCTTGGAGAGCCCTTACACGAAGCCCTTGGCCAAGACAGGAGATTTACTGGTAGGTATTCCAGTAGTATCTCAGGGTGTTCTGGGCTACACTCTGACACGAGTTATACCGCTTTTGGGGGTCTGACTTTTACCAACCCTCTAGGCCCGCCATGCGATGCTCATAGACGAACGAACCAGACTGTACGGATATTGTCACTGACAGGCTCAGTAGGGTGTCAGGATGAGTTCGCTCATCGACGTCCGTTTTGGTCAATACCTGGTAGCCTGTTACGTATAGGCTAATACCTCTGACGTGCTAGTGGTTAAATCCACAACCAATGTATTGACAAGTCTTTAAAGTCCCCCACAGACCAGTTTCTCAAGTTTCGGGCGAAACGCTGTAGAGGCCGTATGGAGATATGGCAGGGTTCGATCAGATACGTGCGGTATTGCACGGATCATGATCGGACGATTAATACTAGCGGGCTTTGGTTTAAGCCGGATCCTAGTATTGTACAGTGTAGATTTTGTTTCATTGCATTTGTATTTCGGTCGGAATACAAATGCGGATATGTATATACAGTAGCGGGGTTTTCCTATAATTTATTACGGGATCAGGTTTTTGGAGTTGCCAGTTTGTTTTCCTTTTCGGCCATTTTTTCGTTGTATCTTTCATTGGATGAAGTTTGGTGGAGAAGGGCTTATTTGCATTTGTGCAAATAAGTATTTTGGAGGGTTGTCTTTGCATATTGTTGCATCATGATGGTGCACTTTCATTGACTCCATGACTTCATGATTGCTTGACTTTTTGGAGTAATCATGGTTGTTGATTAGTTGATGGAGTGTGGATTTGTTGGTGATCATTTTCTTCTCATGATCACATATCATTCCTCTCACTTGCATTATTGTGTGGCTCCCCTCATTTTTGATCTCGCTCTCCCCATTCTCCTTGCCATGGCCGGCCATTCTCTTCATGGGCTGTCCAAAGTTTGGGTGTGGGAATTTTGTTCTATTCTTGCTACAAAAATTCCTTAGTTCATTGCAAAAGGTTCACATCTCATTTCCTCCACCAAAAGGCAACTTCCTCAAGCCCCATGAGACATAGAGTTCCACACTTATTCTACAGCAAATCTTGGGCACGTCGACTCGCCAACTTCATGCTCGAGTTGCCTCGGTCCAGAGGTGGGAGCCCATAAAAGAAGCCGGCGATGTGGTGCCCTTCCGGCGAGGAGGTGGAGACCGGACATTCCGCGGGATATCGAGACGACGACGAGAAGACCGAAGGACACGGATTGCTTGGTATATCTCTCTATCCCTTCTTTAGTTAGCTAGGACTAGATTGATGGCCCGATCCGGGATTTTTGTGCGTGGTGGTGCCGGTTCAAAAGTTAAGTAAATCATTGCTTCCGCATTCCGACGTTGGATTGACGGCCGGGGCGCCGCCGTGCACTTACATAAATTAGTCCTTATGTAAATGTAAATTTCGAGGACGAAATTTTTATAAGGAGGGTAGAACGTAACTACTCTAATTTTTTGTACAAAATTTTTCTTTTTAAAGTACAGAAAGGAGTTTGCAAGCCTGAGCACAATTTAAAAGTTATTCTTATTTAAGAACAGCAAGAAATAGCTTATAGCTCATTGGTAAAGCCTTGCACTGCTGTGACGTAGCCTCTGTGTTCGAATCCCATCAGCCACATATTATTTTTACTGATTTTTCTTTTAAACTTTTGGAAGCCCAAAAGTTTACACATGCAATACATGTAAAAATGAAAAGTCAGAGAAATCTAACATGTGCAAAATGTTGTATGAACTGAGATGAACACGTGGCAATCATCCGACGGTCCCCCGACACCAAATGGCCAACGAGATCGGGAAATAGGCCGACGGCGATGGGTCCCCCGTGGGGAAGTTCCCATTCTCTGCACACTAGACCTTTGGCCTACCCCCATTACCCCCATACTGTTTGTTTTATCTGCAAATTAATTGAGAATTCATCCATTAATCCAATTTTTAATGCTTTTTAATTTAATCTTTCAATTCCAAAACCCTAATTCCATCCTGTAAATACAATCCCATACCCTAGCCCCTCCTAATTTTGAAAATTCTAGTAAAAAATATCAATTTTTTTTAAGTACAAGTGGAGTTGAAGTGCAGTTAGCCCAAGACCAACTTCCGGCGAGAAATCGAGCAAGTTCCGGCGACCCCGCGACTCCACAAAGACTAGACCTTCTTCTTCTACCTCATCTTGATCCTTTTAGCTAGTAAGTCCCATTTCTTATTCTACTCTTTCGTTTTAAAAAGTCTCTTTTCATAAAACATGTCGGAAGTGGAGTTAATACCGACACCTCCTTTAAAACATTATAAAATCCACTTTTTCTTATATGTTCTTCATGAATATTATTACATCATACTTGCTAATTATTAAACTAACATTTAGAAACAATTTTCACTCTAAAACTCCATGTAAAATAACTTTAACCTAGCTTTTACGTTTAAATACCATGAAATTTATATACGTTATCTTTTAAACTTTTGCTTAGCCTTTAGAAAACTTCACGACGTAATAACCTACCTCTCACATACACTCATATTGACATAGCACGGTTCTCTTGAGACATAACTTTTGTGGCAAAATACGACTTTTCTTCAAAATACCTTGAACCATATAAAAAAACCGTTTTATTCGAATTGTATTATCAAACTCTTTGCAATTATACCTCTACAACCCATTTTGGGGAACCCGTTATTGGATGGTGCGGATTATCGCACATCCTCGGGAGACCTCTTCACGAAGCATACGATCTCGAAAGAATTTTAATACGATTTTTAAGAAAAACGAGATTTTCTACTTAATAATAAAATTAATTTTTAATAATTATATAAATATTATCAAACCATATATTTTTAATATATAATAAAATTCTATTTTTTCTAGAAAATAAAAGAATGACAAGTTTCACCAAAATACCATCAAGTATCAATACAAGACAAGTTTTACACAAAAATACCTTGAATTGTTCAAGCTATGTAAATATTCACTAATATACCCCACTCTTTAAAATTCACATCCATGAAAAGCCTAAAGAACATAAATAATTACTTGATGTTTATTTTGAAGGTATATAAGATATTTTCATAAACCCCCCCCGAGTTATATAAAATTGCATTAAGGACCTTAGTAAATATAGATTTAAGTGGGATCAATTCTCTTGAGTCTCAGGGAGCCGGAGAAAGTGAGTGATTGCCTATTTAAGATAGAAAAATTTAACGGGTTATCAATGGTGATTGTCTTGTAAAAAAACACAAATCCTGCCGTCCATGTGCAGCAGTTACCGATAACTCCTAAACCTAATTCAGGATCCAAATTCTGTTTAAAGTGTATGAGTCAAGACTGAGTCCATTTCAATATGAATCCAATCCAAACATGAATCCAATTCAACAAGAATCCAATATACCAAACATGAACCTGAATACCAGAACAATATCAAACATGCAAACATGACTTGACTTGACCGAACCATGGTTATGACTTGACTTCATTACATGACCACTTGATACATCCTGAACTTGTTTACATGAACAACTTAAACCATGGTCTTGGTAAGTTTAATAATTACCAATCAATACAATATACATTACGGGGTTTAACGGGGTAAACTGGTACGGAATGTGTTAAAAATGGCACAATGATGGACACTAAAAGACACCCACATGAACATCTTGTGTCGTTGTCTCGTGGGTTTTGATGGGGCCTTGTACTTATATGTTACCATAGTCCACGGGATAGTTGGACTCCTCTCATATACACTGATACATTCTGTACCAAGCTACAAACAATTACGTTAGCATAACAAACAGAAAATTTACCAGTTCTATTCTCTTTACTTATTTATTCCATTCTATCTTTTAGGACTTACCGAGCGCTAGTTCGCTGACGAGATTCCAGTCTCTTCTTTTTTTGGAATATTTGTCAGGAGGACCCGACTCTCAGGAGACCAAGCCCAGTCAGGACGATTTGGAGCAGCTCAAAGAGGAGCCAGACTTCTAGGCTTTTACTTGTACTTATTTTCTTTTCAGTTCATATGCCACTGTTTAAGCATCGCTTTCTATCATTGTACTTTTTTTCAGTTGTATGTAAATAAAGAATGTTAATAAAAGTTGATGTTATTATTACATCTCTTGTTATTCTTGTGTATCATTTATATTACTTATTTATCCTTAACGTGTTTACTTCTGAGTAAATACGACGCGACCCATCACGTCTACTTCTCCAGACACTGGGAAGCGGGATGTGACAGTCGTGCGTGTGTGTTTAATTCAATCACAAAATGACTGGTTGAACTTGACTAGCGGTCTATGGTTTTTCGGCCTCCGTCAAGGTCATAGGTCGTTAGGGGTAAAAACAGATATCGGGAATTTCAAGTGTTGAAATTTGCAATGAGATTGCATATCTTCTATATGATAGTTAGATCCCGATACCCACTGTGAGTAAGTGTTACTCCTGAGAGGGTTTCTGTTCCCGCCAAAATTTTCAGCCAAGAGCTACTTGTTTCCTTATAAAAAGGGGAGAGTCCTCAAAATTTGGCCTCACGTGTAAAACACGTGAGCGCTCATATGAAAAGCATATGAGCGCTGAATAAAATAAACTTAAAGGGCCAAACATGCCTCACGTGTAAAACACGTGAGCGCTCATATGCAAAATATATAAACGCTGAACATAAATCACCAATGGCCAAACATGCCTCACGTATAAAACACGTGAGCACTTATATGCAAAGCATATGAGCGCTGAACATAAACAGGCTAAAACCCACAGCAGGGGTCACGTGTTAAACACATGAGTTCTCTTGTCTCTCACATGCAAAGCATGTGAGCGCCCCAATTTAAAATGCTCCTATCAAATTCTAGAATTAAATTCTATTTTGGGAAATATTTTTCTGATGTTTCTCAAACTAAAAAGATCTTCTCTGTTAAACGAAGGACCTTTGGATCAAAAATCCAACGGTGATCATCTGGTATAATAAAGTTCTATCATTGGAAAATATTTTTCTAATCTTGTTAAATTAACAAGATATTCATATGATCAGAATTCTATGTTAGAATAAAATTCTAATCTTATTAAACTAACGAGATATCTATATGATAGAATTAAATTCTATATTAAGAAAATATATTTTTGATCTTGTTAAACTAAAAAGATATGATAGAATAAACTTCTAATCTTGTCAAAACTAAGAAGATATTCATAATCTTGTTAAACAAATAAGAGATCTTTTCTGTTAAACAGAGGGCCTTTGGATTAAAAATCCAACGGTGAATAAAATTCACCGATTGATCTAAAAGATCATGAAATCAATCATGATCTCTCAATGAGAGATTCTCTTAATAAATTGATTATTTTTCTTCTCATATAAATAGGAGCAAGGGGAGGAGAAAAAAAAGGAGAGACGGAGGGAGAGGGGAAGAAAAATAGAAAGAGAATTTAATTCTCTAAAGAAGAGGAACCCCTCCCAAAAGCTCCCACAAAAAGAAAATTTAATTCTCAAACCAAGAGTTTAACTCTTCTCAATGAACTTAGTTCTTCCTCTGGTTAAGATCCGCAGAAGCAGATCTCCTCACAAGTTGAGAATTTAATTCTCATCGGGGTGATTCTGTCATGCAGATTCAAAACTTAGGGGAAAGAACTGAATCCAAAAGAGTTTAACTCTTACAAAACATGTGGGAATTTAATTTCTCTGAAACTAGGGTTTAACCCTTTAAAAAGAATTTAATCCTTTTAAAGAACAAAAGGAGAACTTGATTCTCCAGAACCATAGAAGAACAGCCTGGTGATTAATTAGCGTTCAACGCTACACAATAAAAGCTCACGTGTTCCCACGTGAGCACATTTGAGGAACGAAAAAGGAAAGACTGAGATCTAGCCACGTGATCCCACGTAACCCCTGAGAAGTGCTCAACACTTATAAAAGAGAAAAGAGAATAAACCCTATTTTTTGAGCGCCTCACATGACCCCTGAGAAGTGCTCAGCACTTATAAAAGAGAAAAGGGAATAAACCCTATTTTTGGAGCGCCTCACGTGACCCCACGTGACCCCTGAGAAGTGCTCAGCACTTATAAAAGAGAAAAGGAAATAAACCATATTTTTGGAGCGCCTCACGTGACCCCACGTGACCCGTGAGAAGTGCTCAGCACTTATAAAAGAGAAAAGGGAATAAACCCTATTTTTGGAGTGCCACACGTGACCCCACATGACCCCTGAGAAGTGCTCGGCACTTATAAAAAAGAAAATGGAATAAACCCTATTTTTGGAGCGCTTCACGTGACCCCACATGACCCCCAAGTAGTGCTTAGCACTTACAAAGCAAAAATGGAATAAATCAAAGTCATTTTCCATTTTTGGGCGCCTCACGTGATCTCACGTGACCCAATAGCGCTCAGCGCTCAGAAAAGAATAAGGGAATAAACCCAAAGAAAGAGCGCCTCAAATTCTTGAAGTTTAATACTACTTCAAGCGCCTCACGTGACCCCACGTGAGCGCCTCTGAATTTTAGTGTTTAACACTATTTTGAACACCTCACGTGGGAGAACGTGAACGCTGAATATATACTAGTGTTGAACACTATGAAAGGCTAATATGACCAAATTTCCAAGGACCATCAATTGAGCCCCTCATACTCAAGGTCTCCAAAACCGATCTCAGCCCCGAAGACAGCTAATGAGCTCCCAACAAATGGCATCTAAACTGATGTTCATCCCATCCCCCTAGTCGGAACATTGGTTCAAGGATACATCTCTTCATACCTCTGATACATGTCGTTGTAATCTTTCAACATCTTCAGAGAGATAGAGAGTCCCAATAACCAATAACTTTTAGTGTATCTCCAAACTGGTTAAACCAAAACCCTATGGATTATGAGCTCCTTAAACTCATGGACTATGATGTCCTTAAACTTTACGGACCGTGAGGTCCATAAACTCATAGACTATGATGTCTTTAAACTTTACAGACTATGATGTCTTTAAACTTTACAGACTATGATGTCTTTAAACTGTCACGGACTATGATGTCATTAAACCCAATGGACCGCAACGTCCCTAAACTAAAACAATAGAGCCCAAATGCTCTTTTGTTGGATCTAAATGATTCTGTTGAGTAGATCTTAGTCTAAAAATTAGACTAACGTATCCTCAACAAACGTTTAAGTTGATTTTAGTCTCAAATGAGATTAACGATCCTTAAACCCAACCCAAACCAAAATCTAAGAAAATACGGATTTGGACTAATCTACGCCCTATGGGTGACAACATAAATTAGTCTCCGTATACAATCCACAGGCAACCAAAAATAAAACAAACACACACGACACGAAGTGACCATCTCGAGAATGAGAAATTTGTTACCGCGATGCGGTAGCGTAATTAACTGTAGGAGCTTGCGCCTACAGGGAAGAGCGTCCCTACAATCAAAAACCCCTCAAACGAGAGGGAATCTGACGAAGTCTGCTATAACGGCCGCATCCGTCTAAACCTTCGATATATGGTGCCATAAATCAACATGGCATCTTCGGAGAGGTGGACGGATAATACCAAATAGCATCTGCCCCCAAATTTAGACGAGACTTTTGTCTTTCCGGCTTTCGGCAGAGAACAGATTCTGGAACGCCCGGTGGGACCTTTTCCTCTTTCCACTCCACACTTCGTGTGTCGTGTTTTTCCACGATCAAATAATCGCGGTATGTTTGTTTGTGGTTGCCCTTGGGTGATGGGATACTGAAGCCGGTGTTTCGTCTCTCTGAAGAATGGTATTTGCTTCTACCCTAGCAACTCAGGCTCTGTCATATCTGGTGGAGTCAAGTATGGGCCACTTGCAGCCTCAAATCTCTGCAATCCGGCTCTTCAAGAAATCAACGGGCTTCTCTTTGGGTCGATACTCCCACCTTCCACCCTCGGTGCCTCAACGCTGATGGAGGAAGCCTAGAGGAAGTTTGTCTTCCACAGGCTGGTTCTCCAAGCTGCAACTTTGCCGACGAAATCAGTCCTCAAACAACTGGCACCTGCCAAGGACCAAGGTCGACGCAGAGGGCAGAATATTCAAGCTCCTAAAGGAAATAGGGAGCAGGCTCGGCAAAATCCTGAGGCTAATCAAATCTCGGCCGTAAGAAATGGTCGACGTCGATATCGGCATCATACAAAATGAGCTGGGGGCAGTTTTCCATATGGTCCTGTTTCAATCCCAGTGGTGAATGTTGTTCCAACCGGGAACAGGTTCAAATTGTTGCGAAGGGTCAGACAAAATTCTCCTACCGCAATATTGAAGAAATCTCCGCAGCCCATGGAGATCCCACGAGAGCAGAAACCAGTTCGCTCCCTAAACCAACTTTCCTCATCTATATATAAAGTGCGGAAGCAAGTGAAGGTCTCTATCGTTAACCGCGGTTCTTTCCCTAGACGTCAGCCAAATTCTGACAAATTCTTTTTCAAATACAAGGGGACTCATCTCAAAACGGATCCTGATACAACGGTTCCTCCCAAAACCAAAGCGGCTTTTCACAAAAAAGGAGGCCCAATAAAGCTCAAGTACCCGAAGCAAACTCTAAAGGCCAAAAACTCCAAACACCCTAAAGCTGGGGGCATGGTAGTTTACATAGTCTATGTGGTGAATTCCAAAGATGAAGTTTGAGCTTCTACTAGTCACCGACCTCAAACTCGGTCCTTAACAAAAGTTCAACTGCAACGTGAAAAGCTGCAGGAGATGCTTGCTCAGGCGGCACCACTCGCTAATCCATCGTCTAAGGCAAATCCCGAATACGCACCTAGAGAAAGAATAGAGAAGGAGTCGGGTATTGATTTCCTAAAGCGTGCTCTGAAAAAGAGAGATGCAGAAGCGGCAGAAATGTCCACTAAAATGAACCAGATGGCCCTTTTGATTCAGAATATGGCTGGAATGATGGTTCAATCGGAACCACTGACAGATGAACTGCCGGTAGTCGGTTTTAAAGATAAGGATGACATTTCAAATCCTCTGCAAAGCTCATCAATGGCTGAGGAGGAAATGATTCCTAAAAGCAAAGCTGAACGAATATATCGCTCAGCAAATCGAAGCTCACTACACCAGTGAAGCCGCAAATAGATCAATCAAGATTGGTCGACCGTATCCGACATGGCACAATCAAATACAGTACCCGCCAGAGTACACACTTCCAACATGCAGATGTACAAAGGAACTGAGAATTCTCGCCGGCACATTGCGCGATTTGAACCCATGTGCGGCAATACCGATATACTTCTCCTTTGACAGTTCATCGGCTGTATGGCGGGTATTGCCTTCGAATGGTATGCGGAACTCTCGAATGACTCCATGAATACCTTTAACGAAATGGAGATGCCCTTCTGTCAGAGATTCGCTAGTATGAATAAACGCACTACCGTGATGGCACTGGTCAACAAAAGGGTT
The DNA here is from genome assembly GCA_030015575.1 of Agapanthus africanus. Taxonomy (NCBI): domain Eukaryota; kingdom Viridiplantae; phylum Streptophyta; class Magnoliopsida; order Asparagales; family Amaryllidaceae; genus Agapanthus; species Agapanthus africanus. The sequence goes on along the minus strand of JASDDO010000024.1, from coordinate 874,446,081 downwards.
AGACCGAATGAGACTTGGGTTCAATGTGTTACCCGATGGTGAAATCTCTGGTCAAATACAAGCAACGCATCGATGAAGTTGCATCCATGGGAATGCTCATAGCTACCCTTGACCCAAATTCAAAGGCGTCTTCGTATATGGCCCTTTTCAAGCCGACAGCCTTCGAAGAGTTCATGGATAAAATGATTCGATTGGATCAGCTGAGTCAAGACCCTTCATCATCTGATGAAGATGAATGAAAAGCGGAGGTAAGGTGGTATTTGTCACCGACGCTCAACAAAAAAAATGAGCGACTTTGAAACAACCTGTCACCAAAATAGCGACGGTGTGGGTACTCGCTCCCCCCGAGGTATACACAGGGGGCATATTTCTCAGTGGAGGAAGAATCTCTACGTAAGATGTTCCTTTCTTCTTAAAGAATAGAAAGGATATCAAGGGGTTTACAAACGAGTCCCGCAGTCAAATGGAATATCCCACTTGAACCCCCCTCCCCCCCCAAAAAAACGGTATGCCCACAAGCAAAATGGGCACGGATGAAAACCCGAAAGGGCGTCGTGAGTAAAAACAGCAGGACTACCGGCAATGTTTGTGAAAACCCGAAAGAGCACAAACTCGTAAAAAAAATGGTACGTCTGCAAGCAAAATGGGCACGGATGAAAACCCGAAAGGGCTCCGTGAGTAAAAACAGCAGGGCAACGGCGAGTCTGTGAAAACCCGAAAGGGCGCAGACTCGTAAAAAATTCATGCGCACTAGCAAGGTCCTCTCGACCTTGTAAGGAAAAAATACCTGTGTGGGATCCTTACGACTCACAAGGGAGCAACACACTTAGGGATCCCCACGATTCCCGAGGAGAAACGCACTTACGAGATCCTCACGACTCGTAAAGAGAAACATCTTTATAAGACCCTTACGGCTCATGAAGTCAAAAGCCTTAGTCGACAGGATTCTAACCCTGTTTGCTAAGCCATCTTTGTTTGAATCGACAGAGGCAAATGATGATTCGCTCCTGACAATGTCCCAGTGGTAGCGATACTGATGCCTAAATTGGTATCAAATTCCAAGTCTTTTCATGGCAAATGATGATTCACTCCTGGCAACATTCCAGTCGCAGCGATACTGATTCTAAGATTGGTATCAGATCTTGAGTTCCATACTCGTAAAAAAAAGGGTGCGTCCATAAGCAAGATGGGCACAGATGAAAACCCAAAAGGGCTCCGTGAGTAAAACTAGCAGGGATACCGGCGAGTTTGTGAAAACCCGAAAGGGCGCAATATCGTTAAAAGACACTTGCAAACTCCTCTCGACCTTGTAAGGAGAAAACTACCTGCGTGAGATCCTTACGACTAACAAAGGAGCGACACACTTGGGGATCCCCACGATTCCTGAGGAGAAATTACACTTACGAGATCCTCACGACTCGTAAGGAGAACCGTCTTATGAGACCCTCACGGCTCACAAGATTCGAAAGTCTTAAGCTACGGGGATCTAAATATGTTCTTAAGCCATCATATTTCCCAGACTGCCCTACAATCGGCTTAGTACTGACCCTTGTATACAATCCACAGGCGCAAATAATCATTTCCTTTTCGAGTCCCACCAACGACAAGGAATGCCCTCATTTGATGAACAAACACTTGTAAGTCCTCTCGACTTATAAGGAGAAAACACTCTTGTAAGATCCTTACGACTTATAAGAGAACACACACTTAGGAATCCTCATGATTCCTAAGGAGAAAATGCACCTACGAGATCCTCACGACTCGTAGGGAGAAACACCTTTATGAGACCCTTACGGCTCATGAAGTCAAAAGCCTTAGTCGACAGGATTCTAACACTGTTTGCTAAGCCATCTTTGTTTAAATCGACAAAGGCAAATGATGATTCGCTCCTGGCAATGTCCCAGTTATAGCGATGCTGATGCCTACATCGGTATCAAGTTCCATGTCCTTTCACGGCAAATGATGATTCGCTCACGGCAATATTCCAGCCGCAGCGATGCTGATGCTAATATTGGTATCAGATCTTCAGTTCCGTACTAAAAAAAATGCATGTAAAATAGCCGAAATGGTGGGGCAACTTGCAACAAAATCAGCAAGTAAAATATATCCATATAAAAATAGCCGAAATGATTGGGAAACCCGCAATAAAAAGCAGCGAGTAAAAAGAAGAAAAAACAGCCGAAATGATTGGACACCGCGAAAAATAGCCGAAATGATTGGGCAATCGCGACTTTTGCGATACAAAAAGCTGAAATGATAGAGCATCGCGGAAAGAAAACAAAAAAAAATTATATGAAATGAAACTTTTGCCCTACAGGCGAGTCCATACCGACCCCTGTATACAATCCATGGGCATAAACAAAAAGGGAACTACATTTCCCCAACAGGCTCTTTCAAACGGAGAGTCAAATCTCGACGGCGACATCTACAGCCTGGAGACTCACAACGGCGTTTCTTCTCATTCCAGCAGGATACGGACGCGACACTACCAATCGGAGCCACGGCAAAGTCCCTAGTTCCAAGACTCTGCGGTTAACAGGCAACCGAAAGTCGATCCCCGACACCGTAGAAAACGGAGAAAGTCGATCCCGACACCGTAGAAAACGGAGAAGGTCGACCCCGACATCGTAGAAAACGGAGAAGGTCGACCCCGACACCGTAGAAAACGGAGAAGGTCGATCCCGACACCGTAGAAAACGGAGAAAGTCAACCCCGACACCGTAGAAAAAGGAGAAAGTCGATCCCGACACCGGAGAAAACAGAGAAAGTCGATCCCGACACCGGAGAAAACGGAGAAAGTCGATCCCGACACCGCAGAAAGCAGAGAAAGTCAACCCTGAAACCGCAGAAAGCGGAGAATGTCAACCCCGACACCGCAGAAAGCGGAGAATGTCAACCCTGACATCGCGGAAAGCGGAGCAAGTCAGCCAATGACCTCCAACCCCCAGGGAAATCAATGTCCTTGGTAAAATCTCGATTCAGGAAAATCAGCGTCTTAGCGAGAATCTCGATTCGCGTCGACCCGCAAGAAAATCAGTGTCTTTGCAGGAATCTCTCGATTCGTCTCAACCCCAGAGAAATCTGTGTCCTTGGCAAAAACCTCGATTCAGGGAAATTAGCGTCCTTAGAAAAAACCTCAATTAAGGGAAATCAGCGTCCTTGGCGAGAACCTCAATTCGCGTCGACCCGCAAGGAAATCAGTGTCTTTGCAGGAATCTCTCAATTCGTCTTAACCCCAGGGAAATCAGTGTCCTTGGCAAGACCTCTCGATTCAGGGAAATCAGCGTCTTTGGCGAGAACCTCTCGATTCGCGTCGACCCGCAAGGAAATCAGTGTCTTTGCGAGAATCTCTCGATTCATCTTGACCTCAGTAAAATTAGTGTCCCTGCGCATGAAAAGAAAATTCTCTTGTGAGATCCTTATGACTCTCAAGAGAAAACGCACTTAGGAGTCCTCACGACCCTTAAGGAGAAAATACACCTACGGGATTCTCTCGACCTGTAGGGAGAAAAGTCTTTATGAGACCCTCATGGCTCATAAAATTGAAAAGTCTTAGGCGGCAGATCTGAACCTGTTTCTTAAACCGTCATTGCTGTGCAAGGAGGTCAAGATGGACTATCCCCGGGCCACACTCTCTCAAGTCGAATATCGACAAGGGGGGAAACAGCCACTTACGAGTCCTCTCAACTTTTAAGGGAGAAAATTCTCTTGTGAGATCTTTAAGACTCTCAAGAGAAAACGCACTTAGGAGTCCTTACGACCCTTAAGGGGAAAATACACCTACGGGATCCTCTCGACCTATAAGGAGAAAAGTCTTTATGAGACCCTCACGGATTATAAAGTTGAAAAGTCTTAGGCGCCAGATCTGAACCTGTTTCTTAAGTCATCACTGCCCTGCAAGGAGGTCAAGATGGACTATCCATGGGCCACACTCTCCCAAGTCGAATATCGACAAGGGGAAAACGGCCACTTACGAGTCCTCTCGACTTGTAAGGGAGAAAATTCTCTTGTGAGATTCTTACGACTCTAAAGAGAAAACGCACTTAGGAGTCCTCACGACCCCTAAGGAGAAAATCACACCTACGGGATCCTCTCGACTCGTAGGGAGAAAAGTCTTTATAAGATCCTCACATCTTATAAAGTTGAAAACTCTCAGGCGGCAGATCTAAACATGTTTCCTAAGCCATTGCTGCTCTACAAGGAGGTCAAGATGGACCATCTGCGGGCCACATTTGCCAAAGCCACATTCGCTAATGAAATAAAGAAGCTACTTATGGGTCCTCACGATTCGTAAGGAAAAATACCCGAGTGAGATCCTTACGATTCACGGAGGCGATGAACACTTAGAGATCCTCACGATTTCTAGGGAGAATTTACACCTACGAGATCCTCTCGACTTGTAGGGAGAAAAAACCTTCTTGAGACCCTTATGGCTCATGAAGATGAAAAAAGTCTTAGGCTACGAGGACTCTAAACTTGTCCCCTAAGCCGTCAATTCTATTGCCATGCATAATTCTGCACTATTTCACCGACGTACATGCATACATGGGCAAAGTAGTGGGGGGCATTTGTTCCCGCCAAAATTTTCGGCCAAGAGCTACTTGTTCCCTTATAAAAAGGGAGGAGAGTCATCAAAATTTGGCCTCACGTGTAAAACACGTGAGCGCTCATATGCAAAGCATATGAGCGCTGAATAAAATAAACTTAAAGGGCCAAACATGTCTCACGTATAAAACACGTGAGCGCTCATATGCAAAGCATATAAGAGCTGAACATAAATCACCAATGGCCAAACAGGCCTCACGTGTAAAACACGTGAGTGCTCATATACAAAGCATATGAGCGCTGAACATAAACAGGCTAAAACATAGAACAGGGGTCACGTGTTAAACACATGAGTTCTCTTGCCTCTCACAAACAAAGCATGTGAGCGCCCCAATTTAAAATGCTCCTATCAAATTCTAGAATTAAATTCTATTTTGGGAAATATTTTCCTGATGTTTCTCAAACTAAAAAGATCTTCTCTGTTAAACAAAGGACCTTTGGATCAAAAATCCAATGGTGATCATCTGGTATAATAAAGTTCTATCATAGGAAAATATTTTCCTAATCTTGTTAAATTAACAAGATATTCATATGATCTGAATTCTATGTTAGAATAAAATTCTAATCTTATTAAACTTGTTAAATATTTTTCTAATCTTGTTAAATTAACAAGATATTCATATGATCAGAATTCTATGTTAGAATAAAATTCTAATCTTATTAAACTAATGAGATATCTATATGATAGAATTAAATTCTATATTAAGAAAATATATTGCTGATCTTGTTAAACTAAAAAGATATGATAGGATAAAATTCTAATCTTGTCAAAACTAAGAAGATATTCATAATCTTATTACACAAACAAGAGATCTTTTCTGTTAAACAGAGGGCCTTTGGATTAAAAATCCAACGGTGAATAAAATTCACTGATTGATCTAAAAGATCATGAAATCAATCATGATCTCTCAATGAGGGATTCCCTTAACAAATTGATTCTTTTTCTTCTCATATTGATGATGCTCTATATTGGCGATCTCCCAGATCGGGGCACGTGGCAGATGACGTGTCCCAAAGCTCAGAAGAAAGGGCCCACAAGGGCCGACCAGGCCACCCTTGTACCCGACCTGCAAGCAAAAGTTGGCTCTCCTCAGAGCCTCCTATAAATTGGCCTCTTCGGCCTCTCAGCTCGCCCCTAGCTACCACAGGACCAAGATGCATCGGCCCTCCCGCTCATTCCCGAGCTCTCCCGCCGAGGCCATCTTCCTCGGACCCTCCGACCGATCGACTCCACTACTCACAGACGTAACCGCCGATCTGAAAATCTCGCAATGCGTGGATTCTTCGCCGGCAACATCTCACGTTCCACGCCATCACGATCCCCATTAATGGGCGATCCGCTTATTACGCGGGCGAGACGTCGGGAGCGTAACTGCCGGCGAGATTCTTGCGCCTGCTACTGCGTGCTGCCGTTACTATATAAACCCCGATCATAGAGGGGTCAAGTAAGCTTTTTTCACCCCACTTAGCCGTTACTCCGCTCGGATCTTGTGCTAACTTGATCGTCGGAGGGTCCTCGGTGGTACCAAACCAGCCCGGGACTTCCTTGCAGGTACTTGGTGCAAACTCCTCAAAACCACCGATCTCCTCAAAACCCATTGAGGCCTACACGCAACAGGAGATTACCTCCAAGATCTACCGGAAGAATGATGGAAGACAACATCTGATGGAGACCCGACAAGTACCTCCATCAGTTGGCGCCGTCTGTGGGAAACTAACTCCATAAAAAACAAAGTTGGCTTTCCGATCTCCATTCACATGGCAAGCAATCACCCTGAAGATCTAAGCACCCGCCGCCGCCTCCCCCTCAACGGAGGCGCGGATGAACCTCCGCTGAATGTCATCAACCCCTCCGCCGGCCACCGCCACGTAGACTCCAGCGGTCGCAGGTCCCTCGATCCGTCCCATTCAACCTCGAGGTCCCACGTCGGAGAGCCTTGCCTCGAGCCTGCTTCCAGGTATGACCGGCACCCCCTCCCTCGGCGGGGTCGCGCCCATGAGGCCCGCTAAGGCAGCTCGAAGACAACCTCACCCTGGGGCCTAAGGGACTTCGCCGGAAGGAACCGAGGCCCATCAAGAACTATGGTCATGACGATAGGGGTTCAGTCGAGTGCCTACGAAACTCAGCACCCCACGCTGGCAATGGAGGCCAACGGCCGTCCGAGCAAAAAGGCCAGGGACCACGAGCCTATCACCTTTGGTGACGGGGATCTCCACAGCATATCCATGCCCGACAACGACCCTCTAGTGATCACGACCCGAATCCACCGATACGAGGTCCACCGGATACTTGTCGACTCGGGCAGCTCGGCAGACATCTTCTTCCATGACTGCTTTCTGCGCATGGGGCTCACCCCAACAGACTTGAAATCGACCTCCCACGTCTTTTCAGGGTTCACCAACCACTCCATCCTTATGGAAAGGGTGGTCACCTTGCATTTCAACGTCGGGGAGCCTGGCAGCACCCGTACGTTGCCTGTGGACTTCATCGTAGCAAAAGTATCGGCCTACAACGTCCTCCTCGGCTGCCCGACGCTGAACTCCCTCCAGGCCCAGATATCGACCTACTACCTGGCGATGAAGTTCCCTCTCGATCAGGGCGGGATTGGTCGGGTCTACGGAGACCAGCGGGTCGCGAAGGTATGCCTTACCGAAACATCTTCGTCTGAGCAGCCGGCCGACGACGCTGAGGTAAAAGACGACATCAAGGGCTCTTTAGACACCCGAGACAAGCAGAAGGAGTTCCGGGGGACCCCGGTCGAACCACTGACCGAGGTGCCCTTGACAGAGGGGGACGATGAAAATACTGTCCAGGTCGGATCACTCCTGACAGGAACTCAGTGAGATGACATGGTCGGTTTCCTCAGAAATAACTCCGACATCTTCGCCTGGGCGCCTGCTGACATGCCTGGGATCGACCCCAAAATCATTTCTCACAAGCTCGGGGTTGATCCTACGGCCCGACCCGTCAGACAGAAAAAGCGAAGTTTCGCCCCGGTCAAACAGAAGGCTATCGAAGACGAGGTTGATCGACTTCTCGCCGCCAACTTCATCTGGAATGCACCCTACTTAGAGTGGCTGGCGAACGTAGTTCTGGTCAAGAAGTCAAGCGGGAAGTGGCGCATGTGCGTCGACTTCACCGACCTCAATAAGGCCTGCCCCAAAGACAACTATCCTCTCCCTCGGATAGATCAGCTCGTCGACAGCTCGGTCGGCCATGAGCTGTTGAGTTTCATAGATGCTTTCTCCGGCTACAATCAGATCCATATGAATCCGGAAGATGAAGATCTTACCACATTCACAACGGACAGGGGGTATACTGCTACAAGGTGATGCCCTTCAGCCTCAAGAACGCCGGGGCCACGTACCAACGGTTGGTCAATCGCATGTTCAAGCCACAAATCGGCAAGAATATGGAGGTCTACGTAGACGATATGCTCGTCAAATCCGTCTTGTCGGCCGACCACGCCTAGGATCTGGGCGAGGCCTTCAAAGTGCTCCGCAAGTTCAAGATGAAGCTAAACCCCGCCAAATGCGCATTCGAAGTCACCGGGGGAAAGTTCCCCGGTTTCATGGTCACTCACCGTGGAATCGAAGCTAACCCAGAGAAAATCGACGCTATCCTCAACATCGCCGCGCCCAAGGCCAACGTCGAGATCATGTGGCTCACGGGACGAGTCGCCGCTCTGAGCCATTTCATGTCCAGGTCGGGGGAGAAATGCCTCCCGTTCTTCAAAGCTCTGAGGAAGATCCCGAGGTTCGAGTGGTCGGAGGAGTGCCAGACTGCCTTCGACCAATTGAAGAAGCACCTTGCGACGCCACCACTGCTCACCCGACAAGTTGAAGGAGACGAGCTGTCGCTGTATCTGGCGGTATCCGATCAAGCAGCGAGCTCGGTGCTCGTCCGAGAGTTCGATGGAGTGCAGAAGCCGGTGTACTATGTGAGCCATGTATTTAAGGACGTGGAAACGAGATATCCAGCCATAGAGAAGATTGTCTTGGCCCTCGTGGCGGCCACAAGGAAGCTACGACACTACTTCCAAGCACATACCATCCTCATCCTCACTGAGCGCCTGTTGGGGCTATCCTTGCATCACTGGAATCCTCGGGCCGCTTAGAGAAGTGGAGGTGGGAACTATCTCAGTTTGAGATAAAATATCGATCGAGGCAAGCCATCAAAGCGCAGGCCCTGGCCGATTTCATCGTTGAATGCACCATCCCTAGCAAGGAACCGGAGTCCACGCCGACCCTCGCAACTCAGTGTCCCATCGCGGAAAGGCCTGGCTCAGTTCCTGAGTGGGTCATCTACATCGACAGGTCTTCAACCGAGGAAGGCTGTGGTGCCGGCCTTATTATCCGGGGCCCGAACGAGGAAGAAATGGAGTACTCTCTAAAGCTCGGTTTCAAAGCCTCGAACAACGCGATAGAGTACGAGGCCCTCCTGGCTGGACTGCGCATGGCCGCCTGGCTAGGGCTGAAGACAATTCGACGCAGCGACTCGACCCTCGTCGTCGGCCAAGTGACTGTCCGCTTTGAAGCTCGGGAGCCTCTGATGATGAAGTATCTGGACGAGGTAAGGAAACTCCGGAGGAACTTTGACGAAGTCCAAGTAGAACAAATACCCAGGCAGCTGAATGCCCAAGCCGATGCCTTGAGCAAGCTGGCTTCGTCATACTCGGCCAATAATAAGCGATCTATCCTCTTCGAAACCTTGCCTCAGCCCAGCGTGGAAGACGGAGCGACAACACTCCACGTATATGCGGTGCAGGAAGGCGACCAAGATTGGAGGAAGCCCCTCGTGGAATTCCTGAAGGACGGTACGCTCCCAGAAGATCGGGGAGCCGCCCGCCGTCTCCGGGCCAAAACCCGTCACTTCGTCTGGAGCAATGGGAACATCTACAAGAAATCCTTCACTCAGCCCCTGCTCCAGTGCATCAACCCCCATGAAGCCGACTACGTCCTCTGTGAAATCAATGAGGGGGTTGGCGGTGTGCACCAAGGGGCCCGAACCTTGATCCAAAAGGTGTTGCTCCAGGGGTACTACTGGCCCACTATTCATGAGTACGCCCAGAAGCTAGTCAGAAGATGCAAGAGTTGCCAACTCCACGGCAGCATCCCTCGCCTCCCCCCTACCGAGCTGACAGCCCTGACATCCCTATGGCCATTCGCCCAGTGGGGATTGGACATGATCGGCCAGTTCCCTACCTGTACGGGCGGGCACAAATATGTCCTCATCGCGGTAGACTACTTCACCAAGTGGATCGAGGCCGTCCCCATCAGGAAACCAGATGCCGCCACGACCATCAGATTCCTGCAAAACAATCTGATACTCCGGTTCGGCATCCTGAGGTGTATCATCACCGACCAGGGGACGAATTTCGAGAACGAGAAAGTGAAGGACTTCTGCAAGGAATACCATATCCTTATGAAGATCGCCGCGGTCGCGCATCCCCAATGCAACGGGCAGGCCAAAGTCGCTAACCGAGACGTCCTCCGAGGTCTCTGGACCCGCCTAGAAGGGCGACAAGGCGGTTGGGTCAAAAAACTGCCCCGGGTCTTATGGGCCCTGCGCATGTCAAAGAAGACCCCCACCGGGGAAACCCCTTTCAGCCTCTGCTATAGGACCGAGGCAATGGTCCCAGCGGAGATCGGGTTACCCAGTCATCAGGTCGAGCACTTCGACGACGATGCGAACACCTTGGCGCTACGGACCAACCTGGACATCTTGTTGGAGAAGAGAGACCGGGCTCAGATCAGGGCTACGACTTACCAACAACAAACGGCCCAATATTACAACGCTCGGGTCAAGCGCCGCTCCTTCAAGACCGAAGATCTGGTCCTACGGTGGAGTTAATCGATCAAGGCAGGCTACACAAGTTCTCCCCAAAGTGGGACGGTCCTTTCCTCGTCTCTGAGGTACTCCCTGGCGGAGCCTATCGCCTACAAGACTCGGACGGACGCAAGTTCCCGCGGCCTTACAACGCCGAGAAGCTCAAGCTATACCAATGAAGTTAAGGCCAACGAGTGTGTACCCCTCTTTTCGTGAAGACGATGTAAATGTTTTCTAAAAATCCTTTCCATTCAAACAAAGGGAACGTCAGAACATTGCAAAATAGAGTTCCGTCTTTGTGATCCGAAACCCTCACTAAAGAGGCAACCGCGCAGCTCCGCTGCCCGGTTATCCTTAGCAGGCCTCCTACGGCCCTCCAACGCTAAGGGTTAAAGTCCTCCCTAGAGGCAGTCGAGCGGATACCCTGCTCGACTATCCCTGGCCGGTAGCTTCCCTACACGCAACGCCAGGGATCAAAGCCCTCGCCAAGAGGCAACCGTGCAGCTTTACTGCCCAGTTATTCTTAGCAGGCCTCCTACGGCCCTCCAACACTAAGGATCAAAGTCCTCCTTAGAGGCAACCGAGCAGCTACCCTGCTCGGCTATCCCTGGACGGTAGCTTCCCTACTCGCAACGCCAGGGATCAAAGCCCTCGCCAAGAGGCAACCGCGCAGCTTCACTGTCCGGTTATCTTTAGCAGACCTCCGACGGCCCCTTCAACGCTAAGGATCAAAGTCCTCTCAGAGGCAGTCGAGCCCGACCCTCGCTCGGCTATCCTCGGCTGGTAGCTTCCTACTACAACCGACAGGGATCAAAAAGTCCTCCCAGAGGCAGTCGAGCCCGACCCTCGCTCGGCTATCCTTCAGGACAAAAGCCCTCGCCAAGAGGCACCGGGCAGTAACCCTGCTCGGCCAAGGGTCCTTGGTAGGCTTCTTACAGCCCCTCCCGCGCTAAGGACCAAAGTCTTCCTTTGAGGCAGTCGAGCCCGACCCTTGCTCGGCTATCCCCTACTGGTAGCTTCCTACCACAACCGACAGGGATCAAAGTCCTCGCCAAGAGGCACTGGGTAGTAACACTGCTTGGTCCTCGTCCTGAAGGATCAAAGCCCTCGCAAGAGGCAACCGAGCCCGACCCTTGCTCGGTCATCTCCGGCTGGTAGCTCCTTTCCCATGACGCCAAGGATCAAAGCCCTCGCAAAAGGCATCTGAGCGGCTACCCCGCTCGATCATCCCAGGCTGGTAGTTGCCTACCTACAATGCCAGAGATCAAAGCTCTCGCTCAGAGGCAACCGCGCAGCTTCACTGCCCGGTTATCCTTAGTAGGCTTTTTACAGCCCCTCCCGCGCTAAGGATTGAAGCCCTCCTTAGAGGCAGCCGAGCGGCTACCCTGCTCGGTAATCTCCGGCTGGTAGCCCCTACCCATGACGCCAAGGATTAAAGCTTTCGCAAGAGGCATCCGAGCGGCTAACCTGATCCGTCATCCCCGGCTGGTAGTTGCCTACCCACGACGCCAGAGATCAAAACCTTCGCCAAGAGGCAACTGCGCAGCTTCACTGCCCAGTTATCCTTAGCAAGCCTCCTATGACCCCTCCAACGCTAAGGATCAAAGTCCTCCCAGAGGCAGTCGAACCCGACCCTTGCTCAGTTATCCCCAGCTGGTATCTTCCCACTACAACCAACAGGGATCAAAGCCCTCGCCAAGAGGCAACCGAGCAGCTTCCCTGCTCGGTCATCCCCAGCGGGCATCCTCCTTCCCACCAGACGCTGCGGGTTTGAACCCCTCATAATGAGGCCACTGAGCTCCCTTCTGCTCGGCAAATCTGCGGCGGGCAGCATGCTGCTCATCAAATGCCATAGACCTGAAACCCCATTGAGAGACATCAGGTCTGTTCGAGTCTGAGCAATCCCCCCTCGACTCCGGGACTATAGGCATACCTCCTTTTCAGCAGCATTTGGCACGCTTGACAAGTGATCGAAATCAACTCGACGTACGATTGCCTGACATGGAAACCCAATAGTGTAAGCAAGGATATTCTACGAGCACTCTTCATATCCAAAAGATAAAATGCAAAGCAATAAAACAGCAAGAGTTTTACTCGCACGAGCATTTGGCACGCTTCCCTCATCGCTGTCTGCCGGAGGCTTTGCCACCGGGAGTGGGACCCGAGCACGGAGCTCGCCATCGGCGAACTCAGGAAGCTGCTCCTTCACGGCATCTAAAGCCTTATTCCACGCGACGGAGGAATGCTCGCTAAGCTCGGCGTGAAACTGCTCTGACACCTTGTAATCGGCCACAGCCTTCCTAGCCCGAATCTCGGCAATCCCGGCCGCCCGAAGTGCCACCTCGGCATCCTCCCTGCTGGCGTCTCTCTCCTTCTCCATGGACGCGAAATGATTGGCCAGATCCACCAGCTTCACCTCAGCAACTCGGTGGGATGTACTCAGGTGACGATAGGCACCCCGGTTCGCTGAGATGGCGAGCTCCGCAACCTCCGCTCAGGCTGCCAGGACATCGGCCCTCATCCTTTCCAGACGCAGGTCACGTCGCAGGACCTCGACCTCTGAAGGAAACGCTTCCACCGGCCTCGGTGCGTGGAACTCCCCCTCAGCCTCCATACGAGTAACGAGGGCGCGGTGTTGAAGGACCTGACAAGAAACGGATAAAAAACTTGGAGACGCTCGAGCCAAAGAAAGGAAGGTAAAAAATAACACGTGGAGGAGTTCATACCTGGACCGCCCCTTAGGCTATGGCCTCCATTTGGACCCTCAGGGTGCCTTGAGGAAGCCTCCCCCGGCCGACTCTTCCATTCCGGCGAGCAGGCCGGCAGCGACGGAAAGCCCAGATGGAGCCATAAAGATGGCATCCCCCTCCTGCACGGGAATCCCCTTAGGGACCCTCGACAGCGGCGCACGAGATATTGTCCTTTTTCCTCTTAAGGAGGACCCCGTCTTTGCCCTCCTCTGCATCCCTCGTCTGGGGCTCGGATGACCATGGACGTCTCTGGCCACCGTCTGAACAATCACAGGGAGCCCTCAGTGAAGCGGACGGCCCTGCCGCCGGCGGAACATTCGGCGCAGGGCTCGAGCCAGCCGGGGGCACGGCCGCACCGCTGGCCTCCCCCGGAACAAGAAATCCAAAGAGTGGGAACGAACTATGTATCCAACCCAAAAGAGGAAGAGCACCGAGCAGCCAAGACATAGAAGGAAGAAAAATATGAAGAAATAGGGGCCCTGGAGTGGGCCCCACCTCTATTTATCACCGCAATCGCCCTCATCCAACGGCGCCCTTCATCTCCCGAAAAAGCGCCTTCTCGCGTCCAACGGCCCCGATCGCTCCACTTGTCGTTCCCACACTGAGCCACATCCCATCATCCGCCGCAGGTCTGTACACGTCACGTCGACCAACCGACGCTTGACACGCGGACCGTTGCTTCTATGACAGGATACACGAACCGGCACACCTTCCTTAAATGCAGAGATCTCGCCCTGGTTCGCTGGCAGAAAAGACAGCTGATAGCCCGAAGACACGTCCCGACGAAATCTTAGAAGGGATCTCACCCCGGGCGGCCCGGCAGTCTACCCTTGACCCGACTCGTCAGCTGGTCGGGACAAGAGTGGGGGGCTAATGATGATGCTCTATATTGGCAATCTCCTAGATCGGGACACGTGGCAGATGACGTGTCCCAAAGCTCAGAAGAAAGGGCCCACAGGGGCTGACCAGGCCACCCCTGTACCCGACCTGCAAGCACAAGCTGGCTCTCCTCAGAGCCCCCTACAAATTGGCCTCCTCGGCCTCTCAGCTCGCCCCGAGCTACCACAGGACCAAGATGCCTCGGCCCTCCCGCTCGTTCCCGAGCTCTCCCGCCGAGGCAATCTTCCTCGGTCCCTCCGACCGACCAACTCCACCATTCACAGGCGTAACCGCCGCTCCGCAAATCTCGCCATGCGTGGATTCTCTGCCAGCAACATCCCACGTTCCACGCCATCACGATCCCTATTAACAGGCGATCCACTTATTACGCGGGCGTGACGTCGGGAGCGTAACTGCCGGTGAGATTCTCGCGCCTGCTACTGCATGCTGCCGCAACTATATAAACCCCCATCATAGAGGGGTCAAGTAAGCTTTTTTCAGCCCACTTAGCCGTTACTCTGCTCGGATCTTGTGCTGACTTGATCGTTGGAGGGTCCTCGGTGGTACCAAACCACCTAGAGACTTTCTTGCAGGTACTCGGTGCAAACTCCTCAAAACCACCAATCTCCTCAAAACCCATTGAGACCCACACGCAACAGGAGATCACCTTCAAGATCCACCGGAAGATTGACGAAAGACAACATCTGACAGAGACCCGAAAAGGACCTCCATCACATATAAATAGGAGCAAGGAGAGGAGAAAAAAAAGGGGAGACAGAGGGAGAGGGGAAGAAAAATAGAAAGAGAATTTAATTCTCTAAAGAAGAGGAACCCCTCCCAAAAGCTCCCACAAAAAGAGAATTTAATTCTCAAACCAAGAGTTTAACTCTTCTCAAAGAACTTAGTTCTTCCTCTGGTTAAGATCTGCAGAAGCAGATCTCTCCACAAGTTGAGAATTTAATTCTCATAGGGGAGATTCTGTCATGCAGATTCAAAACCTAAGGGAAAGAACTGAATCCAAAAGAGTTTAACTCTTACAAAACATGTGGGAATTTAATTCTACTGAAACTAGGGTTTAACACTTTAAAAAGAATTTAATCCTTTTAAAGAACAAAAGGAGAACTTGATTCCCCAGAACCATAGAAAAACAGCCTGGTGGTTTATTAGCGTTCAACGCTACACAATAAAAGCTCACGTGTTCCCACGTAAGCACATTTGAGGAACGAAAAAGGAAAGACTGAGATCTAGCCATGTGACTGTTGGAGATAGTGCTCTCAAAGTCAATTATTGGATCGCAGGTACGTGATTGCAATGATTGTTGCAGGACCTATACCGATATGACAGTCTTGCTCGAGATGATAGTATGCTATCTGGTTTGTCTTTATCATCGTATACATGCTTTAGTTCAGTATTGCATGATGATAGAGCCCATAGGATTCTTGCTTGATTGCCAGCAGTATGATGGCGATCATATACGTGGGAGCTGGGGTCTGTAAGCGCATCCTTAAAGTGTCCCTAGTCGTGGGAGTTTCGAGACAGGGCATCGATACTCCAGAGTAGACTAGTGTATACAGTTGAGACCCCGACGAGGGGCAATGGCCGGTCTCACAAGCCATCGGTGTTAGTTGGTTCACCTAAGATGTATACAGGTGCTCATTGGGTTATGAGTACACCGGACAGGACTCGCCGGGAATCTGCTAGTTGGTATTATACATATCGTCAGATAGCAATTCCCTGGGGACATGTGTACAGGTTAGTTCATCGACCTGAGATTGTCATTTGTTTCGTATGAGTTCCCACTGTGCTTAGATTACTACCCTACCACGCTCAAAGGAGTTGTGCAAACAGGTTTTAGTTGGGTACAGTCCCGAGCCACATTGGAGGCAAGTGAGCGGATCGTCGGGGATTCGTCTCTCCCGGTATTAGGGGTTGATGTCGCGCAGTGCACGGATGGCCATCACTAGGAATCCTCGGCCGAGGTAGTGGAGAATTACTGATTTGGATCAGTAGTTTCTCAGGTGGTGATGGGCTTCATGCCGACACGATTTATCGCGTTATTAGGGGTCTGACTTTATCCACCCTCCTAGACTCGATATGCGATACTCTTTAGACGAATGGACCGGACTATATATACATTGTCACTGTCAGGCTCAGTAGGGTTTATAGATTAGTTCGCTCGTCAGCTTCCCTTCCAATCAATACATAGGCAAAACGTTACGTGCAGCTTGTACCTCTAACGTGCTAGTGGTTATACCCAGTGCCAGTGTGTTGATGAGTCATTAGAGTCCCCTACAGACACTTTCCCAAGTTCGGGCGAAACGTTGTAGAGGCCGTATGGTGATATGGTAAGGTTCGGAAAAAGCACGTGCGTTTTCGCACGTGTTGTTTTTCGGGCAGATAATACTGGTAGGCTTTGGTTTAAGCCGGAACCCAGTATTATACTGTGTAGATATAATATCTTTGTCTTAGTTGCATTTATATTCGGTCGTAATGCAAATGTGGGTATGTTTATACTGATACGGGGTTATCCGGAAATTCGTTTCAGGATCACTTTTGGAAGTTGCCAGTTTCCAGTTTTCTATCAGCCGTATTTAACATTCGGTTAAAATGCGGATTTATCTTTTCTTGATGAGGTGAGTCAGTGTTCTAGAAAGTTCTAGAGAGGGTAGCAAGGCTAGTGAGTCATTAGTGCATTAATGAAGCAATTAATGCTTGATGACTAAGGGTTAAGGTTCAATGTATGCATTGATTGCATTCATACTAGGTGTATTTGTGACTCATTGTTTCTTTCATGATCTTTTGCTTGTGGTCACCACTCCCTCCTCCTACACTCACCCCCTTCCTATATGTGGCCGGCCACCCTCTTGAGGTTTGATAATGGTCGCTAGAAAAAGATTGGTATTGTTTTGGACTCATGAAAATTAGATAAGCCTCATTTCTCATTTCACTCGATTCCAAAAGGCAACTTCATTAACCGTTCGTCCATAGACTTGGACGTAACGAGACAAAGTGTTCTACTCATTCTCTACTACATCTTGGTCGTCTTTTTTGACAAACTTGACGATCGAGTTGCCTCAGTTCAGAGGCGGGAGCCCGTTTAAAGATCCGTCGACGTGGTGCCACCTGGACGAGAAGACTGGAGATTCAAGAGATCGGAGCAGCCGCAACAAAGCGTGGGATAATGGTTGAAGACCGAAGGACTCGAATCGTTCGGTATAACTCTTCTACTCACTTTGTAGTTTGTTAGTTTAGCTTTAATGGCAGATCCGGGTTATAGTACGCGATAGCGCCAGTTGTAAAAAGTTTTTGTTCCGCATTTGGCGTCTGTTAGACGGCCGGGGCGCTACCGTGGACTTACAGTGGTATCAGAGTCTCACCATTAAGCTATACTAACTTGTGCTAACACGTTTAAAAGATCGATCGAACGGAATTTCCGAAATCATAATTTTCGAGCACACAAGTTTCTGTCGATTTTTAAAAGGGTCTAAAAATAATTTTGCATGTCACAGAAAATTGTGCAGGGTTTTTCAAGAATTCTGGAAAAAATTTAGCACATGATCCTACAGTAACGCCGCGGATCCGCGGTCAAAGCTTGGGTTTGACCGCGGAACCGCGGCCGTTCTGTGGGAACAGTGATTCACTTTTTTCCAGTGAGTTTGTATGTGGATATTGTGATTCTTGGTATATTTCTTTTTGGCCCAGATTTTGTTACTGTACAGCAGATGTACGTGGGGCCCACTTCGGGAAATTTAGTCGATCGAAATTTTAAATTTGTTAGTATACAGTATTTACATTATATCTCCGACCGGGAATGTCATTTGATCGGTAAACCGCGTCTGATTGCTATAGTTCTTTTAGACGGGTTTGCGAACGTGACATTCGCGTTGATGTTCTATGTTGTGCTGTGATGTTGCGGATATGTCGTGGTGGATAGCAGGGTGCAATGATAGTACAGTTTGGATTTATTTTTACATTTGATATTGCGGAGCGAGCGTCCAACATGTGGACTGCCGTTACTGCCTGTTTGTATAATATTCTTTTAGGGCACGATCGGGTCGAGGTCGATGTACCCGTTGTACATATTTTTATTTTCTGTACTAGGTTTATCCCGCGAAGGAGTGCACGGATAGCCGGGTTCTGGAGGGCAACGGGTCCGTATCTCATGACTTTGAGAGGCAAAGGGACCTCACTCTAGAATTGGCAGACTATTCGCCGCACTCGTAGGGGGTACAGGTTGACCCAAGGTGGGATGCTCAATTTACCGGATTCCGTGAAGTGCCGGGTGTTCCATTCACTATGCTGTGGGGGATTACCTCGCTTCAGGTTTTGGCGGGTAACTTGCCGCACCCGCAGGGGTCTAAGTTTCATTGCACAGGCTATCCACAAGACCAAGGGAACGTCGGATTTCAGCAGCGGCTCTGTGAAACCCGGGGATCCCAGATTATCTGTATTGTTCTGTGATGCTTATTACTTTTCTGTAATGTTGCATATTATCACGCCTGGAGCGATTATTGTATATTGGTATATATACTATTAGATGTTGTATATGTTTTACACCCGCGCTAGTCCAGCCCCCGCTCTGTCGTTAGTTAAGTAACCTAACGGGTGATGACAGGACCCAGTGGCGAATGCGGATGGTATATACGTACATTTTATTTTCGTTCTTTTCTGATATGATTGATTGATGGGACTGCATTGATTTTTATCAATGCAAGGATAAAACAAACCTATATTTGATGTTGTTGGAACAAATTTTAAAAAAGTGTTGTTACAAAGATGTTTACTATTGTTTTGCATAGTGATATTCAGTTTAGAATATCCTGCACCTCATTCGACGAGGCAAGGGCCGAGATCCCTTCACCGGGAGTGACCCCTTGGGCAGAAGTTTGCGTCAGGGTAATAACTTTAATATAATCGATTACAAGTTGCTTTGCATCACGGTATTCAGTTGGAATATCCTGCATCTCATTCCATGAGGAAAGAGCCGAGATCCCTTCACCGAGAGTGACCTCTTTAGCAAAACGTTTTCGCCACTATATTTTTATAAAAAACTATCAGGTTCCTTCAACGAGATAAAGTTCATTACGTTAAAGGTTTTTCACCAAAAACCAGTCGTAGCCCTCCGTCGTATCTTATGGATGGTCAGTAGTATTCAAGCTATGTTTGTTGACTTTCGCCAAGGCATAGTGCTTGGTAGCTGCTGGGGTATTCATTTGTAGCATAGATAGATGTGTTGGTTTGGGACAGTCGTATTACCTTGTTGGCTTTCGTCAAGGGTATGTACGGGTGGGTTCAAATTAACCTGGACAATGACGGGCAGAACTTGACATGTGACTTATGATTTGTTGGCTTTCGTCAATGTCATAAGAGCATGGGGCAAAAATCACATCGGGAGTTTCAAATATACAGGAAACTTGCCAGGCATGCGTATACCTTCTGGAGTGTGATAACTTGAGTGGCTTCCATCAAGTTATCATGCGATGATAGTTGGATCCCGATTCTTACTGATGAGTTGGTTTACTCTTCGGGTGATCTCGACTAATTCTTCTTTAGGTTTGGAGGAGAATTTGAGATAACAGTGGGAGGTTTCCTGATTAGATAAAGTGATGACCATTCTGATCTAGGTTAGAGTGCACGCAGAGTGTTTCTTTTCTCTCTCTCTCTTTGGCAGCGACCTTTGACCGACCCTAGATAATGACTCAGTGACCAAGTAGACTGAACCTTCTTAAAATACTGGATTTTGGATTGTCCAAGTTGCATAAGTCATTGCCGCTCTTTCTTTTACCCTTTGTATTTCTTAGAACACCCCGTATTACTACTGACATCCACTTCTATTGGATAGATCTATCGTATGGTTATATACGAACTCGAAGGTACTACTTCGAGGATGGATCCAGGTTCAGGAGAAATAGAATTGGTTTATTCAGTAGTCTTTTATTATCACCTTCTCTTAGGTTGCGAGGGCTCCTTAGTTTAGGAGAGTACACCTATTACGCTTATTGGATAGTCTTATTCCAGATGCTGAAAGGTAGGGAATGAAGAAAACCAATTAGCCTAAGTAGGGTGTAAAGAAGGTAATATGTAAAGACAAAATAATTGGATTAGAAAGAGGGCAAAGTAAATTACGACTGTTTCATTCACGACCAAACCGCGTACTTCATCGCCATTCCTATTTCACCTTTGCTTTTTCCCCAGTTCGGGAGAAATAGAAAAAGGTTTTATTCAGTAGTCTTTGATCACCACCTTCTCTCAAATTGCGAGTACTCCTAGGATTAGGAGGGTACACCTATTATGCTTACTGGATAGTCCTCTTTTAAACCATAGGCTGGTGCCAAACGGTAGGGAAGGAAGAAAACCATTTAGCCTAACGATGGTGTACAGAAGGTAACGACTAAAGACAAATAAAGAGATTTGGAGAGATGGCAAAGATATATACGGATAAAATCATGAATTGGATTATGGAAGAGGCATTACTATGAATACCAGGATACCCCTACGAAACATTTTCATGTTTCAGTTTTACTGTGCATTGTTAATTGTAAACTGATTTCCCGATTACATACTTACTCCAGGGTATGCATTTACCAAGTTTCATTCTCATATCTGTATGGTTTTACAGATGATGAGTGTGAGTAAGTTATTGGGAATTAGGTGATCATCCTCATTATATCGGAATTCGTTGTAATTGGTGATATTTGAGGAAATCGTCTGGGTACAGTTTTCAACCTACGATGCACAAGTTTTGAGTTATTCAAACTCAGCGGACTTATACACAGTATTGTATGTTGTCCAGTGTCCGTCAGGATAAAGGGGTAGGTCCTCGTACTATGTTCTGTTTACTTATGACTTCTCTAGTTTTTAGACAAGTGTTTCGTTGAAATACAATGTCTAAGTTTTGAGAAGTTGTGGGTATAAGAATAAAGTAGAGAACCAGGTATCACAAGTATCGGGATTCTTCAAAGAGATCGAAGATGTAGATACTTATGATTGGTATTCAGTTGATAGTAATGGTTTTGAGAAACTTGTTTCTCTTTCAGGTTACTCATAATTGGATGGATTCCTAAGTTGAGTAATGTTGATTGGCCTTTTTCCATTAAGTTGATATGCACTGGAGACAGCTGCATGATTTGAATATGGTTCCAATTAAATTAGTGCCTCTGTTTCTATATTGGATATAGAGTGGTTCATATCTTAACGATGTTAAGATAAGGGGAGTTGTCCAGTTTATGCTTAAAACTAGACACTGGATAACTCAAGGCACGTTTCTGTAATGGCAGTTTGTGGGTTGACCCAGGCTTCGACGAGGGTTGACTTTTCTACCATCTGGAAGATCAATAGTGATATTGTTCTTGACTCGCCACAGTTTTATTAAAATGGATTTTTTCAGAAAACAGTAGTGGGAGTATGGTAGAACTGGAAGTGATTCCAGAATCGCAAACGATTACGAAAAATTTAATAGGACCTATATATTCAATTAGGTTTGACATTCCAATATCCACTCCATAGATATGGTGGGTAACCTCAGGCACCCGAGAGGTACTCCGGTAGCCTCAAGGACGGTGACAGGGAGGTTCTTGTTTACCCAGACTTGACACTACTGTTGTTCCAGACTATAAGACCCGGCAAGAGGATAAGTATAGCGTCGTTCTAAACTAGCTTTAGAAGTGTACGTGTGTATTATTCTGCCAGAGGGTTGTTGTGGTCAGTGGGAGCAGCGGAAGCATAGTGGGCAAGTCGATTATGTCTATTTATAGGCTTGAGCTGATATAGCGGAGAGAAGATCATCCAATTTTGATGTGACAGTCATAGGTTTGACTTCATCAGAATAGTGGATGGATCTGTTAAGAAGGTAGTAGGGTGTGATGTCCTGGTATTTGGATGACATACACAGAGTAGGAAGTAAAATTCCTATACTACGATCGGTTGTACTGTGGTTGTTACACAGTTGTTTCTCCACAAAGGATATGGATATAGTATCAAACATTCTGGTTACTAGATCTATGGTTTTAGATCTAGATTTGGGTAGTTTCCCAATTTGGTTACTTTGACAGTATTCTAATGGTATTTAGAATAGATGACTCCTGGCATGGTAGTGTACCTGCAGGTGATGGAGTCACCCTCTCTAAAGGTGTCTTAAAGACTAAAAGGGAGAGGGATGTGCATGATTGGCAGATCACTTGCTTAGACAATTGAGTCAATCATGAGATGTCAAGTACCACACCAGATGTAGTTTTTGCACTTGATGCGATAAGTTTATATTAATCCAATCCTGAAGAAACGTAAGGAAGCAGTTTTAGAACATAAGGTGCATGTTCTATGGATTTGATGACGGCAGTCTCCTTCGGGAGACGGTTATCATTCCAGGCTTCAAAGGTGACATAGATGACAGAGTGATTGTCAGAGTTATAGTTTTCCCTCTGACGAGGGACAGTATTATGGACAGGTGGTCCAAGAGGATACTGTGGGAGGCATGGTGCTGGATACTGATTAGGTTCATACAGTCTAAGAAGTTTGGATTTAGTGTTCATTTATGAACTAGGTCCCATCAGATATTCAGACATATTCTAAGATAGGTATTACTCGATTCGGGAGATGGCTTTCTCTGCGAACTTGAGATTTAGAGATATAGAAAGAAACATCAGGGCGGATCCACCCACTGAGGCTATTTCTCGAACACAAGAGTTTTACAAACTAGCTTTGTGAAACTGATTAGTAGAGGAGTTGGATGTTCGGTATCACACGGGCTGTGAGTATGCGACATCGCAATAATTAGCCTTAAGTGCAAGTGGGAGATTGTTGGAGATAGTGCCCTCAAAATCAATTATTGGATCGCAGGTACGTGATTGCAATGATTGAGGCAGGACCTATACCGATATGACAGTCTTGCTCGAGATGATAGTATGCTATCTGGTTTGTCTTTATCATCGTATACATGCTTTAGTTCACTATTTTATGATGATAGAGCCCATAGGATTCTTGCTTGACTGCCAGCAGTATGATGGCGATCATATACGTGGGAGCTGGGGTCTGTAAGCACATCCTTAAAGTGTCCCTAGTCATGGGAGTTTCGAGACAGGGCATCGATACTCCAGAGTAGACTAGTGTATACAGTCGAGACCCCGACGAGGGGCAATGGCCGGTCTCACAAGCCATCAGTGTTAGTTGGTTCACCTAAGATGTATACAGGTGCTCATTGGGTTATGAGTACACCGGACAGGACTCGCCGGGAATCTGCTAGTTGGTATTATACATATCGTCAGATAGCAATTCCCTGGGGACATGTGTAAGGTTAGTTTATCGACCTGAGATCGTCATTTATTTCGTGTGAGTTCCCACTGTGCTTAGATTACTACCCTACCACGCTCAAAGGAGTTGTGCAAACAGGTTTTAGTTGGGTACAGTCCCGAGCCACATTTGAGGCAAGTGAGCGGATCGTTGGGGATTCGTCTCTCCCGGTATTGGGGGTTGATGTCGCGCAGTGCACGGGTGGCCATCACTAGGAATCCTCGGCCGAGGTAGTGGAGAATTACTGATTTGGATCAGTAGTTTCTCAGGTGGTGATGGGCTTCATGCCGACACGATTTATCGCGTTATTAGGGGTCTGATTTTATCCACCCTCCTAGACTCGATATGCGATACTCTTTAGACGAATGGACCGGACTATATATACATTGTCACTGTCAGGCTCAGTAGGGTTTATAGATTAGTTCGCTCGTCAGCTTCCCTTCCAATCAATACATAGGCAAAACGTTACGTGCAGCTTGTACCTCTAACGTGCTAGTGGTTATACCTAGTGCCAGTGTGTTGATGAGTCATTAGAGTCCCCCACAGACACTTTCCCAAGTTCGGGCAAAACGTTGTAGAGGCCGTATGGTGATATGGCAAGGTTCGGAAAAAGCACGTGCGTTTTCGCACGGTCGTTTTTCGGGCAGATAATACTGGTAGGCTTTGGTTTAAGCCGGAACCCAGTATTATACTGTGTAGATATAATATCTGTCTCACTTGCATTTGTATTCGGTCGTAATGCAAATGTGGGTATGTTTATACTGATACGGGGTTATCCTGAAATTCGTTTCAGGATCACTTTTGGAAGTTACCAGTTTCCAGTTTTCTATCAGCCGTATTTAACATTCGGTTAAAATGCGGATTTATCTTTTCTTGATGAGGTGAGTCAGTGTTCTAGAAGGTTCTAGAGAGGGTGACAAGGCTAGTTAGTCATTAGTGCATTAATGGAGCAATTAATGCTTGATGACTAAGGGTTAAGGTTCAATGTATGCATTGATTGCATTCATACTAGGTGTATTTGTGACTCATTGTTTCTTTCATGATCTTTTGCTTGTGGTCACCACTCCCTCCTCTTACACTCACCCCCCTCCTATAAGTGGCCGGCCACCCCCTTGAGGTTTGATAATGGTTGCTAGAAAAAGATTGGTATTGTTTTGGACCCATGGAAATTAGATAAGTCTCATTTCTCATTTCACCCGATTCCAAAAGGCAACTTCATTAACCGTTCGTCCATAGACTTGGACGTAATGAGACAAAGTGTTCTACTCATTCTCTACTATATCTTGGTCATCTCTTTTGGCAAACTTGACGATCGAGTTGCCTCGGTTCAGAGGCGGGAGCCCGTTTAAAGATCCGTCGACGTGGTGCCACCTGGACGAGAAGCCTGGAGCTTCAGGAGATCGGAGTAGCCACAACAAAGCGTGGGATGATGGTTGAAGACCGAAGGACTCGGATCGTTCGGTATAACTCTTCTACTCACTTTGTAGTTTGTTAGTTTAGCTTTAATGGCAGATCCGGGTTATAGTACACAATAGCGCCAGTTGTAAAAAGTTTTTGTTCCGCATTTGGCGTCTGTTAGACGGTCGGGGCGCTACCGTGGACTTACAGTGACCCCCGAGAAGTGCTCAGCACTTATAAAAGAGAAAAGGGAATAAACCATATTTTTTTAGCGCCTCTCGTGACCCCACGTGACCCCTGAGAAGGGCTCAGCACTTATAAAAGAGAAAAGGGAATAAACTCTATTTTTGGAGCGCCTCACGTGACCCCACGTGACCCCTGAGAAGTGCTCAGCACTTATAAAAGAGAAAAGGGAATAAACCCTATTTTTGGAGCGCCACACGTGACCCTACGTGACCCCTGAGAAGTGCTCAGCACTTATAAAAGAGAAAAGGGAATAAACCCTATTTTTGGAGCTCCTCACATGACCCTACGTGACCCCCAAGTAGTGCTTAGCACTTACAAAGCCAAAAGGGAATAAATCAAAGGTAGTTTCCATTTTTGGGCGCCTCATGTGATCTCACGTGACCCAATAGTGCTCGACGCTTAGAAAAGAACAAGAGAATAAACCCAAAGAAAGAGCGCCTCAAATTCTTGAAGTTTAATACTACTTCAAGCGCCTCACGTGACCCCACGTGAGCTCCTCTGAATTTTAGTGTTTAACACTATTTTGAACACCTCACGTGGGAGCACGTGAACGCTGAATATATACTAGTGTTGAACACTATGAAAGGCTAATATTAGCCAGACTCAGACCAAATTTCCAAGGACCATCAATTGAGCTCCTCATGCTCAGGGTCTCCAAAACCGATCTCAGCCCCGAAGACAGCTAATGAGCTCCCAACAAATGGCATCTAAACTGATGTTCATCCCATCCCCCCAGTCGGGACATTGGTTCAAGGGTACATCTCTTCATACCTCTGATACATGTCGTTGTAATTCTTCAACGTCTTCAGAGAGATGGAAGGTCCCAATAACCAATAATTTTAGTGTTTTCCCAAACTGGTTAAACCAAAACCCCATGGACTATGAGGTCCTTAAACTCATGGACTATGATGTCCTTAAACTTTACGGACTGTGAGGTCCTTAAACTCATAGACTATGATGTCTTTAAACTTTACAGACCATGATGTCTTTAAAATGTCACGGACTATGATGTCCTTAAACCCAATGGACCGCAACGTCCCTAAACTAAAACAATAGAGCCCAAATGCTCTTTTGTTGGATCTAAATGATCCTGTTGAGTAGATCTTAGTCTAAAAATTAGACTAACGTATTCTCAACAAACGTTTAAGTTGATCTTAGTCTCAAATGAGATTAACGATCCTTAAACCCAACCCAAACCCAAATCTAAGAAAATACGGATTTGGACTAATCCATGCCCTATGGGCGACAACATAAATTAGTCTCCGTATACAATCCACGGGCAACCAAAAATAAAAAAAATACACACGACACGAAGTGACCATCTGGAGAAGGAAAAGTTGTTACCGCGATACGGTAGCGTAATTAACTGCAGGGGCTTGCGCCTACAGGGAAGAGCGTCCCCACAATCGAAACCCCCTCAAACCAGGGGGAATCTGATGAAGTCTGTTACAACGGCCGCATCCGTCTAAACTTCTGATATACGGTTCCATAAATCAACTTGGCATCTTCGGAGAAGTGGACGGATAAAACCAAATAGCATCTGCCCCCAAATTCAGGCGAGATGTTTGTCTTCTCGGCTTTCGGCGGAGAACATTTTATACTTTGCAATTAGCAATCTAGTAGGTGTCTAAGAAAGGTGTTAACGGGGTTATATCCCTACGGAAACGAGGTTATTTAATTAGTTCCATGCGAAAGCACGGAAAGACTCCCTCGGAGTACCAATACCTGTCTGGCCGACCGATTGGCGAACTTGTAGGGTGTAATTAATCCCGGCCAATCTTACCCTTTAGGGTTTGAAGGAAGATTTGATAAAAACAGTGGGAGCCATCCTGATTAGATAAAATAATAACCAATCTAATCTTGCAAGAGCGCACGCTAAAGTATTTTCTTCTCTCTTTCTCGAGATAGCGACCATGTCACGCTTTAATCAAGATAATAATATAGATGTATTGACCGAACTCGCTTATTTTACAGGGCCGGGGAACGTTGGTTCCGCTCTATCTTATGACAACTGTCATAAGTCTGAGCAAGGGATAGTGGAATGGAAGGATTTCCACGCAACCCGAATGAAGAAAGAGCACGTTGATGCTTTTTCTTCGGGTGTGTTAGTTATTGAGAACTGTTTCTCAGTCTGCTCTACGTCCTAGGTATTAGATACCAGATCAGGATCACACATTTGTAATATGTTACAAGGGTAAAAGACAAGTAGAGAACTAGGAAAAGATGATATGTCTCTTAGAGTAGGGAATGGAGAAATTGTTGCTGCCAAAGCGGTAGGCGAATATCACCTTGTATTACCAAATGGAAATACATTAATTTTGAACGACTGTTATTACGTACCATCAGTGATATACAATATAATATCCGTTTCTTTATTAGATAAAGAAGGATATAACTTGGCATTAGAAAAAAATGTTATGAACATTTTCTTAAATCAAGTGTTGATTAGATTTGGTACGTTTTGTAACGGTATATATGTTCTAAATCAAAATACAGTTCTAAATATACAGAATACATACAAGAAGAAAAGTTCAGAAATGAATGAAGGCTTCTTGTAGTATTGTAGACTTGGTCAATATCAATGCGACTAGACTAGCTAAGTTACATAAAAATAGATATTTGAATCCGTTCGAATTTATATCTTATGAAACTTGCCAGTCATATTTCAAAGGCAAGATGACCAAAACTCTGTTTACAGGACATGGAGAAAGAGCTACTGAACACTTGGGACTGATACATAGTGATGCATGCGGTCATATGTCTACACATGCCAGGAATGGTTCCTCATACTTCATTACATTTACCGATGATCTCTCAAGTTTGGGACATGTGTTCCTGTTGAAACACAAATCTGAACCTTTTGAGAAATTCAAGGAATATAAGAACGAAGTAGAGAACCATACGGGTAAAAGTATTAAAATCTTTTGATCTGATCGAGGATGTGAATACTTAAGCATGCAATTTTGAGATTATCTAAAAGAGAATGGGATTCTCTCTCAGCTTACTCCTCCGTATACACTACAGCACAATGGAGTATCGGAGCGGAGGAATCGCACCCTATTAGATATGGTGTACTCTATGATGAGTATTGTTGAGTTACCTATTTCCTTTTGGAGTTATGCACTTGAGACAGCTGCATACCTATTGAATAGGGTTCCTACCAAATCTGCGCTTACCACTCCATATGAGATTGGGGGGGAAGAGACCATGTCTTAATTTCATTAAGATATATGGTTGTCCAGCTTATATTAAAAAGAAAAATCCGGATAAGCTCGAGGCAAGGTCTGTTCTGTGTAAGTTTGTTGGATATCCCAAACATTCGCGAGGGTATATCTTCTACCACATGGAGAAACAAAGAGCGTTTGTTTCTTAAAATGCCACCTTTTTAGAAAAGGAATTTCTTGTGAAAGAAATTTGTGGTAATGAGGTAGAGCTGGAAGAAGTTCCAGAAACACAAACTGCAATAGAAGATTTGGTAGAACCGGAGGATTCAGTAGTCCCAGATGAACCTCAGCCTTTCTGCAGATCTAGTAGGATTCTTCATCCACCTGAGAGATACTACGGTTTTCTCGTAGATGGTAAGAGCGAGGATTGAATCATGGAAGATGATGACCCAACTAGTTTCGAGCAGGCCATCACAAGTGGGGACTTTGTGAAATAACTGGATGCTATGCGATCTGAGATGGAATCCATGTACACCAACAAAGTATGGACTTTAGAAGTTGCTTCTGAAGGGGTAAAACCCATTAGGAGCAAGTGGATCTTCAAGAAGAAAATTGGTGTAGATGGAAAGGTTGAGACCTTCAAAGCTAGACTTGTAGCAAAAGGTTTTCGTCAACGACCATGTGTCGACTATGATAAGACATTTTCTCCAGTGGCTATGCTTAAGTCCATCAGGATCCTACTTGCTACTGCTGCATACCATGACTATGAAATCTGGCAGATGGACGTCAAGATCGTTTTTCTAAATGGTGATTTAGAAGAGAGCGTGTATATGACACAATCAGAGGGCTTCGTAGACAATGGGAGAAGTGGAAAGGTGTGAAAGTAACTTAAATTAATCTACAGATTAAAGCAGGTATCGCGAAGTTGGAACATTTGTTTTGATGTGGCAGTTAAAGAGTTTGACTTCATAAAAAACATAGATGAATCTTGTATATATAAAAAGATTGTAGAGAGTAAGATTGTCTTTCTCGTATTGTACGTAGATGACATACTCTTGATAGAAAATGATGTTCCTATGCTGCACTCAATCAAACTCTTCCTATCACAAAAGTTCTCCATGAAAGATCTGGATGATGCCTCATACATCCTGGGGATAAAGATATATAGAGATAGATATAAAAAGATGTTGGGATTGTCCCAATCCAGGTACATAGACACCATACTAAAGAGGTTTAGTATGGAAGATTCTAAGCGTGGTAATTTACCCGCTTGTTCAGGAATCACTCTCTCCAAAGAGATGTCTTCCAAGACTGATTTGGAGAGGGCTCGCATGAATGTAATCTCGTATGGGGTGATGGTTAATCCCATAACCATTGGTGTTTGACATTAAATATTGTATGCAGGTGCTCATTGTAGAATGTGTACACCGAATAGGACTCGCTGAGAACTCCTAGATAGTACCATACCTATCATCAGATAGCAGTTCTCTGGTGACACTTGTACATGTTAGTCTATAGATCCGAGATCGTCATAGTGTCTTGTGTGGTTCCTACCGTTCTTTGATTTTATCTCTACCACGGCTCAAAAGAGTCGTGCAAACAGGTGGATTTTGGATACGGTCCTAAGTCACATGGAGGCAATGAGCGATAGGAGGGGTTTCGTCTCTCCCGGTATTGGGAGTTGATGTTGCGCTATACTCGATTGGCTATAACAGCAAGTCCCTAGTCAGGGCTGATGAGATTTAACGGTAAGCATTATCAGTAATTTCTCGAAAGATTATAGGCCACATATCGACATGACTTATCAAGTTATTGGGGTCTGACGATTCCACCCCAGACTCGATATGCGACATATCAGACGAAAAGACCGGACTGTACGGTAAGTGTTGCTTATTGGCTTTATAGGAGTTTGGACAAGTTTACTTTTTGATCTTCTATTCGTTCAATACCTGGATAGCCGTTACGTCCAGCTAGTACCGCTGACGGCTTGTGGGTATATGATGTGATCATTACCTACTGCTGGCGTATTGACGAGTCATTAGAGTCCCACACAGAGGTTTCCTAGCTCAAGCGAAACGAAGTAGGGCACAGATGGAGATATGTGCGGGAGCTTGATTAAATATGAGTATGTGATACCGTATTCTAATCCAGCGATATTTGATATCGATTAGGTTATATGTGATATAACCGGATTATTGAATCAAGTGTTTGTTCACTGCCCAAAACAGAGACGAACTGTGATAGATCGTCTTGCTTGAATTTGGGGGCAGATGCTATTTGGACTTATCCATCCACCCATCTAAAGATACCAAGTTGATTTATGGCACCATATATCGGAGATTTGGACATACACGACCGTTGTAGCAGACTTCATCAGATTCCCTCTCATTTTATGAGGGGTTTTTGATTGTGGGACACTCTTCCCTTCAGGCGCAAGCCCCTGCAGTTAATTACGTTAGAACATTGCGATAACCACTTTCTTCTACTCCGGCAGTTCACTTCATGCCGTGTGTGTTTTTGTTTGTTTATGTTGCCCGTGGATTGTATACGGAGACTAATTTATGTCGTCGTCCGTAAGTTGCGGATCAGTCCAAATTTGTATATTATAGATTTGGGCTTAGGTTTATTTAAGGACCGATAATCCGGTTTGAGATTAAGATCGACTTAAAACATATGGGTGAGCATTTGACCTCAGTTTGTTTTTGCTAAGAATGCGTTAGTCTTATTTGAGACTAAGATCAACTTAACAACATTCTAGGATCATTTTTTGCTTAAGATCCGGCAAAAGAGCATTTAGGCTCAGCTTCAAGAAAATTTCAGAGACTTATCCAATTTGGGCTTAGTCTATTTAGTCTTTTTTTTATTCAAAAGTGCTAAGCACTTATTTAGGCCCTGTTTGTTCAGCCCTTTTCTTTTCATGTAAAAATTCTAAGCACTTATTTGAGCTCTGACACTCACATGTATGTCATGTGAAGCATTCAGTCATGGGCACTGCCCAATAAATGTTGAACATTTTTAATCATTTTGACTAAATATGAAGTGCTAAGCACTTTTTATACGGCGTCTGCCTGAGGTGCACGTGCGGCGCTGGGCACTGCACAATCAGTGTTAAGCACTCAGCCCTTTTGGCTACTTATGAAATGCTCAGCACTTTTTGTATGGCGCCCACGTGAGGAGCACGTGCGGCGCAGGGCGTTGCCCAATCAGTGCTAATCACTCAGCCGTTTTCGGCTGCATAGGGAGTGCTGAGCACTTTTATTCAACGCCCACGTGTGTTTCACGTAAGGCGCTGGCCTTCTGTTTTGGGCGCCCGTGTGTCCTTCACGTGAGGCGCATAGCGCTATTAAAAGGGGCGCTCATGTGGGGAGCACATGAGGCATTAGTTTTTTTCCTTTTTTAGAAATTAAATCTCTGTTAATGACATTTTGACCATTAATGATCACCAAGATCTTCGATTTTGAAGATCTCGGATCTGGTTTTTTCTTTAAGAACTAAGTTCTTTTATAAGTTCTTTTTCCTTTTGTTTTTCTTTTGGACCTAATTCTTTTCTTAATCTTTGATTTTCAAGAACAAGATCCTCCCGATGAGAATTAAATTCTCAACTTGTAGGAGACTTGTCTTGTAGATCTCTTATCCAGAGAAAAAACTAAGTTCTTTGAGAAGGGTTAAATCCTTAAAATAGGTAAGAAGAGATATTTTGATCTCTGAATTTCTTTTATCGAGATTTCTTTTGAAAGGGAAGTCTTACTCTCTGAGAATTGAATTCTCTATTGTTTTTGGAAGCTTTCTGTATTTTTCATAAGCTTATGGGTTTTTTATATCTAAGACTTGAAGTCTCAGGTCCTTTATATAGTGGAGGCAAGTTTGTTACTTAATTCTGAGAAAATCTTTCATTGAGAGATTCCAATTGATTTAATTGGACTCAAAATTGAGTTGGGGAATTTTACCCACCATTGGATTTTTGATCCAAGGGCTTCTGTTTTTACAGAATATGTTCTCTTGTCTTTAATAAGATCGAGGAAATATTTTCCCATATATAGAATTTATTCTGTAAAATGGTGATTTAAATCACCATTGGATTTTTAATCTAAGGGTTCTTTGTTTTACAGAGAGCAATTTTTCTTCTTTAGAAAAATTGAGAGAATATATTCCAAAATAGAATTTTATTCTATAATTGGGTCTTTGATCCAACCGAGAGTATCTTTCTTATTTTAGAAAAATTTGGGAAATGTTTTCTCCCAACAGAATTTAATTCTTTATTTTGATGATTTATCATCTTTATTGGATCTTTGATCTAACGGCTCTATTTAACAGAGAATATTGTAGAATTTAATTCTCCTGGGCGCTGGCGCGCACGTGTTGTGCACGTGGCGCCACTTAAGAATTTAATTCCTAAGATGGGTATTCCTGTGCTTTGCACACCGGCGCCCGTGTGAGGAGCACGTGCGGTACCATCTAAGAGGTTAACTATTATGTAATGAACTGTTCTGTGTGTTAGTGTATATGCCCTAGAGGCCATTACTGTATCATACTAGTTTGTATATTACTTAATGGAAGCTTGGGATATTCACAGTTGTATAGACAATCTTGCTCAAAATGGTAGTATGCTACTTGGTTTGTTTCTACTTTAATATGTGCATGTGTTTCTTTTAGCATATCGCTTATACATATTAGTAGAGCTCTTAGTATCTTTGCTTGATTACCAGCATTGTGATGGCAGTCACACTTGTAGGGGCTGGGTAATCTACAAGCACATCCTTATACAGGTCCCTAGTCGTAGGATTATCGAGACGGGGCATCGATACTCCGGAGTAGACTAGCGTATGCACTTCTCATCCCAGCAGGGAAGATGGTCTGTCCCACAGCCATCAGTACGTTGTACTGGAGATAGTATGCAGGTGCTCGTTAGGTTACGAGTACACTGGACAGGACTCGTCGAGAACTGTTGGTTGGTACTATACCTATCGTCAGATAACAGTTCCTAGGTGACAGGAGTACAGCTTAGTCCGTCGACTTGACACTGCTACTTCGCCTCGAGTGTGTTCCCACTATACTTTGATTACTACCCTACCACGGCTCAAAGGAGTCGTGCAAACAGATAGTAGTTGGGTGCAGTCCTGAAGCACTTGGAGGCAGTAGCGGTTAGATAGGATTCGTCTCTCCCGGTATTGGGGGTTGATATCGCGCTATGTCTAGAAGAGCCATTACACAAAGTTTCTGGCCAGGGCACGCGAGAATTACTGGTAGTGTTTCCAGTAGTTTCTCAGGGTGTTCTGGGCTACACTCCGGCATGACTTATACCGCTATTAGGGGTCTGACGTTTACCGTCCCCTAGGCCCGACATGCGATACTCATAGACGAACAGACCGGACTGTACGGAGATTGTCACATTCAGGCTCAGTAGGAGTTCGGATGGGTTCACCTCATCGGTCTTCTTATCGGCATCTACCTGGGGACCGTTACATACAGCTAGTACCGCTTGCGGTCTATGGTTAAACCCACTGCCAGCGTAGTGTCGAGTCTTTAGAGTCCCATACAGAGGGTTGTTCGCCTTTGGGCAAAACAGAGTAGAGGTCACACGGTTTTGCGACGGGGTTCGTTCACATCCGTGTACTTGTGCACGTTTGGTGTCCGAGCAGTTATTACTAGCAGGCTTTGGTTTAAACCAGATCCTAGTATTTGTTTTGGGATTGGTTTTGTCTCATTATATTCGTGTTCCTCGGAACACGAATGCGGGTGTGTATACACAGTTGACAGAGGCAGAGGAACCTCATTAAGGTTGTTTACCGTTGACTTTTTCTAAACCCTAATGAGAATGAGAAATATGATTAATAATATTAATTAAGGATAAGTGTGCCATGGTTGAGGTTGGGTTGACTATTTGACTTTTGTTGACCATGATCATTTCTTTTGCAAGATACTTCTTAATTCTTGCAAATTGCATTAAATGTGAAATGATAATGGTCATTTCAACTAACCATCACAATTTTCTTTAGTTATTATTATTATTATTATTATTATTATTATTATTATTCTCATATGAGAGTATGGTTGTGTGATTCTTGCTCATTCTCTCTTGCTCTTTCTCTCTCATGCAAAGCTCTCCCTCTTCCTCTCTCAAAGCTCTCTTCTTTCATGTATTGAAAACCATGAGCTTTGTGAGATAAAACCATCAAGACATCTCTCTACTCATTCTAGGGTTCTTAGTTTAGCAAGCCAAGCACTCTAGTTATCTCTTGGTTGAGGTAGGAGCTTAAGGTAGAGGCCTTCGGGTGGATCTTTCTTCGGCAAAGAGAAGACGAAGAGGAGGAGCCGTCTATACCACTCCAAGGAGGAAGCAAGATGGAGGACCACAATAAGAAGAGAAGGAGTTCAAGGTCTAGGTATAACCATCTAACATAGTAGCTAGAACTTGTAGTTAGTTTGTTAGTTTTTGTTTTGCAAAGATCCTCTAATTTTAGTCCATGTTACCTTGTGTTAAAAATCCGTTTTTTACTCTTTACGCCTCCCCGTAAGCACCGGGGTGGGTAACGTGGACTTACACGGTGCTTTGCACATTGGCACCCATGTGAGGAGCATGTGAGGCGCCACCATAGGATTTAATCCTATAAGATTGGCTCTGGCGCTAGCGTCCTCGTGGAGAGCACATGAGGCGCTACCTCATTAAATTTAACAGAGCATTGCTCTTTTATTAGGTTAAATATATTGAGGAAACAAATGCCCTCCACCGTTGCTTTCACGTGGCTTACACGTGGGTGCAATGGTGTCATTTTTTCCACCGTTCGATCTCCTGGGGAGTTGAACCTTCCTTTCGTGTCTTATAAATAGGGCCTTTGGCCCTTGAGATGACTGCTGTTTCGTCATCCTTTTTCTTCTTCCTTGAGAATTTAATTCTCTTTTCAGAGCTTAGATCTCTGCCTAAAAAAATCTCTTAAAGTTTAACTCTGTTTAAGAAAATTGGTAAGGATTATGACCATTTTTCTCTTAAGAGTGACTTTTTTATCTTGGATTTTTAACCCATTAACAGAGCTTGGCTCTTTTTCTTGAAATGATCTCTTAGAGATCTTAAAATACTTTATTTAGGTAGATCGTTAGTCTCAGAGATCTTAGGGTTTTACCCTATTACTATGATCTTTAAGAGTTCTCTGGAATTTAATTCCAGTATATTTCCCATGGGGATTTCTGGGATTTAATTCCATTATTAGAGGAATTTAATTCCGTGTTGTTCTACAGAGCTTAGCTCTAAAAAAATTTCTTTTTAAGAAATGCTTTTGGGAATTTTATTCCCTTTTCTTATTTTCTTTTTAGGGTTCTTCTTGTAGATTTGAATCTGCTGCAGAACTCGTTTTTCGAGAATATTGGGAGTTTAACTCCACAGTTCAATGAGATTTTTCATTAAATGAGAATCCTTTTGGATTCTTACAATGAGTGCCTTTCTCGTCATTGATGGGGGCGTTATCTTGATTTTGTGGGGCCCATTGTCCCTTTCTCTTTGAACTGTGGTGATTTTAACATGCCAGAATGTAGTACAAATTTAGGTGTAATGAAAATGCTAATGTCTTGAACATTGTGTCGATAATTAACCATATTTTAGGTACTATGGTTTCTGATTCCTCCTTCCTCTACATTCGCTCGGAAAGTGCTTTTGCCGATATGCCTACAGATCGGGAAATCTTTGCGCTCATTCGGGATTATGATCCAGAGCAGAAGTCTCTTCATCTGTGGGGGTCGTGGTACAGTCACATTATCCGAGGTTTGCGCAACACCGTCAGAACTGATCCCTTCAATCCATTACGCTGACCCTCCGCAGGTCGCTTACGCAGCAGAAGAGGTCAACTGGACCTCGGAAGGTCGTCTCCAACCTTCCATAGTATCGATACCAGCGCAGCCGCCGATGGCCCTAAACATTCTAGGGCGTCGCATATGCCAAGGAGAATCGCATCCTTGGGAGCAGCTTTACATGATAGGAATGACTCCCCGTCATCCGGATGGCTATCTACAGTGGGCCCGTTACATTCTGTTGGCTAAGAAGTCGCTGCTATTGAAGACCGGGATATTTCCAGCGATCTATGCGTCCCTCTTTCACTACCACACTCCTCATGTGTGGTGGGTCAAATCTTTTCTCGGGCAATGGAATATCCCGACCCACACATTTCTCTTATCAGATCGGGAGGTCTCAATATCGCTGGAGGAATTCACGGAGATATTCGGGTTACCCGTCAGAGGAGAGCATTATGAGGAGATACTTCTTCCTGACGAGTATGTGAATCAGTGGTTATGGGTCTTACCCTGGAGAATGCCATTCAACACAAATTTCCGAGCTTGATCAAAGTGTTGAACATATATGAAAGCTTATTCTTGGAGTCTGGGGGGCACGGTGTTAGCTTCACGGATTTCGTTGCTCGTTCTTTCGTCCGGAGGCTTTATCGATGAAAGCTGCGAAATTCGCCAGGCTCGATGATCCGTTTGGATTCGGGTTGGACAAACTATCGACTGTGGAGGCGGATTTCAAGCAATTTTTTATTTCGGATACCCCAATCGCCCCTTTCGCAGAAGTCGCCGCTCCAGATATTGATGAGGAGACATTCGTCTTGTGGTTCATTGGCTTGTGGCTGAGCTGGTTTGTGCTTCCAATGCACCCCGTTATATGAGACCATCTGTATTTTATCCTGCTCACCATATTGTGGCGAGGACATGCATGGTCGTTGGGGTTGCAGGACTGGCTCACTTATATCATGGCCTGAGTCTGGCGGCCGACACCACTCATCCAGGTGTGAAGCCCGTTAATCTCCTACTGCATTACTTCACCTCGTGGATCGAGATGCACGTGCTGGGTGCTTTTGATGTGCATAAACGACCCAGATTTTATGAAGGACACAATTTTCCTTGGGTTATGCACTTGGTCGATACTTCTTTTCCATACCCAACACATCGAGAGGCTCGGCAATTGCTTCTTCTCCCGCGCATGGCTGGGGACATCATGACCTTTGTCGATAGTCCTGACCATCGGCAAGAAACCTTCCAAAGTGATCCATCCGCTGCAGGATGTTTTCAAGGACGGAGCTTCTGTGTTGAGGGCCTGAGAGATCTTCTATTTGTATTCTATCAGGCTAGATTTCCTGGTATTCAGACAGAACGCTTCGGTTTTGTTTATGAGATATAACCCGCACCGTTTTGCCCGGCAATCGGGTTACAACCAAGACGTTCCCCTCGAGGCGTTCATCATTGATCTAGTTACTATTGAGGAGCGTGTTCGCAACGCGGCGCACCATTCCATGCGTCTGAATACGGGGTCCCATTTCCTGATCAGCGAGCCGAGTCATATTCCAAGGGCCTCGAATGCCTACGTTGCTAGGTATCAGCATACAACGAGTGTCGTCGTTAAGAAGGAAAGGCGGATGCTTCTAGACCACAAGGATTCTGTCCCCGCCGGCAATCCCGCGGTCCCACTGATGCGACGGGCAGTCGTCCGTCCTTCTTGGAGAGAGGGCAGTGCGGTCGTAGTTCCGCGAGCTTTTCCGGATAAGCCTCGACCGGACTCTCCTGCGAATGTGGTAGCTGTGGCGTCTCCGGAGTCGGGCATTGGTTTAAAGATCGAGACCCGCCGTCCGAAGAAGCCCGTTAAGCGAAAACTCTTATCATCGAGTGTTGGTGCCAGCTCGCAGAAGAAGAAGAAATCCTTATTCACGGCTGATGTTGTATTCAGTCAGGAGCCTCATGCTCGTTATAGCGAAGGCTTGTCCAAATACGGCACCAACGATAGTCTGTTCGAAGCTCCCGTTGCTACTGATCTTCAAGCTGCCATCGAAGCTTCTGAAAAGCTGGCCCGTGAGCAAGCAGCGTTAGCTTCTCTTGCGGCGTCTGGTATATTTCGTTTACATTCTTCCGTACATGCATTTTTTTCTTTGAATATATTATGTCTTATTATCACCCTTTTTCTTAACAGGAATCTCCACTGAAGAGGCACTTTTGGCGTCCCTCAAGTCATTTGAGGAAGAAGAGAGGCTTCACACTTTCATGGGTCTCGGTTGGTTTTGGGACATATTTACATATTTAATTCATTTCATTCAAACCCTGTCTTCCTTCCTCTTTTTGTTACAGGAACCACCGCCACTCATGCAGTTCCAAGTACTATGCCGCCCTTAGGTGGTGGTGCGGAGGAGCCTTCAGGGCCATCAGCTACGGTTGAGGTCACCACAGGGACGCCATGAGAGGCATCTCTAAAGCAATCGATGACGGATGTTGCAGCAGATCCGGAGGCCGAGTATAGTTTGGACAAAGATGTCCCCCTACCGGAGGTTTTAAGGAGATCTGTTCGTACAGCCCAGGCTAAGAGGAACCGCAAAAAGCATGCAGTAAGAGAGCGTCAGGCTATCTTGGCCGCAGGTACGGGTTCAAGTGATGCTCGACCTTCTGACGTTCCCATGGAGGACATTCCTTCTGCCCTATCCACCGCTCATAGGCAGGTTGCGCGTGTGGCTCGCGAAGAGGCCGAGTGGTTACTTCAAGGTAAAACAGCGCACGGTCCCTTATTGAAACCTTGTAACCGCCTTTTTCTTGAATTATAACATTTTTATCTTAACAGGGCCAAATTTAGGCGGTGACGTGGCGGGCGAAGTGCCGGAGCTTGAAGAGCCTGAAGTGGCAGACCTTCCTTTTGAATCTAGGACCGTTCCGACTACCACTTCCTCTCCTTGTAGATCCCCGATATCGGCTGGTGATACGAGCATTACAACAGCCCTTATCGATTCTGGGGATGAAGGTGTCGATGCTGAATCCACCTTCCCGGTGATGGTGGAAACCGAGGAAGACGTCATAACTGGTGATGCTCCAACACTGTTATGGTTTCTGTCCTATCAGGTATTCCTCGAGCTATTAATTTTGAGCTCTTAATCCCGCTAGGCATCTCTACTGATATCTCCTTTATTCCGAATACAGGCGTGGTAAACCCCGGCGCTGTGCTGACTGAAGAACTACTGCCAGCCGTTGCCACGACCGTCATGGTTCCACCTCTCTCTTTTGTATCCTCTCGAGTTCTCTTGGGTTTAATGACGGAAGGTAAAAATTTCTCATTTCTTTGCTTCGATGTAGATATTGTTTTCTTGGATTAATTTCTTTACTATATATCGCCGAATACTGTAGGAGTGCTTTTTGACCGCTTACACCAGATGTTAAGATCGCACTTCGCCTTCTAATCGGAATTCGTTCCCCTTTCAAGCATTGGTTAGTATATTCTTCACCTTTTATTTCATTTTTCCATGAGTAAACTTTCTATTGCTAAGCTTTTCTCGTATTGACCTCAGAATTACGGCTCGAGAGAGAGAGAGAGAACGAAAGAACAGCCGAGCCTCCTATGCTTCCTAACTTGCCACTTTTGACCACTGGTATGGCAGATCACATTCATCATCAAAAATAACAACAACAACTGAGTCTTTTATCCCAAGCATATTGGGGTAGGCCACATGAATCAACATGAGAATCACGCCGGGTCCAGCACATGAATTCTCCGCCTCCACTCACTCCTATCAAACAATATACTTTCATTGAGTCCTTTGGCAACCATATCGTTTCGTATCACCTCTATCCATGTTTTCTTCGGTCTCCCTTTTGCCCTTTTACCATTGCCCATATCGAGAGTATCTATTCGTCGAACCGGTGCTTACATAGGTCTGCGTCGTACATGACCAAACCATCTTAGCCGGTTTTCCCGCATCTTCTTCTCCACAGGTGCTACACCAACTTTTGCACGAATATCCTCATTTCGCACCTTATCTTTTCTAGTGTTACCGCACATCCAACAAAGCATGCGCATCTCCTCTACGTGCATCTTCTGTGTATGATGCTTCTTAGGAGCCCAGCATTCTGTACCATATAATAAGTCAGGCCGAATAGTGCTCCGATAAAACTTCCCTTTCAATTTTAATGGAAAGTTACGATCACACAAAATCCCTGTTGCACTCCTCCATTTCAACCAACCAGTTTGGATCCTTTGATTAACATCACTATCGATCTCCCCAATCTTTTGGATGATGGAACCAAGATATCTAAACTGGTTGCTCGGTGATATCTCTTGCCTTTCCAATATTATACCAATATGGTTTTGACTTCTCTGGTTACTAAATTTGCAATGTATATATGCTGTCTTGGACCTGCTCAATTTGAATCCCCGAGATTCCAATGTTTGCCTCCATAATTCCAAATTGGCATTAACCCCTGCTTTCATCTCATTTACTAGAACAATATCATCAGCGAATAGCATACACCAAGGTACCTCATCTTAGATAGTTCTAGTAAGCTCATCCATCACGATGGTAAACTGGAATGGACTTAATGCAGATCCTTGATGTAAACCAATTGTAATCGGAAAATCACTCGTTAAGCCGCGGCAAGTTCTGACATTTGCCACTACTCTATCGTACATATCCTTGATTATGTCAATATACTTGACGGGGACCCCCTTCTTCATCATTGTCCCCCATAATACCTCTCTAGGTACCTTGTCGTACGCTGTTTCTAAATCAATAAGTATCATATGCAAATCTCTTCTCCTCTCTCAAAAACGCTCGACAAGTTGACGAAGCAAATGAATAGCCTCTATCGTCGATCGTCCAGACATGAACCCAAACTAGTTCTCTGTTATCTTAATATCCTTCCTTAGCCTGTGTTCAATCACTCTCCCCTAAAGTTTCATGGTGTGACACATAAGTTTTATTCCACGGTAGTTTGAGCAACTTTGAATGTCACCCTTGTTCTTGTAGATAGGTACAAGGATACTTTTCCTCTATTCATTTGGCATCTTTTTTGTCTACCAAATCTTATTAAACAGATCTGTCAGCCATTTAACGCCTATTTCTCCTAAGTATCTCCAAATCTCGATAGGAATCCCGTCGGGACCAACCGTTTTTCTTAAACTCATTCTGTTCAAAGCTTCTTTAACCTTAGGTAGTCTTATTTTACGCATGAAATCACGGTTTATATTTGAGATTGAATGACAAGTCCATCCAAATTCTTAGTAAAGCTCTCATTGAACAATTTGTCAAAATAATCTCTCCATCTTTCCTTGATATCCTCATCTCGAACTAAAACTTTCTGATTTTCATTTTTGACACACTTCACCGCACATAAGTCTCTAGTCTTCCTTTCCAGCATCCGAGCAATTTGGTATATATCATTGTCAGCCTCTTTAGTATTTAATTTCTCATACACCTCCTTGTAGACCTTAGATTTAGCTTCCCGAACTGTTTTCTTAACTTCCTTTTTAACCATTTTATACTTCTCAAATCTCTCCACATCTTTACTTTTCTTCAAATCTTTATAAGAATCCATTTTAATTTTAATAGCAGCCTTGACTTCTTCATTCCACCATGGTGTGTCCTTAGATGGTGAAGCACCACCTCTCGACTCACCAAGTAGATCTCTAGCTACCTTCTTGATACAACTAG
Organism: Agapanthus africanus; assembly: GCA_030015575.1. NCBI lineage: Eukaryota > Viridiplantae > Streptophyta > Magnoliopsida > Asparagales > Amaryllidaceae > Agapanthus > Agapanthus africanus. The sequence continues at coordinate 874,404,482 of JASDDO010000024.1, read as the reverse complement.
TCATTTTGTTCCATGTTCTGTCTGAATCATCTTTCAACTGCCAATCCGTTTCTTGGACTACACGATCTATAAATGCCTTTTGGTTACCTTCTTTCAATCGCCACCATTTAATTCTAGGCTTTACCTTACGTCTAATCTTTCTAGGTTCTCTTCTAAATCGAAAATCTAGAACTAAAAGTCTATGTTGAGTGGTTACACTCTCACCTGGCACTACCTTACAGTCGATACAACAACCTCTATCTATTCTTCTCATCAGAAAAAAGTCTATTTGACTAGCACTTGATCCGCTCCTAAAAGTGATAAGGTGGGACTCTCTTTTCCTAAACCAGGTGTTTGCTAAGATCAAGTCATAAGATAAGGCAAAATCTAGAATCGAGTCACCTACTTCATTCCTTTTTCCAAAACCAAAACCTCCATGGATAGTATCAAACCCACTACGACTAGTACCTACATGTCCATTAAGATCACCACCAATAAATAACTTCTCTCCACTAGGTATATTTTGCACCATGTCGTCTAAATTCTCCCAGAATAGACGCTTACTAGTGTCATCAAGATCTATCTGTGGTGCATAAGCACAAATAAAATTAAGGATCTCTCCACCTAGAATAAGCTTAACCAGTAAAATTCTATCACCTTTTCTCCTAATCTCAACTACATCCTCAAGCAACTGTCTATCTATGATTATGCCTACCCCATTACGATTTTTATCTCTACCCGTATACCGAAGCTTATAATCCTAAGACTCTATGACTCTACTCTTTTCACCTACCCACTTAGTTTCTTGCAAACACATAATACCAACTCTCCTCCTAATCATCACCTCCACTAATTCTATTAGTATACCCATAAGGGAACCTATATTCCAGGAAACTAGACGGATCCTATGAAACCCTTGCTTATTTGTTACCACACCCGGGGTCCGATGTAGCGCGCCGTTTCTGGATGACGACCCTTGCTTATTTGTCACTATATCCGGTGTCCGATATAGCGCGCTGTTTCTGGATGGTTTCTGGATGACGACCCTTACTTATTTGTTACTACACCCGGGGTCCGATGTAGCGCGTCGTTTCTGGACGACGACCTAGAAGCCCTTGCATACTTAACACTACATCCGGGATCCGATATAGCGCGTCTCTGAGTAGGGGATGTCCCAACGATATTCTTATTATGGTTCATGTCATAAAATGTGACAAAGTTTTATGTTGGCTGTCACAAGCCTACCACAACCCTCACCCTTTCTCATCCGGACTTGGGAGCGGCAACGATGGGTTTAATTTTTAAAAGGACGAGTTTCTTTTTTTATAAAACACATATAAGTTAATTTTTTTCAAAAAATTTATCCTAAGATTTTTTAAAATGACTAAGAGCACATATCTTTAGAAATAATTACTTGTTGACAGTTCATTGTTTTATTGTTTCTTGTTAAAAAAAATAAAATTGAAAACTTAGACGATAACCCACAATATATGACTTAAAAATAAAGAAGTAAAAACATTATGAGAACAAAGTTTTTAATCTAGTTATGATTATTTTTCGTGGATACGAAAAATTAGAGTTTGACATACCTCTTATAAAATAAATATCAATATTGTCATTACTGCATTTCTTTTGTTCAATATGGATACTTGGTTTTTCTGTTAAAAAATAAAAAAAAATATTGATACTTGAAAAATAACAAGGTAAGCAGACATTACGTATATGATTAAATATATAACATATTTTTTCCTTCTTCCATAACTATCTATTAGTAACAAAAATTTAACCTTTTATATAGATTTATGAATCTATGAGCATAACATGCAAATAGACAAATATCTCTTTCCTAAAATGTAGACGAATATATTGAAATATGGTTTTACAATACGATATTTACAGCATATTTTAAAAAGATATATAATATCATGAAAATAGATAACATAGAAAATCATCTTTTTTTCAAGATCGTCTCTTCATGTTACAATTCAAAGACCATCATACCATCATTCTAATTTTGCAAAATATACTTTTTCTTAGCATATAATAATCTAAAGCATGGCTACAAAAGTTCTTAAATCAGTTAATATTCATATACAAATATCAATTTCTTTAAATCTTTACTCTAAAAGAATTAGCAAATCTTTACTCTAAAAGAATTAGCAAATCTTCAACCAGCTTAAGAAGAAGCATTAATGGTAGTGAAATTGTGTTTTCAAAAAACATGTACTTGAATCTCCATCCCTGAAACCATAAGAGAAAAGTAATGATTAAAATTAAGATAATATGTTATGATATATTTGACACATAATAAATTATAAGACAAACAAATTCATGAGAAAATAAACAGATCAAAAGTAACAAGAGTTCAATGTATTGTACTGTCTGAATTACAACGAGTTGGCGAATTCCTGAGAATAAATAAAAGATGAACATTAGATAATGAAGGAAAAATGATAATATTATATTGCTTTAAGAAAGGATTATTTATCCATGTGTTGTTTGTGAGAGAGAGAGAGAGAGGACACAACACACAATAGCTAGAAGAGTATCAGGGAAATCTACTTTGATTTTGATCGTAAATTTAACCAAGATTAGCCCGAGATCAAAGGCCCAAATAAATTAAGCCTAAAGAGCAAGGCCCAAGTAGAGCCCATGAAGGTGCACGTGTGGTGCATGTCCATGTCCGAGCAGGGATTGAGTTGTGGTACTGGCGGCTCGTGATGGGATTGTTGCAACAAAAGATTAGTTAGAATAACTAATCTAAGTTTAAGCTTAAATTCATACTTATCTATACTTATCTTTAAGCCTCTATCCCTCTCCTATATATATAAATTAAAAGCCTTACTTATTAATTGATCCACATAGCCTTGTATTTCTTGCGACCAAAAATTCGGAGGAAGAGAGAATCGATATTTGGTGTGTGCTTCTGATAACTTGCGTTGTTTTGGTAGATTATTCGGTTAGTCTTTTTCAGATAGGTTCGATTCACGCGATCCTGATTGATTTTCCGCTGCAACTCTTGGTGTGGTTTTTGATTCTTTCGAGGATCACGGATATAGAAATTACAACAAGTGGTACTAGAGCATTAGAATCGATATTTACAGATTATTTGGAGGGATGAAATTTACGCATTACAGGGTGGACAAGTTTGATGGGTGGAACAAGTTCGGCCTTTGGAGGTTGAAGATGAAGGTTATTCTCAAGCGGCAGAGGGTTCACAAGATTGTCTTTGCAAAGACAGTATTTTGAAGACGACCACGCAGAATAAGAAAGAAAAGATAGAGGACAAGGCCTTCATGCGATATAGTTTCACTTGGCCGACGAAGTTCTTTACGAGGTTGAGCAAGAGACTACGACAGGGGGGTTATGGAGCAGGTTGGAGTCCTTATACATGAAGAAATCGCTCACAAATCGTCTCTACCTCAAACAACGATTGTACACGTTAAAGATGAAGGAAAGGACATCCCTCAAAGATCACTTGGACAAACTCAACAAGATCGTGATGGATTTACGGAACATGGAGGTGAAGATAGAGGATGAGGATCAGTAATGATTCTACTTTGTTCGTTGACCTCAGAGTACGGGCAGTTCGTCTAGTCAGTGGTGTATAGTCAGGATAAGCTTTCCTTAGAGAATGTCAAAGCGGGTTTACACAATGAGGTATCGAGGGAGAAGGTGATAGATGACAAGCATAGTCATGGTGACGCATTGTTCGTTGATACCGTTCAAATGGAGGCTTCAAGGGAAAATTGAGAAATCGCGCGAATGACAAGTAGTTTATTAACGAGGAGAGCGGGCATTGGAAAAGGGATTGTCCGATGCGTAAGGATAAAGGCAAGCAAATATCTTTCAGTACTGCAGTTGTGGTGAAAGACTCAGATGAGAGCACTGAAAGTTCAATTCTATCGGTATGTGCGACTCCGAACTGAAGTTGGTTTGTGACGTACCGTTCAGATGATAGAGGCTCGGTCTTTATGGGGAATGGTATGCTGAGCAAATTTGTTGGAATTGGTACAGTTCGGATTCACATGCATGATAGGAGAGTTCGGACATTGACAGATGTCAGGCACATGCTATATTTAAGGAGCTTGATCTTATTAGGTGTTTTGGATGAGGTTGGTTGCAAGTTGGTGATCGATAGAGATTCCATGATTTTGTTAGATATGTATACCCTAGAGGCCATTATTGTATATTATAGTGGATGCCTGGACATATGCATATATAGGACAGTCTTGTTTAATATGATAGTATGCTATCTGATTTGTCTTTATTTTAACATGTATATATATGTTTTACTTGCTATTACGTATTATTAATGCATGCTAATAAAGCCCGTAGGATCTTTACTTGACTACAAGAATTTTGATGACGATCATACTAGTGGGGCCTGGATAGTCCGTAAGCACGTCCTTAAATATTCCTAGTCATAGGGGTATCGAGATAAGGCATCGATATTCCAGAGTAGATTAGTGTATATGTTTCTTGACCCCGTATGGGGCGATAGATGATCCCACATTCATTGGTATTTGGCACCAAAGATTGTATGCATATGCTCATTGGTGACTGAGTACACCGAACGGGCTCGCCGAGAACTCCTAGATAGTACTATACCTATCGTTAGATAGCAGTTCTCTGGTGACACGAGTATATGATAGTCTGTAGACCTGAGATCGTCATAGTGTCTTGTATGGTTCTCACCGTCTACGGCAAGTGGTATTTTAAAGAGCTGTGTAAACAAGTAACAGTTGGGTACACTCCCGGATCGCATGGAGGCAATGAGTGATCGGAGAGATTTCATCTCTCCCGGTATTGGGAGTTGATGTTGTGTAGTGCGTGATTGGCTGTACCATAAGTTCCTGGTCAGGGTAGATGAGATTTACTAATAAGAGTTATCGGTAGTTTCTCGATTGGTTATAGGCCGGATATCAGCATGACTTATCGGGGTTATTGGGTATCTGACGATTCCACCCCTAGATCCGGTATGCAACATCCTAGACGAAGAGACCGGACTATACAGTGAGTGTCACTGATAGGCTCAGTTTGGGGTTCGGATAAGCTTGCCTGTCGATATTCTTATCGACAGATATCTGGGTAGCCGTTACGTACAGCTAGTGCCACTAACGAACTTGTAAATCGTGGATGTGATTCAGTAATTCACTGCCAGTGTATTATCGAGTCTTTAGAGTACCACACAAAGGGTTTCAAAGCTTGGACGAAATGTAGTTATGGTGGTATGGTGATACTCGTAGGAGTTCAATTAAAGTAGTTTATTAGATGCATTGATTTTAATTCGGACATTCGATAGTACTAGCCGTCTTTGAGAAAGTCGGTATATTAAATCAAGGGTTGATTTAATATATTAATGTATATATTAGATATATATTATTAGTATTATCTTTTCCTATTTTTATTCTCTTTTCCTTGTATTTGTATATGATGTGAGTACAAGTATTTATGTATGTGTGTATTTATATGTATTATACATAAATATCTCTTTTCATTTGCAGTCTTGTGAGATGGTGAGAGTGAGAGGACATCACTTAGCCATTCATCCCCCCACAAATTAGAATAGATAGAAAATGTATGAGAAGTATATGAGTAGAATTCCTACTCAATTTCTTATTATCTTTTCATTCTCTATTTTCTTCTCTCTTTTATTTTTTTCTCTAGAGCTCAAAAGAAAAGAGAAAGAAAAGAGAGATTAAATTAGAGAGAAAATCACTTCTACTCTTGATCATTGATCTTAGCACCTTCATTGATCAAGTTGCTTCCATAGGATCACCTAAAGGGAAAGCTAGAGTTCAAGTCTTGAAGCTTTCAAGTGGACCATCTTTGGCTTTGGAGATCACCTTAAGCTTCAACATTTATTTCATCTGGAGCCTAGCAAGAGTTCAAGGGAGCTACAACAACCATTCAACCCACTTGGAGATTTTAAGGAAGCATCAAAGTTTGTAATTCCAACCCTTGTATGCAAACTCCTTAGGCTAGGGTTTTTGTGTTAAAAAGTTTTGGTCTTGATCATGTTTAGGGTTTATGCTCTCTACTAAATTTTTAAAATCCCACTTTCTCTTGCTTTTAAACCACTTGGTAGAGTGCATGACCAACTTATATGGTATCAGAGCCAACTCAAAACTTTTAACACAGTTTAAACGATGTTTAAAGCTTCGTATCAAAAATTTTCCGATTTCCAATTCCATTTGAACTAGCCTATGTTGTTTTTCCTACAACTCGACATAGAATTTTTTAATGAATTTTTTGAAATGTATAGGTCTTTATTATTAGATGAATGAAGCACGGGGGTGTTCACCACCGAAAGACGCGACTGGAATGTTAGGACGTCTGGCCTAAATTTTGGGGGCAGATACTATTTGGATTTATCCGTCCACCTCTCCGAAAATACCAAGTTGGTTTATGACACCGTATATCGGAGGTTTGGATGGATGCGGCCGTTGTAGCAGACTTCGTCAGATTCCTCTCATTTGCGAAGGTTTTTTTGATTGTCGGGCTGTAGACGCAAGCGCCTGCAGTTAATTACGTTACCGCGTAGCGATAATCACTTTCTCCTGCTCCGGAAGTTCACTTCATGTCGTGTATGTTTTTGTTTGTTTGGGTTTCCCGTAAATTGTATACGGAGACTAATTTATGTTGTCGCCGGTAGGGAGTGGATTAGTCCAAATCCGTATATCTTAGATTTGGGTTTGTTTTTATTTAAGGACCGTTAATCTATTTTGAGATTAAGATCAACTTAAATGTATGTGAGCATTTGGGGCTCGATTGGTTTTTTGTTAAGAACACGTTAGTCTAATTTGAGACTAAGATCTTCTTAACAAGGTCTTAGGATCATTTTTGCTTTAGATCCAACAAAAGAGCATTTGAGCTGTGTTGTTTTAGTTTAAGAACGTTTCGGTCCCTTATCGCCATTTTGGAGGCGAAGTAGTAGTTTGAGAACATTTCGGTCTATTGATCACCATTTTTGAGGTGAGGTTTTAGTTTAAGGACGTTACGGTCCGTTGTTGCCATTTTGGAGGCAACGTTTAGTTTAAGAACATTTCGGTCCGTTGTAGTTTAAGAACGTTTCGGTCCGTTGTTCATTTTACGTGCACGTGTATTTGTTATGTGACGGGATGTACGGCGATGATGTGGGATACACCCATTTTGGGGTGTGGTTTAGTTTAAGGTGTGCACGTCAGCTTGGGAAGTGCACCCAAAAGCAGTTGGTTGTCGGGACCCGCTGTCTCTCTGAAGACGTTAATGAATTACAACGACATGCATCAGAGGTATAGAGAGATGTACCCTTGGACCAATTCCCATATTTGAGGGAAAAAGGAATCAGTAGTAAACCCAGAAATCATTAGTCGTATTTTAAGACTAAGACTTTCTCAGTGGAATGTAGGAAGAATATCTTTTTGAGATATCATCAGTTGGAAGATCGATAGTCGCATTTAGAACTGAGATCAGTTTGGGATGTAGTGAACCCATAAGTTCGGTTGATCTGAGTTAGGGACCTAGCCAACTTGGACTTGGTCCACTCAGTTTTCTTTTTATTTGAATAGAAGTGCTAAGCACTTGTTTGAGCCTAGTCCCTTTTTCTGCAAAAAGCTGAGCACTTATGTAAGTTCTGACACTCATACATAGCCATGTGGGATTTTCAGTCATGAGAATTTCCCAATAAGTGTTAAACAATTTACCCCTTTTTTGTCACTTTATGGAGTGTTGAGCACTCTTTATGGCGCCCACGTTCGAAGCACATGAGGCGCTAGGCACTGCCTAGTGAGTGTCAAGCACTTTTTATTCTGTGGCGCCCACGTAAGGGACACGTGAGGCATTGGGCGTTAAGCACCGTTCACTGAGTGCTAAGCACTCCTTTATTTTGCCAGGAGCAAATCATCATTTGCATTTGTCGATTTGAACAGAGATGGTTTAGTAGACAGGTTAGGATCCTATCGACTAAACCTTTTGACTTTATGAGCCGTAAGGGTCTCACAAAGATATTTCTCCCTACGAGTCTAGAGGATCTCGTAAGTGTATTCTCTCCTTAGGAATCGTGGGGATTTCTAAGTGATATTTTCTCCTTATAAGTCGAGAGGACTTACAAGTGTCGTTCACCATATGGGGACATTTCTTTCCATTGGTAGAACTTGGTGAGGGAATATTTATTCGTGCCCATGGATTGTATATAGGGGTCAATATTGGATCGCCTGTAGGGCAACTTGGGGGATGTGGTAGCTCAAGAACAGGTTCAGATCCCTGTAGCTTATGGCTTTTGAATCTTATGAGCCGTGAAGGTCTCATAAGGGGAATTATCCTTACGAGTCGTGAGGATCCCGTAAGTGTAATTTCTCCTCACGAATCATGAGGACTCCTAAGTGTGTTTCTATTTTGTGAGTCGTAAGTATCTCACGCAGATATTTTCTCCTCACAAGGTCGAGAGGACCTTGCAAGTGCACATGGATTTTTTTATTTTATGAGATTGTGCCCTATTTGGGTTTTCACAAACCCGTCGGCAGTCCTGCTGTTTTTACTCACGGCACCCTTCCGGGTTTTCATCCATGCCTATTTTGCTTGTGGACATACCTTTTTTAATGACGAAACTCTCGAAAGTAGCATCGTCCCAGGTGAATATTCTCCGCTGAAAACCGGGAAGACAAACGTCTTGCCTGAATTTTGGGGGGCAGATACTATTCGGTTTTATCCGTCCACCTCTCCGAAGATGCCAAGTTGATTTATGGCACCGTGTATCGGAGGTTTAGACGGATGCGGCCGTTGTAGCAGACTCGTCAGATTCCCCCTCGTTTAAGGGGTTTTTGATTGTGGGGATGCTCTTCCCTGCAGGCGCAAGCTCCTGCATTTAATTACGCTTCCGCGTCGCGGTAACCACTTTCTCCTTCTCCAGATGGTCACTTTGTGTCATGTGCGTTTGTTTTGTTTTTGGTTACCGGTGGATTGTATACGGAGACTAATTTATGTGGTCGCCTGTAGGGCGTGAATTAGTCCAAATCCGTATTTTCTTAGATTTGGGTTTTGGTTTGGGTTTAAGGATCATTAATTTCATTTGAGGGTAAGATCAACTTAAACGTTTGTTAAGGATACGTTAGTCTAATTTTAGACTAAGATCAACTTAACAATTTGTTAAGGATACGTTAGTCTAATTTTAGACTAAGATCAACTTAACAGGATTATTTAGATCCAACAAAAGAGCATTTAGGCTCTATTGTTTTAGTTTAGGAACTTTGCGGTCCAAAAGTTTAAGGACATCATAGTCCATGGAGTTTAAGAACATCATAGTCCATAATTTAAAGACGTCATAGTCTGTAAAGTTTAAAGACGTCATAGTCTGTAAAGTTTAAAGACCTCATAGTCCGTGGAATGTCTGGTTGTCGGGACCCGTCACCTCTCTGAAGACGTTGAAGGATTACAATGACAAATATCAGAAGAGTGAAGAGATGTACCCTTGAACCAATATTGGTTGGGGGATCTGTAGTTGGATTGATTTAAGGATTGTTAATCTCATTTGAGATTAATATGACCTTAAATGCTTGTTAAGGATACGTTAGTCTAATTTTAGACTAAGATCTACTTAACAGGATCATTTAGATCCAACAAAAAAAGCATTTGGGCTCTATTGTTTAGTTTAGGGACATTGCGGTCCATGTTCAGATGCAAACATGGGTTTGGAAATGCACCAGATAGTTATTAGTCATTGTGACCCTCCACCTCTCTGAAGACGTTGAAGAATTACGACATTTATCAGAGGTGTGAAGAGATGTACCCTCGAACCAAAGTTGATTGAAAGGCTCTGGGTTTTGCTTTGAACGTCATATGAGATGACTAATTTTGGAAAAAGTGTATTTGAGGTTCAGTCAAAAGGGAGGGTCCTGCCTCTAGAAAACTTAGCTAATTTGGGTTAAGATTGGCTCGAATATAGTGTTAAACACTAGAGTACACTCGGCTATCATGTGCTCCCACGTGATGCTCTTAGAATAGTGTTAAACACTAGGGATGAAGCGCACAAAATAGTGTTAAACACTAAAAAAAGAAGCGCTCACGTGGGGTCACGTGAGGTGCTTGAGTATTGGGCCAGACTTCCCTTATTTTATTCTCAGAATATTCAAATAAGTATTAAACACTTAATCGTTATGGCTATCACGTGTGGGCACGTGATGGGTACCTATGCACTGTATGTTAAAAGGATTTGTTAGGGGTCACGTGGGGACACGTGGGGATGCCCATGCGTTGGATATTAATCCTTCAGCTTTTTCCATCTTCTCTTTTTTAAAGAGGTGTTTGTCAGGGGTCAAGTGGGGATACGTGAATCACCCAAAATTGATTCTGCCTTTTTTATTTTGAGAAGTCTATTCAAGGGTCACGTGGGAGCACGTGACCTATTCTTATTTGTTCTCTTTTGGTCATTGGAGGGGAGGGTCACGTGTTGCCACGTGATCATGTTGGGTACTTGATCTTTTTACGTGCATGGAGAGATAAATTTCTTATTCAAGAATTAAATTCTCTTATAGGGTTAAACCCTAATTTTTATTTAGAGGAATTAAATTCCCATATGTTCGAAAGAATTAAATTCTTTAAACTTAATTCTCCCTTTAAGTTTTGGATCTGCATGGCGGAATCTTCCCAATGAGAATTAAATTCTCAACTTATGGGGAGATCTGCTTCTGCAGATCTATTACCATGAAGAAGAACTAAGTTCTTATATTAAGGGTTAAACCCTGTCTTTATTGGAGGAATTAAATTCCTATGTGCTTTGTGGGAGAATAAAATTCTCTGAACTTAGGTCCTCCCTTAGGTTTTAGATCTGCATGGCAGAATCCTCCCGATGAGAATTAAATTCTCAACTTATGGGGAGATCTGCTTCTGCAGATTTTCAACCAAAGGAAGAACTAAGTTCTTATTCAGAAGAGTTAAAATCTTAGTTTGAGAATTAAATTCTCTTTTGTTTTGTAGGAGCTTATAGAATGATCTCTTTCCCTCTCTTACCTAAGGTTTCTTTCTTTTCTGAAGAGATCTTCTTTTTTTTTTGGAGAATTAAATTCTCTTCTTTTTTCTCTCTGTTGTTGTATCTCTCCCCTCTTTTTTTTCTCTTCTATCTTTGGCTCCTATTTATAGGAGAAAGAAAAGAATCGGTTTGTTTAGTCAATCTTTCATTGAAAGATTTTGATTGATTTTGTAACTAACATGATCTTTTAGATCACTTGGTGCCATTGGATTTTTAATCCAAAAGATATTTTATTTGTTGTTCCGAACAAATTTTAGGTAAATATTTCCTTGTATAGAATTTTTCTATAAATTGATGATTTTTAATTACCATTAGATTTTTAATCCAACGGTGCTCCACTTTACAGAGTGCAATCTTTTTTGTTTGGAAAGATCTAGGGAAATATTTTTCCAATTAGGATTTTTAATTCCATTTAATTAGAATTTAATTCTATTAGTTCAGAGGGTTTAGCAGTCTATCACGTGTTGGCACGTGACCCCACTTGATAAAGTATCTAATTAGAATTTAATTCTATTAGTTCAAAGGGTTCAGGAGCCCATCACGTGTTGGCACGTCACCCTGCTGATTAAGCATTTCCAATTGTTTATTTTATTCGGCGCATATAGGCTTTGCCTGTAAAAGGTCGCGTGTCTGCACGTGATGCCTGGTCACGTGTGGGCACGTGATGCCCGGTCGCGTGTGGGCACGTGATGCCCCCCTTTGGGGGTTTTCCTTGCTGCTTTATTTATATATTTTATTCAGTTCCCAATTAGAATTTAATTCTATTAATTCAGTGGGTTCAAGAGCCCATCATGCGTGGGCAAGTGACTTTGTCAATTAGACATTCAGGCGTAGATAGAATCTGCCCATAAAAAGGGTCACGTGTCTGCACGTGAGGCCTGGTCACGTGTGAGCACATGATGCATGTTTGTCTCTTGGTTATTTATATTCAGTGCTCATATGCTTTGCATATGAGCGCCCATGTGTTTTACACGTGATGCCTGTTTGGCCATTGGTTATTTATGTTCAGCGCTCATATGCTTTGCATACGTGCGCCCACGTGTTTTACACGTGATACCTGTTTTTTGAGGATTCTCCCCCTTTTTGTAAGGGAACAAGCAGCTCTTGGCCGAAAATTTTGGCGGGAACAAATGCCCCCCACTACTTTGCCCACGTAAGCATGTACGTGGGTTAAGTAGTGCAGAATTACTCATGGCAGTAGAATTGAGGGCTTAGGGGACAAGTTTAGAGTCCTTGTTAGCCTAAGACTTTTTTCATCTTCATGAGTCGTAAGGATCTCAAGAAGGTTTTTTCTCCCTACAAGTCAAGAGGATCTCATAGGTGTAAATTCTCCCTAGAAATCGTGAGGATCTCTAAGTGTTCATCGCTTCCGTGAGTCGTAAGGATCTCACTCGGGTATTTTTCTTACGAATCGTGAGGACCTGTAAGTAACTTCTTTATTTCATTGGCGAATGTGGCCCGCAGATAGTCCATCTTGACCTCCTTGTAGAGCAGCGGTGGCTTAGGAAACAGGTTCGGATCTATCGCCTAAGACTTTCCAACTTTATGAGCCGTGAGGTCTCATAAAGACTTTTCTCCCTACGAGTCGTGAGGATCTCGTAGGTGTATTTTCTCCCTAGGCGTCGTGAGGACTCCTAAGTGTGTTTTCTCTTGAGAGTCGTAAGGATCTCACAAGTGAATTTTCCCGCTTAGCAGTCGAGAGGACTCGTAAGTGGTTGTTTCCCTCCTTGTCGAGTGTTCCCCTCCGAAAGACGGCGCGACTGCCGTCTTGCCTGAAATTCGGGGTAGATGCTAATTAGTGCTATCCGTCTACCTCTCCGAAGATACCAAGTTGATTTATGGCGCCATGTATCGATGGTTTAAACGGAAGCGTCCGATGTAGCAGACTTCGTCAGATTCCCCCTCGCTTGAGGGGTTTTTGATTGTGGGGACGCTCTTCCCTGCAGGCGCAAGCCCCTGCAGTTAATTACGCTACCGCATTTCGGTAGCAACTTTCTCTTTCTCCAGATGATCACTTCGTGTCGTGTGTGTTTATTTTGTGTTTGGTTGCCCGTGGATTATATACGGAGACTGAGTTATGTCGTCGCCCGTAGGGCATGGACTAGTCCAAATCCGTATTATCCTAGATTTGGGTTTGGGGGTTTGGGTTTAAGGATACGTTAGTCTCGTTTGAGACTAAGATCGACTTAAACGTTTGTTAAGGATACGTCAGCCTAGTTTTTAGACTAAGATCAACTTAACGGGATCGTTTAGATCAGACAAGAGAGCAATTAAGAGAGCCCTGTTGTTTAGTTTAGTGACATTGCGGTCAATAGGTAGTTTAAGGACATTGCGGTCCAATGTTAGTTTTAAGACATCACGGTCAAGGTTAAGGACCTCATAGTCCATGGATTTAAGGACTCCACAGTCCGACGTTAGTTTTAAGACATCACGGTCAAGGTTAAGGACCTCATAGTCCATGGATTTAAGGACTCCACAGTCCAACGTTAGTTTTAAGACATCACGGTCAAGGTTAAGGACCTCATAGTTCATGGATTTAAGGACCCCACAGTCCATATCAATGTATGGTCATCGGGACCCGCCACCTCTTTGAAGACGTTGAGGAATTACAACGCCAGGTATCAAAGGGGTGAAGAGATGTACTCTTGAACCAAGGTAGATTAAATAGTCTTCAGGCCAATTTGGGACCAAAACCAGTTAATTATGTTATGAGCCCATTAGCCCAGTTAAGTTTGAATTGAGGACTTATGGCCAGCTTGGGCTAAGTCCAATCATGTTTAGAATATTGGCTTTCTGTTGGTCCATTGAAGGAGAGGCTTTGCCTCTAGAAACTTAGCCAATTAGGCTAAAGTTAGTGTTAAACAGTAAAGACCAATAATGTTGAACATTGGGGAAAGATTGACAAGTTGGTGTTAAACACTAAGGAGAATCAGTGTTAAACACTGGATACAGAGTTTCCAATTTAGTGTTAAACACTAAGGCAAGAGCGGTCGCGAGATAGCACGTAAGAGCGCCCTTCTTCTCTTTGTTTTGTTCTGCAGATAAGTGTTTAACACTTTTAGCTCTGAAAGCCATCACGTGTGGGCACGTGATGGGAGCGCATGCTCTGGTTTATTAAAATACTCATTAGGGGTCACGTGGTAACACGTGATGGCGCCCTAGAGTCCCTGTTTATTTCGCTGTTCCTTTATGTGCTTCAGGGATCACGTGGGGCACGTGAGGCATTGCCTCAAAGTTCTCTTTTATATATCTTCGCAGGAGTCACGTGGTAACACGTGAGATGTCTGCTTCAGAGTTCTATTCTGTTGGTCTTTGCAAGGGTCACGTGGTAGCACGTGACTCTGCATGTTTTTAAAGTTCTGTTCATAGGGTTAAACCCTAAACTTTAGAGGAATTAAATTCCCGTTTTCTTCTGAAGAATTATATTCTTAATAAGGTTAAACCCTAATTTCTTTTCTTAAGGGAATTAAATTCCTGTGTGTTTTCGAGAATTATATTCTCAATTAGGGTTAAACCCTAGTTCCGTTCATTTTGAAGGAATTTAATTCCCATAACATAGGGTTAAGCCCTAACTTTATCTCAAAGGAATTGAATTCCTATCATTTTGTGAGAATTAAATTCTCTGAACTCAGTTCCTCCTCTGTGTTTTGGATCTTCATGGCAGGATCTCAACCCAATGAGAATTAAATTCTTAATTCATGGGGAGATGTGCACTTTGCAGATCCTCGACCAGAGAAAGAACTAAGTTCTTCTTTTTATATAAGAGTTAAACTCTTTGAGAATTAAATTCTCTTTTTTAAGCCTCTCCTCCCTTACCTAGGGTTTTCTTTTGCAGAGGATCAAATTCTTCCCAAAATCTCAAGGCTCTATTTCTCTCTCTCTATATGTCTCTGTATGTGTTCTTGTATTCTTCTTGGCTCCTATTTATAGGAGAAGGAAGAAAATCAATCAGTTTTAGTGAATCTTTCTGTAACGTTTTGAAAATCGTTTCGGTGAAATTTCGAAAAAATGTAAAATAAGGGGGTTTTCTGTAAAAAGTCAAAATATAAATATCTTTATATAAAATTAAATATACATATTCTAGCTATGTAATCACTAGTATTTGGTGTTTATTGACCCACTGGTGAAATTTCAAATTTTCTGAAAATTTTTCCGAAAATAATTATTTTAATATTATTTTAAGCCGTCACTAATATATTTAATTAGGGAAAATTACAAATTGGAATGAGTTGAAACAAATTTTGTGCATCATAAAACATTAAATAAAATTTTATCATGTGGTTTTTGAAATGAAATCGTTTGCCAAAACGGTTTAGAAAATATCGAAGAAAAAGGCTTTTTTCGGTGAAATTAGTGTTAATGGGAATTGGGGTAATACATTTATCTTTTTACCTAACCCACACACCCACACCTCACCCTCTCTCCCTCTTCCCATGTGGCCGGCCCCACCATGACACCCCTCCCCCTCTCCCTCTCTCCAATCACCTCCTTTTTCAAAAGAAAAGAAAAGAATAGAATAGAAAATGAAAGAAACATGTGGACTTTGACTAGATGTGATTTTCCCCACCTCCCTCTCTCTCCTCCTTTTTCCTCACTTGCAGCCGAGTCCCCCTTCATTGCTGTCCAGAAATTTTCCCAAAAGCCCATCTCTTTTTCCTTCAAAAATTTCATCTTTTTGCCTCAAAATCAAGCTAAAAATTCAATATTTCTTAAATCCAATCTCTACCCATTTCTTCTTGACCTATTTTAGTGTGGATCATGGATCAAGAGAGCAATTTGGAGTCCAAGATTTTGGTGCTAGATCTCTAATTTTGTGAGGTATAAACCTTAACTTATGCTTTGATTGTTGGTTAATTACTCCAATTTAGTTAAATTTGGTGTTTAATTTTGGTTCTAGTTGCTAACTTGAAAATTTAAGTTTAGGGTTGAATCTAGTTAGGGTTTTGATCATTTATTTGTGGTGGTGAATTGTAGTTTAACATGTTAAATCATGTAAAAGATAAGCTAGTTGCTAGGTTGCTAATTGTTAAATTAAAATTGTGCTAAATATGCTATTTTTGCTAACTAGGTTTTTGAAATTAAATTACAATGTGGGATTAAAATCTAAATTGAGGTTTCATGTCATTATTAATATTATAATGAGTGGTTTAATGACTTTGGTTCATGCAAAACCAAGCTTAATTGATGAATTGTGAATTTTGCATTAAAAGGTGTTAAAAATTGATATTTTTGCAAACTAGGATTTTGGAAATTATGCAAATTTATGAGATTAAATTATGGAAATGGTTTTTATGACTTATTTAAAATATTTAGTGAATATTGTGGCTGCTAGATTCGTTTATACATCGAGTTTTGTACTAAAACGGTGATTTGTGCTTGCTAGATTTTCGGAAAAATGACTTTTTAAGCGAAATTGGGGTTTTTGTGAATTTTAACCTATTCTATATTTAAATTAGTATTCGTGAATGTGCAAATGAGTGTACTTGGGTTTTTCTAGATGGTTTGGCGTTTGTACGCCGACGTCGAGGGTTTTTGGGTTGATTTGTGAAAGCAAACCATAGGTTTTGACCTATGTGGGATTCGTGTGTCGTTTTGGTCATGAATCGGATTTTAATGCGATACGGTGCGTTATGATATGTAGGTACCCATGTGGACTTCGAGACGACAAGCAAGCATGTGGCGACGTCGGCACCGGCGAGCGAGGACCAGGTGAGTAGATTTATATCTACGGGGAGAAGTCGGGTGGATGGCGTTTAGCACACCCGCAATTCGTGGTGATGTATACGAATACGTATACACACATATTTTGATTATATTATTGTTGATATGAGACTTGATGATAAATCTAGATTCTAGGTGTTCATGGATTAGTTTAGTATTAGTTGCGAAACCCTAGAGTAGTTGTTATACCCACATACGCACGCAGAGACTTGCATACATTACTTTCTTGTGCGTAGATGGGGATGTTATTCACACCATAATATTGTATTTTATATTCCCCATTCTTATGCATTTTACAATGAAAACAGGTGCTTTTGACGCATGTCTGCTACATGTTACAGGTTACAGGTTCTTGGACAGGAAACAGTGAAAACGATGAAAAGATAATGCAAAAGTGGATTTTAACCAACAAACAGAGAATCTTGATCAAGCCTACATAAAGATCAGTTCACAAAGCAAGATTCAAGACATCGACTCAAAGCGAACGGTTAAAAATCCATTGCGAATTGTTCACTGGAAATCTGGAACTAACCTAGAAGCCCAAATGGAAAACAACATATATAAACAGGAATAAAAAGTCACCAGAAGCCAGAAGAAAAAAGCCCAGAGCCCAACTCCACTTTTTGGCCGCGGAAGCGCGGCCAAACCGGGCCTCACGCCGCGCTTCCGCGGCCGTCTAGAGCACGGATTTCAAGATTTTTTTTCCATAGTACAGAGGCGGCGCAGATCTTTGATTTGGACATTTCTTAGAGGGCATTTTTGTAAATTCAGATGTGCGAATCAAAATGTAACCTAGGGTTTCCTATTATCTATAAATAGGACCCTAATCATTGTAATTTCTCATGCCTCTTTTCTATCAATAAAATTCAGAATTTCTGGGAGTAAATTTCAGATCTGTTCTTCTTGTTTGAAGGGAGCCGTCAAACTAGTAAGTATTTTTATCTCTTTTAATTTAATGTCTTCTCATCCCCCAATGAGCGAGTAGTCTCCTCGCTTGTTAGGGTTAGCCTTAGGGAAAGGGTTGAGAGATGAAATCTCTCGCCCCTTTCAATGCCACCTTCACCTAATGAATAAGAACTTCACGCATACGAGCACAACCGCTCCCTGCGGCATTCTACCCTTCGAGGTAACGATGAACCGTAGTATAAAGGGCCGGTTCCGCGCGTTTTCCGTGAGGGTTAGGATAATTATCAATAAAGGTAGGGTACAAATCTAGAGGAAGAAACATCTTCCCAAAAGATTTGTATCCACTTTATGGATAGTTAACTTAACATCTAAGAGATCTAAAAAAGGAAGGTATTGAAAGCGGTGAGGAAAAATCTTTAATTTCCAAAACTTCCCCTAATCCTAACCCTAGCAAGATTCTTAATTAAATTAATTAGATCTAATCTTTAGATTTTTATAAACCTACCAAAACTACAAAAAGAATCAACTCGTTAAAACACTTTAAAGAAATTTACCCGTCTCTGTGGATCGACCCGTACTCACCGGCTAGCTGCGAAGCGACGCCGTTTCTGATTGCGGTAAACTCAAATTTTTGACTTAATCAAATGGCGCCGTTGCCGGGGACGGCGTAATCTTTCTTTTTTGTGAATTTTCGGGTTGATATAAAATTTAAAAAATTATAAAAATCTGAAAAATCAAAAATATAAAAAAAAAATATCATCTTTTATTGTTTGAAGGGTACTCTTTGTGAATCTTTGCAGGTTTCACGGATCTGGAATTTTACAGAGGGCAAATCAGAAGTTGGTGCATAAAAACAGAGGAGAAATTGAACAGAGGAGCAGTACAAAAATTTCCAAAGCCCAATCTTTCCTTTCGACCGCTCTTCCGCCGCATTAGCCCACTTCGCGCCGCGCTTCCGCCGCCTTATGGAGGGTTCTCTGCGCAATTTTTGCTGGGTTTGCTTGTCTCATTCTCCCCTCTGCAAATCTCCATATATCTTTTGCCAAATCTTCTGCAAGATTCTTCGCGCTAAAAATCTTCTTCCCCCTTCCAATAATTGATTTTCTGCAGGATTCTTTGCGCCGCGCTTAAAAGCAAATTGATTGCAAGTGATTTACTGCTTTGCATACTTTAATCTGACTTTAAGGGGCTATTGACCAATTCAGATTGGGTGGGGATTTCATTACCCTTCCCAGGACCCCAGAAATCACTTAAAGCATCTGCATTGACCACTTTTAATCTAAAAAATATTAGACTCAGCCCTAAGGACGTCGAGCTCAATAGGACAGAGGACTCGTATAGGCATCGGCCGTTTATCCTAACCGACATTGCGGTGACTAGGCTAGTGGTTTTTAATTAGGCCCACTGTAGTGGTGGTTCCTTCCCACTTACCTGGCCGTACTTGTCCGTGAAGAGGCGGTTTGAGGTTCTATCTCTAGCCCTTTGGAACAGTTAGGAGCTGTCTAGCTGACCTAGGTGACCCTAGACTTAGGTCTGATTGTGCATGTGTGGTTAATTGCAGTTGTGTCACTAGTCTCTTTTCAAAAATCTTTTTGCAAAAGCTCACTTAAAAAGAAAAAGGAAAATCTTTTCAAAACTTGCAACTTGTCGCTAAAGAATCTTTGCACTCACTTACACCACTTCTTCTCAAAGTCGTTTTCTTACCCTCACATTCTGTTTTCTGACTGCACTACCCTTTAGTGTATGTCATCTTGGACTAGGGATACTAACGCCCGATTAGTCCGTGTTTCGTTGGTACCGACCAACGAACCCTTCGACGAACCCTTCGTCAACGTTCCCTCCTTCTCCTTACCTCCATCTTCAAATTCTTCTTTCGAAGGTATGTCGGGACACGACCCCAACTATACCTTGCCGACGGGAATGATTCCGCCTCCGTTAGGTGCGAATAACCCGAATCTCCCGCCTGTCGAAGCGCCCGCACGAGTCGCGCTCCAGGATCTTTTCTACCCCGTCCGCACCGCCCTTCCCACTTGTCTTTCCCTCCCACCGGCTAATGGGGACAACTTTGAGATAAAACCACACTTCATCAATATGCTGCCTAAGTTTCATGGTTTGGAATCCGAGGATGCATATATTTTTATTAATAAATTCCAAAACGTTTGCGGCATGATGAAGACAACCCAATTAAGTGATGACGCAATAAGGCTAAGGGTCATTCCTTTTACCTTATGTGACCTAGCCGAGAAGTGGCTATACAGCACCGCATCACACTCCATTAGAAATTGGGACGAGTTTGTGAGAGCTTTTCTGAAAAAGTTCTATCCTCACCACAAAACTGCTAGAATCCGAAACGAAATCATACAATTTTCACAGCTTCCGTCCGAACCATTCTGGAAGTGTTTCGAGAGATTTAAAGACCTACTTGTTCAATGCCCTCATCATGGGATAGAAAGGTGGCAACTCTGCCAAACATTATACGAGGGATTGAACGCAGCAACGAAGCAGTTGCTAGAAACAATATGCCAAGGTCATTTTCTCTCTAAATCTAGCGACGAAGCTTGGCAGTTTCTTGAGGACCTAAGTGAGCAAACAATTCAATGGGAGAGTACCAAGACCACATCATTTTCTTCAGTTGGTCAATCTAGGGCAGGCATACATCAAATAGATATGTCGATTGCTATGAAGGCCGAGATGGCCTCACTTATGAAAAAGCTAGAAGCGATTGAGACCAAAATCTCATCGACTTCTCCTGCCCCTACTCTACCCACACGAACTGTTTGTGCTTGTTGTTCTAATCCAACACAACTCACCGAAGAGTGCCCTTATAATGCACCCATTCAAGGGCAGGATCAAGTTAATGCTGCATTCCAGCAAAGACAAAGAAACGATCCTTACTCTTCGACATACAATCAGGGGTGGAGGAGTCACCCAAATTTCGCTTGGAACCAAAATCAACAAGTCCAAGGGAATAACAATTTTCAAAGAGCTCCTCCACAACAACAACAAGCACCCTTACAAACTCAAAACCAGCAACCTTTCCAACAACAACCTTATACAAATCAAACGAACAACTTGGTTCAACCTAATGATGATAAGGTTAGCTCGCTCGAGAAAAGTCTTGAAGCATTTCTCAAGCAAACCACAGATTCCGCAGCAAGATTTGAAAGTTATGTGCAATCTTTAATGAATAACGATGCCTCACACGATCAAAGTATCAAATCTATTGAGGCACAAATTGCACAATTAACTGCTGCGTTGAGCGAGAGAGAAAAGGGAAAGCTTCCATCTCAACCATTGCCCAATCCCGGTCACACACTAAACGCATATAACAATCACAATGTAAATGCGGTGACCACGTTGAGATCCGGAAGAGAGTTGCAAAATAATGTGGAAACTAGTGATGACATCCCCGCCGGTGGTTCTTCTTCCCCTTCTTCATTTTCTTCACTTCCTTCTTCACCTTTTTCTTTAGAGCCTATTCTCCATCCTTCACACGGCTCTACTTCTTCTGACTCGAACGGACCCATTTCTAACAACAGGAACACATCCACACTGGGATCCGTTCCTATTCCACATTCTACTCCACAGACTTGTGACTCAACAAATTTTCAAAATGCACCATTTCCAAACAGGTTGAGTCCTAATAAACCAAATGCACAAGTAGAGAAGATTGTGGAGATCTTTAAGCAGGTTAGCATAAATATACCTCTCTTGGATGCTATCCAACAAGTCCCTTCATACGCGAAAATCTTAAAGGGCTTGTGCACCTCGAAGAGAAAGGCATCTCAAGTACCCAAGAAAGTGCTAGTGGCTAGTGCAGTGAGCAATGCTATTAACCACCATCAAACCTTACCCCAAAAACGAAAGGACCCCCGCTGTCCTACGATTTCCATCACAATCGGGGATAAGCAAATTAATCGTGCACTTTTAGATCTTGGGTCTAGTGTTAACCTGATTCCTTACTCCGTGTACGAACAATTAGGGGTTGGAGAGTTGAAACCCACTCGTTGCACTCTCCAAATGGCTGATCGATCAATCACCTATCCAAGGGGTCAACTAGAGGATGTGTTAATCAAAGTCGGGGAATTCATATTCCCCATTGACTTTATCGTTATGGATACACAACCTGTTGTTAACCCAAGAAACCAAATTCCGGTGATTCTTGGTCGACCATTTTTGGCCACTTCCAATGCCATAATAAATTGTCGCAATGGCTCCATGACTCTATCCTTCGGAAAGAGGTCTAGTGAGTTCAATATTTATAAGATGGGAAGTCTGCCCCCCGTGCCTAAAACTAGTACACGAGAAGTTTGCTCTATTCACGAAATCACGCAGGAGGACTGCGAGCTTGAAAGATTTCTATTTGATGAAAACAGTTTTGACGCCACTAGTGCGTCCCTCCTTGAGCCTACCACCGTTGACACAACCGATGTTGATTATGAATGTTTCACTTTTTCGGATGACGACGACTCACAACCCGAATATGAGTCGTTTGAATTTTTGGATGAGTCAGTCGAACCATCCGAATCGGTTGTTTGCAGTGATTTCGAACCTGTGTTGGAGTCCTTTGAGTTCGAGGTAGATTCCGCAATGATTCTTTCGCCTCCGAAACTCGAACTCACGCCCTTGCCGTCTCACCTTAGATATGCTTACATATGTGAGAATGAGACCTTTCCCATTATCATATCGGCCTCTCTAGCCCTCGAGCAAGAGAATGCCCTCTTAACGGTCTTACAAGATAGGCGGCAAGTTTTCGGTAGGACTATGGCAGACATCGAGGAGATCAGTTCCCTCATAATTGAATATCATACACAATGGATGGATGATGCCATGTCAATAGAGGACACACGGGAACATCTTGGGGGTATTGTGGTGAGCCAACTTCCTCCCTTAGAAGTTGAAATACCCCCATTTCTTTTAATAAGGTACGAGAATGCCAACACTCCACTAATTGCTGATCACTTACATTCTCGTATCAATGCATCACCATCACCTGTATATTTACCTCCACACCTCCCATACCACTTCTTCTATCTTTCCCAATTCTTTGCGGACCACCACAACTTATTTTTCCACCACCCAATATTCTTTACTGATAAATTTTTCAAATGGTTGGTGTTGACTTTTGGCCTATGCAAAGTTGGGCAGTATTGTCTAACATTGTTTAATTGAAGTTTGGGGGAGGGTCTTTTTGTATATATTTTTGTTTTTCTTAACAATAAAAAAAATTATAAATAAATAAACAGGGGAGTATCGGTATTTTGACCCTCTTGGTTTAGCATGACAGTGGGGACACTGTCAAGTTCAAGTTTGGGGGTATGCTCGGTACGTCTTCTTCCTTCGCATTCATTTGTACATATTTTTGCATTTGCATACTTATTTGAAAACACATAAAAATTTGAAAAATTTCAAAAATTATAAAAATTAATGTATTCAATTTTGGCTAATTGACTAGAGTTTGACAAATAGGTTAACTAGCTAGGAACAACTAGATCTTAGACTTAGTAAATTAAAAACCCTAAAAATAACCTTCCTTAAAGTTTAACGGTAGAAAGTATATGCCTTGTAGTTTATTTAGAAATAGGCAAATTTTGGGTTCACTTCTTGGGTTAAGTCGAAATGAGGGAAGAGTATTGATGTTCTTATTAGAGTATAAATTTGAAAAATAGTTCCTAGCTTAAGTCTAGATTCTGAAAACGTATACCCTACAATTTGCACAATCACGCACATTGAAACTTGGAATAGTAGAGGAGACCTTGAAATGCTCTTGTCTAAAGTCCTTAGTACAATGAAAATAAAAGAAAAAAAAGAGTGAATAAAGAAAAAAAAAATGGACACTGGTTTCTGTGATTACTTAAGGCTGTAAAAATAGAAAAATATTTAGCGAGGGTGCTTCATCACCTAGTGCCTTAGACCAACTGGTTTGGGAGTCACTGCTAAAGCCTTGGGTGTTGCAAAGACTAGGAAGTACGCTTTAAAGTGCAAACGCATTTTGTAATCGGTCGTTGGTACCTCAAGAAGTATTAACGGTCGCATGAAGGATGTGTAAGCAAATTTCATTCACCAATTAATAAGTACTTTGGACAATGGACTAGGGCATGATTGCTTGAATTGAATTTCCAAGTGTAGGGGTGATCTTTACACACACGTAGGGGTATGTGATTGGAATTTAGATAAAAGAGAGGAATGAAAGATAGAATTTGTATCTTTAATGGAGTTGATAGAAAATTCCTAAGTAGAGATGAAACCCTAGAAGGAAGACTTAAGAAATGCCGAAAGCTAAGTAATTCTACATAACATATATAATCCTAAGTTAAATAATGAGGAAGTGTGAAGAATATGGGTGGATAATTTGCGGGTCGACGATAATAGAATTCCTTGTTAGAAAACCTAATTGGAGAACAAAAGTCAATGGGCTGAATTGATAGGATTTTGTGGGTGTAATCCGCTGAAAACCCTCAGGAGACAACACTCCTCCTACTAGGGACACCTAGAGGTTTAACGGCTCGTTGCACGAGCTCAGTGCAATCGCGTTTCCCTGCGAAAGTGCGGTTAGGTTTTTTGTAGAGAATAAAACAATAAGTTTGCTCGAGGACGAGCAAAAGATAAGTTTGGGGGTATTTGTTCACACCATAATATTGTATTTTATATTCCCCATTCTTATGCATTTTACAATGAAAACAGGTGCTTTTGACGCATGTCTGCTACATGTTACAGGTTACAGGTTCTTGGACAGGAAACAGTGAAAACGATGAAAAGATAATGCAAAAGTGGATTTTAACCAACAAACAGAGAATCTTGATCAAGCCTACATAAAGATCAGTTCACAAAGCAAGATTCAAGACATCGACTCAAAGCGAACGGTTAAAAATCCATTGCGAATTGTTCACTGGAAATCTGGAACTAACCTAGAAGCCCAAATGGAAAACAACATATATAAACAGGAATAAAAAGTCACCAGAAGCCAGAAGAAAAAAGCCCAGAGCCCAACTCCACTTTTTGGCCGCGGAAGCGCGGCCAAACCGGGCCTCACGCCGCGCTTCCGCGGCCGTCTAGAGCACGGATTTCAAGATTTTTTTTCCATAGTACAGAGGCGGCGCAGATCTTTGATTTGGACATTTCTTAGAGGGCATTTTTGTAAATTCAGATGTGCGAATCAAAATGTAACCTAGGGTTTCCTATTATCTATAAATAGGACCCTAATCATTGTAATTTCTCATGCCTCTTTTCTATCAATAAAATTCAGAATTTCTGGGAGTAAATTTCAGATCTGTTCTTCTTGTTTGAAGGGAGCCGTCAAACTAGTAAGTATTTTTATCTCTTTTAATTTAATGTCTTCTCATCCCCCAATGAGCGAGTAGTCTCCTCGCTTGTTAGGGTTAGCCTTAGGGAAAGGGTTGAGAGATGAAATCTCTCGCCCCTTTCAATGCCACCTTCACCTAATGAATAAGAACTTCACGCATACGAGCACAACCGCTCCCTGCGGCATTCTACCCTTCGAGGTAACGATGAACCGTAGTATAAAGGGCCGGTTCCGCACGTTTTCCGTGAGGGTTAGGATAATTATCAATAAAGGTAGGGTACAAATCTAGAGGAAGAAACATCTTCCCAAAAGATTTGTATCCACTTTATGGATAGTTAACTTAACATCTAAGAGATCTAAAAAAGGAAGGTATTGAAAGCGGTGAGGAAAAATCTTTAATTTCCAAAACTTCCCCTAATCCTAACCCTAGCAAGATTCTTAATTAAATTAATTAGATCTAATCTTTAGATTTTTATAAACCTACCAAAACTACAAAAAGAATCAACTCGTTAAAACACTTTAAAGAAATTTACCCGTCTCTGTGGATCGACCCGTACTCACCGGCTAGCTGCGAAGCGACGCCGTTTCTGATTGCGGTAAACTCAAATTTTTGACTTAATCAGATGTGTATATATGTATATACGCGTGGGTATGGGACTATGCATATATACATTCATATACACATTCATGGATGATGAGGATGGTACTTGGGATTTGAGATAAGTCGATGGGATTTGAGATAAGTCGATGAGATTTGATTTGAGGCCGCGAGATCGGTGATATGGCAGGGTTCGTATTGGAGATACGGCATGACGTTGTAGCGGGTCCTTGACGTAGTGTTTCACACACGTGCATGCATACTTAGGCGGTATCAGTATTGTACTAGACGTAGATCAGTACCCCGATCATGATATTTGATAAAGAGGATACCAGATGAATAGTATGATGAATGTGATGTTGACCCATACCCCGATTTGGGATGCCGTACGACGGATTTACGTACGAGCTATATATTGATGATTGATCTGCACTCTTGACTTGGGATGTCTGATTATAGATATGGTATCGGATATGATATTATTGAGGCGGGATCACCGACTAATATATATACAGGTATGTATATGTATCGACTCAGATGTTAGGCGGTTTCCTTACCGGTAGCCCAGCTTGTTAGCTTAGCCCTTTAGTTTAGTTTAGTTGTTAGATTAGATTCGATTCTTACCTATTTCAAAAACTAACGAATCGTGGGTATTTTAAAAGGCAGCCCAAGGGATCCTACGGATATTTCAAAAGACGTATCTTTTCATAAAAACACCGTAGCCCCTATTTTCAAAACCCCATGATTCGTGTTATTTCAAAAGGCACCATTTGTAGGACTTATATTAGATTAATGCAGGTTAGTTACAGTTGCGTCTAGTATTCAGCTCCCGCTTATTATTGTGGTTCGCTTCGCATCGCATACTTATGTTATAATTTCTTATTGCAATGTTGATATCATATTGTTAGGACACCAGCACCATTACCGATGATGCGTATGTACCACGTACACTTAATTGCCGGCTCACACACATCTTCATCGGTAATTGCCATGTCATGTACACCTTAGAAAATATTATTGCTTGACATAGCCTGTTAGCTAATAGTTTAGACATGATATTAGCGTACTTGCCTTATATGTTAGTTTAGACATTGTAGTTATTACCTGCTACTTCATGCATACTGTTATTCATTGTTATGCCGCATTCATGGATTCTCATGCATATATTCACTATTTTACGTGTTATTGAGGTTTTGGATTCGGATTTCCATGAGATTTTTCTGGATTTGGAGGAAAACCGCAAAAACATAATTAAACCTTTTCTCTCTTTTAAAATAAAAAGTGCGGTTTTCCCATGATGTATGAGTCGTCCACCATGAGTTTGCTGATGGATTTCGAGCCCCGATTCGAGGAGACGGATGAACCGTTTCGGGTACATGGTGGACCCGGTAAGGTACTCCGGGGCAAGAAGCGCGTGATGATGACGATGTGAGCCTGGCAGGGGAGCACTACCTACCGGTGATTTTACCCGATGCGTCGGATATCCGGAGGATACCATCGTGGTCTTGAGATGGATGGTAGGGGCCGGTCTGGACAGACGGCGCCCTAGATATTGTGATCGAGACATTGAGATTTTGAGATATTGAGATACAGAGACCGTGAAACAGAAATATCGAGATATTGGGATTACGTTTTGTGCCGATGCTAGGCACTGTTTTATGCTGATTTCATTATGATACCTCATTTTAAAATATACAAAGGAAATCTCACTAAATTATGAAAACAGTTCTTCACTTACATGTATTCTGTTTTCATGCATTCATACCTCATTCATATGATATATTGCTACCTGAGGCACTGACACGGCCACATGAGATTACACTCGGGTTAGATATTTACCCTAGCCTTGTTATAGGTTGCATGTTATATATATAATTAATGTTATATTATGATCATTGACCTAGGTTGCGTTATTTATGCGATTTCTTTCCGTAGATGTTTTTCTATTCACGAGTTGGCAACTCACCCCCGTTGTGCCCCAGTTTCTTGCAGGTTTGCCGTACAGGTTTCATTACGGCTTTGCGGGCATAGTTTCCTTCGGGTGATTTGCTAGTAGGTGGGTTTACTTGTATCGTACCCCCATTATATATCTTGTATATCATTATCCTGTTGTATCTAGAAGTTCCATCAACCAAACATGTGTTATTTTTGAGATAGAGACCAGTGATGTTATTCTTTCGACCTTAGAGTCGCGCGTTGTATTTCTATGGTTTTCTTGTTGTTTTGAGTTCCTTTTGAGTTTTGATCCTCGCCCTTGGCGTTGTATATTATATTGCTTGTGTGGTTGTGACCGTCGATTAACGAAGAGCTAGCTCCCGCTTGGGGATGCCTTTTTATTGATTTCGTATACTATTCATGTTGTATCCCGTTTGGGAGCCAGTATTTACAAAGGAGACTCTGCCGAAATTTTCAGGAAATACTTGATGTTTTTTTTAAACCGCATAACTCGGCTTATGCTCTTAAAACTACTTGATTTTAAATTGGTTTTCCTTCACTCTGCTACTTTTCTTGGTTTGGTTTTCTGGGTTTTCGGTTTACTTAGATTACGTACGCCTCGAGACGTTCGTAGTTTAAGTGCCGGTCATGTTCCGTACTTTCGGGTCGTGACACTTTCATTGAAAGATTTGATTTGTTTATTGAGAGATTTGACTTACATTCATCATTCATCTGGACCTTTGGATTATTAGGTGAATTTTATTCACCATTGGATTTTAAATCCAAAGATATCCCTTTGTTATTTCAGTTAGATTTTAAGGGGAAACCTTTCCAAGTTCAAGATTTTTCCATAAATAGGTGACATTTAATCACCTTTAGATCTTTAATCCAACGGTTCCAAATAATCATTCTCTTTTGGAAAGATTTAAATGCTTTCAGAATTTAATTCTGTTAAATAAAGAGGCTTTGAAAGCCGGTCACGTATGGCCACGTGACCCCTGGTCACGTGTAGGCACGTGACCCCTGGAACGGGCATTTCTTCTCCTTTTGCGCTCTGTTCTCTGGCCGCTGCTCAGCCGTCACGTGCCAACACGTGACCCTTTGTCACGTATGAGCACGTGACCTTTTCTGGAGCCTTTTCTTTGATTTAAACAGGGAGCGAATCTGGCTTTTGCCGCTGCTTTTAAATGTCACGTGTCAACACGTGACCGCTGGTCACGTGCTAGCACGTGATGCCTCCTCCATAAGTTTTACTGATTTTAAATCAGGAAACAAATGCCCCCACAGCGTTGTTCTCACGTGTCTGCACGTGAGTGCAACGCTGTCACTTTTTGTGACCGTTGGATTCCTCTAGGGATTTGGGGAGATGAAGCGTCTCTATCACATTCTATAAATATAGGGGTCATTTCAGAAACGCCTCCACTTTTGCTTATCTTCCTCCTTGCAAACTTTTTCTGAGAATTTAATTCTCTTCTTCCAGAGCTTAGTTTTCTGCCTTGAAACATTTTCAGAGTTTAACTCTGTTCAAAAAGACTCTTTTCTTCAGGTAATGCTCTTCAATGAACGATGAACTTTCACATTCCTCTAGATTTTAAATCCAAAGCGAGGGTTTTTACCCTTTTTTAACAGGAACCCATCCTTTCTTTAAGCTATTTCAATCAAAATATGAAACCATTTATTCTTCAATAGTAGATCTTTTAGGGCTCGTAAAATCTTTAGGGGGATGATGATGGTGGTTCAAATCCATGGAATTTAATTCCATCCCAAAAATGTTTCTGGGAATTTAATTCCCATTTCTCAATAAGGAATTTAATTCCTATGAAGAACTCAGTTTCTTCGCATGGAGGCTTCTTAGGGTCTCTTTGCCCTAGGTTGTCCTTCTGTAATTAATGGAGAAGAAGCTTTGTAACAATTCTCATGACCTTTATTTCAGGTATTATGGATGCTCATATGTATGATCTTGACGAAATCATTTCCTATGGGAATATTCATGCACTGGGCCACAGTCAGAACCAGGAGTTCACCAATGCTCAGTGCGCTGAGATCATGAGCCGCTTCGACGAGTACAACCATCGGCTACTCCCTCGTCGTTCTTCTCTTCTGAGACTCATCGTGCTGGCGATCTGGGAGGCGCTCCCTCTTTTTTGCACCGGCGTGCCGCTCGGGGCATTGGACGCCGCCGAGGATAAAGTACATTCGGTGTACCTGATGAACCTGATTTCAAAGAGGAGGCGAGACGACCTCATTGAGCTCTTGCACCAGGCTTTTCAGCAGTCAGCCATACTTGCTGCCTATCGGAGGGTGGAGGACATTCGTGAGGACCCCGACGCTTGTGACCGCGAGAGAAAGCATACCAGGATGGTTCGAAATGCCTGGAAGATCTTGGACAAAGTTACATTCGAGTTTCTCAATCCATGCCCTGCGTCCGAGGTCTTACTGTTGTAATCGTTTCTTTTTTTTTGTTTTGTATGAACCTTTTAAAATATGAATGATAAATCTTATCGTGTCTTTCTGTGTTTGCATGCCCCCCCTTTTTGTGGGATTTTGTCATATATATATATATATATATATATATATATATATATATATATATATATTATTGTTGCTGCTGATGTGTTTAGTTGTGCAAGGCATTGTTTCACTTTCTAATACACACCAAGCATGATGCTCACGTGCTCTGCACGTGGGGTCCTTTCGATGGGGCTATTCAACTTTCCCTGCCCTATCTTTTGTGCATGGCATTAGATGCAGAAAAGGAGCCTTGGAAATAGTTCCCTTTCCTTGATTTCCAATGCTTTCCCTTTTTAGGCCTCGGAAATAGTCCCCTCATGCAATATTCCCCGTGCGCGGCATTTAATGCCCCTTTTTATAACCTGAGGCCATGGCCTTCTTTTTCTCTTCACAGAGAAATTTATTCTCACTTTAGTGCGATTTATCTTGAGGAAATAACTGAGTGCCATGGCCTGCAACTGCCCACAAGCTCGTCGACAGCCCTGGGAGGTGCCTATCGAGGAGATGATCCCGCGCTTTGCCGCACGATTGGTGGATCCTATCCTTACCGATGACAAATGTGATTCGGCGGTGTATGAGCTCTCGATCCGTATGGGGTCCCCCCTCCCGATGGGCTCCCTCTAGCTCCGGATGACTCTTGCTGCCGTGCTTGCCGACATCCCTCCTCACCCGGCTGCGATGACATGCTCGACGCGGCTGAAGAAAAACTTGAGGGTTTTCACGAGGCGTGCCTGATTACTCAGGCCTTGAAAGATCGCTCGGTTCACCTTTTGAGCGAAATAAGAGCCCGGCAGGCTGTTATGTCTGCTTTTGCGGACGAACATGGTGCCAATCGGTAGGGAGTGACTTCTCACGAGAACCGTCGCTTTAACGTGTTGGAGAGAGCAGAGAGAGAGGTGGAGAATTTCGCTCTTTGTTTTGTTAACCCCTGTGCCACTGATCCTTTGTTTGGTGACCTTTTTCCGCTAGCGTAGTATAATCAAATTAGTTTTCGCATGCTTTACGTTGAACTTTCATGTACGCTGGGCACTCGCATGTGTGTTTCTGCTTGCACAAATGAACCTTGTATTCTTCCCGTGAGAACTTTCTTTAATTACGAACACTATCACCATGTTGCATGCACATCAGAGCTTTGAGTATTATTTCTTCTCGGATATTCATATAGTTGCAGATGCATGCTTGATAGGATATACATCAGAAATTTTCTTGTTACTTTCCACACCCGATGTGTGCGCGTGCTTTAGATCGACTATTGCTACCAACAGTCCCGAGCGTACCTATCCTGTTTCAGAGGCTGCGGTCATTACAGCGGACTTGCGTGATCTGATAGAGCGATGGTGTCGTGCGAGAAGAGGCTCGACTGCAAATTCTCGGAAAGGGAACTGGCCTCTAAAGCACTAAGCGAGCTTCATACCAGCCTCACAGCCAAAGCCAATAAAGCGTATGAGCTCTGGCGGGTACTTCAAGAGTCTATCAAAGAGGTGGTGGCTCTCGGTAAGGCTGCCACGTTTACTCGCGAAAGGGTCGAGGCCCATAAGGCTACCGGGAAAGAGCTTGAAAGCCGGCTTGCTTTGTATCAGGCCCAGTAGGCTCAGGCAGAGGCTCGTCTTCTGGCGATCCTTGTATCCATTTTGGCTATGAATAAAAGACATATTTTTTCTTCTCAATGGTATGTCCCCTTTCTATTGAATGTGTTCTGCGGACAATTTATCTTGGCCTACTTGCAGGGCAGCGATGGCTTAGGCTTCAGGGTTAAGATCTGCCTCCTAAGACTTTTGATCTTTGTGAGCCGTGAGGGTCTCATAAAGAGTTTTTCTCCCTACAGGTTGAGAGGACCCCGTAGGTGTAAGTTCTTTTTAAGAATCGTGAGGATTCTTAAGCGGGTTTTCCCTTGGGAGTCATAAGGATCTCACAAGAAAGTTTTCTTCCTTGCAGGTCGTGGGGACCCACAAGTGCTGAGTGAGGTCGCCCTTATCCGTATTTCACGGGGTCAAGGGTCGCTTTGGGATGTTCTCCAGGGTATCGTAGTTTAAAGACATCGCGGTCAAGGTTAAGGACCTCATAGTCCGTGGATTTAGGGACTCCACAGTCCGATGTTAGTTTTAAGACATCGCGGTCAAGGTTAAGGACCTCATAGTCCGTGGATTTAAGGACTCCACAGTCCGATGTTAGTTTTAAGACATCCCGGTCAAGGTTAAGGACCTCATAGTCCGTGGATTTAAGGACTCCCCAGTCCGATGTTAGTTTTAAGACATCCCGGTCAAGGTTAAGGACCTCATAGTCCGTGGATTTAAGGACTCCACAGTCCGATGTTAGTTTTAAGACATCCCGGTCAAGGTTAAGGACCTCATAGTCCGTGGATTTAAGGACTCCACAGTCCGATGTTAGTTTTAAGACATCTCGGTCAAGGTTAAGGACTTCACAGTCCATGGATTTATGCAGGGACCCGTCACCTCTATGAAGATGTTGAGGAATTACAACGCCAGATATCAAAGGAGTGAAGAGATGTACCCTTAAACCAAGGTAGAATCAATACAGAATCAGGGTGGTTGATCGTTAGTTTTAAGACATTACGGTCGAGGTTAAGGACATCATAGTCCGTGGATTTTAAGGACTCCACAGTCCGATGTTTGCTCTGGATGCTTCACACGGGTTCACTGCCTTGCTTGGCGAGGACCAGGCTCCGCTCTGGGCGTTTTCCGCGGGGTCAAAAAGTGACGTTATCCGCGTTCCACGTAACCAGGAATTTGCACTAGATGCTTCACACGGGTTCACTACCGTGTTCGGCGAGGAGTAGGCTCCGCTCTGGATGCTTCACACGGGTTCACTGCCGTGCTCTGCGAGGACCAGGATCCGCTCTGGACGTTTTCCACGGGGTCAAAGAGTGACATTATCCGCATTCCACGTGACCAGGAATTTTGCACTAGATGCTTCACACGGGTTCACTGCTGTGTTCGGCGAGGACTAGGCTCCGCTCTGGATGCTTCACACGGGTTCACTGCCGTGCTCTGCGAGGACCAGGATCCGCTCTGGACGTTTTCCACGGGGTCAAAGAGTGACATTATCCGCGTTCCACGTAACCAGGAATTTGCACTAGATGCTTCACACGGGTTCACTGCCGTGTTCGGTGAGGACTAGGCTCCGCTCTGGATGCTTCACATGGGTTCACTGCCGTGCTCTGCGAGGACTAGGATCCGCTCTGGACGTTTTCCACGAGGTCAAAAATTGACATTATCCGCGTTCCACGTGACCAAGAATTTTGCACTAGATGCTTCACACGGGTCCACTGCCATGTTCGGCAAAGACTAGGCTCCGCTCTGGATGCTTCACACGGGTTCACTGCCGTGCTCTGCGAGGACCGGGATCCACTCTGGACGTTTTCCACGGGGTCAAAGAGTGACATTATCCGCGTTCCACGTGACCAGGAATTTTGCACTAGATGCTTCACACGGGTTCACTGCCGTGTTCAGCGAGGACTAGGCTCCGCTCTGGATGCTTCACACGGGTTCACTGCCGTGTTCGGCGAGGATTAGGCTCCGCTCTGAATGCTTCACACGGGTTCACTGCCGTGCTCTGCGAGGACCAGGATCCGCTCTGGACGTTTTCCACGGGGTCAAAGAGTGACATTATCCGCGTTCCACGTAACCAGGAATTTTGTTGATTGTATCCGTATTCCACGGAATTGGGATTTGACTTTTCGGTGATCAGTATATCGCCGAGCCATGGAACTGGGAGTTGCCGCTGTTCCGTTTCGCCTGAAGTTGTGTCCGTCGTTACGAGACGAGTGTTGAGATGATCTCTAGGTCACTTGCGGCCCGTCGAGATTTGGCTTCTTTCTTTGATGAAACCTAGGGGGGAGTATGATCACTTCTTTGTTTACGCCCTTAGATTGTATACAGGGATTGATGTAACATCACCTGTAGGGCATAAATTAAATTTTCTTATTTTATTTCTTTTTACATGATGCTCTATCATTTCAGCTTTTATATCGTGAAGGTCGCGATTGCCCTATCATTTCGGCTATTTTCGCGGTGCCCAATCATTTCGGTTATTTATTTCATTTTTACTCGCTACTTTTTATTGCGAGTTTCCCCATCATTTCGGCTATTTTGCGTGCATACATTTTACTTGTTGTTTTTTATTGCAAGTTGCCCCATCATTTCGGCTATTTCGTATGCACGTGTGGCCTACTAGTTTTTCGCCATAAACCTGAAATTAGACACCGATTTCGGCATCAGCACCGCTACAACTGGGATATTGCCAGGAGCGAATCATCATTTGCCTCTGTCGATGTCGAACAAAGGTGGCTTAGCGAACAGGGTTAAGGTCCTGTCGACTAAGGCTTTTGACTTCATGAGCCGTAAGGGTCTCACAAAGGTATTTCTCCCTACAAGTCGTGAGGATCTTGCAGGCGTATTTTCTCCTTAGGAATCGTGAAGATTCCTAAGTGTATGTTCCTCTGTAAGTCGTAAGGATCCTACAAGAGGGTTTTCTCCTCCTAAGTCGAGAGGACTTACAAGGGCTGTCCACCATATGGATATATCCCTAGTCATGGGTGGGACCTTGCTGGGGAAATGTTTATTCGCGCCCGTGGATTGTATACAAGGGTCAGTATTGAGCCACTTGTAGGGCAGTATTGAAGGTTGTGGGGGTTGCTTAAGCACAGGTTTAGGTCTCTGTAACTTAAGACTTTCAAATCTTATGAGCCGTGAGGGTCCCATAAAGGAGTTCTCCTTACGAGTCATGAGGATCTCGCAAGTGTATTTTCTCCTTAGGAATCGTGGGGATCCCTAAGTGTGTTGCTCCCTTGTGAGTCGTAAGGATCTCACGCGGGTGGTTTCTCCTTACAAGGTCGTGAGGACCCTGGAAGTGTCCTTTAACGAGGTTGCGCCCTTTCGGGTTTTCACAAACACTTGCCGGTAGCCCTACTATTTTTACTCACGGAGCCCTTTCGGATTTTCATCCGTGCCCATTTTGCTCATGGACATACCGTTTTTATTTTTTATTATTTTTATTTTTTTTGTCTCGTCAGTCTAAGAATGCTACGGCATTAGTTTAAGGACGTTTCGGTCCGTCGTTAGTTTAAGGACGTTTCGGTCCGTCGTTAGTTTAAGGACGTTTCAGTCCAATGTTGAGAGGGCCAGCTACTACTTATAGAGCTTGAGCTTAGGAAGATAGCGAGCGGACATAGTCGTCATCATCTATCATTGACCTAGGCTGTGGCTCATTAAGCGTAGTATTTCTTTAGGAAGCGGCCGTTTATTGGCCTGAAAGGCCTTTCACCGTGCATATCCATGAGTAGATAGGCTCCACCCTGGTAGACCTTGTCTATGATGTACGGGCCTTCGTAGTTCGGCTCGAATTTTCCCCGCTTGGCGCGATTGGGGATCATAGGCCTTTTGACTACTAGCACGAGTTCGTCTTGGCGGAATGCCCTTGGTTGGGTCAATCTTTCGTATGAGCGCGTCATCTTTGCTTTGTAAGCCTCCAAATTTTGTTGCGCTATGAGCCGGGTTTCATCAAGGGCGTCAAGCTCCTCAAGCCGAAGGTGGGCATTTTCTTCGTCCGTCAACTCGCAGTGGACTGCCACTTGTAGAGAAGGTTGCTCTATCTCGAGGGGGAGTACTGCTTCCGTACCGAATACCAATACGTATGGTGTTGTGTTCGTGGCTGTCTTGAACGTAGTTCGATACGCCCAAAGAGCCTCTTGCAGTCTCTCGTGCCAGTCCTTCTTATTTCGGGACACCGTCTTTTTCATGATCTTTGTCAAGGTCTTATTGAAGGCCTCAGCTAGACCGTTAGCTCGCGGATTATAAATCGAGGAATATCTCCAGTCTATATTGTGTTGTTGTGCGAAGCGACTGATCTTGTGGCTTCTGTAAGCTGGCCCGTTATCGGAAATGATCCGTCGCGGAGTTCCATACAGATAAATGACGTTCGTCTTGAAGAAATGGAGGATATTCTCCGTCTTCACTTCCCTCAACGGCACTGCCTCTGCCCATTTGGAGAAGTAATCAGTCGTTGCCAAGATGAAACGATGTCCCCTAGACGATACTGGTTCGATAGGGCTGACTATGTCAGTTCCCCACATTTCGAATGGCCAGCTAGCCACCGTTGGATGGAGTGAATTTGGATGCTGGTGGATAAAGTCCCCATGGATTTGGCATGAGTGGCATTGCTTCGCATATTCGCGGCAGTCCTGAATCATCGTGGGCCAGTAGTAGCCCAACCGCTTAATTTTCAACTTCATCTTTAGGCCTGCTTGGTGAGAACCGCAGAGTCCGTCGTGAACTTCCTGAACGACCCTTTTTGCCTCTTCAGGTCCTAGGCATCTCAGCCACAGAGAGTCAAATGACCTCTTATACAGAGTATCGTTGACGAAGGCAAAAGACAGAGCTCGTTTTATAAGCTGATGTTTTGAAGACGCATCTTCGGGCGTTCGACGGTATTTGAAGTAGTCTATAAAGACTTCTCTCCAATCCTCGGCCTTTTCCCGGTCTTTTATTTGCAAGGTCATCTGCTCAGTTGCTTCCTTTTCTTCGGATGATTCCAGAGATATTTCTGCTGGGGCGAGCACCCGACGGCTTTGTACCACGATTCTTACGTCGTCGAGGTTCTCATCAGCCAGTTCCTTAGCGAGCTTGGCCAACGCGTCTACTTTGTTATTTTACGCGCGCGGTATGCTTTCCAAAGTACAGGAAGGAATTTGAGTGAGCAGTTGTTGTACTTTCTCGCCATACCTCACCAGCTCGGGTTTGCACGTTTGGTAGTTGCCATTTACTTGACTAACGACCAGCTGAGAGTCTCCGTAGATGAGGAGGTTCTCAATCCCCATGTCGATGGCGATCTCGAGGCCTACTATCAAAGTTTCATACTCGGCTTCGTTGTTCGTCCTCGGTTCTGTTAAGGAGAAAGCAAAACGCATTATCCCTCCTTGTGGAGTTACAAAGATGAGTCATACCCCCGATTTGATTATCGGGGTACTTTGTTTGCGCTTCTTCATGGAAGATGCTCCATCGAAATAAAGCTCCCATCGGGTATCACCACCATTGATCATGTCAAACGCATGTTCGTCTGGCAGATCGCGATTCAGAGGAGAACCGGCAGGTACTGGATGCTCAGCAAGGAAGTCGGCGATGGCTTGGACTTTCACTGCCTTGAGAGGCTGATAGGTTATCGAGAACTCCATCAAGAGCAGGGCCCATTTAGCGAGTCTCCCTGTCAATATGGCCTTTGACATTAGATATTTGAGGGGGTCCACCTTTGATATAAGACGGACTTCATGCGCCAATGCATAGTGCCTGAGTTTTGTTATTGCAAAGATTAACGCCAGGCAATGTTTTTCGATAGGGGAGTAATTGCTTTCTGCCCCCAGAAGAACTCGACTCAAATAGTAGAGCGGTCTCTCCTTCCCTTGGTCGTTTTCTTATGCCCATAATGAGACTAAGGAACTTTCAAGGGCCGTGGTATAAAGAATAAGGGGCTTTCCCTTGACTGGAACAGCTAACACCGGCGTGTTCTGCAGGTACTGCTTGATCTCATCCAGCGCGCCTTGGCATTTTCGATCCCAGACGAATGGAGTTCCCTTCTTCATCAGGTGGTTGTAAGGACGGCACTTTCCTGAGAGGTTGGCTATAAATCGCCGAATATATGCGAGCTTTCCTTGGAGAGACCGCAACTGTTTGAGAGTTCTAGGCGGAGGTATTTCCATGATCGCCTTGATCTTAGATGGATCTATTTCGATACCTCGGAGTCGGATGATAAATCCCAGGAATTTACCCGAGGAAACTCCGAATGCGCATTTGAGGGGATTCATCTTCAAATTGTATTGCCGAAGGCGTTGAAATACGGTCTTCAGATGCTCTAAGTGCTCTTTGTATGACATGCTCTTCACTACAAGGTCGTCGATATAGCATTCGACGATTTCATGTATAAGATCATCGATGATTTTTGTCATGGCCCTCTGATAGGTAGCACCGGCATTCTTTAAACCAAAAGGCATAACTTTATAGCAGAATATACCCAAAGGAGTCCGGAAAGCGGTGTAGGGGATTGACAGAGGATCCATTATCAACCAGGATTTTGCCTATCTTGATATCGTGGCAATATCCGGAGACGTATAGGGGATGGTTGTGGTCGCACGTCCCGAGGAGAAGGTCTTCGTCACCGAAAGTGATGTCGGCCGTGTGCACTTCTTCCAGTTCATCCTTCATCCTTTCTTCGGCGAGGAAGGCTTGGAATTGTTTGGGCTCTTGTAACGCCTTGATTAATGAATCTCTCGCTTCCTTTGATAATAGGAGGGCGTCGAGAATACTGAGCTGTGAAGGTAGTTTCCTTAGGTGTGCTAGGATATTATAGTCCACCTTACCCTTCCTAGGAGGGTCTTTGGCAGTCAACTCTTTCATGACTTGGTCATCTAAGGTGATATCCTCAGTGACCTTCTCCTTTCTCTTATCTTTTCTATTCGTGGGTCCGAGATTCTTTTCCGGGAGCGTGCGATTACGCAGCTGAATGTTTTCGCAGGCCTCTGGTTCTTCCTCTCTCCCTAAGACAGACTCTTTAAAGAGAGGGCCCAGAGCCATTTCCTCATCAGAGTCGCTCCCAAAGGTGAGAACCCGTGATCCTCCGGCGTTAACCGTGCGACAGTTGCCGGTAGTTCTTTTGTGCCCGTCGGTAGTTCTTTCCTGCTCCTAACGAGTTCTGTGTTTCATGCGCTTAAAATGTTGCCGGTGAGCAACATATCCTTGCCACCGTATCTTAAAAGCGTCGCACTCTTCCGTAGGGTGTGAAATCTTCCGATGATATGAGCAATAATTAGGGTGCCTCTCCGCCCCATTGAGCGTGTTTTCTTCCAAGGGTGGTAGCTTCATTCCCATTGGTATGGTTTTGGCAAACCTTTTCCTCGTCTTGAATATGTTTTTATCCACATCGGATGTCTTTTGATCTGGCGGGAGTGCTTCGACTCTTTCGTTTAGTCGCTTGCGTTTGGCTCCTTCCGATGCGACCATTTCACTCTCCCGATCGGCTTTACTTTTCAAACGAATCACTTCTAGAAAGGCGTCGATCATTTCATCTGTCGGCCATACAAGTTCTGGCGCAGGGTGTGACCCCAGTTTCTCAGTGCCAGGAGTTTTTCCATCGTCCGTAAATGAGTGGGAGATCACATGACAACTCGCCACATATCCCTCGGATTCATCCGACAAGCTTTTTCCATCATCTTCCTCCTAAAAGACATGGTTGAGGAACTCTTGTAGTGTGACGGGAGTCCGTGCCTTTTGATTGTACTCCTACAGCGCGTCAATCTGTTTCTGCAAATCCGTGCGCTTGTCTCCAGGCTTCACGGGCGTCATGGATTTCTTCTTCTTTTTCTTCGAAGATTTTGACAGTTGGGTGTGAGTACTTGGGCCATCACCACCGCTCTTTGTAGTTGGACGCGGCTTCAGCATCCCTTCAATGATTTGAGGTTCAAGCGGGTTCTTCCATTCGACTGCTGGGCACGCATGAAGATCACTCAGCATCCTTTTGGTTTTATCTGATAGCACGACCTCCCATGGAGCTTCTTCAATAAAGGAACAAGTTACTCCTGGTGCGTCTGTCTTCTTAGGAGTATGCGGCTGTGGCGGGTTCACCTTCCACTTTTCGACAGCGCAAACTTTCCCTGGAGATATTAATCCTCAATCCATCCTTTGAGGACGAAGCAATCCTCAATCCGATGGCTTACCGTTTGATGGTAAGGGCAATAATTGGGGTTATTCACCTCACTGGGTTGCGGCGGTCGCCTTGAATTTGACAAGTTGATAAGCCTGTTGCGTACCGCCAGCTCGAATAGCCTCTTCGTCTTATCCCGCGGGAACGAGTAGGGGCGCTTCGTCTTCTCATTATAATACCGGCATCTTTCCTCCAGTTGATCCGCCAGCTTTGGGGCACTGGGTTGCTGCTGAGCATTCGCGACGAAGGTTGCCTTCCCTTTACCCTTGTCACTCCGAGGCTCTGGCTTCGGGGGATACGGTCTGTGACCCATCTGGTCCATCTGAGCTAACTTGTCGATTAAAGCCTGGAACGTGGTTGGCTTAAAGAACATCATGAACTGGGAGATAGTTGCATGAGGGTCTAGGGTCCCCACGAACATGCCCACCGCGGGCGCTTCCTCAATGCGTTGTTCGCATTTCGACCACAAATTTCGCCAGCGTATAGCGTACTGGACCCACGTTTCGCCTGGTTTCACCCTGGCATTAATTAATGCTGTTTTCGGAGTGCGTTCGCCGGCGCTTGCGAAGCGCTGAGTGAATAGCAATTCCATTTTAGCGAACGTCTTGATGGAATCGTTCGGGAGATCTGAATACAATTCGAACGCCGTTTCTGATAAGCTGCCCACGAACTGGCGAAGCAACAGTTTATCATCACCGCTGGTGTTACCGCAATGGGCCCTGAACTGAGCAACATGTTGGTGGGGATTGCCTGTCCCCTTATACACATAGAATTTCGGTATTGTATAACCCGGCGAATATTTGATTTGGTCGTACCAGCTTGGATACGGTCGCCCCGTTTTTACGACTTGACCAGCCGCCTCAGTTGCCTGATGAACCCGGATCTGCTGGGCTATATAGTTGTCCAAGTCAGCCTTGGAGATTGTCTCCTCCTTGGCCGTTGAAAGAACCGGTGGTGGATTCGACGTTTCTCCTCTATCATCTTCGAGGACGGTCGGGGGATCTTCAGCGGGTGGATCTTATTGAATCATCATCCCAACCATGTCTTGAAATAAGTGGGCTATTTCTTTATATTGGCCGCTTGTTCCCCAGCCTCTTTATCTTTCTTTTCCAATATCCTCCGAAGGAACTCAGCGTTGGTTTCCTGTTCTTGTCGCTGATCCGAGGACGCTTCGGGGCTTTCTTTCAGCCCAGTAAGCGCGGCCATTGCGATCATCATTTCCTGGAGCTTCTGTTGTTGCTCCTGAGCTTTAGTCACCGACCGTGTGAGCGGTCTATGCCCTGTAGACGCACGGCTATCTTCCTTCCCCGACGCCATGTATACAGTATGGACCATCATGCCCCCAGACTTAGGGCGTCTGGGCTCAGCGCCTTTAGCTCTCGTCACAGGCCCGGGGATCTTCTCTGGCCTCCTCTTTTTATGAGCAGTGGAAGTTGAGGGGGTCGTTGAGGTGGGCACCCAGACATCTTTTCGTGGCTTAGCGTGATGACTGACTTCCTGTTGGATTTTCTGCTTCTTGTGCTGGCGGGAGAAATTTGGATCGATCACCGAGTCTCGGGTCTGCCGCCAGACTTTATAGATTTTGGAAGACAGCCGTCGAGGAGATTGGGGCTGTTCTGGCTTTATTTCCGCGGCCTTTTTCAGCGGAGGGGGAGACCTCTTTAGCGCCGCGGTAGGAGAATTCCTACGCACCTTATTCAGCATCTCAAAGCTGTTCTTAGTTGGAACAGCAGCATTAACTTCTGTCGTCGAAGCTGGAGGAGTTAGCCCAGAAGGGGAGTTGCCTCCGGCCTTCCTCACTCGGCGCCAGTAACAACGTCGAGCGTGTCGTGCTGATGGAATCGGCTCGGTGAGGGTGATAGCCTCGTCTTGCCCCCTGTGTAGGTGGGGGGTCGCTGCTGGTGTCAGCCTGTTAAAGACCGATGTCCTTTGGGTAGCAGGAGCGGGAGCTGGAACAGTCAATCTTGTAAAGACCGACTTTTTGGCAGGAGAAGCCGCCTTGACGACTTCAGGAGCAGGACTGGTTATTTTCTTAGGAGCAGCCTTCTCTGGGATTGTAGGCCCCATTGCGGGTCCACAGGAGTTCTGGCCCAGTCTGGAGAAGACCGAGGCGCTGGTGTTGGGCGACCCGTTGAGAGGGGCCGCGGTAGGTGTAAGCCGGTCAAAGACCGACTTCTTGGGAGCTTCCAGTGTCAGCACAGGAGCGGTGAAGCTCGTTGGCGGGAGCATGGTCCTGAAAAACAACCCGGTGGTGGCTTGAGTGACCTGTTCTACAGGCATTATGAACAGCGAAGCAGCTTGGGGCCCGTAGGCTATACCTCCTGGCGTGGCGGAGCACCCGTTGCGGTTGCAGTTGCAGTTGGAGCATTTCACACAAGTGGAAGCATTGATTCTTTGCTTTCTGCAATAAGCAAAACGCCAAATCTTAGTACCTTGAAACCCAAGGGCAACCATTAGCGAGCCGTGTTTGATTCGCGAACACGACACACGAAGTGTGGAGTGGAAAGAGGAAAAGGTCCCACCGGGCGTGCCGGAATCTGTTCCCCTCCAAAAGACGGCGCGACTGACGTCTTGCCTGAAATTCGGGGCAGATGCTAATTGGTGCTATCCGTCTACCTCTCCGAAGATGCCAAGTTGATTTATGGCGCCATGTATCGAAGGTTTAAACGGATGCGTCCGATGTAGCAGACTTCGTCAGATTCCCCCTCGCTTGAGGGGGTTTTGATTGTGGGGACGCTCTTCCCTGCAGGCGCAAGCCCCTGCAGTTAATTACGCTACCGCATTGCGGTAGCAACTTTCTCCTTCTCCAGATGATCACTTCGTGTCGTGTGTGTTTATTTTGTGTTTGGTTGTCCGTGGATTGTATACGGAGACTGAGTTATGTCGTCGCCCATAGGGTGTGGACTAGTCCAAATCCGTATTATCCTAGATTTGGGTTTGGGGGTTTGGGTTTAAGGATACGTTAGTCTCGTTTGAGACTAAGATCGACTTAAACGTTTGTTAAGGATACGTCAGCCTAGTTTTTAGACTAAGATCAACTTAACGGGATCATTTAGATCCGACAAGAGTGCAATTAAGGGAGCCCTGTTGTTTAGTTTAGTGACATTGCGGTCAATAGGTAGTTTAAGGACATTGCGGTCCAATGTTAATTTTAAGACATTGCGGTCAAGGTTAAGGACATCATAGTCCGTGGATTTAAGGACTCCACGGTCCGATGTTAGTTTTAAGACATCACGGTCAAGGTTAAGGACCTCATAGTCCATGGATTTAAGGACTCCATAATCCGACGTTAGTTTTAAGACATCACGGTCAAGGTTAAGGACCTCATAGTCCATAGATTTAAGGACTCCACAGTCCGACGTTAGTTTTAAGACATCACGGTCAAGGTTAAGGACCTCATAGTCCATGGATTTAAGGACCCCACAGTCCGTATCAATGTATGGTCATCGGGACCCGCCACCTCTTTGAAGACGTTGAGGAATTACAACGCCAAGTATCAAAGGAGTGAAGAGATGTACCCTTGAACCAAGGTAGATTAAATAGTCTTCGGCCCAATTTGGGACCAAGACCAATTAATTATGTTATGAGCCCATTGGCCCAGTTAAGTTTGAATTGAGGACTTATGGCCAGCTTGGGCTAAGTCCAATCATGTTTAGAATATTGGCTTTCTGTTGGTCCATTGAAGGAGAGGCTTTGCCTCTAGAAACTTAGCCAATTAGGCTAAAGTTAGTGTTAAACACTAAAGACCAACAATGTTGAACACTGGGAAAAGATTGACAAGTTGGTGTTAAACACTAAGGAGAATCATTATTAAACACTGGATACAGAGTTTCTAATTTAGTGTTAAATACTGAGGCAAGAGGGGTCACGTGGTAGCACGTAAGAGCGCCCTTCTTCTCTTTGTTTTGTTCTGCAGATAAGTGTTTAACACTTTTAGCTCTGAAAGCCATCACGTGCAGGCACGTGATGGGGGCCCATGCTCTGGTTTATTAAAATACTCATTAGGGGTCACGTGGTAACACGTGATGGCGCCCTAGAGTCCCTGTTTATTTCGCTGTTCCTTTATTGCTTTAGGGATCACGTGAGGCACGTGAGGCATTGCCTCAAAGTTCTCTTTTATATATCTTCGCAGGAGTCACGTGGTAACACGTGAGATGTCTGCTTCATAGTTCTATTCTGTTGGTCTTTGCAGGGGTCACGTGGTAGCACGTGACTCTGCATGTTTTTAAAGTTCTGTTCATAGGGTTAAACCCTAAACTTTAGAGGAATTAAATTCCCGTTTTCTTCTGAAAAATTATATTCTTAATAGGGTTAAACCCTAATTTCTTTTCTTAAGGGAATTAAATTCCTGTGAGTTTGCGAGAATTATATTCTCAATTAGGGTTAAACCCTAGTTCCGTTCGTTTTAAAGGAATTAAATTCCCATAACATAGGGTTAAGCCCTAACTTTATCTCAAAGGAATTGAATTCCTATCATTTTGTGAGAATTAAATTCTCTGAACTCAGTTCCTCCTCTGTGTTTTGGATCTGCATGGCAGGATCTCAACCCAATGAGAATT
Source organism: Agapanthus africanus (assembly GCA_030015575.1). Taxonomy (NCBI): domain Eukaryota; kingdom Viridiplantae; phylum Streptophyta; class Magnoliopsida; order Asparagales; family Amaryllidaceae; genus Agapanthus; species Agapanthus africanus. Next base: position 874,360,254 of record JASDDO010000024.1, on the reverse strand, counting down.
AAATTCTCAATTCATGGGGAGATGTGCACTTTGCAGATCCTCGACCAGAGAAAGAACTAAGTTCTTCTTTTTATATAAGAGTTAAACTCTTTGAGAATTACATTCTCTTTTTTAAGCCTCTCCTCCCTTACCTAGGGTTTTCTTTTGCAGAGGATCAAATTCTTTCCAAAATCTTAAGGCTCTATTTCTCTCTATATATATGTCTCTGTATGTGTCCTTGTATTCTTCTTGGCTCCTATTTATAGGAGAAGGAAGAAAATCAATCAGTTTTAGTGAATCTTTCATTGAAAGATTTGATTTGTTTATTGAGAGATTTGATTTACATTCATCATTCATCTGGACCTTTAGATTATTAGGTGAATTTTATTCACCATTGGATTTTAAATCCAAAGATATCTCTTTGTTATTTCAGTTAGATTTTAAGGGGAAACCTTTCCAAGTTCAAGATTTTTTCATAAATAGGTGACATTTAATCACCTTTAGATCTTTAATCCAACGGTTCCAAATAATCATTCTCTTTTGGAAAGATTTGAATGCTTTCAGAATTTAATTCTGTTAAATAAAGAGGCTTTGAAAGCTGGTCACGTGTGGCCACGTGACCCCTGGTCACGTGTAGGCACGTGACCCCTGGAACGGGCCTTTCTTCTCCTTTTGCGCTCTGTTCTCTGGCCGCTACTCAGCCTTCACGTGCCAACATGTGACCCCTGGTCACGTATGAGCACGTGACCTTTTCTGGAGCCTTTTCTTTGATTTAAACAAGGAGCGAATCTGCCTTTTGCCGCTGCTTTTAAATGTCACGTGTCAACACGTGACCGCTGGTCACGTGCTAGCACGTGATGCCTCCTCCATAAGTTTTCCTAATTTTAAATCAGGAAACATTGAGATTCGACTTTGGAGAGTGTGACCCGTGAATAATATGCAATAGTCCATCTTGAACCGACTTGCAGGGCAGTGATGGCTTAGGAGACAGGGTTAGGATCTGTCACCTAAAACTTTTCAACTTTATGAGCCGTGAGAGTCTCATAAAGACTTTTCTCCCTACGAGTCGTGAGGATCTCGTAGGTATATTTTTTCTCTAGGAGTCGTGAGGACTCCTAAGTGTGTGTTTTCTCTTGAGAGTCGTAAGGATCTCACAAGAGAATTTTCCTGCTTACCAGTCGAGAGGACTCGTAAGTGGTTGTTTCCTTCCTTGTCGAGATTCGACTTTGGAGAGTGTGACCCGTGAATAGTATGCAATAGTCCATCTTAAACCGACTTGCAGGGCAGTGATGGCTTATAAGACAGGGTTAGGATCTGCCACCTAAGACTTTTCAACTTTATGAGCCGTGAGGGTCTCATAAAGAATTTTCTCCCTACGAGTCGAGAGGATCTCGTAAGTGTATTTTCTCCTTAGGAATCGTGAGGACTCCTAAGTGCGTTTTCTCTTAAGAGTCGTAAGGATCTTACAAGAGATTTTTTCTTGCTTACGAGTCGAGAGGACTTGTAAATGATTGATGAGTTGACCTGCTCCCGAGTCAAAGCATTGCTTTGACGGAGAGTTCGAGGGTTTACTTTGGCTGTTTCCCACGGAGTCAGGATTGACTTTGGCCGTGTTCTATGGGACCAGGAGGGGTTGACTTTATCCGCATTTCACGGTGTCAGGGGTTGAATTTATCCGCATTTCACGGTGTCAAGGGTTGACTTTATCCGTATTTCACGGTGTCAGGGGTTGCTCTGGCCGTTTCCCACGGGGTCAGGATTGACTTTAGCCGTGTTCTACGGGACCAGGATTTGCTCTGGCCGTTTTCCACGGGTCAGGATTGACTTTAGCCGTGTTCTACGGAGCCAGGATTTGCTCTCTCAGTTGTCTGTGAACTGTCGAGGTTTGGAACAGGGACTTTGCCATGGCTCCAAGGTTGATTGTCGTGTCCGAATCCTGCTGGAATGAGAAGGAACGCTGTTGTGGGTCTCTAGGCTGTTTGTGAACCGTCGAGATTTGGAACAAGGACTTTGCCATGGCTCCAAGGTCGATTGTCGCGTCCGAATCCTGCTGGAATGAGGAGGAACACTGTTGTGGGTCTTCAAGCTGTAGATGTGGCCATCGAGACTTGGAACTAAGGACTTTGCTATGGCTCCGTTTGTTGATGTCGTATATTCCTGCAAAGATACTGATTTCTCTGCGGGTCGACGTGAATCGAGATGCTCTCATCAGGGATGCTGATTTCCCTGAATCGAGGTATTTTGCCAAGGACGCTGATTTTCCTGGGGTTGAGACGAATCGAGGTATTCCTGCAAAGACACTGATTTCTCTGCGGGTCGACGCGAATCGAGATGCTCTCGTCAAGGACACTGATTTTCCTGAATCGAGGTATTTGCTAAGGACATTGATTTTCCTGGGGTTGAGACGAATCGAGATATTCCTGCAAAGACACTGATTTCTCTGCGGGTCGACGCGAATCGAGATGTTCTCATCAAGGATGCTGATTTCCCTGAATCGAGGTATTTGCCAAGAACACTGATTTCCTCAGAGTTGAGACGAATCGAGGTATTCCTGCAAAGACACTGATTTCCTTGCGGGTCGACGCGAAGCGAAATGCTCTCGTCAAGGACGCTGATTTCCCTGAGTTGAGGTATTTGCCAAGGACACTGATTTCCCTGGGGGTCGAAACGAATTGAGGTATTCCTGCAAAGACACTGATTTCTCTACGGGTCGACGCGAATCGAGATGCTCTCGTCAAGAACGTTGATTTCCCTGAATCGAGGTATTTACCAAGGACACTGATTTCTCTGGGGGTCGAAATGAATCGAGATATTTTTGCAAAGAAACTGATTTCTTTGCGGGTCGACGCGAATCGAGATGCTCTCGTCAAGGACGTTGATTTCCCTAAATCGAGGTATTTGCCAAGGACGCTGATTTCCCTAGGGGTTGAAATGAATCGAGATATTCCTGCAAAGACACTGATTTCCTTGCGGGTCGACGCAAATTGAGATGCTCTCGCCAAGGACGCTGATTTCCCTGAATCGAGGTATTTGCCAAGGACACTGATTTCCTCGGAGTTGAGACGAATCGAGGTATTCCTGCAAAGACACTGATTTCCTTGCGGGTAGACGCGAATCGAGATGCTCTCATCAAGGATGCTGATTTTCCTAAATCGAGGTATTTTCCAAGGACACTGATTTCCCTGGGGGTCGAAACGAATCGAGGTATTCCTGCAAAGACACTGATTTCTCTGCGGGTCGATGCGAATCGAGATGCTCTGTCAAGGACGTTGATTTCCCTGAATCGAAGTATTTGCCAAGGACACTGATTTCCCTGGGGGTCGAAACAAATCAAGATATTCCTGCAAAGACAGTGATTTCCTTGTGGGTCAACACGAATCGAGATGCTCTTGTTAAGGACACTGATTTCCCTGAATCGAGGTATTTGCCAAGGACACTGATTTTCTCGGAGTTGAGACGAACCGAGATATTCCTGCAAAGACACTGATTTCCTTACGGGTCGACACGAATCGAGATGCTCTCGCCAAGGACACTGATTTCCCTGAATCGAGGTATTTTCCAAGGACACTAATTTCCTCGGAGTTGGTTGACTTGTTTCCAAGACGGAGCGTTGATCCGGCGGGGAGGTCATTGGTTGACTTTAGGTTGTCTGTAGACCGTCGAGTCTTAGAACTAGGGACTTTGCCGTGGCTCCGTTTGGTAATTTTGCGTCCGAGTCCTGTTGGAATGAGGAGGATCACCGTTGCTGATTTTTAGGCTGTAGATATTGCCGTTATGATTTGGAATTAGGGACTTTGCCATGGCTCCGTTTCGTTGTGTCGCTTCCGTGCCCTGCTGGCATAAGAAGGAACGCCGTTGTTGGTCTTCTGGGATGCAGATGTTGCTGTTGAGATCTGACTTTCCCTTTTGACAGGATCTTGTGGGGGACATATGGTTCCCTTTTCGTTTATGCCCATAGATTGTATACAGGGGTCCGCATGGACTCGCCTGTAGGGCAAAAGTTTCATTTTTTTCATTCATTTTTTTATTTCTTTCCGCGATACTCTATCATTTCAGATTTTGGTATTGCGAAAGTCGCGATTGCCCAATCATTTCGGTTATTTTTCGCAGTGCCCAATCATTTCGGCTGTTTTTTTTACTCGCTGCTTTTTATTGCGAGTTGCCCAATCATTTCGGCTATTTTTGTATGCATATCTTTTACTTGCTGATTTTGTTGCAAGTTGCCCCATCATTTCGGCTATTTCATATGCATTTCTTTTACTTGCTGATTTTTGTTGCAAGTAACCTGATGCCAATTTTAGCATCAGTATCGCTGCGACTGGAATATTGCCAGGAGCGAATCATCATTTGCCGTGAAAGGACTTGGAATTTGATACCAATTTAGGCATCAGCACCTCTACCACTGGGACAATGCCAGGAGCGAATCATCATTTGCCTTTGTCGGTTCGAACAAAGGTGGTTTAGCAAACAGGGTTAAGATCCTGTCGACTAAGGCTTTTGACTTCATGAGCCGTAAGGATCTCATAAAGGTATTTTTCCTTACGAGTCATGAGGATCTCGTAAGTGCGTTTTCTTCTTAGGAATCGTGAGGATTCCTAAGTGTATGTTCTATTATAAGTCGTAAGAATTTTACAAGAGTGTTTTCTCCTTGCAAGTCGAGAGGACCTATAAGTGTTTGTTCACCATGTGAGCATATCCCTAGTCGCTGGTAGGACTCTGTTAGGGAAATGTTTATTTGTGCCCGTGGATTGTATACAAGGGTCAATATTGAACCGCTTGTAGGGCAATCTGGGAAAGGTGATGGGTTAAGAACAGGTTCAGATCCATATATCTTAAGGCTTTTGAATTTTATGAGCCGTGAGGGTCTCATAAGAGGGTTCTCCTTACGAGTCGTGAGGATCTCGTAAGTATAATTTCTCATTAGGAATCGTGGGGATTCCTAAGTGTGTTTCTCCCTTGTGACGCAGATATTTTCTCCTTACAAGGTCAAGAGGACCTTGCAAGTGTCTTTTAACGAGATTGCGCCCTTTCGGGTTTTCACAAACTTGCCGGTAGCCTTGCTGTTTTTACTCACGGAGCTCTTTCGGGTTTTCATTCGTGCCCATCTCGCTTATGGACATACCGTTTTTTTGTGTCAGCCTTGGGATGCTGCGGTCCATAGTAGTTTATAGATGTCTCAGTCAGTTACAAGTTTTAGGACATTGCGGTCCATCGTTAGTTTAGGGACATTTCGGTCCGTAGTTAGTTCTAGGACATTTCGGTCCATTGTTGCCATGTTTGAGGCAAATTTCTAGTTTACGGACTTTTCCATAATAATTTTGAGGCAAAGTTTTGCCGGATGTTCTATGAACAAGTAGGTTTTCCCTTGATAGACCTTGTCACATAATCCAAGGATTTTGACGCTGCTCCTGCCCCCAGCTCCTCTATATTATCTTCTAACGCCGAGTGAACTTCTTTGTTACTTAGCGACGAATGAGAGATCATGTGGCAACTTGCCATATAATCTTCGAGTTACTCTGACAAGTCATCTCCCTCATCATTGTCGTTATCTTCACTTTCAAGGATGTAATTGAGAAACTCTTGAAGCATGACCGGGGTTCGCGCCTTCTGGTTGTATTCCTCCAGCGCGTCAATATGCTTTTGCAGATCCATGCGCTTGTCGTTAGACTGCGCGGGCTTTTTAGTCTTCTTCTTTTTCTTCAAAGACCGTGACGGCTGGGCCTGGGTGTTTGCCTATTGCTATTAATTCCCGATGTTGGGCATGGTTTCAGCATCCCATCGATGATCTCCGGTTCTTGCGGGCTTTTCCACCTGATCGCCGGACATGTTTGAAGACCTTCCAGGATTCTTTTAGTTCTTTCCGAAAGAACAACTTCCCATGGAGCTTCCTCTGTGAATGAGCACGATGCCCCCAGCATGTCCATCTTTTTCGGAGCGTGTGGTTGTGGCGGGTTCACCTTCTAGTTTTCAGACAACGCGAATTTGCCTTGCTGGTATTGGTCTTCAACCCAGTTTTTGAAGACGTAGTAGTCTTCGATCGGATGGCCCAATACTCGGTGGTAGGGACAGTAATTGGGATCGTTGACATCATTCGGTTGTAGTGGGTGTCTCGGCTCCGGTAAAGTGATGAGCCCGTTGCGTACTGCTAGTTCGAACAGTCTCCCTGTTTTATCCTGAGAGAATGAGTAAGGGCGGCTCAACTTCTCATCGAGGGATCGCCGCTTGTTGCTTTGGCGAACAACCGGTCTCGGGCTATTCGGTTGTTGTTGAGCGTTGCCGAAGAAGGTTGCTTTCCCTTTGCCCTTTTCATTTCAAAACTCCATCTTTGAAGAAGAAGGCCTATGACCTATCTGGTCCATCTGGGTCAGCTTGTCAATCAGGGCCTGGAAGGTAGTTGACTTGAAAAACATCATGAACTGGGATATGGTCGCCTGCGGATCAAGAGTACCCATGAACATGCCTACTGCAGGAGCTTCCTCTATGCGCTGTTCGCACTTCGACCATAGGTTCCGCCACCGTATCGCGTACTGAACCCATGTTTCGCCTGGCTTCACCCTGGCGTTAATTAGTGCAGTGATCGGAGTACGTTCGCTAGCGCTCGCGAATCTTTGTGTAAACAGTAGCTCCATTTCCGCAAATGTCTTAACGGAGTCATTCGGGAGTTCGGAATACCACTTGAATGCTGTCTCCGACAAACTGCCAATGAATTGGCGAAGCAGCAGTTTGTCGTCACCTCCGGTGTTGCCGCACAGAACCCTAAATTGAGCAACGTGTTAGTGTGGATTCCCCGTCCTCTTATATACATGGAATTTAGGGATCGTATATCCCGGCGGGTACTTTATTTGGTCGTACCAACCCGGATAGAGTCGTCCAGTCTTAACAATTTGGCCGGCCGCTTCATTCGCCTGATGAGCTCGTATCTGCTGAGCGATATAGTCATCTAGGGCAGCTTTGGAAATGGTCTCCTCCTTAGCTGCTGAACAAGCTGGAAGAGAGTTTGACGTCACCCCTCGATTGTCTTCAAGGATAATCGGAGGGTCTTCAGCTGGAGGATCCGGCTGTAATATCATCCCGACCATGTCTTGGAATAAAAGCGCCATTCGTTTTATGTTGGCTGCTTGTTCTGTTGCCTCCTTGTCCTTCTTCTCGAGGATTCTGTGGAGGAAATCAGCATCAGTTTCTTGTTCATGACGCTGTTCTGACGATATCTCCGGGCTTTCTTTTGGCCCAGTAAGTGCGGCCATCTGTGTTAACATTTCCTGGAGCTTCTGTTGTTGCTCCTGGGCCTTTGTTACGGATCTGGTAAGTTTTGCATCTGCATGGCAGAATCTCCCCGATGAGAATTAAATTCTCAACTTATGGGGAGATCTGCTTCTGCAGATCTAATATCATGAAGAAGAACTAAATTCTTATATTAAGGGTTAAACCCTCTCTTTATTGAAGGAATTAAATTCCTATGTGCTTTGTGGGAGAATAAAATTCTCTAAACTTAGGTCCTCACTTAGGTTTTAGATCTGCATGGAAAAATCCCCTCGATGAGAATTAAATTCTCAACTTATGGGGAGATCTGCTTCTGCAGATCTTCAACCAAAGAAAGAACTAAGTTCTTATTCAGAAGAGTTAAACTTTTAGTTTGAGAATTAAATTCTCTTTTGTTGTGTGGGAGCTTATAGAATGATCTCTTTCCCTCTCTTACCTAGAGTTTCTTTCTTTTCTGAAGAGATCTTCTTTTTTTTGGAGAATTAAATTCTCTTCTTTTTTCTCTCTGTTGTTGTATCTCTCCCCTCTCTTTTTTCTCTTCTATCTTTGGCTCCTATTTATAGGAGAAAGAAAAGAATCGGTTTATTTAGTCAATCTTTCATTGAGAAATTTTGATTGATTTTGTAACCAACATGATCTTTTAGATCACTTGGTGAATTTTATTCACCATTGGATTTTTAATCCAAAAGATATTTTATTTGTTGTTCCTGATAAATTTTAGGAAAATATTTCCCTGTATAGAATCTTTCTATAAATTGATGATTTTTAATCACCATTGGATTTTTAATCCAACGATGTTCCACTTTACAGAGTGCAATCTTTTTTGTTTGGAAAGATCTAGGGAAATATTTTTCCAATTAGGGTTTTTAATTCCCTTTAATTAGAATTTAATTCTATTAGCTCAGAGGGTTTAGGAGTCTATCACGTGTTAGCACGTGACCCCACTTGATAAAGCATCTAATTAGAATTTAATTCTATTAGTTCAAAGGGTTTAGGAGCCCATCACGTGTTGGCACGTGACCCCGCTGATTAAGCATTTCCAATTGTTTATTTTATTCAGCGCATATAGGCTTTGCCTGTAAAAGATCACGTGTCTGCACGTGATGCCCGGTCACGTGTGGGCACGTGATGCCCGGTCATGTGTGGGCACGTGATGCCCCCCCTTTGGGGGTTTTCCTTGCTGCTTTATTTATATATTTTATTCAGTTCCCAATTAGAATTTAATTCTATCAATTCAGTGGGTTTAAGAGCCCATCATGTGTGGGCACGTGACTTTATCAATTATACATTCAGGCGTAGATAGAATCTGCCCATAAAAAGGGTCACTTGTCTGCATGTGAGGCCTGGTCACGTGTGAGCATATGATGCCTGTTTGTCTCTTGGTTATTTATGTTCAGCGCTCATATGCTTTGCATATGAGCGCCCACGTATTTTACACATGATGCCTGTTTGGCCATTGGTTATTTATGTTCAGCGCTCATATGCTTTGCATACGTGCGCCCACGTGTTTTACACATGATGCCTGTTTTTTGAGGATTCTCTCCCTTTTCGTAAGGGAACAAGCAGCTCTTGGCCGAAAATTTTGGCGGGAATAGTGACCCACCTGTTTGCCGGTGGGTTTTGGTGGTGGCTTCATCGCTGGAGTAGCTATGTGGCCAGTGAGACTTGAGTTGCAACCTTCGTCGGTAGGACTTCGATTGCAATATAGATCTCAAGAGAGCATATCACCGTATTTAGGTGCGATGCGCTAGTTTAGGAACATTCCGGTCCATTATCGCCATGTTTGAGGCGAAATTTTAGTTTAGGGACGTTCCGGTCCATTGTTAGTTTAGGGACATCTCGGTCCGTTGTTAGTTTAGGGACATCTCGGTCCGCTGTTGCCATGTTTTAGGCGATGCGGTAGTTTAAGGATATTCCGGTCCATTATCGTCATGTTTGAGACGAAATTTCTAGTTTAAAGACATGTCGGTCCGATGTCGCCATGTTTTAGGCGAGGTTCTAGTTTAGGGACATCTCAGTCCGTTATCGCCATGTTTAAGGCAAATTTCTAGGTTAAGGACATCTCGGTCCTATGTCACCATGTTTGAGCATCTCAGTCCGTTATCGCCATATTTGAGGCGAATTTCTAATTTAAGGACATCTTGGTCCTATATCGCTATGTTTGAGGCGAATTTCTAGTTTAAGGATATCCCGGTCCTTTGTTAATTTAGGGACTCCTCGGTCCATTGTTAGTTTAGGGACTTCTCAGTCTAATGTTGCCACATTCGAGGCAGATGATTAGTTTAGGGACTTCTCGGTCCTTTAACGCCATATTTGAGGCGGATAATTAGTTTAAGGACTTCTCAGTCCGATGTCACCATGTTTGAGGCGAGATTCTAGTTTAGGGACATCTCATTCCGTTATCGCCAAGTTTGAGGCGAATTTCTAGTTTAAGGACATCTCGGTCCTATGCCACCATGTTTAAGGCGATGTTCTAGTTTAAGGACATCTCGGTCCTACGTCGCCATGTTTGAGATGAGGTTTTAGTTTAGGGACATCTCAGTCCGTTATCGCCATGTTTGAGGTGAATTTCTAGTTTAAGAACATCTCGGTCCTTCATCGCCATGTTTGAGGCGACGGAGCTTCTTTGCATACTACTCTCAGGGTTCTGACTGAGGAAGATAGCGAGCGGACACGAGCATCATCATCTATCATTGACCTAAGTCGTGACTCGTCAAGTATAGTATTTTTTGAGCAATCGGCCGTTTATTGGCCGGAACAGTCTTTCGCCATGCATATCCATAAGCAGGTAGGCTCCACCTTGGTAGACTTTATCTATGATGTACTGGCCTTCATAGTTCGGCTCGAATTTCCCCCGTTTTGCACGATTGGGGATCATTGGTCTTTTGACGACTAGTACGAGTTCGCCTTGGCGGAATGTTCTCGGCCTGGTCAGTCTTTCGTATGACCGTGTCATCCTTGCCTTATAAACCTCCAAATTTCACTGTGCTATAAGGCGAGTTTCGTCGAGGACATCGAGCTCCTCAAGCCGAAGATGGGCATTTTCTTTATCTGTTAGCTCGTATCGAACCGCTACTCGTAAAGAAGGGAGTTCTATTTCCAGGGGAAGCACTGCTTACGTGCCGAATACCAACATGTATGGTGTTGTATTCGTAGCTATTTTGAATGTTGTTCGGTACGCCCAGAGAGCTTTGTGCAACCTTTCGTGCCAGTCTTTTTTTCTGGACACTGTTTTATTTATAATCTTCGTCAAGGTCTTATTGAAATCTTCAGCTAGACCGTTAGCCGGAGGATTATAGACTGAAGTATATCTCCAATCTACTTTATGTTGCTGTGCGAAGCAACTGATTTTATGACTTCTATAAGCTGGCCCATTAACCGAGATAATTCGTTGCGGAGTGCCAAACCGATAGATGACATTTGTCCTGAAGAAATGGAGGATATTCTCCATCTTTACCTCCTTAGTGGTACTGCTTCTACCCACTAAGAGAAGTAGTCGGTCGTTGCCAATATAAACCGATGTCCTTTGGACGATGCCGGTTCAATGGGGCCGATTATATCAACTCCCCACATTTCGAACGGCCAGCTAGCCACTGTTGGGTGTAGCGGATTTGGATGTTGGTGGATGAAGTCCCCGTGGATTTTGCACGAGTGACACTGCTTCGCATATTCGAGGCAGTCCTGAATCATTGTGGGCCAATAGTATCCCATTCTTTTGATCTTCATTTTCATCTTTGGCCCAGCTTGGTAAGAACCGCAGAGACCATCATGAATTTCTTGGACGAATTTCTTCGCTTCCTCCGGCCCCAGGCATCTTAGCCATAGATAGTCGAACGATCTCTTATATAAAGTATCATCGACGAAGGCGAAAGACAAAGCTCGTTTCATGAGTTGATGTCTAAACGACGCATTTTCGGGTGTTTGTCGGGATTTAAAGTAGTCTATGAAGATTTCCCTCCAGTCCTTGACCTTTTCTTCATCCTCTATTTGAAGGGCTGCTTGTTCGGTCGTTCTTTTTCTTTCGAATGACTCTATCAAATGGATATATCCGTTGGTGTGAGAACCCTGTGGGTTTGCACAATGATCTTTACGTCATCGAGGTCGTCATCCGCTAGTTCCTTAGCCAATTTAGCCAACGCATCCGCCTTGCTGTTTTCTGCACACGGTATGCTCTCCAGGATGTAGGAAGGGATTTGTATCAACAGTTGCTGCACTCTTTTACCATACTTTATCAGCTCTGGCTTGCACGTCTGATAGTCGCAATTTACTTGGCTAACGATCAGATGGGAGTCTCCATATATAAGGAGGTTTTTAATTCCCATGTCGATAGCGATCTCGAGACCTTCTATCAAAGCTTCATATTCAGTTTTGTTGTTAGTCCTTGGCTCCGTTAAAAAAAGGGTGTAACGCAATATCTCTCCTTGCGGAGTCACGAAGATAAGGCCCATCCCAGCTTTGATTATGGGGTTGTTTTGCTTCCGCCTCTTCATAGAAGACGCTCTATCGAAGTAGAGTTCCCATTGGGAATCATTTTCTTCCTTCTATTCTTCGATTATGTCGAACGCCTGTTCATCTGGTGACTCGCAATTTAAGGGGGAGTCGGCTAGTATCGGATGCTCCGTGAGAAAGTCAGCATTAGCCTGGCCTTTCACTGCTTTGAGAGGTCGATACGTTATCAAGAACTCCATCAGGAGGAGTGCCCATTTGGCAAGCCTTCCTATTAGTATGGCCCTTGACATCAGATATTTGAGAGGATCCACCTTTGATATGAGATGGACCTCATGTGCCAAGGCGTAATGTCTGAGCTTCGTTATCACGAAGATCAAAGCCAGGCAATGTTTTTCGATGGGGGAGTAGTTGTTTCTGCCCCCAGGAGAACTCAACTCAAACAGTATAGAGCTCTCTCCTTTCCTTGATCATTCTCTTGTACCCATAACGCGCCTAGAGAACCCTCAAGGGCCGTTGTATATAAGATAAGCGGTTTTACCTTAACCGGAGTGGCCAATACCGGCGAATTTTGCAGGTATTGCTTGATTTCGTCTAGTGCATTTTGGCACTTTCGATTCCAGACGAACGGGGTCCCCTTCTTCATCAAATGACTGTAGGGATGGAATTTTTCGGAAAGGTTGGCTATGAATCGCCGGATATATGCGAGCTCTTGTTTGAGAGTTCTTAGCGTGGGCATTTCCATAATCGCTTTGATCTTTAAGGGATCGATTTTGATACCCCGGTGTCGTATGATGAATCCTAGGAATTTGCATGAGGAGACTCCAAATGCGCATTTTAGAGGATTCATCTTCAGATTATACTTCTAAAGATGTCGGAACACTATTTTTAGATGTTCCTAACGCTCCTCGTGAGATCTGCTCTTTACCACAAGGTCATCAATGTAGCATTCGACAATCTCATGGATGAGGTCATCGAAGATCTTTGTCATGGTCCTTTGGTAGGTAGCGCCGGCGTTCTTCAAGCCGAAGGGCATCACTTTATAACAGTATATGCTCAGCGGAGTCAGGAAGGCGGTATGCTTTTGGTCTTCAGGATGCATTTTTATTTGATTGTATCCTGAAGATCCATCCATGAAAGAGAAGATCTCATGGGTAGACATGTTATCGATCATCAGCTCGGTAATAGGTACTGGAAAATTATCCTTCGGGCAAGCTTTGTTGAGGTCCCGAAAGTCCACGCAGATGCGCTCCGTCCCATTTTTCTTCATCACCGGAACGATGTTAGCGATCCAGTCGGGATATTGAACTTCTTAAATGAAGCCGGAGTCGATTAGTTTCTTGACTTCAGCGTTGATACCTATCTTGAGTTCGAGTCGCATCCTTCTCGGCGCCTGTTTGACTGGCTTTATGTCCGACGGTATGGCCAATTTATGTACTACCACCTTTGGATCTAGATCTGGCATCTCGAAATAGTTCCATGCAAAACAGACTTTATATTGCATGAGCAAGTCTTTTAATGTGGCCACCTGTTTTTCAGATAGTAGCTCACTGATGAACGTTGGCCTCGAATCATTTTCCGTCCCTAAGTCGGTTTTTCTTAGGTTATCCGCCATAGTGTGTATCCCATCTTCCAGCTCTTTTGGTGCTGGTGGAAACTCTGAGATCACCTCGTCCTCAACTTCATTTGCGAAGCACCTGAAGAGGTCATCCATAGTCTCGTGCGCTCCCTCCTTTGAGAGAGTTATCACATGGCAGGTACGAGTTCGCTTCCATTTTTGAGGCCCTATCCTTGCAGTATAGGTCCTCTTTGGCTCATACTTTTGCGGCGGGGTTACCCTCCAGCTGTCAGATAAAGCGAACCTGCTTTGCTGATACTGGTCTTCTACCCAATCTTTGAAGGTGAAGCAGTCTTCAAGTGGATGATTTATTACTCGGTGACAGGAGCAATAATCCGGATTATGGACCCCGTTTATTTGTTCGGGGTGCTGAGATTCCGGAAGTGTCATCATTTGGTGCTTTATGATAAGGTTGAATATTTTCCTCGTCCTATCTTAAGTGAAAGAGTATTCCCGACCCATCTTCTTTATAAAGGACAGGTTCCAATCGACCTTTTCTCGATTGCATGGCTTCTTGGATCCGCTTCGTTGTTTTCGAATGTTGTTTGCGTTCTTTGCCCTGTTTTTGCCTTTATTTTAGGATTTTCCCCTTTCGTGAGGACATATAGCGGGCCGGGGATGAAGAGTATTATAGTCTTCCTTCTCTGCGGATTACTGATTGAGGCGCTGCGTCCTGACCTTTTCATAAATGGCCATTTCGTGGCAGTGATCATCTCGGCTCTTTCAACAAGCTTCTTTTATTAGCTTGTCTATTTGTTCTTCGAGTGATGGACTTAACGTTTTTAGAGCGGGAATTCGCTCTGTTCCAACGTCATGGCCATTCGGAAGAGCGTTTTCCCCTTCGCTGGAGTTTTTTATGACACGACGACTGTGGAACTGCTCCTGTTTCTTGGACCGAACGTATTCGATCCCCGTTATCTCCATCTTCCCATTGGGCATCTTTCGCTGAGTCTCTGGAATATCTCAAATCTTTTTGTAGAAATGGGCTTGTCAAATAGTTTATTCGAGGGATACACCTTGGCATCTTAACAGCCTTTTCAATCCCTCCGCATAGTATCTTGGCAGCGGATTGGTTGAAGCTTGTCGAATGCAAAATCGGCACCATGCCAGACTTCTTTTTCTGCTTTGGTCTCCGTAAATTGGTAGAAGAGGATCGCCTTTTCACCTCTTCACTTGGAAGGGACGTAGAAAGTCTGTAGTTCTTGTACGTTGTATGTATGGAGCACATCAAGTTCCTTATAATGCCAAGGCGGAGCCATTGTGATTTGCAGACTCTGATCTACTTCGTCGAGGGTTTGCACTGACGGACGGATGGAGAAAGCTGCGTTGGCCTTGTCCTCAGAGTCGCTGCCAAAGACCAGAATAGGGGTAGATGGTCCGGGCCTGTTGTTTTCTTTCTAGGGTTGCCCCGAGTAGACTATTTCTTCATCTTCCTCAGAATCGCTCCCAAAAATCGGGATAGTGGCGGCAGGCTTCTGTTTATCCTCCGGCTTATGACACCATTCTGTATCTTCGAAGTCTGGTAGGAAATACTTTGCGTCTTTATATTTCTGGACCTCGTTTATGGAGAACGGATTTAGCTCCCCTGTGATGGTGCATTCCGAGCCGTCCTTGAAATACTTCATACACTGATGTTGTGTAGAAAGGATGACGTACTCATGTAATCAGGGCCTGCCGAGCAAAGCATTATAGCAAGTCTTGGTATCAATGACGTGAAATTTAATATCAGTGACGAGCAACTTGAAGCATAACGTCAGTATTACGGACCCAAGCATCCGTGACGACTGTGAGTCGAACCCGGAGATTGTAATTTTGTCTCGGGCCAAGTGCTGAACTTTCATGCAAATCTCCTTCAGCATTTTCACATTGAGAAGGTTGACGGAGGATCCGTTGTCAATAAGGATTTTCCCTATTTTGATGCCGTGACAATACCCGATGACGTATAACAGGCAGTTATGTTTGCACATACTGAGGAGGACATCTTCATCGCTGAATGTAATGTCAGCTATATGAACCTCTGCCAACTCGTCCTTCATCTACTCTTCTGGAAGGAAAGCTTGGAACTGATCGGGCTCTTGTAATGCCTTAATCAGAGAATCTCATACCTCTTTGGACATGAGGAGAGCATCCAGTATGCTCAGTTGTGAGGTATTTTCCTCAAATGTGCTAGGACATTGTAATCCACCTTGTTTTTCCTAGGCGGGTCCCTTACTGCGAGCTCTTTGACAACTCCACAGTTGAGGGTAATTTTCTCAGGGATTTTTTCTTTCTCTTTTTCCTTTTTACTCTAATCTTTGTTTGTAGGTCCGAGATTCTTTTCAGGCAGCATGCGGCTACGCAGCTAAATATTCTCGCAATTCTTCTCCTCTTCTTCTTTTTTGGAGGTGGAGTCTTTGAAGAGAGGGCTGAAGGGTATTTCATCCTCAGAATCGCTTCCGAAAGTAAGAACTTGGGATTTTTTCCCCTTCTAAACTGGTACCAACCATATGACAGTTGCCAGTTTTTTTTCACGCGCATCTGTCACACTCTTTTGCTGTCGACGAGCTTCGTGCTTTATCCTCTTGAAGTGTTTTTTATGAGCAACATATCCTTGCCACCACTTCTTGAAGGTACTGCACTTCTTGGTAGGGTGGGTAACCCTCCGATGATATAGGCAGTAGTTTAGATGTGAATCCTTTCCGTCGAGGCATATGACCTCGGGAGTGTTTACTACTAGAGATGGCAGCTTCATTCCCATTGAAAGGGCTTTGGCGAACCGCTTCTCTGTCTTGATCCTGCCTTTATTTGTCACAGGTATGCCTTGGTTTGGTTGGAGTACTTTATGACTCCACCTTGCCGCAGCTTCTTCATCCTGATGCGGATGCTTATCCTTTTCGTATATGGCTGTTTCGTGTTCTCGGTCAGTTTTGCTTTTTCGAAAGGCTTCGTTTAACAGCCTATCGATCGGGTCTACTGGCAGTTCCGGTGATTTTAGCGCCGATTCTGCCCCTAGTTTCTCTGCATTGTTTTTCTGACGCTGAGGGAGTTTCTTCGTCATTTAACGACGAATGGGAGACCATATGGCAACTTGCTACATAGTCTTTGGTTTCTTTTGATGAGTCATTTTCCTCATCGTTGTCACTATCTTTGTTCTCAAGAATATGCTTGAGGAACTCTTCGAGCATGACTGGTTTCCGCGCCATCTGGTTGTACTCCTCCAGTGCATCAATATACTTTTGTAGGTCTGTGCGCTTCTCGTCATACTCGGCCGGCTGCACAGGCTTCTTGGTCTTCTTCTTTTTCTTCGAAGACTTTGAAGGCTTGACTTTGGGATTTTTCCCTTTGTCAATAATTTTCGGTATGGGACGCGGTTTCAGCATCCCTTCGATGATTTCAGGTTCAAGTGGGCTTTTTCACCTGACTGCCGGACATGCCTGTAAATCTTTCAGCATTCTTTTGGTTTTAGCTGAAAGAACGACTTCCCATGAGTTTCTTCCACGAATGAGCATGATGCCCCCAGCGCATCAACCTTTTTGGGAGTGTGCTTCTGTGGTAGGTTCACCCTCCAATTCTCAGACAACGCGAACTTCCCCTATTGATACTGGTCCTCGACCCAGTTCTTGAAAACGTAGCAATCCTCAATTGGGTGGCTCACCATTCTATGATAGGCGCAGTAGTTGAGGTTGTTGACGTCACTGAGTTGCGATGGACGTCGTAGGTCTGGCAATGTGATGAGTTTGTTACGCATTGCCAACTCAAATAATCTCGTCTTCTTATCGTGAGGAAACGAATAAGCGTGTCCTAGCCTTTCTTCCAGGGATAGGCGTGGACGTGCGTTGTTTTGCCGAGCAGCCAGTTTTGGGCCACTCGGTTGTTGTTGAGCGTTGGCAATGAAGGCCGCTTTCCCTTTACCCTTAGGGTTTCGAGGGTCCTTACTTGAGGAGGAATGCCCGTGGCCCATCTGGTCCATTTAGGCCAGTTTATTGATCAAAGCCTGGAAGGTCTTCGGTTTGAAGAATGTCATGAACTGGGACACAGTCGTTTGAGGCTCAAGGGTCCCGATGAACATGCCTACGGCGGGGGATTCTTCAATGCGCTGTTCGCACTTAGATCATAGGTTCCACCACCGGATCGCATATTGGACCCAGGTTTCTCCTGGCTTTACCCTGGCATTGATTAATGCCGTGATCGGGGTGCGCTCGCTTGCGCTGGCAAACCGCTATGTGAACAGCAGTTCCATTTCTGTGAATGTTCTCACAGAGTCGTTTGGGAGCTCCGAGTACCATTCAAAGGCCATCTCTGACATGTGCCAACGAACTGGCGAAGCAACAGATTGTTGTCGCCTCCAGTGTTGACGCACAAAGCTCTGAACTGTGCAACGTGCTGGTGTTGGTTGCCTGTCCCTTTGTATACGTGGAACAAAGGGATCATATATCCCGGTGGGTACTTAATTTGGTCATACCAGCCTGGATACGGTCGCCCAGTTCTGATGATTTGGCCTGCGACTTCATTGGCTTGATGAGCTATTATTTTTTGAGCTATATAATCATCAAGAGCAGCCTTAGAGATCGTTTCCTCTTTGGCTGCCGATAAAGCCGGAAGAGGATTTGATGTTTCCCCTCTATCATCCTCGATAATTATCGGTGGATGCTCGGCTGGGGGTTCTGGCTGGATCATCATTCCAACCATATCCTGGAATAAGAGAGCCATCTGCTTTATGTTAGCAGCCTGCTCAGCAGCTTTCTTGTCCTTTCTTTCAAGCACCCTTCGCACGAAATCTGTATCGGTCTCCTACTCATGGCGCTGTTCGGCTATTGTGTCCGGGCTTTCTTTATGCCCGGTAAGTGCTTCCATTTTGGTCAGTATCTCCTGGAGCTTTTGTTGTTACTCCTGAGCTTTTGTTAGCGACCGAGTTTGCGGTCGATGACCTACGAAAGCATGGCTTTCTTCTTTCCCGGAAGCCATGTAGACCATATGCACGATCATGCCCCCAGACTTGGGGCGTTTATGTCCATCACCTTTGGAATTTGCCGCAAGCGGTGGGATTTTCTTCGGCCTCATCCTTTTGTGGGAGGTCGAAGTTGAAGGAGCCGTTGTAACAAGCGCCTGTGTAAAAGAAGTCCCTCGTTGTATGATGGAGAGATGATCTTTCTCTTGCCGAGCCTTCGATTTCTTCGGTCGATGGGAATAGTTTTGATCAATCACGGAGTTCTGAACATTTTGCCAAACCCTGTGAATTTGGGAGGAGAGCCGTTGATGGGAGCGCTCCGGTTTTTCCTGCACTGTGGTTTCTACAGGCGGGGGCAATTTCTTTAGCACCGCTGTTGGAGAGTTCTTGCGTACCCTCCTGAGCAGATCAAAGCTTTTCCCAGTTGGAACAGCAGTGCCAACTTCTACCATTAGAGCTGGTGGGGTGAGTCCAGAGGGGGAGTTGCCCCCAGTTTTTCTCACTCGGCGCCAGTGGAGACGTCGAGCGTGTCTTGCAGACGGGACCGCTTCAGTTATGGAAGCGACTTCTTCGTGCCCCCGGCTTTGCTGAGGGGATGCTGTTGGCGTCAACCTGTTGAAGACTGGTGTCCTTGACAGGGTTTGAGGAGGGCC
The DNA here is from genome assembly GCA_030015575.1 of Agapanthus africanus. Taxonomy (NCBI): domain Eukaryota; kingdom Viridiplantae; phylum Streptophyta; class Magnoliopsida; order Asparagales; family Amaryllidaceae; genus Agapanthus; species Agapanthus africanus. Next base: position 874,341,371 of record JASDDO010000024.1, on the reverse strand, counting down.
GACCAATCTTTCAAAGAACGATTTTTTGGTAGGGGAAGCACCTTTGACGACTTCGCCCGTAGCAGGAATTGGGAGGGCTATCCGTTTTGGGGTAGCCTCTTCAGGTGTCACGAGCCTATTTGCGGGCCCGTTTAGGTTCTTGCCCAGCCTGTTGATGCAATACGGACCGAAATGGAGTCCATGTACACCAACAAAATATGCACTTTGAACATTGCTCCAGAAGGGGTAAAACCCATAGGCTGCAAATGGATCTTCAGAAAGAAAATTGGTGTAGATGGATTGATTGAAACCTTCAATCTATAAGGCTAGACTTGTTGCAAAAGGTTTTTTGTCAAAGACCTGGTTTGGACTATGATGAAACCTTTTCTCCAGTGACTATGCTCAAATCTATTCGGATCCTTCTTGCCATTGCTGCCTTCCAAGATTGTGAGATCTGGTAGATGGATGTAAAGACGACTTTTCTAAATGGCAATTTGGAAGAGTGCGTCTATATGGATCAGCCAGAGGGTTTCAATCAAAGTGGGAGCAGCGGGACAATGTGCAACTTGCTTAAGTCCATTTATGGATTAAGGCAAGCATCGCGGAGTTGGAACATCTGTTTTATTGAGACAGTCAAAGAATTCGACTTTATCAAAAATCCAAATGAACCATGCATTTATAGTAAGATTGTAGCAAGAACTATGGAATTCCTCATTGAGTACGTGGATGACATTCTCTGGATAGGAAATGACATTCCTATGCTACAATCAGTCAAAGGATTCTTGTCACAGAGGTTCTCCATGAAAAACCTGGGTGATACCAACTACATTCTGGGGATCCAGATCTATCGTGATAGATCAAAGAGTATGGTGGGACTTTTAAAGTCAAGGTACAACAACACAATTCTGAAAATATTTAGTATGGACTATTCTAAGCGCGTCTACTGGCTTGTCACGGAATCACCCTCTCCAAAGAGATGTCTTCTAAGACTGATTTGGAAAGGGCTCGCATGTCGATTATACCCTACGCTTCTACAGTAGGCTCTATAATGTATGCGATGTAGTGTACCAGACCAGATGTAGCTTACGCACTGAGCGTGGTAAGCCGGTATCAGTCAAACCCATGGGAGAAGAACTAGGAAGCAGTAAAGAACATTCTCATGTACCTGAGAAGGCTAAGGAGATGTTTTTGGTGTATGGCGGAAAAGGACCTCCAGATCGAGGCCTTTGCTAACTCCAGCTTCCAAAGTGATAAGAATGACTCCAAGTCCATGTCAGGTTATGGATTTACCCTCAATGCAGGGGCGGTCTATGGAAGAGCTCCAAGCAGGACACCATTGCAGACTCGACGATGGAAACACAACAGTTCGCTGCATGAGACGCCACAAAAGAGGCAGTCTGGATGAGGAAGTTCTTAATTGAACTTCAGGTGGTTTCTTCCATTTGTTAGTCCAATACTTTAGTATTATGACAACATACGGCGCTATAGCTTTAGGGAAGGAACCCAAGTCCCATCAGAGATCCAGACATATCTTGAGACGGTACCACCTGATCAGGGAGATCGTTGATCCCGGGGGATCGAGGTGAGGAGAGTAGATACGGAGAACAACACTGCAGATCCACCCACAGAGGCCATCCCTCAGACAGTGTTCGAGAGGCTATTCGAGACCTTCGGTCTGCGATATGCCGGTATATGGCCTTAGTGCAAATAGGAGATTGTTAGTGATATATGCCCTAGAAGCATTATTGTATCATACTGGATTATATATTACTTAATGGGAGCTTGGGATATACACGGATATAGTAACAGTCTTGCTCGAAATGGTAATATGCTACCTGGTTTGTTTCTACCTCAATATGTGCATGTGTTTCTTTTAGCATATCGCTTATACATATTAGTAGAGCCCTTAGGATCTTTGCTTGATTACCAGCGTTGTGATGGCAGTCACACTAGTGGGGGCTGGATAGTCTATAAACATATCCTATACAGGTCCCTAGTCGTAGGATTATCGAGACGGGGTATCGATACTCCATAGTAGACTAGTGTATACGCTTCTCATCCCAGCAGGGGAGATGGTCTGTCCCACAGCCATTAGAACGTTGTACTGGAGATAGTATGCAGGTAATTATTAAGTTATGAGTACACTGGACAGGATTCATCGGGAACTGTTGGTGGGTATTATACCTGTCGTCGGGTAGCAGTTCCCAGATGACATGAGTACAGCTTAGTCCGTCGACTTGACAGTGCTACTTCGCCTCGAGTGTGTTCCCATTATACTTTGATTACTATCCTACCACGTCTCAAAGGAGTCGTGCAAACAAGTAGTAGTTGGGTGCAGTCCCGAAGCACTTGGAGGCAGTGGCGGTTAGATAGGATTCGTTTCTCCCGGTATTGGGGGTTGATATCGCGCTGTGTTCAAAAGGCCATTACACAAAGTCCTTGGCCAAGACAAGCAAGATTTACTTGTAGGTATTCCAGTAGTTTCTCAAGGTGTATTGGGCTATTCTTCGGCACGACTTATTGCGCTATTGGGGGTCTGACGATTACTGCCCCCTAGGCCTGATATGCGATACTCTTAGACGAACAGACCGGGCTGTACAGAGATTGTCACATTCAGGCTCAGTAGGAGTTCGGATGGGTTTTTCTCATCGGCCTTCTTATCGGCATTTACCTGGGGACCGTTACGTGCAGCTAATACCGCTTGCGGCCTGTGGTTAAACCCACTGCCAGCGTAGTGTCGAGTCTTTAGAGTCCTACATAGAGAGTTTCCATGCTTCGGGCAAAAGGTGTAAAGGTCGTATGGTTTTACAGCAGGACTTCGATCACTTACGTGCACTTGTGCGCGTATGATGTTCGGGTGGATAATACTAGTAGGCTTTGGTTTAAGCCGGATCCTAGTATTATATTGATGGATTAGTTTCGTCTTTTTGTATTCGTGTTTCTCGAAACACGAATGCGGGTATGCATATACGGATGAGAGGGGTATAGAAGGAGACACCTCATTAGGATTTTGACCATTTACTTGATTAAAACAATTATGAAGTGAAGGAAAGTATTTGTTATTTTTATAAATGATAATTGAGGCATGGCTACTTGTTTTGACCATTTGACTTGGTTTGACTCTTTGACTAGATATTTTGTGGCACTAGATATTTTGGATGAGATATTTTCATGCCATGCTTGTAGTCAAGTCAAGGGAGCCATCTCATTTTGATCATTATCATTATCAAAAATCATTTTTCTTTCCTCAAGCTAGCTCTCTTCTTCTTCCTCACTTCAAAACCCTAAAAGCTCTCATGTGTTGAGAATCCTAAAGTTTCAAGAGACAAATAAATCCATCTTCATACTCGACATCACCTAGGCCATCAAGTTTAGCAAGCTTGTTGCCCTAGTTGCCTCGATTTTAAGGTGGAGCTCGGACTATAGACTCTCAGGCGGATCGTCTTTGACTCGAGGAGGCCGTCAAAGAAGCTATGATCCGGATCGATCCTTGGAGCCTACGTAGACGAGGAGGACAGCGATGAAGACCCGAAGGACATGTATCGTGAGGTATAACTTCATATCCGAGTAGTTAAACCTCAAGTTGTTTGCTAGCTTGGGTTTATGGATGATCTTTGGTTCTAGTTGGTGTTGCGGAGCTCGTAAAAATCATTTTTTGAAAATTCCGCCTCCCCGCGAACACGTGGGATGCGCGACATCGACTTACAAGCCAAGCATCCCCAACTAGCGCTCCATCCTGACACGGTGTCTGCTCTACCGCGCCTGATATGTAATGCCTCAAATCGAACTGGCGAAGGATACGGTCTGGCACGTGCATCTGAATAACATTGTTGCAGACGATTGGCGTCCACGCATGCTAGAAGCCGGCACCTGCCAAGCATAATGGATGCAGAGTGCCCATCAGGTCATATGTGTATAATGTCCATGTAACTGCTGCCATGACATCAAACTCATTGCGGTAGAAGCAGAGGCTGCGATCCGTTGTCACATTCTAGGACTTGAGCATATTCCACCTGCATAGAGATTACACAAAAGTTAATATTCCAAAAAAACTTGAAATCTGAAATATGCATATAGTTTCAATTATTTGCTAGCATCCATATGGCCTTTGGCCATTTAAAGAGAACTATGTCGTAATGGTCGGGTGACCAATAGAGAAATATGTCCATGACCATATCTGAAATACAATATGATACAATTACATTTTACATTAAATATCAATTTAATTACGCAAAATTAGTAGAATGCGTTTTTAGGTATTGTATACATGAAGAAGCGTTAAACAGCCCCCAAAACTCTTCTACACCCCTCCACGATAAAGTGCCACACTGGTCGAGATCAGCTAAAAGAGGTAGCCGGACAAGACTAACTCTGTTTTTGCTCCTATCCGGAAACAAGCGAACCCCTATGTGATGTAAAATGCAGGCTCGTGTGTCATGTCCCACTTCCCAATAGACAGAAACGATGACGTGGCAAGCACACAACATATTTATCTAGAGAAGGTCATTCCCTAAACAAATATACTAAGCGTATTGAAATAATAATACACAATGAAAAAATAAATTGAGACTGTAAAATTTTCAACAAATATCTTTATTTACATTCAACTTCAAATATTTGCAAGTACATGAGTTTCAACTGAAAAGTAAATACCATAAAAGAAAATGTCTAAACATGTGGCTTAAATAAGCTGGAAGAAAAAAAATGAAGTTAAGCCAATCCTGAGTAGTAATTTAGTTGTAGTCCTCCTCTGTAGCCTCCACTTCCTCCGTCTCGACCGTATCTAACGAACATTTCAAGAAAACAAAAGTGGGTGGAATGCCTGTCAGCGAACTAGCGCTCGGTAAGTCCTAAGGATGTAGCAAGAGTAAAAATGACAAGGGTAGAATAAATATGATGAGTAAAAGTATATGATTCATGGGTATATATATATAGGTCTCTAAATGGTCACTATGTTAACGTTAAATTCCAAGTGTGAATGTCAACGCAACCATAAAAGTATTCACGAGCTCAAGAGTGGGGCGTCGGGAGCAAAGAAACACAGGCCTATTTCATGTGTTAGTATCGGGGCTCTAGGTTATGGAGGAGTCCACCCGACTGATATTCGAGTGAAATAAAAGAAAAGTTAATACGAGACTCCTGAAGCTCCGTTGGATTCACACAAGAAACTATCCCAAGCACCCCAAGTATAAATAGTCTATAACTATATAATATACTTAATTAAATTGATTGATTGATTATAACATATCTTGATCGAAACCATAGATTGCAGAAGGTGTAGAATGAAGTCGAGTGAGTCGAGTAAAATGCGAGTCATGTTAATTGCAATTTTGGTTCGAGTCAAGTTAGTTCGAGTAAACTGGGTTCGAGTTTATGTTCAAGTTTAGATTCGAATTTGGATTCAAGTTCAAGTTCAAGTTTAGATTCGGTTTATAGTCTTTTTCATATGAATTGATTTAACCGTTAAAGATCTTATGTTCGGGAGAAATCGGCAACTGCTGCACATGGACGGCAGAATTTGTGTCTTTTTCTAAGACAATTGTCATTGATAACTCCGTTAAGTTGTCTAACCTGAATAGGAAAGTACTCACTTTTTCCGGCTCCTTGAGACTCAAGAGAATGATACTGCTTAAGCCTATATTAATCTAGAGTTCTTAAATATTTATTATTGTTGTTTACTTTGTATTTATATTATTTGCATTTCTCGAGGGGTTTTGTGAAAAATACTTTAATATTGTTTAAAAATAAATCTCGATGGGATTTATAATATTTATGGTTTTCATGAACATGTATTTTAATTGTTTTGGTATTTTAGTGATAAAACTTAGCTTTTAAAGGTTTATAGTATTTTTATAAAAACTACTACTTTTGGAACTTGTTGGTATTTTATTAAAATTCTAATCTTTCAGTTTAAAAATATGGGTTCATAATTTGTTTTTATTGAAAATACGAATTCATGGTTTTATATCATTTTCCAAAATTTAGTTTTATTTAGAAAAATCGTATTTCTAAAAAAAGTATTTTTATTACCTTTCAAGACCAAATACTTTATGAAGAGTTCTGCATATCACTCTACTATTCTCAGGATGTGCGGTAATCTGCACCATCCATTAGCGGGTCTCCTAACGAGAGTTGCAGAGGCGCAATTACCAAGAATTTAAAAATATCGGTTAAAATAAACCCTTTTTGAAAAAATTTGGTATTTTAGTGTAAAACCTACTCTTTGAACTAACCATATATATAGATACTGTGCTACAAAACCATAGTATGTATGTAGGGTAGGTCATTACCCCGTGAAATTTTTCTAAAAGTATATATAATGATTATCGAAATAATGGTTATACTATAGTTCATGGTATTTTTCTGAAAATTTCGTTTTATGATTATTTAACATGGAACATTTTATTAAACTAAAACCTAAATGATGTAAATAAGGTTAAGAGTGGTGTTAGGATGTTAGTTTGACCTAATTTGTTTATCAAGTGGATTACAAATGTTAAAAAGAAAATTATATCGGAGCTAACTCCACTTTGTCAATGTGCTTTTAGAAGGCGGTTTGAGATGAAAAGAAATAGAAAGAGAAGGAACTTACTGGTTTAGATTGTTAACAAGAGAGAGGGGAAGCCTTCGGGGGTCGTGGTTTCGTCGAAAAAGCTTCGAACGTCGAGCTTGGCTTGCTACTCCACTTAGGTGTTTAACTCCACTTGGTACTTATAGAATTTGAGAGAATTTTGATAGAAATTTCAGAATGGGAGAGAACTAAGGGATGTGGTGGTATTTATAATGAAGAATTTAGGGTATGAGAATTAAAAATTGAATTAAAAGAATTAAAATTGATATTAAACGATGAATTGAATAGTCCCTATTAATTGCAGGGAAATCAAATAGTGTAGGAGAGTAGAGAGGAGTTGAAGAGACGTGTGTGCAAAGCAGGGAGGCAAACGGAGCATTGTGGACTGTCGGTAGCTGCCAAAGTGAAGAAATGGGGGGTCGGATTTTGATGATTTGCCTCGAGATTCATGCTACGTGTTTAACTCTGTGTTTACTCCTCATTTATCCCGTTTGATTTTTCTGAAACCTTTCGTTTCTCCGTGTATTGCACATGCAACTCTTGGGCATTTGAAAAGTTAAAAGGAAAAATATAAAAAATAATTTGGGACTGATGGGATTCAAACATATAGACTATGTCACAGCAGTATAGAGGTTTTACCAGTGAGTTACAAGTTGCTTCTTGCTTTTATTGAACAAAAATAACTTATAACTCCTACACAGGCTGAAATACCCTTTTTTATACATTTAAACAAATAATTCTGTATGGCGATTTCAGAGTCGTTACATTCTACCTTCCTTATAAAAATTTCATTCTCGAAATTTACATTTATATAGAGACTAATTTTCAAAAAGGTAAGGATATCGTGTAAGCATATCTTCTTATCTTTCTGTAACGATTCTGAAATTTCTGTACAGGAAATTTTCCTGTTAATATATAGAAAAGAGTATTACAGCTTGTATAAGAGTTATAAGTTAGAATTGTTTAATAAATGCAAGAAACAACTTGTAGCTCACTGGTAAAGCCTTTGCACCGCTGTGACGTAGCCTGTGTGTTCGATTCCCATCAGACACAATTATTTTTCTGATTTTTCTTTTTAACTTTTTGGAAGCCAAAAAGGTTGTACGTGCAATACACGGGGAAATAAAAAATTCAGAAAAATCAAACATGTGCAAAATGGTGTGAACACAAAAAAATCCTCGTGGCATGAATCTCAAGACCAAACACTCAATCTCGACCGGCGGATTTACCTATAGGGCCGACGGGGATAGTCATAATGCATCCTAATTGCTCCGTGCTTTGCACACTCATCTCTTCAGCTCTTATTAACTTCTCTGCACTGTTTGATTTCCCTGTAATCAAACAGAGACCTTTCATTTTACCATTTAACATCATTTTAATACTTTTTAATCCACATTTTTAATTCTCAAACCCTAATTCTCCACTATAAATACCACCCCATGCCGTAGCTCTTCACCATTCTGAAAATTCTAGCAAAAACTCTCTCAAATGTTCCTAAATGCAAGTGGAGTAAAGTGGAGTTAGCGAACAAGCTTGTTCCGTCAAAAATTGAAGCCGATTCCGGAGCTCCCGTGGTGCCATGAAGACACTCCTCTTTTTTCTTACCCTTTCTTTGAAATTTTCAAACCGTAAGTCTTTCCCAATTCTCCTACTTTTCATTGAATTTCATCTACAAATCTTATATCGGTAAATTGGAGTTATTACCGATGCTTTCTTTTCTATACCTTAGAACTCATTTTCCTTTATATATTGGTCAATCTAATTTTACCACATTATTTGTAACTTTAATTACCAATGTTTATGTTTAAGTATTATCAAAATTCTCATGAGAAACAACCATAAAACTAACTTTTTATTAAAATACCTGGAATTCTATTATCACAACTTTTCGACAAAATGTTTAAACAGTACCTTTAGGAAAATTTCACGGGGTAACGACCTACCCCATACGCACACTTTAGTTTTCATAGCACGATACCTATACATGTATTTTTGGTTCAAAGAATAATCTTTACAATAAAATACCACATATTTTAAAAATCGGATTTCTTTTAAAGCGGTATTTGTATTCCTTAACCCTCGTTAGGGGACCCGCTAATGGATGGTGCGGATTATCGCACATCCTGGGGATAGTAGAGTGAGATGCAGCACTCCTCGTGGAATATTCGATTTCGAAAGGATTGTAAAATACAGTTTTTAAGAAATGCGAATTTCTAAATAAAACTAATTTTTAAAATTAAAAATTATATAAAATTATAAATCCATATTTTCATTATATTATGAAACTATATTTTTATAAAAATGAAAGATTAAAAAAATGTCAATAAAATACCATCAAGTTACTAAAAAGGACTAGTTTTCAATAAAATACTATAAACTTTTAAAAACTAAGTACTTATCATGAAAATATCACAATACTTAAAATATATGTTCATGAAAACCCTAAGTAATACAAATCACCCTCAAGATTTTATTTTTAATCTATTTTAAAATATTTTCATAAAACCCCCTCAAGATATACAAAATAATATTTTAAGGACTCTAGTAAATATAGGTTTAAGCGGGATTAATTCTCTTGAGCCCCAGGAAGCCGGAGAAAGCGAATGCTTGCCTATTCAGGTTAGAAAACTTAACAGGAGTTATCAATGGCAATTGTCTTGGAAAAAGACACAAATCCTGCCATCCATGTGCAGCAGTTGCCGATAATTGTCGAACCTAAGAATTCAAGAGTTAAATCCGTTACAAGTGTCTGACTCAATCTGAGTCCAACCTCAAACCTGAATCCAAAATCAAACATGAATACATGATCATGAACATGAATACTCGAATCTAAACATCAAATTCAAACATGTATACTTCGCTTGACTTGACCGAACCATGGTTATAACTTGATATGAACTTGACATGACTACTTGAATACATGATTACATCCTGAATATGAACCTGAACATTTTGTATCCATGGTTTCGGCCAAGACTTATAAACATAATCTATACAATACATTACGCGGGGATAAAGGGGTAGATTGGTACGGAACGTATATCGTGGCACTAGAGGTCACTTAAAAGACACCTACATGAATTCACGTGTCGTTGTCCCGTGGGTTATGATGGGGCCTTGTACTACATATTACCATAGTCCACGGGGTAAGATAGACTCCTCTCGTATACATCAATACCTTCCTTATCAAATTACAAACAACCACGTTAGAATTACTATCATATACCAGTAATCGGTCATATACAACTTTACCTGTTCATTTATTTATATACTATCGTCTGTTTCTTCTTTTGGGACTTACCGAGCGTTAGTTCGCTGATGACATTCCTTTCTTTTTCTTTCTTTGGAATGTTCGTCAGGAGGACCGAACTCTGAGGAGATAGAGCCGAACCAGGAGGACTTGGACCAGCTTACCGCTCAGCCTAACTACTAGTTCCGCTGCACTTACTTTCAGTATGCCATTGTTTAGGCATTTGCTTTTGATTTTTGTATCTTTTTATTTCAAACAGTTGTATGCAAAGTTGAATGTAAATAAAGTTGTTGTTTCATTTTATTCTCTTGTCATTCTTTTTCATTTTTATATAGTGCTTAATTACGCTTAACGTATTTATTTCATAGTAAATACATTGCGGCCTGCCATGTCACCGTTGCTGTCTACTGGGAAGCGAGACATGACACTTTTCCTAGTTAATTCTCCCGATGAATCCTTTCTCCACATCATTCGGACCAAGTTCACCTCCTTGTTCTGCAATATCTTCACCTTTCGGTCTAGGATCTCAACTGGTTGATGTTCGCAAGTTAGATTAGTCTGTACCGTGAGCTCTGAATGATCAATTATATGGTTAGGGTTGCTCACATATCGTCATAGCTGGGATATGTGGAACACGTTGTGCACTCCTTCTAATGAGGTTGGTAGTTCTAAACGGTATGTCGCTTATCCAACTCGTTCGAGTATGTCAAATGGTCCTATGTACCTCGAACTTAGTTTACCCCTCTTGCCAAAACGTATCACTCTTCTGTTTGGAGAGATTTTCAAGAATACATGCTCTCCAGGTTGAAACTCCAGATGTCGACGTTTAGCATCTGCCCAATGCTTCTGTTGGTCCTGGGCCATGCATAATTTTTCCCTGATCGTGCGAACCACATTTACAGTTGCCACGATCATCTCTGGTCTAAGGAGTTCACGATCTCCAGCGTCGTCCCAACTCAGCGGGGAACGACACTTCCGTCCGTAGAGTGCTGCGAATGGTGCCATCCCAATACTTGCCTGGTAGCTGTTGTTATATGAGAACTCCACAAGGTGTAGGTGATCTTCCCACGAACCTCCGAAATCTAACATACAAGATATCAGCATATCTTCTAATATCTAAATTGTTCGCTCGGGCTGCCCGTCTATTTGTGGATGATATGACATGCTGAAATTCAGACTCGTTCACAGGATAGCTTGCAGACTCTGCCAGAACTGTGATCGGAATCTCGTATCACGATCGGAAATGATGCAAATAGGTACCCCATGTAATCTCACGATCTCCTGCATGAGTTTATGGATATCAAGACAAGTATGGTACATTTTGAAGCTATAAATCTTACTTTAGATTTTTACTCACCTCCATGTACTTTCTTGCCAACGTCCCAGTTGACCGGTCAACTCTGAATGGAATAAAGTGAGCCGACTTGGTGAGTCGATCCACAATAACCCAAATTGCGTCGTTACCCTTCGTGCTGTGAAGGAGAGCAGTCACGAAATCTATGGTAATGTGTTGCCGTTTCCATTCTGGGATTGGTAACGGCTGAAGTAGACCGGCAGTTCTGCAATGTCCATCCTTCACTTGCTGACACACCAAACACTTTGCTATGCTCCTTGCTACTTCTCACTTCATTCCATATCACCAGTAGTGTTGTCGTAAATCCTTGTACATCTTCGTACCGCTAGGATGTACCTAATACGGAGAGTTGTGAGTTTTTTCATCAACTCTTCTCGAATGGGCCGACTGACACACATAAACGGCTTCCATATCGCAAGGATCCAGCTTTGTGGATGATGAAATCAGTTCGAAGCCCAGTTTCTACTTGTTCTCGGATCTTTTATAGCTTGGCATCATTTGCTTGAGCTGCCTTGATCTGATTTACAAGAGTAGACTGAATGTATAAGTTCATCAAATATGAAGCGTTACGTGGCATAACTACTTCGATCTCCAATCCGTGCAATTCTTACTGTAGCTTACATTAAGTGGTGAGGTTCATTACTAATGACTGACGACTAAGTGTATCAGGAACTACATTCACCTTCCCAGAATGATACTGTAGGTTGATTTCGAAGTCTGCATGAGTTCTAGCCATCTTCTCTGCCGCATGTTGAGTTCTTTCTGAGTAAATATACACTTCAGACTTTTATAGTCGGTGTATATATCCACTCGTTCTCCCAAAAGGTAGTGACGCCAAATCTTGAGTGCGAAAACCACTGATGCCAATTCTAGATCATGCGTTGGATAGTTGCGTTCATGAACTTTTAATTGCCTTGATGCAAAAGCCACAACCTTTCCATACTGATGTAGAACACATCCTAATCTTTTACCGGACGCATCACAATGCCAGATCGATCTGGTATTCCAAGAATAGGTGCAGAGGTTAATCTCGACTTGAGTTCTACAAAAGCCTTCTCACATGCTTCTGACCACACGAATACTTCGTCTTTACGGGTGAGCTTGGTCAGGGGTGCTGCGATCTTTAAGAATTGTTCGATGAAGCATCTGTAGTATCCTGCTAAGCCCACAAAATTTCTTATATCTTTCACCGTCTTTGGTGTCGGCCACATGCTGACAGTTTACACCTTAGCTAGATCCATAGAGATTCCTTCGTCTAAAACGATATGTCCGAGAAATCCGATTTGATCTAGCCAAAATTCACACATGTTGTACTTGCATAGAGCTGGTGTTATCGTAATGTCTCCAGGACAATCCATATGTGTTCGGCGTGCTCTTTTTGATTCTTTGAATACACCAGGATATTTTCGATGAAGATAACAACAAACCTGTCTAAGTACTCTTTGAAAACTTGGTTCATCAAGATCATAAAGATGGCAGGTGCATTGGTCACTCCAAATAGCATTACGAGATATTCATAATGACCATAACAAGTTCTAAATGTCGTCTTCGGAATGTCGAACTCCTTGACCTTCACCTGATGATATCCTGAATGAAGCTCTAATTTTGAAAAGACACAAGATCCACTTAACTGATCGAAAAGGTCATCTATGCGAGGTAGTGGATATTTGTTTTTAATAGTTATCTCATTCATAGCTCGATAATCCACGCACATCCTGTAAGTACCTTCTTTCTTCTTCACTAGTAGCACCAAAAATTCCCAACTTGAAGTACTAGGTCGGATCCAACCTTTCTTCAGGAGTTCGTTCAACTGAATACGGATCTCCTTCAATCCCTTCGGACTTAATCGGTATGGAGCTCTTATTACTGGTTGTGAGTCGGGTTGCAAATCAATGCTGAATTCAAGAGCTCGATTGGGAGGAAAACCTGATATATCTTCCGGGGATACATCCTCGAACTCTCAAACTATCTCTGGCTTCGATCCTTCCGCTTGTAACGTTGCAATCACTGCCTTCTTTGGTTTTGCTCTATAGATGCTAGGCTCTAAGGTCCGGTCTCCACTTTTGAAGTAGAACACTGGGTGATCTGGTATTTCAAACACTACCTTCCTTTGGCAACCATCGATAGTAGCGAAGAAAGTTCCCAGCCAGTCCATTTCCAAGACTACGTCGAAGTTTGGTATGTCCAGCATCTTGAAGTCCGCATAGAATTCTCGACTGCAGACGACCATTGGACACAGATTGTATCACATGGTTGCTTTTAGAATGCCGTTCTCCGAGCTAACGTTCCAGCTGGATACGAGCGACTTAACTAGGATCGCATGAGTTCGTACGAACCATTGCGACATAAAGCAATGTGATGTCCAGTGTCAAAGAGCGCAAGTGCAGGTAGGGTGGCTACTAAGATTGTACCAAAGTCACGTGGGATATGTTTAGGTATAACAAATATAAGATGACTATGATTTGAAAGGACTTAAAAGAGAATAGGGAAGACATTTACCAGTGATAACCTGACTCGTTGCTTCGGCCTTTTCGACCGACATAGTGATTGCTTGGCGTCGCGGCACTTTCCTCTGTACATAGTTAAACATTCGGCGTTGAGGTTGCACGGTCTGGGTGCGGGGAGCTGGAGCTGGTAGAGCTAACCGGGTAGGAGGAGCTTGGATCGCTGGTCTAACTGGAAGGTTGTTAGGTCCTCGGTTCTGAGGGCATGCTCTAATGGCGTGAGTAGAAGACCCACAGATCAGGTACAAGTTGTTCGCCCTACAACAGTTATTCACAAGATGCCATGTTCTTTTGCAGTAGATGCAAAAGTCTAGCCTATTGTTGGCGATCGAACTTCCTGACCTCCGAGATGGTCCATTGAAGGCTGGCCTGGAAGAGATCCCTCCTGTGATCTGGAGCACAGGACGTTTCACACCGGCAGTCTACGGCCTGCCCTTCTTCTTCACGGCTATCTCATAGCATCGGGAGGCCTTCAAAGCAAGCTCATGGGTTGGGAAATCCCCTATAGCGAGCACAGCTTGAATTTCGGGGTCCAACCCTTGGTGGAATCGTCGTGCCCGGATCTCCACGGTGGGAATAAGATGTGCAACGAACCTGTTACGAACTTGTGTTAGCAGTGTAGTAAGTGAGGTAGGAAAATTCAACTTGAGACTATAACTTACCTGCCGAGCATGGTAAATTCAGCACCATATTCATCTACAGACTTGATCCATATTGAGCCTTGCTATAGATGGATGAATTGATGATCTATGTCAAAACGGGCAGTCTCCGGAAAGTATTTGGCATTGAAGAGGTCCGAGAAAGTCTTCCACTCTATTGGTTGTGCAAGACCACTCTCCTCATCCTTCCACCATACCTTGGCGTTATCGGTCAGTTGTAATTTAGCAACTCTCACCCAGACTTTGTCTGGCATTTAGGCCGCTACCCGGGTCATCCTCAATCGCTTGAACCCATTCTTCTGCTTCAAGCGGGCTCTCCTTCCTAAGAAGTTCTTTGGATGTAAGGCCCGGAACTGCTTTACTCCAGGTGCCTCGGCCTCGGGGTGATTCATAAGTATAGCGGTCTGTTGCTGCTGACCCTCCAATAGGCTCTTAATACCCTCAAGAAATACTATTTGCTCATTGATAGGAGCTGCAACGGTAAGTGGTGGTGGTAGTGTAGGTGGTGGAGTATTGCTGTTGACATTTGTATTGGTATTGTTCGGAGGGTCCATCGCCTTGATATAAAAGATAGGTCGGGATAGATTCAAGAAATTTGAAATGCAAGGAATGTAAATATTTGTTGAGTTCATTAATTCTTATAGTATATTGTTTACGACTTCATGCAGAACGGACCTGCATGGGCCACCAACAAAACCTGCCACGCCCCACTTCCCAGTAGACGAAAACGATGACATGGCATGCCCACGGCATATTTATCTAGAGAAGATCATTTCCTAAATAAATATACTAAGCGTATTGAAACAATAATGCACAATGCAAGAATTAATGGAGACTGTAAATTTTTCAACAAATATTTTTATTTACATTCAACTTCAATGAAAGTATATTGTTCGATATGA
Organism: Agapanthus africanus; assembly: GCA_030015575.1. NCBI lineage: Eukaryota > Viridiplantae > Streptophyta > Magnoliopsida > Asparagales > Amaryllidaceae > Agapanthus > Agapanthus africanus. The sequence goes on along the minus strand of JASDDO010000024.1, from coordinate 874,326,152 downwards.
GTAAGTGGAGGCGGAGGATTCATGTACTGGACCCGACGTGATTCTCATGTTGGTTCATGTAGCCTATCCCATATGCTTGGGATAAAAGGCTCAGTTGTTATTGTTGTTGTACATTCAACTTAAAATATTTACAGGTACATGAGTTTCAACTGAAAATTAAATACAATAAAAGAAAATGCCTAAATATGCGGCTTACATAAGCTGGAAAAAATGAAGCTAAGCGAATCCTGAGTAGTAATTTAGTTGTAGTCCTCCTCTGTGGTCTCCACTTCCTCCGTTTCGACCGTATCTTATGGACATTCCAAGAAAAAAAAAGTGGGTGGAATGACCATCAGCGAACTAGCGCTCGGTAAGTCCCATGGATATAGCAAGAGTAAAAATGACAAATGTAAAATATATATGACGAGTAAAAGTATGTGATTCATGGGAATATATACTATAGATCTCTAAATGGTCACTATGTTAACGTTAAGTTCCAAATATGAATATCGACGCAACCGTAGAAGTATTCACGAGCTTAAGAGTGGAGCCCCAGGAGTAAGGAAACACGGGTCCATTTCATATGTTAGCATCAGGGCTCTAAGCTATGGAGGAGTCGACCTGACTGATATTCGAGTAAAATAAAAGAAAATTTAATACGGGACTCCTGAAACTCCGTTGGATTCACACACGAAACTATCCTAAGCACCCCGAGTATAAATAGTCTATAACCGTATAATATACTTAATTAAATTGATTGATTGATTATAACATGTCTTGATCGAAACCATAAATTGCAGAAGGTGTAGAATGAAATCGAGTGAGTTGAGTAAAATGCAAGTCATGTCAATTGCAATCTTGGTTCGAGTCAAGTTAGTTTGAGTAGACTGAGTTCGAGTTTATGTTCAAGTTTAAATTCGAGTTTGAATTCAAGTTCAAGTTTAGATTCGGTTTATAGTCTTTTTCATATGAATTGATTTAATTGTTAAAGATCTTATGTTCGGGAAAAATCGGAAACTGCTGCACATGGACGGCAGGATTTATGTCTTTTTCTAAAACAATTGCCATTGATAACTCCGTTAAGTTGTCTAACCTGAATAGGCGAGCACTCATTTTCTCCGACTCCTTGGGGCTCAAGAGAACGATACCGTTTAAGCCTATATTAATCTAGAGTTCTTAAATATTTATTATTGTTGTTTACTTTGTATTTATATTATTTGCATTTCTTGAGGGGGTTTTGAGAAAAATACTTTAATATTGTTTAAAAATAAATCTCGAGAGTGATTTATAATATTTAGGGTTTTTATGAACATATATTTTAATTGTTGTGGTATTTTTAGTGATAAAACCCAGCTTTTAAAAGTTTTTGGTATTTTTATGAAAACTACCACTTTTAGAAACTTATTGGTATTTTATTAAAATTCTAATATTTCATTTTTAAAATATGGGTTCATAATTTGTTTTTATTGAAAATACGGATTCATAGTTTTATAGCATTTTCCAAAGTTTAGTTTTATTTAGAAAAATCGTATTTCTAAAAAAACGCATTTTTATTACATTTCGAGACCGAATACTCCGTGAGGAGTTCTGCATCTCACTCTATTATCTCTAATATGTGCGATAATCCGCATCATCTATTAGCGGGTTCCTTAATGAGGGTTGTAGAGGTGCAATTACCAAGGATTTAAAAATATCGGCAAAAAGAAACCCTTTTTGAAAAAAATTGGTATTTTAATGTAAAACCTATTCTTTGAATTAACCATATATATAAATATCATGCTATGAAATCATAGTGTGCGTGTAGGGTAGACGTTACCCCGTGAAATTTTTCTAAAGGTATATATAATGATCATCGAAATAATGGTTATACTAAAGTTCATGGTATTTTTCTGAAAACTTCGTTTTATGATTTCACATGGAATATTTTATTAAACTAAAAACTAAATGATGTAAATAAGATTAACAGTAGTGTTAGGATATTAGTTTAACCTAATTTTCTTATCAAGTGGATTACAAATGTTAAAAAGAAAATTATATTGGAGCTAACTCCACTTTGTCGATGTGCTTTTAGAGGACGGTTTGAAATGAAAAGAAATAGAGAGAGAAGGGACTTACTGGTTTAGATTGTTAACAAGAGAGAGGGGAAACCTTCGGGGGTCATGGTTTTGTCGGAAAGGTTTCGATCGTCGAGCTTGGCTTGCTACTCCACTTGGGTGTTTAACTCCATTTGGTACTTATAGAGTTTGAGAGAATTTTGATAGAAATTTCAGAATGGGAGAGAATTAGGGGATGTGGTGGTATTTATAGTGAAGAATTTAGGGTATGAGAATTAAAAATTTAATTAAAAGAATTAAAATTGATATTAGATGATGAATTGAATAGTCTCTGTTTAATTGTAGGGAAATCAAATAGTGCACAGGAGTAGAGGGGAGCTGAAGAGACGTGTGTGCAAAGCACGGAGGCAAATGGAGCATTGTGGACCGTCGGTAGCGGCCAAAGTGAAGAAATGGGCGGTCGGATTTTGATAATTTGCCTCGAGATTCGTTCCACGTGTTTAACTCTGTGTTTACTACTCATTTATCCCGTTTGATTTTTCTGAAACTTTCGTTTCTCCGTGTATTGCACGTTTGTAAGGACTCTGAAATCTTTGTACAGAATTTTCCTGTTAATATACAGAAAATAGTATCACAGCCTGTGTAAGAGTTAAAAGTTATTTTTATTAATTAAAATCAAGAAATAACGTGTAGCTCACTGTAAAGCCTCTACACTATTGTGATGTAGTCTGTGTGTTCGATTCCAATCAGACACAATTATTTTTGTCTGATTTTTCTTTTTATTTTTGGAAGCCCAAAAGGTTGCACGTGCAATACACGGGGAAATGAAAAATTCAGAAAAATCAAATATGTGGAAAATGGAGTAAACACAGAATTAACCATGTGGCATGAATCTCGAGGCATTTGCCTCAGATCCGACAGGCGAAAATGCCCTAGGAGCCAGCGGCGACGGTCCGGATGCATCTAAATTGCTCCATGCTTTGCACAGTTGTCCCTTCAGCTCCTCTTAACTCCTTTGCGCTGTTTGATTTCCTTGCAATCAAACAGAGACCATTCATTTCACCAATTAACACCGTTTTAATATTTTTTTAATCCATATTTTTAATTCTCAAACCCTAATTCTCCACTATAAATACCACCACATTCTTTAGCTCAGAATCATTCTGAAAATTCTAGCAAAAATTCTCTCAAAACTTCCTAAGTGCAAGCGGAGTAAAATGGAGTTAGTGAGCAAACTTGTTCCGTCGAATATCGAAGCCATTTTCGGAGCTCCCGCGATACCACGAAGACACTCTTTCTCTTCCTCACCCTTTTCTTAAGATTTTCAAACCGTAAGTCTTCTTCCCTTTTTCTTTTTCATCTCAATTCGTATTTTTCAAAACAACGACAAAAGTGGAGTTAACACGTAACAATCTTCGTTTCTAAATAATTTATCATGCTTGATATGTCTAAATGTCATATAATCACTCTAATATTTTTTTAAAACAAAACTCATATATATTGTCTTTTTATGAAACCAAAAATTCCATGTTCAATACGCATATAATGAACTTTTTCATTAAAATACCTTGAATTTTAATATCACCTCTTTCGATAATTGTTAAATACCTTTAGGAAAAACTTCACGGGGTAACGACCTACCCGACATGCACACTTTGGTCTCATAGCACGATGCCTATATATAAATGTTTGGTTCAAAGAATAATCTTTACAATAAATTAACACATATTTTAAAAACCGGGTTTCTTTTAAAGCGGTATTTGTATTCCTTTGCAATTATGCATTTCCAACCCTCGTTAGGGGACCCGCTAATGGATGGTGCATATCCTGAGCATAATAGAGCGAGATGCAGCATTACTTGCGGAGTATTCGATCTCGAAAGGATATAAAATACGGTTTTTAAGAAATACGAATTTCTAAATAAAACTAATTTTTAAAATTAAAAATTATATCAAATTATAAATCCATATTTTCATTATATTATGAAACTATATTTTTCTAAAAAAATGAAAGATTAAAAAATGTCAATAAAATGCCATCAAGTTATTAAAAAGACTAGTTTTCAATAAACTACCATACACTTTTAAAAGATAAGTATTTATCATGAAAATACCACAATACTTAAAATACATGTTCATGAAAACTATAAATAATACAAATCACCCTCGAGATTTTATTTTTAATCTATATTAAAAAAATATTTTTCATAAAAACCCCTCGAGATATACAAAACAATATTTTAAGGATTTTAGTAAATATAGGTTTAAGCGGGATCAATTCTCTTGAGCCCCAGGGAGCCGGAGAAAGTAAGTGCTTGCCTATTCAGGTTAGAAAACTTAATGAAGTTATCAATAGCAATTGTCTTGGAAAAAGACACAAATCCTGTCGTCCATATGCAACAGTTGCCGATTACTCCCGAAACTAAGAATTTAAGAGTTAAATCAGTTTACAGGTGTCTGACTCAATCTCAAACCTGAATCCAAAATCAAACACGAACTCGAATACTTGATCATGAACAGGAATACTCGAAATCAATATCAAACTCAAACCTACATACTTGACTCGACTTGACTGAACTATGGTTATAACTTGACATGAACTCAACATGACTACTTGAATACATGACTACATCCTGAACATGAACCTGAACATTTTGTATCCATGGTTTCGACTAAGACTTGTAAACATAATCTATATAATACATTACGCGGGGATAAAGGGGTAGATTGGTACGGAACGTATATCGTGGCACGAGAGGTCACTTAAAAGACACATACATGAATTCACGTGCTGTTGTCTCGTGGTTTATGACGGGGCCTTGTACTACATGTTACCATAGTGCACTGGGTAAGATGCACTACACTCGTATACATGAATACCTTCTTTATCAAACTATAAACAACCATGTTAGAATAACTATTCTATACCTGTAAACGATCATATACAACTTTACCTGTTCATTTCACAATTACATACTATCTTCTACTTCTTTTTTAAGATTTACCGAGCGCTAGTTCGTTGACGACATTCCTTCTGTTTCTTTCTTTGGAATGTTCGTCATGAGGACCGGACTCTGAGGAGATAGAGCCGAACCAGTAGAATTTGGACCAGCTTACAGCTCAACCTGACTACTAGTTATTCTTGCACTTATTTTGTGTATGCCATTGTTCAGGCATTTGTTTTATATCATTGTATCTTTTTATTACAAACAGTTGTATGTAAAGTTGAATGTAAATAAAGTTGTTGTTTCATTTTATTACTCTTGTCGTTCTTGTTCATTTATATATTGCTTAATTACGCTTAACGTATTTATCTCATAGTAAATACGTTGCGGGCTTACCACGTCACCGTTTCCGTCTACTGGGAAGCAAGGCATGACAACGTGCAACTCTTGGGCTTTCGAAAAGTTAAAAGGAAAAATAAAAAAAAATTTGGGACTGATGGGATTCGAACACACAGGCTACGTCACAGCGGTGTAGAGGCTTTACCAGTGAGCTACAAATTGCTTCTTGTTTTTATTGAACAAAAATAATTTATAACGCCTACACAGGCTGAAATACCCTTTTATATACATTCAAACAAATAATTCTGTACAGGGATTTCAGAGTCGTTACATCGTGCGTGCTGCTCGATTATCGCATGGGTAGCATCCATGGAAGGTTCAGCACTAAACGCCTCCCGAAGCCAACTCAAGTTAATGCTACTACCTTTCCTCTGCCCAACAAGTAGAATCCTATCCAACAAGCTGGGACACAAATCTGACCACTGTACTCCACAGCAACCACCTCTCCGTCTATAAGCAGACTAAGCAGCACAGTGATATCCTGAAGGGTTATAGTCATCCCACCGACTCTAAAATGAAATGTGCGGATCTCTGGTCTCCATCTATCTTCCAAAACCATAATCAAGTCTCTATCCAGATTTATATACTCTAATCTGGATAGAAGATGAAAACCTGCTCAGCCTGCACACGGCATCTCCAGCTAGGATCCGGCTGCTGTAGACTGAGTGATCAACGCATATAATCACCTGATCACTCTGCCAATTATAAAAGGAGGACTTGTATCAATAACATATAAATAACATATGTAATTAAAGAAAATAATATTACAAAGTTTTACCTTTCTACTGCAGCGTTGGCCGACCTGTGGTCAGCCTGCAAGTACAGAACACTCGTATCTATAGGTACAGGATCCATAGGTATATCTACACAATGAAAAGGTCGAGTTATATTATCTCTGAAAAAATGACCATGTAAAACAAAAAACATATGTGTGCATGTATGTGTGTAGATGTATGTTTATTTTTGTGTTTGGACGTGTGTGCGTGCGCGCGCGCGCATGTGTGTGTATTTCAAAATGTAGGCGGTGATTACCAATGGCGACGTGGGGCTGGAGGATTTTTACATCGTGTCTTATTATGACCATACTCATTGCAAATGTTGCATCTATTTTGCCTACGTCCTTCTCATGAATCATCCATAACACTTTTGATACGAGTAGAACGTGGTCGTCCTGCTTGTCTCCTATCGATGGGCGGTAATATCATTGGACCGTTGTATACCTCCCAATATCAGTTATCGAGTACAGGATGGAACAACGGGGTATGAGCAGTTTTGTATTTGGGGACAGAATACCACCTCGAAGTAAGATCGTGATGTGCAATGTTCCCCCCACCCTCTACTCATGTGCATGCTGAAATTACATATGAATAAGGCAACTTTTGCAACTTAGGAATATTGCATGTACGACTGCAATTCCTACCATCGATGACTACGCTGTAATTTTTTCCATCTTTGTCAGTCAGGTGCCTTTCGGACTAGCTGAACCTCACGATCCAAGCATGCCTAGTATCGTAGGTCTTTTTGTTATTAATTTTTCGAACTTAGAACATAACTTTGTCGTCCACTCTTGTCCCTCCTGACATCGTGCAAAGAAGTATTTGTTCGTCCTGTAAAAAGTCCATCCTACTAAGGCCTGAATAGGCAAATATCGAGACCCTTTTAAGACTTCGTTAAAGCTTTTTGAAGTATTCGTAGTCATCATGCGAAATCGTCTACCACCATCTTTCGAAAGAGCCCATCTTTTTTCTTTTAGACTACTTTCAATCCAAGCATCTGCTCTTGAACATATACGTTTAAGTTCCTCTCTCAGCTCTGTATAGGTCAGGTCATCTGGTGCACATGCAATTTGAGATAACAAACTCTGCAAGGTTTTTCCACTAAATCCAGCAGTTGAGAAGTTGGCTCTGATATGCCGCATATAATAATGATGACTATGAAGTTCTAACCATAATTTTCATAGTGCGGTCGCAATCCCTTTCATCCGGTCAGATATGAAAGTAATGTGCCTTCCCCGCACGGATGGAATGTAGAGATGAATACAAGCAATGAACCACTCTCAATTTTCAATGGTTTTACCTCTAACTACAGTATATGCCAAAGGATAAAGGCCATTATTTGCATAGGTACCGGTAACAATGAGCAAAGTCCTTTTGATCTGCCGTATAAGTGGGTCCCATCAATACTGAGAATGAGACGACAATAAGCGAAACCATCAATAGTCGGTCCGAATGCCCAAAATGCACCGTTAAAATATCCCATTTTTTCTGACATTAAAACGTCGGTTGTCTTGAAAACAGTCCCGAGATTAGTAGATTTGATGGTGATAAGATATCGTGGCAAATGTTCAATCTTTCCAATCTCCGTATATTTTAGACAATGTCTTGTTCAACGTATTCCATACCTTCATATAATTTATTTCATTGAATAATGTATCTTTTATAAGCACTTGAATCGTTTTGGGGGTCAAATCGACATCCTCTTTCACAAAACGAAATATCTTGTTATATATGAATGTAGAAGTGGCATATTTATGATTTGAATTCACTACAGAATTCACACAAGTATGATTACCCACATACTTCTTTATCTGCAAGTATCATGTCGGTGATTTCTTTGAGATATATGCATGAAATCTCTACGGGCAGTTCGTGTCTGTTTTACAAATGACGGTATACTTGGTCGTGTTAGTCTTGATTGGTTTAAAAGAAAATTCGTGTTTAATTGACCAAACACTGACTGCCTGAATTAACTTCTCCTTATTCTCGAACAAATCGCCGACGTTCAACCCACTTTCAATATCGACTGCCGAAAGCCTATCAGCACAAAAGTTGACATTCTCCATTACCGATGTAAATAACATGTGAGCATCCATCATATTATCGGCAAGTGGATCTTCAAACTCAACAAAGTCATTATTAACACATGAATTGGTAATCCACTGCCTATCATTCTCATCAGTAAGGGCATGTGCAATTTGCATGCTATCTTGCGCTTGAATCTCATCCTCATTACTAGCATCATCATCATCATCATCATCACTTTCATTTTCATCATGTTCTAACATCGCTGGATCCATAGCAGGTGCATCGGTTGGATGTGCAGAACCAACATTGAGGACTTACATGGTACTTAATGTTCCGGCTTAATGTTCCGGCTTCATACAGATGGAATCCTAATCTATCGTTTGCAAACAGTGTCCATCCCGTATTGTATTCCGTATTGTATGACTGAATGTGCTCGGTATTTTGGAGCATGATATTGAAGCCGAAACTTGGCGTTGGCATGCAATTAAAACCGAAGTTTGGCAGTGACATGCAATTATAACCGGGCGGCGGTACATAAGAACTGCACACAAATTTATGAATACTTTGTTAGTCATATGTATGCCCTAGAGGCCATTATTGTATATTATAGTGGATGCTTAGACATATATATAGAGAGAGGGTTTTCTTGCTCGACATGATAGTATACTATTTAGTTGCACTTTATCTTAACATGTACACTTATATTATTCTGTCTCTCTGATATACGTTGATAAAGCCCTTAGGATGTTAGCTTGACTACCAGGACTATGATGCAGATCATACTAGTGGGGCTTGTGCAGTCCGCAAACACATCCTTTAACCGTTTATAGTCGAGAGAGTATCGAGACATGGCATCGATATTCCAGAATAGACTAGTGCGTACGTTTCTTGACCTTGTATGGGGAGACGATGGTTGATCCCACAACTATTGGTATTTGACATCAAAGATCGTACACGGGTGCTCATTAGAGAATGGGTACACCAAAAAAGACTCGCCGAGAACTTCTAGTTGGTACCGTACCTATCGTCAAATAGCAGTTCTCTGGTGACACTGGTACATGTTAGTCTGTAGACCCAAGATCGTCATAGTGTCTTGTGTGGTTCCAACTATGCTTTGATTTCCTCCCTACCACGGCTCAAATGAAGCGTGCAAACATGTGGACTTTGGGTACAGTCCCGAGTTATATGGAGGCAATAAGCGATAGGAGGGGTTTCGTCTCTCCCGGTATAGGGAGTTGATGTTGCGCTATGCTCGATTGGCTATAACAGCAAGTCCCTGATCAGGGCTGATGAGATTTACTGTTAAGTGTTATCAGTAGTTTCTCGAACGGTTATAGGCCATACATCGGCATGACTTATCAAGTTACTGGGGTCTGAGGATTCCATCCCTAGACTCGATATGCAACATATCAGGCGAAGAGACCAGACTGTACGGTAAGTGTTGCTTATAGACTTTACAGTAGTTTGAACAAGCTTGCTTGTTGATCTTCTATTCGTTCAATACTTGGGTAGCTATTACATCCAGCTAATACCGCTGACAGTTTGTGGGTGACTGATATGATCATTACCTACTGCTGGCGTATTGACGAGTTTTTAGAGTCCCACACACAGAGCTTTCCTAGCTCAAGCGAAATGAAATTGTAACAACTCCAATTTTTGTATACCTAAATTTGAATTAAATTTGAAGTATACTTGGAGTATTAATGTTGCTGCTAACACTTTAAGTATCTATCTCTTTACAATAACTACAAGAAGGAGCTTGTAGCTCATTAGTAACACCTTGCACTGCTGAACCAAGCCACCAGAGTTCGAATCCCACATCCCACATTATTTTTAGCATATTTTTCTTTAAAATTCCTGGAAGTCCAAAAGTCCACAGGCCAAAACTCCCAAATAGTGAACTGAACCCAAAATTTGGACCATGCCAAAAGTCCCATCCTTCTCACCTTTCTATTTCTTAAAAATACAGATTTATGGAACCCGATGGAAATCGGAACAAACCGATTTCCGATTCGGTTTTTCTACAAAATTTCACTTGTCACCTAATCCACAATACCCTAACATATTCATGTTGACTATTAATCACCCATAAACCAATTTAAATAAAGTTTCTCACATGAAATGATAGCTTCTTTGCAAAACCGTATTCTTTTCATAAAAATACCATAGAGTTTATTTTTCTTGTTCTAATTAATTCTCTCACTCCTAAATACGTTTATCTTGATCACTAAACTTGTAGAAATCAATTTGAATGAATTTTCACACATGAAATGATAACGTTTTCAAATGCCGTATTCTTGCGCTTTAATACCTTCAAGTTTAATATATCTTGTTTAACCTCTAAACTTCACAATACCTTAAAATAAGTCACGAGGTAATGACCTACCTCTACACACACACAAATATAACCCTAATTGATAAACGTCAAAACATAGAATACGAAAATACAGGACTTTTCACTAAAATACCACATTCTTTATAAATCTTTTCTAAAAGCTTTAAGTTGTACACAATTTTAAATGAATCTTTTAAAATGAAAGCACGATAGGTCACGGACATCGATCGTTTATCTAAACTGTCTTGTGATATCTAGGCAAGTGTGACTGAGGCTAGTGGTTTTTAATTAGGCCCACGACTGTGGTTCCTTCCTACTTACCTGGCACTTACCTGGCCGCAATTGACGGTGAAGAGGCGATTTGAGGCTTCTAATGACTTGTCGTTTAGACCTTAGAAATAGGCTAGTTGGCTTAGGAAACCCTAACAACTAAAATACGGAAAACTATATTCTTTTTACAAATAAATACCTTATATTTATAAAACCGTTTTTCTAAATGAATAGTATTTATTAAATCTAAGTAAAGCGCCGCTACAACCCACCTTTGGGGAACCCGTTAGGGATAGTACGGTTCATCGTGCACCCGCGGGCTAGTAGTGCGAGATTCAGACCTCCGCAAGGAGCATTCGGTCTCGAAAGGTTTAAAATACGACATTTAAGGAAAATGAGATTTTGGAAAATAAAATATTTATTTAAAATTATTCTTGTATTAAAATATATTTAATTATTATTTAGACACCTATTTTATTATAATATAAAGTTTCCACTTTTTTCTAAAATTACAAGTTTAAAAGTTACATTAAAATACCCTGAAATTCAAATAAATCAATTAATACTTTTATTAGGATATATTCACTAGAATAACACAAATAAAATCCACACTCATTATAACTATAAAGACAAATAATAATTATTTGAGGTGTATTTTGAAAACTATACAATATTACTTTTTACAATAAACCCCCTCAAGTTTTATAAATTACAATAAGGCCCCTAACAAATATTGAACTTCAACTTACCTTCTTTAGTCTGACTCGGGTTAGAGTCTGACTATTTCTGACTTGAATATGATTCAAGTCAATCTTATTCTTTTATATTCCAGCTCAATATGAATACATGAATGTCTGAATCCAGTTAACAATCTATATAACTTGACTGAACCGAATCATGGATATTCCTTTTACATGTTTCCCAGTATTCCATTTACATGACTCTACGGTTATAACCGTTTCCTGATATCATGGTTTCGGACAGTCGGTTAATCAATCTTACAATCAATACAATTTTACAAGAGAACAATACAAACAAGATATCGCGGGGTTTAAGGGGTAGATTGGTACGGAAGGTGTTAAAAGTGGCACGAGGTGGTCAGATTAATACGCCTAACCTGAATCCTATTGCTGTTGTACCGTGGCATAACGGCTCCTTGTACTACACGTGCCCTAGTCTCTGGCAAGTGAGACTCCCCTCGTATACACTGGCATTCTTCTGTACCAAGCTACAAATAACAGCGTTAACATAATATTGCAACAATAGTTTACACTTTAAAAATGTTTCTTCTTATTATGTCTTCTCTACTTCCCTCTTACCTTTGGGACTTACCGAGCGATCTGTTCGCTGACGACATTCTGTTTCTCTCTTCTTTGAATGTCGTCAGGTGATCTGGACCCGACAGAAGTTGAACCAACCCAAGAAGACTTGGAGCAATTTGCCGAAGACCCAGCAGTATAATTTTATTGTACACTTTTCTTTTCAGTACTTTTCTTTTCCTGTTATGCCACTGTTTAGGCATCTTTATTTCAGTTGTATTTTCCTTTCCATGTATTGTACAAAGAATGTTAATAAATAAAAAGTTGATGTTCTTTTATATTCTTGTCTCTTGTGTATTAATTTATATTGCTTAGTTACACTTAGCGTATGTACTTCTGAGTACATACGTAGCGGGCCTCGCCGCGTCCACTTCGCTGTACACTGGGAAGCGGGGCGTGACAGAAATAGGGCACATATGATGATATGCGCGGGAGCTTGATTAAATACGAGTATGTGATACGGTATTCTAATCTCGCGATATGTGATATCGGTTAGGTTATATGTGATATAACCGGATTGTTGAATCAAGTGTTGATTCAATGATATGTTGTATATATATATATATATTTGATACTGGCCGATTATATATGATATGACCGGATTATTGAATCAAGTGTTGATTTAATGTAGTATTGAATATTTGTCGGTTATATGTGATATGACCGTGTTATTGAATCAAGTGTTGATTTGATAATATGATATACATATAAGTGATATTAGTCGGTTATATATGATATAACCGGATTATTGAATCAAGTGTTGATTTAATGATTTGATATATATATTTATATTTGATATTTATATATATTAACTAATATTGTGCTCACTGAAGATTTTCTTCTCTTTGAAATACATTTAATATATATGTGTTATATATTAATATATGTATTTATACTATTGTGTCATGGTGGATGATACATAGAATATGGATGTATGAGACTTACACTAAAGCTAAAAGATAATTGTGGTGATTATTTATTAAGAGTAAATTCAAAATTAGGTGGAAATGAGCATGGCTTAAGATGCTTGTAGAAGCATGTAGAAGGCATGACCCATCCCACTTAATTTGTTTTACTCTAGATATTTTTTTACCTAACCATTTATGTTTAGCCATGGTTAACTCTCTACATATTATCCTTGAGATATTTCTTCACCTAGGTGGTTCATCTTCCTCCTTTTGATTTTTCTAGAGAGAAAAAGAAAAGAGAAATACATTTCTAAAGTGAGCAAAATTCTTACTTCATCGACCTACTATCATCTAACCCATTAGTGTAGATTGTTTGCTTCACTAATTACTTGTTTAGTGAAGAGGTAGTTTGAGTTTGAGATACTTCAAGGTGGATTATCTTCGGCCTCGAAGATGACTAAGCAAGCTCGTTCCTTTCACCAAGTGGCGTCTAAGAAGAGTTCTAGGGACTACTATTTGGAGGTATTAAGTGAAGGACCGGTCTACAAAGATTATATTCCCTATTCATTTAGTGTAAAACTTGTTTACTTACTTTCAAACCCTAATTCTCTAGTTCGATTTTAGGTTAGTATAGCTTAGCCCACTACATTTTTTAAAATTGCATACTTGATGCCTCTAGAAACCTAGTAGTGGTGCTAAAACATACTTTCATACTTAGTAACTATAGCACACCTTCACTATCAATAAATAGTGTTCCGCTAAATTTATATACGGTGTAAAGATATACAAGATAATACTTACTTCATAAACTGCCAATTCACCGGCGTCCCGCTTGATGTGCTTTCACTTATGTAACTTTGATCTATGTACCGTTCATTATTGGTGGGAGAAATAAATCCGGTAGAATCAACATTCATATTGAGCACGCATGTCATTTCTCCTTGCGGGTATTGCTCGGATGCTCAAAAAGAAGGTTCATGCACTTCAAAATAAGGTTCGAGTGGTTGAGCGGACGTCAATATCTCTTTCTTCATAAACAGCTCGATCGATTTTGATTCCGATACAAGCATGACTTATGTATCCTCATCATCGAATACTTCAGTGCGGTATATTCATGCTCCATCGACCATTTCCATATTAAGAAGATATTAAACTCTGCCGGGTTGATTTTGGTAGGTTTGTACACTATTTGGCACAGCTCGTTATATGTGTTAGACTTCTTAACTCTAGTTATCTTAGTTTTTCCACTGACATATTCAGGAATAATATTTTTTCCAATAGTTAATTGGCCGCCGAAATAACAAACTAGATAGATGTAATTATCCGGTATTTTTCCACCTGCCAGAAATATTGCACTTTGAGAGTTCTTATCAAACAACCTACTTATTTATCTTCACAATCATACTCAACTAATTATATAAAATTACAATAAAATTCATATTTATAGCATGTAACAAGTTGCAAGAACTTGTATTCTACTCATTAATCCGTCACAAGTAAAAGCGGGGAAAACCCCTAATATGTACCCAATTTGTTCAAACTGCTTACCCAATACGAAATTTTAACCAAATTTTTTAATGAATTATTTTTAAATAAAATTAGGGTTTAACTAAGCTTCGAGATACTCACAGTGGTGATGATGATGGTGAATATAAAGATGATTGTTCTTCCGTGAATTTCCACCTAAATCTGCACAAGCGAAAAACCATGAACCGAGAGAGCTGATTTGCCAGAGAGATGAGAGAGAGACATAGGAGGTCTCGGGGGGAAACTAAGAGGGGGAGGTCGGAGGAAGGAGTGGGCGGAGGGGGGGAATAAGAGGTGAGTGGGCGGAGGGGAGGAATAGGAGGTCTCGGGAGAAGCGGTCTCGGGGAGGGGGAAGAAAGAGAGAGTGAGAGAGAGAGGGATCGAGATCGAGAGAGAGAGAGAGAGAGAGAGGGAGTATCTAAAACCAGAGAGAGAGATATGAGAGAGAGAGAAGTGAGAAATGAAGAAAGATAATATACTTCGCGACGGTTTAAGTAGGGGAATGAGCGCACTTTGAAAGTGCTCCTCATTATTTTGGACTAAAATATATGGGCGTAGTTTGAAACTATACCTATTATATTTTTATGGGGCGTAGTTTGAAACTGCGCCCCATACATTTGTAATCGATGCAGTTTACAAATATATGGAGAGCAGTTTGAAACCGCACCCTCTACAAATGTAATGGGCGCAGTTTGAAACTGCGCCCTAAAAAATTCTTTTTTTCGTGCCAGCGCTAAACCAGCGCTAACATGGCGCCTACGAGATAGAAAGTGGTATTATTTTATAATAAGTTTTAAAAACGGTTTGTTTTAAAAATTATTATTTAAAAATGGTCTAGTATAAAAAAAATTGTGCTATGTGCTTTAACCTGGCTATGCAGCCTAATGAACAATCGATCAATCTCCTTCGAATTTAAGGGGTTAAATTTTATTGGGGGAGATTGAAGAGAGTTTGTGAAAGAGATCATCATCATCATCATCATCATGTGTATAGCTGCATGGGTCTGGCAAGCTCACCCTCTCTACCAACTCCTCCTTTTCCTCAACAGAGATGAATACCATGACAGGTACGTATCTTTCTCCATTTTAATTCTGCTAGGAACTAATTTGGGTTTGCTCTCAATTTTATTTTATGTAGTTGGTAGCAAATTTCTGGGGTTTTTGTTGATTCATTCAATGGATCAAAATATGTCTTCTCTTGTTCTTTACTTTATGTGTACCTAATAGTTCAACATGAACCCATATATCATATTAATTGTCTTTACAGGGAAGATGGCAACTGCTAATTTAGAATTATGACAAGCCCCTCTGTTGTCATGAGAGTTTATTTGCAAGGATGTTGGGGTTCTGTCTCGTATCCGTTCGCACGTCTGTAGGTCATTCGAGCCGGGCCAGGCATGGGCACGGGCTGCCAATAGGTGATGAACTAGATATGCAGCTTTGAGTGTGAGGGTTGTCCTCCCCTCTCTTGTGGTGTGAGATCAAGAGAGGGGAGACGAGATGTGAGAGGGTTGAGAGTTTCTTGGTGCAAATAGGATCCTCATGTTCATGTTCTGCCTCGTAGATGTAGGCCGATTTGATCAAACCACCTGACGTGTTATCCTATTTCTTAGTGTCATAATGACGCGCTATCTTGTATGCTCGATGTGATGAGAGGATCAGAATCCTCGGTAAGTAGTATCAAAGCTATGTGCCCATGAGTTGTTTGTGGAATTGCTTCAAAGAGATATTGATCTCCCGTGTTGTATTTGCTTGTTGGATTTGATGGGATCAAAATCCCCAACAGAAGATTATCCGCACTCCAGTTTGCAAGGCTTTCTAAGCTAAACATGGTCAAACTCAATTTTATATTAAAGAGACAGATTTGAGAATGAGTTCAGATAGGTGCAGTGAAGCCAAAGATGAGATAATTGCAGTCGCTTGAACTCTATAACCAACATCGTATAGTTTGGATTTCGGAGTTGAATTAAGATAAACTACATGGAATTCAAATATCTGAAGAGAGAATTTGACATCAACACAAAAGCCGAACTTTGTCAAATCTCAGATTCCCCATTTTGATGGAAAAAAGGCTCATATTATAACTATTGCTAGGTTACTTCGGGATATTAGTTAGATCGGTTAGTATTTTGTTGACCAAGTCATGATCTTTTCTTGATGCCCTAGTCTAGTTGCTTGATGGCCAAGCCTTGTATGCTATTTATGCTTCCGTTTAGGTCTAACGTGGAGGAAATATTCTTATGATTAATGAAGCTAATATGATATCAGAGCATCTGTTTTTCTATGGTTAGGGTATTGATCCTGTTGCTTCTTCCTCCATCTAAAAGAAAAAGAATAAAACTCAAGATCTCTCAATCTGACCCGCCTTGTCGATGTTTAGCTGTTTGCGCCTTTGTCACGTCACTGCAATGACACCATGATCTTGATTTTCCTCTCCTCATCTGCGATGCCTTTTCCGACACCTCCTTTCTCCCATGGCTTTGTCTTGGTGTCACCTTGTGTTCCTGCTATAGCCAATTCCAATGTCAAAGTGAGCTATGTAATGACCCTAACTCATCTTCATCATGTAATCATGTTGTTATACACTTTCGAGAGATCTTATTCCACTGCTGCTTGTGGCAATCCCACGACCATGCCGTCATCTCTTTGGAAAGTCAAACTGATCTTCCACGGCTCCTTCATGCCGCTGTTATGTAGTATTCATCAAACTATCTATTGCCGAGTAGCTCATCGATCGGTCATTATCGACGGCGGTAAATAAGACAATTCCAAAAGAGGGATGGACTGGAGGGGCTGGGAATTACTCAGGGCTTGTTACGCCCCGCTTCCCAAAAGAATGGTAACGACACGTAATGAAGCCCGCGACATATTTGTTTCGAGAAGATTATTTCTCGCAACAAATACGCTAAGCGTTTATAAGCAACATAAAATGACAAGAATGAACAAGTGAAATAAAATCCAACCACTTTATATTACATTCAACAACTTTCACAGAGTTTCAAATTATACAAAATATCTGAAATCAAAAGTACAATAACATAAAGGTGCCTAAACATGTGGCATACAGAAATGATAAGCTGAAGTAGAGCTAGTAGTCGGCCGGTGACGATATCTGGGAGTACTTCTCTTTTGTCGCTTTCACTTTCTCTGTCCCTAAATCACCCGACGAATATTCTAAGGACAGAAAGAAAACATGGTGGAATTCTCGTCAGCGAACTAGCGCTCGGTAAGTCCCCAAAAAGACGTGAATAGAAAAGTCATAAGGGATATGCGTGTAAATTGAATATGAATTCTAAAGTAACAGTGGTCAAGTAAAAGTATCAATTAAACCTAAGTATGTCTATGTTTAAGCATGGTTATTTTATTCTAACGTAGTTGTTTGTACTTTGATAAAGAAAGTATGCGTGTATAAAAGAGTGGTCTGTCAAACCCACGAACCCACAACATAAGAAGTACAAGGCCCTTCAAACTCACGGGACAACGGTATAAGAATATTCAAAAGGCATCTTTTAGTTAACTCCCATGCCACGTCAAGCATTTCTTACCAATCTACTCCTTATCCCCGCGTAATTTATTTTATAGTTTAAGTTACAAGTCTTACCCGAAATCGATGAATTCATAAGAGAGTACAAGTTCAAGTTTCAAGCCGAGTTCAAGTATTCATGTCAAGTTCAAGAATTCGTGTTAAATTGTATTCATGGTTCGGGTCAGGTCAAGTCTAGCATGTAATAGGTTTAAATCAAACATATAATATCTAATTATGTATTCATGTACATACAACAATTTATATATCAAGAAAAACAAGGTATACATGTTCGAATAGTATAAAATGAGGCAAGTATATTATTCAGGTAACGACCATAAACAATGTTGTAAAGAAATATTATGTACGACTAATTAATCAAGTCAATCGAATGCGAAATAGAAATATAGTTCTAAGTCTTGTGCACGCGTTAGTTCCAGTCGCGCCTAAATACGACTACCGGTTTAAGAGATATACCCATTTTTTGTTCCGCCGTGAAGATCAGATCAAAATTTGTCCAGCACCGTCGCATATTTTTTAAAATACAGTTTGAGTTAATTTCAGTCGGTTTTCAGGTTTCAAACATTATTAGAAACTTGTAGGTCTTTCGATATAGTTATCCAAAGAACTAAGCTCCATACAATTTTTATCCAAAGAACTAAGCTCCATACAATTTGGATTCCTGAAACTCTAATTATGGTTATTTTAATATAAGGGTTTAAAACCGAAATTTGGATTTCTGGACAGCAACTATAGGGTGTATTGTCATGCATAAATTGGGTCGTTCTATGAATTTCTGGGTCACCAGGTATATATTAAATTCTAGGTATATCAATTGTGCATCTATACATATAAAGTTTTCCACGAACGGGTATCGGAAGTTCAAGTTATGTCGTATTTAAAAGCAATGTGCGAATCAGGAAAGATTCTGCCCAGATTCGTCACTAAATCTTCTAATGCATTTTTCTATATTTTACGTCGATTTTCAGGAAATCGGTATAACTAGTAAAAGCTATATCTTTCGATGAATATGTCCAAAACATCTGAGTTTACTCAATTTAAATATCGATAGACCATGTTATGTTTCCTAGAAGTTAACCGATAAAACAATTTTCTGTTTTAAAAAACAGTGAATAAAACAACGTAGTTCCTAAACCGTTAAGCAATTCGATCTGATATTTTTTGTAGATATGAAATTTTATCTAATATTTAATCTAATTTTCCTAGAATGTCGAGAAGTCAAGATTTATTTTCTAAAATTATTTTGAAGGCAAAGGTATTGATATGTATACTAAAATCGGTAAAAATATTAACTAGTATTTTTATGCAAGCTTCTCCTTTTCTTTTAATAAGCAAATCGATTCCATGAGATATCGTAGATATATTGTGGAATTAAATTTATGTTCTCATAAATCATAATAAACATTTATAGTCATGAACAAAGAATAGAAAACATTTTAATTTGAACAAGAGGTAATAATGTATTATCAAACTATATAGAATTATATATATCTAGACTTATATGTATATGTATATTTTTAGGTTTATCTTCTCTTACGGATTATGATATGACAAAAATAGCAGGTTCACGAGATATGACAAGAGGAGGATAAAGATATGGTAGGGGAGAGAGAAGGAACTTATATACATAAGCCGGTATTGTCACTGGACTTGTCTATCTGTCGATAGTTTCGCGTTACTAGCGAGACCTTCTTGAGAGCTTGTTCGTGTTCTTCTTCAAGAAATCCAGATAAAGAAGGAGATGCGAAATGATCGATATGTGTGATGAATAAAAAAAAGAGAAGTGTGACATAAAAAAGGGTTTATGGCCACCATAATTCTAATTAATTATGGCTCATAACCATTCTAATTATTTTAGAAATTAAAAGGAAGAAATGAAACGTCGTTTGTAGATTATGAGAGTTTTTTAAAAATTGATAAAAATACTTATAAGTCCCGAGATTTGAACATGCACTCTATGAAATAACAATGCAATGACTTAACCAATGGGCTACAAGGTTTACTATTGCATAGAATTAAATAGAAATAAATATATGCAGAGTTATAAAAAAGAATAATTTAAAAGTTGAACGAAATAAATCATTTTCTTAAACTATTTTTTTCTTCTTTTCAAACAAAACACATTCTCTTTCCAAAATTTTCCTTTCAAAACAGAAGAATAAATTCTTTATATTAAAGAGATCAAACTAAATCTTTTAAAAATCTTTTAAAACTTTTTCTTTTTATAAAACGTGCCATTTCGAAACGCGTATATTTTTTTATTAAAAAAATTATAGTAAAACCAGGGACGTTACAGGGCTTTATAATTCTAGATGCGGAGCAAAAGGATACAGGACGTGGTGTCCTGGTACTAAGGGTGGAATAATCGGTCGATATTTGATAATCGTTGAGTTTGCGATGTCTTGGAGAAACAGACTTGGACAGATATTGAGCAGAGAATAGGATCACCGAGCCAGGTGGTGTTCGAGACTTCAATCCAAGTTATAGGTACAAATGAGATGGTCGGTACTTCGATTCAAGCAGAGAGTCCGGTACAGCCAGCTGTGCGGATGCCTATAGAAGTTAAGCACACGGAAGAGGCTAAGGATGAGGCTTCGAGAATATGGAATCGAGAGTTTGATGGAAAGTCTTCATGGGAGATTCGTGTCATGGATATTGTCATGGATGGGAGATGCGACTGTTACAGCAATATATCGAGCAAGTTCTTGCTTGGTATGATAGTGAGGAGACTTAACCCGTGTCTTCTCGGTTAGTGGCGCACTTCGGATTGGTGTCATCATCAGGTATAGTCGGCGATGGAGACATATGGAGGTCGAGAACAGGTTATAGAGGCACGGATGCAGTGTCAGGTAGATCGACGCTTCAGATTGTTATCGCAGCATCAACATGGGAGGCATGATTATTAACTGTCTTGGAGGCGGTTACGGAGACCATGTATTTGTGGGGGTTGTTGGTTTTAGATGTTACACATGAAATGATAATCATCTTCTTAGAGGACGGGAAGACGGTTATAGCTCTTATGAAGGTTGGTACCTATTGGAGTCCGATAATTGCATTTAAGGAGATGGTTCCAGATATCGAGTTCAAGCAGTGCTTGGACTCTATCTACCTGGTTGATTGATGAAGGCACGATGACGACGAGAGCAGAATTTTCAAGGTTTTCAAGAAAGTGTCGAGGTTATGGTAAATTTTGTATCAAGGTGGAAATTGTTGATTTTGATTGTAAAATTAACCAAGATTAGCCTGAGATCAAAGGCCTAAAGAGCAAGGTCCAAGTAAAGCCCATGAAGGTGCACATGTGGTGCATGTCCATGGCCAAGCATGGATTGAGTTGCGGTATTGGCAGCCCGTAATGGGATTGTTGCAACAAAGGATTAGTTAGAATAACTAATATAAGTTTAAGCTTAAATGCATACTTATCTATACTTATCTTTATGCCTCTCTCGCTCTCCCCTATATATATTAATTAAAAGCTCTAGCTATTAATTGATCCACATAGCCTTGTATTTCTTGCGGCCAAAAATCCAGAGGCAAAGAGAGTAAGTGTCACGATCCGAAATAGCACGTGATTGGCACTTGAATCATGTGAAGTCTATAGGACCCCACCTAATTCAAGTAAGCCAAAAACTCAGATATCTAAACCATTTTAAAGAAGAAGTGAAGAAAACTTGTTTTAAAGCAAGTAGTTTTAATAAATAAATGGCATTAAACATTTAAAAACGACGTCATATTTTCCCGAAAATTTCGACAGAGTCTCCTTTATAAATACTGGCTCCAAACGGATACAACACATGAATTATATATAATGAATAAAGGCATCCCAAACGGGAACTAGCTCTTCGCCAATTGGCGGACACAACCACGCAAGCAATATAATATATAACGCCGAAGGGCGAGCATCAAAACTCAAAAAGAAAAAACCAGAGGAAAACCATGATAATACTAGAGCGACTCTAAGGTCGAAAGAATAAACACTGGTCTTCTAAGTCTATAAATTAATACAAGTCTGGTTGATAGAGTTACTAGATACAACTGAAATAAATAAAAGTACTGCGGTGGTCACGACGAAAGTGAACCCGCCTACCAAAGCAATTACCCGGAAGGAAGCAGTGTGCCAGCAAAGCCACCAAGAAAACATGTACGGCAAAACATGAAAGAAACTGTGGTACAACGGGGGTGAGTTGCCAACTCGTGAGTAGAAAACATCACCAAGAAGAAATCGCATGTATGACTCTCTCCTAGGTCATACAATAATAATCCTCAATAATAATATAACCTGAAGTATCTAATAAAGGCAAGGGTAAACATCTATACATAAGTGTAACACCAAGTGCTCGTGTCAGTGTCTCAGGTAGCAACATGTCACATATATGATGTATGAATGCATGAAAACAGAATACATTTTGAATGAGAAAATTGTTTTCATATCTCAGTGAGATTTCTGTATAAAAATCGAAGTATCACCAATGAAATCAACAGAGAAACCCGTGTCAAAGTATCGACATGAAATATATATCTCAATATCTCGGCTCCGCATGATGAGGATCGGCCCATATCCATCTCTCTCATAACTCCGAACCGTATCCTCCGGATATCCGTCGAGTTTTCATACAATCACCGGTCGGTAGTGCTTCCCTGTCGGGCTCAAACATCTTTCTATACGATCTTCTTGTCCTGGGGTACCGCATCGGGGCCACCATGCACCCGCAAACGGTACCTCCCCCTACCTCGAATCGGGTGTATGATACCACTCGAGAACCGAGAAAACTTATGGTGGACATCTCAAATATCATATCATGAGAAAATCGCAAATTTCTATCTTTTGAAATGAAAATGAGTTTATAAATCCTTACGGTTTCTCCAAATCCAGAAATCTCATGAAAAATCTGAATCCCCAAACTCCAAAGTAAATAACAGTGGAATACTGGCAATAAGCCCCATAATATTGCATAACAATGAATATATATACACGCACGATATCTAAGTAAATAATGCAATATCTAAACTAGCACAATAATGATATATCGGAACTATCCGCTAGCAAGCGATATCAATGAAATAATATTATCTAAAGTGTACGTGTCATGGCAATTACCGATAATGATGTGTGTGAGCCGACAAGCAAGTGTTCGTAGACATACGCATTATCGGTAATGGTGCTGGTGTCCTAATAACATGGGTTCATAATAAACAAAGGAATCATAAGTATAAGCATGCAATGCGATATGAACAATATGAATATACATTTATATATATACGAGTCATACCGTTTTGGCATTTGAAATAAGCACGAATCGTGGTTTTAGAAAATAGGGCTATGGTGTTTTTGGGAAAAGATACATCCTTTGAAAATCCGTAGTATCTCTAGGCCCGTCTTTAAAATACTCACGATTCGTTAAGTTTGAAAACAAGTATGACTCAAGCCCAA
The DNA here is from genome assembly GCA_030015575.1 of Agapanthus africanus. Classification (NCBI taxonomy): domain Eukaryota; kingdom Viridiplantae; phylum Streptophyta; class Magnoliopsida; order Asparagales; family Amaryllidaceae; genus Agapanthus; species Agapanthus africanus. Next base: position 874,302,642 of record JASDDO010000024.1, on the reverse strand, counting down.
TCTAACATCTACCAAGTAAACTACAGTACGAAGCTAAGAGACTAATTAAAAGGGTAAGGAAAACCACCTAAGTCCGAGTCGATATATCCAGTAGTCGGTGATCCCGCTTCAATAGCGTCACGTACGATAAAATATATAATACGACATCCTCGAGTCCAGAGTGCGGATCAATCATCATATTTATACTTCGTACGGTAAAATCTATCGTACGACATCCCAAAATCGGGATACGGGTCAACTATCATATTTAACTCATTATTTAACTGGTATCATTATCATCATATCATGGACTAGGGGTATTGATCTAAAGTCTAGTATATTCCCGATACCATCAACATATATCCGCGTGTGAATAAAATCACGTCGCCCATTCGTTCCGCTATAATAACATACCGTATCTCATAACACGACCCAAATCACATCACTGATCTCACGGTATCCTGTCCAATCACATCGACTCATCTCCAAGTATCATATACTATCCTCATCATACGTGTATACGTATATGTATATGTATATATATATATAGCAACACATCCACATACATATATATATATACATATAACCATATATACTAAAAACATATCGCGTGTGTGCATGTGTGCGTGTGTGTACCTTTATCCTAGGGTTTCGCGACTAAGAAATTACACTAAGCACTATCTTACAATTACACTAAAATTAACCCGTGAACACCTAAAGCCTATCTTGATAATCATCCACGTATCACAATACACACACATATATATATAACGTATTCGTATATTACACTACGAAACTGCGGGGGTTCTATACGCCATCCACCTGACTTCCCCCGTAAATATATATCTACTCAGCCGATCCTTGTTTGCCGAAGTTGATGTCGCCATGCTCGTCCTTATCATCTGAAGTCTGCGTGAGGGTGCCTATACAATAAACACAAAGTATCGTAAACCGAAATCGCGTACGAAAACCAAAACGGCACACGTATCACACATAGATTAAAACCTATGGTCTACTCACGCAAATCAACCAAACAACACCCGATATCGACGTACAAACGTTAAGTGACCGATACAAAATACAAATATCAAAACTTAAGTCATTAAAATCCACAAAACATAAACAGCAACTTAGAAAACTGATCTCAGATTTTAGTTCAGGTGAAATTGGGCTAAACAAACAGTACCGGGGTGTTGTATAGGAGGTATATGAGCTACATAAGCAACATGGACCCCAAACTCCATAACTTGGCCGGCCAAATACCCATGAAATCCGGCCTGCTCGGCCATAAGTGCTCCGTTTGGGTTCGTACTTACATGGTGGTCTCCTGGTGTTAATTTTAGATCAATGATGTTTGTTTTTCTTCTAAAAGTCTCAGGTCATTCCAGATTCCCTATAGGCCTCATATAAACACAAAACTGACATTTCGATATCCAATTCACATTGCATGGTCTAGGCTCGGTTTGGTCCAGGTTTTTAGCACTATGGGGGGTTAAGGTCACTACTAAACCTCAATTGCATCTTCACTACTCAAGAATCCCTAAACTTGATTCAAAACTCACTAATCTATACTTTATCAATTCTAAACTAACAAAAGAAGTTAGGAAACTTAAATACTAAACTAATAGTGCAGGAAATACCTCATTTGGCAAATCTTAAAATCCCATAGAGCTCAAAATCCAATTTTTCTTTATCTCCCATGCTTGTAGTGAGCTTGTGCATATTTTTTGTAAAGAGAATGAAGTGTTTTGAGGTGTTTTGGGGATTAAAGTGAGGAGGTGTAAGTGGTGGAGGGAAAGGGCAGCCATGAGGGGGAGGAGAGGAAGGAGAAATAATGAAGATGATGAAGACAAACACCGATGAGCCAAAGTCAAGAGACCCCTCACCCTCTCTCTCTTCTCTCTCTTGCCCATACCTCATTTTTTTAATTCTTTTTCCCTTATTTATCTTTTCTTTTCTTCTCTTTTCTGTATCTTTTCACCTACATTAAAAACAAAGCCATGCTACAATAAAAAGAGAAAGTCATGGTAGAATAAATGTAACAAATGCTAGCAAATATGATATGGTGCATGTCACATGCACAAAACACAATCAATGCATGATTAGATACTAATCGTGTTTAGTAATACTATCATATATATAAATCATAGTATACTAAATTGTAAAATTCCCAATTTTCATAAATTCTTTCAAAATCAATAATTGATATAAATTTCCAAATATTTCCCAATTTATCGGTATTTAATTATATCATATCCTTTAAAACCAATCTCCACACATTAAAACATTCGTAATATTTATTATTCAATTATATAAATTCCCAAAAATAATATTTTATTTTTCTGAAATGTTATAGTCTTCCCCCCTTAAATAAATTCGGTCCCCGAATTTAAATTTAAACCCCTCAATTACTAAAACATTTCAGTAAAATGAACAAGTCATCGGGGCTCCGAAATCATACATACATAAAACATATCGTAGCGCAATGCATGCGCATGAAAAACGAGTATATAACTCAAATCAAAACTTCGTCAAGCATAACGCAATCATCGGACACATGGTGAAAATACCAATGTCAAAGTCCAATACGAAGACCAACATGATATATATCAAAACTATAACATGTACCTAATACGCATTGTTGTAACCTTATCAAAACATCTGAAAGAAATGCATGCTAAACCTTTTTCAAGTCGATGTGCGATGCGCGTATCACAGCACAAGTAGCGGACGTGTATTTGTAAGAAAATAACTATATATACATATATATATATATCTTTTGTTCAACATACGTCCCGCCGTTTTGAAAATAATTTAGAAGGGTTTTCTTTGTAAAACATTCGTGTCATTTCGGACATATAGGTAAACTATCGAGACTGTAGCTCCTTTTTGGAAATCCCTTCGATAACTATCACTGCATGCAAAAACACCTAGGTATTGTTCTCAGGACAGTCCTGCTCAGCCATAAACCAAATAGTAAATATCATAAAAACGTACTGCTCAAAAGAAATCGTACTCAATAGTACATATAATAATGCCGTGTGCGTCTAGTGCGCTCAGAAATCGAAATCAATAAATGTGCCATACATGTGCACCGAAACAAAATCTAAGTGCAACGGGTGTGCACGAAAACACCTGTCAAGGGTAACGAGTGTGCCTGACAACAATATCAGCTGCATCTGATATGCACGAAGAATCCCGATTTAGTGCATCTGGTGTGCACCGAAATCGCATCAAGCGTGCCAAGTATGCGCTAGAATCCAAATCAAGTGCACAAAGTGCATGAAAATAAATAACGAATATCACAATCGAAATCAACGTTATACAACATACCTCAATCCAAATTAGGTATACCGTGGTATACAAAATCTCACAACCGCGTGCATCAGCATGCACAAAATCGAATCAAAGTACTAAAAGTACATGAAAACTATGCCGAAAACACAAGTCAAATCGTATGCATACCATAGGCCTGAAATCAAAATCAACATCTCGAACGACATCAAATCGAAGTCGAGTGCAACTGTGGTGCACAAATCTCAATCATGCAAATAAATTGCCCCAAAAACACCGAAATCCAAAATGACGAATACGTGATATTCGAATCACCAAATCACAAATCGTAAACACTGTCGTTAATATGTCCCTCCTTCAAGTCGAGAAGGTGTCGGTACATCCAAAACTAGCAGAGCAAGATATCTCCTTGCCTCCTGTTCATGGTCTGGCGCCCGGTGCCCTTAGGCTCTCGTCTCTCACTGCGAATTGCTAGTTACATAACTTCTCGGCTCAACGGCCCAATGTGGAACGATGACGGAAACAGTTCCGCTCTGGCACATCCTCTAAAGGTCTCTGCCCAACTATCATGGTCACTCATAATATGTCTCGTCGATGATGCCGAACTCTGACTTACTGGGTGTGCGTAATACAACTGATCCTGGGTCCAAATCTCCTCGTTTAGTATTTCCAGAAAGATCTTGTCGGGGTCTCTCCTAAATCTCGTTTCTGTTGCATTGCCTCGAAGTTATCACCCTTTACTAAATCTATTTCTTGTTCCGGAACGGCTACATACTCATCACGACTTCTTCTAAAAGATATATCCGCATTCAACGCCTCTGGATGCGTATCACATTTCTGATGTCAGCGGAGTGGAACGCCATCTCGTCAAAATCTCGTACGAACTTCTTAGTCCACTTTTCTCTAATGTCGACTGATTCGGACTCGTCTTTTCGTAACTGTATGGGCTGCGCTACAACGGCTGTACTCATATCTAGAGTCTTCCAAATAATGTATTCCATCACATGATATCCGGACGACGTCAAACTTTTCGATCGATTTATCAAAGTCCTATAATTCCCCGAGAGTTCAACACTTGAGCACAGTTTAATAATATCCAGTACATGCCACAGTACCTATGGACCAGCCATAGAAAGGCAAACCCAAGCCTCATTAATGGCACCGCGGAACTGCCGCAAACCCTAAGGAAACCCTAAGGTTTAAAAGCGTTTCCATGGTCATTATGTCGAGTTAAGGTTTCATTCTTTTAGAGGGTCCACAAAATTACTTGCATGTTTTTCCGAATACCTTAAACTTGAAAAAATGGGTTTCTGACATTCGATCGTTTTCTATCGACTCTCAACGTACCTGCGTGAGTCTCTTCAAGCTGGAATCAATCAATCTGATGACCTCGCATCGGGGTATGTAACAAACCACATGTCCTAGTCATTCATCATTGGATGACTAGCGATTTTCTATCATATCTCTAAGTATAAACTCGTGCCGCAATAGCTTCAAATATTTAGGGCGGTATCTTGTCAGTCGCAGCAACATTTGGCTCATTCGTCCGCATTGACGGTCATCACATTCTAGCCGGCCTCTATCAGTGGCCCAATCCTCTGATGCTGTTCTGCACGTTCGAAATTTTTTGTAAAAGCAATCCATCACACGCTCATGGCGCGAAAACACAATAAAACGACACATCTATGCAATCGTGTGTCACCAGAATTACGCCATGGTCAGTTCACGTCCAAGACGAGTTCATACTGACCGCAACTCTAGCCGCAGCTCTCTCTGCCTATACAATCGTCGTAACAAAACCACCAACCGATAACGATAAGGATAGATCATAAGAATGAATATAATATGGTGCAAGGAAATGTACATCCTAAGGCTTTTCAAGTGGAGTAGCGTATCGTAAGTATGCCGCAGAACATACACATGGTACGTCACTCCACTCAAGTCACCTACTCCATCAACTAAGATCAACCTATGCAACGAAAGTTCGGGTCCAACACCCCCTCGACCAAGTCTAAGTTCCGTAAGGTCAAGCCTAGGTTCCGAATATATAAACGCCCTAGACTCTGCATAGTCAAACATAGATTCGAACCAAGGTTAAACCTAGCGCTCTGATACAAACTTTGTCACGACCCAAAATAGCACGTGACTGACACTTGAATCATGTGAAGTCTATAGGACCCCACCTAATCCAAGTAAGCCAAAAGCCCAGAAATCTAAACCATTTTAAAGAAGAAGTGAAGAAAACTTATTTTAAAGCAAGTGGTTTTAATAAATAAGTAGCATTAAATATTTAAAAACGTCATATTTTTGCGAAAAATTCGATAGAGCCTCCTTTGTAAATACTAGCCCCAAACGGGTACAACACATGAAATATATATAATGAATAAAGGCATCTCCAAGCGGGAGCTAGCTCTTCGCCAATTGGCGAACACAACCACGCAAGCAATATAATATACAACGTCGAAGGGCGAGAATCAAAACTCAAAAAGAAAACCAGAGGAAAACCATGATAATACAAGCGCGACTCTAAGGTCGAAATAATAAACACCGGTCTTCTTAGTCTATAAATTAATACAAGTCTGGTTGATGGAGTTACTAGATACAACTGAAATAAATAAAAGTACTGCGGTGGTCACGACGCAAGTGAACCCACCTACCAAAGCAATCATCCGGAAGGAAGCAGTGTGCCAACAAAGCCGCCAAGGAAACATGTACGGCAAAACCTGCAAAAAACCGTGGCACAACAGGGGTGAGTTGCCAACTCGTGAGTAGAAAACATCACCGAGAAAAAATCGCATGTATGACTCTCTCCTAGGTCATACAATAATAATCCTCAATAATAATATAACATGAAGCATCTAATAAAGGCAAGGGTAAACATCTATACATAAGTGTAATACCAAGTGCTCGTGTCAGTGCCTCAGGTAGCAACATGTCACATATATGATGTATGAATGCATGAAAACAGAATATATTTTGAATGAGAAAACTGTTTTCATATCTCAGTGAGATTTCTGTATAAAAATCGAAGTATCATCAATGAAATCAATAGAGAAACCCGTGTCAAGTATCGACACGAAATATAAATCTCAATATCTCGAGCTCCGCATGATCAGGATCGGCCCATATCCATCTCTCTCATAACTCCGAACGGTATCCTCCAGATATCCGTCGAGTTTCCATACAATCACCGGTCGGTAGTGCTCCCCTGCCGGGCTCAAACGCCTTTCTATACAATCTTCTTGCCGTGGGGTACCGCACTGGGTCCACCATACACCCGCAAACGGTCCCTCCCCTACCTCGAATCGGGTGTATGATACCACTCGAGAACTGAGAAAACTCATGGTGGACATCTCAAATATCATATCACGAGAAAATCGCATATTTCTATCTTTTGAAATGAAAATGAGTTTATAAATCCTTACGGTTTCTCCAAATCCAGAAATTTCATGAAAAATCCGAATCCCCAAACTCCAAAGTAAATAACAGTGGAATATCGGCAATAAGCCTCATAATATTGCATAACAATGAATATATATACATGCACGATATCTAAGTAAAGAATGCAATATCTAAACTAGCACAGTAATGATATATCGGAACTATCCGCTAGCAAGCGATATCAATGAAATAATATTCTCTAAAGTGTACGTGATATGACAATTACCGATGATGATGTGTGTGAGCCGGCAAATAAGTGTTCGTAGACATACGCATCATCGCTAATGGTGCTGGTGTCTTTATTACATGGGTTTATAATAAACAAAGGAATCACAAGTATAAACATGCAATGCGATATGAACAACATGAATATACATTTATATATATATGAGTCATACCGTTTTGGCATTTGAAATAAGCACAAATCGTGGTTTTAGAAAATAGGGCTACGATGTTTTTGAGAAAAGATATATCCTTTGAAAATCCGTAGTATCCCTAGGCATGTTTTTAAAATACTCACGATTCGTTAAGTTTGAAAATAAGTATGACTTGAGCCCAATCTAACATCTACCAAGTAAACTACAGTACGAAGCTAAGAGACTAATCAAAAGGGTAAGGAAAATCACCGAAGTCCGAGTCGATATATCTAGTAGTCGGTAATCCCGCCTCAATACTGTCACGTACGATAAAATATATAATACGACATCCTCGAGTCCAGAGTGCGGATCAATCATCATATTTATACTTCGTACGGTAAAATCCATCGTACGGCATCCCAAAATCGAGTTACGGGTCAACTATCACATTTATCTCATTATTTAACTGGTATCATTATCATCATATCATGAACTAGGGGTACTGATCTAAAGTCTAGTACATTCCGATACCATCAACGTATATCCGCATGTGAATAAAATCACATCGCCCATTCATTCCGCTATAATAACATGTCGTATCTCATAACACGACCCAAATCACATCATCGATCCCACGGCATCCTGCCCAATCACATCGACTCATTTCTAAGTATGATATGCTATCATCATATATATATATATATATATATATATATATATATATATAACCATATATACTAAAAACATATCGCGTGTGTGCATGTGTGCGTGTGTGTACCTTTATCCTAGGGTTTCACGACTAAGAAATTACACTAAGCACTATCTTACAATTACACTAAAATTAACCTGTGAACACCTAAAACCTATTTTGATAATCATTCACGTATCACAATACACATATATATATAACGTATTCGTATATTACACTAGGAAACTGCGGGGGTACTATACGTCATCCACCCGACTTTCCCCGTAAATTTATATCTACTCATCTGATCCTTGCTTGCCGAAGTCGATATCGCCATGCTCGTCTTTATCATCCGAAGTCCGCGTGAGGGTGCCTACACAATAAACACAAAGTATCGTAAACCGAAATCGCGCACGAAAACCAAAACGGCACACGTATCACACATAGGTTAAAACATATAGTCTACTCACACAAATCAACCAAACAACACCCGATATCGACGTACAAACGTCAAGTAACCGATATAAAACACAAATATCAAAACTTAAGTCATTAAAATCCACAAAACATAAACAACTTAGAAAACCGATCCCAGATTTTAGTTCAGGTGAAATTGGGCTAAACAAACAGTATTGGGGTGTTGTACAGGAGGTATATGAGTTACAGAAGCAACCTAGACCCCAAACTCCATAACTTGGCCGGCCACATACCCATGAAATCCGGCTTGCTCGGCCATAAGTGCTCCGTTTGGGTTCGTACTTGCAGGATGGTCTCTTAGTGTTAATTCTAGGTCAGTGGTGTTGTTTGTTTTTCTTCTAAAAGTCTCAGGTCATTCCAGATTCCCTGTAGGCCTCATATAAACACAAAACCGACATTTCGATATCCAATTCACATTGCATGGTCTAGGCTCGGTTTGGTCTAGGTTTTTAGCACTATGGGGGGGGGGGGGTTAAAGTCACTACTAAACATCAATTGCATCTTCACTACTCAAGAATCCCTAAACTTGATCTTGGAATTTTCAAAGCTCACTAATATGGAATTTTCAAAGCTCACTAATTTATACTTAATCAATTCTAAACTAACAAAAGAAGTTAGGAAACTCAAATACTAAACTAATAGTGCGGGAAATGCCTCATTTGGAAAACCCTAGAATCCCATAGAGCTCAAAATCCAATTTTTCTTTATCTCCCATGCTTGTAGTGAGCTTGTGCATATTTTTTGTGAAGAGAATGAAGTGTTTTGAGATGTTTTTGGGATTGAAGTGAGGAGGTGTAAGTTGTGGAGGGAGAGGGCAGCCTTGAGGGGGAGGAGAGGAAGGAGAAATGATGAAGATGATGAAGACAAACACCAATGAGCCAATGTCAAGAGACCCCTCACTCTCTCTCTCTTCTCTCTCTTGTCCAGACCTCACTTTTTTATTCTTTTTTCCCTTGTTTATCTTTTCTTTTCTTCTCTTTTCTTTATCCTTTCACTTCCAAATTAAAAACAAAGTCATGCTACAATAAAAAGAGAAAGTCATGGTAGAATAAATGTAACAAATGCTAGCAAATATGATATGGTGCATTTCACATGCACAAAACACAATCAATGCATGATTAGATACTAATCGTGTTTAGTAATACTATCATATATATAAATCATAGTATACTAAATTGTAAAATTCCCAATTTTCATAAATTCTTTCAAAATCAATAATTGATATAAATTTCCAAATATTTCCTAATTTATCGGTATTTAATTATACCATATCCTTTAAAACCAATCTCGACACATTAAAATATTCGTAATATTTATTATTCAATTATATAAATTTCTAAAAGTAATATTTTATTTTTCTGAAATATTACAGTAAGAGAGAGGTTTGAGAAAGAGAGAGGTTGTGCTGTTTTGGGCAGTGATCGGTGAGGGCGTTCTCGTATAATTCTTTATTAATAATGGAAGTTCTCATCGTCGGATTGCGGAATTATGTGCAATTGCGCCAAATTTGGGTAAAATCTTGTATTTGTGTTATTTGGTTTGTGCTTCTGATAACTTGCATTATTTTGGTAGATTGTTCAGTTAGTCTTTTTCAGATAGTTTCGATTCACGCAATCCTGATAGATTTTCCGCTGCAATTCTGCGTGTGGTTTGTGATTCCTTCGAGGATCACGGATATAGAAATTACAACAATCTATAAGGGGGCATAAAATTGATTTTAATAACCTGCTCCTTAATTGAATTTATTCTTAATCTATTCATATTCCTTAGTTAATAACCTGCTTAAATTAAGCATTCCGAAAATAATTATATTTCTTCAATTGAATCCATTCTTAATCCATTCGGAATCCTAATCCCTAATGTATTTGTGAGCATTTTAATTCATATCCTTAAGTTTCCTAAATTAAATTTCTCCTTACATTTCATTTTTAATTTATCATATTTCTTTCCTAATGCCTTCCAAATTTTAGTCAGATTCCATCACCAAAATAAACCAATTAACTCAGTTATCAAAAACATTTGGTAATTTAATTAAAGTTTCTATTATAGTTTGTAATTTAGGATTTGATTGTACTAGGGTGCTTAGGATTTATAGAAATAGAATAGAATAGAATAATAATAGAATAAATTTAGTGCTAATTTAGGATTTATAGACTTAATTTAGTTGGTAATTTAATTTAATTTTCTATTATAGTTGGTAATCTAGGATTTATATGTACCAGGGTGCTTAGGATTTACAAATAGAATATAATAGAATAATAATAGAATAAATTTAGTGCTAATTTAGGATTTATAGACTTATTTTAGTTGGTAATTTAATTTAATGTGCTAATTTAGGATTTATAGACTTAATTTAGTTGGTAATTTAATTTAATTTTCTATTATAGTTGATAATCCAGGATTTGATTGTATGAGGATGCTTAGGATTTATAGAAATAGAATAAAATAGAATGATAGTAGAATAAATTTAGTGCTAATTTAGGATTTATAGACTTAATTTAGTTGGTAATTTAATTTAATTTTCTATTATAGTTGGTAATCTAGGATTTGGTTGTATGAAGGGGGGCTGGATTTAAACAAAAAAAGACCAATTTGCTTCAAGGAGTATATATAGATTATGTTGACCGAATCATGATCCTTTTCTTATGCCCAGGTTCAGTTGCTTGATGGCCAAATCTTGTGTGCATTCATTCTTCTTTTGGCTTATAATTATATGGAGAAAATATTCTATGATCAACCAAGCTAATAACTACTACTACCACCATAACTTAAACCATATCTTTATATAATGGTTGCGAGTATGTTTGATTGTCTATGGCTGTATGTTAAAATGACAGGCCAACAGAGGCAGTGGGTTGGTGGGGTGAGAGCGATAATAAGAAGCAGATATTAGGAGGGAGAGGTGTGAAAGGAGGAGGAACATGGTTTGGTTGCACAAAGGATGGGAGGGTTGCTTTTCTTACTAATTTTAGAGAACCTAATCCTATTCCTAGCGCAAAAACTAGGGGAGTTTTGCCGGGCAGGTTCTTGGAGGTATTGTTTCTTTCTTTCGTTCATCTTTTCTTGAGATATCAACGAATTTTCTTTATTTATATTCTTTGTTTGTGGTAGAGCTTGCAATGGTCATGTTCATTTAAGTCGGCTTTTTTCTCCGTTTTCTTGATTGTGTGTTATGCGTGTGTTGTTACTTCCGAAGCAAGGACTCCCTAGGTCTCCCAAGCATGCGACTATAGAGATTTTTCATGTTACCCCTAAAAAATGCCAGCTATAAATAGTTTTGAGGTCATCGAACTTTTATAAAAAATCTTATTTTTTTGCTTAGATCGACTAGAATCTACATCATTGCCCGAAACCATAGAATGTGGGGTTCTACAGCTGTTTTTGGTTGAAATCGGCCCTCACTCTAAAGGAAAGTCTTATCGTCGAGCCATACTCTTTGGGTGTGAGATTCTAGAGGTGGTCCCATAGATCAAGAAATAGGCTTCACCACATCCATGTATAGCGTGGCTCTCAGTTCCAAAAAATTCGCTAGATGATGTGTTACTATAGTGGTATCCCCTTCATGTTACATGTGGTGTGGCAATAACCTCCTTACGGCGCTTTATTTACGCACTTAACCTCTTTTTAACTCTGGTACTTTATCTAATATCTTGACTGAATACTTACCTCAAAGTCTCTCATCAGTCATCATAGTTTCTCTCTCGCCGAAGCATGCTTAGCCACTTGATTTACTGCACTCCACTGTTCCTCCCTTAAAAATGCTATATATGATTAATTCTTGTCTTCGTCGAATTATCATCCACATATATTTTCACACTTGGAGTTGTTACCCATTTCATAAAGATAGGACCCAATAATTTTACTTTTGAACCATCGGCATAGAATTATATCTTTTCTTAATATTTTATAGAGAACACCTAATGGCTTTACATCATGGAGGAGACACAAACTACAGAATGAAGGGAATGCAACCTTTTGAGATTAGAGGGGAAATTGTGCTGCGCCAAATCTTTTTTTTAATTTTCTTTTTTTGGGTACGGATATGCCCGTACCCCATTTGAATTGGGTACCGGTACACCCGTACCCAATTGGGGGTACGCGTGAACCGGTACTCCGAATATGCGGGTACCCCAAATTTGGTACCCTCAGGGGGGGGGGGGGGTTATGTGGTAGCGTCTATATGTATTACAGAATTTCTAGACAGCTAAACTCCCATGTATAAACTATAGTTGATAAACATATCGATACCCCATCCCTATGCACCAGCTGGGCATCACTAAAAACTACAAAAGATTCATGCCCAATTTGCAAAAACTATATCCTTCAATCTGTAAACCAAACAAAAAGAAGAAAAAGAAATACATAAAGACATTAGGGTAGCCGTGTCTATCCTGTTGAGACCATATGCGAGCATTATGCAAAAGCATACAGCGAGACATCATGGGGTGAAACATTTAATACAATGTATTACTGTGTGAAGGAATGAAGATGGAGTTGTTTATCGTGAAACAAATCGTTTTGAAAATTCTTCATATGTAGATGAATTGTAAGGTTAAGGTTATATTTGAATCCTAGAGATTTGATTATTGAACAACACTGAAAGAGTTAATGAAGTTGGTGACAATTACAAAAAGAGTAATTTGTTTCTCTATTCCTTTCTCGACGCTTTCTTTGTTAAGCATGCTTAGTTCTTATTTTGTATGATGATTGCCTGTAACTTGTTAGGTTTTACCAGAACCTAGACGATACCTGCAACACTGAATTTCCTTTTTTGAAGTAAAAAGCAGGGCAAGAAGCCTTACTCAATAAAATGCATTAATAAAAAAAATATTTACAAGAATATACACAGTCAAAGTCGAAGGATACAACATATTGTGGTTCATGTCATAGAATGTGACAAAGTTTTATGCTGGCTGTCACAAGCCTACCACAGCCCTCACCCTTTCTCATCCTTCGAGTCAAAGTCAAAGAACGCAACAACAAAAAATGCTGATAGAATGTTTGTTAATTATCAATACTAGCTAATGATAGAACAGGGAGCGGACCGATTACCATCATCCATTACTAACATCGGTAAATAATGATAAGTAACCAGCATTCATCAAAACAAAATAATCCATCAATAAAACCAAAATAGAAAGCTAACTTGTTACAATAATAATCCACAATCTGACGGTAAAGCTGACACCAACAAAAGATATGAGCTCCTTGTTAGAGCAAGCAAAACACTCAGGATTCTCGAGTTGCACAGCCAACACAATGGTGTTAAATGAAGGCAATTTTGCGATCCAAAATGCTCCATTCCCTCATGCTAGTTGACTGAAAATTTACGAGCTGATAAAGCTTTCTTCGATTGAGCCTCCTCCTTAACTTCACATGAGCCTTTGGCAACCACACATTAATGCATGCTAACATTTATACCATAGTAATCACCTCCACTTATCCAAATCGCATGAAGCAAGCATATCACAGCACCCCAAAACAAATCACTGATGAATTTCTCGGTGTCAGTTAATGAAAATTTCAAAGAATGTTTTGTTTCCTGTAGATTTCAACCTATAGCGAAAAAACGCTGATACCTTATTGGATCCGCTTCCCATACCTTCTGTCATTTGCTTTCTTATGGAACTAAAATATAGTTCAAATGCAAATTATTCTATTTATCTTTAATTGTCCTTTTGTAATTTTGAATTCCTAAGAGCAAAATAGGTTTTATTTACATCTGGTTAATGTTTTTACTTTATGCGTGTTCTGTGGCAAATTTAAGGCTTTATCTTGTCAATTCCTTGCTTACAATGCACTATTCTTCAAGACTTCATATTTTCATTACACAATCGAACTAGCTTTCAGTAGTATTATGATTCTTATACCTTTATTAGCTTGCTGCACATCATTTTATCACTTATGCCTTCTCGCGGGGGTGGGGGGGGGGGGGGGGGGGACCAGGGTTTATATTTCTAACAAGCCTAAGGGCGAGCCCATTTCAATTCAGATGGTTTCTCTAGGTCTTCATGTGCTATCAAATGGCAACTTAGACGCTCCATGGCCTAAGGTATGATTTTTACGCAGATTTATTATATTGCTATCTTATTTATGCATTAAAATTGGCAGGAAATAAATTTTCCCTATGACAACTAGTACTATATTGTATTGATTACAGCTTCGAAAATATGCTTCTATCAACTGTAGTGAAGTTAGTAGCACAAAACTTCTAGCCATATGTGTATTATGTATCCTTGTGTGTGTGAAATCTAATTGGTTTATTCCTTAAGTAGTATCGAAGGTTTAATTTTCCGTCCACGATACAATTCACTTCATAGGTGGATGATGTAGGCAGTAAGTATCAACTCATAGTTTCCAATTGCTAAATGGATAAAACGTGATTTCAAAAAAATATAAGGGGGGAAATTTTCTCTCGAGTTTGGGATTGAGAACAGATCATTAATTATAAATGCTTGATTCATGTTTGCACATTAAGAGGTCAGGGGGGGTCGAGCCCCTGACCTCTTGCACGATGGTATTGACCGCCTTTATTGCATGATGCTAATGTTGATAATGATCGGTTCGTGATAAAAGATTGTACAGTGTACAATCATGCTGCTACTTCCTTATGAGAAAGAAACTATTTTGTCGGATAATATTTGAATTGCAATGTATTATTCGAGGACATGATTGGCAAAAAAAATTGGACATTCGAAAAAAAAGAGCATAGATCATATGATTCATTCCTCTGAAATGGTTCAAAGTTGGCAGCTACTTATATTGTAGTTTGTTTTTGGTTTTCTTGGTGAAGAGTTTGTTGTGGATAATATTGAATTGCATATGCGTTCTTCTAAAAGAGAACATGATTGGAAAAAAAAATTGGCTGCTATACATAGTTCAAAATTGCCAGTTACTTATTTTGTAATTTGTTTATGGTTTCATCAGTGAAGAAACTGAAAACATTTTTTTCCCTAGATGTTTCATTGGACCGACTCTTGACTCCACATGATGCTGATAATTGGAACATTTTTTTCTGGGAACGCGCATTTCATAGTTCCATTACTGAACAACAATGGCCTATGGTGCAGTATTTAGACCGCCGGCTTATTTATCATGGTATGAAATCTCGGCCAATCCCGATCCTGGATGGCCGGTTCCGATCCGAAAATTGAATGTACAAGTTCCGAGACCAATATGGTCCAATACCAAGTATCATTGGGTTCGCGATTTTTTTAGTGTGGTTTGTGTATTTAGTTTATTAATGGTTAATGGGTTTATCAATGGTTTAATAGGTTTATTATATATTATGAGGTCAGTACGGTTAGTTTGACAGAACTTTAAACATAATTTAATTGGCAAAGAATTTGCCAAATAGTTTATAGTAATTTCTGCATTTATTTAGAAAAATATTCCTAATTTTAGAACTTATTTTTTTTAAACAAAATAAAATTTGATACTCCCATTCGAGATGGCCGATATTGCAGATTCCAACTCCAAAAATGACCGTCCGATATTGACCCCATTACCGAGATTTTAAACCTTGTTAGTTACATGACCTACTTCTTACACATTTTGTGCATTGTTTTTGTTCCTTGAAAGGTAGCATCTTGATTTCTTTTCTATATCAGATCGAATAAGTTGAGGCATAGCTTTATTTATTTAGTTAGTTTAGTTCGGAGATCAAATTAAGTGAATTTTATTTCTGCAAAACTCGTTCAGGTTAAATCGATGATTTCATTCTTATGTGGAATTAAGTGAACTTTAGCCATAACCCCTCATCCCAGTTACCTTTTTTTTCTCAAAAGCATCGAGCTTGTAAAATACTCGAGCAATATATATCACTTTTTGATCAAAATTAGATAAATAAGCTGAGATCATAAATGAAAGCCAAACAAACAATATCCAACTTTGAACTCTTTATTGTTTTTCTGCGATCCTACTCGGCATTATCTACTTTCACCATGTTCATATTTTTTTGCTTAAAATGAAGTAGATTACATCATCAACACTGAGTAGTACTCAGCAATTTCATTTTGCAGGCTCAACGCCTCCGTGAGAACTTCAACAATCTGCTCAAGTAACACAAAGATGAAGAACCCAATGCACAAGAGGTGATCGAGAAACTCATGGGAGGAGACGCAAGGAGGGCCGATAGAGATAAATTGCCTAATACCGGTGTTGATCCTGAGTGGGAATTCAAGTTGAGTTCCATCTTTGCTGAAGCCTACACCAAAAAGGTTAGCGAAAGAGAAAAAGAAAAGTAATTTACACACTAATGATTTAATATTTGACCAAGCAATATATTCTACTTTTTAATGCTAATAGGGCCCTTATGGAACAAGAAGCATGGCTGCATCATCCGTGAAAATCGATGGCGAGGTAACACTTTACGAGAGGTATTTAGATAGCGGCATGTGGAAGGATCACACCATCAGATATGAGATAGAAATTGTGAATGAAATCATAAGCGTATGCACTTATTTTTAATTTTCTGAAATAGTTTCTGTAATGTATCAATTTCTCATTGAAAAATGCAATAAACTTGGGATTTTAGCAGCCAGGCCCGCTTTTCCAGTTGCTACATTTAATTCTAAATCATAAGTGTCTGCCTTCTTCTGGAAAGTTAATCATTGGCTTATTGCCACAACTCTGCACAAAAGTGCATCTTGTTTAATTTTCAGAATTTCGACTAGCTTTTTTGTTGTCCATAGGTTTCGTGTATCCAATTTGATGTTGATTCATATTAGAGTGACGTAGGATTTTTGATTCGTATCCGGCCCCATTTTAATGGTTGGGGGGAAAAGAATGCAATTCTTGCCGGTTCTTGTTAAATGCTTCCTTCAACTGGGCATGAAGGAATAAGAAATATTTTATCTATCCACTTTCCGAGTAAAAGGATTCTGTGCAACTAATTGCTGCACAAGACCGTGCATAACAGAGAGAAATTTTGTCGGTCTGGCTTTCTTTTACCCCCATTTTCTGTGCTGCTTAGAAGACTACGCAACAATTAGTTGTTCATGATCCATTTACTGCTTTTAATCATTACATAAAACGATGGTGTTTGCGCCATCTAGGATCTTTGATATTGTTGTTATACATGGAATCCATAATGTTTCTCTCTCAAACATATGGATATAGTGAAAGTAGGTTAAAGAAAAAGCATTTCTCTAATAAGAACCATAAATTTTAGGGGGGAAATGGATCCAACTCTTTGAGTCCAAAACCCAATAGGAAAATCTCCCTAGAACCAAAAAACTTGTGAAAAACTTTTTAGATCTAAAAAGCCATAGGTTTAAGTTCCCCATGTTCAACCAAGCACTTTTCAATCCAACTAACAAGAAAAACGGACTGAGTGATGAATGAATACAATATCCAAAATCTAGGTGCCATTCATCGCTCGAGGCTGAAGCCTTGATCTGCTGAAGATCTTCTGAAGCCTTGATCTTCTGCTGCGTTACACCCAAATTTAATCCACGGTTTTTTCTTTTTCTTTTCCTTTTTGAAACAAAAGGGTAAATTGTCACAAAGCCCTCGCCCAGTTTCAAACTTATGTACCGTAGTTATAATATCTAAAAAGTTGACTGCAATATCTAAATAAAATGTGGCCGAGAAGTTTATGCACGGATTTTGGACAGCAAGCCAATTCCTAACAATTTTGAAAATATCATGAGATTTTTGACAACTCCCAAGCAGGCCAAGGGCTTTTGACAATTTACCCACAAAAAGAAAACGAGAATATATATTATATCCATTGGGTTTACAAAAATATACTTTGCAGCTTAATTGTAAAACAATTACGCGCGGCGAATTTCTAGAAATGATGGGTATTTTAGCTGAACGAAATGACTTCAGCCCTGGTAAAACACTTGCGTGGTAACTGGCAAGTATGCATTACTTGAACCTCGATACAAATATTAGAAGGGTTAATTACACAAAACAGCGCTATAGTTTATATCCTGTGACCCTCTCAAGTAATTTATTGGCGAGCACACCCATTCCCCATTCTGCCCATCGATTGGAACCTCCAAAAATTCTAAAGTTCAACTCTACATCAAAAACAAGCTATAAAGCAAAATTTGACAAACATTTCACTTATTTAAAATTAAATTTTAGCATTTTTGAGCATCTAAGGTCTAGATCAAAGTTGTCAAAACATGATAAGAATCGTATATCGTTTTTGCTTCTGTATCGCATCGTATATCGTAATTCCCTATCAATTCATCGCCTATCATCATCGTCAATGAGGATATTCTCACCTTCCTCCTCATCTCTACTTTGGTATTTTACAAACTTATCTTCTTCCTTTACTTTCACTATCTTTTTTACTTTCTCTTTGCAAATTTTTTTTTTTGAAATAGCATTCAAAATTTTGAGGTCCTATCAAAATTTAATTTTTGAAATAGCATTCAAAATCATAACCCACGAGTTAATTCTATGATTCCTGTCACTCGCCACTAGATCTATAGCATGCAATAAATGGACAAAATAATAGCATGTAAACTGAGGTCAACAAGATTTTCAATCACTATCAATTATAGCGCAGTCCCAAGCATAGTCACATAATTCGCGAATTATTCGCCGCATTCGCGAATAATTCACGAATTTTTGATCAGACGAATTAATCTCCGAATTAATCGCCATTGCCGAACTGGCCGAATAATTCGCGAATAATTCGCGAATTATTCCCGAATTATGTTAAAAACAACGAATAATTCAAAAAAACAGCAAATAATTCACAAAACCAAAACCTAGCGTCTCATATATTAATTTATTGCTCGAAATCCTTCCCGAACATTTCCCGAACACCTACCGAATCTTTCCCGAATACCTACCGATTTTTTCCGAATAGTTCTCCGAATCCAAGTCCATCCCCAAAAAAACACAAACATATAAAGATGATAACTTTCTCATTAGCTTGGCCTGCCCCCAAACAGAACTAATAAAAGAAACAAAAATTCTAGGGACCCAAACAGACGGGTAAAAGAAATAAAAAATCAAAGGATAAGCATTTGTTCTGCCAGCCATATATCCATCTCCTGTGGATGCAGCTACGAATAGTCTTTTTTATGTAGGGTCCGACACAATAATTGCTCAAAAAGCAAGAGACCAATAATCATCTCTCTTTGAAAATTCAAAGCCCCCCACTCCCTCAAAATATCAAAATACCCCATTATTTCAACACCAACTAAGCCTAGCTCAGTTGATATAACTTTTCTCATTATTTCAATGTCGATTTCCAAAAGGATCGGATCCAAAATAAAAATAAGAACGACATATATTATATAATACTACAAATTTTGACTACAAAGGCAAATTGATCAAACGGCCAGGATGTTGCCGTCTCGATCCGGGGGGAATTATAATTATAGCATCAAACATGAGGAACAAAGAGTGATAAATATTACATTTCAACCCATACTCCTAATTTAATTTTAATTTTCAAACAACTTCCAGCTTCAAAAATTCAAAGCTAAAAACAGAAAGGGCGAGAGTTACTTATCATTCATCTTCAATCTTCTCCTTGCTTTTGTTTCTTTTTACTCGTCATCGTCATCGTCCTCCTCTTCCTCCTGCAAATAAATAATAAGTTACAAAGTCACAAAACTGAAATTTGCAAAAAATAAAAAAAATTCGTTTAGCAAAAAATCACCTCGCCGCTTTCATCATCCTCGTCATCGTCGTGCACCTCGGACTTGGACTTGTCGGATTCCTCCTCCTCATCTTCGTCCTCTACTGGTTTTTTCCCTCCGCCATCAGACTAAAACCCAACTTTAATCAAGAAAAATATGCAAGACCTAAACTTTAATTAAAAACGGAAAAGATCTAACATTTAGTACCAGCTTCTTATTATAAGCAACCATAGTTTTGTTGTACTCGGCCTTTCGCTTCGCTGCCTTCGCTTCGTATGGAGCTTTCTCCTAATATTTTTCAAGAGCAATTTCTAATTTGAGATCTAGAGACAAGTTTTGCGAAAAAGATTCGATTTTTTATTTATTTTTTGAGACAACGAACTTACAGCAGCTGACAGCGATTTCCACTTATCTCCAGCGGCTTTGCCGACCTAATGTCAAGCAAATTTGACCAAAAATCAAAAAATAAATTCACAAAATTAGATAGATCTCGAGATTAGTTTGAGATTCTTACAACAGAGACTTGCTTATTGTTAGGGTTTTTCTCCTTGAACTGCTTCCTAAACTCCTCCCTATTAACAGATCAAAGATGAGAGAAAATTCACAGAAAAAAATATCAAATCGAAGAAGATTGATAATTACATGAAGACGAAGAAAGCACTGGGAGGCCTCTTAGGCATGTTCGGATCCTTTCCAGCCTTTGCCTTTTTCGCCGGCGCCGGCTTCTTGCTTGGCTTTGCCGCCGCCTTCCTCTTCACCGAAAGCCTTCAAACACCAAAAAAAAACTCAAATCACAACCCTAGATCTAAAAAAAGAGGGATCTTTAAAAAAGAACTCACTTGGAATCGGCCTTCTTCGATGTGTCCGCCTTCGATTTCCCTCCTTTCATCGCGAGACCTACAGGAATCGTCAAGATCTGTGAAAAATCCCTCAAAAAACGATCAAAAAAGATGGCGGCTTCACCAACCTTAGGGTTAGGGCTAGGGCTAGAGTTTCGCTGCAAAGTGAGGAGAGAGAGAGAGAGAAGTGGGGTGGGTGGCGTTGAGGGAAATTGAGATCAATGGTTCAAAGAGATCTTTTCTGGGGTGAGATCTGGAGAATCGACGGAGGAGAATGAAACCGCCATGGATTTTGGGCGGGATTCGACGAGGGCGCGCCACGTGGGCGATCCGCGTGAGACGTTCCCATTGGGGCTGTTTGATTGAACACCTGTGAAATTTGGATTAGCAAACAGGGCAATTTAAACAAATTGATTAGCTAATTTTGTGTTCGGTTGGTGTTGGATTTTTAGTATTGTGGAATTTGGATTTGAAAATTAAAGAGAGATAGAGAAAGGGAATTTTTTAATAACATAAAATACATGGGCCACACATGAACGATGCCAAATCCATAATAATTCATGGGTTTTTTTTTTGGATTCAAGAATCCAAAAAAATAGTGTGTCTCTCACATAAAACAAGCAAATTCAACACTCCAAAATCCTACATCCAAATAAGAATCAGCTAATTTCCATTTTTTTTTAGTTCTTAAATCCAAACAGTACGAAATCCATTACTAATTCTGTAACCAAACAGCCCAGCACTGCATTCCCTATCTCTCTCTTGTCTATTTGCGGTCATGTGAGCAGGGGAAGATGGGCTCTTAGCTCGTTGCAATCCGAAAATGGGAATTAAGGGAATGGTACGGATTTCTTCTTCTTGCCCCTTTAGAATTTCCATTCATTCATTTGTTTGACACAAATAAAGTTTGTGGAAAAAGAAATATTGTATTAAGGTGCTTAAGAAAATTGGAATCGGTTTTTGAAAATCTGGGACATGAGATCATGGAGTAAGCTTAAACTCTGCTTACCCCATTATAAGCCAAAAAGTAGAGAAGAAAAAAAGGAGAAAGTAGGTGAGAAAAAGAGCAACCGGAACTATAAAATATTAACAAATGCCGATATGTCTTTGAAAATCGACAATTTTATGCAAAAGAGCTCTGAATTGAAAAGTGCCGATGTTTGCTGATTTTAATCTCTATTTCTTGCCTCCTCGATTCCTATCAAACAAAGAACTTAGAATTCTGACCTTTTCAATCTATCAGTGTTTACTTGTCCCATTAGTTCCTAAAATCAATTTTTGGTCCTAGTAAACAACCACCTCTAAAATAATTTTAGTAGACAATTTCAATAAAATATTTAAGAAGAATTAAACATCTCGAACAAATATTTTAATACCTTTATTGAAGAAAGACTACAAGTATTGGACCAGGAAAATTATTCGATATACTCGACGCAATGCATGGGGATCAAGTTTTTCAAATATATATTGAACGGTTTGTGAAAACGTACTTTTCTTTCTTATTAACTGAGCTCAGCTAACTTGATATCAATTTTCTCTCAAGAGAAGAGATTGCAAATTACATGTAAGGGTCCAAGTACTTCACACACACATTCTCTCTCTCTCTAGACCCTAAACCCTAAATTCTTGCACCCTAGCTAAGCGCTGAAATGAGAAAATGTAGGGCAGGGAATTGGGAAGAAGACGCCGGTGATGAGAGTGCTCGAAACCCTAAAATCCTCTCACCTTCACCTCCACGGCTTCTATTCTCTCTCTCTCTCTCTGATGATGCTCAATATTGGCGATCTCCAAGATCAGAACACGTGGCAGATGACGTGTCCCAGAACTCAAAAGAAAGGACCCACAAGGACCGATCAGGCCACCCCTGCACCCGACCTGCAAGCACAAGCGGGCTCTCCTCAGAGCCCCCTGAAAATTGGCCTCCTCGGCCTTTTAGCTCGCCCCGAGCTGCCACTAGACCAAGACTCCTTGGCCCTCTCGCTCATCCCCAAGCTCCCCAGCCGAGGCCATCTTCATCAGTCCTCCGACTAACCAACTCCACCACTCACAGGCGTAACAGCCGCTCCACAAATCTCGCCATGCGCAGATTCTCCGCCAGCAACATCCCACGTTCCATGCCATCACGATCCCCATTAACAGGCGATCCGCTCTTTACGCGGTCGTGACGTCGGGAGCGTAACTGCCGGCGAGATTCTCGCGCCTGCTGCTGCGTGCTGCCGCCAATATATAAACCCCCATCACAGAGGGGTCAAGTAAGCCTTTTTCACCCCACTTAGCCGTTACTCTGCTCGGATCTCATATTAACTTGAGCGTCGGAAGGTCCTCGGTGGTACCAAACCACCCCGGGACTTCTTTGCAGGTACTCGGCGTTGACTCCTCAAAACCACCAATCTCCTCAAAACCCATTGAGACCCATACGCAACAGGAGATCACCTTCAAGATCCACCTGGAGATCGATGGAAGACAACATCTGATGGAGACCCGAAAAGGACCTCCATCAGTTGGCGCCGTCTGTGAGAAACTAAACTCCATAAAAAACAAAGTTGGCCTTCCGATCTCCATCCACATGGCAAGCGACCACCCTGAAGATCCAGGTACCAGCCGCCGCCTCCCCCTCACCGGAGGCGCGGATGAACCTCCCCCGGCGACCATCATCAACGCCCTCGCCAGCCGAATAAATCGGCTACAGTCCCTCGTGGAGGTGCTCGTCCGCGTCTAAGCGGCTGGGCCAGGGGCCTAAATCGCCGCTCCTCCGCCTCCAGAAAGCTCTGCCCTCGTCGGCACGGCTGACCACCGGCAGGCTACGACCCCTGGCCACAGATCTCACCGGCCGATACTCCTTGAGGCCCACTGGGCGCCCCACGGCTCCACACCAAGATCCGCCGCCAGAGCGCCTCGCCTCGAGCTCCTCGCAACCCTTACCCCCCCTGAGGAGATGTCGGTCGCCTCGCCTGTCCACAGGCATGATCGACACCCCCTCCCTCGACGGGGTCGCACAGAAGGGTTCGCCACGACGGCTCGAGGGCCAACTCACCCGGGGATCTGAGGAACCTCATCGAGAGGAACCGGGGCCGCGCCCAGACGCAGGTCTCCCACAGCAGCGGCCAGGGATCATAAGGCGCTGAATCCTCGGGGTACCACGGCCGACTCGACGCCCTCAAAAAGAAGATCGAGGGCATGCGCCAGGAAGGTCACCTCTCGGGCAACGGGGCTAAGTACGCCGCCGACTCGCTCACCAAGCCGTTTACCGAGGGATTGCTCGCTGTCCATGTCTCCTCGCGCAACAAGCCCCCGAAGATCTCTCCGTTTGACGGGAAAACCGACCCGAAAGACCATTTGGATGCTTTCACCGCGGGGATGAGCTTCCAGGACCATTCCGCCGCCGTCCAGTGCAGGGCCTTCCCAGGCACCCTCATCCGCTCTGGTCGAGACTGGTTCCAAGGACTCGAGCCTCGCTTAATATCGACCTTTGACGAGCTGGCTACTCAGTTGCTCGGCCATTTCGTTGGGAACCGTCGGCAGAAGCGCACGGTCAACTACCTCTTCATAATTAAGAACGGGGACAAGGATACGTTCAAGGCTTACATTACCCGCTTCTACAACGCCCTCCTCGAGGTCCCGGAGCATCGGGACGAGACCGTCATCACGGCACTCAGATCTGGTCTTAGACACAAGGAGTGGTTGCGCTCCTTTGCGTTGGCACAGCCTAAGACCATGGCCGAGGTCAAGGCGTGGACCGAGCGCGAGGTTCAGCTGAAGTCCAAGGTGAACGCGAACCTCCCTCAAGCAGAACAGTCCGACCAGAAGAAGAGGGCTCGGGAAGAGAGACCGGAGAGTCGCAGCCCTATCACCCGAAGTTCCAGGAGTACACCCCGCTCAACGTCTCCCTCGCGGTGTTATTAGAGGAGGCCCAGGGCGAGGGTGTTGGAGATAGTGCCCTCAGAGTCAATTATTGGATCACAGGCACGTGATTGCAATGATTGAGGGAAGACCTATCCCGGTAGGACAGTCTTACTCAAGATGATAGTATGCTGTCTGGTTTATTTTTATCATCGTGTACTGCTTTAGGTGACCCTACAGGTCACTATTGCACGTTGATAGAGCCCCTAGGATTCTTGCTTGACTACCAGCAGTATGAGGGAGATCATATACGTGGGAGCTAGGGTCTATAAGCACATCCTTAAAAGGTCCCTAGTCGTGGGAGTTTCGAGACAGGGCATCGATACTCCAGAGTAGACTAGTGTATACAGTCGAGACCCCGATGAGGGGCGGTGGCCGGTCTCACAAGCCACTGGTATCAGTTGGTTCACCTAAGATGTATACAGGTGCTCATTGGGTTATGAGCACACCGGACAGGACTCGCCAGGAACCTGCTAGTTGGTATTATATCTGACGTCAGATAGCAGTTCCCTGGTGACATGTGTGCAGGTTAGTTCATCGACCTGAGATCGTCATTTGTCTCGTGTTAGTTCCCACTGTGCTTTGATTACTACCCTATCACGGCTCAAAGGAGTCGTGCAAACAGGTTTTAGTTGGGTACAGTCCCGAGCCACATGGAGGCAGTGAGCGGATCTGCAGGGGTTCGTCTCTCCCGGTATTAGGGGTGAGGTCGCGCTGTGTCTAGGAGAGCCAGTACATGAAAAGTCCTTGGCCAAGGCAAGAGATTTACTGGTAGGTATTCCAGTAGTATCTCAGGGTGTTCTGGGCTGATCTCCGACACGACTTGTACCGCTTTTGGGGGTCTGACTTTTACCAACCCCCTAAGCCCGCCATACGATGCTCATAGACGAATGGACCGGACTGTACGGATATTGTCACTGATAGGCTCAGTAGGGTGTCAGGCTGAGTTCGCTCACAGACGTCCCTTTTGGTCAATACCTGGTAGCCCGTTACGTATAGGCTAATACCTCTGACGTGCTAGTGGTTAAATCCACAACCAAGGTGTTGACGAGTCTTTAGAGTCCCCCACAGACAGTTGCTCAAGTTTCGGGCGAAACGCTGTAGAGGCCGTATGGAGATATGGCAGGGTTCGATCAGATACGTGCGGTATTGCACGGATCATGATCGGACGGTTAATACTAGTCGGCTTTGGTTTAAGCCGGATCCTAGTATTGTACAGTGTAGATTTTGTCTCATTGCATTTGTATTCGGTCAGAATACAAATGCGGGTATGTATATACAGTAGCGGGGTTTTCCTGTAATTTATTACGGGATCAGTTTTCCGAAGTTGCCAGTTTGTTTTCCGTTTCGGCCATTTTTCTTTGCATCTTTCATTGGCTGAAAGTTGGTGGAGGAGGGCTTATTTGCATTTGTGCAAATAAGCATTTTGGAGGGTTGTCTTTGCATATTGTTGTATCATGATGGGTTCATGATGGTGCACTTTCATTTGACTTCTTTTCCTCATCATTGCTTGACTTTGGGTGTGATGATGGTTGATTTGGAGTGAGGGTTTGTTTTGTGATCATTGTTCATAATCATCACTTTTCTTTTTCTCTTGCTTGTATTATGGCTTCCCCCCCCCCCCACTTGACTTCTCTCTCCCCCTTGATGAAGTGAGGCCGGCCACTATGAGGATGGGCTGTCCAAATTTTTGGGGATGGCTTTTAGTCTCATTTGCTTGCTAGAAATTCCCAAGCCATCAAGAAAATTCACATCTCATTCTCCACCACCAAATATGGCAACTTCAACCCCTAGAGACACATGACTTTCTACACTTCTTTCTACAGCAAATCTTGGGCACGTCGGCTCGCCAACTTCGTGCCCGAGTTGCCTCGGTCCAGAGGTGGGAGCCCTTAAAAGAAGCCGGCGACGTGGTGCCCTTCCGACGAGAAGGTGAAGACCGGAGATTCCGCGGGAGATCAGGACGACGACGAGAAGACCGAAGGACACGGATCGCTTGGTATATCTCTCTACCCCATCTTTTAGTTAGCTAGATTTAGATTAATGGCCCGATCCGGGATTTTTGTGCGCGGTGGTGCCGGTTCAAGTTTAAAGTAAAGTATCGTTTCCGCATTTTGGCCTCGGATTGACGGCCGGGGCGCCGCCGTGCACTTACACTGGTATCAGAGCCAGGCCATTAACCTAGTCTAGCTTTGTCTAATATGTTTACATTTCCGATCGAACAAAAATCCCAAAACCGCATTTTCATGTACATCAGTTCTCTGTCGAAATTTTTTGGGCTCGAATTTTTTTTTAAAGTGTTGCAGAATGATGTGCAGGGAATTCTAAGACTTCTGTAGAAATTTGATCACGTGAACACACTATACTACCGCGGAACCGCGGCCAAACCAATGCTTAGGCCGCGGTTCCGCCGCAGTATTTAATGTTCAGTGTATCAAATTTTTCCAGAGAGTCTCTGTGTTGAAAATAGGGGTTTTGGTATATTCTTTTTGGGCCCAGAATTTCTTTATGTGCTACGGTAGTGCTTGGGGCCCACTTGGGTAAATTTGATCGATCGAATATTTTAAACACATTACTTCACAATATTTACATTATATCTGCGACCGTGAATGTCACTTGATCGGTAAATCCTGTCTAACTGCTATAGCCCGGTTAGACGGATTTGCGAACGTGACATTCACGTTGATGTTCTGTGTTGTGCTGTGATGTTGCGGATTGTCGTGGTGGATAGCCTGGATGCAATGTTAGTACAGATTTGGTTGTATTATGTACATTTGTTATTGCGGGGCGAGCGTCCGACATGTGGACTGCCGTCACTGTCTGTCTGTATATTATTCTTTTGGGGCACGATCGGGGTGAGGTCAATGTATCCGTTGTATGTATATTTTACTTTCTGTACTAGGATTACCCCGCGGAGGGGTGCACGGGTAGCCGGGTTCTAGAGGGCAACGGGCCCGCATCTCATGGCGTTGAGACGGAGGGAGCTTTACTCTAGAATTGGCGGGCTATTTGCCGTACTCGTAGGGAGTACAGGTTGACCCAGGAGGGGTGCCCAAGTTACCGGATTCCGTGAAGTGCTGGGTGGTCCATTCACGTTGCTGAAGGGGGCTGTCTCGCTTCAGGTTTTGGCGGGTAACTTGCCGCGCCCGTAGGGGTCTAAGATTTCATTGCACAGGCTATCCACATGACCAGGGGAACGTCGGGTTTCAGTAGCGGCTCTGTGAAACCCGGGGATCCCAGATATCTGTATTGTTCTGTGATGCTTATTACATTTCTGTGATGTTGCATTTTATCACGCCTTGAGCGAAAATTTATATATTGATATATATACTAATAGATGTTGTATATGTTTTGCATCCGCGCTAGTCCAGTCCCCGCTCTGTCGTTAGTTAACTAACCTAACGGGTAATGACGGGACCCAGTGGCGAATGCGGATGGCATATACGTACGTCATTATTTTCGTTCTTTTTGGTGCGATCAATTGATGGGACTGCGTTGATTCAGATCAATACAAGCTAAACAAACCTATTCTGATATTGTTGGAACAATTTTTCAAAAAGCTGTTATTGCAAGGACGTTCTCTTTTGTTTTGCACAGTGGTATTCGGTTATGAATATCCAGCACCTCAGTCGACGAGGCAAGGGCCGAGATCCCTTCACTGGGAGTGACCCCTTGGACAGAAGTTTGCGTCAGGGCAATAACTTCACTATAGCCGATTACTTTTGCTTTGCATCGTGGTATTCAGTTGGAATATCCTGCACCTCATTCTACGGGGAAAGAGCCGAGATCCCTTCACCGGGAGTGACCTCTTTAGCAAAGGTTTTCGTCACTATATTTTTATAAAAGCTATCTAGTTCCTTCAACGATATCAAGTTCATTACGTTAAAGGTTTTTCGCCAGAAACCATTCGTAGCCCTCCGTCGTTTCAGACGGGTAGCACGTAGTATTCATGCTATGTTTGTTGGCCTTTGTCAAGACATAGTGTATGGTAGCTGCTTGTTGCCTTTCTGCAGCATAGATATATGCGTTGGTTTGGGACAGTCGTATAGCCTTGTTGGCCAAAGTCAAGGGCTTGTACGGGTGGGTTCAAATTAACCTGGAGAATGACGGGTAGAACTTGACATGTGACTTATGATTTGTTGGCCTTCGTCAAGGTCATAAGAGCATGGGGCAAAAATCCACATCGGGAGTTTCTAAAGAAACTGAAACTTGCCAGATATGCGCATACCTTCTGGAGTGTGATAACGTGAGCGGATTCCGTCACGTTATCATGCGATGATAGTTGGATCCCGATTCTCACTGATGAGTTGGTTTATTCCTCGGGTGATCTCGACTAATTCTTCTTTCGGGTTTGGAGAAGAATTTGAGGTTACAGTGGGAGGTTTCCTGATTAGATAAATTGGTAACCATTCTAATCTAGGTTAGAGTGCACGCTGAGTGTTTCTTTTCTCTCTCTCTCTCTTTGGCAGCGACCATGACCCGACCCTAGACCATGACTCAGTGACCAAAATTGACCGAACCTTCTTAAACACTGGCTTTTGGATTGTCAGAGTTGCATACCTCATTGCCACTCCTACTTTTACCCTTTTCTCCAGGACACTACATATTACTATAAACGTCCACTTCCATTGGACAAAACCATCGTATGGTTATATACGAACTCGAAGGAATTTATTCGAGGATGGTTTCCGGTTATGGAGAAAATGAATAGGACTATTCAGTTGTCTTTTCCTTTTACCTTCTCTCACATTGCGAGTACTCCTTGGTTTAGGAGATAGTACACCTATTACGCAAATTGGATAGTCTTCTTCCAAACCTTAGGCTGGCGCCGAACGGTGGGGAACGAAGAAAACCAATTAGCATAACGATGGTGTACAGAAGGTATTAAGTAAAGACATATCAAGGGATTAGTAAGAGGAAAAAGTAAATTGCGACTGGTATTCACGACCAAACCAAGTATTTCTTCGCCAATCCTAAATCACCTTTGTATTTCTCCAGAACATTCCGTATCACTACGAAGATCCACAGTTTATTGGATACTCCATCGTATGGTTATATACGAACTCGAAAGGAACTTGTTCCAGTTCGGGGATGGATTCTGGTTCAGGAGAAATAGGAATAAGGTTTATTCGGTTGTCTTTTATCTTCACCTTCTCTCGCATTGTGAGTGCTCCTAGGATTAGGACAGTATACCCATTATGCTTATTGGATAGTCTTCTTCCAAACCATAGGCTGGTGCCGAAAGATAGGGAAGGAAGAAAACCATTTGGCCTAAAGGGGTGTACAGAAGGTAACGACTAAAGACATATAAAGGGATTTGGAGAGTTGGCAAAGAATTATACGGTTACAGTTGTGAATATGGATAATGGAAGAGGCATTACTAGGAATACCAGTATACCCCATCGAAACATTTCAATGTTTCAGTTTCACTGTGTACTGTTAAAAGAAAACTGATTTCCCAATTAGCCCTTGCTCCAGGGTATGTATTTACCAGGTATGATTCTCACACCTGTATGGTTTTACAGATGATGAGTGGGAGTAAGTTATTGGGAATTGGGTGATCATCCTCATTATATCGGGATTCGTTGTAATCGGTGATATTTGAGGAAGTCACCTGGGTTGTTTGCCGGACGGCAAATATTTGGTTTTGAATATCCGCTGTTATGCACCAATTTCAAATTGATATATCTGTACGTCTATTTTCATATAGTGAGATATACCTTTTTGAAATTATGTCTATGACATTTACCTATATCAGTGGATGGTTAGGTAAGGAGCATTAAACAGCGGTGTAATTCTTCTTAACCATAGGTACAGTTTTCAGCCTACGACACATAGGGATTGAGTTATCAGACTCAAGGGACTTATACAGAGTATTGTATGTTGTCCAGTGTCTATAAGGACAGAGGGGTTGGTACTCGTACTAGATTCTGTTTACTTGTGACTTCTCTGGTTCTTAGACATGTGTTTCGTAGAAACACAAAGTCTGAGTTTTGAGAAGTTATAGGTATAAGAATAGAGTAGAGAACCATGTGTTGCAAGTATCGGGATTCTTCAAGGTGATCGAAGATGTAGATACTTGTGTATGGTATTCAGTTGATAGTAATGATTAAGAGAACTTGCTTCTCTTTTAGGTTACTCATAATTGGAAGCACTCCTAAGTTGAGTAACGATGATCGGCCTCCTTCCATTTAGTTGACATGCACTGGAAACAGATGCATGATTTGAATCTGGTTCAATTAAATCAGTGTCTCTGTTTCTGTATTGGATATTGAACAGTTCATATCTTAACATTGTTAAGGTACGGGGAGTTGTCCGGCTTATGCTTAAAACCAGACGCTGGATGACTCAAGGCACGTTTCTATAATGGCTGTTTGTGGGTTGACCCAGGCTATGACGAGGGTTGATTTTCTACCATCTGGAAGATCAATAGCGATATTGTTCTAGACTCGCCACAGTTTTTAAGTAAAATGGATTTTTTCAGAAAACAGTAGTGGGAGTATGGTAGAACTGGAAGTGATTCCAGAACCGCAAACGATTACTGAAGATTTGATAAGAACCTAAAGATTCAATCTAGTTTGACATTCCATTAGCCACTCCGCAGATATGGTGGGTAACCTCAGGCACTCGAGAGGTACTTCGGTATGCTCAAGGACGGTGGCAGGGAGGTTCTTGTTTACCCAGACTTGCCATTGCTGTTGTTCCAGGCTGTGAGACCCGGCAGGAGGATGAGTATAGCGTCGTTCTGAACTGGCTTCAGAAGTGTACGTGTATATGACTCTGCCAGAGGGTTGTCGTAGTCAGTGGGAGCAGTGGAAGCATGGTGGACTGGTGGCATATGTCTATTTATAGACTAAAGCTGATATAGCGGAGATAGATCATCTATTTCTGATGTGACAGTCATAGGTTTGACTTCATCAGAATAGGGGATGGATCTGTTAAGAAGGTAGTAGGGTGTGATGTCCTGGTATTTGGATGACATACACAGAGTAGGAAGTGATGTTCCTATACTACGGTCGGTTATACTTTGGTCATCACACAGTGGTTTCTCCACATATGACTTGGATATTATATCAGACATTCTGGTTACTGGATCTATGGTTTTAGATCTAGATTCAATCAGGGTACTTAGACAGCATTCTAGAGATGCTTTAGAATGGACGACTCCTGGCATGGTGGTGTACCTGCAGGTGATGGAGTCACCCTCTCTAAAGTGTCTTACAGACTAAAGGGGAGAGGGATGCGCATGATTGGCAGATCACTTGCTTAGGCAATTGAGTCAATCATGAGATATCAAGTACCACACCAAATGTTGTTTTTGCACTAAATGCAATAAGTTGACATTGATCCAATCCTGGAGAAACAGTCGGAAGCAGTTTTAGAACATAAGTGGATGTTCTAGGGATATGATAACGACAGCCTCATTCGGGAGACAGTTATCATTCTAGGTTTCCAAGGTGACCTGGATGACAGAAAGGTTGTCAAAGTTATAGTTTTCCCTCTGACGAGGGACGGTATTATGGACAGGTGGTCCAAGGGGATACTGAGGGAGACATGGCGCAGGATACTGATTAAGTTCAGTTGACGATACAGTCTGAGAAGTTTGGATTTGGAGTTCATTTATGAACTAGGTCCCATCAGATATCCAGACATACTCTAAGACAGGTATTGCTCATTTCGGGAGATGGTTTTCTCCGCGAACTTGAGATATAGAGAGACATAGAAAGAAACATCAGAGCGGATCCACTCACTGAGGCTATTCCTCGAACGCAAAAGTTTCACAAACGAGCTTTGTGAGACTCACTAGTAGAGGAGTTGGGTGTTCGGTATCACACGGGCTGTGAGTATACGACATCGCAATAATTAGCCTTGAGTGCAAGTGGGAGATTGTTGGAGATAGTGCCCTCAGAGTCAATTATTGGATCACAGGCACGTGATTGCAATGATTGAGGGAGGACCTATCCCTGTAGGACAGTCTTACTCAAGATGATAGTATGCTATCTGGTTTATCTTTATCATCGTGTACTGCTTTAGGTGACCCTACAGGTCACTATTGCACGTTGATAGAGCCCCTAGGATTCTTGCTTGACTACCAGCAGTATGAGGGAGATCATATACGTGGGAGCTAGGGTCTATAAGCACATCCTTAAAAGGTCCCTAGTCGTAGGAGTTTCGAGACAGGGCATCGATACTCCAGAGTAGACTAGTGTATACAGTCGAGACCCTGACGAGGGGCGGTGGCCGGTCTCACAAGCCACTGGTATCAGTTGGTTCACTTAAGATGTATACAGGTGCTCATTGGGTTATGAGTACACCGGACAGGACTCGCCGGGAACCTGCTAGTTGGTATTATACCTGACGTCAGATAGCAGTTCCCTGGTGACATGTGTGCAGGTTAGTTCATCGACGTGAGATCGTCATTTGTCTCGTGTGAGTTCCCACTGTACTTTGATTACTACCCTACCACGGCTCAAAGGAGTCGTGCAAACAGGTTTTAGTTGGGTACAGTCCCGAGCCACATGGAGGCAGTGAGCGGATCTACAGGGGTTCGTCTCTCCCG
The DNA here is from genome assembly GCA_030015575.1 of Agapanthus africanus. NCBI lineage: Eukaryota > Viridiplantae > Streptophyta > Magnoliopsida > Asparagales > Amaryllidaceae > Agapanthus > Agapanthus africanus. Next base: position 874,269,496 of record JASDDO010000024.1, on the reverse strand, counting down.
GTATTGGGGGTGAGGTCACGCTGTGTCTAAAAGAGCCAGTACATAAAAAGTCCTTGGCCAAGGCAGGAGATTTACTGGTAGGTATTCCAGTAGTATCTCAGGGTGTTCTGGGCTGATCTCCGACACGACTTGTACCGCTTTTGGGGGTCTGACTTTTACCAACCCCCTAAGCCCGCCATGCGGTGCTCATAGACGAATGGACCGGACTGTACGGATATTGTCACTGACAGGCTCAGTAGGGTGTCAGGCTGAGTTCGCTCACAGACGTCCCTTTTGGTCAATACCTGGTAGCCCGTTACGTATAGGCTAATACCTCTGACGTGCTAGTGGTTAAATCCACAACCAAGGTGTTGACGAGTCTTTAGAGTCCCCCACAGACAGTTGCTCAAGTTTCGGGCGAAACGCTGTGGAGGCCGTATGGAGATATGGCAGGGTTCGATCAGATACGTGCGGTATTGCACGGATCATGATCGGACGGTTAATACTAGTCGGCTTTGGTTTAAGCCGGATCCTAGTATTGTACAGTGTAGATTTTGTCTCATTGCATTTGTATTCGGTCAGAATACAAATGCGGGTATGTATATACAGTAGCGGGGTTTTCCTGTAATTTATTACGGGATCAGTTTTCCGAAGTTGCCAGTTTGTTTTCCGTTTCGGCCATTTTTCTTTGTATCTTTCATTGGCTGAAAGTTGGTGGAGGAGGGCTTATTTGCATTTGTGCAAATAAGCATTTTGGAGGGTTGTCTTTGCATATTGTTGCATCATGATGGGTTCATGATGGTGCACTTTCATTTGACTTCTTTTCCTCATCATTGCTTGACTTTGGGTGTGATGATGGTTGATTTGGAGTGAGGGTTTGTTTTGTGATCATTGTTCATAATCATCACTTTTCTTTTTCTCTTGCTTGTATTATGGCTTCCCCCCCCACTTGACTTCTCTCTCCCCCTTGATGAAGTGAGGTCGGCCACTATGAGGATGGGCTGTCCAAATTTTTGGGGATGGCTTTTAGTCTCATTTGCTTGCTAGAAATTCCCAAGCCATCAAGAAAATTCACATCTCATTCTCCACCACCAAATATGGCAACTTCAACCCCTAGAGACACATGGCTTTCTACACTTCTTTCTACAGCAAATCTTGGGCACGTCGACTCGCCAACTTCGTGCCCGAGTTGCCTCGGTCCAGAGGTGGGAGCCCGTAAAAGAAGCCGACGACGTGGTGCCCTTCCGGCGAGGAGGTGAAGAACGGAGATTCCGCGGGAGATCGGGACGACGACGAGAAGACCGAAAGACACGGATCGCTCGATATATCTCTCTACCCCATCTTTTAGTTAGCTAGATTTAGATTAATGGCCCGATCCGGGATTTTTGTGCGCGGTGGTGCCGGTTCAAGTTTAAAGTAAAGTATCGTTTCCGCATTTTGGCCTCGGATTGACGGCCGGGGCGCCGCCGTGCACTTACAGAGGGGTTCTTCAAGTTCCCTCCAATCCCGTGTCAGGCCTCGAAGTGAACCCGGGGCCCTTACTGCGCCTTCCACCGGACGCTGGGCCACGCCACGGAGGATTGCAAGCAACTCCGGGACTACATCGAGGAGCTCATCTGATCGGGGCACCTCGCCGCCTACTTTAGGGAAAAACGGCAGGCCGACCGCGAGCAGGAGCAGCATCCCCCTCCCGCCGAGCTGACCATCGGCCAGATCATGCTCGTTTCGGCAAATGACCAATCCGGTGCTCAGGAAGCTCCAAACCCGGTGCCGAGCATAGAGACCAACAAACCTCCGGGGGGCTCGGGCCACGCTAATAAGGTCATCTATTAGCATGTACTTTTCTTTTAGGCAATGTAAACTCTTCCTAGGGTCTATTGCTAATTTAATAAAGATCAATGGAACATTGCGAAAAAGAAAGAAAGGTCACATTTATTCAAAAGGTGATGATGCTCAATATTGGCGATCTCCAAGATCAGGACACGTGACAGATGACGTGTCCCAGAACTCAGAAGAAAGGGCCCACAGGGGTCGACTAGGTCACCCCTATACCCGACCTGCAAGCATAAGCTGGCTCTCCTCAGAGCCCCCTGAAAATTGGCCTCCTCGGCCTCTCAGCTCGCCCCGAGCTACCACAGGATCAAGACTCCTCGGCCCTCTCGCTCAGCCCCGAGCTCCCCAGCCGAGGCCATCTTCCTCGGTCCTCCGACCGACCAACTCCACCACTCACAGGCGTAACCGCCGCTCCGCAAATCTCGCCATGCACAGATTCTCCGGCAGCAACATCCCACGTTCCACGTCATCACGATCCCCATTAACGGGCGATCCACTCTTTATGCGGGCGTGACGTTGGGAGCGTAACTGCCGGCTAGATTCTCGCGCCTGCTGCTGCGTGCTTCCGCTATATAAACCCCCATCACAGAGGGGTCAAGTAAGCCATTTTTACCTACTTAGCCGTTACTCTGCTCGGATCTCGTACTAACTTGATCGTCGGAGGGTCCTCGGTCGTACCAAACCATCCCGGGACTTCTTTGCAGGTACTTGGTGTTGACTCCTCAAAACCACCAATCTCCTCAAAACCTATTGAGACCCACACGCAACAGGAGATCATCTCCAAGATCTACCGGGAGATCGACGGAAGACAACATCTGACGGAGACCCGAAAAGGACCTCCATCAGTTGGCGCCGTCTGAAGGAAACTAAACTCCACAAAAAACAAAGTTGGCCTTCCGATCTCCATTCATATGGCAAGCGACCACTCTGAAGATCGAGGTACCAGTCGCCGCCTCCTCCTCACCAGAGGCGTGGATGAACCTCCCCCGGCGACCATCATCAACGCCCTCGCCAGCCGAATAGATCGGCTACAGTCTCTCGTGGAGGCGCTCGTCCGCGTCCAAGCGGCCGGGCCAGGGGCCCAAATCGCCGCTCCTCCGCCTCCAGAAGGCTCTGCCCTCGTCGGCACGGCTGACCACCGGCAGGCTACGACCCCTGGCCATAGATCTCACGGGCCGATACTCCCTGAGGCCCGCTGGGCGCCCCACGGCTCCACACCAAGATCCGCCGCTAGAGCACCTCGCCTCGAGCCTCCTCGCGACCCTTACCCCCCTGAGGAAATGTCGGTCACCTCTCCTGTCCACAGGCATGATCGACACCCCCTCCCTCGACGGGGTTGCACAGAAGGGGCTCGCCAGGACGGCTCGAGGGCCACCTCGCCCAGGGATCTGAGGAACCTCATCGAGAGGAACCGGGGCCACACCCAGACACAGGTCGCCCACAGCAGAGGCCAGGGATCACAAGGCACCGAATCCTCAGGGTACCACGGCCAACTCGACACCCTCGAAAAGAAGATCGAGGGCATGCGCCGGGAAGGTCACCTCTCGGGCGACGGGGCTAAGTACACCGCCAACTCGCTCACCAAGCCGTTTACCGAGGGACTGCTCATTGTCCATGTCTCCTCGCGCAACAAGCCCCCGAAGGTCTCTTCGTTCGACGGGAAAACCGACCCGAAAGACCATTTGGATGCTTTCACCGCGGGGATGAGCTTCCAGGACCATTCCGACGCCGCCCAGTGCAGGGCCTTCCCAGCCACCCTCATCTGCTCAGGTCGGGACTGGTTCCAAGGACTCGAGCCTCACTCAATCTCGACCTTTGACGAGCTGGCTACTCATTTCCTCGGCCATTTCGTTGGGAACCATCGGTAGAAGCTCACGGTCGACTACCTCTTCATAATTAAGAGCGGGGACAAGGAGACATTCAAGGCTTACATCACCCGCTTCTACAACGCCCCTCTCGAGGTCCCCGAGCACCGGGATGAGACCGTCATCATGGCGCTCAGATCTGGTCTTAGGCACAAGGAGTGGTTGCGCTCCTTTGCGTTGGCACGGCCTAAGACCATGGCCGAGGTCAAGGCGTGGATCGAGCGCGAGGTTTAGCTAGAGTCCGAGGTGAACGCGAACGTCCTCCGAGCAGAACGGTCTGACCAGAAGAAGAGGGCTCGGGAAGAGAGGCTGGAGCGTCAACAGCTCTATCACCCGAAGTTCCAGGAGTACACCCCGCTCAACGTCTCCCTCGCAGTGTTATTAGAGGAGGCCCAGGGCAAGGGGTTCTTCAAGTTCCCTCCAATCTTGCGTCAGGCCTCGAAGCGAACCCATGGCCCTTACTGCGCCTTCCACCGGACGCTGGGCCACGCCACGGAGGATTGTAAACAACTCCGGGACTACATCAAGGAGCTCATCCGATCGGGACACCTCGCCGCCTACTTGAGGGACAAACGGTAGGCCAACCGTGAGCGGGAGCAGTGTCCCCCTCCCGCCGAGCTGACCATCGGCCAGATCATGCTCGTTTCGGCAGATGACTAATCCGGCGCTCAGGGAGCCCCGTACCCGGTGCCGAGCACAGAGACCAACAAGCCTCCGGGGAGCTCGGGCCATGCTAATAAGGTCATATATTAGCATGTACTTTTCTTTTAGGACAATGTAAACTCTTCCTAGGATATGTTGTTAATTTAAAAAAGATTAATGGAACATTGCGAAAAAGAAGGAAAGGTCTCATTTATTCAAAAGGTATTATGGGCTCCTCAGCCATACATACTGTTCTCCGCCGAACATAGAGACGGGACCGTGTAGGTCCGTCTTGCCTGAATTTCGAGAGCAGATGCTAATTGGTGCTATCCGTCTACCTCTCCGAAAATGCCAAGTTGATTTATGACACCATGTATCGAAGGTTTAAACGGATGCGGCCGATATAGCAGACTTCATCAGATTCCCCCTCATTTGAGGGATTTTTGATTGTGGGGACGTTCTTCCCTACAGGCGCAAGCCCCTGCAGTTAATTATGCTACCGCATCGCGGTAACAACTTTCTCCTTCTCCAGATGGTCACTTCGTGTCGTGGGTGTTTGTTTTGTTTTTGGTTGCCCGTGGATTGTATACGGAAACTAATTTATGTTGTCGCCCGTAGGGTATGGATTAGTCCAAATCCGTATTTTCTTAGATTTAGGTTTGGGGTTAGGTTTAAGGATGCGTTAGTCTCATTTGAAACTAAGATCAACTTAAACGCTTGTTAAGGATACGTTAGTCTAATTTCAAACTAAGATCAACTTAACTGTTTGTTAAGGATACGTTAGTCTAATTTTAAACTAAGATCAACTTAACGGGATTATTTAGATCCAACAAAAGAGCATTTGGGGCTCTATTGTTTAGTTTAGGGACATTGCGGTCCATAATTAGTTTAAGGACATCACGGTCCAATGTTAATTTAAGGACATCTCGGTCCGACATTAGTTTAAGAACATTACGGTCCAGTTTAAAAACATCATAGTCTATAAAGATTAAGGACATCATAGTCCATGGGCTTAAGGACCCCACAGTCCAGTTTAAAGACGTCATAGTCTATGAAATGTATGGTTGTCGGGACCCGTCACCTCTCTGAAGACGTTGAAGGATTACAACGACAAATATCAGAGGAGTAAAGAGATGTACCCTTGAACCAATTTTGGTTGAGAGATCTGTAGTCCAATTTAGGACTAAGATCAAAAAGATTAATAAGCATATGGGCCCAGTTAATCTGAATTAAGGACTTATGGGCAATCTTGGACTAAGTCCAATCAAGTTAAAATGTTTAACATTTATTTTGGGCTGTTGAGCATTCATTTGGGCTTGGCCCTTTTAACAATGCTGAGCATTGATTTGGATTCTGACATTATTTCTGTCTTTTGTTGAATGCTGAGCATTCATCATAGCTCTGGGGCTTATTCAAGAACAATTTATGTTCTATCAGCGCACACGTGAGGAGCACGTGGTGCTCTTGGCGCCAGTCAAAGAGGGCAGTGCTCTTCTGCTGAGTAGCACACACGTGAGGGGCACGTGGTGCGCTTGGTGCTGAGCACCAGTCCATGAGCGCATTGCGCTGATTTATGAGCGTAAAGCGCTATTTGTTCAGTGGCGTACACGTGAGGAGCACGTGGTGCGCTTGGCGCTGAGCGCCATTCCATGAGCGCAAAGCGCTAGTCCAAGAGCGCAGAGCGCTAACTGTTAAGTGGTGCACACGTGAGGGACACATGGTGCACTTGGCGTTTTGCGCCAGATCAGGAGTGCTGAGATGTTTCTTTTTAATATGCAGCACTAAGGCTCTTTTATGCAGCGCTGTGCGCTAGTTCTGGTGCGCTGAAACACTTCTTTTTAATATGGAGCGCTAAGGCTTTTTTATGCAGTGCTATGCACTGAGGATTAAATTCTCTTTTAAGAGACTTTGTCTCATAGATCTAAGAATAATGTTCTTAGTTTTACAGGAGATGTTTCAATCTCTTATATTTTGATGAAAGGTTTTGCCTTCATGGATCTGTGATCCTAAGAGAATTGAATAATTCTCCCCCCTCCTTTTATAATGAGATACTATGATCTCTTTGTGTAAAAGACCTAAGTCTTGTAGATCTATGATCTGTGAGAAGAATTATGTTCTTCTTATTTTATGATGAGGTCTTTTGATCTCTTTGTGAAAGACCTTGGTCTTGTAGATCTATGATCTTAAAGAAGTGAATTCTTCTTCTTAATTATGAGATGATTTCATCTCTCTGTTCATTTTTTTTTACCTTGAAGGAAATCTTCTTTTTCTGAGAGCTTGGCTCTTCTTTCTCAGATCTCTCAAGCTTATGGGGTGTATATCTGAGACTTGAAGTCTTGAGGCCTTTATATAGGGTGAGCCGATTTGTTCAATCAGTTAAGGAGATCTTTTCTCCAATTGATTTGGGAATTTTCCCATCGTCGGATCTTTGATCTAAGGGCTTCTGATTTACAGAAGGCAATCTTCTTATTTTTAACAAGATTGGGAAATCTTTCACCATACAGAATTTATTCTGTATTTTTGGTGATTTTTAATCACCATTGGATCATTGATCCAATGGTGCTCTAAATTACAGAGCACAATCTTTCTGTTTGGAAAGATTTTCAGGAATCTCTCCTTAACAGAATTTTATTCTGATTAATTGATGATTTATCATCTTTATTCGATCTTTGATCTGACGGTGGAGAGTTTTTAGTTCCAGCGCTAGTGCACCCGTGCTTTGCACGTGGTGCGCTACTTAGAGTGCAGCGCACTTGGCGCTGCGCATACGTGCTTTGCACGTGGTGCGCTGCTTAGGGCGCAACGCACTTGGCGCTGCTTCTGAAGCGTTGCTTCATTTCAAATTTTGAATTTTAAACAGAGTTTTGCTCTGATTGGGGGAAACAAATGCCCCCCCACCGTTGTGCTCACGTGGCCCATATGTGAGTGTAGCGGTGGCAACATCTGCGTCCTTGGATCAACTCAGAAATTGAAACGGTATTTTAGTGCCTATAAATAGGACCCTTGGCCCTTGAGATAATTTCTGTTTATCTTCCTTTTTGTCTTCTGAGAATTTTTATTCTCTTTCATAGCATAGCTCTTCATTTTAAGAACCTTCAAGAGTCAAAGCGGAGAACAAATTTTGGTAAGATTTGACCTTTATCAATAGAGCTTTGCTCTTCCTCAGATCACAGATCTCAAAATGTCTTTAGGGTTTTACACATTAACAGAGCTTTGCTCTTCATAGATCTTAGATCTAAAGAAAACCTTTTTTAGGGTTTTGTTGACAGTACTTTGCTCTCTTGAACCTATAGATCTAAAGAGATCTTTCTTAGGGTTTCTTAACCCATTAACAGAGCTTCGCTCTCTTGAATAATGGAGATTTGTTAATCTCTCATGAAGAACTCTTAAGAGTTTGTTCATGGATCTGAAGATCTCAGAATTTTAATTCATTAAAAAAAATTATTTCAATTTTTCTGATGGGTTATTCCATCATTTTTATAGAGCAAGGCTCTTAGAATTCCCGGAGAATTTTTAATTCCCCTCATAATTGACTTCGGCATGTGTCATTTCTGTCTGCAGAGCATTGCTCCCGAGGAGTTTAACTCCTTGACCTGAAGAACCTTTTATTAAATGCGAAATCCATTTTAGGATTCCTTTCTTAATTGCACAGAATTAAATTCGTTGGGTGATTTAATTAGTACTTATTTCCTACTTGGGGATTCCAAGAGTTGTTTAAATCCCGTGTCTATTTCAATAAGTTTTTTCTTAATCAGTCTGTCCACTAACTCTCACTGATTTTCCTTTTCAGACTTTATAGACGCTCATATGTATGATCTTGACGAGATTATTTCTTACGGTGACATTTGCGCACTCGGCCGTTCTCAAAACCAAGAATTTACAAACGCCCTGTGTGCTGAAATTATGGGTCGTTTTGATGCATACAATGGTCGACTGCTTCCTCGTCGTTCCTCTCTCTTGAAGCTTATTATGGGAGCGATCTGGGAGCACTTCCTCTATTCTATGCCGGAATGTCGCTTAAGGCATTGGACGACGCCGAAGATAAGGTACACTCAGTGTATCTGATGGGCTTGATCTCAAAGCAAAGGCGAGACAACCTTGTTGATATCCTGCATCAAGCTTTTCAGCAGGCGGCAATACTCGCTGCCTATCGAAGGGTGGAGGACATCAGTGGGGATCGTGATGCTTGTGATCGTGAAAGTAACCTGACCTGTTACCTGATCTCATGCCTAATGCCGACAAACCTAACCGGGTAAAATTTGTTATGTGCCAAAATGACTTAACCGGGTAAAATTTAGCAAAGAACACCAGAAAATCAGGAAAATTGGAAATGAGCAAACCAAAACCCTCAACTAGTAATATACATAGTATTATTGGGCTCGGGTGTTACATCATACCCAACTACAAAAGAATTTCGTCCTCGAAATTCCAAGAATACAAGATAGCTAACTACTGGAAAGGATGGGGGAATTTCTGCCGGATCTCGTCTTCTCGCTCCCAAGTGGATTCTCCATGCGATCGATTACCCCAAGAAACTAGCACAAGAGGGATAACCTTGTTCTTAAGAACCTTTTCTCTTCGATCCTTGATCTCGACTGGTCGCTCCTCAAAAGTCAGGTCCTCCCGGACGGTCAACTCCGAATGATCCAAGACATGAGTCTCATCACGAACGTACCTCCGTAGTTGAGACACATGAAACGCATCGTGAACTCCTGCTAATGACGGTGGTAACGCCAACCGGTACGATACCTCTCCAACACGCTCCAATACCTCGAAGGGTCCAACGAATCGGGACTAAGCTTTCCCCGACTTCCAAAGCGAATCACCCCTCTAGTCGGTGATATCTTCAGGAATACCAAATCACCCACGGCGAACTCTAGAGGTCTTCTTGACGTGTCGGCCCAACTTTTCTGTCTGTCTTGAGCTGCCTTCATATGCTTCCTGATTGTATTCACCTTCTCGACTGTCTGCACCACCAAATCTGGTCCTAGTAACCTTCGTTCACCAACATCATCCCAACAAACAGGTGAACGGCACTTACGACCATACAGAGCTTCAACGGGGCCATCTAAATAGTTGCTTGAAAGCTGTTGTTGTACGAAAACTCCACCAGGTGTAGATGATCTTCCCAAGAACCTTTGAAGTCCCACATGCAAGCCCTTAACATATCTTCAAGGGTCTGGATCGTTCTCTCTGATTGTCCGTCAGTCTGAGGATGATAAGCTGTGCTAAACTTCAATCGAGTCTCCAAACTTTCTTGTAAACTCCTCCAAAAGTGTGACAAGAACCGAGTGTCCCGATCGGACACGATGCTTACCGGTACTCCATGCAATCTGACAATCTCCTGCATGTACCGCTCTGCCAAAGTCTCCGTCGGTTGACCAACCCGAAAAGGAATAAAGTGAGCTGCCTTGGTCAACCGATCGACAATCACCCTTACTGCACTGTTACCCTTTGGACTCGCGGTAAAGCCGTCACGAAAACTATGGTTATATGTTCCCACTTCCATTGAGGAATCGGAAGTGGTTGCAACAAACCAGCAACCCTTTGGTGTTCAGCCTTGACTTGCTGACACACCAAGCACTTAGCCACGAAGCGAGCAATTTCCCGTTTCATACCTTCCCACCAGAAGTGCTGTCGAATATCTAGGTACATCTTTGTCCCTCCTGGATGTACAGAGTAAGCTGAACTGTGTGCCTCCTTCATAAGCTCTTCACGCACATCTCCTTTTGGCACACACACACGGCTACCATATCTCAACGAACCATCTTCATGGATCAGTAAATCGGTTCGTAGTCCAGCTCCAACCTGCTCTCGAAACTTTTGCGGTCTAGGATCCTGCGATTGCGCCGCTTTAATCTTCTCAACTAAGGACGATTGTACTTGCAACTGCATCAACTGTCCTGTAGCACGCGGTAGCACAACCTCCAAGTCAAATCTCCGAAACTCCTCAATGATCTCTCTCTGTGCAGTCAACACCTGAATTGCTGGTAACCGACCTAGCGCATCTGGCACGACGTTAACTTTTCCCGGGTGGTACTTAAGATCAAGGTCGTAGTCGGCCATCAGCTCCAACCATCTGCGTTGCCTCATGTTCAACTCCTTCTGAGTGAACACATACTTCAAACTCTTATGATCCGTAAAGACTTCAACTCTCTCGCCCAAAAGGTAGTGTCTCCAAATCTTCAGGGCGAAGATCACGGCTGCAAGCTCTAAGTCATGAGTCGGATAGTTCTTCTCATGAGTCTTCAGCTGTCTCGATGCGTAAGCGACAACTTTCCCGTTCTGCATTAAAACACATCCCAATCCTTTTCCAGATGCGTCGCTGTGAATCACCAGTCCTCCTGAATCATCCGGTATGGTTAGGATAGGAGCGGTTATCAACTTCTGCTTCAACGTCTCGAAGGCCAATGCACATCCATCTGTCCAAACAAACGGTACCTCCTTATGCGTAAGCTTGGTTAACGGCTCAGCTAACGAGCGAAGTTCTCCACAAATCTTCTGTAGTAACCGGCGAGTCCAAGAAAACTTCTTATCTCTGCAACATTCTTTGGAACAGGCCAATCTCGAACTGTTGCAATCTTCTCGGGATCAACGGCGATTCCATCGCCCGAGACGACATGCCCCAGAAACTTCACTTCTTCCAGCCAGAATTCGCACTACTCATCTTCGCATAAAGCTTCTCCTGCCTCTACATCAGTAGGACCCAATGCCATTCGGATCGCAAATCCAGTTTCGAGAATACCCTCGCGCCACTAAGCTGCTCAAAAGTTCTCCAATGCGAGGGATCGGGTACTTGTTCTTAATAGTCACCCGGTTCAATTCTCGATAATCAATGCACATCCTTCTCGTGCCATCCTTCTTCTTCACTAAAAGAACTGGAGCTCCCAAGGTGAGTTGCTGCTTCGAATTCATCCCTTCTCGAGTAGTTCACCAACTTGTTTCTTAACTTCTTCCAATTCCACCGGTGCCATCGGATAAAAAGATTTTGATACTGGCGCTGCACCAGGGATAAGGTCAAACGCAAATTCCACATCTTGCTTCGGCGGTAAGCCCGAAATATCTTCAAACACATCCATAAAGTCGCGGACAACTGCCGGCTCTTCATCACTCTCCACTACCATAGCCGCAAGAACACTGTTCGTCGGCCTAGCCCTAAACTCGACTGGCCCGACAGAACTTCTTTCTCCAATGAAGGTAAACTTAGGATGTCCGGGAATCTGGAAATTACCTTCCTTGCCCTACAGTCAATGTGGGCGTGGAAAGGGCTAAGGAAATCCATCCCAAGACAACCTCATAACTGCCCGGATCTATCACCAAGAAATCTGCAAAAGCTCTCGTCTGCAAACAACAACTGTACAATCTCTACATTCCTTACTAGCTATGATCTTTTTCCATTCCCAGTGTGTACGTCCCAGAAACTAGATAAGGTCGTGCAGTTGATCGAGTGTGTAGTTATAAATTTGGATGACATAAACAATGGGATGCTTCGAAATTAAGTAATGCCAAAGCGGGAAAACCATGGACGAGTAAATTACCTGAAACCACTTCTCCCGATGCCTTAGCTTCTTCAGCTGTCAACGTGAACGCTCGAGCCTGCTGTGGTCCTTGAGCAGGCGGTTCCTGTCCTTGGAACGGTCCTTGCGGAGGCTTCTGTGTATCATCCTTCGTGCGAGGCTTCGACGGACAAGCATCAACGGTGTGATCTGCCGCTCCACATCTCAAACAGAGTCCCAGCCTCAAACGACACTCCCTTCGCACATGTCCGGGTTTATGGCAGTGGCTACAGATCACGCTCCCCTTTCGATCACCCACAATCCTTTTCTTCATCGGTGCTACGCTGCGCCTGTTCACTGGAATACTTCTACGTACCGACGTTTGGTTCAGTGCAAAAGCCGGTTCCAGCTCGATCTGTTCCTTTAGACTCTCCAGCAATCCCCTTATCACTCTACGCCTGGCGGCTAAGACCGTACTTCTTTGGTCCATCTTCAAATTCGTACCTGCCATGAATCCTAGAAATCAAAGTACCCAACATTAGCATGATGATAGATTCTGAGTATAGATCAAGGCTAGAACTCCAAGATACTTAAATAGAGTACTGCATTGTAGCTATGCCGCGGTATCATAGCCGCAATTACTTAACTCCACCCAAGTCGCCTAAGTCCTAGAGATAACAAGAAATTAGGTTTTTGAGTTGACAAATGCAAAGTAAGTTTGCACGTCGACATGATCCGGAAGAATGATTCAAGGATAGTAAAACGGTCAAAGTGGCAGGACATGTTTCCTAATCACGGGTATTCTGATTCATGTATCGGGTGCAATACCCAACTACAAGAATCAACCCAATTAACCTATGGCTCTGATACCATAAAACCATGTCACGCCCCGCTTCCCAGAGTACGCAAGATTTGGGCACGTGATATAGCCAACCATGCTACCTGTGGGTAGGAAGTATCCATCCACAGTCACATTACGGTTGTAAAGATATCAAGAACGAGATAATAAGCTAATCTAATACATGTCCAAATCCATAATAACAAGAATCAATAAACAAAAGTGCGGAAGCTAATGATCCAATACAATGAGTAAACAGTATGTCCCATAATGCGGGCTCACATCTGGAAATGAGCAAACCAAAACCCTCAACTAGTAATATACATAGTATTATTGGGCTCGGGTGTTACAATGTACATGAAGATGGTCCGAGAGGCCCGAAAATTTTTGGATGGCCTCACTTTTGAATTTCTCAATCCATGTCCTGGATTTGATGTCTTGCCTTTGTAAACATTTTAATGGCGTTTTTGTTTACCGCTTTCATTAATGTAAGAATTTTCTGAAGTATGAATGGCAAGCTTTTCCATTTCCATGTGTTTATCTTATGCATTAAACCCTTTCGCTCATGCATGGTTGGGTGCGCTTTGAATGCTTAACTGAATGCGAATCAAATATTCTCCTAACTGTCGCTTTCTTCTCTTTTCTTTGTTGCTGGCATGTTACTTTTAGCAAGTGTAACCTGTAGATGATAGAGAGAGCATTCCATCTTGAATGAGAGGTAGCGATGGTTTAGGAAGCAGGTTCAAATCTGCTGACTAAGGCTTTTCAACTTTATGAGCCGTGAGCGTCTCATAAAGAATTTTCTCCCTACGAGTCGAAAAGATCTCGTAGGTGTTTTTTTTCTCCTTAGAAATCGTGAGGATTCCTAAGTGTGTGTTCTCTTATAAGTCGTAAGGATCTTACAAGAGAGTTTTCAACCTTACGAGTCGAGAGGACCCGTAAGTGATTGATGGGGTTGACATTATCCGCATTTCACGGAGTCAGGGGTTGCTCTGGGCGTTTCCCACGGGTCAGGATTGACTTTAGCCGTGTTCCACGGAACCAGGATTCACTCTGGCTGTTTCCCATGGGATCAGGATTGACATTAGCCGTGTTCCACAGGACCAGGTTTGCTCTGGATGCTTCCCATGGGGTCAGGATTGACATTAACCATGTTCCATAAGGACCAAGATCCGCTCTAGACGCTTCCCACGGGGTCAGGCTTGACATTAGTCGTGTTCTATTAGACCAGGATTTGCTCTGGAAGCTTCCTACGGGGTCAGGATTGACATTAGCCGTGTTCCACTAGACCAGGATTTGCTCTGGATGCTTCCCACGGGGTCAGGATTGACATTAACTGTAGGACCAGGATCTGCTCTGGACGCTTCCCACGGGGTCAGGATTGACATTAGCCGTGTTCCACAAGATTAGGATCCACTCTGGACGCTTCCCACGGGGTCAGGATTGACATAAGCCGTGTTCTGCAAGGACCAGGATCCGCTCTGGGTGCTTTCCACGGGGTCAGAATTGACATTAGCCGTGTTCCACAAGACCAGGATTTGCTCTGGACGCTTCCCACGGGGTCAGGATTGACATAAGTCGTGTTCCACGAGACCAGGATTTGCTCTGGATGCTTCCCACGGGGTCAAGATTGACATTAGCCGTGTTCCACAAGGACCAGGATCCGCTCTGGACGCTTCCCACGGGGTCAGGATTGACATTAGCCGTGTTCCACAAGGACCAGGATCCGCTCTGGACGCTTCCCGCAGGGTCAGGGTTGACATAAGCCGTGTTCCACGAGACCAGGATTTGCTCTGGATGCTTCCCACGGGGTCAGGATTGACATTAGTCGTGTTCCATAAGACCGGGATTTGCTCTGGACGCTTCCCACGGGGTCAGGATTGACATTAGCCGTGTTCCGCAAGGACCAAGATCCGCTCTGGACGCTTCCCACTGGGTCAGGACTGACATTAGCCGTGTTCCACAAGAACCAGGATCCGCGCTGGACGCTTCCCACGGGGTCAGGATTGAAATTAGCCGTGTTCCATAAGACCACGATTTGCTCTGGACGCTTTCCATGGGGTCAGGATTGACATTAGCCATGTTCTGCAAGGACCAGGAGGGGTTGACTTTATCCGCATTTCACGGAGTCGGGGGTTGACTCTCGGTTGTCTGTGCACCGCCAAGTCATGGAACTGAGAATTTCCGCAATTCCAATTTGCTGATGTTGCGTATGTTGTAATGAGATGAATGTTGAAATGATCTCCAGAATGTCTGTGAACCGTCGAGATTTGGCTTCTTTTTCTGATGGAGCCTGGTGGGAAGGTATGGTTCCCTCTTTGTTTGTGCCCCTGGATTGTATACAGGGGTCGATGTGATCTCGCCTGTAGGGCAAAAAGTTTTATTTTATATATTTTTCTTTCCGCGATGCTCTATCATTTCAGCTTTTATATCGCGAAAGTCGTGATTGCCCAATCATTTCGTTTATTTTCGCGGTGCCTAATCATTTCGGCTATTTGTTTTATTTACTCGCTGCTTTTTATTGCGAGTTGCCCAACCATTTCGGCTATTTTGTATGCATACATTTTTACTTGCTGATTTTGTTGCAAGTTGCCCCATCATTTCGGCTATTTCATATGCATTTGTGGACTGCTGGCTTTCGCTGCGAATTTAGGATTTGATACCGATTTAAGCATCAGCATCGCTACAACTGGGATATTGCCAGGAGCGAATCATCATTTGCCTCTGTCGATCTCGAACAAAGGTGGCTTAGCGAACAGGATTAGGATCCTGTCGACTAAGGCTTTTAACTTCATGAGCCGTAAGGGTCTCATGAAGGTATTTCTCCCTACGAGTCGTGAGTATCTCATAGGTGCGTTTTCTTCTTAGGGATCGTGAGGATTCCTAAGTGTATGGTCTCTTATAAGTCGTAAGGATCTTACAAGAGTGTTTTCTCCTTATAAGGCGAGAGGACTTACAAGTGTCTTTTACCATATGAGCATATCCCCAACCTCTGGTAGGACTTTGTTAGGGAAATGTTTATTCGCGCCCGTGGATTGTATACAAGGGTCGATATCGAGACGCTTGTAGGGCAACACTGGAGGTTGTGATGGCTTAAGAACAGGTTCAGACCCCTGTAGCTTAAGGCTTTTGAATCCTATAAGCCGTGAGGGTCTCAAAGGGGAATTCTCCTTACGAGTCGTGAGGATCTCGTAAATGTAATTTCTCCTTAGGAATCGTAGGGATCCCTAAGTGTGTTGCTCCCTTGTGAGTCGTAAGGATCTCACGCAGGTGGTTTCTCCTCACAAGGTCGAGAGGGCCTTGTAAGTGTCTTTTAACGAGATTGCGCCCTTTCGGGTTTTCACAAAACTCGCCGGTAGCCCTGCTATTTTTACTCACAGAGCCCTTTCGGGTTTTCATCCGTGCCCATTTTACTTATGGACATACCTTTTTTTTTGTCAGCCTTGGGATGCTGCGGTCCATAATAGTTTATAGACGTCTCGGTCAACAGTCAGTTTTAGGACATAGTGGTCCATCGTTAGTTTAAGGACGTTTCGGTCCGTTGTTAGTTTTAGGACATTTCGGTCCGTCGTTAGTTTTAGGACATTTCGGTCCGTAGCCGGTTACTACTTATAGAGTTTGGGCTTAGGAAGATAGTGAGCGGACATAGGCGTCGTCATTTATCGTTGACATAGGCCGTGACTCGTCAGGCGTGGTATTTGTTTAGGAAACGACCGTTTATTGGCCTGAAAGGTCTTTCGCCATGCATGTCCATGAGTAGATAGGCTCCACCTTGGTAGACCTTGTCTATGATATACGGGCCTTCATAGTTCGGCTCGAATTTCCCCCGCTTGGCACGATTGGGGATCATAGGTCTTTTAACCACCAACAGGAGTTCGTCTTGGCGGAATGTTCTCGGCCTAGTCAACCTCTCGTATGAGCGCGTCATTTTTGCTTTGTAAGCCTCTAGGTTTTGTTGTGCCATGAGCCGAGTTTCATCAAGGGCATCGAGCTCCTCAAGCCGAAGGTGAGCATTCTCTTCATCCGTTAGCTCGTAATGAACTGCCACTCGTAGAGAGGGTAACTCTATCTCCAAGGGGAGTACTCCTTTTGTGCCGAATACCAATGCATACGGTGTTGTGTTCGTGGCGGTTTTGAACGTGGTTCGATATGCCCATAGAGCTTCATGCTATTTCTCATGCCAGTCCCTCTTATTTCGAGACACCGTCTTTTTCACGATCTTCGTCAAGGTCTTGTTGAAAGCCTCAGCTAGACCGTTAGCTCGGGGATTATAGACCGAAGAGTATCTCCAGTCTATGTTATGCTGTTGTGCGAAGCGGCTGATCTTGTGGCTTCTATAGGCCGGCCCGTTATCGAAGATAATCCGTCGCGGAGTGCCAAACCGATAAATGACGTGTGTCTTGAAGAAATGGAGGATATTCTCCGTCTTCACATCTCTTAGTGGTATCGCTTCTGCCTACTTGGAGAAGTAGTCCATTGTCGCCAATATGAATCGATGTCTCCTGGACGATGTTGGTTCAATGGGTCCGATTATGTCAGTTCCCCACATTTCGAATGGCCAGCTAGCCACCGTCGAGTGTAGCGGATTTGGATGCTGGTGGATAAAGTCCCCATGAATCTGGCACGAGTGGCACTGCTTCGCGTATTCGAGGCAGTCTTGGATCATTGTGGGCCAATAGTAGCCCATCCTTTTGATCTTCAACTTCATCTTTGGCCCGGCTTGGTGAGAACCGCAGAGTCCGTCGTGAGTTTTTTGGATGACTCGCTTTGCCTCTTCAGGCCCCAACATCTTAGCCATAAAGAATCAAATGATCTCTTATACAGAATATCATTGACGAAGGCAAAAGATAGAGCTCGTTTCATGAGCTGATGTCTTGAGGACGCATCTTCAGACGTTCGACGGGACTTGAAGTAGTCTATAAAGACTTCTCTCCAATCCTTAATCTTTTTCTGGTCCTCTGTCTATAGGGCCGTTTGCTCGGTCGCTCATTTTCCTTCAGACGACTCCAGAGATATTTCTGCCGGAGCATGACCCCGACGGCTTTGCACGACGATCCTTACATCATCGAGGTCTTCATCGGCCAGTTCTTTAGAGAGCTTGGCTAATGCATCCACCTTGCTATTTTCCACAAACGGTATATTTTCTAGGGTATAGGCAGAGATTTGAGCCAGCAATTGTTGTACCCTTTCGCCGTACTTCAGCAACTCTGGTTTGCACGTTTGATAGTCGCCGTTTACTTGACTAACGACCAGTTGGGAGTCTCCGTATAAGAGGAGGTTTTCAATTCCCATGTCGACAGCGATCTCAAGACCCGCTATCAAAGCTTCATATTTAGCTTCGTTGTTTGTCCTCGGTTCCGTTAAGGAGAAGTAAAAGCGCATTATCTGTCACGCCCCGCTTCCCAGAGTACGCTAAGATAGGCACGTAACAGAGCCAACCATGCTACATGTGGATAGGAAATATCCCTCCACAGTCACATTATGGCTGTAAAGATATCAAGAACAATAATAAACAACTATCTAATACATGTCCATGAGCCAGAATAACGAGTCAAGAATAAAATAATGCGGAAGCAAAAAGATCCAATACAATAATAACTGGAATGTACGTCCCATAATGCGGGCTCACATCAGGAATGAAAATACTAAAAGGAAACTAAACTAATAACAGGTCCTCACTGCTCGGCCTGTTGATCAAAGTACTCTTGGACAGCCTGCGATAAGGACAAGGGATCTTGGCCATGCAAAATCCGGACGTCGGTGAGTCATAATATCAAAAATTCAAGGCAAGCAGGATATAATGAAAATATGCAGGCATGAAGTATGAACGGTAACAAGTCCTCAGTAACAAGTAAACAATAACATGAATATAGATCAGTGAACAGGATATAAACAGGTGAAGTGCAGTGAGTAGTCTAAACTGTGCTATAGGGTTATCTACTCTAAAGTTATTCGAAATCAATTAATGTAATCCTCATCGTAACCCATCGGTCTATGCCCCATTCAATCCCACGGGACCACGGTAACAAGATATGATAAACTGTAAGTCTATGTCCCGTTCAACCCCACGGGACCACGGTAATACGATGTAATAGACTGTGAGTCTATGTCCCGTTCAACCCCACAGGACCACGGTAACAAGATGTAATAGCCCTTTGAGTTACGTTCGGATACATTCTTGATTTCCCCATACCCCCAAGGTTATGTGTGTAAGTCAGGTATTGATAAATCTGAGACTAATGCCAACACAGGATCAAGCAGGTACAGGTTTGTCTGTATAGACAACAGGATATGTCCGTAGGGACAACAGGTCAAGATTGTCGGCATTAGTAACAAGAACAGGTAATATGTCACGCTGTGGTACATTAGGTCATGTCAGGTAGTGTACATGGATTAAATCAAGTATGGGGTACTAATATAACAATAAAATGGAATAATGTGATATGGTATGCAAATAGATACAAATTCAAAGATATGAATGCATAATTATCGATTAGGGTTGCATTTATAGTTCCAATACTAATTAGGATGCACTTTATTAGACATGGGGTGTTAATATCACAGTATTATGTATTAATGTGATCTATGGATGTAATTATATATATTTTAAATGAGATGGATGCAACGGGTATCCGAAAAATAGTAAAGCTGTAAAATGGTATTGTGGGATGTACAACTAAGCAATATGTGATGTAAATATTGATATGGATGCAGTATATTGTAATCTAGTATGTAACAAGATAGGTTTTCATGACCTAGATCTGAAATGATATGAATGGATGCAAACGGAACATCGAAAAGCAGTAATATGAAAACATGGGATGCTTGATTTTAAATACAGGTATGGTATTTATTTAAATAGGTAAATAATGAGTTATATAGCATGCAGCAAGATTAACTTGCTTCGACGGATCAAGAAACGGATGTGTACGGTACGTCCGACGTCGGCAAAATGTCGCGACGCGTGCACGGTACACGTAACGGGTCCAAGTGACGCACGAGGGTGATCACGCAGTCAAGGCACGTTCGCTGGATCGTCTGGATCATCGGTGTCACGCCCGGCTCCGGCGAACTATGCAAACAGAGAACAATATTTTAAAGAAAGAAAGTAAGAAAAGAAAAGAAAGAAAGAAGAAAAGAAGGGAAAGAAGAAAAGAAGGGGAAGAAGAGGCTCACTGGGTTGCACTGTGGTCAGGGAAACGAGGGGGCGACGACGAGATCAACTGCGGTGATCTCGTCGGCGGTGGAGCGGGTGTGCAGGGATGGCCGAGGTGCTCGGGTTCTGGGCTCGGAGAAGGGCAGAGGGAGGAGAGGAGTGGGAGGAAGGTGAGAGAGAAGAGGATGAAGACGAGGTGATGGAGAGAGGGAGAGGTCAACGACGAGGTGAGTGCCGAGGGAGGCGACGGCTACGGTTCACGCAGAAAAAGAATGAGAAGAAAGGAAGGAGTTAAAAAAATTATATAGGGAGAGAGAGAGAGAGAGGAGATCGAGAGGAGAGAGAGAGGATCTGAGAGAGAGAGAGGAGAGAGACAGAGAGAATGAGAGAGATCGAGAGGAGAGAGAGAGGAATAGTGAGGAGAGATAAAATCTTCGTTTTGTGGGGAGAGAGAGAAAGAGAAGAAGGAGGAGAGAGGGAGTGGAGGCCACGAGACAGAGAGAGAAAGAGAGAGAGCTGGGTTGTGCTGTTAGATTTAGGAGTTAGGATTTAAGATTTTTTTAAATTAAAAAGATTTTAGTTATTTATGTGAAATTTAAACGTAAGTATTATATTAAATTAAAATTGGATTTTCAGGTAATTACAAATTTAGTCCAAAATACGCCCGGGTCGGGTCTAAAATTCAGTTTTAAAATACGAAAAATATATGCGACTTTCAAAATTCAAAATGAATGCTCAGGTAAGAAAAATGCATACCCCCAAGAACGGATGCACATACGTGCGCGTAGCCATCCAAACACGTCTGTTTCACTGAACGGGACGAGAACAAGATGCGCGGATACTATCACGGGGTTAGGGGTATCATGCAGACCATGCTAAGTAATTTTAAATTATTTTACGTGGCCTAAAATGTTATATGGTAAAAGATGCAATGCCAGATAAATGCTAGTATGCACTAAACATGAAAATGCATAGTCTAGGTACAAGTCAGGGTAATTCATAAATATGAATCAAACAGGTTCAAGCAAGCGGATCGGGTTAAATGCAATGTAAAATGTAAAATACCATTCGCACCCAAAACACGATTAATCGAGAAATACCACAAATAAGAAAATACGAGAACTGGAATTGGTATAAATGAACTAGGTTGTTACATTATACCCAACTACAAAAAGAATTTCGTCCTCGAAATTCCAAGAACAAGAAAGGATAAACAATCAAGAAACTACAAGAATAGATGTGGAAACTTCTGCCGGATTTCATCTTCTCGTTCCCAAGTTGATTCTCCATACGAGCGATTTCCCCAAGAAACAAGTACGAGAGGGATAACCTTGTTCTTAAGAACCTTTTCCTTTCGATCCACAATCGACATCGGTCGTTCCTCAAAAGTTAAATCTTCTCATACAGTCAGCTCTGAATGATCCAGCACGTGTGTTTCATCTCGAACATACTTACGGAGTTGAGATACATAAAACACGTCATGAACATTCGCCAAAGATTGCGGTAACGCCAATCGATACGCTACTTCTTCTATACGTTCCAAAATTTCGAAAGGCCCTATGAATCGAGGACTGAGCTTTCCTCGACTCCCAAAACGAATCACTCCTCTAGTCGGTGATATCTTCAAGAACACCAAATCACCAACCGCGAATTCCAGAGGTCTTCTCGATGTATCGGCCCAACTCTTCTGCCGATCTTGTGCTGCCTTCATATGATTCCGGATAGTATTAACTTTCTCCACTGTTTGCACGATCAAATACAGTCCCAACAATCTTCGTTCTCCAATATCGTCCCAACAAACAGGTGAGCGACACTTGCGACCATACAACGCTTCAAACGGAGCCATCTGAATAGTCGCCTGAAAACTGTTATTGTAAGAAAACTCCACCAAGTGTAGATGATCCTCCTATGAACCCTTGAAGTCTAACATGCAAGCTCTTAACATATCTTCAAGAGTTTGGATCGTTCTCTCTGACTGGCCATCTGTCTGAGGATGATAAGCAGTGCTAAACTTCAATCGAATCCCCAAACTTTCCTGTAAGCTCCTCTAGAAGTGTGATAAGAAACGGGTGTCACGATTGGACACGATGCTCACCGGTACTCCATGCAATCTTACAATCTCCTGCATGTACCGTTCTGCCAATGCTTCCGTTGATTGACCAACTCAAAATGGTATGAAATGAGCTACCTTGGTCAATCGATCAACAATCACCCAAACAGAATTGTTGCCCTTTGGACTCCGCGGTAAAGCCGTCACGAAATCCATGGTTATATGTTCCCACTTCTATTGAGGAATCGGAAGTGGTTGCAATAAACCGGCAACCCTTTGATGTTCAGCCTTAACTTGCTGACACACCAAGCACTTCGCTACGAAGCGGGCAATCTCCCGTTTCATGCCTTCCTACCAGAAATGTTGTCGTAGATCTCGGTACATCTTCGTGCCTCCTGGATGTACGGAATATGCGGAACTGTGCTCCTTCTTCATAACTTCTTCGCAAATATCTCCTTTTGGCACACACAAACGGCTACCATATCGCAACGAACCATCTTCATGAATCAACAAGTCCGTTCGAAGTCCAGCTTCAACCTGTTCTCGAAACTTTTGCAATCTAGGGTCCTGTAACTACGCTGCTTTAATATTTTCGATCAACGACGACTGTACTTGTAGCTGCATCAACTGTCCCGAAGAATGCGGTAGCACGATCTCCAAATCGAATCTCTGAAAGTCTTCAATAAGTTCTTTTTGTGCAGTCAACATCCGAATTGCTGGCAACCGACTAAGCGCATCCGGCACAACATTAACTTTCCCCGGATGGTACTTAAGATCAAGATCATAGTCATCCATCAGCTCCAACCATCTATGCTGCCTCATATTAAGCTCCTTCTGTGTAAACACATACTTCAGGCTTTTGTGATCGGTGAATACTTCGACCCTTTCGCCCAATAAGTAGTGTCTCCAAATTTTCAAAGCGAAAATCACAGCTGCTAGCTCTAAATCATGAGTTGGGTAATTCTTCTCATGGGTCTTCAACTGTCTCGATGCGTAAGCTATAACCTTCCCATGCTGCATTAAAACACATCCCAATCCTTTCCCAGATGCGTCGCTGTGAATCACCAATCCTCCAGAACTGTCTGGCACGGTTAAAATAGGAGTGGTTATTAATCTCTGCTTCAACGCCTCAAAAGCTGACGCACACTTATCCGTCCTCACAAATGGTACTTCCTTGCGCGTAAGCTTGGTCAGAGGCTCAGCCAAACGAGCAAAATTCTCCACGAACCTTCTGTAGTATCCTGAAAGTCCAAGAAAACTTCTGATCTCTGCAACGTTCTTCGGAATTGGCCAATCTCGAACTGCTGCAATCTTTTCGGGATCAACGGCGATTCCATCTCCGGACACGACATGCCCTAAAAACTTCACTTCTTCAAGCCAAAACTCGCACTTGCTCATCTTTGCATACATCTTTCTTGCCTCAATGTCTGCAGTGCGATCTTCAAGTGTTCTGCATGCTCTTCTATGCTCTTTGAGTAGACCAGAATATCATCAATGAACACCACTATAAACTGGTCCAAGAATGGTGAAAAGATTCGGTTCATCAGGTCCATAAATATCGCTGGTGCATTTGTTACTCCGAAGGGCATCACTAAATATTCGTAATGTCCATATCGAGTTCGGAACGCTGCCTTGCAAATATCTTCTGATTTAACTCGGACCTAATAATATCCGGATCGCAAATCCAGCTTCGAGAATACCCTCACGCCACTAAGCTGCTCGAATAATTCGCCAATGAGAGGGATCGGGTACTTGTTCTTAATAGTCACCCGGTTTAATTCTTGATAATTGATGCACATCCTCCTTGTGCCATCTTTCTTCTTGACTAGAAGAACTAGAGCTCCCCAAGGTGAGTTACTGCTGCGAATCCAACCCTTCTCAAGTAATTTAGTAACCTGCTTCTTGACTTCTTCCAACTCCACTGGTGCCATTGGATAGTACGCCTTAGAGATTGGCGCTGCACCAGGAATAAGATCGATCGTGAACTCCACATCTCGTTTTGGCGGTAAACCCGAGATGTCCTCGAACACGTCCATGAAATCTCGAACTACCGCTGACGCTTCTTCCTTATCCACTTCCATAGACGAAAGAACATTATTTGTCGGCCTAGCCCTAAACTCGACTGGCCTGACAGAACTGCTTCCTCCAGTAAAGATAAACTCTGGATGTCCGGGAATCTGGAAAATCACTTTCTTTGCCCGACAATCAATGTGAGCGTGGAAAGTGCTGAGAAAATCCATTCCCAAGACAACTTCATAACTGCCGGTATTAATCACCAAGAAATCCGCAAATAACTCCCTTCCGCAAATAACAATAGAACAATCCGTACATTCTCTACTAGCTATGATCTTCCCATTCCCAGTGTGTATGTCCCAACAACTAGATAAGGTCGTGCAAGGAATCGAGTGTGTAGCAATAAACTTGGACGACATAAAACAATTGGATGCACCAGAATCGAATAACGCTAATGCGGGAAAACCATGAACAAGTAGGATACCTGAAACAACTTCTTCTGAAGCCTTAGCTTCCTCAGCCGTCAGGGTAAATGCTCGAGCTTGATTGGATCCCTGAGTCAACTGCTTCTGCCCCTGAAACTGCTTCTGCAGTGGTCTCTGAACATCATCCTTCAATCGAAGCTTCGACGGACAAGTATCAACGCTATGATCAGTCGATCCACAAACAAGGCAAAGTCCAAGTCTTCTTCGACAATCCTTTCATAAGTGTCCCGATCGTTGGCAGTAGTCGCACACTGTTCTTTCTTTCTGCACGGTTGCGACAGGCTTCTTCATAGGTACAACACCGCGTCTATTCACCGGAATACCTCTGCGTGAATGCGCTCGATTTGGTGTAAACACTGGCTTCCGTACTGCCACTTCTTGCTGCTGCGTACCCCCAGTCTTCATAGATAGGCTCTGCTGCTCTCGGGCCGCTGTAAGTACTTGTGAGAAAGTGGTCAAACCCAGGGATATAATTTGCCTCTGGATGTCCACATCCAAACTTCGCATGAACCTCCTTGCCCTATCAGCATCGTTGGCAACCAAAGGTCCAGTGAATCTACTGAGCCGTGTCCACTCAGCTGCATGTACATCCACAGGTACGCCGTTCTGCTTTAAACTGATAAACTTTTCTTCCATTTCCTCCCGTGCAGTCTGCGGGAAGAACTTCTCCAAGAAACTCTTCGAAAAATCCGCCCAACTGATCAGCTTGGGCAAGCGGGTCTCTTCCACAAGCCACCATTCATGGGCATAGTCCACTAATTGGATGCGTACCATATCCACTCTCTTGTCCTCTGGGATCTGTACCGCAACGAGCAAATTCTCCATATCAACCAGCCACTGCTCCGCTGGCAGCGGCTCTTCCAGACGAATAAAGACGGACGGACCAAGTCTCCCGAAATCCGCCACGGTACCCACACGATCAACTGGTCTGGCCACAACATTGTTTACGGACTGCTGGACGGTCCGCAAACCTTCCTGAAAAACTTCGGCTTGCTGCTGGTTCAGTTCGGTCTGCCGTTTCTGGTTCTCCAGCATCCCACGAATTACTCCAAGCAAAGTGGCTTCATCAACATGCCTCTGGTACGTTTTCAGATTTTTGTCTGCCATGTTCCTGAAACCAAAACACCGAAAGGATTAGTATGATAACAGATTCAAAGTAAAAATCAAGGATCAAGACTAGAACTCTAAGTTACTTAAATAGAGTACCGCATTGTAACCATGCTGCGGTACATAGCTACAATCACATAACTCTACCCAAGTCGCCTAAATTCTAAAGATAAACAATAGGAAACCAAAGTTTCAAGTCGAGATGCAAAGAGATTTGCATATCGTCAAGGTAAGAATCAGGAGGAAGTTAAGATCAAAAAAATGGCAAGATGGCAAAGTGGCAGGACATGTTCCCAATCACGAGTATTCTGATTCGTGTGTTGGGTCCAATACCCAATTACAAAAGAATCAAACCCGACTAACCTAAATCCTATGGCTCTAATACCAAACAAACCCTGTCACGCCCCGCTTCCCAGAGTACGCTAAGATAGGCACGTGACAGAGCCAACCATGCTACCTGTGGATAGGAAATATCCCTCCACAGTCACATTACGGCTGTAGAGATATCAAGAACAATAATAAACAACTATCTAATACATGTCCATGAGCCAGAATAATGAGTCAAGAATAAAATAATGCGGAAGCAAAAAGATCCAATACAATAATAACTGGAATGCATGTCCCATAATGCGGGCTCACATCAGGAATGAAAATACTAAAAGGACACTAAACTAAACTAATAACAGGTCCTTACTGCTCGGCCTGTTGATCAAAGTACTCCTGGACAGCCTGCGATAAGGACAAGAGATCTGGGCCATGCAAAACCCAGACGTCAGTGCGTCATAATATCAAAAATTCAAGGCAAGCAGGATATAATGAAAATATGCAGGCATGAAGTATGAACAGTAACAAGTCCTCAGTAACAAGTAAACAGTATAATGAATATAGATCAGTGAACATGATATAAACAGGTGAAGTGCAGTGAGTAGTCTAAACTGTGCTATAGGGTTATCTACTTTAAAGTTATTCGAAATCAATTAATGTAATTCTCATCGTAACCCATCGGTCTATGCCCCGTTCAACCACACGGAACCACGGTAACAAGATATGATAGACTGTAAGTCTATGTCCCGTTCAACCCCACGGGACCACGGTAACACGATGTAATAGATTGTGAGTCTATGTCCCGTTCAACCCCACAGCACCATGGTAACAAGATGTAATAGCCCTTTGAGTTACGTTCGGATACATTCTTGATTTTCCCATACCCCCAAGGTTATGTATGTAAGTCAGGTATTGATAAATCTGAGACTAATACCAACACAGGATTAAGCAGGTACAGGTTTGTCTGTATAGACAACAGGATATGTCCGTAGGGACAACAGGTCAAGATTGTCGGCATTAGTAACAAGAACAGGTAATATGTCACGCTGTGGTACATCAGGTCATGTCAGGTAGTGTACATGGATTAAATCATGTCAAGTAATGCACATGTATCAAGTCATGTCTGTAGTAGTGTATCAGGTCATGTCAAGTAGTGCACAAGTGTCGAGTGGATGCTCATAATCAAACTGTAATAAGTGTGGGTACACAAAATCAAGTATAGGGTACTAATATAACAATAAAATGGAATAATGTGATATGGTATGCAAATAGATACAAATTCAAAGATATGTATGCACAATTATCGATTAGGGTTATATTTATAGTTCCAATACTAATTAGGATGCACTTTATTAGACATGGGGTGTTAATATCGCAGTATTATGTATTAATGTGATCTATGGATGTAATTATATATATTTTAAATGAGATGGATGCAACGGGTATCCGAAAAACAGTAAAGCTGTAAAATGATATTGTGGGATGTACAACTAAGCAATATGTGATGTAAATATTGATATGGATGCAGTATATTGTAATCTAGTATGTAACAAGATAGGTTTTCATGACCTAGATCTGAAATGATATGAATGGATGTAAACGGAATATCGAAAAGCTGTAATATGAAAACATGAGATGCTTGATTTTAAATACAGGTATGCTATTTATTTAAATAGGTAAATAATGAGTTATATAGCATGTAGTAAGATTAACTTGCCTCGACGGATCAAGAAACGGATGTGTACGGTACGTCCGACGTCGGCAAAATGTCGCGACGCGCGCACGGTACACGTAACGGGTCCAAGTAACGCACGAGGGTGATCACGCAGTCAAGGCACGTTCCCTGGATCGTCTGGATCGTCGGCGTCATGCCCGGCTCCGGCGAACTATGCAAACAGAGAACAATATTTTAAAGAAAGAAAGAAAGAAAGAAAAGAAAGAAAGAAGAAAAGAAGGGGAAGAAGAAGGAAAGACAGAGGCTCACTGGGTTGCACTGTGGTCAGGGAAACGAGGGGGTGACGACGAGATCAACTGCGGTGATCTCGCCGGCGGTGGAGCGGGTGTGCAGGGATGGCCGAGGTGCTCGGGTTCTGGGCTCGGAGAAGGGGAGAGGGAGGAGAGGAGTGGGAGGAAGGTGAGAGAGAAGAGGACGAAGACGAGGTGATGGAGAGAGGAAGAGGTCGACGACGAGGTGAGTGCGTGGGAGGCGACGGCTAGGGTTTGCGCAGAAAAAGAATGAGAAGAAAGGAAGGAGTTAAAAAATTATATAGGGAGAGAGGGAGAGATAAAGGAGATTGAGAGGAGAGAGAGGATCTGAGATAGAGAGGAGAGAGACAGAGAGAATGAGAGAGATCGAGAGGAGAGAGAGTGGAATAGTGAAGAGAGATAAAATCGTCGTTTTGTGGGGAGAGAGAGAAAGAGAAGAAGAAAGAGAGAGGGAGTGGGGGCCACGAGACAGAGAGAGAGAGTTGGGTTGTGCTGTTAGATTTAGGAGTTAGGATTTAAGATTTTTTTAAATTAAAAAGATTTTAGTTATTTATGTGAAATTTAAACGTAAGTATTATATTAAATTAAAATTGGATTTTCAGGTAATTACAAATTTAGTCCAAAATACGTCTGGGTCGGGTCTAAAATTCACTTTTAAAATACAAAAAATATACGCGGCTTTCAAAATTAAAAATGAATGCTCAGGTAAGAAAAATGCATACCCTCATGAACGGATGCACGCACGTGCGCGTAGCCATCCAAACACGTTTGTTTCACTGAACGGGACGAGAACAAGATGCGCGGATACTACCACGGGGTTAGGAGTATCATGAAGACCATGCTAAGTAATTTTAAATTATTTTACGTGACCTATAATGTTATATGGTAAAACATGCAATGCTAGATAAATGCTAGTATTCACTAAATATGAAAATGCACAGTCTACGTAACAAGTTAGGGTAATTCATAAATATGAATCAAACAGGTTCAAGCAAGTGGGTCGGGTCGAATGCAATGTAAAATGTAAAATACCATTCGTACCCAAAACACGATTAATCGAGAAATACCACAAATAAGAAAATACGAGAACTGGAATTGGTATAAATGAACTAGGTTGTTACATTATCCCTCCTTATGGGGTCATGAAGATGAGTCCTACCCGTGATTTGATTATGGGGGTGCTATGTTTTCGCTTCTTCATGGAAGATGCCCCATCGAAGTAGAGTTCCCATTGGTGTCACTCTCTCTTTTCTCACCGTCGATCGTGTCAAACGCGTGCTCATCTGGCAATTCGCAGATCAAAGGAGAATCGGCGGGTATCGGATGCTCAGCGAGGAAGTCGGCGATGGCCTGGCCTTTCACTGTCTTGAGGGGACTATAAGTTATCGAGAACTCCATCAAGAGCAGGGTCTATTTAGTGAGCCGTCTCGTTAATATAGCCTTTGACGTCAAATATTTGAGAGGATCCACCTTTGATATGAAATGGACCTCATGTGCCAACGCATAGTGTCTAAGCTTCATTATCGCAAAGATCAATGTCAGGCAGTGTTTTTCAATGGTAGAGTAATTCCTTTCTGCCCCCAATAGAACTCGACTCAAGTAGTAGAGGGCTCTTTCTTTCCCTTGGCCATTTTCTTGCGCCCATAGCGCGCCTAAAGAACCTTCGAAGGCCGTTGTATACAGGACGAGAGGTTTTTCTTTAACAGGAGCGGCCAGTACTGGCAGATTCTACAGGTATTGCTTAATTTCGTCCAGTGCGCTTTGGCATTTGCGATCCCAGACGAACGGAGTTCCCTTCTTCATCAAGTGACTATAGGAACGGCATTTGCCGGAGAGGTTAGCTATGAACCGCCGGATATATACGAGCTTCCCTTGGAGAGACCGCAGTTGCTTGAGAGTCCTTAGCGGAGGCATTTCCATGATCGCCTTGATCTTCGACGGGTCTACCTCGATGCCTCGGTGTTGGACGACGAATCCTAGGAACTTGCCCGAGAAAACTCCAAACACGCATTTGAGAAGTTCATCTTCAAGTTGTATTTCCGAAGGCGCTGAAACACGATCTTTAGATACTCTAAATGTTCCTCGTATGATTTGCTTTTAATTACGAGGTCGTCAATATAGCATTCGACAATTTCATGTATGAGGTCATCGAAAATCTTCGTCATGGCCCTCTGATAGGTGGCACCGGCATTCTTTAGACCAAAACGCATCACTTTGTAGCAGAATATGCCCAAAGGGGTCCGGAAAACAGTATGCTTCTGGTCTTCGGGATGCATCTTTATCTGATTGTATCCTGACGAACCGTCCATGAAGGAGAAGACTTCGTGAGTGGACGTATTATCTATCATTAGCTCAGTGACCGGTACTGGAAAGTCATCCTTCAGACAAGTTTTGTTGAGATCCCGGAAGTCTACGCATATGCGCACCGTCCCATTTTTCTTCATCACTGGGATGATGTTGGCAATCCAGTCAGGATACTGAACTTTTTGGATGAAACTGGAGTCGATCAGCTTCTTGACCTCGGCATTGATGCTCATTTCAAGCTCGAGTCGCATTCTTCTTGGTGCTTGTTTGATCAGCTTGACGTCCGGAGATATCGCCAATTTGTGGACGGCTATTTCTGGATCCAATCCGGGCATCTCGGAATAGTTCCATGCAAAACAGTCTTTATACTGCATGAGCACATCTTTTAGCGTAGCCACCCTTTCTTCAGACAAAAGCTCACTGACGAACGTCAGCCGTGGGTCACTTGCCCCCCAAGTCGATCTTTCTAAGGTTGTCTGCGGTAGTATGTATCCCACCTTCCAGCTCTTTTGGCGCCGGTGGAAACTCGGAGATCACCCCGTCATCATCATTTTTGAAGCACCAGGGGAGATCAGCCATATCTTCGCATATTCTTTCTCCTGACATCGTTATCACGTGACAGGTGCGAGATCGCTTCCAAGACCGATGTTGATCCAACTCTACTCTCATGGCTTTAGGTTCATGCTTCTGCGGCGGGGTTACCCTCCAACTGCTGGATAGAGCGAACCTGCCTTGCTGATACTGGTCTTCTACCCAGTCTTTGAATGTGAAGCAGTCTTCGAGAGAATGTCCTATTGCTCGGTGATAAGAGCAATAATCCGGGTGAGAGACCTCGCCTGCTTGCTCGGGGTGCTTGGACTCCGGGGGGTAATCATCTGATGTTTTATGACAAGATCAAGTATCTTCCTTATCTTGTCTTGGGAAAAAGAATACGCTCGACCCATCTTCTTTATAAGAGATGAATCCTGGTTGCTCGATTCTCGATTGCGTTGCTTTTTAGTCCCGCTTTGTCGCCGTCGAACGCTTTTTCCGTTCTTAGGTTTATTTTTGCCCCTGCATCGGGTCTTTTGCATAGCGGGCTGGCGACGAAGGGCATCGTCATTTTTCGTAGCATGCTGAAGAAGTCGCTGCGTTCTGGCTTTCTTGTAGATGGCCATTTCGCGATTATGGTCGTCTCGAACCTTTTAACCCGCTTTCCTTATAAGCTTATCCATTTGTTCTTCGAACGACGGGCTTGGCATTTTCACGATGGGAGCTCGTTTTGGTTCAGGGTTAGCATCTTCCCACAGAGCATCTCCTTCTTCATCGAAGTCATGTATGACGTAGCAGCCGCGTAATCGCTCCCGTTTCTTGGATTGAACATATCCAAGTCCGATCGTTTCCATTCTCCCGTTGGGCGACTTTCGTTAGGTTCCGGGAACGTTCCAGATCCTGCTATAGAACTGGGCTTGTCGAGCAGTCTGTTTGAAGGGTACGCCTTGGCGCCTCAACAGTATTTTTAATCCGTCTATGTAATATCTGGGCAAGCGAATGGGCTGGAGCCTGTCAAGTGTAGAATCCGCACCATGCCAAATTTCTTTTTCCACTTTGGTTTCCCCAGATCGGTAGAATAGGATCGCCTTTTCACCCTTTCGACTGGGGGGAACATAGAATGTCTGTAGTTCTTGCACATTATAAGTTTCAAGTGCATCGAGCTCTTTATAATGCTCTTGCGGAACCATGGCAACTTGCAAGCTTTGATCTTTTTCAGTGAAGGCTTGTATCGATGGCCGAGCAGAGAATACGGCATTGACCTCATCTTCTGAGTCGCTGTCGAAGACCAGAATAGGAGTGGACAGTCCCGGCTTGTTGCCTTGGGGCGGCCCTAAATAAACTATTTCTTCTTCCTCCTCGGTATCACTCCCGAAGACCGGAATAGTGGT
This sequence comes from Agapanthus africanus, assembly GCA_030015575.1. Classification (NCBI taxonomy): domain Eukaryota; kingdom Viridiplantae; phylum Streptophyta; class Magnoliopsida; order Asparagales; family Amaryllidaceae; genus Agapanthus; species Agapanthus africanus. The sequence goes on along the minus strand of JASDDO010000024.1, from coordinate 874,237,496 downwards.
GATAGATTTGTTCTTGTCCTCCGGTTTGCGACATCTTTCTGTGTCTTCGAAATCTGGCAGGAAGTACTTGGCATCCTCATATTTGCGGACTTCGTTCATGGAGAATGGGTTTAGTTCCCCTGTCATAGTGTACTCGAGACCATCTTTGAAGTACTTCATACACTGATGCTGTGTAGAAGGGATAATGTTGTACTCGTGTAACCAAGGCCGGCCGAGCAAAGCGTTATAGCAGGTCTTAGCGTCAATGACATGAAACTTGATGTCAGTGACTAGCAGCCTAAAGTGCAGCGTCAGTATCACAGACCCGAGCGTCCGTGATGACTGGGAATCAAACCCGGAGATAATGATCTTATCCCGAGCGAGGTGTTGAACGCTCATGAAGATTTCCTTCAACACCCTTACATTGAGGAGGTTAACAGAGGACCCATTGTCAACCAGGATTTTACCTATCTTGATATCATGACAATATCCGGAGACATAAAGGGGACGGTTATGCTCACACATCCCGAGGAGGAGGTCTTCATCACTGAAAGTGATATCGGCCGTGTGTACTTCTTCCAACTCGTCCTTCATCTTTTCTTCGGCGAGGAAAGCTTGGAATTGTTCGAGCTCTTGTAACGCCCTGATCAAAGAATCTCTCGCCTCTTTTGATAACAAGAGTGCATCGAGAATGCTTAGCTGCGAAGGTAGCTTCCTCAAGTGTGCCAGAACGTTGTAGTCCACCTTACTTTTCTATGGCGGGTCCTTGGCTGTCGGCTCTTCGACGACTCGATCATTGAGGGCGATATCCTCAGGGGCCTTTTCTTTCCCCTTATCCTTTTTGTTCGATTTCTTATTTGCAGGCCCGAGATTTTTTTCCGGTAGCGTGCGATTGCGCAACTAATTATTTTCACAGCTCTTTGGTTCTTTTTCTTTTCCTGAGGTGGATTCTTTGAAGAGAGGGTCGGGAGTCATTTCTTCTTCAGAATTGCTCCCGAAGGTGAGAGCTTGCGATCCCTTGCTATCAACCATGTGACAGTTGCCGGTAGTTTTTTTGCGCTTCTCGGTCGTATTTCTTTGCTCCCGACGAGTTTTGCGTTTCATTCGCTTGAAATGTTGTCGGTGAGCAACATATCGTTACCACCAGTTTTTAAAGGCCATGCATTCTTCAGCAGGGTGTGCAATTCTCTGATGGTATAGGCAGTAGCTAGGATGTATATCCGCTTCATCAGGAGTGTTTCCTTCAGAGGGTGGCGCTTCATTCCCATCGATATGGCTTTGGCGAACCTTTTCTCGTCTTGAGCCTGCTTTTATTTGCGGCGAATGTACTTTGATCCCGCGGGAGTATTTCGACCCTTTCGTCCAGTCGTCGGTGTTTATCCTTTTCAAATATGGCCATCTCGCGCTCCCGATCAGCTTTGCTTTTCAAAAGAGCTTCGTTTAGGAATGCATCAATCATTCCGTCTGATGGTCCTAGAAGTTCCGGTTCAGGATCTACCCCTAGTTTCTCTGCGTAAGGAGCTTCTTCCTCATTTACCGACGAGTGAGAGATCACATGGAAGCTTGCCACACAATCTTCAGGCTCATCCGACGAGTCTTCTCCATTGTCATCATCTCCGTTCTCAAGGACGTGGCTGAGAAATTCTTGGAGTGTGACTGGGGTCCGCGCCTTCTGGTTATATTCTTCCAGCGTGTCAATATGCTTTTGCAAATTTGTGCGCTTGTCATCAGGCTTCATGGGCTTTTTGGTCTTCTTTCTTCTTCGAAGACTTTGGCGGCTGGGTATGGGCGCTTTGACTATCACCACCAATTTTTGGAGTTGGGCGCGGCCTCAGCATTCCCTCGATGATTTCGGGTTCCAGCGGACTTTTCCATTTGACTGCCGGGCATGTTTGGAGATTCTTCAGCATTCTTTTTGCTGAAAGAGCGATCTCCCATGGAGCTTCTTCGACCAAAGAGCACGATGCCCCCGGTGTGTCCCCCCTTTTAAGAGCGTGCGGCTGCGGCGGGCTTACTTTCCAATTCTCAGACAGAGCGAATCTGCCCTGTTGGTATTAGTCTTCGATCCAGCCTTTAAAAACGAAGCAATCTTCAATTGGATGGCCTGTCGTTTGGTGATAGGGGCAATAATTGAGATTATTAGCCTCGCCGGGTTGCAATGGGCGTTTTGGATTCGGCAAATTAATGAGCCTGTTGCGCATCGCCAGCTCGAACAATCTCCTCGTTTTGTCCCGGGGAAACGAATAAGGGCGCTTTATTTTATCATTATAGAATCGCCGTTTCTCGTCTAGGTGATCGGTTAACTTTGGACCACTGGGCTGCTATTGAGCATTGGCGACGAAGGTCGCTTTCCCTTTCCCTTTTTCATTCCGCGGCTCCAGTTTCGAAGAGGAAGGCCTGTGGCCCATCTGGTCCATTTGGGTCAGCTTATTAATTAAGGACTGGAAAGTGGTTGGCTTGAAAAACATCATGAATTGTGAAATGGTCGCTTGAGGATCAAGAGTACCCACGAACATGCCTACCGCAGGCGCTTCTTCAATGCGCTGCTCGCATTTCGACCATAGATTCCGCCACCGTATTGCATACTGAACCCATGTTTCTCCAGGCTTCACCCTGGCATTGATCAATGTCGTTATTGGGGGTGCGTTCACTAGCACTCGCGAAACGCTGGGTGAATAGTAGCTCCATCTCTGCAAAAGTTTTGACGGAGTCGTTGGGAAGCTCCGAATACCACTCAAATGCTGTCTCTGACAAGCTACCAACGAATTGGCGAACCAACAGTTTGTCATCACCTCCAGTGTTGCCGCACAAGGCTCTGAATTGAGAGACGTGTTGATGCAGATTTTCCGTCCCCTTATATACGTGGAATTTGGGGATCGTGTATCCCGGCGGGTACTTTATTTGGTCATACCAACCCGGATAGGGTCGTCCAGTTTTAACAATTTGGCCGGCCGCTTCATTCGCCTGGTGAACTCGTATCTGCTGAGCGATGTAATCATCCAGGGCAGCTTTGGAGATTGCCTCCTCCTTGGCTGTTGACAGAGCCGGCAGAGGATTTGATGTCTCTCCTCTATCATCTTCAATTATTACTGGAGGATCTTCGGCTGGAGGGTCCGGCTGGATCATCATGCCCACCATATCTTGGAACAGAAGGGCCATTTGTTTTATATTGGCTGCTTGTTCCGCAGCTTCTTTGTCCTTCTTCTCAAGTATTCTCCAATGGAATTCAGCATCAGTTTCCTGCTCACGGTGCTGCTCCGAGGATGTCTCCGAGCTTGCTTTCGGTCCCGTAAGTGCGGCCATAGCTGTTAGCATTTCTTGGAGCTTTGTTATTGTTGCTCCTGAGCCCTAGTCACTGATCGCGTAAGTAGTCGATGACCTGTAGAGATACGGCTATCCTCTTTTCCGGATGCCATATAGACAGTATGCACCACCATGCCTCCAGACTTAGGGCATTTAGGTTCAGTAGTCCTGCAATTCGTCGCAGACTCAGGGATTTTCTCTGGCCTTCTCCTCTTGTGAGCGGTCGAAGTTGAGGGGGCCGTTGCAGTGGGCACCCAAATAGCTGTCGCCTTTTGTGGCTTGACAGGATGGTCCTTTTCTCGCTGAACTTTCATCTTTTTCTGTCGGCGAGAGTAATCTTGGTCAATCACCGAGTCCTGAACTTGACGCCAGACCTTGTAAATTTTAGAGGACAGCCGTTGAAGGGGCTACTCTAGCTTCGCCTTTGGGGCATTCTCCACAGGTGGAGGAGATCTCTTTAGCACGGCAGTCGGAGAGTTTTTGCGCACCCACCTTAGCGGTTCAAAGCTGTTCCCGGTTGGAACAGCAGCATCAACTTCCACCGTTGGAGCCGGCGGAGTCAGTCCGGAAGGGGAATTGCCCCCAGCCTTCCTTACTCGGTGCCAGTGGCGACGTCGAGCGTGTCGAGCTGTTGGGATTGTCTCAGCTGTAGGGGTGACTTCCTCATGCCCCCTGTTTTGGTCAGAAGTTGTCGTTGTCAGCCTATTGAAGACTGATGTCCGCTGAGTGGGGATAAACAACCTATCGAAAGCAGACTACCGAGCAGAGGAAGCAACCTTGACGATTTCGCCTAGAACAGGAACTGAAACAGTCACTCTTGTGAAAACCGACCCTTTGGCAGGAGAAGCCGCCTTGACGACTTCATGAGCAGGAATGGCTATCCGCTTAGGGATAACCCTTTCTGGTATCGCGAGCTTCTTCATGGGCCCGAATGAGCTTTGGCCCAGTCTATCAAAGACTGAGGCGTTGGAGCTGGACGACCCGTTGAGAGGGGCCGCGGTAGTGGTAAGTCGATCAAAGACTGACTTCTTTGGGGCTTCTTGCGACAGCAGCGGGGCATTGAAGCTCATCGGTAGGATCATGGTCCCAAAGAACAGCCCAGTGGTGGCCTGAGATACTTGCTCCACTGGCATCTTGAACAGGGAGGCCGCTTGGGGCCCGTAGGTTACTCCTCCAGTAGGAACGGAGTGAGAGTTATTGCCGTTGTTGCAGTTTATGCAGTTGAAAGACATCGTTCTTCAGTTTTTCTGCATAGAGCAAGACACCCAATCCTAGTATCTTGAATCCAGGGGCAACCACATAAAACCGCGATTCGTTCGCGAACACGACACACGAAGTGTGGGGTGGAAAGAGGAAGAGGTCCTACCGGGCGTGCCAGAATCTGTTCTCCGCCGAGCACAGAGACGGGACCACGTAGGTCCGTCTTGCTTGAATTTTGAGGGCAGATGCTAATTGGTGCTATCTGTCCACCTCTCCGAATATGCCAAGTTAATTTATGACACCATGTATCGAAGGTTTAAACGGATGCGGCCGATATAGCAGATTTCGTCAGATTCCCCCTTATTTGAGGGGGTTTTGATTGTGGGGACGCTCTTCCCTGCAGGCGCAAGCCCCTGCAGTTAATTACGCTACCGTGTCGCGGTAACAACTTTCTCCTTTTCCAGATGGTCACTTCGTGTCGTGGGTGTTTGTTTTGTTTTTGGTTGCCCGTGGATTGTATACGGAGACTAATTTATGCTGTCGCCCGTAGGGCGTGGATTAGTCCAAATCCATATTTTCTTAGATTTAGGTTTGGGATTGGGTTTAAGGATGCGTTAGTCTCATTTGAATCTAAGATCGACTTAAACGCTTGTTAAGGATACGTTAGTCTAATTTTAGACTAAGATCAACTTAACGGTTTGTTAAGGAGACGTTAGTCTAATTTTAGACTAAGATCAACTTAACGAGATCATTTAGATCTAACAAAAGAGCATTTGGGGCTCTATTGTTTAGTTTAGAGACATTGCGGTCCATAATTAGTTTAAGGACATCTCGGTCCGGCATTAGTTTAAGGACATTACGGTCCAGTTTAAAGACATCATAGTCTATAAAGGTTAAGGACATCATAGTCTATGGGCTTAAGGACCCCACAGTCCAGTTTAAAGACGTCATAGTCTATGAAATGTATGGTTGTCGGGACCCGTCACCTCTCTGAAGATGTTGAAGAATTACAACGACAAATATCAGAGCAGTAAAGAGATGTACCCTTAAACCAATTTTGGTTGAGAGATCTGTAGTCCAATTTAGGACTAAGATCGAAAAGATTAATAAGCATATGGGCCCAGTTAATCTGAATTAAGGGCTTATGGCCAATCTTGGACTAAGTCCAATCAAGTTAAAATATTTAACATTTATTTTGGGCTGTTGAGCATTCATTTGGGCTTGGCCCTTTTAACAATGCTGAGCATTGATTTGGATTCTGACATTATTTCTGTCTTTTGTTGAATGTTGAGTATTTATCATAGCTCTGGGTCTTATTCAAGAACAATTTATGTTCTATCAGCGCATATGTGAGGAGCACGTGGTACGCTTGGCGCTTTGCGCCAGTCAAAGAGCGCAGTGCACTTCTGCTGAGTAGTGCACACGTGAGGGACACGTGGTGCGCTTGGTGCTGAGCGCCAGTCTATGAGCGCATTGCGCTGATTTATGAGCGCAAATCGCTATTTGTTCAGTAGCGCACACGTGAGGAGCACACGGTGCGCTTGGTGCTGAGCGTCATTCCATGAGCGCAAAACGCTAGTCCAAGAGCGCAGAGCGCTAACTGTTAAGTGGCGCACACGTGAGGGGTACGTGGTGCGCTTGGCGATTTGCGCCATATCAGGAGCGCTGAGATGTTTCTTTTTAATATGGAGCACTAAGGCTCTTTTATGCAGCGCTGTGTGCTAGTTCTGGTGCGCTGAAGCACTTCTTTTTAATATGGAGCGCAAAGGCTCTTTTATGCAGTGCTATGCACAGAGAATTAAATTCTCTTTTAAGAGAATTTGTCTCATAAATCTAAGAATAATATTCTTAGTTTTACAGGAGATGTTTCAATTTCTTATATTTTGATGAAAGGCTTTACCTTCATGGATCTGTGATCCTAAGAGAATTGAATAATTCTCCCCCTTCCTTTTATAATGAGATACTATTATCTCTTTGTGTAAAAGTCCTAAGTCTTGTAGATCTATGATCTGTGAGAAGAATTATGTTCTTCTTCTTATTTTATGATGAGGTCTTTTGATCTCTTTGTGAAAGACTTTGATCTTGTAGATATATGATCTTAAAGAAGTGAATTCTTCTTCTTAATTATGAGATGATTTGATCTCTCTACTCATTTTTTTTACCTTGAAGGAAATCTTCTTTTTCTGAGAGCTTGGCTCTTCTTTCTCAGATCTCTCGAGCTTATAGGGGTTCCTCTCTTTGTTTCTGTATATCTGAGACTTGAAGTCTTGAGGCATTTATATATGGTGAGCTGATTTGTTCAATCAGTTAAGGAGATCTTTTCTCCAATTAATTTGGGGATTTTCCCATCGTCGGATCTTTAATCTAAGGGCTTCTGATTTACAGAAGGCAATCTTCTTGTTTTTAACAAGATTGGGAAATTTTTCCCCATACAGAATTTATTCTGTATTTTTGGTGATTTTTAATCACCATTGGATCATTGATCCAACGGTGCTCTGATTTACAGAGCACAATCTTAGAAAGATTTTCAGGAATCTCTCCTTAACAGAATTTTATTCTGATTAATCGATGATTTATCATCTTTATTGGATCTTTGATCTGACGGTGGGGAGCTTTTAGTTCCAGCGCTAGCGCACCCGTGCTTTGCACGTGATACGCTGGTTAGGGCGCAGTGCATTTGGCGCCAGCGCATACGTGCTTTGCACGTGGTACGCTGCTTAGGGCGCAGCGCACTTGGCGCTGCTTCTGAAGTATTGCTTCATTTCAAAATTTGAATTTTAAACAGAACTTTGCTCTGATTGGGGGAAACACATACAAAAGAAAAAGAAAATTACAGCTGCGGGGGAAGGGGGTGCAGAGAGCACTTCTCATGGTACTCGGTAAAGATCTCCGCCAGCCGATGCCTCGCGAGATCCAACCTCAGCCCTCGATTCCCCCCCCCCCCCCACGTTGACCCCGTGCCTCAGTTCGTAGCACTCATGGACGAGCGCCGCTGAGCGAGCCAGTCGATTCGCGGAGATCAGGCCGAAGCACTTCAGAGACCGCAGCTTGCCCACGGACTCGTCATAGAGCTGCTCGAACAAGGGGTTGCAGATCCCCGGCGACGCCCTCCAGATGGAGTACATCAGCAGCTGCAGCAGGGAGGAGCATCGGGGGAGCAGCCGTCCGAAGTGGTCTTCGATACTCCCATAGACTAACTGCATCGTGTTCTCGATGCTGTTCTGGTCATAGAGGTATACGTCTTCGAAGTGGATGATTTCGGGGATGGTAAAGGGGAAGTCTTGCATTCTTAACGATCTGTTTATGAAGAAAGGAAGGACAAGTGCTCCTTCAGCCTTATATAGCCCACTGCGCCCCAATGGAACTCAACGGTCGCCCGCTTTCGCCCAGAAAGTCGCTACCACGCGGTGATCATCGAGCCTTCTCTGGCGGAATCGGAATGACGCGACCTTAGCGCTTCGCCTCCCCCCACATTCAATGCTCATGCTACGCGCACGTTCGCTGCGACCGTTCCTGTTCCCCATACCTGCAACTGGATGTTCGGGCGAAACCTCATGAAGAATCAGCCGAGCAGCTACCCTGCTCGGTTATCCCTGGCCGGTAGCTTCCCCACTCGCAACACCAGGGACCAAAGCCCTCGCCAAGAAGCAACCGCGTAGCTTCACTGCCCGGTTATCCTTAGCAGGCCTCCTAAGGCCCCTCCAACGCTAAGGATCAAAGTCCTCCATAGAGGCAGCCGAGCGGCTTCCCTGCTCGGCTATCCCTGGCCGGTAGCTTCCCTACTCGCAACACCAGGTATCAAAGCCCTCGCCAAGAGGAAAACGCGCAGCTTCACTACCCAGATATCCTTAGCAGGCCTCATAGGGCCCCTCCAACACTAAGGATCAAAGTCCTCCTTAGAGGCAGCTCAGCAGCTACCCTGCTCGGCTATCCCCGTCAGGTAGCTTCCTACCACGACCGACAGGGATCCAAAGCCCTCACAGAGGCAGTCGAGCCCGACCCTCGCTCGGCTGTCCTTCAGGACAAAATCCCTCGCCAAGAGGCACTGGGCAGTAACCCTGCCTGGCCAAGGGTCCTTGGTAGGCTTCTTACAGCCCATCCTGCGCTAAGGACCAAAGTCCTCCCAAAGGCAGTCGAGCCCTTGCTCGGCTATCCCTGGCTGGTAGCTTCCTACCACAACCGACAGGGATCAAAGTCCTCGCCAAGAGGCACTGGGCAGTAACCCTGCTCGGTCCCCGTCCTGAAGGATCAAAAGCCCTCGTAAGAGGCAACCGAGCAGCTACCCTGCTTGGTCATCTCCGGCTGGAAGCTCCCTACCCATGACGCCATGGATCGAAGCCCTCGTAAGAGGCATCCGAGGGGCTACCCCGCTCGGTCATCCCAGGCTGATAGCTGCCTACCCACGACGCCAGAGATCAAAGCCCTCACCAAGAGGCAACCGCGCGGCTTCACTGCCCGGTCATCCTTAGTAGGCTTCTTACAGTCCCTCCAACGCTAAGGATCAAAGTCCTCCTTAGAGGTAGCTCAGCAGCTACCCTGCTCGGCTATCTCTGGCTGGTAGCTCCCTACCCATGACGCCAGGGATCGAAGCCTTCGCAAGAGGAATCCGAGCGGCTACCCCGCTCGGTCATCCCAGGCTGGTAGTTGCCTACCCACGACGCCATAGATCAAAGCCCTCGCTAAGAGGCAACCGTGCAGATTCATTGCCCGGTCATCCATAGTAGGCTTCTTACAGCCCCTCCAATGCTAAGGATCCAAAGTCCTCCCAGAGGCAGTCGAGCCCAACCCTCGCTTGACCATCCCGAGCTAGTGGTCGTTGCTCGCAACGCCAGAAGTCAAAGGCCCTCGCCAAGGGGCCACCGAGCAGCTTCCCATTCATGCTCATTCATCCCGTGAGCCCATTCATGCTCGGCACAAATACGGCGGACAGCCCTCTGCCCATCACATGCAGAGGATCCAGGGCCCCAACAAGGGGCATCAGGTCTATCCAAGTCTGAGCGATCCCCCCTCGACTTCGGGGCCATCGAGATGCCTCCTTCTCAGCAGTGTTTGGCACGCTTGGCAAGCGATCGAAATCAACTCGATGAACGACCGCTAGACAGATAGCCGGCCTGACATGGAAGCCCAACAGTGCAAGTAGAGATATTTTATGAGCATTCTTCACAAACAGAAGATAAAGTGCAAACCGATGAAACCAAAGAAAAAAGGTTTTATTACCAAAGGCAAAGTCTTTAAAAAGGGTTTTTTGGGCTCCCCAGCCTTACAAACTGCCCGGAGGATTACAAAAATTCCAGAAGCGACAAAATAAAAGGAGGAGGAAGACGGGGGCTTTAGGCCTCGGGGCCAGGCGCGACCTCGGGGTCCTCGACATCCACCACGAGACGAGCAGGGTCCTCGGCCACCTCCTCGTCAGGAATCTCTTCCCCCGGCTCATCGGCGTCTGCAAGGGGGTATTCGGCCCGGAGCTCTTCGTCGGTGAACTCCGGCACTCGGGCCTTAACGGCGTCCAGGGCCTCGTGCCAGATGCGGGTTGTGGCCACAGCCAAGTCATCATAGAAGTCCTTCGACTTCTTGTAGTCCTCCACCGCCTTCGCCGCCGAGAGGTCGGCCGACTTCGTCGCCTCAGCCGCCGGACCCAGCTCCTTCCGGAGGGTCTTCACCGTCCTCTTCAGGTTGCCGGCGATCACCTGAGCATCCTCAAGCTTGGCCTTGACAGCCACATCGGCCTCACGGTACCGGGCAACCTCCCATTTCCCAGCCTCTACCTCGCCCTCTAGGGCGGCAACCCTCGCCATCACCGCCTTCAGCTCCCGCTTGGAGCTCTCTTCCAGCGAGTCTAGCTGGCCCGCAGCCTTCATCACCGGGGCTATCACCTCGTCCACCATGCGTAAGGCGAGGGCAACGTGCTGGAGAACCTGAAAAATTAGAAAGAGATCATAAAGGTGAAAGAGGCATCGAATCTCGCAAAAAAACAAACACTTACCTGCACAGACTCCTGGGCGATGGACGCCATCTGGGCCGTGAAGGTCCCCCCGGGGACCCTACCCCCCGCCGATTTCTCTATTTCATGAAGCAGGCTATCCGCGACGGATAGCCCCGAGGGCACCGCGAACTGGAGGCCCCCCTCCTCCACCATGATCGGCGAGAGCAGGCCCCGGGAAGACCTCCGGGAACCCCTCCTGAGCGGCTCCGATGGAGAGCCAATCTCTTCCTCCGAGACCGGGTCCTCCAGAATCCGAGCCCGCTTCCGGCCCGACGCTCTACTAGGCCCCAGGGTGGGATCCGCCCCCCAACGCTCACGGGATGCGACCACCGGAGGACAAGGAGCCGGGGCGGGCTTCGAGCCGGAAGAAACGGTGCCTCCGGCCTTCGTGACCCTCCTCGGCTGGCGCATGGAGGCTCGGAGCTCGTCCATATCCATGGGTCCTGCACAAAACCAAATGCAAAGAAATCAGCGACACAAGCAATAAACAAGCCAAAAAACAAGCCTAACTTACCAACGAACTCAATGGGGTTGAGGCTGGCCCAACTCAGGACCCTCTCTGACAGCAGCACGTCGAATCGGGGATGGGCTCCCACGACGCCACTCTCACCGCGGCGGGGTCATTGGATTGGTTTCTCGGCAAGCATTTTTCCCTCGACACTTGGTAGGCACGGGCCAGTCCTCGCCCTCGGGAGGGGAAACGAAGAAGAACTTCTTCTTCCAGTCATGAATGGAAGAAGGCAGGGCCATAACCCCTGTCCCGACGGTGCCCCCTGTCGCTTTCTAAAAGAGAGGTAGACCCACCTCGGGTCGCCCGCTCGACCCACAAGTTGATTTTTGAAAACGAGGGAAGAATCAAGGAGGGAGAGGCTGAAGGGAACCACCTGTAACTTCAGGCGGATCAGGAACCCGAGGAGAATCCTTCATGAGTTCGGCACTAACTGGCCAGCGGCTAACCTGAAGAAGTTCAGCGCTTCGATGACCTCGGGAGAGAAGGGCAGGCGCATTCCACCCCAAAAGCTTCCAAGTACAGGGAGATTTCCCTACCCCGTACTTAGTCTACCCTCTCTCCCTCCTTGGCCAGACGAAGCATATAACGTGAGGGGATATGGAAGCGAGCCCGAGCATTGGCGAGCTCGTCCTCATGCCTCACCCAACACGACGCGCCGGGGGCCGCGTCTATCGCCTCCTCCCTGGGGGCTGCCACCGCCGTACGATCCCGGGAAGAGGATCCGACCCCTGCTCCCTGGGAAGACTCAGGCTCAACTAGAGGGTCCCTAGAACCTACTCCTACGACATCTACAGATTCCACGAAAGAAGACAACTAACCTGAAGAAGAGGGATCCTCGGGAAATGAAAGCAGAAGAAAGAAGACGAGCGCCGAGCAACCAGGGCTTATAGCAAGAAAATATGTAGGAGTAGGGACCCTGGAGTGGGCCCCACCCCTATTTGTTTCCGTAATCGCCCTCATCCAAGGGCGCCCTTCATCTCCCGCCAAAACGCCTCCTCGCGTCCAACGGCTCTGATTGCTCCACTTGTCGTTCCCACACTGGACCGTACCCCATCAGACGCCGCAGGTCTGCACACGTCGCGTCGGCCAACTAACGCTTGACACGTAGACCGTCGCTTCAGTGGCAGGATGCACGAACCGACGCACCTTCCTTAAATGCAGAGATCTCGCCCTGATTTGCTGGCATAAAAGACAGCTGACATCCCAGGGACGCGTCCCGACGAAACCTTAGGAGGGAGCTCACCCCGGGCGGCCCGACAGTCCAGTCCTGACCCGACCCACTAGCTGGTCAGGAAAAGAGTGGGGAACTAATGATGATGCTCAATATTGGCGATCTCAAAGATCAGGACACGTGGCAGATGACGTGTCCCAGAACTCAGAAGAAAGGGCCCGCATGGGCCGACCAGGCCACCCCTATACCCGACCTGCAAGCACAAGCTGGCTCTCCTCAGAGCCCACTGAAAATTGGCCTCTTCGGCCTCTCAGCTCACCCCAAGCTGCCCCAGGATCAAGACTCTTCGGCCCTCTTGCTCGTCCCCGAGCTCCCCAGCCGATGCCATCTTCCTCGGTCCTCCGACCGACCAACTCCACCACTCACAGGCGTAACCGCCGTTCCGCAAATCTCGCCATGCATAGATTCTCCGCCAGCAACATCCCACGTTCCACGCTATCACAATCCCCATTAACGGGCGATCCGCTCTTTACGCGAGTGTGACATCGGGAGCGTAACTGCCGACGAGATTCTCACGCCTGCTGCTGTGTGCTGCCACCACTATATAAACCCTCATCACAGAGGGGTCAAATAAGCCATTTTTACCCACTTAGCCGTTACTCTGCTCGGATCTCGTACTAACTTGATCGTCAGAGGGTCCTCGGTGGTACCAAACCACCCCGGGACTTCTTTGCAGGTACTCGGCGTTGACTCCTCAAAACCACCAATCTCCTCAAAACCCATTGAGACCCACATGCAACAGGAGATCGCCTCCAAGATCCACCGGGAGATCGACGGAAGACAACATCTGACGGAGACCCGAAAATGACCTCCATCAAAAGGTATTATGGGCTCCTCAGCCATACATACAAAAGAAAAAGAAAATTACAACAACGGAGGAAGGGGATGCAGAGAGCACTGCTCATGGTACTCGGTAAAGATCTCTGCCAGCCGAGGCCTCGCGAGATGCAACCTCAGCCCTCAATTCCCCCCGCGTGCGTTGACCCCGAGCCTCAGTTCGTAGTTCTTACAGATGAGTGCCACTGAGCGAGCCAGCCGATTCGTGGAGATCAGGACGAAGCGCCTCAGAGACCGCAGCTTGCCCACGGCCTCGTCATAGAGCTACTCGGACAAGGGGTTGTAGAGCCCCGGCGATGCCCTCCAGATGGAGTACATCAGCAGCTGCAGCAGGGAGGAGCGTCAGGGGATCAGCCGGCCGAAGTGGTCTTCAATACTCCCATAAACCAACTGCACTGTATCCTCGGTGCAGTTCTGGTCCTAGAGGTATACGTCTTCGAAGTGGATGATTTCGGGGATGGTAAAGGGTTCTTGCATTCTCAACGATCTGTTTACAAAAAAAGGAAGGACCAGTGCTCTTTCAGCCTTATATAGCCCACTGCGCCCCAACGGAACTCAACGGTCGCCCGCTTTCGCCCAAAAAGTCGCTGCCACGTGGCGATCATCGAGCCTTCTCTGGCGGAATCGGAACGACGCGACCTTGGCGCTTCGCCTCCCCCCACATTTAATGTGCATGCTACACGCATGTTCGCCGCGACCGTTCCTGTCCCCCATACCTGCAACTGGATGATCGGGCGAAACCTCATGAAGAATCAGCCGACCAGCTACCCTGCTCGGTTATCCCTGGCCGGTAGCTTCCCGACTCGCAATGACAGGGATCAAAGCCCTCGCCAAGAGGCAACCGCACAGCTTCACTGCCCTGTTATCCTTAACAGGCCTCCTAAGGCCCCTCCAATGCTAAGGATCAAAGTCCTCCATAGAGGCAGTCGAGCGGCTTCCCTGCTCGGCAATCCCTGGCTGATAGCTTCCCTACTCACGACGCCAGGGATCAAAGCCCTCACCAAGAGGCAACCGTGCAGCTTCGCTGCCCGGTTATCCTTAGCAAGCCTCCTAAGGCCCCTCCAATGCTAAGGATCAAAGTCCTCCGTAGAGACAGTCGAGCGGCTTCCATGCTCGGCTATCCCTGGCCGGTGGCTATCCCTGGCCGCAACGCCAGGGATCAAAGCCCTCGCCAAGAGGCAACCGCGCAGCTTCACTGCCCGGATATCCTTAGCAGGCATCATACGGCCCCTCTAATGCATAGGATCCAAGTCCTCCTTAGAGGCAGCTCAGCAGCTACCCTGCTCGGCTATCCCCGGCTGGTAGCTTCCTACCATGACCCACAGGGATCACAAGCCCTCACAGAGGCAGTCGAGCCCGACCCTCGCTCGGCTATCCTTCAGGACAAAAGCCCTCGCCAAGAGGCTCCGGGCAGTAACCCTGCCCGGCCAAGGGTCCTTGGTAGGCTTCTTACAGCCTCTCCCACACTAAGGACCAAAGTCCTCCCAGAGGCAATCGAGCCTTTGCTCGGCTATCCCCGGCTGGTAGCTTCCTACCACAACCGACAGGGATCAAAGTCTTCGCCAAGAGGCACTGGGCAGTAACCCTGCTCGGTCCCCGTCCTGAAGGATCAAAGCCCTCACAAGAGGCAACCGAGCAGCTACCGTGCTCGGTCATCTCCAGCTGGAAGCTCCCTACCCATGACGCCAGGGATCGAAGCCCTCGCAAGAGGCATCCGAGCGGCTACCCTGCTCGGTCATCCCAGGCTGGTAGTTGCCTACCCACGACGCCAGAGATCAAAGCCCTCGCCAAGAGGCAACCGCGCAGCTTCACTACCCGGTCATCCTTAGTGGGCTTCTTACAGCCCCTCCAACGCTAAGGATCAAAGTCCTCCTTAGAGGCAGCACAGCAGCTACCCTGCTCAGCTATCTCCGGCTGGTAGCTCCGAACCCATAACGCCAGGGATCGAAGCCCTCGCAAGAGGCATCCGAGCGGCTACCCCGCTCAGTCATCCCAGGCTGGTAGTTGCCTACCCACGATGCCAGAGATCAAAGCCCTCGCCAAGAGGCAACCGTGCAGCTTCACTGCCCGATCATCCTTAGTGGGCTTCTTACAGCCCCTCCAATGCTAAGGATCCAAAGTCCTCCCAGAGGCAGTCGAGCCCGACCCTCGCTCGACCATCCCCAGCTAGTGGTCGTTGCTCGCAACGCCAGAAGTCAAAGGCCCTCGCCAAGGGGCCACCGAGCAGCTTCCCATTCATGCTCATTCATTCCGTGGGCCCATTCATGCTCGGCACAAATACGACGGACAGCCCTCTGCCCATCACATGCAGAGGATCTGAGGCCCCAACAAGGGACATCAGGTCTATCCAAGCCTGAGCGACCCCCCTCGACTTCGGGGCCATGGAGATGCCTCCTTCTCAACAGTGCTTGACACGCTTGGCAAGTGATCGAAATCAACTTGACGAACGACCGTTAGACAGATAGCCGGCCTGACAAGGAAGCCTAACAGTGCAAGCAGGGATATTTTACCAGCATTCTTCACAAACAGAAGATAAAGTGCAAACCGATGAAACCAAAGAAAAAAAAGGTTTTATTACCAAAGGAAAAGTCTTTAAAAAGGGTATTTTGGGCTCCCCAGCCTTACAAACTACCCAGAGGCTTACAAAAATTCCAGAAGCGATAAAATAAAAGGAGGAGGAAGACGAGGGCTTTAGGCCTCGGGGCCAGGTGCGACCTCGGGGCCAGGCGCGACCTAGGGGTCCTCAACATCCACCACGAGACGAGCAGGGTCCTCGTCCACCTCTTCTTCAGGAATCTCTTCCCCCTGCTCATCGGCGTCCGCAAGAGGGTATTCGGCCCGGAGCTCTTCGTCGGCGAACTCTGGCACCCGGACCTTAACGGCGTCGAAGGCCTCGTGCTAGATGCGGGTTGTGGCCACGGCCAAGTCATCATAGAAGTCCTTTAACTTCTTATAGCCCTCCACCGCCTTCGCCGCCGAGAGGTCGGCCAACTTCGCCGCTCTCAGGTCGGCCTCAGCCGCCGGCCCCAGCTCCTTCCGGAAGGTCTTCACCGTCCTCTTCAGATTGCCGGCGAGCACCTGAGTGTCCTCAAGCTTGGCCTCGGCAGCCACGACAGCCTCACGGTACCGGGCAACCTCCCGTTTCCCAGCCTCCACCTCATCCTCCAGGGCGGCAACCCTCGCCATCACCGCCTCCAGCTCCTGCTTGGAGCTCTCTTCCAGCGAGGCAAGCTGGCCCGCAGCCTTCATCACCGGGGCTATCATCTTGGCTTCCATGAGCAAGGCGAGGGCAATATGCTTAAGAACCTGAAAAATTGGAAAGAGATCAGAAAGGAGAAGGAGGCACCGAATCTTGCAAAAAACCAAACATTTACCTGCACGGACTCCTGAGCGATGGACGCCATCTGAGCCCTGAAGGTCCCCCCAGGGACCCTACCCCCCACCGATTTCTCTATTTCATGAAGCAGACTATCCGCGACGGATATCCCCGAGGCACCGCGAACTGGAGGCCCCCCTCCTCCACCATGATCGGCGAGGGCGGGCCCCGGGAAGACCTCCGGGAACCCTTCCTGAGCGGCTTCGATGGAGAGCCGATCTCCTCCTCTGAGACCGGGTCCTCCAGAATCCAAGCCCGCTTCCGGCCCGACGCTCTGCTAGGCCCCGGGGCAGGATCCACCCCCGAACGCTCATGGGACGCAACCACCGGAGGAGAAGGAGCCGGGGCGGGCTTCGAGCAGGAAGAGCCGGTGCCTCTGGCCTTCGTGACCCTCCTCGGCTGGCGCATAGAGGCTCGGAGCTCATCCATATCCATGGGTCCTGCATAAAACCAAATGCAAAGAAATCGGCGACACAAGCAATAGACAAGCTAAAAAGCAAGCCTAACTTACCGACAAACTCAACGGAGCTGAGCCCAGCCCAACTCAGGACCCTCTCTGATAGCAGCACGTCGAATCGGGGGATGGGCTCCCACGACGCCACTCTAACCACGGCGGGGTCATTGGATTGGTTCCCCGGCAAGCATTTTTCCCTCGACCACTTGGTAGGCACGGGCCAGTCTTCGCCCTCGGGAGGGGAAATGAAGAAGAACTTCTTCTTCCAGTCGTGAATGGAAGAAAGCAGGGCCACAACCCCTGTCCCGGCGGTGCCCCACTGTAGCTTTCTAAAAGAGAGGAAGACCCACCTCGGGTCGCCCGCTCGACCTCCGGAATGATTTTTGAAAATGAGAGAAGAATCAAGGAGGGAGAGGCTGAAGGGAACCGCCTGTAACTTCAGGCAGATCAGGAACCCAAGGAGAATACTCCATGAGTTTGGCACTAATTGGCCAGGGGCTAACCCGAAGAAGTTCAGCGCTTTGACGACCTCGAGAGAGAAGGATAGACGCATTCCACCCCAAAAAGCTTCCAAGTACAGGGCGATCTCCCTACCCCGTACTTGGTCTGCCCTCTTTCCCTCCTTGGCCAGACGAAGCGTATAACGTGAGGGGATGTGGAAGCAAGCTCGAGCAATGGCGAGCTCGTCCTCATGCCTCACCCAACACGACGCGCCGGGGGCAGCATCTACCGCCTCCTCCCTGGGGGCTGCCCCCACCACACGATCCCGGGAAGAGGATCCGACCCCTGCTCCCCGGGAAGACTCAGGCTCAACTAGAGGGTCCCTAGAACCTACTCTTACGACATCTACAGATTTCACGAAAGAAGACATCTAACCTAGAGAAGAGGGATCCTCGGAAAACGAAAGCAGAAGAAAGAAGACGAACGCCGAGCAACCAGTGCTTATAGCGAGGAAATATGAAGAAGTAGGGACCCTGGAGTGGGCCCCATCCCTATTTGTCTCCGCAATCGCTCTCATCCAAGGGCCCCCTTCATCTCCCGCCAAAACACCTCCTCACGTCCAACGGCTCCGATTACTCCACTTGTCGTTCCCACACTGGACCGCACCCCATCAGACGCCGCAGGTCTGCACACGTCACGTCGGCCAACCGACGCTTAACACGTGGACCGTCGATCCAGTTGCAGGATGCACGAACCGGCGCACCTTCCTTAAATGCAGAAATATCACCCTGATTCGCTGGCAGAAAAGACAGCTGACAGCCCAGGGACGCGTCCCGACGAAACCTTAGGAGAGATCTCATCCTGGGCGGCCCGGCAGTCTACTCCTGACCCGATCCGCTAGCTGGTCGGGAAAGAGTGGGAGGATAATGATGATGCTCAATATTGGCGATCTCCAAGATCAGGACACGTAGCAGATGACGTGTCCCAGAACACAGAAGAAAGGACCCACAAGGACCGACCAGGCCACCCCTGCACCCGACCTGCTAGCACAAGCGGGCTCTCCTCAGAGCCCCCTGAAAATTGGCCTCCTCGGCCTCTCAGCTCGCCCCGAGCTGCCACTGGACCAAGACTCCTAGGCCCTCTCGCTCGTCTCCGAGCTCCCCAGTCGAGGCCATCTTCCTCGGTCCTCCAACCGACCAACTCCACCACTCGCAGGCGTAACCACCGCTCCACAAATCTCGCCATGCGCAGATTCTCCGCCAACAACATCCCACGTTCCACGCCATCACGATCCCCAATAACGGGTGATCCGCTCTTTACGTGGGCGTGACGTCGGGAGCGTAACTGTCGGCGAGATTCTCATGCCTGCTACTGCGTGCTGCCGCCACTATATAAACCCCTATCACAGAGGGGTCATGTAAGCCTTTTTCACCCCACTTAGCTGTTATTCTGCTCGGATCTCATACTAACTTGAGCGTCGGAGGGTCCTCGGTGGTACCAAACCATCCCGGGACTTCTTTGCAGGTACTCAACGTTGACTCCTCAAAACCATCAATCTCCTCAAAACCCATTGAGATCCACACGCAACAGGAGATCACCTCCAAGATCCACCTGGAGATCGACGGAAGACAACATCTGACGGAGACCCGAAAAGGACCTCCATCACTCTTTCTCTCTCTCTCTCTGTGCGCGGGCGCGCGCACTTCTATTTCTCAAAAAAAATTCTAATTTTGGGATGTTTTCTATTGATGAAGAGGAGATTAGGGAGGGATCTGAGAGGCTCAGCTTCGAAGTCGTCACCTTGGATGGCAGGCGTGGCGCGCCTGGCCTCCTTTAAAGTTTCAACGTTTTGTTTCAATTACTCCCACTGGGATTTTGGAATTTTTTGTGTGTGTAGGTTTTTGTCTATTTTCGATCGGAATTGATAATTTGATGTTAGGGGAACTCATAAGAGCTCATCACGGTGTTTGACTTAGAATTTGTAGATTAGGCTCATTTCGTAAACCACTTTGATCTTTGAAAAAGAGAGATGAGAATTATTAGCATAGAAGTCGGGCCGAAGTTGCATGGATGCTCTCTACTTGGGTCCGAGGTTCATATTGAAATCAACGATTGTTAGATGCATGGACTTTCTGATGTTGCAATCGATTGTGGTATGATAGAGATAAATGCGTGCGTTTAATCATTCTTTCTTGGTGCATGCTCATTCTGTTTTGTTAATTTCGAGGGTTTTTTTTTTGATATCATCCTCTCGAAAATTGAATATTTTCAAAAACCTCATCCACGTATGACTAATTGCTTCTAGCCCATTTGGAAATCTTAGCCCAACTAAAAACCTCATCCCGGTTACTTTGAGTTGGTCAACGTTTGTTGACCATCTGAAATTGCCGGTAGAGAGGGTAAAAATACTAAAATACCCTCATCTTCGACACCGTCTCCTCTCGCATCCACATCAACCGTCGACGCAAAAATACTAAAATATCCTCATCTTTGCCACTGCCTCCTCTCGCATCCTCATCAACTGTCGACGCCTCCAGTAGCCTCCTCTTCTCCCTCAGCTTCTTCTCCTCCCTCACCTCCATCCTCTTCTCCACCACCATTATCACTTTAACCCACCATCTCCATCACCAGCCAAATCTTCACCACCACCACCATCGTCGCCAGCAAAATTTCTGTCACCTAGCAAATCACCACCTCCGTTAACACCATCACTATCAACCAACTCTCCACCACCATCATTGTCACCATCATCAGCCAAATCTCCATCGCCACCATTATCGCCATCGACTAACTCTCCACCGTCTTCACTGTCACCCATACAATTTCCATCGCCTCCATCACCATCTGTAACACTTTGAAATTCGTTTGGGATGTTTTCGCATTAATTAGCAATTTGTCGTGTTTTTCATAAAAGCCCGAGTGTCGTATTTTCCCATAAAAGCCCGAGTGTCGTATTTTCCTTCTTGGCTAATGATAATTGTGTTGTGAAGTGTTATATATATATGTTTATATATAATTTTAGGGTTATTAATTAATTCTTGTCGGGTTTACCCTAATTGGGAAATTTCTTGTGTTAGTGCACACATGCACACTTAGCACAATTTTCCTTGACCTAGGTTAAAGTGTTAGCCATTCTTTCCTTGCATGTTTTCTTGTTAATTCCCTACCCTTTTATCAAAACAAATCCCTTTTAAAATTCAAAAGTTCAATTAGAAAATGAGGCATGGTGGTTAGGTAGGAAAACTTGACTTTTTATTGACTATTCCTTCTCTCTTTTCTCTCTCTTCTCTCTCTCTTTTCTCAAATTCTGGAAGTTCCTGCAGAAAAGAGAGAGCCTCAGCAGCAACAACACCATAATTTCACCATCTTTTCAATTCCCATTTGGATATATACAAAACCCTACACAAAACAACACATTTCCTTCACAAAACCTTGGGAAAAATGATCTTTTGAGGTGTTTGGAGGCAAATCTGCACACTTGAGGCTAGGGCTGAGATTTGTGGTGTTTCTTAAGGTCTTTTGAAGGTATATAGCTCATATTTAACACTCTTTTCCATATCTTGTAGTATCTTAGCTAAAAATCATATTTTATGTGCTTTATTAGTGATATTGAGGGATATTGGTAAAGTATATGTTAGATTGGTATTCTCATGGGTTAGTGAACTCTTTTAAATGCTATTAGAGCTATTTAACCTAGGTTTTTGTTTCAGTTTGCACAGAAATACAATAAAGTATCATTTTTTGTGTGCTATATTAGACATTTTAACTAGAAATAGGGCTCTGTTGGATCTGCTCCTACCCGGGGTATTTCAGAATGAAATTGGAATTACTGTAGCATACACAGGGGTATAGAGTGCACACACCAAACCCGGGGGCCCACCTCCCTACCCAGGCCGCCGGAAAATGCGTTCTGGCCGCAATTTGCGGCCAGATGACTGAGTTGGGGGTTGGGGTTTGGGGCACACGGGTCTGCTGCTATGTGCAGTATTGTGGTATATATATTTTTATATTATATGTTCTGTATCAAAATCTGGGATCTAATACCCTATTTCCCGTATTTTTAAACTTTCGCGACATGCGTGATACGTGTGTGTGGGTTTGGGGTTTTTGCGTATCGCGACGCGTCGGAGTGGCTTCAGGCGCGTAATCACACGTTTTAGCGTATCGCGCACATGCGCACTTGGTTTGCGACACGAGTTTCTAGTCGAGTTTAAATGTCGTGCTTGTATGGTTTTGAGCTTATGTGTGACATATTGTGAAATTCTAGGATTCGCAGGCGAGTGCGATGGACGCCGCGAAGAAGGGGAAACAAGTCGTCGGCTAGACCCAGCGCGAGACTACGGTGAGTAGATTTAACATCTACGGGGATATCGCCCGCATGGCGTTATGCGTCAGGGCTGATAGGACCTTATAGCGATATGTTTTGCATTCACCTACATGACTACTGTTTATTGCATACCGCATTTCCTGCTATGCGTATATAAACTAGAATTGGTAGAACACCGCACCATTACTAACGGTTCATGTTGCACGAGCACTATCATGCATGTTACACACACCGTTAGTAATTGCCGTGACACTCACATTATATGATTGCTATAAATCATAAGTTAGATTGATTCCGCATTATTGATGTTTGCCATGATTGGCCGCATATCAGCAAATGTTATGTTCATACTTGGACACATCTAAATCACATATTCATACATGTGCCATATATATGTTGATATCTTCATGCTTGCCTAGATTTACGCATTTAGACATGTTGTTTCCATGATCATTATGCTGTAGCTCCTCTTTGATGTGACTGGACATGATATTCATACTTGATGCATATATCACATTGCATTGACTTGCATATTGGTTTGGATTACATGTGATTTCTGGATTTGGGAACCGTGGATATTTCAAAAGAGAATAGGTAATTAATTAAAAACCCGGTTTCCCTTGATATGATATTTCAGTACGTCCACCATGTGTTTTCTCGGTGCTAGAGCCCGATATATGAGAGAGTGAGGGTTGACCCGGACTGACGGATGCCCGATAGATATATATGAGAGAGAGGGGGCTGACCCGGACTGACGGATGCCCGATATATATGAGAGAGGGGGCTGACCCGGACTGACGAATGCCCGATAGATATATATGAGAGAGAGGGCTGACCCGGACTGACGGATGCCCGATAGATATATATGAGAGAAAGGGCTGACCCGGACTGATGGATACCCGATAGATATATGAGAGAGGGGTCTGACCCGGACTGACGGATGCCCGATATAGGAAGATTTGCGTGTCAATGCTAGACACGAGTACTTATGATATTTGGGTGCCGATATTGGGCACTCGTGATTCTTAGTGATGTACAGGATTTGAGGGCCGATTGGAGTGCCGGCGTCAGGGTTGTTGGGATTTGGGGTGCATTGACGGACACCGATTACATATTCCACGTTGACATTCCGTGTAGATGTTATACTTCCCATGCTCAGCATTCATTATTGTATCTCATCCTATAGTTATATTATCTGATAGAGCACTTGCATGATTATTGCACATACTGCTTATCGCGCATTGATATCGTCTGTTAGCTTATGATAGAGTATCGCAGTACGTGCATACTCACGACTACCTTTATATGTTATCTCTATTCACGAGTTGGCAACTCACTCCCGTTGTGCCACAATGTTTGCAGGTTGCCCTTCGGAGTAGTCGCGGCAGGCTGCGTTCTTGCATCTTTTGACACAGATACCCCTACAGTTGGTGTACTAGCTCTTTTGCTAATAGGTGGGTTTTGTGCGGTATCTGTTTATCTTTCAGTTATGTACATTGTTGTACCTAGTACTCTCCATCTACCACTTATGTTTTGACTTAGAGACAGTGTGAGGACGATGTTGTATATTATTGGTATTCTGGTGTCGAGCTCGTTGTGAGCCGACTTTACTTATGCAGTTTTTTTCCATCTGTGATGTTCCCACTTGTTGCTCTTGATCTTCGCTACGGCGTCGTATATTGCTATCTTGGTGATTGTTTATTTAGATCTCTTAACATTTTAATAAATGCTTCAATTTAATTCTTAGAACACTCTATACTTTTACTGGTTTGATTTCTGGGTTTTTCGGTTCACTTAGTCGCGTTACGCCTGTAGACGTTACGTGGTTAAGTGCCGATCACGGGCCAAAATTTGGGTCGTGACAAAGTTGGTATCAGAGCATAGGTTTTACCTTCGGAGTGTAGGATGACCCTGGTATGATGGAGTAGGTAGCTGCAGCAAAGTGGCGTAGCGTGCGTATGTTCCACGGCATACTCACGACACGGTACTCCGCCTAAGCGACCTTAGGACTCATTGATTGAAATTCCCTCATGATTGTATACATCCTTGCGATTCGATTTTCGTATCCTCATCGAATCCTACCTTCTTTTCAGCCATTATGCCGCCAAGGACTACGAGGGTGCAGAGAGCGACCGTGAGAGCCGAGGTTCGAGTTGATTCATCTGAGACGAGTACTGATCCGAGTAGTACCCCTGTTGTGCCAGGACAGATTGTTCCCCCTACGACAACTCAGATCGCTAGACTAGTAGTAGAGATGCAGGGCTTGCTCCAGACAATGAGCTCATTGGTGGAGGTCGTTCGAGCGCAGCGACGGGTGGTTGTCACCCCTGTTACCCAGTTGTTCCTTGCGATCATCATGCAGTATTCTGTCCCCTACATAGCACCGGTGGAGGCAGCCCCAATTTACGAGACACGTCTTCCAGAGACCGTGAGAGTTTCGGAACAGTTGAGGACTCATACTGGTGTACCAGCCCAGAGCAGAGGCTTAGGACGAGGACAGTTGTTTGGCTCTCATCCCCAGGGAGGACGACAGTCAGCGCGTAGATGTTTACGATGCGGAAGCCTTCAACACCTCATCAGGCAGTGTTCCTTCACACCACGTCAGGGTCATATTCTGAGACGTCGTGGACGCGGAGGGTTCGTGCAGAGGGGTCAGGTTAGTAGAGGAGGAGTTCGGTCAGTCGCAGATGAAGGACAGGCACAAGTTTTCGCTTCGACTCATCGGGACGCGAGGGCGTCCAACGCAGAGCTTTCAGGTACTCTTTCAGTATGTCCTTTGTTGCACACGTATTGTCTGATCCAGATCCTTGCACTCGTACGTATCCACACACTTTATGCCAAGTTTGGGTAAAGAGTCCGGTTTGCTTGATCAGCCACTTGTTGTGACTACTCCTGTGGGAGAGTCGTTTGTTGCTAGGCACGTGTTCCGATCCTGTACCGTCCGTATTGGCGAGAGAGAGTTGCCGGTCGATTTGATCCTTCTTGAGATGTTGGACTTCGACGTTCTTTTGGGCATGGATTGGTTAGCCATGTGCTATGCTTCTGTTGACTGCCGTGAGAAGACAGTTAGATTTTGCTTTCCCGGCGAGTCGGTTTTTGTTGTGTTAGGGGACCGTAGTGCCACCCCTCACAGTGTGATTTCTTCTTTTCGCGCTGGATAACTTTTGAGGAAGGGATGTCAGGGATTTCTCGCCTATGTTTGCGATATTAGAGCTACAGAGGTTCCAATGGATCAGGTTCCGGTTGTTAGCGAGTTCCCTGATGTGTTCCCTGACGAGCTTCCTGGGCTACCGCCCGAGCGTGATATTTCTTTCTGTATTGAATTGGTTCCTGGCACGGGGCCTGTTTCTGTACCGCCTTATCGGATTGCCCCGGCGGAACTTAGAAAATTGAAGGGTCAGTTGCAAGATTTGCTGGATAAGGGACTTATTCGACCCAGTGTTTCTCCTTGGGGTGCTCCAGTCCTGTTTGTCAAGAAGAAGGACGGCAGTATGCGTTTGTGTATCGATTACCGCCAGCTGAACAGGGTGACAGTGCAGAACATGTATCCTTTGCCACGCATCGACGAAATATTAGACCGGCTTCAGGGGGCAGGATACTTTTCGAGGATCGATTTGTGATCAGGCTACCATCAGCTGCGGGTTCGACAGGAGGACATTCCTAGGACAGCTTTCCGCACGCGCTATGGCCATTACGAGTTTCTGGTGATGTCGTTCGGACTCACCAACGCGCCAGCAACATTTATGGACTTGATGAACCGTATTTTCCGGCCGTATCTTGATCTGTTCATCATCGTGTTCATTGACGATATTCTGGTGTATTCTCAGAGTAGAGAGGAGCACGAGCAGCACCTGCGGATTACACTGCAGACCTTGAGGGAGCATCAGCTTTTCGCCAAATTCTCCAAGTGTGCTTTCTGGCTTGACAGCGTAGACTTCTTGGGGCACGTGTTTACACGAGATGGTATATGTGTAGACCCGAGGAAGATTAAGGCCGTTCGGAGTTGGCCTAGACCCACGTCAGTGACAGAGGTTCGCAGCTTTCTAGGGCTGGTAGGCTACTACAGGCGATTCGTGCAGGACTTCTTCCGCATTGCTACACCTTTAACTGGGTTGACCCGGAAGGGAGTTCGTTTCGATTGGACGGAGGAGTGTGAGCACAGTTTTCAGCAGCTACGGGCTCTACGGACTACTACACCAGTGCTATCTTTGCCTTCAGGATCAGGCGGATTTGTGGTCTATTATGGTGCTTCACGAGTGGGGTTAGGGTGCGTATTGATGCGGCATGACAGGGTGATCGTGTATGCTTCGCGGCAATTAAAGAAACATGAATAGAATTACCCCACTCACGATTTGGAGATGGCTGCAGTGGTCTTTGCACTTAAGATCTGGCGACATTACCTATATGGAAAGTCGTGCCAGATATTCACTGATCACAAGAGCTTAAAGTATATTTCAGCAGCGAGACCTGAACCTTAGACAGCGCCGATGGATGGAGTTAGTGAAGGACTACGATTGTGAGATCTTGTATCACCCGGGCAGGGCTAATGTAGTGGCGGATGCTTTGAGCAGGAGGCCCGGGGGTAGTCTATCTTGTTTGAGCGCAGTACAGAGGCAGTCGTCGGCAAATTGGCAGATCTTATGCGACAGCCGGATACAGTTCGAGTTTACGCCGATCGGAGGACAGATTGCGCATGTTCGCGCACGCCCACAGTTGCTCGACCGTATACATGAGGCATAGCACTGTGATGACCGATGTTCAGAGATTAGGACACAGATTGGACAGGGCAGATTTTTCGAGTTTGTGATCGATGATCAGGGGTACTACGATTCGGGACTAGACTGTGCATACCAGATGCTGAGGGATATCGGCGCGAGATTCTTGAGGAGGCACATCGATCGGTATACAGTGGTCATCCTGGTTCCACCAAGATGTACCATGACATGAGAGGTGTTTACTGGTGGGACGGAATGAAGAGAGACATCGTAGATTTTGTGTCGAGATGCCTGACTTGCTGGGCTGAGCACCAGGGGCCCGCGGGAGAGGTACAGCCGTTACCCATTCCGGAGTGGAAATGGGAGCAGATTCCTATGGACTCCATCTGGGTGATCGTGGATCGGTTGAAGAAAGCGGCTCACTTCCTACCGGTGAAGACGACTTTCGGATTTGCTCAGTATGCCCAGATTTACATCGACGAGATTGTACAACTGCACGGAGTTCCGACATGTATCGTGTCCGACAGAGGCACCCAGTCTACCAGCCGGCTATGGCAGAGACTTCAGGAGGCTTTGGGCACTCGTTTGAATTTCAGCACAGCTTTTCATCCGCAGACCAACGGGCAGTCAGAGCAGACTATTCAGACTCTCGAGGACATGCTCAGAGCGTGCGTCTTAGACTTTGGAGGTAGCGGGGATCATCGTTTACCCTTAGTAGAGTTCTCCTACAATAACAGCTACCAGGAGACCATTCAGATGGCACCATTTGAGGCTCTTTATGGGAGGAGATGCAGATCGCCCACCTGTTGGACAGAGCTCAGTGAGAGCAGTAGCTTAGGGCCACAGATTGTGGAGGAGACGACCGCGAAGATCCAGTTGACTCGCGATAGGATGAGGGCAGCCCAGAGTAGGCAGAGATCTTATACGGACCGTCGTCGGCACAGACTTGAGTTTTCTGTTGGTGATCATGTTTTCTTGAGGGTCTCCACAATGAAAGATGTGATGAGGTTTGGAAAGAAGGGGAAGCTTAGTCCCAGATATATGGGCCCCTTCGAGATCCTCGAGCGTGTTGGTGCAGTTGCGTATCAGTTAGCCTTCCGCCCAGTTTTCCAGATGTGCACTCCGTATTTCACGTTTCGATGCTCCGCAGATATCTTCATGATCCTTCGCATGCGATTCAGCACCCGACGATCCAGCTTGAGCACGACCTTTCCTATGCAGAGCAGCCGGTGATGATCTTGGATTGACAAGTGAAGAATTTGAGATCAAAAGAGATACCGTCCGTCAAGGTACTTTGGCGTGGTCCGAGCAGAGAGAAGATCACCTGGGAGACCGAGAGTGAGATGAGGAAGAGACATCCCCACCTTTTTGAAGGTACGTGTAATTAGATTTTGAAATTCGGGGACCGAATTTCTTTAAGGGGGTAGATTGTAACACTTTGAAATTCGTTTGGGATGTTTTCGCGTTAATTAGCAATTTGTCGTGTTTTTCATAAAAGCTCGAGTGTCGTATTTTCCTTCTTGGCTAATGATAATTGTGTTGTGAAGTATTATATATATATATATATATAAAATTTTAGGGTTATTAATTAATTCTAGTCGGGTTTACCCTAATTGGGAAATTTCTTGTGTTAGTGCACACATGCACACTTAGCACAATTTTCCATGACCTAGGTTAAAGTGTTAGCCATTCTTTCCTTGCATGTTTCCTTGTTAATTCCCCACCCTTTTATCAAAACAAATCCCTTTTAAAATTCAAAAGTTCAATTAGAAAATGAGGCATGGTGGTTAGGTAGGAAAACTTGACTTTTTATTGACCATTCCTTCTCTCTTTTCTCTCTCTTCTCTCTCTCTTTTCTCAAATTCTGGAAGTTCCTGCAGAAAAGAGAGAGCCTCAGCAGTAGCAAAACCATAATTTCACCATCTTTTCAATTCCCATTTGGATCTACACAAAACCCTACACAAAACAACACATTTCCCTCACAAAACCTTGGGAAAAATGATCTTTTGAGGTGTTTGGAGGCAAATCTGCACACTTGAGGCTAGGGCTGAGATTTGTGGTGTTTCTTAAGGTCTTTTGAAGGTATATAGCTCATATTTAACACTCTTTTCCATATCTTGTAGTATCTTAGCTAAAAATCATGTTTTATGTGCTTTATTAGTGATATTGAGGGATATTGGTAAAGTATATGTTAGATTGGTATTCTCATGGTTTAGTGAACTCTTTTAAGTGCTATTAGAGCTATTTAACCCAGGTTTTTGTTTCAGTTTGCACAGAAATACCATAAAGTATCATTTTTTTGTGCTATATTAGACATTTTAACTAGAAATAGGGCTCTGTTGGATCTGCTCCTATCCGGGGTGTTTCAGAATGAAATTGGAATTACTGTAGCATACACAGGGGGTATAGAGTGCACACACCAAACCCGGGGGCCCACCTCCCTACCCAGGCCGCCGGAAAATGCGTTCTGGCCGCAATTTGCGGCCAGATGACTAAGTTAGGGGTTGGGGTTTGGGGCACAGGAGTCTGCTGCTATGTGTAGTATTGTGGTATATATATTTTTATATTATATGTTCTGTATCAAAATCTGGGATCTAATACCCTATTTCCCGTATTTTTAAACTTTCGCGACACGCGTGATACGTGTGTGTGGGTTTGGGGTTTCTGCGTATCGCGACGTGTCGGAGTGGCTTCAGTCGCGTAATCACACGTTTTAGCGTATCGCGCACACGCGCGCTTGGTTTGCGGCACGGGTTTCTAGTTGACTTTAAATGTCGTGCTTGTATGGTTTTGAGCTTATGTGTGACATATTGTGAAATTCTAGGATTCGCAGGCGAGTGCGATGGACGCCGCGAAGAAGGGGAAACAAGTCGTCGGCTGTCACGCCCCGCTTCCCAATGTACGGCGAAGGGGACGCGGCGAGTCCCGCTACGTATGTACTCAGAAGTACATACGCTAAGCGTAGCTAACCAATATAAAGTAATACACAAGAGACAAGAGTATAAAAGAACAGCAACTTTTTATTTATTAACATTCTTTGTACAATACATGGAAAGGAAAATACAACTGAAATAAAAAGATGCATAAACAGTGGCATAAAAGGAAATGAAAAGTACAGAAAGGAAAAGTGTACAATGAAACTAAACTGATGGATTTTCGGCAAACTGCTCCAAGTCTTCTGCAGATGGCTCGATCTCTGCCGGGTCCGAATCACCTGACGACATTCAAAGAAGAAAGAAATAGAATGTCGTCAGCGAACAAGTCGCTCGGTAAGTCCCAAAAGTAAGAGGAGAAATAGAATAGACAGAGAGTAAGAGAGAGAGGGAGAGGGTGGCTTTTACAGTTGTATTATATTGTTATATTATTGTAATATGGTGTTAACGCTGTTGTTGTAGTTTGGTACAGAAGGATGCCAGTGTATACGAGAGGGGTCTCAGTATGCTAGAGACCAGGGCAAATGGAAGTACAAGGCTCCGTTATACAACCCGGAACAACGGCAATTGGATTCATGTTAGGTGTCTTAATCTTACCATCTCGTGTCACCTTTAATACCTTCCGTACCAATTTACCCCTTAAACCCCGCGATGTCTTGTTTGTATTGTTATCTTGTAAATTGTGTTGGTTGTATGATTGATTGAATGACTGACGGAAACCATGATATCAGGAAACGGTTATAACCGTAGAGTCATGTAAATGGAATACTGAGAATCATGTAAAAGGAATATATATCCAAGGTTCGGTTCGGTCAAGTTGTATTGATAATTGTATTCATGGATTCATGTGTTCATATTGACTTGGAATCTTGAAGATTTATATGGTACTTGAATCATATTCAAGTCGGATTATGATCAGACTCAAACCCGAGTCAGGCCGTAGAAATGTAAATCGAAGTCCTATAATTGCTAGGGTCCTTAGGATAATTTATAAAACTTGAGGGGTTTTTATGTAAAAATACTTTTATATAGTTTTCAAAATACAACTCAAGTATTTAATTATCGTCTTTATGTATATATAACAATTTAATGATCAAGATAAATATGTATACATGTTCGAATAGCATGAAATGAGTCAAGTATATTATACGAGTAACTACCAAAAACAATGATGTAAAGAAATATTATGTACGACTAATTAATCAAGTCAAACGAATGCGGAACATAAACAAAAATATGGCTCTAAGTGTTTTACATGCGTGAGTTCCAGTTTCACCTAAATACTACTACCGGTTCGAGAGATATATATATATTTTCGTATCGTCGCGCAAAACAGATCAGAATCTATTCGGCACCGTCACATATTTTTAAAATGCAGTTTGAGTTAATTTCCATCAGGTTTCAGATTACGAAGATTATTAGAAAATTGTATATCTTTCAATGGAGTTATCCAAAACACCAAGATTTACATGATTTGGATTTCTGAAGCTCTAGTTATAATCATTTTAATATCAGCGTTTAAAACAGAAATTCAGATTTCTGGACAGCAACTATATATTATATTGCAAAGCCTATATCAGGTTGTTTCATGCATTCCTAAGTAATATAATATATAGAAAATTATAGTTCTATCAATTTTCCATCTACACATTTAAATTTTGTCACGAACGGACATCGGGAGTTTGAGTTATGCCAAATTTAAAAACAGTGTGCGAATCAGGACATATTCTGTCCAGATCCGTCACTTAATATTGTAATGCAGTTTTCTTTATCTTACATTGGTTTTCAATAAAAACTTAAAACTAATAAAATATATATTATTCGATGTAGATATCTAAAACACCTGAGTTTGCTCAATTTGGATATCGGTATACCAAGTTATGTGTCCTACAAGTTGACCAATAACTGCAGTTTTCTATTTTACGAACAGTGAATAAAAACGATAAAATTCCTAAACCGTTAAGTGATTCGATCTAAAATATTTACAGCATGTACAAAATAATATATTTTATCATATGTAAATTTCCTGAAATTTTCAGAATTAAAAATTAATTTAAAACTAAAGGTATTGATATGTCATATGTGAGAAATGAGAAAACTATGGTATTTATTCGTAACTTCATTTTTTTTACAAACTTTAAATAAAGTGATTTAAAATAAAACAACAAACATGCACTCCTAATTGGACACTATGAAATGTTAACATGTGAATTGAGAGTAATGAAAAAGACTTTACAAACTATATATATGTGTATGTTTGTGTGTTCATTATTTATATATGTATCCATTTAATTAATTATTTAGGATCTATGATATGTTAAGAGAAATTTTTCATGGCAATATAAAATAAGAGAAATATAAAGAGAAAAAGAAAGAGATGGAGGGAAGGAAAGAGAGAAGGGACTTACATGCACAAGCCGGTATTGTCACCGGGCTTGTCTATCCGCCGATAGCCTCGCGTTAGTAGCGAGACCTTCTTGAAGACTTCTTCATGTTTTTCTTCTTGAACTCTAGGTGAAGAGGAAGAAGTGAGAGATAGAAAAATATGAGGAAGGAAAAGATAGAGGAGGACAATAAAGATGATATAATGGTGAATTATGTATAATAATAGAAATGAAAGGTCACCATTCATTTTGGAAATGAAAGGTCTCATTTGTAGGTTATGAGAAGAATAAAAAATGATAAAAAATAATTGCAAGAATGGGGATTTGAACATGTGACTTATGGAATAACAATGTAAGGACTTAACCAATGAGCTATAAGATTGTTCATGCATATATTTAATTAGAATTAAATATATGATTTTGCTTAAAAAGAAAATAGGCCTTTTAGATGGGCTGTAGAGAATAAGAATAATGGATTTGGGTTAAATATTTATGAAAGGAAAAATAAGAATGAGAAGTTAAAAACTTAAATATAAGAAAAAGAAATTGTACCTAAAAAATACATAATAGATTGAGGAATAAAATAATAATAAATTTAATAGAAAAAGGAAAATACTTTTACAAATAAATACGGTATATTATTGAAGAGGGATAATACAAATGTATAAAGATTTTGGGGTCATTACATCGGCTAGACCCAGCGCAAGACTACGGTGAGTAGATTTAACATCTACGGGGATATCGCCCGCATGGCGTTATGCGTCAGGGCTGAGAGGACCTTATAGCGATATGTTTTGCATTCACCTACATAACTACTGTTTATTGCATACCGCATTTCCTGCTATGCGTATATAAACTAGAATTGGTAGAACACCGCACCATTACTAACGGTTCATATTGCACGAGCACTATCATGCATGTTACACACACACCGTTAGTAATTGCCATGACACTCACATTATAGGATTGCTATAAATCATAAGTTAGATTGATTCCGCATTATTGATGTTTGCCATGATTGGCCGCATATTAGCAGATGTTATATTCATACTTGGACACATCTAAATCACGTATTCATACATGTGCCATATATATATTGATATCTTCATGCTTGCCTAGATTTACGCATTTAGACATGTTGTTTCCATGATCATTATGCTGTAGCTCCTCTTTGATGTGACTGGACATGATATTCATACTTGATGCATATATCACATTGCATTGACTTGCATATTGATTTGGATTACATGTGATTTCTGGATTGGGAACCGTTGATATTTCAAAAGAGAATACGTAATTAATTAAAAACCCGGTTTCCCTTGATATGATATTTCAGTGCATCCACTATATGTTTTCTCGGTGCTAGAGCCCGATATATGAGAGAGAGAGGGTTGACCCGGACTGACGGATGCCCGATAGATATATGAGAGAGAGAGAGAGAGGGCTGATCCGGACTGACGGAT
The DNA here is from genome assembly GCA_030015575.1 of Agapanthus africanus. Classification (NCBI taxonomy): domain Eukaryota; kingdom Viridiplantae; phylum Streptophyta; class Magnoliopsida; order Asparagales; family Amaryllidaceae; genus Agapanthus; species Agapanthus africanus. The sequence continues at coordinate 874,204,359 of JASDDO010000024.1, read as the reverse complement.
GCCCGATATATATGAGAGAGGGGGCTGACCCGGACTGACGGATGCCCGATAGATATATATGAGAGAGAGGGCTGACTCGGACTGACGGATGCCCGATAGATATATATGAGAGAGAGGGCTGACCCGGACTGACGGATGCCCGATAAATATATGAGAGAGGGGGCTGACCCGGACTGACGGATGCCCGATATAGGAAGATTTGCGTGTCGATACTAGATACGAGTATTTATGATATTTGGATGCCGATGTTGGGCACTCGTGATTCTCAGTGATGTACAGGATTTGAGGGCCGATGTGAGTGCCGGCGTCAGGGTTGTTGGGATTTGGGGTGCATTGATGGACACCGATTACATATTCCACGTTGACATTCCGTGTAGATGTTATACTTCCCATGCTCAGCATTCATTATTGTATCTCATCCTGTAGTTATATTACCTGATAGAGCACTTGCATGATTATTGCATATACTGCTTATCGCACATTGATATCGTATGTTAGCTTATGATAGAGTATCGCAGTACGTGCATGCTCGCGACTACCTTTATATGTTATCTCTATTCATGAGTTGGAAACTCACACCCGTTGTGCCACAGTGTTTGCAGGTTGCCCTTCGGAGTAGTCGCGGCAGGCTGCGTTCTTGCATCTTTTGACACAGATACCCCTACAGTTGGTGTACTAGCTCTTTTGCTGATAGGTGGGTTTTGTGCGGTATCTGTTTATCTTTCAGTTATGTATATTGTTGTACCTAGTACTCTCCATCTACCACTTATGTTTTGACTTAGAGACAGTGTGAGGACGATGTTGTATATTATTGGTATTCTGGTGTCGAGCTCGTTGTGAGCCGACTTTACTTATGCAGTTTTTTTTTCCATCTGTGATGTTCCCACTTGTTGCTCTTGATCTTCGCTACGGCGTCGTATATAGCTATCTTGGTAATTGTTTATTTAGATCTCTTAACATTTTAATAAATGCTTCAATTTAATTCTTAGACCACCCTATACTTTTACTGGTTTGATTTCTGGGTTTTTCGGTTCACTTAGTCGCGTTACGCCTGTAGACGTTACGTGGTTAAGTGCCGATCACGGGCCAAAATTTGGGTCGTGACACCATCGTCGGTTGACTTCCTCATCCATCCTCATATCCACCAGTGAATTACCTGCCGTCACCACCACCATCATTATCGACACCAACACCAGAAGTCGGCTCTCCATCGCCACCATCACCAGCATCATCTGTCGGTGCCCCATTGCCGCCATCATCAACACAATTCATGCCACCGCCATCACCATCACCAGCCGTTTCCACACCTCTACCATCACCATCACCAGCCAAATCCCCATCACCACCATCACTATCACCATCAACACCACCACCGGTTAACTCCCCACTGCCGCCGTCACCAATATCTCCTAAATCTCCTCTCCTGTACCACCTACTAGAAATTCACCACCCACTGGAAAATTCACCCCCCCATCATTAACTGTATCCCTAACAGCAACGCCACAACCATCATCACCACCAACACCATTGACTAGCCATCCACCACCCACCAGAACTTTCCTCACTGCCATCGCCGCCATCATCACCTGCACCAACTAAATCTCCACCACCACCCTAGCTAGACAAATCCCCTCCTCCACCGACACGACTATCATCAGCACCGCCGTCGCCAACACCTTCACCGTTTCCTGTACAATCTCCGCCGCTGCCATCATTAGGAATTGACGTTGAGATTTGATGAGGGGGCGGCGGTGATGGCGAGGGTGAGGGGTTGGAGAATGATGGTGAGGGGCAGCGGCAGGGGGTGCAAGGAGGAGGTTGACGGCAAGGAGAGTAGGGAAGAAGAGGAATGAGAGAGGAGAGAGGTGAGGGGAGCGCGGGGGAGAGAGGTGAGGGTATTTTGGTATTTTTATCTCTATAACTAACCATGGTTAAGGGTTGGGTTAACAGAAGCCTACGAAAGAGGGATATTTAGTTGACGGAGATTTTTCGAGTGAGGTGTGGACAAACAGTCATATATGTGAGTGGGGTTTTCGAAAATAGTCAATTTTCGAAGGGGCGATACAAAAAAAAACCTAATTTCTTATAAACGCATCCAGAATGTGGCTAAAATATTGTAAATGATGGCTTTACGTTGGACCTTGCTTGATGGTTATGGTTATGGTTATGGTTATGGAACAAATCTGATCTTTTGTTGGCGAATCATATTTTATTGCATTCTAATATCCATTTTGCTCTGAATATGTAATGGGGTGTTGCCTGCCAAAAAGAAAAGAAGACCTGCCCGCATTTTTGGCGCTGGTTGTGTGTGTGTGTGTGTGTGTGTGTGTGTGTGTGTGAGAGAGAGAGAGAGAGAGAGAGAGAGAAAGAGGGATTGTTAATATATTTTTAATTTGGGTGGTGGGGTGGGGTGGCTGGGGAAGAAAGGATAAGAGATGGTGACACAATAAGGACTATCTGTTAGCTTGGTTCATCTTAGAACAACCACATTAGACTTTTAGAAAATATTAGGACCATTAAAATATAGAAGGGGAAAAATTGAACTTGTGGTGGGACAAGGTTTAAGGTTCAAAGATAGGGATAGCGCGAGAATGGAATTAACTGCAACTAGTTTGCTGTCATGCTGGAAGCCTGGAACCAATTTTCACTCTTCCTGCTTTGGTGCAATCACATGCTTGAATTTTTCGATGTTGCGAAACAATTGTGGTAAGATAGAGATAAGTGAACGCTTTAATCATGTTTTCCCCTGTGTTTTGGGGTGGGGGTGGGAAGCTTAAGAGACTCGTTAAAAGTGGTCATTTCTTGAATCTTCATAGTCAATGGACCCATAATTTACAAATTACTACCAACCCCAATTTGATGTTAGATGGGTAAAAGTTCAGATGACAGCGAAGCAAATATCATTGGCTTCACTTGAAGGACCTTCACATTTTTAGTAAGATTGAGATCCTGCTTCTCTAGAGTCATACAACCCATTTGTGTTACTATGATGTAGTGTATTTTTTTCTTCATATTTTTAATTAATAAGAGCACGCGTATTGATATCAAACGCACACATCCGTCTCCTGGTATGATTAGCAATTAGTAAGGGGAAGTGGAGACCAACTTCCTTTTATGGCTCTATTTGGATAATTTTAATATTTAGCAAAGGCAATGAGAAGAAAAAATTCATGCAGTCTGGTCTTCTTGCTCTTATCTTATTTTCGATAAAATATTTTGTATGGTCGAATCAAGACATGGGAAAATACAAAGCAGACGCCGTGTCATTCGAGTCATTAACATTGCCTGAGCTAGAGGTCAGATGGTTTGTCAGATTTTACATCTCTAAATGTCTTGCTTTAACATAATTGTCATTCGTGAATGCTCAATTGTAATTAGGTTGAAGGCGGAACAGATCTTTTCATCATCGATGAAGCGGGCAAAATGGAGCTGTTATGTTCTTCGTTTTTCTCTGCTGTTTTGAAAGTTCTTGATTCAAATATCCCAATCCTGGCATCTATTCCAATACCCAAATTTGGTCTGGATATTCCTGGAGGTAAGCCTTTTATTAGAATAAAGTTTTAATTAATTAGCTTAACTTACATTGTTTCGTGCAATTATTTCTTTTCTTATTTAAAATTTTCTTTTCTATGGATCCGGACCTTGAAAATATTGGATTGTATCAGAGCCTTACAGACTCCTACCATTTTATGTCTAGAAATTAGTGCGGCATCAACTATTTCAATATAAAAGATATTACTGAGGCCTATCTGTTTTTTTAATTTTTTTTTAAAATCAAATTATCAGGAAAAAAAAACCATGTCAAAAACGTTGCTGATGTCTTCACTATTTTTTGTAAATTTAAAATATATATTTTAACTATTTAAGCATGCAACCGATACATCGTAGCTGCTCGTTAAGATTTATACTCATTGGAGCATATGTGTAACAATTTAGAAATATAAAATATTATTTTTGGAATTTAAATATTAAAATAATATATTTCACGAAAACTATTTGATAATGCCCGGCACTGAGAACTCCCCAGATCATGACACGTGGCAGATGACGTGTTCCAGAACTTACGAGAGAAGAGCAAGAATGGTACATTGGAAGCATGCCCCGGTCCTTCCTCCCGAGAATGTTCCCGAATTTCGATGGCCTCCCGGATCACTCCTATGCTCGTCTTCCAAACAAACATTGGCTCGCCTCCGAGCCTTCCCGCACGCTGAGCTCCCTCAGCCCTCTTAGCTCGCCTCCGAACTATCGCAGAACCAAGCTCCCTCGGCCTCCCGCTCGTTCCCGAGCCTCCCGCCGAGCTTAGCTTCCTTGATATCACTGACCGACCGCTGCGCAGATCATAGACGTCTCCGCCACAGCCCTGCAAATCTCACCAGTCACGAGATATCCGCCGCCCACGATCCCGCGTTCCACGCCATCGCGTTCCCCCATTAACGAACATATCTTGTCATTAATGGGGGATCCTGCCTTTCACGCAGGCGTAACGCCCAGGGGCGTAACGGCTAGCGCGAATCTCGCGCCCGCCACCCCACGGCTGCCACTATATAAACCCCTCTTCAGATGACTCAGGTAAGGAAATTTGACCCCAATGGGTCGTTACTCTGCTCAAATACCTCGACTAACTTGATCGTCGGAGGGTCCTCGGTGGTACAACCACCCCGGGACTTCCTTGCAGGTAGCTCGGCTCCATTCCAAATCAAGCCCATAGAGATCCACACGCACCGAGAGGCAACCCTCAAATCCAATCTCAGCCATCCATCAACGCTCGCTACAGATCAACGGAAGATAAATCTAAAGGAGATCATAACCTCCATCTGTTGGCGCCGTCTGTGGGAACTCGAAATTCCGCTCAACGAAAGTTAATCTTCCGATCTCGAACATATGGCAAGTGATCATCACGACGATCCAAGCTCTAGCCGCCGTCCTCCCCACAACGGAGACGCGGGTGGATCCCCTCCTCCCCCGAACGCCATTCACGTCCTATCTGCTCGGATAGATCGGCTCACGTTCGTCGTGGATGCGCTTATCCATGTCCAAACGGCGGGACAAGCCCCAAGCCGCCGTTCCCCCACCTCGGGAGCGACAGATGGGGAGAGAAGACACTGCCCGTGCCGGCACATCCAGGCACCGCCTCGTTATCTCCGGCGCCACAGATTCCCCGTGGCGACCAACTCGATAACCCGGTGGGCACCTCACAGCTCGACGCCGAGGTCTTATGAAAGAGTGCCCCGCCCTGAGGCCCATCGCGCTCCTGTCCCTCCCGAGGAGGTGTCGGTCAGCTCGCCTGCTCCCAAGCATGGTCGGTGACCTCTCCCTCGACCAGGTTCGCGCGGACGAGACTTACTACGGCAGCTCGAAAACAACCTCGCCAGGGGACCTACGGAACCTCATAGAACGAAACCGGAACAGTGGCCCGGCACAGGTCGGCAGCAGCAGGGGCCATAAATCCGAGTGTGCCGAATCCTCGGGATACTACGGCCGACTTGATGCCCTTGAAAAGAAGATCGAAGGTATACATCGGGAGAGTCGTCCCTCAAGCGATGGGGCTAGGTACTCCGCCGACTCGCTTAAGAGGCTCTTCATCGAGGAGCTTCTCGCTGTCCACGTCTCCTCTAGGAACAAGCCCCCAAAGGTCTCCCTCTTTGATGGAAAGTCCAACCGAAAAGACCATTTGGACGCATTCACAGCAGGGATGAGTTTCCAGGACAACTCCGACGCCGCGCAATGCCGTGCTTTCTCCGCCACTCTCATTCGTTATGTATGAGACTGGTTCCGAGGACTCACGCCACGCTCAATCTCTACCTTCGATGAGCTGGCCACCCAGTTCCTCGGCCATTTCGTCGGGAACAGACGGCAGAAGCGGACCGTCGATCATTTTTTCACCATAACATAAAGAGCGGGGACAAGTAGTCCTTCAAGAGATACATCACCCGCTTCTACAACGCCCTCCTTGAGGTCCCAGAGCACCGGGACGAGACGGTCATCACTGCTCTTAGGTCGAGTCTTAGGCGTAAGAAGTGGCTCCGCTCCTTTGCATTGGCGCAACTTAAGACCATGGCCAAGGTAAAAGTCTGGACTGAACGAGAGATCCAGCTCGAGTCCAAGGTAAATGCAAACCTACCCTGAACTGACCAGACCGATCAGAAGAAGAGGGCAAGAGAAGATAAAAAGAAGATTGAGCGGCCAAAACCCTACTCCCCAAAGTTCTAGGAGTATACCCCGCTCAACATCTCCCAGATAGAGCTGTTGGAGGAGGCAAAGGGAAAGAGATTCTTCAAACTTCCCCAGGTCAGCCATAAGGCGGCCAAACAGACACGAGGCCCCTATTGCGCCTTCCACAGGTCGCAAGGACACCCTACCGAGAACTGCAAACAGCTCCAAGACTACATCGAGGAGTTGATCCGCTCGGGGCACCTGACAAGATACTTGCGGGACAAGCGACAAGCCGACCGAGAACAAGAGCACCACCTCCTTCCTGGCGAATTGACGATCGGCCAAATCATGGTCGTATCAGCAAGGATGCGCCTGGGGCCAACGAGACACGGCGCCCCTTGCCAGTCGAAGGGACTAGCAACCAACCAAGGAAGAAGGTCAAAGCAGCCGAGCCCATCATCTTTACCGACGAAGACCTCCACGGGATATCCCTGCCTCACAACGACCCTCTGGTGATCATCACACGGGTCCACCGTTACGAAGTGCAAATGATATTGGTCGACTCGGGAAGCTTGGCAAACATCTTCTTCTACGACTGCTTCAAGCGTATGAGACTTATCCCGTCAGATCTGAGGCCGACTGTCCACATCCTGTCGGGGTTCACCAACCACTCCATCCCGCAGAAGGGGTGGTCACCCTCCTGCTTAACATCAGGGAGACATGCCATACGCGTACCGTGCTTGTGGAGTTCATCGTCGCCAGAATTCTATCGACCTACAATATCCTTCTGGGACGCCCGACGCTCAATTCCCTCCGGGCCCAGATAACGACCTACCACCTGGCAATCAAGTTTCCCCTCGACCAAGGCGGGATAGGTCGGGCTTACGAGAACCAGCAAACCGCGAAGATTTGCTTCACAGCAACATCAATGCCCGAGGAGAGAAACGATGATCTTGAGAGCACGGATGAATTCAGGGGATCTTTGGATACTCGGGACGAGCATGAAGAGATCCGAGGAGCTCCGGTTGAGCCGCTAACAGAGGTCCCCTCGTCGAAGGGGACAATGAACGAACCGTCCAAATCGGGTCACTATTAACGGGGGCTCGGCGCGACGACTCGGTCCACTTCTTCAGAGGAAATTCAGACGTGTTCGCCTGGGCGCCCGCCGACATGCCCGGGATCGACTCAAAAATAATATCACATAAACTCGGGGTTGACCCGGAGGTACGACCTATCAGGCAGAAGAAATGAAGTTTCGCCCCGATCAAGCAAAGAGTGATCGAGGACGAGGTTGACAGGCTGCTCGCTGCCAACTTCACTCGGAACGTGGCTTATTCGGAGTGGTTGGCGAATGTGGTAATGGTTAAAAAGGCAAGTGGGAAGTGGCGCATGTGCGTCGACTTCACCAATCTCAACAAAGCCTGCCCGAAGGACAACTATCCCCTCCCTCGGATAGATCAACTTGTCGACAGTTCGGCAGGTCACGAGCTACTCAGCTTTATGGATGCCTTCTCCAGCTACAATCAGATCCATATGAATCCGGCAAACGAAGAGCTCACCGCATTCACAACAGACCGGGGGTATACTGCTATAAAGTGATGCCCTTTAGCCTCAAAAACGCCGGGGCTACGTACCAACGCTTAGTCAATAGGATGTTCAAGCCTCAGATCGGCAGGAACATAGAGGTTTATGTCGATGATATGCTCGTCAAATCGAGCTCGTCAGATCAGCACGCCAAAGATCTGGACGAGGTTTTCGACGTCCTCCGCAAATATAAGATGAAACTGAACCCCGCCAAGTGCACGTTCGGGGTCACTAGTGGAAAGTTCCTCGGGTTCATGGTCACCCACCGAGGAATTGAGGCTAACCTGGAGAAAATCAGCGCCATCCTCAACATGGCCGCGCCCAAGACTAACGTCGAAATTGTAGGGTTCCTAGGCACTCTAATGAAGTCTCACAAGGCATCAACCATGCCAATTTGAAAAATTATGGGTGCCGAGAAACCCTAATACGGATCGTTGACTAGAAGTTTAGGCGAAAAGATAATCTAGTTAACTACTTAACTAAAAGTTAGATGCTACAACCTTTGTAGATCCGGTTCTCCACTTCCTTAGCTCCACGTGGGTGTCCTCTCGCTGTCCATCATGAATCCCGAACTCAATCGTCGGCTTCATCGGAGAAACGGGCGAGCTAGGTCGTTGGCTTCGTGTCAAAGACGATCTACGTCGAGGCATCACAAGTTCAAGCTCCGACTTCACAAAGTTGTGAAACTTATGAAGAAAACACCCAAAACAACTTGGCAAGAGGTAGAGGGTGAAGAAATAGGAGGTGGGTTCACTTTAGAATTGGATTTCTCTCACTTTAGCTCAAGTTGCCATTGATGGACCTTAAGCTTTTCTTGAAGAAGAAGAAGGAGAAGAAGAAAGAATATGATAAGTCTTCAATTTTAAAAATGAAACTAATATGAATACTTATCATATCTTGACCATGGTCAAGTGTAGAGATTAAACTAAGGTTAGTTGGAATGGTTAGGATTAAGGATGAGATAAGGATGGTGGACTTTGTCAAAGCTTCAAGAAGCTTCAACATAGAAACAAAATAAGCCACCATTCTTAACTAAATCCTTTCCAAATAAATAAACAAATAAATAAATGAAAAAACCAAAACCCTAATCATCATTTAACCATGGTTTAATCCTTTACACTTAACCACATTATCAAGTATCATCAAACATGATACAAGAATGTGCACAAAAGTATATCACATATACTTCTTGCACATCAAGTGAGAAAATCCATATAAAGTGAACCAATACTAGTTAATGCAAAGTAATATATCAAATATATAATTATACATTAAATCATTAAATCAACACTTGATTTAACGATCCGGTCATATCGCATATAACCGACTAGTATCCTATGTATCGGCTTATCGAATCAATCCTTGATTCGATATCTAGGTTATATCGAATATAACCAATCGATACATCCATCGCGAGAATGAAATACGGTATCACATACACGCATTATTCTCGGTCCTGCACATATCTCATATGCGCTCCTATTTCGTTTCGCTTGAGCCAGGAAACCTCTGTGTAGGACTTTAAAGACTCGTCAATACGCCGGTAGCAGATGATGATCATATCAAGCACCCACAAGCCGCAAGCGGTCTGCTAAACGTAACGGCCATCCGGGTATTGAGCGATCAGAAGATCGACGAGCTAGCCCGCTCACACTCCTGTGAATCCAACCAGTAACACTTACCGTACAGTCCGGTCTGTTCGTCTGATATGTCGCATATCAAGTCTAGGGGTGGTAAACGTCAGACCCCAATAACCGATAAGTCGTGCTGATGTGAGGCTCATAACGGGTCGAGAAACTACTGGTAACACTTACCAGCAAATCTCTGATCAGCCCTGGCCAGGGACTTCCCTGTTACGGCCAATCGAACACAGCGCAACATCAACTCCCAATACCGGGAGAGACGAAACCCCTCCTATCGCTCATTGCCTCCATGTGACTCGGGACTGTATCCAAAAACCACCGTTTTGCACGCCCTCATGGACGTGGTAAGGTGGAGATCAAAGCACAGTGGGAATCACACAAGACTCTATGACGATCTCGGGTCTACAGACTAACCTGTACAAGTGTCACCTGAGAACTGCCATCTGACGTGAGGTATAATACCATCTGGGAGTTCTCGGCGAGTCCGTCCAGTATACCCAGTCTCTACTGAGCACCCGTATACCATCTCTGATGTCAAACACCAATGGATATGGGATCATCCATCGCCCATCTCATGGGTCGAGAAGCGTATACGCTAGTCTACTCTGGTATATCGATGCCCCGTCTCGATACACCCACGACTAGGGACCTTGAAGGATGTACTTATGGACTACCATGTCCCCACTAGTATGATCTGCATCATAGTCCAGGTAGTCAAGTACACATCCTAAGGGCTTTACCAACATGTAACTATAAGACAGTTTAAAGAGACAAGTGTACATGTTAAGATAAAGAGTAACCAGATAGCATACTATCATATCGAGCAAGAAAGTCATCTCTATATATGTCCAAGCATCCAATATAATATACATCATCTGTACAATACTGGCCTCTAGGGCATACATACAACTAACAAGAAATCATGCGACTCATAGGAAGGATAGCCGCTCTGAGTCGTTTCATGTCAAGATCCGGGAAAAAGTTCTTCCCGTTCTTCAAAGCTCTAAGGAAGATCCCAAGGTTCGAATGGTCAGAGGAATGTCAGATCGCCTTCGAGCAATTGAAAGAGCACCTGGCGACTCCCCCACTACTCACCCGGCCAGTCGAAGGAGACGAGCTATCGCTGTGTCTGGCGGTGTCCGATCAATCTGCAGGTTCGGTGCTCGTTCGAGAAGTCGAGGGAGTCCAAAGGTCGGTCTACTACGTAAGCCACGTCTTCAAGGACGCGAAAATAAGGTACCCGGCCATAGAGAAGATTGTCCTAGTACTCATCGTAGCCTCGAGAAAACTGCGGCACTATTTCCAGGCGCACGCCATTCTTGTCCTCACTAAATGCCCTTTTGGGGCTATTCTCGTCTTCCCCGAGTCTTCTGGTCGTTTGGAGAAGTGGAGGTAGGAGTTGTCCTAATTCGACATCAAATACTGCCCGAGACAAGCCATCAACGCATAAGTCCTGGCCGATTTTATCGTTGAACACACTATCCCTAACAAGGAGGCAGTGCCTCTGCCGGCCCCCGGATCTCAACCCTTAGTCAAAGAGAAGCCCGACTCCGTCCCCGATTGGGTCCTTTACGTCGATGGGTCATCAACCGAGGAAGGCTGTGGTGCCGGCCTCATCATTCGGGGCCCGAACGAAGCAGAGATGGAGTATTCTTTAAAGCTTGGGTTCAAAGCCTCAAACAACGCAGTGGAGTATGAGGTCCTACTCGCTGGACTGTGAATCGCCTCCGGAGTGGGGCTGAAGACGATCTGAATCCGTAGCGACTCCGCTCTGGTCGTCGGTCAAGTGACCGGCCGTTTGAAGCACGGGAGCCCCTGATGGTGAAATGCTTAGCCGAGATAAGAAGGCTATGAAAGGACTTCGACGAAGTTCAAGTGGAGCAAATCCCCCGACACCTAAACGCCCAGGCCGACGCCCTGAGCAAGCTAGCTTCCTCCTACTCGGCCCACAACAAGAGAAATATCCTCTTCGAGGTCCTGCCGCGGCCCACCGTGGAAGGCGGAGCAACATCGCTCCAAGTTTACACAGCCCGGGAAGAGGATCAAGATTGGAGGAAGCCCATCGTGGAATTCCTGAAGGAGGGTACGCTCCACGGAGATCGTGGAGAGTCCCGTCGCCTCCGAGCCAAATCCCGCCATTTCGTCTAGAGCAATGGGAACCTCTACAAAAAATCCTTCACTCAACCCCTGCTTCGGTGTGTCGACCCCCACGAAACCGACTATGTCCTCCGTGAAATCCATGAAGAGGTTGGCGGAGCATATCAAAGGGCCCGCACCTTAGTCCAGAAGACACTCCTCCAAGGGTATTACTTTCTGACCATTTATCACGACGCTCAGAAGCTCGTCAGAAGGTGCAAGAGTTGCCAACTCCATGGCAGCATACCCCGCCTTCCGGCTACCGAGCTGACAACCCTGACCTTCCCATGGCCGTTTGCCCAGTGGGGAATGGACATGATAGGCCAATTCCCTACAGGTACGGGCGGGCATAAGTACATCCTTATCGCGGTGGACTACTTTATGAAGTGGATCGATGCCGTCTCCATCAGAACGCTACCATGACCATCAAGTTCCTGTAGAATAACGTAATATTCCAGTTCGAGATCCCGAGGTGTATCATCATCGACCACGGGACGAATTTCGAGAACGAAAGAGTTAAAGAATTCTGCAGCGAATACCACATACTGATGAAGTTCGCCGTCGTCGCGCACCCCCAGTGCAACGGGCAAGCCGAGGTCGCTAACAGGGACATCATTCGAGGACTTCGAGCTCGCCTTGAAGGACGACAGGACAGTTGGGTCAATGAATTACCTCGGGTCTTATGAGCCTTGTGCACATTGAAGAAAACCCCCACCAGAGAGACCCCCTTCAGTCTTTGCTACGGTACCGAGGTAATGGTCCCAGCAGAGATCGGGCTACCCAGTCACAGAGTCGAGCATTTCGATGACGAAGCGAATACCTCGGCACTCTGGACAAATTTGGACGTCTTGTTGGAAAAGCGGGACCGGACACAAATTAGAGCCGCCGCTTACCAACAGCAAACTGCCCGCTACTACAACGCGCGAGTCAAGCATCGAGCCTTTAGGGCCGGGGACTTGGTCCTAAGGCGGAACGAGTTTGTTGATCAGGGAAAGCTGCACAAGTTTTCTCCGAAGTGGGACGACCCATTCCTCGTCTCCGAGGTCCTTCCCAGTAGGGCTTATTGCTTACAAGATGCAACGGGTCGCAAATTTCCACGGTCCTGCAACGCCGAGAAGCTCAAGTTGTACTTTTAAAAAACATATCTATGAATACATGTTTCTCCTTTTACGAAGCGATGTAAATTTTGCTAAGTTTTTTTATATAAAGAAGGAACTTCCCCTATATGTTTCAATCTTCCTCAGTTCATAGCTCACGAATTCCGTTTCGCTGAAATACTCAAATGAACCCAGAAGACAAGAAGAAACAGTAGAACTAAGGAGAACTTTATTTATTTATCAAGAGGTATTGCGGGCTTCTCAGCCTTACATAAAAGTTGAAATTACAACAACGGAGGAAAGGGTGTAGGAAGCATTGCTGGTGGTACTCAGAAGAAATGGCCGCCAGCTGAGCCCTTGCCGCCTCGGACCTCTTCCTCCGATGCTGCCCGCAAACCCTCGACGCAACGGACGGGCCAGAGGACTCTCCGGCCGGGCACCCATCGGCAAGATACCTCAGTTGGTAACACTCGAGGACGAAGGCCACCGAGCAATCGCGCCGACTCTTTGAGATCAGACCGAAACAACATAGCGATCTCAGCTTGCCAACCATCTCGTCCTTCAATTGCTCGGACAAGAGGTTGTGCAGTCCCGGCGACGCCCTCCAAATCGAGTACATCAGTAGCTGGAGCAGGGGTGATCGCCGGGGAAGCAGGTGACCGAAATGGCCCTCCACATGCCGAACCACCGACTGAAGCATCTCCTCGAAGCTCAGCTGGTCGTACAAGTATACATCTTCGAAAGAAATGCTGTCGGGGATGGAGAAAGGGAATTCGTCCATTCTTATGTTTCGGGGTACAAAGCCAGGAATGAGTAACACACCCACTCTATTTTATAGCCTCCACAGTGTCCCCAAAAGCCCAAATTTGCGCGCGCATGGGCGTGAGTCCAAGGATTCACTCGATTCTTCCAATACTATACCGTCACGCAGCGGATATCCCGTATTTCTTGGCGAATCAAAGTCGGAGCGATGCAGAACTTCGAACGCTCCGCCTCCCCTATGCGTTCCTGCCACGTGCCGCCCGCGACGGTCACTCTCCCTGATATTCACACATCTCGGAAGGTTGGATAGAGCCTCGTAACACCGAGTAGCTACCCTGCTCGGTCTATCCTTAACGGGTAACTTCTTACCCATCTACGCTAAGGATCAAAGCCCTCACCAAGAGGCAACCGAGCAGCTACCCTGCTCGGTCCATCCATAGCTGGTAGTTCTCTACCCACTGACGCCAAGGATCAAAGCCCTCGCCAAGAGGCAACCGAGCAGCTGCCCTGCTCGGTCCATCCATGGTTGGTAGTTCTCTACCCACTGACGCCAAGGATCAAAGCCCTCGCCAAGAGGCAACTGAGCAGCTACCCTGCTCGGTCCATCCTTAGCGGGTAACTTTTTACCCATCTGCGTTAAGGATCAAAGCCCTCGCCAAGAGGTACCGAGCAGCTACCCTGCTCGGTCCATCCATGACTGGTAGTTCACTACCCACCGACGCCAAGAGGCAACCGAGTAGCTGCCCTGCTCGGTCCATCCATGGCCGGTAGTTCTCTATCCACTGACGCCAAGGATCAAAGCCCTCGTCAGGAGGCAACCGAGCAGCTACCCTGCTCGGTCCATCCTTAGCGGGTAACTTCTTACCCATTTACGGCAAGAATCAAAGCCCTCGCCAAGAGGCAACCGAGCAACTATCCTGCTCGGTCCATCCTTAGCGGGTAACTTCTTACCCATCTATGCTAAGGATCAAAGCCCTCGCCAAGAGGCAACCGAGCAGCTGCCCTGCTCGGTCCATCCATGGTTGGTAGTTCTCTACCTACTAACGCCAAGGATCAAAGCCCTCGCCAAGAGGCAACCGAGCAGCTACCCTGCTCAGTCCATCCAAGGCTGGTAGTTCTCTACTCACTGACGCTAAGGATCAAAGCCCTCGCCAAGAGGCAACCAAGCAGCTACCTTGCTCGGTCCATCCTTAGCGGGTAACTTCTTACCTATCTACGCTAAGGATCAAAGCTCTCACTAAGAGGCAACTGAGCAGCTACCCTGCTCGATCCATCCATGGCCGATAGTTCACTGCCCACCGACGCCAAGGATCAAAGCCCTCGTCAAGAGGCAACCGAGCAGCTACCCTGCTCGGTCTATTCTTAGCGGATAACTTCTTACCCATTTACGCTAAGGATCAAAGCCCTTGCCAAGAGGCAACCGAGCAGCTATCTTGCTCGGTCCATCCATAGCTGGTAGTTCACTACCCACCGACGCCAAGAATCGAAGACCTAGTTTAGAGGCCACCGAGCAGCTCCCCTGCTCGGTCCATCCTTAGTGGGTAACTCCTTGCCCGTCCATACTAAGGGTCAGACCTCAATCTCGGCGACGCCGACCAATCTTAAAAGCGATGGTCGCCAGTCCAACTCGACGTATCTTCAATGAGCGATCGCCACCTCGACTTTGGGGCCATAAAAACGCCGACCTTACACCGGTCTTTGCACACTTGACAAATGACTGGGTTTAACTCGATGCGCGATCGCCAACTAAAAGACCGGCCGCTGACCTAACGCTCATCAGGCGAGCAGAATAAAACATTACCACAAAATGAAAAGGTTGCAACACGAATTTCTGAAAAGGTGCAGGAGTCTTTACAAGGGTATTCTGGGCTCCTCAGCCTTACAAAATTGCCCGAAGTCCTACAAAATCCCAAAACGAAAACAAAAATATACAAAAAAGAAAAGGGCAGGGAGACTCGGGCCTCACGGCCGGGAAGGACCTTGACGTGCTCCGCGGCTACCGCGGGAGCCTGGGCGACTGCTTGAGGGTCGGCGCCCGCAGTAGAAGCTTCGGCACTGGGAGCCGGGGTGACCGCTTTACCCCCAACGCCCCCACCGGGGGCCTTCTTCCCAGCGACCCTTCCGGCGGCATCCCCCTGCGCATCACTCTCGAGGCAGTACTCGAGCCAGAGCTTAGCATTGGGAAACTCCGGTATCAGTGCCTTGACGGCATCGAGGGCATCATGCCAGACGAGGGCCGAGGCTTCGGCGAGGTCGGTATAGAATTGATCCGACGTCCTGTAGTTCTCCACCGTCTTTGTAGCCTGGAGGTCGGAGCACTTCATCGCTTTCTTCATCGCCTCGTTCTCCCTCTTGAGGGTATCCCGCGTCTTCTTCAGGATGGCGGCAAGCACCCTGGCATCCTCCAACTTGGCTTCAACGGCCTTATTGGACTCCATCATAACCCGGATGGTCTCCCGGCAGTTGGAGTTCACCCGATCCTCGGCTGCCACCCGGTCTTCGAGGGCGGCGATCCTCTCCTTCGCCTCGCGCAGCTCCCGGCTCAAGCCTTCCTCCCGCGAGGAAGACTCACCGGCGATCTGCATCGCCGGGGCAATTTCCTCGTCCACTATGTTGACGATGAGGGCGCAGTGCTGGAGGACCTGAGAAAAACAAAGAAGGGGTTAGAAAAAACACCCGATTCTGCGAACAAAAAGTACTTAATAAAGACCCGAATGGGAAACGGACACTGACCCGCACGACCTCCTGAGCTATGGCCGCCATTTGGGCCCTGAGGGTTCCCTGGGGGATTTTTCCCCCAGCCGACCTTTCCATTTCTGAGAGCAGGCTGTCGGAAACGGAAAGCCCCGAGGGCATCTCGAAGCGAAGATCCCCTTCATCCACGAAGATCGGGGAAGCCGGAGAATGGGGCACCGTCCTATGGTGCCTCTTGAGGAGGGGCACATGAACATCTTCCTCGTCCCCCACCTCCAAAACCTGGGGTTCCTGCTCCCGGGTGTGTTTGTGGCTCTGCGTGTGGCCGGCCTTCGAGGCCCGGGGCGTGCTGGAACGCCTGCCCGAAGCGGCCGCCGGCGGAACAGGGCTCGCGGTAGGGCGTGACGGGTCGGCGCCTCCGGCCTTCCTCCCTTTCTTCTCGGCCAGGGCAGCCCGGAATTTTGATCAGTCCATCGGCTCTGCAAAAAGAAGCGAAAATACAAAGGAGTTAGCAAAACCAGAAAAAATAGAAGAATACACAATTCTAAATGGGTCGCCTAAACTCCTAACTTACCCGCAAATTGAGCGGGGCTGAGCTCGGCCCAACTGAGGGCCTGCTCGGACAGCAACACATCGGCCCGTTGGACGGGCTCCCACTCCGACACCGCTACCGCATCGGGATCGTTCGACCACCTCACCCTGTAGGGTCTTTTTCGTCACCCTATTGAGATGGGAATACACGCGCGCTTGTCAGGCGCATTACTGATTCCCCCTGCCTAGGGTAGGCTGGGGTTTATTGATTGTAAGGATCCGAATCTCCGAAAGCCGCGGACTAAGCTGCCATTAATTATCCCTCGTCTTTGGAGCGAGAGAACCTCCGATTGACGGGTTAAACTGATCATGCGAACTCAAATGCAATGTTGTATTTTGAAGGGGTTTTGGATATATCGGGGTCCCCGCAGAGTTTTTACGGGGGTCCTGCTTGCGGGGTGCGGGGCAGTGCCCCGTTAGAAATTTTTTTCCAACGAGAGACGTGTTTTGATGTGGAGTGCATAAAAAAATAGGGGGAAGAGCGTCTTAAAGACGCATGCGTGGCACGCGAGCGCATGGTGCCCACGGGTCACGTGCCTGGCACGTGAGCACTTGGCGCCCGTTGGTCACCTGGGCGCTGGGCGCCAGCGGGTCACGTACGCTGCACGCGATCGAGGGGCGTGCGTGCACGTGGGCGCTTTAGTGCCCGGGGTCACGTGCGCTGCACGCGACCATTGGACGCTTTAGCACCCGCGGGTCCCGTGCCATGCACGCGACCGCTAGGCGCCTGCGGGTCACATATGCTGCACGCGGTCGCGAGGTGCCCACGGGCCACGTACTCGGAACGTGATTGCTGGGCACCCAAGGGTCACGTGCGCGGCACGCGATCGCTGGGCTCCCGCGGGTCACATGCGCGGCATGCGACCGTGGGAAACACCAGCGGGAAAGGACTTAGCCCCAAGGTTAGGGAGTTGAACTCCCAAAGGGTTTTGGAATTGAACTCCTAACAGAAATTTAATTTATAGAGTTAAACTCCAACAGATTTAGAAAGGAGTTAAATTCCTAGAAATTTTTGGCTCTTCTTTTGAGTCTTGGATCCTCCCAATATGGGGTTTTTGGAGATGGGTCTCCTTCTTCTTCCTCTCGGTTGGCCGGATCTTGAGGGAAAGGGGAGTGAGATTCAAAATCTCCCCTCTCAGAGATTTGATGGAAGATCCGAACTCCCCTTTGTGGGTTTTGTGGTGAAAAACTACTTTTTTTAGAAAGAAAGAATTAAACTCTTAATTTAATTCAAAAAGAGGAAGAAACTTTTAGACCCTTGAGAGAGAGGAAGGAGGCACACTGTTTATCCAATCAGAGCAAAGCTCTGTTCAAATTCCGAAGTTTGAAATGAAGCGACGCTTCGTGAAGAGCGCCAGCAGTGAATGCGCCAGCACTAAGAGTCAAAGACTCTGAAACGGTACTCACGTGCAAAGCACGAGAGCGCTAAGCCCCAAGAGCGCTAAGCGCCAAGTGCGCTAACCGCCAAAAGCGCTTCATTACTTGCACCTGGTTATAACAAGTTAAGTTATGCAGTGCATAAACGTCTGACAAAGGAATAACAAAGAATTAAAAATAAGAGGAACACTTGGCAGATAATAAAATACTTAATTAGACATTTTTTTTAATTACAATATAAACAGATCGCCAAACATGGGATCAAAAGGACAGGGGTTTGCAAATCTAAGAATGAGATTATCTAGTTCCCTCTCTGTCCTCTCCACTATGTCAAAATAGAGATCTTCTCGAGGAGTAGCCACCCATCGATCAACGCCGCACTCACCAGAGAAAGTGGAGATAACGACCCGACGAGCCCGTATCTGGCTCAGCAAATGGACATAGCAATCC
Source organism: Agapanthus africanus (assembly GCA_030015575.1). Classification (NCBI taxonomy): domain Eukaryota; kingdom Viridiplantae; phylum Streptophyta; class Magnoliopsida; order Asparagales; family Amaryllidaceae; genus Agapanthus; species Agapanthus africanus. Next base: position 874,185,872 of record JASDDO010000024.1, on the reverse strand, counting down.
CTCAGGGCTTTAGTGATCAAATGCGCCTCGAAGAAGCACTCGATCTTGTCTTCAGTGGCATCGAGCATTGCCGAGGTCATCTCTGCTGGAGGAGGGGGAATATCAGCGAGCACGGACGTAAGGATCATCCGAAGCCAAATAGAGTATGGGGGAGAGGAGACCCTACACGAGTCAAGAGCTCGTACAGCGCTGCGTCGCATTGGTCATCCATAAGAGCAGGATCCACCAAGCGCGCAGCAAAGCGAGGAACAATGTCCTGGATGGGCACATCCCACGGTTGTCGATGAGCATGTGGGCGGTTACAAACCATAGTTGAGAGGGTTCTTTGGAGACGAGAAAAGAAAGAAGTTTTGCTTCAGATTATGAAGACTAGGCACAAAAAATGTTGTGCATAGTGGAGCTATTTCCAAGACCTGGGAAATGAAAGTTCTGGGGAATATAAGTTTGACTTAAAAGGAGGGTGAAAAGACACCTCCAATAAAGCAGTGCTTTAGATGCAGCGCCAAGCGTGCTGCGCCATAAGTAGCGTACCACGTGCAAAGCACGTGCGTGCTAACGCTAAGAGCGCTGCGATCCGAGTAGCGCACCATGGGCAGAGCGCATAAGCGCTAGCGCTGGAACTAAAAGCTCCCCACCGTTAGATCAAAGATCTAATAATAATGATAAATCATTAATTAACCAGAATTAAATTCTGTTAAGGAAAGATTTCTCAAAATCTTTCCAAACAACAAAATTGTGCTCTGTAAATCAGAGCACCGTTGGATCAATGATCCAATGGTAAATAAAAATTACCAAAGACAGAATAAATTCTACATGGAAAGATTTCCCAATCTTGGTAAAAAAACAAGAAGATTATCTTCTGTAAACCAGAAGCCCTTAGATCAAAGATCCAACGATGGGAAATTCCCTAAATCAATTGGAGAAAAGATCTCCTTAACCGATTGAACAAACCATCTTGCCCTATATAAAGGCCCCCAGACTTCAAGTCTCAAAAGGAGAAACCCCCCATAAACTTTGAGAAAATCTCAAGAAGAAGAAGAAGCTCTCGGCAAAAGAAGACAATTTTTTTCAAGGTAATAAGAATATACAGACGAAATCGTCTCAATATAAACAGAAGTACTTACTTCTTTCACAGATCATAGATCTATAAGACAAAATTGTCTTTCACAAAAAAGATTATGAACATCTCATTATAAAGGGGGGTAGAATTATTCAATTCTCTTAAGATCACAGATCGCAAAGGCAAAGCCTTTCATCAAAAAAGAGATTGAACCAAGAACTTTGTTCTTAGAATTTTGAGACGAAGTCTCTTATCAAAGAACAGATAATCTGCAGAGCGCAAAGTTAATCTAAGAAGAGCCTTAGCACTCCTAATCTAATAAGAGTCTTAGCGCTCCTAATTCAAAAGTGTCTTAGTGCTCTTCATCTAGCGCAAAGCGCTGCAGCGCCATAGTGCTTCAAACACAGCGCATTGCGCTCATTGGCTAGCGCTCAGCGCTAAGCGCGCCACGTGCTTCTCACATGTGCGCTGCATTATTAAAAGCGCCTTACGCTCATCATATGGCATCAGCGCTAAACGCCTCAACACTTCAACTAAAAGCGCATCAGAGCTCCACATCTAGCGCATCAGCGCTCTTCATTTAGCGCTAAGCGCGTTAGCGCTTCATATCTGGCGCTAGTGCCAAGTGCACCACATACTTTTATGTGCGCTTAGACAGAACATAAAATGTTCTTTGAGTAAGCCTGGGGCTATAATAAATGCACATCATTCAATTAAAGACAAAATATTGTCAGAGACTAAACCAATGCTTAGCATTTTTAAAGGGATTGGGCTCAAACAAACATCTAACAACTCCAAAAACAAATGTTGAACATTGTAATTGAATGGCCTTAGCCCAAATTTGCCATAAGTCCTCAATTCAGATTAATTGAGTTCATATGCTCATAAATCACAGATCTTAGTCCCAATTGGACTACAGGTCTCTCAACCCACATCGGTCTAAAGGTACATCTCTGAACTCCTCTGATATTTGTCGTTGTAATCCTTCAATATCCTCAGAGAGGTGACGGGTCTTGACAGCCATACATTTCATGGACTGTGGGGTCCTTAAGCCCATGGACTATGATGTCCTTAACCTTGACTGTGGGGTCTTTAAACTCACGGATTATGATATCCTTAACCTTGACTATGAGGTCTTTAAACTCACGGACTATGATGTCCTTAACCTTGGACCGAGATGTCCTTAAACTAACATTGGACCATAATGTCCTTAAACTAATTATCGACCGCAATGTCCCTAAACTAAACAATAGAGCCCAAATGCTCTCTTGTTGGATTTAAACGATCCTGTTAAGTTGATCTTAATCTAAAACTAGACTAACGTATTCTTAACAAACGTTTAAGTTGATCTTAGTCCCAAATGAGACTAACGTATTCTTAAACCCAACTCCCAAACCCAAATCTAATAAAGATACGGATTTGGACTAATCCACGCCCTACGGGCGACAACATAAATTAGTCTCCGTATACAATCCACGAGCAACCAAAAAACAAAACAAACACACACGACATGAAGTGACCATCTGGAGAAGGAGAAAGTGGTTACCGCGATACGGTAGCGTAATTAACTGCAGGGGCTTGCGCCTGCAGGGAAGAGCGTCCCCACAATCAAAAACCCCTCATCATGAGGGGGAATCTGACGAAGTCTGCTACATCGGCCGCATCCATTTAAACCTTCGATACATGGTGTCATAAATCAACTTGGCATCTTCGGAGAGGTGGACGGATAGCACCAATTAGCATCTGCCCCGAAATTCAGGCGAGACGGACCTGCGCGGTCGCGTCTCCGTGTTTTCGGCGGGGAACACACACAAAGCCTAGAATTTTAGAGAATGAATTGTTATGCTTTATTTTATTATCATGTTGCCTTTTATAGGCTTACACATTTACATATAGCCCTTTGGGCTTTACAAAATGGCATTTTTCCCATCCCATACCTCATGTGCTCTTTTCTTTTGCACATGAGCCATGGGTTTTACAAAAATTTGGCATCATGCCCATTTTCTTACATTCATGCATAAAAAATTACATCAAAATTATTTATTACATGATTTTTTATTTCGGCATGGGGGAGGTCGGCCGCGGTGCTCGACTTGGGCATGGGCCCACTTGCTTGGGCTTGGGCCCGCTTACTTGGGGTTGACCTTGACTTTGACTTGGTCAACTGGGGTGCAAATTTTGACCCCAACATACCCGAGGGTAGGTGGCTCTGTGCCACTGGACGGGCACAGGCCAATCCTCACCCCCAGGTGGCCCGACGAACAAGAACTTCTCCTTCCATTCATGAATGAAAGAAGGCACTGCTACGACCCCCAACCAAGCCGTCCTTCCTTTGTGTTTTCTAAAAGAAATGTATACCCAGCTAAGTTCGTCCCTACGAGTGCCGGGGTGATTTTTGTAGTAGAGGGAGGAAACGAGAACTTTCAGGCTGAAAGGGATCTCCTGCAGTCTTAACCGGACCAGGAACCCGAGAAGAATCCTCCACGAGTTCGGCACTAACTGGCCCAGGGCTAATTGAAAGCAACGTAATGCCGCACTCACCTCGGGGGAGAAGGGAAGACGCATGTCGGCCCAAAAGGCCTCCAAGTACAAGGCAATCTCCTTGTCCCATACCTGGTCTGCCTTCTCTCCCTCCCCGGCCAAGCGAAGCGAGTAGCCGGGGGAATGTGGAAGTGAGCCCAGATAGTGGCGAGCTCGTCCATATGCTTCAGGAGGGAAGGCGCGTCACGAACACTCTTGACACCCGCTTTGGGGACCGTCCCCATCGCACGGCGCCTGGGAGCATGACTAACCTTAACTTCCCGGGGGGATTCTGACTCGGGCGAGGAAGAGGAAGAAGCAGAAGAGGAAGCCGCAGAAGACTCCCTAGACTCTACCCGAACTATTTCTACGGACTCCCCAGAGGAAGACATCTAACCTGAGCAAAGGAAAGAGTCTGCCGAAGAAAGAACACAAGAAATCTGACCTAAGGGGAAGAGCACCGAGCTAACACACGAAGGGATAAGGAAATTATGGCGAAGTGTGGACCCTGGAGGGGATCCTATCTCTATTTATAGCAGTCGGTGAACACATCCTATGGCGTCGATCGTCTCCCACCAAAATAACACTTCGCATTCAATGGCCGTCAACGTTCCACCTGTCGCACACGCATTGGGCGCGTCCTGTCAAGCTCGAAGGACACCGGCGGCCCATCACGTCAGCCAACCAGCGCCGGACACGTGGCCTGGCGTTTCGACAAACGTACGCCCGTATCGGCGCTTCCTTTTTAATACAAGATCCCTCCCCTGATCCGCTGACGTCATCGAAAAAATACGACTAATTGCCTGGGAATCCGCGCTGACGATGTCTTCAAATAAGAACTTGGCCCAGGCGACCGATCAGACCACTCTCGACCCGAACCATAAATAGGTCGGTCCGAGAGTGGGGGCTAATGATGATGCTCGGTACTTAGGACTCCCCAGATCATGACACGTGGCAGATGACGTGTCCCAGAGCTTACGAGAGAAGAGCAAGAAAGGTACATTGGAAGCATACCCCGGTCCTTCCTCCTGAGGATGTTCCCGACCTTCGATGGCCTCCCGGACCACTCCTATGCTCGTCTTCCAAACAACCATTGGCTCGCCTCCGAACCCTCCCGTACGCTGAGCTCCTTCAGCCCTCTTAGCTCGCCTCCAAGCTATCGCAGAACTAAGCTCCCTTGGCCTCCCGCTCGTTCCCGAGCCTCCCGCCGAGCTTAGCTTCTTCGGTATCACTGACCGACCCGCTGTGCAGATCACAAGCGTCTCCGCCACGGCTCTGCAAATCTTGCCAGCCGCAAGATATCCGCCGCCCACGATCCTGCATTCCATGCCATCGCGTTCCCCTATTAACGAGTGTATCTCGTCATTAATGGGGGATCCCGCCTTTCACGCAGGCGTAACGTCCAGGGGTATAACGGCCGGCGTGAATCTCGCGCCCGCCACCCCATGGCTGCCACTATATAAACCCCTCTTCAGACGACTCAGGTAAGGGAATTTGACCCCAATAGGCTGTTACTCTCCTCAAATATCTCGACTAACTTGATCGTCGGAGGGTCCTCGGTGGTACAACCATCCCGGGATTTCCTTGCAGGTAGCTCGGCTCCATTCCAAATCAAATCCATTGAGATCCACACGCACCGAGAAGCAACCCTCAAATCCAGTCTCAGTCATCCATCAACGCTCGCTACCGATCAACGGAAGATAACATCTGAAGGAGATCACAACCTCCATCACTATTCGATTTGCGAATTGGGGTTTTCGTAAAATGGTATAATTATATACCAATAATTGGAAAATAATTGGAGATTAATATGGTTTAATTTTAAAAAATGTATTTGTTGGATTTGGTCATTTTATAATTAATTATATGCAAGTTTAAATTAAACTTAATTAGTGCACTATTAATCATGATTAAGCCAAATCCGTATTTTTAAATATCCATGGCTAGTGCACCATGACATGTTGCATTTTGTTGCATGTTGCTTCTTTTGTATGCTTGATATTTGGTTTTAATGAGAAAAAGAGAAAAAAAAAAGAGAAGAAAAGTCAAAGAGAGGACATGTAGGTATGGCATGAGAGAGGGCAAGAGAGAGAGAAAGAGTGAACCATGGCTGCTACTTCACTCTTCATTTTTCCCTTCACCTCTCATTTCCTTCATCTCCTCCATTCTTCCTCCTTCATCTCCCTCGTCACTCCATCTCCTCAATCATCACAAAAACACCCCAAAACTTAGCCAAACCTTATACCCCCTTCACAAATATTGTGCACAAGCTCACTACAAACACTATGGTAGGATCAAGTCAAGGTTTTGAGCACTTTGGACAACTCAAGAAATTTCTTGAGTTTCCAAATGAGTATATTTATATTCCTTTAGTTAAGTTTTTAGTTTCTTTACACCCTATAATAGTTTAGAGTAAAACCGATATAGATTAGCGATCTTTGATATTTCTAAGAAAAGGTTTAGGGATATTTTGTTCGTAAAAGTGTAATTGAGGTTTAGTAGTGGCTACAAAACCCTTTTAGTGCTAGAATTCTGATCTAGACTTGAGCTAGAACCCCAAATACGAAAACTGAAATTTTTCGATGTCGGTTTTGTGGAGTTTTAGAGGATTTAATGGAATTTGGAGCAACTTGGGATGTTCATAAGAAAATCAAACAACTATATTGACCTAGTTAGACCACTAGAAGACCACCACAGAAGAACGAGACCCAAATTCAAAGATATGGTCGGCGCCACCTGTTACTGTAGCATATCTCACCGGCCCAATTTTGGGTTCTGGTGATGGGGTTTTGCATGTAGCTCACACTCCTTATAACTAGCTACTGTATTGGTTGTTTTGTCCTAGTCTACCTGTGCTAAAATCTGGAAGCATTTTGAGTTGGTTTTGACAATGTTTTCCGATATTTGAAATGTGAATTTATGAATTTCTTAATGTGATTTGGTCGTTGGATGTTTGTACGTCAACGACGAGGGTTATTTGGTTGTTTTTGCATGCGTAAGTTATAGGTTCTAAGCCATAAGCATTTCGTGTGCCGTATCGGTTTTCGAACTTGGATTTAATAATGCTACGACATGTGTTGATATGTAGGTACCTTCGCATGAACTTCCAAGACGACGAAGCACATCGACTTCGGCTAAGCGAGGAGATTGGCAGGTGAGTAGATTTATATCTACGGAGGAAGTCGGGTGGATGGCTGTTCATATCATAATTTTGCATTATTATATTCTCCATTCTTATTCTTTTTACAAATAAACAGGTGGTTTTGATCCATGTCTGCTACATAGTTGCAGGTTACAGGTTCTCGGAACAAAAACAGTGAAAATGATGAAAAGACGATACAAAAGTGAGACTACGACCAACAAATGGAAGAATCTTGATCATGCCTCTAGTTTGAAGAATAAATGAAGATCAATAGACAATTTCACAAAGTACAAAGGCAGCGAAAGGTTCAAGATTTCGACACGAAGCAAACGGTAAAAGTTTACGATATTATGCACTGTGGAAAACTGGAAGGAACTAGAAGGCAATCTGAGAAACCAAGTGAAGAAACAAGAAGAAAAAGGCAACCAGACCAAACCCAGAAAAACCCAGCAAAAACACCCCCCATATGGCCGCGGATCCGCGGCCAAACATGGCTCTTGGCCGCAGTTCCGCGGCCATGAAGAGCCCGTGTCGGTGCAAATTTTATGAAGGTGTGGCGGTGCGTTAACTAGTCTTCTTAGGGTATATTTGTAAATGCAGATATGAATCGAATGTAACCCTAGGGTTTCTATGATCTATAAATAGAAATCCTAAACCTCTTTTGGAGATATGCCTCTTTTTATCAAATAAAATTCAGAATTCTTTGTCATGTGTTGAGAGAGCATCGAATAAAGTAAGTAGATTTATTTTATTGCCCTATTTCTTAAATTCTTTTCTACCCTAGTATAGATTTATTATCTGCCCTAGTTAATTAGCTTAGAACTTTTTATTAAATTGCCATAGTTTAGATAGTTAATCTTTTAAAAACAAAACAAATAAAAAACAAGTCTTTTATCAATCCCCTAATGAGTGAGTAATTCCTCACTTGTTAGGGTTAGGAATAAGAAATGTTTGAGAGATGAAAATCTCTCACCCCTTTCTTGCCCATCACATATTAATTAATAAGACTCCATGCATACATACACACACCGCTCCATACGGCACCCTACCCATGAGGTAGCGGTGATACCGTAATTTAAAAGACCGGTTGTGCATGTTTTCCATGGAGATTAAGGTAAGAATTAAGAAAGGACGGATAAGGACCTAGAGGAAGAAACATCGTTTCTTCCCGATCGTCCTAATCCCCTTAATTAATTATTACCATAACACCTAAATAGATCTAAATTAGGGCATTGAAAGCGGTGGGAAATCTTAAATTTCCAAACTTAACCTAAACCTAACTCTAGCAAGATTCTAATCCTAGTCTAAATCAACTTAGTTTTTAGTGATAATCATCCCAACACCGTTTAGAATTAACTCGTTAGAACAATTTGAGAATACACAAAATCCTTGTGGACCGACCCGTTCACCGGCTAGCTACCAAGCGACGCCGTTCTTGATTGCGGTAAACAATTCTTTGATCATAACAATCTCACATTTAAATCAAATGGCGCCGTTGCCGGGGATGGCGTAGTTATTTTCTTTTTGAAATTTCGGGTTAATATAAAATTTAAAATTCATAAAAACTGAAAAATAAAAAATTATAAAAAAATTTTATCATCTTGTTTTTGTTTGAAGGGTGTTTCGTTTGAATTTTGCAGGATCGACGAACAAGTTCGGATCTGGAAAAATCGAGAGAGCAAAACAGAAAACCCTAAATCTGAACAACAGAAAAAAATCAGACCAGAGGAGAAGAAAAATTCTCGAGAACCGAACAGTCTAGCAGACCGCGGAACCGCCGCAGGAACGCTACTTTGGCCGCGGAACCGCGGTATTGTGCTGACGTCAGCTGACCAGAAACCCTCTGTGAGCTTCCTTTCTCCTTCTCTGAACCCCCTGATATCTCCTCTGTAAAAATCTTGTGCAGGATTCTTTGCGCCGCGCTTAAAAAAAATTGTTTGCAAGTGATTGTGTTTACTGCTTTGCATATTTAAATTGACTTTAAGTGGCTTGAATACCAATCCAAATTGGGTGGGGATTTCATCACCATTCCCAGGACACCAAAAATCACATAAAGCATATTGCATTGACCATCAAGTTAAATTAAAAAAAGATTAGACTCAGCCCTAAAGACTTCGCGCTCAATAGGACAAAAGAATAGTTGTAGGTATCGACCGTTGATCCTAACCTGACTTTGTGGTGCTTAGGCTAGACAGGTAGTGAAAGGTAACTTCAAAAGGCCCGTCTCACAGTGATTCGTGAGCGGATCCCTCCTTTCTGTACTTGTACTTACCTGGCCACAATTGGCGGTGAAGAGGCGGTTTGAGGTCCTTATTTCTTGCCCTTTGGAACAGTTAGGAGCAGTTTAGCTGACCTAGGTGACCCTAGATCTAGGCTTGATTGTGCATTTGTGATTGATTGAACGTGTGTCTAAGCCTTTTATCGAAAATCTTTTTTTTGCAAAAAGCTCCACATATAAAAAAACACAAAAAAAGAAAAAAGGAAAAAATTTTACAAAAACTTGCAACTTGTCGCTAAGAAATCCGTGCATCCCACTTACACCCACTTTCTTTCCATTGACGTTTTCTTACCCCCACCTTCTGTTTTTCACCTTTTTGACTACACTACTTCTTTAGTGTATGTCCGGTTGGACTAGAGACACTAGTGCCCAATTAGTCCGTGTCTCGTTGGTACCGACCGACAACGCTTTCGACTCCGAAGTTGAAATTCCTTCCACTTCCTTACCTTCACCTTCACATTCTTCGTCTTCTAAGGAGATGTCGGGATTTAATCCTAACAACACCTTACCCATGGGACTGATTCCACCTCCGTTAGGTGCGAATAACCCACAACACCCGCCTGTTGAAGCGTCCCAACGAATCGCGCTCCAGGATCTTTTCTATCCTATCCGCACCGCCTTACCTACTTGTCTTTCACTTCCACCGGAAAATGGGGATAACTTTGAGATCAAACCCCACTTCATCAACATGTTGCCAAAATTTCACGGACTGGAATCCGAAGATGCCTATATCTTCATAAACAAATTCCAGAATGTTTGCACAATCATGAAGACAACACAACTGTTTGATGATGCTATAAGGCTAAGGGTCATTCCTTTCACTTTATGTGACTTAGCCGAGAAATGGTTATACAGCACATCATCACACTCAATTAAAAATTGGGAAGAGTTTGTTAAAGCTTTTCTTAAAAAAAATTATCCACATCACAAGACCGTGAGAATTCGCAATGAGATTATTCAATTTTCCCAGCTTCCTTCCGAACCCTTTTGGAAGTGTTTAAAAAGATTTAAAGACCTACTTATTCAATGCCCTCACCACGGTATCGAAAATTGGCAACTTTGCCAAACTTTATACGAAGGATTGAACTCAGCAATGAAGCAGTTGCTGGAAACCATTTGTCAAGGTCACTTTCTAACAAAATCAAGCGAGGAAGCGTGGCAGTTTCTCGACGATCTTGCTGAACAAACACTTCAGTAGGAAAGCACCAAGACCACCTCATCTCCTTCTGTTGGTCAGTCTAGGGCAGGCATACATCAATTAGATATGTCGATTGCAATGAAGGTTGAGATGGCCGCACTTACGAAAAAGTTAGAAGCAATTGAGACCAAAATCTCATCACCTTCTCCTGCCCCTGCTTTACCCCCACGAACTGTTTGTGCTTGTTGTTCGGATCCATCACATCTTACTGAAGAGTGTCCTTACAATCCACCTGTTCAAGGACAAGATCAAGTCAATACTGCTTTTCAGCAAAGACAAAGAAATGATCCATACTCTTCAACTTATAATCCGGGTTGGAGGAGCCACCCAAATTTTGCTTGGAATCAAAATCAACAATTCCAAGGAAACAATAACTTTCAAAGGCCCCCTCCTCCACAACAACAAGCACCTCCACAAACTCAATACCAGCAACATTTCCAACCACAACCTTACCCAAACCAAATGAACAATTTTGTGCCCAACAACTCTTACCCTCAAAAAAATTTTGTTCAACCAAATAATGATAAGGTTATCTCGCTGGAAAGAAGTCTAGATGCGTTTCTAAAACAATCTATATAATCCGCAGCAAGGTTGGAGACTTCCATTCAATCTTTGGTGCAAAACAGTACCTCACACGATCAAAGTATCAAATCAATTAAGGCCCAAATTGCACAATTAAATGCTGCGTTGAGCGAGCGAGAAAAGAGAAAGCTTCCATCTCAACCATTGCCAAATCCCGGTCACGCACACAATGCACATGTTGCATATGAACAGCAAAATCATAATGTAAATGCTGTGACCATATTGAGATCTGGAAAAGTGTTGCACAATAACGTGGGTATTAATAATGACACCCCTGCCGGTGGTTCTTCTTCATCATCATCTTCTTCTTCTTCTTCATCTTCTTCGTTAGAGCCTATTCTTCATTCTTCATAAGGCTCTACTTCTTCTACTTCAAACGGATCCACTTCTCACTTCACGAACAAATCAACACGGGGATCCGTTCCAACTCTGCAATCTACTCCACACAAATTGGACTCAACAAATTTTCAAAATGTTCCTTTTCCAAACAGGTTGAAATCCAATAAACCAACTCCACAAATGGAGAAAATTGTAGAGTTGTTCAAACAGGTTAGCATAAACATACCTCTCTTGGATGCAATCCAACAAGTCCCGTCTTACGCGAAAATCTTAATAGACTTATGCACCAAGAAGAGGAAGTCACAAGTACCAAAGAAAGTTTTCGTGGCTAGTGCTGTTAGTGATACTCTTGTCCAATCTTTACCCCAAAAACATAAGGACCCCGGATGTCCTACAATTTCGATAACAATTGGGGACAAGAACATCAATAGAGCACTATTAGATCTTGATGCTAGTGTCAATTTGCTACCCTATTCAGTGTACGAACAATTAGGCGTTGGAGAGCTTAAACCCACTCATTGTACTCTCCAAATGGCCGATCGATCTATCACCCATCCTAGGGGTGAGTTAGAGGATGTGTTAATTAAAGTAGGGGACTTCATTTTCCCCGTTGACTTCATTGTTATGGATACACAACCTGTAGCTAACCCCCGGAGTCAAATTCCGGTGATACTTGGTCGATCATTCCTTGGGACTTCTAATGCGGTGATCAATTGTCGAAATGGTTCGATGAACCTATCTTTTGGAAATGTGACAATTGAACTCAACATTTTTAAGTTGGGGAATCAGTCCTCCGAGCCTAATGCTAGTATACTTGATGTTTGCTCGATCAATGAGATCACACAGGAGGACTGTGAGCTTGAAAATTTCTGTTCGATCACAGCAGTGTTGACGCCTCTAGTGCGTTCCTCCTAGAATCTGACACAGCTTTCATGCCGGAAAACGACTACAAGTGTTTCACTTTTTTGGACCATTTTGAAGACTCACCACCCGAGTTTTAGTCTTTTGATTTTTCGGATGAGTTAGTTGAACCATCCGACTCAGTTGCTTACACTCGATTTGAACCATTGATGGAATCCTTCGAGTTTGAAACAGTTTCACCAATGTTACCTTCAATTGTTTCACCCCCTAAACTCGAACTAAATCTTTTGCCTTCGCACCTTTAATATGCTTACCTAGGTGAGAATGAGACCCTTCCTGTTATCATATCGGCATCTCTAGCCCTCGAGCAAGAGAAAGCCCTTTTAATGGTCTTACAAAACAACCGGCAAGTTTTTGGCTGGACTATGGCGGACATCAAGGGGATTAGTCCCCTCATAGTTGAACATCATATATACATGATGGATGATGCCAAGCCAGTAAGGGATCCACAAAGACGCCTCAACCCCATAATGAAGGAGGCTGTCAAGAAGGAGATTGTAAAATGTCTTGATAGTGGTATCATTTACCCTATCTCCGATAGCCAGTGGGTTAGCCCTATTCATGTTGTCCCAAAGAAATTGGGCATTACGGTCATAACCAATGAGGCAAATGAGTTAATACCTATTCACACCCAAACGGGGTGGTGAGTTTGCATCGACTATAGAAAACTCAATGCCGCGATAAGGAAAGACCAGTTTCCTTTACCTTTCATTGACCAAATGCTAGAACGATTGGCTGGGCACGAATTTTATTGCTTTTTGGATGGCTATTCCGGATATAATCAAGTCCCCATCGCCGAAAATGATCAAGACAAGACCACATTTACTTGTCATTTCGGTACTTTCGCTTACCGTCGCATGCCCTTTGGGTTATGCAATGCACCCGTTACTTTCCAGCGGTGTATGATGGGGATCTTTTCAGACATGGTTGAAATTTTTTTGGATATCTTTATGGATGATTTCTCCATTTTCGGTGACTCCTTCGACGAGTGTTTGCTACACCTTGACGCAGTTCTTACCCGCTGTAGGGATAAGAACCTCATTTTAAATTGGGAGAAGTGCCACTTTATGGTACGAGAGGGCATTGTCTTAAGACATGTCATATCGCAAAACGGCATAGAGGTTGATAAAACCAAGATTGAAGTCATCTCCAATCTTCCTCCTCCTAAATGCGTCAAAGACATCCAAGCCTTTCTTGGCCATGCCGGTTTTTATAGATGGTTCATCAAGGATTTTAGCAAGATAGTTAGACCCTTGACTCTTTTATTGTCCAAGGACACCACTTTTGATTTTGACTCAACATGCATGAAAGCATTCGATTCATTGAAACACTCACTCATTTCTGCGCCCATTCTTTTATCTCCCGACTGGACACATCCATTCGAAATTATGTGCGATACATCTGATTTCGCCATTGGTGTTGTTCTTGGACAGCACATTAATAAGATACCACACGTAATTTATTACGCTAGCCGAACATTAAATGAGGCCCAACTGAACTACACAATAACAGAAAAAGAATTTTTAGCCGTTATGTTTGCACTTGAAAAATTCCGGCCTTATTTAATCGGCTCTCCAGTGATTGTGTACATGGACCATTCAGCTCTTCACCACCTTTTTGTGAAGAAGGATGCTAAATCGCGGTTAATACGTTGGATTCTCTTTCTACAAGAGTTTGACCTTATCATAAGGGACAAAAGAGGATGTGAAAATGTAGTGGCCGATCACCTTTCACGATTTCCTTCTTCGCCTACACTTGAAATTCCAATTAAAGATATTTTTCCCGATGAGCAACTCTTAACCATGTCATGCAAACCATGGTTCGCTGATATAGTAAACTATTTGGCCACCGGACTGATACCTAAAGATTGGTCGAAACAGGACAAACTCCGATTCTTGTCCCAAGTAAAACATTTTTACTGGGATGAGCCGTATCTCTTTAAATACTGTTCCGACTAAATCATTCGTCGGTGTGGACCTGAAAATGAGTTTAAGAGTGTGCTGTCTTTTTGCCACGATCAAGCGTGTAGCGGGCATTTTGGCCCCAAGAAGACAGCAGAGAAAATCTTGCAGTGTGGTTTCTACTGGCCACAACTCTTTAAAGATGCATATGAATACTGCAAGACATGCTCCCGGTGCCAACACTTGGGCCGGATATCACGGAGAAATGAAATGCCGCTCCAACCAATTTTGGTTGTGAACATTTTTTATGTTTGGGGAATAGACTTCATGGGACCATTTCCCAATTCCTTTGGGAATATCTATATTCTTTTGGCTGTTGACTATGTGTCAAAATGGGTCGAGGCTGTGCCTAGCCGAACGAATGATAACAAGGTTGTCGTTCGATTTCTTAAAGAAAATATCTTTTCTCGGTTTGGGCACTCTCGAGCAATTATAAATGATAATGGATCTCACTTTTGCAATAGGACCTTTGAGTCCTTAATACGCAAATATTCCATTACTCACAAATTGTCAACACCATACCATCTCCAAACCTGTGGGCAAGCCGAGGTTTCGAATCGGCAGATTAAAAAAATCTTGAGAAGACGGTTTCTAAATACCGTAAAGATTGGTCACACAAACTGATTGATGCACTATGGGCATTCCGTACTGCATACAAGACCGATCTTGGTATGTCTCCATACCGGCTTGTTTATGGGAAGATTTGCCACCTCCCAGTTGAAATTGAGCACAAGGCATTTTGGGCAATTAAGGAGTTTAATTTATCGATGGGAGATGCGGGTAGCAATAGAAGGCTGCAATTGAATGAACTAGATGAGCTGTGGGATGAGGCTTATGATAATGCTGTCATTGTTAAAAACCGAACTAAGGTGTTCCATGACAAATACATTATGCGCAAAACGTTTAAACTTGATCAACAGGTTTTATTTTATGACACTCGGTTACACTTTCACCCCGGCAAGCTCAAATCTAGGTGGAAAGGGCCGTTCTTGGTACGCACCGTATATCCGCATGGTGCGGTTGACCTAGAAAACCCGGAGAACGGTACATTGTTTAAAGTGAACGGACGTCGACTCAAACCATTTCTCACTGCGGACCCATCGGAGGAGCTCCTGTTTTTGCAGGAGCCGATTTACACTGACTGATCTTCCTCCATTTTACCCCCAAATTTTCGATCATCTAGCCAAAACTTTGTTTCACACAAGTTTAGGAGTATGTATCATTTGTAAATATATAAATACAAAATAACATAAAAAAAATTTAAAAAAAATAGGAAATAAATAAAAAAAATTCTTTTGGGTATTTTTGTAAAATAAAAAATAAATAGGGAAGTGCCGACAATTTTGACCCTCTTGGTGTAGCCTGACAAGTAAGGACACTGTCAAGTTTAAGTTTGGGGGTGTGCTCGGTAAGCTTTCTTCCTTCGCATTCATATGTATATTTTTGCATTTGCATACTTATTTTAAAACCCATAAAAATTGAAAAATTTTAAAAATTACAAAAATTGAAAAATTCAATTTTGGCCTTAATTGACTTGAGTTTGACAAATAGGTTAACTAGTTAGGAACAACTAGACTTTAGACTTAGTAAATTAAAAACCCTAAAAATAACCTTTCTTAAAATTTAACGGTAGAAAGTATATGTCTTTGTAGTTTATTTAGAAATAGCCAAATTTCGAGTTGACTTCTTGGGCTAAGTTAAAACAAGGGAAAAGTATTGATATTTTTATTAAAATATAAGTCTGAAAAATAATTCCTAAGTTTAAGTCTAAATTCTGAAAATATATACCCTATAAATTGCACAAACACGAACCTTGAAACTTGGAATAGTAGAAGAGACCTTGAAATGCTCTTGTCTAAAGTCCTTAGTATGAAGGAAAATAAAAATAAAAATACAAGTGTGAATAAAGAAAAAAAATGAACACTGGTTTTTGTAATTACTTAAGGCTGCATAAATAGCAAAAATTATTTAGCGAGGGTGCTTTATCACCTAGTGCCTTAGACCAACTGGTTTGGGAGTCACTGCTAAAGCCTCAGGTGTTACAAGACTAGGAATTACGCCTTAATGTGCAAACACATTTTATAATCGGTTGTTGGTACCTCAAGAAGTATTAACGGTCGCATGAAGAATGTGTGAGCAATTTCATCTAAAAATTCACCAATTGAAAAGTACTTTGGACAACGGACAAGAGTATAATAGCTTGATTTGAATTTCCAAGTGTAGGGATGATATACACACACACGTAGGGGTATGTGATTGGGGTTTAGATAAGAGATAGGAATGAAAAATAGGACTTGTATTTTTAATAGAGATGATAAAAATTCCAAAGTTGAGATAGAACCCTAGAAGGAAAACTTAAAAGATGCTAAAAGCTAAGTAAATTTACAAGAACATATATAATCTTAAGTTAAATAATATGGAAGCGTGAAAAATACGGGTGGATAATTTCTGTGTCGAAAATAATAGAATTCCTTATTGGAAAACCTAATTGGAGAATAAAAGTCAACATGCCGAATTGATAGGATTTTGTGGGTAGTATCCGCTGAAAACCCTCAGGAGACAACACTCCTCCTACTCGGGACACCTAGAGGTTTAACGGCTTGTTGCACGAGCTCAGTGCAATCGCGTTTCCCTGCGAAAGTGAGGCTAGGTCTTTTTCGAGAATAAAACTAGTTTTGCTCAAGGACGAGCAAAAGATAAGTTTGGGGGTATTTATTCATATCATAATTTTGCATTATTATATTCTCCATTCTTATTCTTTTTACAAATAAATAGGTGCTTTTGATCCATGTCTGCTACATAGTTGCAGGTTACAGGTTCTCGGAACAAAAACAGTAAAAATGATGAAAAGACGATACAAAAGTGAGACTACGACCAACAAATGGAAGAATCTTGATCATGCCTCTAGTTTGAAGAATAAATGAAGATCAATAGACAATTTCACAAAGTACAAAGGCAGCGAAAGGTTCAAGAGTTCGACACGAAGCAAACGGTAAAAGTCCACGATATTATACACTGTGGAAAACTGGAAGGAACTAGAAGACAATCTGAGAAACCAAGTGAAGAAACAAGAAGAAAAAGGCAACCGGACCAAACCCAGAAAAACCCAGCAAAAACACCCCCCATATGGCCGCGGATCCGCGGCCAAACATGGCTCTTGGCCGCAGTTCCGCGGCCATGAGGAGCCCGTGTCGGTGCAAATTTTATGAAGGTGTGGCGGTGCGTTAACTAGTCTTCTTAGGGTATATTTGTAAATGCAGATATGAATCGAATGTAACCCTAGGGTTTCTATGATCTATAAATAGAAATTCTAAACCTCTTTTGGAGATATGCCTCTTTTTATCAAATAAAATTCAGAATTCTTTGTCATGTGTTGAGAGAGCATCGAATAAAGTAAGTAGATTTATTTTATTGCCCTAGTTCTTAAATTCTTTTCTGCCCTAATATAGATTTATTATCTGCCCTAGTTAATTAGCTTAGAACTTTTTATTAAATTGCCGTAGTTTAGATAGTTAATCTTTTAAAAACAAAACAAATAAAAAACATGTCTGTTATCAATCCTCTAATGAGTGAGTAGTTCCTCACTTGTTAGGGTTAGGAATAGGAAAGGTTTGAAAGATGAAAATCTCTCACCCCTTTCTTGCCCATCACATATTAATTAATAGGACTCCATGCATACATACACACACCGCTCCCTACAGCACCCTATCCATGAGGTAGCGGTGATACCGTAGTTTAAAAGACCGGTTGTGCATGTTTTCTATGGAGATTAGGATAAGAATTAAGAAACGACGGACAAGGACCTAGAGGAAGAAACATCGTTTCTTCCCGATCGTCCTAATCCCCTTTATTAATTATTACCATAACACCTAAATAGATCTAAATTAGAGCATTGAAAGCGGTGGGAAATCTTAAATTTCCAAACTTAACCTAAACCTAACCCTAGCAAGATTCTAATCCTAGTCTAAATCAACTTAGTTTTTAGTGATAATCATCCCAACACTGTTTGGAATTAACTCGTTAGAACAATTTGAGAATACACAAAATCCCTGTGGACCGACCCGTACTTACCGGCTAGCTACCAAGCGACGCCGTTCTTGATTGCGGTAAACAATTCTTTGATCACAACAATCTCACATTTAAATCAATGGTGTATAGCACTCCCGCAACCATTGATATGGAAAATCGATATATAAATTATAATTTGGAGAAAAGATATGCTACGAACTTATGGATATGATTAAAGGTTTTAGTATGAGATGATACGATAAAAGATGACATTAGTGGATATGTTGGTTTGAGAATGCAAGGCAATATACATGTTATATTCGTATGCCAATTGATGATATAGGATTCTACATACATACAAATGAGAATGTGATGTATATGCAAGATGACTTGATGTGAGATATTGATATGATAAAAAGAGAATATGATGAAATAAGATGACTTGGCTTAATATGTCGATATACGGATGCGAGGCGATATGAGAATATAGATACTTTTGCCAAGACATGATATGAGATTGATACAGATGTGACTTGAGATATGTGTGTGTGTGTGTGTGTGTGTGTGTGTGTGTGTGAGAATAAAGAGTGATATGACATACGAGACCATAGATCCGTACCTTTGTCGATGAATGGGACGATAGAATACCTATTCTGTTTGATGACCCCGTACGATGGATTACCGTACACGATAAGATATTACCGGATGATTGATCCGCGCTCGTGATTTGAGGATGCTATTTGAGGATATTGCCACATCTGATGCTATGAGGCGGGATCGCCGACGTAAAGATGCCACTTGAATCATACTTATTACCAAAACCGACGAATCGTCTGCACTTTTAAATGAAAACCTCAAGGGACGCTGCGGATTTTCAAATGGTGTCTTTTCCTTAAAAACACCATAGCTCCCACTTTCAAAACTACGATTCGTATCTTTTAAACCGACCATACGGTTCACGTGTAGTTGTATACCTTATTATCGTTCATGTTTATGTTGGCTTATCCCTTGTGACTTACACATTATGTTTCCAGGATTTACCGTATTACGATATCATCTGCTAGTATACCTGCATAATTACCGATGACGTGCATGTTACACTTACACCGATTTGTCGGCGCACACATATTCATCATCGGTAATTGTCATACCACTTGCACAGTAGAACTGTCATATCATGATATTATTCATAACCGTAAATTACATTCACTGTTCAGTGCTATCACTTGATATGCTACATGATATAATTGATAATGCTCATATTACTGTTTTATGTTTGCATAAATCGTACTTTATGATTATATGCATTGAGATATTGTTTTCATGAGATTTCTGGATTTGAGAACCGCGGTTATATTTCAAAGGAAATTATGAATTGTTTTAAAATCGCGGTTCTCGTGATGTGTTTGAGGCGTCCACCATGAGTTTTCTCGATTCTGAGCTTGTTTTCGAGACCCGATTCGAGAAGTTGGATGAACCGTATGCGCGTACATAGTGGTCCCGGTAAGTCCCGGGGCGAGAAATTTGTGAGGATGACGATGAGCCTAGCATAGGGAGCACTACCTATCGGTGATAGTTAGGACCCGGCGGTTATCTGGAGGATACCAACCAGAGTCGTGAGATGGATATGAGGGCCGACCAGAGAATGCAGCACCTGAGATATGAGGATTTACGTGTCGATGCTAGACACGGGTTTTCATGATATTTTGAATGTCGGTGTTGGATACATGTTGGTTGATTTCCTCATATATACAAGCACATGATTCAAATGGTTTGATTTTAGATGTTGTC
The DNA here is from genome assembly GCA_030015575.1 of Agapanthus africanus. Lineage (NCBI taxonomy): Eukaryota > Viridiplantae > Streptophyta > Magnoliopsida > Asparagales > Amaryllidaceae > Agapanthus > Agapanthus africanus. Next base: position 874,166,072 of record JASDDO010000024.1, on the reverse strand, counting down.
ATTGGCATTGATTATATTGTTGATATATATACATACATGGACACCCTAGATATCATAGTATTATCTTCATGATACAGTTTGACTTCGGAATCGCTGTTTATTCGATTTCTACCTGCTGATGTTTTCTACTCACGAGTTGGCAACTCACCCCCGTTGTGCCATAGTTTTCTTGCAGGTTCGACTGCTTGGATCAGTAGCGGTATCGCTGGCACGCAGCTTCATTCAAAGTGTTTTGCTATGGTAGGTGGGACACACATTGGGTCATGCCCACTCTTGTACTTATTATTCATATTGTATCTAGATAAACTCCATCAATCAAAAACTAGATTTTGTAGATTGGTAGACCTAGAAAGACTTGTGTGGTTGCGAGACTTAGAGCGATAAGATGTATGTTCGCTTCTTTGAGATGATGTCTTGTTTTATTCATTTATTCTTTGTGTTGATTTTCGCCGTTGGGCGTCGTATATATATTTACTGCTTTATTTTGTGGTTGTGATTCCGCCAATTGGCGAAGAGCTAGCTCCCGCTTGGGGATACCTATATATTGTTATGTATATGGTTTTGGATCAAAATATACAAGGGAGGTGTTGCCCAATTTTTTAAAGGACGAAAAATATTTTCAACTAGTATATAATTCACTTGTATTTTCATATATTATTATTTATGCATTTAAAGAAAAACTTGATTCCACTATTTTCCACAAAATGCTTTAGATTTCTGGGTTTCGGCTTACTTGAATTACATTACGCTTTTAGACGTTGCGTGATTTAAGCGCCGATCACGAGCTAAATTTCGGGTCGTGACAATATGCATGATGTATCATATTCTACTCATTGCTAATAATATTAAGAGGATACGGAGTATACAGTGTCACTGTAAGAATTTCCTACAGTGGCCGAATACACGACAGTACACTATTCATAGGTTCCTCTCACTTCACTTTTTTAGGCTGAATTGTATAAATGTATCCATCAAGTTTCACGTTTTTTGCAATTGATACAATGAAATTTAATAATTAGAGATAAGTACCATGAACTATTTTTTTTATGATAACTACCATACGACGTTAACTTTTATGCCTAAATAGACCATTATACCCTTCGAAATTTTAGGAGTTGACTGAGAACATAAAATTAAAATGGGGAAACGAGTCAAATATTGATGACGCGGCAGTTAAAAATGTTTGCAGACTGATGGAGGCCTAGATCTCCTTCAGATGTTACCTTCCGTTGATCTGCTCATGACGGTGATGGGTGGCTGAGATTGGATCTGGAGGCTGTCGCTCCTGAAGCGTGTGGATCTCAATGGGTTTGAGGTTATGGTTGCCAAGCTACCTGCAAGGAAGTCCCGAGGTGGTTGTACCACCGGGGACCCTCTGACGGTCAAGTTAGACTAGAAATCCGAGCAGAGTAACGGCTTAGTGGAGTAAAAATGGCTTGAACCATCTGAAGAAGGGGTTTATATAGCGGTGGCAGCAGGCAAGGCAGGCGCGAGAATCACGCTGGCCGTTACGCTCCCGACGTCACACCCGCGTGATGAGCGAGACCTCCCATTAATGGCAAGACAGGCTCATTAATGGGGGATCATGGTGGCGTGGAACGTGGGATGTGGCCGGCGGAGATCTCGCGCATGGCGAGATTCGCGGGATGGCGGTTACGCCTGTAAGCGGTGCCGTTGGTCGGTCGATGAGACCGAGGAAGATGACCTCAGCGGGAGAGCTCGTAGACGAGTGGGAGAGCCGAGATATCTTGGTTCTGCGGTAGCCAGGAAACGAGCTATGAGGCCGAAGAGGCCGGTTATGCAGGGAGCTCGGAGGTGAGCCAGCGTTTACTCGGTAGGACAAGCATAGGTGTGGTCTGATCGGCCACTGTAGGTCCTTTCTTGCATGCTCTGGGACACGTCATCTGCTACATGTCCTGATCTGGGAGATCACCGATATCGAGCATCATCATTAGCCACCCACTCTCGTCCCGACCAGCTGACGGGTCAGGTCGAGAGTGGTCTGCCGGGTCACCCAAGGTGAGCTTCCTTTCGAAGATATCGTTAGGCGTGTCCCCGGGTAATCTATTGTATTTTCTAGATGATGTCAGCGAATCAGGGAGAGATCTCTGCATTAAAAAGGATGCGCCGGATCGCGCGTACTTTTGCTGAAGCGACAGACTGCGTGCCGGGCGCTGGTCGGATGACGCGACGGGCCGCAGACCTCTAGCGTCTGATGGGATCCGGCCAATATGCGTGCGACAGGTGGAGCGATCGTGGTCATCGAATGCGAAGAGTTGTTTTGGTGCGAGTCGACTGTCGCCGTGGGATAAGGACGCCGGTGGATATAAATAGAGGTGGGGTCCGCTTCATAGCCCATCTTTCTTCATATTTTCCTCGTTCTTGATCTTGTAAGCTCGGCGCTCTCCTCTTAGGTCAGATTTCTGCGCTTCCGAGGATCTCTCCATCAGATTAGATGTCTTCCTTTGAGGAGTCTGTAGATGTCGTCAGGGTAGATTCTAGGGATCCTTCCGCCAAGTCGGAGCCTTCCGGCGGCCCAATGAAGAAAAACTTCTTCTTCCAATCGTGGATGGAAAAAGGGATGGCGACGACACCCGACTCGGGTGCACTCCCCGGTCGTTTCCTAAAGGAGAGATAAACCCACCTCGGGCCGCGCGCAGCTGATGGAGGTCTGCGTCTGGAGAGGGAAAGGATGGTTGTCCTTGAAGCCCAATCGGCCGCCGTGGAGCTCGCCGTCTCGAAGTGCTGGGAGTCTTACCGCCGCCTAAGTGAGTCCCACCGAGTTGTCGAGGCGAAGTTGATGGAACTAGCCGATCGCTTTGCAGCCATGAAGAGAGCGAGAGATTCCAGCAGGCGGATGCCGAGGCGGCACTTTAGGAGGCGGTGGTCGCCGAGACTCGGGCTAGAAAAGCCGTGACTGATTACAAGGAGTCGAACCAGTTCTACGTCGTCCTCGGCGAGACCTCCGCCATCGCATGGAACAAAGCTCTTGACGCCGTCAAGGAGCAGTTTGCGGAGTTTGCTGACGGTGAGCTCTGTTGGATATAGTGCCCTCAGAGTCAATTATTGGATCGCAGGCACGTGATTGCAATGATTGAGGGATGACCTATACCGGTAGGACAGTCTTACTCGAGGGGTTTGTATACTATCTGGTTTGTCTTTATCATCGTGTACATGCTTTAGGTGACCTTACAGGTCGCTATTGCACGCTGATAGAGCCCTTAGGATTCTTGCTTGATGACCAGAAGTATGATGGCGATCATATACGTGGGAGCTGGGGTCTATAAGCACATCCTTAAAAGGTCCCTAGTCGTGGGAGTTTCGAGACTGGGCATCGATACTCCATTAGTAGACTAGTGTATACAGTCGAGACCCCGATAAGAAGCGGTGGCTGGTCTCACAAGCCATTGGTGTCAGTTGGATCACCTAAGATATATACAGGTGCTCATTGGGTTATGAGTACACCGGACAGGACTCGCCGGAAACATGCTAGTTGGTATTATACCTAGCGTCAGATAGCAGTTCCCTGGTGACATGTGTACAGGTTAGTTCATCGACCTGAGATCGTCATTTGTCTCATGTGAATTCCCACTATACGTTGATTACTACCTTACCACGGCTCAAAGGAGTCGTGCAAACAAGTTTTAGTTGGGTACAGTCCCGAGCCACATGGAGGCAGTGAGCAGATCGGCAGGGGTTCGTCTCTCCCGATATTGGGGGTGAGGTCGCGCTGTGTCTAGGAGAGCCATTACACGAAGTCCATGGCCAAGGCAGGAGATTTACTGGTAGGTATTCCAGTAGTATCTCAGGGTGTTCTGGGCTACACTCCGACATGACTTGTACCGCTTTTGGGGGTCTGATTTTTACCAACCCCCTAGGCCCGACATGCGATGCTTATAAACTAACGGATCGGACTGTACGGATATTGTCACTGACAGGCTCAGTAGGGTGTCAAGATGAGTTCGCTCATCGAGCTCCCATTTAGTCAATACCTGGTAGCTCGTTACGTACAGCTAGTACCTCTGACGTGCTAGTGGTTAAATCCACAACCAAAGTATTGATGAGTCTTTAGAGTCCCCCACAGACAGTTTCTGAAGTTTCGGGCGAAACTTTGTAGAGGCCGTATGATATATGACAGGGTTCGATCTTATACGTGCGATATTGCACGGATTATGATCGGACGGATCATACTAGTGGGCTTTGGTTTAAGCCGGATCCTAGTATTAGATTTGTTGGATTACTTTAGTCTCATCGCATCGCATTCAATCGGAATGCGGATGCAGGTATGTATATACAGGTGAGGGGTATCCTTGTGATCCGTTACGAGTTTACTTTAGATGTTGCCGTATCTTTTTGTTGTGGCAAACATTTGGATTAATGTTTGCATATGGAAATAATGAGCTAGAATTCATCATAGAATGCATTAAATGTGACATAGATATATATCATGACTCATGGTCTCTTTTTTAGCAAAAATGTCACATTTGTGGATTGATTTGAGTCATGAAATGAGAAGGAGAGAGAAGGGGGCTGCCATATGATATGTTAGCTCTTGTATTTCTTTTTCTAACACTCTCTCACTCTCATTCCATCATAAGAAAAGAAAAGAAAAAGAAAGCCTTCTCTTCTTCTTCTTCTTCCTCTAGCTCATTGTCTTCATTAATGGCAACACCTCTAACCTCCATCCAAATTCATGGATGTAAGAGACAAAGTGATCACAAACATTCTCTACAACTCCTTGGACACGTCGGCTAGCACACTTCGTGCCCGAGTTGCTTCGGATGAAGCGGGAGCCCGTAAAAAGAATCGATGATGTGGTGCCCTTTCCGACGAGGAGATCAAGACCGGAGATGCCGTGAGGAGCTTGGGATGGTGGCCAAAGACCGAAGGATACGAATCGATCGGTATAGCCTCTCTACCCTTTCTCTTGTTAGCTAGTAGTAGGTTAATGGTCCGATCTGGGTTTTAAGCATACGATAGCGCCGTTTTTCTAGTTTGAAAAGTTTTTCGTTTCCGCATTTTGGCCTCAGAAAGACGGCCGGGACGCTACCGTAGACTTACAAGCTCCGTGCTCGGGTCCCACTTTCGGTGGTCATTCCTCCAGCCGATGGTGATGAGGGAGGTGACGTCTATGCGGGGCCTGTGGCCAAACCCTTTTTTGTTGTTTTTTTTTCTTCTTTTTGTTGCCTCGAGTATTTTGTAGGCCTTCGGGCATTTTTGTAAGGCTGGGGAGCCCACAGTACCCTTGTAAAAGCTTTGACTTTGTGAATAAAGATTTTTGTTTTTGCAGTAGTGTTTGTGCTTGTATTTTCCTTTGTCGGTAAACACGTATTTGCGCAGTACTGTCTTCATTTTATGTCGGTTCTTTGTCTAGCGATCACACATCGAGTTGAATCTGTTGTTTGCCGAGTGTGCAAAGACCGGCGGGAAGACGGTATCTCCATAGCCCCGAAGCCGAGGTGGAGATCACTTAGACGTAGACCGGATGCTTCTTGGTGAGGTCATGTTCCTTAGCGTGGAAGGCTCGGAGAGGTATGTTGATGATAGACCGAGCAGGGTAGCTGTCCGGTGCCTCTAGGTGAGGGCTTCAATCCATGGAGTTGTAAAGTAGTGAATTGGTAGCCGCGGATAACCGAGCAGGGTAGCCGCTCAGATCCCTCTTGGTGAGGAGGATGCCCGCTGGGGATGCGCCGAGCAGGAAAAAACTCGGCGGCCTCATGATGAGGGCTTAAGATCCTTAGCGTCTGATGGGCATGAGGCTGCCCGCTAGGGATGCGCCGAGCAGGAAGGAACTCGGCGGCCTCACGATGAGGGCTTAAGATCCTCAGCGTCTGATGGGCAGAGGGATGCCTGCTAGGGATGCGCTAAGCAGGAAGAAACTCGGCGGCCTCACGATAAGGGCTTCAAATGCTCAGCATCTGATGGGCAGGAGGATGCCCGCTGGTGATACACCGAGCAGGGTTGGACTCGGCGGCCTCGCGATGAGGGCTTCAGATCCTCAGCGTCTGTTGGGCAGGAGGATGCCCGCCGGTGATACGCCGAGCGGGAAGAGATTAGACTGCCTCGCGATGAGGGCTTCAGATCCTCAGCGTCTGATGGGCAGGAGGATGCCCGCTGGTGATGCGCCGAGCAGGAAAGGACTCAGCGGCCTCGCGATGAGAGCTTCAGATCCTCAGCGTCTAATGGGCAGGAGGCTGCCCGCTGGGGATGCGCCGAACAGGGTAGCTGTTCGGTGGCCTCTCGATGAGAGCTTCAGATCCTCAGCGTCTGATGGGCAGGAGGATGCCCGCTGGGGATGCGCCGAGCAGGGTAGCTTCTCGGTGGCCTCTTGGCGAGGGCTTTGATCCCTGGCGTCGTGGGGTAGGGAACTACCAGCCGGGGATAGCCGAGCAGGGTAGCTGCAGGGCTGCCTCTTGGTGAGGGCTTCGATCCTTGGCGCTGGAGGGGCCATGGGAGGCCTGCCAAGGATGAACCAAGCAGTGAAGCTGCTCAGTTACCTCTTAGTGAGGGCTTAGATCCTTGGCGTTGTGGGGTAGGTGAGCTACCGGCCAGGGATAGCTGAGCAGGGTAGCTGCAGGGCTGCCTCTTGGTGAGGGTTTTGATCCTTGGCGCTGGAGGGGCCGTAAGTGGCCTACTAAGGATGGTCGAGTCGTGTTACTGCCCGGTGCCTCTTGGCGAGGGCTTTGATCCCTGGTTTGTTGGGGGTAGGGAGCTACCTGTCAAGGATAACCGAGCAAGGGCGGGCCCGGTTGTCTCTTGCGAGGGCTTTGATCCTTAAGGACGGGCCGAGTAGAGTTACTGCCCGATGCCTCTTGGCGAGGGCTTTGATCCCTGGTTTGGTAGGGAGCTACCAGCCAGGGATAACCGAGCAAGGGCGGGCCCGGTTGCCTCTTGGCGAGGGCTTTCATCCCTGGTTTTTTGGGGTAGGGAGCTACCAGACAGGGATAACCGAGCAAGGGTGGGCCCGGTTGCCTCTTGGCGAGGGCTTTGATCCCTGGTTTTTGGGGTAGGAAGCTACCAGACAGGGATAACCGAGCAAGGGCGGGCCCGGTTGCCTTTCGAGGGCTTTTCATCCTTAGCGCGGGAGGGGCCGTAAGTGGCCTATTAAGGATGGCCGAGCAGGGTTACTGCCCTGTGCCTCTTGGCGAGGGCTTTTTGTCTTTAAGGATGGCCGATTAGGGTTGCTGCCCGGTGCCTCTTGGCAAGGGCTTTGATCCCTGGCGTTGTGGGGTAGGGAAGCTACCAGCCAGGCATAGCCGAGCAGGGTAGCTGCAGGGCTGCCTCTTGGTGAGGGCTTCGATCCCTGGCATTATGGGGTAGGGAAGCTACCAGCCAGGGATAGCCGAGCAGGATAGCTGCTGGGCTGCCTCTTGGTGAGGGCTTCGATCCCTGGCGTTGTGGGGTAGGGAAGCTACCATCCAGGGATAGCCGGGCAGGGAGCTGCAGGGCTGCCTCTTGGTGAGGGCTTCGATCCCTGACGTTGTGGGGTAGGGAAGCTACCAGCCAGGGATAGCCGAGCAGGGTAGCTGCAGGGCTGCCTCTTGGTGAGGGTTTCGATCCTTGGCGCTGGAGGGGCCGTAGGAGGCCTGCCAAGGATGAACCAAGCAGTGAAGCTGCTCGGTTGCCTCTTAGAGAGGGCTTAGATCCCTGGCGTTGTGGGGTAGGCGAGCTACCGGCCAGGGATAACCGAGCAGGGTAGCTACAGGGCTGCCTCTTGGTGAGGGCTTCGATCCTTGGCGCTGGAGGGGCCGTGGGAGTCCTGCAAAGGATGAACCAAGTAGTGAAGCTGCTCGGTTGCCTCTTAGTGAAGGCTTAGATCCCTGGCGTTGTGAGGTAGGTAAGCTACCGGCCAGTGATAGTCGAGCAGAGTAGCTGCAGAGCTGCCTCTTGGTGAGGGCTTCGATCCTTGGCGCTGGAGGGGCCGTGGGAGGCCTGCCAAGGATGAACCAAGCAGTGAAGCTGCTTGGTTGCTCCTTAGTGGGGCTTAGATCCCTGGCGTTGTGGGGGTAGGCGAGCTACCGGCCAGGGATAGCCGAGCAAAGTAGCTGCAGGGCTGCCTCTTGGTGAGGGCTTCGATCCTTGGCGCTGGAGGGGCCGTGGGAGGCATGCTAAGGATGAACCAAGCGGTGAAGCTGCTTGGTTGCCCCGTAGTGAGGGATTAGATCCCTGGCGTTATGGGGTAGGTGAGCTACCGATCAGGGATAACCGAGCAGGGTAGCTGCAGGGCTGCCTCTTGGTGAGGGCTTCGATCCTTGGCGCTGGAGGGGCCGTGGGAAGCCTGCCAAGGATGAACCAAGCAGTGAAGCTGCTTGGTTGCCCCGTAGTGAGGGATTAGATCCCTGGCGTTATGGGGTAGGTGAGCTACCGATCAGGGATAACCGAGCAGGGTAGCTGCAGGGCTGCCTCTTGGTGAGGGCTTCGATCCTTGGCGCTGGAGGGGCCGTGGGAAGCCTGCCAAGGATGAACCAAGCAGTGAAGCTGCTTGGTCGCCCCTTAGTGAGGGCTTAGATCCCTGGCGTTGTGGGGTAGGCGAGCTACTGGTCAGGGATAGCTGAGCATGGTAGCTGCTGGGCTGCCTCTTCGTGAGGGCTTTGGGAGATAGGGCTTTTGCTGTTCAGGTCCCCTTCTCTCTTCTCTTGCCCTCTCCTTCTGGTTGGTTTGCTCTGTCTGGGGGAGATTTGCGCTTAACTCAGATTCGAGCTTGATCTCGCGCTCGGTCCAGGCCTTTACCTCGGCCATGGTCTTAGGTTGCGCTAGTGCAAAGGAGCGTAACCACTCCTTGTGCCTAAGACCAGACCTCAGTGCCGTGATCACCGTCTCGTCCCGGTGCTCGGGGATCTAGAGAAGGGCGTTGTAGAAGCGGTGATGTATGATTTGAACGTCTCTTTATCCCCGCTCTTGATCGTGAAGAGGTGGTCGACGGTGCATTTTTGCCACCTGTTCCCGACGAAGTGGCCGAGGAATTGGGTGGCCAGCTCGTCGAAAGTCGAGATCGAGTGCGACTCGAGTCCTCGGAACCAGTCTCACCTGGAGCGGATGAGAGTGGCCGGGAAAGCCCGGCACCGGGCGGCGTCGGAGTTGTCTTGGAAGCTCATCCCTGCGGTGAACGCATCCAAATGGTCCTTCGGGTCAGACTTGCCGTCGAAGAGGGAGACCTTTGGGGGATTGTTGCGAGAGGAGACGTGGACAGCGAGTTGCTCCTTGATGAATGGTTTGGTGAGTGAGTCGGCGGCGTACTTAGCCCCGTCGCTTGAACGGTGACCCTCCCGATGCAGACCCTCGATCTTCTTCTCGAGGACGGCGAGTTGGCCGTGGTACCCCGACGACTCGGCACATTCTGATCTCATGCCTCTGCTGTTGGAGGCCTGCGTCTGGCCTCGGCCCCGGTTCCTCTCAATGAGGTTCCTTAGATCCCCCGGCGAGGTGTTCTTCGAACCGCCGTGGTGAGTCTCGTCCGCGCGACCCCCTCGAGGGAGGGGGTGTCGGTCAGGCCTAGTAACAGGCAAGCTGACAGACATCTCCTCGGGAGGGACAGGTATGCGAAGGATCTCGGGACAAAGCGCTCTGGCGGCGGACCTCGGCGTCGAACTGTGAAGCGCCCAGCAGGCCTCAGAACGTATTGTCCCGGGAGATCTGCGGCCGTGGGAGGTAGCTACGCGGTGGTCGGCAGTGCCGACGCGGACGGAGTCTTCTCTTCCCCTGTAGGGGTCCCAGTCCCGAGGCTGGGGAGCGGCGAACTGGGGATCTTTCCCCGCCGTTTGGACACGGATGAGCGCCTCCATGAAGGACACGAGTTGGTCCATTCGGCCGGCAAGGGCGCTAATAACATTCGGCGGAGGAGGTTCGTCCGCGCCTCCGTTGAGGGGGAGGCGGCGGCTAGTGATTAGATCTTCGTGATGATCGCTCGCCATTGGATTGAGATCGGAAGTGAACTTTTGTTTTTGTGGAATCAAGGATTCCCACAGACGGCACCAGCTGATAGAGGCCTAGATCACTTTCATATGTTACCTTCCGTTGATCTGCTGATGGCGGCGATGGGTGGCTGAGATTGGATCTGGAGGCTGTCGCTCCTGAAGCGTGTGGATCTCAATGGGTTTGAGGTTGTGGTTGCCGAGCTACCTGCAAGGAAGTCCCGGGGTAGTTGTACCACCGAGGACCCTCCGACGGTCAAGTTAGACTAGAAATCCGAGCAGAGTAACGACTTAGTGGAGTAAAAATGGCTTACTTGAACCGTCTGAAGAAGGGGTTTATATAGCGGTGGCAGCAGGCAAGGTAGGCGCGAGAATCACGCCGGCCGTTACGCTCCCGACGTCACGCCCGCATGATGAGCGAGACCTCCCATTAATGGCAAGACAGGCTCGTTCGTGGGGGATCGTAGTAGCATGGAACGTGGGATGTAGCCGACGGAGATCTCGCGCATGGTAAGATTCGTGGGATGGTGGTTACACCTGCAAGCGGTGCCGTTAGTCGGTCGATGAGACCAAGGAAGATGACCTCGGCGGGAGAGCTCGCAGACGAGCGGGAGAGCCGAGGTATCTTGGTTCTGTGGTAGCCCGGAGACGAGCTGTAAGGCCGAGGAGGCCGGTTATGCAGGGGGCTCGGAGGTGAGCCAGCGTTTGCTCGGTAGGGCGAGCATAGGTGTGGTCTGGTCGGCCACTGTAGGTCCTTTCTTGCATACTCTGGGACACGTCATCTGCCACATGTCCTGATCTGGGAGATCACCGATATCGAGCATCATCACAAACGGAATAAAAGTTGATGGTATTTAGTTGCAATCGGGGGTGATAGTCCATGGTACTTGTTTGTAATTAAATTAGTTCATGGTATCAATCACAAAAAAGGCGAAAGTTGATGGATACATTTGTGCAATTTAGCCCTTTTTTAATTCAACCGCAATTAATGCCAGTAGTTGCAAGATAATCATGCATATGGATCAAGGGATGGTCTTGTGCCAAGGAATTTCCTACAATGTCACGTTCTACTCCGTTTTTTTCTTAATCTTGATTAGAATTGCACTACAAAAAATTATTTAGAAAGGGAAATTTAAGTTGGTAATATTTGCCTGAGATCAATACAAGGAAATCATATTTCAATGAATGATGCTAAATTCTGTGCCTGTCTGCAAATGGAGTATGCTCTTATTGTCACGCCCCACCCCCGGTACAGAGAGTATTGTCCGCTCTGGCCGAAGCCGCACGATTTTATCCTTCGGAGCGAACCGGACCCGCCCAGGGGCCACACTTCCCAGGAGGTCACCCATCCCAGAACTTCCCTGGCTCGAGTACGCTTAACTACGGAGTTCTCAAGCTCCTGTAGTGCCGGTTTACTTAAAAGGTGCCTCTGTATTAAGAAGTGGTATCATTCCATTTATAGTATAGATCTGCCCTTTTTCGAAATGTATTCCGAAGAGTCCCCATTGTTCTACAGTGGGTCCCACGGATTCAAGAGGTGACCCCTACGGATTCAAGAGGTGGCCCTCGCCCACTTAACATGACACTTGGCATGGCACTTTGTTCGGTGTGGCACTTTGCTCCGTGAGTAAGAACCGGGTCCCGACATTCTCCCCACGTTTGAACAATGGTTCGTCCTCGAACTACAGACCTACTATTGAGGGACCAGCTCTGATACCATTCTGTCACGCCCCACCCCCGGTACAAAGAGTATTGTTCGCTCTGGCCGAAGCCGCACGATTTTGTCCTTCGGGGCGAACCGGACCCAGCCAGGGGCCACACTTTCCAGGAGGTCACCCATCCCAGAACTTCCCTGGCTCAAGCACGTTTAACTACGGAGTTCTCAAGCTCCTGTAGTGCCGTCCGTGGGACCAACTATAGAAAGAAGGATGTCTTAGATTGTCAAACCCTACACAGAAACTGCACTCCTAATCATAGCAAAACCTGGCTTTGATACCAACAAAATCATGTCACGCCCCGCTTCCCAAAATACAGAATACGAGGGGTTGACAAGGCCAGCCATGCTCCTACGGTCGAGGAAACATCCTGCCGTAGTCACACTTCGGCTTCTAGCTTTACGTGGTAATACAAAACTATGTCACGCCCCGCTTACCAAAATACGGAATACGAGGGGTTAACAAGGCCAGCCATGCTCATACGGTCAAGGAAACGTCCTGCCGTAGTCACACTTTGGCTTCTAGCTTTACGTGGTAATCATCAGTACACAGGTAACGAGATATGCAGTCACTAAATCAAAACAGATACCAAAAACTAACCAGATAGAGATCAAGGAAGTATAGCGCTGAGTCGCTGATCAAGATATCCGCAATGTCCTCGGGGTACATCAGGTCCTGGTCCGAGCTAAATCCACTTCTCACTCTGAGCATGCATACTCAGGTCGTCAGAGCGACACAATAGCAACACACACACACACACACAATATAAACACATGCAATGATAACGAACATGAAACAGTAATCATGGAGTAATAACATGAGCATGACGGAGCCGGTACATGTAAACAATAAAGCAGGTACGGTAAGACAGGTGTATCGAATCAGTAATCAATGCATGTCAATGTCACTAACCCTATCAGTCTCTAAGTCTCACTGTACAGGTCGCTAAACCTATCGTCAGTCCAAGTGTAAGAGTCAACCACTCATGAGTATCCCCCACCCAAGGGTAGGACCCAAGGACAAGGGAACACGGGCCCGAGTCGCTCGCTAATAATCAGTAATATCACCCATATATCTACAGAATCGCTGTATATACCAGTAATGGAACTCCCGAGATTCTGTTGAACTCACACTCAAACTACCCCACACCCCGTGGTCTACATCAAACACCAACCATAAACTCAAATACTAGTTGGTCCATGACAAGTTTATGCGAGAACTGGAGACAGGACCTCCATCAAGCATGTCTCGACTGATACCCAAGATAAATGGACAGTGTTTGGTGCCTTACCTATGACACTCATATAAGTGCTTCCATAATCGTCCCATACCAATTATAGTTACGCTTATACATGTCCCATAGACGTCGACAATGCAATAAATCAATCGGGTCCGCTGATTGTGTACAAGTACGTGTCACTTTCACTTATTCATTCACGCTTAAATACTAACGTACTTGCCACAATCAAACCACTAATATCTAACACTGGGTAATGCACACGACCACTAGGTCATCAATGTCTATGAGCTCTACATGGTATGATGAGAATGCAATAATCATGATATGAATAAAATGTCATCAGCCAGTGTCCTACCACTTGCATAATTTACTATAAATCATACATGCAGAATTTAGCGAAACAATGTAAAAGGGGTAGGCATTATGCTCAATTATATATCTATCAAAATTGGTTTCGCGTAAATTGGGCTTCAGGTTCGCTAGTTATGGCAATTTCATTTTAGGTGTTCACGGCTGGAAATCCGATTTCAGAATTGGGAGTCCGTTTCGTAACATATTTTAATCCCAGTTGGGATCGTAATTAGGCAACTCCATAGTTGAACAATATTTAGAATTATCAGTTAGGTTTCCAAATCAATTGGAGGATCAGTATTATCCTATATCAACAGGGAGTTATGGTCAGGTTGAGGTTGATGTGTAAAATCTATCACTGCAGAATTCAGCTAGACACGTCGACATTATAAAATGTGTTAAAAATACCATACAGAACAGGAATCCAGTGAGACCAGTGGGATAAAGAATCTAACTCAATTCTCTTCGTAAAGATATAGGGTTCCGCACATTTCCGCATTTTTACAAGGATATTCAGTGGATTAAAAACAGGGGTTACCTGGAATCACTGCTCTGGACTGCAGTCCAGAATCGTGATTCACCGCAGTTTTCTCTATGGTAACTAGTTCAACTTTAGATATCAATTATATGGTTCTGTATCTTATTCTTTTGGCTTCGATACGAGCCATGGAACACTAAAATCCAATTCGTGAAAAATTTAACGTGAATTTAACGGTCTAGCATGTTCGGGAAATTCAGGTTTTGTAATGATTATTGGGATTAACATTTCATAGGTGAAACGACCGTGGTTTCCAACCAAATTTCTACATCACATCCGTAAATAGTAGACGGGTCTAATTATCACAAGTTCCGCCATTTAAAGTTAATTTTTCATTTAAAGTTTCATATCGAACACTTATATTCATTGGCGCGCACGAAACTATATATATACGATATTAACTCTAAACTGGATTAAATACGAGCTAATAGCATGAAGCAAGTAATATACTTGCCTAACGACGTGTCGACGATTGTACGGCAACGGCAACGGCATGAACGCGATACGGACGCGGCACGGCAACGCGACTAGGCTCGAGCGCGATAGAGTTTACAACAAGCGTGCGCGATGTTGCGACAGCTATTGCGTTGACGACGGTGACGAGTAGATTGGTCGAGGTCACGGCTTGTACGGCGTTGACGACGGCTGGAACAGGGACAATTGCGATTGCAACAGGTGTTTGATAAAATGTCGGGGCCCGATTGTGCTTGATGGAGAGGGAAGTTGAGGCTCAGTATTGCACAGGGGATGCTGGCGATGACGGCAAGCTTGGACAGCGGCTGGAGGTGGTGGACTAGGGTTCAACGGCGGTGGCCTGGAACTCCGGCGGTGATTGACGGTGTAGAGGTGGGGAGCCGAAGGTGATGTTGGCGGCTGTTGGGGTTGTAGGGGAGCTCGGTTGCTGGAAGGGGGAGGTCGTAGAGGCTCGTCGGAGGTGGTTAGTCGATGGTGGTGGAGGCAGTAATGGCGGCGGTGCAGGAGTTCGTTGGGTTTGGAGGGGCTTGGTTGGGGTGCTGCAGTTGGATGGGTGTTGTGGAAGAGATCGACGGCGGTGGCTCGGGTGCTCGGTGGTTCTGGTAGTGGCCGTCGGTGATGGGAGGAGGAAGGTGGCGGCGAGGTGAGTAGGTTGAAGACGAGGTCGGGGGTAGACTCGGGGAGGAAAGCTCGAGCTCAGAAAAGGAAGTGGAGGCGAGGGTGAGGTCGACGAGAGAGAGAAAGTGGACGAGAGTGATGAAGAGAGGGAGGGTGCGGGCGATGAGGTCAGGGGGTTGTTAGCGAGGAAGGAGCGGGTCGTGGGGGTTGTTGGGCAAAGAGGGGGAGCTCAACGCGGGAAGTTGGGATGAGGGCGAGGTCGCGGGAGAGGGGCACGGGTCTTGGGCGCGAGGGGGGCGGGGGCGTGGGAACGACCGCGACGTGGGGTAAAAAGAAAAGAGTGGGAAAGGAGGGAGGAAACCAAGACGTGGGGAGGAAAAGAAGAAGAGGGGTTCGGGTTCGGGTTTGCTAGGGAAGGGTTTGGGCTGGGGTTCAATAGGCCATGAATAAATAATAAAAGAGTGAGAGAGGGAGTGTGGGCTGGGCTGAGGAAAATAAGAGGGAGATAGAGAGGGAGTGGGCTGGGTTTAGTTTAAGAAAATAAAGGAATTAGTTTAAATTAGGGTAAGGTATTTATAATTTAGATTAATTGGAAAAATTTGAAGAAAGTTTGGGAAAATACTTGGACGTTTATTTATTAAAATATAGTAATTATTCATAGGGACTGGGTATTACACCATACCCCACTTATATAAAATTTCGTCCTCGAAATTTAAAATAAATCGCGAGCTCTAAAACACTATGCGAAAAAAACACGAAATCAAATACTGTTATATAACGATTTATGCAAAAGCAACTAGATGAAAGTCAAGGGTCTACATATGTATAAGAGGTAGCGCAACCAAAAGAATACGCATAGGTTAGCGCAAGGAAGAACTACTTATAATGATAACTATATGCACAATACCAGAAAATAAAATAACAATAACAAGCAATAGTGAAGGACTTGCCGATAGGCCAAAATATTTTAGGATAAAAGTATCGATCAGACAATTTAAAATAACTTGAGAAAACCCATATAGTGAAATAAGAAAAATAGTATGTGCGGCATATATTTACGCTATTGAAAATATGATAATTAGTAGGGTATTCAGAACAAGTAAAACGGAAGTAGTTAATAACACGCAATACACACACACACACACACACACACACACACACACACACAATAACGAAAACTAGATTTCAAATAGCAATGTCACTGAATTTAATCATGGTAATAGGAGATAGCACTAAAATGTATAGGGGCTAGTTAGGGTAGGGATTACCATGGGGTATGGTCCATTTAAAAAAGTCTGAGAATGCGGTACTTCAATCTGAATGTCGAAGGGAGGAGGGTCGGGTCAGCACAAGGTGCAAGGGTGAAGAATAATGAATCTCAGGCGAGAAAGAAATTTATTAGGGAGGGAAAACAGTCAATGCATCATGCGAATCAATACTCAAAAGATTAACGAACTCAGAAACTTTATTATTATTCCAGAAAATTTCAAACAAAGCATTCTCGAAAGGTAAAAGGTGGTCCTAAGCTATACATAGATTTAGTTGGGCAGAGGAAACAAAAGATATATCACGTCAGTCGCGGTTATGGAAGTTCAGAAGATTACGGTAAGCTCGCGCGCTAAGATAGGGGCGTCCATTTCCATAGCTCCTCGCAGAGATTGCCACTGGAGGTTCTTCTGCCATGGGATCTTCTTCTCCTGGTCCTTCTTCCTTGGCTGGAGCTTCTTCATCGTGGTATACTTCCACGTGATTCACCTCTTCTGGATCTTCTTCCACGGGATTTTCTTCTACTGGATTCTCCTCAAGATCTTCCTCTTCTGGATTTTCTTCTGCCGGGTCTTCCTCGGGATCTTCCTCTATCGGGTCCTCTTCTTCGTTGTCAGAGTCGCTGATCATGTCGACTTCTGGGGCTGCGACTCCCTCGTCCTCGGAATCGTTGTTGCCGAAAATAACCTATGGGCCATCGATCTCGTCATCTGAACTCACCAGCATGCAGTCCAAGAAAACGCAGGATCGAATGTCCTCATCGATAGGCGGCGCTGCCCCAGGGTGGGCCATGGTCTGAAAAGAAAGAGTCATGATTAGACAGTGGAACACACCAAAAAAATAACCAAGGATACGGAGCACAAGGAAATATGCGGTAGGTAAGGACTGAAAAATCAAAATTTAGAATACTGATGCAATAAGCAGTATAAGGAAAATGAGCGGCAAGGGGACGATACATACATTACAACTTAAAATTTTATTGCATTCAACTAAAAATTCAACGGATACAAGATTTTAAACGAAAGGAAATATTTACATAAGAGTGACAATATTTTTATTGAAAACAGAAAAGGTGATAATTCTTCCTTGATATCTAGACCGCTGCATTCTCGTCAAGCGAGTAGAATCCTGCGCTGGGCCCGTACTATTCTCGAAGCTCGAACTACAAAAGAACCAAGTCACTTAGCGGGAGTGGAGAGTGTGGACGAATCTCCTCCTTGTAGCTCTTTCCTTCGAGGGCAACCATTGACAAGATGTTCGTTAGATCCGCAAATCAGGCACTGCCCTTTGGCGCTGCGACAGTCTCTCTGAAGGTGTCCTGGCTTCTTACAGTATCCACAACATTGAGTCCTCCGCTGCTTCCGTTGCTGAGAAACAAGTGGGCGCTTCATCTTCACCTCTTTTTCCTGTTTAACGGGGATTCCCTTACGATTGGAGGCTTCCGCTGGTGCCTGAGTCATTTGCCTTTTTAATCCTCCAGCTAACAGGTCGTTCGTTCGCTCCTGGGCTTCCTTCAAACCTTGCAATACATTCAAAATCTCGACGGTCTGATTTTGGGGAGTGGAGATAAAAGAAGAGTCGTTGGAAGACATAGTCCTGAAACAACAATTTTAGGACGGTATAAGGTACAAGTTATAAGAATCAAAATACAATATAGATTAGGCAAGGAAACAAGAATATCGGGTGAGGTGAAATTCAAACGAGTAGGAATCAAATGTAGAACTCCAAATCACTCAAACAGAGTACAGTATTATAACTATGCTGCAGTTCATAATTACAATCATGTAACTCTACTAAGTCACCCAAAACTCTAACGGACGGATCAAAACATGTAGCAGAACACACTACGTGAATCAAGATCAAAGATAACGAGTTTACAATCTAGACCGAAGGATGTCTTAGATTGTCAAGCCCTACACGGAAACTGTAATCCTATTCTAAATCTGGCTCTGATACCAACAAAACCATGTCACGCCCCGCTTCCCAAAATATGGAATACAAGGGGTTAACAAGGCCAGCCATACTCTTACGGTCAAGGAAACGTCCTGCCGTTGTTACACTTCGGCTTCTAGCTTTACGTGGTAATCAGTAATCAGTACACAGGTAACGAGATATGTAGTCACTAAATCAAAACAGATACCAAAAACTAACCAGTTAGAGATCAAGGAAGTATAGCGCTGAGTCGCTGATCAAGATATCTGCAATGTCCTCGGGGTACGTCAGGTCCTGGTCTGAGCTAAATCCACTTCTCACTCTGAGCATACATACTCAGGTCGTCAGAGCGACACAATAGCAATATATATATACAATATAAACACATGCAATGATGACGAACATAAAACAGTAAGCATGGAGTAATAACATGAGCATGACGGAGCCAGTGCATGTAAACAGTAAAGCAGGTACGGTAAGACAGGTGTATCGAATCAGTAATCAATGCATGTCAATGTTACTAACCCTATCAGTCTCTAAGTCTCATTGTACAGGTCACTAAACCTATCGTCAGTCCAAGTGTGAGAGTCAACCACTCGTGAGTATCCCCCACCCAAGGGTAGGACCCAAGGACAAGGGAACACAGGCCCGAGTCGCTCGCTAATAACCAATAATATCACCCATATATCTACAAAATCGTTGTATGTGCCAGCAATGGGACTCCCGAGATTCTGTTGAACTCACTCAAACTACCCCACACCCTGTGGTCTACATCAAACACCAACCATAAACTCAAATACTAATCAGTCCATGACAAGTCTACGCGAGAACTGGAGACAGGATCTCCATCAAGCATGTCTCGACTGATACCCAAGATAAATGGACAGTGTTTGGTGCCTTACCTATAACACCCATATAAGTGCTTCTATAATCGTCCCATACCAATTATAGTTACGCTTATACATGTCCCATAGACGTCGACAATGCAATAAATCAATCGGGTCCGCTGATTGTGTACAAATACGTGTCACTTTCACTTATTCATTCACGCTTAAATACTAACGTACTTGCCACAATCAGACCACTAATATCTAACACTGGGTAATGCACACGACCACTAGGTCATCAATGTCTATGAGCTCTATATGATATGATGAGAATGCAATAATCATGATATGAATAAAATGTCATCAGCCAGTGTCCTACCACTTGCATAATTTACTATAAATCATACATGCAGAATTTAGCGAAACAATGTAAAAGGGGCAGGCAGTATGTTCAATTATCTATCTATCAAAATTGGTTTCGCTTAAATCGGGCTTCAAGTTCGCTATTTATGGCCATTTCAGTTTAGGTGTTCACGGCTGGAAATCCGATTTCAAAATTGGGAGTCCGTTTCGTAACATATTTTAATCCCAGTTGGGATCGTAATTAGGCGACGCCACAGTCGAACAATATTTAGGATTATCAGTTAGGTTTCCAACTCAATTGGAGGATCAGTAGTATCCTATATCAACAGGGAGTTATGGTCAGGTTGAGGTTGATATGTACAATCTGTCACTGCAGAATTCAGCTAGACACGTCGACATTATAAAATATGCTAAAAATATCATACAGAACAGGAATGTAGTGAGACCAGTGGGATAAGGAAGCTAACTCAATTCTCTTCGTAACGATATAGGGTTCCGCACATTTCCGCATTTGTGCAAGGATATTCAGTGGATTAAAAACAGGGGTTATCTGGAATCACTGCTCTGGACTGCAGTCCAGAATCGTGATTCACCGCAGTTTTCTCTATCGTAACTAGTTCAACTTTAGATATCAATTATAGTGTTATGTATCTTATTCCGTTGGCTTCGATACAAGCCATGGAATGCCAAAATCCGATTCGTGAAAGATTTAACGTGAATTTAACGGTCTAGCATGTTCGGGAAATTCAGGTTTTGTAATAATTATTGGGATTAATATTTCATAAGTGAAACGACCGTGGCTTCCAACCAAATTTCTACAGCACATCGGTAAATAGTAGACGGGTCTAATGATCATAAGTTCCGCCATTTAAAGTTAATTTTTCATTTAAAGTTTCATATCGAACACTTATATTCATTGGCGTGCACGAAACTATATATATACCATATTAACTCTAAACTGAATTAAATACGAGCTAATAGCATGAAGCAAGTAATATACTTGCCTAACGACGTGTCGATGACTGTACGGCAGCGGCAACGGCACGAACGCGATACGGACGCGGCACGACAACACGACTAGGCTCGAGCACGATAGAGTTTACGACAAGCGTGCGCGATGTTGCGACAGCTATTGCGTTGACGACGGTGACGTGTAGATTGATTGAGGTCACAGATTGTACGGCGTTGACGACGGCTGGAACAGCAACAATTGCGATTGCAACAGGTGTTTGATGAAATGTCGGGACCCGATTGTGCTTAATGGAGAGGGAAGTTGAGGCTCAGTGTTGCATAGGGGATGCCGGCGATGACAACAAGCTTGGACGGCGGCTGGAGGTGGTGGACTACAGTTCAACGGCGGTGGCCTAGAACTCCGGCGGTGATTGACGGTGTAGAGGTAGGGAGCCGAAAGTGATGGTGGCGGCTGTTGGGGTTGTAGGGGAGCTCGGTTGCTGGGAGGAGGTGGTGAAGGGGGAGGTCGTAGCGGCTCGTCGGAGGAGGTTCGTCGACGGTGGTGGAGACAGTAATGGCGGCGGTGCAGGGGTTCGTTGGGTTTGGAGGGGCTCGGTTGGGGTGCTGCAGTTGGATAGGTGTTGTGGAGGAGATCGACGGCGGTGGCTCGGGTGCTCGGTGGTTCTGGTAGTGGCCGTCGGCGATGGGAGGAGGAAGGTGGCGGCGAGATGAGTAGGTTGAAGACGAGGTCGGGGGTAGACTCGGGGAGGAAAGCTCGAGCTCGGGAAAGGAAGTGGAGGCGAGGGTGAGGTCGACGAAAGAGAGAGAGAGTGGACGAGAGTGCTGAAGAGAGGGAGTGCAAAGAGAGGGAGGGCGCGGGCGATGAGGTCAGGGGGTTGTTGGCGAGGAAGGAGCGAGTCGTGGGGGTTGTTGGGCGAAGAGGGGGAGCTCGACGAGGGAAGTTGGGACGAGGGCGAGGTCGCGGGAGAGGGGCGCGGGTCATGGGTGCGAGGGAGGCGAGGGCGTAGGAACGACCGCGACGTGGGGTAAAAAGAAAAGAGCGGGAAAGGAGCGAGGAAACGAAGACCCGGGGGGGGGGAGAAGAAGAGGGGTTCGGGTTCGGGTTCGGGTCGGGTTTGCTAGGGAAGGGTTGGCCTGGGGTTCAATGGGCCATGAATAAATAATAAAAGAGAGAGAGTGTGTGTGGGCTGGGCTGAGGAAAATAAGAGGGAGATAGAGAGGGAGTGGGCTGGGTTTAGTTTAAGAAAATAAAAGAATTAGTTTAAATTAGGGTAAGGTATTTATAATTTAAATTAATTGGAAAAATTTATAGAAAGTTTGGGAAAAATGATTGGAAGTTTATTTATTAAAATATAGTAATTATTCATAGAGACTGGGTATTACACTTATTACGATACATAGAATCATGCTTATATACAATCCTCATGGTTATGTCTCAAATTTTAGGAGCATGCTATTACCGATGCAATGACCTTAAAGTCTTCAATGGCATCAAGCTTTAAATTGTTTGGGCTCTCGTTGAGGTTAATAGAATAACTTGCCTAGTTTTAGTTTATAAGATTCAGAAATGCTCTTATAATTTGCCTGCATTTTATATTCTCCTGCCAATTTTCACCTTCTTCCTGTACAACTAATATAAGATCACTATCGACAGTTGCAAAGTTAAGAAATCATCCAGGAGCAGTTCTGTTCAACACTCGAATGCAGCGAATAGAGATGCGATCAAGGAAAATATTTATGTGCAACTCGTCAACTTGCTGCCGAAATGTTAACTCGATCGGCTGATCAATTTGAAGCTACAATTCTCAACTCATATCAAAAGCGTAATTTTGCTTTTTGGAATAATCAAATGGCGCTGTTGCCGGGTTCAATCCCTCGTATAATGTTTGGCAGAGTTGCCAACTTTCGATCCCATGATGAGGGCATTGAACGAGTAGGTCCTTAAATCTCTCGAAGCACTTCCAAAAGGGTTCGGAAGGAAGTTGTGAGAATTGAATTATTTCATTGCGGATTCTGGCAGTTTTGTGATGAGGATAGAACTTTTTTAGAAAAGCTTTCACAAACTCGTCCCAATTTCTAATGGAATGTGATGCGGTACTGTATAGCCACTTCTCGGCTAGGTCACATAAGGTGAAAGGAATGACCCTTAGCCTTATAGCGTCATCACTTAATTGGGTTGTTTTCATCATAGCGCACACATTTTGGAATTTATTGATAAAGATATATGCATCTTCAGATTTCAAACCATGAAATTTTGGCAGCATATTGATGAAATGTGGTTTTATTTCAAAATTGTCCCCATTTGTCGGTGGGGGTGAAAGACAGGTGGGTAAAGAAGTGCGGACGGGGTAAAAGAGATCCTGGAGCGCAACTCGTGCGGGCGCTTCAACAGGCGGTTGGTTCGGATTATTCGCACCTAACGGTGGTGGAATCCTTCCCGTCGGTAAGGTATTGTTGGGGTTGAATCCCAACATGCCTTCGGTGAAAGAGTTTGAAGGTGAGGGTAAGAAAGTGGACGGAATGTCGACTTCGGTGTCGAAAGGTTCGTCGATCGGTACCAACGAAACACGGACTAATCGGGCGTAAGTATCCCTAGTCCAAAGTGACATACACTAAAGGAATAGTGTAGTCAGAAAAATAGAAAAAACAGAATGTAGGGGTAAGATAACGTCAATGGAGGGAAGTGGTGGAAGTGAGTTGCAAGTTTTCTTAACGACAAGTTGCAAGTTTGAAAAGATTTTATTTTTTTTTATGTGAGAGTTTTGCAAAAGAGGTTTTTGAAAAAGGACTCGTGACACAAATGTATCAACCACACATGCACAATCAGGCCTAGATCTAGGGTCACCTAGGTCTGCTAGACAGCTCCTAACTAGAGCTAGAAATAGGACCTCAAACCGCCTCTTCACCGACAAGTACGGCCAGGTAAGTGGGAAGGAACCACAATAGTGGGCCTAATTAATAACCACTAGCCTAGACACCGCAAAGTCAGTTAGGATAAACGGTCAATGCTTATACTAGTCCTTTTCCTATTGAGCTCGATGTCCTTAGGTCTGAGTCTAATATTTTTTAATTAATTGTGGTCAATGCACATGCTTTAGGTGTTTTCTGGGGTCCTGGGAAGGGTGATGAAATCCCCACCCAATCTGAGTTTGGTCAATTAGCCCTTTAAAGTCCGATTAAATTATGCAAAACAATAAAAATCACTTGTAATCAATTTTTAGCGCGGCGCAAAGAAACCTGCAGAAAATCTGTTATTTAGAAAGGGGAGAAAGTTCTTTTTTTTTTAGCGCAAAGAATTCCTGCAGAAAGTTTTTACAGACAGAGATATGGAGGTTGCAGAGGGGAGAAGGAGAGAACTAACCCACTAAACCAGAGGGGCTGAAAAGGCTAAGTGGCCGCGGTTCCGCGGTCTGGGGTGCTCCTTGGCCGCGGTTCCGCGGTCGTCTTGGGGGATCACTCTCTGGAAAAAATTGTACTGCTCCTTTGTACCACTCCTTCTCTGTTGTGATGTTCACTTTTCTGATTTGACCTCTGTAAAATTCCAGATCCGAGAGTCTTCGCCGTTCCTGCAAAATTCAAACCATAAAACCCTTCAAACAGATAAAAATCGATGAAATGTTTTTGTATTTTTCTGTTTCTGATTTTTATGATTTTTTTTTCAAAATTTAAATCAACCCGAAATTACACAAAAGAAAGATTACGCCATCCCAGGCAACGGCGCCATTTGATTATTCCAAAAATATAGTTAACCGTAATCAGAAACGGCGTCGCTTTGTAGCTAGCCGGTGAATACGGGTCGATCCACAGAGATGTGTAATTTTCTGATTTGTGTTTTTACGAGTTGATTACGACGATGGTTTGGTCTTTGTTGATTGATTTAAAAACTAAATTATACGATATTAAAGAACTTGTTAGGATTAGGTCTAAAGTAGGGATGAGTAGATAAAGATTAACACCTCTTTCAATGCTTTTGATTCAAACCTGTTTTAGAAGTTATATGTTTGTATTTCCATGTTGTCTAACTGCTTTTTTTTTTTTTCCTTTCTGGAACACGGCTATGCTCAAAACTTGAATCTGAAAATATCACAATCTATTCTATATCATTTTTCTTTTTCCTTTTTGTTTTTTCGAACTTTCGAAATTCTTTACCGCTAGAATCAGCTGGAGCAGCAATTTTTCTGAATTGAATTAGTTAGGACATATAATATGTCTAATGTCGGTATCTCAGAAGAATCTTTTATGTAGTTTACTGATATAAAAAAAATGAAAATTTTCGTTTCTGCAGCAACCTACCTCATTCATATAAAAGTTTAAATTAGCATTCTAAATCGTTTTTGCTTGCTAATACTTGGTAGAGACACAAAATAACAGTAACGACGTATAACCTAATTTTTTTTAAAAAAATTGGACGGATTCAGGAGCAATGAAGCAAAGTAATTTCTGGTAATAAGATTTGATATAATAACGCTTCGCGTAAATAATAAGGGCCTATTTCCAAATGGCATCTAAAAACCTTTAGTTTTAAAATAGCACATTTCTATACGATTCACCAAATAACTA
Source organism: Agapanthus africanus (assembly GCA_030015575.1). Taxonomy (NCBI): domain Eukaryota; kingdom Viridiplantae; phylum Streptophyta; class Magnoliopsida; order Asparagales; family Amaryllidaceae; genus Agapanthus; species Agapanthus africanus. The sequence goes on along the minus strand of JASDDO010000024.1, from coordinate 874,141,305 downwards.
TTAAAGACGATATCAAAGAGCTTAAACAACCTTGAAATCAGTCACTTGTAATCAATAACCGTACATAACTCTTATAGATCAGTTGGGGAGAGAGAATAAAACCGAGGGAAAAGAAAAATAATCAACAATACAACCGATGCAAAGCCAAAATTACAAGAAAATGAATAAAAATAATTAAAAATTTATAAACATATCAAATGTATAAAATAAAAAGCTCCGGTCTATTCATGATTCTTTACACAGATATCTTCAAGCACTTTTTTTTATCTTTTTTGCGTAGTTTTGAGCAAGTCTTTAGCCAATGATGAGAATGATTGGGCAGTATTATTCATATTTGATACCCGATCGTTAATACCCTGCCAAAAGAATCATAATATATTGAGCATTTCAAATGTCATCCAAAAAATAAATAAATAAATAAATAAAAGGAGATAATCAATAAGTTAATTTATGAGAGACAAAGATGAGAAGTTACTACCAGAGTTTTCATTTTGACAGAATATAACAACATACACCACAATAATCGTTGAAGGCCTTGCACTCTTTTAAGTCCCAGATTGTTACAGATTCCCAGAAGCCTTAACGTTATTTCCCATAGTAGGTATTTCATAAATCAGGCCATAATGAAATGTCATGAACAGAATGCTTGAAAGGATAAACACATGCTGCACAAGTGTTTCCGTTTAAGCCACTTCATGCTTTATGTTACAAAAACATTCAAGTCACATTCAAGCCGCATCTGGCTTTGAAGTTAAGTTATGTAAGTCCAATATTATAAGGTTATCTACGCTTAACTTCAAATTTCCAACTTTAAACCTCGTCTTTGGTTTTGGAGTTGAGATAACTAGAAACAAGATCACTAAACTTATTTAAAATACATAGATTCTAATCTCGCTCATATAAACTCAAAAGAAAGAAGAAAATAGAGTTAAGATCACCCTAAATCCAAACAACACATAGTAGAGTTAATTTTAAGCGGAATCTAGCCTTGGAAACTCCAATTTAGTTACTCCACTTAATTTCTCTCTTATCCCAACTCCAATGGCAAACAAGGGCCTCGACGTTATGGCCAACTACTATAGTTTCTCTCCTTTGAGATGGAACATAAAACAAAGAAAAAATTAAAAATAGAAATGAGGATGGAAAAGTTACCTGCAACTTTTTGACATTATCGCTCAGCTTGCCCACTGCAACTTTTGCTACGCTCGATTCTTCCTGAACAAGGATAAACGAAGCAAATTTGTTATCGCAATCAAGTGTATCAATACAATCATGTGGAATATCCATACTTCTTTCCACTCATCAATATGTATAACATGAACTCACATTATGCATTGAATATCCATACTTCTTCTTGATTTGATCAACCGCACCAATAGCCTTATCATCTTCATTTCCATCTTTTAATGAACTCCCTTTGTCATCGGTCTTGGTCTTTAATTTGTCTGTAATTCAGACAATGAAGAACAAATACATACAGGGATTCAGAAAGCTTCAACAGGAATAGACAAACCCGAAGTTCTATTAAAATTTAATCCAAGCAGCGAGAATAAACGCTTTACTCTGATTGCTTTTAGAAACCCTACTCTGATTGCTTTTAGAAACCCTAACGTCAATATTGTTAAACAGGACAAAAAGATGATAAATGAGAGAATTAAATTAGGAATTAGCATGCGAAATATAAAGAGAGCGAGGATGCAAACCAATAGAAACATCAAAATGATTATATAGATAAACAAGTCATCCCAAGATATAAGAGAACAATACTGACCTTTGATCGCCATAAATTTCTTGCCTAATTTCTTCTTATTCAGAATATTAAAGTTTCGCTCTTTGGCTTTCTCCTTGGTATCTTCAAGATCAATATCATCTTCAATCATAGAAACAACACAGTATGAATAGGGGAACACTTCCAGTTAACCCACTTAAGGAAACAAAAAAGAAGGCTTAATTGCAAAAAAAAATACCAAATATCAGTTATTAGAAACTACAAAACTCTCATAATTACAAGAAACTACCATGCTTTGAAAGTTTTGTGGTAGTTTCTTGCAAATATTGCTGATGTGGCACCTTAATTATGGTAGTTTTTTTTTGTAGTTTTTGAAAGTTTTGTGGTATTTTCTCATAGTTTTGAGAGTATTGGATAGTTTCCTGTAACCGAACCAAAGTATTTGATGGTTTTTTGGAATTAAGTCAAAAAGAATAGCATTTACCTATATCTAATTGAATATTTTCATCATTTCCAACTGTGAAATTCTTCCTCACAGGACGTGGTGAGAAATTAGCTTTCAAAAACACTGCAGAGAGTTCTTCGATATTTCTTGCACTAGAATCTTCAATATCAGGCTCTTGGTTGTGTTTCGACTTGTTTCCAGTTAAGTCCTTAACCATGCCAAATATACCCTGAAATATCAATTCGGTTATTATATCTTTCTGCAAGGTGAATAGCAGCCTGTCGAACCTCAAGTTTTACCTTTTTCTTTTCTTTATGACCATTTGTCACGTTTGAGCTCCCTTCTTGCGGATCGACAAAGTTCATTTTGTACACCTGGCTAATAGACTCCAGGTTCCTGATGGCCAATAATACATTTCTTAAATTATATTAAGAAAAAAACTCTCTTATTAATTACTCATTACTTGTTGGAGTCGAGTATTAAGGCAAACTTAATCTTATTTGTGCAAGTCCATTAAACATTAATAACAGAAAAGTTGAGGAAAGAACTTTAAAACAATAGCAGACGGAAAAACTAATCAAGTTAAGATAAAAGAAAATATGCTTTTTTATTTCACCTTTATGTAGTAAAGAAAGATACCAGATAGAAACTAGTAGAACTATAGAAGAAAATAACAATATAAAATATATGTCTTAAGGTTATCGCCAACAATCAAGTTAATATCATTTGGGATCTTCATAAAGAAAGATGCATGTCAGATAGAAACAAGAAAACATATAGAAGAAATAACAAGATAATAAAAAGGCTTAAATCCAAAAAACTACCCAAAAATTTACCCATGTGGCAACAAACTACAAAATACTTACTTTTAAAAATTACGAAAAACTACAATAACAAGGTGCGCCGTCAATTATATTGCAAGAAGCTAACACAACTTTCAAAGCATGGTAGTTTCTTATAATTTTGAGAGTTTTGGTAGTTTTTTGCCACTGGGATATAGTTTTTGGTAGTTTTTTTTTTTTGAATTTGAGCCTAATGAAAAAACTGATGAAGTTATGACCAATAGTCAAGTTCATATTATTTCTACACAGCCATATAGATGTACCTGTAAGCACCTCGCCGACAAAAAACTGAAAGAAATTGAATATCTTGATCTCCATTAACCTACACAAACAAACAAGCCAATCTTATTCACACACATACTTTTATAGTTTCATTGAAAGAAATTGATCTCAGTCTTACCAAGACAAGTTCTCCTTCAGGTGATGCACATATCACACTAGAAAAATTTGCGCAAGATTTCAAAGTTGAATATGAGAACCCTCTTAGTGATGCCTCCTTTAAGAGGCTTAGGTCTGGAAGGGATCTAAAGTATCACAATAGGAATGTTAATGACAGTTGTACAAGTTTATGGAAACCAGTTTGCTTATCAGTTACCAATAAATAAATTGAAAAAGAAAAGTAAATATATTTACAAGTAATTTTATCAAGTACATGCAACAAAAAGGAAGCATATGCAACCAACCGGTGGTAAACAGAAGTTAGGATCTGCTACGCTAGGTAATGAATTACTAAAATGATGAATTATTAGATTGCTGAGTTGGCAACATAAGTGAACATAGATTCTGTAGAATTCAAACATAATATAGAACTTTTGAAGCTGATTTCTAAACTCAACATAACAGTAGAACGTTCATATGAACTCGTATTTTTTTATGGCACACCAAGAAATAACTCCACAGGCTTAGGTTTGTCCAGCCTAAGGTAAATTATGATCTATAAATAAAGCTGTAAAGGGAATGGGTGGGAAGGACCAGAAGTATTGCAGAAAACCACCTATATATACTATAAGGGTTAGCAGTTAACCCCTTACTCTATTAGATTTCATAGGTAATCCTATATATTATCAAATTTTGCAGCCAACCCTCCAAGGTGACTCATATTTAAGGTCTTTTCGAGAAACGAGGTCTCGGTTGCTATCACCATGAAGAGAGAGGTTTTGAGTAGAGAGATATAAGGGCCTGTTATCTAGGATTAGAGGTCAAAGTAAGAGCCGAGGTATTGTCACCATAAGATTAAGGGCTTTGAATAAGAATCTAAAGGAGGCATATGGTTAGGTTAGGCTCTCTTGTTCTCTTACTATTATAATAGTAGATTCTCTCTATGACTAGCAATATCATCTAGAATGCATCATTAGAAACTAATTAAAAATTGTGGTAATTTCAAAAAATAAATATCCACCTTATTTCCACTCTGCCTGTAGCAAAGACAAGTAGAAGTCCAACATCAGATGATGGTCCATAAACAATTGACACATAGCAACATATGCCGCTTAACCTTTTCTTAATATTCACCTTTTTGATACCCTAAGAGCAGGAAAATTTAGAGGAATAAATATTATTTTCAGCTAATAATTTTATTTAAAAATAATCTCAGCACTTAAAACAGTAATTTACCTGAATTACGTGGCTTAGGGAATAAAGACGCACAGCCTTCTCACAGCAAAATAGTAACTGTGACCCTGAAGTGCATAATACTCCGTAAGCTAACATACTATTTTCATAGAGTTATTCAGCTCTTCTTATTAATATCATAATTCACTTATTTAGATAGGAATTTGGAAACAAGAAATTTTGTTTGTACCTAATATCTGCATCAATAAAGCTTTAGATGGTTTCTTAGTATGGACTGCACTAGCACTGAATTCACTTCCAGTTTCTTCTTCAATAGCCAAAACTGATGAATCTTGCATGCCTACGAACAAAACATTCTTCGAATAGCCATTGTGGTTGCACTTCTGAAACTGCAGAGAGTTGATACCGGTATAAAGTTGACTAGGAAACTGCTTTTTGTATAGAAAAGTAGTCCCTTCCATCTCAAACACAAATACCTGCAACATGCATAAAATATTGGAAATTGTAAAATAGTATATAGGACAAGTAGAAGATAATTTTCATTAATAATTCATCTTTGGGATTTTAGTTTAAATTAAAATCATGAAGTTATTAATAGATAAGGATAAATAAAGGAGTCTTATTTAAATAAAACTGAAGATTTTATATTTTAATAAGAATAAAAAAACTTTATTTCATTAGAAATTATCTTATCCTATACTAAAAATAAAGATGACTTTCATCAAAGGTTTTTTCAAGAAGACCGAACGTAGAGACATACAAGGTTCCCGCTCGTTGGAATTTCCCCTTGAAAGGCACCATCAAGCTCTAATACCAATTGTTGGAGCAGCACAGCGGAAAGTTATATGGATCATCTTACGACGATTGATCAAAGATACAAGCAGAGACAACGAAGCACGTCATAACTCGATAAAGTAAACAAGCGACAAAGAATGATATTGATATTTAACATGGTTTGGCAACATACCCAATCAATCCATCAGAAGAGCCAGAGAGAATCCACTGTAATGATAATAAGAGCACTTGAGTTTATCACTGTATACCTTCTCTGGATCTTTTATACAAAGCCCTTATGGCAATAATAGCTCAGCCATTGCTTTGATCTTTAACACCATAGAACCGGCCTTTATTGTTGGGGATTCACAATCCCAACATTTATGACTCTCTCCTCGAAACCTCTCCATACATCCTTTATTTCTCCTTCAAAACCTTTAATGAGAACCATCTTTATTTATAGCATAAGATAGGATAACTTCTAATCAAACAAGAATTCCTTATTCTTATCAAAATATAAAATCATTATCTTTATTTAAATAAAACTCCTTTATTTATCCTTATATATTAATAACTTCATGATTTAAGTTTAAACTAACAATCTCCACCTTAGTTTTAATATAAATTATTCCTATATATGTGCTCTCATTATCCTAATGCCCCCTCTCCTAGGGGCCATCGCAACCTTAATTATGTATCTTATGTAAATCAAGCTCGATATAAATTTTCCTTTGATCACCTACAACAACTTGGCACCCATGACCCATCATGAACTGATCTAGTGCGACGGTAGAAATCTTCAAAGTTGCCGAAGAGTTGAGATGCCTTTAACTTGATATGAGATACAAACTTGCGAATCTCCACCTTGACTCAAACTTCCTGAGCCGATACCTTTGAGATGAACAAGCATAGCCTCCTACATAGCCAATTCCTTAATGTATCCTCGCCTTGATCTTCAAAACACACGAGATTAACCTTATTCTCCACGAACCGACCTTTACAGATTCTCTTGTACAATCAACTCCGCTTTAGGCCCAAATTCCGGAACTACTTTATAGAGTTAAACCTTATGATTGTACTTCTCACATGCTTAGTGTCCACCAAGTCATAGAGTTGCTTAACCCGTATGCATCATTATGCCACCCTATGCTTGACCTCTCTTCCGCCATAACTTGAAATTTTCTTCCTATCAGCTTATCCACTTTAAACTCTGTACAGATATACCTTACATCTTGGTTGATCATCATGTAGGCTCGGATACCAATTATTGGGTGAAACCCCCTTTCAGAGGTACAACTTATGATAGCAATCATAATTAAAAAATATCCCCTTAAAAGATACTAACCTCTGATACCAATTGCTGGAGCAGCGTAGTGGAAGATCTTATGGATCATCATATAATGATCAATCAAAGATTCAAGCAAAAACAGAGAAGCAAAACCGCAATGCAATAAAAGTAAACAAACGACAAAGAGATAGGTAGAGATTTAAGTTATTTAACATGGTTCAACAATAATCTAATCCACCGGGAGAGCTAGAAAGAATTCACTATAATAATAATAATAATAATAATAATAATAAGAGTACAAGATTATTACACCGTCTGCCTTCTCTAGATCCTTTATACAAAACTCTTATGGCGATAATACCTGCCCTTGCTTTGACCTTCAACCCTTGAGAATCGGCCCTTATACCTCTCTACTCAAAACCTCTCTTAACATCTTTCATGTCTCCTCCAAAATAAACTTAGATGAGAACGACCTTTAATTATAGAATAAGGTAACTCCTAATCAAACAAGAATTACTTATTCTTATTAAAATAAAAGATCCTTATCCTAATTTGAATAGGACTCCTTTATTTATTCTTATCGTTGACTAACTAAATAATTTAAATTTAAACTAAAATCCATAACATCATCATCAACATACAAAATAATAAATCTAGGAGAGCTTGCGATCAAGAGAAATGGAGGTTTTTTTTACTGGAATGGTTGTCTATGGAGACAAAGATGGCAAACTATATCATAGAGAAGATAATAAAATTTCAAACAATTTCTTGATTAAGGTGTAACTGAAAAATGTAATAATTAATGCATTGAGAAGTATGAAAGTAGGTAGGTGGAATAATAAAATTAATTTCAAACTCAACCGTGCGCGGTGATGGATAATGTGTAGTGAGAAGAGTGTGGATGGTGAGATGGATGTGGCAAGTGCCTATCACACATGTGTCAGATCCAAAATACAAAATCGTTCTCATACATAATTCCTCACTATGTCTCTCATAGTAAAAATAAAATAAAATACTACTAACATAAATTAATAAAAGACCTAACAAATTTAATGCCCAATAAAGAGATGGAAAGAAAATGTAGAAATGTAGTCGACTTTATGAAATGTAATATCTAGAACAAAAACATTGCAGTGGAATGTTTAAAACAAGTGGTCAACCAAGCTATGGGAAACAAGTAAAAGTCCAGTTTTCAATATTTTTACTTACGAAGGAAAGAATTACATAATCAATATAAATAAGTAATAGGAACATGTGAGGACTTACAAATCCTTGATCAGTTCCAATGGCGAGATGTTTAGATTCAGGATCCATTGTGATGGATTGGATAGCTCCTATGACTTTAACAGTACGAATGCCATAGTTGCCACCTTGCTTTGCTGTTACAGCAAAAAAACAGTAAAGAGTTAAGTTGAGATATTCACACATCACTCGTTAAAAGGAGTTTGTTAATGACCACATTGAGAAGAATTCTCCAAGTTGCAGACCATCTAAGATTAGATTTTAACTTCAAACCCAATCTGCATCTCTGTTGTAAGACTTTCTATTCGAAGATTTACTTCACACTGATGTGAAATTTAATATTCAAATCGTATTGACCCAATGCCTTCAACTGAAACTTTTATGTAACAAGACACCAGGAGGGATAAAGTTAAGTAGGTGTTGATTTAAACCATATGTCAGATCAGTTTGGTAGTCCAGTTGATTGCACAAAAAATGTTTCACTCTTTGGGAGGCGAACAATCACCCCACCTCTTAATCGTAAAAATGTATATCTTCTCTAAGTCACAATACCTATAAGCCAAGATGTTAAACATCACCAACGGCGGCATGATATATATGGAAAAGAATGGAGTATACATTGTCGGTTGGAATTACCTACCTTTGTGAGACACATGGTGTTAGACTTGTTCATCAATACATGTGCAATTTTATTTTGCAAACACAAGAATCTTTTAGATAAGAGTGAGAAAAGGAAAAAGTGACGGGGATAAATGAATAGTGTATTTCCATGTGTCCCGTTAATGTATGTTCCACATCCCCCCTCTATCTCTCTGTGTCTATGTGTGTGTGGAGAATAATGTAGAAAAGAGGCCCAAGAAGGGTTTTTCGTCGTGTGGGGTCGAAAAATACACCTTCCAACATTTTATTCGATGATCGACACCCATCATCATCATCTTTATCATCTACGACACGGACACACCAAATTTCATTTGATTCTACCACTTTTACATCGTTGGATTAGCAATGTAAAAAATTCTATTGTCGGTAAACCGTTAATTTTGCACCCACTAAATCAACGGTAAAAAAGTGGTAAAATCACATGAAATTTGGTGTCCATATCCTAGATGATAAAGATGAAGATAATTGGTGCCGATCGTCGGGGAAAATCGTGGAAGGCTCCATTATCCTCATATATATATATATATATAGAGAGAGAGAGAGAGAGAAAGAGTAATGAAGAAAAGATGCCCTAGGAGGCTTTTTCGTTAGGTAGCGTCAAAAATGTATATCCTCCACCATTTTATTCGACAATCGCGCATATCATCATTTTTATCATCTAAGATGTGTATACACCAAATTTCATATGATTCTACCACTTTTTCACCGTTGAATTAGCAATGTAAAAAGTTCTATTGACGGTAAATCGTTAATTTTGCACCCACTAAATCAACGGTGAAAAGTGTTAGAATCACATGAAATTTGGTGTATCTACAACTTAAGATGATATTGATGGAGGTGATGGATGCCGATCGTCGGAAAAAATCATGGAGGACATATTTCTTCAACGCCATAGGAGGAAATTCCCACATATGGCACCTTTTCTCCATTATCCTCATATATATATATATATATAGAGAGAGAGAGGGGTAGCGATAGGGTGAGATGGTGAGATAGGATTCTTAAAGTGAGATGGAAAATTCTGACCGTTGGATCGACGTTCGACTCTTTGCAACATGTTCTACACATCAAACTATGTATGTGTATAAAAAAAATTAGACGATTTGAAGGCTACATTCATGCATCAAGGGTATGCAATGTATGCAACTTTTATGATGCTTGAACAACCATCTATTTTGCGACCATGATATCCATACCTTAAATGTGGCAAAATCATTTAAATTTTTGTATACATATGTTGATTGACATGTAGAATAAGATGTATGGAGCCGAACGTCATGTTTATTAATGGATGATGGTCGGAATTTTCCATCTCATTTTAAGAATCCTATCTCACCATATATATATATATATATATATATATAGAGAGAGAGAGAGAGAGAGAGAGAGAGAGAGAGAGACATGCACGCATGCTGGCTACAGCAAGAGCTCTATTCATCAGGGTGTTTCTAGGGTGACAGCACATATAAACATGCATCTGAGTATAGGCTCCAGAAAAAAGTACAGCTCCCCAAAGAACAAAAAAATATTACTCGGTTTCTACTTTCTAGTTTAGGACCTGCTCAAGAAACAAAAAAAAAAGACGAGAAAACTTTGGCTTTCAAAAACACAAGTACTCTTTTTTTCTATATTAGGGTTCATCTCAAGCCAAAAAGAAAAATAAATCTTAACGATATTATAATATCTTAATTAAGAAAGACATGTGTATTCCATCAAAATGTCCAACTTTCTAAGGAAATTTAATATTTGAATTCATTTCCAAAGCATATGAAAACAGTTTAAGACAAATTCTGCCTCATCACCCCCGGTTTCCTACATTTATTTTCCATCCCAAGCAAATATCTTATACCCACAAACTAAAAAATAATCAATATAACTTATTCTTACACATAATAAGTGAACTCTTCATGCATTTCACAAAATATCTGCAATAAAAATATATAAATCACTTTTGAAAACAATTAAAAAATTTGTTACCTAAATAACATGCATGTGAATTTAAAACCTGGGTTTCATGTACCAAAAATTTGCAGCAAGTTTTATTATGCAGTTAATGTTTCCAGAAAGAATGTTGGTGTTTGGCCCACAAAAGTGTAACAAGATGTGAATCCAATTATTATTTTTTAGTTCTAATAACTGCTGGACAATACCTTGTAGAAAGGAGAACATGTTCTCTGAGGCAAGTTGTTCCTTTTTGAATGTGACGATCCGAGCCTACAATTATTAAAGACATTTATGTATTGAAATAACATTCTACTGAATTCACTCAAAGATGGTATTATATCCTTATTTACCAACAACAAGAGAAGCTGCTCACCAGGCCATTTTGATCTCCAGCAATCAGGATTTGTGAAGGGATGTCAAAATGCAATGCTGTTACCGGAATGCTGATAGAAGCATTTCCATCTTCACTCTGGTTACATTTTTTGAAATATCGGAAAACTTAATTAATATGCATGCACATATTCATGTCTGCGAATTCAGTAATAGAACAATGCTCCACATACATAGCGATTATCACACTGGAAATTGCAATAGTTTACCTGTTGTTTTATCAATAGTATTGGGAACAAAAGGGGACATGAAGCGTCCCAAAAATTTATTGTTCCATCCTGGTGTCCTGTTATGTACAAGCTATTTGTCTTCGTAAATTCATTAAGACTGGTTGAACTCAAATAATTTAAATCCTTTTCCTTCTTATCGAAGAGAAAGAGGTTTGAGTGCTTCTGTACTCCTGCCAATTGTTCCTAAAACAAAACAATAAGTCGGTAATAAAACTGTAACGGCAAGGAGTTAAAAAAATGCCCGCTTGATATAAATGCACAGAAGTTAATTATTATGCTAAATCACTATAGTTACCTCAGACACAATATTTGACTCGAGAGAGGTGCCGGTATAAAGTTTTGCAATTGTGATGCTTGAATCACTGAATGGCAGCTTCATGACAAAATGGTTGGGAAGTGAGGTAGAAGATTTCGATTGACATTGTAACAGATAATTCTCAATCTGTGAATCGTTATAAAAGTATAATCGGCCTGATTTTGACAAGACAAGAAGAGCGTTTTGCTTGTGCTTAGTTCTGTCGCTAGGACATGAAATAATTTCTGTTGCTAGACATATTTCAGTCAAAGGAAGAACCACTTTGATTGTTCGAGATTCAGAAGTTTCATTAAGAAGTATAACCTGAAAATAATGTTCAAATTAATTAAAAATATTATAGAACTTAACAAATTGTATTACCAACAAACAAATGCCACAGGATAAAACAGTATGTGAGATTCAACATGCGGTATGGCTGGACCTGTTATTTAGACATGTAAATGCTATAGCTTTCATGCTTTTGAAAGTAACGTGGTGCACAGTAGAAAGAGGTGTGGGCCAAGTTGGCTGCATTAGATCTCTATACACAAGAAATAATAAGATAATTTTGCACATCCATTTAGAACACGTGTACCATTAGAGTAAAAAAAAAGGTCGGTTGTCTAGATAAGTAGTTAAGTATGCATCCATATTGCAATGGTCACGAATAGAAGCCTACAGAAACAGTGGGAAACTGGAGATGGCAAAAAGGCCTGTGTCTACAGCTGTTGACACACCCAATATTCAAAATGTCGTATGTCTCATGTCGGTCAAAAAGATTACATGTTGGATGGCGGAATACATCAAAGACATTCAGTAAATATCATTTGTCATGAGGATGAAAGTTGTGTCATCAATGTGATCATAACAGGTTTTGCATTCAAGTATCTTAAACATCATCAATCTAATCCAATATATAAACAAATTCAAAGAAAAGCACACTCACGTTAATCGTAAATAACTAATAATCACATAATTATTAAGCCTAACATAATTATAAATTAATAAAGCAGTACTTTATATTATATATATGCATAATTATCTTGAGTTCTTAATGCATCGCTATCAAACAATATTAGCAACAACATAACCCAAAAACAAGCAAAGAAACAATGCAGCAGCAACAAGTCTTCGTCCCAAAATTTTGGGGTCGGCTATTTGAATCCGTTTCTTCCATTCTGCTCTCTTAAGGGCCATCTCCTATGCTAATATAACAATTAACATATTGTTCTTATTTGCCACAATCCATGTTTGTCTAGGTCTGTACCCCTAGTTGCGCCAATACTTATTCTAACTGAGTCATTTATTGGTCTCCGTTTCACAGTCCAAACCATCTAAATCAGGTCTCTCTCATATTATCCTCTATGCGGTCTCGTACAAATACACCCATTCACAATCCTATCTTCTAATTCATATTCACAATCGAATTGGGAAATCTAAAAAAAAAAGTCAGAAGATATTGCAGCTAATATCGGGTGGTAAATCGGGTCGAGTACAATATGTCAGGACATTGACCGATAAATGTTACAAGTAATATTTGCATGCATGTCATTGGTGGCTGCCACCCAAAAAAGACATTGCAGGCGACATATCGGACATGTTGGGGCATTTAAACAATGGACACTGTTAATTAAAATGTGTTCAAATTCTCCATAAGGAAGAGCAAGGCAGAAAGGAAAAGTTCGATCACATAAGTGAAGATCAAATTGCCACTAAAAGCTTGTACCTGTAATGAATGAGATCCACGATCAGAATAACCATTAACATATAAACGACTAGATCTTCCATCGGCAACTATCCACCTTAAAGAAACTATAGGGATTTTGTCTGTCTTGTACCCAAGATTAAGCTTGAAAAGAGGAATATTTGGAGAAAATTCCTTTTTGTTTATTTCACCATTTTTCTGGCTTGATAGAGTTGGTATGGCCCACATAAAAATTTCTCCGTTGCTGTATCCAACAACGAGTTTACTTCCAAAGGGACATGCCCAGCATGCTGTTACTGCTTTTTTGGGTTCTTGACTTGAAGAAAGCTGTATACTTCCTCCAGTATTAAATACCGCTTTGCTTTCTTGGATTCCCCATAAGCTTATAAGTCCACCTCGAAAAATTATAAGAACCCTGTTTTACAAAAGAGTCTTAGTTAGCATCACTGTAGCATTGTTATTTCACATAAAATATTTAATTGTCATCCTGTAAACAGCTTGTATATGAAAACTTGAAAGGGCATGAACGCAGATCACAACTTTTTGCAAGTGTTTTTCATCACTTATAATGAAAATAATTGCTTCGCTGTTTTTGGTTTTTGGTTTTTGCAACAATAGTAAGAGTTTGATTTCAAAAATACCACATACTTGACATACATAAAGCTCTTTCGAAGAAATGTTGAAGGAGGACTCCTTCATTAAAGATACTTACTTCATAAGGAAAAACAACAAATGCACCCTTAAATTATACATGAATGTTATAAATTAAGGACTAGAAGATCTAATTTTATCAAGGAGTTTTTTTTAAATGAACATAAAGCCAAAGTTACTTTCTTCTTCTGGCAACCCGGAGGAAGCTCAGTCAAGTAACATAGCTATGAAATTAATGGTTTGATAATTCATAAATTTCTGACACAAAAAAATGAACCCAGCTAATGATTATTTAGTATTTCATTTCTGTCAAAACACACATATAAACATGCATGTATATATATTATATCCATCTATGAATTTCCTTCTATACAATCCAATTCCAATGTATAAACATGCATGTATAATGTATATATTATGACAGAGCACCACAACTGCCTTATTCTAATCATAACTAATGATTATCTAGATAGATATACCACCTATGCAATGACTTTCACACTCTTTGTATATGCCATCACAACTTCAAACAACATCCCTAGTGTACAATACAGAATTTGTATAAATCCACTCGGAAAGAGACAGAAAACCTACTGTTCGATAGCTATATAAAATTGTCTCAAATAAATTGAAGACCCATGTTCCCATGTTCCTACCAGTGCGAACTTCCTTAAGCATGGAGGATGATGGCAGCCACAGCAATGCTCATATTCTGGCAAATTTGCAAAATACATGCTCTAAACATATTTCCATACTGCGCTTCAAATTGTAATTTTAAACCAAATCTTCGCATACAATTTATAACTATCTAACCTCTCCCTTGTTCTAGTACCAACATGCATTGACAAACCATACAAAAATAACTGGTAATCCTGCGTATGATCCAACAATTTCGTACAGATAAGAAAGGTGAGATGTCAAATGGCCACAACGATATCCTTCAACTTAAGCTAATGGCATTCCACTGAGTACTTGTATAAAAAGGCTAATAACATGAATATACATGACCCAATCCTCTATTTGTGTTTTATTTGTCTTGTTAATATGGGCTACTTTGTTGCATGCAAGTCTACCTTGTGTTGCTAAACTTTTGATTTGACTAAGTTTAGTGATGACCCAAAATTGTTTTTGCATAATGTTCTATGATGTACTATTTAATACTGCTTTATAATGTGGGAGCTTTTGAAGAGTGGACATGATAATCATAAAAAACAATAATTTTATAAAAAGGAGGAACGTACCTCTTGGCCTCGGCCATTGGTTGCGGCAAGATATCAATGACTGCAGTATCATCACCAACTTCACTCATTTTACCTGATAAAAGATCAGTTCTCAATTTTAAATAATAGATAATGCTGGACCAAAAAGTGATTGAAATGAACCAGTACTGATATCCATGCACTGGTAAGCAAAATGCTGGTTTGAGGATGGCTGTGCTCATTATTAGGAATATGTGACAGCAACAAACTCAAATGGAATTAAGGTGTATCAATTGTAAGTTAATATTAACGGTGCTTGAGCAACAGACATGCTATTAATCTGATGTCATAACTGTCAGCAAATTTTGCTTCATTATACCAAAAACAATGAGGGCAACAATGCAAAATAATAAGTATATGTATTGTTCTTAGTGGTAACTATCGACTGGGAAGCCTCCCCCCATATTACGAGCAGTTGCGTATATCTAACAATTAACACATATAACACCATTGACTAACAACTGACCTTTGGTGAACTCCACTTGCCACCGGAAGTTCCTTAATATCTTAGACGTACAACTCTACATGCTATTTAATACAAATACATATCATATCTTGATGATCTGAACTTGAATTAACTGTTGGATTCTGTTAAGTTTACAGTCCAACCACGTTAAAATGGTGGGGATGCGGTAAAATGAAAGTTACTGTTGCTTTTCAATTGTTAGAACCTTTCACATAGTTCATTGTGTATGATATTTTAGTTTTTTTTTAACTTTTAGTATCATATTTGTGATATACGGTTTCCCTAGGGCAAAAAATTAATTAAGTATTAATTTCAGAATCCCACTTAATTGTCAGGGTTTCGAATAGGATATTCAAAAAGAGCATGTTCGTAGTTACCACACTGGAGCTTAGGGGGGCAATCCCCCTGCCCCCCGCACAAAAAAAAATGAAAAGAAAGATTTCTGAACATACTGTACAATTTGATTGGTTTCCACCCATAGAGATCAGAACAGATTGATCTGTTGGCTGAGAAGTAGGATAGCTCCACCCAATTTTTTTAAGTATATTAGACGATATGTTATTAACTTAGAGAGTAGACTGTGAAAATGAGTGTAAAACTAGAGCTTTTAAAAATTCCTCAAACAGATCAGTTTCTTTTCAGATTTCCATCTTTTAAAATTTAAATAATCTCAAACCAATTTATGATGCGTCTTTAAAAACTTACACGTGACAATAAAACTTACATCCAAATTACCTTGTTAAATTTTAAATAATCTCAAACCAATTTATGATGTATCTTTAAAAACTTACACGTGACATTAAAACTTACATCCAAATAACCTTGTTAATTTCAGTTGAATTTACATCCTACGAACTTATTAATTTCAATCATTAAATTAGAACATATAGACAATCATATCTCAACTAATTCGGTCTGATTGATCGCCAAATATACTAATCTATGTACCTCGAAATGTACTTTAATATGCAAAATGCCAATTTTATCATGCAAAAACTTTTAATTCTCATATACTTTTCGCCCCGCCCCCTAACCCCCACAATGCAAACCTGATTCCATCCATACGAGGTTATAATGCATGACAGTTTATAATGTAACAACAGATAGTATAAAAATATAAGAACGGATGATGATGATGATGATGATGATGATATACATCTTCTGAAAATGACAGCTTATAGTGAAAATAGATAAAAGGAAACAACATGCTGTGAAGAGAGTCTGACCATATGATTCTCCGAAAGGAATTGTGTAATTCATGTTAACTAATTTATTCTCTCCAGGAACAAGCTTCAAAACAGAGATGTCGCCATAGATATTCCCAATGTACCTATAACGAGAACAGGTGAACTTTAGAACATCAATTTCAACACAATATTAATTTACAACACATAAATAGATAGACTGATAGAGGTAGAAACCTACATATACAAACTTTGTTGTATAACAGCAAATGAGGTAATTTCTTCATCTGAAATGTGCACATAACACAACTCCTTCTTATCAATGTCCCACACCTACAATGACATTTTTGTGTTCATAAGTTAAATACAAAATGATAAAACCAATCCATCTCTTGGAACTGTATAGATTAAATTGTACTTGTTCTAGCGTCCTAAAACCTGAATTAATGTGGAAAGTTTAAGTGATGATTTTCTTGCCAAGAAAAAAGTTACATTTGAAACCCTGGCCAGTTATCTAGATAACCATATTTAAGATGAATGATTGCATAGTTACGAATATAACATTTACAAATAACATTTTCATCAAGAAATAAATTTTTTATATAAGATGCCTCGTCTTGGTCAAATTTAACTTAGATAAAGAGCTAATCGATAAATATATACGTTCTTGGCAAAAATATCACAAAACGCAGAATACATAGTTCACTTAAGCAACCGCTTGGCAAAAATCAAACCATTGCTGCAGAGAAAATCAAACTTATGATATCAAAATAAAGACAGCTGCATTTATGCAATCCCAAACATATACATTACATGATTTAATGTTTAGGCGACTAAAGAAGCTTGCCTCGATATGGTTCTGGAAATTTATGTTCAGAATTATTCCATGATTTTCAATAAACTGCAAGAGAGCAATTACGCCACTGGTTAGTAATCGATACATATTAAAAGGGACGATACTGACTTTACCAATGCTATCGGACATCAACTAAAAAATTACTGATAAGATGACAGACTAAATATTCATTCGTTGGCATCTTTCTACTCATTCAAGCTTTCTTTCCTAGACTGCTCTTGTGATTTTACCTGTGGAATTTTGACATATGGAAGTCCGACCCTTAGCCACAAGTTGATGTTTGAGAATCACTTGGTGTAAACAAAATAAACAGAATTTGAGAAAAATCCAAAAACTAACCGAAAGATACAGATAGCAAAATACAACCTGAATCAACGAGTATATCTGTAATTCTGTACAATTAGAAGAATCCTCACTTCATGAACTGATTTATACTTAAGAATATTATAAGTTCTTGATTATGCTTTTCTCATACAGTTCCTATCTCTCTATATATAATAACTAAGGTAACTCAGCACCTGAAGTGAGGATGGTTATATTTGTTGAATTAAGAATGTATATTCTCTACAGCAAAACTAGCATCTTTCCGAAAATGAAAGCTATCATTTTTGGGGAAAAGAATTTGAGGAAATTGTTTTTGTTATTCATAATAAGCATTAAAAGATATTGTCACATTATTGACGTGAGAACGTTAATGGAAAAAAAAAGATAAACCTGCAAGAATTTGCTGGGGACAGCGGCGGGAGACTGAAGCAGAGATTGGGTGCCGTCCATCCCAAATAGTTTGATCCAGCCATCACTGGCAACAACAAACAGAAGAAGAATAACATTATGAATGAAATCAAGTAAAATTTAATATTAAAAAAAAAAGAAAAAGAAAAAGAAAGAGAAAGAGGAGTACTTGGTGGCGAGAGCGAGGATGTTGTGAATGGAGTCGTAGGCCATGAGGGAGGAGGATGAAGGGATCCCATGGTGGAACGCCAAGCGTGGTCTCACCTCCTCCGCTTTCAGGCCCAGGATGCTGTCTCCTCCCGCTTGCTGGTGCTGCTGCTGCTGCTGCTGATGAGAGATTGAAGTGATCAAGTAATTAGTGCTCGCCTTTACTCCATTTGGGAGAATTAGGGCCAAATTTGACAGCAGGTTTTCCCGCTGTCCAAAAAAACCCAAGCCCGAGGCGATAGCTCAAAAAAACCCCGGAAAATTTTCATGCGGTGTTTGCATTTGTATACTTGCCTGCTACATTTAACTAGCTCATAGATATCATAAAAAACTGCATAGATATCACAACTAGTTGCATAGATAGCGCATAAAAATTTGATAATGCAGGAGGGTTTTGATAACTGAAAACTTTATCAAGAGATTTTTGTAAACTTTATCAAGAGATTTTTGCTCATTTTACAAGGCACCATCTAACTTTTAGAGGTTTTGTGACGAGACTTTGGGAATGGGATTAAGTTTAGAAAAACAGAGTTTCGTAAATTTATCTAAACTGCAAGATATTAACTATGCCATGTTTAGTATGGTTTTTGGAGTATAGAAAACTATGGCCGTCTAAACTCCAGAATTGAGCTAACTATGGTTTACTAAACTCCGGCCCAACCAAAGTTTTCCAGACTCAAAAATTTGTTAAAAATACATCCATTTAG